>OY783216.1:0-4913000 GCA_963678705.1 Panorpa germanica
GGTTTAATAGTCAATAAAGAGTATCCACAGTTCAATACCCACCCAACTATGTTATGTATCTCTATCTATCTGTACGAGTACATCCAGCCAGTTTAGCGAACAGAGCAGAGGCAGCGTTCACTCCTACCCCCTACCCCTGTCCCGTAACCCCGTTCCTGTACTGTACACTAATGAGTAATAGCTGGGGGCAATTATAGTCGAAGTGTATACAATTTCCTCAGTGATTAAATTGCGATATTGGGTCGTTTCAGCTCGTTCTATTTTCAACTCTATTTTATATTACATCCACATATGATTCGCGTCATTGGAAACGTATTATTTTAGCTGAAAAATACAAACACACTTTTATACATTTTTTTTCGTTTAATTGTAGTCAAATGTTTTGATTATTTTTTTATATTCGTTGATAATGAAATTACTTTTATAAATTAAAAATTAAGGAAATTGCATGGAAATGTAAAATTACTTTTTTTATTTTACTTTAGTTCTTTTTATTCTATTGCAGATTTATCAAAGATTTTTTTAAATAGTGCTCATTAACATTTAAGGGAGACTGGGACTTTTTTGTTGACCTGGAAAACCTGGGAATCCGGGAATTATGAGGAAATTTAATGCACCTAGAAATATCAGGGAATTTGATTGCGGCAACTATTTCATATATAGTATATTATATTTAAAATTAAAAATGAAATAAATCGGAAAATTTAAAAGAAAACGTGTAGCTAATGAAAAAAAAAATTGGCGTCAAAAAATGCTAAATTTTTAGCTAACATTCAAGTTATTGATGATCAATTTAAAAATCTTCAATAATTTTATCTATTAAATATTAAGAGTTAATTTGTTCTAGTTTATACTAATCATTACCTTATTTCTGTCTTACTTAATTTAAGTTACTTTTTATTAACGAGTAATAAATCGTATTTAATTAATTATGAAACGCCAACTAAGGCAATGAGATAAAAAATAAATCAGAAATAAATAAATATATTTTTTTTTCAGTTTAGTACCAGATTTAATTATTGGTAATTACAATATAATCAAAACTTTAAATATTTAAGTGATGCGACATCGATACATCCACTGCTGAACCTTGTGCACATTTGGACTCTTACCTTTAGATAATCTAATGAACTGTCCCTGACCCTGCGTTAAACGATAAAGAAATTTCTGCCACAATCAAGCACTGCTTCAGTGTCTTTTCTATTCCAGCATATTTCAGGCATGTTCTTTTCTAATAAAACTAATTACGTTGTCACTGAACCCGCGAAGAAGTCTGTCCGACGCCCAACGCCGCCGCCCGTCGCCCACTCATTGAACGACGAGCCCCTTTACTGACAGCATCAAGTAACTTTTCGTTATTTTTAATAAAGTCCTTTAATAAACTCTTTAGTTTTCCTTTATCAGCTTAAATCTGTGAAGACATAGACTGAGATCCTTGAATCCTTGTGTAATACATATAATTATATATTTATTTTTCTCACGTTTTCGTTTAAATTTATTTTCTTTTACAATTCGGTTTTTGTTTTTTTACCTTTCCTTTTTGTAAACATAATCATTTCAGACGTCAATACGTCAGACGTCAGGCGTCATGCTTTGTTATTGACATTTTGTGGATATAAATTTAGGACAGACGTCAATCTACTGCTAGTATAAGTGACACATAAAATATGATTTAGATTTACAAATATTAGGTAAAAACATTTTTAAGATGTAGAAGTTTTTTTTATAGAAATTCTATTTGCTTTTGATTTATTAAGTGTAACTGAGGTATAGTTCAAATTACGAGAGTTCAGCGGTTACACACACGAAATAAATTACAAATGTGCTGTCGTATTAACACCGTGCATTTCTCAAAATCAATTTACACTTTTTACTTAAATGAACACTAGAAAATATTAAATATATTATCTATTGATAAGAGTCAGTGTATACATAATACATTTATTATATACATATAGTCATATCAGCGGCTTTTTGATCATTACAATAAATATTCTTTCATTCTGTGCTTATTTATGTATTCTTATATTGAATTTGGATTTTCATATACATATATGTTATTTCAGTTATATTCGTATATATATTTATTATAAAGGTATTATTACATAATGGACATATGTTGGATAGTATTTTATAATTTCTTCTAATTCGGATTTTATATTTTCAAGACTAAATTTTCATACAGGTTCTAAATACAGAATGAATAAGATATTTATAATAGCAACATTTTTGTGTACGTAAATAGGGGTTTCTTAACAAATCATTGTAATATTTAATCCAAAAGGGTTTCACTTTTAAATTCAAGAATGAAACTATTTTACCCTATTTGCAAACTTTTTACTCTGTAATCTGTCTTCTTGTGTGATAAGACCTTTACACGTATACAGGCGTATATAACCAAAGCATCACATAGTGCCCCGGTTTGTATGCTTTATGGCGTCGATGAAGAGTATGGGGGGGAGGGGAGTAGGTGGTTGAGGAGATGGGGTTACCAAATTGAATTCAAAACAGTTTCGCAGTTGCGGATTCAATTTGAACGTCATCAATCTTATAAGAGGGAATTCAACAAGAAATATACATATAATACAATTCAGTATAGAGGCTCTACTGATACAGACGACCCTAACGGCATTGAAAGTATAGAAGGCATAGGTGCTGGAACGGAGGGTGAGGCGGTGGTAGGGAGGAAGTAGACCTTCATATTAAAGGTTTCACCAAATTTGTAAACGTGTTAATATATTATGTTAAATTTTAAATCAAATTTTATTACATTTTATACAAATAGCTAGTTTAATTTGTGTATTTGGTGGTTTTATTTTAAATATAAATAAGTCTGTTATAGGAGAAAAAGTAACGGTCCTCACTAGCGTAACCACAGTATACTTTTCATAAAATGATGCCTACTATATTAATAATTAATTGACTCAAATCTGGACACTGTATACTTACTTATAAGTAAATATATTAATATCATATTATTATATTCAATCCAGATCTTGAAGTAATCGCGAGTGTAATATCCCAGATTTCATTCACGTCACTAATACGGTTCACCCCTTCAACATGTCTTAGCTGAAGATGGTTTGACATGTGCTTTAGCATTGCGAGCCGAAAGATGAAAAGTGAATACCCTGATTGTTTTGATAAGTATTTTGGACCCAGTAAACATTTGGTGAAATAGAATGGTAAAGTCCAAGTCACTCGTACATTTCAATTCTAACATTTTACAAGTTGGAGCAACACACAGAAAATCAATTTTAGTTCAAATTGAATCCCTACCTGTCACAGGAGTCGCTTTTATTCAACAGTAAGTAGCTCATAAAAGAGACATTCCCTATGAACAACTGAATAGAAAACAAACGCGTTCATGACAAAAAAGTCATGAAAAGTAATAGAATTAACCTCCAAAATGTTTGCTGGGGAAACATCGGTATTCGTTGCTCTAATTTTTGAAATGTACTATATGTTACTGGTGGCGATGTTCTTTATTCTTCTGTTTCTACTTAAAATCACACATTTCTACTTGTCCAATATCTTTAATGTGTCATATTTTTATATTTAATGTATTATGTTATTTATATTTTAAAGCCAACGTGTAAACGCTTACTTTAATAGCTAGAAACGTTTCCCTATTTGTATAGTGTATAGTGGCGCGGTGCTTCAAATCGTCATCCTAATACAGCAATGCATCTTGGGAATCCAAATTCAGCACAAACGTTCTGATACGTATGATAAGCATTGTTCGGTATTATCAGTATGTCACGGTCATATCCTACATCCTGTATCCCCTACTGCTTCCTTTCAACATCCCATTCCTGTTCCTATTCCTATTCATCTATTCTTCCATCTCCCATCTTACAAATGCGGAACAGGTGTGACATATTGAATCGGCTTAACTTCATACATCAAATAAGAGATGTCATGTCGCTGGTAAATCGCGTATGCTGTATTTGTATGACAAACATTCATATATGTAAATCTAATTGTATCATTCAGGAATCATGACGAAAATATAACAATTTAAATAGTGATTTATGTGTACAAAGGGTGAGATAGTGATAGAGGGATGGATTTAAATCACTCATCCCTCTATGAGTGATCTGTAAATCGTTGTACTGCAATTGTATTAGGGAGTATGAAACCTTGGGACCTTGGGAAATCTAGTAATATACTAATCTACCTAAAATCTTAATCGTTTTATTCTGCAACTATCTATAAAACATGGATAAGGCATAAGGTTAAGGTCTTTCATGGGAAACGAGGTCAATAATTGGCATAAAATAATCAAATAGGTGCTGATCCCACTTCTGACGTGTCATTCCATTTGATCTGATGGTTTGATAAATTCTGGCAATTGTAATCGAAGTTAAGTGTGTCAATATTATATGTGCTTATACGTACGTATAGTATCTCTAGCCCCACGCACACAAGGGGTAGATGTGCGACCCCACATATCTGTGCCTCTACCTGCAGTTTACCTGCACGCCGTGAACCTCGTCCGCTTATTCGGTCCAGAGGGTTATTGATTCACCACGTAAAGTAGACCCAGAGGGCGATGCCATTGCCACTACCACACGGTGTTTTATACCGTGCAACCCGCTTTATAGTCGTCATAAGAGTTGAATACCATATGACAGTAGTTCAGAAAATATTCGCCGGTTAAAATGATTGTTACATAAATTTTAATTATTCGTTACGAAATTTGAAATTAAGAATATAGGAGATCTTCTATACTAAGTAGGTACTAGGTTTTGTTTAAGTAAAATATTACATGAATATAAACTTTTGTTTTTAACGGGCTTTAATGCCGGTTTCACACCAGAGAGACAGTTTTGTTGAGAAAATACAAAACAAAATCATGTTTTGTTTAGTTGTAAAACATTTCTGTTTTCGAAAACAGATTGTTCATGGTTTTGTTTTTAGTGTTTTTCTGTGTGTCCTTTAGAAATTAGAAACATGATAAACAACAACTGACAAGCGCAAATGTTCACAAAAAACAAAACTGCGTGTTCAAAGCAAGCAGACTAAAAACAACAATAAACGTGTTTTCCTTCGATCTTACCGACTCCAAATAGGAATGTGTTTTGTTTACTAAAACAGTTTTTAAAGACAAAAATATTTTAAGAACTGTCTCTCTGGTGTGAAACCGGCATAACGAGAACGCGTCAGCTACCATGTCATACAGAACATCCGCATCAACCTACATTTATGAAATAACTGCATTTCTGACTCATAGCATAAATTGGCATTCGTTGATATCCGAGTTCGACGTCACTAGTCACTATTATTTTAATTACGTGTGCGAACTACAGCGTTTAATTCTTGCAGGATTATTCTATGTTTCATAAACCACTTCTAACTCAAATAGACGACGGTTGCAACCGGAGCAGTGGTCTTGAAGTTTGTTCCATTGTTCTTGTTCTTATTAATATCATTTTAGCGCAGTTCTGTTTCAACTAGTTAATTTTCTTAATGTATCTACAAATTCTTGGCTCCCTTCTGCTGTTCTGCTGCTATTTTTAATGATAATGAAAGAAAATTTATATACTTCAAGGTTGCATCAAAAGAAATTACTTTTTAAGCTTCATCTTCAAGCGCGAACCCCTATACGCCAATATTCACTAAGAGTACTGTACTCTCTTCATAAATTCGATATTTTCATCCCTAGAGAACTTGTTCTTCTCATACTTATTTAACAAATTTGGTTACACCGGATACTTTGTGGCAAGTATTATTTTAGTTATAGTTTCGTAAAATAGTTAAGAGGATTTTGAATACATTAATTAGGAAGAACTTTAATGGTTGGTAGCATCCTTTGCCTTTGAAGTTATTAAAACTCTTGTGTATTTGTTGCAAAAGTACTAAAAGCTTATATGCAACTTAACTTAAGTACACAAGTCTTCGTGATTCGTTATGCATGGATGTTAAAGCTGTTAGAAATTATTATTAGGTTTTCGAAGACACCATCCCGTGATGAACGTTAATAGATGAATCTGTCAAACATGACAGAAACACAAAAAACAAAGTTTAAATAAAAGGTTTTGTTATTTCTAATATTGTAGTATGAATGAAAATGTTCAAAACTTTACTGTAACATAGTAAGAGTACTTTTGTTTGACACTGACACTTTTACTAAAAGTTAGGTTAGAAATCGCAAGCATAGTTATGCCAGGCATGCGTCACAAGAACGTCTGCAGCAATTAGTTCTCTCTCGATAATGATAAACTTTAATAATTTTCTTTGTAGTAATAACGTCTTCATTTCATAACCCATTATTCCATTCAAATTAATTATATATTTGTGAATATAACTTAATTATATAAAACAAGTATTTCTGAAAAACAGCAGGTAATAATTTGAAAAGCATGTGTAGTGCAAAAAAGAACTCTAGTGCTTATTAGCATGATTGAAATAAAGTGCCTTCAAATTAAAATCTGGAATCCCCACTTCACATTATGAATTGCCCGCTCTTGGGGGTTTCTAATTTGTGTGACCTATTTTATCAACATCAAAGCAGTCGAGTTTGCCGTCGCTGGTTCATCTTGATTACAACGTTCTGCTGATAAGCGTTGTACACATGTATAATATAGTTAATAACATTTATGGGATAAACTAAGATAATTATTGCTAATTAATTTTTTTCTCTGTTTTGATCGATTTTTCAATAACCAGTTCTCGTATATCTTAGCTCTTATTTTTTTTCAAGTTGACTATAACTGTAGCTTAATCAAGCAAGATACCTCAGTTACATTTTGGGTTGATCTTTAAGAAAACTAAATTTGAAAACTCATTATTTAGGTTATAAACTTCAATTATGACTGAAGATTGACTACTGAAAAATAAAATGATCAATTCTAACACACTGATCAATCAGTCTCTGATAATTAGTTACAGCTAGTTATTTATAATATTTAAATAAGATAAAGTTCTTTTTTTTTAATACCCATTCATAGTACATCGTACAATTTTTCAAAAAATGCTTTCTCTAGTAAAAAATATGCAAATTTGTGTCCGTCCTCTTCTCACGTATAATAAAGCCGTGATATTCTGTCTCTAGGCAAGGAGGAACATGACTAAGTATCATTATATGATGTTCTAAATTTATATCCTCACTTATAGCAACCCTTCTTGTAGTACAGGGTGCTTTAAAAGAGACCCACTTTATCTCAGCCACAACTATTCTGACAAACTTTTATAAACATTTACAACTTATTGATACGAGTATGGGTCCTCAAAATAAAGAGCTTAATTAGTTTTGTTAATAAAGTCAATAAGGTATTCCAAACTTTCCTTCCTTTCAAATATCTGCCTATATTCCTCAGGCATATTACAACCCTTGTCTGTGCGATGAGTACCTTGAACTTATTAGCAACATTACTATTATTGTGCTTATTTAATTATAAAAGCCTTATCGTTAGAAATGTTCCGACGTAAGTCCAATTCAGACCTTTAGATTTATTATTACTATATTTCGTTTAAGTAAAATGTTACGTGTTTTTAAAAGTAATGTCCATGTTTTATTTTGCGGTTGCTATATATAAATATCCTGTATATATTAACCCCATATGTTTGGATAAATCTTTCGAATCATCCTGTTGCAATAAGGGTATACTATAATCCAGCGTCTGTATATAAGGCTGGTTCATTATTTCTCTCTTGAAACTCAAAAGTCCTCTATCACACTCCTCTTACCCCTTCTCAGCAAACAATTCTGTTTGTCCCTGTTTTTAATTTTAGAAAAAAAAACATAATTTCATGTTTCATATTCAATATGCAGTGAACATGCAATATTTTCACCAAGATTAAAATTATATTAAAAAATATATGCACTTGTTTATGATGTAATAGTTATTGTACAGTATTTTATGAACAAATGCCTATTGCTTGTCACTGCAGTCCTCTTATGTCTTCTAGTTATCCAACAGTTGGACTAATCACCGATTATGATGTAATCTTGTCCTCATTTTGTTATGATACCCATTAAAGTAATTGTGTTTACTATATTTCAATACTAGCAGTTGATTAAATATATTTTTTTATTTCACAATCGCTCCTGTTGTTGTTGACTCTCGTTATATTATCCTTCTCGACATTAGTCAACTCCGGAAATAGACCTGGACGCCACCACACCGACATCTCCTACCCTACACTCCCTCCCCTTCCACTGTCCATTGATGAAATGTCGCCCCGGATTTTGAATTTACAATTTACTGCTATTGTACCACGTTGTGAATATACCATGTGACTACGAGTATAGTCGACCTGGTACACACTGAGGAAATAGTTTTCGCTGTTGGAAAAACTCCACTGGACTGTTTCATATTGTGGAAGTTATATTTACAAGTTGTCTTGGTATTGAATCAGATATTACAGTGATAAACGGTGATTCAATGTCAATGTTTAGTTCCGTACAGAAAGTTCATGAATATACCACTTGGATCGCTACCAGCTAGCTCCTCTTCTTCACCTATCATACGCACATAACGCGAATACATACATATTACCAAAGATGTGCACAAATGCTTTTCAAAAGCTATTTTAAATTTCATGTTAGTATTTAAATACAAAATACGTATTTTAAAAATACTTTTGAGAAAATTGAATACTCTTTATATGAATATGAGAATTCTCTTTGATAACGACCGACTTTGTTTTGAAATATTTTTGTTTCATAAAAATACTACCTACAATTTTTAAAAATAGCAAAAGTAAGGGTTTTATTAGTGTCGCATGTTTATGTCGCACTAGTCTGTACGTTAAAAGTACAACACATTTAGTACACTCATGTCTAAATAATGTCAACTTATGAATGAAAATATATAAATGTTGGATGTCACATGTGGGGGTACTAGGGGGTATTGAGACAATTGTGCAGATACTTTTAGATCATAGATGGTGCTAATGTTGGTGGGGTTTTAAGTTTATATTCAAAAAATAATATTTACTGATTAACACTATGAAGTAACAAAAATGAAAAAAATATTTTGTATTTTCCAAATAAAATATAAAATTCTATACTCTTAAAAGATATTTAAACATAAAATAGAAAATAGGTATTTACTATTTTGTATTTGCATTTTGCGTATATGTATTTGAAAAACGCACATCTCTGCATATTACTATCTGCAATGTATACATTAGTTCAATAATCTACCGCTGGTGTTTGTTTTCAAAACTGTATAACCAATATCATTTTTTCTATTTTATTTTGAAATATAATTCTATATACAAAAAGGAATAAATATAGTTATAGAATAGTCTAATGACAATATAGTACAGGGTACATGGTGTGGTATCGGTTGCAAAACTACTGCCCTACATTCTCTGCCTGCACGTCCATAAATATCGTCCGTTGAACATGAGCGTTTCGCAGTGTACTTCTGACAAGGAAATAATGCCAGGCCATCAAAATAATAACTCCGCTATATATCTATATATTACATAAAAATAGTTGCTCGGATAATGATACCACTGACATTATACAGACCTTCACAAAAAAGATGAAATACGGTTGCTATTTTGTGTTGAATGCAATCTCATTTGTACAAGACACTCCAATTGTATTCCAAGAAATGATTTCACAGCTTGATCAATCTACCGCGTATTGTATTACGTAAGTGGAATAATTATGTATATACTTATATATAAGAAAGTAATCAAACATAATTTTTGTATTTGATTCCAATATTCATGAAACTTTTTTAAAACTAATTGTTCAAGCAATTTATTACCCATTACTATTTTTACTAAAGCTACTTTACAATATCAACAAACAATATATTTTCTTTACTAATTGCAGCTTTGCATGTCATAGAAATGTTAACAAGAGAATAAAGCTTGAGAGCTTTTTAATATTTTATTTATTTGTATTGCAATTCATAATTCCAGTCTGAAGTAAATTGACTGTAAGATTTCATTTAAATTCATCGTACTCGCAAATAAGGTAGTATATATAAGGTTTTATAAATATTTTAATTGACCTAACAAATAATGTATTGAGCTTTTCAAACCTTCATTTATTATGCAGAATATAAATTGGAAACACTTTCAAAGCTTTATGAAACTAAACTATTGTTTTTTATTAAATTTATTTTTTTATTTAATCAGAATTTTACCGTTTGTCATTCTAAAAAACTTTCTATATATCTTATACTTTTTTGTATAAAATGTAGATGATAGATTTAATATCAGAACTTCGCGGGAAAATAAAAGGAAAATGGATGAAATGCATTTAAATATTTAAGCTTTTCTGAAATACTTTTTCTCAACTTTTTATTGAAACACTTTTTTGTTTTCTTGCAAATATTTGATTAAATTTATTTATGATATATATGTATATTGTTATATATTACTAGGTATAATTATTTACACGTTTTCGCTTAATTTAACGTTAAAAAGCTTATGAATAAATAAGTGCAGCGAAAGTTAACGTGATAATTTATTTACACGTACAGAAAGTAAAATGGGTTGAAAATATAAAACCTCCGTGAAAATGACAGCAGCTTAATTCACCGCTGACCTGAAATGACAATTATTGTGTCAAAATGTCAGGGTAATTGTCGAACAGGCAACCGCGAATACTAGTACAGACTACAGACTACAGACACAGCGAAACTCGCGACGTGACGTGCTTCGGCGAATGTACAATGGACACACGGGCATTTGAAGTGACAGATAGACTGTCAGTTGATTTTCCATTTATCTCAATGAAATTTAATTAACAAAATGGCCAGCGAACGGGTTAAAACGAACAACCGTTTCAAATGTTATATTTTACTTATAGCATTAAATTAGTGAAGTATCATTCTCACTTGACAATTCTTCCAACAAATATTCTGACCTCATGCATTTTTGTTTTTCTAGGTGAACGACCATTTCCCTGCTCATGGTCAGGCTGCGGCAAGAGATTCGCCCGGTCGGACGAATTAGCCCGACACACCCGCACACACACAGGGGAGAAGAATTTTGCGTGTCCCGTCTGTAACAAGAGGTTTATGCGCAGCGATCATCTAAGGTAAGCACCAAAAACAACCCTAAAATCTAAGACCAGGGATGGCGAATTCATGGAACATTTAAGTACCGGTATTACACTTCTCTTAATTAATAAATTATATGCCAGGTTACAATCTGTTACAATAAGTAACTATACTAAAAATGAAAATGAACCAATTAAAAACGTTGTGGTAGCTTTAACACACTATGTCTCTTTTTAGTTTTAAAGTCAGACGTATGTTTATCTAGTAAATTCACAGCTAGATAGTTTGGATGATTGTTTAGTCGCTGCTGGTATCTTTGGCTGAATTTGTTGATTTCTTCTTTAACAGTTTCAATGCCGAAGTCATTGTTGATGAATTTGTTGCTTATGAACCACGGGATATCCATAATGGATTAGTTATTAATAATTGATCAATTGTGGTCATTAATGGTCAATTATCTTGAATGATCGGTTGGATACATCGATCTGGGCGATACGCAGCTGTGGAACTTTGGCTTTTCTTTTTTAATTTATGATTTCGCGGGCTTCCTAAGCACGTAACCTTTTCGTCTCGCTCCTAATAATGTTCTGCTTTTTTTAAACTGTATATCCCGACAACAAGACTGATCTATTCATGGCCACTGTCGTTATAAATTTCGGTGTCGCAATCAAAAAGGCAGTGTTAACAGGAAGCGTCATTTCTGTCCATTTCTTGCTATTGCTGTATTTCTACATTGCCACAGAATGTGCTCAGGATCTGCCTCCTCTTCACCACATTCGCACTTAGTGTTAGTAATGATCTTGTTTCTTGCTAGATGTTTCGGACCTCCAGTATGATTCATTCTGGAAGAATGCGTCAGCGGGTTCAACAGGGTTTGTTTTCAGAGTCATCTCAGATTTTTCTTGTATTTCTCATATTAAAGCCTCCCAGGCACGTTACCAACTAGATCAAAAGGTTCGCCATTACTGAACTAGACCATCTTGCATCCCCAACTTTACCACATACCATCCATCTCAATTGTGATTAATGGTTGATTGTTTTGAATGGAGGTAGCTGCTGAATAATAATAAATTAATGCTCATTGTTCTCCGCTACCTTGATGTATGGAAGCAGGGAGGGTGGGCGGACGACGAAGGATGTTTGGGAAGGGGGAGATAAGTTTCAGAGCTACACAGAGCAGTTGCTATTACTGTTGCCGAGTTAAAAGTTTACAGTTTGAAAGGACTGTTAATTGTATCTACCTATATCTTGTTAGGAACTATTCAAAACTTTCTTGGAGTAATGAAAACTTATTTGGAATTCAAATTATTTATACCTTTCCTTTATGAAGCGACATTGAATGATCTTGTGTAGGTGTGTGTAATATATATATTGCTGCTACATTCTTCTAAACCGAGAAACAAGCGATTGCCGATATTTAATGAATGTATCATGTTTACAAATATTGCAGATATTTCAGTAAAAATTTAAAACAGCAAATTATTTTGTAACAATCTGTTTCACGAATTCTTTATAAAGAAATTCACAAATTGTCAACCTCTAAATTTTATTATTACGGGTTTTACATTACCGGCAGGCAGAATGATTGGATCCACACTGTAAACTGGAATTTCACTGCCCTCCCTTCACCTCTCGCCTTTTCCCAACCATTTGAAATGTATTTACGTAACACTGTAGTAATACTCCGGTTTCCAACTCATTCCATTTATAAATCTACCCTTTTAGACCACCCCTTTTTGTCGACCCCTTGAGAGATTTCACCAGAGTGATATTAGTTTTGAATTACATGTGGAAAAAGGCATTTTAGTAAAACCTGTACCGAATGCTCATTTTAACATTCTCTTTATATAAAATGAAAACAATAAAATATTTTTAATTATCTCGTGTAGTGTATTTGTTACTGTAATGTCTGGAAGTTTGGTAACAAAGTAGAGCTTATTAGAAGGTTCCTTTCGTGCTAAACAAAAGCCTCACGTGACTGCGTTGTTTCGCATAAACACATCTTATCATAAGAGTAACTTTCTATTTAATTTCTATTAATTTTTTTTCCTGTACTATTCGACAGCTATTGCAGTTTATACCTCCACTATAATTTTGTCACCAACAATCAACAATTACAGCAGGACAAATTCTCGCATGTGCTAGGATCTAATTTTAACTTCTATTTCACTATGTACTCTGTTCTAATTACACGCGTTCAGCTAGCTAATTACCAACCAGAATTGTACTTGTGGATTATAAAATTATGAAGCTACAATATTATAAAACGTTATGTCCATAAGGAGGAATCTCTTGTCGTTTTAACGTTATTTTTATGTCCATCCCAAAACACGTTATAATAATAAAACAAAAATGAATTCACGCTTTGGGGAGGCTCTATAAATATTAATTCGTTGAGTCGTCCGCTCCATCGATTAACCTTTTCAGCTGAAAGATAAAAACATATAGGAAATTCTTAATACAATTTTTTATATCATACAAACGCGTATTCTTGGGCGGTGGAGCAAACAATACTATGGTTAAAGTTACGAGAGTTCGGCGGTGACTCATATTTAAAACAAGGTCTGGGGTATAAACTGCTGATATAACTAAAAAGCACTGACTCATTTATTTTTCTATAATGTATATAGAAACGAATAAGACAAAATTCATTATCGTATTATAAATTTATACCGCTCTTATAACCTTGACGTTAGACGTTACGTTAACTTTGACGTTGAAAAATGATATGAAAATTGAAACTTCTGATGCAAAAATTATTAAGTTTCTATAAGTAAAACTGTCCGAAATCGAAATCTTTAGTGTTCAATGGATATAACTAAGAAATAAACGCTCTCCCCACCTCCTAATTGATTTTAGTTCAAATTCACACTCATCTATTAACTAAATCCATATGCAAAACCCCTGGTGTAAAGCAGACTTATAAAGACACGTTAGCAGTTCGCAACAGACTATATTTGACATAAGAAAAAGTTTTTACACAACAGATTACAGATGGCGTTACTAGTTACAAAGTAGTGATATTTTGATACCTATTACAATACCCCCACTTATCAGAATAATCTAAGTACACATGATTACACAGAAACAATGCCAAGTAAATTCATAAACTTATAATGTTTCAGATGACAAAGACCTTTTGTTAAAATATCTGCAGGCATTTCTTCAGTAGGAATGTACTTAACTTTTACAAAGTTGTTCTTTACAACATCTCTAATAAAATGACAACGCACATCTATATGCTTGGATCTATTATGACTCTGACTACTCGAAGCTAACTTCAATGCACTTTGGTTATCACAATACAAATCAATTACATTAAATACATCAGTAATTTCATGCATTAAATTTCTTAGATAAATAGCTTCTCTTGAAGCTTCAGAAAGAGCAGTGTATTCCGCCTCAGTACTGGATAATGAAACCGTTTTCTGCTTCCTACTTTGCCAGGAAATGGCAGACCCTGACAACATAAAGCAAAATCCAGTATAGGATTTTCTATCTAGAGCATCACTTGCCCAATCACTGTCTACAAAACCTTGTAAATTACTATTGTTATTATTGGTATATTTTAAACAATAACTTTTAGTATGCAGTAAATATCTTAATACACGTTTACAATAATTCCAATGTATGTGACTATAACAACTATTAAATTGACTGAGATAGCTAACACAGTAAGCAATATCTGGTCTTGTTAATACTGCCAGATACATCAGACTTCCAATAAGTTTTTGATAAGGAACATCAGGTAAACATTTATCAGATGACTTATCTAAATTCAATTTAGGCTCAATCGGAGTACTTTGTGTCTTACAATCAGACATTTGAAATTTAGAAACTAACTGTTCAATATATTGTTGTTGATCTACAGTAATAACATTTTTATTTTTATCTAAATTTATTCTCATGCCTAAATATTGTCTTACAGGTCCCAAGTCTTTTAACTTAAATTCTGAACCTAATACACTTTTTAATTTATTTGTTTCAAAATCATTGTTTGAAAAAATCAAAAAATCATCCACATACAGGGCCACTATCACTTTAATTTTACCAGTTATTTTTGTAAACAAACATGGTTCATATTGACTATTTTTGAAATCTAATCTACTCAAAACTTCTTTAACTCTTTCATACCATGCCAGGGAAGACTGTTTTAGCCCATAAATGGCTTTATTTAATTTTAAGACCTTTCCCCCACTTTTGTTTACAAAACCTTCAGGTAATGACATATAAATATTTTCTTTCAAAAAACCATTAAGGAAAGCAGTGGTTACATCTAGATGTGTTATACTCATTTTCATTTGAACACTAAGTGCAAACAACAATCTTAGAGTAGAATGCCGCACTACCGGTGAAAAAGTATCTGTATAATCAACACCTGGTTTCTGCGAGAAACCTTTTGCCACTAATCGAGCCCTATACCTTACATTGTTTTCAAAATCATACTTTTTATTTAGCACCCACCTACACTTCACTATTGTCACATCACCTGGATGGTCCACAAGCTGCCACGCATCACTGTCCTCAAATGACTGTAATTCATCAGCCATTGCCTGCTTCCACTGCTCCCGGTCAGGCCCTTCAAGAGCCTCTGAGAATACAATCTCCTCCGATGCTGGAACAGTACTGGAAACACATATGTTGCTAATACCATAGCGCTCAGGCTTCTTTCTCTGACGCTTACTTGGCACATCTGGCACTTGCTCAGGTATTGATACTGCTTGTTCTGGAACATCTTCAGTGTTTATTTCAGTCAGTGTTTCATTGTCATCAGTATGTAATGAGGAACCTGAAGAGCAATCTAAAAAATCTGTTTCTGAAACATTATTAGACAGATCCCCCACTGAATCTCTGCTCTCCCCCACTTTATCTTTACTTTCCTCCACTAAATTGTCGGTAGGATTTTCTTCATTGGATATCCAAATAGCTGACTCTTCACTGACTTCCTTGATAGGTGTTACATCTTCTATCACTATTATATCTCTACTGATCATTACAGTGTTCTTAGAAGGATTGTACACACGATAACCTTTAACACCATCACCATATCCAACTAGAATATGTTGTGTAGCTTTCTTGTCCCATTTCAAACGTTTCTGTTTGGGTACATGCACCATAATTTTGCTTCCAAACAAACGTAGGTGACTTAAGTCTGGTTTTGATCCATACCATAACTCATAAGGTGTTTTATCCAATCCTGATGCAATCGATCTATTTTTCAAGTACACAGCAGTATTGGCTGCTTCCGCCCAAAATTTCTTATCTAAATTTGCATCATATAGTAAACATTTGGCTTTCTCAACAACTGTACGATTACTCCTTTCACAAAGTCCATTTTGCTCAGGTGTATAACAATTTGTTTTCTGGTGTATAATTCCAGCTTGCTTCAAATAGCCTTCAAATTCCTTGTTACAAAATTCTAGTCCATTGTCTGACCTGATCACCTTTATTTTCTTACTCTGTTGATTCTCAACCAATGATTTGAACTCTTTAAATCTGTTCAAAGCTTCATTCTTTTGCTTCAGAAAATAAATAAAAGTCATGCGACTATAATCATCAACAAATAACAGGAAATAGCGAGCACCACTCAAAGAACTTGTTTCCATTGGGCCGCAAATATCTGTGTGGATTCTGTGTAAAGTTTCTGTACTCCGCTCACCCACATGAGAAAATGGTAATCTCATTTGTTTTCCCTCACAACAAGTAGTACATTGTGATTTGGTTATGTCAAGTGAGTTATCATAAGACAAACCATCAACAATACCATTTCTCATTCTGTGCATGTCTTGGCTGTTTATATGTGCCAGTCTTCTGTGCCATAACTTTGCACTAGCTGTAGTAGCCAACATACAACTTTGTGATTGTAATCTCAACTTATAAACACCATCAGATAAATCAGCTGTCGCCACCAAAACATTGTTCTTGTCTCTAATATAACAGTTTTTCTTTGTAAATATCACATGATTGCCATTCTGAATGAGCTCACTAACCGACAATAGGTTGGTTGTCAGGCTAGGCACACACAACACATCTTTCACTATTATATTGCATCCAAGTTTAGAAATAATGTCAACTTCTCCGGAACAAACAACTGGCACTTTTGATTCATTTGCTACAACAATTTCTGGTATACATGGAGTTGTGTTCATGTTCTTTACCCAATCTTTATTTGCTGTTATGTGTGCACTTGCGCCGGAGTCAATGTACCATTCGTTTTTGTTATACTTTCCGTTTAGGAAAACAACGTTAAACACGCATTTATTTGTGTTTTTCTTCAACATTGGGCACTGATTTCGATAATGTCCATCCTCTTTACATTTGAAACAAGTGATTGTTTTTGCTGATGTATCTGCCGCGGTCTTTTTGTTCGACATTGGGTTGCCGCCATATTTCTTTGGTTTACCGCTGCTGCCAGAATTATATTTATTTCTCGCTGCAAATGCCGCCGTACCGCCAGCTGCACCTTCAAAATCACTGGTTACTTCCATGTCGAGTAACTTCGACTTTATAGTATCCGCACTTATCGAAATGCCAGAATGTTCTATTGCCATTATCATTGGAGAATAGCGATCAGTCAAACCTGCTAATAATAATGATCCGACCCATTCATCTGTTATTGTAAATCCAGTGCCATTTAACTTTTGAGCCGTTTCGATCATTTGTGTGACATAGGTAGTCATCGAATCACAGTTTTCAAGTCTTATCGAAATCAAATGTCGAAGTAAGGTTATTTTTCTTGAGAAACCGGAGTCATCGAACATGGCTTTCAATTTTGTCCATAATTCTGCCGAGCTCCTGGTATTCCTTATATGCACGTACAATGCTGGATCGATGGTTAAAATTAGCTTTGCCTTCGTTTTGGAGTCGTCCACTGGCTTAACTTCGAAGTCTGCACTAGGTTTGATGTACTTTTCCATCCCTTCTAGTACCAACAAGTTTTCGGCCGCGAAACACCACTCATCGTAATTCTCTCTGCCTTTTAGCTTTGGCACACTCGCAATATAGTTCGTAGTCATGTTTCCGCGAAAAAAAAACGTAACAATTTATCTATTTTATACTATAAAAAAACTGATAAACCGGTAAATTTGCCCATAACCTATAAAGACACGTTAGCAGTTCGCAACAGACTATATTTGACATAAGAAAAAGTTTTTACACAACAGATTACAGATGGCGTTACTAGTTACAAAGTAGTGATATTTTGATACCTATTACAATAAGACTTTAGAGAATTCACTTGAAATCCCCAAAAAGGAGATGTTCACCAAAGCCGAAGCCAAAGAAGAGCTGGTGTTGGAACTGTGAAATACCGACACTCGAGGGAGATCTTCGCAAGTCTTCTCGAATACCTTCGCTGGCTTGTCCCAACTGTCTAATACTGTACTCTGCTCCTCGGTGAATAATGCAAAGTGTGTACGAAGCCCTGCATCCCGGGAAGCCACCGTTAAACCCAGCGTCGTCCCCTAGGCGTAGATATTCATTTCCTACCTACCTCGGCCTACATGAAGGACCCTATGTGTCTGATGTGTGAAGGATCTAGGTGTTGAGAGGCGGTGGAAAACAATTTCGTCTTGATGGTGATTTAAAATAACAAACACATCAGCTGCAAGAAAATTATCATAAAAGTCGTTCCACGGATATAAAAATTGATGAAAATTTACAGAGAATTTTAGAGAAAGGATTGTGCAATTTTGTAGCTTATCCATTCTTAAAACGTTGCTTTAAGAGTGTGAGAAATATTGGTTAGTTTCTACACTGTAAAACTAGGAGCTGCTTGACGTCAAAAATATGGTTTGAAATTAATTGATAAAAAGAAATTCAAATTTTAAATAGCTTTTTTTATAATATAAAACTTTAATATACAACATTAATTAGATCAGAAAGAATCCCTGATTATTATAAAATTTTTAATGCACCAAACTATTTATGTAAATGTATGTAATCTCCAAATTGAATCTCCTAAAACCATAATCAATTTGCAAGTATATTTCACACCTTCCTATAATGTTGGTATCAAATTGAATTAGCATACGAATAGTGTGACATCTCTGTGGTATAAAACGAATTAACAAATGAACATAATTCTACTACTATAATTTCTAAGATAGTAATTTACGTAATTTAATTATTTAATTTAATCTCTGAATTAATTTCTTGCCAGATCTTAAATTTGTTTTACAAGTTATACAATAAAACTTATGCAAGATAGTGTTGAGAATATTTGTATATAAAATATTTTAAATATATTTTCTGTGGCATATTTAGTCATGGAATTAATTAATTAGTTTTCAAACTAAAGGATCGGTCCTACTGGCTTATCTTTCGTGTTTAACAATTGGCCTTACGCCAGACTACTACCGTGCTATATTTTCTAAATTTAATTCTTCATATCATAAACTTATTAGGCAGCGGTGTAATAGATATATACATGTGACGTATTATGAAGAACTGATACAAACGACAAAACACATTCAAATTTGAAATAATAAATAAATTTTTAATATAAAAATTAAAATATAGGTTAATATATGTACAAATTGGTATTAACTATATTCAGAATCAAAAGTAATCATTGTAAAACTCCAGCTGACCTGTACAAAATTAATATTAAATCTGATGATAGATGCCAATGTGGTGAAGAAGGAACTTTGGATCATATTATATTTGAATGCATAAATTATAGGTTAGAAAGATCAAAATTCAATAGTGAAATACAGTTAATACTAAATTTTTGTTCAAGTGATTCAAAATTAATTATTTAAATATTTAGAAATTTGTAAAATAAAATTATAAAATATTAAATATGTATAAAAAATGTTAGATGGTTGCTATGACGTATAAAAGTCATAATCAGTTGGATAGAAACCAACAGCTCTCATAAGATCGGCAATTTCAGATAATGGTATCTGATGCGAAACCTGACGAGGTTCATCACTATTTTGTCCTTGCAACAATATTTGGGTATAGTAAAACATGCATTTCTCTATAAAGCCATCCTTGTTCTCCTCCTTCAAGAAGACAAAAAAATGGTTTCAAATTTTCACCCCCTAATTTATGCATTACATCTGCAGCTCTGAAATTAAGTTAATATTTATTTTCTCTTTGTTTATTTATTATATTATAATTTAAAAAAATTGTGATGTGTTATAAAGTAACAGGTGGTAGTCGTGGTAGAAATGGTAGTTTGTTTCAAATGTCGAAATGTATTTTAACGGTAGGTTACTAATATGATATGTATCTCGTTACCTCGTATTTATTTGCCACATCAATACACTACTATCATTCTCTCCTATTGTAAATAAATATGAACCATCGTGAGTAACACACATGTGCGTCAGCTATAACAAATGTAAAATGAAAAAGTTCAAGTAATAGGTAATTTTTACTTTCGTAATATTAATTTGTTATTTTAAATTACCAGTGTGGGGTGACCAACCATTCCAACATTTTTGTATGGATTACCATCTGCAGGTATCATTTGTATACCAATTTGTTTATTTGTAGCAAATATCATGTATTTTGCAGAATCATCCTCTTTATCGTTTAGCATCTATGTCATGCGAATTAAATAGTAAAACATAATTTAAATATTATTTTTAAAATGAATTAAGTTGTTAATCTATACCAGCATATGTTTAATGTGTCCACCAAAAGTTGGTCCTAACATTGTTGACATTGTCATACCGGTGCTATCATTTATTAATTTATATTTGTAGGTGTCTACAGCAGTAATGATCATATTATCATTTGGTCCAGTGTACCATGCAGCTGCTGTTGGTATGGCACTCTGTTCTATTCGTTCTATGGATTTCACGTCCACTGGGTCTCCAAGTGCGTATTCAACAAGCATTCTATATAAGAAGACGTCATTTGTAAAGCTCATAACTCATTCCATCAAAGTATGTAAAAGTCAAGGACATTATCTAATTGAACAATTTTTGTTGTTACCTATCTTGACCAACGGTTAACATTCGGGGATACGGTGTGTCAGGACGTGAAGCTCCGAAAAACATTTTTACTATTTCCCCATAATGTGTTCTATATTTTCCTGAGAAGTTGTAGCCCGTGCCACTGTTGTAAATATATAAACAAACTGTGTAACCTTCATCCTGAAAAATAACAGTTAATCAGAAGGTACGTACGATGAATAATTACATAATAAATATTGAAAAACAAATTATTTTTATTTACTGCAGTTGCCATGTATTTAGAATCATATGAGAATGCAATTTCCGTTATTTTGAATGATGTGTGACGTTCCGGTTCGTCATCTTCGCCGACAGGTGTTAACAGTGTTGGTTCCACTAGCCAAAGTCCTCCATTCTGAAGACCACATGCTAAGTGGATACCTGTGATTTCCAAAGTAATGAAAATTAGTTTTTTAAAAGGTTTAATTTATTTAGTTAGTGTATAATTAATTATAACAAATTTTCGTTATTTTTAGAATGTTAAGTCACACAAACCCATTGGTGCATATTTGATGTATGATACAGGCACTCTTGCAAGAACTGCTTCTTCATTCTGAGCCCCCAGGTCAAATTCACTTCCAGTTTTAACCAGTTGCCTCGGAAGCTCTACATTTGCGATTAATCGATGAGTTATGAAGTCTACATTCATTAACTCTCCTAGAAGATTTCCATACACCACAAATGATCTGGTTATTGAGAAAAAGGGGGTGAGTTGATTAGAAATTTAGGTTTTTTTCTATCATTTTTCTTTTACTAACTATTTCATTTCTCTACTTACTTTTCGGGGTGCAATTCTAATGCAGTTACATGGGCTTGACATTTTAAAAGTACAAATTCACATTTATTGGCTAAAAAGTCTATTAATCCAATTCGACCAGTTTTTGTCACTAAAACAATACAATTTTAAATGTTATTATAGATTAAAAATGAATATCACTTCTAGTTACAAATTACAAATGAAAATACTGATAATGAAATCTCGAACAATGAATTTTTTATGTTGAATTGTAGCATCGGAAGGAATCGCTATATCGAATATTTGTTCATATTCTGTTGAACGATCATCTATATCGTCTTCATAAGACGTTTCCGATTCCTCATCTATTAATTTCTCTTCGTTTTGAGAAATTGGGGATAGTGGTGACTTGGGCGAAGTAGTTAGCCAAGTTGAAGCATCTATTATAAGAAAAAATATTTACTTATTAAAGAGTTATTCTTTTTATAGTAACGAAGTATTAAGTAATGTACCTGAAAATTGAAGAGGATCCTTAACAATGTATTTCCTGTTATGTAAATTAAAACTAATTGATGCTATTGGATCCAGATCAAAAGTTTGACACCAATACATTATTTTTAAATATTTATCGTAGAATCTAATATGCCCCAGATCGTTTCCAGTAACCACCACACTAAACGCAAATATAGAATTTATTATTCGATTCGATTGTGCTGTACGTATTCATTTGATTTGTGTGTATGTGGACTTACTCATCTATATTAACAATCGAAGTAATCGCACAAGGTTGTAGTTTTATTATTTTAATACATGATTTTTCATTTGTGATTTTGGGATCACTATCTAGAACCTAAATTTACATTGATATTAATAATATCTTCCGTATCTTGTGAATAGTAACGTTTTATATTATGTAAGTATTTCCTTTTTTTTACCGAATTCCCAAATATTAAAGCACATCCGTTTGCAGTAACGGAAACAACCCAACTGCTACCTCCTACATATGTTGATGCAAGTAGATGACCGTGTTTAGGTTTCCAAAAAGGTGCGGGACGTACAATTGTTAATTGTTGATCCGCCTAACAATAATAAATTAATATTAATTATTGTTATAATTCATAGAAAATAATTTTTTGCTAGCATACTATTCACCCAAGTGCCAAAAACAACTCCACGGTCCTGAGTTATCATAAAAAATTCGGTTTTGTCAGGACTGAAGCAAACAGATTTCGGTCGCCATCCTTTCTCATCCATTTCTTTTACATCTGGAAAATATGTTGGTAAACTTTTTTATAATTAGCAAATACCAGGTTTAAGTGTTCCAACCGTTTGGTTCTTCTTTTCCGAAAGTCCACAGCCAAATTTTGACTTCTGGTTTCTGTTCTGCCCCCACTGAAACAATATATTTGGCATCCTGGCTTATTCCAATTGCATTCATACCGTACTCTGGATGCGGATTAAATAAAGTCCTCACTGGTACATAGGTCTTTGTGTCCCATACAACGACTGTATTGTCAGGCCCCCGGTCAGCTGTAACAACCCAACGACCTGATGCTTCGGCCACACAACTCACGATTGCGTTTGTCTAACATATTAATACATCGAACATGACAACATGACCTTCTTATTTGATTTTAAAGTATATTTCATTTAACATACATGCCCTTGCATTGACTTCATCGTGCATTCATCGCAATCATATATCATTCCAGCATGAGCAGTTGCATAGAAAATTTTCTTTTCGTTTCTAGCAGTTAAGTTAATTAATGGAATGGTTGTATTTTGCCCAAATGACCATTCTAAATACTGCAAATGTTTGTTTAAATTAAAATGAATAATATACGATTAACTTACATTTCTTAATTAAAAACTACTTACAAATGGTGTCAGTTTAGGTGCATCTTCATCATTTTTAGATTTACTTGTAGAAGCTTGTTCTGGCTCTGGTTTTTCTGTTGTTGATATTTTTTTAGCATCACTTTCTCTGTAGTATAGAGAACAAGACAGAGTTTTTTTTTTAATTATGTATTTCATTTAAAATTATAAATTATAAATTTCTTACATTTGATAACGTTTTTCGCAAGAGGTGAGGGACGAAACTGTACTTTCAGAAAAAGTATCTACTGAACCCATAGTCTCTTCTTTCTAAATTATATAATCTAACTGCAAAAAATTTATATTAATAACTATTTAAAAGTTTTAGTAAAAAATATAATTTCTAAGCCTTTAATCGCAGCATACACTCGACAGCATTTTGTTTTTTGGTTGCTGTTGACGACTGCAGAAAGTCAATTTTATATTATTTATACCAAGTCAACTCTAATATACTATATAACACAACTTTATTATCTCTGAATGGTATAACATTTATAAGATTTAATAAAATTGAAATAGTTGGAGTAATTAGAGTGTAGCTTTTGCTTTAATATTAAATTATATAATTGTTTTTTTAGATAAATGGCGGCTTGAGCTCAGTGCTGATCAATATCGTGGAAATGGACATCATAAGAAAGTATACTCATGTACACCAGGTCAGATTGACGGAGATCTCTTAGCTGATGGCGTAAATGACAAAACTATTGATGTTAAGAAGCGGAGAAGAGTACTACTCGCAGAGGCTTGCGTGAAAAGCAATAGCATCTTAATTACTAGCTGCGAAGTAAGGGCATGAAATTGCGAGAACAAAGAAGGAAAACTCTAATGTTTTAGATTTGAAAAAATTTTTGGAGAGGATTATATACTCGTATACAGCAAAAGAATAAAAGAATATCGGTGAGTTTTCAAATTATTGTACTAATATAGTTAGTATAGAAGTTTAAATTATAATCTTCATAAGTAATAATTAATAACACTGATTATAAACTGTAAAAATAATCAAGTTTATTAGTCACACATCTCGCAATACTATCTTCTACTAATTTCCAACAGCTACTTCAGTTTCTTTTATTAAATATAAAAAAATGAGATCTTATGACCTTTTGATGAATCGTACAAATGACGTCACGGTCATGCCGGATGTTCTGTCATTAGTTACTTGGAACAAAGGAAAAAACACTTTATACACAACCTAGTTTACTAGACTGTGTTATACAAAAAAGAACACAATAATCCACGATAATGCTTATTCAACACAATTTTCAGAGAAATTAGCTTATCAAGTTTTTTCGTACATCGATTGTCCAATTATTAGTCTGAATATTAATCTCTGAAAAATTTAAAATGAACTGTAATATGCAGCTATATATGTTAAAATATTCTCATTATGAACCAAACAAAATTATTATGTTTGATTATGTTAATAAACTTGTTGAATAATGCTTGAAAGTTGAAGATTTCTTTCGTCTTTATCTCAAAACATAGAATTGGGAGATGTCTTACTAATAAACTAATGAACATGCATATGAGGTTGTATAATTATAAAAAATTTATAATTAAAACTAGAAAATGAATTCTTTACGTATTTTTCATATTAAATAAATCTGAACATAAACAAAATTATGAAAAATCTAAGTTTAATGAAAACTGTGATTATTCTTCAATAATATTTGCGCATTGGACTGTACCTGACACTCACATGTCTTCAATATAAATAAAGCATTGTACGATTTTCTCTGAAGCAATTTAAATAATTCGCACTACTCTGGATAAACCGAAACTTTTTTTTAACAAAGTTTACTTTGAGAAACGTAAGAATTTAGCCGCCAGTTGTGCTCTAAAAGCATAAAGAGATAGTGCTAACAAAATAATATAAAATAAGTGTTTGTTCTTTTTTTGTATGATAAATATTTGAAAAATTCAATTTAATTTAAATCTAAAATATACTATTAAAAAGTAATCGTAAAAATGATAATCTTTAAAAGATGTATTTGTTTTACAATTGTAACGAGTATAACATATATAAATATTGTTAACAGTGGTCCGATAAGTTTGAAACAAAATGTTCCAAGTCCTGAAGCGGTATGTGTGTGTGACCGATTTATGCCAAAGTAGCTCATTATAATTTGGCTGTATTCTATCTATTATTAGTATTCTATATATTCTAAATAGTAAAAACAAGAATAATAAGTTTATTTATGACCTCGAGGTGACAAATAAACTACTTAAACGATTCTTAACTTGAAATATAAAATGATAAAAACCTATGAAAAGTATCACTAAAGTCGATATTAAAATATTCATTCTTCTTATACAATAAATAATTGAATGTATTTATTTTATTTTTCAATAGTTTAAATTCATGCGTCAATTTGGATATTTGGAAAAAGGGCCATCTAATGCAGAAGCTTTGTACAGGGAAGAAGCAGTTATTGAAGCTATATATATAGGAGTATGGACAATTTTACATTGGAAGTACGTATGTTATACTAAAATTATAAACATGCTCTTCCATTAATTTATGCGATATATTATTATCAGGATAAGTTTGGGTTATAAATAAGTTTAATCATATTACTAAACCATTGTAACGCCATCTAACTATGAAATACCTGTACCCTAAACAAAAAGGTTTGTTTCTAAGGAAATGCCTAACAGATAGCCTTCTGTTCTAACAAATTGCAATTAAATTGCAGTTGATGGCATCACCACGATGTGGTGTTCCCGATATACGTAACCCGGAAACAACCAGACAGAAAAGGTTTATAATAGGTGCGGAAGGCTGGAATAAAAGACAGCTAACGTACTAGTGAGTTATTTTCCAAATTATTCCATATTGTAAACTTCGCAAATATATTCACTTTTGTTTAATTTTAGTATAGCTAATTGGGCACCAAATATTGGCGAGGAATCTATTGCAGAAGACATGAAGAACGCGTTCGATGCTTGGGCAGGATATGGAAACCTCTCTTTTCGAAGAGTTTATGATAATAACGCAGATATTATAATTGCATTCGGAAGTTCCAACCACGGAGACCCGTAATAAATATTATTAATTATTTCTGAAATAATAACACTTACCGTCACAATCATTTTGATGAAAGTATTTTTATTTCGTAGATATCCCTTTGACGGTCAAGGCAACATTTTAGCTCATGCCTATTATCCTTTGGAAATGGGGCACTATGGAGGTGATATTCATTTTGACAACGATGAAAACTGGCGCTCAAATTCCGAAAGAAATTACGGTATGTTTACTCGTACTAACAATTGTTATTTATAAATAAATTTTGATAAACTTTTATCAGAGAAGCAATATTGAAACATAAAGATGAAATTAATCATTTTATATTGTATCGTATAGAGTATGGTGAAGTTGATTTCTTCACCGTAGCCGTCCATGAATTGGGTCACTCATTGGGTCTAGCACATTCTCCGATAACTTCGTCTATAATGTTTCCTTATTACAAAGGCACCAATGCCGGGTTTCAATTGGACTACGACGATATATTAGGAATGTACGAGTTATACAGTAAGTGTTCTCATATTATTAGAATGTAAATTCATGTTGAATTGGTTATGAAAGATTTTGTAGGAGATAGCAAACAATAAAAAGTATATTTAGTTCAGAGACGGTTACCTGAAGACAATGAATCTTCCGAAGGAAATGAAAATAACCACGAGGATGATGTTGTTACAACTACAACTGCAAAGTCCACTACACAAAGACAAAATCCAACAACTGTGCCCCGGCGAACCACTGTAACATACATAGGCGACGATGAAACTGTTGATGAGCACAAAGTAAGACTAGAACTAAAAATCCCTGAAATATTTCAAGAAAAATAAATATTTTGTTCTAATCATTTTTTAGAATCATGACAAAACTCATGGTCTAGACCCACCAAGACCGCAAACTCCTGCAGATATCTGTTATGGTAACTATGATGCTGTAGCTTTTTTGAGGCAAGAGTTGTTTGTTTTTAAAGATCAGGTAAAACATAATTTTTTTTTAATATCTTTGTGTATGAATATACATAACTATAGTCTAGTTATTTTAAAATATTATTTTTTTAGTACGTCTGGCGTCTGCGTGAACAAGGCGTTATAGAAGAGGGTTACCCAGTTTTGTTTCGAGAATTATTTTGGAAGCTACCGGAATCGGTAGTTAAAATTGATGCAGCATATGAGCGCCCAACTGATGGGGCCATTATATTATTTACAGGTTTATATACTTTGAAAATTTAAGCCTTGGTGCATAATTTTAGTTTTATTAGTACAACTAACTGTTGGATATTTTAACTTTGTACAGGAAATGTATATTGGGTTTATAATGGATACGACTTTATCGACAGCCCACGTCCTATCACCGATTATGGGCTTTCCTCGAATATGGATAAGATTGATGCCGCGCAGGTATAACAATATATATGTGTATGGTGAAATGCAAGAAATTTTTGAAATAATATATATTTGAAAATACAGGTGTGGCAGAAAAATGGAAAGACTTATTTATATAGCGGAGATCAAATATGGCGATTCAACGAAAGCACTAAACAAATGGATGAAAAATATCCTTTGCCGATAACACGATGGAGAGGAATTCCAGATAATTTAGATACTGCTGTAACGTGGAAGGATGGTAAATAATAATCATTCGTTTAAAAACAGTCATTCACATTAGAATAATAGATCTTCTAATATTCTAGTGTGAACTGTGGTGTGAACTAAATAGTTAAGTGTATATCATCAGGGAGCATATTTTTAGGACTGACCTACTTCTTTAAAGGCATTTTTGTATGGAAGTTTGATAATCATTACATTCGAGTTGCAACAGGCTATCCTCAACTATCGACGCATCAATGGTTCGGGTGCCCACAACGAAATGATATACAATATAATATATTAAACGAATAGAATAAACTTTCATGATTAAGAAAATGAACTGTACTTATATTGTATACTAAATATAAACCCAAATAGGGTCCTTTGTATTTCAAATACTTCTTGGTTTTAAAAATTAGCTCAAAGATTACATTTTGTTCTTTATTATAGAAAATGTTCAAATTATCTACTTAGATCAACCAATTTTTTTTTACTGACTATCTAAGAGAAAATTTGAGAATTTTTTTTTTATTTTAGCTATCGGAGTGTCGTATTTTCGAATTCAGTAGCAAAGAATAACATTTAAAACATTTTAAATTTGTATAGTGTTACTTTGAAAAAAATGTGTTGCTGTAACGGAAGTGCAACATTTTTCTAATAGAAACTCTATTACTTTGTTGTGTGGGAATGGTCTCATATATTGAGAATTTTGATTGATTTTAACTATAGATTTATTGTAGTTGTTATTATTATTTAGTATATTTATTATATATTAGATTATAGTTTACAGGCAAAAAGATCTTACAACTTTTTGGTTTACGTAGTCATCATTTTCAGCGTCCATTAATCTGTGGTCATGTTAGTAAAAAATAATGGCCGCCAATGGCCGCATGGTCGCGTTATCTAGCTCGCGGTGTTTTAATGTAAATATAATGAGGTGCTCCACTTTTGTGAATAATTACTATAATTAAGTAATATGATTATTGTATTTATAAATCAAGTTCGTAAAGCGTGCAAGTGTTCAAATATATTTTCTGTCATGTTTCAATCGGAAAAGTTTAACTAGAGGTAGGGTTATGTCTAATAATGTTTTCTTGTAATATTATATCGAGTTTGATACTGTTCATTTATACGCTATAATTATTCATTAATGGATTGTATAATGAGCTATACATAAACGTTCGTTCATCAATCATTGTTATTTCTCCGCAGTAAAATAATCTTTAAAACAATCCTTAATATATTTTAAAGTAAATTATGCAAATAACTTCTTATTTTCCATCGGATTTCTTATTTGAAATTGTCCTTCTTGTTGCAGTTGCAAGAACTCTTGCAGCTACTCGAACTCCAGGTGCTACTGTGAGGCGTTGACAGATTGGACTTTAAAGTGTATGCCTGTTTACAACATTTCGCTGTTACCATTGCTATTATGGATGGATTATTACATTTCAAGTAAGTTCACAGTTTGAATAATATTTTATCTATTATAGATTTAGGGTTTCCAAAGCTTCTCTTCGTTTTCATTAAGTATCGGTGACTTTGACCTCTTGCTAAATACAATTTTAATATTATAATGGGTTTGTGAACTCTTTTTAGGGGTCGTTTTTTTAAATTTTTGATTAAAATAAATTTTAATGTAGTGGCGTTTTTATTTTTTTTAAATATCCAAATGATATGTTTTACTTGCATAAAACATTCCAGTAGAAATTATCGAGATATTTCTTATCTCTTTTTCACTAGACTCGTCTTTATTAATTAACACAGTTTAATTTATACGTGATTTATGGAAATTACAATAGCTCTTTTATCAAGTAGTGGAACAAGTATTTAATTTTCCGAAAGAATTTGTGTTATGTTTTTTCTATATAATATAATTTTATCTTTGTTCTAAGGTCTTGTCCCTGAAATGTTTGGTGTAGTTCAAAGTGGCGCTCTGAAAAATGAAAAATAGGCGAAATGAAAAATAGATATAATATATATCGAGAAATGCCCATAGGCATAAAATTGGTAAGCTAATGAACTAATAATAAATTAAATGCTTTTTACATAAAACATTAGCTAAGTAGTATTCTTATATTTCCAGGGTACATCAGAGTATTTACTATATTCGCGGCTACATCAAAGTTAATCGCTGCTTCATCAACAGCATATTGTTATCAAGTAATTTGGGCACGAAGTCTTTTACTCAAGAATGGCATGGCGTTTTTTACATCACATTAATCAGACTTGGAGATACGAAGACGTCGGAGATTTATGAGAAGATTTAGAGTAATTTATGTTTAAATGGAATGATTAGAAAGAACTTTTATGACCAAAGAGTGGATAGTAAACGAAAAAGCTGGAAAAGTATTAGTAACTGGATTCTTTCAAGATAAAATATGACACAGTTTTTAATGTTTAGTATTCTTCAAAAGGTTTTCTTTTTTTTAAGTATTTTGATTATACAATAGTTTAATTGTTTTCCATGTTTATTAAAATATTTGCTATTTATACAACATTTTACTTGGTAAACATAATTAAATGAGTTTTGCCTTTTCAAATAGTAATTTATATTATTCTTAATATCAATATTAGTGCTGGTTATTAATTTATAATAATGTATAATTTATATACTCATGGAAAATGGCTCAACCTGATGAGAAACTATTAATTACTGCGTTTGTTTAGAACAAAGAGATGAAAATAATAGTTCAACAAGAAATAAATACATTTAGAATATTATCGAAAAAGTATTGAATAAAATTTGCATACTTATTATTATATTATTGTCTAAAGTATTTATTATTGAAATATCAAAATTTTGAACTGTAATTTATTATAAATCTTTCTGCTATTGAGAAAGTCCTCTTCTAATAATTTAATGAAACAAAATTTATACAATTAAATTGGAGATTATAAAGTAATTGTTGCAATATATAAATGCTTTATCAATTGCAGTAATATTTGTTCTAAATAAGAAGTTCAATAATCATTTGAGATGCAAATTGGAAACTTTCAAACATCATCTTAACGATGTAATAGTTTAAAGAGCAGAAAATAATTTTAAAATTTCATCCATGACTGATAATTTATTTAAAATACAAAAGTAAAATTTGTTTCAAGTTATAATTGAATGTATGTATTAATATAATACTTGACTATGTTAGTTATAAACGTTTTGATAATTTTAATATTTAATTATTAAAACGTTTTCAGATTGCAAAGAAAGTCGTTAAAAAGAGACCTGTGAAAAGTATAAGTAAAGAGAAAAGTAGTTAAACTTGGATTTATATTTGAATATCCGGTGAGGTACGGGGAGGCCACCATCCTAATTAGAACCTTATTTTTAATATAGGAGAGCCATAGCCACAGCGAAAATGAAAATATAAACCCAAGTTTGATTTCCTAGCAAATTTCCATTGACATACAGAGATAATATTATCTACAAACCGACACCATTGACAAAATCATCACTCTGAGTTGATCAATTTTTCAATTAAGGAAATAAGTGTACGTAGTATCATTAAAAATTATTAAATTACAAGTTGTTCTTTGTTGTCGTGAATGTTGTCCATTTTAAAAAAATTAGAAACGCATTTAGGATTATGTAAGTGTGATATTCAAACAACAATAACTATCGAATTATGCAACTCAGAGCAATATTTTGGTTTCGTTTTGTAGATAATATGTCCGTGAGCATTGAAGCATGACGTTAGACTGCTGTATCTTCGGGTTTGATCCCCAGACCAGAATTCTATTTTCTGGGTTTGGTTATAAAAAAAATAAATGGGTATAATTAAATAAATATAATAAAAAGTTATGCACTCGAAGACTTCAGTAAACAATTGGACGACATATGGAAAATAACAGACAACAATAAAGTACAGATCTAGTGCAGTTGTTGTTCTTGTTGTTGTTGTTAAAAGATGAAAAATGAAGTTATTGAAGAAGTTATAGTTATTGTAAAATAAAATGGAAAAGCGAAATTATATTATAGGATAGTTGTTAAAGAATTATAAAATATGTAATGTAAAATGTTGGTAAAACGTACATATTGTTTAAAGTGCAAATAACTATTGAAAGTTGATGCACTCAATTAAAATATATATTATATTAATATGTCCGTATGCCAATACATACATTGTAAAAATAATGGACATCAATTGTGACATTTTTTGAGGTATGTAAGGAAAACAAAAAAACAGACAAATTTTAGAGTAAAATTTGCAAAAATCATTTTCTTTATGATCTTTTTAATTTGTAAGTTTACAAAATGTTTTCATTGGTGGTATAATTTTCACCTTTACATTCCGAGAAGCCGATATTTTTTGGCAGTCATCTAAAATTAAAAAATGAGTTGTTATGTTTCAAGGTTAATTATTATTACCAGGTTCATTGATGTAATATTGAATAATTATTTACTTTATGTATATTTTAATTACGGAAATACACTTATTACACATCTTATTAATTATTTAATAATGCGACATATTCTCAACATTTTTTTTTCTTTGTTCTAGGTGTCAAGGAAAATGCTTCAGAGATGATTTGTTGGCTGACGCATTATTACAATTCCTCACCTGGTGAGTGTCAAATTATCTTATTGTTTTTATTGCAAATTTTACTCGTCCAATTATTTATTTTTTCCTTTTCAATATGCATTTTTTAAATGAATGAAGGATTTCCCAATATAGTGTAGAGAACTGCTCTTATCCTTTTAGAAAAATGTACTAGAAAAAATGAAAGAATGTGATCGTCTAATAAAACATTACTGAAAAACTGTTGGGGTTGTATGCGAGACTTTAATAAGATGAGGATGGCTTAAGACGAATTTTAAAGAAATGAAGCGATAAATTTGTAAATCATATGTAATTTAATTTAGTAATTTTTAATGTTTTGTTTTCAGTTTCTGTTGGAAGTGGAACATATCTTCTTTACAACAATGGAATACAAAGAACATCCCTTGGTGGGGCTGTAAACTTAGAAGAACTCCTGCGCACTGAGACTTGATCGGGTTAAATATGCAGTGATGTGCAGTGGCTCCTACATTGCGATTTTCATCATTAGTGTTGCAGATTTATAGGTAAGCACAAACTTTTGTTAATTCATGACGTTAGATCACTTCCTTTAGTATACACCCTTCTAGGCCCTTTTTAATTCTAATAATTATTTTTTCTTCTTTCTACATCTCTTCAATAATATCAATTTAAAAAAGGTTTATATACGAGTATAGCCTTCTTACATAGCAGCAACTGTGAGACGATTGTATTTTTGTTAAAGTTAAAATTATTAAATTTTTATCAATTTTAAGGTCTCTTTTGTGCATTGCAGAACCTAAGAATATTGCATTTCCCTTAAAATCATAAAAGTGAACCTTTCCATCATTTTTAACAAGATTATAGTCTTCTTTCGTTGGAGAAAATCAAAAAATTCTATGAGAAATAATTCGGTAAGTAAAAAAAGTCATGAAAATTGAAACTTTTTTTCATGTAATATAATGTTAGGTTAATGAACATGGTGATTCAGCAATTGATATTCTAATTTAAATGATATTGACCAAAAAGTCTTCTGTAACAACATACTGATATCTGGTGGTATACAGATATCTGGTGAGATCTTTTTAAATTGTTCAATTCTTTTCTTTTTCAGATGATGCAGAACAGAAATGTATAGTTCTGATGCCGTTCGGAAATAGGCGCAAGATCTCCAGCAGGAAAATCCATTACAAAAGAACAACGTTCATAAGGACTTTAGTAAAAGTATGTTGTTAAAAGTATTTATTGTCTATATTGTGCGTACAATCAGTCTGTACTTTGTGTAAGTTCAGAAAATCAATAAGAAAATTTAGGAAACTGTTCACTGCGTTTGAATTTTTAAGCCTTTGACTTAGAAAAGTATGAACGGGTTGGTAATATGTTAATATTGTTTATCTTTAAGTAGAATATAACATTTTCGTGAAATATAATTTTAATTAATTTTGTTTTCTCGTGACTTTTGTTATTTCTAGGTTAATTCTATCTAAGTGTCGAATTTTTATACAAACAAATTAATGTATGTAATTCATTTTACGTTTTGCTTTAATGTTTGACTGTAAATAATTAGAACGTTTGTAGGAACAAACACATCTTATGTCTGCCTAAGTGTTTCATAATTTGTTTTTCTTTTTTCAGGACCATCTCAAAATTCGCCTGGAATTTGATGGCGCCTGCAGACAATGATGAAGGATCAATCAATTAGAAAAGATGCTAGGACTTGAACCAAAACTCTTCAAGGACAATACATACGTCAAGGATCTTCAGGTCTTGAAAGACATGTGGAGCAGGCCTTCTCCGTGAAGTAATAATTTCAAAATGGGTAGGTAAGTTCTAATGTTCATTGAATAATAATATATATCAGCGACCTCCTGATTTTAATATAAATTTTTACAATTATTGTTTAAGTTTGTTTTATATTGTACAAGAAGAGTAAGTGCATTTTTTTAATACTAAGTAAATTTCAAGATTTAAACTTTTTCAGATTTCATATACTCTGGAGCAGGAATTTGTTTGGAAAAGACAAACAATAGTTCCACGAAGTTTTCTTGGGCGAAAATGAGTCAAGGATCCCTCCAGGTCATCAGAATTATGGAGCAGACCTTTTCCGTGAAGGAAATGGACTTAAAAAGTAAGTTGCAATGTCTATTACCTATTAATATTTATATAAGTTGCATATTATAATATTATTTATTTGTTTCAGACAATTTGTTGGAGACTTCGTCGAAAGAAGAGATAAGGCAAGGCGCACATGAATTGAAAATCAATAATAAACATGATATAAACATTTTTATTTAATTTTATTTCAAATAAATGAATTTATGGATTTTATTTGGCTTTTTTTATTTTAATTGTATAATTTTTATGATGTGTTTTAGTAAATATGGTAAAAAACTTAGCTAATATTTGACAGAATAAATAATATTCGCAATAAAAAAACGCAAAATTGTAGTTTTACTATTTTTATATAGATGGATAAATTTAGTACTGTTACCAATATATAGATGGAGATCTTTTAGTTTAGGTTTCAATAAATAGATGGCGCCACAAGTTTAGAAAGATCATTTTAAATTTAACAATTTTGAAGTATATAATACCTTGCAAAACAAATATATCCTCAGTGTAGCGTTAGAGCTACTCGAGTGAAGGCAGGGGTAGGCGTCACGTTTTTCTTGCGTTTTAGATTAAATAAAAACGTAAATTTAAATACAGTCGCCGAAGGCGACTATGGCACCCGTAGGCTCCGCGATTGCATAAACGTTTTGGTGGCCGCTATGCGGCCACCTATAGGATGCCGGAGGCATCCTACATAGTCGCCGAAGGCGACTATGGCACCGCACCCACAGGGTGCCATGCAATCGCTTCGCGATTGCATAAATGTTTTGGTGGCCGCTTCGCGGCCACCTATAGGATGCCAGAGCGCATCCTACATAGTCGCCGAAGGCGACTATGGCACCCGTGGGGTGCCAATGCAATCGCTTTGCGATTGCATAAATGTTTTGGTGGCCGCTTCGCGGCCACCTATAGGATGCCGGGGGCATCCTACATAGTCGCCGAAGGCGACTATGGCACCCGTGGGGTGCCAATGCTTGTTAAATTTAAGAAGCACGTTTTTTAACTACGTTGGTGTGTGGCCCCACCCACGTCTGCTCGTCCACACCCTTACTCCTATACTTTGGTTTATCAAGTGCGAGACATACAACGACTTCGAGTTCGAACAAAAAATTATACTGCCATCTATGATGAATAAAAGTAAACTCTAGAACTGTTTTATTTTTACACAAATAATTTTAAATATTTTTACTATGTACTATTACTAAATTAAAAAAAAATTATAGGATATAAGCCTTTAATAAATATATTTACATATAATTACAATCTAAATATTATATTTATTTATGTTATATATTATTATTAAATTACAATATTATCTTCATTTTAAATAACCAAACGATGTCGCATAATCACCTTTCGCCCCCAAAAGAAATGTCTGTAACAATGAAAACTATAAATAAGACTGATCATATACGGAGCACCCCATATTTAACAATGTAACAAGGACCAAATATTAATATAATTTTTTGTATTTACCTTTGAGCTTTCCTCAAATATGTTGATACACCGCTAGAAGTTTTTCTGTTGATGGTGGTCATCTAAGTTCGTAATTTTATTCTGCTCTTGGAGATCCCCCTCGTTCTGTCGATTATCAAATAGCTTCCGATCTATAAGTCTCCTATAATAATTCCCCATTTTCATTTCTGCCATTTCTGAAAATATAAAATAAAACAAAATGAGAACATAAGAATATGAGATTTGGTTATAGTCTGTGCAGTATTAAATATACAACAAGAAAATCTTTTAGTTAACTTAAAACTATAGATGTTATTAAATCAACATGAACTGTTAAGAGAACTCATGTTTTTAATTAAATCTTGGTTTACCACGCACTATTTTACACATAACATAACCTATCTCTAAATGCTTTAGTTTCTAAGATCTATCTCAACCTATCCGTCAAGAGTACATTAGAAATGATTAATTTATACTGTCAATATACCTGTTATTATTATTAGACCTTATGAAGCCCGTACTTGGAAATCATATTTACGTAATCAGACATCTCGCCATCATGGTCAATTTGTTATCCTCTATCATCCTGTGAGATAATACCTGTGACATGTTATCCACTTTTTATGTCCAACTTCTCCAGCTGTATGATTCTATCCAGTAGTTTTAAAATACCTATACAAAATGAAAGCAAATTGTATCTTTTAAATATCTCTAGCTTCAGTTTATAACAGCTTCCTTACCTCCGTAATAATGTAGGTATCTCTAGGATATATATCTAGACCTGGATTATAATATCAAGAACCTTCAAATAAGTTTTGTTAAATAAATACTTCATTGCACATCATTTAAAATTTTTAAGGTTATATCTGAATGACAGCTCCATAACAACTTCAATTGAAATATTTATTTATATAACTCATAATTATTATAAACAAGTTATGTTTGTCATGTTATGTTTTTGTATCTTGTTTATTATGAATACTAACCTTAACACCTAAGTATAAATTTATTGATCAAACGGAGTGAACAAAACACTGCGTCGATTTTTGTATGTTTATTGTTTAGAATTATTTGCGATTTTATTTCTTATTTTCTTATATAATAAAAGATATGGATAAACCACAATTAATTGGTCACATTGAAAAATCTTTGCCTTATACGATATTTGAAACTAAATGGATACCTTGTTCAGCAAAACTGAATGGAGGAAATTTACAATGTTTAAAACAATTTGAGAGAAAAAAAGCGTTCAAGTGTGCTACTTTCGGTGCTTCAAGTCCGCAAAAGAAATGCCTGTAACAATATAAATAATAATGTTATACAAATGTATATATATATATAAATCTGTATATACATTTGTAAATAATAATGTTATACAAATGTATATATATATATATATAAATCTGTATATACATTTGTAAATAATAATGTCATCAGGAAGGTTTTCTGCATAAATCTTTATCTAGCAAACATCTATGAAGCTCCACCTCGTTGTAACAACTCCAGCCCCTAAAACAATAAAGGAATACACAATCAGTAGCCCTGCCCTATCCTATTATATACTCGTATAGTAGGTAACATAGACAATAATATTATCTAAAACTTTTATTAATACATTTTTGTAGTAACTTTTATGTACTACAAATATGTTACAAGCAAAAATAAATCTCAAATGTGTTTATGAATGCTTATGTGTATTACAGTGGTACAGTCTGTTAATTACATCACTTAATTTAAGATTTATATTTGCTTATATCTCTTATTATAAAAGTTAAAACAAAAAGAAATTATTAAAGTTATAGATAATATATATTGATATAAATATATATCTACAAAATTATTTGTTGCAGTAATACTTTTCAAGATAAACAAAAAACTGATCACACTCTTTATTTCAAGATGGCAACGAAATAGGGATGCCTTCCATACCTAAAATACAATTTAAAATCCAGGTTTGACTCCTTTGCATAACAAAACAAACAAATTGCTGCCCAAAATGCAGGGTAGGTCTGTTTTTAACGACTAATTTACCCGGCTATGATTTGCAAATAATTTAATGAAAATGACCGCACTCTGAATTTTAAAGGAACATCGATGTATTGCTCTTATTTAATGAACCAGTAAAAATTTGATAAAAAGGTTTTGACTTACTTCTTATTGTCGTTACTAGATCGTTTCTTAAGATTCATCTCGTTCTGCATCCTCGATGTTCTCATTTTAGCAGAAAGCTGGAATCTTCAAACAAGACATTTGCACTGCTATTATATCGATCTTCCATCGCTGTTTGAAGTTCTCTGCTCCGATGTCTGAAGTTTCTGAAATTGCTGCATCCTAGAGGGTTAATCCAAATGCAAGAATCTGTAAACAATAATAGCATTTTATTAATATCAGGTTTTATTCTGTATCAAAACTTGCGCAGTTATTTTGTTGTTCTATTGAAATTGTACCAGGAATATTCCAACTAAACTTTAAGCAACTTAATTTTGAAGAATTTCCTCAGACAGACAGAAAATTGTTATTATGAGCTGAAGCTGCTCTTCATTAGACAACGATTTATGCACAAGTATGTGAAGACAGATTATGTATCTTTGCAGTTGCAGAGATTAACAGATAATGTCATAAAAAGTCTAATACGTACACAAGAATAGAAATAAATAAATATTCAAAATCGCGACGTATCTGTTCTTTACTGAAGCGTTATAAATATATTTAAAAATATGTTTGACTTACCTCTTCTTATCAGTAATAGATTGTTTCTTCTGCTCCGGTGTTCTTATTTTACCAGGAAAGGAGAATTTGGTTGCCAAAAAATCACTAAAAGCAATACAAATAGTTTAATTATTATTACTGGTTCATCTCATCTTAAAATTAGACAATATAAGCGTCAATTCTAATTAAATTAACAAAATCATTACCTCAAATCAAGACTTTTGTATCGATATGCCACCGATGTTTGCAGTTGACCACTTTCAGAAATTTGTGCATCCTAATGTCGTGAAGAAGATGCAAAGATCTATAAATAACCATAACATTTTATTAGTACATCTGTTGCAATGAGGTGTTACTTTGTAGGAAAAGAGAATTTAATATTTGCTTAAATCTGCTTAAATTTGTAATAGTTTCGTTTTTAATAATATTATTTATTTTTAATTCACTTGAAGCTTAAAAATTAACTAAATGCTATCATAGTATTCTATTTCTTAAAAGGTTTTCTAAGAGAAATAAAAAAAAAAGTAAATTTCGATTCAGTATTTTCATTTTTATATATATTTATACATTTATTTTGTGAAAAGCAAACTCACATGTTTCTAATATTAAAAAGATTTATATTATTGTCGACCGTCTTCTCATTTAAAGGTGAAATCGATTTATAATCTTAACTCCCCAAACCATTAGTTATCACAGTACTGAACATGATTATTTTGGAGCTGCAGCTTTCTAATTCTCAAGAAGAGTTCCTCGTGGTCGTTTAGAATCTCCAAAACCTCCTGGTGTCCCAGGGCCAACAGCTGCACGTTTACCACCTTTTCGTTCCAACTGCTTCTCAATAATTCGAGCGTTGTTAGCATAACTGTCCGCTACTTCTCGCTAAAAATACAATTAATTTTGTTTTATTAGCACAAAGACACAAATTAGCAACAAAGATGAAATTATTTTTATTTTAAAATGGCTGCTTACGACTTCAATCTCGTCCTCCTCTTCGTCAATAGTGACCTAACGCCACGAAATAACAAAAGTTTGTGCTTAGCTATAAATCTGCAATGAGTGAAACATTTTACGAATCACTTTTAAAACAATATTCCTATACTATCCCTGAATTTAATTTTAATTATTAATTATTATTACAGTACAGGAATACTGTTTTAAAAGTGATTCGTAAAATGTTTCACTCATATAAATTAGATTTGTTCGACCATGATTATTGTTCGCAAGACTCAGGAATAGGGCCCCCTGGTCGTTGCAAGTGAACAGCTTAGAGGTAGGCACCTAAAATATAAAACAATTAAGTTCAGATCTTCAATAAGCTCTAGTTATTTGTATTTGTTGTAATTATAGAAACAAATCGAAAGCCTGGAGAGGAGGATAGATAATAGGAAAGTAAAGATGCTATAAAAAAATGTATTATTTCTGTTTTATTATGTATTTTTATTAAAAAACAAAGTAAAGGATTCTTACCTAATAAAATGAATAACAAACGTTTATCTAAAGGACTAGCTTCGAGTCCTTTTTAATGATTTAGAAAATTATAAGGAGAGCAATGATTTATATGCAATAAAATTTCAATATGTTGTTAATATGAGTGTGCTTAATTTAAAGACAAAACTACAAACGTTTTGATCAGCTGTGAAGCGAGATATTAATTATTAAAATGCGTATATTAAACATGCAGGAGGCCTATTAAAATGTAAAAAAGAAAAGCACCTGGAGACCGTGTAATGCTGGTAACAAATGTATGTTGCCACGTTTTACGCGTTACATGTATTGAATACAGTCGTAAATAAATAAAATACTATCCCATTGCAGTGTAAGTAAGTTTTATACTTTATTTTAGCCTCTGGTTGTTTCAAATGAACAACTTTTGAGAATTTCAAATGTGTAAAGTCGAAAACAAGGGGTAGGAACCTAAAATAAAATAAAATAAAAAATAATTGTTGTAGAAAAACAGTAGATGGCAACAGAATTTGGGGAAAAGAATTAAAAGGAACAGCCTTGTCTGGGGTTCAATGGTCTCCTGATGGAAAACTATTAATTTTCAGTTTAAGGAATGGGGAGCTAGATCTGTACGACAATCAAGGAACATTTGCGGTAATTTCAAAATTCAATTATTGTATCATTCATTATTAATCATTAATTCATTAATTCATCATTATTAATTCATTTATTGTAAGCATCATTGACTTATTTTTTCATTTAGAGAAAAATTTCTGTACAATGTAACGTCCAGAATTCAAGTAGGCCAACGCCAGTCGTAGGGATTGAGTGGTACAGCGGGCCCAGACAAGTGGACCAGCCGACTCTGGTGATTTGTTACAAAAACGGGCTGATGCAGATTATGCGAGGAGAGAATGATAACAGTAAACCCTACTTCCTTCTAAATACTTCAGCAAAGCACGAATCATCTTTACATGGAACCATTTTACATATTGTTGTCTTCTTTTAGATCCGGTAATTATAGACACCGATATGCAAACAGTGGCGTGCAGCTGGAATCATACTGGTACCATTCTCGCTATTGCAGGGATTCAAACAGAAGGAGAGCGAGAGGGAAATATCGTGCAATTTTACACACCATATGGAGAAGTACAAAGATTATAAAATCTTGATATTTTAAATATCTTTATTTTACGGTAATTTTTTTTGTGATAGCATGTAAGGACTTTGAAAGTGCCTGGACGTGAAATTTCGGCATGTACTTGGGAAGGCGGATCTCTGAGAATTGCTTTAGCTGTTGATTCGTTTATATATTTCGCTAATATCAGACCCGATTATAAGTGGACCTATTTTATGAAGACAGTTGTTTATGTGAACCAGACCGCTAAGGAAGGGGCCAATATTACTTTTTGAGACACTGTCAGTCATCAGGTGAGACTACATGCATAAACACATACATATATGTTACAGAACTACTGGTAAAATTTTACGTAAAAGAACCTACATGTAAAAACGATTACTTTATATGTTTGATTTTAATATTATCACAATTTAGAATTTCAATTATCAAGAAATTCAATCTATCTTAAGGTGAAACGATACTTGGCCATTTTTGACGCAATTTCAATTTTTATATGACTTAAGCGTAATTTTGACTTAAGTCTTAAGCGTAAATTTGAGAACCATAATAAACGTTTTAAAATTTATAACGAACCCTTAGAAATGTTACCAGTCATATGAAAATTGAAATTTAACTAGAAAATATAGTAATATTCATTTTCAAAACTTATATTTGCGGTTCCAACTCATTAAAAGTCAGTGGAACTGAAAGCTTAAAATGTAGATACGTTATTCATCTAACTAATTGCAGCTTTAGAATTTGATTTGCGTTAATAGTTACTTATATAAAACGATTTAAACATAAAAAAACATGTTTTTTTTGATAATAGTTAACCTGCTGTCTCCATCTATTCGCGAGTCAAAAATGGCCAAGTATCGTTTCACCTTAAGAAAGATATATTATTTTAAAGAGTTATCGTGCTCTTATACGATCCAAACCGACACACTGAATTGGCTGTAAATTTTCATAATAATTAGATAACAATATCCTTGAGACTTATAGCACGACAACTACTATTCAAGTATACATAATAAACGATCAATTTAACCCCAGTGCTACCCCAAGACCGTGAGTTCCCTATTGAGCATTGCCAGCTACCTGGAGCACTGCGTTCTAGCGGTGCGATGCGATAACATCGAGCAGGATTCGGCCAACGCTAATCAGGGGGCCGGCCAGTACGGACTTTTATTATGCAATACCATATCCACTGTAGTTGACGGTATGAAAAACCCTAAATAAAATTAATGTGTTCCCACCAAATATATTTAGATTTGATTATAAATTTCAGCTAAATACATGGACCTGGAGCCGCTATGGGTAGCCATGAATTCCACCCATGTAGTAGCGTGTTCACGAGCACAATTTCTAATCTGGCAGTACCGAACTCCTAAAGGAGCTGCGATGCATGTAGCAGGTATTGCACCTTGAACAAATTGAAAACTTTATAAAAATTATTCAATAGAGAAGTGACGAAAAAACTTTCAGCAAAGCGTAAAGACCGGAAGTATCATGTTGATGATACTCCTTCCGGAGTGGCGGAAGTTATTCAAGATCTGGATCGTTCATACGAGCCTGTGACAGGTACAGGACCCACAACGGATCCTATTTGCAGTTTGGCGGTTACCGACACTGTGTTGATCCTTGGAAGGGAATCAGGGGCGCTACAAAGATATTCCTTGCCACAGGTGGCGTTGACACATGGTTATATGAGACACAGCAGGCCCTATATTATGTCAATCAATTGCAATTCCTCGTAAGTTTTCAAATTAATGTACTACACCAAAACCAACTGTTAACATTTTTTTTTACCTTGTTCTTTAATAGCAGGTTGTCAATAATCGATGTGACCGGTATGATGACCATGATAGAATTGGAACAGGACGATGATAACATTTTGACGAAATCACTAAGCGCTCAAATAAATCAAAAACTTGACTCGACAAGATCTGACACAAGCGCTATTGCTAAAATGGAAAGGAAAGACGTTTGGGCAATGTGTTGGGCAACTGATAATCCACAACTGATTGCCATTATGGAAAAAACCAGGATGTACGTCTTAAGGGGAAGCGATCCAGAAGAACCTATCTCCAGCTCGGGGTACATCTGTAGTTTTCAGGTACGTGTGAATTCAACTAATGAAAATTAAAAGTAATTTTAATTTTGAAATGAAATTAACATCGTAGGACTTAGAAATACGTGCCGTATTGTTAGATGATGTTGTGTCTGGAGTAGTGACTCCTAGTGCCGATCAACTGTTGGATTTGGAAGTTAAAAGTCTACGAGATACTAGAGAACTTTTGAATAAAGTTGGCATCAAAGAAGCGTCACAGTTTATCCAGGATAACCCCCACCCCAGACTGTGGTAAGACATCTACGATTTACCTGATAAACACAACGCAATGAATGTATCATCATTTGATTATTTGAATATTTGTGGCGTTCTTATTTCAGGCGCTTGTTGGCAGAGGCGTCCGTTCAATTGCTCGACTTGGATTCAGCTGAAGCAGCTTTTGTACGGTGTGCGGGTTACCCAGGAATTCAATTGTGTAAGAAACTTAAAAACATCCAGAATGATCAGTTAAAAAGAGCTGAAGTTGCAGCTTATTTCAAAAAGTTCGATGAAGCAGAAAAACTTTATCTAGATTCTGATAGAAGGTAGTCGTAGTAAAAACTAAACTTCCCTTTCCTTTTCTATGTGTGATATAAAATATAAATAACATTTTACAGAGATTTAGCTATTGGTCTTCGTCAGTCTCTGGGAGATTGGTTCAGAGTGTTGCAGTTAATGAGAATGGGAGTAGGCGGCTCTGATCTTCAAGTAGAACAAGCTTTCAACTCCATCGGGGACTATTTCGCCGAAAGACAAAATTGGTAAAAGACTATAGTCCAATACATATTAGAGCTAAAACAATTTATAATTATAAATATTTCGTATTAGGGAAAATGCAAAAGAATATTACGAAAAAGCGCGTAATCAAGAAAAGTTAATACAATGCTATTATTCATTGGAGGATTACGACGCTTTGGAAGGCTGCGTGTCAAAACTACCAGATAGAAGCCCCCTTCTAAATAATCTTGGACAAATGCTAGCGTCGGTGGAAATGTGCTCTCAGGCGGTTAATGCTTACATCAAGTATGGCGACATCAAATCAGCGGTGGACACGTGTGTGGGTCTCAATCAATGGGATCAAGCAGTAGCGTTGGCGCAGCGATTCAAAATGCCGCAAATCGGGGCACTAATGGCGAAGTACGCAAACCACTTGTTGGAAAATAATAAAGTTACAGAAGCTGTGGAACTTTACCGCAAAGCCAACAGATATCTAGATGCAGCTAGGTTGATGCAGAAGGTACAATACAATATGGTAAGCCTATTTGTTATTGAAAGCATTATTCATTTTAGTTTGTTTTTCCAGTTAGCTGACGCAGAAGCTGAAAAACGATCCGATCCATTAAGAGTGAAGAAGCTATACGTCCTTGCAGGGCTCCTAGTTGAAGACCATTTAAATTTATCCGCGAAGGATTCACCCCGAGCAGGTTGGTCCAGGATTCCAGCTTCCAGAACTGAGTCTCACGAAACTCGAATACAATTGCTTTATTTTTAAAGGAGCTGCTCGAGGAATATGTTGCTATGTTGGGTGTTGGTTTAAACCCCCAGGATATATCAGTTATTGAATCTAGTTGGCGTGGTGCAGAAGCCTTCCACTTCCTGCTGCTAACACAGAGACAACTGTACGGCGGACTCCTGGACAACGCGATGAAGACAGCTATGAGGCTCCGCGAATACGAGGACATTCTTTGTGTTGAGGATTTGTACTGTATTTTAGCGTTGACTAGTGCAGCGAACAGATCCTTCGCAACGTGCTCAAAAGCGTTCATTAAATTAGAAGGCCTTACACACGTCAGTTACCCATTAAATCAATTAATAATATTATGATTTCCTATTTACTTAGTTTGTACTTCAGATTACAGAAGCTAAAAGGCAAGAATATGAAGACTTTTAGATTTTTACTAAAAATCCTCCAAAAGATTCCCGCACAAATCGTATGGAATGCATCAGTTGCGAGACTTTGGTTCCTGATTGGTAATTCGATACATTTTCTTTATCGTTCAGATTTTGTTCAAGTTTTTTAAAAATTGCTTTAAAAATCCTATAGGTGCACCACTTGCCCTAGCTGTGGCGTCCGATTTCCCGGATGTCTAGCAACCGGAAGACCCTTACCGGATCCCACCGGATCCGAATAACGTATGGAGATGCTCGAAATGTCGACGGTGTGCTTATCCACAAGAAATGACGATAAAGAAATGTTGCCCACTTTGTCATACCGTTGTTCATCTTTAATAATTATTATTCGTTTTTGTGTTTAAATTATAATAACTTTAATAAGAGGTTTTTCTATGAATTGTACAAACGTTGTTAATTGAATATGTTCAGTATTATTAGAGCAATCTATATAAGTATTATTTCTCGTATCACAATATTTTAATAATAAAATTATTTCAAAATATATATGTATTTTATTTAAAAAATAGTAGCAAAACAAATTTTTAAAAATTCTTAAAAGATGTAAAGCTTCAACACACTACTAACGCCATCTCTTTTACAAAACCTAGTACCTGATCAGCTGTTAAGTAGATTAAGTAATCACTGGCAATCACTTTTAGACAACTCGACTACACAATATTAGTTTTGTATATGTTTTATAAATTATTATTAAAAAGACAAAGTTATTAATAATTTAACAATGGTTGAACAAACAATTTGCAGACTTTGTCTACTGACTGACAATACTGCAATCGATATACATAATGAAATTGCACAGAAAATTGATTTAGAATATTTATTACTTACACATTTTGCTCTCACGGTAAGGGAAGTTACAAGAATTAACTAATTTATGCTATCAAGTTGATTTTGGTTTATACTTTTAGTCTAGTTGAATGTGACTACAATGAGTTAAGCTTTCTATGTTAAATTATTTTTATAACATACGCAAGCATAAAGATATTTGCACAAATGCCTTTCAATAAAATGGTAGTTATCAGTATTTGTGGTATTCCAGATAAATAAATACGACAATTTACCTGCTCTTATTTGCAACTTATGTATAAACAAAATAAAAAATTTTCATGCATTCTATGAAACAGTTATGTCAAATCAAAAGCTTCTTGCTAACAAATCTGCAGAGAATGAGCATTATACTTAAATTAGAAACAATTATAACAGAGAAAACAGTTCTACAAGAAGTTACTGAAGATGAAAGAGAGATCGACGACAATAACTATAGTACATCTGACTGTGATATAAAACCCATACCAAAGAACTTAAAAATCAAGACAATTAATAAGAAGAAAAAATATAAAGATTTATCTTTGGATACAGAGATAGTCGTTGATGGAAAACCAGTTCAAGACGGTAAAAAGCTAGACGCTCAAATTAGAGACTTCTTTAAGTTGGAGTGCGATTTATGTTCAGAGAGACCACGGTTCCAATCATTCAGATTAATTTTATCTCATTACAAACTTGTCCATGGAATACCAGGATATGTCACTTGTTGTGATAAGAAATTCTTTAGAAGATGTCGCGTATTGTACCACCTCACGAACCATTTGCAGCCCGATGCTTATAAGTCAGCTAATTTAATTAAATGTAATAAAAACGTATATTGTAGATTAATCATTTAAGATTGTAATATTGTATTGTAGATGTAAAATATGCGGCAAGGTATTGTCTGGTAAAGCTACGCTGGCTTTACATATGGAAGAACTGACCTTTTAATTCGTTTCACCATTAATTCCTTCTGAGGAATGCCTTCTGTAGACATCTTGACGGACGAATCATTATCATTTCAATCCGTCTTGTTTGACAACTCGTTTCAACAACTGCAGGATCAATGTTCCTTCAGTCAAGTTTAAACGACCCAAGTCATAGCTGAAAGAGTTTCAATTAAATTAGTAAAAACGGTTACTCGCTTTTATTTTTATTGTTAAAGTAACAGAGACTACCCACTAGACAAGTTCATGTATTATGTAATGTTATGTTAAACACATGTAATTGTAAGTAGCGGGTACTCAAGATCTTAGACGTGCATTTACTTGTAAGACGCTCTCACATTACAATCGACTACTTGCGAAGGGTGGTGTTTCATTGTCACACCTTAAAGTTTCCATATTAAAGTTTCCACTTTAATATTTATCAATACACCACTATACCGTCGAAGTAAGTATTTAATTTGTCCGTATTCATAATGATTCATACGTATGTATTCAAATATGTATCTCATCAAAGCTGGGAAACTAAAAATAAAAAATCTATTGGAAAAAGTTTTACACTCTGATATTATTCCAGCACAATGCACAATGCATTATGTGCAAGATAGTTCGATAGCATTATCACAGAATAGTACAAAAATCGATGGCAAAGTTTGTTGGACCATAGTGACTCAACTAAGACAGGACTTATCAAATATTTATCAATTTTATTGATCTTGTATTCTATTTTGTCCTGTGTAAATTGAGCCGAGTTTCCAAGTGCTATTATAAAATTATACAATAAATCTGCGACTGATTTAATTCTAACCAATGCCATTTAAGTGGGTCACTCTTTAATTTGGGTTGTGAACAATATCTTAAGTTCTAGAAATGTATATGACATGTACTGACAAGGATAACTAGCAGAATCTCAAAGGTGATTTCTTTAAAATATACGCAATATTATTGAAGATATAAGCAATTAAAATAGTCACGTAATTAATAGAAGCTATTCAACTCACATCAACAATTTTTAAACTACTGCATATGCTGAAAGTTCAACACTACTTGTAGGGGCTGCTCTTGCTCTCTGGTTATAAGGTTCCACCTTGATATATCCAGCAAAGAAACATCACGTAGAGATTAATATCTTGTTGAAGAAAGATACATGCAGTAGCTGAAAACAATAATTATATACCATTTAAACCAGTCATTTACAAGACTCTATAATGAATCGACATTTTTATATTTAAAGAATAGGATTCCTAAAAGATTTGATAAATTCTATCATGTATAAAAATGTTAGGTTATGTGAACAAATAATTTAAAAAGAATTACCTATTTCAAACTATGATATTTCCTTTAAAGGTCGATAGCTTTTAGTTATAAATAACGGATTAGATATCATTTGTACTACCATATTTTACTTTTTAAACAAAGTAACATGTGATATTCATATCAGAAATTATTACGTTCTTCAATAAAGTCAATCAAGGTCAATATAAAATGGCGTACACACCTGTCAAACTAAAAGAATTTATTTCCCATGTTTCTTATAGATGGCAACCGTATTGTAATAAAAGTTGCATCATTTCAGGCGCTAATGTACAACATAATTCTAGTTTTTGTTAGCTCGAAAAATAAGCAAGATTAAGATTCTCACACTAAAACCGACAACTTGTGTCATTCTAATTTTTCTGTAGGATGTAGTCGTATTAGCACACTTTATCATGAGATGTAGTTTCTACTTTGATGTGTATCAAACGCCACTGTACCTAAGAAATGAATTTTGCAGAAGTAATTCCCGTAACATATTGAGTACATCCATTTTAGTACATAAGAGTGCGTTGTACCCTTTGTTTATGTCCAGGGGTTTGTTTAGAGAAAAAAACGAATATGATTTATTATAAACGCAACTAAAAGGGTGAGAGAGAATTAACAGTCGCGGGTCTACATTTATAAAAAAAGCCCTTTTATTTGATAAACATTATTATTCTATATTAAAAGAATGTAAAATCAGTCACTGTTTAACACCAATTAGTTAAACTTTAATTGGAATTATATAAAATATTTTTAAAACTGCCAAGATTTGTAAAATGCTGCGGAAGCTGCAACATACGCCCAATCAGGAAAAGAATTAACAAACTCTACAAATGCTGTTGATTTTGTAGAATGTTCAAAATAATGTCCTGCAACAACTAAATCAAGCAAACGATCACCATTCTTCCACGTCTCGGGAACTGCAAGAGTAACATAAAACTGAACAGCTTTTGGTTCTAAACCTTGGACGATATTAACAAAATAAGTGTCTCTATTATCCCATTGAAGTCCTGGTTTTGAAACTTCATTCAGGAAGCTACAATCTACTAAAGAAACGTCTTTTGCAGGGACGAGGGTTAACCCCATGTGGGATGGGCCTAAAATATATATTGTAGTTACAGAAAATTATGCTAAAATAATCTCTCATCCTAGCTAATACTTTACCTGATAAAGTGAAGATCATCTTCATTTTCAAATTATCAACTTTACGTATGCCTTTAACTGTTAACTGCACTGGTTGATGAATTATCGGTGGTGGTCCAGGGATCCAGGAGCTGTAGTTGCTAAAATAGAAAGATAAAAATAGTTTCAATAATCGATTATTGTTTCATTTTCGTCAGAAAATCTTTATTTATCTTACTCACCTAAGAGCTGCTAACCGGGGGCTGAATAATGGTAGTCCACAGAATATTTCTGAAGCATCATCACACGATACACGAGCATTTTGCATAGATTTCACTACAGACTCCACAGATTTCGGCGCGAGTCTATCGACATTTAATACAAAATATCCAGAATCCTTTTTACGAATTGATGCACTCGTATTTGTATAAAAGTTGCGTTCTGTTTGCTGTAAATATACTTTTAAATTTAATTTTAACTTACTTTTAATTTAAACGAGAAACGATACCTGGCCATTTTTTCTCGTGAAATATTTATGGCGATACAATACAGTAGGTTAATATTATCAAAAAAACCATGTTTTTTATGTTTAAATCGTTTTATGTAAGTAACTATAAACGCGAATCAAAATCTAAAGCTGCAATTAGTTAGATGAATAACGTATCTATATTTAAACTTTCTTCCACTAACTTTTAATGAGTTGGAACCAAAGGGTTTTCCTGAAACAAATAATAATAATATATTAATAAATACTAAAATAATAAAAATATGTACGAAGCATAAGAACTGACCTTTTAATTCGTTTCACCATTAATTCCTTCTGTAGACATCTTGACGGACGAATCATTATCATTTCAATCCGTCTTGTTTGACAACTCGTTTCAACAACTGCAGGATCAATGTTCCTTCAGTCAAGTTTAAACGACCCAAGTCATAGCTGAAAGAGTTTCAATTAAATTAGTAAAAACGGTTACTCGCTTTTATTTTTATTGTTAAAGTAACAGAGACTACCCACTAGACAAGTTCATGTATTATGTAATGTTATGTTAAACACATGTAATTGTAAGTAGCGGGTACTCAAGATCTTAGACGTGCATTTACTTGTAAGACGCTCTCACATTACAATCGACTACTTGCGAAGGGTGGTGTTTCATTGTCACACCTTAAAGTTTCCATATTAAAGTTTCCACTTTAATATTTATCAATACACCACTATACCGTCGAAGTAAGTATTTAATTTGTCCGTATTCATAATGATTCATACGTATGTATTCAAATATGTATCTCATCAAAGCTGGGAAACTAAAAATAAAAAATCTAAACGGGCTGTAAGCTTCGCTAAACAACTGTCATCTATGTTATTAAATCTGAAGCCGTGATTGGCTCGAGTATTGGTTTAAGTATATAAAACTAGAACCGAAATGCATGGTTGTGATCCAGGGTAAGTAACTACTGCCATCTGTGTTATGAAAGCCATGTTCCGACTAGTTGCTATCTTGACTAAGTGGCACTATAATACTACTATACAATACAAATGATAAAAAAAACATTATTCAGTTTTATTTGCTTTTAAAAGAAATTTCATTAATTCTTTTGCACAAATAACTGAAATATTATGAACACAAACGTTTTTGACATACCGACTGCCATTTTCAGCCATTTTTTACTTCTAAAAGAAATGTTATCAAAGGTGCTGCCATCTTTTATATTTTATAACCTTTTTAATTTTATAGAAACCAACAAGTCTGATTATTTCTCTATTTAATAATTCGAGGGTACAAGATATACAACAATACAACAGATACAATAAATACATAAAAATGCAATTATTTTATGATAAAATTAAAGATTAGTAATTAGTTTAGTATTATCTAATTATACTTTTCATAACAAACTTTCAAAATTGAAAAGTACGTATTGTATTTCAACAACTTTAACTCTTGTATTTATAAAAAAAAAGAATTCTTCTCGAGTTAAAATATTTAAAATACAAGTTTTTAATCTTAAATGGTTTATTAATTAAATACTCGTACAATCATTTTAATTTTATGAAGTAACATTAAATTTTAAATCTAATACATAGGATAATTTATTGTAAAATGGCTATAAGAATTTTTAAATATTTTATTTGTTAATTAAAATTATGTTCTTCTAATTAGTAACTTAATTGGTTATTACAGATTCTTTTTATAAAAACAATTAATATTATCTAAGGTTTATAACAAAATTTAAACAGCTAATATACAAAGCAAATTTTTAAAATATACTATTTACCCTTTTTAGTTCTATTATATAACAACAGGTAATTTTATTAATTTATAAAATTAATTAATGTTAATTACAAAAATTTTATAAGTTGTTATAATTAAGTTTAAAGTTTATTATTTGCGAAAAGCAGTACTAAACAAAACAATATGTGGAAAACAAAAGCTGTTTCACCAATTTTACTTTAAATTTTAACTAATTTTATTAACATAATTTTATTGGTGGTGTAAAAATATATTGAAAAGCTCATAACAATTATTTGAAGTTTAAGAAAACAACATTTATTTAATAGAAATCAAACAGTGGAAGATCAGCCTTATTTTTTAAAATTAAATTTGGAATGTTTGGAATTTAGTAACATTACAGCCGATGTGTTAGCAGCAAATTTATAATAGCGTCGATACAATGTACTAGAACATATTTTATGGGCACAATTCCATTTGCATTTGGGTCATAATTGTTTTCAATATCTTAATCTAAACTACTCGTCATATTTTGATAATCGTTTACTATACATGTTAGTTATTGATTTAAGTTTTTTTTAAATAAATCAACATTACTTAAAAATCTATCGGAAAGAAAATTATAACAACAAATATTTATATAATCGTGTAATACAATTATTTTGCGCGTTTTATTTTGGAAGTGAACTACTAAACATTTCGTTCCTTACATTACAAATTATTCCGATTTTGGCAACTGTTATTATAACTAAAAAGTCACGTTCAATTCACTTACATACTTAAATCTAGACGTTGAACTCTTTGCTTCAAAATTACTTATTTTATTTTAATGAAAAATTTATACAAAGCCAAATCATTAAACCGCTATCAGAAGCATTATTAATTACAAGTAATCGCAATTAACAGAAAGGTATTTTTATAGTTTATGTATAAAAATATGTTATATTCCTAATTAATTTGTAGAATTTAAGAAAATAACAATGTATCAGCTTCCTGAGTAAACTAATAATTCAAAACCATGAATGTAAAATACCTCTTTCAGTGTCAATCAAAAAGATCCTGTTTTCATTGAATGCTTTCTAAATATGTTCACTATTACAAAAATAAAAAATATATTTAAAATTTTAATTTCAATTCTCCTTTTGATTCTAATTTATCTGCTAGGCAATGAAATATTAACTAAAAATACTTCATCTAGCAATAAAATTGACCAAATATATAAATTAAAAAATGTTTCATTAAAATAACATTAAACCAAATTTGACTTTATCAAAAAGACATGAAATTTTGAAACGTCTTATTATTATTAGACATCAAAATATAAACAAAATTTTAACAATGAAATTATAATTCAATAAGAATTGTCAATAATGTTTATTACATACTTCATTTTATTCTAAGTAATAAAAGCCGCGTTTTAAATTAAAAACAATCATTCTTGTATTGTCATCTACTTTTAAATAATCAACAACTGAATTGAAAATAAAATATTAACACCTAATTGACCCAAATGTACTTATTACTCATTCATCAAGTCATTTTTAATTTCTTATGCAGTTTTTATAACATTTGATTTTTCAGATTATACATAACAGTAACAAATAGTAACAAATATTAACGAATTTTGACAAAGTTTTATTTACACGCATTGCCAATAAATTACTAATTTAATAACATTACAATCTTTTGCAACAAATATGGAGTTTAAGTTAAACAGATTACAAAAAACAATTAAAATTAAAACAATATCATAGATTTTTTTTAAACAAAATAAAATTTCAAATTATAAAAGAAACAAGGCCAATATTTGAAATTTGTTAGGAAATAATTTTTAGCAATCATATTTTAATGGTATGTGTATGTTCCTATTTATAAAATGGCAATATACTTATTAGGTTCTAACTCTAACTCTTCTTTTGCCTACCTGCTATTTGTTGTTGCATAACGCTTAAAAGCATGTCAGAGTATTGCTGCATAAGTTGAAGTTGCATCATGCCAGCATCTCCGCCTCCAGAATTATTTAAGTTATGCAATTTGTCATTACTCTGATTAAATAGCATATTTGAATTTTGATTTAAAGCCTTTTCGTCATTTCCATTTATACAATTTGAGTTATTTTCAAAATTAACTAAACTATCTTTAAAATTACCTGACATTTCATTTATATTGTCCTTTGAATTTCCTTGTAATGTTGCATTACGGAATTTTCTTTGGGTTTCCAGCATCGCCATTTCCAATCCCTTTAACATTTGTTCAGCGGATTGACCAGTTAAATCACTGTTGCTGCATGAAGGATCGTTCACAGACAGCCGTTTATACAATTGTACCACATTTTCTGCAGTTTTTGTTAATTGTTCGGCGAGTTGATTACAGAAATTAGCCGATACTGAAATCATAATATTCATTATTAATTTGATATTGTTAATCTTATTGCTATATAAATTACGCAATTACAATACTAGATATAAAAAAAATTGGGAAAGTAATATATCTCAGTACTTAATAGAAAAAGACATAAAAAACATAAGAAGGACAGCAAGGTTTAAATTGGGAAATGAGGAAAAAGGAAATAGATACTGGGAAAGTAGTGAGGAAAGAATGTGTAGAGTGTGGAACGGAGGACGAAACACTGGAGCACATTAAGTTTGATTGTAAGGAAAAAGTAGGGAGTGAGATGAACAGATGAAGGGAACAGATGGATGGCAGAAATAATTAGAAGAAGGAAGGCTGAAGCTTTTTAAATCTTTTTAAGGCAGAAGAATGTAATGCCGAAAGTGAAAGGAAGAGGTGGATGCCGGAGATAGAGAAAAAAAAACTAGGAAAGAGAAGGAATGGCAGAGTAGAAACAGGAGGGACAGTAGCAGGAGGAGCGAAGCAGTAGCAGTAGCTACTTTGCAGTTTTGTTTTTATTTTTATAAGGAATTTTATATATATATTTTTTTTCGTTTGAAAAAAATGAGAATGTTTAGATTTAATAAGGATCAAAATTGAATTAAGCACAATGACATGTATATAAATGAGTTAAGGCACAAGAATGTAGTGCAAAATGGCAAAAAACATTAAAAATAAAATAATAATATAAATTACGGATAAAAACTCTTACACTCTGTATTTGTGACATCAATATTATCAGTATCCTTACAAGGAATTTCCAATGGACTAGGTGGTAACTTAGAACTATTAGGTTTCGTTTCATTCCCACTGCTATGACTACTTTTATCTTCATACAACATTCTTTTATCAATTCCTCCTCCGGTGAGTCTATTTGTTACTTCACGAGCCCGAGCACTTAAATCTCGTTCACTTCCGCTGCGGCCTGCACCAAAATATATGGAAATCGTAAATAATGATCTACGTTTAAATAATACATTACGAATAAATGTTAATCGAACATACCAACTCTTCTACTGTGATCTATAGATATGGATCTAGGTCTGGGAGGTACGACAGGTTTTGAACTACTGTTTGAACTGGTGCCAATTTCTTCTGAGCTAGAATCTTCATTTCCAAGTGTGGTAAGGTTTACTGAAAATAGATAACATCATTTTAAAAATCTGATAAAAGTAAGGTGACACGCAATTTAACATGAAAAGAAGGTATAAAGCGATTTCTAATTACCACTACTATAAGAATTTTGTATCCGCCTTCTGGAAACACTATTGGGTTTGGATGGCTTTAAGAATTTTCCGGTGGTGCTGCTGCTTTTTACTGGAGCTAATGTAAGGTTATTTGTTTTGTTTTGGGAACTTATAGTTGGTCGCATTAGACCCCCAAGACGTTGTTTATTATTTGTTTGTGTTGCATCTGATTCTGAATCACTCTACAAATTAAAACCACGAAAATAATATAATATAAATAGCAATAAATACTAACTAGAGCTTTCTAAATATTTAAGAAATACGAACTTGATTGAGGACACCAGTGGAAACACTTCTTTGGCCCATTCCATTCTTGCTACTTTTCTGATGAGACATTTTCCTAGCGGCAGGAGCAGGTTTACTTGTTTTTCCTGAAACTAATTCGATTTGTTAGGTTTACTGAGCAGAGTAACTACGTTTTATGTTACGAGTTTTTACATTAATAATAGTTTACATCGAAACTAGCAGTTTATAGATAAATTGTTCTTTAATACATTAGTGGGTAAGTGATTAAAGCTGCAAATTTGTAATCAATGGTAATAATATAATAGGTAAATATAATAATAGTTGCCAATTAATTTCAAGCAAATCATAAAAACCTTGACTGCTTCTAAAGCTTAAGTAACACTTACTTGACATATTGGTTTTGGATTGAGTTGGACTTGACAAATCACTAAGTGAGCAAGCCTTTCTCAATCCTTCGCTTGGTGGAGTCAACCAGGCACCTTAAAAATATCAAAAATATAATAGAAAATGTAGCTATAAAAATAAATTAAAATACAATGAACAGCTAAAAAATATTTTTATTAAAATAATAGTTTAATAGACGTGGATTGTGAAATTAATAAGTATACTACTCATTCTATTTATTTAATGCCAACTATATGAGGCCCATGCATGCTTATTTGCATATCAATTAATTAATTAAAAGGCTAACTAATTCATTCATTTACACATGCAATAATATAAAATAGATATTATTAAAAAATGCAGTGAATTTGCAATCGCGTGAATATAATAAATTTAACTAAAATAGAGCAGATACTTATAACGAGTTAATTGATCTTTATAAATATGTTGATGTCAATAATTATAAGAATCACGGGGTTATAGTTTAGTACCGCATCTAATTCACTGAAACATTTTTCAATAACTCTCTGAAAAAAAAATGGATTATGTACAGGGAAAAAATATGATGTTGTCTATATATATAGTAAATATTATAAAAATAAAATGTACGAAAATTTGATTAAAAAAAAACCAAAACTATATAGAACGAAATATAACATTGATCATGCTAGTTTTCCAAAGATTCCAACCTTTTAGTCTTTTGCAAGATAATTTTAAATCTTCTTTAATTATCTTCATAGAAGTCCCAGTATCATCGCGTTTATTTGTTGACTGCTCTCTTAATATTTTTTCACTGTTCGATAAATTCTCTTCGTTTGGAAAATCATTAAAAACACATAACTTAACATTCTCTAATACATCAGGTAAGCTGTAATTACGTTTGATTTTATGGTTTTTATTCTGATTTTTTTTACTTTCATTTTCAACTATATTTAAACTTATACATTCTTCATTTTCTCTTTGATCTTTAGCTAATTTTTCAAAATTTTGCGACAAACTTTTGACAATACTTTCTCCTTGTTGTACTAGAATAGGTCTCATTCTGCGCTCTTTTAAATATTTCTCCTGCTCTAATTTTCTTTCTTCCATTTCCACTAGTTTATTTATTATTTCAATTTTCCTCTCAATATCCTTAAATTTAGATAGTTCTTCTTTGTTAATGTACTTGGCATTTTGTTGCATATCTATTTCGATTACTGTTTCAATATTTGTGTTAAAAAATTTGTTTTCCTGATCTGAGATCTGAGTTCTATCACTTTGATACAGCACGGTTTGCACTGGAATTGTTTTAGGAACATTTCTATTGGAAGCATCACATTTACGAATTATTCCACTGGTTTCAACATCTTCTCTTTCAGCTACATTAAAATCAAATTCCAGAGAATCAAAACTCACGTCATTTGCATTGGCTTTAATATTTATATTTTCATATTCTAAACTATCAAAGTCCAGTGTTCCTGATTTGTTATCGATCAATTCCTTTTCCTTAACAAATACATCGAATGACTTCTCGTCACTTATATTATAAAAATCAATAAACTTATCTTCTAAGTTAGTTCTATCAGTTTGTCTACTTGGGTCACGTGGGGTCACAGCCTCATTTTGATATCTCGCTAAATCACTACCTACTGTACTATATTTTCCCCATACTTTCGACTTCGAACGGGACCTGCAATTTAGTTTAACGGACGAGGTACGTTTTACAGGTTTCGGGGGTTTGTGGGGCACAAAATCCATTGCTAATGTTACTTCGATTTTTTTGTGATGATTATTATGGTGATCATTTTTTTCTCGATTTGCATTCTTTGCAGCTAAACGTTCTAGTATTTTGGCACTTTTTTCAAACTTAGCTAAATTCTGTACAAATTTGCTAGTTTTGATGTCATTTAATTCCATATTTTCACTAGGTGGAGTAGTATTCATACATTGTCGGGCAGTCGGTTTTTTATTCACAATTCTAGGGGTATTACCACTTAAATCAACTTCAAAGCTACATCCCTTGGAAGTACTTACGATATTCTTCTGAGGTATTTTAGGTTTATTAGTATTAAGTCGGATATTTTCACAACCCTCCATTTGACTAACGTGTTTATGTCGTTGGCTATCAAAATCTCGACTCAAACTTTTGCTCACAGTGTTGTATTGTGCGGCCTTGCTTTGAAGAGTTGGAATCTCATCACTAGGGTGATTAACTTCATCAGGTAAGCGCGTGGGGTACATCGTTTCAATATCAGCAGTTTTAACTGGAGTCGAGGTAGCGAAAACTGGAGGTTTATGAATTTTATCCGGAATTTCAGCATGGTGGAACGAAACATCTCTACCCATGTAATAGTCGAAGTATGACGTAGTTGGACTCGAACCGTACGATTTAGAGCCGCAATGTTGAAAACGATTTTGAGTGCTTGCTTCAAGGCTGTCGTTAGTTTTAATCATATTTTTAGCTATTTTTAGATTATTAAATAACATTTCTAACGGTGCGCTTTTAGTGGCCTCACAATCGTCACTTAAGATACTTTCTAAACTGTTACAATTTGTTTTCGATAAAATATTATCGTTTTCGGAAAACATGTCGTCTGATAACACAGACTCCTGACTTTTCGATGTTTCCATTTTTCGTTGATTTAGGAAGAAACTAGCGCTACTGTATCTTTGTGACTCTAGATATTTTACATCGTTTATATTATAACAGGAAGTACGATGGTAGTTGGAATTAAGAATATCCGTCGCATAGTTTTCGTCACTTTGCACTGATTCTTGAGATCTGTTTAGATCTTGATGATTCAAATTGCAACCATAATTTTCAGATTCATATAATTCTAGATTCGATGGCATATTTTTAGGTAAAGTAAAACTCTTACTATGGGCGGCCTTTGTAAAAACAGGGCCCTGGAAGCTCAAAGAATTAGGTATATCCGTAACAGGATTCTTATCTAGATGAGAAAATATTTCATAGTTCGAAACACATCGCCGCGACATATTTGACTCTTTCATCTTGTTATGTTTCTGGCAAGTTGATTTTTTGGCTAATTTCTTATTCTTATTCGATATATCTAAATCTAAGCTACAGTCTTCGAGAGAATCTGATGAAAATGTGCCATCCTCGTCAGAAAGAAAGCTGTGTTCTTTTAAATCGATTTCCGGTTTATCAGACTGTAATTTTGACTCTTGGAAGTTATCACATGTTTTACTTTTTCCTTTCAATTTACTATTTAAGCGATTTGGGGGATTGTAATCGTCCAAATCGCCATACTTTTGTGTGATTTCTGCTATCATTTTCTCCGTATCGGAATGAATGGAATCCATAAAGCTCTTAGCGTAGTTCTCATCGATGTGACATGAGTGACGCTTCGACTCTCGGTAAATAATGTTCGCGGTGCTAGGCATGGGCAGTGCACTGGGCTTCAAGTGGCCCCAGCACAGTTCCTCAGATACTGGAGACACTGGGCAACTTTTGTAATGCTTTAACACACTTGGTCGCTTAGCGTTATTCTTAATAGGTTGGATCTTCGGATTTTGTGATTTTTCAAAAGTAATAGCAAAAGCTTCGTTCTTTTGTGTTTGAAAATTTTCTAAATTTAGACTTATCGGTCTAGAATAAGGTTTGGGAATTATTTCAGATGATTTAGAATTGTTACTTATTTTTAGATGGTCAGGACGCATACTCAAATCGGATAGGTTTAGGTTAGTCTTATAAGAAAAACCTTTTTTTCCTGTAAACATGTTTACAGAATGTGTTAGTAGTGTTATTGAAATCAACAAGAATTATTTAGAAACTACAAAGAACAATTCGTCACAATAATACACTTTAACGAGAAGAGGAAATTTCGACTGATTATGAAGTAACAAAAAATGATGTCCGTTAAACAAGTGTTGTCTTTTTTAGCCTATTAAAAGGCACTATATATGTAATTATTTTCGTTTAATACAATAAAATAATGTTAAACGTAGCAGTTTACAATCAAATTTTAAATATTTAATTTGGTTAAAAGTGGATTTGCAAACGCAAGTTGAAACATTATTTTTATTTTGAATTTAAAAGAAATATTTGCAACATAAATATTAGCACAAAACTCTTGATCACTTCACACTTGAAAAAAATGTTAATAAAGCGGTTAATGTTTCAATAAACAATCATGAAGAATGTTACTCGTACCTTAGTTTGATAATACCTAACATGCCTGAGTATCGAAGAAGAACTAGTGCACAGAGAAGATATTTATATAGAAATAGTATCTTTTGAATCATTTTACTTAAAACTAAATAGTGTCATAACCCATTAACATTTAAACAGTGGATGATTATACTTTATAATTATCTTATACCTTAACCTGATCTAAAGCATTCAAAATTACTTAATGAAGCTTACCAGTAGTTTGTTGTCTTGCAGCCGCCCTCGGTTTAGAATTTGCACTCACGCCAGATCGACTTAAATCTGATATTGATTGACTTGATCTGAGATTTGACCGATATCCGACCTATAATTAAGCAACAAGAAGTTAATAATGTTGAACTATAGCTACGTAAAAACAGCTGGTAGTTTATACCAAACTTATATAAATATTAGTAGAAAAAAGTGGTACACCTTTACTTTTTGCGCCTGCGATTCAAAGGTAGGCCTCAATAATAACACTAGAAGTATTATGTTGTTACCAATACGTTTGTTAATAACTAAATTATTTTTTTAAAGCGCAATGTTCTAAAGCAATTGCGGAAAAACTAATAAAATAAAGGCATGTGCTAGTGCATTTTTCCATTCAACGACATGTTTGGAACATCGGAAAACCTTCACATCTTTTCCTCATTTGTTTTTCCTATATCGGGACTTGTATTAAAATTCATCAAGAACCGAATAAAATCTGAATCTTCGTGTCGTTATTATCAGGCATATTTATACCCGAAATTAATATTGCATTATTTTAAACTATTAATTAGAATTTATTGCCGAATACCAAATATTGCTATTAACTTATGTGTGAAGTACAGTTACATACAGTATGTGCAAGCAGACTATGGTACAATGGGCTTGTGTCCTCATTTTTAGTGGTCGATTTTTCAATTGTTGATTCAAATTGATGTTAATAAATGTGTATTGACGTGTCTATTTTATTAAATATCTAAATGTTGACGGAGATATAGCAATTAAAAATTTGAATGGGCTTGTGTCCTCATTTTTTAGTGGTCGATTTTTCAATTGTTGATTAAAATTGATGTTAATAAATGTGTATTGGCGTGTTTATTTTATTAAATATCTAAACGTTGATGGAGATATAGCAATTAAAAATTTGAATTGTTGTTTTAGCGCTAGAGATGTTGGCCATATTTGTATGACGTGAACTGCATTTTAACGTCAGTTATTTGTTGAGTAGGTCAGTGCTGTGGTAATGTTCTGTAGCTGTTGGTAGTCAAATTAAAGAATAATCAGTTTTTATTTTATTTAACCCTGCTAAGGCAGACATAGTATTGAAATTTGATTGTTCCTTGAAATAGCAGTAAATAATATTTGATATATAAATACATATAGCAGAGATTTATGAGCAGTAAGGATGGTAACCTTACACAAGGATTGTGATGTCACATGCACTTGGAATGTGTACAACGTTGAATCCCTTTAATAATTAAAGAGACAAAATGACTTTTTTAATTGTTAATATCTCTTAACATATAAGGAGTTATTAAAAAAATGATTGAACATTTGAGGTTCTAGTATCCCACTTTATCAATATATAGTACACTTTTATAGAAATTAAGACATAGGACACAAGCCCATTTCAGCATAATGAATAAATTTGAGTATTTCAAGTAAATCGTGTAAGATCTTATATAAAAGCATGAACGTAATTATTTCGTAGTTTATGATTGCACACAGTGTCGGTATTATATATGCTAAGTATTTATTGCTAGTACACTTAAAAAAAATAAAAGTTTTCACAAAGAAAGCGTTGTGAAAAAATATTGCAGTGCTTTTTACACCATTAATATATGTACTAGAAAAAATTAAAATATAAATAAAATTATTGTGTGAGATAATTTATATTAGGTGAGATTATAGATATAAGGATAGGAGAAAAAATAATTTGAACTCGAAAGATAACTCAAAAAGTAAGCAAACTTTATACACAAATGATAATATAAAAAAATAAACCAATTTCTTAATGTACCACTTGTGTATCTAGATTTTTCTGAAAAGTATTATGTTTAATTTCTTTTTAAATAACAGCACAATGTTAAACCCCCATTAAATATTATAGAAATAAAAAGTAAATCCAAATCCAATTTATTTAACAAATTTTAAATTTGTCTGTTAATTTAATAATATAGTGAAAAGGATAAAGAGATGTTAGGATATTAGAAAATTAAAAGAATTTGGAAAAAAGGTAAGGAACACGCTATCTCACCTCGGCTATAATAACTCTTGCTATTGTTTTGTTCACCAAACCCTAAAAACATAATATAATAATGTAGTATTTTTTTTTCTTTCATGTTTCGATGTATCGATATCCATAGTTTTACCAAATTGTAGAAAAAAACTTAAATGTATCATAATAAGATAAAATATGAAGTCTAAATACTTACACTTTGTAATTTGAGTTTGGTTTCTTCAATCCGCCTTTGCAGCTCTTCGCGACGATTAGAATCGGCAGATTTATTTACTCTCGTGGCTTGAATAACAGAAGCATTTCTAGTATTTTTATCTGTTGTAGCTGAAGCACTAGACAAATGTTTGGCACTAAAACTTTTATTTCCTGCAAACAACACTTATAATTACCATATAATCATTTTTTTCAATATAAAATGAATAAATATTATTTCTATATTACCTATATCATCTCTTGATTTCCCTGGACCATCTAGCGCTGTCATTAAAAACCCTTTACTATTTAAACTTTCAGTAGAACCTCCAAGGGTTGATGCCAGACTTCGATCAGCATTATCACCACTAGGAGTTGATACTTCATCATCGTCTTCATCTGAATCCTGACTTCCAGTTATTGAACTACCAGTTCCTTCACTGAATTTCAGACTAAGACCCGTTTTATTGGCTTTTATTCTACGTTGTGATTTTCGTAGTTCTTCAACATCCATTGCATTAACAGTAAAATCACTGAAATAAACCAACAGCAATTACATAAAATACTTTATTTTGCAGTTAATATGATTTGCGAATTTTCAATCTGAGTAATAAGGCACTCACGTTGGTGTGTCAGCATTAGCGGGATAGTACATCGTGTGATGGTCAGAACTAGTTCTTTCACCATCAGAATAATCCTCCACATCACCATCATGTTCCGTAGACTCCAAATCCTAGGACAAATAAATATATGCAATAAATCAATTCAATTACATTATTTTACTAAATTTTAACATAATGTGTTGCGCAATACGCTATATTATACATATGCAATTTGATAGATTTATAAAACATTTGAACATAGACGCTATAAATGAATATGATGAAGAAACAAGATTTAAAGCAGAATAGCATTTTAAAAATGTTAGCAACGAATTTATAATAATTATAGTAGTTATTGTTAATTGGATTTATATATTTGTAAGTGTAATACCTCAAGTCTTAGGCTGCCTAAAGAGGAATCATCTGTATGTTTACCTCTCTCGGTGGGTCTTGTAAATGTGACATGCTCCATACTCTGAATGATATGGAAATATATATATATAATAAAATATCCTAACTAATATTTTAATATAACATGGTCTGGACGCAAGATTAAAGCAAGAAGACGCAGAAAGATAAGAAATAGTTATGTTAACTATACAAATGTACAATAACAAATATAACATATATTACTGAATATTATCATATTTAAAATTATTAATTTTACCTGACTTGAAATTAATGTCTCATTTAAATTTTTATAGGGTTTGATTTCAGTTCCACTGTCTAGAGAGCTGTCTTTCGAGCCGTCTGAATCTAAACGATGTTCTGCAAAATAAAATAAAAAATTATTTACATTTTCATCAAACAATCAGGTTCTTAAAAATATTTTAATAAACATACCTAGTGAATAAGGTATAACATTGTCATTGGAAAATTGCGTTCGCACATTAAGTGTCTCTGCTCTTTGAGCCCATCGACCTCTTGGTGGTTCCGGGACACGTACTGGTGTATTTCCAGTTGGTGGAGGTAATGGTGTATCACTAATTTGCTTTTTAGCCCAAGATGGTAATTGTCCAATACTAAATCTGTAATCAGCTGACTCTGCAATAGACTGTGCTGTTTGCGTCGATTCATAGAAATCACTAGGCGGAGAAGAACTGAATAACTCATTCTCATTTGTTAATGCTTGGGGTGGTTTTCTACCCATTCTTAATGCCTGCTGTGCTAATCTTGCTTGCATCGTTACCACCATATCATGGGGAACTTTCCAAATAAAAATACAACCATCCCCACTTGCTGATATTAAATGTCGACAATCATTACTAAATCTATAATTTAAATTTATTAGTTAATTTCATTTTATTTAGTGAATAATTCTTTTTTATTAACACCTACCTTAGTCCTGTGACTAATTCCGAATGACCCAGCATCGTAGCCATACATTCCCCAGAATAGTAATCATAAACACTTAATGTTTTATCCGTGCAGGAAGTTGCTACATAAATTCCGCTGCTATCTAAACTTACCTGCAAAATATTAATACATTTTTTTAATAAATACGGATAATATAATTATTATATTCATATTTTTTAAATTTAATGAAATTTCTTACTTTAATTAATGTACCCTCATCACTTGCGCTGCCCTTAAAGGTTTTCGTATGCTTCCCAGTTTGCGTGTTATACACTCGGATATTTCTATCTTGGCACGCTGTTAATACGTGTTTATGATTAGAATCAACTTCCATATCATATAAAGTTGTCTTTCCTGAACAGTTATGACCTCTTTGAAATGTTTCAGTACCTCCAGGAGACTGAAAGAAGTTAAATAAATTATCATCAAGTTTACCACAGTAAAAATAATGTAGTTTCAAGAATTTCTTACCGTACTGAGCTGCCTGAATATAATACTTTTGTCAGCCCCACAAGACACCATTTGTAAAGCACCGCCACTACCTAAAAATCTTACTGAAGTAATACTTGACGAATGATCATCGAGAGTTTGAATAAAATTATAACCCTAGAAAAATACAATTTAATTAATAAAAATAATGTAATATTTTAAATATTTTTGTATTTATTACACGAATTAATACCTCATCAACACTAAAAACATGAATCAGTCTATCTCTGGAAGCCGAAGCCAATAATTTCCTTTTCCCAGATGGAACTCCAGGAAAAGCAGAACCACTAACTGGATTATTATTTACACTTGTATATTCTAAACATAATACTTCAGCATCATGGGCTTCTAATTGTATCAATTCCTTAAAACTTTGTAAAGAATGAATCCGAATATTTCCGCTTCTATCACCGGATGCTAATTGCTCTCCATCAGGACTTATTCGAATCGCTCTATAAGAAGTAAGTGAATAAGTGAATGTGTTACTTTGAAACAATAAAGAGTTTACATTGATTAGTACAAACCTGACACCATTTCTGCCGTCATATGAAGTGGCCGTTTTATCGTTATTAGCGGTTGGAAATAATTCCATATCTTTAAGATATGTCAGTTCAGGGTCAATATAAAGAACTTTCAACAGCTCCTAAAGAAATTAATTACATTACTTCATTAACAAAATTCATTAACATATTCAAATTCAATTAAACTTACTTTGCTATAAATATTTTTCTTAAATTTGGAAGACTCATCAATATGATGATTTTCATCAAGATTCCATATTCGAATTGTATCATCACTGGAACACGTAATAAAACAATTTTCTGGTAAAGGGGAAGATGCCGAGGAGTTAAGTTGATTACTAGGTAATGTAGACGTATTCGGGGTTTCTACACCCCAAATACATGCTGAATGATACAGAAAAGAATGGGTTTTACCCACCTAAAATAAAAGAAAATAAATCACTCAATATTTTATTGTTGAAATTGCTTCAAAATAAATAAAATACAAAACGTATAAACAACTTACTCTTTTTATATCCCGTACGTCCCATATATACAATGAATGATCGTTATATACACACGTGAGTTTACCGTTAATTTCATCATAACTAACAGCAATTGTATCAGGATATTTAGAATTTGGGGAAGAGCTTAACATATGACTGTAAAAACAAATGCAAAAATATAGTTACAGGCATGTAATAGATTTATCGTATAGACTAATTAGTTTGTTATTTACCTTATATTAATTCCTTGTGATACATCAACTCCTAGAGAATGAGTTCTTGGTAAAGTTGTTATAAATTGCATTGTTCGAGGGTCGAAACATCTAACAATACCATCTGCACACCCGATGAAAATGAAACGCTCTCCAACGGACATACAATTCGCGCTAGGTGTCTAAAACAAAACGCAATATTATAAATAATCTTTGTTTAAATTAGTGTTAGATATATATTTTGTGTATGATACTTACACGCAGTTCCACCCACTTCTCCAGTAACCTCCTGTGATTAAACTCACAAAGTAAACCACTTTTTGTAATTGCGTACGTTGAATCTCCTGCTTCACCTCTCCCACAACATACGTCGACAAAGTCATTGTTTCGCTGTTCGCCTAAAATCGCCGACCGACCCATTAGGGGCACTGGTTCTTTGAACTGTAAGCATTATAATAAAAAAAAAATGATTACGATAATTTTTCCATATGACATTTCAAATTTTTTAGAGGTTATATCAGACGCATTTATTTTTTTTTTTGTAATTGATTGAAACATTTAGTATTTTAAATACTATAATATAATATTTATCTTTAAAATACATACCTTTGCTGGTCTGGCACATTCCAAGTACCAGAATTTGACATGTCTGTTTCCCACAGTAACAAAATAGCTGCCATTTTCAGCGAAACTAACGGCTTTGACTTTAGCGGACACTTTATTGCTTGCGACTTTAACACCAGCCTTCCAATCCCAAACATTTACTATCATATCATGTTGAGATCCTACTGACACCAGGTATTTTCCATTGGGAGAAAAAGCCTGAAAACAAATTATTAAATAATAAAATGGATATTTTTACATTTGTATTAGCAAAAAGTTGAACAAAAATTTTCAACATAATTTTTAACCAGGTCAGGTCGGACCATGTTGTGTACACCAATTTTACGAGAATATTTTTTTGCAACATAAAAGTGATGTCATATTCTCAGACAGACTGGTTTCGCGATCCTGTTTTTTTCACAAGCATATGAATTTCTTTAATAATTGTAATAAAAAAATAATTTATAAGCTTCCTATGACGTACCTCTACGTCATTATTTGTGCAGCAATTAATAATATCTACCTACTGCTCTCACCCACACCTCGTTGGTCATATGATCACATACAAATATTTATCGTAACAAATGTAGCATTTACGTAACAAATATATAGCAAACAGTAGTAACTGGATGTTTTGTAACTTACCACACAATTGACTGCATATTTATGTCCGGTAAATTCGGCAATCATGTTTCCTTTATTAGCGATGGAATTGAAGCCATGCGTTTGCCCGAAGCTGGAATCTTCAAGATCCCAGACCCGCACGCACGGCAAATGCCCACTCTCTCCCGTCGCAAGAAGTTTTCCATCGTGGGAGAAGCACACACTGGTGATACTTTTCTTCGATGTATTTAATATATGTGTTTGGCGTGATTTCTTTGGATTAAATAAAACTACAGTGCATCTGAAACAAAAAAAATGTAATTAGTATTGCAAAATGTCGTTACAAGCGTTGATCTGTATGTATTGTTGAAAGAATATTATAATTAACCTTTTTTTAAATAAGTGACCGTTAATTATATGTAGCAACATCGATGAACTCTATTATTAAAATAATGCCTTAATTAATATTAGTTCCCATCATTTAATTGTTATAAAATTATTATGCAAAGTTTTGTAATTACCTATTAACACACTTAGATATGATATTCTGTATTACCAGTGACGGATTATGCTGCTGTTAGCAGGCGTATAAGGCGTGCAACTAGTGGCCCCGTTTTCTAATCACATCAAGATAGCTTTTGTACAATTTTAATTAATGGGCTTGTGTCCTCATTTTTTAGTGGTCGATTTTTCAATTGTTGATTGAAATTGATGTTAATAAATGTGTATTGGCGTGTCTATTTTATTAAATATCTAAATGTTGACGGAGATATAGTAATTAAAAGTTTGAATTGTAGTTTTAGCGCTAGAAATTGTAGGCCATATTTGTAAGGCGTGAAATACATTTTAACGTCAGTTATTTGTGGAGTAGGTCAATGCAGTGGTAATGTTTTGTAGCTGTTGGTAATCAAATAATCAAATCAAGTCAAAGAATAATAAGTTTTTATTTTATTTAACCCTGTTACGGCAGACATAATATTGAAATTTTATTGTTCCTTGAAACAGTTGTAAATAATATTTGATATTTTGATATATAAATACATATAGCAGAGATTTAAGAACTGTAAGGTTGGTAACCTTACACAAGGATTGTGATGTCACATGCACTTGGAATGTGTACAACGTTGAATCCCTTTAATAATTAAAGAGACAAAATGACTTTTTTAATTGTTAATATCTCTTAACATATAAGGAGTTATTAAAAAATAAATAAACATTTGAGGTTCTAGTAACCCACTTTATCAATATATAGTACACTTTTATAGAAATTAAGACATAGGACACAAGCCCATTCAAGTTTACAAAAATTAACGTTGCAAGAACTAGACCTGAATCCGCCACTGTGTATTACGAGTAATATATTATATTACTTAGAGAGCAACTCTTGATTGCATATTTCTCATTTTAATATTTATACTGAAGCAACTGCAGAATCTTACAAAGGCTAATTAAATGTAAATTACTAACAGTACTAATATTTACAATGGTTAAGAAAATGTTTGATTGAGATAATGAAAAATGATGAAAGGGATGAATTAAAGTGATTTGCAATAACTACTTCCTGCCAAAGTTCAATTTGAAATTTGTTGAACCGTGAAATGTTTAATAGGTCATGGATTATTAGATTGATGTATAGAACACATACATAATACATATCTCGTAAGTATGCCATTTGTGCCAACCTAGAATTCGAAATGCTTTCAACGGTCGGTCTTGCGGTTGTACTTGGTAATGTACAACACAATGATAGATAGCAATATCGTATTGGAAACGATGTCGGAAATAGTAACTACTTAATAATGCAATTACCTTAATAACTACCTTAAGTGTTAAACACGAGAAATTGAACTTTAATTGACTTTTTGAGGTCTTTTGATAGAAATAAAATGTCCTATATTATAATGTGCCAAGTGTATATTTGTTTATATGCTCCAGCGATTTGTATGGTGGCTCGAAAACGGCTCCGCGTATTTTCTTTAAAATTTCCTATTTCGTAGAGAAAAAAAATGTTAGACTTTTGGCGTCCTCAGTTTTTTCCCTGAATTTCCTAAAAACCCGTAGTTTTGGAAAAACTAAAAAAAATGTTGTTACTTTTTACTCTATATAACTTTTAATTCGTAAAAGATAGATAAGAAAGTTGAAATTTGGTATGTGTAGATAGAAAATTAGAAAATGAAAAATTGGAAAAGGGGGCGTTGAGATAATTAGGGGTCTCGATAGGAAACTTTGGAGAAAACCTAAATTTTAGATTACTTAATAATAAAATATATTATTAAACAAAAAAAAATCTAAATTGAAAATTTTATTTGTGGGCACGGGCCGGATTTTGCCGAGGGTAAAAATTTGGATATATACTTTGATATCTAATTTACAAATAAAAAAAATTCCCAAATTTTGAAAAAAAAAGTTAGTCAAATAATGAACAACTTGGATAAAAATTATTCTTTTATCAGTTTATATGAAAAATTATTTGTTGTTATATGTAAAATAAATATAGAATGAGTTAAATATTTCAATTTAATAATGGAATTAAATTTTGAAATGAAATTCAATTCACACACAAAAGACAGTCGGGGGTAAACTCTAGTTAGAATAAATACATGTTCGTAGAAGTAAAAACAATAATATGATAATATTTTTCATGTTGAATGAATGTTTTATCAAATCAAATGAGATGATTGATTTTTCCGATACATGTTTTGCAATCTACATCGAAGTTCAAGGGTAGATTTCCCTGCATGCAAAATGCTGACTTTTCTATTTATAAATCCATAACCAAATTGAATTATACATCCAACAGTAATGGTACCTGGTACGAATATGTTAAGTTGAAACTTCTGTAACAATCTAACTATAATGTATAACTTGAACTTAACCTTGTAGTAAAACCATCCAAAGAATGGACATCCGCGGAAAATTTTAGGACAGAAATGGGCTTGTGTTCTCATTTCTTAGTGGCCGATTTTTAAATTGTTGATTGAAATTGATGTTAATAAATGTGTATTGGCGTGTCTTTTTTATTAATTATTTAAATGTTGACGGAGATATAGTAATTAAAAATTTGAATTGTAGTTTTAGCGCTAGAAATGGTCGGCCATATTTGTATGACGTGAAATGCATTTTAACGTCAGTTTGTGTCAGTTATTTGTTGAGTAGGTCAGTGCTGTGGTAATGTTTTGTAGCTGTTGGTAGTCGAAATAATTAAGTCAAGTCAAAGAATAATAAGTTTTTATTTTATTTAACTGTGCTAAGGCAGACATAATATTGAAATTTTATTGTTCCTTGAAATAGCTGTAAATAATATTTCATATTTTGATATATAAATACATATAGCAGAGATGTATGACCTGTAAGGTTGACAGCGATTGTGATGTCATATGCATTTGGAATGTGTACAACGTCCCTTTAATCCCTTTAATAATTAAAGAGACAAAATGACTTTTTTAATTGTTAATATCTCCTAATATATAAGGAGTTATTAAAAAATAATCAATATATAGTACATTTTTATAGAAATTAAGACATAGGACATAAGCCTATTTATTACAGATTCTAATATCTTCACTCATTAGTAAAGTGATAGAAACCTCTTCTTCTTTTCTCCAAATTTCAAATGACTTCTTGAACAAAAATAAGAGTTTAATATTTCGGGTACTTATTCGAATACTTTTAATAATTTATATGGTTTAAGTATTTAAATTCTTGGGAAAAAAGATCAGATATATTTTTTAAAGTTGAGAAAAATAATAAAAAATAAAGTTTTGTGTAGGCATCAGAGATAAACAAATCCAAAACAGGATTTGCACGTAAACAATGTGTCCCCAAGTCTGACACAAATTCATTTCTGCGTGAGTGTCGTATGGAATGTATAGTATATATATATTTATTTCCTTTTGTATTTTATAGAGTTTTATCTGATTTTAAAATCAATACTTTAATTTATGGCATATCATAATTAGACATTTATAATATTTTTCATTTAATTTTAAAGTTTCATTGATAAAAATCTGACTTTTAAAAGTAAAAATTCAAACGCATAAGGTCTGAACACAATGTTCAAACACCAAAGAGACAGTTTTGAAAACAGTTTTGTTTTCAAAAAACAAAACAAAAACATATCATGTTTTATTCTAACAAAATGGACTGTTCATATTGAACAGACTGGTTTTGTTTCTAGTGTTTTTCTGTTCAGTTTTTACAAAACATTGGTGTTTTTGTTCAAAAAAACAGTTTTTGTTCGTGTCTTGTTGTTTTGTCTCTCTGTAGGTTTCACACCAGAAAGATAAAAACAATAAAATACGAACAAAAACACCAATGTTTACACCCAAGAGATAGTTCCTAAAACATTTTTGTCTAAAAACTGTTTTAGTAAACAAAACACATTTCCATCTGGAGTCGGTAACATCAAAGGAAACACGTTTGTTGTTGTTTTTTAGTCTGCTTGGTTTGAACAAGCAGTTTTGTTTTTTGTGAACATTTGCGTTTGTCAGTTGTTGTTTATCATGTTTATAATTTTTATAGGACACACAGAAAAACACTAAAAACAAAACCAGTCTGTTCAGTGTGAACAGTCTGTTTTCGAAAAACAGAACTGTTTTAAAATAAAATAAACCATGTTTTTGTTTTAAAAAACTGTCTCTCTGGTGTAAAAGCGGCATAAGCTATATGTATATATGTATGTGTGTTTTCATATTTCACAATACATGATTCTTTTTGCGACCATGCGTCGCTCAGGTTCAGGTGTTCCTCACCCTCTGGTTCAGTTAACAATTCGCCTAAATATTTGTTCGTATTTACGTAACATTTTGTACTTAATATCGGGACATACTTTTTCATACGATTAAAACTTAACTTGAGCAAACGCATAATTCGAGCATAACTACATAGTTTAAACATCATCACATATACATATAATGATATGATCTTAATTTAAATAAGATTCTTATCAAATATGCACATTTATAAAGTTATTTTCCAGCGCTCTTTGATACTCCCACTCTAATATTACAGTGTTTCTTTTTGCGCAACGATCCAAGACGACCTCCAAGTATTCCTTCATAAATAAACATTTTTAACTAAGCTAAAATTTATTCGGATATTATCTATCTTCTTTTTTACTTCACTTTCTCCCGCATTTACGACTTGAAAAATGTTTATTAGTTAATTTACCACAAGTATACATTGAATAAATGCTATCACCAGTGGCGTACTAGGTTCTACTCTAACCTGCGAGAACTTCTATAGTATTTAATTCAGGTGGGTCACCCATATAACGCCCGGACTCTAATAACGCCCACCTGATGCTAATACACATAAAAGCTAGAAACGCGGCGCGTTGAACGCGGTGGATAGGAGAAGACAGGGTGTGTAGTCATTTGTCACATTTGCTGCTGTTTCCGGCTATGCGTTAGTTTAATGGGTTTGTGTCCTCATTATTTAGTGGTCGATTTTTCAATTGTTGATTGAAATTGATGTTAATAAATGTGTATTGGCGTTTTTATTTTATTAAATATCTAAATGTTGACGGAGATATAGCAATTAAAAATTTAGCGCTAGAAATGGTCGGCCATATTTGTATGATGTGAAATGCATTTTAACGTTAGTTATTTGTTGAGTAGGTCAGTGCTGTGGTAATGTTCTGCAGCTGTTGGTAGTCAAATAATCAAGTCAAGTCAAAGAGTAATAAGTTTTTACTTTATTTAACCCTGCTAAGTCAGACATAATATTGAAATGTTATTGTTCCTTGAAATGGCTGTAAATAATATTTGGTATTTTGATATATAAATACATACAGCGGAGATTTATGATCTGTAAGGTTGGTAACCCTACACAAGGATTGTGATGTCACATGCACTTGGAATGTGTACAACGTTGAATCCCTTTAATAATTAAAGAGACAATATGACTTTTTTAATTCTTAATATCATATAAGGAGTTATTAAAAAATAATTGAACATTTGAGGTTCTAGTACTCACTTTATCAATATATAGTACACTTTTATAGAAATTAAGACATAGGACACTAGCTCATTAGGTGCATTATAAGAAGTGGAAGTGACGTGCGTTGTGATTTTATTATTAAGTAATAAGTTGAAAGGTGAGGCAGGCATCAGTTTAATAGTTTAAACGAAATGGCTTGCCGAAAGTAGGTAAAATTATTTTTGAAAAGTTATCCCGAAATATCCAGGCTCAAATGCTGAATCCGGCAAGAGCCCAAAAATGATCATGAACTGTATGTGGGTATGGCTGTGTACCATGTCTAAGTATCATGAATTGTGTGTGGGTATGGCTAAGGAAGATATGTATTTCAATTGTCCTAGAGGCTGCAATTGATTTTATTTAATGAAAATGTTTATTGCTTCGATTTGTTTTGAAAAATGCTGTCATTTATTGTTATTTCTTTAATTATTTTAGTCCGGGCGTTATTTGGATCAATGTTGCCTAATAACGCCTATTGATATAGTTTCCTTTTTTATCATAAATTGGTAAATTTAGCAATTTTGTTAATCCAAACTTGATTCTTTAATAGAAATACATGCTCTATTAAAAATATTCATAGTTTTCATTCCTCTGGTAACCTTTGTTGAAATATTAAATGAAAAACCCTTAGGTGGGCGTTAAATGTTCAACATACCTTATATCTAGTGTTAATTTCTTAAATTATGAAGCGATACAATTCACCAATAAATCTTGTCAAATATTTTTAACAAATTTAAAATCTATGTTACTGTGAGTATTCCTTTATTCATTAAAAGTCCTATTATAAATAATTTCAGTTACTTTTTTGCAATTAAAGAATATTTTCTTATTGTGCTACGTAATAAGTATGAACGTATGCTAATGAGTAATGACGATCTTTATAATTTTGTAACAAATGCATATGTAATGAATAGGTCGATGCAGTGGTGTTCCGAGATTAGTTCATTGACGTACTATGTATATATACATATATTTTTTAAAATAATCTATCACAGGAAGTAAAAATTGCGGATTTTTTTCATCATCATGATTTGCATATTGAATTAAAAAAATATACTAGCTATAATGAAAGAATATGGTCAAACATTGTGAATCTCAACCATGTCTCTGCTGCGAGTTAGTGAAATGTTACACCGTAAAGTTATATCCAGAAGACTTCGTTGCGTGCAGTCTTCAGGGGTTTTACTTGCTACTTAAGGGGGAGGTAAGGTTTCAACTTTTTTTCAATTTATTTTTATTTATTAATGTAGAACATATTAAGTTTATTGTGTGCAAATTTGAAGTCGATTGGAGTAAAACTGTCAGAGATATAGAGTTTTCTTAACCTTTGGTCTGGTTTCGTCACAATTAGCTTTTTCAGAGTTGGTGTCCTCTCTAGCTCAAAATCTATTGCAGCGATCCTTATAAAATTTTACACACTCTAAATTTACTTAAATGCCGAGGTAGCGCTCTTTAAAGTATTTTAAAATAACAATGTTCCTGATTTTTTTCATGAAAAACCGATATTTTGATTTCTAAGTGCTGTGTTACCTGCATAAACTTATTAATTAATGAAATCATTTTGGTTTTTTGAATTCAGATAATCCAGTGATGAGTTATGAGGAACACTGTCGCTGAGATTCGCTGTCAGTGCCCCATTTCTTCATATTAATGTATGAGAATTACATAAAGTATTTCTTAAATATTATTTTATCATGTAGTAATTATAGAAATAATTATATGCTAACTGTGCCGTCAAAAAACATTATCGAAAATCGTTTAAATTTTTTATCGTTTTGACCTTACTCCCCCTAAAGTTAACCGAAACCTGCTGTAAAGAAAACTATAAACATACTTCTATTTGAATATGTAGTATTTTTGTTTCAATTTTCAAGAACTTGATTACCGCCAGCTGGTTCTCGCATTGACAGACCGTCACTGTCTTTCTATGAGTATAATCTACTTCCATGCACTTTGCTCTACGGACTTTAAAACAATAACTTTCTGACTTTACTTAACCTATATTGCACAATTCAAAAGTTCATCTGCACTCCAAGCACTCCAACATGACAATGGGATCTTGTGCAGTGCATGTCCCGTTGCGTTTTACATTTACATTTACATTTACATTAAACGCTAATGAGTCCTAATTACAACGAAATCATAACGAGGTTCTGTAGACCTATATAAAATGGGTCGTATAAATGTTATTTCTTAAGTATCATTCCCACTCACTGCTTTAATTTAAATTGTTTACCATATGGCAATACGCGAAGTCATTCACAGTACCAATTTTAGTTTAATTAATTTTTTAAGTTTCTTATTTTTTTTAGAACCTTACAAGGTTAAATGTTTTAAATTAAAAATATTAAATTAAGAAACACTATATTATATTATAACCTCCAAAATGGGACAATCTGTCAAAATGTAGTTGATTTTACATTTAAAAGAAGTTTAACGTCAGTTTGTCAAAAATAAAGAAATAAAAACAATTTTTATTACTAATTGTTATTAAAAACAGCAATTTTAATTATTTCACCTTCAATTTAGTCCAACTGTCGAACTCTCAAAATTTATATTACTAAAGACGCATGCGCACCAACTAAATTAACTAAACTCAAATTAAAACATGAATGTAACTAGGAATGCCTATTCTGAAAACCTAAAATCTAGATTAAAATATTAAATAAAAACAGTAAATTAAATATCAAAACTTTATTTGAAATTTACCATTTTCAAAATATCATTAAGTAACTAAGCTCCGCCTCCTTTTTAAGCAGTTAATGCATATCAAATCACCCATTAAAATATAATTTAGCGTCATCATCTGCTTAATTTATAATTACAGCAGCGACTGACAGCCTTTTATAATATTAGAACTTGAGGTGTCGTAATTACGAACGACAGGATCTTAAGTGCACGTGTCTGATATCTATTAGCTATAATCGTATGTTACATAAGCTATACCATGTGTTAAACTCAACTCAACTAAACCTTTTTACCGATTTAACTTGGTTTCCGGTTGTTGTGACATATTTGATATTAATGGCAGATAGATACAGGTAAGACAATATAGCTTCCTATCTTCCAGGTGTATCTGATTTGTTTATATGTTTGGTATCGAATTTTGTATGGTGGTTCAAAAACGGTTCCGTCAATGTTTTTGAAAATTGCGTAGAGAAAAAAATTGTAAGACTTTTGGCGTGCCCGGATTTTCCCCTGACTTTCCTGGAAACCTGTAATTTGGGAAAAACTGGAAAAAACAACGATCACATTTTGCTCTATAACTGTTAATCCGTAAAAGATAGAAAATTGAAATTTTGAATGTGTATTACGGTGTTCAATGCTTTTTTTTCGAAACATTTTTCGAAAATTAGAAATACAAAAATTAAAAAAGGGAGCGTTGAGAAAATGAGGAGGGGAGGGGGGAGGCTGGTATGGAACTTTGGAGAAAGTTCATACATTGAATTGTATATTATTGAGTATATTATTAATGAAAACAAATTAAAAATTTCAAAACATTATTTGGGGGCACGGGGCAACTTTTTTCTACGGTAAAAATTGTGTTAGAAAGTTGAAATTTTGTATATAGACTAACTTAAAACCTACTTTATAAATCGAAAAAAATGTCCAAATTTTGAAAAAAAGTTAAAATAATGTATAATAAATTTTGTTCAGTACAAAATTAGTACAGAACATAAGAAGATGTCTCTGTTGGCATCCCAACATTATAATGTATTGTTGTCTCTAATAGAAGTAATGCGCATGACTACAATACGACGACTGCTGTACGCTACAGCGATATGGCATTCGTGTCAGTTGTGTTTTGGGCTTCTACACTGTCAAGATCATAATTCCCAACCATCTTGTTATTATAAGAATGTTGGTTCAAAGTTATTAAAAAGTGTAAAATTATTTTATCATTAAACAATTGAATAATTATTCAATCTACAAATACTCGCATGGTTTTATTTCGTACATGCGAAGCTGGTCCTTCGATGCCTTACAAAGCCGATCCTTCGAGTTTATTAACCGCGTGTGTTTTTCATTGTATTTTTGGCGTTTTATTACATTTGCCCCTTGGCGATTGCCATTGATTGGGTAAATGGGACGCTCTATTTTGGCGGATTCACGGAGGATTTGGATATTTTACAATTACATTTCCAGAAGCCTTACAAGCGAAGCTGGATATTTTACAATTACATTTCAAGAAGGTTTTAAATCCTACAAAAAAAAACTGGCCTTACAAGCCATTGGTACCCGCGTGTGATTTCGTGGTGTTTTGAGGTTACATCTGTATAGTAACCAGCACAAGTGCAAGCTATTTTGTTACATTTACCCTATGGCGGCCTGGCAAGTCATCAATTGCCATTGATTGGGTAATGCAACGTTTGATTTAAGCGGATTCGCATATAATTTGGATTACTACACGTTTATATTTTAAGAAAAATTATTCATTACGGAAGAGGATACATGGATGCTGGAGGAGAGTAAAATACTTCTTTACTCATGAAGGTACAAAGTTATTATTACTATCTGCAAGTACCAATCTATTAAAAACTTCTTATGTTGCTGGATTAACCTGGATTAGTTTTGTCATCCACGTTTCGTCTATCATACAAGTACGAATTTATCACCTAAGCAAGATGGAGGGATTGAAAAGGCTCAGAACGGCGCGGACGACTGCAAAAAGTGCAATATCACGGATGGAAAATTACGTCAGCGACCCAAGGGCTCTCGACTCCGCTACAGTGGAGGTGCTGCAGGTGAAAAAAGAAAAGATGATGACTACATTCCAATCGTACGAGCTCACGCAGCACAGCATTTTAGAAATTGATGATCAAGATGAGGAAGACATTGAAGAAGTTGAAGAAAAGTATTTTAATATTATTGCAAAATTAAATGCTAGCATCAATAAGTTAAAAGAAGTTAATAGGCCTGAATTAGTTCCATTGAAGCTCCCAGCGGTGGAAATTCCAACCTTCGATGGCAAGGATATAACCAGGTTTAAGCCCTTTTATGAGCTCTTCCAAGCAGTGGTTCACAATAATGCATCACTGTCCGATGTACAGAGACTTTTTTATTTGAGAAAGTATCTCGTTGATGAGGCTCTCTCAATAATTATAAATCTGCCGCTTGTGAACAGCTCATACAAAGAGGCTGTTGATTTATTGTTAGCTCGGTATGAAAATAAGGCGAGATTGATCTTTTATCACATTAATATACTACTTGATATTCCCAACATGCAGAAAGGTACTGCAGTCGATATAAGGGCTTTTTTATGTCAAGTAAAACAGCAATTACAAGCGTTAAAAAATCTTGATGAGCCTGTAGACAAATGGGATATGATTTTAATCTCGGCCTTAAGTAGAAAATTAGATATCGTTACTAACCGCACTTTCCACATGGAAAGAAATTTAGAAGAACTGCCTACTATGGCAGAATTTATTTCATTTTTAGAAAGACGTGCAATTGCACTTGAGTATAGTTTAGATTATAAAAATATGTCACATGACAATAATAATAAAGAAAAATTTATTGATCCACAAAACACATTTGGAAATGTGGTTCCAAGAAAATTGTATAATAAAAATAAGTATTCACATAATAATATTGTATGTAATCTTGCTATTTGTGAATATACAAACCTTGAGAATGTTATGAAACAATCTTGGACAACTGAGAAAGTCCCAGAGGAATCAGATAAGTTTTCTGAGGATTACTTAAAGGCTGAACATAATTTTCAAAATTCAGTAGCACTTAAAAATAATTTAACTGTTGATTTGCCATTACTCAGCCTAGTAAATAAAATAGAATTGGAGGATTCTTTCTCAGTTGCCCCGCAAAGATTTAATGTGTTGGAAAAAAGATTTAGACACAATCCTTCATTATTGGAGGTTTATAAAACATTATTAAACAGATCAACCAGTATTATGACATTAGGTTTAAAACACAATATTATTTTTATAAATATTAAAATAAAAACAAATTTAATTTGCTACAAGTCCAGTGTAGCTCCATCAAGTAAGGTACTTACAATACCCCAGCTTGAGATTATTAGCGCAGTGTTGCTGGTGCGAATCAAACAAGCAACAAATAAAATTTTTGATTCAAATACAATACTTCCATCAGATATTAATTGCAATGTTTACAACATTGATGTAAAACAAACATCTGTACTGTTGGAATTGTTAAAAGATAATTGTTTCAATAACATTGTAACTATTGAGTTGATGATTGTTGTGTACATTATGCAAATGATAATGTATGCTACATTGATAATTATGGTTTCTGTTATATTTAGGATAGTAATTAATTTGTTTTATATTATTTTCACAAAATTATGTAGACTACCATAGAGTTAAGAAGTTTATGTTATTTTGTGTAATTTTGTTTATAATAGTTTTAAGAAGTTCACATTATTTTTTGTAAATTGGTTTATAATAATTTTATGTAACATTGTATAATTTGATATTGGTTGTGAGCTTATCTACTTCTGCTGGCTGGCAATTTATGTTCAGTACAAAATTAGTACAGAACATAAGAAGATGTCTCTGTTGGCATCCCAACATTATAATGTATTGTTGTCTCTAATAGAAGTAATGCGCATGACTACAATACGACGACTGCTGTACGCTACAGCGATATGGCATTCGTGTCAGTTGTGTTTTGGGCTTCTACACTGTCAAGATCATAATTCCCAACCATCTTGTTATTATAAGAATGTTGGTTCAAAGTTATTAAAAAGTGTAAAATTATTTTATCATTAAACAATTGAATAATTATTCAATCTACAAATACTCGCATGGTTTTATTTCGTACAAATTTTGAATATAAAAAAAAATTATATTTTGTTAAAAAAAATTTGAACGAGTTAATGAATATTTCAATTTAAAAGTGGAATTAAAATATTAAATGAAAATACAAATTTATTAAATTAAAATCATACACATGAAGAAGACGTCGCGCTAGATTGTTTTACATTTGCATATGAAGTATTATACACTATTTAGTTTCGGACATAGACCCCAATCCAAAAAATCATTTACGTTATCTTATGTTTAACATCTAATCCGATTCGACCATGTGACCCCACCGTTTATATTTAGAGGTTAACGGACGATTTAATGACGACATGGCGGTGATTATAAGACATGGACGCGAACCGCGACCACGTAATACCTCACAAGTTGGAAATAAATGGGCATGCAGGTTTCATTTAAATATCCTGCATTGTTACGTCATCAAAACATGCTTATTGTCATTTAAATTCGCAAAAATAATCTTGTATAATGTCGTGTTATAGTTTCACAACCTTTAAGTTCAAGGTCGTTTGAGAATTAAAGTGGAGATTGCTGTGACTATAGTTACTTTTGGTAGGTACTTAATTAAAATTAGTAATTATGCTTTTTTTAATTGTTTGAGAAGTTGTCGTATAACCTTAATTTTAGAGCGTTGTTATGTTGTTTTAAAATAGAAAATAGAGAGATATATTCTATACGTGAACACTGCAAATAGTGTAGACTAGTCATATGTATTACGGTGTTCATTAAAATATTTAATTTTTAATTTATTTTACAACATATGTACTACACAAACAATATTCGTTGTCATTTGTTACATATAGGGTGCGTTTCACTAAGTGTTCACAACGTCCAAAATATTATTTCAGTTGTTCTACAAAGCGACCAGGGTCGTTGTGCTCGCGGCGAAAACGTCACTAATGACGTCATTAATTTCGCTCACGTCAAGCTCACAACGACCCATCTGAAGAGTTGGGTCGTAGTGGTCGTTGTTGAGCATTTCGGCGCAATATTTAAACATAACGTAAAACTTAAAGATGACGATGACAGAAAAAATTGCTTTATATGATTCGGAAAGAGATATTTTATTGGATTTTATTTTGTTATATAAATATGTTAAATAAGCTTAATAAATTTAATTTTAATTCATATTTAACTGCCATTTATACAGTTATTCTCATACCATAACCTAACTTAATATAACTTAATATAGAAAAAATGTTCATTATCATTTAGAATATATTTCTTTTATGAAAAATTTATTTTGTTTGTAGATATAGCTTTTGCTACAGAGCTATTTAATCATCTATCGCAATTCTTATTTTTTCAACGCTCAAAACCATTCACCTTGCAAAGCTCGCAAGCAAGTGAGCGTGATTGTTGTGAACGCTTAGTGGAACGCACTCATAGCTTGTAGCTGTTTACTGGTAACATATTTTCTACTAGCCTGTGATAGAACTGAAGTGAAAATATTTAAGGCGCTAATATTCAAAGTAAAATAATTTTTGCAATAGTAAAATGCAAAGACATAAAGTTAAATAAATACAATTTTTAAGGACCTTCATTGGACAACTTGAACTGTGACATGTTTTTCATGAAATGTAATGTATTTTCAACATTATTGCCAAAGATGCAATATTTTTCTAATTGGTATCACTTGGAGTGGTAGCACAACTTCAGCTATCAACAATTGCGGTTTTGATCTCTCTTCCAAACTATCTCATGGTTATATTCTAGAACTAGTGAACGATAAATAATTAATTTATTACTTAATTCAAAACGTTTTTTCTATTACAATATAATTACCACATCTCCATGAGTATGGGTACATCTGTTATGTGAAGAGAGAAATCAAACGGCCAACTCGCATTCCTTTATTTAGATATTGAGAACAAATTTCTTATAATAATTATACAATCATATTAGTAACGTACACAAATTATTCAATATCTTAATGGATGTATCTCTTCATAGATCAGATATTATTTAATATTCGTAATGCATAATCAATACTTCCACATGCCCATGTACAAACTCGTATAATAATTACGTTTAATTACATGCTGAGAGTAGGATGTCCATATCGTTGATAATTATGAACATTTTTGCATATTCCTTGCCTTATACAGACTTCATTAATTCCTGAGCGTAGACTTGGTGTTCGTTTATGAACAAATAGAGTTATGAACATAGAGGTATAAGAATAGAGTGCGCAAGTGGCTGAATACCTCGATAAAGGTAGAGATAAAGAGAGAGATAGCAGCCGAAAATCCTCTGTGTCTCTTTCTAGCCGAACACTGCGTCTGCTTGCTTGTTTACCCCTACCTCACCGTCAATGAACCAAGCCAGCAGCAGCGGTTCGGCTGTAAAGAGACAGATAAGACACTTGGCAGGTATCTCTCTCTTTGCCTTTATCGATTCCTCTTATATGCGGTAACATGATCAAATCAAGTTTAGATGAAAAATTGAAGCCTTAGTAATGAATCGTGATGAAGTCAGCGCTCCTTTTTTTGACGCAGGTGTCTTCAGAGTGGTACAGCATACGTTCTAATGAAATTTTTACATAAAATTTGTTTTACGTACTTTTGAAATAGTAATAAATAACTGATAAAAATTTTAAATCTATCTTTTCTATCTTTTCATTGGACGTTAAAAAAGATTCTCAAAAAATGGGCCGTCATACGGGAGAACCCCCTTAAACAAAATGAATTTAAAATAACAATTAATAATTAGCCACTATACATGACAATGACATGATTAAAAATTAGGTAGGCTTTAATTAATTTGGGTAGGGCTGTTTATATTTTAAATTTACATGCAGATAATTCAATTAGTAAGTGTTCGGCCTACACAAATATGCGGTACATGGATATATATAGAAATGCGATTAATATAGCCAGTACAGGTATTCTTGAAATTTTGGATAAGAATTTATGAAGGACAACAATGCAATAACACAAGTCTTAAAATATACGCATACAACTAAATGGAGCATATGAAGGATTCTACAACACAATGGACCAATCATGACCTCGTGTTTTTTAGATAGAAAAAAGGAGCGTCTTTCTCCGCTTTTTAGGCAAGTGTGCAGTAATACGCTCATCGTATGATAATGATATATGATGTATGATATATGTTATAAACTTACCCTGCGGGATAGGCCAATATTCCAGTGCTGGGTGAACAATCGAGTGCCGCATTACTGCCAACCGTTAAACCAAAAACACGTTCTAGTTTTATCTGAAAAAAAAAACATTTTTTTTAGTTAATTTTTAAATTAAAAATAATAGCTTACAATGTTAACTAAAAACAATTTTGGGTTGCCGTCATTATAGGTTTACTAGAGTTTAACCCCGTCGCAAATCGACGTCTTTTTAGTAATTTCATTTCTAAGTTTAATTCCATTTTTAAATTGAAATATTTAACTCGTTCAATATCAAAATATATATTTTTTCGATTTGTAAAGTAGATACTAAGGTTAGTCTATATACAACTTTCTAACACAATTTTTACCAAAACAAAATTTTGAATTTTCTTTTATTAATAATATACTCAATTATTATACAATTCAATATATGAACATTCTCCAAAGTTCCCTATCAAGCCCCCTAATTTTCACAACGCCCCCTTTCTAAATTTTCAAATTTTTAATTTTCGAAAAATGTTTGCATTGAACACCGTAATACACATGCAAAATTTCAATTTTCTATCTTTTACGGATTTACAGTTATAGAGCAAAAGTGTTCGTTGTTTTTTCCAGTTTTTCCCAAATTACGGGTTTTTAGGAAAGTCAGGGGAAAATCCGGAGACGCCAAAAGTCTTAGAATTTTTTTCTCTACGAAATAGAAAATTTTCAAAAACATTGTAGGAGCTGTTTTCGAGCCACCACACAAAATTCGTACCAAACATATAAACAAGTTAGATATACAAAAGAATCTTAACAGATCCGCATTGTTCGCATCAAACGTATTGGCGTTAATGACGGCGTATGCAGCGACAGCTACGACTGGTAAGAAAAATGGTTACTCCTGTCGCTCACGCTAATGTCTGATTTAGAGTGACAGTTATTTCTGTGGGTGAGATATTTATAAAATGGTTGCTAAATGATTAATTATTGCATGCAGACTGCAATAATAAAAAAAAACATTTCATGTTCAGCGGTTTGGAAAATGTATTGTTTCTTAGCGCGTATTTCAGCGGCAGCGGTATCGAGGATATAGAATGTAAGGCGCTCTGCACTGTACTGTAGCATTAGGAAGTGTTTCTTGCTTGGAGAGGTTTTATTTCTTTGTGTGAATAATTAATACACTTAAAAGCACAAAAGAAATGTATTTGTACGATAAAAATTATAATTAAAAATACTGACTTCACTATAATATAACAGAATTACATAATGAATGAATGAAAGGAAAATTACAATTAACAAATTCATTTATAATGTACAATTAGATATATAATTAAATACGAGATGTTTTTAAGAAGTGTTTCATTTTAACTTCTATTCTTTTTAAAGATGACTATCCAACAAGTGTGCATAGATACTTTCGAACATATACCTTTCTCGCACACATTTTGGATATACTTTTAAGCTATAGGAAATATAGGCTATTCATACTTCATATATATATATGCTCTAAAGGCCCATAGGAACGTGTACCGCTTGTTATAATATCGAGTGCGATAATGACATCACTCACAAAATTCACTTCCAAAAAACATTTTATTTTCCTATAAGTAGTAGTCTGTTTTTTAAAGTGCCGCTGCCCAATTCAATTGAATGTAAATGTAAATCTTTTGTGTGGTTTGGGTTTGCCTCAATGGAATATTATATTTTAGGAATGTAATATTGAAACATTCCTAAAATGTTTGTGATATTAAATTTAATTTATTTAAAATATGGTAGATTGAGAGTCTACAGAGTCAATTTAAGGGGTTATATACATTTAATATTTTCAAAAAATCGATTTCTTTTTAATTTCATTTTCGTAATGTACATATATTTAAGTACACACACAGAAAATTTTAAGTCAATGCGTCGATTATTTTCGAAGTTATGTAAGTTGAAGAAAATTTTTTCACTTTATGTAAACTGCTTTTGAAACTTTAAACGCGTTTTTCTGAAAACTGTGTTTTTAAATTCGGTGACCAAGATTTCTCGAAAACGGCTGAACCGAATCTTTCTTTGTTTATAAACAATTTAAGGCCAAAATTTTGGTCAAAAATCCATAATTATTTTTAAGAAGACGTTATATTTTCTCAAAAAAAAATATTTTGCTTATTCCTTCGATTAATTACTAGATTATATATTACTTTAACGAATTTCGTTTAGTTTTATCATTTTAGATTATTCAGTCCAGAGATATCGTGGTCATCGCAAGATGCCTTTTTTGGAAGGAGCTCCTGGAGATCAATGTAGGAGCATACAAATTATTATTTTTGAAAATTCAAAAATATTAAAATACAGTTAAAAGTTACCGTAATATGTGTATAAATTTTTACATTAATACAACTAAAAGTCTTGTCAGGAATTTTTTTTGAAAAATTGCTTTTTTGGGCCGCGTAACTGTATATAACCCCTTAAAACAAGGTAGTCTGTAGCTTTATCAAATGGGAACAAAATAACGAGTAAAAGACATGTTTCTATTGATTTTGTTAGACACGTTACCGTAGTACATATAATAAATAAGTACCTATCGTATTTGAAAAGCATCTCCTATGTAATAGATATATGGACCATTAGAAATACGAGTAGATACGTTTCCACATGATATCTGCAAAAACGAAGATGAAAATTTAATACTGCACTTAATCGATATGTCTAAGGAAAAACAAATTAAAATAAATTAACTTTTACAGTTAATAAATATAGAAAATAGACTGATGTTAAATAAAATAATAAATATTAATATCTTCCAACCGGATAAAAAGTTGTAATTTCCCAAATGAATAATAATTATGAGTCGTCATCGCCGAACCATTACGCAGAAATAATCTTCTGAAGATATTAAGGTAATGCTTTTTAATATCGTATTTATATAACTATTAATTATATACATAGCAACATAGAAAAATAAGAATAAAGCAGTTTTTGCATTTAGTTTTTTATGATGTGTGAATAATTGATTATGTACGAGCTAATGTAAGAGAACGTTTCCTTGAGAAGATAATGAACATAGTAATAACCTAGTAAATACGTAGTATTAAGATTGATAGAAGAAAACCTGCACCATTCACTCTTTTGGGCACATTTATGTCACTTTCTTTATATTTTTATTTTATAATAACTTTATTTTGTTCAGTTATATGCATAGAGATATAAGACTAGAGTGCGCAAGAGGCTGAATACTGTAATATAGACAAAGAGAGAGATAGCCACGAATGTCCTCTGTGTCTCTTTCGAGCCGAGTACTGTGATTTAATGCCGTGCTAACGAAAATATAGCTATAATAGTTGGGGGCTGTTGGTGTCTTTATTCATTATCTGGACGTTAAAATGCTTTGTATATATTATTTAAAATTTACTGTATGCTACACTAACTATTTACAAATATTTTTATCTTTATTTTTATTTTAACAATAGTGTCTGCTTGCTTGTTTACCCTCTACCATACCGCCAATCAACCAAGCTAGCAGCAGCGGTTCGGTTAGAAAGAAACAGATAGGTCTTTCGGTAGGCTATCTCTCGTTTTGCATCTATCGCTTCCTCGTACACTTCGCGTACTCTATTCTTATATCTCTCTAGTTATATGTATCTTATCTTAATGCATATTTATTATGTTAAATTCGCACGCGCGCAAAACAGTTCCATTCATAGGCTGTCGTATACTTTGGATCTCTTTTAAATGTCGAAGTCAAATTATTTCATCATCGAGTGTCTGGTTCTTACACGCCCTTAGACCTGTCGCACACTTTCAGCGTATTTAAGCGAATTTTGACCGGACGTATACGCGCTACTACCCTTTACCTATCCGAACCCTGTAAATGTAATGAAGCCTTGCACACTGCAAGCGGCAGAGCCGTCTGAATACTGGCGTTACGTACTTCTCACACTGCAGGCGGATTTTAACCAAGCGTATACGTGCTACAATGCTTAACCTATCTCTACCTTCTAAATGCAATCAGCCGTCTCAGACTGAAAGGGATATGGAATGGAATACAATAGTCTCTAAAAGTTTGCTCTTGTTATAAATTATGTCAGAGCAAAACAACTGCTTGGCGCACTGTCGTAATGGTACGTGGTATGTATGTATTATAACACACACATGCAAAGGTTGGCTTGCTTTGAGAGTTATAGCAGCCGATTTACGTCCGATTTTGCCGTCGCTTGAAAACGCTTGCATAGTACGACAGTCTTAGCCTTTCGATAGGCACAATCGGTTCACAGTTTAGAAGTTCACAAGTTGTCAGCTTTGCCATCACGAGTCCGGACAAGCATACACCGATTTCAATTCATTTTAATATTTGTTATCTATACATCGGTAAACAATTTATACACTGTAAAAAAAGTTGGTCGAAGAGAAACTAAAGAAGATAAAACAGCATTTGTGTAGCAGATACGTTTAGCCGTGAACGTTATTTATTTTTATTTAAAGATTTGCATTAATTATAATCTAGTTCTGTAATCATATTTTAATTTTGTTGTTAATTTGGACATTGGACTGGACCTAGTTTTATATACATATATTTTTTATATCAGGCGCCACTAATAAAAAAATTATAACAGTATTTTTTAGTGTTTAGATTTTGCCCGTCAATGGTTACTAAAATATTTTGTCGCGAACTTTAAAATGTTGCTTTATGGTGTTATGGTAATTTGTACAGGTTATTTATTGTCCCAGTTAGCAAATCTTAAATAGGGAATTAACCATAATGGCATTAGTATATATGTACTTTCCGGTTTTACTAATTACGTTGTGATTTAAGGGGTTATATACAGTTAATATTTTCAAAAAAAATTTATTTCATATTCGTAATGTACATATATTTAAGTACACACACAGACAAATTCAAGTCAATCCGGCGGTTATTTTCGAAGTTATGTAAGTTGAAAAAAAAATTTTACTCTATGTATAGTGTTTTGAAACTTTAAATGCGTTTTTCTGAAAACTGAGTTTTTAAAGTCGGTGATCAAGAATTCTCAGAAACGGCTGAACCTTTAATTGAACCCTGAAATTTTAACACAAGCTTCTGAAGAATATTTTTTAGTAATTAATCGAAGGTTTTTTCTCACCAATAAATTATTTTTTATAAACAGTTTAAGGCTAAAATTTTGGTGAAAAACCGTTTTTTCTTTGAGAGCCGCCATTTTGTCAAAAAAAATTATTTTGCTTATTCCTTCATTTTTTTTTATTTTAGATGATTCAGTCTAGAGATATCGTGGTCACCGCAAGATGCCTTTTTTAAGAGGAGCTCCGGGAGATTTACAAATACAAAAATGTTAAAATACGGTTAAAAGTTACCATAATATGTGTACAAATTTTTACAATAATACATTTAAAAATCTTCTCAGGAAAAATTCTTATAAAATCGCTTTTGTTGGGCCTTATAACTGTATATAACCCCTTAAGGCCGTCCGCACATGGGTCGACTGATTGCAAACCGATCTGGCCGAACCGAATGAGAATGCAACTGTGTTGTTATTGAGACAACACACGCGTATACGAGTGAGAGAAAACACACGGCACGAACGAAACTAAACTGGTTTTGAGCGACTGTGTTTCTCGGTCGTAGGGCATGCCTTTGATGGTGACATCATGAGCAGAGATGTGCACATATACTATTCAAAAGTGTTTAAATACATATATACATACATACAAATACGACACAATAAAATCCCATATTAAGTTTTCGTTAAAAATTCTATAGAATCACGAAACACGGCTCGATTAGTTCGCGATCAGTCGATTCGTGTGCGGAGGGCCTAAGGTAGACGCTAAGACTAAAAAGCAATGCTGACTAATGATCTGCATACCTATTGCAGATACAATAACATGCTTGCATGACACCTTGACCTCTCCTTATTGAAATGCCTTTTCTATATCGGTCCGCCAGCTATTAAATATTAAATACAAACTTTACAAATACCGGTACAAAGACAGGTCGTGCAGCTCGATAATACTGAACAAAATGCAACGCAGTGTGTCCCTAATTGTTGTGATATATTCGTGTTGGTTACATAGTTCAAATTACGAGAGTTCGGAACCGACTCATACTTAAAACAAGTTGTGGCGTATAAACTGTTGATAAACGAAATAGCACTGACTCGCTTAGTTTACTATAAAGTATATAGGAACGAATAAGATAACATTCATTATCGTGTCATAGCATTATACGGTCCTATATAACCTCTCTTAAGTATAAGTTGCCGCCGAACTCTCGTAATTTGAACTATATTTACTATATCACTTACACCAGAGCTCTAAATACATGTTTCTACATCGCCGAGGAGTGGCAAAACGCCGGAACGCAGTTCCTATCAGGGACTATGACGCAATGCACCACACTGCCAATAAGTTCTGCACCTGGCTAAGAATGTGCATCAGCTGTTAATAGTGTTTACTATGAAACCTGTTCTTACGACAATTGTACTTTACCATGTATAGTTGACCCTCGTATTATGCGGTACCTATACCATGCCGTTTCTATATAACGCGGTCTAGTCCGATTAGGCCTGTCGCAGTATGGCACCGTATTTAAGCGACGGCGAATTTGGATCGGCGGGTTGGATGAGCGCCTACTATTCTCAAAGCAAACCGACTGTGTGTGTCACAATACATACCCCTTACCGATACGACAGTATTCCAAGCAACTTGTGTTCTGTAGGGGGTGTATTGGAGTTGTTTTGCACTCCTCCATTTATCAAGAGAGTAAAGCGTAGTACCATGTATGCGCCCAGCCGAAATTCGTCGAATTATTACTGAGACAGGCCTTACGCCATAAGAAATGTAATTTTTAGAAAATGAAGAATTGAATTTGGTTACTGAAAAATTCGTATTGATAAACATTTAAGTAAAACCTTCCGCTCATAATAAAGTACGTTTATGCGAAACTACTACAATACATTCAACTAAAAAACTCGATGGTCGCAAGTAATGTGTTCAGTGTGAGACACGGGGGTCAACTGTATTATTGTGCCAGCTAAAAACAGTTATTTTGTCATTTTGAATTAGATTCATTTTCCGACAAAAACCAAAGAATTAGCGCAAATATTTGAAGACAATCATATCCAAATTATATATCCGGTTCGTTTTAACTATTCGTTTAAATTATATAAAAAACAAAAATAGCATCTTACTTATTGTTACATTGAATGAATTCTGTATGTCATGCCGTGAGAAAGATTACTTAGTATTTGAATGATATTTCAATATAAATGTATAGACAGACAAGACAGCCTTAGGAAAGTTTAACATTTACTAGGTCAAATCTGTAGAACAACGAACAAGGAACAACCCACGACGTTCTTGTAACCTACTCGCATATAAAACACACGACTGGTTGGGACACGATGGCGATCGCCGTACACTGAGATGCAGAGTTATGCAGCTCTCGAGATATGTATCCCACAATCGGCTCAAGTGAAACCCAGCTTCAAAATTACTAATAATTGAATTTTCATGTTAGAAAATTCACCTCAGACTTTCGCATATCAAGTGTTACATAAAGGCCGTCCGTACATGGGTCGACTCATTGCAAACCTTAGTCCCGAATCTGCCCGAACCGAATGAGAATGCAACTGCAACAGTTCTTTAATGAAAAAAATACGAAATTATTGAAATAAAAAAATGATTCAAGTTCCAACGATAGCTATTGGTGTGTGAATAACATATTAAAATTTCAGACGATTTGGTTGAATAGTTTTTTTTGTCTATAACACCATGCCGAAAAAAGTAGTTTTGAAATAAATGAGATTAAAGTTTTAAGTATGCTATGGCTATTGATATATACTAAAACGGATGTAGAAACGGAAATTATTGGCAATAGCCTTACAAAAGTTTAAGAATATATTTTTAAAAGACTATACTTTCAAAATATAAAAAAAAATAAAAGTCGATTTTACGAAAATACCACCTAGACCACCGTCCCCCCCCTTAATACACTGAAAACAGAATGAGATATATGGCAAATATTCTCCTCTCCTCACCACTTTATTTTTTGCATTTACACACAGAGTTGAACATACGGGGTACTTGTACATCAACCCCCTTTAAAGCTGTCCTCTGTCAAACATTTCTACGGACGCTCATGACTCTGCTTATTATGAAATATCCGTACAATTATTTTTAATCATTTAAATATTTAAATCTAGCTATTAGTAGAAAGGCTGATGATAAAATATCAGTAGGTTTAATTCCCGCCTACTAAGGTGTTAACATACTATTTGCATTTCACGTGTTGCAACTATAGAATGTTAAATGCAGAGAAATTTAAAGAAATTTGTGTAATTATAAAGCGTTAATTATTTATTAAATGAAAATAATTAATTCTGTCGGACGATACACTTACAAGAATACTGTAGTATACTTCACACTGCTAAACACGCAGCTTTATTAATTATGACGTAAATGTCTTAATTTATAAAAGAGAAAATAAAAGTTTATGTTAATGCGACATTTATTACTTTAACCGACTGTTCAAACCGGTTTAACCGACTGGATCAAAATCAAATTTTGCCATTTTGAAGTCAATAATTTGTTTGATGGTTCCACTTAATTATGATCATTTTTTTTTAATTTGATTCCTATAGATTATTACATTCTGTCCTGTTTAGAGGACATTCTGTGATAGGTATGTAAAGAAAGTGTCTTGCGCGGGGTGTGCCCATCGACTCATCCCTCAATTTCAATAGATCCTAGATTCTGATTAGTTGGTTAATAGGTCCTGAGGTACTTTCTTTTTTAGTCTGCGTACTACCGAATTATTGGACATTAGACAGCTGGTCAAATTGTTTGGATGTTCAAGTATTCTCTCTTTGTTGGTTTGATTCTAAGCACTATTTCTTCATTAACTGTGGGTATATCCAGATCCCGATGTATTATGTTATTAGTACAAACCATGGTGACTATCCTTAGCATTTTTGATTGGAATCTTTGGATTATTTTAATATTAGAGGTAGATGCAGTCCCTCATAGTTGAATGGATTTGTATGGTCAATTAGGTAAAAACAATTGTTTTCAAACCGACGGATTCTTTTATTTACAAATTATGCTAATGTTTGTTAATTGGTTGCACAAGCCAGCTGTATGTACGTCTGTGAATGCATCTCCTTTACACTCCTTTAGTAGGAAGAGGGCAATAATCCGACGTGAAGATGAGGGACAAACATTTGATCCCCTTAATGATTATTGAATATTTGAGGCCCTGATATTCAACATTATGAATATTTAGTACAGTTTTATAAAAATTAAGACTACTATATGAAATATTTACTCGTACAACATCTCATCATGTAGCTGTCTAGCATTTTATATACATCCATCATACTTTTCACAGGTACAGAAGGTACGTCACAGCGAGCAAATTACAATTTAGAAATATTAAATTGAAAATATCGATCCTATTTACAAGCATGTCAGTGCAGTGGCGTATCATCATTGGAGAAAGTGGGGAGCACTCACTTTATCTTTGTGGACTATTTAGAACTAGAACCATTTTATCTAAGAAAAAGATAGGGCTTCACAAATCTCGTCCCATTCTCGTTTTTTCGAAAAAAAAAAATAGGTATCGCTTTAGTATCGTACCCGTCGCGTAATCGTTTGTCTCGTCACATCTCGTTATTGTGAGAACTTACTCCTAAGATAGTCCTAAACAAAGTAATTCATTATATTATTTCGACTAAATATTTCTTTTATTCCAAATATTTCACAGACTAAGCATATCGCTTTTTTCTCACCATTAATTAATTTTATCAAATTTAAAAGAAAATTAAACTTTGAAGAATTTCTTTTATACACAGTTGATCAACTGGTTCAATTTCACTTAATAAATCATCACTTTCATCTAATCTCGGCCTTTTTGTCAGGTTGACACTACTAACACCTACACTCAACGACATTTTTGCAGCAAAATGTCTTCAAAAAAATCGCATTGTAAATAATTTATATTCACATTTATTTTCCCTTAAAATGTTGTAAAAGACACAATTATAAAATAAAATATTTAACAGATGTTTGTTTACCAGATTTTATATTTCGTAAATTTACGACCTAACCTTTTTTGTAATAAAAAAGGTTGAACGTTTATGTTGCTGTTTATGAAATATTAGTTATTGATATATTTCTTTGAGTGAGTTAAACAGTTGTTCTGACAATAAAATATACCGCCCCCCGTTTATGTTACGCCACTGAATGTAATATAATTTACCTGTTAAAGACATGCACGCTGTAAGCGGAACTCTATTTCGCGTGGGGATGTGAATGTTCAAATATAATAATAGATATTTCAACCGCAAATAAATTCACGGTTTATTTAAAAAGTTACAAACAAGTTTAAGATACAGTCATGAAACATAAACTGCATAAAATATTAATATCTTGGTCGTGAAAATATGAACGAAAGGAATCAGTTTTTATCAACAATTTTTATAATTGTATAACAAACGGAGAGCGAGAGAGTAATAATTTAAGTTTCATTATGTTACTTTACAAATGAATTGCAAAAATAAATGTGTAGAAATTATAAAGCCGAAAGCCATATTCAATAAATTAATAATGTAAAACAATGTAATGAACAAAATAAATAAATTAAACAAATAAATTGGCGCAGATAGAGTTCGAGAACAAGAATTTAGATAATTTTTTTGTTGTTAAATAAATGGATAAAACATTTTAAACAATTGTGCATATATAAATATCGTGGCCAATAAAACGAATTCTCTCTTATTAAAACCAATCCGGAGAAGATGTTTATTTATAAAAATTAGTTTTCAAATAGCGACAATTGTTGTTATAATAAAGACACCAAAGTGGAGGCGTATCTTAAAATGCAAAATAGCACATCCTCCAAATGAAATAATTACACGTGAATAAATCATTGGCAATCGTCCTACAAACGTCCTTATAAACAAATAACAAAAAACAACAACATACTAAAGAGTGCGCAAAAGTTTCAAAGATCGCTGGAACAAGAAATGCGGTCCGCGTTTGTTAAACGCCTGCGGCTGTTTTAGCCAATGAGTTACATTGAAACAGCATTAATGTTGATTTAAATAATTATAAACAAAAAATAAAAATATTGTGAATATGCTTTTAAAACAATAATACCTCTACAGCAATAGTTTAAGCGGGGGTAAAGTCAAATCGATGCAAAAAAAAAAAGTATATTTTTGATAATGATTTTTTGACGACTCAGGTCATATATAATTATTTCCATACTTACTACATGATAAAATAACATTTAAAGAATACTTTGTGAAATTTTCTTAAATACATATCAAGAAATAAGTTATTGACAGCGATTTTTCGCAGGCATAACTCATTAATGGATTATTTGAATTCAAAAAACCAAAAGTTGATAAAAGTTCATTAGTTGATAAGTTTCTGTAGGCAATGAATCGGTCCAGTAGATTATGAGCTAGAGAGAACACCGACTCTGAAAAAGTTAGGTGTGAGAAAACCGCGTTTAAACGTTTCAATAAAAGACGAATCCAGACCAGAAAGGTGAAGATTTAAAACTCCATATCTCCGACAGTTTTACTCCAATCGACTTCAAATTTTTACACAATAAACTTAATGTGTTGTACATTAATTAATATAAATAAATTTAAAATTAAAAAAAAAAGGTGGAACCTAACACCCAAAAGGTGGAACCTAACACCCCCCCTACTCCTTTTATATAATTGTACAATGAGTAAACAACTCAATTAATGAGAACATGATATGTTATCCAACACCAAAACGTAAAAATCTTTAAGAGTGAAGAAGAAAGTGTTCAATTTCATTGTTTAGTATATTTTCTTAATTCATCTTTCAATTTCAATTAACTTATATTATTATTATTAATATAAGTGTAATTAGCTAAGTAAATACAATTTGTTAATACCTAGATGTAATTTATATGCATTTTCACTCGGTTCACTAGTTTTAAGAGAAAATGTAACACATACGGGTACATCATTAGAAACAAATGTTGCAATTAACTTGCAACTCAGTTACATCATTTTTTTATTATTTTAAAATGTCAAACGCTTTAGATACCTATTGCGCATTCAATAATCAGTACTTAAGTTTTAAGTGCCGTAGAAATGCAATGTAACATTTAGCATCTTAAAAACATTAACTGACTTAGGTCGAGAGAATTAGAATGTTTATTAATGACAAAATGAGGCACTAAACTTTTTAGCTGAATCTCTTATATAAGTATACAAATATAAAAGAATAATTAAAGAACCAATACAGCGCGAATACGTTGAGTTGGTGACTAGCTCGGCCAACATGCTTGGCTCTACTGAACTAATGCCGGTACGAACGTTGGACGCATCGTGTGGTCGATGCTGGAACTAAGGGCGTCCGTACTTAGCCCCGAACCGAATGAGAATGAAACTGTATTGTTAGTGAGAGAACGAACGTGTATACAAGTGAGAGAAAACACACGGCACGAACAAAACTAAACTGGTAGTCGAGCCATGTTTCGTGACTCTATAGAATTTTTAACATTAGCATAACAGTTGATTCTATTGTGTCGTATTTGTATGTATGTATGTATTTAAATAATTTTGAATAGTATTTGTGCACATCTCTGCTCATGACGTCACCATAAAAAGCATGCATAAAAATACAGTCGCCCAAAACATGCTCAAAACCAGTTTGAAATCAGTTTTCTTTCATTCGAGCCGTGTGTTTTTTCTCACTCGTATACACGTTCGTTCTCTCATTAACAACACAGTTTCATTCTCATTTGGTTCGGGCAGATTCTGGGCTAAGGTTTGCAACCTGTCGTCTCATGTGCGAACAACCTAAGTGTATCCAATGTTCACATTGGAAGAAGTTCGAGCTTTTGTCGGCCCGCGTCAAAAGTGACTTTTCTACCCCCACCACACATTTGATCCACATGTCATGCACGAATCGTCCAACAAAGGAAGGTTTTATACTTGAAAGTTTTTCTTAAACAATGTCAGTGTCAATAATATTAACAAATTAATAAAATAAATAAATCATTCGGATCAAACATTCGTTTCACCGTGTAGTAGGAAACTTGCCATTTCAATCTTCCAATATTTGATTCATACGTTGGAAGCAAACAATTGCTTACCGTTAACCGATGTTGGTCTAATAAGGTTCGGTCGTGTATTGGGTAGCTCGAGTATGCTCGGTTCAGAGACGACTTAACATATTCGATTAGGCCTTTTAATTATTTATAATTGGATATTAATGTTTTGGCCGCCGGAACTAATAATGGGAATAACATTGTAATATAATTAATATCCATTTATATTAATTGTTACTACGTATAATTATGGTACATAATTTTATAATTTGATACTACGCACGTCGCATAATATGATGTTTTTGTAAATGTCAAATGTAGCATAGATGAATTTGTAGATGAAAACAAAGTAGTAAAAACAAAACTAGAGACATAACTGTCTTAAGACAATTTTCTCATCTTACCTAACTCTATTTAAAATAAAGTTACCAAATATAATTAAAAAATAACTATTACTTCGAAGTTTCTGTAACTCTTAAGGCCGTCCGCACATGGGTCGACTGATTGCAAACGCGAGCCCCGAATCTGCCCGAACCGAATGAGAATGGAACTGTGTTGTGAGTGAAAGAACGTACACGGCTGGAATGAAATTAAACTGATTTGAAATTGGTTTTGAGCGACTGTGTTTCTATGTCGCAGACAATTACGTTGCATGGTTTTGATGGTGAACATCATAAGCAGAGATGTGCACAAATACTTTTCAAAAGTATTTAAGTACATACATACATACAAATACCTCATAATACGACACAATAAAACCCCTTATTATGCTATTGTTAAAAATTCTATAGTCACGAAACACGGCTCGACATGGCTCGTTTTTCGTTTTCGTTGGAAACTTCGTTGCGCGGCATCTCTATTCTTTTTGCTATACTTACTGCTAGGCCTCCTTGTTCTGTGACAAATTTCAAGGTAAGGTAAGAAATAATTTCAAAATTAACACAAATTAAGAATATTTCAGTGTGCGCCCAGTATAAATGTTTGCAACCTAATTAAACCGGTAAAGAACCACTCGTTGTCTTATTTCAAACCACTACATTACGTTAGAAATGTTAATTCCTCGTATTAGTTCACACAAAGTAATAACAGTTTTAAGTGTTATTAACACAAAATATGTATTCTCACAGCTCACACGTTGAAGAGAACAAAAACTTCTTTATTGCACTTTAAAGAACCGTATGGTCAACTATAAGATAGCGATAACAACATTTTAAATAATAAAAAGAAAATATGTTGAAGTTGTTGTAACTATGGTTCCCAAAATATGATTTCCACAGGATTGAAATTTTGTTGGATAGAAGATTAGGATAGTGAACTAGAGGTTACCCCCCGTCGTAAGCGACGCTGTCTTCTGTGTGTGAATTGAATTTCATTTTAAGTTTTACTTCCATTTTTTAATTGAAATATTTAAATAGTTCTATATTAATATTACAAATAAAAAAACAAATAATTTTTCAATTTACTCGTTATATGACCAACTTTTTTAAAAGCTTCCGAGTCGTTTTCGAGCTACCATACAAAATTCACTACCAAACATATAAGAATATAAACATACAAATATACACCTGGAACATTATAGTATAGGATAAGAAGTGTTATACTTATATTTGTAATATATAACTGAAATATACTAGTATACGTGTGTCTATACTCGTATATCACTATGTTCATTCATTTCTAAGCCCTTGGGACACGGTCTCTTTGCAAGAACATGACTGGTCAAAAGTGGAATATTTTTTACAACTTTCTTATTTGTGATGTTTTTGCTATAAGTGCGATCTCGATATCGCCATGATCAATGTGTATCAGACAGTCACGAAGCGGTATAAAAAATAGTAAGGATTGGTCACACCATGCACGTCTGCTATCAACTATCAATTCTCTGTGAGGGATCGTTCATGCTGTCATTCGACCGGACAGATTTGGCACGGCTCCAACATCATTACTTCCTTCCTCTAAAAATAGTCGGGACGTTCCTCTTTAAAAGACGAGGATATAAATCGTTTAACGATTGAAAGAAATACATAACTGCTTTATGATTATAACATATATCATATAATATATTTTATCAGCTAATACTTTTGATACTATTAATAAAACAGTTTTAAGATAATGTTGTCTTCCTCAAAGAGAAATATAAATTGAAAAAATATTCCAAAAAAACTCCTTCACAGTTTGTTAACGCGTGTGACGGATTGACAAATCGAATGTCTTAAATTGAAACTAATTTTGTTTATATATAAATTTTACATTGACAGAATCATCAGGTTTTTTTTGAATGTTTACAGTAATTTAACTAGTATTGCATTAAGCCTGAAGCGTACACTGCTACCAAGTTTATTTTCTAACAAACTTCAAGTGTACTTTGTTTGAACGATTGTAATTTCTACTCTAAACAAAATAGCAGTTTTACTACAACGGATGCTTCGTTTTATTGCAATTTAATGTTCAGTTACGTTTTACAAAGCACCTTGTTTTTATTTTATTGAGACTTTGTATAAAATTGAAGTTAACAGCAGCGAAAAGAAGATAAAAATAGACACGTCACATTGCGAGTTATTTTAAACTCAAATCTGTTTAAAAGCAAAAAAAAAAAAAAAAAATATGAAGGTAATCAAAAAGTACTTCTACCAGCAAAGCTGCACATCCCTTTCTTTCTACCCATCAAAACTTAAGGGGTTATATACATAATGGGGTAATGTACATATACCTATTTAAGTAAATTTCAAGTAAATCCGACGATTATTTTCGAAGTTCTGTTAGTTTAAAAAACAATTTTTTTACTCTATGTAAAGTGCTTTTGAAACTTTAAATGCGTTTTTCTGAAAACTGTGTTTTTAAAGTCGGTGACCAAACGGCTGAACCGATCAGTCCCAAATTTTAACACAAGTTTATTATATTTTTTAGTAATTAATCGAAGGATTTTTCTCACTGATAGAATTTTTTTTTTGAGAAACCGCCATTTTGTCAATAAAAAAATTATTTTGCTTATTCCTTCGATTAATTATTAGATTATACATTACTTTAACGAAATTCGTTTGGTTTTTTCATTTTAGATAATGCAGTCCAGAGATATCGTGGTCACCGCAAGATGCCTTTTTTGAGAGGAGCTCCGGGAGATCAGCTATAGCAGCTTAAAAATTATTACTTTTACAAATAAAAAATGTTAAAATACAGTTAAAAGTTATCATAATATGTGTATAAATATTTACATAAATACATTTAAAAGTTTTTTCAGGAAAATTAAAAAAAAAAATCGCTTTTTTGGGCCTCCTTACTGAATATAACCCCTTAAGAGGTTACTGCACTCGATTCGAATTTTTGAAAATGGATTTTTTATTTTCGACGGATTTTTCAAAAATATTCTCTGAAAATTACAAACCACTGCGTAGAACGGTTTAAAAACATTGGTCTTTCATAGTTATAAATATTTTTCAATTAAAAAAATTGGAAAACATCTTTAAATTCATATTCTTAAATGTAAGAAATAAAATTAGAAAACCTTCACACAATTTCCAAGAAAATATTCCCGTTAAATCATTAGATAGGTAATAATAGTTATAATATCGTCGGGTTGCCTTGCCTTCAAACACATACTTAAATATATGTTAAATAGGTACAGGATTACAAAAACGAAAGTGCTTAAACCTGCTACGAGATTTACTAATGAGTTGACACCTACGCGACTGTCGGTCGTGCAGTTGACAGAACGACAGAACGACAGAACGTTACAACGAAGAAAACCACGTTTATTTATTCTAAAGACTGATACAATACTTAAAAGTAGCCTAGTGATGTAATTCCAAGCAATGCAAATATAAAATATATATTATTATTAACGTACACTATTCTACAAAAACAAACTGATAAATTACATTTCTTTATTAATTAATGCAGATGCCAAATAATACTGAATATAGGCCCTGGTGCCATTGAAATTACAACACAATACCTCTGCTCCACATAGGCTTTTGTATTGTGTGTGACGTAAGCATCCTGAATTTTAATAAATAAAACACAATTCGTTTTCAATGAATCGGCGCCGGTTTATTTTATTTATGACGTCACTGCGTGTAATTATAATTACGTATTGCTTTTGGTGATAGCACGATTAAATAATAAATGTATTAATATTCAAATCATTTACGATACAGCAGTCATTTGTGAAACAATAAATAATCAGATTCAAATCAGACAATATACTTGTCACAATGTGGTATAATGTACCGTACACATACGTGCGATATCAAACATTTGTTGTACAACACGTCCACACTGGTGCGACATGCAACTTAATACGTCGGAAGCTTTGGTACATGGGTTTCGTGTACATAACACTTTGTTAATTTCAAATATGTTATCATAAGTTAGTACCAAAAATTCGCAGTGAATGTTTGATGAAAACATCATTTATTGATAAGTAAAATTTGTTAAAATTGACGCTTTGCTAATATTTCTTCAAGCGTTGTGTTTACTTTCGCGGTTTTTATACTTCATGTCTTTGGAATTCCAAAGACATGGATATTGTCTGTAATTTTCAATCAAACTTATACAAATTTTATTTGTCTATTTAAACTCCATTTTAAAATATTTTTATTTACTTTTTAAAAACAACTCACGTCTATCCACACTGAAATTATAGTAAAAATTGCGTAGGTTCTCGACCCTTTTATTCGGGACCATATTCAAATTCTCTTTGATAAAGACCGACTTCGTTTTGAAACATTTTTGCTTCAAGACATTTTTGTTTCATAAAAATACTACCTAGCAAAAGTAAGTATTTTATTAGTGTCGCATGTTTATGTCGCACTAGTCTGTACGTTAAAAGTACAACACATTTAGTACACTCATCTCTAAATAATGTCAACTTATGAATGAAAATATATAAATGTTGGATGTCGCACGTATGTGTATGATACTTAATATTCCATACAGTAAACCGGCGCAAGCAAGTTGTAATCACACATGGAATACAACAAAAAAGTTTTACAAAATAATTACGTGAAAAGTACGAATATGTATGTATTCTAAATTCAGAGAATGTTACTCGTACTAAAGGGTTTGAAACTTTTGAAAATAAAGAATAGTTAAAGTTAAGTTGTGTTGTTCAGAGGATAATTATAAACCAAGAGAATTTTACATAACTGCATATTCAAATTTCATAAAAAATAAAATCCCACGTCCAAAAATACTGGTTTTTAAGGTGCTGCTACTACGATGAATTAAATAGACTGTGTCTCAACTACATAAATATTATGTTTTGGACAGATTTATATTTGGAACACACAGAGTGAGAGAGTAGACGTATAATGCGTGTCAATTTACATATTTCGCATGATTTATTTATTATTTCATATTTTATGGTTTTATAATTTAAATAGTGCATATTAAATTATACATATTTAGAAAGTTGGACATATGGTTAAATTTTAGTTTATAGTCAAATATTTTTGTATGTTAGCAGAGTCGAACCCATATTATGTACTAAGAGAAATAACCAGACTTTAAAGCGATAGCTTTCCATGTATAATATTCAAACTTTAATGGTGTTTATCTCGAAACGCTTAACAGCACTGAATGCATCAAAGGCTGTTAAAAATCTCCATATTTTTACTAAAAAAATCTGTTTCTCTTTCATATGTTAATAATTTGCATAGTTTTTTTTTTGTTTTTGTTTCTAGCACAATGTACTGACACTGACTGCTAAGTGTGTTTTGCGTCGTCTGACTTCGCATAGCTATGAAGGTCGTTTAATTATGCAAATTATTATATAAAAAAGTGATGTCATTTGACATAGTTAACCAAAAGAAAAATATAATAAAGTAATAAAATGAAATAATTATTATAAGCATATAATTTCTATTATTTATATTTAAATTTATATATCAACAAAATGACAATGAAAGGACAAAAGTGGAGCAGTTGAACTACTTTACATGGGAGGTAACGCAATGAATGCCGGTTAATTCTTTATTTAAATACAGACATCTTATTGCATACGTTTAGTAATAGATATACAGGTAGTCCTCGACTTACTACTTAAGCTAATTCAAGAAAATATTTAAGAAAATTTTTTTGTCGAACTCAATGGGCTCGTGTCCTATGTCTTACTTTCTATAAAAGTGTACTATATATTGACAAAGTGGGTTACTAGAACCTCAAATGTCCAATTATTTGTTAATAACTCTTTATATGTTAAGAGATATTAAAAATTAAAAAAGTAATTTTGTCTCTTTAATTATTAAAGGGATTCAACGTTGTACAAGTTCCAAATGCATGTGACATCACAACCGCTGCCAACCCTACAGCTCATAAATCTCTGCTATATGTATTTATATATCAAAATATCAAATATTATTTACAGCTATTTCAAGGAACAATAAAATTTCAATATTATATCTGCCTTAGAAGGGTTAAATAAAATAAAAACTTATTATTCTTGACTTGATATTTCGACTACCAACAGCTACAAAACATTACCACTGCACTGACCTACTCAACAAATAACTGACGTTAAAGTGCATTTTACGTCATACAAATATGGCCGACCATTTCTAGTGCTAAAACCACAATTCAAATTTTTAATTGTTATATGTCTGTCAACATTTAGATATTTAATAAAATAGACACGCCAATACACATTTATTAACATCAATTTCAATCAAGAATTTAAAAATCGACCACTAACTAATGTAATAAATTCGGATGATGAAAGCACAGAGGCAGATAAAGACAGAGTTTTCGATTTTTTCTTCTTTGTATGAACTCGACTTACGACCAATATCTACGAACTTATCTCCGTCGTTAGTCGAGGACTACCTGTATACCAGGTGTGCCAATTGCCGCAAGGTTCATTAATATTTATGTTCATAAATTTTTCTTTTTATTATGCAGTTTTAATGAGGCAAAAAATGATAACACTGCAGATATACAAATTGAATTATCGCGCTAATAAATGCTTTCCTGAATGCCAAGATTGTTTAAGGCGGCAGTCTCATCAATTGTGTTTTAAACTGAGTTATTTCTTCTGTTCTTAAACTGTTGATAAGGTAAAAAAATATCAACCAGGATGACAAAAATGAAGAAACATTTTGTAAAATGTAAAGGAAATCTTTATTCACGAAACGGCGATTAAGAAAATACCAAAATATTGATAGATAGAGTTGTCCCCTTAAAAAGAAAGTCAATTTTGCAAATGCAATTATAACACATTTTTAAAGCTTATCAGTTAATTGCAAATTAATTAATAAATACTAATTTAATTCGGTGATTAAAATAATAAAACTTCACGGCTTGCATTTAAATGTCTAAGTCAATGAAACAATAATTGCTTCTAACAGAATCTCATATGTACTGTAATATGCGATGTTTGGTAAAATCTATGTTTTATAACTTTATTATATCCTATTGCCTGCGTTTTATATATAAAATATTAAACTAAATGTGAACAAAATAACAACTTATTTAATTGATAATTTCAATACTTTTATGGCATTCATAAAAATATTAATTAAAAGATACTAAATTAAATACACAAGAAGATGGGCTAACTTAATCTTTATGACTAGAGATAAGATTCGCAAATATCTGATGCCAGTTATGTAGCGTTCATGCCCACTGAAAAAATTCTAAGAATAGCGCAGACGTGAGACGACCTAACATCTGTGTTGATTAATGTTTATTCAATCGAAGTACATGTCAGTACATTCAAATAATATTTCATTTTTATAAAGAATATTAATATTAAATTATTTTGCATTATTATTAACTATTAAATGGTACAACACTATATATGATTGAATCCAACAAAATAATTCGTAATTTCATTTAAAATTTTAATTTCATTTTTAAATTGAAATATTTAACTAGTTCTATATAAATTTTTACATATAAAAACAAATAATTTTTTATATAAACTAACTAAATAATATATTTTATAACAAAATAAAAAATATTTTCGATTTAACCAACTTTTTTTCAAAATTTGGGATTTTTTTTTTCGATTCTTAAATAAGTTACTAAGGTTAACCTATATAAGTTCCCTATCCGGCTCCCGAATTTTTCCAACCCCTCTATTTTCAATTTTTGAATTTCTAATTTCTAATGTCAGCATTGAATATTATGGTGTTGCAACAAATAAAAGTTATACAGGAAAAAGTGATTATTCTTTTTCCTGTTATTCCAAAATTATGGGTTTCCAGAATATTCAGGGAAAAATTCGAGGACGCCAAAAGTCTTAGAATTTCTTTCCATGAATCGCATTCCCGAGTCCCGAGCACTAGAATGTCAGTATCGGCAAGTTGCCTATAGGGACTAGGCTTATCGGTAATGCCGCCATTTCGATGCACCCGATACGGATCAGTGAACGCACTTGTATCAGTAGTCATAAAAAGAAACTTGATACGATGCATCCTATGTGTATAGTGCGGCCCAGTGAACGCTTCTTTCATCATGACAATATCTGAGAACGACATTAAACTTTAGTTTTACGATAATGTATGTACAAATTGTGGTATACCGTAAACCCCATAAACCTATGGTTTATACATCCCCATAAAATACCCAACATCAAACAGTATATTATATTCATTATAAAAGCAAATTAATTAATGGAATACCTGGTAAGCTGCGACATCAGCAGAGTTGCTCGCGTACAACGAGTTTGGCGACGAATCACGTGGAGCAAACATTATTAAAGAATTTCATTTGATCTCTCGTAATAATTAATAATTTTCTTGTAGAATTTAGTTCACTGAAGTATTATATTTCTTAACACACAATTACTATGTATGAAAGCACTACACATTAAAATTAATGTTCAATTTTGAAGCACAATAAAAACTTTTTATGAAAAGAACAGGATTTTTAAGTTAGGTTATTTTCAAGTACACAAAAGTGAGATTAGTTCGCGAAATGTAGCATCTGTTTACAAATGTTATTGAAACGTATTGTTAAATTATCTTTAATTATATTTGTTTATTTTGTGATATTCCAATGATTGTGATAAGCAGTAATGTACACAAATACTTTTCAAAAGCATTTAAATACAAAATGCAAATACCTCGTTATTTTCCTATTTCAAATACAAAATAAAAAATAATTTCATGTTAGTATTTAAGTACAAAATATGTATTTTAAAAATAGTTTTGAGAAAATAGAATACTCTTTATGTTACTAATATAAATGTTATTTCTTTAATAATTATGAGAATTCTCATCGATAAAGACCGACTTCGTTTTGAAACATTTTTGTTTCATAAAAATACTACCTAAGATTTTTTAAAATAGCAAAAGTAAGGGTTTTGTTAGTTTTATTAGTAAATGTTGGATGTTGCATGTGGGGGTAGTAGGTAAAATAATATATATTTATGTATATATATTTCAGTAAGGAATGTAGTGGAGTGATTGTCTTGTAGTAAAACAAATAATGACGAGAAAATATGATAAACAAATTTAGGTAAACGAAAATCGGATGTGTTATGGTGGGGGTTACAGGAAGGATAATAAAATAATAGGCACACCTATCATTTTAAATTAAAATTATTAAAACAATTGTGTAGATACTTTTAGATCATAGATGGTTATATTCAGAAAATAATATTTATTGAATAACACACTGTGAAGTAACAAAAATGAAAAAAGTATTTTGTATTTCCAAATAGAAAATAGGTTTGTAAAAGTTTTCAAATAAAACATAAAATTCTATACTCTTAAAAGATATTTAAATACAAAATAGAAAATAGGTATTTACTATTTTCTATTTGCATTTTGAGTATATGCATTTAAAAAACGCACATCTCTGGTAATAAGGGAGTTACTTAATTTACAAAACATTCTAATTTAATTTAAATAGTATGAACTACCTGCCTGCGTCGGATATAGGAAATAAATAGTTACAGTAATCACTCTGTAAAAAGAGATGCTATCTTTCTATTTATGTAATATAAACGAGTTTATTACGTTAACATAGTGACACAGATTCGAAATGAAGAAAATCATACAGAATCCGGCTTATAATTGTAATCATTATTAAATAATAAATACTGCTAGTAAGTAAATAGCTCGTACTACAAGCTTACACATATAAATAAAAAAATTAACTACGAAGAGTAAATAAACACAAATAAAGCAAAAAGGAAACCAAAATACAACATAACCGTATTTTCAGTGTGAAATTGATCACAGAATTTGTAACATAATAAGCATGTACATAATAACACAAACGCAGAAATAGGTGCGCCCACAAGAACCTTCACTTTTGTTAATTCTAAAAACATATTTGTATAACAAAAACCGTTCATTTGACATTGTACAAAATAAACAAATATAAAATAACAATTAGATAAATTCAAGTAAATCAGAGATTTTTAATTCTGTGTGTAATATTTACCCAACGATCAATAAATCAACAGCAAAACCGGCAATTAAACTACTAAACAATTTCTGATCTTACTCCGACGTATTGTACAATTATATTTTTAAGTTACATATTAATATCGCACAAGGACAGTACAGGATTAGACACAAAATAAGACGGAAATATATTCGTTCTGCTTTGAAAATTACAGACGTAATTTTGAATTACAAAGCAATCGCAATCGTTACGAATATTAAAAGCCTACCGTCATGCAAAAATCATGTTTCTTTGTGCAAAATTTTTAACATGTGTTTAATATAACAAAGAAAATTTATTATAATTAGAATATTAATCAAAAATAGAATATTCAAAGTTAGGTATCAGCAACAAATGGAGCACTCCTCTGTCAAACTGAGGGCGGCCATGCTAGTAGCTACATATAATAATGTTTATAAAATAATAATAATACGAAAGTAAAAACAATACCCTATTATTTATTATTTCTAAACACTATAATTTATAAAGAAAAAGTAAACAGATTTTATAAATAATACTTTTTCTTAAATTTAGTTGACGTCGGCGTATTTTCGATTCTATGTACTAAGTACTTCCTACTTAGGACAGAATTAATTAGGTTTCTTTCTAGTGATCCAAATTTTAAACCAAGCTATAGCAATAATAACTGTAGATAACGTATCTTACAGAATCTGTTTATATTTAGTGTTTATCTTATTTTGTATGATAAAATTTGACACAATATTAGTATACAATCGGAAAGTCACATGTGTTATTAAAATCACTAAAGTGTACTTGATGTAACACGATTTAACTTAAAACAATTACCATTATAGATTTAGAAATCTAAAATCTTTGATTATTGGTTATTTATATACTACTGTATATACATTTCAGTTAACAAATCTGTCACACTTCTTTAATATTGGTTATTAAAACAAATTTAAATTGACGAACTTAACCCCAAATCTCGACACATCTGTCGTGAAAACACTGATAATATTTAAAAGGTCATTAAATCACCATAATTTTAATATACACGAGTATAAGCACGAAATATATCAAATATATTCATATTTTTTTACAATAAATTCGTTCGATTTCGCATCGTTCTACACCTATGTCATTATAGCACTGAACGTAACGACGAATACCTCATCAGTGCAAATCGTCGACTGACGTACTAACTGACTGTGACTGCGTTGGATTCAGTACTTGTTTTAACTCCATCTCTTTCAGTTGGACAACAAAAACACGAACAAAAAACGATCAAGTGAACATGAACTGCGCTCTGTATGTGTTTATCATATTCTTTGGTTCATTCGGAATACGGAATACGAGGCATGGAGGCAAGTTCCGTCTGAATACAGGCCAACCAGTACTATAGAACAGGTAGGCAATAATGTGAAAAATCACGTAATGGTAATACATGTTCAGTGATTTCCACGCTTATTCGAAGAGGTCCATATTTTATATATAATAAACATGCACTTTGCTAAATCAGCATTAAGTACTGACCAACCACTTGTCACACAATAGATGCAACTGTCTTATGGTGGTCGTTAGTAGAGAGGGGTCTAGAATTTTCACAACATCGATTTTTTTTTGATATTTCGAAAGTATAGTCTTTTAAGAATATTTTTGTAAGGATATTGACAATATTTTCCTTTCTACAGCCGTTTATATGCAGCATATACCATATGCTTATTATGGAGGCAACTTAAGACAACACTGTTATCATTGTTTGTTCAAATTTTTCATAAGGTGTTGTCTTCATCTTCGGATGGCTGCAAGTTCTATGACTGGTCATTTTCCACTCTCCTTGAACCTCTGTCCATTATGTCGTAGACGTAGAGGATTGCCGTAAATTCTGTACGGATCTAATGCGAAACATCTCCAATATACCCTATAGACAATAGTCACTATAATAGGCGGTCAGATATGGTCTGTTCCAGTGTACAAACAAGAAACATATACTATTATGCCGGTTTCACACTAAAGAGACAGTGCAATAAAACACGAACAAAAACTTGTTTTTCTGAACAGAAACACTAATGTTTACACCAAAGAGACAGTTCTTAAAACATTTTTGTTTTTTGTTGCTCTTTTAGTAAACAAAACACATTCCCAACTGGAGTCGGTAAGATCAAAGGAAAACACGTTTGTTGTTGTTTTTTAGTCTGCTTGGTTTGAACATGCAGTTTAGTTTTTGTGAACATTTACGTTGTCAGTTGTTGTTTATCATGTTTATAATTTTTATGTGACACACAGAAAAACACTAAAAACAAAACCAGTTTGTTTCAGTGTGTGAAACAGTCTGTTTTCGAAAAACAGAACTGTTTTAAAATATAATTCAAAACATATTTTTGCGATTCTTCCGCGATAACCATTGGACTGAAGATCACAATGCAGAAACGCAGTTGGGCTATCACTGCTTCAGTTGTGGATGATCACAGACTGATGTATCTATAGTGCTGTATATATGACCGCGTAAATCCAGCTACAGAATTTAATACTTAAGAAAACAATAAATGATATAATAAATTATTGAACAAAAACTTGGCAGTCAGAATTAGTGTTGACGCTATAATTGTTATGAAATAAATGTTTACGTGTGTTATATTGATTATTTAGAAATATAACAATATGAAAACAAACTCGTATATCGCCTCCTACATTATAAAAAAAATAAACTTAGAGGCGTACTCATTATTCAAAGTCAAAAAAATTACTTGATTATTTTTGAGACAGGAAGGCAGCAAGCAAACATCTATTGTGCCTGCAGAACCACCAGAATTAAAAAATTCTGCAGTTGCTCAATAGCAGAGAGAATCTGTGCAGATTGAAGAGGACCAAGCCGCAAGACTTGACCCTGTGATTCTGCTGCTATAAGCTGCACAAGTGTTTTCATAATCCTTAATATTTCAGGGCATTTTCTTGACACCAAATTTTTTTCATTAGCTATACGTTTTCTTTTTTAATTTTCTGATTCATTTCATTTTCAATTTTAAATGAAATATAATATACTTTATATAAAATAGTTCCAAAATTCACTGATATTTTTTTAAATTTCCTGAAATTCCCTGATATTTTCAGGTTGCATTAAATTCCCTGATAATTCCCGGATTTCCAGGTTTTCCAAGTCGGTGGCCACACTGCCATTTGGAACAAGAAAGTGAACTAGAACTGAATTAATCTGTTGAACTTTATTATATAAATTACTAGATAAGCTTAGTTATAATATTCTTTGAAAATATAAAAAAATAAATTTAAAAAAGGTGTAATTTACACTAAGGGGATTACACTGACTGTCTCTGATTATTTCTGGCTAATAATCTTTCCTTAAGTCAAAAGACTTCTGACCAGTAGCAAATTTTTACAAATATTTCATTTAATTGTGCACAGTTTGAGCAATATGGGATATTCGACTTAATAAATTTATAATTCGTTGTAATTGAATAGTGACACCACTAATTAATGCACCTCACATTATATGTAATCACATCTAATCAACGAACTACGTACTACTGCAACATGTATACTACATATTATACTATATCAAACAAGTTGACATGTTTTCCTCTAACAATAAATTACGATCTAATCTACAATATACAATTAGTGTAAAAGAGACAACAATATAAACAGGATCTGTGGCAAAGTTGACAGCATAGCATTGTCTAATGTTTAATCGTATGCAAACATGAAAAACCCATAAATGTAGTATACGGGAATTGTGTCGTATAGTTCAATTTACGAGAGATCGAAGGATAAGTCATGCTTAAAATAAGTTGAACAGTATATATGTACGAAACAATGAAGAAGAATAAGTCGATACTTTTTTTAAGCATAAGACCGTCTGCACATTAGTCGACTGATTGCAAACGCGAGCCCCGAGAAATGCAACTGTGTTGTTAGTGAGAGAACACACTTGTATACGAGTGAGAGACCACACACGGCACGAACGAAACTAAACTGATTTTAAATTGGTTTTGAGCAACTGTGTTTCTTGGTCGCAGGGCAATTACGTTGCATGCTTCTGATAGTCACATCATAAGCAGAGATGTGCACAAATACTATCCAAAAGTATTTAAATACATAGATACATACAAATACCTCATAATACGACACAATAAAATCCCCTATTATGCTATTGTTAAAAAGTAGAGTTACGAAACACGGCTTGACATGGCTGGTTTTTCGTTGGAAACTTAGGCCGTCCGCAATCAGTCGCCCCATGTGCGGACGCCCTTATTTCGCGGCTAGTTTGCAATCAGTCAACCCGTGCGCAGACGGCCTAAATCTTCGATCTCTTGTAAATTGAACTATATATATGAATTTCAGACACATTAGAACCGCAGCTAAGGGGAACATAATTGAAAAAGACCATTAAAATGCTCATGCCTTTCTATAAATAACTTAAAACCCTACTACCTAAAACCTTTAAATTTCGTATGTCCGATCTGAAATACGACCTAGCTTCGGCTCTGGCGGTCATGTTATATTTATGATTACTATCAGAAAAAGTGTTGCACGCCAAGCCCTATATTATCGCGTACAGTTCATTTACCTGGTGCACCTAGTGCACTACTGCAAATGAATTTCGTTTCAATTTTATACTATGAATTACCAACAGGGTTTTTTGCGGGTTTAGTTCAACTTTTATAATAGTTTTAAAAACATTTATTTCAACAAAGTTATAGCTATTTAGTTCTAATGACATAGAAATGCAATTCAATTAATAAAACTTTATACATCAGAAAACTATAATTACAACTAGAGTTTACCCCCGTCGCAAGCGACGACTGTCTTTTGTGTGTAAATTGAATTTCATTTCAAATTTTAATTGAAATATTTAACTCGTTCCATATTTATTTTATAGATAACAACAAATAATGTTTCATATAAACTGACTAAAAAAATAGATTTTTTTCAATTTGTTTATTATTTGATCAACTTTAATCCAAAATTTGGGATTTTGTTTTTCGATTTATAAATTACGTACCAAAGTTAGCCCATATATAAAATTTCAACAAATTTTACCCTTTTCTTCTTAATAACATATTTCATTATTATGTAAGTCAAAATTTGAGTTTTCTCAAAGTTTCTCAACGCCCCCTTTTCCAATTTTTCAATTTCTAATTTTCAAAAAATGTTAGCATGGAACACCGTAAAACATATGCCAAATTTTAAATATCTATTTTTTTATGAATTTAGAGGAAAATCCGAAGACGCCGAAAGTCTAAGAATTTTTTTCTCTACAAAATAGACAATTTTCACGAAAATGCGCGGAGCCGTTTTCGAGCCATCATATGAATCGCGTAAACATATAAATATACACCTGGAACATTATAACATAGGATTTCAAATAGTTTGTTTCAATAGTTATAAGTCAATTTATAATCCTTAAGTGTGACCACAATTCTCATAAATATCAATTACCCTCTGAAAATGTTGGGGATGCACGTGCACGGGTTCACGGGGTGTGTGATAAGGGTATAATTGCTTTAAAACAATGTGAATAATTCATTTTAATTTAAAGTAATTTTGTGAACTTGTTAATTACTCCGCATGTACCAGTACGACAATAACAGTATCACAAATGTGGGCTTGTGTTTATTGTTGCGGTAAACATAATTGCATCAACGTGGGACAACATAGAACACGGTGGGACACGTGGATTTATTTTATTGTTTTACTAGTACCTAATGGGGCATAACTCACGTGAGCGAACAAAACCCCAAATGTTTACTGCGAGAGTACCAGATTATTTCAATATAAAAAGGTAAAATGGTACACTGTATCTATATTTTATTTTCTTACTCCAATCCATTAGTAATATCAAAACTTTTTCTTTAAAAGGGAAATAATCTAAGCTTATGCAGTCTTATCCTCGCCCCATACTTTCAAAGTTCTCTGGTTTTATATGAAACGTGTTTTAATACACTAGTACTAGTTATTTATAGTTGAAAATCTCTTAACATAAATATTAAAAAAACCACAGAAGTTTTTGCAAGTGTAGTAGGCAGAGATGTGCGTTTTTCAAATACATATACTCAAAATGCAAGTACAAAATAGTAAATACCTATTTTCCAGGTTTAAATACCAGGTTTTATATTTGAAAATTATTTATTTAGTTGCAAGTTTTTGTTAAACAGTGTCAGTGTCAATAATATTAACAAATTAATAAAATAAATAAATCATTCAGATCAAACATTCGTTCCACCGTATAGCAGGAAACTTACATTTGAATCAAACGTTCAACGCATCGGTTGGTACCGGCTTTAGTATTATTAATATTAAATGGCAATACCTACTGCACTATATGAATAAAAAATTACTTGAAATATTTTAGTTTTTGTTTCTTTGATAATAATTTTATACTTCCTACTAACATATTTTATTTTTTGTTGTTGAAAATTGAGGTTCTTTGTGGTTTGAATGCAAAATTGTAATTTTAAAGTATTATAATATTTACTATTTTTTTTTTCATCTTTTATATTCAATTTGAAAAGATTTTTGTTTGAATTCTCTACAGAATTCTATAGAATCTTTTATTTACAAAGTTAATTATTGTAAGTTTTATTACAAAACACATTAAAATAATATAAGTTTTAAAATAATTATTACAATGTAATTATTTTGCTATTGTTTGTATTTAGAATGTCGTAAATTTTAAGTGCTAAAACATTTTCTGTAAATGTAAGTAAACCTTAGGAATTTTCATAAAGTGAAAAAATAAAATGTTTTACTCAAAGATTAATCTATAATTATATAATTTTCATTTATCACGTAATCGCGTATATAACGTAAATTTAACTAAAATATCGTTAACCAGAAAGTTTACATATATTACCATATTTATCAAAAATAACGTTGATAAATTTGAATATGTACGTTTTACGATTCTATAATTATTCATTTTTCAAATAAGATAAAATTAATTTACAAAAAATAAACATATGATATAAACTAAGAAGTTAAAACATTTTCTATTTATAAATATACATAATTACAAAAACGCTATGACAATTTCATAATTATTAAACATTACGTAAGACCGCATCTACCAGCATATGCCTAAGCTTCGTTTAATTTCGTCGCATTAAATTATTGCTTTAATAAATCTTTTTATTATTTCATAAGATGTAGAAAATCTTGTTATACCTACAAGCCGTACTGTAATACAATGTATTACATTGCTAAACGAAAGAATATAGATGGAATACAATCATAGCAACCATGAAAAAAGTGGTCAGTTTTGTAAATATTCCGGAGTTTCAAATTTTAAATAACCACAGTTCCGTTAATTTTGCAAATTTGGAAAAATAATTAAAGTTAATCTTATTGTTAATAAATGCATGCAATATTCATATATGTATATCAATATCTTGCTTTTATTTTTAATTAATGTTAGATTTAAGATTTCTTTGTCTCAATTCATTTTTTTTATACCTAGTTGATTTATATACACTGTTCTCTGTGGACAAGCGTAAATATTTCTTATATAAACATCCGTCTGTACCACGAATTACTTCTAATGGGTTCGACACTACGCATTTGTTCCCAATTCATTCTTATCGCTTCAACACTCAAACTTACAGCACGCTTAACCTTTTGGTGCATATACAAAAAATAATAAATACACATATTTTTATTTATAACCTCAACCGCGAGTTACATTTGCCTAGTGTCGTAACTAATATTCTTAATAACTAAAGTATAAAATCAATTAATATGAAATTCAATAGTGTAGTTTAAAATAAATGCAGTATAAAAAAGTTTCTATGGTTTGCTGTGTGTTTCCATATAAATAAAAAATTGCTATTAAAAGTAATTAATAGCTAAAAGGTCCTTCGCAATTAAATTGTGCGCCCACTAAGTTATCGACAGGAACTGAGCAACATTGTTGTTCGAGAATTTGGAAACCGCCGACAGATCATAGATAAGCCTTAGCCAGCTTATAAATGTCTATAAAGGTCCATCCTCCGCACTACTTATAATAAAGAAACTACCTTATTGGGTTTAAATCCTTTAAATGTATTTCAGAGTCACAATGATTGTCATCGCACTATACCAGTACAGAACGTCAGAGTCCGTATGTCATATTTGTTGGTGGTGTCATTGTGGGCGTTCATGTGTTATACTTATACATATGTCTCGTATGTCGTATCACAGATCTGATGTTAAACCTAAACCACATGTAAATGAATCTCGCGTGTGATAAAAGATAACGACGTATATTATTATTTGTTTTAAGGGGCTTATTATGTGTTTAATTTAACTAATGTGGTTCTTGTGTACGCTGAACTAAAATTTAATTAACGAAAAGTTCGTTCACATGAAACAAAATGTCATTGTCGGTAAAATGAAGGAATTGTAGGATGTATAATGGTGATGAAGGTACACACGTGTGATAGCTATGTGTTGAATAGGCAGATGACTCATAAGCCCAAAGGGCATGATAAAATTTTAACAGTTTTCTTTTATGATTCGTAAAACAATAAATACATTCTCATACTCGGGTATTAGATGTTCTTTTCCAATTATATCTACTATATTATGCCGGTTGCACACCAGAGAGACAGTTTAATAAAACACGAACAAAAACTTATTTTTCTGAGCAAAGACACAGTTCTTAAAACATTTTTGTCTTTTGTTGCTGTTTTAGTAAAAACAACACATTCCCATCTGGAGTTTGAACACACAGTTTTGTTTTTTGTAAACATTTGCGCTTGTCAGTTCTTGTTTATAATTTTTATGGGACATTTTTATTGGTGTTTTGAAAAAACAGAACTGTTTTAAAATAAAACAAAACATGATTTTGTTTTGACAACAAAACTGTCTCTCTGGTGTGAAACCGGCATAATACTGGAACCTAAACTAAAGTGGGAAGCTATCGCGAATTCAATCTCAAGTTAATCAAAACATATTATTATGTATCTTTTTATCTGGGGAAGGTTATTTGGACGTTAGATTTTACAACACTTAACATAGATATGTAACAAGTAGACACTACCATGTAAATATGTAATATCAATATTTCAAAATCAATCAAACTTTCGCCGCGCCATATAAATCTCTGAACTTGGAGCGCACATGGAATGTCGACTCGGCCTACGCTTAAACATTATATTTACTCGTAAAAATGACTTCATAATACTATTATTATTATTTAATATATTTTATGTATTACTGACATGCGATTGCTATTGATTAATTGATTTGATTTTTTTCTGTTTTATATATTTGTAATTAGCATTTCTAAATAGAGATATTAATGAGTAATTCTATCAATAGATATGTCAAGTGATTGATAAATTATGGATAACATTATTGAATGCTGTTATTAAACTTAGCAATAGATATATAGAGAACGCTATTGGATTATCATTTAGAGTTTACAAAATATAAGCACGACACATCTTTTGCGGCATGTTTTAGCCGCTAGTTTTTGTTTATCTAAATTTCAAACGAAGTATTGCCAGGAATTATTAGGATTTACCAATGGGCTTGTGTCCTATGTCTTAATTTCTATAATAGTGTACTATATATTGAAAAAGTGGGTTACTAGAACCTCAAATGTTCAATTATTTTTTAATAACTCCTTATATGTTAGGAGATTAACTATTAAAAAAGTCATTTTGTCTCTTTAATTATTAAAGGGATTGAACGTTGTACAACTTTCCAACTGCATGTGACCTCACAATCGCTAGTTGCTATCTCTTTTATACAACAGAGCGTAACAGAGATATATTCTTAACAGAACTGTGGCGAAGTTTACAGGTTACCAACCTTACAGCTCATAAATCTCTGCTATATGTATTTATATATCAAAATATCAAATATTATTTACAGCTATTTCGAGGAACAATAAAATTTCAATATTATGTAATAAAAACATTATAAAATAAAAACTTATTATTCTTTGACTTGACTTGATTATTTCGACTATCAACAGCTACAAAATATTAACACAGAACTGACCTACTCAACAAATAACTAACGTTAACATGCATTTCACGTCATACAAATGGTCGACATCTGTAGCGGTAAAACTACAATTCAAATTTTTAATTACTATATCTCCGTCAACATTTAGATATTTAATAAAATAGACGCGCCAATACATATTTATTAACATCAATTTTAATCAACAATTGAAAAATCGACCACTAAAAATGAGGACACAAGCCCATTACAAATTACAAGTTGATTATAATATTGGAACAACTCTATTTATTAACAAGTGTAAAATGCTGAATATACCAGCATAATGTTCTGGCTCAGCTATGATGACTGAGTGAGATTACTCCTTATATATGTTATAAAAAAATATGAAAAACTACATTGCTAGGCATTCAGAGATTGTCGCACTGCCAGGTGCAATAGGGATATTCACGGGGTCAAATATCTCTAACAGTACCGCATGTTCAGCAATTTCAATTAACCGAATTTATGTCATTAATGTATGTCGTTGATGTGTTCACATCCCAATCCACGCCTTGCGTGATTTATTTAATAAAGTACAAGATGCAATGGCCGCCTCGTTTCCAAATTAGCTGGGCATAATGAGAAGCTACCGTCTGCCGTCCACCGTGTCTTAAATATGGCGTACAGTGTGTGGTGATCTTGTTAACTACTTCAATAATATATTCATATCTATTTTTACACTATCATTTTATTTCTGCGAACATTTATGAAGGTTGTTTCTCGATGTCCCACTGTACCGGAGCCTACACGGTATTGTTAAGTTGTTCTCGTTATTTTATTGGCCGCCTACATGAAATTCTAAAGCAGGGAATAGAGAATCAAGACACTTTAAAGAGCTTTCTTGAAAATTAGGCCCTCCGCATATGGGGCGACTGGTTGCAAACCTTAGCCCCGAAACTGCCCGAACTGAATGAGAATGGAACTGTGTTGTTAGTGAGAGAACGAATGTGTAAACGAGTGAGAGAAAACACAAAGCACGAATGAAACTAAACTGGTAGTCGAGCCGTGTTCCGTGACTCTATAGCATTTTTAACAATAGCATAATAGGGGATTCTATTGTGTCGTATTTGTTTGTATATACTTTTCAATAGTATTCGTTCACATCTCTATTGATGATATCATCATCAAAAGCATGCAAACAACAATGCCCTGCGAACGAGAAATATAGTCGCTGAATATATGCTCCAAACCAGTTTGAAATTAGTTTAGGCGCGTTCGCGCCGTGTCTTTTCTCTCACTCGTATTACGGTGCCATACTGAGACAGGCCTTACAGGTTTTTCACGAGAGTGAGGATATTTGGTTATATTTTAATTCTGTCTGCACCTCTTTCCAAAATATTGTTAATTCCACAAAATTTCACTAATAAAGTAAACAGCTAAATACTTTCTCCCATTGTGGACTCCAAGTGTTGTTTTAGTGAGTTTTATATTTCAAATTGCCCATTACGTTACAGAAACTACTTCGAGCTTTCTTGAAGAGTTTTTAAAGTACCTAAATCCTCTTTAGATATTCGTCAAATAATATTTGAATAACGTTTGAAGAAAAATACGAATAATAGACTTAAATAATATTATTAAATAAGCGTAGTAAACAGTTATTATGTTTTATAGAAAAACAATATTTAATTACAATATTATTCTTCAAATGTGTACAGAGATGATAGAGAGATTAAAATCAAGAACAGGTGGGTTTAAGTGCTGTTTTTCGATTGTTGAAAAAATACATATTAATGGCTGTTATCTGATATTGAATATATGGAGGAAGAAATTTATAATTTAAAGAAGATATATGACTAACACTTACGTAATATATATAACACAAATCAAACACAACATTTTTTTAAATAAATACAAGAACCAAAACACTCTCATACAATTTGTCAAGAGAAGACGTTTCTAACCTTAAAATAATATAAATAAAAGTTGGTAATAACTCTAATCATATAGAGATATATTAAAATAATCTTAACTGTTAAATCACAGACAATTATTAGAATAACAAAAATATTGAGGTTAAAATTTGACAGTTCATTGTTGAATAAACAAAAAGTCTAACCTGCTGTTTTATTCCTTCGGTAGATGGAAACACAGTCTTGAATGAATTTGCCTTGATTATTTTTTTCTAAATATATGTCAATTTTCAGGTTAGGTATTATATGTAACAAAAACACTTTTCTAATAAAGTATTTGTTTAAAATCAATCACCAATTATTTATTCACAATAACTGTTATATTTTTTGTTTAACACAAATAACAACTTAATTGAATTATTCTTTTAGAAATTGCTAATGCTGTAATATTACTGCAGAGTATAACATATACATTTTATAATTAGAAAAACATGTTTTAAATCAAAGTGAATATTTAACATGACATTTTATACTCTTATTTATAAACAAAAACACTTTTTATAATTTACAAAACACTTTTTCCGAAACAGAAACGTATTGAGAAAAACTACCGCTCTTGACATTTCAATATTGAAATTATAAATGGGTGCTATGGATGATGGGGCTACCATCTTAATAAAAATAAAATAATAGATTCAAGTATGTTATAAAAATATTAAAAAAATATATTACGTTTATAATAACAAAACAATATTATTACAAGAAAAAAAAAACAATGATAAAAGATATTTGCATATTATCTATCATATTGATCTGAGATTTAATCCCGAAGATACAGTAATTAAACTTAGATCTCAGTTACAGCATCAATAACATTTGTATGAATTAATAATAATAATATAATAAATACAATCGTTTCAATCTTATTTTCTAAATGCAGTTGTATTTGTTTTCATTTATTTCAACATAAATAATGATAACTCTCTTACATGCTTGTTAAATAATTTAATTAAAGACATATTTAACTAATATTTCTTTTAAAAATTAAAAACTTTATAATCAAAAGTATAACTGTTAAATAAACAAGCTACAAATATTAATTTATCATTTTTAGCAAAATATTATATATATAGTTGCTTTTAATGTTTCAATAATTCAATTTAAATAACTTTTAATTAACGTTGTTGGTTATATGTTGTAATTAAGCACTAATATGTTTTCATAATAATGGTCAAATTAACGTTAGTTTTGCTTAATTATAAATGTGGTTGTATAATTTGAATAGTTAAGAAAAATAAAAATCCATTAACAATTCTAAAATATACAATTATAGTAAGTAAATAAGAAATATCAACATCTGCTTTTTTGTGATTTTACAATATAAATTTAGCAGAATTTAGAGTATATTAAAAGTGCATCTTCTGTTATATTAATCTTAAGGTTTCGACATATATAGAAGTGACATAGTATCTAAAATTTAGACTAGAGATTCAGACAACTACCTTAAGAATGCAATCTCAAATATACAGCTAGCTTGATCCATATATATGGATAAACAACTTATCAAATGCAACTATAACAATTTTCAACTATATTTTCTAACACTTTTTATAGCCTGTCATTCTGAACCCACACAAATATGATTCTGTCGTAATAAAATATTCTGATGATGAAAAATACTTGTATTTTTAAGTATACAATAAATATCTATAAATCAGGATTTAGACCACAAACAAGAAAATAAAGCGTGCAGGCAAATAAATTGTTATTAGTATTTTTATTGTTTATTAATGAAGTTCTGTGCAAATATTATAATATAAACATTACAATGGCGCAGTCATGTAGCGTTTAAACTAAATATGAACGGTAAAACGTTAAGCATGATTTCGAAATCATAATTAGCAATTATTGTTTCCTCATTATTTGTTTTTATTTAAATTACTGATTAAATTCAGTTAAATTTTATTTAACTAAATAGAATAATAAATGTTGTATAGGCAAAGGAGGAGTTTGGTAATATTATAACTAAAAAAGTACTTTAATTAAGAAATATATTGATGAAAAACATCATGTTTTAGCGCCTGAATAACAGGCAGACACTTCAACAGGCAACATCAAATAAAAAATAAATGTTTACCTAGCTAAACTTAGAAGAGTAAAGAATGCGGCATTAAGAATGAATGATTCAATAAGAATATTATAGTTCAAATTACGAGACTTCGGCGGCTACTCATACTTAAAACAAGTTGTGGGGTATAAACTACCGATATAACTAAAAAGCACAGACTGACTCACTTATTTTTCTAGGAGAATAGAAACGATTAAGATAAAATTCATTATCGTATTATAGATTTATACTGCTCTTATAACCTCCTTTAAGTATAAGTAGCCGCTGAACTAACATGATCTGGAGTATACAAGAACAAGTATATTATAGTCAAAATCACGAAAGATCGGCGGTGACTTATACTTAAAAGAGGTTATAAGAGCGGTATAAATTTATAATACGATAATGAATTTTGTCTTATTCGTTTCTATATACATTATAGAAAAATAAATGAGTCAGTTCTTTTTAGTTATATCTGCAGTTTATACCCCACAACTGGTTTTAAACACCGCCGAACTCTCGTAACTTCAACCATAATTAAAGTCATATTCAGTGCCTGATGAGCAGGCAATCACTTCTACACCAAATCAAGAATTCACTTTACCACCATCTATTAGTCATAACTAAATATTTAATATAAATTAACTTACCCGATCACACAACCGTTCATCATTCTTGCCGCGTTTTAGAGATGGCGCACGAATCACCTTACTCATTCCACCTGCGTCCATATTCTTCAAGAAGTTCCAATACTATTTAAATTTAGTTAATCCATTTTAAAGTTCAACGGACAATATATTTTTAGTAAATAAAATAACATGTTTTGTTTTTATTTAGATTTGAAATAGAGATCTATTTTCACATTGTTAAATGTCGGCATTTTTTTTAAATATATGATTCGGACACTACACACTTTTGTTATTTTCTTTTTGTTCTGTTTAGGCAGCAATTCTGAAAATAAAGAAAATGTAATTATTATAACTTTGTTAAAATTCTGATTATATCATTAACCTTAAATGTATGACTCATCGTTTTACTTTAAAATTAAAATAAAGTATTTCTTATGTTAAATGAAGGATTAACACCGGCTGCTCTGGAATACCTGACTTCATGGGCGTACACGAAATAGGGGCCCTTACTTATATACAACTGGATATTGATATGTATAGATTAAATGAAATCCCTCACACTGGATTATTACTGAATAAAACAGAACGCGGGTTGCTCTATTATGTTGAATTTTCTGCGGACGCCCATGCCTGAATTTCATTTAACATTGAAATAAAATTTAAAATAACAACCAACCAAGGAATGTGGATTTGTTCTAAATATAATCGGATAGTTGAACTATCCTTGCACCTAAGCGTTCGAAGCTTAACTTTAATATAGAAAATATTATTTTGGAAGCTACTCGTCCTCCAGTAATTCTTTTACATAATAATTTTCTTTTTATTTTGTTTATACAGACTTCCATTTTCTATGGTCTCACATGAATTTACTCGATTGTGATCCTTAAGGGGGGGAAGCTTACCTTAAGAGCTCGAAAATTTAAGCTATTTTGAGGAATGTTTTTTTATATTAAAAATAATGAAAACAAATATTTTTACTTATTAGGCTTACTATAAAGCTTCATTTTCACTCACTGTTTTGATATTTAATTTACTGTTTTTATTTAATATTGTAATCTAGATTTCAGGTTTTCGTTTAAGCATTCCTTTTCACATTTGTATTTTAATTTAAGTTTAGTTAATTTAGTTGGTGCGTATGCATCGTTAGAAATATAAATTTTGACAATTCGACAAAATTGTATGTGAAATAATTAAAATTGCTGTTTTTAATAACAATTAGTAATAGAAATTGTTTTTATTTCTTTATTTTTAACAAACTGACACTAAACTTCTTTTAAATATAAATTCTACTGCATTTTGACAGATTGCCATATTTTGGAGGTTATAATATAATATAGTTTTTCTTAATTTAATATTTTTAATTTAAAACATTGGACCTTGTAAGGTTCTAAAAAACCTAAGAAAACTTAAAAAATAAATTAAATTGAAAATGGTACTGTGAATGACTATGCGTATTGCCATATGCTAAACATTTTAATTAAATACTTATTCTAAATATAAAAAAAAAAATTTTGTAATTTAAAAAAATAGTTAATTATTTTAAAAATGGCGCAGAAGTAAACCCTGTCAAAAAATTGGACCTGGACAGTGTTGACGATTTTGGCTCTTCTATTTATCTAAAAAATAAAAACCAAGAAAATTATTAATTATTATGAGTAAAGTTATGGTCGGGACTAGAGAAAAAAAAAATTGATAAAATGGTGTGCTTTTGAAATTGAACTTTTAAAAAAATGAGTTTCTTTTACCACTTATTTAATAAAAAAAAAATATGAAAATATTGAAATAAAATAATGATTCCAGTTCCAACGATAGCTATAGATGTTATGAATAACATATTAAAATTTCAGACGATTCGGTTGAATGTTTTTTTTTCTACAACACCATGTCGAAAATTTGAGATAAATGAGATTAAAGTTTTAAGTATGCTAATAACTACAATGCTGCCAGAGAAATGATTGTTTATTTTGGTTTATAATCAGTTTCGTTTGTTTATAATAGAACGGCTACTGCTGTAACGGCAGCGTTGACAATTGATTAGATCTATTGTTGTCTGGATCTTTCTACAATATAACATTTAATGGCAACTTCTAGTCAGTTTCTAAATTAAACACAATAGTGAAGCAAATTTATAAAAACAAATTATGAATAGATAATTAATTAAAATAATATTTAATTAAATCTAATTTTATTCGCAGATTCGTCAAGAATAAAAAAAACCCAACGAGTTGAATTTATAGAAAGAGTTAACAAGAAAATCTGCAGTGTCGGATCTGCCCGTGAATAAAGTAGCCCCAGATATACACAGTTAATTAGTTTCTTAATTATAGAAAGCATTGAAAATAAATAATTGTATTAGGAAGTTATTAAATATAATTAATAATTTAATACCAAATCTGAAAAAAATGAATATTTATATATGCAAATAGTATTTCTACTGGTCAAAGTAGCGGCTCATTTTATTTTGATTTCAATTTAGTACAGATATTGCCCTGAGGAGGTCCTCCACATGATGCTGAATGGAAGAATTGATGAATTCTTTTATGTAAAAATAAAATGATAAAAGCATTATAAGGCTAGGCACACACTATCGACAAAACGTCTCAAAAGGAAAAGTTGCTAGCATTGTCTCTCTTTAAGCTGAAATTAACAATCATGCTGTAAACAGCTGTCAACTTAAGTATATGTAAATAAATAAACTCAGCCACGCATTGCTGTGGCATACTCGTACAGTCTTCGAGCATATTCATGTATGGAGAGAGAGTGCTGGATCTGAAATTGTGTCCAAAATGTGTGCGAGAGAGAAAGGTATATGTTCCTATTCGTTCTCTATGCGCATGATTCGAAAATACGCGAGTATTCAAGTGCAACGATGTGTTAAAATTTTAAGTCAATCGACCGATTACTTTTCGAGTTGTGCGAGCACAAACATACGCAGGTTGAATTCTTATACCTACATAAAGAAGATTGTGTTTAGCGAATAGTGTGCGCTCAGCTTTCTATTTCTCTCTAATTTTATGTATTGACAATGATTTTTCATTATCTTGATGAGCTGGCATTATTTTTGTTGATGGCTAATTTAATATTCGCAAAATAAATTACAAGACGCGTTGAAGATGAAGAATGAAAGTCAAGTTCACAGACCGCAGCTGCGAGATGAAGGGCCGCGGACGGTTGCAGTTTAAGAGATAGTGAACAACTGTGTGATACTGCCGAAGGGTAAAAGAAAGAGAAAGGTACTTGAGCAAGAGGCGTACTTGGCAACAGGCGCACGACAAAGTCAAAATAATATTAAAACACCCGCTCTAACTTTCAAGATATAAATGATTTTCTAAATTTTTATTGAAATACGAGCAGGAGAAGATGGAGGAATAGCGGTCAGTGGATAATGCCGGTCACATCGAAATCTAAAACTTCCAAAAACATTTCGCTAACGCTACTAATATCGCCGTCTAGTATACGCCTGAGTATACTTCAGGTTTCAACTTTTTTCATTTTTTTATTTTTATTAAATTCATTCTGTAAAATTGAAGTAAAACTGTCGGCGATATGGAGTTTTAAGTCTTCACCTCTCTGGTCTGCTTTCGTGTTACTTTGAAACTTTTAAATTCGGTTTCTCACACGTAGCTTTTTCAGAGTCGGTGCCTTCTCTAGCTCAAAATCTACTGGACCGATTCTTTTGAAATTTTGCACACTCTTTCTTTACATAAATGCCGAAGTTTCGCTGTCGAGTTTTTTTTTATTTTTTAATTTTAACGTATTTTAAAATAACAAAGTTTCTGATTTCTTTCATGAAAAATCGGTATTTTGACTTTTAAGTGCTGTAAAAAATTGAAAAAACAATAAATAAAGAAAAACTCGACTGCGTTACCTGCAGAAACTTATCAACTAATGAAATCATTTTGGTTTTTCGGTTTCAGAAAATCCAGTGATGAGTTACGAGTGGCACCGCAATGTTACTCTTTTTTGTCGTGTCTGCGGAGATTCGCTGTCAATGCCAATCTTGACATTTATTTATGAAAATTTCACAAAGTATTGTTCTAATGTCATTTCATCATGTAGTAATTATACAAATAATTATATATTAACTGTGTTGTCAAAAAACATTATCGAAAATATGCTTATTTTTTATCGTCCCTCCCCTTAAGGATTGAGTAATTTCGATTTACCCCAATAAAGCAGCTTGCGGGTAATAGCGGTCAACGAAGGGTATTAATAAACGATAGAAAAATAACAAACGCTTAATAGATTGATAATGTGTATCGCATTTATCTAAAGTCCTCTAAATAAGCTATGTAATAAGTCAATTACTTTTACCCTAAGCCCTTAAAATAAGAAAATATGTCGATTACTACTTAAGTTACCGCCATATTCCCCCATTTTTCTCTATATGCTAAAATGTTGCGAAAACTATTTGTACATTTGCCGTCCTGATAGCGAACATTATGGTCCAGTCATTTAAGCTTAAATTAGGTAAGAATCTCGGAATTCGAGATACCCAGCTGTAAGTAGGTACACCCTACCATATGTAGGTTTTGAGACAACTTTAGGGTGTCAATATACAAGTATTTACAGACTTACAGCTGGGTATCTCGAATTCCGAGGTGAACTTATCAGTATAGACACAATCTCATTCTATAACTTAGCTAAAACAAAGAAAAGTAAATATTCAATGTTATTGATACGTAGTGGTTTGTCATTGACGAAAAAGGAATCCTCTGCGTTTCTTACTTTACTACTTGTAGAAACAAAGAACTAATAAGAATACAAATGCAATTAATCTTAGCTTGTTAAACTGCTTTAATATACAAGTATATTGGAAATGTTTATTTACGTGTTTCTTGGGCAATAAACAAACACAAGTCTAAGAACTTATTAGCTATCCGGGAAGTATTTATATTCTACAAAGCCTCCACTACATTTAGAAGACAATATATTAAGTTCCGAGGTTTGCCGGAAGTAGATAAACAAACAATACCAACGAAACTAAAGAAATACTAAGCTAATACTGAAATATCTGTTTAAATATTAAAGATTAGTGGTTCTCAAGACATACCGTCTATATAACATAATACATATAGACATATAAAATAAGCTGTCTGTTTAACATATGTAAATCATTCATTCCTTTTTATAGTTTACGAGATATAAGCTCTAGAAATCTTGCCATTCTATTTGATAGCTTGTGTTTTTATAGTATAAAATAATATCAAATATTGTTATAAGAAATATTCTATGATTAAAATAATTAGAATTATTTACTTGTATACTATAATTAATAATCAACTTGCTTACACAGTGTTTTTATTTTTATCTTTAGCAAGCAATGTGTGTGAATAGGTTCTAAAACTACGTTAGCATACAATTAAGGTGGATCAAATTGAAATATGATATTCATTTTTAAAATTTAATTTCGTTTCCTTTCTGTTCATTCTGCAATTTATTTTTGAGTATACTATTTAATATTTTATTTATTTAACATCGCTAATTCCTATGCTGAGTCCTTTTACTGATTATCTCATAACTATATTCAGAGGTTTTGTGGTATCGTCGTGTGTATGAAAACTACACCGTTGCCTAATAATAACTTTCTGATTATATACCAGTAAACATTTTGGAGTCACTTTACCATCATATTAAAGATGCGTATGATTTTTTTGTCATGACAGAATTCATTTAGGCCCTCCGTACATGAGGTAACTGATTGCAAACCTTAGCCCCGAATCTGCCCGAACCGAATAAGAATGGAACTGTGTTGTTAGTGAGAGAACGAACGTGTTTACGAGTGAGAGAAAACACAAGGCACGAATGAAACTAAACTGGTAGTCGAGCCGCGTTCCGTGACTCTATAGATTTTTTTACAATAGCATTATTGGGGATTTTATTGTGCCGTATTTGTTTGTATGTATGTATTTAAATGCTTTTCAATAGTATTCGTGCACATCTCTGTTGATGATATCATCATCAAAAGCATGCAACCAACCATGCCCTATGACCGAGGAATAGACTCGCTGCAAACGTACTCAAAACCAGTTTGAAATCAGTTTAGTTACGTTCGTTCTGTGTGTTGACAACACAGTTGCATTCTCATTCGGTTCAGGCAGATTCGGTTGCTCAGTTGCTCCATGTACGGACACCCTTACAGTTCAGTTTATCAAAGTCGTTCATGTGAAATGTCTATTTTATCGGATACAAATGGCGAAACCACTGCACCTGTCGGAATACAAATGAAGATAAAGTTGTTGCGAACTATAATTGAAGTGCAATAGTGATGATAGAAACGTTATAAAACAGGACACTTCACCAAATTGTTTATTGGGAATGTACATACTACATTTAACTTAATAACAACCACACCAAAGAAATATAACTCTGACCCGAAATCAAACCCGAAGACAAAGCAGTCCACCATGTAGTCAAGTATACTTTTACAAAAACAGGATTTCTAAAAAAAACAAATTAATACAACAAAGCTTTTTGCACAAGGGCGCGGAAGTTAACTTATTTCTGAGAAAACATTATGAAAATTATAAATAAGATACGAAATACTTTGCAGAGAAACTAAGATCATAGAAAGTTGCGTATGAAGCCGTAAAAAGCATAATTAATTAGTATATTCATAACTACCACGCTCTTGGAATCATAGCCTCACTGGAAGCTACTTTAAAAAACAATTTAAATTTCAAAGATAATGAAACCACATTTTTTCATTAAATGGTAATTTAATAGTCCTAGGATTATCTCATCTTACTGGTAATTAACGTTTTGTTAATTACATTTTTAAGTAATTTTTAATTACGTAATTAATTATGCAAAAATGAAGTACCGTTGGAATATACTAAATGTAACATCAGGACGAAAAATGTGCAATTATTTCTTAATTAGTAACATCAGAAGATATTAGCAATTAAAATGGTCAGGATAATTAAAAGGGAGAAGATCGTAGCATCGTCAGAAATAGTTTAAAATAAAAAATATATATATTCTTGTATACAAACGTATACAACAAACGTATACGCATTGATGCTTGACTGATGTGTCTTTGGGTTCAAATCCTGGACCAGAGTTTCAATTTCTGGGTTTAGTTGTTATCAAATTAAATTGATTATGTTTTTTTTTATTCCGACCATAGAACTATCTGTCTCGCTCACACTTCGTAAAACGACTCTCTCGGTCTCACTCGAAACTAAAATCATAAAGTTACGGCTTTGAGGAAAGCCTTGGGTACACTATAATCATTTTTAAGTTAGTAAGAAAAATTGGTTCAAATCTGGGTTACTTTGTAAAAGAAGAAATTATTCAAAATTTAAGAAATATTCTAGCAAGTGTCATACCATTTTGAAATCCTTATTAAATGCGCCAACTTTTAATGTTACTTGCCAAACTCGCGTAATACTTTTCAGTGCAGTCATTCAAAGTTGGGCGAAGAATTAATTTTGAATATTTGATTGGACAAAAAGTAACAATTTCTTGAAAGCTGAAGCAGTTGGTTTTACTGCTTCTGAAATATAAGGAGTTATTAAAAAATAATTGGACATTTGAAGTTCTTGTAACCAACTTTATCAATATATAGTACACTTTTATAGAAATTAAGACATAGGACACAAGCCTATCGTAAACTTATTAGGGAGATTGTAGTGACACCATGCAAATAAAAGCCGCACAAGGGTAGTAGTGGACATATACTTGACTAAAGGTTAACAAACTATAGCAAAGAAACTACCCAATTATTTAAAGTTGAATTGGGTCTTACACAATAAATAGTTAAAAATGATGCAACTAAATTACAAAACAAAGTTAATTACTTTCCTCGATGGCGTAACACGTAAGAACATGCCCCAGAATTAATGCTAATTAATTTCTGAATAATTTGTTTTTGAAAGTAAGATTATTTTAATTAAAGAACAAAATGAATTGAAATTGAATTTCAGTTATTTTCAGTATTAAATAATTTTAGAATGGCAATAAAAATCGTGCTACAGTTACTAGGCTACATGATATTCAATTAATGTTAATTAGAGATTTTTAAAATAGATTGAAAGTTGCAAGAAATGTTTGTAAGCACATGCTAAATACTACCAATATGATTATTACATGTACTAGCACAATTGCAATTACATTGAACATGCAATAAAACATATTTCATCATGAACTTGTCATTTTTTGTTGTATCTTTATTACGATCACCTATTTTTATTATTAAGGTAATATACAGACGGCCGGCGATTCATTAGTTTCATGAACCTCGTAAAATTAATAGGTTTTTTATTATTAAAAAGTTTACCTTTTACGTAAAAAACGTTCTGTTACTTATTTTATTGCTATTAGAATCATAAAATGAGTTTTGCTCGTGTTAATTGAATTATAAAACTTACTTTTTTGGATTACTAAAACCTTAACACCTTTTTAAGAATTAAAGAATTATAAAGTATCTTTAGAATCATAAAATAAAACGATTTTAACCTAATTCAATCGTTTTCAGGTTTCGTTTAAGTAACGTGTTACATAGTAGAGCAAATTTCAGCTTTCATTATATTTTCTGTAAATTTGAGTATGTACGTTAACTAAGGTTTATTATAAACCATGGTTGATTCTTTATCTCAGCTTCCATTTATATCACCAAGCACCTTGATTACATTTTTCGTTACTTAACTTTGATCGGATTAATCTTTGATAAAACAAGAATTGAAAAACTAATTTTTTAGGTTAAACTTAAGTCAAGTAAGTACACATACGTGCGACATCCAACATTTGTTGCAAGAAGTCCACAGTTACAACACGTTCACACTAGTGCGACATTCAATTTAATACGATGGAAGCTTTCATATTTCGAACGAAAAAAAAAATCAGTCCTTTAACAATAGACAAGGGTCTATTGTTCTGTACGGGTAAGCAGACAACCTTTGACTGGATACTGGAAGACTGAGTAGGTAGGTACTCAATCCTTTTGCTCGAGATCTCATTTAAAATCGTAATCCTTTTACAAGTTCCGCCGAACGATTGAAACATTTTTGTTTCATAAAAATACTACCTAGAATTTTGAAATCTCGTCTGCACACAGGTCGACTGATTGCAAATGCGAGCCCCGAATTTGTCCGAACCGAATGAAAATGCAACTGTATTGTTAGTGAGAGAACGCACGTAATATATGAGTAAGTGAAAGTACAAGCTCGATTGAAAAAAAACTGATTTGAAATTGGTTGGAAACTGATTGGAATTGGAGCGACTGTGCGGACGGCCTAAAGGTTTTATTAGTGTCGCATGTTTAAGTCGCACTAGTCTGTACGTTAAAAGTACACCATATTTAGTACACTCATGTCTAAATAATGTCAACTTATGAATGAAAATATATAAATGCAGGATGTCGCATGTTTAAGTCGCACCAGTGTGTACGACACATTACGTCATAACTGAAGTTTAACTGCAACTGAATAATTGGCCCTTAGTAAAGGAATAGTACACTTTTAATTAATAATAAAATATTAGCACGTATTGATTGGCGTCATCAACAATAACTAATCGTCATTATAGTACTCTATTATCAGTACCGTAAAATTTTATGTTTGTTTGATTTAAATAGTTTAAGAATAATTAATATTATCAATTATCGGTTTTATGTATTGGTATTTTATTACATGGTAAATTAGTATTTGTTTAATTTACTATATTTGTTTTAATAATAATAATAATAATATTGTAGAACCAACAAAACAAATCGCTGGCTGATATTTAACAACAAAGAAACTAGATTCAATCTGCCAATGTTAAGAACAAGGACAATGTAGAAAGTTATCATTCATTTTTATATATCAAACATATCAAATTTAATACGTGCAATTTTATTGTACATTAAGTTAACGTATCAAGGTTTAAAGAGTTATAGTTTTGCAATGTTATCGTTTAGGATAAGGATCAGGTCCGAATTAAGATTTTGGTGGATTGCGGGCCCCCTACCAACGTCTTCACTAAAAATATTAAAAAAAAAATTTCGACTAATGTGGAAGAGTAAATAATAGAAGAGTAAGTCATTTTATAGGGGTGGCTTTCAGTCGGTTGATGACGTAGTGGAGCACTAGTGCTCTAGTTCTGGAGGCGAGACAATAAAGTTTTGTCCGCCAAATGAATTACTTTGTTTAAGACTATCTTAGGAGTAAGTTCTCACCATAAGGCGATGTGAGGAGACGAGACGAGACAAAGGATTAAGAGACGAAACCGAGACTAAAACGATACCTATTTTTTTCTAAACTAACGAGAACGAGGCAAGATTTTTGAAACTCTCGCCTTATCTCGTCTTGTGTGAAGCCTTAGAAATGGCAAATTAAAGAAGGGAACCCAGGTAGAAAATTGTCTTGGAGTTGGCAGGTTTGAAACTTGAAAGTAGCGTTATTTATGTTTGGTGTACAAGGCTTGGTATACAAGCTAACTGCAAGGTTGCTACTATAATAGTATACAACACAACTCTAAACGAATAATTAAGCATTAAAATTAGCTATCTAGTAGCTTATTTTCCAAGCGTTCTATGAAATTTGGTATGCTCATTTTATAAGCGTAGCGCAAACTTGCTGAAAGAGTAAAATACATGCGTTTTTTAATTGGTACTAGCTAATCCTGCAAGGTTATTCAGCTTGGTTACATTTAATTTTGCACCAACCTAAATTAATAAGCTTAAAACTAGCTAATGCCTTGATAGCTAAAGCCAAAGATAGCTTTATAAAATGTAATTTCAAGATTCATGAAATTCGAACGATTAGTGATTTTATAGATGTTGATCCCTTCAATGATCTCCTACAAAAATGCGCGTGTTCGGTACAGCGCTTGCAACCGCTTAAGTTGAGTCAAAGCATTTAAAACCGTTGATGATTTCGCATTGTCCTGATTGTCACAGAAACTCATACTCTGTAATCCCTTTGGTTTAACTAAATCCGTGCCATTATAAAGTCCGATATTATACGACATGTAACATTGCACTCGACGCTAAATCTCTTAAATTAACAGCAGACGATTCATAAAGCTGACATTGTCATACATTTACGGAATCTAATTTGCATATCTCTGGCTGTGGACGCTCTGGACGCTATAACGGCAGCGCCAGACGGTTGCTATGTTGGACTCTAAAATTGTAGCCGTTTATTTATGTAATACACGAAGAGAATGTCACCGCTACTGGAGTCTGAGTCTAACTCTCACATAAATATGTGAAATATTTGACAGTTGTAGTGGAATTCCATGTCACTACTAAATTTTTAACACATCAAAAGGAAAATGCGGACATAACATTCTTTATGTAATGTAAAAGATTAAAAATATATATTTAAATCTTTAGGAAAGATATTTTTAGAAGATAAAAGAAAAGAGAGGAAAGAAAAGTGATGAAATATCTATTAAAACAAAATTCCTATTCGTTAATAATGGACATTTTCTTTGGACAATTCAAAATTACATGAGGTATTTCGAGTCGAAATTTTGACCCTATTGACGACCTAAAAGAATCCGTTTCTGGGTTCATTTTTGTTCCTTCTTTGGGCCTACATGTGGCAGTTATCGGAAAAATTACGATATTTAGGCTCAAATGAGGATGGTATTTAAACCCTCATATAAACCTATTCTCTCTCTATCTCATTATTTCATATTCATCCCTTAACAATAAAATCCATGTTGTACAGGTATAAATACATTTCTTAACATGTTTAAACGAGGTTTACACAATAATAAAATAGCTCAGACTTAAAACAAAACGTGAATCATGATTTCCTTTAGGATCAAGCGAGGATCATATAATAATGTTTAGTATGAGACGAGGTTCACTTTACTGCTATCAGAACGAAAAGAGGGGCAAAGATCCATTTTAGGATCAGGATATGTCTAAAATTTCGACTCGGGTATCTTCAATTCATAAAAGGTGGAATAGGGGCAGAGCGAGTTGAAACCTGGGTGCGTCTGGAGGAACTGTTGCCAGGGAAGAGCGAAGAAAAAGATGGATATTACAAGTAAGAACATGAGAGGAACATTGATAAAGAACGAGAGAATAAATGTAAAGAAATTGTAATGCCGTGAAGGTGTATACAATATAAAACACTTTGAAGGAACTGATTGTTGTTTATCGTGTACCGGGGTGTTTAAACGCCTTGAGACATTGACATTTAGAATGAAATATAATTAAGTTTGAATATTTACCATCTGTTTTACGACAACATCTATCCACAAATGTTTATTGCATACTTTCCTTTCTATAATAACAAACTGCTGTAAAACTACGAACGGTTTAGAGCCCTAGGAGAATTAAGTCTTTCGCAACAGCGAGACGTAGTGCTGTGAATACTCTCATAAAAACTTCGTATTATAACATAGAGTTATACCGATAATCGATATTGTTTTACGATTAAATTCATTATTGACAGCACTAGCAAGTACTATTCAATTAACAAGATGTTAACCTTTTTTCACGGCAATTTAAGATGAGCAACTACCTTGGCTATTCTATTTAAATTGAAATATTTTAAGAGAAATTTATGTGTTGTTTAGAATTTAAATATAGACAATAGAAATATTACCAGTACTTATTAAAAGCAAACAATGCCATAAATAAAAAATAGAATGCTATTAAAAACTATTTGAAATTTAATGGCTCATGAAATAGCTATCTGATGTAGTGGCGTTATTCATTGTTGCAATTATTAATAGTTAAATACATCAGAAAGACACATTAATTGAACTGGGTCTACCTCAAATATTGAAATTATTAAACAAAAAACAAATTGAGAATTGATTTACTCTTAAAACCTTGATGGAATAATCTGCGCCAGCATCTCCATATATTATATTTGGAAATAATGACGAAACTATATTCGGCTAGTTTACCTGCACTATAATTTTGTTTGGTTGCATTTGTGAGTTATTTAATTATTGGATCAGATAGAGGGTATAGTTTTATACAAAGTGTCCCAAAATTCAACGATAAGCCGGCACCACAGGATTGGCCTGCTCCTGACTACACGAGAAAAAAAAAGTGTATCATTTTTGTTTTGAAATTACAAAAAAAAATTAAAATCTTTCGAAAATTGACACCACTTAAGATGTGTTTAAGAGGGGAGTAAGGTCAAAACGATAAAAAAAAACATATTTCAATAATGTTTTTTAATATATTTCTATAATTACTACATGATAAAATGACATTAGAAGAATACTTTATGAAATTTTCATAAATAAATGTCAAGAAATGAGACTTTGACAGCGAATCTCCGCAGCCGCGATAAAAAAAAGTAACATTGCGGTGCCAGTCATAACTCATCACTGGATTTTCTGAAATCGAAAATCAAAATTGATTTCATTAGTTGACAAGTTTCTGCAGGTAACTTTGTCGAGTTTTTTCTTTTTTATTGATTTTTCAATTTTTTACAGCACTTCTGATTTTTTTTTGTATCGGCAACCTAAGTAGCACCGTTATCCACCACAACCATTAATACTTTGGGACACGTTGTATATAAAACCGCATATTGAACTCAAATTTCGATTTTTCAATCTCAAACCCACGTATTAAACTTAAAAATATATAAAAGAGTTTACCAACGTGACCGTATTATTATAACAATTTTATATTGTGAAGTTATTACTTTCTTCCCACAGTGAAATATTGTTTTGTATCTACAAGTGTCTGCCCTCACGAAAAACACGATCCTCATTATATTCAAATGGAGTGCATCATCCACATAATGGTGTACGTACTACGATACCAGAGTGTACGGTGCAACGCATGTATAGTAAGTACGTGGAATTGTGACTACACTGTATTATTGTACGTGACACTTTATTTAATATATTTGACGAGGGGAACTAAACAACTGTCTCTGCAGTGTCCTGTGTGTGCTACGACCTCGAAGTAAGCACACTCAAACCCAGTAGTGTATCATTCACAGTGTCTCTTCGTCTCCAATACCTCTTATGCCGGTTTCACACCAGAGAGACAGTTCTTAAAACATTTTTGTCTATTGTTCTGTTTTAGGTAACAAAACACATTCCCATCTGGAGTTGGTAACATCAGATAAGGGAAACACGTTTGTTGATGTTTTTTAGTCTGCTTGGTTTGAACACGCAGTTTTATTTTTTGCGAACATTTGCGATTGTCAGTTGTTGTTTATCATGTTTATAATATTTATGGGAGACACAGAAAAACACTAAAAACAAAACCAGTCTGTTCGGTGTGAACATTTTGTTTTCGAAAAACAGAACTGTTTTGTTTTTTGACAACAAAACTGTTTTCTAAACTGTCTCTCTGGCGTGAAACCGACATTACTATAACAGTTACTCTGTTTGCAATCAGATCTTATAATTCGTATAGATTATAACATATCTGGGGCGCTATTCCTCAGTTCAATCGAATCGTAAACTCTTCTTCTTTCCGTAAAAATCACTCGATTTACTCAAAAGTGCTTTTCCTGAAAATTTACGAGCAAAGAAATCGAGCAAAAAAGTGAACATTTGCAAAGTCGACTATTTAGCTTGCGAATGTACGATCGAACAGTAAATTTTAGTGATTTTTATTAGTTATCACTGTTTCAGGCAAGAGTATTTAGTAAAAGTTGTGTTGTTTGTTTTATTTTTCTAGAAATGCCAAAAAATAAATATTTGTTGAAATTAACCTAACATTTTCTATTACTTTTTATTGCGCTTTATATTAGTTTAATAAAAATGACATCTCTAAGAAGTATAGCTTTAAATAATTTACCTAAGCTTGAAGAAACGGAGTTAAATTATATGGAAAATGAAATACAGTTAAGAAAATACAACCGTTAGAATCAGAAACTAGACGTAGCCAAAACACTTAATTAATAGATCTTATTTATCATAGAATATACTGTTTATTTATTAATAAAATTAGAAACAGTATATTGTGTTTATTCTTAAATATTCTTATTAAAATAAGTGCTGTTTTTTTAATCTATCGTAATTTAACAAATAAAATGTATTCTAATATTTTATTAATGCATATAATTTTTAAAATTCAATTGTTAAATGATTAAAAGTTCTATAAAATTAATAAATAGGAGAATATATCAATTATTATGCAAACTCTGTATTCAATATTAAATTTGTACTATACTAAGATAAATGCTTCTTTTAAAATCCAGAAAAACAGTAATAAATAATAGTTTAGCCAGATAATACAACACAACACAATACAGCTTAGAAAAAATATTTAAATTAATTGAAATTTCCCGCATTTTGCTGGTCTACAAAACGTTCTACACAATGTATTCAATCGAATGGAGAATATTAGTTTCGATTGTATTCAGGAATAGCGTTTACAATTGTGATCGAATCTTATTTCACTCGTTTCAATCAAATCTGTTCGATTGCGAACATTGCTCGCAAAATTCAGGAATAGGTCTCCAGATGTGTAAATAAACGCATTGACACGACTGATCGTTCAACGTTAGTTTTGTTGAAAATATTGTAAATCTGAAGAGTAATAAAAATTAAACCAAAATCAAATCTGATCCAATCGTGTAAAGTCGATAGTATCAATAAGTCGATAGTATCAACCCTGCGCCCAACAATATTTAAACCATTAGATTATTTTATTTATAGTTAAGCGCGACTAATCTTGTAATTCTTTTGGTCGGTGGAATTTTACTTGCATGAAGAGAAGCAATAAAAAATAGTTTTTAAAACAAATTATGAAGAAGTTATAATCTTCATTTTAAATGTGGCGTTCTGTAAGTGTGCGACACGTGAGATGCACAAGTAATTCAATTACGTAATTACATCACTAGAATACGGACTTATTTACCTATGTAAATTTAACGAAGAAGCCTTTAAAATATAACTTAAAAGGATAACGGCTTATTAAAAATATAATACTTCCTACGTAATATAGGATGTCCCAAAAGATAATTTCTTTTTAATGTCGTTACAAACAAAAAACACCTCTAACAAAAACATTTATAGTTTATTAAAAATAAAAAATATAAAAAAAATTAGCAATATTAAAAGTATTGAAAATTAATGAAAATATGAACAATAATAAAATTATAATAATAACAGATTTTTTAAGTGTTTTAAAAAATTTAAATTCTAGTGATCACAAATCAAATGATATTTTGATATGCAAAATGAAGGAGTTGTATTTCAATATAATAAGTAAAAATAATACCATCAAATTTATGTGGATACCAGGTCATTGTGGAATAAGAGGAAACGAAATTGCGGATAAATTGGCAAAGGAATCAATAAATATTAAAATTGATATGAAAGTGAAATTACCTTCATATGAGATTTTAAATATAATCAAAAAATTAAGGTTCAATTTGAGAAATTAAGATTTCATTAACAAAAAGTCAGTTAAAAGGAAGAGATATGTTTCATCAAAATTTAAGTAAGAAAAGATGGTTTAGAAATAAATCTCGCAAAATTATATCAACTATAATCAGAATCAAAAGTAATCATTGTAAAACTCCAGCTCACCTGTACAAAATTAATATTAAATCTGACGATAGATGTCAATGTGGTGAAGAAGGAACTTTGGATCATATTATATTTGAATGCATAAATTATAGTTTAGAAAGATCAAAATTCAATAGTGAAATATTAGATGTGATTCAAGCTTTTCTGTTACTACTAAATTTTTGTTAAGTGATTCAAAATTAATTAGTGAATTATTTAAATATTTAGAAACTTGTAAAATAGAATTTTAAAATGTGAAATATGATGAACCTAACAACAGCTCCGCAGTGCAGCAATTGTCAGACGCAAATAACAGTCCATCATCTTTCTAATAACTTGCCCACAGATCAAACTCAACGAACAAAACACAGCATCAGTGGTGAACTAAAGGATATGCTTTCAGACAATACAGAAGTAATTGAAAAAGTGCTCGAATTCCGGACTGATACAAACTTAATAAGCCAAATTTAATTAAAATAAATTAACTTCAGGCGAACATGACCTTGTCGTTGGAAACGTCTTAAATTCTAAAATAAAAAAATGATAACCTGTTTTTATGCAGATTTATGAAACATATACCAACCAATATAACCATTGACCATTAACATACATAATATATTAGCACCATCTTTATGCCCTATACTACTTTACCCAGTTAATAAATGAGTTTGATAAATGCATGAAACATTACACCTCATGAAATATTAACCCCCTCTGTTAGTTAAATACACTAGTATAATGTAAGGGTGTGTATTTTATGGGTGTGATCTATGGCTAGCTAGTTACCCCTAGTATGGGTTGATTCAGTGCATACTCTTAATTAAAGCCTTCACCGGTTAACGACCTCTGTCCTACCCTTTTATAACTAAAAATTCAAAATCACAATACCGATAGCATGGCGTCTTTGAAATATTAATTCTCCTAATCTATTTATTATTAAAATCTAATTCCTATGATGGATGGAGGATATTTATAATTTGTTGTGACAATCTAATCTGTCTAAACTGTGACATTATCAGCGTTTCCCCTTTATACGTAAATGATTAATTTCGGATTGTAAATGTACGAGTACACTGTGAAAAAACATAAAATATAAACATCAGTATGATTATAGCAATTTTAATTTGAACTATTGTCATAGAACCATTATAGCACCCTGATACTATACCACATAGTAATTTTTACCATATATTTCTCACAGTGTATTATTAGTACCAAAATCAGAAAGTCTACCATAGATAGACAAAGCTATCTTGTGGACCTTTTACATAATTAAATTCAGATTCAGACTAACGTATGTGTAAATACTAAAATCTGAACGGAGACAGAGATCTGATCTGACCGAAAAGAATAGGAAGACCGTATCAGATTTTTCTTCCGCCGTCCGGACAACGGCAATCTGAACAGTATTAAAATGTAATACAATCTGAAAATCCAATCTTAAAATAATTTGTATTTGTCGTAGAAATGTTGAGATATCAAACACTATATAAACACGTAAAACTAACCAGTGCTGCGGAGAACGTAAAAAACATTCGACTCCGACCAAATTCAATACTAAGACATTTTGGGGAGTGTGTAATATAAAAACGGTCTTGTTATTTAAGCGTTATCTAACACAACAAATGTTGTTGATTACGTAAACGATTTTACCTAATATGCAATGCTTTGTGACCTATTTTTATTGCTTTTTGAGAAGTAAATCTATCCTTTTGCGCATTACCATAATCACAAAACTTATTAAGAAGATCATTTAAACAATCTTATGTTCTTTAAAATGCTCTCTGACTTATTTATTCGTATTTTAAACATTTAAAATAAAACTAATTTTAGATGAAATATTACTAGGTTGTGCTTAAGAAAAGATATTATATAAATGTAATGTAACATTCATATTTTATGTTTAGTGGGTTGAGTTGAAAGTTAAATTGAAATGAATTTAAATTTGACCTTTACTAAAACCATTATATATTAAGCTTCCATTTTATCCAGTGCGAATTTGTAAATTTTATTTATCTTCAGATTTTATTTTCTTCAGTCTAAATTTGTCGTAGTGGACATGTTTATTTGGGCTTTGAACAATATCTTAAATTCTATAAATGTGTAATATACCATATATACTGATAAAGTTCAGGATCAGCACTATCAGGATCTCAAATGAGATTTCTTTAAATAGTCGCAATATTATTGAAGATATTAACAATTAAAACAATCATTTCAAGAACCAGGATTAATTATTTTTAAATTTATAATATTTAAATATTTTCGTAACGTACTAGAAAGTTCAAGCCGGAGTCGGAGTCGGTACTGGAACTAACAGAGACAACGCTAATAACTTTACCTCAAGACAGTCGTGTCTCAAGTGCGTGGTATTTCGATACCATCTTTAGGAATCCCTGCCCACGTTGGCGTTTCATATTCCGAACATGTGCCGGTGTATAGAAACATAATTAATATTCATTTGTGATAAATTTCCATTTGTTTAAGTTTATTATTCTTAGAAATCAAGATATTTTGCAGATAATAATCTTTTAAATAAGGGCTTTTCAATTCTTACAATTTTCATTCATTTGTAAAACTTTTCTTAACGCTTACCATTCAAGAAATTAAATTTACTCTAATAGAATTTTGATGACCTCTTCAACATAATTGATTACACAATGCAATACAATCGCATTTAATAACCAGCAATAAATTATGATGGAAATAAATAAAATGCATGTAAAAATAATAGATTACAGAAATGAATTATCATTTGTAATTATAGAAACTATGATAAAAACATAAGGACACGTAAAGAACATTTAATAACTTTTAAGTCGATATATGGACTTAGTCGGTTGGTGTATCGACTGTCGAAGTCTAAAGAATCGATAAAGAAAAAAAGACTCTAACCAAAAAAAAAAAATTATTAAATTTGTAAAGAAAAAAAATACAAGCCTTTCTTATAATTAAAGAATAAGTGAAGAGTGATTTTTGATTAATCAATAAAATCATATACCTTATTTATTATAGAATAAAATAATTATAATTCCCAATATTTTATGTCCAAGCTTATAATGTAAATAATTCTATAGTTGCATTCTTACAAAAAAAAAATCGCGTCTCGATTTTCGAGTGTTTGAGTACGATTCACGGGATCGATACACTGTTTGAAATCGATCAAAATCGATTCTTCGATTAATCGATCTCAGATCGCCATCCCTAGGTTTCAGTTTCTCAAACTAGTCGACTTATTAAAAAAAAAAAAAAAATAATTCAATTGAAGTCCTACTTTATCAATAATATTGAAGTACAGTTTCATAGAAATTAGGACATGGTTCATTAGCCCGTTACATACCTAGTAGCAATAGTTTCAAGTTCCTGTCATACTTCAAACTAATATACAGAAGGGGAAATACATTTAATGGGACAGAGGGATCTGTGACCCCTCTTCTATCTCTGCAATGCGTGGGTGTGCCTTATTGTCTACCACGAATTATAACATGTAACCACTGTTCTGGAAAGACGCTCATAATAAGGCTTGTCGCACACTGCAAGCGTATTCAAGCGAATTTTACCGGACGTATACGCGCTACTATGTTTTACCTACCCCAACCCTGTAAATTTAATAAACTCGCACACTGCAAACGACAAAGCCGTCCGAATATGGGCGTTATGTACTTCTCACATTGGAACCGAATATCAACGAATTTTAACCAAGCATATACATGGAAGGGTTATGAAAGAGAATGAAGGATCAGTGACTTGGCGTACTGTCGTGTCAGTGCGTGGTACGAATGTATTGTGACACACACATGCAAAGACACAGACACAACAAACCGCTTAAATACGCTTGCATTGTGCAACAGGTCTAAGTAAAAACAAAGTAGAATCAAATTTATACGTATACTCTTCGAAAGTCTAGACTCAAATTTAAAAAGTTAATCGATTGATCAAAATTAAATAGAGGTTAAAAATAAAAAAAAATATTGAATAAAGTTGAAATACATTAAGTTAATTACCCGAGACATTTTGTACAATTGATGCGTTCAAAAATAAAGATAATCATTTGTTTAATTAGTAATGGTTGAAGAAGAACCATAGCAAGCTAAGTACTCACCAAAACTAAAAAGTTACACAAACAAGATGAATTAAGGAGAAAGGAAACAGATACTGGACAAATAGCGAGGAAATGATTGGAGCACATTAAGTTTTCATGTTAGAAAAAGGTAATAAGCGAAAAGAATATTGGGCAGTTATTAAAGGAAGGCAATGAAGAGAAAAGGAACGAGGAAAGAGAAGAAATAGCAGAGTAGAAACAGGAGGGAGAGCAGCAGGAGGAGTAAAGCAATAGCAGTAGCAGTTTTGTTTTTATTTTTATAAGGATAAATTTATATATTTTTTTTTCGTTTGGAAGGAGTGAGAATGTTTAGATTTAATAAGGATCAAAATTGAATTAAGCACAATGACATGTAAATAAATGAGTTAAGGCACAAGAATGTAGTGCCAAATGGCAAAAACATTAAAAAAAAATAAAATAATAATAATAAATAATATTCTGAACTTACATGCACTGGTAAAATTTCTTCAAGAATTTTCCAGAATCAAGATCAATCTGTAAAGAAGAAAAACAATATTAGCGATAGAAACAATACAAATAAATAATGTATTTTATTTATGACTACTATAATGGTACCACACCGTTCATAAAGAACATAAAGAAGTATAATTTATTAAGACGGAAGTGGCAATAATCTGTGGTTGGCAAGACACCGACGACGCTGAATAAGGATGGTAAACCATTGTACTATTTTTTTGAGATACTACATAGATATTAACAAAACAAAACAAAACATCTATCCAACATACATATCAACATATATCCAGGCGTATATAATACGTACAAAGGAATATTAAAAATTATTAACTCTGTTAAAGTCTACTTAAGGCAAGAAAACAAATTGATTTATTCCTATAAGAGTGTTTTTAAAGCTAAAGTAAGTAAAATCTAATGTTATTAATATTAGAAAACCGGCGCCGATTGCAAATCATAAGTACGCATGCGCCGTAACGAATTTTGGAAATGGTTATTTTTTAAATGGCGCTATTTTTTGCAATCGTAAATAGATTTTAAATATTTATTTTAGACAAAATAATGATACTTAGATATATTATCCCTCCGTGTGAACACTATATTTTTCGAATCATGGTGTGTACACTTGGTCTTTGTGGGAACAGTTGTGTTTTTCGAGTTTTCTAAGCTTTCAAAAAAACTGAGAAAATTGATGAAGTGTCTACGGATCAAGAAGTTGCCAAAGTCCAAAGTTTAAAACCGTTGTTAATAAAAATTGACAAATAGTAAAAAAAAAAATGCGGAATAAACGGAATATTGTTAAAAAGTTCGTAACTTTATAACAAACAAATATAAAGAAAAACGGTTGTAGACTTTTTTACCTTAGAGTATAAGGTTTCGAAAGAATGTAACGTCTTTGGCGTGGGCTCCAAAAAGTTGAATTATTTGTGCACCTGAAAGTGGGGAATATTTTACGGATCCAGGGATGTCATAATAAACGGAACAGTGATTTTTCGCCACATAATAAGTTTTTATTGTTCAAAATACAAAAGTTATGAAATAATAATTAATATTCAAACGTTTCAAAAAACGCTAAAAAAACGTTTAGACTAAGTCAGAGGCAGGATAACGAACCACGGCGTGTTACGATAAAACGATACTTATTCACTAAAATTATCTCACTGTCAGTTGTCTACAGCAGGCCTGGATTTAAGAGAGGGCAGGCGGGGCTACTGCCCCGAGGCCTCCACAATAGAGATAAAAGCAATACATTTTTCAAAGACTTTACGGAAAAAAATTGTTCCTTTTATTCCGTAAATAATTAGGGGCCTCCACACCTTTAAATGCGGCACTGGTTACAGTGTTGATACAGCAGCAAGATTCTCTAACTAAACTAACAATTAGGATTTACAAATTATTGCATATCGCTATATCCGCAACAATATCAATAGTTAATAATACGGTTTAGTTATCAATAAAGTTAGAGAATCCAGCTACCGTGGCCGAGCCTGTCTGTGTGTCCATGCATTAAATGAGATGAGGTAAAGATGAAAATGAGATCAACTAGAGGATGTTGGTTATTTGATTTGAACGCATACTACTACTGTTGTGAATTGAAATAAGGTTGGTGAAGGTTGTTGTATTTAAAAAAAAAAAAATTAAAAAAACAATCATAAACATTATTCTTTTCGAAATGTTTAATTAACAATTAATAGTTTGTAATAGTGAGTTGAAAGAAATACGGTGAGACTTGATTTAGTTTCATTTAATAGTTTTAAACAGAGATGTGCACAAATGCTTTTCAAAAGTATTTAAATACAAAATGCAAATACCTCGTAATTTTCCTATTTCCAATACAAAATTAAAAATAAATTTCATGTTAGTATTTAAATACAAAATACGTATTTTAAAAATACTTTTGAGAAAATAGAATACTATTCATGTTACTAATATAAATGTTATTTTTTTTAATAATTATGAGAATGCTCTTTGATAAAGATCGACTTCGTTTTGAAACATTTTTGTTTCATAAAAATACTACCTAGAATTTTTAAAAATAGCAAAAATAAGGGTTTTATTAGTGTCGCAAGAGTCTGTACGTTAAAAGTACAACACATTTAGTACACTCATCTCTAAATAATGTCAACTTATGAATGAAAATATATAAATGTTGGATGATGTCGCATGTGGGGGTAGTAGGTAAAATAATATATATTTATGTATTGTAGATTATTGTCTTGATTGTCTTATAGTAAAACAAATAATGAACGAGAAAATATGATAAACAAATATAGGTAAACGAAAATCAGATGTCTTATGGTGGGGGTAACAGGAAGGATAATAAAATAATAGGCACATTTATCATTTTAAATTAGAATTTTTAAGACATTTGTGCAGATACTTTTAGATCATAGATGGTGCTAATGTTAGTGGGGTTTTAAGTTTATATTCAAAAAATAATATTTACTGATTAACACTATGAAGTAACAAAAATGAAAAAAGTATTTTGTATTGTCCAAATAGGAAATAGGTATGTAAAAGTTTTCATTTAAAATATAAAATTCTATATTCTTAAAAGATATTTAAATACAAAATAGAAAATAAATATTTACAATTTTGTATTTGCATTTTGAGCACATCTCTGGTTTAAAAAATAGATTGCTTTAAAAACAATTAAATTCTCCTGGAATATAATTACATACATGTAATTGTCTGTAACGGTTTTTACAAACAACTAATAACAAGTCCCTGAATGCCTATTTAAGAAAACAATTAGGTTCATACAGTGACAAGGCGGCATTCAAAGTTATTAATTGAGTTTGCGATAGTACGAGTACCTTTTGTTCCATATTGTCTTCTAGAATGATGTGATACATACAACAACGCTTACATGCAACTGGAACAGATGATGAATGGTGCATTGTTTGAAACTCTATTCTCCAGGTCTACAAGACGGAAGCTTTTAACCTAATTAACCACGTGCAAAGATCGATTCTCTGCGAATAAATTATTGCTATTGCATGCAGTCAACTATGTAAGATAAATAATGATTTGCAACAAAAATAGAAACAATTGTTCAAACGCTGTTGTGTATTGATGAAAATTATTAGCATAAACTTACGTAAAAAGAAATGAAATTTTTGAACTTATTCGTTTGACGAGTGAGCACTTTTTTATATTATGTGCGAATATGGTTTGAAAAAAAAATTAATCAAATCAAATTATAATTCTAAGACAATTGTGCAGATACTTTTAGATCATAGATGGTGCTAATGTTGGTGGGGTTTTAGGTTTATATTAAAAAAAATAATGTTTAGTGATTAATACTATAAAGCAACAAAAATGAAAAAAGTAATTTGTATTTTCCAAATAGGAAATAGATTGGAAAAAGTTTTCAAATAAAATATAAAATTCTATACTCTTAAAAGGTATTTAAATACAAAATGAAAAATAGGTACTTACTATTTTGTATTTGCATTTTGAGTATATGTATTTGAAAAACGCACATTTCTGGCTTTAAGTATTTGTTAAATTTTCCATAATCCAAGTTGTCTAATGTATATCTTTAAAAAAAAGTTCCACTCATAAAAAGATGATGACCATATTAATCTAAAATAATATTTATAGTTTTTTTGTTGGATATCTTTAAATAAATTTATAATATTCTATAATTTACTTGAATCTAATATTATCGCTGGAGCAATGAACTGTGTTAGAACGAAGTAAAAAAACTGCCTGACAGTCTGAGTGTTTGACTCTGCTGTGTCTGTGTGGTATGCATAGGCATTGAGAGTGAGAATAGAAAATATTGCATAAGCGTGTAGCATTGTTGTCATAACAATATAATATATGTAAAGAAATTATATTTCTTTAGTTGGTACAAAGCTGTCGGTAAAACAGTGACGGTTCAGTGAAAACATATACTTATGAACGCCATAGATGGTGCTGTAGGAATAATGGCCAACATAGTTGATATTTGGAGTCGACAGAACTCACGATTTTAGTTAGTTAGTTAGTGTATATTCAGAGGTTATAATAAAATTAGATAGAAAGGAATTGACAATTTATGGTAAATAATAAACTTTAAATGTCGTTTCCTTAAATTTCAGATATGATAGTATGATTTAAGTTAAACAATGTAATTATTAAAATATGTATAGTTCAAATTACGAGAGTTCGGCGGCGACTCATACATAAAACAAGTTGTGGGGTATAAACTGCCGATATAACTAAAAAGCACTGACTTATTTTTCTATAATGTATATAGAAACGAATAAGATAAAATTCATTATCGTATGATATATTTACACCGCTCTTTTAACCACTTTTAAGTATAAGTCACTGGCGTTTGATTAAAATTTAATAATTTAATTTTCCTAATAAAACTGGAGATATATTTTCTAATATATATAGTTCAAATTACGAGAGCTCGGCGATGATTCATACTTAAAAGAGGTTATAAGAGCCGTAGAAACCTACCATGGTAAATTCTGTTTTAATCGTTTCTATATACATTATAAAACATTTAATAAGTAATGCTTTTTTATTGTATCGTAGATTTATATAACGCTGATTATTCGAAAACCGTAACCAATAATTAATTAATCAGCATAAGCATATGTAATATTTCATAAAGTACGCATGATCACATTATTCAATGAATTTAACAATTTATTTATTTATATAATATTCATTAAACGGTTGTTTCAAGTTTTTATAATTCCAGAAAATAGAATTATAAATAGTTATAAAGTAATGGACAAGCGTAGATATATCTCGTAACGGACAAACCAACATTATTTATACGTGCTGGGAATGCAGACGTGCAGATGTGCAGATGTTAAACTCAATGGAGTGTCGAATCAAAGCAACATCGGTTGACAATTCATCGGAGCCATCTAGTGTCATCATAACGGACACGGGGAAGCTCTGCCGGCCGCTGACACCACGACGAAGACTGATTTTTAACATCTCAACTAAAATAGTCACTCTTGCGGTAGAATGAGAGAACTTATTGACTGATATCCTATATTATAATGATCCAAGTGTATATTCTTATTTAGTTTGGTGCGAATTTTGTACGGCAGCTCGCATTTTCTTGAAAGTTGCTTATTTCGTAGAGAAAACAAATTTAAGACTGAATTTCCTAGAATTCTATAATTTTTGACAAACTGAAAGAAAATGGGCAATTTTAGCTGTATAACTTTTTATTCGTAAAAGGTAGAAATTCAGGTCAAAATTCAAAAATTTTATTCCGGGGCACGGAAGCGGTTTTTGACGAGTGTAAAAATTGAGCTAGAAACTAGAAATTTTGTATATGGGCTAACTTTGGTACCTAATTTAAGAATCGAAAAGAAAATTTTCAAATTTTGAAAAAAAAATTGGTCATCTAACGAATAAGATGAAATTATTTCATATTTTGTTGAAAAAAATATAATTTTTTTAGTCAATTTATATAAAAAATTATGTTATTATATGCTAAATTAATTTAGAACGATTAAAGTATCATTCCCACTCACTGCTTTAATTTTATTTTGTATTTAATTTAAATTGCTTCATTCACAGTACCATTTTTAATTTAATTTATTTTTTAAGTTTTCTTAATTTTTTGAGAACCGTATAAGGTTCAATGGTTTAAATTAAAAATATTAAATAGAGAAAAACTATATTAAAATATAACCTCCAAAATGTGACAATCTGTGAAAATGCTGTAGAATTTATATTTAAAAGAAGTTTAATGTCAGTTTTTGAAAAAGATAGAAGAGAAAACAATTTCTATTACTAATTGTTATTAAAAATAGCAATTTTAATTATTTCATATACAATTTTGTCGGACTGTCAAAATTTATATTACTAACAACGCATACGCAATGACTAAATTAAAACGCAAATGTGAAAAGGAATGCTTAAACGAGAACCTGAAATCTAGATTACAATATTAAATAAAAACAGGAAATTAAATATCAAAACAGTGAGTGGGAATGAGACTTAATTTCATTATTATAGAACAATTTCAATTTAAAAATGGAATTAAAGTTTGAACTGAAATTCAACTCACACAAAAGACAAACGTCGCTTGCTTAAATATCTTACCTCACAAAATGTCTCACTAATAATCGAAAAACTTGGGTTTAAGGTAACTAACGTTTATACCAAATGAAAATTTGAAACAACAGGTGTTTTAAGAACCGTACGTTTGTTTTAGATGTGAAGATAGAGCCTAGCGTATGTGCAAACTATTACAAGGTGTTTTCGAGGACTACACTGCAGATAGTGACTCACCTGACATTTATCACCTGAACAATAACCCTCATTAAAACGATTATTTAAATTACCAGTTGTAAAAAGATATACTTAGACAATAGACATACTGACACACACTGTGACGTCTTATATATACAAATATATGCTAATATCTAATTATTATATAAATATTATAATACACATTTTGTGTGTCACAGGTAAACCTATATAACCCATGACTACACAAAAAAAAACCGTTGCAAAAATCTCACAACCTACTTTAATATTGAATCAAAAACATTCACAAATTTTCTTTAAAATCAGTTTGTAATGGGCTTGTGTCCTATGTCTTAATTTCTACAAAAGTGTACTATATATTGATGAAGTGGGTTACTAGAACCTCAAATGTTCGTTTATTTTTAAATAACTCCTTATATGTTAAGAGATATTAACAATTAAAAAAGTCATTTTATCTCTTTAATTATTAAAGGGATTCAACGTTGTACACATTCCAAATGCATGTGACATCACAATCCTTGTGTAAGGTTACCAACCTTACAGCTCATAAATCTCTGCTATAGATATTTATATATCAAATATTATTTACAGCTATTTCAAGGAACAATCAAATTTCAATATTATGTCTGCCTTAGCAGGGTTAAATAAAATAAAAACTTATTATTCTTTGACTTGACTTGATTATTTGACTACCAACAGCTACAAAACATTACCACAGCACTGACCTACTCAACAAATAACTGACGTTAAAATGCATTTCACGTCATACAAATATGGCCGACCATTTCTAGCGCTAAAACTACAATTCAAATTTTTAATTGCTATATCTCCGTCAATATTTAGATATTTAATAAAATAGACACGCCAATACTCATATATTAACATCAATTTCAATCAGCAATGGAAAAATTGACCACTAAAAAATAAGGACACAAGCCCATTACAATATGTCAAAAGAAATAAAAGAAAACAAGATATTAATTAATATTTTTTTTCAAGATATTATATAATATTGCATGCTATCAGAAAATATTTTTTGCAAATAAAGAAAAGTTGAAAAAGTTAATATGTATAAATCCAAATATAAAACAAACTAAGATATATCTTGGTCCTGTGAAGGTCCTGAAAAATGTTACTCATAAAATAAAAGTTACTTCTCCATATAAAGTTCAGTCATGCGATGGTTCTTTGCTGTACATTTCACTTTAATAACGGGTTTTACTTCTATGTTCCATGGGCCTAAATGTGAAAGATGAAAATAACAGTCTATGGGTTTTATGAACACTAAATTTTTACGAGGTCCTTCGACGCGCGTAAACTGTGAGGAATGGTTACATCCCTGATCCTTGTCATTATATTTTATTATTATAATGACACCAGCGAGAGCGCCGAAACGCTGTTGGAAAAATATAGAAAAAATGTAAATTAAGGTAATTGTAAGGTTATATTAGCAGTTTGCTTTTTTTAATTATTTTACTAAGTAAATAGAATAAACAGATTTAAATATGAATAGAGCTTCACTTGAGACGAGATACGACGAAAGTTTCAAACATCTCGTCTCGTTCTCGTTAGTTTAAAAAAGAATAGTTATCAGTCTGTCTCGTCTCGTCTCACGCATCTCGTTATTGTGAGAACTTACTCCTAAGATAGTCATAAACGAAGTAATTCATTATATTATTTCGACTTATTATTTTATACACAGTTGATCAACTGGTTGAATTTCACTTAATGCATCATCACTTTCATCTAATCTCGACCTACACTAAACGACATTTTTGCGGCAACTAAAAGCTAAATGTCTTCAAACAATCGCATTGTAAATAATTTATATACACATTTATTTTCCCTTAAAACATTCGTTTCCGTTCGGCTACAAAATGTTGTAAAAGACAAAATTATAAAATAAAATATTTAACAGATGTTTGTTTACCAGATTTTGTATTTCGTAAATGCACGATGTAACCTTTCTTATAATAAAAAAAATAGGTTGAACGTTTATGTTGCTGTTAGTTTATTTTTCAAGCAATTTTTTTTTAAAATGATGTCAACGAGACAGGAAACGAGACTCTCGTGTCTCGCCGAATGTAGTCTCGGTTGAACCGCTTTAAAGTAGAGCACTTTGCTGGAAATTAGTAATGATTCAAAACAGCAAATGATATTCAACATCGAGTCTATTTCTTAAACACAGTTCTTTCATCTTGACTGATAACAGTGATTGGTCATTCGAGAGGTGAATGTAACGTTGAGTATATAATAGATAACACAACAAAAAAAAACTCATCAAAAATTCTTTCGTCATTGTTTCATTCTTATTTGTTAATAAGATAAATAATATAAACTGTAAGAGTTTTTGAACTCAGGTCAAAGGCACAAATTAATTTATCTCATACTTTCTGACTGCTTATTCATTTGGACAGATGAGTAATGAAATAGATTTAAGGAAATGACCACACTTTTGTATTTTAAAAGAAAATTCTGGTCTGATAAATTAGGGGTACCTAAGCAAATGGAGATATTTATCTTTTCTTTAGTATAAAAAAATGTAGAAATTGCCGAGCTACAAATAGGAAACAGCAAACAAATAAGTGTAATATAAAAAATCACTCCGGAAAACTCAAATGAAAATCCAGGTTGGAGGTTGGTCTTGGTCTTTTACGCGATGAAAAATGCATGGTGCGATCTTAGAGCATATATATATACATATATATGGAGAGAGAATGCTGAACCTGAAAGTGTGTCCAAAACGTGTGCGAGGAAGAAAGTTATATGTTCCTATTTGTTCTCTATGCGCATGCGTCGAAAGTGACAGTTGTCAAGTCAGAGCTGTCTAGATATAATACAGTGACAGTTGATAAATATGACATTATATTGATGTAGAATAATGTAGATATGATTAAATATAATTAAAAACGTGAGTTCTGTGATATCCACTCCATTTATTTTTAGTTGTACCAACTAAAGAAATGTAATTTCCTTAAATATTTAATATTTCTTATATCTTAATAGACTATTAATATTCATCATATCTATACAGCTGTCACTTTCGATGCATGCGCACAAATAGGAACATATACCTTTCTCTCTCACACACATTTTGGCCACACTCTTAACCTATGGGAAATATAGGCTATTGACACACCATATATATATGCTCTAAGGGTGCGATGCGGGATTACTGTATAAAACAATTCATAATCTTGTGAAATAAAGGAAAGTTATCATATATTATTTACTTTGCGTCATCTTAATTAGTTGTAAAGGTAATGTTTACCTTTTTAATCTTATAACAACATTCTGTCCATTTATACTTAGTTTCGTTAGATAACAAAAATAAACCCCTAGACAGAAAGTCATTGTTTATTTAAAACAATGCCCTTTAACTTATTTAGACGTCGGGTACTCGTATCTTGCCTTCCGGAGAACAATGGCTGCTCATTTCGAAAGTCAGACTCGTTTCGTTTATTCTTTATTCACGATTTGCATTAAAAATGCATTGCGACATATAGGAAAAGACACAAGAAATTGTCATTAAGAGCAAGTAATTAATATTAAGCAATACACTGACTCCTAGACTTAAGCGGATCCGAGTTGCGCAAATTTAGAGATACGTGGATTCTCAGATGCAAATCAAAGTTTGAAAATGCTTAACAAATAATTTTTTACCACAATTTATAGAATTCAAAAACGGTATAACCTGGGGCTTCACACGAGACGAGATAGGACGAGAGTTTCAAAAATCTCGCCACGTTCTCGTTAGTTTAGAGTTACTTCGTCTCGTAATCGTTTGTTTCGTCGCGTCTCGTCACATCTCGTTATTGTGAGAACTTACTCCTAAGATAGTCCTAAACAAAGTAATTCACTTTCATTTAATCCCGGCCTTTTTGTCAGGTTGACACTACTAACACCTACACTCAACGACATTTTGCGGCAAAATGTCTTCAAACAATCGCATTGTAAATAATTTATATTCACATTTATTTTCCCTTAAAACATTCGTTTCCGTTCGGGTACAAAATGTTGTAGAAGACAAAATTATGAAATAAAATATTTAACAGATGTTTGTTTACCAGATTTTATATCTCGTAAATTTACGACCTAACGTTTTTTGTAATAAAAAAGGTTGAACGTTTATGTTGCTGTTAGGTTATTTTTCTAGCAATTTTTTTTTTTAAATAAAAAAATCTTGCCGTATATGGTATCGTCTCAAGAGTTTTCAGAAATGTCTCATCTCGTATCGTCTCGCAGAAAAGTCTCGTGCTCGTGTGAAGCCTTAGTATAAACCGCGTAAGTAGAGGCCTCACTGTTTATAAAAGAATAATAAATACGTTATTTAGGGAATGGGTAAAAATCTGTTTGTCAAAATTAACATCTCGTAAATATGTAAATAACATAACATAGCACGACATCTATCTAACGTGTATCAGAGTAACATAAATAACACAGCTCCAGTAATTAATTCACATTTGTATATTAAGGATTCTATTAAAAGATCTAAAATTGTACGAAAATAAACTTAAACTCGAATATTCAACGATTCAAAATAACGAAAATAACGGATATCTAAACATCAATTAATGGACTTTTATATTCTGATCTGCGCTAGAATATTGTAGATATCATGAGCATCTTAAGGCCTGTCGCACACTGCAAGCGTATTTAAGTGACGGTGAATTCGAACGTAAATCGGCGGCTTGGTTGAGTGCCTAGAACTCTAAAAGCAACCCGACTCCTGTGTTCTTTGCATGTGTTATGTCAAAAAATACATTCTGATACGACAGTACGCCAAGTCAAACAATTGTTTTACACTAACATAATTTATCATGAGAGCAAACTTTTACTTTAATTTTTATCGATACACTACAGTTCCATTCCAGTCTGAGCCGGTTGATTGCATTTACAAGGTAGGGATAGGTTTAACGTTGTAGCATGTATATGTTTGGTTAAAATTCGATTAAATTCGGTTTCAATGTGAGAGATACGTTAAGTATGGTACACATACGTGCGACTTAAAGATGCAACACGTCCACAATAGTGCGACATGCAACTTAATACGTCGGAAGTTTTTATATTTCGAACGAATTCCTTCAACTTGCTTTAGAAAAAAAATATTTACAAAAAAAATTTAATAAATCTCAGTTATTTAACAAGGTTATTATGGTCTATAGTCTAATGTCTATTGTTCAGGTCAATTTCATTTCTCCATTTAAATACCACTTTTATTTATTTGCTAAACACAACTAAAAAAAACGTTAACGCACAATGAGATTATACTGGAGACTGAGTAGGTACTCGACCCTTTTGTTCGATAAGCGTTATATTAGTGTCGCATGTTTATGTCGCACTAGTCTGTACGTTAAAAGTACAACATATTTAGTACACTCATGTCTAAATAATGTCAACTTATGAATGAAAATATATAAATATTGGATGTCGCATGTTTATGTCGCATCAGTCTATACCATACATAACGCCCGTATTCCAACGGCTTTGTCCGGTTCATAACATTCACAGCGTTCGAATAGGTAAAGCGTAGTAGCGCATATACGTCCGGTCGAAATTCGCTTAAATACGCTTGCAGTGTGCGCAGGCCTATGTCGTACGTGCTACAGCTACCTTGCTTTCTACAGATTATTGAAGACAAATATTTGCTTTACCTGTACCTGCATTATTATTGCATAATCAGTGCTATAACTCATCAAGATAATGAGGGGAGTCTTAAGTGGGTAGAAAAACAAAATTAGTCTTATTTACTTTAGAATAATATAGTGTGGCTACATGTTGGAGACACGACAAAGATAAGAGCAACACAATATAAGCAAATACTGTACTTAAGGGGTTATATACAGTTATTAGACCCAAAAAAAAACTTTTCCTGAGAAGACTATTAAATGTATTAATGTAAAAATTTGTACACATATTATGCTATTAACTGTTTTTTAACATTTTTGTATTTGTAAAAATAATAATTTTAAAGCAGCTATAGCTTATCTCCCGGAGATCCTCTCAAAAAAGGCATCTTGCGGTGACCACGATATCTCTGTACTGAATCATCTAAAATGAAAAAACCTAACGGATTTCGTTAAAATATAATCTAGTAATAATCGAAGGAATAAGTAAAATAATTTTTTTTGACAAACTGGCGGCTTCTCAAAAAAAAAAATTGATTTTTTACCAAAATTTTGGCCTTAAATTGTTTATAAAAAAAATATTTATCGGTAAAAACCTTCGATTAATTACTAAAAAATATACTTAAGAAACTTGTGCTAAAATTTGAGACTGATCGGTTCAACCGTTTCTGAGAAATCTTGGTCACCGATTCTACAAACACAGTTTTAAGAAAAACGCATTTAAAGTTTCAAAAGCACTATACATAGAGAAAAAAATAATTTTTTTTCAACTTACATAACTTCGAAAATAATCGCAGAATTTACTTGAAATTTACTGTGTATGTACTTAAATATATGAACATTACGAAAATAAAATTAAAAAACTAATTTTTTGAAAATATTATCTGTATATAACCCCTTAATACAAAGTTGTAAAAGAAGCATTACCAATAGAAAGAGATTTTTATTTCACAAGATGTCGATATTTTCACTTGGGACTGTAAAACTGGTTCCACGCTGCAACTACCTTAAAACAAAACCAATAACTCAATAAATAATGCAATCATGTACATACGGGTAATTAGAACCTCTGTTTTAATTGCTCATTAATTTAATATTTCTTCATAATGACCTCTATAACTTAAAGTATGCTATTATTTATCAAGTACATAACGATTACATGTCAATCTATTATTTATAAAGCAAGCGTGCTGGTGTACTCCTATAGATGTGCTTACACTTTGTACTAGTACTACAAAGGAACAATAAGAAGTTGTGGAGCTGCCCACAATGCGACCTTATCGACGCACAAGATCATCTGAGAATTCCGCGTTTCGCACTGCGTACATCCACGGAAAACAACGCTCAATGAGAATCACACTAAATTGTTTACCTTACCAATGATAAGATACGGCAATATACGTTATTGCATAGTGATAAACAAACGGAGGGTTATGTGCCAAAATATCATCTTGAAAATGTTAATATAAGATTATCTTTTTATCAGACTAAAATCTATAACGAAACTAAACGAAAAAAACTAAACTTTCACGCTGGAAGAACTTCGGGCTGTTGTCGAGATTTTTCTACCCCCAGCACACACTTGATCCACATGTCATGCACTTCTGCACGAATCGTTCCAACATTGGAAGGTTTTTAAACTTGAAAGTTTCTTTATTTACTTGAAAGTTTTTGTTAAACAGTATCAGTGTCAATAATATCAACAAATTAATAAAATATATAAATCATTCGGATCAAACATTCGTTCCACCGTGTAGTAGCAAACTTTCCATGTCAATTTTCCAATATTTGACGCACACGTTGGAGGCAAATATTTGAATCAAACTTTCACCGCATGGTTTGGTACCGGCTTAACACTAAGGGCGTCCGCACATGGGGCGACTGATTGCAAACCTTAGCCCCCAATCTGCCCGAACCGAATGAGAATGGAACTGTGTTGTTAATGAGAGAACACACACAGCACGAATGAAAGAGAACTGATTTCAAACTGATTTTGAACATGCTTTTGATAGTGACATCATGATACATACATACATACAAATACGACACAATAAAATCCCCTGTTATGCTATTATTAAAAATTCTATAGAATCACGAAACACGGCCCGACATGGCTCGGTTTTCGTTTTCGTTGGCAACTTGGTTGTACGACTAGTTTGCAATCGACCCGTGTGCAGACGGCCTAAATCCTCAACATTTAAGAACACGTCAAGTTCATTTGCAAACTAAATGGCACTTCTATCGAACGTTGACCACCACTGATATACACCATTGTGTAGAAAATAAGCCTCATAAACCCACCGTCCTTGTGTACAGTCCAAATAGCGAATAAGTGTTTTGCAAACAATCAATTTGTATAGAAAATAAACATTCTGAACATTATGGATAAATAGAAATTAATTAATGTACTCACAGATTAGAACTATGTTCATTTCGAGGTTTGTGTATTTGGCTTAAGTCATAAACGCTGTACAAAATGTTTTAAATAAATCTTTTATATTTACTTTCAGTGTAAGGCGTGTTTTTACTTCAAAATGGATGTACGAGTATGTCAATGTAAATATATTATTAAGAAAAAAAATTCGAAATTTAAAAATTTTATTTGGGGGCGGTTTTCGTCGAGATTAAAAATTGTGCTAGAAAGTTGAAATTTTGTATATGGGTTAACTTTGGCACCTAATTTATGAATCGAAAAAAAAACACCCGAATTTTGAAAAAAAAAGTTGGTCAAATTCCGAATAAATTGAAAATATTTTATATTTTGTTGAAAAAAAATATTTTTTTAGTCAGTTAATATGAAAAACTATTTGTTATTATATGTAAAATTAATTTAGAACGAGTTTAATATTTCAATTTAAAAATGGAATTAAATTTTGAAATGAAATTCAAGTCACACACAAAAGACAGTCGTCGCTTGCGACGGGGGTAACTCTAGTTCTATTATAAAGTGCGGATTCACTTCGAGTACACCCTGTAGTGTCATTAATTTCATTCACACATTTAAATTTTAAACATTATGTATACTTGACACCGAAACCGGCTTTTATGTGTTATTTGGTTAGAAATTTAACGTCGATTTTGTCAATATTAATGTTGCGTACGGCGTTTCGAAGGTCTCTGCTGCTTCGTCTTATTTTTATTAAGCGAGTGGAATATTTAATAAAGTTTTACATTAGGTAAATGCGTATTAAACAAACTTGATAGAATTAGAAATTAGTTGATAATGTGTACATAATATATACGTCTGTTCATTGCAGGAATCGTACGATGGATAAAGTTTTGCAATATGCAAATGACGAATAATGTAGGTTATAAATATTTAACACTGATAATTGAAGAAAAATACGTTTCAACATGAGATGTGTAGTGAGGACAGACGGGTGTCAAAACGGGTTGACTAAAATGTGGAAACTCTTTGTAATCGTAATTAAGACTTCCAGCGATTTCTAGTGAGTTATTTTATTGAATAAAATAATTGAAAATATGGCTTAGTATGAAGAAAATACAAGAACAAACTAAAAAATAACTCGAAATTGACAGAGATATAGCTATTTGAAATACAAGAACAAAATAAAAAATAACTTAAATATGTTTCTTGGTTTTTTTTAAATAACTCGAAATTGACAGAGATATAGCTATTTGAAATACAAGAATAAACTAAAAAATCTTGTATGTTCTTAGCTATATCTCTGTCAATTTCGAGTTATTTAAAAAAAACCAAGAAACATATTTAAAACGATTTAAAAAAAGGGACGTAATAAAAACTTTGTTCGGGGGGCGACCATTTCTTAGTAACGATTAGTAAAAATAATTTCAATTAATTTTTTGTTCCTATTAATTGTGTACGTATACTTTCAAAACACCCTGCATTTGGTTCTTCCATATGACCATGAAAAAATCTGTACTACACGTGAGAAAAATGTTAATTGTGTGTTATCTTATAATTAGAATAAAGGCGGTAAGACAAGGATGAAAAATAAAGAGATTAAAAGATAAATACCGAAAATAAATGAGTTCGTAAAAGTACTACGTGTTAAGACTTATGATCAAGTTGGTGACGATTCCATTTCTGATAAAATATCAAAATAACACGTGACGTAACATGTTTGAGGAGAGTTATCGATTGGTTGTTATAAATAATTTATAATTATTAATTTCTAGAAAAAAATAGTTGTAGACTTAGTTGATAGTTTATTGAGAATAAACAATGAATCACAAGACGTGTCGGTGTCGGTAACAGTTTTTGTTTATTAGTTATTCTTTAATGTCTTGTGAAATACAAAACGGACAGAATTTAAATTTTGACTAAATTTAATGGTTCATAGTTTACAAGTACAGTCGTAATGCCCATATTCGGACGGTTTTGTCGCTTGCAGTGTGCGAGGAGGTTCATTACATTTACACTGTTCGGATAGGTAAAGCGTAGTAGCGCGTATACGTCCGGTCAAAATTCGCTTAAATACGTTTGCAGTGTGCGACACACCTTAAATTATATTCACATGGCCCGTACAAAGGATAGATATAATGATGCTTCCATTGAATACAATCTCAATCAAGTGTTAAATAATCAAAAAGTGCGGCGTTATTAATTTTGCCAAGTACTTCTTCATTGTAGATTATTATCTTTTTCTCAGATAAAGAACTGATAACACAACTTTATCGATTTTCGTTTTACGTTTCTCTTTTATTACAAATTTGAATATTTAGACAACGGCAACAGTGGCCGAGAGAATTTGAAATAGACGACAGACTACTGTGATTTCTGTTTCAATCCCCGAATATGACATATATGAGACCACGACATTATAAAGACTGTCAACATCATAGAGATATAGGAATAAAGTGCGCGAAGGGTACAGCCACGTGTAAGAGGAAGCGATAACGACGAAGAGAGAGATAGCTACCGAGTGTTCTATCTGTCTCTTTCTAACCGAATTGGTTGATTGACGATGAGGTAGGGGCTAAACAAGCAAGCAAACGCAGTACTGGGCTAGAAAGAGACACAGAGGACTTTCGGCAACTATCTCTCTTTGCCTTTATCGAAGTATACAGCCTCTTGCATAGTAGCAGGTCGTCCGTAATAAGAGCTAGCATCAGAAATAGGCCAGCGTTAAATAAATTAAACAAAATCAGTAATATATTATGTAAATCAAAATTTATAAAAATTATATATGTATACTGGTATATATGTAAGCAGAAAAATAAATAAAATTGACTGCTAAGTAGCTCCAGGTCAATCGATCCATCAGTCTCCTTTGCGGATTATATTACGCTGTTAATTACTTCGGTGTTGAGCTAACGTCGTACTGCGTTAGAAACTTGATCAAATAAATAGCCGCGAGCCAAGCAAGAATGAGATGGGAACTCGATTTCAAATCAGCGAAATGTCATCAATTTATTAATTAAATATATGAAAATTAGAGGATGTGGATAATCAGAATGTTATATACGTTATATAGTGAAGAAAAATAATTTCGATAACTTGTTTCTTCTGTGACGTATTATACATATCTAAAACATGGGGCAAAACTTAAATTCAAATTTAGACTAAAAAACAAAAAAAAACGTTGGAATGTGTTTTGTTTACTAAAACAATTTTTAAAGACAAAAATGATATAGGAACTCTTCAGTTTTTACAAAACATTGATGTTTTTGTTCAGAAAAACAGTTTTTGTTCGTGTTTTATTGTTTTGTCTCTGTGGTGTAAAACCGGCATTACAGCTACAATGTATTTAAATTTATTTCAATCAAGAATTAAGAAAAATGACCCCCAAAAAGAGTTCAGAAGCCCATTTAATTTGCCATTAACATTAGATCCTTTTAATATGTATGTATATTATAATTAAACTTGACATTGGACTGTACCAGCGTATTATTAATTTAGCCTTGAGTACATTTACTCTACCCATTACAAGTTTTATTAAATTCATAATTAGTTTCTACCATTTCTAACTGTACACTTGTTATTTCTTTGTCCATTAAGAAAGGACTGTTCGGAAAATTTATTCATTTATTAATGCAATTGACAGGCGTCTATATTTTTAGTTATAAGTCGGTAAACAAATAGCTTTTGCCTATGAAAGTATAGCAACATACATATCAAAGTCAAAATAATTAGCCAATAAAAGTATATAACTAGTATACATATACATACATAAATTTCTTCATAAATTTCAAACAATAAGAAATTCTACACTAATTGATATATCTGAGTATCTTATCAATTATAACGTTGCCTCTGTGATAATTTCAGCATCCATTATTGTAATAACCTTAAGTATCGTACACATACGTGCATCTTAAACAAGCAACATCCAACATTTGTTGGAAGAAGTTGCACAACACATCTACATTAGTGCGACATGCAACTTAATACGTCGGAAGCTTTCATATTTCGAACGAATTCCTTCAATCTGGTTCAGAAAATCTGTTTAGAAGAAAAACGTAATCAAACGAAGCTAACTCGTGCTTACCTTTGTCAAACTCAGTTCTACAAAGGTCTATTTCATTTGTAAATTTAAAAACCATTTTCAATTATTTTTATTTATTTACTAACTACAACTAAAAAAACGTGAACACACAATGAGATTATACTGGATACTGAGTAGGTACTCGACGCTTTTGCTCAAGATATCATTCAAAATTGCAATCGTTTTAGAAGTACCGCCGGAGGATTGAAACATTTTTGTTTCATAAAAATACTATATAGAATTTTTAAAAATAGCATAGGTATGGGTTTTATTAGTGTCCCATTTTTAAGTCGCACTAGTCTGTACGTTAAAAGTACAACATATTTAGTACATGTCTAAATAATGTCAACTTATGAATGTAAATATATAAATGTTGGATGTCGCATGTTTAAGTTGCACCAGTGTGTATGATACATTAGGTTAAACCCACACTTTACTAATTTTACCTAAAGGTTTCTCAATAGTACCAACCTTTTGACTACCTACAAACTTAAGAACAACCAACAAAAACATGTTGATCTCGAAGAAACAGAACATAACAGAAAAAGCAAAACGATTCGGTTTTTGTTTTTCTGGGTATTACTTTTTCCTTATTGACATTTTGAAATCAGATGGCTTTTATAATACCTTTACTACATGTACTACAAAAACATATTTATTAGTTTAAAGTATATGCTCTTATACTGGTGAAAAATTAGCAATATTAAAAGCACAAGCAGGAAATTTATAAAAATATGAACAATAATAAAATTATAATAATAACGGATGAAATTTGTAAAATTGAATTATAACTTATAAAAGATGTATAAAAAAATGTTAATGTTAATAGCCACCATGGCTATGACCAGCGGTTCTCAAAGTGTGGGGCGCGACCCCCAAGGGGGGCGCAATGAAGGCTCAGGGGAGACCCAAAGCTGGATTGAAAAATTAATTAAATTTACTTACAAAATAATAAAGCAAACTTTTAATTTTTAAAATTACAACAAGTGTATAATTTTTAGTCAACGTCGTAAGAGTGCCGAACATTTTATTTCTTTTAGTTTATCAGAAAATACAGAAAAAGATGCAAACCTTCTACAATGGACTGAAAAGGTGAAAAGCTTTGTAATGAAGCTAAGTTTGTACGAGGGCGGTCTGAATAGTGACAATGTGGAGCTATTTCCTAATCTTAAAATTATGATTGAAGATATGGATCTCAAAACTATTCCAACCAATGCAAAGAAATGCTTTCTTAAACACTTAGAAATCCTTAAATCTCGTTTTAAAAAATATTTAAATGAAAACTTGGTTGGCATGGATTCAAAAACCGTTCAAACCATCAGTCGATGAGTGCTCCCTCAACATGAAGGAAAAAGAAAATCTCATTGACCTCTAAGGTGACACTGGGCTTGAAATGAAGTTTAAAGAATCTTCTCTCACATCATTCTGGATTGGTGTACAAAAGGAACATCCAATTTTGAGTGAAAGGGCATTGAAAATACTCACTCCTTCGCCACCACTTATTCTTGTGTAACTGGGTTTTCTGCTCTAGCTGCCATGAAGAGTAAATATCGCTCAAGACTGGATGTGACCAAGGAACTCAGAGTAGCGTTATCAGAACTGACACCGCGTTTCAAGAAACTATGCGCAGAAAAAAAAACAAGTACATCCTTCACACTGAAGCTCTTTTTATTATTATTGCTTTGAGTTACAAATAACAATTATGTACTAGAGTAGCTAAAATAATTAAATAAATTGTAATTCTTTGTATAGAATTTGTTGTTTGATTACGATTAAACCTATTGCCCCATTAGAGTATGCATAGAATGTGCAAAACTTAACTAAATAAAAAGTGACTGTAAAATGTCAAATGTGACTCCCTTACATGCGCTTTAGCACGCTTACATGTAGGGGGGGCCCGGTTTACAGCTGGATTATGCAGGGGGGCTCGAAGTAAAAAGTTTGAGAACTGCTGGCTATGACAAATAAAAGTCAACGCAATAAATATTAAAAAAAATAGTTTCAAGTAAATCTACATAAACAAAAAACATTTTATTTCAATGATACTCGTACGATAAACTTATTTATTGAAGTATTAATTTTAATAACATCAAAATTAACTTAAAGGTTTGTTAACTTTAGAAGTTTAATTCTTTGGTATTATATAATTTACAAAAGGCGTGGTGATATTTGTTATCTATTTAGGAATAAGGAAATTCCGTGATTGTACTAAGCAACATAAGTTTGTAATGTAACAAGTTTCTTCGAACGCAAACAAAAGTTTTAATGGAATCTCAAATGCCGCAGCAATTTCCAACATAGTTATCGAATTAACTGAACCCATGGAAAATTAATGCTATGCTTTGTTTGTAATAAGATTACTGAAAGTAACTTTAGTTCACAGTTCATTGTAAGATATACGAGTATGTATATACGTATTACGTACGTAACTACATTACTAAAACATCTTCGAACACTTAGGGCATCCGCATATGAGGCGACTGATTGCAAACCTAAGCCCCGAATCTGCCCGAACCGAATGTGATTGCAACTGTGTTGTTAGTGAGAGAACAAACGTGTATACGAGTGAGAGAAAACACACGGCACTAACTAACTAAACTGATTTCAAACTGGTTTTGAGTACGTTTGCAACGAGTCTTTTTCTCGGTTGTAGGGCATGGTTGGTTGCATGCTTTTGATGATGACATCATGAACAGAGATCTGCCGAATACTATTGAAAGTATTTAAATACATACATACAAACAAATACGACAAAATAAAATCCCCTATTATGCTATTATTAAAAATTCTATAGAGCCACGGAACACGGCTCGACTACCACTTTAGTTTCAGTCGTGCCGTGTGTCTTCTCTCACTCGTATGCACGTTCGTTTTCTCACTAACAACACAGTTCCATTATCATTCGGTTCGGGTCGACTGTTTGCAAACTAGTCGAGCCGTGTTTCGTGACTCTATAGAATTTTTAACAATAGCATAATAGGGAATTTTATTGTGTCGTATTTGTATTTATGTATGTATTTAAACACTTTTGAATAGTATTTGTGCACATCTCTGTTCATGATGCCACCATCAAAAGCATGCAACCAAGCATGCCCTGCGACCGAGAAACATAGTCGCTCAAAACGTTCTACCAAACCAGTTTAATTTCGTTCATTCCGTGTGTTTTCTCTCATTCGTATACACGTGCGTTCTCTGACTAACAACACAGTTGCATTCTCATTCGGTTCGGACAGATCGGGGCTCGCGTTTGCAATCAGTCGATCCATGTGTGGACGGTCTCAGTCTTGAGATACCGACGAAAACAATATTCGAGTTGTATACATAGAGGTATAAGAATAGAGTGCGCAGGAGACTGAATACTGCGATAAAGGCAAGGAGAGAGATAGCTGCCGAAAGTCCTCTTCCTGGCTTACCCCCTACCTCACCGCCAATCAACCAAGCCAGCTGCAGCGGTTCGGCTAGAAAGAGACAGATAGGACACTCGGCAGCTATCTCTCTTTTTGGCCTTTATCGCTTCCTCTTACACGCGGTAGTAGCCTTCGCGCACTCTAATCTTATATCGCTATGGTTGTATGCATGCCGGTGGTATCCGACAAGTTCTGCGTTTTAATTTTGTTCGGTTGCATTTATAAATTATCTGGTATTAAATCAGATATAGGACACAATTTTACATATAACTGCCCCTCCGCAAATACGAGTCTTTGTATAATACGCCTTTTAATTCCAGCAGGGTGTCTTTACTGGTATATATTCACATTATTTAACATTTAACAAATATATTTCAATTTATTAAGACGCGAACTTTTGAATATATAAAAAATAACAAAAATATAGACTTAGCCCACTTTCAAACCGGCTCATTTATAATTATTACATTGGTGACCATAATATCCATTCATTTTAGAACAAGCAGCCTGAGAAACAGAACAAGGAAGCGAAACAAAACAAAGCAATCAGAAACACAGGCAGGGAACTGAGAGCTTCAAACAACAAAGTATCTAATGAAATTACTTATTGTTTATAATAATATTTTTTCTCAGAAATTTGTTTAACAAGTTCCTAATATAATTACTGTAAGTTTACCGTTTTTGAGGTAGCAATGTGTTAAATTAATTTGTAGATTTCCTGTTTTCTTAATCATTAATAATTAAAAAGATGTTATTGTTTTAAGAGTTTTTGTATGTCTTCAAGACAGGTAAGGTACATGACAATATATTTCCTGTACAAAGTAAGTTTTAAAATTATTCGAATAGTACAATCGTTTACGTAACAGGTAACTTTTGTTATGTTCGATTAACCTTAAATACGCGTAACTGTATTTTTGCGGATGTGCAAATTTTATTTCCTTTCCTTTCATAAAATTTAAGTAAAATAGACCGAATTACTTTATCGCAAACTTAAACTTTTCTCAAATAAAAAACTTAAAGGCCATTTCTACTTATTATTTGCATAGTTAATAATTTTTTATAAGAACTGAAAAGCTAAGCAGTATTTAAAAATTGCGTAGTGTGCTAACTAAGCAAATAATTAATTAATAATATATTTCAATTATCAACGACAACCATGCAAATGTAAATATAACTATTAAACAATCGCTAGGTTATCTGATACATAGTAATAAATATTATGTTCAATAAAATCATTGGAGATATTGTTTATTTATTATTGAAATACATACTACATAAAAATTATTAGCACAGTTTTACTTCTATTACATATGTTTATCTAGTGCACAGTTATGTTACATTTATATATAAATTACGTCTAAAAATATTTATGTTATATACATAATTAGTACATAAATACTACATTTAAGTTTATAGGATTAAATTAAAGATGCCGAGAGAAATAGAGCGGATTGAACACTTCTCCAATACTAAATAAATCCTAATCCTAATCATTAAAAAAAAAAAATTAAAACAAAAGTAAACGAATAAAAATATCGTTCAGTTAAGATGAGACTTGTAAGAAAAATTGTTCCCTTGCCCCAATTGATCAGCTGCTTACAACATAAATATAGGGACCCCTGCCTTATAGTACAAATAAAAACTACGTAAAGTACAGTCAATCGATTTAGCTAAAGCCATAATAATTATTTGTCCTAAATTAAACAACTCCTTAAAAGCAAAAAACAAGTAGAAGTAGAAAATAGCTTTTCCTTTTAAAACCAATATTACGATGTGGCATTAGTCGCTCCAACTTTCAATTCATAACAAGTTGGCATTTCTGTACCAGTTATCAAAGTGTTTGATCTGTCTAATTAAATATTCAGGTTTTACTGCATTCCTTAACCCCTTCGAATATTATTTCAAAATAAACGTTACCTCTGTACTATATAATTTAAGTATTGCATCTATTAATGAAGGACATTAAAACAATTACAAATTTTGCAGTTAGCACATTATATCATAGCGTAATTATTAATTTACGTAATAGAATTTAACTATTGTTGAAAATAATATTAAAAAAAAGTAAAAGAACATACAATAAATTTTACAAATACAATATTCAACAAAGCATTTAAAGAGTTAATGGAGCTCTGTGATATGTGACACTGTTTTTATAAATTATTATTCCTTAAAACACAAAAAGTAAATGACTAATGTTATCATATTCCTTATCAACAAATTACAAATCTGTCATAACTTTATGCTACTTTTATTTTACGATTAAAAACAACTATCTTAAACAAAAATCAATATAAAGTTTGAAGTCGCGAATTCAATATGTCTAAATTAATATATAAAATAATAAAAATAAATAATATAGCAAAAATTATTGACAAAACATTGTAACATAACCAAAAACATAGACAGACGCCATTTGTAAATTGTGCAAGGTATTCACCTGTCTGTACTTTTTTTTAAAACAATTTTTAATATAAAAGAGTATATTATATATTTGACAGAAATATAAAATAAAATTAATATTCATTTAAAATTTAATAATTAACTTACATGTACATAGTAACGTTGTTGTATTTCACGTAATCCCTAATTATCATTAAAGACACTAACAAACGACTACACAACACTAAAAAAATACACAGACTGATTAAATTTATTTCTCGTCACATATCCAACTCCATCTCCAGACGCAAGCGATTCAGCTGTTCGGGATAATGGTTTTTATATTTCTTTGTAACTGCTAGCACCATCTAACTGACAAGAGAAAAATATTATTATGGAATCTGTGTATTGGTTTGAGTTTCTGATAAGTTTGGGATAAGTGCGAACTGTCAAATTAAGAGAAAGATCATCCAGCATATTTACTATTTTTGGAAATAATATTTTAGTTATACTGAGCTATACATTAGCAAATATAAAGTTTAGTAAATATGGCAAACCCGAAATATGCAAACCTACCAGGAATTGTAAGTATTGCTATTTAAAGGAAATCACATATGCCTGCAGGAGTTCATGACAAGTCACTTATGTGTCATTCTAACATACTTATGTTAAGGTGGGGCAATTTTTTTTAATAAGAAGATGTATTTTACTTTAGGCTTACGATCAACCTGATGTATACGAAACGAGTGACCTTCCAGAGTCCGAACAAGGTTCTGATTCCTATGAAGATGAACCAGAAAATGAAAATATTGAGCGCCTCCATATCTCAGCAAAAGATGCATTTACTAAATTTAAAGGCAAATCTCTGACTGGGTATGTAGACTTTTCTGATAGACTAAGCCGTAAAATTCGAACAGGATATGATGCTAGATCTGGCGATTGGGAGTTAGCAGCAGAAGGAGAACAAGAAACTCCTGTTCAAAAGTATCAACGTATTAGATGTGAAATTGCAGAGTTGCTAGAGGAAGTTTCTGTTGTACACGATGCATCAACAGATGAACAGAAAGTAAAATAAAGATAACAATATTTATTAACAGATATAAATATTACTTATGATTAATGTTACTAACTATTCCAGACAACTAATGAAGATATGATAAAGCAATTAGAAACAACACGTCGTCTGATGGAAGAACTACAGCTTGAAGAAAAATTGGGTCCAGATGGTTTAATATCTGGAGATGCTAAGAATGCTAACATGAAGTATGGTTTTATTAATGTTGATAAAAAAGTTTCTTAAATATATTGGTTATTAAAATTTCTTTATTTTATAGAAAACTAAAAGCGCAACTCGAAGAATTCAAGACTTCAGCAACAGATAAGCACTCTAGTGCTGAACCAAAAGCTAAAGATTTATCAAATATTTTACAAAATACAAGAGTTGCTGATTTGGAAATGAGGTATACCTATAAATCATCTAATTAATAAGATTATTAAATACATTAATCGTAAACAAAATTATAGATTACATAAAATTGAATCTGTCCTTGGATATACACCTGAGAAAATGGCTCGCATAAACGCCACCACAGGCAGCTCTACTTTAATTGGGGCCGCACAAACTGTGGGTTCGCGCATAGCTCTGATGCAACCATCACAATTAGACTTAGTAGAGGTACGCCTTGGAAATATTGCTGCTAAAATGGATGGTATTGTTCAACAATCAGGAGGAGGTCAAGTTTCAGAACGTGACCAAAAGGTAGTCTAGTGAATTTCAATTATTTTTTTGCTAGAACAACTCATGATTATTATTATGTTTTACAGATTATTGCTTTATATGATGTAGCTAAAAATATAGAACCGATGGCTCAGCTCGTTCCTGAACTCCTGCAGAGGATGAAAGCTCTGGAAGTTTTGCACAAGGAAGGTAAATATTATAAAAGATTATCAAAGTGTTACATTTTACAGCTTTAAACTAAAATGGTTTATCATCTCTTAGCAAGCAACTTTAGTAAATGGTTAGCGGAATTAGAGTCTCTGCAGAGTACAATTACTTCTGGAGTACAGAATAACAAAAACCTACTGCAAGGGGTCCAAGAAGTGTTTGCCCAAAATCTACAAAACGTTAATGAAGAAATAGCCAAAATAGATACTCGCATTAAAGCATTGGGAAAGAAATAGTTTGCAGAAAATCTATACACCTCATTTAAGAAAAATTCTCATACGTTTGGTAAAACACTAGAAAAAACAATTTGAATTATATCATTGCTAAAAATATAAAGCAGTTAATTTATTAAAACTTTGTAGAACAATAAAATGAATATTGTAATTATATTAACAAATTTAATACAAATATTCCTTTTTATATTTTATTCGAAATATATGTAATGTAAAGTCAAATAAACAAGTTTTACAGTTCATAATTATTTATTACAAACCAATTTTTATAATACATTATATAATAAAGCGTAGTTATTATTTAGAAGCGCAACTTCTGGAAGAACCACTTATTCTTTCCACTCTTGTAGCGTTCCTCAAATTTAACGCGGATTTGGAAACGTGACTTCTTCCTCTTCATGGGGTCCTTCAAATCTTTTACCGCGGTCTTTTGTTCTAATGAAAGATCAACTGTATAACGAGTTGGCATAAGATGATTGTAATTAAGAACCTGAAAATTAAAACACATTTTAAATATTGTTCATTGATCAGACACATATACTACTTTCTAGCCAAAAGCCTCGATATATATTTTGTTATAAAAACTGGTAGAATAATATTTATTCCTAAAATTTTTAACTTTAGTCCGTGCTATTATAGCTTGCTCAATTTGTTGTAAACAATAGATCATTCTAGTTTACAGCACTAAATTATCTGTGTAATTGTGAACAAAATGAAGACCATTTATTTTTCTAGCAACATAACCTAAAAATGAGATAGAATATTCTGGCTAATATTCATTCTAGATTAAAAATTAATGAAACCACGTTATTATTAGTTTAGTACAAAAAAAAACATTAGCAGAGGGTGCCTTGAATGCACAAAAAGAAATAGGGGGTGCATTTGATAGGTTATCGTATATTGAGAACTAGCTAGAAACTGATATATATTAATATATTAGTATAGAAAGTAAATTTACCTTGATGAAAGGCTTTATCTTGGATCGCTTGTGGAGTTTTCCTTTACCCATCCTCTTGTGTACTTTCCTGGGGTATCTATCAATACCAGCTACTAGAGCATGGCCGTATTGTTTTTCGGAAGTTCCATCATCAAAATTCCTCATGACGATAGCCTTCTTACCAGCGTAGCGCCCGCTTAACACGAGCACCACCTTACCAGCTTTCATAATCTTACCCATTTTGTCTGAAACAGTTAATAGATTTTTAGGTTATGGTTTCACTTAACACTCTTTGTAAGCGGTATGTTTCCACATTTAAATATTCTAAAGTCTTATTAGTTAGCTACAAATGCACTTGAATTATTTATATTAATTTTTTTTTGCAAACAATTACACAAACATTCTAAATAACATGTGTGTTTGGATGGTATTATGACGTATGAAAGTTGTGAGAAAATATAGAATTCTAATGCACTTTAACTAAGAAATATGGCACCATAAAATTTTAAAAAGATTCACAACATACCACTTAACTATTATTTGATTTAAAATTATTTAAATATAGCTTTTTTACCCCGATGATTTAAGATAAAACCCTACAGAAAAACGCAATGTACTTACGGCTTCAACGCAACCGGAAAAAGAGCACTGAATACCACTGTGATGAAGTTGTGTATTTCACTTGATCACGGCCAGTAACTTTGCACGACTCTACAAACTACAACACTGATAAAAATAAATAGATGGCAGCATACAGCACACACAAAATTTTAAACAAATGTCAAACTCAAAATTAAGTTTTATGATTTTCGAGTTTCTGATTAAAAAAGACTGCAATATAAAATAAAGTAAAAGTTTTTTTTGCAATGTGAACAAAATTTTTTCGTTTTAATATATAAAGTGTGCGTTTAAATGTTGTATGTATTAAAATTTGATAACAGAAAAATACTTCGAAGATACAGATCGATAAGGTAGGAAGCATTGTTTCTTGTTATATAAGTTGCCATTATTTAGGCGCAAACAAAACATCAAACGTTTCTAAATCTATATTTGATTTGTAGAATATTTCAGGAAAATATAATGCCTCTAAAACAATATTCTTAGATAAAATGTAACGATTTATGTATACCAAAGAACATCAGAAATGTTATAAGATATATGAAAGAAGCACAGCTACACAATTCTTTATGTTATAATTGAGTCACAAAAAGTTTCACAAAAAGAACAAAAACGCTCGCAAAATTGACACGGCTGATACGGCGGTAGCTATGCCACATCATGTGACCTTTGTGTAAAAAGGTTTGCGAACCTAGGAAGCCATTGAAAGCATTAAAAAAATATATCACCTTCCTGAAAGTAATAATTATTAATTAGTATGTGGTTCCTTCACTCAAATAATTTTTTATTCTCATAATAGACTTAGTATGACGATTCTCTGCCCTTCTTTCTTGCACAAGTTCGCCCCTGACTAGTTTTAGCTACGCATACTTAATTTATCGTCCACATTAATAATATAACTAAAATCTTGGAGTAGCTCCCACATTCCATGTCAGTGGTCCCCCCTATGTCCCCACCGGAGTAAGCGTGCGGCGTCTAATTTGTTGATCGCGACGCCTAATCCAGCCTGGCGTGGTGACGACGAAATGTCAGAACTGTGTCTGTCCCTGCCCTAGTCCAAAATATGAGGCAATATTTGAGACGTCATTTTATCAGATGTTTATTTCCATTAGTTTATTTTGGTAGGAGGAGGCGCCGGAGAGGCGCATGAATGAAAATGATAAATTACCAAATTAGGGAAATTTATACGGTTATGAAAAATATTGTGAACTGAGAAAATATTGTGAAAAGAGATATTAAGGGGGGACGATGGTCTAGAATTTAAAATAAATCGATTTTTGTTTTTTGATATTTTCAAAGTGTAGTCCATTAAGAATATACTAAAGGCCCGCATCTGAGAGAGGGCAGACGGCACTACTGCCCCGACGCCTCCACAAAAGAGGAGCCACTACAAGAAAGGGGCCTCCACAATAGAGATCAATTCACCAAATTTTTGAAAGACTTGACGGAAAAAAATGTTCCTTTTATTCCGAAAATAATTACTACGCTCGTTCGTTGCCTCAAGGCCTTCACACCTCTAAATCAAGAGCCGGATTCTGATAGATATACTGTTTTCTCTATGTCCGTCATCCATCTTTTCCCTTCACTGCCTCCTTGTAATAACTGCCCAATATTCTTTTGGCTTTTTACCTTTTTCTTACACGAAAACTTAATGTGCTCCAATGTTTCTATCCCCGTTCCGCTTCTATCCCCTTCTCCTCGTTTCCCAATCTGAATCTTGCAATCCTTCTCATGTTTTTTCAATATATACTATTTTAACACCGAAACCTAGTTAAAATATCCTAACTACCCTAAGAATACAGCAGTATTGTGACAACGCTCTCTGTTACTAAGCTACCTTTATATACCGGTATATTCCTTGAGTGAATGACACATAAAAGCACTCGTATACATCGGTTAAAAATAAATTTCTGGTGTAAACATGTGGTTCCAAATAATGTCATATTTTTAGCACATCTGAAACATGTAGTCAGAATTTTTCATTAATTTCAGTGTCACATGAAAATCGAAATATTTGGATTCCTTTGGCGTGATTCGTATATTTATAAACTGATCGCTATTCCCGATTATTAAGAGGAATTTCTGGAATCTGTGTTGGTCATTTTCGCAGTTTTAATTATGTCTTCCATGTACAATAATTTTAAGTTGAACGAACTAAATTTAAATATATAGTTCTTTACGGATTAAATTTTAACAGGATAGAATTTTTTTAACGCATTCGAGCCTCGAGCAGCACGCAAAGTATTATGATATTATAGAGAAGGTAAACAAAGATAAATAAAATAGACTACCTATTATTCTATACAGACTTTAGTTGACTAAAATATGGCTAAATATTAAGCGGTGAAATTTAAATTTTAAATAGCTATATCTCCGCCAACTTTTCAATAATTAAAATAATTAAAAAGCTACATCGTTTTTTTGCTATTCACAATGGACTCTGCGTGTAGCCCCTTCGGTTTCATGTGTCGTATAAGTCCACATTTGAGTTCGCGTCTGATTCTAATGGGCTTGTGTCCTATGTCTTAATTTCTATAAAATTGTCCTATTTATTGATAAAGTGGGTTACTAGGACCTTAAATGTTCAATTATTTTCTTAATAACTCCTTATATTGTAGGAGATATTAAGAATTAAAAAAGTCATTTTGACTCTTTTATTATTAAAAATTATTACATTCCAATTGCATGTGACATCGACAGAGCGTAAAAGAGATATATTCTTGACAGAACTCTGACAAGTTTAGAAGTTACCAACCTTACAGCTCACAAATCTCTGCTATACGTATTTATATATCTAAATATCAAATATTATTTACAGCTATTTCGAGGAACAATCAAATTTCAATATTATGTCTGCCTTAGCAGAGTTAAATAAAATAAAAACTTATTATTCTATGACTTGACTTGATTATTTCGACTACCAACAGCTACAAAACATTACCACAGCACTGACCTACTCAACAAATAATTAACGTATAAAATGCATTTCACGTCATACAAATGGCCGACATCTCTAGCGCTAAAACTACAATACAAATTTTTAATTGCTATATCTCCGTCAACATTTAGATATTTAATAAAATAGACACGCCAATACACATTTATTAACATCAATTTCAATCAACAATTGAAAAATCGACCACTACATCGAGCACGAATTCTTTATTCAGTCAGTGGTCAGTCCGAACTGCCAGGTGCACCACGTGCCAAATTTCTAAGCCACGAGTAATGAGCCACTACAAACAGACTTGCATATACCCGTGTCGTCAAATTATTATTTCTGTATATCCTGTTGACAAGATTAGATACTCTTTGAAGAATTTTCTTGTTTCGTTTATTTATACAACTACAACAAAGTCCAATGTTTTGTAGGAGCCCGTGTTTTGGGATAACTTGCTGACGGAAAAAGAAAGAATGATTTCAAATAAATATGTTTTGAAAATTATGTAGAACACATTAAAAATAGTATATCTTGGAGTTATGAACGTGTACACTTAGAAGTTAATGAGTCTTGTTTATGATTAATGAATAATATAAGGTGGATTCATAAGTAAATATTAAGAAATGAGGCATTGACAGCGACTCTCCGCAGACGTCACAAAAAAAAAGTAACATTGTGGTGTTACCCATAATTCATTACTGGATTATTTGAAATCGAAAAACGTTTCTGTTTTTTTTATTATTGATTTTTCAATTTTTTACAGCACTTAAAAGTCAAAATACTGATTTTTCATGAAAAAAATCAGAAACATTGTTGTTTCAATATACGTCAATAATATTAAAAAAAAACTCGACAGCGTTACCTCCAGAGATGTCCGTTTTTCATATACACATACTCAAAATGTAAATACAAAATAGTAAATACCTATTTTCTATTTTGTATTTACATATCTTTTAAGAGTATAGAATTTTATATTTTATTTGAAAACTTTTACAAACCTATTTTCTATTTGGAAAATACAAAATACTACTATTTTTTGAATATAAACTTAAAACCCCACCAACATTAGCACCATCTATGATCTAAAAGTATCTGCATAATTGTCTTAATAATTCTAATTTAAAATGATAGATGTGCCTATTAATTTATTATCTTTCCTGTAACCCCCGAGTAACCAGAGATGTTGTGCACATCTGTGCATCACCAGAGAGGTGAAGACTTAAAACTCTATATCTCCGACAGTTTTACTCAATCGACTTCAAATTTTCACACAATAAACTTCATATGTTGTACATTAATATAAATAAATAAAAAAAAATTAAAACTTTAGCCCCCCTTAATCTTCGAATTGTCTTTTTCCTTTTTCTTGGTGTGTGGCTACAATTGACTTGGAACCAGAGTAACCTCCGCGTTATACGAGGGGAACCGTATTAATTTCATCTAAACAATACGTTCATTAAAAATAATGAACTACGTCGTAATATCAGCACGGACATCATTATCACAAGGAATTTAATTAGAACTTGAAGCAGACACGTGAAAGCCGTTAACGTTATACGTACAGCCATAAGCGTCCGCAAATAATTTGCCAGAAGTAACCAAAAAAGTGCAAGAAGCCGTGAACAACATAAGTGCATGGTGCATAAGTCAAGGAAATGGCAGATTGCATTAAACGAAACGAAATCGGTGCATGTTAATTTCACCAACAAAAGGACTAGTTGCATTCCGTTTATTAAAATTAACTAGAAAAAATGGTATTAGATAGTTTATATAAACTAGTTATAACAATATTATAGGTACTAGAGCTTACCCCCGTCGCAATACGACGTCTTTTTAGTGTGTATGATCTGAATCCAACAAAATAATTCGTAATTTCAAATTTTAATTCTATTTTCAAATTAAAATATTTAACTTGCCCAATAATAAAATAATTTTTCATATAAATTAAACAAAAAAAAATATTTTCAATTTATTTGACCAACTTTTTTTCAAAATTTGGGATTTTTTTTTTCGATTCGTAAATCAGGTACCAAAGTTAACCCATATATCAAATTTCAACTTTCTAGCCCAATATTTACTCTCGGCAAAAACCGCCCCTGTGCCCCCAAATAAAGTTTTTGAATTTTGAATTTTTTTTTTTAATAACATGTTTTATTATTAAGTAATACAAAATTTGAGTCTTCTTCAAAGTTTCCTACCGAGCCCTCTAATTTTCTCAACGCCCCCATATCCAATTTTTCAATTTCTAAATATCAAAAAAATGTTAGAATTGACCACCGTAATACACAAGCCAAATTTCAACTTTCTATCTTTTACGAATTAAAAGCTATAGAGCAAAAAGTAAGACTTTTTTTTTTAGTTTTTCCAAAATTACGGGTTTCCAGCAAACTCAGGGGAAAATTCAAACTTTCAAAAAAATAGCAAACTTTTAAAAACATTTACGAAGCCGTTTTCATTCTACCATACGAATTTCAGCAACAAACAAACATATAAATATACACTTGGAACGTTATAATATAGGATAATAAAAAAAAATAAGCGTCCTCAGAAACTTTTCCAGAAAAAGGCAAAGTATAAATCTATGTAACCTCTGCGTACGCCTATGGGTAGAGATGTCTGTAAACACATTCATATAGCTGGTAACTCGAAAACAAGGTGTTGTTTATAGTGACAAAAAATGTCAAAACACATTTAGCGGTCCGGTGATGATTGATGCTGCACATGACGATGAAATTGACAAGTTCAGCAATTATTGAAATATGCGAGTTAGCTAATGGTTTATTGATAGATTTAAATATACGAAAAAATAGCCATGGAACATTAGACTAATATTAACAAACGTTTCACAAGAATATATCTTAAGCGATTGATGTTTTGGCCATCACTGTTTTATTGCATCTAAATGCAAAAAATGTCAGTTTGATTTACGTATGTGAAAAACATATTGCATATTTAAAAGTAGTTAAAAATTTAAAATTTGAAATATTTCCGTCTCAACTTTAGTAAACAAATATGTATGCCAAGACATAATCTTTTAATTTATGTATTTTCTAATGTACTATTTTATACAGCTTTGTAAAACCTAACTGAAATTTCATTAAAATTACTCAATGTCTTAATTTCACTTTATGTCTTTATATTGATAAAGTTGGTTACTAGAACCTCAAATGTTCAATTATTTTTTAATAACTCCTTCCTTTTAATAACTCCTCCCAAAAAAGTCGTTTTGTCTCTTTAATTATTAAATGAATTCAACGTTGTACAACATTCCAAATGCATATGACCTCACAACCGCTAGTTGCTATCTCTTTTATACAATAGAGCGTAAAAGAGGTATATTCTTGACAAAACTCTGACAAGTTTACAGGTTACATATTTATATATCAAAATATCAAATATTATTTACAGCTATTTCGAGGAACAATAAAATTTCAATATTATGTCTGCCGTAACAGGGTTAAATAAAATAAAAACTTATTATTCTTTGCCTTGACTTGATTATTTCGACTACCAACAGCTACAAAACATTACCACAGCAATGACGTACTCAACAAATAACTGACGTTAAAATGCATTTCACGTCATACAAATATGGCCGACCATCTCTGGCCCTAAAAGTACAATTCAAATTTTTAATTGCTATATCTCTGTCAACATTTAGATATTTAATAAAATAGACACGCCAATACACATTTATTAACACCACTATAAAATGAGGACACAAGCCCATTACTTGTATTTATTTGAAGATCTACAACAGAAAAATATTATTATGTTCAACATAAGGCAAAATTCAGTTAATTTGTATATATTTCCAAATGTTTTAAATTTGTATTACTGTCTACTTACTGTTTTGTACAACTGCACCACGCCTGATATAATGGCAAGAAAGATAACTCATTTAGAATGAATGCAGGGTACTAGTGTTTTATGTAAACACTCTACCCTTGATATAATGGCAATACACAGAACCTTTGGAATGCATTCAGAAAACAATACGTTACTTTACAAAGCCTTAAAGGCGGGTTCTCACGGGGTGATTTTACTTGAATGATTTTGGTTCATGGATAAGAAGAATAAGAATAATTGAACGAGTTAAGGTTCACACTGTTCAATTAAACTGATCATCAATTGAAGAAGAAATTTATGTTTTAACTTAGAGCATATATATATATATATATATATATATATATATATATATATGGAGAGAGAATACTGGACCTGAAAGTGCGTCCAAAATGTGTGTGAAACAGAAAGGTATATGTTCCTATTTGTTCTCCATGCGCATGCGTCGAAAGTGACAGTTGTCAAGTTAAAGCTGTCTAGAGATAATACGTGACAGTTGTTAAATATGACATTATATTGATGTAGAATAATGTAGATATGTATAAATATAAATAAACTATATATAAATATAACTAAAAACTTGAGTTCTGTACACTCCAAATATCAATTGTGTTCGCCGTTATCCCTACAACGAGTTCTGTATATGGAAATATAATTTCATTCCATATTTAATATTTGTTGTATCTTAATAGAATATTAATATTTATTATATCCAGACAGCTGTCACTTTCGACGCATGCGCATAGAGAACAAATGGGAACATATACCTTTCTCTCTCGCACACATTTTGGACACACTTTTAATCTATAGGAAATATAAGCTATTCACTCTCCATGTATATATGCTCTAAGCGTTTTTACTACACACGTCAGATTATAAATAGCGCGAAATATCTGTATTATATTATATTATATATATGATATAAATATAATATAGAACGATATAAATATTTCAAATTAAAAGTGGAATTAAAATTTGAAATGAAATTCAATTCACACACAAAAGACAGTCGTCGCTTGCAACGGGGGTAAACACTGGTAAGTTAATAATGGCTTGGGCAGTGTAGATCACCTGACCTAATTATAACAAAGAACTGAATAGATTAATAAACTGAAGTCGTAGTAAAATATTATTATTTGCACAGAAATAAATAAGATCACACAAACAAACGCAAACACACCTACTTCTGACGTGGTATCGCTAACTTTATCGTTAATTAAGATTGTTTTTATTTAGTATTGTGTTTTTGTTAAAACATACAAATAGATATCGTATGAGTTGTGACGTAACAATGTTTGTGTAACCAGTAGATAATCGTGACGTATTTGTGACATAAACAAAACACATGGTTCAGAGGTAACTAACCTTTGGGACGCGTATTTAAAATACATATATACAAACGAATATAAACAGAGAAAAAGGAAGTAGCTTGTTTTATTCAAACACTGATTTTAATATTAAAAATGTTATTTCTTATGCCAGTACCAAACGATGCTAAGAAGACTGGACGCATAGTGTGGCCGATGCTGGAACTAAGTGTGTCCAACGTTCATGTTAGAAGAAGTTCGGGCTGTTGTCGGTCTTTTGACCCGCGTCAAAAAGGATTTTTCTACTGCACGAATCGTCGAACAATGGAAGATTTTATACTTAGTTTATTTACTTGAAAGTTTTTATTAAACAGTGTCAGTGTCAATAATATCAACAAATTAATAAAATAAATAAATCATTCGGATCAAACATTCGTTCCACCGTGTAGTAAGAAATTTGCCATGTCAATCTTCCAATATTTGATTCACACGCTGGAGGCAAGTGTTTGAATCAAACGTTCACCGCATCGTCAGGAGCATCTTTTTCGGTGCATTTGCTTTCATGACAGGGAGTGCGTGTGCCCTCCATGCATCTATTTGCCCGACACTGTTTATGCGCTTTATTTTATTATTGGCTAATTATTTTCGATATTTTTATTAATATGTAAAAAATATATCTCAATTTATAATTATTTTTATTTAGAAATATACTTGCTCACTCTGCAAATGATTCGAACATTGATATAATTTATCCCGATCCCGAAACGGTCAATCGAATTCAGATTTTCACTACAATTGCCTTGAAACAGTCTTAGGCCGTCTGCACACCGGTCGACTGATTGCAAACTAGCCTCGCAACAAAGTTGCCAACGAAAAAAGAGCCATGTCGAACCGTGTTTTGTGACTCTATAGATTTCTTTATAATAGCATAATAGGGGATTTTATTGAGTCGATTTCTGAGGTATTTGTATGTATGTATGTATTTAAATACTTTTAAAAAGTATTTGTGCACATCTCTGCTCATGACGTCACCATCAATAGCATGCAACGTAATTGCTCTGTGACCAAAAAACATAGTCGCTCAAAACGTGCTCAAAACCAATATCAAATCAGTTTAGTAAGGCCTAGACGGCCTTAGGTCCTCCGTACATGAGGCGACTGATTGCAAATCCGCCCGAACTGAATGAGAATGAAACTGTGTTGTTAATAAGAAAACGAACGTGTATACGAGTGAGAAAAAACACACGGCACGAACGAAACTAAACTGGTTTTGAGCACGTTTTCAGCGACTATGTTTCTCGGTCGCAAGACATGCTTGGTTGCATGCTTTTGATGATGACATCATGAGCTGAGATGTGCACAAATACTATTCAAATGTATTTAAATACATACCAATACGACACAATAAAATCTCCTATTATGCTATTGTTAAAAATTCTATAGAGTCACGGAACACGGGTCGACTAGTTTGCATTCAATCTACTCGTGTGTGGAGGGCCTTAATATACACATGTAGAGTAATATTTCCTACAAATGTAAAGGATTGTATTATTTTAAATGGTCCGCATTCCAGCAGTCCAATAACCTTGCTAATCCAACGAAGAGATTTCATTTATTCGGCCACCTAAATTTAGAACAGACTTCTTGAACTTTGAATATCAGTCAACAACTATTGACTGCAGAAATTCGGCCAAATTTACAATCGCCCTGAATTTATAGGCGCCGCGCCACACTTCCATCGACGACGGCGAATTAGGCAGACGCGACATTTAATAAACATGCCAGTCCCCTGCTAGGCTTGATAGAAGCCACGTGTTACAACTAATATTTATTTGCATATGAGAAAAAAACCTTGTACCTTGCTAAAATAAATGACTGGTTAAAAATAATAATGAAACAGATGTGATTCGCTAAGAATGCTTCAAAACAAAATATCAGTTTGTTGATTTAAAAGCTTTTAGTTCGACTGTTACGATCGCCGATGTAAACACTCTAATTCTAATTCTAATCTAAATTCTAATTTGTATTCAGAAATAAAATAGAGTTTACTATTAATACGCAACGGAAATTAACACACACTATCACAGAATAAAACTACAACAAATATTTCTTTTAATTTTTCAATTGTTGATTGAACTTGATATTAAATATAAATGTTTATTGGCGATTTTATTTTATTAAATATCGTAATGTTGACGGAGATATAGCAATTAAAAATCCCAATTGCAATTTTAGCGTTATATATGTCGGCCATATTTATGACGAAACATGTAGTGAGATAGGTCAGTTAATTGTTGATTCGATCAGTGCTTGTGGAATGTTTGTAGCTGGTGGTAGTCCTGTGTATCTAGTACGCATGCGTTATTTACCAAAGAATAATAAGGCCGTCCGCACATAGGTCGACCGATTGCAAACCTTAGCCCTGAATCTGCCCGAACCGAATGAGAATGCAACTGTGTTGTTTGTGAGAGAACGCACGTATATACGAGTGAGAGAACACACACGGCACGATCGAAACTAAACTGATTTGATATTGGTTTTGAGCGACTATGTTTCTTGGTCGCAGTGCAATTACATTGCATGATTTTGATGGTGACATCATGAGCAGAGATGTGCACAAATACTATTCAAAAGTATTGAAATATATACATACATACAAATACCTCATAATACGACATAATAAAATCTCTTCGTTGGAAACTTCGTTGCGCGACTAGTTTGCAATCAGTCGACCCGTGTGCAGACGGCCTAAGTTTTCATCTTATTTAACCCTGTTACGGCAGACATAATATTGAAATTTTATTGTTCCTCGAAACAGTTGTAAATAATATTTGATATTTTGATATATAAATACGTAGTCAGAGTCCTGTCATGAATATGCTATCTCTTTTACGCTCTGTTGTATAAAAGAGATAGCAACGTAGCGGACGTGATCTCACATGTCTTAGAATGTTCTACAACGTTGAATCCGTTTAATAATTAATGATTTATTATTAATTAATTGAAAAGACAAAATTATTTTTTTAATTGTTAATATCTTGTTAACATATAAGGAGTTATTAAAAAATAATTGAACATTTGAGGTTTTAGTAACCCACTTTATCAATACATAGTACACTTTTATAGATTAAGACATAGGACACAAGCCCATTACGTATTCCAATTTTCTGAATAAATAACTTAATAACATTCTTACAAGTGTCACTAAATTTAAGAAACACTGATACATTAAAACGTAACCTATGAGGTGGCTCAGGAACATGACATATCATTATAGAAAACATAACTATATTAACTAAATCTTTCAACTCCGTAAGAATATCAGTTGCTGTGTGACTTTGATATACTACAGCTGACAAGTGCACGTGCACCTAAATCACACTTCTGATATTATCACAGCTTCTTTCGTTCGTAGACAGTGGCGAATTAATTCGTTGAGCTAATGCCGGTACCAAACGATGCGGTGAACGTGTGAGTCAAATATTGGAAGATTGACATGGCAAGTTCCATACTACACGGTGGAACGAATGTTTGATTTGAATGATTTATTTATTTTATTAATTTATTGATATTATTGACACTGACACTGTTTAACAAAATCTTTCAAGTATAAAACCATCCATTGTTGGACGCAGAAATGTGCGTTTTTCAAATGCAAATACAAAATAGTAAATACCTATTTTCTATTTTGTATTTAAATATCTTTTAAGAGTATAGAATTTTATATTTTATTTGAAAACTTTTGCCTATTTGGAAAATACAAAATACTTTTTTCATTTTTGTTATTTCATAGTGTTAATCAGTACTAAAGTGTGTGAGTGTACTAAATGTGTTGTACTTTTAACGTACAGACTAGTGCGACATAAACATGCCACACTAATAGTATTTTTATGAAACAAATAGTTTCAAAACGAAGTCGGTCTTTATCAAAAAGAATTTTCATAATTATTAAAAAAATAACATTATATTAATAACATGAAGAGTATTCTATTTTCTCAAAAGCATTTTTAAAATACATATTTTGTACTTAAATACTAACATGAAATTTATTTTTTATTCTCTATTTGAAATAGGAATATAACGAGGTATTTGCATTTTGTATTTAAATGTTTTTCAAAAGCATTTGTGCACATCTCTGGTTGGACGATTCGTGCAGTGGTCATGAAATGTGGTTCAAGTGTGTGGTGGGGATAGAAGAATCCCTTTTGACGTGGGTCAAAAGACTGGCAACAGCCCGAACTTCTTCCAACATGAACGTTAGATACATGACATTGGTCATACTTAGTTCCAGCTTCGGTCACACGATGTGTCCAACGTTGGAAGGTGTTCGTAGCATCGTTTGGAGCCGGCACAAGTGGTCTATGGAGCGACCAGCTAGATATATTAAGTAGTACAAATGATCACTGGCCAACGTAGCTCCGGAAACTTTGTAGAAACACAAATAAACTGCGCTAGTGTTTAGAATTAAAGACGGATTGGTAATTTTCGCGAGAATACTACACACATGGTGATTTGTTATGAAATATTTTCACATTCCGTTGACTCTAAATCAATAATATTTGTTGAATTTCCGGTGTTTGTTGAACACTGTTTGAGTTATAGCTAATAACTTGAAAACTTTTCACTTCCGTTGAATTTTCCGTGAAATATTACAAAGCATTGAAACTCTTCAACAATTGTTTTATTATTAAAATCTCCAGAAAACAATTTAGGATAGAAATATTTATAAAAGTCTAAATTGAGCCCGGGTTCTTGGTAGACGTAAATATTTACAAAGATCTGAACAGCTCTATTCTGGATACTAAGACCATCTAATTTATTATTAATTGTAAATGATTAAAGCTCTCAGTAGGTCATTTATTATTTTACTTTCTTGTAAATATTATGTCTGTTCTTACAATTGAGCACATTGAATTATTTCCATACTAAACAGAGTTATGTGTATATATGTGGAAAACGACAGTACTATCCCACTTCTGATGTGGAAAACAATACCCAGTCCGCTAATCTGATGTGGAATCAAGGTACTCTTATTTAATTTAGGACAAATGTCAATTCAATTAATATTCAACTATGCAATATTTTAGTTTCTTGTCAGGATGATAAAGAATCACATAATTTGTTTAACACATTTATTTAATAAAATAATAACGATGATAATAATACAATAAGGTTACAATGTAAACATTAGTATTTACTTTACAAATACAGAACAACGAATGAACAAACCATCTTAAATTCTAGTTATTACATACTCAGTTCTACATTAGTTTTCAGCTAGATTTAATTGGTTTATTTTTATTACTTTTGAGAATGCGTTTAGTTAATTTCGGTAAGCACATTCCTTCACGTATTCAATCAGTGGTTTAAAGTTTCACACATTTTAATTGCTTTAACCTTTGACTTGGTTTCCGTTCACAATATACACTTATTAATCACATTCTTTTACGACTTTTCTAGCTCGGGTGTTATAGTTATGATTACTTTGTATGCTCGATTTATTTTTATGACTCCACATATATATATATATATATATATACCTAAAATATAGACCAAATAAAAAATTCATAGAGGACTCAATTTCTAACAATTTGTGCATACAAACATTTCTTTGTATATCTGATATATCTGATATTGGGTTCTATCCAGGAGCATAGCTACCGCCGTTTCAGCCGTTTCAGCCGTATCAATGATATGGACACCCCGGGCTGCAGGGGCTCCAAACGTGTGTAAGCAAAAATTCCTAAAAATTCATAAAAAAGTGCCCAACATGCCTAAAGAAGTTTTCAAAAGTTACGAAAGTCAAAAAATGAATTTAAGTAACATGTTTTAAATATTACAATCGGAGAAACTCTTATGTTTTTCAAACGAAATAATAAAAGAGTATGCGAGAAAACAGTCTGCTAAATGCAGTAAAGACATGTCAGTTGATCTTTATGAACAATTAATTGCTTTGAAAACATGCTTAAAATCTGAAATTCAGAAAATACATTCCATTAAGGAACTCATGGAATTATTCCTGATAAAATTCAATAGCCTAGTATTCAGTTTTCCGGAGGTAATAACAGCTTGTGTTCTATTCTTGTCCCTTCCGGTTACAACTGCAATAGTTGAAAGAAGTTATTTGAAATTTAAACTGATAAAAAATTATCTAAACACTTCTATGGGACAGGAAAGTCTATCAGACTTCACACTATTGTCTATAGAGGCAGAAAATTTAGAACAACTGAAATCGTCTTCAGCTATGAATGATTTAATAAATAAATTCGCCAAACAAAAGGCAAGAAAAGTATATATCTGATTTGAATCGTTTGGCTAGCTTTGTTCCTAGGAGTAGAGTTCCTAGTTCCTGCCGTAACACTTGATTTGATTATTTCGACTACCAACAGCTGCAAAACATTACCACAGCACTGACCTACTCAACAAATAACTGACGTTAAAATGCATTTAACGTCATACAAATATGGCCGACATCTCTAGCGCTAAAACTACAATTCAAATTTTTAATTGCTATATCTCCGTCAACATTTAGATATTTAATAAAATAGACACACCAATACACATTTATTAACATCACTTTCAATCAACAATTGAAAAATCGATCACTACAAAATAAGTACACAAAAGATCTTTGAACGTTCTTTTAATTAAATATTTTGTTAATAAAATATATAGTTTAAATATGAATGTATAGTCTTAAGTGATAGCCTGTTTCGAACTTTTCGAAGCATGTTAAAACAAAAACGTAACTAAAGCGCAATAGTTATCCTAATCTCAAGAGGTAAATATTTCACATGTTAATCACTTCTCTGATTAATGCGTTATCTACCACTTAAACCCACACGCGGACCAGAGATAGTGTTATCGATTACTAATTAAGGTCCTCCTTCAAGTGAAGCACAGTATTTGGACATCGGTGTGGTAATTTGTTAATATCTTCAAATAATAATAATAATATTTTGTTGTAACATACGTTTTATGAGTAACAAACATTACAAATCTGAATTGTCATTTAATTAGATAAGAAAACGTGTTCGTATCTAGGAGAGGAGGGAGTGACGTTGGGAGGAGAGGAAGACAATGTCAGTTGCTGATGTAACAAACTACAATTATTGAGTACAAGCACTTGTGTTTTCCCTCGTTACTTTTCGTAATTATTTATCTATTAATAGTCGTATGTTAATTGTATCTTAATAGGCATTGATTAAATGGGATCATTAACAAAACTGAAAAGCAGTTAAAGGCATAATACAAGTTAAGGGCATGTACGTGTGAAGCGGTTATAACTGGATAAATTACGAACTATCAACATCTATATAACTAATTTTTAATAAAAATAGACAAAAATACGGAACTTTGAAGTGATCCCATAATAAACCAGAATGGCGAGGTAAAGGATAGATCAAGTAGCGAAATCTCTTAGTTTCTTAGTGATTTTCTGATGAACAAACTGTGCAAGATTGAGTAGTATGCCTACCTGCTAACTTGACCAGGCGGCCATTTTCTAGGTATCATGTAATCAGTGTTTATGTCTCACTCACTCTCATGTGTACGGATAATGTCCTCTCGCTCCTACTCATAGCGGAATTAAAATTGGGTCTAGGGGATGTTTGGCCATTTGAATCGGCCTGTCCTCTTGTATAAAAGTTTTAATCATTTCGAATTTGAAATCACATCAAGTCGAAAAACCAAAAAGATTTCATAAGTTGATAAGTTTCTGCAGGTAACTCTGTCGAGTTTTTTTTTTATCGATTTTTCAATTTCTTACAGCCACTTAAAATCAAAATACCGATCAATTAGAAACTTTTGTTATTTTAAAATACGTTGAAATTAAAAGAATTTAAAAAAAATTACCAGCGTTACTTCAGTATTTATGTAAAGAAAGAGTGTGCGAAATTTCAAAAGGATCGGTACAGTAAATTTTGAGCTAGAGAGGGCACCGACTCGGAAAAAGCTATGTGTAAGAAACCACATTTAAAAGTTTCAAAGTAACACGAAAGCAGACCAGAGATGTGAAGTTAAAACTCTATATCTCCGACAGTTTTACTACTTCAACAATAAACTTAATATGTTGTAATAAAAAGAAAGTTGAAACCTTACCCCACCTCCACCCCCTTCAACTTTATTTGGTTATGAAAATAATTCGTCATGCATCAGTTTAGACCATCCAAAAGCTAAGGACCACTGTTCTCAACAGCTGTCAAATATATGTCTGGTAGTTTCGTTAATGCTGAAGCTAAAGTCATGAATTTTGTATAGATATAGTTAAGGAAGATTCACAGAACATAATCACAAAAAACTAAAAATATTCGCTACATGTTCTATGGTTTATATAGCCATGTCCTGTTTATTGTGGGACAGAGTTTATTATCCCAAATAAAATTTCTTTTTAATGCCATTTAAAAAAAATAAAGCTAACGTTCAATGAAGGTAATGCGTTCGATGAAACGTACGGCCAATTCCCGAGAAACGCTCCATAGCGACTGAATTCCCGAGTTAGGGAATTCAAATACGATTTTGCGATTCGATGTGAGCAAATCAAATAGGCAACTCTTTTTTCAGACACTACAGTCTGGTATAATAAACAAACTATAACTTCAACTATAATTCCTTAAAATTCCTAGTTTCTTTCACGGAAAATTATTTTCTCAATAAATAACTTACTCGTACTTTCACAAATACAAACATGGATTCCCTCTCGAACTAATAACAAAATTCCACATCAAAACAAGTCGGCATTTCTATTGTGTTATATTTATAAAATAAACAGCAGCTATAAAACAAAAGAAAATTCCTAATGAATCCATGATCCATGGTGATGACGTGGATCTTGTTAGCAAGTGATAGTTCCACGTCCTGGTGCCGTACCGTCTGATCGGTCCAGTGCCGTAGCGAGGAAATCCTGTGCGAGAATATTTTTAGGAATTCAAGTGTATGTTAAGCGACCTTTCTTTATTATCTCTCACGCAATATCAAGTTTGTTAGGCCTTGGATTTTGTAATAATCAATTTTAAACCACTCTCTTTGTCTGCACTAGGAATGGCGATTCTTCTTAAAAAAGATCAATTTTTTAATCGATTCGAATCGAAGTCTATAGGATCGATTCAGAAAAAAGTGTAGAAGATCGAGATCTGAAATATTGAATCCATCTGTTCCCTTCCTTTCCTCCTTTTAATAGTTGCTCCACCTTCGTACTTCCTGTCCACACAATCATCCCAGTGCTATGTGCTCCAGTGTCTTTACTTCTGCTTCGCACACCCTACACTTCGTTTCTTCTCCGTCCCCCAGTATCTACTTCCATTTCCCTCGTTCCCCAATCTAAATCTCGCAGTTCTTCTAACATTCTTCAGGTCACTCTCCTTTCTCCTCATATACCTTGGCATCCCACATTCCCATAATTTTCTAAACCTGGCATTGTATCTGCTTCTATCCATTTTGCTCATTCTTCCTGCCGCACTTGTTCTCACCACCTCCTGAGTCCCCATTCCATTTCTTTAATGTATTCTTTCCTTCCTTTCATACCTCCCCTTTGCTCTTCTTTCATATCCTCTGCGCTTATTGTTCTCAGGACAGCACTTTTCGCCCATCCTATTTCTTTTCGCCCATTAAAACGCATTGCCCTTCTACCTGCTTCTACAGTAATGCTGTCCCTCTTCATCTCTTCCAGAGCCACGTACCATGTGACATTGCTATATTTATAAATTGAAATTAGAGCGTCCTTGTTGAAAAACCTCACGGACTTGAATTTAAAAAACGAAAGAAACAAATAAATGTATTTTGGCGTCTCCAGGACTGCTAGAGGAAAGCTGTAGCATTGACGCTACCAGATATCATAGATTCTGTTGCAGACGTTGCGTCAACTGCGGAGATATATCGCAGTAGATACAACAAAGAGGGTTTCTCAAAATCGCTGAAGAGTAGTTGAATAAAAGAATAAATTGAGAATGTTGTGATTATCTCAAATATATAAATAACTTTTAAGGGAGTTTTACACGTCCAGTTCCGATTCCGATTCCGATTCCGATAAATAGTCTGTTCATAAAAAAGTTAATATTACGTATGTACGCAGTATAATAAGTCACACAACGTTGTGTATTAGGTTAAATGCTTTACGTATCTTTTGTATGTTTAGAGAGATTGTTCTATATCTATAATTGGGAAACACTGTAAACAGTAATATTCTGTTAAAGGCTGGCCTTGACCTGATTCTACATATAGCGGGGTGCGCCATAAATGGTGGATTCCCGAGGGCGTGGGCAGTGTACGCATTACTGGAATGGGGCACCTCACCCTCAAAAGATACATTACATACAGCAGCAAACGGCATTTGCGACAAGGTTATGTTTCAGGATGACAAGTAGAAATAAATTCATTATTTTGTGTTTCTTTGAAATAGCAGACTAGTTGCAGATAAATTTATAAGGCACTGCGCACATGGGGGAAACTGGTTGCAAACCTTGAGTTTGAATCAGACTCGCTGAAAATTTGCTCGAAACCAGTTTAGTTTCGTTCGTGCCGTGTGTTTTCTCTCACTCGTATAGACGTGCGTTCTCTCACTAACAACACAGTTCCATTCTCATTCGGTTCGGGCAGATTAGAGGCTAAGGTTTGCAACCAGTCGGCCCATGTGCAGATGCCCTAAAGCCCTTCGTACATGGCTCGACTAATTGCAAACGCGAGCCCCGAATCTGCCCGAACCGAATGAGAATGAGGTAAAGGTATATGTTCCTATTTGTTCTCTATGCGCATGTATCGAAAGTGACAGTTGTCAAGTCAGAGCTGTCTAGATATAATACGTGGCAGTTGTTAAATATGACATTATATTAATGTAAAATAATGTAGATATGTATAAATATAAATAAAAGCGTAAGTTCTGTCCATTCAAAATATCAACTGTGTTGGCCGTTATCCCTACAGTAACATCTATGGCGTTCATGAGTATATGTACTCACTGAACGGTCACTGTTTTACCGACAGGCGACATTTGTACCAATATCTCGTAAAAATCTTTACATATTTAATATTAGTTATATCTTAATAGAATATTAATATTTAGTATATCTAGACAGCTGTCACTTTGACGCATGCGCATAGAGAACAAATAGGAACTTATACCTTTCTCTCTCGCACACATTTTGGACACACTTTTAATCTATAGGAAACATAGGCTATTGACACTCCATATATATATGCTCTAAGGAAAAACCTAATTGTGTTTACTGCGTATTAAATACACGTTGTCCAACAACGGAATAAAGAGCTATTCTTATTAAACTAGACACAATATTTCTAAATCCTCGTATAATCTATTTTTAGCAGTCTATATTTAATTTAATGATATTAATTATGTATATGCGTATTGCGTGATAATTAGCAATCAAAGTTAATCGTGCGTACTAATTATCATCGTTAACAAAGCTCTTTTAATAAATCTTCTGACACCGCGAGTTATTTTAGGAGCTGACACACTACACTACACACATAGTCTTCGACAATCACTAAGCCATTCCAGGTCACCGCGCACTATAACCTGACACCATTGATCCAGAACAGAACCTTGACCTAACAATAGCTTTTACTTAATGAAGCTTTATTGTCCGTTGTAGCATCCACCCGTGAAAGCTCGGGTGGGTACTGGGAAAGCTCTAAAAGCGTGCTATGGCGAACTATCTCTACACTCTTTAAAAAAACTTCATAATGTTTCTAAAGCAAATTTTATAACCAATGTATTGAGAAAGAATTTTGATTCTGTATATTGAATTTTATAACATAAAGTGCATTTTGGTCTTAGAGCATATACATATATATATATATATATATATATATATGGAGTGTGAATAGCCTATATTTCCTATAGATTAAAAGTGTGTCTAAAATGTGTGCGAGAAATTTGGAAATATTTTTTTTGATTTGTACATTAGGTACCAAAGTTAGCCCATATACACAATTGCAACTTTCTAGCACAATTTTTAATCTCGGCAAAAACAGACCTAGTGCCCCAAATAAAATTTTGAAATATTGAATTTCTTTTTATAACATATTTCATTATTAAGTAATCCAAAATTTGAGTTTTCTCCAAAGTTTCCTACCGAACCCCCTAATTTTCTCAACGCTCCCTTTTCCAATTTTTCAATTTCTAATTTTCAAAAAATGTTAGCATTGAACACCGTAATACACATGCCAAATTTCAACTTTCTATCTTTTATGAATTAATAATTATAGAGTTTTTCTAGTTTATTTAGTTTTTCCAAAATTACGGGTTTCCAGTATATTCAGGGGAAAATCCGAGGACGCCAAAAGTTTTAGAATTTTTTTCTCTACGAAATAGACAATTTTCAATACGATGCAGGGAACAGTTTTCGAGCCACCAAACGAATCGTATAAACATATAAACAAATAAATATACACTTGGAACATTATAATATAGAATAAATTAAGTGCCCCTCGCTTTTATTATTAAATTACATGATAAGTAATTTATCATATTTTTTAAATAAATTCGGGAATTTTTATGTAGTTTCCTGCTTATCAAATTTGATTTTAAATCGTATGGCACCATGGTCGTGGGTGCCGTCATTTCCTGTGGATAAAGCTTAAAGGATTTCAAAATCAGACCACATAGCATTTAGAAACAACAACTGTTGACATTGAATTATCCCGAAGATTACTAAAATATATGTTTATCACCTTGTCTCAGTCAGAGATTTGACCGATTATATACTTAACAATGGTTTATTCTTTGATCCCAAATCAATGATTTAATCTGTTGATCCTGGAGTTCGATAGCTGGTGAAGTACTTTGTTTGAGATACCAGCTATCTCTGTACGCTGTAATCAACGTATCACAAAGATGTCAACGATTTCTTTGTCAAAATGAAAATGTTGGTAGCACGGTAATCCCGTGCCAATGTTTGTTATGAAATTCATTTCTTTATCTGTTAAAACACTGATAACAATATTTTAGTTCAAAGACAATGAAATGAAGATTTGTTTTAGAAATATCTGGAAGATACTGGAAATTAAGGTAAAACAAAATTGTTGGCGTCTCTGTTTGTTCAATGTGTTCATATGGTTTTGTCTCTATCTTTTTACGACAAAATCAATTTAATAAAGTACTGGTGAAATACGGAGATATAGCCATTTAAAATTTGAATTTCTGTTTTGCCGCGTCTAGAGGGTTTCATTGAACTTTATCAGAATCAGGACTTGAGGAGAGTGCCCAGTAAACAATTTGGTGAAGTGTCCTGTTTTGTGACGTTTCTATCACTATTGTCTATTGAACCTCAATTATAGTTCGCATAAACATTGTTTTTATTATGGCTTCTCACGAGCACGAGACTCTTATCGTCTCGTAGAAGCAAGACGATACGAGACGGTACATTTCTGAAAACTATTGAGACGGTACCGAAACCACACACGGCGACACCCGAGAGTCTCGTTGACGTTATTTAAAAAAAAAATTGCTAGAACAATAAATTAGCAACATAAAGGTTCAACCTTTTTTTATTACAAAAAAGGTTAAGTCGTACATTTACGAAATATAAAATCTGGTAAACAAACATCTGTTAAATATTTTATTTTATAATTTTGTCTTTTACAACATTTTGTATCCGAACGGAAAAGAATATTTTAAGTGAAAATAAATGTGAATATATATTATTTACAATGCGATTGTTTGATGACATTTTGCCGGAAAAAATGTCGTTGAAATGTCTTTCATGACAATAAATCATACGCATCTTTAATATGGTGGCAAAGTGACTTCAAAATATTTACTGGGTTATGTTACCTAACGCCGGGTACATGTCACAGGGTACGACCCTTGCATCAGTTTCAAGGCACTTCCAACACATTCATTAGATAACAGTCAATACAGTTACATCTAGTCTTGCATTGTATACAGTTACTATCAATACTGGTGTTGCCTTGGTTTGGACCAGGCTTTAGACTTGTCGGTAGCCGGTTATGCTTATCAGTCTGCTGTATTCGCGTCTTGTGATAATCACGCGCCGTTTGAATGTTTTCTGTGGCTAAGATCTACCTGGAGTAAATATTTATAATTTTACGGGTATTATAATTAACTATGATATGCTAATTGTACTATTTCACAGTTGTCTGCTGATGATGTTGTTTTTAAAAACACAAATTCCCTGATGCTGAATGCTGAATGCTGCATGACACTTCTAATCAAAACAATTTGTTTTTAGTCAAGTAAACAGTTGTTCATTATTGGCTTGTGAGCCATGACTTATTTTCTATAAAACTGTAACGACCCAGTAAACATTTTGAAGTCACTTTGCATCATATTGAAGATGCATACGATTTTCTTGTCATGGAAAAGTTCATTTACCATACAGTTCAGTTTATCACAGTCGCTCATATGAAATGTCTATTTTATCGGCTACAAATGACAAAACTACTCCACCTGTTGGAATACAAATGAAGATAAAGTGATGCCAACTATAATTGAAATGTAAGAGTGATAGAAACGTCAAAAATAGGACACTTCACCAAATTGTTTACTAGGTTTCTATAAACTGCAAAAATGTCGTTGAGCGTAGGTGCTAGTAGTGTCAACCTGACAAAAAGGCCGAGATTAGATGAAAGTGATGATGCATTAAGTGAAATTGAACCAGTTGGTCAACTGTGTATAAAAAAAAATTTCAAAGTTTACCATCATTAATTGTATCAAATTTAAAAGAAAATTTAAACTTTGAACAATATATATACTTTCATCTAATCTCGGCCTTTTCTCAGATTGACACTACTGGGTTTAACGAAATTTTTGCGACAACTAAAGGCTAAAATGTCTTCAAACAATCGCATTGTATATAATTTATATTCACATTTATTTTCCCTTAAAACATTCTTTTCCGATCGACTACAAAATGTTGTAAAAAAACAAAATTATAAAATAAAATATTTAACAGATGTTTGTTTACCAGATTTTATATTTCGTAAATTTACCTAACCTTTTTTGTAATAAAAAAAGATTGAACGTTTATGTTGCTGTTAGTTTATTTTTCTCGGAATATTTTTTTTAAATCAGAAACGAGACTCTCGGGTCTCTCCGTATGTGGTCTCGGTACCGTCTCAATAGTTTTCAGAAATGTCGTCTCGTATTGACCCTTTTTACGAGATGAGTAGCAAGACGAGACGCGAAAAGTCTCGTGCTCGTGTGAAGCCCGAGTCCATTCGTCTGTTCATTGTCCAACGGATCACAAACTAACGCGATGTAACATGTAACGTACCGTTACAATTCAAACAACACATGGTAAGCGGTAGGTGTATAATATTATTATTCAAATTCTTAGCATTTTTTAAACATCCTCCTAAACAATTACATATTTATGTCACTCAGTCTGTAGTGTGGGCATTCATTTTTATTCCTTGTTTAAGACATTCATGCATTTTTAAATAATTTCATGTTGATTTAATATTTAATAATAAGTATATTGTCATTCCGAGAACAATTGGTTATTAGCAAATTTGACATATAACAACATATGTTTTAAATTATCTATCGGTGTGCCTTTATAGTCATCGTCCCGAAGCGTGTGCACAAGGTAATTATAAGTCAAACAGGGAATTACTAATTAGTAATTGAACGTTATCAAAATTATTAGAATTAATTAGTAATGCCAATAATAGATTCTAATCAAATTTATAGATAAAGATGGTTTTTTTTGATAACTTTTACGTGCCCTTTCCTTGTTATTGACATTTGTCTATAATTAATCGATTATTAATTGCAAAACTATTCATGGAAATTACGAGGAAGACAAAGAGCTTACGAGTTAAGGAAGAGTTTTTCCTTTTGTTTTAACTAATTTAACTTCAATAAATGGAAGAATTAAGGAGGGATAAGGTTTCAATTTCCTTTTTCATTTTTTTTTCTTCATTTGGTGAAACGATTCTTGGCCATTTTTGACTCGCACTTTTGATTCCAATTTTAATATGCCTGTTAATATTTCTAAGGGTTTGCCATAATTTTAAAACGTTTATTATGGTTCTCAAACTTTCGCGTAAGACTTAAACATATATAGAGTATTCGATAATATCCCAGTCATATAAAAATTGGAATTTAACTAGAAAATATAGCAATATTCTTTTTCAAAACTTATTTCTGCGGTCCAACTCATTAAAAGTCAGTGGAAGAAAGTTTCAAATGTAGATACGTTATTTATCTAATTAATTGCAGCTTTAGATTTTGATTCGCGTTTATAATTACTTACATAAAACGATTTAAATATAAAAAAACATGGTTCTTTTGATATTATTTAACATGCTGTATATATCGCCATCTATATTTCGCGAGTCAAAATGGCCAAGTATCGTTTCACCTTAATGTACAACGTATTAAGTTTACTGTGTGAAAATTTGAAGTCGATTCGAGTAAAACTGTCGGAGATATAGAGTTTTAAGTCTTCACCTCTTTGATCTGATTTCGTCTTTGTTTGAAACTTTTAAACGCGTTTTCTCACACTTAGGTTTTTCAGAGTCGGTGTTCTCTCTAACTCAAAATCTACTGGACCTATCCTTTTAAAATTTCGCACACTTTTTCTTTACACAAATGCCGAGGTAACGCTGTCGAGTTTTTTTTTTAAATTTTAACCTATTTTAAAAGAACAAAGTTTCTGATTTTTCAGAAACATTTGATAAATCCAATGCGTTTGATGTTAGTTGTTGGTGAAGTGGGCTTTTAATGGTAGATTATTGACTGCTTGCAGGCATCCAATATTTTTAGACCCAGTACGCCTCTGTTCCTAGTTATAACTTACTTTATTTCATCAGACTGATGTTTGCGATTTGCAAATCGTTACAAAACAATTACATGCATTAAAATTTGCTTTATCAACAATTAAAAATTTAATTAGATTGCATTAATATTACGCAAGTGCATACTCAACCTAATATTACTGTTTTTGCTGTAAAGGGCCTAAAAGTTCAGTATACTGTCAACTCTATTGTGGAAAAACTACGAATTTGATAACGCGCTTAAAAAGTATCATTTATTGTTACGGAGTCGAAGTAAAGCGACTCATCAAACGGATCATCTTTGTCAACCAGTCGTGTTGTGTGCTGAGGGCCTAAGGCCGTCTGCACACGGGTCGACTGATTGCAAACTAGTCGCGCAACGAAGTTTCCAACGAAAACGAAAAACGAGCCGTAATATGATAATGTTTAGTATGAGACGAGGTTCTCTTTACTGCTTTCAGAACGAAAAGAGGAGCAAAGATCCATTTTATGATCAGGATAGGTCTAAAATTCCAACTCCGGTATACTTAGTTGTAGTATTATAGAAATATAAATAAAAAAACAATATACATTGCACAATCTACTGCAGTATGAAAGATTTTTTCGATTCTTAAAAAGCCTCACTCTGCTATTGCAATTTTTAGTCGACATATTATTGATTTGGTGATTAAAGATTAGTATTGAACCAATGGTCATTCAAGACATCAGCCTGTTGGTTTAGCAGCAGTACAGCGGGTCTAGTGATCAATCTGGGTTATCAACAGTTGCTGACATAGTTGCTCTACCAGTTATAATATTCGTCGTCTTAATGTCTGCCTCACTAACATTCATTTTACGGCTGAACACTCCTTCAATTGTACTTGTATATTTGTGTTGACATAATAGAATACATATACTAATTGTTGATGATATTTCAAATGTATTAATTACATACGTTCAGTTTAAATGATACAGTTCGTATATAAAACCAAACACCAGTCAGCTGTTCTTTTGTTTCGATTAAGTATTATTAATGTTATACTTGAGAAAACACGTTTCTATTGAAAAACTCGTTTTATTTTTCAAGGATTATTATTATTTAATTAATAATAAAAAGTCAAGTATTTATATAAAATGTATGCAATGTGTTTACCTTCGGAGACCCTTTCAAGGTCTTTGTTGTATTGTTACATAAAAGGTATTCACTGCCGCGTTAAGGCCTGGACACACTACCCAACTCTCAGATACAGACAGTCAAAATTTGACTTTTTCTTGTAGTAACCATAAAAGCTTAAATTTCGAATTTTCTTGCGGTTTATAAACGATTCGTTTGGGTCCCTCTTGTTGTTTGACTCCAAACCAACAGACCCTAACAATAATAAGCAATGCATTTCACAATCGTTAACTACATTTATACTTTTAAATTTTACTACATTCAATTAATAAGTAATTAACTAGAAGGTTAGGACGTGGTTCTAAATGTCTAAAATTAACTAACCCAGCTGAGCAATCGTTGGTTTGGAGGGGGAAAGCGTCGGGCATGCGTCGTCATACTTTGTCCTTGTTTCTCGCAGAGCATGCTATCTCTTTTTTATTAATCATAATACTTCCCAACACAGAACAAAATCAGTTCGCTTTGAAAACTGAATGCGAGTGGGTATGCCATTCGTTTGCAGTTTTACATGGTATATTTTTTGATAAAACGATATTAATTACATATATATTTATAGTCATATATATTTGTTATATATTTATTTACATACATTGAGTTTTCTATTAAGTTTTCAAGCGTTTTTTAAAAGTGTTGGTTTCTCTAGAATTGTGAGAGCCGCCATTGTTTTTTTAAAATCGAAAGTTTTATAAATCGGGTGATAAAAAGTTTCTGCTATGTGACATAGTGTATACTTATGTTTTTTTTATAATTTGTATTTATGTGTTCGATTTATTAAAATGTGTGTTTAATTCATAAAAGTGGAACAATCTTTAATTTTACGTGAGCAAAATTAGTGTTATTTTTTATACGTTGGTAACAATTCTCAATCAAGGTTTACTCTGACTGAAGCAAGTTGGCACATCAAATTTGCAGTTTTAAGACAAAAACAAGGTAATTTTCCATTCGATTTTTATTTTAACTTTCTTATATTGTAAATATTGAATTTATTATTTCATTAAAAAACTATTTCAATATATTTTTAAGCGTTAAATGTCAGATCGAGACGGCCATGTTGAATTGTTTTTTTTACACTTATGGTAAAGTAGACCTACAACTTGACGTTTTAGCAACATGCGTAAAGATTCTTACGCACAGATAACTGTTAAATTTATATTTGTTTTTTTTAAGTATACTCCATACAACTATTTTGTGGTATTTCCTCATAATAATATTGTATGAACTACACCATATGCACTCTCATCTATTTTTGCATCGTATTATGCAATTATGTCAGTAATTAGTAGGGCATGATCTACTTTGTGTATTTCATTATTAAAATATCAGTTTCAGCGAATATATTATTCTTGTAATAATCTCAATATCCCACCTGTGCCCAGTTCATAATTTTAATTGAATAACACCTGTACAAATTAAATTACAATAAATATAATATAGATTGCAGGGGCGTAACAATCGCTTAGTGAAGTAACATTAAACAAGTAAGGTTCCTTTTATGCAAATGTATACTGTAAAAAAGAAATGGTCGAATACAAATATAAATAATAATTTCTGTGCGACTTTTAACACCAGCAAAGTGCGTGTACATTTATATGGTTTAATGTACGAGTATTACATAAATACATATTTTTTCACTCGTTACTCTTCTTCGCAGTGCAAAGAAGGCTAAAAAAGAGACGTCTAATGCATTTGTCGACCAATGTTTTTAACAGTGTAATTAAGAAATATTTTTAAGGACACGAACCATTTATTAGAAAAGGCAAACCTTGTAATTCAATAAATATTGTTATTGATACATAAAAAGCAATATTGTAATATTTTAGTTTAGTTCTATTATGTTTATCTTATCGATTTTAATATTTACATTTACACTACTGATATATCTATAATATATTTCTGATAAAATGGAGGATACTTTAATGAATGAAGAGTCCAGAAACCTACAACACCTATACCTTGGAATCTATAGGCACAAATAACCTATAGATAGATAGGTTATATCGATTACTATGTAACTTTGAGTAAAGCCTAATGAACTATTTCGTTGTACACTTTAGTATATACCAAACTGTACTTCTACGGCCATCGTCCTAATGTCGTATAGTGAATCGTACAAGCCGATTATCGAAGTTTCACGATCTTGGCTACACATAGCCTCTTTGTATATTTGTTTTTGTTTTTAGTGAAGAAACTAAATATCTTTTAAATAAATATTTACTCGAACAATGTATCATCCGCAAATAGATATAAAATTGTTTTTCCTTTTTAAATAAAGCAATGTTTTACTGCAATATTTTCCATTCAATCTTTGTTTAATCTTTTATAGAAATGATAATAATTAGATTTTTAGTTTTGTCGATTTATATATTAAAAATGGATGTCATTTACCTTTATTTGTAAAGTATTGTTATCATTAGAGGGGCACCACGTCGGCAGAAGGGTCATCTAAAAAAAAGTAGAATGTATTAATGCGGCGATTATCTAGTCATTTAAAAATGGTTATATCTTCTAGAAAAGTTCTAGCGATAAGAAACAATGCCAATATTTGCGAATATATCGGTAAATTATAAATAGGAATTAAATTATTTAAATTTTGTTTTTCGGACAAAAATATTTTTAAGACCTTTGTGTAAATATTGTATCTAGTCAAATTGTTATCGTTTTTTTGGTATGCCAGATATTTTAGATTCACAATGTAACGAGCCTTACAAAATTATCTTACTTTTTTATTGCTAAATCTACTTGGAACGGGACGCGGATCAAATCACTCTTGTGCGAAACTAGGTGTCGCTCCCCAGCAAGGAGAGATAATATGTTACTATGGTTTACCCCCCCTGCTTCGAACCGTACACAAATAATGAATTTTTGACTTTCTTTCGGGTGGGCAAAATAATAAACTCTTAATAACAATTTTTTTTAATCACTTGTCATGTTTACAAATAATGTTATTTTGTGACTGCAAAAACAGATGCTTTCCTAATCAGTTATTAATTAAAGCTAAATTAAGTGAAAACTAAAATATAATGACGTAAACTGATAACAAGTATTGACACATGCATTTATTTTTAGACAATATCTATCATTTTATTGTTTTCCTTGTTTTGTAAATTTTTATTTTTTTTATATGTATTTTTGTATATGTGTAATATTAATAATAGCGTATTAATTATTAGAGATGGCGACTCTTCTTTAAAAAGATCGATTTTTTAATCGATTCGAATCGAAGTCTAGAAGATCGATTTCTCGATTTCGATTTTTCGATTCTTTTTGAGTTTTTATATAAACAAAAAGGCACTCACCCCAAAAAAAGATCTATAAAATTTGTAAAAAAAAATACAAGTCTTTCTTATAATTAAAAAGTAAGTTTAAAGTGATTTTTGATTGATCGATAAAATCATGCACGTTAATTATTATATAATAAAATAATTATAATTTATATCTATTATAATTATAATTCGTATTATTTCATGTCCAAGCTTATAATAAATAATATAAATAATTGTATAGTGGCATTCTTACAAAAATAAAAAAAACAATTTTTTCGACTCAAAATCGATCTCAGATCGCCATCCCTAGCTATAAACCATGTGTGTACCTTGCTGAGTTTAAAGTTTGGCAAGTGCTTCATAAATTAACTTTTATGCTTGAACAATTTATAGTACCTTACGTTTATTGTATACTTCTAATAACTATGATTATACGGAAATCAATATACCAGTAATGCCTAACATGAAATGAACCGTCCTTAGTTCGTTAGCACTAAACGGCTGAAGTAATGGAAAATTCCATAAACTCTTTCAAACAGTACGGCCCAGGAGTAGAGTGTAGTAGCGCAAGACTAACCTTATATTTTTTGTATCTAAATTTGTAGCAACCATCAGTCGAGTCAAGTGGCAACGACTTTAGCCATTTCACTACTCATTTTGCTTTGTGCGAGGTTCGTTTTATTTGAAATGTATGCCAACAATATGTTCCAACATGGTAAAAGTGATACTATATATTATCATCAATTGTTTTCGTTATAATTTCATTTAAATTACCTACCGCTATAATTACAATATTATTAATATTACACATTATACCGTTAGTAGAAGGCAAAGTGTTTAGTACATTGATGTTAATGGGATTGTGAATTAATTTTTTAGGGGTCGTTTTTTTATTTTTGATTGAAATAAATATCCTATAATATGATGTTCCAACTGTATGTTTATATGTTTATTTGTTTATATGTTTACGCGACTCGTATGGTGGCTCGAAAACGGCTCTAGCGATGTTTTTGAAAACTTGCCTATTTTGTAAAGAAAGAAATTCTAAGGCTTTTGGCGTCCTCGGATTTTTCCCTGAATTTCTTGGAAACCCGTAATTTTTTAAAAACTAAAAAAAAATTTACTTTTTGCTCTATAACGTTTAATTCATAAAAGATAGAAAGTTGAAATTTTGCATGTGTATTAAGGTATTCAATGCTAACATTTCTTGAAAATTAGAAATTGAAAAATTCGAAAAGGGAGCGTTGAGGAAATTAGGGGGTACGGTAGGAAACTTTGAAGACAACTCAAAGTTTGGAATACATAATAATGAAATATGTTATTAAGAAACAAAAAGTATTTGGGGGCAGTTTTTGCCGAGGGTAAAAAAAATTTTAGTATATATATATATTGACGTTTTCATTTCTTTTAAATATCAAAAAGGTTGACATAGTTATATCTATCTCAAATTTAAATTACAGTTAGAATGTTTTAGCTTTGAATTTTCTAACATACGAAAACTATTTTTTAAGTTTTTATTATAACTTAATAATAAAAATAAATTGTTTCCGTTGTGGAAATTCTTTCTCCACGTGTTTTTTTTTATTAAAATTGGCGCCGCCTATTTTGGCATCATTCATTTTTCATAAACTGGATGTATGTGTACACAGTTAAAATAAAATGAATACAATTTTATATTTATATCCCTGGCAGTGATCATGACATTGTCGGATGCTACTTACTTTATTATTCATCATCTTAGTGAGATGATACGTTTTATGAAATTAATAGTAAGACACAAAATTTCGAAATATATCGCAATGCTACTGATAATATTTCTAATTGAAATTCATTTTTGTACATTTCCATTTGCTTTTATGGTATCGTATTCAAGGTCGATTCGAAAGGTCGATCATCAAATTTTAACCTTTTGTATATAACTACAATCGGACATTAACCTTAGGTTAATCGAACAACGCGATTGCCCCAACTACAACACGTCTGGTTTGTGATATTAACTTATAGAAATAGCAGCAAGTATTGAAGAATCGTTGAGGTAAATATCTCTGATTGGTTACTTAATTGAAACAACAACTCGCAAAGTATTGATTACGGCAAACACCCGTTCACTTTGTTCTTTCTGCAGTGAATAATTAATTTGCAAGGACATTTATAAGTTAAGCAACAAAGCGACTTGCGATTTCTACAAAATGCTTACAATTATGGCGGACTTGTTGACCGTCAGGGCACCGTGAATGTCAATTAATTCATTTTTAATTACTGTGGTAACTGTTATTTTTTCTAGATAACGATAAAACGATAATACCGTACGAAAATTATAATTTTTTTTAATAACTATATGAAGAATTATTTTTTTGAATTTCTTAAAAGTCATTTTTCAATCTTTATTAAGGTGAAACGATACTTGGCCCTTTTAAATTCGCGAAATATAGATGGCGATACTATACAGCAGGTTAAATATTATCAAAAAAACCATGTATTTTATGTCTAAATCGTTTTATGTAAGTAACTATAAATGCGAATCAAAATCTAAAGCAGCAATTAGTTAGATGAATAACGTATCTACATTTTAAGCTTTCTTCCACTGACTTTTAATGAGTTAGGAACCGCACAAATTAGTTTTGAAAATGAATATTGCTATATTTTCTAGTTAAATTCCAATATTTATATGACTTTCTTCTGCTTACAAATAGAAAAAGAAAATGTTATGTAGATGCACACTGTAGTTAAACGAAATTCAAATCTTCTATGACAAAAGTAAGTCTGTCTAAAGGGGGTTTTACACGATCAGTTCTGATTCCGATTCCGATTCCGATAAATAGTCTGTTTAAGAAAAATTGAATATTATTGGTATGTGTTTCATATTATACATAAGATCCCTGTCTGTCTTGTTGATCCTGTTGCGATGTTAAGGAGTACTGGTGTTTGATATTAAGTATCTTTGACATTTATCTTTGTTTGACAATAAGTGTACGGTGCAAATATGAATGACGACTCTCTAATTGCACTAGGTTTAGCTTTAATGCTAAATAAGTCAAGAAGTAAAAGAAGTAAATGGATGAAATCATGGTATCTTAAAAGAGAATCTTTATCACATGTGAATTTAATAAAAGAAATTAGATTAGAACTATGCGACTAGCTACATTTCTTAAAATAATTATTTAGGTTAACTTTTTGTCTTGAAAGTTATAAAGATGCTACTGCGTGTTTATATGTTTAATGGTGTTTGTTCTATACTCAAAACTTTTTTAAGAATAAATGAGGAGCTGTATCCGGAATTATTAAGACTTGTGACTCCTCCAATACAAAAAAGGACACTAACATGAAGAAGGGAATAAATCCTAATGAAAGATTAACTGCCATATTAAGATTTTTAGCTAGTGGAAGCACTTACATTACATTATTTCATATTAACTAATACCACTAAAATCATCAAATTCATATTAATTTTTACATTATTTCATTTAAAGCTATTAGTCTTATCAGTATATTTTGTCTGCCATATTACAGTCATTATTTCAATTATAATTAAAAATAATGGAGTCTTGTGTTGTATCAGCTGTAATGTCACGTATATTTTGCATGTGCAGTGACAAACGTTGGTTAAATTTTATTAACTCCGTTGGTCAAATTTTGCAAGTGAAGTCATGAATCAACAGTCCTAGTTCTGACTAGCGTCGTTGATTTAATTGCGGTAATTTCAAACAGTTCGAACAATTTCGAATCGAACAGTATGGTCTTCCCATATACAACATACTATTTATCGGAATCGGAACTGATCGTGTGAAACCCTCTTAAAGACAGCGTGCGCCTAGGCTTAGTTCAATGACCGTTTAACATAAAGCTAGACTTTAATTGTAATTAAACAAATATCACATTTACAGCATATGTTAATTATCAATAGCCAATTAGCAAACAAAGTTCTTATTAATAGAACTCTTTGTGTGAATGTAGGTCTGGCAGTGGCTCAGCTGTGGACGGTGAAACCAATGCATATTTTGTGCATTTTCTGTGCTCTGTAACTAACGACTAAACAATATGTTGTGCCTTTGTTCTTTGTGCAAATTTATCCGATTTATTATTAGTCCACTTTACTGCACTGCACTTCGCTACCATGCAGATTTGTATACAATTCAGAGTTCATATTTTAGTTTGATTTATAGATTATATTAATGTTGTTTATGCTATAATTTAACAACCATAACAAAAAGTGCTTATATTATGTAGGAAACACGGATTACATTCAATTATTTTTGTTTATAATTTTAGCGATTCGATTTATGATGAGAATAAAATTACTTAAAAGCAAACTAAAAACAGAAACATAAAAATGTATATATAGAATAAAAATATATTCAAACATAAAATTTAAATATAAAAAGGTAATTAAATTTTTCATTTATTAGTACATAAATATACATATAATACTAGAGTTTACCCCCGTCGCAAGCGACGACTGTTTTTCGTGTATGAATTGAATTTCATTTCAAATTTTAATTCCATTTTTGAATTGAAATATTAAACTCGTTCCATATTTATTTTACATATAACAACAAATAATTTTTCATATAAACTGACTAAAAAAATATATTTTTTTCAATCTGTTCATTATTTGACAATTTTTTTTTCAATCTGTAAATGAGGTACCAAAGTTAGCCATATATAAAATTTGAACTTTCTAGCCCTATTTTAATCCTCGGCAAAAACTGCCCCCGTGCACCCAAATAAAATGAATGAAATTAAAATGAATTTTTTTTTCTTAATAACATATTTCATTAATATGGAATACAAAATTTGAGTTTTCTCCAAAGTTTCCTACTGCGCCCCATAATTTTCTCAACTCCCCCTTTTCCAATTTTTCAATTTCTAATTTTCAAATTTAATGTTAGTATTGAACATCGTAATACACATGCCAAATTTCAACTTTCTGTCTTCTATGAATTAAAAGTTATAGAGAAAAAAGTACATTTTTTTTTTAGTTTTTCAAAATTACGAGTTACTAGGAAATTCAGGGAAAAATCCGAGGACGCCAAAAGTCTTAGAATTTTTTTCTCTACGAAATACAGTTTTGGAGCCACCATACGAATCGCGTAAACTTATAAACTTTCACTTGGAACATTATAATATAGGATAATCAAGGCTCCGTCGTACTGGTTCAAGCTCAACTTTTTACTTCTAATGCGTAGCTTACTGGCAACACATTTTCTATACGTCTCTGGACAAATCAAATACTCGCCGCGTCGTCACAGATTGAATTTTATTGAATTGAAGTGACAAAAAGACAGAACAAAACTTTTTTCTTTTTTTCATTTCAAAACAAAGACATTTCTGTTTTGATAGTAGTGTACGGTTATGCTAATTACTACAAAGTTATTTTTAAATAGCCTATTGAATTGGATGTAATTAGATTCACATTTTCCGATCGAACAATAGTTTCAATAGGATTCCAATTGCTTTGAATATTATATTCAAAGTATAATTAACATTATATGTATACGTTATTTTTGTACCCTTTGTGTGAGAAAAGACTGTTCAACATTTTCTTAACATTCAGCCTATTATTAAATGACTTCAACGCCGACCGTCCATTGGTGCTCAATATTAGATATTGCCGGTTTTGGGAGGTGGATCATATATTTATAATTTATCGTTGGGCCAGTAGCTACCATGGTTGCAACGTCGCCAATTGGTCCTGTGCCAAAAATAATGTCGTCTAAAAAAACAGCAGAACATTTATGATTTCAAAATAGTGATGCAATGACTACGTCTTCTGACGTCATTATTATTCAATGACATCAAAAAAACGCCCATAGTTTCACGATCATATGACATGATGAAAGAAGCCATAGATCTAAACTAAATTTGTTTGTTTTCTTAAAATAATTTCGACAAATTATTTATAATAATTGTTCCATCTATTTTAGTAATTATGTTTTCTTGAATTCGATATGGAGATTTGGTGCTAGAACAGTTTTACTGAGTTATTGTTTTTAGAAGCACGTTGTGATTTAAGGAGGCAATACTAAAAATTTATCTCTCGGTAATCCGAAATGCAAAATACGAAGTACATGAGGGACGAGCAAATACGGGGACTGTACCTTTGAAAAAGAATTTTTCAATTCCCTATTAAACTGCTTTTTTTATAGTTTAATAAATTAAAAATTACCTATAATTAATATCAAATTTATATTAATTCAATTTAAATTCAAATTAAATATTTTGAAAAAGGAATAATAAATTTGGGAACGCTGTAAATTTACGTGTGTTGACGCATGCGTGATTTGGTTTTTTGGCAAATAAATTGTTATATTTTATATAATATTTATTCCGATTTTGAATTTCCCGCTCAAATTAGCATTTGCAACGTTGCTTGCTTATAACCTACACTTACTGTTTCTTACTGGTTTTATTTAAATATTTTCGTAAATAGGTATCCTTTTGATAATTTTCTTTTTGCAATAGTTACAGAAAAGATTCTTTTATACACACCTAGTTTTTGAAAGCCGTGTCACCATTTTTGAATAGTTAAAAGTTACATTATATGGTGAAATTGAGCTAAAAGTTATGATTTGTATGGAAAATGACTATTTTTAATCATGTATAAAAAGAAAATTATGAACCCTAGGTCTCTAAAATTTTGAGACAGCATGTGTTTTAACTACTTGTATCGACCCTCCAAATTTCACAACGTTTTCATCATTTACGTTAACGTCCTATACCTCCTTAATATAAATTTAACATGAGTTTTGTAATGCTGCCAGATGACGCATATTTGTTGAGGTGGTCATTTTTCCTATTGAAATAATCTGCTTCGAAGAGCTAGTCTGGTATAAACTGGTTTCAATCGTTTTGTTTAGGTTTTATTGTCTGAATGTTCTCAATTATTTTCCGGTACATTTACAGATTTATTATTAACACATCTCTAAAACATTTACTTATTTAAATGTGAATTATTTTGTGAAATGTTAAACTCTAAATATATCGGGTATTCATTATCTGACAAGTCCGCTGAGCTGTAGAAATTGCTTTGTGTACGAACTCCGTGCCAACATTAACAATGACTAACTTGCGATAGGTGGAGCTTGCAGGATTTCACATTTGTGTTTTTATTTTACTTTACAGATATAGTTTTGTAACATTGACTAAGTAAGGTCGTTCTTAAGACCTTATGTACGGTACAGACTGGTGCGACATAAACATGCGACATCCAACATTTGTTGTAAGGAGTTGTGCAATACGTCCACACTAGTACGACATGCAACTTAATACGTCGGAAGCTTTCATATTTCGAACGAATTCCTTCAACCTACTTTAGAAAAAATATGATTATAAAACAAATGTAATAGAACTCAGTTCTTTAACAATACACCCTTGTTGACAACGGTTGACACTATCCACACTGAAATTATAGTAAAAACTGAGTACTCCACCCTTTTCTCGGGACCATATTCACATTCTCTTTAATGAAGACCGACTTCGTTTTGAAACATTTTTGTTTTATAAGAATACTATCTAGAATTTTTAAAAATAACTAAAATAAAGGTTTTATTATTGTCTCATGTTTATGTCGCACTAATCTGTACGTTAAAAGTACAACACATTTAGTACACTCATGTCTAAATAATGTCTACTTATAAATGAAAATATATAAATGGTGTATGTCGCACCTATCTGTACCAAGCATTAGAGCCTGTTTAGACCGGGGTATAAAAACGCACAAGACTGTTTTCAGGCAGTTTTTTTGGTTAGCAAACAAATAAAGAGCAAAATTGTTATGTCTTCAGTGCACTAGACCTCTAAACAGACGTGGAAAAAGAGGGCAGCATATGAGCTTGACGTATATTGCCATATTTGCCAAGATCCACTTATTTTTAGCTAGTTTAATTGTGCAAGTTTCTTGTCTTGCAAATAAAATACAAAAATTATTTACTTACTCGATAAGTCCATTATTTACCCAGAATTTATGTAATATATACGAGAGATAATGATATTGCCTTATATAATGTAATATCCTTACATAATCCTGACAGCTAAACAAATTGAGACTGTTCCAACAAATCTATTTATACTTCTTTAGAAATTTCATATTAAATTTCCTGGAAAACCTTTTTACATATCTATGAAACAGAAGTTCTTGAATCGATAATCAGAATAAGATGCGCGCGCCTATCAACTAACACTGGACCTCTTCCCCCGTCTCTCTCCCCGCTGTTCAGTTCCTCATCCTCATGTTATGATAATACAAACCCTAATAAGTTAGGGAGGGCTCTGTGTTTTGACACCCTGAAAAGTCGATAAGATGTCACTGATAACATAAAAAAGTTTACCTGTTACATAACATTGTTTTAGATAACAAAACGTAACGTTACGTAAATATATTACGTTATATAATACATGAGTTTACGTTTTGCAAATAATTGTTTGAAAAATAAAGAGACATAAAAATGATGCATTACGTTTTTATCGTTTTAAAAGAATAAGTAGTAATTCCCACCTCGCTGTAAGCTTGCGTCATTTTTCTTGGAATTATTAACGTAAGAACTCGCTAGCACCCATGTTATGCTCGAATTATTATAATTGATGTTGAAATTATTATCATATTAGTCATACTCACCTATATGATAAATAAATTGATATATCTGTGACGTCACTCATATTTAGATACAATCATTATTAATTTTGATACCGTTTTGAGTTCTGTATAAGGAAATAAATGAAACATTAATGGGCTTGTGTCCTATGTCTTAATTTCTATAAAAGTGTACTATATATTGATAAAGTGGGTTACTAGAACCTCAAATGTTCAATTATTTTTTAATAACTCCTAGTATTTCAAGAGATATTAACAATTAAAAAAGTCAGTTTTTATCTTTAATTATTAAAGGGATTGAACGTTGTACACATTCCAACTGCATGTGACATCACAGCCGCTAGTTGCTATCTCTTTTATACAACAGAACGTAAAAGAGATAGCATATTCAAGATAGAACTCTGGCAAGTTTACAGGTTACCAACCTTACAGCTCATAAATCTCTGCTATATGTATTTATATATCAAAATATCAAATATTATTTACAGCTATTTCAAGGAACAATAAAATTTCAATATTATGTCTGCCGTAACAGGGTTAAATAAAATAAGAACTTATTATTCTTTGACTTGACGTGATTATTTCTACTACCAACAGCTACAAAACATTACCACAGCACTGACCTACTCAACAAATAACTGACGTTAAAATGCATTTCACGTCATACAAATATGGCCGACCATTTCTAGCGCTAAAACTACAATTCAAATTTTTAATTACTATATCTCCGTCAACATTTAGATATTTAATAAAATAGGCACGCCAATACACACATTTATTAACATCAATTTCAATCAACAATTGAAAAATCGACCACTAAAAAATGAGGACACAAGCCCATTAAATCCATAAAATGCAGCCCCGATTCAATACTCGAACGAGAATTGAGATTTCTCTAATTTAAATCATTAATATACCTAAAAATCTATTTGTTTTGCAACATTGACTTAAAACAATAGACACTTTTATATTTATATTGGTGAAAGTTCATTTTTGGGAGTGTGTACAGTGTACACTGTACACTGTTACACTACTGTAACTGTATGAATCGATTTTCCGGTTCGTGGAATTTTCCATTCATGATTTTGTAAGATGTAGTTTTGGGTATACGAGTATACATATTGTCGTAGAGAGAACGTAGGTTATACATATACATACACTCCGATTAAAAACTCTATTTTAATTCAGTTATTTCAAGGTCAGTTCTTGTATATCTACTTATATCAACATAAAAATAAACTAAAGTTAAGTTATTAATTGAGCCGTTAAGTATACGTACATTAATTGACTAACTGATTAAGATAGACTGGCTTTTACTATTTATAGCTTCATTAGATTTGCATATTTCTTCTGGATCTTATGATATTTAATATTTAATAGTATGTAGTTATTTCATTAGTTTCTAAAAATAAATAATATTAATTATGCTAATAAATTAATATTTCTTGTAAAAGTAGTATTGATTATATAATTATTTACAATATTATCGCTATTCTACGTGTTTAATAAAGGTTACTGGTTGTTTGTATTATTATGTGAACTACTAAGGTCATATTCGTCAGGCATTATGTGCATTTACTGCAATTTAGAAATTGTTACAGTTTATTACAAACTAGGCTTTACCCCCGTCGCAAGCGACGACTGTCTTTTGTGTGTGGCCTTAATTTCACGTCAAATTTATATTCCATTTATAAATTGAAATATTAAACTCTTTCCATATTTATTTTACACATAACAACAAATAATTTTTCATATAAACTGACTAAAAAAATATATTTTTTCCACTTTGTTCCATTATTTGACCAACTTTTTTTTCAAAATTTTTTTTTCTATTTGTAAATTAGGTACCAATGTTAGCCCATATATAAAATTTCTTTCTAGCCCTATTTTTACCATCGGCAAAAACCGCCCCCGTGCTCCCAAAATAAAATTTTTTAATTTTGATTTTTTTTTCTTAGTAATAATAACATACTTCATTATTATGTATTCCAAAATTTGAGATTTTTCCAAAGTTTCCTACCGCGCCCCCTAATTTAGCATTGAATACTACGGTATTGCCAAATTTCAACTTTCTATCTTTTATGAATTAAAAGTTATAGAGCAAAAAGTAAATCTTTTTTTTGAGTTTTTCCAAAATTACGGGTTTACAGGAAATTCAGGGGAAAATCCGAGGACGCCAATAGTCTTAGAATTTTTTTCTCTACGTAATAGACAATTTTCACGAAAATGTGCAGTCGTTTTCGAGCCACCATACGAATCGCGTAAACATATAAATATACACCTGGAACATTATAATACAGGATATACAAAACGTTTCTCAAAGTGAAGACAATGTTGCACTTGAAAAAAATGTTTAGCTAATGGATGTTTATTTGTAAACAATCGTACAACGATTAATTAACTTTTATAATTAATTTATCGGGTTATAATTTCGCTCTTATTACTCACTATCATAAATCTATACTTAAATACACAATTAATACAAATATATTGTATCTGCATCTTAGATTATAACTTTGTTGTTACAAAGTATTAATTAATTAAACAGCTTCCTTGTTATACAATTAAGTACGTCTTAAATTAACATTAAGTAGAACAATAAAACGTATAATTTATAACAAAGAGTTTGGGTGCAAAATTTAACGCGACTTCAACTCATTATAAACTAATATAAACAATATTTAATCCCTTTGTTTAGATTTCCGGGCAAATACAAACAGTCTGTTAAATTTGTACAAGGAAATGGATTAAGCTACGTACGTATCAGTTTGCACAGGCAGATACGTTGTAGCTTTATTAGCAATGAACATATAGTGATTTTAATACGTTGTAAGTTAAAATAGTTATGCAAAGTTTGGTATTCATAAATCAAATGATGAATATTTATTGTTCACTATATATTTTCTTGATATTAATATACTTTGTGTTTTTGTTATAACCTTTTACCTTTAATACGTAATATTAAATGATGCCTTAAATATTTAAATGTCAAGGATTTTTGGATTGGTGACATGTTTTATTTATGTGTTGCGCTCGATGTGTGAAAGTTAAAATATTGTTATTGTTACATTCATTAGAAAAAAACTTTTAAAAATAAATTTAAAAGAAAAACCGTTCTATTATATCTTAATAGAATATTAATATTTATTATATCTAGACAGCTGTCACTTTCGACGCATGCGCATAGAGAACAAATAGGAACATATACCTTTCTCTCTCGCACACATTTTGGACACACTATATATGCTCTAAGAGGGTAGTTTATCCATTCCGCGGCTACTAGACGAAGACAATTATCACAATATGAAACATAAAGAGTAATAAATGTTTGTCTGAAATGTAGAACTAAGTTGCCGATGTATGGAAGGAAAAGGGAATCACGCCATTATGTCTGCTTGATCACTGACATTTCATAACAACTGGTACAGGGTATTCATCAATAACAATATTGTTATTACTAGAGATGTGCACAAATGCTTTTGTGCACATCTCACCAACTAGAGAAATATTATTTCTTTACATATGTATTATACAAATGTTAAAAGAGTGCATAACTTGCAAAGTGCATTTACAATTGTAATTTATATATATGTCTGTAACATTTCATAGTTAGTTCCTTTAAAAATAGACAAAATATGGTTCCATAGCATACGTTTGATAAATTGCCAAGGTATCTATAAATATAAATACAAAATCCAAATGGAAAATTTTAGAGTTAAGTTTATAATTAAATTTAATAAAATATCTTCAGACTAAGAATCTTAAATACAAAAACCATTTTAAGTCAAAAATAAATTTAAGACTAAACGTAACCTAACACCTTTGTCATTTATTTGATCCTGTTTGTTTTTCTTTGATAGGCACCGTAGATAACCAAAGTATTCGACGAGTATATGTAATGCAGTGCGTCCAAGATAGTTTAGTTGCTATGCAAGAAAACTAACTTTAAAAATATCGAAGACTAAAATAAATGTGTTAGATACAGTGTTGACAAGCTAAGAAAAAAATAATTAAAAAACAACATTGATATTTCGTTTTTTATGTTATGTTTTATACAATATAAATTAAGCTATTATTAGTGGTGATATAACACTTTATTTATTGTAATTTTATATAATCATTCAAGACGGTTCTAATTTGCATGGCTACTATATTATTTCTTATCTAAATTGTATTTAAAGAACACAAGAAACAGTGACATATCGCGCCTTAGACGGGCCCTGTATCCAAATTTGTTGGGGGGCCCAAATGATGGATAAATATTTTTCACAAAAGGAACAAAAACGATAGCATTGAATTAAAATAATTATATATTGATTATACGTTCTTACTTACAATTAATACTAAGCTACCCAAACAATTCCAACTTTTTTTTCCCATTTTTTTTTAAATTTATTTATATTATTGTACAACATATTAACTTTATTGTGTAAAAATTTGAAGTCGATTGGAGTAAAACTGTCGGAGATATAGAGTTTTAAGTCTTCACCTCTCTGGTCTGCTTTCGTGTTACTTTGAAACTTTTAAATGCGGTTTCTCACACTTAGCTTTTTAAGAGAAGGCCCTCTCTAGCCTAAAATCTACTAGACCGATTCTTTTGAAATTTCGCATACTCTTTCTTTACATAAATGCAGAGGTTTTTTTAATTTTTTAATTGTAACGTATTTTAAAATAACAAAGTTTCTGATTTTTTCATGAAAAATCTATAACGTGCTGTAAAAAATTAAAAAATTCAATAAAAAAAGAAAAACACGACAGCGTAACCTGCAAAAACTTATCAACTGATGAAATCATTTTAGTTTTCCGATTTCAGACAATCCAGTGATGAGTTATGAGTGACACCGCAATGTTACTTTTTTTTGTGACGTCTGCGAAGATTCGCTGTCAATATCTCATTTCTGGATATTTATTTATGAAAATTTCACAAAGTATTCTTCATTTTATCATGTAGTAATTATAGAAATAATTATATATTAACTGTGTCGTCAAAAAACATTATCGAAAATATGCTTCTTTTTATTGTTTTGACCTTAACTCCCCCCCACCCCTCTCTTCCTCTTTAAGTGAAATCGTGGATAACATTTTACGAATTTTTCCTTACACACGTTTGAGGCCTCTGTAGCCCGGGGGCCGCGTATCATTGATACTGCTGATACAACGGTAGCTACGCCCCTGACTAGGAATATACGTTTCTACATATTAATTTAACGCCAGCGTTATAATTTTCATAAAGACCCTTCAAGACCCAAAGAGTTATGAAATACATTTAATTTCTCATATATTGTTAATGAATTGGCATACACAATAATTTGAATTTGATTTGCAAAATGATTAAATCACTGAGATCATTCGGTTGGTGAATGTTTTGTTAATAAAAAAGAACACATGACTTACATAAGGTCATGCCCGAGTACATAAAATCATCATTATCATTATTGAACGTCACGTCGTTCATTCAATGACAGCGGAGGGGAGGAGGGCGTTATAGGGTTGACCCAATGTTTATTTAATTCAATTGAAAATGATTGGAATAATACCGCCTGCAAACAATAAAAAGTGCTGGGTAAAATACTAATTGAAATAAATGGGACACCGCGAGGAATTAATTAAGTTGAAACACACTTAGTAAGACAAAGAAGAATTAGAAAGACAAAATGCATTTAGATACAGAATACACATTTCAGAAATTTGCAACACAGATAAATATAGGGGAACTTTTGTGTTGTGTATAATATAAATTATAGATGTTGCAGTTGTATACATTTGAGTGTACCTAGACGTTGCCCTTTTAATCCCTTTGGGCTCCCTACAAACCAGGTATTACATGAACTTTGAGAGGCACAAACAGGTTTATATAAATATACTTGTACCTGCTTTGTTTACAAAAACATGGCTTTGTTGTTATTGATCTTAACTAGTAAAGTTGTTAGGATTTACAGTCCGTTAAGATATCACTGGTAAAATATTATAAACTAATTACCGTTTTAAAATCATTAGTTTCACTTTTACTACGCTGACATTTAATCCTTGTTTTATAGGTAATATTTTCACAAAAAAAAATTCTTTTTATTTCATATTCGTAATGTACATATATTTAAGTACACACACAGAAAATTTCAAGTAAATCCGGCGATTATTTTCGAAGTTATCTAAGTTGAAAAAAAAAAGTTGTACTCTATGTATCGTGTTTTCAAAACTCTAAAAGCGTTTTTCTCAAAATGTTGTTTTCACAAACGGTGACCAAGATTGCTCGGAAACGGCTGAACCGATCAGTCTCAAATTTTAACACAAGCTTCTCAAGTATATTTTTTAGAAATTAATCTCACTGATAATTTTTTTTTTTTATAAACAATTTAATGCCAAAAATTTGGTTAAAAATCGATATTATTTTTTTAGAAGCCGCCATTTTATCAAAAAAAAATATTTTGCCTAATTCTTCGATTAATTACTAGATTATACGTAACTTTAACGAAATACGTTTTGTTTTTTTATTTTTGATGATGCAGTACAGAGATATAGTGGTCACCGCAAGATGCCTTTTCTGAAAGGAGCTCCTGGAGATCAACTAGAGCAGCTTCCAAATTATTATTTTTGCAAATACATAAATATTTAAATACAGTTAAAAGTTATCATTGAATGTGTACAAATTTTTACATTCATACAATTAATAGTTTTCTCAGGAATTTTTTTTGAAAAATCGCTTTTTTTGGGACTAATAACTGTATATAACCTCTTAAAGGGAGAATTTCTTAATTATCTTTTAATTTTTTTAACACAATGAAAAAAGTAAATAAAACACCTATACTCGTATATTTTTGTTTACTCTTTCATATCACTCCTCCTTCACACCAGGCTTCATGAATAGAATTTTCACGTGAATCAATACTTGTGGGTGGTTACCTTCACCTTGAGCGGCCATGCACATTGAAATTTGTGTAGGTGGAAAGCGTGGGTGACGTTCCCGGGCTTTGGGGTGTATGCAACCCCATAATAAGGGTGGGGCATCTATCCCTGTATATGCATAATACCTCCACTAGTTTTTATATTATAATCCATTACTTTGTTACGTAAATTTAACGTCATACAGAAAAATGAGATTAACTACAGTAATGCTATGGTTATATTTCGTTTGCCATCTAATTTAATTAAGGTTAGTTGTTGTTATATAAGTTTATGTAATTAAATTATAAAGATATACATACTAGTAAGATTTGAAACATGAGGTACAAATCATTTTATTTATATGCTATATTCACCGTTTCACGTAGAAATCTCTTAAGAGGTTATATACAGTTATTAGGCCCAAAAAATCGACTTTTTAAGAATTTTACCTGAGAAGACTATTAATTGTATTAATGTAACAATTTATATACATATTATGGTAACTTTGAATTGTATTTTAACATTTTTGTAATTGTAAAAATAACTAATTTAAAGCTGCTATAGCTGATCTCCAGGAGCTCCTCTCAAAAAAGGCATCGTGCGGTGATCACTATATCTCTGGACAGAATTATCTAAAATGAAAAAAACAAACAGATTTCGATAAAGTAATGTAAAATCTAGTACTTAATCGAAGGAATAATCAAAATAATTTTTTTTGACAAAATAGCAGCTTCTCAAAAAGAAAAAAATCGATTCTTGACCAAGATTTTGGCCTTAAATTGTTTATATAAAAAAATATATTTATCAGCGAGAAAAAACCTTCGATTAATTACAACTTTACTAATTATACTTAAGAAGCTTGTTTTAAAATTTGAGACTGATTCGGTTCAGCCGTTTCCGAGAAATCTTGATCACCGACTAAAGTTTCAAAATTATTTAAAATTATTTTTTTTCAACTTACATAACTTTGAAAGTAATCGCCGGATTGACTTAAAATGTTCTGTGTGTGTGTACTTAAATATATGTACATTACGAAAATGAAAATTCTAATTGTTTATAACCCCTTAATGGCGTTAAATTCATATTTTAATTTGAATGCAAGAAGTTGTTTTGTATATAATATATAAATGAATATTAACAAAGAGGTAAAAATGAATATATATTTTTTACAGTGTACATACTATAATTAAAGATATATTCAATTCAAAAGTTCATTAATATTTACATATTGTGTAATTCTTGATCTTGCTCCACTTACATATAACATATACTTATTTCGATAACTCTTTTGCCACAATCCCATATCACACACAGATTTCTATAATTAAACACATTTCTTAAGTTGAACCTTCGGTGAACTTTGCGAGTTTTAACACGTTTATCTGCGATGCTCGTACTATTGAGTTGTATCCACCGTACTCCATATTTCGTCGACGTAACAATTGTATCAATAACATTGTTCCATGTCTTGTCTGGGTTTGTGCACGAGAAAGATAAATTCATTCCGTCTCATTATAAACATTCATTTATTATTTATCTATTTCACTTATCGTACTCGTAAAGTGAAGCAATTTTGACGTAATTGTCTCAAAGTATTACATATTAACTATATAATTGTAACAACTTCAGATTTATCTTATTTAACCTCAATAATGGTTGTAACCTCAATAAATCGTCATTACTTGATGTTGTTAGTCCAGAAAGTTAAAAAATATGACGTAACAACCTGTGACATTCAATAATAATTTAGAATAGACGAATTAAAAAGAGCAAAATTTGTCGCGCATATATCTCGTTAACTATAAATGATAATCCAGTGCTTTAAATCTTGTTTGGGCAGAGAAGAGGGCCACACCATAACTAAAATGTTGGTTAAAAGAGTGAGAGAGAGAACTAGGTAGAGATTTTCGACGCATGCGCATAGAGAACAAATAGGAACATATACATTTCTCTCTCGCACACATTTTGGACACACTTTTAATCTATAGGAAACGTAGTAGGCTATTCACTCTCCATATATATATGCTCTAAGAGTGTGACAAAAACCCAATGGTATTTAACCTAAAAAGGTTTTAATTCTTTCTCAAAATCTTTTTATTTTTTGATTATAAAAACACTTTGATTCTTTTAATTTTTCTGGCAAACCAAAAAGGTTTGTTTTATGATTCTATTAATCCGAAAAAGGGTCATTTTATTATTGTTATAGCAGCAAAACATATTTTAAATTACGTATAAGATACTCTTATATTAAATAAACTTGAAATACATATAGCTGTGTTTATTGGGGCCTATATAATACAAATTTGGTTCCTCTCAGAAGGATTTCGAATATTATAGGATTACAGGCGCCTTGAAGATAGAAGTAATCTTCAATTATCTTATCTGAGGTTTACACTGTTGACTTATAAAACACTGTATCTGATAACACCGCTGTATCATTGGGGGCTCGATTCCAATTCCCGATGTTATCATTTATCATCGTCGTGATCGTGATGATTTCCCGCTGTACATGGTTGACCTATGACCTCTACTAGTACTTCACTTGACCTGTATTATCGGAGCCAGTTCTAACTGGCGCAGAGGTTTGCTTGTGTAACGTAAATTGCTTCGTAGTTGGAATTTGTATCTTGGATTTTAAACCCATATGGATTTTATTTAATTTACTAGAAGCGTGTTTGATAAGACGTAGTACTCTAAGCGGAACTGAATTAATTTGACGGGGAACAACTTTATTGTTATTATTAGAGTTAATCCCCGACTCAAGCGACGTCTGTCCTTTGTATGTGACTTGAATTTCATTTCAAATTTTAATTCCATTTTTTAATTACTTTTTTCTCACATGAAAACTTAATGTCCTCCAATGTTTCTATCTCCGTTCCGCACACCCTGTTCCCTTTCTCCTCGTTTTCCAATCTGAATATGGCAATCCTTCTCATGTTTCTTGTGTCTTTTGAGGAAGAATTTTATTAATGCTAAGAGAATTGTTCGGAATTGATTTTTTAAAGGAACTTTATACAAATTTGTTATAGAATAAATAGATCGATTTAAAACAAATTTAAATTAAATAGGTCACATTGAGACTACGGCAGGCTGAAAATGCGGAAGTTTTTTAATATGTAATAAAATAAAACTTTAATAATCATTAGTCATATTTTATATCTCAATAAATTTATAAAATATTTGTTTTGGTAAACCACAACTACAATATTTTGAGATTTAGCCAATTTTATTTCAGCTTAAAAAAAAGATTTAGTAGTTTTTATCGAATTGGTTTTTTCCATAAAGTAAATTTGTTCACAATTTCAACAATTTTGTTTATTATTTTTATGAATAATATATTATTAATATATAGAAGTAGAAAGACGAAGAAGATCATAAAAGCATACAGGACCTATTAAAAGATAAAGAGATGTGTAAATATTACAGCAACATATTTGTAATCTTACTTAAGGTGAAACGATACTTGACCATTTTTGATTCGCGAAATATAGATGGCGATACTATACAGCAGGTTAAATATTATCAAAAAAATCATGTTTTTTTATATTTAAATTGTTTTATGTAAGTAACTATAAACGGGAAAAAAATCTAAAGCTGCAATTAATTAGATGAATAACGTATCTACATTTTAAGCTTTCTTCCACTGACTTTTAATGAATTGGAACCGCAAAAATAAGTTTTGAAAATGAATATTGCTATTGTTTCTAGTTAAATACCAATTTTTATATGACTGTTAATATTAATAAGGGTTTGTCATACATTTTATAACCTTTATTATGGTTCTCAAAACTTATTTTTGCGGTTCCAACTCATTAAAAGTCAGTGGAAGAAAGCTTAAAATGTAGATACGTTATTCATCTAACTAATTGCAGCTATAAATTTTGATTCGCGTTTATAGTTACTTCAATAAAACGATTTAAACATTAAATTTTTTTGATAATATTTAACCTGCTATATAGTATCGCCATCTATATTTCGCTAAAAAAAATGGCCAAGTATCGTTTCACCTTAAATTCATCTATCAAGCCACGCTTTGCTGTGGTTAAGTCTGATATGAAATGAATTGGAAAGTAAATAAACGACGATTAACTGGAGAGAAACAAAAGAAATTAATTCGATTTTCGTAACGTTGTGTCAAAATTTTAAATTCTACTTCTTTTCGAGTTTTTCTAGCAGAAACATACGTAGACTGATTTTTTTATATATAAAGACTTCAAGTTCGGCTCTGTAAAGTTATGAATTATTTAATAGAAAGAGTTATTTTAAGGAAAAAGTTCTAAAAATAACCGTATAAATAATATTTTAATGAATTCTTCGAAGTAAAAACAAAATTCAAAGGAAGAAGCACATCATCGGTTCTGAAAATATGTTAATACCAATGTGAGAACGTATTTATTATTTAGATATACAAATTATCATACATTTTGTCACATTAGGAAATATTAAGGGGGCTTTCCGGATAACTATGTCATGAACTGCGTCATTTTTGGAATTTTATTTTAAAAGAAATGGGCTTGTGTCCTCATTTTTTAGTGGTCGATTGTTCAATTGTTGATTGAAATTGATGTTAATGAATATCTAAATGTTGACGGAGATATAGCAATTCAAAATTCGAATTGTAGTTTTAGCGCTAGAAATGGTCGGCCATATTTTTATGACGTGAAATGCATTTTATACGTCAGTTATTTGTTGATTAGGTCAGTGCTGGGTAATGTTATGTAGCTGTTGGTAGTCGAAATAATCAAGTCAAGTCAAAAAATAATAAGTTTTTATTTTATTTAACCCTGTTACGCCAGGCATAACATTGAAATTTTATTGTTACTCGAAGTAGCTGTAAATAATATTTGATATTTAGATATATAAATAGATTTATGAGCTGTAAGGTTGGTAACCTGTAAAGTTGTCAGAGTTCTGTCAAGAATAAATCTCTTTTACGCTCTGTTATATAAAAGAGAAAAAAGAGACAAAATGACTTTTTTAATTGTTAATATCTCTTAACATATAAGGAGACAATAAGGATATTAAAAAATAATCGAACATTCTAGTTCTAGAGGTTCTAGTAACCAACTTTATCAATATATAGTACGCTTTTATAGAAATTAAGACATAGGATACAAGCCCATTATGATACAGTCAACTTATTTGAAACTTTTAAGCAAATAAAAAATAATTTGTTTCTAAAAAGAAAATGCATATCTATTTAAAAGTATCTACAATTATCTGGCCCCTGCTCTCTTAATATCAGACTTTTGATGAGTCACTTATTTTCAGCATCTTTTCCACATTTCATATCACAATAACAAAAACCTAAACACGATTCAACGCAACGTGCCAAACACGTTATCTATTCTATATATAATACGTATACGTAAATATTGATTTTTCAGTCATTATCAGTTCCTCAAAGTGGCTTGACGGACCTTTGCTTAATTAATATTTCAAATACAATACAGTGTGTGTGTGTGAGTGTATGTTACACAATCATTTGCAACCTAATTGACGATTAATATAAGTGCTGTTTCTTTGTTAATAACAATATGTAAGTCATTATTTTACACATTTTATTTAATGAACATACATTTTTTAAATAATGTTGTTATTAATTTGCAAATAAATACGCTAATTTGCTAATAAATCGAACGCTTTTTTTACAATAGGGTTTGGGTTTATTGCCTCGGGTTCGGGTTTATTGTTAATACCCGGCGTGTCCGGATTCGGGTAGGTTCGGGTACAGAAGCACTATCTACGTAGTAGGATTTGTAGCTTAATAAGCAAATAGTTTTATCGAACTCTGTTTTTACACGTCAAATTTATTTGCTGTCATTTACTCCCTTATGCAAATGATTCGAACTTTGATTAAATGTATAGCAATTTCGAAACGGTCAACTGAATTCAAATTTTTTAGGATAATTAGATAATGATACCCTTTGTAATAGAACAAGAATTTATAACGATGAGGATTATAGTACGATTTTAAAACTCAATTATATCAAATATAAATTATATAAAATTTATTTCGTGACGTTTCTCTATTGTTTCATATTTGACATATAAGTTGCGACAAAATGAACCTTATTTATATATTATTTAAGTTTATATAAAACATATATACAGCATTGAATTTGTGATACTATTGCTTCCTTCTTCATAAACGACCAATATTTATATGCAAGGTCATAGAGAATCCTTGTTCTGTTATTATGTAAATTTTATTTAAAATTATAACTGTACTTTTACATAAACATGAACCTTTATTTATCGGACCAGTCTTTGTCGCACTGATACAACACCAGTTGACAAGGTTGACTTAAAGTTGACAAGTCTTATCTCCAGTGTGCGCCTAGCCTTACTTAGAGTTAACCTTCTTTTAGATTTATTTGTTATTCAAAGCGGAATTACATATTTAAACATTCAGATAATATTCCTTTTGTTATTATCAACAAAGTCTGGTGGAATTTGTACGGCGGGCGACATTGCGAGGCAGCGGACGGCATTGTTTCCGCATAAATGATAAGAACACAGCGATTCCATTTTTTAGCATTTAACAATCACCTATTGTTTTATTATGTAACTTAATATATGTTTGCAGCATTCCGATATTGATTTAGTTTCCATAAATATAGAAATATAATACATTGTCAGGTAATAAAATGTTAATCATTCTATTGTGTTGTAGAGGTAAGCGTCGATAGGTCCGTGTCATTGCTCCGTATCAAAGGCATTGGCTTTGTTAAATAAATATTGTGAAATAGAAGGTGAGCTATATGCTGCTACAGCTATATGTATGTTTTAATTAAACAAATGTGCTATTGTCTGCGTTTAACGCGAGCAGTGCGGACCAGTGGACGGCTTACTTTAACATACACATATATATCTGATCAATCAATGAACCACCTCAAGAAATGGGCTTATGTCTTAATTTCTATAAAACTGTACTAAATATTGATAAAGTTGATTACTAGAACCTCAAATGTTCAATTATTTTTTAATAACTCCTTAGGAGATATTAATAATTAAAAAGTCATTTTGTCTCTTTAATTATTAAAAGGATTCAACGTTGTACAACATTCCAACTGCATGTTAACAACCGCTATGTGCTTTCTTTTTTATACAACAGAGCGTAAAAGAGATATATTCTTGACAGAACTCTGACAAGTTTACAGGTTACCAACTTTACAGCCTATAAATCTCTGCTATATGTATTTATATATCAAAATATCAAATATTATTTACTACTATTTCAAGGAACAATAAAATTTCAATATTATGTCTGCCTTAACAGGGTTAAATAAAATAAAAACTTATTATTCTTTGAGTTGACTTGATTATTTCGACTACCAATAAATACTCAACAAATAACTGACCTATCCATTACATTTTCACGTCATACAAATGGTCGACCATTTCTAGGGCTGAAACTACAATTCAAACTTCTAATTGCTATATCTCCGTCATTTATTAACATCAATTTCAATCAACAATTGAAAAATCGACCACTAAAAAATGAGGATACAACAAGTCCATTACAAATAAAATAATGTATAAATGCTTCGTAATAGCAAATTCCCTTTTCGTTCACTTTTTTGCCACCAGGGGTTTAAAGAGCGCCACTGTTGCATACATTCCATGTTGACGGTTATCGTTTAACTATATATAGAGTCTTTAAATAATGTATTATTCTTTTTCGCTGTGTCTCCGTCCAGGTAAGATCTCAATTTTGTTAAATTTTACATTTACCTGCCATTGCTTTGTCCATTCGGTTAAAGGTCTAAAGGTAAACGTGACTTTAAAGGAAAGTTAAAGGGAATGGAAGTGGGGGATTATACGGAAACAAATTTTAGAATGGCTAATTATACAGGGTGTCTCAATAATAGCTTAAGAATGTTTACCGTCTAAACAAACAACAATACGATAAACAATAGGGCTACTATTATTTGTTTGTTTAGACGGTACAAATTCTTTAACTATTATTGACACACCCTATACTATTTTATTACTGTAATTTACTTTCACGCGAAAACCAATTGTATCTAGTCAAAATTACCTTACAGTCTATCTGAAATTACCTTTACCCGAAATTAATTTAATGATTTCAATTCAATTTCATTGTCAATTTAAATCCATTTAAATCGTTACATTACCAAAAAACCCAGACGACAATAAACAAACCGAGATCGTGTTGATATACTTGATTTCCTTTTTATAACCTGTAGTTATTTCTACCTGTACTGCGCATACGCGTTTTTGAAAATTAACATAATTTCAATAAATATTATTGTGTGCAATATTCTTCTTTCTATTTATGCTTTCGTAATCACATGAAAACAATAACAAAATCATGTTTTCTCGGTTTACTTGAAGTTCAGCAATTCTGTCTATGCTTAGAAAATAAATATGCTAGTGATAGGATAGTATACACTTAAAAGTTATTAATTTTAACTCAATGTATTTGTTATTTATTTTAAAAATATAGTCGGGATAGTTATAATTTAAATGTCGTTGAAAGCGAGACACAAAATACCACAAGGTCACTTTTACATTGTACGAGTATAAACAATTGTTGGCTGCATCGAGCACCCTTGCTTCATAGGATAATGCCGCTACCAAACGATGGTCCGAACACCTTCCAGCGTGGGACTGAGTTGCCCACTTGCACTCTAGCCAGTCTACTACTGTCAAAAACTAATACCTATAAGAATCACAGGTATTGTGTTAACTTTTCTTGAATGACACCTACTTGATACTTTGTTTCTGAAACTACTATACTCGTACATACATATGCCCGGCTACTATCTGAAATTCTAACCACTTGTAAAAAGCCACGTCGAGTTTCTATTGTATTTTTAGACTCTGTTCTAGTTCAGATTCGACGAGATCGGGATCGAACTCACACTCTTAAGACGGCACGAACCCAAGTGCCGTCTTAACATTTTGTTGAATGGGCTACAAAAATAATTGAATTTACTTTTTGTAACTGCTCTTGAAAGATATATTCAGTAATATATAATAACTAGAGTTTACCCCCGTCACAAGCGACGACTGTCTTTTTTGTGTGAATTGAATTTCATTTCAAGTTTTAATTCCATTTTTAAATTGAAATATTTAACTCGTTATATATAAATTTTACATAAACCGTCTAAAAAATATATTTTTTTCAACAAAATAAAAAAATTTACTGTTTTTTGTCCAACTTTTTTTCAAAATTTGGGATTTTTTTTCCTTTTTGTAAATTAGGTTAAAACTTAGCCTATAGAAAAAATTTCAACTTTCTAGCACAATTTTTACCCTCGGAAAAAACCGCCCCCGTGCGCCCAAATAAATTTTTTTTTTATTATGATATTCAATTATTACATAATCCAAAATTTGTGCTTTCTCTAAAGTTTCCTACCAAGCCTCCTAAATTTCTCAGGGCCCCTTTTATAAAATTTTGAATTTTTAAGTTTTGACATATGTTCGCATTGAATAGCGTAATACACATGCAAAATTTCACCTTTATATTTTTTACAATTACAAAGTTATTACAGCAAAGGGTTCAGTTTTTCCAAAGTTACGGGTGTCTAGAAAAATCAGAGAAAAATCTATTTTTTATTTTTTTTTTATTTAACGTCGGCCTATTTCCGATGCTGAGTCCTATCACCGACGACCTCCTTCAATGTTGGCAGTATTTATGGTGTCGTGGCCTCATATATGTGGGCTACACCACTGCCTAATAACTGTATCATTATGTATGACCATAATCAATATAAGTTCATAATAACCAAACCCAGAAAATATATATCTGGTCCGGGGATCGAACCCGAAGACACAGCAGTCGGCGTCAAGCATCAATGCTCTCGCCCACTGTGTCGTCGAGAAAAAATCTAAGAATATAAGAATCACCTGGAACATTACAATATCGGATTAATTTAATTTACGCATAAAAATATAATTATAAATAAAAATGCATTTAAAATATTGCTTGTTAAAAAATATGATGTAATAAAGGTATGTGCGCCTCGGAAGTCATTGATATTATTATTAAAAAAATATATATGATGCAATAATAGGAAGTATCAACGCACACACACATACGGAATATGTGAATACCACGTGGGAATTTGTTGTTTGTCAGCCACACGTTCATAAGAGTGACCTTGTGACCCTCTGACATACAACAGTAAAGCGTGAGGTCAAATACCAATTCAATTAACAGCTGCTCACACATAGTATCCGTAAAATTCAAGGACAAGCTTTAATATATTTTCATACTAGTACATAAGATTTATTATAGAAAAATATTTATTGGTTTTTTACGCATATTTGTAAGCATTTATTTTAGTTTAAACGTTAGCGACTTAGGGGGGAGGCGGGGGTAAGGCTTCAACTTTTTTATTTATTTTCATTAATGTACAACATATTAAGTTTATTGTGTAAAAACTAGTGTAAAACAATTTAAAGTGGATTGGAGTAAAACTGTCGCAGATTTACCTCTCTGGTCTGGTTTCGTCTTTCTTTGAAACTTTTAAATTCGGTTTCTCACACTTAGCTTTTTCAGAGTCGGTATCCTCTTTAGCTTCAAATTTACTGGACCGATTCTTTTGAAATTTTGCACACTCTTTAAAATATTTTAATTTTAACGTATTTTAAAATAACAAAGTTTCTAATTTTTTTCATGAAAAATCGGTATTTTGACTTTTAAGTGCTGTAAAGAATTGAAAAATCAATAAAAAAAGAAAAACTCGACAGCGGTACCTGCAGAAACTTATTAACCAATGGTTAATAAGTTAAAATATGGTTAAAATTAATCATTTTGGTTTTTCGATTTCACAAAATCCAGTGATGAGTTATGAGTGGCACCGCAATTTTACTTTTATTTGTGACGTCTGCGGAGATTCGCTGTCAATGGCTCATTTCTTGATATTTATTTATAAAAATTTCACAAAGTATTCTTCAAATGTTATTTTATCATGTAGTAATTATAGAAATAATTATATATTAACTGTGTCGTCAAAAAACATTATCTAAAGAAAACATGCTTCTTTTTTATCGTTTTGACCTAAGTGAATAAGTGAATAAGTTTAGTTCTATCAGTCCCACCACTTGGACTATTCACAGACCATTAGTTGGTATTATGAAGTAAGGAGTAACAAGTGACAACGAATATTGTTAATGTACTACATATGTTGTAATAAATTAAATATGTATGTTTTCTGGTTCGACCACTAAACCTCTGTTATATTTTAACTGTATATATTGTTTAGTTTGATTACATGCCAAAATAAATCACAAATAAAATATAAATTGAAAACACTCGCGAAAAAGCAATAAAAATTCCGAAATAAATATACTCCAATTCATCCAGATCTAATATGTTCAACCTGTGCAATCTGCGCTGCTATTTCGGTAACGCGTGAATATATTTTCGGCCCGTAAACCATTTTTACAGTCAACAAATGTACGACTAAGACGCAGATTTCACAACAACAATTTAATATTTAATTTATCAAACACATTTTGGCAAGTTGATATTTAAAATGACGATACAAAATTGGCAGCACTATTTAACGATGTTGGATTTACGTAATTAATAAGGTTCAATTAATAACAATTTATTGTAATTGCCACTTGTAAATACTTTAGTGGTGTTTTGAACCTTTGGCAATGAATTTACGTGACTTTGGCAGTGAAGATTGTTTAAAAATTTAAATGGTGCACTTATTGTCTTTTGAAAACTTTTGACTTTAAAAAATTTCATCGATTTTTAGCCAATAATGATGAAATCGGGTGCCATTTTATTCTATTGAAAACAAATTCAAATTTAGATAATCTTTTTTTACATATTTAACATTTTATAATTCTATTTTATAAATTTCTAAATATTTAAATAATTCACTAATTACTCGTGTGCGGAGGGCCTAAGCCTTCACGGTATACTCGCAGAAACTTCCCGAGTGTCTTATTGTGATTATCGTATTGATGCATACGTAACCTGCATGCTAAATGCATATGCACATGCATCGGTGTGGTCACGCTTTGTACAATATATTCGAATGGGGTCAGCTATATTTAAAACTATTACGTAAGCATAACAGGAATAACAAATACAAGTTTTTTTTTTTAATTATTTAGTATCTATACGTCTTGCTATTAATGCGAAACCTCAACCGACAAATTTATGATCCATAAGTCTACAACCTGGGCAATTGGGCAATTTGGCAATTTGTTAAAGGAAGAACTTGCTGTGTAGCAATGCGTGACCTAAATACCATCAAGTTTAATCGCCTTGGAAAATGTTTATTGTTTATTTTAATATCAAAAAACATTCAATAAATTTTGGAAATATCTATATTTGTAATTTGGGATGTAGAACCTAATGCAGACGGGCTTAGTAAATATTATTTGCAATAAATAAATAAAAGTTACTACCCCCTCTGATAACTATAAATTCAGCAACTTACATATGGAGCGTTAAAATTATAACTTGCAGTTTTCAGAGCTTTTTACTTCTAATTTTCTCTATGTTATAATGTTCCAAGTGAAAGTTGTTTATATGTTTACGCGATTCCTATCGTGGCTCGAAAACGGTTCCATGCATCTTTATGAAAATTTCCTATTTCAGATAAAGAATTGGAAACCCGTAGTTTTGGAAAAACAGAAATACTTTTTTTTTACTTTTTGCTCTATAACTTTGAATTCGTAAAAGATAGAAAGCTGAAATTTTGCATGTATATTACGGTGTTTAATGATAACTTATTTCGAAAATAATAAATTAAAGAAATAAAAGGGGGGGGGTGGTAAGAAACTTTGGAGAAAACTCAAATTTCGGATTACTGAACTTTGGAGAAAATTTTGAAAAACTTGTCAAATAACGAATAAATTGAAAATATTCTACATTTTGTTGAAAGAAAATATGTTTATATAAGTAAATGAGTTAAATATTTCAATTTAAAAATAGAATTAAAAGTTAAAATGACATTACGAATTTTTTGTTGGATTCAAATCATGCACACCAAAAAGGCGGGGGTTAACTCTATATTATTATAAAATAAACCTTATACACTCTAAAATAGGTCTTTAACGGAATGTTTTGTATTGTAACATATTTTCTAATGACCCTCAATACATTACCTCAACCTATTATACAAATTACAAAAAAGGTTACGCACCGCTGATTTACCTTGTAATGACACTGTAAATTTAAATACACTACTAAATAAATAATGAAACATAACAACTGCCAGACAGCCCTGAAATTTACGTCAACAAAGAAAAATGAATTTCTACAGAAATTTCCAATGACGCGCTACCGAACAATAATAGAACCACTCAGTTGAACATTAGAGTTCAACATTTTTTAATAACCTTGTTACGATTTCATTGAATTGTCAATAAAATATGCAAAATTAGAATCGTGATTGTTAAATTAGTAACAAACTAATACTAGTAAGAGATTATTTGGGTTCTTTGTGGTGCGTTTCAAGGATACTTATTTCTAGGATTTACTAATTCTCGTGAAGGAACCTTGAAACTACAGCTGATTATGTGTAATTAGTGATTAATTGAGGATTTAATCATCAATTTTATATCAGTGTAGTATCAAGGAATATACGACTAATTATATACATTGAAAAATGTTGTTTAAGTGAAGATGCTCCTTAATATTTCAATACGTAAATTAAATATAATATTAAATAATAATATTAGCTTCCTTAGACGAAAACTTAGAAGAAATGGAATTAGAATACCAGAAATTTAAACTTGAAATAAACTTTGTTATTTATATACCAGTATTAATGCCAGGGGTACCAACCCGATAGGTGGTACCTGCAGCTGTACCTGGGAGGAGATATCTCTGAATGCTTTTGATAATTTAGAAATGTAATTTTATTATACAAAGTACAAAACTTAGAAACTCAACTTTAAAATAACAAAATCAGTGGTTTTCAAAGAAATAAAAAAATTAAAAAAAAAAATTGATCATACAATGAATAAATTGTAAATATTTTATATTTTATTGAAAGAAATATTTTTTTTTTCGTCATTTTATATGAAAATTTTATTTATATGTAAAATTTATATAGAACGCGTTAGTATTTCAATTTAAAAATGGAATTAAAATTTGAAATGAAATTCAATTAACACACAAAAGACAAACGGCGCTTGCGACGGGGGTAAACTCTTTGAAAACAAAGCAAATAATATAATTTTGATTGTGGAATTAAGTAATTTCCCATGTTCTCAGTATTTGCCCCATATACCAAATCACTGTTCTTCACTGAATGAAATTTAAAGACGAAATCACCGTAATTCCCACACAAACACCGCACGACTTCACCAGGATGCGGGTTTAAATATTTCGCAATGCAGCGTTTTGTGTGAGAATGCACTTGCAGATGCACCGTGGGAATCCTCTTCTTGTGCAATCTGCACTTTATAATTGCTGCGCTGTGTTGATCTCGTCACCTGCGATCATTATTTCACATCCGCAGCAACAGTAACAGCGACAGCAACGTATGAATCATGTTTTCCTGAGTCTACAATTCTTACAATAAATAAGCATGCATTTGTTTTCAACAATTTCTGGTTTAAACATTTACAAATCTTTAAATTTATTGCAAGGACAAACCACTAATTGTTGGCAACGGCACGAAATGTACAAAAGTTTTGTTTGTGAATTCAATATTTAATATTGGGTTAGCCACGTATATATGCTTGTGTCGACTAGGAATATTAATATTATACAGGAACATTGTATCCATTTTAGCAGTATCTAGTGTATTTCGTTAGCTGCATATCTAATTTTCAGAATGACTTAAACAGTCATTCGGCATTGATTACGTTATCTACAGAGTGTTTGATAACTATAATAAATTCTATTTTTTTTTTATATATGCTAATATTTAGTTTTTATTGTTTTTGCCATTTATTCTCATTTATTTACATGTCATTGTGCTTAATTCAATTTTGATCCTCATTAAATATAAACATTCTCACTCCTTCCAAACGAAAAAAATATATATATAAATTTATCCTTATAAAAATAAAAAATGCTACTGCTATTGCTTCGCTCCTCCTGCAACTCTCTCTCTTGTTTTTACTTTGCCATTCTTTTTTTCTCTTTCCTCGTTGCTTTTCTCTATATCCGCCATCCACCTCTTCCCTTCAATGCTTTCCTTTGTCTAATTAAATGAGTTAAGGCACAAGAATGTAGTGCCAAATGGCAAAAACATTAAAAATATATGCTAATATTTTATTATTATTATATTATTAATTAATTGTGTGCCTTTCGGCTTTACAATCTAGTATATATTATGTCTTTAGACAATATTTTCTTACAATCACACAAATAGAACCAATCATCTTTTATCGGACTACAATGCAAATCTAACTTACGACTTTTCATGTTCTTAGAAAACGATAAGCCATAGCAAACAGTGAAGACAAAACTATTCCAGACCACACCCCCATCTCCTTTCTGTTATGATTTGTTTCGATTGATGTTTTATATCTGTCTCATTCATTTTCATACTATTTACGCATAAGTGTTTCTCGTTTACTCATTGATAATCAACTAACCAAAAATTTGTTTTGTCTTACTTTTTCTACGACAAAGAGAAAAGGCGCAAAGACATTTAATCATCGATTTTCCTTCATCTCTAACCAAATTTTCTTCTTGTTACAGATTCCCAGAATTTTATTCAGCGATCACATTGTTGACTACGTGGCATGGTATTCCTGGAGGAGCTGTGGATGGGCATGGGCGATCTGAGGGAGACAAATTATGAGCATTTTGAATATGACTCTCTTCACCCAACAACCCATCTTGTCCATCCCTTATCTTTGTCTCGTTCCCACTCACGATCACATCTGTATAACAACACCTGTACACCGACCTCTCGCTCACACCACAACAATCATCACAGGAACACATTATCGGCATCGAACACAGAGAGCGATGACGACGAGGTCGCCTTACATCCGCTCAGTAATCAGGTCAGCCTTAAGCCGATCACCTACTAATGGGCTCTCACACTGTAAGGGACTACGCTCGAATCAAGGTCAGACCGAGAGTCGTCCGTAGTCTCTTACAGTGTAGGAGCAGCCTTAAGGTGAAACGATACTTAACCATTTTTTCTCGCGAAATATAGATGACTTTAGCAGGTTAAATATTATCAAAAGAACAATGTTTTTTATGTTTAAATCGTTTTATGTAAGTAACTATAAACGCGAATCAAAATCTAAAGCTGCAATTAGTTAGATGAATAACGTATCTACGTTTTAAGCTTTCTTCCACTGGCTTTTAATGAGCTGGAACCGCAAAAATAAGTTTTGAAAATGAATATTACTATATGTTTTAGTTTAATTCCAATTTTTATATGACTGGGTTATTATCGAATACTCTATATATTTTTAAGTCTTAAGCGGAAATAATAAAGGTTATAAAATTTATGATAAACCCTTAGAAATATTACCAGTCATATAAAAATTGGAATTTAACTAGAAAATATAGCGATATTCTTTTTCAAAACTTATTTTTGCGGTTCCAACGCATTAAAAGTCAGTGGAAGAAAGCTTAAAATGTAGATACGTTATTTATCTAATTAATTGCAGCTTTAGATTTTAATTCCCGTTTATAGTTACTTACGTAAAACGATTTAAACATAAAAGAACATTGTTTTTTTTTGATAATATTTAACCTGCTATATAGTATCGCCATCTATATTTCGCGAGTCAAAAATGGCCAAGTATCGTTTCACCTTAAGCTTTTAAATTCGTAGACCACCATTGTTTTAACAGCTGCCAACTTTTGCTTGCAGGTCGGGGGTCACACAAGGTTGTTACTGCTCAACCAAAACACGGTGATAAAGCCTTTAAACTTCCGAGAATTGGACTTTTATCAAAACATTCCTGGAGATATTCAAACCTTCGTTCCAAAATATAAAGGTAAGAGCCGCATCCTTTTAATAAATCAATGATTGGAAAAATAGCGACAAATTTCAACAAAATAAAAATAATAAATAAAATAGCATAGCATCCATCAATGTAGTGTCCCACAGTTTTATGTTTTTCATGTCTCTCATTTCATACGCAAAAAACATTTGACAACATTTTTCAAATTCAATTGTTAATAACTAATTAATATTTAATGTAAAACTGATAATTAGAAAATAAAGTTAAACGTTGGTTATAGTTTTGTTAACGTAAATCTATAAAAACCACAAGTCATTGAAACTGATAAGGAAAATCACATTTTATATGCGTACTAAATACTAATGTAGAACTATTTTAAATATTGGTTGCATTTAGGACGACCTCATGTTATGTTAACAGTTTGTATGGTGTTGAGAACTTATATGTACTACACCACTGTCTAAATAGTTTGGTGATATTTTTACATACAGTTGAAAACACAATTAACATAAATTACATATACCATACATATAATATAAATATATAAAATATACATCAACGTTAGTAAATTTTATTACATAAGAGATATAACTTTTATTCAATGTGATATTTACATTTCGTTTAGTGTGATTGTCCTTATAATAACCAACGATTAAACTAATTAGACACTATTTGAAAAATTGGTTGGACTGCGTTCGACCGCCGACTATGGAATGTTATTTTCAGTAGAATTTAAAGGAGTAGTTTCGTATTAACACACTTTTTCATGAGAGCCAGTTTCTAGTTTAATATTCATCAATACACTACTGTGTTGAAGAATATAAAAGTACAAATTATTTATATATTAGTTTATCTTCTTTCGAACCTCGGTCCATGATCTCTTACACGCAAGAGGACCGCTGTCGTATGTACCCCGTACAAATGCGGTACTTTTGTCTCTTTCAACACTGTGGTATATTGATAAACATTAAACTAGAACTGTGAGTATGCGAAACAACTCCTATATCCTCATACTGACAAAAGACCTCCATAGTCGGCGGTCCGACGTAGTCTGTTCCAGTATGAGAGCAACCTAATCATCAGATATTCTCAATATATCGAATCTGCGCTAGCTCTGCATCGCGTCCATAATAACAACAATAACACAAAAAACAAATTGCCGTAGCAATGACGCTGATCCCGTTGCGTAAGAATGTAACTTACAAAAGTTTAGCATCAGTTAATCATCAATCATCTTTAATTCTCTAATTAATCTATGTTCATTTTAAAAATGTAATAGTTTTTGCAATGTCGCGCTTTTTGTTTTGTCCAATAAATATTTTAGTTGTACGTGTAAATAAGAATATATTATTATGTTTTTTTTTTTACATAAAATTCAAAAATAATATATAAAAACAGTTTATTTTGGGGGGAATTTAAACAATAGTGACAGAAAAAAATTGACTCTAGGTAAGTCATTTTTTAAATAACTAAAATCCAAATTTATACTACTTTTGACATAATTTTGTTATTTTGAATTTGTTAAATTATATTTAAAATAAATTTTTATATTTATTTGTAATATAATATAAATTTAAGTGAACATTATAAAGGTTCAACAATTGTTTGTTTTTTTTTTTAATTATATTTTAAAATAACAAAATTATGTTCCTATTTTTAAAATGGAGAGCTCCTGCGGTACCCACGTACTGCGGGCGTAATTATCAAATATGTGAGCGTTGTCGAATGACTGAGTCCAAACTGTCCCATCAAACTCTTTTTTTATTTTGTACTAATAGTCCAGTAAATGCAGCATTGATCCTGAATTCTGTGTACGCAGCAATTTCATTCTCTTCATATAAAAAGTTCAAATCTTGAAAATTGAGTTTTCGGAGTGACTACCATCTTGACAATAAGTGAAAATTATAACTTCCCCGAAAATTTTGTGAACTGCTTTATTGCAGATAACAATATTATCTACAACTTTTTTTAGTATTTTTTTTTATTATATTATTTATTATTTATTATATTAATTGTGTGCCTTTCGGTTTTACAATCTACAGTATTATATTTCTTAATGCATTTCGTATAAATTCAAAGTTAAAACTAAATTTAAACTATTCTGCTTCGAATAGTACTTTCTGTTTCTTCTTTTCTTGATCTCTCTCTTCATGTCCCCTACTCCTCCTTTATTCACACCGTTTCCTGCTTCTCCTTCCTTATTGCCTGTATCTTCATCTATCACCTCTTACCTTTCTTGTCTCCTCTCGACAAACCCTCTATTATCTTTTGACTATCCTTCCCGCAAGTCCACTATTTTTTTTGACTGAAGTTACTTTTATTAGTAACTTTTATAATGAGAAAGTTATAAGCAAAAATAAATCTAAAATTATGTTATGTTATAAATGATATTATTATCCACAAAAATGCTTTAAGATATATAAAAAAATGAATTACAAGATTTAAAGATGGAAGTGTCTCAGTACGAAAACTCAAATTTTACATGATACTAAAAATAAAATTGCTGCTTACCAAAAATCTTGGTTAACCTTCTTTTTATGCTGGATTTACTAGACTATAAATTAATTTTATTAATTACGTATTATCTGCTTTAAAAATATATTAAATTTTAATATAGTCCAAATCACGATAGTTCGGCGGCGACTTATAATTAAAAGAGAGAGGTATAAATCTGTAATACGATAATGAATTTTATCTTATTCGTTTCTATATACATTATAGGAAAATAAGTGAGTCAGTGTTTCTTAGATATATCGACAGTTTATATCACACAAATTGTTTTAAGCATGAGTCGCATCCGAACTCTCGTTATTTGAACTATAATTGTTTTTTTTTAATTACGGGTATAATCAAAGAATATTTTCGTGTAATGGTTTTTATTTCTCTTTTGACATACTTTTAGGACATATTTTCAGCTTTTTAAATGTATTTTTAAAGCTAAAAATATGTATAAATAGTGAAGATACATGCCATCAGTTTGCGGAATATTTGAAAGATGGACTTTTTAAAAACCCGTTGGATTTTAAAGCAGACACTGCGTAAAATATAATACACATAACACATTTCTCCATAACAACCTGATAATAACTATTTACTCTCATTTCTATGATATTATCATAATACCATTGTTTCATAGAAGAAAGTTTTTGCAATTTGATAAAATTATATATTATTTTAATACTAATATCAACTGGCATGGTTTTGTTTTAAATGCTATCAAATACACTGTGTATACATATTTTCGAAAGTTTTACTTGTCGATGCTTTTAAAATAAAACCAATCTAGTTGTCAAAGAAGCAGTGTTTCGCAACAATAAATTACAGATCCTTATTTTTCAAAACTACAACGATGTCCCTAAAAAATTTTAAATTTCTTTAAAAATCAAGAATGTTGCAATTGTTTGGCATATTACATGACAGGCAATGTCCTACCATTTCGTTGTTCCAAAGTTTGAACCAAAACGCAACACTGACTTCAATATCATTAATTAACAATATTTTGTAATTGGTATGTTGTCCTTGCTATCCTTCCAATCTCAAGATATCCTGTATTTATTTCATGCCTGCCTTAATCATGTCTTTGTATGAATGTCACGGCCCCCTTAAGGGGAGGCTGTGTGAGACATCACACCACAATCAGTTGTTTCCTTGTTGTGTCGCAAGGCTTTAAGAAACGTCTGACACGTGCACCCCTGAAAACGTCTGACACGTGCGACAAGCGCGGGACACTGAGTTGTGCTGCCTCTGAACTATCAACCACACGTGTCGTCGGGGTCAACAACAAACTCTACCCCCGGTGCAAAGAATCTAAGAAAAATCCATGTGGGGTATCCGATCGTGACCGTCAAGGGTTTGTATTTCATTAAAACCAGAAAAAAAAAACAATGAAAAAATACAACCAAAATAAATTTATGCGGATTCGGTGGTACCAATTATCCTATTAAAAAGTAAAAATTAATAATTTATCCTAAGTAGATGTAAATACACTTTGGGTAACAAAGTTCTAATTAATTGTGTTTTTCAAAATTATATAATTCATTATCTTTTACTTTTAGGATAATCCGTATCACCAAAAAATAAAATAAACTATAAAATTAGATTTTCACCGTTTCCTAAACTAAGTTACATTTTTATATTAATTTATTGCCTTTTCAATTATTACAAAAATTGCATCCGTACTTAATTTATATAAACTAAATGCTGGGAAAAAAATATGGGATTAAATGGTTCAAAACTTTTAGAATTTGTTTTTATGTGCTCGCCTCATTTCAAAAAACTTTTCAACGCAAAATTAAATCATGCTTTTGCTTTTATTATTTTTACTCTTTCTTTTAAACTTATTTTTTTCATTAAATGTGACGTAATCAGTCCATCGAATTTACATTTAACAAATATTAAAACTGTCCATCAAATTTTTAGTAAATTTTCTATTTTACAGATTTATATTTTGCCTATAATTTTACAGCAGTATAATAATTTTTTTTGTATTATACGTAAATTTCCCTGATAAAAATATTTTAGTTGGATTTAAATACAGTTGGCTGTAAATATGAATGCTATTGTTTCAGGCGTTATGCAGGCGACAACAACTGGTGGAGCTAAACTCGACAAAAGGTATTCTCCTAGTTTCCGGGATTCGGAAGGTGGTACAAGAAAGTCATCAGGCTCCAAGAGAAAACGCGACGATGTACTAAGGTAGATACCACACACAAAATACAAATTTCATTCATTACTAATTTTTTTTTAATATTCAATGGCTTTTTTTTACAGCGTTTCGAACAGAGTTTAGAAAATATTACAACATCGCGTTATTACTGCGTTATTTTGCAATTATCATGTAATACGACTTTCACTGAGAAATTTGAATTTTTGTAGCACATTTGAGTTACATCTCAAAGTGAAAGTCTTGTAATCCAGGGCAATAATATATTTCAGTCAGTTACACTGACTTAAAATACAAAATGTGCAAAATGTGTAATATTTCCTAAACTCGTTCTTCATATTAATATGTTTGTTTTCATTTTTCAGCATGTTTTGTTTTGTGTATTAACAAAAAACACTTGTGTATTCAAGGTTTCGTGATCATAGACTTATTTTATGTTGGACATTTTTGTGATAGGTATATTATTTCGTAACAAATATTACAAACACTGTAATGATCTAGATTTAATGAAATATACTTAAATATATGAAATAAAATCGGTTTTTTTATTTATAAATAAATAAATATTATCGTAATAAGTAATTTTGATTAAGAGAAATTTATTTAATATTTTATATAATATGTGTAATATGTAAATGTAATTAAAATATTAAATAAATATATTTATTTCAATAAAATATTATTATTTATTTTTGTTATAAAAATGATAATGATAAATGACCATGTTCTCGTTTTATTTGACTTTATTTAATCCTTTTCATTAATCAATTATTTTTATATTATGCTTTACAGAATGAAAGTTCACAGGAACGGAAATGCTACGGATGTAGTTCGAAGTATTTCGACACTCGATAACACAAACAAGCAGTGTAAGTATCATGATGACGTCACGTCATTATCTAAGCGTAGGTTTCACTTCAGGTTCACTTCATTCACCATTCACTCGAGGAAAATTCAAGAAATTACATTACACCCATTATTACATTCCAAATTCATAGAAGTTACAATCTATAATATGTATACCTATGCGACACTCAACTCAACTGTTATTAATTAAATTTGTAAAATGTTATAGATTTCCTCATGCTCGAAAATATCACTTCTTCGTATCAGCATCCGTGTATCTTGGATTTGAAAATGGGCACAAGACAGCATGGTGACGATGCTACAGCTGAGAAAAGATCCAAACAGATGGCAAAATGTGCAGCATCTACATCGGCTGCTCTGGGAGTTCGGTTATGTGGGATGCAGGTATATCAGGCGGATATGGATCACTATTTAAAACGAGATAAATACTGGGGCCGCGAGCTAAATGAGGAAGGTCTTAAAGATGCGTTACGAGCCTTTTTTCACAATGGATTCTGTTTACGTACTGACATTATCAGGAAAGTGTTAAATAGGTTGATTAATCTACGCATGGCGATTGAGCGTCAGAGTAGCTTCCGTTTTTATTCATGGTGAGTACACTTAACACATTTATTTGTTATTACATCGCCTTGTTATAAAATAGTTTAAATTGTTTATTATTGTTTCTAGTTCACTGCTGGTCGTTTACGAAGGACATAAAGAAGTACCCCGTCTAGTGGCTGACTACGGCAGCCATCTTGACTATCTACCCAGCGATGTAACAGAGAGCCCGAATAATGATAAATGCTTTGAAAATAAATGTATAGATGACGAGTCCAATCACTTTGATACGCCCAATAATTCACGCATTTGCTGCTATGATGCGGATGCCTCGAATAGTTCTGCTGACTTTAACCTGTCTTCATCACATGATGAAATATCGCAGGATTCACATCATGGATTTAACAAGAAACCAAACTTTGCACAAAAGAATCAAACGTATCATTATGAGCCAGATGACCTTCGAAATGATAGTTTTGATGGAAATATGTCCGCCGATTCCCATCAAAGAGGTTTTGCTGAAGCCGCAGCTCGCGGAGCCAAGAGTGAAAATAATTCTACAAAATTCTTTCCCATCAATGAGGAGACAGTATTCTTAGATTCCAATCCTATTCCAGGCATTTCTGGCACTAGTCCTATGTCTGTAGACTCTTGGACGTTATATTCGAGCAACTCTAGTGATGATTTGAGTCTACTCTCGCAGAATATGCATAGTTCCGAGGATGGCAGTTCTGATTTTGAGCAGGTCTCTCGTAAGAACAATAGTGCCAAATTAAAACGTAACCGTATAGCATTTCAATTTGAGCCTGATTTAGAAGATGGGGAACTAAATTTAAATAACTTTAATAAGAAATTGAGAATAAAGGACGGTAAAGTTCAACCCAAACTGGTGAAGACGCTATTGGGAGCCAATTTAAGTGGACAAAATGGTGTCAAAGGAATAAGAAAAGTACAAAGAAAAGGCTTTCAGGAGAATGATCAAGTCGATGTACGGATGATTGATTTTGCGCATACAACCTTTGCAAATAAGAATGGTTCCGCCTGTTCGAACGCCACTGTTCACCATGGTCCAGACTGTGGATTCCTCACAGGAGTTGATAGTCTAAAGAGACTGCTTAAGGAAATTCTGAATGAAGATTAATGATAGTATTTAATATTGTATAAATCTCTAAATGATCGGTGAATGATTGCATGAAATGTATACCTACGTCGTGTCGTAATTAGTGAATATTTCATTAACATTATATTTTAAATTCAGCAGCAAATTCTCTTCAATAATTCGATTTTAAAAGAATTTTTGAATTTTTAAAAGTTAACAGTAGTCTACATTTATTGACTAAGAGTGTTAGAACATTATCTACAATGCCAAACACTTTTTTTTTATATAAAGAACAAAAACAAAGTAAATAATCGTGTCTAACACAAAAACAATTTATTGAAAATGAAACAATAATAAACAAAAAATTTTCGTGAAATTTGAAAATAATGTGTGCTTAAAATGTGATGATATAAGTTAAAAAATATTTAAGGAATTTGGATTACATACAAAATTTTAAATATACCAACTATTTCGTGCTGTAGATTTTTAATAGAATTGAAATTTCATTATTAACAACTATATAAAAATGTTTCTGTTTTCAAATTTGTGAACTGTATATTTTGGTTATTTATTTACTCGTAGTAACATTTTTATTAAATTAAGAAATTTAAATGATAAGATATTTAGTAATCACATTTAGAAAAAAGTATTTCTTAATAGTAGATCAAAACTTTGTTTATAAAACATCGAAAATTAACAAAAAAAAATAGCAATAAACAAAATAATGAAACTGTCATTCATAGACCTAGCATACACATAGCATAACTGACACTGCCAGAGTAGTTAGTGCAACATAATTCGCGTGCCTGTTATGTGATTATGTCTATGGATATCAGAGGTGTATCGCGTATGGGCGAATATGAACGTGTCTTTAAAGGTCAAGCCAATTGACCATTAATTTGCGCGTGTATTTACCGACAATTTAAACACAATCAATAAAAAACATATTGCGTAAAATCCTTTCTTTAAGTTTAAAAATTTCAAAAGTAAATATAGATAGAGATTTTGAAATAATAATTTAGACAAATTGCTAAATATTGCAATGTATTTCTTCAAAATGATATATTTTTCAATGCAACTTTTAGCATGTGAAATAAATATAACAATATAACTGAAAATGGGCAGTATTCTTGTACAAAAGTAATTTTATTTATATGTAATGGGAATTAAAACATATTTTGAAAATTTTAATTTTTTAAATCATATAGGATTATATATTATTTACTTTTTAAAATGAACTGTTAATTTTCACAAATTTTTTCTAATTTAGTTATTCGAATTGTTACAATTTTTGATAAAAAAATGAAAATTTTCAAAAATATGTGCATACTTTATTTATAGAGGATTAGAAATCCATGTACGAGTATAATAAATAAAATAAAATAGATTATTAAATTATAAAATTATTTTTTCATGTCATACATCGTTAGAAATTTTAATGGCTGCTCTCAGAGTAATTTATAAAAAGACCTATTTCAAAATATTAGGTTTAAAATAAAGAAATAAATTTCACTGTAACAGAAGCATTGTACCATCCAAATTTTCATTGCTTTATTTCCAAAATACATACGACATTAAAGAGTTATTACAAATGTAAACTGAAATACAGCGACTGTCCATTGCTTTCTAATTAAATCACATTTAATCAATTATTGCTTTGTCATAACTACTTCAAATGCGTATATATTTTTAATACAGCAATGAAATAATGCGGACCTACAGTAGAGAATATTAAAAGCCATTTATTGGGGTTCCCGCTTCATTTTTGTGATAAATCATATTAAAAGAATTAATCTATAATCATTACATTTATTATATCATTCTATAAATAATACTTAACTAAATGAGTACAATTTTATTTTTATTGTTACGTGATTTTTAGTAAAAAATATTTTAAAAAATAATTAAAATATGGATAAGTATTTAAAAAAGAAATAAAGAAGAACAAAACATTTTAACAAAATTGATACATAATACACAAATTCATATTCCACAATGTATTCAATAGGCGATATTTCATTTCAAATATTTTTGCATCAATATTTTATTTAGAAACAATCATTCAAAATTTAAATAAGAATGTTTCATCATCTTCCCCAGTAAAATAAAATTGAAAGAACATATTGTTTTTTATTAGTGTTCAACAAACTACATAATTGTTAAACACAGACTTTTAGAAATAATTACAAATTAAGCAAATATATTTTATGTAAATTATATGATCATAGATTTGAAAAATATAAATATATAATTTCAGTATTTTTCCAATTAAAATAGCATGTTTAACAGTGTATATTATACTGTTAAATATAAAAGACGGGATAAACTTGCTTTATCAAATGCACAATGTTATTCCAGCAGTCCGGCGGTGGTGACAGGGTTAAATGTTTTGTTTTGTCTTGAAATTGTGTGGTGAATTGTTCATTGTGTGTTTGGTACATAAGATTTTATTGTGTTTAGATTATATTTATGTAGAAATGTAAATAAATAATTAAATATTATAATTAATTTTTAATTACATATAATAAAAGTTTAAATCATTTAAAATTTTGTTTACTTCATTTCTCGTTTCACATTACAGAAGAAAATTGAAAGTGCCGCCTAAACACAGTTATGTGTATCTAAAATATGTAAACAACTTTACCATACATACAATGTTTTGTGACCTATAATTCAGGTTTTCGAAAAACAAGTCTTCCTTGTTTCCCCTAACAAACCATACTACTTTTAAACAAGACCCTTTTAAGAATTACAAAATTTTAAGAACATTCTTTAGGGATCTGAAAAATAGCAATAAAATATATGTTATTTAATCTATTATAAATTAAAAATTACTAGATTTTGTGTTTAACGAGAAACTGACTGTTTTAAAAATTTTGTAGCTAGTTTTCTTTACATTCGAATCGTCTACCTATTTGTTTTGCTAATTCTTGTAAGGATTTCTGTAGTAATCTTATAAATGATGTTATTTAGTATTGGCTTATTTCCGAAGCGACTACTATCACTGACGACCGCATACTATGTTGACAGTTTTTATGGTGTGGGGGCTTCATATATGTGAACTTCAACGCTGTATGTAAATATAGTGGTGATTCAATCAACCCGACCACAGCAGCAAGCTAAACACTATTTTCCACTGTACCATTCAGTTGTAGTTAATATTCCTGCGCCTGAATTGATAGCAACACAAATATCATTTTGATTTTTGTAATTTGTAAATGTATGATATAACCATAATATAGTATAGTATTTATGTTATAACATAAATGTATTATATATCTATATAAATAAATCTCAATATCTCTCCAGATATTACTTTCGCCTGCCTATTTATCTGTATTTATTGGTATATTCAAAGCTCTAAGGAATTGTTGAACAAAATTAGATTCATTCAGTATTCAGTATGAACTTTTGGCCGAATTCAATAGGAAATATTTACAATCAAATATTTCGTATCAAATTGTATTGCACGTCTCCTAATTTTGCGATTACTTATTTTACTAGTCAATAAAGTTTTAAGAGGTTGTACACGTGTACAACGGTTGTACTGCAATAATTTTGTCATAATTTATTAGTTTGGCACGACGTTTAGGCCTCATAATATTCTACTTTGTGTCTCTCATGTTGCCTGTTTGATCCTGATTCGTAGATGTGGGTTTATCTTGTTTGTTTTTCACATGAGAGACTTTTAATTTACGAGTAAGCGACCGTTGCTAATAGCGTCGTCGAGAACGTGGTGCTGCCGGTGAAGCACGGTCTGCAGGAGGTACTATTTATTATTCAGACATAAATAAATAAATATTTAGTAGTGTCATTTATGTAATAGTTTGTTTCAGCTGCTGAGAAATTAAATTCAAAATATTAAAGGCGTTGATAAAATTATGGATGATTAAAAAACAGCTCTACTGAAATCATCAGATTTAGTCTTCTGCAGGATTAATATGAGTTCAATTCATAATTAAAGCAAGACTTTCTAGTACCATATATGATATATACCATAATTCAAGTAGAATTTTCAATCATTTATTTCCTAATTGTTCAATATATTTTGTCGTTTGTATAACTTATAATTACTATACAAAATGTTTTTATTTTATTTAACCCTGTTACGGCAGACATAATATTGAAATGTGATTGTTCCTCTAAATAGCTGTAAATAATATTTGATATTTTGATATATAAATATATATAACAGAAATTTACGAGCTGTAAGGTTGGTAACCTGTGTCAGAGTTCTGTGAAGTATATATCTCTTTTACGATCTGTTGTATAAAAGAGATAGCAACATAGCGGTTGTGAGGTCATATGCATTTGGGATGTCGTACAACGTTGAATCCCTTTAATAATTAAAGAGACAAAATGACGTTTTTAATTGTTCATATCTCCTAACATATAAGGAGTTATTAAACAATAATTGGACATTTGAAGTTCTAGTAACCTACTTTATAAATATATAGTACACTTTTATAGAAATTAAGACATAGGACACAAACCCATTGTTATTATTTCTAGCATCAATAAAAACATTTTGGAAACCGAAAATCTATACTAAAACTGAGTTAAATAGAAATAGAAAATATGCAATATTTTAGCTATAAAATATTTATAAAATTCATCTTCTTTTTGAGCCTCTTAGTACCTAAATATGGTTTTATGGTTTTGCATTTGGTGTACCATTAATTCTTGAATGAAATTACAAATAGCCAGCATATTGATGGTTTGTAAATGTGCCACAAAAATACTCTAGTCAGCTGTAAGTAAGTAAGACGAACGCTTTAGTTTGCCAAATAGAAAATACACAGTGGTTATTCCGATAGAGTATTTCGCTGATCTGTGATTTCTAAACACGCAAATTTCATTTACCTCTTCAGTATCATACAAGTGTCAGTCTCCGCTCTGAGAATTTTATATTCCATTTCCGTTTAATTTGAAAATATTTTTTTTAATAAATAATGGTGTTTATTGTGAATTAAAATAAGTGTTTTTAAATATTAGTTTTTAATTTAATAAATAAGAGGAATATTTTATATTATTGACGATATTATCAGGTTGGTAATACAGATTTTCCTATGGTCACAAGAAATTATTATAAGAGGTTATCTTTCATGATAGAAAAATAAAAGAGGCGAGCAATACGCCATAGTTGACAAGATTGCAATTCCGTTAGCATAAAACAGGTTCGCAAGTGAAGCGGGGTGGTGTATGCAGCAACATATAACTGCAACTGAAAACGGATAATGTCGACTAAAACATATTTCTATAACCAAGGGTCGATTTTTCATTGAATAGTCAGCTAACTGTAGTTTATTGTAAACTTTGGGCAAAGCCCGAAAAAACCAATTGTATCGAATCACAATTGCCTTTCACCGAAACCAATTCAGTTATGCCATAACTGAAGTAAAACGGATTGTGGAAAATCGGTTCTAAAATTGCTTCTATGTTTCCCCCTTTAGGGCTTCACACGACAAAAGGTTCAACCTTTTTTTATTACGAAAAAGGTTAGGTCTTAAATTTACGAAATATAAAATCTGGTAAACAAACATCTGTTAAATATTTTATTTTATAATTTTGTCTTTTAAAACATTATGTAGCCGAACGAAAACGAATGTTTTAAGGGAAAATAAATGTGTATATAAATTATTTACAATGCGATTCTTTGAAGACATTTTGCCGCAAAGATGTCGTTGAGTGTAGGTGTTAGTAGTGTCAACCTGAGAAAAGGCCGAGATTAGATGAAAGTGATGATGCATTAAGTGAAATTGAACCAGTTGATCAACTGTTCTAAATTCTTCAAAGTTTAAATTTTCTTTTAAATTTGATAAAATTAATGCTGAAAAAAAAGCAATATGCTTAGTGTGTGAAAAATGTAGAATAAAAAAAATAATTAGCCGAAATAATATAATGAATTAGTTTGTTTAGGACTATCTTAGGAGTAACTTCTCACAAAAACGATATGTGACGAGACGAGACGAAACAAACAATTACGAGACGGGTACAATACTAAAACGATACCTATTTTTTTCTAAACTAACGAGAACAAAGCGAGATTTTTGAAACTCTCGCCTTATCTCGTCTCGTGTGAAGCCCTATCCCCCTTCCACTTTTATACTTAGAGAATTAAGATTAAATGTTACGGACTCGTGTACCACCATAGTCCATAATGATCTTGGCTGCAATGGCATTCTTTGGTTTTTTATATTAAATTTTGTAATCTATAAATATATATAAACGTAAGCTCAGACAGGTTGTCGCGCATTTGCTCACCGAAATAGTTTCGGAGGACAACATCAACGCTAGAGTATAAGCAATGGGAGATCATGAAATTCTACTGAAGACTAATCGGCTAAAAATAACCCACGGCCACGTTGTAATAAGATTCAGATTAAAAAATAAATAAGAATTACTGCTAATCTTTTCAGACAAACATTGAGATCAAATTTATTTTATTATTAAATTCGAGACAAGATTAGTTTTCCCGGTCACCAATGTTTCAGGCTTCGACTGGGGTCTACGAAATTTGTTGTGCTTATATTTCGCAAACTATAAATTATAATAGGCTTGTGTCCTATGTCTTAATTTCTATAAAAGTGTACTATATATTGATAAAGTGAGTTACTAGAACCTCAAATGTTCAATTATTTTTTAATAACTCCTTGTATTAAAAATAGTAATTAAAAAAGTCATTTTGTCTCTTTAATTATTAAAGTGATTGAACGTTGTACAACATTCCAAATGCATGTGACCTCACAACCGCTAGTTGCTATCTCTTTTATACAACAAGGCGTAAAAGAGATATATTTTTGACAGAACTCTGACAAGTTTGCCGGTTACCAACCTTACAGCTCATAAATCTCTGCTATATGTATTTAAATATCAAAATATCAAATATTATTTACAGCTATTTTAAGGAATAATAAAATTTCAATATTATGTCTGCCTTAGCAGGGTTAAATAAAATAAAAACTTATTATTCTTTGACTTGACTTGATTATTTCGACTACCAACAGCTACAAAACATTACCACAGCAATGACCTACTCAACAAATAACTGACGTTAAAATGCATTACACGTCATACAAATATGGCCGACCATTTCTAGCGCTAAAACTAAAATTCAAATTTTCAATTGCTATATCTTCGTAGAATGGCAAAATGCAACGTCACAACAAAAACTAGAAAAACAACAAAACGAATCGAATTGGTCTTACTGAACAGAAACAAACAATGAATTTTCTAGATATAAGACCGTGCGTAGTATTTAAATTACGTAATAAGACACACCACCAAGAAATATAAATTAATTCACTTACCGAACTCGTTGTAAGACCAAGGCTCTCCATATTGGTATAATAGTAAAGTAATCCCAAATTTAGAAAATATACTTTTGCCTTAGACCAACTGAAATATGGTTTCGAGCAACTTTAAACACACTTGTTATATTCACTTATTATTTATCACTCGAGAATCACTTATTAAAAAATACAATGTTAGATTATTAGAGGTTAAGTGCATGAGTAGAACAGAGCATTTGACATTGGAGACGAAATATTCTAATTCTTTGTGTTTTACATCTTTTTATTTCTTAGGATCGACTTTTGAATATTTAGATAAAATATACATTATGATATTAACCCTAAACAAGGTATTTTTCAATTCGAGATTTGTCAAAAACCGACCATAGTTATCTAACGTAAATGTAACCAAGGGAAATGCTTTGTTAAATCAAAGTAAATCAAAAACTATCAACCAAGATACATAATAAACCAGTCAACTGACAATAGAAATCATCAAAGTAAGGGCTATACTTTCAAAACTAATTTCTATCTACAAACATGAAACTACAAGTTAATTTGACATGCATTACAAATATAGAATAAAAGAATAATTCAAATGGTTGAATTAATTAAAAAGCCAATGGTATAAACGAAATTTTACGATTGACATTTACGTGCATATTAATATTGTCAGATTTGTTTTGCTTATGTTAAAGACTTATATCTCTGATACTACATATAGTGTAGAAAATGACTCACCACACTCTGGTGAACCTAGACGCCGAAACAAATGCAACAACTGGTTGGAGATTTTACATTTAAAACAGTGGACACAAAACACTTTAGGTTAGGTTACAGTTTTGAATGTTGTACTCGTGTTATAGTAAATATTTTAAAACGAAACACTTGCACTTATTTGAGTGACTAACTAAAAGTAAAAAAGTAAATGTTCATGTATTATTACGTTAAATGTTAGCTATTTACACTATTTTAATTTACATTTAATTATATTGTAAAACGTTTAACTAAGTTTGAAGGAACACATTCATTTTAAAATAATATATTTAGTTCTAATTTACTAACGCTAGGCGTCTCTGTCGGTCATACCTAAATCGGCGGGATTTATACAAATTTAAACTACGCTATAACTCAAAATTATAAATAAACATTTAAATTAACGATTCCAATTCATTTCTTTCATTTAGCATATAATATTCTTCATTAAATTGCATCTGTTAGTTTTTTATAAACGAGTCGAGCTCCTTAATTTGGGTATCCCTGTTTTACTTTGGCATGGTGGCAGAGTGACACCCTTCTCAAGTTACAGATAAATTGCTACTCCCAGCAAAAAAAAAAGGTCAGGACAAATATCTATAATGTCACCTGTAATGTGTCGTACGGAGGCCATGTTAGATTAGGGCCGGGGTTCGTGGAGGTGTTAAGAGTGGGAGCGGAGGAGAGGTTAGCTAGAAGTACACGTGACCTTTTCAAACGCCTAGCACCCCAGTTCAATAAGTCTACAACTTCGGTCTGAGTCCTACAGTTTTCAGCCCTTGAAGTCATTAGCGGAACGCGTTTTGCCACACAATCACTCGCTTGATTTAATGGCTGACACGTGCTAACGAGTCGTTTCATACTGAGAACGATTTGAACACTTCAAGTCAACATACATTAAGAAGCAGTTGTATACGAGTTGTATCAAAACTATACCAAACAAAAATTGACAAAGATTGTCGCGCTTATATTACGTAAACTATAAATGATAATTTAATGATTTAAAATATGTTGGATAAAGGGTCGAAATGATCAAGACGAAATAATCAAGTCAAGTCAAAGATTAATAAGTTTTTATTTTATTTAAACCTTTTACGGCAGACATAATATTGAAATTTTATTGTTCCTTGAAATAGCTGTAAATAATATTTGATATTTTGATATATAAATACATATAGCAGAGATTTATAAGCTGTAAGGTTGGTAACCTGTAGAGTTGTCAGAGTTCTGTCATGAATATATCTCTTTTACGTTCTGTTGTGTAAAAGAGATAGCAACATAGCGGTTGTGAGGTCACATGCATTTGGAATGTTATACAACGTTGAATCCCTTTAATAATTAAAGAGTCAAGATAACATTTTTAATTGTTAATATCTCCTGAAATATAAGAAGTTATTAAAAAATAATTGAACATTTGAGGTTCTAGTAACCCACTTTATCAATATATAGTACACTTTTATAGAAATTAAGACGTAGGACATAGGTAAATTAATGGTTTGTTTCTTGAATAAATTTCTTTTCATAATATTTTATAGAAAATTGCTGATCTTTGTTGTAATGAATGTACCAAATTCATCTTAAAGCTACACTGGTTTAGATATGACTTTTGTAAACCAAACACATGACCCCTAATCTTAGTGGCTGCAGATTTATTTCATCTTTATTTACGTAAACATTTTTGACTTCATAATATTTACCCGACTTTACACAAAATATATTCCCTCAAAGCTGTCACTTCATTTCATATCTATGTAGGCTTTGTGACGTCACAGCCTCATACCTATCAAATTTATGAGTTTAATACAAAACAAATAAAAGTACTTTTATTTAAATATTATATTATTTTATCACAGTGATAACGCTACACCTACGAATTAGCAGTCAGTCGTATCTTTACGTGAAAAGAGAAAAAAACTGAACGGGCAACTGAAAACATCACGGGAGTTACAATACAAGAAGAATTATTACATCGCTGCTGAAGATGGTACGTATATTGTATAATTAATATGTAGTTCGATTAATGAAGCTAATCGTTATGTAAAAGTAGCCCTACAAACAATTTCTCTAAATGTTGTCCGAATCTAATACGATTCAAATGCGATTCGGTTCAATCCGTTCGAATCTAATACAATTCTATTGCGATTCGGTTCAATCCGTTCGAATCTAATACGAATCCTAAACGAATCTTGTCAACATTGTTTGTAGAGATAAAACACTGTGTTGTTTTTAAGTTCCTTTTTTCTTGAAGGAATTTGACGGTCCATATTCTTCAAATTTTCGGAGTTTATTTATTATGTATTATGTATTTTTTTTATTAAGCAAAATAATTTGTTTAATGACTTATGCTGGGAATTGTGTAACTCGGCTTACTGCATTCTGGTGGACACGATAGCTGATTGTCAGAGATGTGTGTTGTTTCAAATACATATACTCAAAATGCAAATACAAAATAGTAACTACCTATTTTCTATTTTGTATTTAAATACCTTTTAAGAGTATAGAATTTTTTGTTTTATTTGAAAACTTTTACAAACCTATTTTCTATTTGGAAAATACAAAATACTTTTTTCATTTTTGTTACTTCATAGTGTTAATTAGTAAATGTTATTTTTTGAATGTAAACTTAAAACTCCATTAATATTAACGCCATCTATGATCTAAAAGTATCTGCACAATTGTTTTAATACCACCTACTATCCCCACATGCGACGTATATTTTTTCATTCATAAGTTGACATTATTTAGACATGAGTGTACTAAATGTACACTTGCACTTTTACGTACAGACTAGTGCGACATAAACATGCGACACTAATAATTCTTGATAGTATTTTTATGAAACAAAAATGTTTCAAAACGAGGTCGGTCTTTATCAAAGAGAATTCTCATAATTATTTTAAAAAATAACATTTAATTTTCTCAAAAGTATTTTTAAAATACGTATTTTGTATTTAAATACTAACATGAAATTTAATTTTTATTTTGAATTTGAAATAGGAAAATAACGAGGTATTTGCATATTAGATTTAAATGCGTTTGAAAAGCATTTGTGCACATCTCTGCCGATTGTCATTCTGTCATAAAGAAAATTCTTGTTATTTTTGTTTGTTTCGTCTATATTCGTTTATAATATACATCTAGTAGTAAAGAATAGGCCCTAGACTATATATCTGACAATCGCCCTTTATAGGACCGCTATGTGAATTTAATAGCAACAAACGAAACCCACTTGAACTCTATTCAGGGTATACAAATTTATAAACATACACTACTTCTGCTTGCAATGAATATCTATAGATTTACTAATGCAAGTTTATTGACATACTCTACGCCTGATTCAATGGCAACTCATAGAACACCTGTATATGTATGCAACAATTCCTTCAATGCCGATAAGAAACCACGTGTGATATCGATCCGCTTGTAGAATATAATCAGGGAAGACGATAGGGGAAGGGAATTCCTATAACAACATGTTAATCCGATCGTTGACCTCTTTATTTATTGACATATTTCATTACAGGATTTGATCGAGCCGAGAGAGTTTACGGAAGAGGAATTAAAGGGTGAGTTTTAATTTGATTAAGTACTTGTTAAAACCCTTATTGAATTATTGGGGTTATATTTAAAAAAAAACTCTATTTAATACGACAATTCGAAACGACTGTTAATCGCCTGCTTCTTATGCAATACAACTGACACGGATATGTTTAAACACTTTCTCTTACAACATCAATATTTCAACACTTCTTTTAATTGCGCAGTAGACTCCTCTTGTGCATTCTGTGTCATATTCCTGACAGCTACTAACTTGACGCAGTAGATGAAATATTGTCGAGGACACACGTCAACATGACGCTTTAGGTGTTAGACGAATTGATGCTGAATCTCTGCCAAAAGTTTACCATCTATGTTAAGATCTATCACTTGTTTGTGTTTTTATTTTAATTATTCTTTTCGCTTTGAAACTTAACTTCTCCTTAACTAAAAAGAAATGATTCACAAATTATCTTATAAAATGAACTGGTAATTATCCATATAGAAGTACGCCTGACGGTTTCAAGTATAGCAACTAGTCTAGCATATTACTTAACTTAGATATTGTCTGTTTATACTATTGTATTTACTGTTCGATTCGATATTGTTCGAACCATAGAGATATAAGACTAGAGTGCGCAAGAGGCTGAATACTGTAATATAGGCAAAGAGAGAGATAGCCACGAATGTCCTCTGTGTCTCTTTCGAGCCGAGTACTGTGATTGAATGCCGCGCTAATGAAAATATAGCTGTAATAGTTGGGGGCTGTCGGTGTCTTTATTAATTGTCTGGACGTTAAGATGCTTTGAATATATTATTTAAAATTTACTGTATGCTACACTAACTATTTACAAATATTTTTATCTTTATTTTTATTTTAACAATAGCGTCTGCTTGCTTGTTTACCCTCTACCATACCGCCAATCAACCAAGCCAGCAGCAGCAGTTCGGTTAGGAAGAAACAGATAGGATACTTGGTAGGCTATCTCTCTTTGCATCTATCGCTACCTCTTACACGCGGCCGTACACTTCGCGTACTCTATTCTTATATCTCTATGGTTCGAACTGTTTAAAATTGCCGCAATTAAATCAATGACGGTAATCAGAACTAGGACTGTTGATTCATGACAGGCATTGTAAAATTTGACCAACGTAGTCAATACTTTTGTCACTGCACATGCAAAATATATATGACATTACAGCTGATACAACACAAGACTCCATTATTTTTAATTATAATTGAAATAATGACTGTAATATGGTAGACAAAATATACTGATAAGACTAATAGCTTTAAATGAAATAATGTAAAAATTAATATGAATTTGATGATTTTAGTGGTATTAGTTAATATGAAATAATGTAATGTAAGTGCTTCCACTAGCTAAAAATCTTAATGTGGCACTTAATCTTTCATTAGGATTTATTCCCTTCTTGATGTTAGTGTCCTTTTTGTATTGGAGGAGTCACAAGTCTTAATAATTACGGATACAGCTCCTCATTTATTCTTAAAAAAGTTTTGAGTATAGAACAAACACCATTTTACACCTAATTTTCTCAACGCTCCCTTTTCTTATTTTCCAATTTCTAATTTTCAGAAAATGTCAGCATTGAACACCGTAATACCCATACCAAATTTCAACTTTCTATCTTTTACGAATTAAAAGTTACAGAGCAAAAAGTAAAAGAATTTTTTTTAGTTTTTCCAAAATTGCGGGTTTCCAAGAAATTCAGGAGAAAATTTGAGGACGCCAAAAGTCTTAGATTTGTTTCTCTACGTAATAGACAATTTTCAGGAAAATGTGCCACCAATGAGCCGGCGTATGAATCGCGTAAACATATAAACAAATAAACATATAAATATACACTTGGAACATTATAATATAGGATGAGGATAATTATTTGAAAGTAACTACTGCACAGTAAGTAGTTAATGTTCTTCGGTAACGGAATAGGCTTCGATTCTGCTTCTATTTGCATATCACAATTCTCGTAGTTCATCGCCGTAGTTCGTAGTTCGCATGACGATGATATTATCTTCAATATAGGCTATAAATAACGTTGTTAAAACTCAGATTTACAACCGAATTGTCTCGTGGACTAGGTAGGCTAGGTGGACGGTTAAATTATTATCCTCCTAAAACTCTATTTACGTAATCACCATAATAATACAATACATTAAATAGCCACATTGTTATACAACTCATTATTATGCAAATTATAATGGATAATTTTGGGTGATATTTCTATTTTTAAACATAAATTAAAATATACAATCACGAGATCCATAACTTAGTTTTATTTGATTTATAAATAAATGCGCCTACGGAAATGTAGACATGCAACTTCTTTAACTTAAATATATTTATTTGGGAGATAAACGATTGAGATATTCTCGAATAAATAAATATAATAGTTGGAACGTGTCCTCAGAATATTGGTAAATTGGTAAATACGTAGCCTTAGACCCTAAGACGACTGCTTTAAAACGTTTTACGAGAAGAGAGATTGATCCAAGAGGCCAAACATCTCCTAGACCCAATTTTAATTCCGCTATGAGTAGGAGCGAGAGGGCATTATCCGTGCGCATGAGAGTGAGTGAGATATAAACCTTGATTACCTGATACCTGGAAAATAACCGCCTTGTCAAGTTAGCAGGTAGGCTTACAATCATTGTACATACTAACACTACTCAATCTTACACATTTTGTTCATCAGAAAATAACTGATGCCCCAAACCCACCGCGCGGTTTTAATCGCAGTGTGTGCTAGGTATACAGAAATAAAACCACGCGATTTAAGTGTAGTGTGTTCCAGCTCTTAATAATATATTATAATAAACTTAGAAAACGTAAAGTCCACGGGATGACCTGACTGCAGCGTCGTAGCGTCCAGCGGGTAGTTCCGAGCCCCGTGGACGATCAAGGGCGAGGACGCCCCGAGCCCCGAGGCCCGACATGTGGTCATGGTTTCATGTTGTTTTCGCAGCGAAAGAATTATTTACTGTCCGTGACATTTCTAGATAAAATAACTAGGTTAGATAAGAAGAACAATACAAACAAAGGTAATTCATTATTCCATGAAATAATCATTTATAGAAAAGCAAAGGTAATAAGATTACCACGGCTTAATTACTTGTTATTTAATAAAACATTATACATTTATATCAGCTAATAAATGGATTCAAATATAATAAATTTTGATAATAAAGTTTGTTAGATTATTATTTGTTATCCTATATTATAATGTGCCAGGTGTATATTTCTATTCTTGTATTCTTATATGTTTGGTTCCAGCTCCGTCAATGTTTTCGAAAATTGCCTTTTCGTAGAGAAAAAAATTTAAGACTTTTGGCGTCCCCGAATTTTTTCCTGAATTTCCTGGAAACCCGCAATTTTGGAAAAACTGTGCTCTTTTTTGCTGTATAACTTTTTATTCATATAATATAGAATGGTGAAATTTTGCATGTGTATTACGCTATTAAATGCGATCATATTTCAAAATTTAGAAATTCAAAATTTGAGAGCGCCGAGAAAAGTAGGGGGGCCGGTAGGAAACTTTGAAGAAAGCTCAAATTTTGGATTGTGTAATAACTGAATATCGTATGAAAAAAAAATAGGGGCGGTTTTTGCCGGGGGTAAAAATTGTGCTAGAAAGTTGAAATTTTGTATATGGGCTAACTTTGGTACCTAATTTACAAATCGAAAAAAAAATCCCAAAGTTGATCAAATAACAAATAAATTGAAAATATTTGATATATTATTGAAAATAATATATTTTTTAGTCAGTTTATATAAAAAAATTATTTGTTGTTATATTTTGCTCGAACTGTCTTAGAGGGCTGGTGCAAGCAAGATGATTACTAAAGACTTTACTACTACCACAAAGACTTTGCGTGACTGAATCGCACAAAAACCTTTAAAAGAATAAGCACATTTAATCAATAATTATTAGTCGTGTGTGGTTCGCGGTTTCCACGAGCCATGTGAATGTGAACTCCCAGTGCTTAACAAAGATCAATTTCCCGGGGAAATAAAACAAACCTACATCAAAGTTAAGGTCAACCTCATGTTAAATGATTTAGTTTTGTTTTGTGAACGCGCTTCTTAAAAATCAATATTTTAGAATTTGAAATGACGCCAAGATAAGTTAGTGTAGCCGCGCCAACCGTGGTGAGGTAGGAGATATTAAATAAACAAGAAATAATACAAAGCAGAGCTATTAGACGGCAGATGTGTGGTTGTGATTCCTAGCTGATTCTAGACTAGCCCATGGCCCATGGCCCATGGCGCATAGCATTGTACCACGGTATTTATGTTTGTTGGTTACTTCATTGACGGGTTTTCAACTTTTCAAGGTTAAAATTAATAGTATGCACACAGGACTTTAAAAATACATTTAGATGTTTCGAAACTTATTTTATTCTCCTTCAACTAAAGGACATTGTTGGCCATTTTTTAGTGGTAGATTTTTCAATTGTTGATTGAAATTGATGTTAATAAATGTGTCTATTTTATTAAATATCTAAATGTTGACGGAGATTTAAAATTTGAATTTAGTTTTAGCGCTAGAGATGGTCGGCCATATTTGTATGACGTGAAATGCATTTTATACATCAGTTATTTGTTGAGTAGGTCAGTACTGTGGTAATGTTTTGTAGCTGTTGGTAGTCGAAATAATCAAGTCAAATCAAAGAATAATAAGTTTTTATTTTATTTAATCCTGTTACGTCAAACATAATATAGAAATTTTATTGTTCCTTGAAATAGCTGTAAATAATAATTGTAAATGTAATATTTGATATTTTGATTTATAAATACACATAGCAGAGATTTATGAACTGTAAAGTTGGTAACTTGTAAACTTGATAGAGTTCTGTCAAGAATATATCTCTTTTACGCTCTGTTGTATAAGAGAGAAGCAACATAGCGGTTGTGAGGTCACATGCATTTGGAATGTTGTACAACGTTGAATCCCTTCAATATTTAAACGGACTATATCTCCTAACATATAAGGAGATATTAAAAAATAACCCACTTTATCAATATATAGTACACTTTTATAGAAATTAGGACATAAGACATAAGCCCATTTTTTAACAAAAAGTGGGCTTGCAAGTAGCTGTCCTATTAGAAGCTCATCGGCAGAATGTTATAATTAAAATATTTAAATATCTTAGAATATTATGCAAGATGTTACTATCTAATTATCCTGACAATTTAAAGTCGATTCGTTTCGAACTCCAGATGAATATAATTAAAGTTCAAATCATTTATAGAAATCGCACGTCAGTGACTGATTTTGCGGTGTCCAAATAGATTTATTTTCTTATTTTTAAGTGGTTTAGGTCCCACACCACAAATCATCTTTGTACCGAGCCCCGCTTTTGCTCGGGCCGGCCCTGCACTTAAACAAGTTCCTTCAACAAACCTACGCCTTCTTCAAACTTTCAGCGAAATTTTATCATAAATTGTTTTGTTTTGTCTTTTGGAACTTGTTCACTTTGCAAGTTGACAATGTTTGAAACTTAGTAAGCTTAAACACATAAATGAATCTTAGAGCATATATACTCGTATATGGAATGTGAATAGCCTATGTTTCCTCTAGACTAAAAGTGTGTTCAAATGTGTGCGAGAGAGAAAGGAATATGTTCCTATTTGTTCTCTATGTGTTAGTTACATTCGAGTCGTGTGTTTTATCTCACTCGTAAACACGTTCGTTCTCTCACTAACAACACAGTTGTAATCACATTCGCTTCGGGCAGATTCGGGCTAAGGTTTGCAACCAGTCGCGTCGTGTGCGGAGGGCCTTACATTTAAAAAAAACTACGCTGTTCTGGCTTTTATGAGAATCCTATATATTATAATGTTCCAACTGTTTGAATCTATTCTTATATTCTTATATGTTTGGTACTGAATTTTGTATGGCAGCGCGAAAACGGCTCCCACGATCTTTCTGAAAATTTCCTATTTCGTAGAGAAAAAAATTCTAAGACTGAATTTCCTGGAAACCCGTAATTTTGGAAAAACTGGAAAAAAAGTGAGCCCTTTTTTGCTGTATTACTTTTAATTCGTAAAAGATAGAAAGTTGAAATTTTGCATGTGTATTAAGGTATTCAATGCTGACATTTCTCAAAAATTAAAAATTCAAAAATTGAAAAGGGGGGGGTTGAAGAAATTCGGGGGCCCGGTATGAAACTTTGAAGAAAGTTCACATTCTGGATTCTAGAATAATTAAGTATATTATTAATAAAAAAAAATTCAAAATTTTATTAAGGGGCCGGGAGCAGTATTTACCGGGAGTAAAAATTGTGCTAGAGAGTTGAAATTTTTTATATAGGCTAACTTTGGTACCTAATTTACGAATCGAAAAAAAAATTCCCAAATTTTGAAGTTGACCAAAAGTTGGTCAAATAACGCATAAATTGAAAATATTTTTTATTTTGATAAAAAAAATATATTTTTTTAATCAATTTATATGTGTCAATGTATTGTGCGAGTTTATTTATTATTTCAATTTAAAAATAGAACAGTTTATTATATTAGAACAGAACGAATTATTTTATTAAATTCAAATGATACACGCAGTTATATGTTGCAGTTATATTTGATGCAGTTATATTCATTTATAATTAAGAAGACGAACTGCATTAAAAAATTTAAAATATCTTAACTATTTTGGATTTTATAAGGGATTCTAAAAATTCATGGACTTTTTTTTCAAAAAGAAAAATTATTGATTTCTTAATATTTTTTGATGCAGTTCTATTCATTTATAATTAAGAAGACGAACTGCATTAAAAAATTTAAAATATCTTAACTATTTTGGATTTTATAAGGGATTCTAAAAATTCATAGACTTTTTTTTCAAAAAGAAAAATTATTGATTTCTTAATATTTTTTGATGCAGTTATATTCATTTATAATTAAGAAGACGAACTGCATTAAAAAATTTAAAATATCTTAACTATTTTGGATTTTATAAGGGATTCTAAAAATTCATGGACTTTTTTTTCAAAAAGAAAAATTATTGATTTCTTAATATTTTTTGATGCAGTTATATTCATTTATAATTAAGAAGACGAACTGCATTAAAAAATTTAAAATATATTAACTATTTTGGATTTTATAAGGGATTCTAAAAATTCATGGACTTTTTTTTCAAAAAGAAAAATTATTGATTTCTTAATATTTTTTGATGCAGTTATATTCATTTATAATTAAGAAGACGAACTGCATTAAAAAATTTAAAATATCTTAACTATTTTGGATTTTATAAGGGATTCTAAAAATTCATGGACTTTTTTTTCAAAAAGAAAAATTATTGATTTCTTAATATTTTTTGATGCAGTTATATTCATTTATAATTAAGAAGACGAACTGCATTAAAAAATTTAAAATATCTAAACTATTTTGGATTTTATAAGGGATTCTAAAAATTCATGGACTTTTTTTTCAAAAAGAAAAATTATTGATTTCTTAATATTTTTTGATGCAGTTCTATTCATTTATAATTAAGAAGACGAACTGCATTAAAAAATTTAAAATATCTTAACTATTTTGGATTTTATAAGGGATTCTAAAAATTCATAGACTTTTTTTTCAAAAAGAAAAATTATTGATTTCTTAATATTTTTTGATGCAGTTATATTCATTTATAATTAAGAAGACGAACTGCATTAAAAAATTTAAAATATCTTAACTATTTTGGATTTTATAAGGGATTCTAAAAATTCATGGACTTTTTTTTCAAAAAGAAAAATTATTGATTTCTTAATATTTTTTGATGCAGTTATATTCATTTATAATTAAGAAGACGAACTGCATTAAAAAATTTAAAATATCTTAACTATTTTGGATTTTATAAGGGATTCTAAAAATTCATGGACTTTATTTTCAAAAAGAAAAATTATTGATTTCTTAATATTTTTTGATGCAGTTATATTCATTTATAATTAAGAAGACGAACTGCATTAAAAAATTTAAAATATCTTAACTATTTTGGATTTTATAAGGGATTCTAAAAATTCATGGACTTTTTTTTCAAAAAGAAAAATTATTGATTTCTTAATATTTTTTGATGCAGTTATATTCATTTATAATTAAGAAGACGAACTGCATTAAAAAATTTAAAATATCTTAACTATTTTGGATTTTATAAGGGATTCTAAAAATTCATGGACTTTTTTTTCAAAAAGAAAAATTATTGATTTCTTAATATTTTTTGATGCAGTTCTATTCATTTATAATTAAGAAGACGAACTGCATTAAAAAATTTAAAATATCTTAACTATTTTGGATTTTATAAGGGATTCTAAAAATTCATGGACTTTTTTTTCAAAAAGAAAAATTATTGATTTCTTAATATTTTTTGATGCAGTTATATTCATTTATAATTAAGAAGACGAACTGCATTAAAAAATTTAAAATATCTTAACTATTTTGGATTTTATAAGGGATTCTAAAAATTCATGGACTTTATTTTCAAAAAGAAAAATTATTGATTTCTTAATATTTTTTGATGCAGTTATATTCATTTATAATTAAGAAGACGAACTGCATTAAAAAATTTAAAATATCTTAACTATTTTGGATTTTATAAGGGATTCTAAAAATTCATGGACTTTTTTTTCAAAAAGAAAAATTATTGATTTCTTAATATTTTTTGATGCAGTTATATTCATTTATAATTAAGAAGACGAACTGCATTAAAAAATTTAAAATATCTTAACTATTTTGGATTTTATAAGGGATTCTAAAAATTCATGGACTTTTTTTTCAAAAAGAAAAATTATTGATTTCTTAATATTTTTTGATGCAGTTCTATTCATTTATAATTAAGAAGACGAACTGCATTAAAAAATTTAAAATATCTTAACTATTTTGGATTTTATAAAAGATTCTAAAAATTCATGGACTTTTTTTTCAAAAAGAAAAATTATTGATTTCTTAATATTTTTTGATGCAGTTATATTCATTTATAATTAAGAAGACGAACTGCATTAAAAAATTTAAAATATCTTAACTATTTTGGATTTTATAAGGGATTCTAAATATTCATGGACTTTTTTTCAAAAAGAAAAATTATTGATTTCTTAATATTTTTTGATGCAGTTATATTCATTTATAATTAAGAAGACGAACTGCATTAAAAAATTTAAAATATTTTAACTATTTTGGATTTTATAAGGGATTCTAAAAATTCATGGACTTTTTTTTCAAAAAGAAAAATTATTGATTTCTTAATATTTTTTGATGCAGTTATATTCATTTATAATTAAGAAGACGAACTGCATTAAAAAATTTCAAATATCTTAACTATTTTGGATTTTATAAGTGATTCTAAAAATTCATGGACTTTTTTTTCAAAAAGAAAAATTATTGATTTCTTAATATTTTTTGATGCAGTTATATTCATTTATAATTAAGAAGACGAACTGCATTAAAAAATTTAAAATATCTTAACTATTTTGGATTTTATAAGGGATTCTAAAAATTCATGGATTTTTTTTCAAAAAGAAAAATTATTGATTTCTTAATATTTTTTGATGCAGTTATATTCATTTATAATTAAGAAGACGAACTGCATTAAAAAATTTAAAATATCTTAACTATTTTGGATTTTATAAGGGATTCTAAAAATTCATGGACTTTTTTTTCAAAAAGAAAAATTATTGATTTCTTAATATTTTTTGATGCAGTTATATTCATTTATAATTAAGAAGACGAACTGCATTAAAAAATTTAAAATATCTTAACTATTTTGGATTTTATAAGGGATTCTAAAAATTCATGGACTTTATTTTCAAAAAGAAAAATTATTGATTTCTTAATATTTTTTGATGCAGTTATATTCATTTATAATTAAGAAGACGAACTGCATTAAAAAATTTAAAATATCTTAACTATTTTGGATTTTATAAAGGATTCTAAAAATTCATGGATTTTATTTTCAAAAAGAAAAATTATTGATTTCTTAATATTTTTTGATGCAGTTCTATTCATTTATAATTAAGAAGACGAACTGCATTAAAAAATTTAAAATATCTTAACTATTTTGGATTTTATAAGGGATTCTAAAAATTCATGGACTTTTTTTTCAAAAAGAAAAATTATTGATTTCTTAATATTTTTTGATGCAGTTATATTCATTTATAATTAAGAAGACGAACTGCATTAAAAAATTTAAAATATCTTAACTATTTTGGATTTTATAAGGGATTCTAAAAATTCATGGACTTTTTTTTCAAAAAGGAAAATTATTGATTTCTTAATATTTTTTGATGCAGTTATATTCATTTATAATTAAGAAGACGAACTGCATTAAAAAATTTAAAATATCTTAACTATTTTGGATTTTATAAGGGATTCTAAAAATTCATGGACTTTTTTTTCAAAAAGGAAAATTATTGATTTCTTAATATTTTTTGATGCAGTTATATTCATTTATAATTAAGAAGACGAACTGCATTAACAAATTTAAATTATCTTAACTATTTTGGATTTTATAAGGGATTCTAAAAATTCATGGACTTTTTATTCAAAGAGTAAAATTATTGATTTCCTAATATTTTTTGATGCAGTTATATCCGTTAAGGTTTAAGAAGGCGAACTGTTTTAACAGATTTGAAATATCTGCAGTTTTGTGGATTTTAGAAGGGTTTTATAAAAAATATTTTACATTTTAAAAATCATATAAAGTCCACAAAAATTGAGATATTTTAAATTTATTGACACAGTTCGTTTTCTTAAAGCTAAAAGGATATAACTGTATCAAAAAATATTAAGAAATCATTCATTTTTTTTTTTGAAAAAAAAGTCCATGAATTTTTAGAAACCCTTATAAAATCCACAAATGTTGGTATATTTCAAATTTATTAACACAGTTCGTCTTCTTAAAGCCTAAAGCATATAACTGCATCAAAAGATATTAAGAAATCAATAATAATTTTTTTTTTAAAAAAAGTCCATGAATTTTTAGAAGCCTTTATAAAATCCACAAATGCTGGTATATTTCAAATTTATTAACACAGTTCGTCTTCTTAAAGCCTAAAGCATATAACTGCATCAAGCGATATTAAGAAATCAATAATTTTTTTTATGAAAAAAAAAGTCCATGAGTTTTTAGAAACCCTTATAAAATTCACAAATGTTGGTATATTTCAAATTTATTAACACAGTTCGTCTTCTTAAAGCCTAAAGCATATAACTGCATTAAAAGATATCAAGAAATCAATAATTTTTTTTTTTGAAAAAAAAAGCCCATGAATTTTTAGAAACCCTTATAAAATCCACAAATGTTGGTATATTTCAAATTTATTAAGACAGTTCGTCTTCTTAAAGCATAAAGCATATAACTGCATCAAAAGATATTAAGAAATCAATAATTTTTTTTTTGAAAAAAAAAGTCCATGAATTTTTAGAAACCCTTATAAAATCCACAAATGTTGGTATATTTCAAATTTATTAACACAGTTCGTCTTCTTAAAGCCTAAAGCATATAACTGCATCAAAAGATATTAAGAAATCAATAATTATTTTTTTTGAAAAAAAAGTCCATGAATTTTTAGAAACCCTTATAAAATCCACAAATGTTGGTATATTTCAAATTTATTAAGACAGTTCGTCTTCTTAAAGCCTAAAGCATATAACTGCATCAAAAGATATTAAGAAATCAATAATTTTTTTTTTGAAAAAAAAAGTCCATGAATTTTTAGAAACCCTTATAAAATCCGCAAATGTTGGTATATTTCAAATTTATTAACACAGTTCGTCTTCTTAAAGCCTAAAGCCTTCTTAAAGCCTAAATCAAAAGATATTAAGAAATCAATAATTATTTTTTTTGAAAAAAAAGTCCATGAATTTTTAGAAACCCTTATAAAATTCACAAATGTTGGTATATTTCAAATTTATTAAGACAGTTCGTCTTCTTAAAGCCTAAAGCATATAACTGCATCAAAAGATATTAAGAAATCAATAATTATTTTTTTTGAAAAAAAAGTCCATGAATTTTTAGAAACCCTTATAAAATCCACAAATGTTGGTATATTTTAAATTTATTAAGACAGTTCGTCTTCTTAAAGCCTAAAGCATATAACTGCATCAAAAGATATTAAGAAATCAATAATTATTTTTTTTGAAAAAAAAGTCCATGAATTTTTAGAAACCCTTATAAAATCCACAAATGTTGGTATATTTCAAATTTATTAAGACAGTTCGTCTTCTTAAAGCCTAAAGCATATAACTGCATCAAAAGATATTAAGAAATCAATAATTATTTTTTTTGAAAAAAAAGTCCATGAATTTTTAGAAGCCCTTATAAAATCCACAAATGTTGGTATATTTTAAATTTATTAAGACAGTTCGTCTTCTTAAAGCCTAAAGCATATAACTGCATCAAAAGATATTAAGAAATCAATAAATTAATTTTTTTTAAAAAAGTTCATGAATTTTTAGAAACCCTTATAAAATCCACAAATGTTGAAATATTTCAATCCTTTTAACACAGTTCGTCTTCTTAAAGTTTAGTGGATATAACTGTATTAAAAGTTTTTAAAGATCCTAAATTTTCTCTAGAAAGAAATGTCCATGAATTTAAAAAAGGTCGCATAGAAACCTAAAAAGCATTGATGTTTAAAGTGTAATAAAGCAGTTCCATCAAACCATGAAAAACAAATAAACTCTTATTTTAGGAAAAAGCCTATAAATATAGGAAAGATTACAAAAAGCCAGAACATTAGTTTATCAATTTAACGTGTAGCGGATATTTCTCTATTAAAAATTAGACAAATAAGAAATAAGATTTCTATAACAAACGTATAATATACACCCATTGCTAGGCAATGGGGCGAAGAGCTAGTTTTCTTAAATTCATGGACTTTTTTTCTGAAATAAAATTAATTAATAATTGAATTTTTTTAATGCAGTTACATTTGTTAAACTTTAAGAAAGCGAATAGTGTTAATAAATTTGAAATATCTCAAGTTTTGTGGAATTTATAAGGGATTGTTTTTTTTTTAAAAAAGAAATATAAGAACCTCTTTTTCAAAGAAAAAAAATTACGATAATTAAATTCTTCAATGCAGTTCGCCTTCTTAAAGGTTACTGGGCTAAACTGTCTAAATCAAATTTATATTAATTCAATTTAAATATTTTGAAAAAGGAATAATAAATTTTGCAACGCTGCAAATTTACATGTTCTTTGACCAATAAATTGTTATATTTTATATAACATTTATTCCGATTTTGAATTTCCCGCTCAAATTGGGATTTGCAAAATTGCCGGCTTATAACCTACATTTACTGTTTCTTAAAGGTTTTATTTAAATATTTTCGTATATAGGTATCCTTTTGATAATTTTCTTTTTGCAATAGTTACAGAAAAGATTATTTTATATACACCTAGTTTTTGAAAGTCGTGTCATCATTTTTTTATAGTTAAAAGTTATATTATGTGGTGAAATTAAGCTAAAAATTATGATTTGTATGGAAAATGACTATTTTTAATCATGTATAAAAAGAAAACTATGAACCCTAGATCTCTAAAATTTTGAGACAGCATGTATTTCAACTATTTGTATCGACCCTCCAAATTTCACAACGTTTTCATCATTTACGTTAACGTCCTGTACCTTCTTAAATAAAACAAAGCTTTAATTTATGTTAAAATATCTTTAAATCAGAAGCTCTCCAAACAAGAATGGAACTACAGGAACTTATGATTGTGTAAACTAATAATCAATTACACTAAATACAAAAAAAATATAACAGGCTGGCATCAAGCAACAACGCTCTCGAACATTGTATCATCTTGATTTATTTACTTTATATTATCCATGAAAATGTTTTCAGATAATGTATTACATAACTCAAACCCTTGTGTTATTCAAGGGCATATATTTCCATGTAGCAATAATATATTACATGTACAACAATACAACTTTTAGAATTAACTATAGTTTTGTTAACGCTTTGTTTGATTTTACCTTTCATAGCTGAAACTTTTAACGATATGAGAATAAAATCGTGGGAGTTGGAACACTCGACAGAAACTCGTTAGAGTAGTTGCCTAGTAACTATAGTACAGGCGCAGAATGAAATGTTTTCGTTTATTATTTGTTGTGTACTGGTAATATCATATTCCATAAGTTTCACAGCGTAACTAGACATTAGGCAGTGTTGTGTGTAGCCGGAGGAGCCGGAGTCTCAAATCAACACGTCGGTCGACAGCATTCGTCAGTTCAGTCAGTTTCTGTATCGGCGTTGTACTGACAGCATTGTCAATTACTTCTCTGGGTGCAGTTGTGCGTGCAGTGTTTCTCATTTTTGTGAACCCCTAATTATTTGTTACATTTTGTAAAAATGCTGGAAGGTATGTTATTGTCTTTATTATTAAATACGTTAGCCTTTAGATACTTTTATTGAGTTTGAACAAGTATCTGTATTTAAATACAAAACGGTTTTGTCTGTCGTAAATAATAATCTCACAGGATAGAATAAACGAAACCTAGTACTATTTAATCGTAAAGGTCGTATTTTATAAAAGGATATAAATTTTCTAATAGTTGTTATGCTGGGAAAAATGTTATAATTTTTGTTTGTTTATAAAAAATATAATTATCTAATTATCTTGAAAGAATCCTGATACGATAGGATCAGTGGCGTAGCTACCGCCGTATCAGCCGTATCAATGATACGGGGCCCCGGGCTACAAGGGCCCCAAATGTGTGTCTTTGTTTCTTTTGTGAAAAATCTTTACCCATCATTTGGGCCCCCCAACAAATTTTGATACGGGGCCCGTCTGAGGCACGCTACGCCACTGGATAGGATGCAGGTCTTTGTTATATATTAAATACAATGTCATTTTCCTATTATATATTCTATAATTTTAATTTCGTGTTACAACAAAGTTACCTGTTATATAAAGTAAAATAATTTTACCTAATGTGCAACGCTTTTTGACTATTTTTTCGGTTTTTGCTTTTAATAATTATAGAATCTTAAGAATACTATTTTAAGGATTTTAGGGTTTTAAAACAACTATAAAATATTATAATAAGACCCTTTTAGATTAAATATTACCAGGTTTTGTTTAAATGAGATATTATATGCGAGTTTCTGATTTCGTTTCGTTACGGTGCGCCTGATGCAGCCGCTCCTCTGCATCATAGCACCGCACGGCGTCGGTGGAACGGTGGACAGTTCCATTCAAATCTATTGTGTCGTTTTTCTGTATTAGTTATGTGAATTTATATAAAATTTCCATGAATTTTTCAACTTACGTCAGTTTTTAGTAATAAATTATATAATTTATATCAATCAATATTTGATATTCAATATATAGTATATTACTTAACTTTATAGAGGTATAGCGTACAGCGATGGGGACCGCTAGACTTCTAAAATTGATAAACAATAAATATTCTCGTAGCGATGTTTATCAAACGAAGCACTTTACAGTAATAACTTCATTTCGAGAACAAATTTAATTAGGTGTATAGCACAACGAAATTATGCAACCACTAAAACACAAAAAGAGTGAGATCACTTATTTTCTGAGTTTCTGAACAAAATGAGTAAGATTGAGTAGTGTTAGTATGTACAAAGATCGTATGCCTACCTGCTAACTTGATCAGGCGGCCATTTTTCAGGTATCATGTAATCAAGGTTTATGTCGCACTCACTCTAATGCGTAGGGATAATTCCCTCTCTCTCCTACTCATAGCGGAATTACAAATGGGTTTAGGGGATGTTTGGCCCCTTGGATCAATCTATCCTCTTGTAAAACGTTTTAAAACAGTAACGAAACGAAATCAGAAACATAAATCCTATACGTACAATATATGTACACTAGAGTTTACCCCCGTCGACTGTCTTTTGTGTGCAAATTGAATTTCAATTCAAATTTTGATTCCATTTTTAAATTGAAATATTTAACTCGTTGTATATAAATTTTACATATAACAAACAACAAATAATTTTTCATATAAACGGACTAAAAAACTATTTTTTTTTAACAAAATAAAAAATATTTTCAATTTATGCGTTATTTAACCAACTTTTTTTCAAAGTTTGGGATTTTTTTTTCGATTCGTAAATATGTTGCCAAGGTTAGCCTATATAATCAAAATTTCAACTTTCTAGTACAATTTTTACTCTCTGCTAAAAATTTTGAATTTTTTTTTATTAATAATATACTTAATTATTCTAAAATCCAGAATACGAATTTGCTCCAAAGTTCTCTACCGGACCCACTAATTTTTTCAACGCCCCAAATTCAAATTTTGAATTTTTATTTTTTGAAAAATGTCAGCATTGAAACCCGTAATACCCATGCCAAATTTCAACTTTCTATCTTTTACGAATGAATAGTTATGCAGGAAAATGTGATTATTTTTTTTCCTGTTTTTCCAAAACGGGTTTTCAGGAAATTCAGGGAAATATTCGAGGATGCCAAAAGTCTTTTTGTCTACGATGTAGCAAACTTTTAAAAACATTGACGGAGTCGTTTTCGAGCTACCATACGAATCACGTAAACATATAAGAAAATAAGAATATAAACATACATTTGGAATATTATAATATAGGAGGATTCAATAATTAAAAATCTTTGCACGCCTCTAGTGCTCTCATGTAGTGCAGTTTAAGTCAAGTACAATCAAAACATTTCAGTGACGGCATTTCGAAGATTTGCATCACACTTAGGCCCTGTGGTTCACATTCATATTTTTCGTTTATTTTTGTTACAAACAAAAGAAAATACAGTAAGAAATATTTTGTTGTATTTATTATTGATAAAAATATTTACAGCTTCTAAACAATTGTTTTAAAAAATATTTTGAAAAATTATTTCTGCGCATAAATACTGCCAACGTACTGACATCGGAAATAAGCCGACATACTTTCAAGGAAGCAATAAAACCGTTTAGTTTTATTTAGGGGCAATCTAGGACCACTATGCCCATCCGGGCCTGTTACTTTTGTATTTAAGGGATAATCTATGTAGAATATAATTAGGCCGCGGTAATTGAATTAAATTAATTACTGGAAACACTTTAAGAGTTAGCCAAATAACAGGCGGACGGTGTAACTGTTGACTCACTGCTACCGATTCCGCGCTTTTTCGTTGTTCCTATTATTCCGCTTTACACAAAATATAAATAGAAATAGCTTTAATTATAAACACGATAAAATTTTCAGAAAGATTTTTATCTAAACTTTGTTAATGAATTGGACATCTGCCATCTTGGATTCGTGTAGGCGCTGCTTTACACCTTGACTTGCAGACAACGGCCAACAATGTACGGTGCACGTTCTGAGTCTTAATTACCGCAGCTAATTGATGTTGGGGAGGTTAATGAATTGGAACATGAAAATGAATGAAAGCAAAACAGATTGTTTGTCGTAAGAAGAAGAGACGAATAGGAAGATTAGATGAAGAAACAGAGGCTGGTGAACTCATTTTTTAGAAGTCGTTCTTTTAATTTTTAATTGAAATACATATTAATATACTCGTATATGTATATTGAGTAGCGTGCCTTATTGTTGGGGGGCCCAAATTTTTTACAAAAGGAACAAAAACGCTCGCATTGAATTAAAATAATTCAACGCTATTACTTACAATTAATACTCCTAGTAACTAAGCTAAGTACGGCCTAAGAGTTTAAGTGAGGTTGTGGATAACATTTTGCGAATTTTTGCTAACACACATTTGGGGTCCTTGTAGCCCGGGGCCCCGTATCATTGATACGGAGGTAGCTACGCCACTGATTGAGTATGAAAAAATATAATAAAAATGAAAGATAAATTATTTGAACAAATAGTGGTATATTTTATGTAAATTCTCATAATTATTAAAAAAGAATAACATTTATATTAGTAACATAAAGAGTTCTATTTTCTTAAAAGCATTTTTAAAATACGTATTTTGTATTTAAATACTAACATGAAATTTATTTCTTATTTTGTATTTGAAATAGGAAAATAACGAGGTATTTGCATTTAGTATTTAAATGCTTTTGTAAAGCATGTAAATGTGGCTAAAAATTAAGTAGCAAAACAGAAATTCAGTTTTAAATAGTTATATCTCCGTTAATTTGTGTATCTAAATGTTGTTCACAAGTCAATTGTATTGATATTTAATGAAAATAAAGTGAAATACCGCGTTACCGTTTAGTGGAAACTCATAAATTAACATTAAAATTATATTCCTGTCTATTTTTATCTACAGCTTGTTTATTTATTTTCGACTACCGTTGTTCTGCTAGCGCGAACTGAGAACTGAGAACTGCGCTCACCTCGCGGAACTCTGCCAACATTTTTGTCATTTTTAAATTAGAATTTCAAGATTATCTTGAAATTAGATTTATGAACATTTAAAACATACTTTATGTATTAAACACCACATATTAGTGTTTCTTAAAGGCAGTTAATTTTAAGTTATCGTCAATTTATTTAAACATGTTATGTGCTTAGGTTTTTCACAACTTCTTTCAACTTCTGTGATTTGGTTTATTGCTATTTAAATCATAAAAATACCTATTTTGGTTTATATAATATTCAACTTTTCTTGAACAAACTACTTGTCGGAATCGGACTCGTATCGCATCGTGTAAAACCATATAGTAGGTCTCGTACCCGTCTCGTAATCGTTTGTCTCGTCTCGTCTCCTCACATCTCGTTATTGTGAGAACTTACTCCTAAGATAGTCCTAAACAAAATAATTTATTATATTATTTCGGCTAATTATTTTTTTTATTCTAAATTTTTCACACACTAAGCATATCGCTTTTTTCTCACTATTAATTGTATCAAATTTAAAAGAAAATTTAAACTTTGAAGAATTTACAACAGTTGATCAACTGGTTCAATTTCACTTAATGCATCATCACTTTCATCTAATCTCGGCCTTTTTCTCAGATTGACACTACTAACACCTACACGCAACGACATTTTTGCGGCAACTAAAATGTCTTCAAACAATCGCATTGTAAATAATTTCTATTCACATTTATTTTCCCTTAAAACATTCGTTTCCATTCGGCTACAAAATGTTGTAAAAGACAAAATTATAAAATAAAATATTTAACAGATGTTTGTTTACCAGATTTTATATTAAGTAAATGTACGACCTAACCTTTTTTTGTAATAAAAAATGTTGAACTTTTATGTTGCTATTAGTTTATTTTTTTGAAATAATATATGGTGTCGGTACCGTCTCCATAATTTAGCTCGTGTGAAGCCCTAATTAAATGGCAGAATCTTTTTCAGATCTACGAACAGCGTTTGACTTATTGGATCGAAATCAAGATGGGCACGTTACAGCTAGTGAACTACAATTCATGTTGAACAACTTAGGCATCCACGTCCGGGATGAACTAATTCATGAACTAATTAAGGAGGCCAGTCATACTGGTAAGTACGATTAATTTATCTATTTATTTATTAAGTGTCCCTAGTCGAAATTTTGATCCTATTGACGACCTAAAAGAACCCGTTTCTGGGATATGTTACATAGGATTTTTGCTCCTGCTTTGGGCCTACATGTGGCAGTTATCGAACAAATTACGATGTTTAGCATCAAATGAGGGTGACATTCAAAACCCAATATAAACTTAGCCACGCCCTAGAACTAGTTAAGTTAGGTAAAATAAAACATGTTTTTTATTTATTATTTAGCACACAAAGATTAAATCTTTCTTTAACAAAATCTAAGTACCAAGTGAAGGAAATCATAAAATATAACATAACATAAAATATAACATTATCTATCTCTATCTAACTCATTATTGAATCTATCTATCTCTCTCTAAGTCAGAACAGTAGAATCTATTTGTTACAGCCATAGCAGGTATTAAAAAATTCTTTTTGAATATCTCAAGTTTAAAAAGGTTTGAATTACATAAAACGATAGGATCATAATTTTGTTTATGACTAAACCAGGGTCATATAATAATGTTTATGATGAGAAGAGGTTTAAATTACTTTATTTAGTATGAAAAGAGGTTAGGAGGTTAGGATAGGTCTATAATTTCAACTCGGAGTTCCACCTTATTTATATTATTACACTTCAATCGTTCTAACAATAATTATTTGAGGATTAATCTAATCTATCTCTAGTCCTTGAGAATTGGATGTGAACATCATATAATCAATTTATACATAAGATAATAACGAACTGTACTTAGAAATGTAGATAGCACGCTTCTGATAAAATGGCGACAGGTTTATCATGCCAATTAATTTTACTTTTCTCTTTGTTGAACATGACAGACTAATCTATGATGTATCATTTAGTTCACTTGTTCAATTATCTGTTAAATATGTTGCTAAATCATCTGTCACGTTCCATACGCCGGTATGCGTCGCGACGTGCCTATTATCGATTAAATGAGATACTATAAATTCAATAAAATTTACTTTACGATAAATTAAAATGGAGTGGGTAATGTAGGTAAATATTTATTTTTTAATGCATATAATGCATCATCAGAGACGTATTTCCCCATACATATGAACGTGTACTTTATAATCCATTTAATCTGATATACAGATTTATAATAATATTTGAAAGAACATAGAAAAAATTCAATGTTTGTGTTACCTTAATTTACAGTTGTCTATTTTATCAGTTGCTAGTGCCATCTGTTATCGTTATCTCACGTTCGTTCTTCACTACACTTTTAAATTTAAAAACTATATATACTGTTATATATATAATGGGCTTGTGTCCTATGTCTTAATTTCTATAAAAGTGTAGTATATATTGATAAAGTGGGTTACTAGAACCTCAAATGTTCAATTATTTTTTAATAACTCCTTATATGTTAGAAGATATTAACAATTAAAAAAGTCATTTTGTCTCTTTAATTATTAAAAGGATTCAATGTGGTACACATTCTAAGTGCATGTGACATCACAATCCTTGTGTAAGGTTTACAACCTTACAGCTCATAAATCTCTGCTACATGTATTTATATATTAAAATATCAAATATTATTTACAGCTATGTCAAGGAATAATACAATTTAAATATTATGTCTGCATTAGCAGGGTTAAATAAAATAAAAACTTATTATTCTTTGACTTAACTTGATTATTTGACTACCAACAGCTACAGAACATTACCATAGCACTGACCTACTCAACAAATAACTGAAGTTAAAATGCATTTCACGTCATACAAATATGGTCGACCATTTCTAGCGCTAAAACTAAAATTCAAACTTTTAATTGCTATATCTCCGTCAACATTTAGATATTTAATAAAATAGACACACCAATACACATTTATTAACATCAATTTCAATCAACAATTGAAAAATCGACCACTAAAAAATGAGGACACAAGCCCATTGTTAAATATTTACAAAGAACCACAGTTAAAGTTTTTTATTTGACATTATAGTTCCTACAATTTGCAACTTTTTATAAGTCTACTTCTGAGTTAATGTCATTAATTTTTCCAACACATATTTATGTAAATACATGCAGATTTTAAGACGAACTATATTACTTAATGGAGTGGAGAGGGGGGTTAACGGTTTTTCTTTATTAATGTGCAACATATTAAGTTTATTTTGTGAAAATTTGAAATCGATTGGAGTAAAACTGTCGGAAATATAGAGTTTTAAGTTTTCACCTCTCTGGTTTGGTTTCGTTTTACTTTGAAACTTTTAAACGCGTTTTCTCATACTTAGGTTTTTCAGAGTCGGTGTCCTCTCTAGCTCAAAAGCTACTGTACCGATTCTTTTAAAATTTTCCACACTCTTTACATAAATGCCGAGGTAACGCTGTCGAGTTTTTTTATTTTTTTTATTTTAACGTATTTTAAAATAACAAAGTTCCTAATTTTTTTCATGAAAAATCGGTATTGTGACTTTTAAGTGCTGTAAAAAATTTAAATAATCAATAAAAAAGAAAAAACTCGACAGCGTTACAATCATTTAGTTATGAGTGGCACCCCAATGAAACTTTTTTTTGTGACGTCTAAATATGTTTAAAGAAATACATAACATAATTAAAATACCTATGTTATTAAATTAAATAGCGCCGAATTCTTCGTATACTGTTCAAGAATTGTCATTTAATACATATCTGAAATACTTCCATCACAAATTCTATCAATGCCTAATAGAGTGAGATCCCAGAGCCGGCAGACATCACTTATTTTCTGATGAACAATATAAGATTGAGTAGTGGTAGTATGTACAATGATAGACCGATCCAAGGGGCCAAACATCCCCTAGACCCAATTTTAATTCCGCTATGAGTAGGAGCCAGAGGGCATTATCCGTGCGCATGAGAGTGAGTGAGACATAAACCTTGATTATCTGATACCTGGAAAGTGACCGCCTGGTCAAGTTAGCAGGTAGGCATACACAGTTTGTGCATCAGAAAATGTCTGTCGGTCCCAGGATCTTGCTCTATAAAAGAATTCACTAAATAAATATTTTAGTGGTAAAAATGCCGATATGTTGAACATAATATATGTCATACCATTCGAAACCTTTTTTTAATTTGAATTTTTGTTGATAACGATATAAATTCCAGAATCTGGGAGAGTCGAGTGGGGAACATGCTTTGTGGTGGAATCGGAGGAAGGGCGACTCGCTCTATCCCATGAAATCATTATTATCACTTCATATTGTTGTTTTTCGGTCCATAATGTTCCATTTTTAGAATATAACACATTTTATACTGACGAATATAGAGATAAAAATATAACGACCCTTAACTTCCGTTCCATCATCATCGCAGTAGCCATGGGCGTACATAGAGGGGTACTTTCATCCCTTCCATCTATCGAGTAAGACTTACAGTAGATAGAATTATATCTGTGGTAAACTTACACTGGATGGAACTGAATCTGTCTGCTTTGCCCTGCGATTAAAATTTCCGCGCACGTCTATGGTCATCGGCATTCTGCGGGTGCACTTTGACCTTCCGTTCGTAGGCATTATGGTATCATCAAAGCGAGGGCGATAGACGTGGGCGATAGACATTGAAAAATATACAGCACAAAACGCGAAGGGTAGAAATATTCCAAATACTTGGGGTTGATAGAGAAAAGGGGTGGATTTACGTCTGAGAATGTCTGTTTGGGTCTGAAATAGGGCTTCACACGACCACGAGACTTCAAGGTGTTCAAGGAATAATAAAATTTCAACATTATGTCTGCCTTAGCAGGGTTAAATAAAATAAAAACTTATTATTCTTTGACTTGACTTCATTATTTGACTACCAACAGCTACAGAACATTACCACAGCACTAACCTACTCAACAAATAACTGACGTTAAAATGCATTTCACGTCATACAGCGCTAAAACTACAATTCAAATTTTTAATTGCTATATCTCCGTCAATATTTAGATATTTAATAAAATAGACACGCCAATACACATTTATTAACATCAATTTCAATCAACAATTGAAAAATTGACCACTAAAAAATGAGGACACAAGCCCATTCAATAAACTCTTGAAATGTATAGCAATATTATATTGTACTTTATTTTTCTTCCAGGAAATGGACTAATTGATGAGGCCGAGTTCCTAACATGGATAGGAAGAATACAGGCCATTCAGGAAGAAATAGAGCAGGAAACCGGCTCTCAGGATGACGTTACAAAAGACTTAGTGGCAGCTTTCAGGTAATTTTCACATTAATAACTTCTATATTTTTTATTTTCTTAATGTTTTTGCCATTTGACACTACATTCTTGTGCCTTAACTCATTTATTTACATGTCATTGTGCTTATTTCAATGTTGATTCTTATTAAATCTAAACATTCTCGCTCCTTCCAAACAAGAAAAAATATATAAATTTATTCTTATATAAATAAAAACAAAACTTTTACTGCTATTGCTTCGCTCCTTCCGCTACTCTTCCTCCTGTTTCTGCCCTGCCCTTCCTTCTCTTTCCTCGTTCCTTTTCTCTATCTTTGCTATCCATCTCTTCCCTTCACTGCTTCCCTTTAATAACTGCCCAATATTCTTTTCGCTTATTACCTTTTTCTCACAAGAAAACTTAATGTGCACCAATGTTTCTATCTCTGTTTCGTACATCCTGAAGTTTCTGTTTCCTTTCTCCTCGTTTCACAATCTGAATCTGGCAATGCTTCTCATGTTTTTTGTGTCTTTTTCTCTTAAGTATTGTGGTATCTCTCTCTTCCAAATCCTTTTATATCTTTTGTTGTAATTGCCTTTCTCAATTTTTTCCATTCTTTCCTGTTGCTGTATCTCCCTGTCTCTTCTCCTTAGCTCCTCTTTCACACTTGTCTTCCTTCTCCTCTTCTCTCTGCCTCCTCCGTCGCCATTCCATTTCTTTCGTAATACTCCTTTCTCTTTTTTCGGGCCTCTTCCCCATCCACCTTTCTACTCTCCTCCCTTATTTTACTGAGGATTTCTCTGTCAGCGTCACTCATTTTCTTCTCGAAATTGACTGCTCTCCTTCCTGCTTCTATTCTTATCTTCCCTTTTTAATTCCTCCATGTATCCAGGCGTGCACCTGTCCAGCCCTAGTATCCATTCAATGTATCTCTCCTGGATTCTTTACAATTTCTCTTGCTCCTTCCACCCCCATATCTCTATTCCGTACAACATCATATTCGTTATTCTACTCATACATGCTCATTATTGCTTTAGTACAGTGTCGTGGACTATATTGTAAACTACACCACTGCCTCTAATTGCTGTATGATTTATAATAATTTGATTGATTTTAGAGTGTTCGACCGTGATGGAAACGGCTACATAACGCGAGACGAGCTCCAAACAGCGATGGACATGATTGGAGAACGAGTAACAGAGGCCCAATTAAGTGAAATGTTGGCTATCGCTGATATAGACAAAGATGGCAAGATTAATTATGAAGGTTAGCCAACTTAACGGTGTTTTAAACTCTAATAATGTAATTTGTAAAATAATTTAAAATGCATCAAAATTAATAATCTAAGAAATGGGCTTGTATCCTCATTTTTTAGTGGTCGATTTTTCAGTTGATTGAATTTGATATTAATAAATGTGTATTGGCGTGTCCACTTTATTATATATCTAAATGTTGACGGAGATATAATAATTACAGTTAAAAGTCAATTATTTGTTGATTAGGTCAGTGCTGTGGTAATGTTTTGTAGATGTTGGTAGTCGAAATAATCAAGTTATTTAACCCAGTTACGGCAGACATAATATTGAAATTTTAAAATCTGTAAATAACATTTGATATTTTAATATATAAATACATATAGCAGAGATTTATGAGCTGTAAGGTTGGTGACCTGTAAAATTGTTAGAGTTCTGTCAAGAATATATCTCTTTTACGCTCTGTTATATAAAAGAGATAGCAAATAGCAGTTGTGATGTCACATGCAATTGGAATGTTTTACAACGTTGAATCCCTTTAATAATTAAAGAGACAAAATGACTTTTTTAATTATTAATATCTCCTGAAATATAAGAAGTTATTAAAAAATAATTGAACATTTGAGGTTATAGTAACCCACTTTATCAATATATAGTACACTTTTATAGAAATTAAGACAGATATAAAAAACATAGCTACGATGAAACGCCTTTAATATTGCCACGCAACCTGCATAACCTACGCAGCGCTTCAGAAGTGGATTCATATCTTCGATAATCTTGTAGATATTGACTTAAAAAAAATTTTAAGATACAGGTCATGCAAAACAGGAAACGATATCTTTTAAAAGTCACCTTACAGTCACGTAATAGTCAAATTATGTAAATAAAATATAGCTCCGCTATATTCAATGTAAAAAAATATAAATATGAATGTAATTGTAATATCTGTCTTTTTGTTTCCAGAGTTTGCAAGACTATTACTATAATTTAAAGAAGAACTAAACTAAAGAGGAAGAAAGAAATATTTAGTTGTAAGAGAGTTGTATAATATATTTTTAATTGTAAAAATTGTAAATTATAGAAAACTATTTTGTCTGAGTACCTAGTATTTATAGTAACAAATAGATTTTATTATTAGATAATAATAGAAAATTATTTTTTGAATATAAAAACAAGTAAATGATTACAGAGTTCTAATAGATATTTGGTTTGAATCCCGAATAAACATAATTAGAATAACTGAGACTATAAAATAAATATTGTTTTTAATTTGTACTTAATGCTTCATTATACTAAATTTTAAATGTTTTATTTTTGATTTATTTATGTTTAAAATTATCTAAACCGTATTTTGGTGATAATTTTCTTTTAGGTGTGTTTATATAAATTTTGTAACCGTAAACAAAGAAACTTTTAAAAAGTTTTAATGTAGAAAATGTGGCCTTAATTTAATTCTAATATTGTAAATTATTTAAAACAGATTATGCACTTATTTTTTACAAAAAGCGCAATATTTATATATGTATTAATTAATGTTTAATATGTGCTGTTTCATTTTTGTGAAATAATAATATTAATAAATATTATAATATATTGAATATTTAATACATTTTTTATTTCAAGTTCAAGTGGAAAGAGCCTAACAGTAATAAATAAAATTAATTTAAGATCATCTTTCTAAAGTACTAGTCACTTGAATCTTTCTATTTATTAGTTACATACCAACAAAATATATTAAATAGAAATTAAAATTTGTGTGCAATAAAATCACGTTTACCTATGAGTATTGTTATAATATCAAAAGAATCTTCTTTAGTTATTAAATTATTTGGCGTTGCTGGCAATCAGGGACATATATTTAATTCTACAAAGTTTGGAATTGATAAAAATAGGATTAGAAATTATTGAAGAAGCAGATTATAATCCGGTCAATTTAAACATAAAAATAGTGGTCAAATAACAAAAATTTCCGGAGAACAAAATATTGGTGGAAAGCTGAGGTTTACCATTACAAATAAAGATTTAAAAATCCCCATCGATTCTATGTGCTTCAAAAGTTATTCGGGGTCAAAGGTCAAAATTTGAGGTTTTTTCGATTTTTCTCGATAACGGTAAGTTTTATCAAAAATAAACTTCAAACCAAGTTTGTAGATTTCAAATTTCTCTACAAGAATGGTCCTTATGATTTTTTTCCTAAAAGTTACCATTCCTGAGATATCGCATTATACATGATATGCATACATTTCCACGCCACCTGTGAGGTAGTGTACTCGGCGCGTTTTTTTTACCGTGGTTTGCCCTGTAGGCCTACTCCACTAACTGTCATGACAATTTTAGGATAATTTAAAGGAACAATATCCGTCAAGTTTTGGATATTACCTTATTATTGATATTGATTATTGATATTGCTATTGATTATTGGGTTAACTATTGTATTGATTTCTTTAGATATTTTAATCAGATTCATACTCTTGAAAGTCTACTTCAACAGTCATGTCTTCTTCGATTTTTTCTTCTTCCTCTTCCTCTTACTGGATGTACATAAATTGTTCAAATGTGGCTGAGTCATTAGTCTCTTGATTAAAATCACAGGAATCTTCCTCTATTGTACTCAACTGGACATTTGAGCAAGACTGGCCTTGGCAATTGGTACACGCTGGAGAACACAGCAAGCCGATTATTTTACAGACACATTTGCAGTTGCAAAAAATAGTGTTGAGGAGTTTTTCTGGAGCAGGTGGGAGTAAAGTTTGAATCGGTTCTAGAGTATTATCTATCAATTTCCAACCCCAGTCTTCTGGGTTCAGTTGATTGCCTAGCCGTGTTTGAACTTGATAGTATACTCGATACAAGTGTTGAATAGCAGATGCCGATGTTGGTGGAAGACATGATAGTTGTACTTGTTTCTTGTTTCGGGTATTTTTTACAAAAGTTAAGTATCGGTATTTATCAATGCAAGTAATTTTTTTTAGTACACTACCTCACAGGTGGCGTGGAAATGTATGCATATCATGTATAATGTGACTCTTAGAATCGCGATATCTCAGGAATGGTAGCTCTTAGGAAAAAAATCATAAGGACTATTTTTGTAGAGAATTTTAAGATCTATAACTTTGGTTTGAGGTTTTTTTTTGATAAAACTTACCGTTTTCGAGAAACATCCAAAAAACCTCAAATTTTGACCTTTGACCCCGAATAACTTTTGAAGCACACATAGAATCGAAGGGGATTTTTAAAACTTTATTTGTTATAGTAAAACCCAGCTCTCCACCAATATTTGTTATTTTAAATGTTTATATTGACCGGGCTATTAGCACAAGATTTTCAAACTTTAAATAATACATCTTAGATAAATATTTTTTTGAGTTTTATTATTTTCTCATAAATATATTATAGGCAAGTATTATATAAAAATTAACTAATTCAAACATTCTAAAAATCAACGTTTATTAAACATATGTTACATTGTCTTCAGAATATTCGGTAGTTCCTCAAGACAATGTAAACTATACGCTTATATCTATATCAAATTATTTACAATAAATATAATTTCTTTATTCTAGGTTTACTGGTCTTTTCCTCTGACGTTTGTTCTTGTTCCATAGTTGGTGGTAGCCTGACCATCCAGAGGCAGTAAATATGTGACACCCTGCTGATTAGAGGCTTCCTCGGTCAGTCTGTATTGTGGACGAAGAGGACGTCGTTGTTTCACGCGCTTCACAGATGCTGGTGTGCTGTGTTCACCTGCAACAGTTTGGTATCTAACTTCTGGTCGGTATTCAACCTCCTCCTGCTGCTGTTCTTGACTCTGTTGTTGTTGTTGTGCGGTATCTGGAGGGGGAGTAGCATAAGACCGTTGGAATTTAGACTGGTAGGCAGGTTTCTCATCAGCTGGCACAGGAACCGGAACCGGAATAGCAGTTACTGAATAACCAGCATCAACAAGACTTTGGAACTCCTCCTGAGTCAATGGCCGTCCTTTCGGAGAAGGTAAGCGAACCACTGGAACTGGACCTTCTTGTTCTGGCTGTTCATTGACATCAACTTCCTCAATAGTAACACCATTAGGACGTTTTCCCCCCGTTGATTGCGAGACATAAATTGAAGATCGAGATGGTGAGGCCGATTTAGGTTTTACCCCAGAAAATAATCCTTCCCTTGGGTTATTCAACAAACTCTGAATAAATTCTTGATCCTCAGAACTTTGGGCTTTTGGTTGGTATCTTTGCTGTTGTGGGGTTTGTTGTTGTGCTTTTAGTGGTCCATCGTATTGCTGAAGCTGAGGGGATGGTACAATCTTGACAGCTTGGGAACGATCGTATTGGGCGGCTGATTGCCGTTCGTACTGACTGCCTTGTGATTCATACTTTGGTTGGTGTTGCGGTCTTGCTGCAGGTTGGCCAGCATATTGCGTTGTTTCTGCAAGATATTGATGATTTGCTAGCGGGACTGGTTTGCGAGCGGCTTGCTTCAGAGACACATATTGAGGAGCTTGAATACTTTGACTTCCCGCGCTGGATCCTTGTCGGAGATGAACACCTTGACCTTGAGCAGCTTCAGCTCGTAATTGAGCTAAATGACCAGCGCTTACTTGCGGTCCTTCTTGACGATATTGCGTAAACTGAGGATGTTCTTGCTGCTGAATAAACGTGTATTGAGGCTGTGGTGATACCGCTTGCGGTCTGTAGGCAGGCTTTGGTTGAGAAGCCACACGCTGTTTAGGTTTAGATGCAAGTTCCTGTGCCTGATTAGCTGCAACAAGTTGAGCAAGCTCTTTTTCGAACGATGAGTCTGCTAGCGCTGATATTTGCTGGTATTGTACTTGATGTCCCTGAGGAGCTCCTTGATCTTTGAGTCCTGCTAGTGACGCTTGCACCTGAGCGTACTGTTGAGCTTGGATCAACGGGCTGGCTTGAGCCTGCAGGAGATGGGCCGGGTGTCCAGGGATTCCTGCGTGGAGTACAGGGTTTTGTGTAGCAACCCGTTGGTCTTGATAGGCGTTTTGAAGCTGCGTTTGAAGAGGACCATACGCGGAAACAGCGGCTACTCGCTTCGGAGTGTATTGTTGAGCAGTCTCTCCGGCTAATAGTTGAATTTGATTTTGTGCTCCATAATGCTGTGCACCTTGACCAGGTCTGCGATAAATCAATATTAATTTTAGAATAGATTACAGAAATGTATTTAAATAATGCAAATAAAATATTTACCTCGCTGCAATAAGATACTGTGGAACTGGTTGGAGCTGCTGTTGCTGCTTTCCCCCAGCTGCTGGTCTCGGTTGCTCTTGCAAATGCTGTTGTTGTTGTTGCTGCTGATGCTGGGCTGCTTGCAACTCTTGGAAAATGGTCAAATATTCCGCGGGAATCTGTAAAAAATGAGGCAATTAACAATGCTATCAATATGGAGACATACTGGTACACATTTAAAAATATATTTGATATCTTGGAAAGTTTACTTTATGTCAGTTGAAATGAAATGTTAATTTACACATTCCTGATTTTCATTTACGGTCTATAAATCGACAATTTAATTTCTAACAGTCTCCACATAGACTGGTTTCCTAATACCAGTTCTAGACGAGGATTTCCTTTCTTGCGCATTGCTAAAACAATTTCATTGAAATCTCTGTCATTTCACACAGATATGTGGTAATTGATATAATACAATGTCTCTTTTTAACTTCCAACTATTGTTTTAAAAAAGATAGCAATTATGCGAGTCACTTGCATAAACATAGCGATAGTTTTACCTCAACCGTAGACCACGATATTAATTCATATAAATAGTAATTATAACCAAAAACCATTTCAGCAATCTTCCGGAGATATTACATGTTTTCTGCCATGAGTAAGAGCCAATCACAAGCCGGTGAAACAGTCTAATTGTGCAATAAACACAATTGTCGTGATTGTTTTATTAGATGCTGCAATGGAACTCTGCACGATAGTTTCTACACGTCAGAATCTCTCAAAGTTTTCAGTGTAACATAAGAAATTTGTGTCAGACATGGTCACTACATATGTCTAGCAACAACAGAATGTTAACGGAACAAACCGCTAAGAGTACTGCTAACATAACCTCAACTAAAACCATCTGTCAAAAAATGAAACAACACAGTAAATAGCGTGTAGTGATCCGCTGGTTGCGTAAAAACTTTGAAGGCGTTTTCTTGTTTCGATATATTTAAAAATTATTCGTAATATATTTGTAATTTTTATGATATTTCAACCAATGGGAAATTTATTTAATTTATCTCACTATTAAATAACTTACTTCTAAGGTTTGTGGTGATTGGGCTCCAGTTTTAATGACAAATTGTCCAGGTGATGCTCCAAAGATTGTGTGTGCTGTTCCATGTACTCTTCCTTGTGGCGATCTCTTCTCTACGTTTGAGCTGGCAGAGACGTCTGCATCACGGACGATCTCCAGCATCATTATTTCCCGCGTTGGAGATGATTCTGATTCTTCGACACCATACACTGCCGCCGTGCAAGCTGGAAAGCATTACACAGATAAAAACATTAAGTTTATAATTCCCGCCTTCATGTTGCCGACTGACATATGGGTAATAGATAATGGATTATGGGTAAGACTATTTGCAACTCGTGTCGTGTGAAACTATGGTCGTGACCAAACAAGACAAGAGCTTAAGTTTTTTAAACCTATCGTAGATTACATCTTCTTATAGCGACCTTTGGCTACGTTGTACGGGTTTCAGCTTTCACATCAAGTCGTGTACAGTCTTTTACCAACGTAATAGATATTGCTATTTGTAAATCATTAATATAATAGTTTCCATTTGAAGCTTACATCCAAGATAATATGACTCTAATAAGTCTATTACAGGACCACGTGTGATTGAGGTTGTAGCAATGCCAATAATTTACATAAAGCGGATGTCTATAAAATAATGCAACATGCAGGTGTAAGCAATCAATAGGAATTTTCTGAAAGACTTATATCTTAATAAAATTCAGTTAAAAATACTACGCAAAACCACACACTATGCCTCTAGAAAAAATCATCTGATCGACATTAAATTTTGAATGTAACAAGCAAAAGTAAGGTTAACTCTACACTACATTTATAAATTGAACTACTTTTGTGCGCACTCCTGTCAAAGTCATGTAATAAATAACGAACATTCAAATGCAGTATTAACTGGAAAGTATGCCATACATTGTGTTTGGTTCTCAACACCTGGCGACTTGAGCTTCACGTTGTACTTTTACTTTCATGACGAGAATCAGCCTTTTATGTACTAGCCTTACTTTATTATTTCTTGTTATATATGACTAACATTATTCTTGTTTGTTTTTTCATTGTTTTTGCAATTCTTACATCAGCATCGTCATAACACTGCATGTACTATATATAATTCTGCATGTGTCATATATTTACTCGCTCAGGCTGTATCATAAATAGGTCATTATGGTTATTATATTACATAATAATGGTAATAACTTATAATATTAATTAATAATTAGTATAAATTCAAATTATGATTACGATTTAGTTAAACTTTTCACCGACAGATGATCTCAAGTTATGACAGATAGATGGCATAGCGATGCAGTTTATTTTCAGCGCGTCTTCTTGAATTATTTTGACGTACGAATAAGTCGTATAAAATTATAAAATTTAGTGGAAAATAATGAACTATTAACTATATAAATTGTTTCATGTTGTAAATTAGTTACCTACACATCTTTTAAAATATAAGTTTTACGCGAACAATAAATTAATTTAGTTGTGAACAAAATTAGAAACTGTCTCATTTTGGTTTGTGGTTAACTTGCCATTGAAGTTATATTTTAAAGAAATGGTTGGTTATTTAAAAAAGTTATTGTAAATATTATAGTTTAGATAGATTTAGACGTACCATCAATCTTAAATCATTTAATAACATGTAATAACATTTAATAATAATGTCAATAATGTCATTTCTATTGACATTATTCTGAAAATGAATGTTTTTTATTCATAAATAATTCTTGTGACATTAATGACAATATTTTATTGCAAGTTTAATCTTTGCATTTAATCTGTACGTCTCAAATAAGTCTGTACTTGTTTTTAGATTAAGTTGATGTTTGTTTTATTACATTAAAATGCCGTCTGTCAATGTTAAGACTAAAATATAACCTAGAATCATAGCGTATAGTGTTTGTGCAGTGAAATAATAATGGATTATCATGTTGCAGCATTTACTGGTGAGTCCATTTATATTTTATTTAACATTTCAGAAATCCTGGTAAATGTTTCTTTCTGTACCTATAATTGCTATTGTATTTGAACCAAGTTACTATTATTATTGTTGTTAAAATACAACGACAGTACCTTATGTCAAATACGTAGAAAAAACGGTATATTAAATGTATCTTGTAATAAGTTTTGAATTCATTTATCTATATCTTTCGTGATTTTTTAAAAGTCAAGGTTATTTTCATTAATGATAAATAACTTCTTTGGCTTGTTTAAGACCCGGAAATCGAAAAACAATGCTTACAAACGGCCTTGCTTCTCATAAATTAAATCAACAGCAATTCACTGATTTTTTACTCGAAGTTTTAATAATAAACATAAACATACTGTGGCCTTGTTGGTAGAACTAGTGGAGCCCTTAAATAAGCTCATGTTTGAAATACTATTGTTTGTTAAATACAACAAGAATGTCGTTAAAGTAATATAAGAGCAATATTATGAAACATAATTTATTAATCTCAAATCCACAAATTAAATCTGCAACAGCTGCAATTTCCGTTTGTCGAGATCCGTTTTGCTGTAATCATTGACTTTCAGAACCAGAGAAAGGCCTGGCGGACATTTAAATTGTTTGCAATATATAATTATCAAGTTTGTATCTGCTTGTAAATGGCATATGGCAACACCAACAATACTGATTGTCCTTGACTGTGTTGCAACATGTGAAGGCAATAAATACATTACTGTTATTCGTGTTTTTATAATTGCAACTTTCAAATTAATTTTATTTTATTATAATTAAACTAATTATTCTAAACTTCGTTTAAAATGTTAATAGTTAAAACTTTTATTACGAAAATTATTCTATTCGTTTTCAACAGACGTTTCAGTTTTCGTGTACCATAATGGAAAACCGTGTAGAAGCATTTACATATTTCATCCAGTTTGACTTGACTTGATTATTTCGACTACCAACAGCTACAAAACATTACCAAGGCACTGACCTGCTCAACAAATAACTGACATATAAAATGCATTTCACGTTATACAAATGGCCGACCATCTCTAGCGCTAAATTTACAATTCAAATTTTTAATTGCTATATCTTCGTCAACATTTAGATATTTAAGACACGGCAATACACATTTATTATCATCAATTTCAATCAACAATTGAAAAATCGACCACTAAAAATTGAGTACACAAGCCTTTTAGGTTACTCATGCGCAGTTAACAATCAGAGTTATATCTTATATCAATAACGCAGGTTCACTTAAATAGAAACGAGGTATCAGTTTCCAGATTTTACTGTAATAAACGCGATGCCTTCCCACGAAAGCCCCGCGCCCCGCCTTCCATCTCGTTACAACAATTTACCTGTACAAAACAAATAATAATTCATCATGTAAACAGAATCTTACTTCAATTGGTTTTTAATTGAAGTTTCTAAAACAATAGCGAAATAAATATTACAATAAAAATTCTTAGCACGTGTACTTTCCATTTTACACAAAAAATTAAAATAAAATGATAATTTTTTTATTAGATATTTTAAATAAACATTCTACAAATATAAACACAGCATCAAACAGGTTGGTTCAGTTTAAGCGCTTTATAGAGATTAGATGTGAGATTGCTGACAGTGACGAATTAGTACAGGGTAATTAATTTTAGTTTTCCTTTTTTTTAATTTAATTTATTTAACATGGCCTTATTTCCAATGCTGATTCATATAGTATATATGTGAACTACACCGCTGTCTAATAAGTTTATGATTATATAAGTATTCAATCAATTTTACTTGATAACAAGCAAACCTAATAAATAAAATAATAATATTCCGGAGATCGAACCCATAGCCTTGCATCTAGTTTTTCGGAGGTAAAACTAATAAAAAATTATCTAAGGACTTATACGGGACAGGAAAAGGCTATCAGACTTGTCACTTTTGTCTATAGAGGCAGAAAATTTATAAAAACTGAAATCGTCTTCAGCTATGAATGATTTAATAAATAAATTCGCCGAACAAAAGGCAAGAAAAGTGTATATTTGATTTGAATTGTTTGGCTAGCTTAGTTCCTAGGAGTATTAATTATAAGTAATAACGTGTAATCAATATATATTTATTTTAATTCAATGCGAGCGTTCTTGTTCTTTGTGTGAAAAATGTTTACCCATCATTTGGGACCCCCAACAAATTTTGATACATTGCCCTTCTAAGGCAGGCTACGCCACTAATTCGCTACTGATTACACTTCCAAGTGTTCGACTGAAGTAGTACAATTAGAAATCACTCCGCAGCATCCGGAACAACGCGTGCTGAGTACTCGTACATGCACTTGAGTATTTAGATCTGAGTGCTACACACAACCAGCGTGTGGCGACGTGTTATTGTTACTTTTTTCAAACAATTAAATTTATATTTCATTACATCCGCTTGCAAAGTAATTAATTTCATTTACAAAACTTTCGTCTTTTGATATTTATCTCAGAAATATCTCTTTTATTGTAGCCTTTTAATTCATTTCTTTTCTATGGCATGCAGAGACAAATATTGCATGCCGGTAATTGATGTATTCTGTATTTAATTAACGCATTTCTATATTTTGTAGAGTGCTTAGAAATGTATACCTGATTGAAATAGTAGGAGAATTATTCTCTGTCCTACTTTAAGGACGCTCGCAAACTGAGGACATTTTTCATACCTTTTGCACATTTGTCATAGAAAACCTCTTAAGATAGTTGTCGTACCACGTTTTAGCATAAGTACATAACAGCTTTAGGCTCAAAATCTCTAATTCAACGTATTTCGGCTTGACATATACGCGGTACTACGCTTTACCTATCCGAATTTTGAAAATGTAATGAGACCTCTCACACTGTAAGTGGCAAAGCCGTCCGAATACGGGCAGTACCTACCTCTCACATTAGAACCGTTAGAACAGCGAATTTTATCCAAGCGGTACCACCACCACAACGCTAAACCTATCCGATCCTTTGTAAATGCAACCAGCCGCCTCAGACTGGAGGGGATACCTAAGAACGCTCGGTCTAACGCTTCTAGCCGCTTAATTAAAATTCACACCAACCAGAACTCAGATATATAATAAATGTTAAAGTCTCTTTAATATAGTCCAAATCACAATAGTTTGGCGTCGACTGATACTTAAAAGATGTTATAAGAGCGTTATAAATCTATAATAAGAGAATGAATTTTATCTTATTCGTTTCTATATACGTTATAGAAAAATAAGTGAGTCAGTGCTTCTTAGTTATATCGGCAGTTTATACCCCACAACTTGTTTTAAGTATGAATCGTCGCCGAACTCTCGAAATTTGAACTATACTACAAGTCTACTGCACCGATCCTTTTGAAATTTGGCACACTCCTTCTTTACATAAATGCCGAGATAACGCTGTCGAGTTCTTTTTTTTTTAAATTTTAACGTATTTTAAAAAAACAAAGTTTCAGATTTTTTTCACGAAACTCGACAGGGTTACCTGCAGAAATTTATCAACTAATAAAATCATTTTGGTTTTTAATTTCAGAATGATGATTCTTTCAGATGATTTTGTAACGTATGCGGAGATTTGCTGTCAATGTCTCATACCTTCATATTTATTTATACAAATTTTACAAAGTATTCTTCAAATGTCATTTTATCATGTAATAGTAATTATGGAAATAATTATATATTAACTGTGTCCTCAAAAAACATTATCGAAAATATTATATAATTAAAAAGGTCTTATTATTCTTATAATAATTCAGAATAGGATATTTTATAAATATATAAATCCAATAATGATGATTTGCTGTCAATGTCTCATACCTTCATATTTATTTATACAAATTTTACAAAGTATTCTTCAAATGTCATTTTATCATGTAATAGTAATTATGGAAATAATTATATATTAACTGTGTCCTCAAAAAACATTATCGAAAATATTATATAATTAAAAAGGTCTTATTATTCTTATAATAATTCAGAATAGGATATTTTATAAATATATAAATCCAATAATGATGATTTTATGATTTTAATAGCAATAAAAATTATTTGAAATGTTACGCAAATCTAACTGTTTATCGGGTTATATCCCTTTCTTAAACTGAATAATATAATGTTTACGCAAAAAGAAATAAAAATTAGGGTATAAATTCAGTAAAATCTATAATCTATATAAATATAATATATTATAAAATATTGGTAAAACTCAAATTTGACATAATGAAACCTATTATTATTTTACATATTATTTACGTAACATTTTTTAAACCAGTAACATGCCTAAGAAATAAGAAGTTGTATATTAATATATAAAATTTATTTGATAATCTGAAATATGTCTATATGACTTTACGTAAACTGTATTATTTTTTATGTAAAATATACATAACTGACTATACGCCATAAAGGTTTTCTACATACCAAGTAAGCACATCAACCACCACATATTAATTAAGACACTGTTAATTTTAATTAAGAAAAAATCACTTTGTAATAATTCCTCACCGACTTGGACGATAATAAAGTTAAAGAAGTGTTGCAGAGGCCTTTATAGAATGTACACAACCTCTCCACAGGAGGGGCATAGGAGGGGCACATAGAGGAGAAAGGATTACATAGATTACTACTCATGCAACAAAAGAAAGAAAATCTTATTTAAATCTTCCCCACTTCTGAGTCTTGACTTCAGAAAAGTGCATTGTTTCAATTGAAAGTCTTAGGATGCTAAATCAAAAATCTTATGATGTTTTGTATATTAATTTCCGTCTAATTACGAAAGTGTAGCAACTATAGTAAGACCGTTAAAGACAAACTGTAAAAGCCCAAGCCGAAGCCAAAAGGGAAATCCCTGACGTTAATGCAGTCCTGCCCATAATAAAGCAATTCATCTAAATATATTGCTTGACTTTAATACAAAAGAATTGTTATAAAATTATTATTAAAGAAGAAGTATATAATATATACTATACTACCACAACTGTTTTTTATGACGATCTGTAAGCAGTGCCGCATTAGCCATATAGCAGAAATGGCAAATAATCCGGGCAAAATTATGAGAAATTATAAGTATAAGCTGCAATTTTATAAATTGTAAAACTAATGCCTCGTACAGATTGTTGCGACATAAACATGCGACATCCAATATTTATATATTTTCATTCATTATTTAGACATGAGTGTACTAAATGTGTTGTACTTTTAACGTACAGACTAGTGCGACATAAACATGCGACACTAATAAAACCCTTACTTATAGTATTTTTATGAAACAAAAATGTTTCAAAGCTAAGTCGGAATATATAAAGAAATTACGGTTTTGAATGTGATATCGGACAAAAGGGTTGAGTACATATAATCATATAATCGTATAATCTCATTGTGCGTTGACGTTTTTTTTTTGTTGTGTTTAGTAAATAAATAGAAATAATTGAAAAAGGTGTTTAAATGAACCAATGAAATAGACACATGTCAAACCGTGTTTGTTTGCATGTCGCAGTAGTGTGGACGTGTTGTATAACTTGTTACAACAAACGTTGGATGTCGCACGTATGTGTACCATACTTAATGCACAAATACTCGATGTAACAAGACAGCTGCATATAAAATGAAATTACAATAAGATTATTATTAGCGCTGGCTACTATTTAATAATTGCTCCAGGCCCCGTGAGCCCCGCATCTGTTTAATGCGGCACTGGATGTAAGTACGAGAGTAAGTACACGGTATTTGCAGGAAAGATAATAAATATTTATGTAGATATGATGACTATTTCCGTGTTCGTAACAAACAACAAATAACAATGAGGATTGAGTGTGTCTTCCACACTTTTGTGTTATATCAGCGTGTCGTGTCAATGATACCATCAACAAAGACCAGAACAGCTATAATAGTCAAGCTATAAAGAGCAATAAAAATGTTAATAAATGTACGAATTTGCATTATGAGGAATTGCAAATATGTAACACTGTATTTGCATTTAACACTTCCCTTTAGCATGTTCTGAAACACTCTTGATATGTGTAGGATTATTACCTTTCTTATTTTCTTAAAATATCCAAAAGTTGACGAAAAAATAGCTATTTCATTTTTTATTTTTATTTTGTTGACTAGGGCTTCACACGAGACAAGATAAGGCGAGAGTTTCACAAATTTCGCCTCGTTCTCGTTAGTTTAAGAAAAAGGTATCGTCTTAGTCTCGTAATCGTTTGTCTCGTCTCGTCTCGTCACATCTCGTTATTGTGAGAACTTACTCTTAAGATAGTCCTAAAGAAAGTAATTTATTATACTATTTCGGCTAATTAATTCCTTTGTTCCAAATTTTTCACAGATCTACTATTAATTGTATCAAATTTAAAAGAAATATTTAAACTTTGAAGAATTTTTTTTTATATACAGTTGATCAACTGGTTCAATTTCACTAAATGCATCATCACTTTCATCTAATCTCGGCCATTTTGTCAGGTTGACACTACTAACACCTACACTCAACGACATTTTTGCGGAAAAATGTCCAAACAATCGCATTGTAAATAATTTATATTCACATTTATTTTCCCTTAAAACATTCGCTTCCGTTCGGCTACAAAATGTTGTAAAAGACAAAATTATAAAATAAAATATTTAACAGATGTTTGTTTACCAGATTTTATATTTCGTAAATTTACGACCTAACCTTTTTTGTAATAAAAAATGTTGAACCTTTATGTTGCTGTTAGTTTATTTTTCTAGCAATGTTTTTTTTAAATAACTTCAACGAGACTCTCGGGTCTCACCGTATGTGGTCTCGGTACCGTCTCAATAGTTTTCAGAAATGTCTCGTCTAGTATCGTCTCGCTTTTACGAGACGAGGCGAAAAAAGTCTTGTGCTCATGTGAAGTCCTATTGTTGACCTAATACATTCACCGGCAAATACAATTTCTTTATCCATTAATTATCTTCTCTAAATTTCGCACATGTTAATAATTAAAATAATCTGTTAATTGTTTTAAAATATTTAAATTAATTACAAAATGTTAATCATAGAAAATTAAACTATAAAAGATGTATAAGAAAGTTATAATCCTGACTTGAAACAAAATCCAAGAATGTCGTCAAATAAAATGAAAAAATTAACTATTCAAAAAATTTCTAGTGAAACCAAACTGAGTTATTGAGAGAGGTCTTGTGTAGCAGAGCAGCTAACACGCATTCTAAACGAAACACGAATTCCTGTGATTAGAATTTGTAATTACACAAAAAATATGTCGTAAAAGTTCGAGTATACTTATTCAACACTCGTCTTTTTTACTCCAAAAATTGAATTTGCTTAAAGGAGAGCATAACAGATCACTCGCAGGTTTAGTACCCGATGACTGACATTGGTCCAGTCGTCGGGTGATGTTGAGAGGGGTTCTGGGGGGGAAGGGAAGTGTAGTTACCTTCACTTTCCAATGTCAATAACACGTTGAAAAATCGAAATCATTTAAAAACATGTTTCATACAAATTACTTGTATCTGTTTTTACATACTCATCGATTATATTTATGGCAGCGGGCTTGTGAAGCACGGCTCAATTTCTACAAAGCGCAACTGTATATTGATAAAATGTCATAAAACATGATAAAGGGACAATAAAAAGTTAAGGTAAGGAGGCGGGGGGTAAGGTCAAATTGATCCAATTTACTACACCGTTCATTGTTGGCCGTTGTCTACAAGTCAAGGTGCAAAGCAGCGCCTACACGAATCCAAGATGACAGATGTCCAATTCATTAACAAAGTTTAGATAAAAATCTTTCTGAAAATTTTATCGTGTTTATAATTAAAGAGCTTAGCTTATTACAAAGCTATTTCTATTTATATTTTGTGTAGAGCGGAATAATAGGAACAACTAAAAAGGGCGGAATCGGTAGCAGTGTGTCAACAGTTACACCGTCCGCCTGTTATTTGGCTAACTCTTAAAGTGTTTCCAGTAATTAATTTAATTCAATTACCGCGGCCTAATTACATTCTACATAGATTATCCCTTAAATACAAAATATATAAATATGGGACAACAACCAAATTAACATTTTAAGTGCCTATGTCTTCACCAACTTTTTGATATTTAAAGTAATAAAAAAATGTCACGGTTTTCGACTTTAAAAAAGGAATTTACTAGCACTGGACAATCTTAAGGCGATTGCACACTAGAGAAGCGACTGTCTTAAGACAATTTTCTTCTTTGTTGTATTCGTTGAAAACTTCGTTTCTCGTTTAGTTTGCAATCAGTTGACTCGTATGTCTTTCCTCGTGTTTTATCTCACTTGCATACACATTCGATCTCTTACTAACAACATAGTTGTAATCACATTCGGGATAAGGTTTGCAACCAGTCGTGTAAATACTCGACTGTTCCCTCCACACTATGACTCGAAAAATATAGTGTTCACACAGAGGGTTAATGTGTGTGTGTGTGTGAGAGAGAGAGAATAATTCTGCAACATCATGTTCTCCAGATGCGTAACGATGATGCTTCAATGATGCACAAATATTTATATGACCTTGATTTAGCAGCAGCACACATCGAGTGAAAATTAATACAGAAAGTGTGTTTACCGTTTGCTGCCGAATAAAAGAAATTGAAATTCCCGCGGATTACTCGAACATGTAAACTAAATGCATTCAATTATTCATCGTGAGTTTGTGCATGCTAGAACCCAATTAAAAATATTCGTCCATTGTTCGTGTACACACGAATAGTGTAACCATCTATGTGTCATTATTTCCGTTACAACTATAAGTAATTGAAAAGTTGAGTGGATTTTAAGGTGCAGAACTCTATAGTTTCAAACCATCCTGAACCATCCTATTTTGTATACATTGTTGTAAGTACATACAATATTGTACCTATCTCTCTATATTTTAATGTTATATAATTCTTATGTATCATGTTAGCTCTGGTTTTAATATTGTAAGTTGTAACAAATTACTATTTAAAATTAGCGCCTTTAAACCTTAACACTGGTTTTGTGAACCGCATTCCATGTTTTATTTTGTCATGCGCAACTCTACTTGTACGCATGGATTCTAACAGAGACTTACATTCTGATCGTCTTATAGATAACAAGTAATGGGCTTGTGTCCTATGTCTCAATTTCTATAAAAGTGTACTATATATTGATAAAATGGGTTACTAGAACCTCACATGTTCAATTATTGTTTAATAACTCCTTATATGTTAGGAGTTATTAACAATTAAAAAAGTCATTTTTTCTTCTTAATTATTAAAGGGATTCAACGTTGTACACATGAGCTATAAAACTATAGCATGAAATTAGTGACTTACAGAAAGTTATCAGAAGATGAGAGAATTTCAGATCCGGAGTCAATGTGTACTATTGCTAAAAATTTCAGAGCCTCTGTGACCTAAGTAATATGTTTGAAGTATTACAGCCGGAGAAAATCTTATCTTTTTCAAACGAAATATTAAAAGAGTATGCGAGAAAACAGTCTGCTAAATGCAGTAAAGACATGTCAGTTGATCTTTATGAACAATTAATTGCTTTGAAAACATGCTTAAAATCTGAAATTCCAAAAATTAATTCCATTAAGGAACGCATGGAATTATTGCTGATAAAATTCAATAGCCTTGCTTCCAGTTTTCCGGAGGTAATAACAGCATGCTTTCTATTCTTGACTCTTCCGGTTACAACTGCAACAGTTGAAAGAAGTTTTTCGAAATCAAAACTGATAAAAAAATTATCTAAAGACTTCTATGGGACAGGAAAGGCTATCAGACTTGTCACTATTGTCTATAGAGGCAGAAAATTTAGAAAAACTGAAATCGTCTTCAGGTATGAATGATTTAGTAAATAAGTTCGCCGAACAAAAAGCAAGAAAAGTGTATATCTGATTTGAATGGTTTGGCTACCCAGTAAACATTTGGTGAAGTGCCCTATTTAGTGACGTTTCTATCACTATTTCACTTCAATTATAGTTCGCAACAGTTTTATCTTCATTTGTATTCCGACAGGTGGAGTGGTTCCGTCATCTGTAGCCGATAAAACAGACATTTCATATGAAGAATTGTGAGAAACTGAACTATAAATGAACTCTTTCATGACAAAAAAATCATACGCATCTCCAATATGATGTCAAAGTGACTCCAAAATGCTCCAAAATATTTACTGGGTAGCTTAGTTCCTAAGAGAACTATTTGTAAGTAATAACGTATAATCAATATATAATTATTTTAATTCAATGCGAGCGTTTTTGTTCCTATTGTAAAAAATCTTTCCCATTATTTGGGCCCCCCAACAAATTTTGATACAGGGCCCCTCTAAGGCACGCTACGCCACTGTGTTTGGTTAATGTGTTCATATAGACTTGTGACTCTAGTGCACTTGCTAAGAGCGGTCTCACACTCATTGCACCTGTTGACATTTGTAATTTAATTACGTAACAATAATTTACTACACGATTATTGGCGTCTGCTCCTAGCTCCTGGCTCCGAAATACTGATATTACAAATGCTTGTGTGGAATAATTCAATTGACTAGTGAAAAAGTGGAGAAAGTTCCAAGTTACATTGCGCTACAAACTCATACACACATACACACATGCAGATAGAACATAATCCGGACAAAATGGCTACTCCAAATCGTCCAAATCTGACCGTGACTTTATCTCTCATTACTTTCATTTTTTATTTTCTTTACTAACTCATGTCTTAATTATACTATTTATAGATGTTGCTTCTCCAGTTATAATTATTATAATCATTCTTCTTTTGTTATTATTAGACCAATTTTTATAATACGGTAATTTCTTACTCATTACAATAGAAACTAAAATGGCAGGTGCTTGTAGTTTAAAAATTACGAGTATTTATAAAAATAATAATTAATTTAGAATCATTGTAACTGCTATTAAAGCGTAGAAGTAATTTAGCTGCGAAAGCTGTAAACCTCAGTGATAGAAAGTAAAATTAATAAAATAGAGGAATTACTGAAAAAATCTATTTGGTTACTACGACTTGGTAAATCTATTTGGAGCCCGTGTTTTTAGTGTGTATGATTTGAATCCAACAAAATAAGTCGTAATTTAATTTCAAATTTTAATTCTATTTTCAAATCGAAATATTTAACTCGCTCAATAATAAAATATTTTTCCTATAAATTGACTAAAGAAAATATTTTTTTCAACAAAATATAATCAATTTATTTGTTATATGACCAACTTTTTTTCAAAATTTGGGATTTTTTTTCGATAATGGGAATCCAATCCAAAAAACCAAAATTATTTCATTAGTTTATAAGTTTCCGTATGTAACCCTATCGAGTTTATTTTATTTTTATTAATTTTTCAATTTTTTACAGCACTTTTTCATGAAAAAAATCAGTAACTTTGTTATTTTAAAATACGTTAAAATTAAAAAAAAAAAAGAACTCGACAGTGTTACCTCGGCAGTTATGTTAAGAAAGAATGTACAAAATTTCAAAAGGATCGGTGCAGAAGATTATGAGCTAGAGAGAACACCGACTCTGAAAAAACTATGTGCGAGAAAAACGCGTTAAAAGATTCCGTACAAAAACCAACACTAGCACTATCTATGTTCCAAAACATTTATTTTGATATTTACTGTTAGAAAATATAGATGTACGTGTCAATTATATCCTTCCTTTTGCCCCCGCCATACTTAGAGTAATAATTATATATTAACTGTGTCGTCAAAAAACATTACCGAAAATATGCTTTTTCTGGATCGATTTGATCTTTAATTTTAGTAATTTACACACACATTATAATAATGAGCTTGTGACCTATGTCTTAATTTCTATAAAAGTGTATTATATATTGATAAAGTGGGTTACTAGAACCTCAAATGTTCAATTATTTTTTAATAACTCCTTATATGTTAGAAGATATTAACAATTAAAAAAGTCATTTTGTTTCTTTAATTATTAAAGGGATTCAACGTTGTACACATTCCAAGTGCATGTGACATCACAATCCTTGTGTAAGGTTACCAACCTTACAGCTCATAAATCTCTGCTATATGTATTTATATATCAAAATATCAAATATTATTTACAGTTATTTCAAGGAACAATCAAATTTTAATAATATGTCTGCCGTAACAGGGTTAAATAAAATAAAAACTTATCATTCTTTGAATTGACTTGATTATTTGACTACCAACAGCTACAGAACATTACCACAGCACTGACCTACTCAACAAATAACTGACGTTAAAATGCATACACGTCATACAAATATGGCCGACCATTTCTAGCGCTAAAACACCAATTCAAACTTTTAATTGCTATATCTCCGTCAATATTTAGATATTTAATAAAATAGACTTGCCAATACACATTTATTAACATCAATTTCAATCAACAATTGAAAAATCGACCACTAAAAAATGAGGACACAAGCCCATTAAACTGTTAAACTTAAATCATACTATCTTACCTGAAATCAAAGAAGGCTTAGTTATTTTAAATTATGTTAGGACAGTGTTAGGACATATCAATTACCGATAATTTAATCTAGCTAGTGAGCTTAGTCATTTCGATGTCTGCAGGTTTAGCGCACATAGGCGCACATTACAAGAGAGCAAGCAATTTAAACGAGCTTTTTATTATATAATTATTAGCGTATGTTTGGTTATAGGTTGTCTCTGTTTGTCCAATGTGTTTGTATGGTGTTTTCTCTATCTTTCATCATGTTCGGCACTTCGGTGTGCGCTGAGACTAAGCAATGCGCATTTGTCAATACTTACCACACACTGCCTTAGCTTGTGTAGCGAAATATAATATTCCCATGATGTTTTCAATATGCAAATATGAATTATTTCTCACAGGAAAGTCATCAGTACAAAAGAATCAATACAGACGCCGTTGACGCCTACTTAATTGATGATTTCTACGTTTGCACATCATCATGATTGCCGTTGTCGTAGCCGTTGCCGCATTTAGATTCGCAAAGAAACAATAACGAAAACCTACAGATCCGACAGCGAGGCGAGGCGAGGTGAGGCGAACAATTGTAGAGAAAGAAATACCAAAAGAGAATGTGAACAATTTACGTGTATTGCAGAAAATGTATTGTCTTAAAGAAGTGATAAGATTTTCTGAATAGATGAATACATTATTTTCGTAATGCATTTGTCCAAATAATGAATTAGTTGTGCTGCATTTCGCATGTAAACAGTGCGTGGAATTAAAGTGCATTAAATAAAGCAAATAATTTATTGGTTTTTACTGTTCACTTATAATTGTGCATTTATTTAAGGTTTATTTAACATATAAAATTATCAGTATTAAGTGTTAAATATACCATTGCTATTAAAATCATTAAAAGATGAGATTTATTTGGAAAATAGATTTTAAAATTAAACTCTTTAAACTTTTTACTTCGAGCCCCCCTGCATAATCCAGCTGTAAGCCGGGCCCCCTACATGTAAGCGTACTATATATTATAAGGGAGTCGCATTTGAAATTTTACAGTCAGTTTTTATTTGGTTAAGTTTTACACATTCTATGCATACTCTAACGGGGCAATAGGTTTAATCGTAATCAAACAACAAATTCTATACAAAGAATTACAATTTATTTAATTATTTTAGCTACTATAGTACATAATTGTTATTTGTAACTCAAAGCAATAATAATAAAAAGAGCTTCAGTGTGAAGGATGTGCTTGTTCTTTTCTGCGCATAGTTTCTTGAAAGGCGGTGTGAGTTCTGATAACGTTACTCTGAGTTCCTTGGTCACATCCAGTCTTGAGCGATATTTACTCTTCATGGCAGCTAGAGCAGAAAACCCAGTTTCACAAGAATAAGTGGTGACGAATGAAGTGAGTATTTTCAATGCACTTTCACTAAAAAATTGGGTGTTCCTTTTGTACATCAATCCAGAAGGATGTGAGAGAAGATTCTTTAAACTTCATTTCAAACCCAGTGTCACCTTGGAGGTCAATGAGATTTTCTTCTTCCTTCATGTTGAGGGAGCACTCATCGACTGATGGTTTGAACGGATTTTGAATCCATGCCAAACCATCCAAGTTCTCATTAAAATATTTTTCAAAGCGAGATTTGAGGATTTCTAAGTGTTTAAGAAAGCATTTCTTTGCATTGGTTGGAATAGTTTTGAGATCCATTTCTTCAAATCATAATTTTAAAATTAGGAAATAGCTCTAAATTATCACTTTTTAGACCGCCCTCGTACAAACTTAGCTTCATTACAAAGCTTTTCACCTTTTCAGTCCATTGCAGAAGGTTTGCATATTTTTTCCGTATTTTCTGATAAACTAAAAAAAGTAAAATGTTCGGCACTCTTACGACGTTGACTAAAAATTGTACATTTGTTGTAATTTTAAAAATAAAAAGTTTGCTTTATTATTTTGTAAGTGAATTTAATTAATTTTTCTACCAAGCTATGGGCCGCCCCTGAGCCTTCATTGCGCCCCCCTTGGGGGCGCGCCCTCACTTTGAGAACCGCTGAATTAGGGTATTTAAAATTCGGTTAGAAATGTAATGCTTAAATTAGCTTATAGCACGCTATTAAGTTGAATCTTGCACACTGCGTTACAATTCTACAATTTTTCGTAAGTTCGGGAACGTTGAAGGCTTTTTAATAATGAAAGGACTCGAATAGTGACACTGGGAACCCATCTGCGAATTTGAGGCTCTCCAATTACAATTTTATTATTCTTAATGCAGTTTGGGATCCCTAAGAGGTTCTATTCCATCCATTAATAACGTCACAAAATTCAGTAAACATTTTGGAGTCACTTTGTCATCATATTGAAGATGCGTATGGTTTTTTTGTCATGAAAGAGTTCATCTATAGTTGAGCTGCTCACAGTCGTTCATATGAAATGTCCACCTGTCCACTTAATTAAAGTACAATAGTGGTAGAACGAGAGGTAGAAAGAGTGGTCACAAAACAGGACACTTCACCAAATTGTTTACTGGGAAAGGTAGAAGCTACCCAAAATGTGACAAAACGTGACGATATGTGAGAATGGTTCACAATTAAAATTCCGTCACAACAGACGGAGTCAGAAATGTGTGACAAGACGTGACAATTTAGAGATTGTGGGTTATTAACCATGAAATTTCAATGACACAATTCATAAATATATTTGAACACCTTATATTGGACGGGTCCTCAGAAAAGAGTCGCTTTTGTCCAGGATAATACGCTACTGGCCATTAGAGACACAAAACTTCCATTTATAACTATAAAACAAGCAAAGGTCACTGGGTCAGCGAGACAATTCACTTAAAATTCTGAATGATACAGCAAAGAGCGATTGTAATAAATTACGACATTACAAACAGAAAAAAAAATTATTTCGAAATTGCTCATGGGTAATTAACGTATTTTTATTTGCTAATGATAGTTATTAAATACCAAGTGGATTTATCTTCGTATTGTGGCGAATTGTAGAAGAAGATAATTGTCCAAATGTTATTTAAAAACAAGAATCCTCCAACTCTATCGTAGCTGATGTAAAAACAATTTTACTATGCGAAGATACTTTCTGTTCTGTATATACTCGTAGAGAAAAATGCCTTTTAGATTTCAAATGGAGAATAGTTAGAAAAAACAATATTTATGTAGTCGTCAAAATAGTTATTATATAATTTGTAGGGTTTAAACTAGTTCAATAAAAAGATATAAATAAAGATCGATATAATTATATTTATAACTTTCTCGTTGTCAAATCTATTGTTGAAAATGTTACAGTTATAATATATGTATTATATTGTATTTACTTTATTTAAAATATGTATAACTGTCTTCAGCCTTAATTCTAATTTATATTACGTTTGGATTTGTCATTTTTCATAATATATACAGCCAGTATTTAAAAGGGCTTGTGTCTTCATTTTTTAGTGGTCGATTTTTCAATTGTTTATTGAAATTGATGTTAATAAATGTGTATTGGTGTGTCTATTTTATTAAATATCTAAATATTGACGGAGATATAGCAATTAAAAATTTGAATTGTAGTTTTAGCGCTAAAGATGTCGGTAGAAATATTTGTATGACGTGAAATGCATTTTAACGTCAGTTTGCGTCAGTATTTGTTGAGTAGGTCAGTGCTGTGGTAATGTTCTGTAGCTGTTGGTAATAGAAATAATCAAGTCAAGTCAAAGAATAATAAGTTTTTATTTTATTTAATTATATATTACATAATATTGGAATTTTGTTGTTCCTTGAAATAACTGTAAATAATATTTGATATATAAATACATTTAGCAGAGATTTATGAGCTGTAAGGTTGTCAGCGGACGTGATGTCACATGCATTTAGAATGTGTACAACGTTGAATCCCTTTAATAATTAAAGAGAAAATTACTTTTTTAATTGTAATATCTCCTAACATATAAGGACTTAATAATAAATAATTGAACATTTCAGGTTTTAGTAACCCACTTTATCAATATATGTACACTTTTATACAAGTTAGACATAGGGCACAATCCCATTATTACATTTTTAAGCCATATGGTAAGAATCCTAACAAACTGATTTAGTTTGAATCCAAATAAGCCAATATTATGCAAGAAATGTGTCATCTGTTACACATAAAAGTAGTGATCCAACCTGAATTTATAAAATTTCAACTTTAACCCTCAATATCTTCTATTTCTTAGTAGAAAATAGTAAAATGAATATTACGTAGTGATTTGTACATGTTTTGAGTATACAACAATCATAATAAAATATACAAAAATGCAGCAGTTTTTTTACTAATTAAAAAAAAGGTGCAGCTATATCGAATAATTACCTAATTTATTATTAGGATCCATCACCTTCTTAACTGATTGTCAAATTTCTGTTAATTGCTTTACTTATGACAATAAACTGGATGATGATGAACCAGTGTTGAAGAAACAGGTTGCTTTAAAAATATTGTCCCTTAAAGTTGCTGCATTTCGCAAGTGGGATATAAGTATGACATTTATTTGCTTTTTTCATTAGAACCTTAATTCCCCATATCCTATATTACAAACTTTTGAGGTATATAACATTTCAGACCTTTTCAAAAGCAAATTCATCTTTTAAAGGACAAGATATTCCTATACCGGCTTCCCCCAGATGTTTTACAACAAAAATCTTTAATAAAAATTGAAGAAGATGAATCATTAAAAACAGAAAATGATGATGCCATGGTTATTGGTGATGGTGTATTTACCAGTGAGAATGCTAGATTCGCATTGACACTGTACCACAGATGGATTTTAAGAATACAAGTCTTCCGAGGGTTACAACCCAGAAATAACAAAACTACTTATGTTCATGTCCCAGGACTTCAGGACAGTAATCTAAATCCGTTTACAGCACTTGATGACACATTTTTAGGAAATCTAAATCCGTTTACGCAAGCGAGTATTGATTACTTAACAAGTTTATCTAATGAGAGATACACGCCATTCAAATGCTTGTCGTATAAATATTGAGTTCCATTTCGGATGAAGACGTTGAACAGACCTTCAATGGGGGTTTCCAGGTTATAGATTTGTGTATACTTCTTGGTTGTGACTACTGTGACAGTATTAAAGGTGTTGGCCCCAAAAGAGCAGTGGAATTCATAAATCAACACAGAGACTTTGAAACGATTATAAGCAAAATTGATAAAAAGAAATTTCCTGTACCTGAACATTGGAATTATGAGAAAGTTCGTGAACTATTTGTTAGTGCACAAATTCGAAATGCAAATGAAATTGAGGTATATATCTACACCTCCATGTATTTACAAGTTGTTGCTTTAATTATTTAGAAAATTAAATTTACAGTTAAAGTGGACAGAACCAGAAGAGGAAGAAGGTCTGATTTCATTCCTGCGTGGTGATAGACAAGTTAATGAAGACCGAGTTAAATCTGGGGTCCGAAAGATTATGAAAGCAAGATCAACTACCACTCAAGGTCGTCTAGATGGATTTTTTAAGGTATAGGATTTATTTGATTATATTGAATCTGGTATGCTCCATGATAATGCTCGTTATACTAGATATGCTCCAACCACTAATGCTTGTTACATGATACAGGTTCTACCACCTACTGGAACACCAAAACGAAAGGCCGATGAAAAGAAAGGAACTCCAGCAAAACGAGCAAAAACAGGTGGCCGTGGAAGTGAGACTTTACGATTTGTTATAATTTTAATTTAATTTTCCGAAATATAAACACTTTTTTTTGATGGAATTTGATTTTATTAAATGTTAATAGTGTATTACAGAGCACGATACTTTGAAAAGTTAATATTATTTATTAACTTGGAGCAATTAATTATTTGTTTAGCATTACGCCTGAACTGATAGCAAACATTATCACTTACAGTCTGATGTGTCATCAGGGAGCACCTGTTAGGTGTGCGTTTATATCTAACTTATGGGGCCTAATTACGATGTCGTAGTCGTATATATTTTCGTTTTTTGTTACTCTATAATTATTATCTACAAAATACAATCATAGATTTTGTGGTAGCGGAGTTTTATATATATGAGGTGTAGATATAGTTTTAGTATCGAAAATAAGCAAAAGCGTTACCGTAAGAATCCTAACTTGGATTTGATTCTCGATTCAGCGCTATAATTTCTGGATTTGGTTCGTTCAACTGATTGTATAGTCCTAAACGTTAACTCGATACCATGCCAACTAACAACATAATACAGGCAAGGCTGAATTAACCATCTCGCCCGGTCTATCGTTAAATGTGTTTGTCACTAGATACAATTGAGTTCGGTAAAGGATGTTGTGACTGGATACAATTGAACTTGGCGAAGTAATTACCACTAAATACAATTGATCTTTCTTTCTTCATCCGCGTAGGTCCGTTATTTCTTTAAGTAAGACTTCGGCAAATAAAGCATATGATATAAATACATGAAAATAGAATAAATTTAAAGTAACTATATTTATTAAAGTAACTATATACAATATATATACAATAAATTAGATGTTCTCTATGAAGCCTCCTTTAATCCTATACTCGTAGGATCTAATAATGCTTTTTTACTTTTTTTAGTTTCATTGACATGAAAATGTTTAGAAGTTCGCTTCCTAATATCCTCCACATTTTCTTCAGACGACGCCCATTCAAGGGCAAGGCGACGCCAAACCTTGTATATCACAAATATATGTTAGATTGGCTGCTTTATTTAGGCGTAGCTCAAATGGTATAGCGCTAGCTTAGCATGTGAGATAGACGACCCCTTAAAATGAATGAAATATGTAAAATATTCATAAATTGAGTGGTTGCTGAACTCATAGTTATCGTAAAGTTTGATAACATGACCACTTAAAGAGAAATAACAGTAAATCATTTTGGCGACCTTAACCTCGACCTTGGATTGGCCGATTGAACGATTTAGTATTAGTAATTTTTCTGTAAGTGTCCATGTCAAGTAACTTCTACGATAACAATGAATTCAGCATTTGGTCAAAAGTGTACGGACTGAGTATTAAAAGAAGAGCTTCAAATTTATAATTTAGTAAAAAGAAATTCCGCAGTCGGTAGGATTCGAACCTACGCTCCCAGAGGGAATCTGATTTCTAGTCAGACGCCTTAACCGCTCGGCCACGACTGCTTATTGTTATTCAATTAAATTTATCCATTGTCATCAAAGGTACAGGTAACATTTCTAAAGATGCATGCAGTCTAACTACACATATTTGCTCTCAAAGATAGAATAATTAACTGAAGAATACAACTTGGGACTCAAGAAACTCTTTCTTATCTAGTAGACCGTATCGCTAAATTACATTTTTTTATCCAGTGCGAATTTGTTACCGACTTATCACAGATTTAAAATTTTATTTATAGCAAATTCTATTCCAGTGTAAATTTATCACAGGTTCTACTATAGTTCCATAATAACTCTGCGATAGAGATTCCATATTATATCCAGTAAATATTTATCATAGACTCAATTCAATTCAGTATAAATTTGCCATACTGCGGTATGAATTTGTTGAGACACATACAAAGCTCCAGGGTTCTGAACAATTTCTTTAAAATTCTAGAAATATGTTTTAATGTAAGTTAATAGGTGCAACCGGAGCAATCGCCTCGGAATCGACAGCCCTGGTATAAATCGCTTCATAACATTTCGTTCTTTGCGAGATGGTTCTTTAAAAAAAATAACAAGAAAGGTTCAAAAATTGAAATAATCTCATACCCAGTAAACATTTTGGAGTCACTTTGACATCATATTGAAGATGCGTCATGATTTTTTTGTCATTAAAGAGTTCATTTATAGTTCAGTTTCTCACATTTTTTCATATAAAATGTCTACTTTATCGGCTACAAATGGCGAAATTACTCCACCTGTCGGAATACAAATGAAGATAAAGTTGATGCGAACAATAATTGAAGGGCACTTCACCAAATGTTTACTGGGTACTGAAATTCATTTTTGTATTTTTTTTTATTATAGTTTATGTATACCTTCCTAGGCACGTAGCCTTTTATCGCCCTTAATATTGTTCTGCTTCTTCTTATACTTTATATTCAGAGAATGATCTATTCATAGCTACTGCTGTTATAAATTTCGGTTTCTCAATCAAAAAGGCGGTGTTAACAGGAAGCGTCTGTAAAGTCTGTAGCGCCGCCCTTTGGAGTCCATTTCTTGCCATTGCTGTATATTTACATTGCCACAGAATGTGCTCAGCAGTGCTCAGGGTCTGGCTCCTCTTCACCACATTTTTTTTTTACGTTTCTTCACTAATACATTATTGTTTGAAACAAAACTTATATATCTACATTATATCTTAAAAATAAATTATAATTATATATACAATATTATGACTACGCAATATACGAGTATGTATGTGTGTGCAACAAATGAACGTTTTCATAATGTCTTCCATGAAACAACAGCTCTTTGTGAGTCAGGTGCTCTTCCGTATGGTTTGCTACCACCTGGAGCTGTGTACAGATTTAGTTGGTAGTCTTTGATCAGTGTGTACCACAAGTGTGTACCCATAGACATCCGTGCCAAGTTGTTGTAAAGATTCCTGCAAATTGTCTCTTTCGAGCTAACATGAGAAACTAACCAGTTCATAGAGTTTTAGTTACATTCGCATTTAGGGTTTGGAATCATTTTGTTTCTTGCCAGATGTTTCGGGCTCCAGTATGATTCATTCTTGGCCATTTTAGTTTGGCAAACCATGGCTTACGTTTCAGTATTGGTTGTATTTTATAAAATTCTATACCTTTATCAGAATTATCCCACTTGTCTTTCACAATTTTTCATTTTATTTTTTTCTAATTCAGCTTTCATATCTGATTTTATAAAATATGAAATATAGTTATCACAGGAAGCAGCTAGCTTGGACATTTGGTCAGCTTTTTCATTTCCCTTAATTCCCTTATGTGAGAAATTAATGTTATTTCTTAAAAATTATTGCAAATTCCTATATTATAAGATAACAAAAAGAAATTGTATTTATTTATTTACAAAAACTTATTTATTTATTTATTTTACAAAAATAGCTGTACCAAAATATATTGATGGACTGGACACTCTAAGATGTTCAGAAAAACTCTGGAAGTGAAATTATATATGACAGATAATAAATAGTGAATATGATGATCTTGTAAAATGATTTAAACATATACAAATTTCTTTTCTTCTTCTAATTTCTTCTTGGGAACAAAGGGATTCTTTTCAGGGTCAGCATTCAAGCTGGAAATAAACAATATACACAACATAATAAATCATATAACTTAAAATATACTGCATGGTTACTTCAATTAAATGTAAATGATCATCAAATAAATTTGAAGTCATTTGTTTCACCCCATTACCTGTATAACTTAGGTGCCAATTCGCAGTGAACGTTGTACCACCAATCGCACGCAAATTCAGCCTGGTTGAACAGAGTACCGTTTGTGCATAAGAAGGAGGCCCCTTGGTGCCCCTCTCGCCCATCGTGGCAGACGTGGTACGCCTGAAACAACGTTCAAACGTTCATTGTAAAGTGAAACGTAATATTTATGTAGTAGGTACATACCTGACAACCGGTTTCCACATTGGCGTACATTCCAGGTACTATAGGAACATGTGCACAGCTAAAACTAGTCTCTGGAACAGAGTGATAGATAGGGTAGTCTACCCCAGGAGCTCCAGGAATCTTGCTGAAGTCTTGTTGCTCTTCCTTTTGTGGTCTTTGAGGATGTTCACTAGCGAACAGCGATCCATATTTCTATAACATTTATTTAATATAATTATTTAAGTACTAGAGTTTCTCCCGTCACAAGCGACGACTGTCTTTTGTGTGTAAATTGAATTTCATTTCAAATTTTAATTCCATTTTTAATGTGAAATATTTAACTCGTTCTATATAAATTTTACATTAAAAAAAACAAATAATTTTTCATTCAATCAGTAAATAAATTGTATACGAGACAAAGTATTTACACGTCACAGCAGCCTGTTATCAATGCGTCATCCACTGTGTCTGTATCAGTGAATGAAGTTCACTAATAAAACCACTTTGATAAAATTTAAGTATATCATACTCACTATAGTGTAGTAACTACCTTAATGTAAATAATAACAGATTAGAAATTAAGAAAATATCTCATTAATTATTTATAATTAGAAAATAACGTGATGCATAAATAATGAATAAGAAACTGATTAATGAGAAAAGCAATTATATGTATCTTTACATATTACAGGAGTTCACCAACTAGCAAACTATTATACAAGATGATTATGTAATGTAAAAAAAAAGAAGTGGATATTACCTGGATCTCCACAGCTAGTCCAGCGGACAAGCAGCAAGCCAAAACGAAGCAGACGGTCGGTTTACTCATGGCAAAAAAATTGAATGAAATTAACGTTTTGATTTATACAGAATGAAAGAACTCAGCAAACTAACTTACTAAAACTAAATTCAAATTAGTATAGTTCATTTAAGAAAAAATATCACTGATTTCAAAAAACAGGGATAATAGCTGAGTGCAGATATAAAACAGTAATGGCCAAACTGTTGGGCTTTATACTTCAAAACTTTAGAAAACCTCTGGTATAATTTTGAGGAGAAAAATATATTTTTTTTATTATTTATTAATTTAATGTGTGCGTCGATAGACTTTACATTCTTTAAATATTAAATCACATAATTACATCTCATAGCTAACCTAAACTTAAAATTATTCTAACATTTTTAATAATTCCATCAGCAATATTTTCTTGCTCCTTACTCCTCATTGTTTCTCTACCTTTACTATTTCTTCTTGACTCTCTTCGTTTACTATTTTATTATTGTCTCTATCTCCGTCACCTTTTGTCCTTATCCCCTTTCCGAAAATCGTCTATTTTCTGAACTGAAGTTTAACTGTTTCCTCGCTAGTTTTCTCTTTTTCCTGCTTCCCTTCACTGCCTCTTTTAGTACTTCCTCTCTCTTCATGTTCCCCATTCAAACCAGATACGAGATTATTTATTGTCCTGTTTTTCTTTCTTTTTTTCTATTTCCGCCATCCACCTCTTTCCTTCACTGCCTCCCTTTAATAGCTGCCCAATATTCATCTCGCTCACTACTTTTCCTGACAATCAAACTTAATGTGCTCCAGTATTTCGTCCTCCGTCCGTACACTCTACACATTCTTTCCTCTCTACTTTCCCAGTATCTGTTTCTTATCTCCTCATTTCCCAATCTAAACCTTGCTATCCTTCTCATGTTTTTTATGTCTTTTTCTATTAATTACTGTGGTATATCGCTCTCCCAAATCCTTTTATATCTTGTGTTGTAATTGCTTTTCTCGATTTTTTTCGTTCTTTCCTGTTGCTGTATCTCTTTATCCCTTCTTCTTAGCTCCTCTTCCACACTTGTGTCTCCTTCTCTTCTTCTCTTTGTCTCCTCGAGCGCCATTCCATTCCTTTCAAAATACTCCTTTCTCTTTTTCGCTACCCCCCCCCCCCCCTTCTTTCTACTCTCCTTCCTTATTTTCTTTAAAATTTTGCTTTCAGCACTGTTCATTTTCTCCTCATATTTTACTGCTTTTCCACCTGCTTTAATTCTTATCTTGTCCCTTTTTATAGAGAAAAATATATAAGAGACAATACAAAAGTTGTCTAACGCAGCAGCTCAGTATATACTGACATATACTTTTTTAATTATAGCTTAATAAATAGCTTTTGTTAATAAAAAATGTATGAGAGTACATGAAGGTGTAATCAATAAACGTTCCAAATTTCAAATGAATCGGTTGCCAAATTACTTAAAAAAATTAATTCAAAATTTCGCATTTTATGAAGCGAAAGAACCAAATACTGATAAGATTACTTCTTGTGTAAAATAATCGAATGCATTTGACTACCTATGATATGTGGGCATGCAGACATAACGTTCAAGTTATTACACGAAGGCAGTTCTTGCATGATAACTTTCTCCTTCACCTCCACCCGGAGTTAATCAACCTCAGCTAAAACTTCACAAGGAGTCAAATAAATAGAGCATGTCCAACAACGTACTTGGAACTATTTCTATATTTATTGTTTATTAAAAAGTAATTCAATAAGTTCCATGCTGTAATTGCAAATTTGACATTTTCTTTTTCCGAAAATTTTGCAACTTTAATTATAGCTGCAAAATCATAAGATTTATTAGTAATAATTAGAAAAAAACAATCTCGCTACCTACCACAGACCAGGGAAACATCGAAACGCTCACACTTGTGACAAGACTGTCTTTAAGAGAAAATAATTAGCGTTGTCTTCGTTTGTTCATTGTGTTATTGTGGGGTTGTCTCTTTCTTATACAATAAAACAATCGTGAGATCTGAATTGTGTTGTAGAATATAATAGTAAATAATAAAACTAATAAAACGATCCTGAGTAATGGGCTTGTGATCTCTTTTCTTAAAGGTTGTTTATTTAATTTTCGATTGAAATCAATTTTTAATTGTTAATATCTGCTAAAATATAGGTTTTCTGGTAGGCAACTATATCAATATATAGTTCCGTTTTACAGAAATTCAGTCATGGATCACAGGGGCATTAGATAAGTATAGTTAGCGGTTAAACAAAATTTAATTCCAACAAGTCAGACTAAGTTTTAATTAAGAAAGAGATGTAATATAAACTTCTTCATCTTTAGATTTCAATGCATTATATAAAATATACATATACTTAATGTAAATTTCATAACATGAAATGAAACACGTAAATATTGTAGAACATAATAAGTTTATTACGTATGCTAGGTCCGACCTCATTTATACTGATTTTTTATCGTAATTTACTTTCATTTTCATTTACCGTTGTTCAACAACTTGAGTTTAATCTAGAATACTTTTCAATAGCCTTAGGCAAATCTAACATAACAGCAGAGAACTGTGTCAATGTACATGTATTTATATACAAGTTAAGATAACTCAGCATTAACGACAAACACTGCAGTCTATTGACTGTCTATTCAACTTTGTTCATATGTTACATACATAGTTATGGGGTTGTGAACAATGTCTTCATTTCTATAAAACTAATTATATTGAAATGTTTGATGTTGACCTGTGAATTATCGTATCTTTTATACACTAATGTGAAAGAAATACATAAAGTACTAATCAAGCAACAGTTACTACTTACAGCCAGTTCGCGCAACACATACAATTTTGATATTGCTAGTATGATTATAGTCTGCAGATTCAAATTTTCAATATGTTATTCTTTCTTGAAACTATTTTAATCTGCTTTGTATCGTCAGAACTAATAATCCGATTCTGTTAAAATTTGGAATGATCTTATAAGATATATTTCTCCATAAGCAGCAATAAAACCTATTTCTATATTGGCAGTCAAACTAAGACAAAAATAATTTTTCTTTAAAAAATACAATGTAGTAATGGTTAGTTTAAAGTTAATTGTAAATGTTAATTAAATAATACATCGTGTACTTCAAAAACATATATTACAAATAGAGTTACAAATAATTACAAAATTGTACAAATTACTTCACAAACTACTTTACAAATGTGTGTAAATATACATAATCACACAATTTATCACGATTTGTTTCACAAAAACTAATTTTAGTGATATTACAAAATTATATATTTTAATCTTAATTATTTTGAGAAACGTAGTTGCTTTAACCCTGTGTCCACTGAAAGAAGGTAAATAAATATACATATATTATATTAGAAATTAATTAAAGAGATGAGATATATTAAATATATTTGCGACAAAATTATTTACTTTCAAAACAGGCTCTCCGGATCCATATTTACTAGCCTCAAGTTGTTTTCTTTCGTACTCTTCCGTCCTTTGCTGCATCCTTTTGACTTTATCAACATCTTTAATTCCACGTGATTCGTTTTCTTTTTGACGCTTCTCAGCTGCCTCTACTAACTGTCGTCTCCGAGTAACCTAAATAATACATTAAAAAAAAGAAGATATTTAAAAGAGCCTGAATAACAACTATCAGGTTCTGCTGGAAGTTTTGCAGAGCCTCGGAAAGAATATTAGTGGAGTTTTTATAAGTGCAAAAAATGTAACTCTACCTAGAGTACTTTTTGAAAATGAGGATCTTTGTTTAGGGCTGCAATACTGATATATAAGACAATGCTGAGAATAATGACTAATGAAAAATGTATCTATTCTAAAAATAATCTCAACAGCGTACAATGAAGTTATGTACATAGTAAGTAAATATTAATGTTTCCTTATTACCATGTCTGGTTGTGGTATATCTGATGATGTTCCTTTCAAGCAAGATGAACAAATACCCATTTTAACTTAAAAATACAAATTTTTGACGTTAATGATTTTATATCTTTATTAATACTGTATATACGTAAATAATAGGGAAAGATTTTTTGCGTACAATGTCAAACAACAAATATATTAATATTAGTTATCACATAAACAATAGTTTTATATTTTTTAATTTATATTTAATGTTTTAATTAGGTTTAATTCAAAAAGTTAATGTATGCCAAAATATGTCAAAGTGACACTGACAGCAAAAAGTTACTATGAACAACTGTGGTCAACTTCAAGTAAATCTCTGGATATATATTAATAAGAGATTATTTTGGGTTATTTTTTAAGGACTTGTCTTATTACTTTTATCAACTGTTAACATATTTTGTTAAATTATAATACTTACATGTTACAAAATGTATTAAACACCTAATTTTATTTTTGATTAATTTGTCGCAGAGTTAATTATCTTATTTTGAATGTTACCATCTGACCAGAGATAATCATCTGACCAGTCTTTGGTTACCATATTCGAAATTTGTAACCATTTGTAACCTTATACATCAAACAATAACTATATATTATATTTGACCATCTTTGGCTGTTTTTGACCTTAAGCAACACGTGCTTTGATTGACAAGTAATTATTATATATAAATTGTTATAAATTATTATTTAAGTTTTGTAACTCGTATAAAAATGTCGAGATTAATTGTTAAAAACCTCCCAAAATCGGTACGTATAGACTTCAAAACTTATAATTTTATATCATACTATACTGGTATTATAACCTATAATTGTTAACTTTAAAGATAACTGAGGATAAAATTCGAGAATTGTTTAGTCAAAAAGGCATTGTAACAGACGTGCAATTAAAATATACCAAGGATGGGGTATTCCGGCAATTTGGTTTTGTCGGATTTAAAACAGAAGAACAAGCAGAAGAAGCGATTAAACAATTCAATAATAATCGCATAAATTCCAACAAAATAATTGTTGAGCAGTGTGCTGCTTTAGGTATACATTTTGTAGATTTTTTACTTATTTTTGAATAATTCAAATAGATATTGACGTAAATATTAAATTCTAGGCGATGATAAACCTAAAGCATGGAGTAAATATGCAGCAGACAGTTCTGCTTATAAACAAGCTAATCAGGAAATAAAACGAGATACAACAATAGATAAAGCAAAGGCTAAAAAAGAAAAGAAAGAAAAGAAGAAAAAAATAAATGAAGAAGTCCGAGAAGCTGTTAATAAGGTTCGAATTGTTTATGTTTCATTTAGTTTATGCCAATCAAACCCGCAATAATAATTTCCATATCTTTCATTTTATATTATAAATCTAGATTATATGTTAGATGAATACATTTATTCAATTTACATGTAAAAGATTTTAAAAGCATTCTATTTTCAGCATAAAGAGGATCCATTGTTCCTGGAGTTCATGGAAAGCCATGCCAAGAAGGAAACAAAAGCCATTTGGGGAAATGATTTATTGTCCAATAAAAAAAAGAAAGAGGCTGGTGAAAGCGATGAAGACAATGAACCTGAAGAATTGCAAATAGTAAAAGAAGAAGATAAAATAAAACAGGTAATCATGAGTTTTGAAAAAGATTATTTGACATCAAAAGTAAAATGAAATGTGCCTTGTGTGTAGCAGATTATGTTCATGTAAATGGTATAATAATACACGGAGAAATAGATTGTTATTGTATTATATTACTAGTAGTGTTATTTAATTGGTTGTTTTATTATGTTTTCAGAGTGATAGTGATTCTGTACATGAAGATGATGAAAAAGCTGCTAATAAAGACATCAGTGATAAGGAGGTAAGAAGACTATTTTCTTCACTAATTTCAAGTAAACGAAAAGTATTACAGGTTTATTAACGATAAAAAAATTATTATAACATTTTTAGTACATGAAGACGTTAGAAATCAAACAAAAACGACAAAAAATGCCAAAGATGGTAAAAGAAAAAATTCAGTTATTTACAATCAAAGTATTAGGGTTACCCTATACCACAAAAAAAAGAGACGTAAAATTGTTTCTGCAACCTCTAAAACCTTATACAATAAGGTTACCACCTACAATGAAAGGAGTTGCATTTGTTGGGTTTAAAACCAAAACAGAAATGCAACAAGCTTTAAGCAAAGACCGCAGTGTCTTATCTGGAAGACAAGTAACTGTGCTTGAATATGTCCAACGTAGCACAGTCCAAGAAGAAAAACCAACTGACAGTAAATGGCAAAATCAACAAGATTCTTTAAAAAATGAAGAAGATATTTCAGAATCAGGGCGGTTGTTTGTTAGGAATTTATCGTATTCAGCTACTGAAGCTGAACTACAAAAATTATTTGAAACCTATGGCCCTGTCTCTGAAGTTTTGTTGCCAATCGATAAAGTGACTCGTCGATTGAAAGGATTTGGGATGGTCACTTTTATGATGCCCGAGCATGCTATTAAAGCGTACACCGCATTAGATGGCACTGCTTTTTGCGGCAGGATGTTGCATTTGCTTCCTGGTAAAGCAAAAGCAGATGAGGATATAGATGAAAGTCTTACTTTTAAAGAAAAGAAGCAGATAAAACTTAAAAAGACAGCTGGTTCTAGTCATAATTGGAACAGTTTATTTATGGGACAAAATGCCGTGGCTGAAGTGATAGCCAAGGATTATGAAACTTCAAAAGACGCTGTTTTAGGAGACAATGCTGCTGTTAGATTGGCGTTAGGAGAAACTCAAATTGTTTCTGATATGACTAAGTTTTTAAAGGACTCTGGCATTTGTTTAGAATCATTTAATCAGGTACATAAAACTTAAGATAGTATTGGGATAGTTACATATTGGGAAGAAAAATATAATAAAATAATTTTAGAATGTTGTTATTATGCTTATCAATTAAAAAGTTTTATGTTTTTGCTTTACAGCCACCGAAAAAAAGATCAAAAGCTATAATTCTAGCAAAGAATTTAGCGGCCGATACAAAAGTATCTGAAATCATAAAGCTATTTAGTAGCTTCGGTCCACTGGGCAGAGTTGTTATGCCACCCAGTGGGGTAACAGCTGTAATAGAATTTATGGAACCCTCGGAAGCTCGTCACGCCTTTACAAAATTGGCGTATTCTAAATTTGGAAGTCTGCCATTATATTTGGAGTGGGCTCCTGAAAATACATTTGTAGATTCAACACCAGTACCAAATGTAAATAATAATAATAAAACAAATCTTGAGGAGTCTTCTAAGCAAATTTTGAATAGCCAAGTTAATAATGTAAAGGAAGCCCCTGTGGAAGAGGAGGAAGATGATGAGGATCCCGAGCCTGATACAACTCTATTTATTAAAAATTTGAATTTTCAAACCAATGAAGATGCGATTAGACAGGTAATTTTTATAAACAGTGTAGACTGTTTAATAATTTTAATTTCAATAATGATTTATATATTTAATATAAATTAACTTATTATATATAAAAATTGCTAGATAAGCAAATTTGCTTAGTTGTAATTACCTTGTAAATAAAAAAAAAAATAATGATTTAATCATTTTTCAGCTTTTTAAAAAATGTGGAAAAATTCACACAATTAATGTTGCCAGAAAAAAAGATCCATATAATCCCGGTGAAAAATTATCAATGGGTTATGGATTTATCCAATTTAAAAAAAAAACCGCAACAGAATATTGTTTAAAAAGTATGCAAGAGACTCTGTTAGACGGTAAAAGTATAGAACTGAAGCGGTCCGATAGATTGCTCCAGGTACAAGTTCCGTCAGGTTCTAGGAAGGTTATAAAAAATGTAGAAAACAATGGTGGCACTAAAATATTAGTGAGAAATGTTCCATTCCAAGCTACCAAGCAGGAGCTTGAACAACTATTTAAGTAAGTTTTAGAATAACATGTACTTATTCATTTATACACCAAAATACGAAGGTAACTCTTAATTTACATCTTATAGAACATTTGGAGAAATTAAAGCACTACGATTACCAAAGAAAATGACTGGTGCAGACGCTCACAGAGGATTCGCATTTGTGGAGTATCATACTAAAAATGATGCTAAGGTAATGAAGACTGCTACTAATAAATACTACTTATTATTCCTTTGTAGACACTATTTATAAATAAAACATTAAATTTCAGCAAGCATTTGATGCTTTAGCAATAAGCACGCACATTTATGGGCGTCGCCTTGCCCTTGAATGGGCGTCGTCTGAAGAAAATGTGGAGGATATTAGGAAAAGAACATCTAAACATTTTCATGTAAATGAAAATAAAAAAAGTAAAAAAGCATTATTAGATCCTACGAGTATAGGATTAAAGGAGGCTTCATAGAGAACATCTAATTTATTGTATATATATTGTATATAGTTACTCTAATAAATATAGTTACTTTAAATTTATTCTATTTTCATGTATTTATTTCATTGTAGATAATAAGTAGAGAGAAACAGAATCCTAAAATATGTAAGACTACGAAATCGTAATTAGCCGTAACAAATGTTTTATTACTTATTTTATATTAATATTTTAATATCTACGCGTTTATATTTCTTAGTGAATTTACATTGGCAACACTTTTTGTTTTAGGTCTTAAAGATATCACTTCATACCAGTGCGTTGAATTTATTTCTGTACAAATGGAGTAGATATGAGTAGCCAATACCAAATACAAACCAACAAATATATAGCACATATACCTCCAATACATCCGTCAACTGCCCATGCCCGTTCGACTAGCAAACAAAGCGATTAGTCAAAACTGTAGTGCAAAACATAACCTTTTAGGAAAGTTTATTTTTATTAAATAATTATTGACTATAGATTGCCTGTAGAAAATGTGTGTAATAAATAAGGATCTATAACAAGTAAGTTTATTTAATATATTATCTAGTTCTAAATATTTTAAACTAGTGAACTGTTATGCAAAAAAGTTCCAGTACTGTTCAGGAGTTATTAACTCAACCGACAGTTAATCTTATTTATTTTATAATTTATTATTTTATATATTGTAATATGGATAATGGTAACAATGTGTAATTTAGTTTGAAGGTTAACTGTTATATAAACTACAGTATGTGTGTAAAATGCATACATAATAAAGTATAGTTATAATTGCAAGTTACTATAGTGCATTAGCCTTACGACATAGTTGTCTTACGTGCATTTATGTCATGTATTAATAGAGAAAGTCATAGGTAGTATTTAATGGAATATCTATATCAGATTTAAAAGTCTTGGAGAACATAAACAATAATACTTTTCTGTTCGGCATAAATTTATTTTATATTTGTAGAGATTGTAGGTGTTACATAGTTTCAAAAATATTCCTGCATTTAATGTTCCCATATCTTTTATACAATTCAATTTTACGTATATAATTATAGTCTTATATAAATAAAAATAACAACAAATCTGATATAGACTGCAGCTCGTACAGCATTTGTAAAACAGATTTTTATTTGTTTAATTGTACCTAGTACAATCAACTACATATATGAAATTACTGTATTTTTGCTTAACATTTAAGAGACATTTCATAATTGACAATATTTACATGTTTCTTTTATATTAAATATATATATTTTCCTTATAAATACACACGTTAGGTTTACAAAATTTTTTCAAAAAATACATTTAGCACCAGTTAGCAAAGACTTTTCGTTATTTTATTTCGTTAGCAAAAGCACATATAAAGCATTACGAATTTGATTTTATTTTCTACCAAACTTATTGTGATGTTTAATATTAATATATTATTTATTGTTATTTATGTATTTTAAATAATTCCTTTCAATATTTGAGACGATCACAGTTATTTCATGTTAGTCATTAATAGTTGCGAACTTCCTTTTATTGTTTAGCATTTTCTCAAGTGAACATTATTATATATCTTTAATATTATTGAACAAATTTTAATGTAAACATATTAATATTTTCGTTTCTTATATCTTCCTAAATAGTGTTTAGTGTGTTGCAAAACACTCAGGAATTTGTCATGTTTACAAATCGTGTTCATTGTACAAAATGATTACATTTTTGCATAGGTTTGAATTTATTTGTGTGATTAATATATGGAATTTAAGGCATACTTTCCAGCTCCCATTCAACCATATGGCAATAAATGTTCATTTGAAACCACATAGTTTTAAGAAAGAATTTAGTTTGAAATAGTTTTCTTTCAAATTCTTTAAAATCATTTGTACTAAGACTAAAATGAATTAATTCATATAAAAAGTCCATATAATTAAATAAATATTGCTGTAATTTTTGTGCTGGTTCTTATATCTAAAATTGTGTAAATATATATTACATAGTTCAATACGATAAAATATTTGTGTATAATAAATGATATTTGTCATATGATAATTACTTGTCCAAATTGGAAGACTTCTACTGATGTTTCTTTTAAATTTAAGTAATATTTTGTTATAGTTAATATATATTTAGAATATGTTAAGTAATGTAACTGTTAAAAATTTCTACTCATCATTTTCTTAGTTAAAATATATTTAAAATTAATGTAAGACTTTTATAATCTAAAATAATGAAAAAAATAATATAGTTCATTTAAATTACATGAATCAAACCATGCCACTTTCTAACCTTCTAATTAATATTTCGAACACGAACCTTTGTTTGATACAGAAAAGAAAAATAATAGAAGAAATTTCTGTGATTCCATCCATGTAAATTAATCTATAAATATTTGTTTTCTTCAATTCTTACTGCTTTTTATTAGTTGTACTATTAAATACTACGTAATAATTTCAGTTAATTATAATTAGTTAATATTACTATGTATTTTAATTAGTTTTCCATGCTGTGGTTTCTTTCTCATATTTCATTTTAGCAAAACTCAGTTTTCCATTTTTGTCGGAGATTTTTGGCAGTATATTTTAACTTATTACTTTATGTATCTTGTCAATAGTTTTGCTTTTAAATTAAGATTTCTTAAGGCTACAGAATACAGCATTTTTTCTTGCTCTTATCTTTATAATTGGCTTTTAATGGCGGCCTTTCTGATAACTGGAACTTTCTTACAACTCTTACTAACTCGTGAAATGATTGGTCAACATTCATTCGTAATTTAGCACTGCATTCTATATAAGGAATCTTTAGTTGCCTGGAAAGTTGTTGAGCTTCTTCCAAAGATACCTAAAAAATGAAAATTTATAAACATCAATAAATCGAAAAAACTAAATTGTAAATATAATTTTTATATTGGAATTACTTACAACACGTTGTGATTCTAAATCTGCTTTATTCCCAACCATTAACATAGGAAATTCATCTCTATCTTTTACTCTCAGAATCTGCCGATGAAACTTGAACATTTCATCAAAGCTTGCATGGTCTGTTACTGAGAACACCAATAAGAAACCTTCTCCAGAGCGCATATACTGTTCACGCATAGCACTGAATTCCTCCTGACCAGCTGTGTCCAAAACTGTAAGTAGCAAAAAATATTTTTTAATAATGATTAAAATAGGGATATATCCTGATAATTGCATTCTACATCTTATAAATTGCATTTTATTTACAGCAACAATTTCAAAATACTCTAAGTTTCAAATAAGGAAATAAAAATGAAACGAAGAAATGTTCGTGTTTTTAATGATTCGGAAGATGATGAACAACAAAATCAAAAAAATTCTGAGTTTGATACACAATCCAGTCAGTCTTCTTCATCTAATAATCATGTGTTTAGACTACGAGATCGTAAAGAGATAGCATTAAGAAAACGACTTTCTAACCGTTCCAAGGATGTTCGATTGCTGAGGCCACGCTCCGGAAATATGAATTATAAAGATCAGAATTCACCCAGTCGTGAACAAGATTATAAACGTACATCGTATCGTAGTAGAATTATAGAAGAGCAAAACTATGAAAATAATACTGACGGTGGAGTCAGAACTAGATCCTACGGAAAACGTGATAGCAACGAAGGTAAAACTGACCAACCGGAAGATAATAAAGACGAACAAGATTCCGAGGATAATACTAGAGACTTTTTTGATATGAGCTTGCCACAAAAAAATAAATATGAATTGAAGACATATCTTACTACATCGACACCAAATGAAAATCGCCGGAAAGAACAGGAGTCTTCAGACGAAGCTGAAAATGGCAGAAGTTATGAGCTACGTAAAAGAAAACCTAAATTTAATATAACAAATGGAATGGGCTACAAATACGAAAGGGTGAAAGATGAATCGTCTGATGAAGAGGTGGAGAGCAGAAAAATATATGAACTTCGTAAACGGAAATCTAAATTTGGTATGTTTAATATTTTATAATATGGAAATGAAATATTTTTATATTTATCAAAAAATATATATTAATTATGTATTTATTTCAGTAAAAAATAATGGAAGAAATTTTGATTATAATAATTTCGACAATGAGTGGAACTCAAATAATCGAAAATCAAGTAGGAAAAGAAAAAGGAAACGACTTCTTAGTACAAGTTCACATAGTACAGATGAAGATAAGAATTGTATGGTGCGATCTATAAAACCCAGTAGTCCTGTCAAAAGAAATCACAAGCCAAAACCAACAACTTCAAATGATTTGGATGCGACCTCTCATATAAAATTATCTGATATACAGCCCATAAATATAGACACAGACATCAAATTTGAACAGGTGGGTGGTCTAGAAGGACATATTCATTGCTTAAAAGAAATGGTATTATTTCCTATGATGTATCCAGAAGTATTTAGTACTTTCGGTATGAAACCTCCTAAAGGGGTATTATTTCATGGACCTCCTGGTACAGGAAAAACTTTATTAGCACGGACGTTAGCTAGTGAATGTAGTAACAGCCGAGGTCAGAAAGTATCCTTCTTTTTACGTAAAGGAGGTGATTGTTTAAGTAAATGGTTTGGTGAATCTGAAAAACATCTGCGATTGTTATTTGAACAAGCTACTCTAAAAAGACCGTCCATTATATTTTTTGATGAAATTGACGGATTGTGTCCTGTTCGTACAAATAAACAGGATCAAGTCCATACTAGTATTGTTTCTACTTTACTATCCTTAATGGATGGATTAGAAGCGCGGGGAGATGTCATTATTATTGGAGCTACCAATAGAATTGATTCTATAGATCCAGCATTACGTAGGCCTGGACGTTTCGACAGAGAATTATATTTTCCACTCCCTGCAAGTAAACAACGAGAAGATATATTAAAAATTCATTTCAGCAAATGGAATGAAGCTGCCCCAAATCCAGAATTAATCAGTGAAATATCAAATATAACTGATGGTTATTGTGGTGCTGATTTACAAGCCTTGTGTTCAGAAGCAATGCTTCAAAGCCTAAGAAGAACTTATCCACAAATTTATCAATCTAGATGCAAATTAGCTGTTGACCCAACACAGGTTAAAGTAGAAAGGCTTGACTTTATAAAGGCCCAGACACTATTAGTTCCAGCCAGTTTACGATCAGATTCTCGGTCCGGGCGTAGACTTCAGCAATTCATAAAGCCTCTCTTAGAACATGTGCTAGTAAAAATTTTAACCAAGATAATTAAAATATTTCCATATGCAGATTCTAAAACAAAATGCCATATTCAAACAGAACATTGTTTGTTTCAAGCAAGATTTTTGATAGTCGGAAAGTCGTCTGGTCAAGGCCAAACAACATTCGTAGCCCCGGCCTTACTATACGAAATGGAACACTTAAGTGTTCATACGCTTAATTTGAGCACTATAATGTCTGACAGTACTGTGTCTATGGCAGAAGCAACGATTAAGACAATAAGGGAAGCAGTTAGGAGATCCCCAAGCATCTTGTATTTGCCTAACATAGATCAGTTGTGGCAGTACTCATCAGATACTGAAAAAATAGTCCTTTTTGAACAGATAAAAAATATCAGTGTGTCTGCTCCCGTATTGGTTCTGGCAACAGCTGATTCACTTGTAGAATTATTGGATGACAAGTTACAAACTCTATTTCCAAATCATTTGCGAAGTGTACAAGTTATGAGTGATCCATCAAAAAGTGCCCGTGAAGATTTTCTTCGTCCATTATTCATGCAGTTGCCTTTTAAATCACCATTAGAACCAAACCTTAGAAAATGTGCATATGAAGTCCTCGCAGAAGCACCACCACCCCCACCAAGAAAAATGACTCCAGAAGAAATTGAGCAACTGGAAGAGCAAGAGGAGCATAAACTAGTAGAACTAAGAGTATATTTAAGAGAGGTTTGTCGTGATTTATGTAAAAGGCGTGAATTTAGAATGTTTGCAAAACCGGTCGATATGGATGAGGTTACAGATTACTTGGAAGTAATTCAAGAACCGATGGATTTGGAAGCGATGATGCAAAAAATAGATATGCATCATTACAGCAGTGCTAAAGAGTTTCTTGCTGATATAGATCTAATTTGCGCAAATGCTTTAGAATATAATCCAAATAGAACTGAAGCCGATCGTCGTATTAGACATTTAGCAGTAGCTCTGAAAGATTATGCTTATGCTAAAATTAAAGGTGAAATGGACACTGATTTTGAAGAGGAATGTCGTACTATATCTCGAAATAGAGAAGAAAGAAGTAAACCACAGGATAAAAATACGCAGAAAGAACCAGCAACTTCTCTTGCTAAGACTTCCCCAAATAAAAAAGTTACGTATACCACTAATATTGATTCATCATTAAAAGAGGATGCTGATTTTGTTGATATATCAGAGTTGCTAGCCGATAAATCAGAAAATTGCTCAAAAATAAATATTGATAAAAAGGAATTGGAAAAAGTATTCCAAAGGTGTTTATCTGTAACTAAAAATAGTGATTTGCAATCATTAGCAGAGTTGTATAGCCAAATATTAAAGATTGTGATGACATATGCTAAGACCACCGAAAGGGTGAACCTAGTCCAAGATATTACTCAGGAAGTAAGAAAATTCGAATAGCAAAAACCTGGGCATCGGAACTAGGCATTGTATTAATTAAGTTTAGTAAGTATTTGGTGTAAATAGTACGTCGGTAGTACTACTACTTGAGGTTATGTACATAGCGAGACTAAGGTATATCAAAACTGTTAAATATTGTCAATTATTTATTTATATATTTTTTACTCTGTAGATTCGTACGGAAGAATATGTTTTTATAATTTTATCTTAGCCGTATTTTTTTTAGAATACTTTTTATACAAAATAATCTAACCCTGATCTCAATACGGTAAAATTATCGCACACAAAGAGCGACTGAAATTTATAATTAATTTATTTTAGGTTAATAATACAATAATATTACGTATAATCATATTTTAAAAAAAAGCCTTTTTAGTTTGTTGGTGAATTGAAATATTTTTCTAAAATTTTTGTAAATGAAATAATATACTCCAATTACCAAAAGACTGCCATAAGAATTGAAATAGTAAGCTGAACATTTATATCATTTTAACACCTTGGACAATATTTACAGTCATGTACCAAATATGTCGAAACAATTGAAAAACATAATTTATGCGCCAGGTGATATGAGAAAAACCATTAATTGAAAAGGTTGTCCTACCTCTAAAACTGATTACTGCCTAAAAATCGAAGATATATAATTGTAAAAATAATATTACAAAAATTTAAATTTAAGAATTGTACAGCATATAAATATTTGTGTTTTGTCAAGATAAAAATATTCGAGTTTTCTATTTAGAAATTATATAAGATGTAAATCCAATTGTTCACATAAATTAAGATGTAATTCGACAATTATATTTTATTTACACAACCAATACAAACTGATGTGTAATTCATGTTTATTTTATATCATGCAAAAAATAAGAAATAAAGATTTAAATATTTTCCTAGTAATAAATTCTTAGTGAACCGAACATGAAATAAATAAAATACACGTTTAAATATAAAAGACAACAAAAAACGTAAAGCAACACGTAAAATAAACTGTTACATTTAATTTTAATTTAAGATATAGTAGCTTACTGTCCAATTTAGCAGGTACATCATCGACAACACACTGCTTTGTGTAGGAATCCTCGATGGTAGGGTCGTAATCCGTGACAAAATAACTCTGAAAATTGATAATACATTACTGTTGTACTTATTATTAGAATTCACAATTAGTTTTAATTTTATTTTAGTAACAATAACAATATACACAAAGATTATACTATGGACTTCATCTATAATATATATATAAACGCAAATAGCAATAATTTCTTAATTAATAAACATTTAATTATCATTAAACAATAATTCTATTATAAAAATAAACCAAAAACGTAAGAAATATTGAAGCAGAAAATTGTTTTTCTCGGATTTCAATATATATTTTAAGATTGGTACCATCGAAGTGGAATTTAGTCTTCCTATAAATTAAAAGTCAAATAATCAAAAAACATAATTTCAATACTTGTTACATCTTTGATATAATTTTCCATTACATTCGGGTGTAATTTTGAACAATACAATTTAAGATCTTTTACCAAGCTGATTTAACCATAAGAAAAATCGAATGTACTCTACACCATCAATGCTGAGATCCATAGACGCGTTGTAGCTGGATGTAGCTGGACCTCTTATATAAAGAAACGTTGTATAATAGCGTTTACGCTATTATCTGTAAACTGTGATATTTCGTTTTCATATTTAAGAAAATTCGGAAGTTTAGATAATATAATTTTGAAACTTCAATTAACAGCTGGTTAGAAATATTGTATTAGAAAACGCGAAATAAAACCGATGGTTTCATTAAAACTAAAGTATATTTGCATATGCAAGACTGACAGAATTATCAAAATATTTTTATTATCATTTTATTATATCAAGACACCGCAAAATATAAAGTGCAACCTTGTTAGTTTAATTTTAAATTTAATACTTCCTTAGAAATAAAATGAAACAAATTTAGTATTAATAAATTTTAAGGTATAATACAATGATCACTGCCATTTATTGTAATTTAACTACAAAATTTTATTATCTATGATTATTTATATCTCTATAATAATACATATGTAACTTTTGTATATTGTTGTGTATATTTAATTAAATATGATATAAAATAAACTTTTTTTATATTGTTGAAGGATTGTAATATCGAAATGTATCTATTTAATCAGGCACAGGTTTTTGCGATGACTGAATTTAATTCTTTCAGCGTTTTATTTTTAACTCTAATCTTAAATTTAACTTTTTCTAGTGAAAATTTGTCTAATTCTATTAATTACTATTTCTTCAATGACAACACACTAATTCCCAAATTAAATTGTTTACAATGACAATTTGTCTTGATTCCAAATTCTATTTTTTACAGTGGTACTCTACTTTTATTTCTAATAATACGAAATGCACATAAATTTCTGCTTATCTGATTTTGATATTGGAGATGGGGCTGTACCAAAAGAAGACAAACATTAAATCTGTTTGGCAGGTGAAGATGTTAAGACTTATTTCAAGTATCTCATCACCCTTGCACAATGTAAGTTACTTTCGTACATTTTTTCATAATAGCCTTAAAAATAAAACCCCCTACGAATTATATAAGCATAATGTCTGAGTATTAAATCTTCAATAGAATATTTAATACTCAGACATTATCTTAGAACACGGTTTGTTTATTCATTTAAGAAGGAAGAAGAACCTTTTTGTTAAGATTATATCAACGGAGAACTGTACTTCTATAAAATACATAATATTCCAGTTGTGTGGTGGCTGCGGAGTACTACTACAATGATTTATAGCTAAGTAAGCAAACACTTTTGTAGAAGTTTGGACAAGCAGAGTCGTTACACATACAAAACTGTATTAACTTACTATTATCACTGTATAACATATTCAAAGCGAAAAATTACCCCTCTATTCTCAGCTATTTTTATTAGAACATAAACTAATTGAGTTTTTGCATCTCAGTATTTGCAGATGATTCGAACTGAGATAAAATATTGATATTTTAGGATATATTAACAATTAAAATAGTCATTATGTCTCTTTAATTATTAAAAGGATCTAACGTTATAGAAAATCCCTATGTTTTCATACGTCTCGTCCGGAGATTTGCCATCTCTTTTAAACAACAGACGCATACGACTATGTGTGTGATACGTCATTTACAACTATCAACTGGACTGTGTATCCCATCAAGTGTTATACTACGATGGTTGTGAAAAAGTAAAAGTAGTAGTCCTATCCATAGCTAAAACTTGCGCCAAAATTAAAATTCTAATTTGATATAGATAATATTTGAAACCGATATTTCAATTACATTTAAAAAAATACACGTACGGGTTAAATAGTTCCGCTCAGGGACTAATAAATTATACTATTTGGTCGTTAACCTATTTATCAATGGACAGCTAAAACATACTACTGATTTTTATCTTGTTGTCAGACACTGTATAAAAAATAATCAATAAAGTAGGAGTTAGATAAAGTCAGGGACATGAAATGATTTCAACTTAATTAAAAAAGAGAAAAATAACTAAGTATATATAGCTAGCGGGTGCTGAAAACGAAAACATATTTACTGAAACTTTTATGTATTCGAGGAAAATAAAGATAAAAAAATTCAACAAGAAATAATTGTTATTAATGCGGTTGAAGTTTGTTGTTTAAATGTTATAGGGGTTGTATTGCAGCAATCTCAGGCGCTTTAAAAGAAAAACCTTTTTACGAGATATCAGTAAAAAAATGTTCTTCGATAGATAGATCTTGTTAGAGTGATTAATAAAGTATAATATAAACTTATGAAGTAATGTTGTAACTTCAATAATTATTGAATATAATGACACAGAAATAAAACAAAGTAAAATAACTTTGTAAGTGGACTAATTATTATGTCATTAAGCAATTATAATTACTTAAAATTTATTGCTTCATTTAAAATTATTATATATAAGTTGATTTACGATGTTAAATAATAAAAGTTGCAATATTTCTAAGCATAGATGACACTAACTAAAAACAGCATTTGTTTTTAAAACTTTGAATTCAAAATTTAATTTTTTTTTACTAGTTTCATCTTAATGACCTTCTTAGGTTAGTGTTACCTTATATACATCGAACAAATTCGAACAGTATTATAATTATTGAAATATCTTAAAACCTACATACATTCTATTCAAGACAAAGTATTTGAAAAACCAAGCAAGCATTCATTGAGTCAAGCAGAACCGAACATTTCTGTTGATATCTGAATGCATAACTTAAGCAATATCGGACCACGCACATGTTCAATACTTACAGGGTACACTCGCTACTCGATCACAAATGTGTATGTACGAGTATGTTCTTCATAAGTTATCCTCTGTATTTTATTTTTAGAATAAACGTTAAAATGATCTAGTTTTAACACTTTAAGACAATGATTGGCGAATATGACCTAGCAGTTGACATTGCCGTAAAACCATGAGAAAATTACTTTCTTTTATCTTGGGTTAGATCCTTAGTTTCCCTGAATTTCCTGGGAACCCGTAATTTTGGAAAAAACTGGAAAAAAAAGTGAGCCTTTTTTGCTGTATTACTTTTAATTCGTAAAAGATAGAAAGTTGAAATTTTGCATGTGTATTAAGGTATTCAATGCTGACATTTCTCAAAAATTGGAAATTCAAAAATTGAAAAAGGGGGGTTGTAGAAATTCAGGGGCCCGGTAGGGAACTTTGGAGAAAGTTCATATTCTGGATTCTAGAATAATTAAGTATATTATTAATAAAAAAAAGTTCAAAATTTCAAAATTTTATTTGGAGGCACGGGGGCAGTATTTGCCGAGAGTAAAAATTGGGCTAGAAAGTTGAAATTTGATATATGGGCTAACTTTGGTACCTGATTTACGAATCGAAAAAAAAATTCCCAAATTTTGAAAAAAAGGTCAAATAACGCATAAATTGAAAATATTTTTTATTTTGATAAAAAAAATATATTTTTTTAGTGAATTTATATGTGTCAATGTATATGTGTGCGAGTTTATTTACTATTTCAATTTAAAAATAGAACAGTTAAATATGAAATGTAATTACGGGGGTAAACTCTAGTATATATATATTTAGCGACATATGTACCTTATAAGCGAGTATGCAATATATATAATTATAGCTAAGGCTACTATTGTTATATGAGCGTAATAAAAATTGTCTAAAAGTGCATGTCGTGCACTTAATAATATCATGAATGTAATAATTACATAATAATTATATTAAAATATTAAACCCACAATATATTTCACATATGTCATTTCAAAAACAACAAATATACATGTTTGATAACAAAGCCCTATTAGAAACCACAAACTTTACAATATGTGCCTTTGTTCCTTTTTGAAAACGAAAATAACAGGAAAAATAATACTTTTGCAATCTTTTTACGTCATGCAAATAATAGATGTAATACTCTAAAGCAGGGGTGTGAAATAAAATAAAAATGAATTTAGAAACTGTAAGACTTGGTTTACATTTGCTGCAAACTTTTTTTTTGCTCTCATGCTACGCAAACATACGTATTCTTTGCTTACTTTGTGTCTAAATACAAAACTGTCTGAATACAGTCTTATTCAGTGTGACCTAAGCCCAAATATTTTTTGAAATTTTTTTCCGAATTTGAATTTTCTCTTCTTTGTCTTGTCCTACTCCGGTGCTCATATTTTATATGCTTGTATCAATATTTATTTATATTTAGATGTACACGGTTACGAAATCTACGTTTATTTTGTGCGTGTATATGTACTCGTATATGCGTAGTACGTTGCTTGGTTAAATTTCTGCAGTGTAGGTTGAATTGAGTTTTCAACTGAATTGAATTAAATAGAATTTATACCACAACAAAAATGACCCACATTTTATGTGACCAAGTGCACACTATAAAAGAATATACACTATTTAAAATCTAAGAAAACTCAGCGTTGCTCGGCTTATTTGAGAAAATAGACAACGAATTGTCTTTCAATACTTTCAATTATTTAAAAATCATAATTAAATTTATTTTCTGTCATACCAGATATTGCTATCTCAAAGTAAAACCGACAATAAAAAATAATCCAACATAAAAGTTGTGGAAGGACAAATTTAATTTTGGTGGACTTCAAAGTTATCTGTTCATTCGTTATTTTAATATTTAATTACAAAATTCATCAGTTTCAAAGGTAGGATGGGAAACAGTTAAAGCTAATTATGAATTATGTACAATATATTGTCTACAATCCTCATTACGCTCTGATGTCATTACTGCCTTTGGGTATAATTAGCTAAATGTGTGTTCTGGCTTTGTTCTTCTGAACAGGTGTGTTTGAAATAAATATTTTTACATAATTTTGTTAATATTTAAAATGATATGATTACATCCCTGGAAAATTGCGTCATTTTACATATGTGTCTTTTAGCCCGCCTACATTTGTTTAATTTGCATGAATTAAAACATATTACTTCTTATACTTTCAAAATGTATACAGCAATAATAGTTAATTACGAAATGCATATAATAAATATATGAGTAATGCGTTAATGATTTTTATTTTAAATAATATAATTGCAATTAATAGTCATAAATATTTTAAATTTAATCTGCAAAGAAATCAATTTAAAAAATTATATCAGTGGTTGATTAGCAAGAAACAAATATAACACAAATGATAAAATTCTGATTAAACATACGACGTTATGAGTCATTATTATTTTGAAAAGATAAATAACAAAATAGTTAATATCTATTTTTGAAGAAAAGCGATGAAAACAAGTTAAGACATACTACATATAACATCTATCTTAAGCTATGGTAGCGCCTCGTAGCGTGCAAACGTCAAATCATTTCACTCCTTATACAGAAATCAACTTGAAAACGCCCTGTCGTTGAATTAAATTTAAAGAAAATTAATCAGTTTATTTGTAATTAAAATGTAGTCATGTGTGTATATATGTATTTGTAATTTTAATCAATAGATTATTTTATTTGAGCACTGTATGTATAAAGTTAATACTGTAACACATTCACAAAAGCATCTGTCAAAATCACGTAATATTTAACATTTCAATACACAACTGCATGTCATTTATAAATGGTTTAATAGAAATATTATTATAATGTTAATTAAATTTATATTTATGATACATTTATTTACTTTATTAGAAACATATGTATTTGTTTTTATGTGGGTGTCCATTTTTTGCATAACCTATATGACTTACTTGTATAAATTGTAATGTTATTGCTGATTTTCCAACTCCTCCACCTCCTACAACCACTAATTTATATGTTTGAGCATAGCTCATTCTATCACCAGATTTTGACATTATATTATTTTTCCAAAATTTAAAATAACACAATTTTTTTAAATAATAAATAACACATCAGACATAAACACGCATAGCGTGGTGTGCTTGACTAACTAAACTGTGGCTTTGAACCTCTCGCTCTATCAACATATCTACCAGCGGTATTTTCTCGGTAAACTAGTCTAGCTGCAAATAGCTTTGCAGCAGAAGCGAGCAGGAGGATATCTTCTACAAAGCGTTTAGCCAGTTTAGTGTTAGGAGCATTAGGAGAGTCAGTGGGATTTTAACTGTATTGTTACGCGCCGTACAATCTATTATGGTAAATTCATGGCTCTCATGATGGCTTGGCTCGTATTTATAGTACATGTACGTAATATTATGGCGAAAGCTTTATTAACAAATTCATTTTTAATTCTTTGATTCTAATCTACGTGTGTGTACGTATATTAGGACCGTTCTAACTTCCGTTGCTAAGTCAAGGTCGTTCTAAATATAAATTTCTAGATATATTTTTATATCGTCGACATAATTTACGATGGACATCTTTTTATTGAAGCAAGGCTATATAGTTTATATATCTACGTCCACAGATCCGCACTCATCGCATCAAAAGCATTGGCTTTATTGAGGAAAACGTGGAAGGGACAGGGAACGTACAGCTATGGTTTCTAGTATTATTTGCAGAGATGTGCGTTTTCCAAATACATATACTCAAAATGCAAATACAAAATAGTAAATACCTATTTTGTATTTAAATATCTTTTAAGAGTATAGAATTTTATATTTTATTTGAAAACTTTTACAAACCTATTTTCTATTTGGAAAATACAAAATACTTTTTTCATTTTTGTTACCTCATAGTGTTAATCAGTAAACATTATTTTTTGAATATAAATTTAAAACCCCACCAACATTAGCACCATCTATGATCTAAAAGTATCTGCACAATTGTCTTAATACCCCACATGCGACATTCAACATTTATATATTTTCATTCATAAGTTGACATTATTTAGACATGAGTGTACTAAATGTGTTGTACTTTTAACGTACAGACTAGTGAGACATAAACATGCGACACTAATAAAAACTTTATTTTTATGAAACAAAAATGTTTCAAAGCGAAGTCGGTCTTTATCAAAGAGAATTCTCATAATTATTAAAAAAAATAACATTTATATTAGTAACATAAACAGTATTCTATTTTCTTAAAAGTATTTTTAAAATACGTATTTTGTATTTTATATTTAAATTAATTTTATTTTTATTAAAATAATTTATTTTTAATTTATTTTATTTTTATTAATAAATTTATTTTTTATTTTGTATTTGAAATAGGAAAATAATAATTCTTAGTCAATTTATGTGAAAAAATTATTTTAATATTGAACGAGTTAAATATTTCAATCTGAAAATAGAATTAAAATTTGAAATGATATTACGAATTATTTTGTTGGTTGAAATCATACACACCAAAAAGTCGTCGCTTTGCGACTCTAATAAAATTAAAGTTCTTCAAAAGAAAATAAGGTTTACACTCCTGTAATTTTCGAATATAGCTTTAATTATTTCCTTTCTAAAAATAAATTAAATATTAACCACGGAATTGTTGCCAGGTTGCGTTAACTGCCAGGTGAATATTTTTAGACTCTACTGATAACGATTATCTGCGTATTCCGGAGTCTTCGAAAAGCCCTAACACTATTCTGTTGAACGGTATCTGTATTTGTACTTTTTGGAATGGGCTTATGTCCTATGTCTTAATTTCTATGAAAGTGTACTATATATTGATAAAGTGGGTTACTAGAACCTCAAATGTTCAATTATTTTTTAATAAATCTTTATATGTTAAAAGATATTAACAATTAAAAAAGTCATTTTGTCTTTTTAATTATTAAAGGGATTCAACGTTGTACACATTCCAAGTGCATGTGACATCACAACCGCTGCATAACTTACAGCTCATAAATCTCTGCTATATGTATTTATATATCAAAATATCAAATATTATTTACAGCTTATGTCAAGGAACAATAACATTTAAATATTATGTCTGCCTTAGCAGGGTTAAATAATATATAAACTTATTATTCTTTGACTTGACTTTATTATTTGACTACCAACAGCTACGAAACATTACCACAGCACTGACCTACTCAACAAATAACTGACGTTAAAATGCATTTCACGTCATACAAATATGGCCGACCATTTCTAGCGCTAAAACTACAATTCAAACTTTTAATTGCTATATCTCCGTCAACATTTAGATATTTAATAAAATAGACACGCCAATACACATTTACAACTTCTTTTTTATATTATTTTTTTTTTTATATATTTTATATTATTATTATACATTTATTAACATCAATTTCAATCAACAATTGAAAAATCGACCACTAAACAATGAGGACACAAGGACACATTCAATGAAGAATACAAAATTTAACAATTATTTGATTATGTACTACTAAAATGGTTTGTAAATAAATTTATTATTAATGAAATAAATTTAATTAATAATATTTTGTTTTTCAGTGATTTATTGGAGGTCCCGCCAAAGGATTGCACTAGCAACAGTACGCTGCTTTTAGAGCCACTACAATTTCATACATTTTATTTAATGATCTATAAAACTTATATATAAAATACGAGTATTAAATTATTTGTTTTACTGTTTATTGTTAAAATAATTTTTTTTAATGTTGGCACCATTTGGAGTATTAATATCCAATTTATTTGTTTTTTTTATTGACACATGTGTTGCTTATTGCTTTGTGTCATCATATTAACTATTGACTTTATATTTTGAGCTCACTTCTTTAAATTAGGTCCCGTACGAAAACTTATATCTCGTAAACTGGCGAAGATCAACCAATGATTTAATAATACCCCTGCTATTTCTTATAGGCAACAACAGTAACGTCAAATATACAAAATAAAACTATATATTTTTGTATTACATTTATTATAACTCCATTATATAATGATACAGGTCATATTGAAAAGTATAAGACTAGCTCAACAAGTATTACAAAATTATGTGCATTGTTAGAATATACATTGATAAGTAAAGAGGTTTATAAATAGTAACGCAAGACGGTCATTGTGGGGATCATTTTTCGGAGCACTCGATTAGTTTTTGGGCTTCATTCTGAAACAAAAGAAAAAAATGTATTTGTGATTGAAGTTATATATGAAATGCAAGGTCTTATATACAGATTTAGAAATATGACATTTTTAATTTAATATATATTGTTGTAGTGTAGATATTCCAACTGAAACCTAAACAAAGCAAGTCTGCAATTAAGGAGGTACAGGACGTACCGTCAATGCAAACAGTTTATCTCTCGGTAATACGAAATGCAAAATACGAAGTACATGAGGGACGAGCAAATATTGGGACTGTATCTTTGAAAATGAACTTTTCAATTCCCTATTAAACTGCTATTTGCTAGTTAAAATGATTTTTTATGCATATAATAGTTTAATAAATGAAAAATTACCTATAATTAATATCAAATTTATATTAATTCAATTTAAATTCAAATTAAATATTTTGAAAAAGGAATAATAAATTTGGCAACGCTGTAAATTTACGTGTGTTGACGCATGAGTGATTTGGTTCTTTGACAAATAAATTATTATATTTTATAAAATATTTATTCCGATTTTGAATTTCTCGCTCGAATTGGGATTTGCAACGTTGCCGGCTTATAACCTACACTTACTGTTTCTTACTGGTTTTATTTAAATATTTTCGTATATAGGTATCCTTTTGATAATTTTCTTTTTGCAATAGTTACAGAAAAGATTCTTTTATATACACTTAGTTTTTGAAAGCCGTGTCACCATTTTTTAATAGTCAAAAGTTATATTATGTGGTGAAATTGAGCTAAAAATTATGATTTGTATGGAAAATGACTATTTTTAATCATGTAGAAAAAGAAAACTATGAACCCTAAGTCTCTAAAATTTTGAGACAGCATGTATTTTTACTATTTGTATCGACCCTCCAAATTTCACAACGTTTTCATCATTTACGTTAACGTCCTGTACCTCCTTAATATTTTTGGACCACAGTTTGAGAAATGTAAATGCCCATTTACGTTGCATTAGTCTTGTGATATTTTGCAGTCTATGATCATTTTGGGAGATATACTCGAACACAAAGATTTTCTTGTAAATTTTAGATAGTTCTAAGAAGGCTAACTAAAGATTTTCATTCTGAAAAATTTCTTCATAAACTTCGTAATCTTTTCCAGAAACTTAGCGGCAGTCTTAAAATTTGCAAAGGTTATTTAAAACGTCTTCCATGCTTATTTTATTAGCACATAGTATTTATTTATCAACTTATAACTAAATATGTGTACAGTGGCCGAAAGTTTCGCCAGGCCCTGCCCCCTGACCCCTGACCTGGTGTACAAGATGTTATGTTTTTTACATTAACTTCATTTAACGTTAGTCGATTTCGATATTTGTAGTTATGTGGTGTCGAGGCCTCTAATATGTACACTACACCACTGCCTAGTACATTTATGATTGTGCATTGTGTATTGTTAAACGAAACCAGCAAATATTTGAATGAAACATCCCAGATATAAAAGTACAGGCGCATATAAGTAGCGACAAATTGAGATTGATTAAGGAAAATACAAGAAAGTGACAATTCGAAAAAGCCATCTTCAGATTAAGAACAGGACATACGAGATTGACGCATCAACATTTACTCAATAAAACAACAGCTCCACAGTGCAGTAACAGTCAGACGCAAATAACAGTCCATCATCTACTAATAACCTGCCCACAATATCAAACGCAAAAAAGGACATGGTTTCAGACAATCCATAAGATATTAAAAAAGACTCGAATTCCTTACAGATATAAACAAATTAAACCAAATTTAATTAAATAAATTAACATCAGGCGAAAATGACTTTGTCGGTGAAATCTCCTCAAATTCTAAAAAAAAGTACAGGCGCAAAATTCAAAAATCAAAAATTTTATTTGGGGGCAGTTTTTACCGAGAGTAAAAATTGTGCTAGAAAGTTGAAATTTTGTATATAGGGTAACCATGGTAACTTTTTACGAATCGAAAAAGAAATCCCAAATTTTGAAAAAGAAGTTGGTCAAAAAATATATTTATTTAGTCAGTTTACATGGAAAATTATTTGTTGTTATATGAAAAATTTATATAGAACGAGGTAAATTTTCAATTGAAAAATGGAATATAAATTTGATATGAAATTAAAACCACACACAAAAGACAGTCGTCGCTTGCGACGGGGGTAACTTCTAGTACTAATTAAATTTACCTGTATAAGTCTATAAATCAGCATCAGCGAATCCAGAGACGATTTGCATGCGTCCCCGGGCGTCGCAGGAGCCCCACCGTTGAGCCCCAAAGAGCGCTTTCCCCAGCCCGGACTAAATGTCAGTTGTCCAGCACATAGCACAAACAAAATGGCGGACACAGCCAATAACATGGGCACAGCAAAATAACGAGCCATATCTTTTGTACTTAATAATATTCTCGAAGTAACTGAACTCAACAATTAGCTACTGAACAAACACGATATGGAATATCCTTGGTCCTTGGTCCTTGCGCTCCTGTGCGATGGACTACAGATGGAATTCAATTGTTGAACTTCCGATTATCGCTGCTATTTATATGCAACCGAAACGGAACGTTACGTTTGATTTTGCGCGTTACGACGATCTGATTCTGATGCCGAGTTAATTAAATACAGATATGGTTTCAAATTAATTAATTAATTATATACTGGTATACTTGGAGTTGTCTTCAACAAATTTGTTTGAATCCTTACAAATGGACGTACAGCCGCTCTTTTTTACTTCTAATCTATTTTTATTTAACATTTATTTTTCTTCATAAGATTTCTTTGTTTTTCTTTGCAATTTAAAGTACGTCACCAGTAGCAGTAGCTGATTGATATAAAAACCCACACATCAAAAAACAAAATGTAGAATTGTCATAGGATGTAAATAAATTAAGATTAGGGCTTCACACTAGCACGAGACTTTTCTCGTCTCGTAAATGCGATACGAGACCACATACCACAAGACCCGAGAGACTCGATTCTGGTCTCGTTGACGTTATTTTAAAATAAAATTGCGTAAAAAATTAACTAACAAGAAACATAAACGTTCAACCTTTTTTTATTACAAAAGAGGTTAGGTCGTAAATTTACGAAATATAAAATCTGATAAACAAACATCTGTTAAATATTTTATTTTATAATTTTGTCTTTTACAATATTTTGTAGCCGAACGGAAACGAATGTTTTAAGGGAAAATAAATGTGAATATAAATTATTTACAATGCGATTGTTTGAAGACATTTTGCCGCAAAAACGTCTTTGAGGGTAGGTGTTAGTAGTGTCAACCTGACAAAAAGGCCGAGATTAGATGGAAGTGATGATGTATCTTAGGAGTAAGTTCTCACAATAACGAGATGTGACGAGACAAATGATAACGAGACGAAACCGAGACTAAAACGATACCTATGTTTTTCTAAAGCAACGAGGCGAGATTTATGAAACTCTCTCCTTATCTCGTCTCGTGTGAAGCTCTAATTAAGATTTCACAAATTTACGCTGTTAAATATATATATATATATATATTGGCTTTTCATTTTATTCAAATCTAAAAGTTGATGATATAGCTTTTTAAAATTAAAATTTTTCTTTTATCGGTTAATTTTAAAGTGCTTTGGATAGCTTTTTACAGAGAAATTTATTGTAGATGAAAGATGATGGTTTTGGAAGAATCGTCGTACTGTTTCTATTCTCATTAGAATAATCTTTGCGAAATTAATTTAAAGTAGGATTCTTATTTACAGTTGGGCGCTTACTCTGACCGACAAATGCAATTTTGTTATGTAAATATATAAAGCTAAGTCTAAACCAGAGCTCCCCATGTTGGCGCCACTTGTAGCCCCCTCTCTCGCATGCATCTGGTACCGGCTCTGTGTATAACAGTAAGTAATCGATTTTATTTATTCTTGTTTACTATGTTTATAATATCTAAACTTTATGTGTTGCTCGAGACAAAGAAATTAAGACATGGCTCACAAGCCCATTGAATTCGTCATTGACGTTTTAATTTTTTCAGTTATCCAAAACTTATCATGCATTGAGATCCATGCATTCCGCCTATTTATGTTATCAAATATAACGTTTCGATTGTTACATTACATTTAATGTAATTTCCAAGTTTTGTGTTTAGCAGAAATACTGGTAGATATTTTAACAAGGTGCTTAAATTTCCATCTCACAGATTTTATTTATTTTTTAAGTTTCGACAATTTTGAAATCAGCGAACAGTTAGATGATTTCTTATAAGGGCGCATTTCAACCTTGAATGGCCTTCCCTTTTGGTTCGGTATCACGTTTGCATCTACCTTGTTATCCATCTGCCTCCCACTCACTGTTATGCACCCCTCTCCGCACCTTTCATTAATTTGATTATTATTTTATAACTTATATAATTAGCTCAAAAGTTTTAATTAAGTTAAACCGTTAAGAACATTAATTATAAAAATATAACTTTCTGGATAAACATAGAATTATAGACATGATATTTTTTGACAGTATGTTTATACTTTTATGGGAATAGGTGTTTCTAATATAGAGTGGGCCATCTGTTCGTTTCTTTTTGAAGTTTTAGTTCGATATTAGGATCTCGCCTATGGACAATTTTTATGGGGAAATGTTATAGACGTTCCCAAAAAAATTCCTGTTCTTACGATTTTCTTGAAACTTTAAACATATATATTTACTAGAGTTTTCCCCCGTCGCAAGCGACGACTGTCTTTTGTGTGTGGATTAAATTTCATTTCAAATTTTAAATCCATTTTTAAATTGGAATATTTAACTCGTTCTATATTAATTTTACATATAAACCAATTTTTTTCAACAGAATAAAAAATATTTTCAATTTATTCGTTTGGTGACTAATTTTTTTTCAAAATTTGGGATTTTTTTTTCGATTTGTTTGATGACTTTGTTACGTTATTTACAAATCGAAAAAAAAATCCCAAATTTTGAAAAAAAGTTGGTCAATTAACAAATAAATTGAAAATATTTTATATTTTGTTGAAAAAAATATGTTTTTTTAGTTAATTTATATGAAAAGTTATTTATTATTGAACGAGTTAAATATTTCAATTTGAAAATAGAATTAAAATTTAAAATGAAAATACGAATTACTAAACTAGACTAAAAAGACGTCGCTTTGCGACGGGGGGTATACTCTAGTAAGAAGTTATAAAATCGAATAATGTTTTGTTATGTCAGTACTTTAAATCACAAAAAAAAATTATATATAGAGATCCATTCACTTCTTCGTACCCCTGTCATCAGTTCACTTTTTGACGTTGCTTTCATATACATAATATTATTTTCTTAAGTTTTGTTTTCGCATACTTAACGTACTTACCCCATATTTGAAGAATTTTGTAAATATTTAATGTAACACCTACAAGAATGTGTTCTTGCTCAGGTTATATATTTATAGGATTTGGTACAAAATAGAAAACAATTACCGGCAGTATAATGCGTTAAACAATTATTATATATCTATAAAAAAATATTATTTGATTCCATTTTTATCCGCCAGAGTGTGCTGATAGCTTACTCGAATCGGTTTCTCATTTTATGAGCAATAATGCACATATGTCAAAATTAAAAACTATGGGGTGCTTTTTATTATCTTTACAAGGAGGATTTTCTCGAATTGATATACCTCTTTCTCCTCCGAGGGCCTTTTATTACGCTACAGCAGTTTTCTTGGAAACTCGGAATATTTTGAACTCGGCTTTTCTATTTAATTTATGGCAGCCTTGATCTCTTACGTTATTTGTCTGTTGCTATGACATTTATGCCTATATTCCCAGATAGAACAGAGATGGCAATAAACCGTGGTTCCAGTTTAAGTCAAAGACTAATTTTAAGTAATATGACTTTAGTTTCTAGAATTTTGTCCTTTTAATTGCCTCATTCTGTAACTGTAGGCTAATGGTATAAGCCTAAGCTTAATAACCAATTTTCTTTTACAACGCATGTAGTACATTAACAATATTTGCTGTCACTCGTTAAACCTGTTACCAACGTGTTGCTTTCATCGTGGTTTACGTTCTCGACGTGTGATAGGATAGGAAGTTACGGTGCTATTTTAGTTTAATAGATTATACAGTAAGATTATTTAAGGTGCTAATATTTAATTTCCGATATCTCTTATAATATTGATTTAATAAACTAATTGAAAAATAATTAGACGCTTCTGATCCTTAAGCCACTTTAGCAATATCTAGTACAATGCCCTACACACAATTTGTCGTATCTTAGCAATCTCGTATCGGAGAGCGGTAAGGCAGTAGTCACACAGTGTTCGGGAGAACATATGTGGTAGTACTGGGTAGTAGCACGACTTGCACCTCGGCAAACCTCGTTTGGAAAGTATTAGGAAGGCCGTCAGAGGGGGTACGGAGCGTTCCGGCCGATGCAGACATGCTGTTCAAAGCTTCATGTAATATCTCACTAATATCTAATAGGATTCCAATCACCATTCAGAGTGATACGATTCGCATCTAATTGGATTCCGATCAAAACTGTTTGTAGGGTGTGAGAGATATTACTAAAGAAAAATTGATATGATATTTAAATTTCTTTTTGAGTTTATATCTCCTGAACTATGAATGGTAACCTAATGATTTAGTTGAATAGAGGATACTATAGAGGAGAAGAAGAAGAACTAGTTATTCTAAACAACCGAACAAGTCTTTTTGTCTAAATTTAATTTTCAATTCTCCAAATGAAACCATTTGTTTCTTTGCCTCTGACTGTATTAACTGTCGAACTAAACTAATTACTTATTAGCGCTTTCGCTTAGAATGCTGTAAACACCCTCGAGTAATATGTGTTGCGTAGCTTCAGGTGGCAGGCGCTTTACTCGCGCACTTGTCACCCACCTAGTCTGACTGTTTCTTTAAAGTAAACAAACACAATATTTCATTAATATTCAAATACATCTACAACTGGTAACTGGTAACTGGTAACTGGTAACACTACTCTAATTATATATAACTAATTACTATATTGTATAATGGCTTGTGAACATAAACAAAGAAATCATTTCCCAAGTGTAAAATGAACATGACTACGCTGCCGCTGTGACTAGTGGCATGTAGAATTAGTTACCTACGCTCCAGGGGCTTTTGAGCTCGATCAAAAATAATGACTTTATTAATTGTTTTGTATTTATTATGGTTTTATTGTTGGGTGATAACTATTGTTGTTAAATTTTAAATGTTATTAATACATATTTTATATATATTAATGTTGTAAGGTTATAATTGTTTTTGGTCACTAAATTTTAATATTGTTTTAAAATATAGATAAAAATAATTTGATAAAATGAAATTTTGTGAAATTTTTGTAATGTATAAGCGTAGTCTCCGATTAGGGCAGCTACTTTGCTACAGAATTTGTTAAAATTTTAATATTTGGTAAAATAGGGCCTTTCAACAAGAATATCAACATTTTAAATCAATAGGAAAACGCAATATTTCCTTGAAAACTAGTGATATTCATATCCTATATTATAATGTTCCAGGTGTATGTTTGTTTTCTTATTTTCTTATATTCTTATATGTTTACGCGATTCGTATGGTGGCTCGAAAACGGCTTCATGCATCTTGATGAAAATTTCCTATTTCGTAAAGAAAAAAATTCTAAGACTTTTGGCGTCCTCGGATTTTTCCCTGAATTTCCTGGATACCCGTAACTTTGGAAAAACTGGAAAAAAAGTGTGCTTTTTTTTGCTGTATTACTTTTAATTCGTAAAATATAGAAAGTTGAAATTTTGCATGTGTATTAAGGTATTCAATGCTGACATTTTTCAAAAATTTGAAATTCAAAAATTGAAAAGAAGGGTGGCCAAAAAATTCGGGGGCTCGGTAAGGAACTTTGGAAAAAGTTCATATTCTGAATTGTAGAATAATTAAGTATATTATTAATGCTCTAATTACAAAATTTCAAATGTTTTGATCAGTTTTGTTTTACTTACGATTGTTAGTGGTGAACTACTTTAAATCCTGGAAACGTCGTTCAAATTCTTAAACAACTATTTACGTATCAGCTAAAGTATTTTTCTTAATAATTAATTATTATGTTAATTATGTTTTACAACATTAAACACAGTCATCGTCTGTGCGGTTGTCAACGCGTCAATGCGTCAAAGCGTCAACATCCGTGAATATTGAACAAATCTGTCATTCGGAGTTGACGTTGGAGTGACATTCTCGGCGTATGCCTTGCGGAATTTTAATTTACACAATTATACTAAATCTACGAATATATCGCAAAGCGTACGTGCAATGAAACAATATGGAAAGCACCAGGGCCGTATTAGGCCTGTCTCAGTATGGCACGTAATTCAACGAATTCCGGCCGGACGTATACACGCTACTACGCTTTACCTATCCGAACCCTGTAAATGTACTGAGACCTCGCACACTGCAAGCGTCAAAGCTGTCCGAATACGGGCGGTACCTACCTATCACATTAGAACTGTATAACAGCGAATTTTAACCAAGTGTTACCACCGCCACAACGCTAACCTATCCGATCCTTTATAAATGCTAGCCCAATTTTTACCCTCGGTAAGAACCGCCTCCGTGCCCTCAAATAAAATATTTGAATTTTGAATTTTTTTTTTTTAACATATTCCATTATTAAGTAATCCAAAATTTCTACTCGTTTCCAATTTTTCAATTTCTACTCATTACAACTGTGTTGTTAGTAAAAGAACGAACGTGTTTACGAGTGAGATAAAACACACGACACGAACGTAACTAAACTGATTTTAAACTGGTTTTGAGCATATATTCAGCGACTAGATTTCTCGGTCGCAGTGCATTGTTTACGAATACTATTGAAAAGTATTTAAATACATACATACAATCAAATATAACACTCTGTTTTGCTATTACTAAAAATTCTATAGAGTCACGGTACACGGCTCGACATGGCTCGTGCTCGTTTTCGTTTCGCGTTTAGTTTGCAATCAGTCGACTCGTGTGCCTTTCCTCGTGTTTTATCTGACTCGCATACACTTTCGATCTCTCACTAACAACAGTTGTAATGGCATTCGCTTCGGGTAGATTCGGGCTGAGGTTTGCAACCAGTCGCGTCGTGTGCGGATGGCCTAACAACACAGTTCCATTCTCATTCGGTTCGGGTAGATTCGGGCTAAGGTTTGCAACCAGTCGACCTATGTACGGAGGACCTTGTGGTACTAGAGTGCATCTTTTATTTACACTGGATTTTAGATTTATTTTTGTAGCTTTGTTCATAGTTAGATGTAATTAGTAAGCAAATATTCAGTGGTGTAAGTAATTACATATTCCTCTGTTCCTGATAACTCGAATTACAATGCTCACCATGCACCATACCAGGATGATGGGTTCTTGCATGCGAAGCAAAGAACACGTTCATATTTAAAATCCAAATACCGCACTGTGACGTAATAACCCGTCGTTCTCAACCAGCTCTTCTAAACCACATTACATTAATTGCGTAATAATCACTTATGGAAATTAATTATGTACCCGTAAATGTTCATAAGTAGGTGGTTTTGGTTTTACACACCTCCCGCCCCTCCTCCTACCCTTCCCTCTTCAGATCACGTTCTTCCGCGACAATTTATAGATTGATATATATGTGGGACGTTTGTTGATTTGGTTGCCTTTAATATTAATTGAATTCGTATGTTTCCCAGTGCACTGCATTTGAACAAGTCAGAACTAGTTCTTCCTGAAAAATAGAAAATGATACAGAACACGTTCAAATACATATACTCAAAATGCAAATACAAAATAGTAATTACCTATTTTATATTTTGTATTTAAATATCTTTTAAGAGTATAGAATTTTATATTTTATTTGAAAACTTTTACAAACCAATTTCCTATTTGGAAAATACAAAATACTTTTTTCATTTTTGTTACTTCATAGTGATAATCAATAAACATTATTTTTTGAATATAAACTTAAAAGCCCACAAATATTAGCACAATCATCCAACCACATCCAACCCGCCGATTTACGTCCGAATTCGCCGCCGCTTATTTCGACAGGCCTGAGGCCTGTCTCAGTATGGGACCGTATTTAAGCGACTGCGTATTTGGACGTAAATCGGCGGATTGGATGAGCTACAAAGCAAACCGCCTATGTGTGTCACAGATGTCTGTAGTCGTGTATTAGGGGGTGTATTGGAGTTCTTTAGCACTTATATAATTTATCATGAGACCACACTTTAACTTTAATTTTTATCGATACACTACTGGCATTAAAGGGACTTTAGCATTTATTATATATCTGAGTTCTGGTGGGCGTGAATTTAAATTTAGTTCTATCGTATTGGTATCGGTATCGGTGTCCATGATTCACTGAAATACAAACATAAACTGCATGCAGAACATTGCGACGTCGCCGATAGATTTCATTTGTACCGTATTGCAGCGTAACGACAAGCGATGTTAGGTATCCCCTCCAGTCTGAGGCGGCTGTTTGCATTTACAAAGGTTCGGATAGGATATCGTTGTAGTAGTGGTAACGCTTGGATAAAATTCGCCTTTATACGGTTCTAATGTGCGAGGTAGTGCCGCCCGTATTCGGACTGCTTTGTAGCGTGCAGTCTGAGAGCTCCAGAGCGATCTCATTACATTTACATGGTTCGGATAGGTAAAGCGTAGTAGCCCGAATACATCCGGCAGAAATTCGCTTTAATACGGTGCCATACTGAGACAGGCCTGATAGCTACGTAACGCCCGTATTCGGACGGCTTTGTCGCTTGCAGTGTGCGACATGCCTTACGGTTACAGAGCAAACACCATTTATTTAATTAAATATAAAATTTTAGGTAATTAACCTCAGGTGATTCTCCAAAATAATCTGAATAGAAATTTCTGTGAATTATTTTTCCCATTTGTGTTGATGTCATCAGAGCTAACAATTTTTTAAAAATAAATTTAAGAAGGCTGAGTAAACCAGAGCCGAATTAAATAAATTTAACTGTTGACTTTGATAACCACTTATAAAGTTAATGAATATGTTTACGTAATCGCTTGTAAATCACGAGACCATGACCAATATTTGGAACTAGCGCTGCATGCAAATTAGGCAATCCGAGCTCGTGGAAGACAAGACCAGAGGTCTCACTCATTGTGTTCAACGGATGCTCGAATGTACCGTTCACAGTCATAGTCAGTCACAGCAGCAGAAGCAGAAGCAGAACCTTGATATTTGAATATGTGATGGTCTGCAATCAGACCCGCATCAAACTGTTCAAAGAGGCATTTGTTGGGGTGATGACATTTTTCAGTGACTAAAACAAATGTTATTTTAAAGAGGGGGTTATGCGTTTAATAACTCCTTATATTTCAGGAGATATTAACAATTAAAAAAGTAATTTTTTCTCTTTAATATTAAAGGGATTCAACGTTGGACAACATTCCAACTGCATGTGACATCACAAGCGCTAGTTGCTATCTCTTTTATACAACAGAGCGTAAAAGAGATAGCATATTCAAGATAGAACACTGACAAATCTCTGCCATATGCATTTTAGCCAAAATATCAAATATTATTTTGGAACAAGGAACAATAAAATTCTAATATTATGTCTGCCGTAACAGGGTTAAATAAAATAAAAACTTATTATTCTTTGCCTTGATTTGATTATTTCGACTACCAACAGCTACAAATACAAATATGGCCGACCATTTCTAGCGCTAAAACTAACGAAGAAACGGAGTTAAATTATGTGGCAAATGAAATACAGTTAAGAAAATACAACCATTAGAATAAGAAACTAGACGTAGCCAAAACACTTAATTAATAGATCTTATTTATAATAGAATATACTGTTTGTTTATTAATAAAATTAGAAATAGTATATTGTGTTTATTCTTAAATATATACTTATTATAATAAGTGCTGTTTTTTTAATCTATCATAATTTAACAAATATAATGTATTCTAATATTCTATTAATGCATATAATTTTTAAAATTCAATTGTTAAATGACTAAAAGTTCTATAAAACTAATAAATAGAAGAATATTTAAATTATTATGGAAACTCTGTATTCAATATTGAATTTGTACTATACTAAGATAAATGCTTCCTTTAAAATCCAGAAAAACGGTAGAAATAATAGTTTAACCAGATAATCATATCCAACTTACAAAAAATTATTTAAATTAATTTAAATTTCCCGCATTTTGCTAGTCTACAAAACGTTCTACACAATATATTCAATCGAATGGAGAATGTTAGTTTCGATTGTATTCAGGAATGGTGTTTTCAATTGTGATCGAATCTTACTTCACTCGTTTCGATCGAATCTGTTCGATTGCGAACATTGCTCGCAAAATTCAGGAATAGGTCCCCAGATGTCTTAAAAAGTCTCAAAAAAATTTCATCAATTTTTATTAATTTTTCTAATTGTTTAATAATACAGGAAACTGTCCGGCAAACTGCGTGATAAGATTAGTATCAGAACTTGACTAACTTTACGAATATTTTTTCCCGTGGGATAGATTATACGCGTATGAAGTTATTTTCCATAATTGATCTCCTAGAATACCCTATTAGATTTCAAGGTCATAAGCATTTAATAATTAACATTTAGACACTAATTTTTCTATAATTTTATTTGCATTTAAAATTAAACCTCATTAGTGAAACTCAGAAAATATTTATGACCACGGCACTTATCGTGCAATAAATTATCAGCCAAACAAGTAATGGTTTATTTGTATTTAACAGATGATTTCCGAAGATGGGTAAAGAACCTGAGAGCCAGGAACCCCGCAATCGAAATCATGTATGATTGGACTACGCCAATTACGTTGAATTAGCTTGTGGCTAGCTAGCACGTGTGAATTTCAACAGGTACACTTCTTAATTATCAAAATGTGTATTAAAAAAATTTCTATGTTTAATATCTAGCACATGTAATACAAAAACAGTATTCGTCGTCATTTGCTTCTCATTCGTAACTTACTGGCAACACGTTTTCTATTTCCCACACAAATAAAATACCGTGTTTTTAAAGTTTGTGATCTAACTGAAAGAACTAAAATTAAATTATTTAAGGTGCTAACATTTTAATTAAAATAATTGCTTACACTGGAATCTAATCCGCCTCTGTTATTAAACTGTTGATTGCACCCATTAATTAATAAATACAATTTTGTGCATTCTGTATGATACACATACGTGCGACTTAAACGTGCAACATCCAACATTTGTTGTAAGAAGTTGTGGAACACGTCCACACTAGTACGACATGCAACTTAATACGTTGGAAGCTTTCATATTTCTAACGAATTCCTTCAACCTACTTTAGAAAAAAAATGTTTACAAAAAAATGTAATACAACTCAGGTTATTTAACAACGTCTCTGCTAACTCGTGACTAGTCTATTATGTGATAGATCTACTTCATTTGTCCATTTACTTAGTACTTGTTGTTAATTTACTAAGTAAAACTAAAAAGAACGTCAACGCACAATGAGATTATACTGGAGACTGAGTAAGTACTCGACCCTTTTGTTTGAGATCACATTCAAAACCGTAATTTATTTAGATGTTACACCTTGGCTTTGAAACATTTTTGTTTCATAAAAATACTACCTAAAATTTTCAAAAATAGCATAAGTAAGGATTTTATTGGTGTCGCATGTTTATGTCGTACTAGTCTGTACGTTAAAAGTGCAACACATTTGGTATACTCATGTCTAAATAATGTCAACTTATAAATGAAAATATATAAATGTTGCATGTCGCATGTTTATGTCGCACCAATCTGTACGAGACATTATACACTAAATATATTATGAAGCAAGTGTTCTTATGTTTTTACCTAGAATTTGTAGTAGTCAGGGCCCTTGCGTAAGCGCCGTAGGGCATGGGGTGACAAATCAATGGGCAACAAATATTCGCACAAAAGGTTTGCAATATTGGAAACACCGAACATCAAAATGTCTTTCAAAACTAGATTCACATAAGCGTGATTCATCGTTCCGGTTCAATGAGGTAATGCAACAAGTAAATAATAATACAACAACTGACTTATGACTTCAGTATTTTCTTCCTGGTCTTCGTCACCTTAACAATTTGATATTGTTGCAAATTATTAGTAATAGATATTTTAAGCTTGATGGGCTTATATCCTATGTCTTAATTTCTATAAAAGTGTACTATATATTGATAAAGTTGGTTACTAAAACCTCAAATACCCAATTATTTGTTAATAACTCCTTATATGTTAGGAGATATTAACAATTAAAAAAGTCATTTTGTCTATTTAATTATTAAAGGGATTCAACGTTGTACACATGTTGCTATCTCTTTTATACAACAGAGCGTAAAGAGATAGCATATTCAAGATAGAACTGTGGCAAGTTTACAGGCTACCAACCTTACAGCTCATAAATCTCTGCTATATGTATTTATATAGCAAAATATCAAATATTATTTACAGCTGTTTCAAGGAATAATACAATTCCAATATAATGTTTGCCTTAACAGGGTTAAATAAAATAAAAACTGACTATTTTTTAGCTTGACTTGATTATTTCGACTACCAACAGCTACAAAATATTACCCCAGCACTGACCTACTCAACAAATAACTGACGTTAAAATGCATTTCACGTCATGCAAATATGGCCGACCATTTCTAGCGCTAAAACTACAATTCAAATTTTTAATTGCTATATCTCCGTCAACATTTAGATATTTAATAAAATAGACACGCCAATACAAAAAATCGACCGCTATAAAATGAGGACACAAACCCATTACACCACGTGGTGTTGCGCAACAAATACAAGTCTGTCTAAATACATCCTTGTTCCTTACTGTAACCTTCCCGCTTCCACCCTTCTTAATTGTATTTCCTTTTTGAGGAATAAATTATTTTGTATGTTTCTAAACTTAAATAAAAGTTTCGGTAATTAAAAGGTTGAAAATTGTTCAATTAATGTATGTCACCCTCCCTCTCCCTCCTTTCTTCTCTTGCCTTTGAAATATTTGAAATGGAGTCAACCAGTTTTGTAATTATAAATTTAAGTTTCGGCTTTGTATTTTTCTTTGCGTCAAGGATGTGGAATTAACAAAAGATTAGGGTACTGTATATACAAAGATTATTGAGAGGGGGGCAGATCCCCTTGGAACCTCATTTATTATTTCGTTCCAACAAAATCACTTTTCTTACGATTGTTTTGAAAAACTTAGAATTAACCTCCTTTTACAATTTTTGATAAATATCAGCATTAAACATCGTAATACACATGCAAATTTTCAACTTTCTATCTTTTACGAATTAAAAATGATATAGGAAAAAGTGATTACATTTTTTCCTGTTTTTCCAAATTTACGGGGTTCTAGAGAATTCAGCGAAAAATTCGAGGACGCCAAAAGTTTCAGAATTTTTTTCGCTACGAAATAGGAAATTTTCAGAAACATTAACGGAGCCGTTTTCGGGCCACCATACGAATCGCGTAAACATATAAGAAAATAAGAATATAAGAAAAACATATAAGAATATAAACATACAGTTTGGAACATTATAATTTTTTATAAAATATGTTCAAAATGAGCTACTTTTGATCCTTGTCGACGTTCCTCACATAACCTAGTGACTGCGAAACAGTGCGTAAGACAGCACTATTTTTTTATTGTACATATGTTATAAACATATTAATTACACCACTGCTTCTTTCATATTACGAGTACATTTAGACTCTCTGTTCAATTCGGAGAACTGATATGAACGAACGGGCGTGTATACGGAAGCGTCCTTACGTATAACGCATTGCCTTTATTGAATGAAGCATGGAAGAAAAGGTAATAATACAACAGTCTGCTCAAAATATTTCAAACTGTTAATAGTACATTTTTGAAATGCTTTTTTTTATATATTTTTAATTTTAAAGTATTTCACAAGTTTTCAAGATTTTCTCGCTACTCAAATCTTTCCCCCGCAGTGATTAATTCTTGGAACCTCCGATTACATTACACTGTTAATTCCGTCTGAAACGGAAGTGCATTTATTTTATGATTAATCAGAAATATATTATGGTTAAAAGTGGACGCAAATTTCTTGAAATTGAGTCAATGCTAAATCTATGTATGTCCTAATAAAATCCCCCCGCCCAGTACTCCTAGCTAGAATACTAAGTAATTAGTGCATTCGCTAATGATATTGATATAAACTAACTCCGCTTATCAAATTTATTACTAATGTGATAAAAAATGCATAGTCAATTACAGAAACGCGGAATATTGAAGCCAGGCTCACACAGGCACAAAAGGAATTCTGTTTATTATTTTTGTATTTTATTTTTCAGGTTCTATGGATGACCTTGTTCTCGATGATCTTGCTTGCTAAGTACGGCGCTCTCTGACGATCTATGAAGAATTAAATATCCTTATCTTCTTAGATACGATTGTCAAGGTACGCTTCAACTTAAATTTTTGATAAAGTAAATAATAATTACTTGTTGGAGTAGCCCACACTGAAAAAAAACATGGTCAAAAGAATGTTTTACTGTCTTTTGTCTGTGGATTGAGTTTTATTTCAAATTTAACTCGTTCTATATTAATTTTACATATAACAACAAATAATTTTTTATATAAACTGACTAAAAAATATATATATTTTTTTCAATTTGTTCGTTATGTGACCAACTATTTTTCAAAATTTGGGATTTTTCTTTTTGATTTGTAAGTTAAGCCCATATACAAAATTTCAAGTTTATAGTCCAATTATTACTCTCGGCTAAAACCGCCCCTGTGCAAATAAAATTTTTGAATTTTGAATTTCTTTTTAATATCATATTGAATTATTACATAATCACTAATTTTCTCAACGCCCCCCTTTTTAATTTTTCAATTTCTAATTTTCCATAAATGTCAGCATTGAACACCGTAATACACATGCAAAATTTCAACTTTCTATTTTTTACGAATTAAAAGTTATAGACTAAACAGAAAATTATTTTTTTTTAGTTTTTCCAAAATTACTTATTTCCACGAAATTCAGCGAAAAATCCGAGGATGTCGAAAGTCTTAGAATTTTTGTTGTCTACGAAATAGGAAATTTTCAGGAAAATACGCGGAGCCGTTTTCGAGCTACCATACGAATCGCGTAAACATATAAACTTTCACTTAGAACATTATAATATAGGAGGATAATTTTATAGAATTCAACACGGAGTCAATAGCATAATTGTTTTTATAAAATAATGTCTAATCTTGTTCCTGCGTGAAAGCGACTTTATCACACGCGTTTTCCTATTTGCATATATCATTCCACAGAGTAACTCGGACCTTATGACGTATATATATTTACATTCTTGTCGTCCTTCTTTTTGACATCTTTCTCTTTCTTTAGGTGGTCAGTGTCTACAGTGGTCTACAGTACTGTACTAAGACCTGCGGTTACAGCATTGACGCGGAGATAGTGGGGGGAAGATGACCATGAAACTTCTCTTTGCAATCTCAGTGTTTTTTTGAATGAGTTGAATAATTAGGGATGTTGGTGGGGTATCGTCAGGGGGAGAGCGGGGGTTCGGGGTGTCCCTGTTTACAGCTTACCTGAACCACAACCACAAGGAGTTGATGTACGTAGAACTGGCGATCGAATAATCGAACGATCGAACAGTATTTAATGATTAAACATTTGCGATTTGAAGTTCAGAGTGGCGCGGAAAGTGATCGGGCACTAAGTGATTTTTAAGACATTCAGTTTCGAATTAGTGCTGTCATTTTGTTACAATTTTGTGAAGAATTTAGTGCAGTGATAAACGCGCAGTGTGTTCCAGTTATAACGCACTTCTAGACAACTCAAGGTAATTTGCAATTCTTGTAAATAAATTGTAAAAGAATATTTATTTTATTTAGCGCTACTTTTCACAAAATTTGATAATTGAATAGGAAAGAAAAGGATTTTTGATTTTAAATGAATGTACAAGTCTGAATAATCCATGTTTTTTATCTGTCTTTAATGATCGTTGTCAATCTCTTTAATCCGACGAGGTCAGGATCATGGCCGTACCGGATGAGCGATTTTTCCTTAACTTTAATGTAGTTTTAATATAAACATGGCAGATGAATCGCTCTAGATAAAGATGCGAACGATTAAACGTTTGTCAAATACATATACTCAAAATGCAAATACAAAATACTAAATACCAATTTTCTATTTGGAAAATACAAAATACTTTTTTCATTTTTAACATTTCATAGTGTTAATCAGTAAATATTATTTTTCACGTAGTAGTATAAAGTCTGATTTTTTGTTTGTTTATACTATGACATAATTTTCTACCGATTTATACACCTTTGCTACCGGTTACCTGGCAAAGCCAGTGCGGCTCAATGTTCATTGCAGTTAATTGTTTTTACCTGCTGTAGTGGACTTGCTCAAAAAAAAATCAGTCTTTATAAAATGACGGAGATCTGGTGGGCCCTGACTCTTGTTATATTAGTAAAATACGATTTATAATTTTTCATTTTAATCAGTTTGAGTTACATATGAATTGTATTTATTTTATAGCCTTATGCTTGGTACAGATTGGTGCGACATAAACATGCGACATCCAACAATCCAAATATTTTCATTCATAAGTTGACATTATTTAGACATGAGTGTACTAAATGTGTTGTACTTTTAACGTACAGACTAGTGCGACACTAATAAAACCTTTAGTTTTGCTATTTTTTAAAATTCTAGGTTGTATTTTTATGAAACAAAAATGTTTCAAAACGAAGTCGGTCTTTATCAAAGTGAATGTGAATATGCAATTCAATTTTGTGTAAAAACTACTAGCATTCTGGGATTTTTAATGTTTGTGGTGGATAGAAGTGCTATTTAGGTTGCCGATACAAAAAAAAAATCAGAAATATTTGAAAAATTGTGGTCATGGTAGTTAAAAACATCTTAAGGTGTTTCAATTTTCCAAAATTTTTTATTTTTTTTTCTAATTCGTAAACAAAATAAGATAATTTTTTTTTCTCGAGTTGTTATGAGCAGGAGCACCCTCTGGTGCCCGCTTATCGTTGAATATTGGGACACCCTGTATATATGCTCTAAGATTGTACTACGAATTACGAGCGCTAGACATTTGTCTTGCTGGTTTTTTGGTCGGTGTACCGCCTTTGAAATTTGCTACTCGGGGCAAGTTATTCGCCTAGATCCAGTGCTGTCTCATCGAAAACGAAACGAGCCGTCACTGCCGATCAGTGTGGGCTTCACTCTACGTTTTGTACTAACTTTTATTGTACTAATTGCAATTGTGATCATTACAATAATGATCCTTTCATTAGAGCGTTCATTACAACGGCATTCGATACGTATCTTATTTAATACACGGGTACATATTGACGAAGCTATTACCGCATTATTTTTTAGCATTTCATCAACCGCAAACATCATTAAAACCTTAATTAAGGCTATGACAATGTATTGTATTACAATAATACAAATTTCATGAACACAAAGGCCTTCACAAAGTCCTATTTTTTCATAAGTAATGATTAAATAAACTCGCACGTCAAACAAATTTTGTGCATTGCAAATAAAAGCTAATTGCGTTTATTATTTTAAAATAGAAACACCACAAAAAATATTATATTACTCCCATCTATGATTCTCTTCCGGTACTACTGTATATATCTCTCTGGGTGGTGTGTGTGTGTGTGTGTGGTCTCCGTCTCTCCGCTAATCCCATAGTGTGTGACGTTCGTATTTTTTTAGCGGTTTTGTCAGATCGGAAGCGATATAAGTTTGTGAATTATTTTGCTGTGTACATAAAACCAAACATTTTGGTCTTTGAAGTCCATTAGGTCGTGGTCATTCCAAGTTGTAGATTCAATTGGTTGTTTATCACCGCTACAGATGTATAAAAATGTAAGTAACACAGTTATATAGCATTTACAATAAGTACTCAACCTACGCGGTTATGAATTAAGGTTCGTACTTCTTTGTTGTTTTTAATGATTAAAATATTGGGAAGCTTGAATTAGCTTGTAGCACGCTAGCAGTTTCAATCTTGCACCCTGTGTTACAAACTTCTATGTGAAAGATATTTTCTACATGGGTGAGAAGCCGCATAATTTGAATCCGCGTATGTCGAGAACTTAGAATACGTGTATCTTTTGGAACAAATATCGTTAAAGGTGGAGTATAAAACCTAACCTTAAATCTAAAATGGTGCAAAAAAGGTCACCATTAAAAGTTTAATGGGTGTATTGAAATCTATGAACAAAATTAATTACTAACTGCGTTACGTTTTGAGAAAGCCACAAGTTAATTTGTAAAGCGAATAAATCATTTTAAATTAATAAGTCACGTTCTTTGTTACAGGGTAACCATGAATCGTTTGTATTCGGCGTTTCTGATTCTGTCAGTGGCGTCACCAGCTTTATCCCAAAGTAAGTAAAACTTTCAACTATTTCTTACATAAATAAATAACTACTAAATCCTTAATCTTTGATATACAGACACTACTAAGCCCCAAATTATACTTTACGCAGACACTAATCGACTCCCAAAATATGTATTTCTATTTAATCGAAGTTGAAGAATTTTACTGGGTGTTGTTTAGATCCCTTATTGGCCAACCCTGTATTCAGTAGTCCTTTAATAGTATTCTCTAATTTTTGTTTACTGGGTAATTGTTTTTATACCGACGTGACGTAACACCTAATCCAAAAACCGTCACATAAATTGACATCCGGTTCATTTCCAATGAGATCAACGGCCTGCTTTAACCAATGATGCAATTATTCATGTTTTGTTGAAAATTACCGCTAAACACAAAACATGAATATTAGCTCAATTCATCAAGCGTTAAGCACCTAATATGACTTATAGCTAAGTAAGTAAGAACTTCAACTTTTTTTTTCTATTTATTTATATTAATGTACAACAATATTGCAATTTATTGTGTGAAAATTTGAAGTCGATTGGAGTAAAACTGTCGGAGATATGGAGTTTTAAGTCTTCACCTCTATGGTCTAGTTCTCCTTACTTTGATAATTTTAAAAGCGTTTTCTCACACTTAGCTTTTTCAGAGTTGGTGTCTAGGTCAAAATCTACCAGATCCTTTTGAAATTTTGCACACTCCTTCTTTGCATAAATGTCGAGGTAACGCTATCGAGTTTTTTTTAATTGTTTAATTTTAACGTATTTTAAAATAACAAAGTTTCTGATTTTTTTCATAAAAATCGTTTTTTTGACTTTTAAGTGCTGTAAAAAATTGAAAAATCAATAAAAAAAAGAAAAACTCGACAGCGTTACGTGGAGAAACTTATCCACTAATGAAATCATTTTGGTTTCTTCGATTTTAGAAAATTCAGTGATGAGTTATGAGTGGCACCGCAATGTTACTTTTTTTTTGTGACGTCTGCGAAGGTTCGCTGTCAATGGCTCATCTCTTGGTATTTCTTCATGAAAATTTCACAAAGTATTCTTTAAATGTTATTTTATCATGTAGTAATTATAGAAATAATTATATATTAACTGTGTCGTCAAAAAACATTATCGAAAATGTGTTTAAACTAAAACATAAATGTGAAAAGGAATGCTTTAACGAAAACATGAAATCTAGATTACAATATTAAATAAAAACAGTAAATTAAATATCAAAACGGTATCTCTTCTAAATATTAAATTTGAATTTAAAAACATGAAATACATAATCTAATTTTAAGCCAACACATTTACATTGTTGACAAAGTTGAAAAAAACATTCTACAGTACGTCAATCAATTAAATTTAAAATTATTTTAGATAAGAACTTCCAACTGCTCTCAAATTGTTCCTTTTAACACCAAGCCACTTTTATACTCGTATTGGGCAACATTTTTGTGTTAAACAAATTCGAAATCCATGTAACTGTGTCCAGCGCGATTATGACGCGACCGCTGACATATAACGAAACCAAATTTGTGGCTTGAGGTTTCTAATTATGTAACCAGACAAATTATTTCTCTCGAGCCCAATGCGAGACTCGTTCTGTTCTGGTCAAGGTCACTGGCGGTGTTTGTTTTAAAACGCTTACTGTCCATTGTTCATTTTTGTTTCTGTATAAAAGCCATATATTTTTTCAACTAGCCAACTAGTGTAATTTAAATCTTTAAGCACGCAGTAATGTTTTTTTTTAATAAAATACACCAGGGATGGCGAACCTAGCGCACACGTGATAATACTATGGTTAAACAAGGTAATATAACTGAATTTAAAAAGAAATCAATGATGTTAATTTGATTTAAAGGTTGGCTATCCTTGAAGTAAACCATTAAAAACTGAGTATACTATTTTTTCAGAAGGTATTCCCAAAACTAGTTTTACAATAAAGCTTTTTATTATGGTAAAAAATAATTGCGATAAAAATAGTCACCTTGATAAAATTTATCCATCAAAACTAAGCAATTCTACGAAGAATTATATTTTGTGAGTTGTAATTACAGTTTTAATCTCGGTATTGATTCAAGGACCCGGCTATAATGCCGACATTTCGGGATTTATTATTATTATAATTAATTTTTATTATTTACATAATTAAAAATTATAATTTAACGTTTTTAAAATATGTTTTTAACATGTAAGGCCTGTCTCAGTATGGCACCGTATTTAAGCGAATTTCTGCCTGACGTATACGGGCTACTACGCTTTACCTATCCGAACCCTGTAAATGTAATGAGATCGCTCTGGAGCTCTCAGACTGCACGCTACAAAGCAGTCCGAATACGGGCGGCACTATCTCGCACATTAGAACCGTATAAAGGCGAATTTTATCCAAGCGTTACCACTACTACAACGATATCCTATCCGAACCTTTGTAAACGCAAATCGCTTGTCGTTACGTTGCAATACGGTTCTTTTCGGGTCTATCGCGACATCGCGTATGACGAGTATGTTCAGCATGCTTCAGTTTATGTTTGTATTTCAGTGAATCATGGACACCGATACCGATACGATAGAACTAAATTTAAATTCACACCCACCAGAACTCAGATATATAATAAATGCTAAAGTCCCTTTAATACCAGTAGTGTATCGATAAAAATTAAAGTTAAAGTGTGCTCTCATGATAAATTATATAAGTGCTAAAGAACTCCAATATACCCCCTAATACACAACCACAGACATCTGTGACACACATAGGCGGTTTGCTTTGTAGCTCATCCAATCCGCCGATTTACGTCCGAATACGCCGTCGCTTAAATACGGTCCCATACTGAGACAGGCCTAACTTATAAATCTACTATAGTTTACTCCCGTCGTAAGCGACGACTGTCTTTTGTGTGTGAGCTGAATTTCATTTCAAAGTTTTGTTTCATTTTTAAATTGAAATATTTACCTCGTTCTATATAAATTTTACACAGAACTACAAATAATTTTTCATATAATCTGACTAAAAAAATATTTTTAAATTTATGCGTTATTTGATCAAGCTTTTTCAAAATTTTTGTGATTTTATTTTCGATTTGTAAATTAGGTACCAAAGTTAGCTACCCTTGACAAAAACCGACTCCGAGCCGTCACATAAACTTTTGACTCAATTATTACAAAATCCAAAATTTGAACTTTATCTGTAGTTCCCCACCGGACCAACATTTCACCCCCTAATTTTCTTGCGGCACATGTCTTTGTATACAGAACACAGTATTGTAGATATTATGTTTTGACGGTGCATTTCTTTGAATTGGTATTATTTGTTATTGTTATAATACAACAGATATCGAAATACAATAGTATAGATATAGATATAGATATAACTGCATATAAACTGAGTAGTATAATAGTCCAAAATTCCAGGACCGGCAGACATCACTTATTTTCTGATGAAAAAAATGTGTAAGATTGAGAAGTGTTAGTATGTACAATGATCGTATGCCTACCTGCTAACTTGACCAGGCGGCCATTTTCCAGGTATCAGGTAATCAAGGTTTATGTCTCACTCACTCTCATGCGCACGGATAATGCCCTCTTGCTCCTACTCATAGAGGAATTAAAATTGGGTCTAGGGGATGTTTCCATCTGTAACGATTACAATATTCCTTTCGATTCATAGTAATGTTTAGACCGCGTATTATGGTATCCACGTTGTATAAAACCGCGTTATAAACAGGTCAACCCTACAAGTCGAGTCGATATCATTCTCAAGAAAATCCCGAGCTACACCGGGTTCCTTACTTTGAATAACTTAAGATTCTAATTATTAATACGGATCTACTCATACTCATATATTATTAGAATAAATATCAAACTTCAAGGACAAATAGGAAGTGATTAGTTATGCAACAATGCACTCTGGCATTAGAAACCACAAAATGAAAAAAATAAAAAATAATAAACAAGTAAATATCTACATACTGAAAAAAACAAATGTTGAATCTTCCTCATAATTTGAAATTAATGTTGATATTAGCATTTATGTATTATAAAAACCTAGTAGTGGTAGAATTATGAACTGGATATCATTTATTCAGAGATGTGAGACTCAAAATGCAAATACAAAATAGTAAATATCTATTTTCTGTTTTGTATTTAAATATTTAAATAAGAGTATAGAATTTTATATTTTATTTGAAAACTTTTACAAACCTATTTCCTATTTGGAAAATACAAAATACTTTTTCATTTTTGTTACTTCATAGTGTTAATCAGTAAACATTATTTTTTGAATATAAACTTAAAACCACACCAATATTAGCACCATCTATGATCTAAAAGTCTTAATACCTCCTACTACCCCCACATGCGACATCCAACATTTATATATTTTCATTCATAAGTTGATATTATTTAGACATGAGTGTACTAAATATGTTGTACTTTTAACGTACAGACTAGTGCGACACTAATAAAATCCTTACTTATGTTATTTTTAAAAATTCAAGGTAGTATTTTTATGAAACAAAAATGTTTCAAAGCTAAGTCGGAACATCTAAAGAAATTTCGGTTTTAAATGTGATCTCGAACAAAAGAGTCGAGTACCTATTCAGTCTCCAGTGTTTAGTAAATAAATTAAAATAATTGAAAATGGTGTTTAAATGGACAAATGAAATAGACCTAAACTGAGTTTGACAAGCGTAATCACGAGTTAACAGAGATCTTGTTAAATAACAGGGTTTTATTACTTTTTTGTAAGGTTTGCAACCAGTCGCTTGGTGTGCAGAGGCCCTAATAAAACTCTTACTTTTGCTATTTTAAAAAATTCTAGGTAGTATTTTTATGAAACAAAAATGTTTCAAAACACAAATATCAAACTAAATTAGGAATTTAAAATCGCCAGTATGTTCATATGGTTCACTGTTGCTGGAACGTGTATTTAGCAATCAATGAGACTCCCAAGTACATAATAATTTATGTGGTATTGAATTTAATTCGATTGTACTCTAATTTGATCCAATCAATTCGTTACGGTTTTTCCTATAAAAGATTGTTATTTAGATTGGAAAATTGCATTGACCTTATATAATGTGGACATTGTTTCCCCGTCGATGAACAATCGACATTCCCCATTGTTTACGCTTTCTATAATAACAAAATGTAATACAAAAGACAGCTGTTGTAAATTTAACACAAAAACATTTCCATAGTTAAATATAATTCAAAACTATCTTTTATCCCTGTCGCAAGCGACGTTTGTCTTTTGCGTGTGGCTTTAATTTCATATCAAATTTATATTTCATTTTTAAATTGAAATATTTAACTCGTTCTATATAGATTTTACATATAAAAACAAGTAATTTTTTATATAAACTGATTAAAAAAATATTTTTTTAACAAAATAATAAAAAATTTCAATTTATGCGTTAATTGACCAACCTTTTTTCAAAATTTGGGATTTGTTTTTTGATTCGTAAATAAGTTACAAACGTTAGCCTATACACAAAAATTCAAGTTTTTAGCACAATTTTTACTGTCGGCAAAAACTGCCCTCAAATAAAATTTTGAATTTTCTTTTTTTAATAATATACTTAATTATTGTACAATCCAGAATATGAACTTTCTTCAAAGTTCACTACCGGGTCCCCTAATTTTTTCAACCCCCCTTTTTCAATTTTTAAGTTTCTAAATTTTGAAATATGTTCGCATTCAATAGCGTAATACACACGCAAAATTTCACCTTTCTATCTTTTACGAATACAAAGTTATACAGCAAATAAGAGCCCACTTTTTTCCAGTTTTTCCAAAATTACGGGTTTCCAAGAAATTCAGGGAAAAATCCGGGGACGCCAAAAGTCTTAGAATATTTGTCTCTACGAAATAGGAAATTTTTAAAAACTTCCCGGTAGCCGTTTTCGATCTACCATACAAAATTTAGTAAGAAACATATATGAATATAAGATCATAAATATACACGTGGAACATTATAATATAGGAGGATAAATCGTTGCCATCGACGGCAACGCAATGACAGATTGCAGCAGATTGTTCTTGTTTCACAAACCGACTGCGTCAGTCGTACGTCACTCGCATTATTCAACAATAGATTGGTCATTATTCAAAAATACGTTTTTTAAAGTAAAAAAATAATAACACATATTTAAGGTTATGTACAAATGAAATTAATTTAGGGAAATTCCTAAACCCAGAGTCCCATGTAAGAAAGAATAATTATTTAATAATTTCATAATTTTTGCAAATTGTTATGACAGCAGCGGACCGTGCAATGGTAAAGCCAAGGTAGCGCCTAAACCCGCAGTAAACAATGCAACAATGGCGCAAAATGGCGCAAAATGATGGGCTATTCCTTATTTTATTGTAAATTGAACTTGCTATGTGAATGTGTTTAATGCAATTATACTGCGCTCCATTATTAGCTGGTTCTAGTGAATATGATTGACGCGTAATGTAAACAATAATGACAAGATCTGATAAACCGTCAAGGTCAGGAGCGTGCTGACTCAGTGGTGTAGCGTTATACACTATTTATTTGTCCGAATCAATGTCCGAATGTTGTTCTACTCGTAATACCAGTTTAATTTCTTTCTCTGGCTAGAGCATTTACATATTTGACGGTTTCCACATTTTGACAGACTGCTTGTTGAATTACTTGAGATTTCCTTAACAAAAAGAAACGTAAAAAGTATTACATAATTATTATTATAAGCACTAGAATAATAAAATAACCCAAACGTTCTTTTCAAATTTTTAAAATCATAAGCATCTTTAGAATCATGAAAGTAACGATTTTAGGTCAATTCTAAACCTTTTTATTAGGTTAAATATTATTAGATTTCGTTGAAGTAAAATATTACTATTATTTATATAATTGGGGGAGATAAGGTTTCAAATTTTTTTTCCATTTTTTTATATTGATGTACAACATATTAAGTTTATTGTGTGAAAATTTGAAGTCGATTGGAGTAAAAATGTCGGAGATATAGAGTTTTAAGCATAGAGATATAAGAATAGAGTGCGCGAAGGGTACGGCCGCGTGTAAGAGGAAGTGATAAAGGCAAATAGAGCGGTAGATGCCAAGTGTACTATCTCTCTCTTTCTAGTCGAACCGTTGGACTGCTGGCTTGGCTGATTGGTGGTGAGAGAGGTGGTAAACAAGCAAGCAGACGCAGTGCTCGGCTAAAAACAGACACAGAGGACACTCGCCAGTTATCCCTCTCTTTGCCTTTATTGCAGTATTCAGCCTCTTGTGAACTCTATTCTTATACCTGGTTTAGTCCTTCTTTGAAACTTTTAAACACGTTTTTCTCACAAATAGCTTTTTCAGAGTCGGTGACCTCTCTAGCTCGAAATGTACTGGACCGATTCTTTTGAAATTTTGCACACTCTTTCTTTACATAAATGCCGAGGTAGCGCTGTCGAGCTGCATTTTAACGTATTTTAAAATAACAAAAAATCGGTATTTTGACTTCTAAGTCCTGTAAAAAATTGAAAAATCAATAAAAGCAAAACTCGACAGCGTTACCTGCAGAAACTTATTAACTAATGAAATCATTTTGGTTTTTCGATTTCAGAAAATCCAGTGATGAGTTATGAGTGGCACCGCAATGTTACTTTTTTTTGTGACGTCTGCGGAGATTCGCTCATTTTTTGTCTCATTTTTTTGATATTTATTTATGAAAATTTCACAAAGTATTCTTCAAATGTTATTTTATCATGTAGTTATTATAGAAACAATTATATATTAACTGTGTCGTCAAAAAACATTATCGAAAATATGCTTTTTTTTCGTTTTGACCTTATTCTCCCCTTAAGAATACGGTACAGTGGCCAAGTGCATTTATGCTATAAAGCAGACTGCTGCGTCTTCGGGTTCGGGATATCTGAACCAGCGCTATATTTTCTATGTTTGGTTATCAGCAAAGGTTATGAGGTAGCGATACCAAACCCAGTAAACATTTTGGAGTCACTTTGCCATCATATTGAAGATGCGTATAATTTTTTTGTCATAAAAGAGTTCAGTCTTTCATGAAATGTCTATTTCATCGACTACAAATGACAAAACCACTCCACCTGTCGGAATGCAAATGAAGATAAAGTTGATGCGAACTATAATTGAAGTGCAATAGTGATAGAAACATCACAAAACAGGACATTTCTCCAAATTGTTTACTGGGTAAATACTGACAACATTAAAGGAGGTCGTCCGTGATAGGACTCAGCATTGGAATAGGTCGTAAAATAAATTAAATTTAAATAACAAGTATTTAAGGTTATGTACACAGAATACACTCCCGTCCCCTATTGCAGCAACATGAAATACATCATTAATTTTTTGTAATAATAAATAATAATAGATTTATAATATCACGGCTGATGTAGCTATTAACTCGAACAACAATAAGATACCTTTAACAATTAGCGGTTCGTTATTTGTTCATATTTCAACAATGGACCTGTAATTCTATTATTTGCTAATACTTTTTTATTAAAAGTCCATCCTGTTGATATATATAAATATAATACATTATTTGTTACACTTTTAATTTACACGCTGATTCTGTCGTATGTCAGTCAGTCAGTCAGTTAGTATCAGTAGATCATAGCGCGCGCGTTAAAACGAATTGTTTAAAGTTGGAAAAATATTGTTTAATCAAATTTAAAAAATGTATTGGGCTTACGATTGGTGTTTAAAATTATATTTATTTCCTCATCTTCTTCAACTAGCACAAAAGAAAGGAATGTGCTTAAATACTGCGCCTATCGTGCTGCCAACAATGGTGCCAATTATTACTGTACCCACTACAGTATCAGTTCCTAATTCTAGTATTGTTTTTCCAACGGGACCTATAGTACAACCAACGAATCCGACAATGCTTACCATGCCAACATTACCGACCCTACCAACAATACCAACAGTTCCAACATTACCAACAATTCCAACGCTACCAACAATTCCAACGCTACCAACTTTCCCAACTCCTCCTACTTTAACACCAGTTCCTCCTACTTTGCCTACAATACCACCGACAAATTCAACTCCATTCCCAACGCCACCAACAAATGCTACTGGTACTCCGTTTCCTACTATTCCTCCTACATTACCTACAATTCCCACGTTGCCAACAATTCCTACGGTACCTCCAACGTTACCAACACTTCCTACGGTGCCTCCAACACTTCCGACACTTACTCCAGTGCCTCCAACACTTCCGACGGTCCCTCCAACGCTGCCAACATTTCCGACATTACCTCCAACGCTGCCAACATTTCCTACGATCCCACCAACACTGCCAACATTTCCGACGATCCCTCCAACACTGCCAACATTTCCGACGGTCCCTCCAACACTGCCAACATTTCCTACAGTACCACCAACACTCCCAACATTTCCTACAATACCGCCAACTTTAACACCAACAATTGTTCCAACAATTTTGCCCAGTCCTTGGCCAACTTTTCCCCAAACAACAAATTGTGTTAATTGTATAACACCCGCTGCAAATTTTCAAGCTATTAAATTTCCATCTGCTTCATTAGTGATGATTAACTTCCCAGCTGGAGATGACTGCCGAACACCGAACCAGGAGTCTGGTAACTGCATGAACATCAGACAATGTGGACCACTGCTGCAATTGCTGCAAACGACGCAGCAAAATCCCAACGCCGGCGATTTCCTCAGACAGTCAGTTTGCGGATATGAAGGATTTGATCCAATGGTAAGTTAGTACAAAAATAATTGAAAAAGAAGTCAAATTCGTATGGAGTTCGCAATGAATTCAAAGAACGAACTGGAGTTAAGAGTGGTTTCATTTGGATTATTTGCAGGTGTGCTGCCCTTCTCAGAGTAGAAACGTGGATCCAACACCACCCACCACATCCACACAGGCGCGTCTGTTAACCCTTGAAGATAAATGCGGACTGACTAACGTTTCGCACTACAAGGTCGTGGGCGGTGTAGACGCCGAGAAAGGTATGAAATCGTGCGGAGTAACTACGCGTCCCAATATCTTAATGAGATAAATTCTATAAAATAATTTGTGTTTATTTGTAGGAGCGTGGCCTTGGATTGCTGCTCTGGGTTACAAGAAAACACCAGACGCTGTTGTTAAATGGCTCTGTGGAGGAACGCTTATCACCTCCAGACATGTTTTGACAGCTGGACATTGTGTGTACAATAGAAATGATCTGTGAGTTTTTTAATCTGGGATATATATTTAGGCAGCGGATTCAAGTGAGATAAATACCTTCAAATTTTGTTCAAATATTTAGCGGTTTTGTTCGTAATATTAAATCACACGCGCTCTTGACATAAAACGGGAAGAATTCTAGAGCTTATATTTTGTAAATTATAATTGATAACTTAATGACTATAATTTTGTTGGATAATGGGGTTATGTTTCCATCTAAAATAATTGGTAGTGGATTGAAATTGTTGTCACGAATACAAGAAACATTTTCTCAGGAATTTGATAATTTAAAACGCCTAAAACACGAGCCAACATGATGATTAGCAATTATAGAGTGTTCAACTTATAGATATAGAGCATCTGGAGGCCGCGATTTGAGCAGACGATTTTGTATATAATTTCTCGGGCTTCCTGGGCACGTAGCCTTTTATCGCCCTTAACATTGTTCTGCTTCTTCTTATACGTTATATCCAGACAACAAGAATGATCTATTCATGGCTACTGCTCTTATAAATTTCGGTTTCTCAATCAAAAAGGCGGTGTAAACAGGAAGCGTCTGCGAAGTCTGTAGCACCGCCCTTTGGAGTCCATTTCTTGCCATTGCTGTATTTTTACATTGCCACAGAATATGGTCAGGATCTGCCTCCTCTTCACCACATTCGCATTTAGGGTTTGGAATGATTTTGTTTCTTGCTAGATGTTTCGGGCTCCAGTATGATTCATTCTTGGCCATTTTAGTTTGGCAAACCATGGCTTACGTTTCAGTATTGGTTGTATTTTATAAAATTCTATACCTTTATCAGAATTATTTCACTTATGTTGCCAATTTTTCATTTCATTTTTATCTAATTCAGCTCAAATTGAGCAGACGTTTTATTTTTGCTTTTTGGGCATAATTCATAGCGTTCCCCGTTAAATTAATTTGAGTACAATAAAGCCCAAACTGACATTGAAATTGAACCTTGACATTTTTAAAATACATCATAAATTTACGCTTCAGCTCCCGTGAAACTAGACTATGACAATGGATAATATTTGGCAATTACTGATGACGAATATTCATTCTAGGACGCTCGTTCGGCTGGGTGACCACGACCTCTACTCGGACGATGACGGACTCGTTCCTGAAGATGTCAACATCATAAAGAAGACAATTCACGAAGAGTACAATCCAACAGCATTCTCATCTGACATTGCCATCTTGTCTCTCGAGAGAGATGTACAATTTACAGGTAAATCTCGCTACAAAGTATATATATCGCGTTATACGAGGACTGGCAGCGCTATTTATCATTTAGGAACAGGATATTTGAGTCTTGTTTGAAAATGTTGTCAAGATGACCTCTAATATCAATAATACCAATATTTATAGTTCGAGTTGTGCATATACAATTTTATTTACAACATTGTAAGTTAAAATAATATCTCATCGCGAATGTTCCATTTACTCTAATGCTGAGTCCAGAGATTCGCATGTAGTTCAGTAAATCCGACGTTAAAGGGAAACCAACCGTGCGTTTCGGGTAGATAGCTATTTTTTCATCACGTAAAAGGGGCTAACCCACTTAAAGCATTTATATATGCAGAGAGAATGCTGGACCTGAAAGTTTGTCGAAAATGTGCGCGAGAGAGAAAGGTATATGTTCCTATTTGTTCTCTATGAGCATGCGTCGAAAGTGACAGTTTTTAAGTCAGAGCTGTCTAGATATAATACATGACAGTTGTTAAATATGACATTATATTGATGTAGAATAATGTAGATATGTATAAATATAAATATAACTAAAAACGTGAGTTCTGTCTACTCTAAATATCAACTGTGTTAGCCGTTATTCCTACAGCGACATGAGTACCAACTAAAGAGATAAAATTTCTTTACATATTTAATATTTATTATATCTTAATAGAATATTATTATTTATTATATCTAGACAGCTGTCACTTTCGACGCATGCGCATAGAGAACAAATAGGAACATATACCTTTCTCTCTCGCACACATTTTGGAGACACTTTTAATCTATAGGAAACATAGGCTATTCACTCTCCATATATATATGCTCTAAGCCTGTACTAAAAGTTAAATTTTCGAGGCGTCCACATTCGACGCCATCTTGTAATTAACTATAATCTGTTATAATGGGATTGTGTCCTCATTTTTTAGAGGTCGATTTTTCAATTGTTGATCACCATATTTGTATGACGTTAAATGCATTTTATACGTCAGTTATTTGTTGAGTATGTCAGTGCTGTGGTAATGTTCTGTAGCTGTTGGTAGTCGAAATAAACAAGTCAAGTCAAAAAATAATAAGTTTTTATTTTATTTAACTCTGTTACGGTAGACATAATATTGGAATTTTATTGTTTCTTGAAATAGCTGTATATAATATTTGATATTTTGATATATAAATACATATAGCAGAGATTTATGAGCTGTAAGGTTGGCAGCGGTTGTGATGTCACATGCATTTGGAATGTGTACTACGTTGAATCCCTTTAATAATTAAAGAGGCAAAATGACTTTTTTACTTGTTAATATCTCTTAATAAATAAGGAGTTATTAAAAAATAATTGAACATTTGAGGTTCTAGTAACCCACTTTATCAATATATAGTACAGTTTTATAGAAATTAAGACATAGGACACAAGCCCATTGCTTATCTTGAAAACTATAATTTAAACAAAAAAATTGTAAAGAGCTTTTTTGTAGATAATAGTATGTATGATCTAAAACTTTTCTGAATAACTTTTTGTTATAATTTTTATAATAGAAATGTTATAAGTAGAAATAAATGAAACAGTACTGCAATGCAGTAGCTGACTGTCGAATAGTAGTGCTCCGATCCAGAAAATGTAAATTTAAATACAAATTTACTGTTTCTCATGATGAATAGAAGCCTGAAATGCACGGTTCTGATAACTGATTTCCTAGACTAATTAGTCAATGGACATTAAATGTCACAGTACTATTGCGAAATATTTTACTTCCGTTCTGGCTGTGAAACTGTGACCCTATTCAAAACAATAGCCACTAGCAGAAGATCTCACTGATAACAACATAGTGGACATATATCAAATGGCGTCTATAATATTGTGATTATGACTAATTAGCAAGTTATTACACGTTTGTGGTGTGGTCCTGATAGTCAACTTTATCAATGCGAGTATACGTTACATTTCTATAAAGATTAAGACTTTGTTGTAAATGTAATGGGCTTGTGTCCTATGTCTTAATTTCTATAAAAGTGTACTATATATTGATAAAGTTGGTTACTAGAACCTCAAATGTTCAATTATTTTTTAATAACTCCTTATATTTTAGGAGATATTAACAATTAAAAAAGTCATTTTTTCTCTTTAATTATTAAAGGGATTCAACGTTGTACACATTCCAAATGCATGTGACATCACAACCGCTAGATGTTATCTCTTTTATACAACAGAGCGTAAAAGAGATATATTATTGACAGAACTCTGACAATTTTACAGGTTACCAACCTTACAGCTCATAAATCTCTGCTATATGTATTTATATATCAAAATATCAAATATTACTTACAGCTATTTCAAGGAACAATAAAATTTCCATATTATGTCTGCCTTAGCAGGGTTAAATAAAATAAAAACTTATTATTCTTTGATTTGACTTGAATATTTCGACTACCAACAGCTACAAAACATTACCACAGCACTGACCTACTCAACAAATAACTGACGTTAAAATGCATTTCACGTTATACAAATATGGCCGACCATTTCTAGCGCTAAAACTACAATTTAGATTTACACATTTATTAACATCAATTTCAATCAACAATTGAAAAATCGACCGCTAAAAAATGAGGACACAAGCCCATTGCTTAAACAACACGCCACTTTTAAACTTCATTTTCTTATTTTAATCACCATAATATGCACGAATAGATTAGTCACAATAAAAACGTATCTGCTACATAAATGTTACAAAATTACTGGGTTTTCTTGCACTATGATAATAATATTGTTATCAAGTCTATTTTAGAGAATTTAATGCATTAATACGAGTATGTTATTACAGATTACATAAAGCCAGTTTGCCTTCCATTGACGGACGAGCTGCGGGGCATGGACTACGTTAGACTGGCCCCATTCATTGCCGGTTGGGGAGCTCTCAATTTCCGTAAGATTCCTCCTCAATTGCTATTGTTACTATATTAGTAAAGTAAGCATTAATATTATTATTTTATTTTGTTTGCGTAGGAGGACCGTCCAGTGCCATTCTTCAAGAACTGCAAATTCTAGTTGTAACCAACGAAGAATGTAAAAACGCCTACGTTACTTTCAAAGACCAAGTTATCGATGAACGAGTCCTTTGCGCAGGATTTGCCAGGGGAGGCAAGGACGCCTGCCAGGGAGACAGCGGAGGACCATTAATGTGGCCAAAGGTAGAAACGTGGTTTAATATTTGCTTTTAGGTGAAACGATACTTAGCCATTTATTTTTCTAGCGAAATATAGATGGCGATACTATACAGCAGGTTAAATATTATCACAAAAACCATGTTTTTTTTATATTTAAATCGTTTTATGTAAGTAACTATAAACGCGAATCAAAATCTAAAGCTGCAATTAGTTAGATGAATAACGTATCTACAATTTAGGCTTTCTTCCACTGACTTTTAATGAGTTGGAACCGCAAAAATAAGTTTTGAAAAAAAGTTTTTAAGATACGTTATTCATCTAACTAATTGCAGCTTTAGATTTTGATTCGCGTTTATAGTTACTTACATAAAACGATTTAAACATAAAAAAACATGATTTTTTGATAATATTTAACCTGCTGTATAGTATCGCCATCTATATTTCGCTAGAAAAAATATGGCCAAGTATCGTTTCGCCTTAACATTTATTTAGTATACTCATTGCAACAGTTTGAGTGATCTTGTAATACACAACGTTCTTCTTCTTCAGGTCACTGCTACTAGAGACAACTTCCACTACATCCTGATAGGCGTTGTATCGTACGGATTCAAGTGCGCAGAACCAGGTTTCCCCGGCGTGTACACCAGAGTTACACACTTCCTGCCATGGATTGAATCACACCTTGACTAATTGTTTTATTTTTGTTGGTACTAACACTGTTCTCTGTTTGCAATAAACTCTTCCAGGAATTCATTATATTATTATTTTCATTTTTGTTTTATATTATTTATTAACCCTAACTTAATATTATATCATTCTATAAGACTAGTCAATCTAAGACAATTTTTTATATATATTTTATTTTATATTCTTTAAATTTTAAGTTTTAAACGTTTGTAATAAATTTTAACAAAATGAAATTGTAAAAATAATTGTTTCATTTGTTCTATAATGTTTGGTTAATTTTACATAAAATATCTTTCGCCCATGTAGTTAACATTTCCAATACCTAACTGTCAAGAGCATACAAGTTATATTCAATGATCACAATCTTCCGAATTTATCCAATTAAGAATAGTTAGACTGAAGCTTTAAATTAGCAAAGTTTAATCTAATATTTGATTGTTAATGGTGTATATAAGGTTGCCTTATTGCCAGGCGCAATTAAACTAATTAAATTTTAAAATTGCACCTTTTCATCATTTTTAACAAGATTATAGTCTTCCTTCTTCAAGAAAAAACCAGAAAATTTATGATTTTTTAAAGTCTAGTATTGAACCTTTTCATCATTTTTAACAAGATTATAGTCTTCTTTCAACCAGAACTAAACTAATAATTTATGGCAATGAAATTGATATGTCATTTATATTTATTATTTGTTATTTGTTGTTGTAATCAATTTCATTGCGCCTAGATAGTATGCAATCTAAGTAACACTTTAAAATCCCTGATGTATATAACAATATAACATGTATCAAGATTTATTTCTTCAACATATGCTTTTATTAATTAAGAACATTTTTAACTTTTACTACATCTGCAATGTAATAGATAATTCAGAGCGTGAGCTTCTGTACATCACATTTTTACTACAAACATTTAAATAGATATATTTTATTCAGCGTTTTTAACAATTTGATCCCTCATATCTAGAGCTAATTGTTTATAATACTTTTTATCAACTTTCAGAGAAGGAACCAAACGCATTTCATTCACAAAAACAACTCCTCCACGAAGTCGCTTCCAATCTGCAAGACGATCTGTAAACATGAAACTGAACATAAATACATCCATGCTACAGTTCTGCACATTTTCAATATCCTAATCAGAACCTACCAGCGACGAACTGTTTTATCTCAGCCTCCGAAGTGTCGCGATGTTCCGCCTTCATTACAAACGCCACTAGAAGATCGCCATCAGTGTCGTGGGGCACACCGACCACTATTGCATCTGCTACTCCAGGATGTGTGATTAGCAAGTTCTCAATTTCGGCGGGACATATCTGACCGTGGAATTGTTTAAACTCAGTAACCGAACTTAAGTAAGAACTACTGCACAATGGGCTTGTGTCCTATGTCTTACTTCTATAAAATTGTTCTATATATTGATAAAGTTAGTTACCAGAACCTCAAATGTCCAATTATTTTTTAATAACTCTTTATATTTCAAGAGATATTAACAATTAAAAAAGTTGTTTTGACATCACAATTGCCAGTTGCTATCTCTTTTATACGATAGAGTGTAAAAGAGATATATTCTTGACAGAACTCTGACAAGTTTACAGGTTACCAACCTTACCGCTCATAAATCTCTGCTTTATGTATTTATATATGTATATAATTTTATAACAATAAAATTTCAATATTATGTCTGCCTTAACAGGGTTAAATAAAATAAAAACTTATTATTCTTTGACTTGACTTGATTATTTCGACTACCAACAGCTACAAAACATTACCACAGCATTGTATGCATTTCACGTCATACAAATGGCCGACCATTTCTAGCGCTAAAACCACAATTCAAATTTTTAATTGCTATATCTCCGTCAATATTTAGATATTTAATAAAATAGACACGCCAATACACATTTATTAACCTGAATTGAAAAATCGACCACTAAAAAATGAGGACACAAGCCCATTCTGCGGTTTTCTGCAGGTTACCTGATAAGATTGGAACTTCAACATGTCCTTCTTTCGACTACAGACGAAGATCACTTCGTTGTCGTCGTAGTATCCAATGTCTCCAGTGTGCAACCATCCTTCTTCGTCAAATAGCTCTGCTGTCTTCTTCGGGTCGTTGACGTAGCCCAACATCATGCAGTCGTGCTTCATGCAGAGTTCTCCTTGTTGATTGGGCCCCAATATGTCCCCACTGTCGAGGTCAATAACCTGAGAGCAAAATATGTACTCAGTTTAAAGAAATTCCAAAGATACAACTTTTAAATTTCGAACTTAACGAATAATTAAGAACAGGTTCAAGAGGTCATGAACTTAATGCAATTTGGATAAATGAAAAATGGAAATGGACAGAAAGAGGAACCCCAGTAGAAATACCAATTTTCGAATTAGATTATTATTACTCAGGTAGAGGAACTCCTGCAAATATAACTATTGGCAAGGAGCTAAATATGAGTAACATATTACCTGAGCTAATAACTATAGACTTACAACAAAAATTAGATCAACAATTCCCGAATTATACAAAATTATATACTGACGGCTCAAAAGAAGCAGATGGAGTGGGTGCAGCAGTAGTAGATATTAACAATAGCAGAACTTACAAGCTTCATAATCAGTCATCCATAAATACAGCTGAGTTATGTGCCATAGACAACACCTTAATATTATCTGACTCGTTATCAGTCATACAGTCCTTAAGCAGTAAGGGAATTAGACAACAAAATTTATTATATGAAAGAAAATATAAATAGGGAAATAGATAAGGGCTGAAATATTAACCTAATTTGGAAACCGTCTCATAAGGGAATTAAGGGAAATGAAAAAGCTGGCCAACGGCCAAGCTAGCTGCTTCCTGTGATAACTATATTTCATATTTTATAAAATCAGATATGAAAGCTGAATTAGAAAAAAATGAAATAAAAAATTGTGAAAGACAAGTGGGATAATTCTGATAAAGGTAGATAGTTTTATAAAATACAACCAATACTGAAACGTAAGCCATGGTTTGCCAAACTAAAATGGCCAAGAATGAATCATACTGGAGCTCCGAAACATCTAGCAAGAAACAAAATCATTCCAAACTCTAAATGCGAATGTGGTGAAGAGGAGGCAGATCCTGACTACATTCTGTGGCAATGTAAAAATACAGCAATGGCAAGAAACTCCAAAGGGCGGTGCTACAGACTTCGCAGACGCTTCCTGTTAACACCGCCTTTTTGATTGAGAAACCGAAATTTATAACAGCAGTTGCCATGAATAGATCATTCTTGTTGTCTGGATATAACGTATAAGAAGAAGCAGAGCATTATTAGGGGCGATAAAAGGCTACGTGCCTAGGAAGCCCGAGAAACTATATATATACATATATATATATATATATATATATATATATATATATATATATATAAAAACTTTTAAATTTAAATTGGTTTATAAGGATACCTTAAGGCTAACCCCTTGTTTTAACTTTCCGACAGAATTAAATTGTCCCTCCCCATCGGTCATAGTAGTACATCCGCCAAACTCTGACATTCCAAATACAATTTTTACTTTACAATTTGGAAGCAATCTTTTCAATGTCAGAGCGGTATTCTCCGGCACTATACTTCCAGTAGTGTAGACGCCTTTTAAACTTGACAGATCATATTTCATAAAGTCTTTGTAAATGATCCACCGGTTGATGAGCGACACGGCGCACATAACAACATTTATCTGCAATCAGTGGTTGAATTAAATTATTACCCTACAAACAATTTTTCTAAATCTCGTATGAACCTTATACATAAAAATAAATTCAAATAAAACGGTCCAAGAATCTGAAAAAGTTCTTACAATTACAAGCATTACAAGTTTCAAAGCGCCTGATCCTCACGCTAATACTATAACACATAGATTTGAAAGAAGTTAGATAAATGCCACAAAAGTGTAGATAATTTAGTTAAGCAGATCATCAATTTAACATACCCTATCAAAAAATTAAATTTAACTTATACCAAAAATATCTATAACTTGCAAGATCTGCAAAAGAAGTTTTAAACAACGTAATTTAAGTTGCCTGCTCTTCAGGCTTAAAAATTTTCCATTTATTATTTAAACCTAAAGTGTCGTGTATTTAGCAGTAGTACACAGTTGAATTTATTGCAATATCCGAAGTAAATATTAAAACCAAAAATTTACAAGCTGTTTTTCTGTTCTAGGCGCGGGGCCCGTAGCATCTGCTACATCTGCTATATGAGTAATACTAAGCTACCTTATACTTTTCTACGTAACGCAATGACAGTTCTTCTGTTAGAGTGGTAGTATAGAAAATCCTGCAGGCGCCAGTTATCAATCCTCCGAAAAGTGTAATCCATCCCGTTGCCCAAAATAGCGTGTTTGATAAAAGCACCACATTCTCTTCAAAGAAAGAACTAAACAAATAATTACACTTTCGTTATAGATTTCTTAGTAAATGCGTAATAAACAAATAATCTATTATTTTCTCACCCAACCATTTGTCTGATGACTGTATAATGCGAGACTTGTACACCTTTTGGAACCCCCGTTGTACCACTCGAACAAACGATCAGCACTGGAGTCTTAGTAACGTCTTGAATTTCAGCAACCCTAGTGATGATTAACTTTAGATTACTTGCAATTAGTCTGTGAGACCACGCGACTTTAATTAGATATACGAGTACATAAGGTTTAATTGTGAATAATGTGCTTGAAATAAACAAAAATAATTCAACTTAAATACATATTATAAATCTCATGGACTTTAAGGGGATATTTAAATTGCATATTCTCTTCGCGCAATGAAATTGATATGTCATCTGTTGAACAAATAATGAACCGCACACATTTATATTTTTACTTTTTTTTATTTATTATTTATTTACTTTTTTTATATATAGTTTATCGGGCTTCCTAGGCACGTAGCCTTTTATCGCCCCTAATATTGTTCTGCTTCTTCTTATACGTTATATCCAGACAACAAGAATGATCTATTCATGGGCACATTTATATTCATTATTTGTTTAACAGATAGAAGACCAATTGTATTGCGACTAGAAAGTATGCAACCAAAGTAACTCTATAAGGTCCTTAATAACACACGCCTTGTATAAAACAAACCAGTGACAATTACGTAATTTTGAAATGAGACATTGACAGCGAATCTCCGCAGACGTCACAAAAAAAGTAACATTGCGGTGCCACTCATAACTCATCACTGGATTTTTTTAAATGAAAAAACTCAGGAACTTTGTTACTTTAAAATACGTTAAAATTAAAAAATAAAAAAAAACTCAACAGCGTTACCTCGGCATTTATGTAAAGAAAGAGTGTGCAAAATTTCAAAAGGAGTGGTCCAGTAGATTGTGGGCTAGAGGGGACACGACTCTGTAAAAGCAAAGTGTGAGAAAAACGCATTTAAGAGTTTCAAAGTAAGACGAAACCAGACCATAGAGGTGAAGACTTAAAACTCTATATCTCCGATAGTTCTACTTCAATCATTTTCAAATTTTCACACAGTAAACTTAATATGTTGTACAATAACATAAATGAATTAAAAAAAAAATTAAAAAGAAAAGTTGAAACCCCTTCCATGTTTCCATTTTATGTTCTGGTGCGCTAGATTGAATAAAACTCACTTAAAAGTTTGATCGGTTCCATTGTCAACCTGAAATTCTTGAAACGACGAGTGGGGCGACGACGCATTTGCAGAATATACAATAAGCTCAGGCGCCATTTTTAAATCTTCTAAAACCCTCTCTAAAATAGCAGCCTGTTCAAATTCGCAAAATATCATGTTTGGTTTAATTGTATTCAATAACTGCAGGTAATCATCTAAAAAATATGAAAATATACAAACGTGGTATTTATATAGCATACATGTTTATACAGATTCTATGTTACCTTTTCCCATCCCGATGGCTAGTACATTAATTTGGCAACCAGCAAAAATTGCTCCTATAGCTGTCGCAAATGTATCAGCCGTGTTTCGGGCGCATATGCAGATGACGTCAGCTAATTTGACTCCACGTTTTATTAACGCCTCAGCGACCCAGATACTTCTCCTGCGGAGCGAACAGAAAGTCTCGCTGGTTTCAGATGTGGCATTTATCTGCAATGTACAATACGATTTTACATGCGTTTAAAGTAATATACAAAGACACAGACTGCTATGCCTTCGGGCTCGATCTCCGGACCAGAGTATATTTCTCTAATTCCTAAACAAAATGAGATAATGTTTATTTTTTTTTTCTTGTGCAGTCATGAGCAGGACCACCCTCTGGTGCCCGCTTATCGTTGAATATCGCTAGACCTGAAAGTGTGTCCAAAATGTGTGCGAGAGAGGAAAGTATAGCTGTCTAGATATAATACGTGACAGTTACTAAATATGACATTATATTAATGTAGAATAATGTAGATATGTATAAATATAACTAAACTATATATAAATATAACTAAAAACGTAAGTTCTGTTCACTCCAAATATCAACTGTGTTAGCCATTATCCCTACAGCGATCTCTATGTCATTCATGAACGTATATGTTTTCACTGAACGATCACTGTTTTACCGACATACGAGCTTTGCACCAATTAAAGAAACAGAATTTCTTTACATATATTTTATTTATTATATCTTAATAGAATATTAATATTTATTATATCTAGATAGCTGTCACTTTCGACGCATGCGCATAGAGAACAAATAGGAACATATACCTTTCTCTCTCGCACACATTTTGGACACACTTTTAATCTATAGGAAATATAGGCTATTCATTGCTCTAAGCTTTTGACAAAGTCTGAACTTACATGTGTTATTTTCTCGGAATATTTTTCCATTTTCCTCAACAACAAACTGCCCAGAGATTCTTTTTCCAAACATTCTGGATAGTGTTCACCGTGGATGACGAACTCTTGGTTTCTGCTTGTCATGTCTGTCGGATGTCGGTTATCTCGGATGCTGCATGTATTGCACTAGTTTGATATCTGTAATATTTATGAAACGCAGTGCATCATGCACAACAACATTTTTGATCCGGACAACGCTGACGTTAGTGGAATATTTGATTAATTGCTCCGATAAGTTCAGTAAATGTCAGGTCAAAGATCACTGACTTCGTTGCATTGTAGGACAAAGTAGAACTAAAAGAACAAAACGATCATTTATAGCCATACGTGACGAGTAAAGCGTTTTTACTAGGTTTATTGTAATTTTGTGAATGCAACTTTAACTTCATTCGTATTTCGACAGGTGGAGTGGTTCCTCCATGTCTAGCCGATAAAATAGACATTTAAATGAACGACTGTGAGAAACTGAATTGTAAATGAACGCTTTCATGACAAAAAAAATCATACGCATCTTAAAGGCTTCGCACGAGCACGAGACTTCTCTCATCTCGTCTCGTAAAAGCGAGACGAATCTATCTTAATATGCTATAAACCATATTAAGAAGAAGAATAAGACGTATGAGATAAAAATAAACATTAAAGTGGAAACTTCCTTATAAGATAAAGTGTGTTTATGCGAAACGACTCGACTACACTCTAATAAAAAATCGTAATTAGTGTGATAAGTTCCACTTCAAGTTTAATAACGTTTTTCTCCAATCTTCTTTTATCTGTTTTTAATAACAAGATTATATTCGAAAACAATTAAGAGAAACTTTTATTAGGAGAAATACTTATTGCTAAGGTTATATAGTTATCGTCTCATCTGAAAAATTTGGAGAAGCATATATTAAACACACAACCATAGATTTTAAAAACATCAAAAGCAATGTAAACTTAAATTGTTCAATCAAAAGAACTAGGACAAATTTTACTTGAGATGTGTAAAACCGAGACACATTATTGATTGATAAGAAATCAGGTGACAACTTAAGTGTTTTCTCGAGTATTTTATGAAATTCCTAAACACTTAAATCTACTTAAAAGAAGATAAACTGACCCTTAAGAAATCTATAAATTCAATGGGGGACTTCAGTCACATTCTTTGCAGTTTTAACGCCAGTGGATTTCAGTGATACAGGTTTATATCTTATTAAGTATTTAATAAAACAAAATGGCTGCAAGTTCTGATGATCAATTCATCCTTCATGGGATGACGGTTGATATTCAGAAGCCGAGTAAACCTCTTGGAACATATTTACTCGAACAAATGGACACCTTTGGGGATAGAATATCGCTTGTATGTATTAGGTTGATTTTATTTATAGTTGATCTATTTCTAATACTAGTTGTGTAACCATTTCAAAGTACTTGACGGCACCAACCTGGAAACTACAAAAATGGCATTGAGCACATTGTATTATATATTCAATTTCTTCCTGCAGATAAATGGAGTAACTGGAACAGCTGTTACTTTCAAAGAGTTTCGATCTCGTTGTATTTTGATAGCAACAAACATGATGAAGCATGGAATAAACAAAGGGGACAACATCATCATGTGTTCTCGTAATCAATCAAATGCGTATGCTACTGCCATTGCAGCGCTATTAGTAGGAGCCCCCTTTAATGCTCTAGACCTAGGCCTAGGACCCGGTAAACTAATTGCTAAACTACTTAAAAAATACACAAATGCTTCCATAATCTATTTTCAATTTACAAACTCTTAGCGGACTTAAAGCACATGTTAAACTTACTGAAGCCGAAAGCTGTCTTTTGTGAACTTGAAGCCCTTCCAAACATTATGAGAGCTTTATCAGAAATTAAATTAGAAACAAAAATTGTTGTTTATCAGGAAGATAGTCCACATCTTCCTTTCAGTGAATTTCTAAAGGAGAATCCATCGGCTGAAACATTCAAGTAAATATCTTGCATACAGTTTTCTTAAATTTTACGAAAGCAACTTAATGATGGTAATAATTTAGGCCCGTAGAGTTTGACGACCTTAAGAAGGCCGTAGCCTTCATTGTATGTTCCAGTGGGTCAACAGGAATGCCTAAAGGAGTAATGCTGGATCACGAGTGTGTCTTAGGACACTTAATATTGATATCAAAGTAATGCGTCAAATATTTATTAAATCATCAAAGATGTATTACAAGAGATAAATGTGTTAAATGACTTAATGTTCTAGAGTGGAGCTGACTTCAGGCAGCGTTGAGCAGATTCTAGTCTTCACCACGCTGTATTGGATATCGGGACTTATTGTCTTGCTAAAGACTCTTGAATGTGGTCACATTTCAATCTATATACCATCACCATTTTGTGAACAACTTGCTTTGGAGACAATGGAAAAGTATAAGGTAAATGTAACATTCTTCAGTTACATTTTTAATAAGTAATCTTTAATTATTATTAATATAATATTAATTGTGGGCCTTTCGGCTGTACAATCTACATTAATATTTGTTACACCATTTCATAGAATTTCAACTTAAAACTAATCTTAACTATTCTAGACCTTTACCCTCTCCCTTCCTGTTCCTTACACATGCTTCCTTTCTGCCTGGACCTCCGTCTCGCACCTTTTGCCTTTCTTGACCCCTCCCGACAAACCCTCTATTATCTTTTCACTATACTTTATTCCTTTCAGACTTCATTTTTACTTTTCTGCCATTAACATCTCTCTGTTCAGAAATAAACCCTCTGGTTTTTCACTTCTTCCTTCTAATTACTTCTACCATTCATTTGTTTCCTTTCTTTCCCCCTTTTAATAGCTGCTCCACCTTCCTACTGCTGCCCACCCTGTCCACACACTCATCTCTAATGTGCTCCAGTGTGTAATTCTCTTCTTCTCAGTTCACCCAGTATCTACTTCCATTTTCTTCGTTCCACAATCTAAGTAATCTTCAATTGAATTATAATTTCAGCCAACAATATTGATGCTCTCTCCATCTATGTGCCACCGCTTGGCAAAATACCCAGAGACTAATAAATATGATTTATCCAGTATACGATTTGGGTTGGTTGGTGGTGGTAAGAGCTCCCCTGAACTTCTGTCGAAGATGAACGATTATTTACCCAACGGATTGATCACCGTTGGCTATGGCATGACGGAATTCGTTGGAAATATAGCCTTCAACAAGAATAAGAACTACGACTCGATTGGAAAGCTCTCAGCGGGGATGTCGTTAAAAGTATGTCGCCAAAAACAGTGTGGACAATAAACCACGTGCGCCGGAGGATTATGTGATTAATAAGTATCCAATGATTTCAGGTAGTCGATCTAAATACAGGTAAATCAGTTGGTGCGAACAGCGTTGGAGAATTCCACATTAGGAACAAATATGTCACACAGGGATATTACGATAATCCTGCAGGAACAGCAGAGACAATAGATAAAGATGGATGGGTGCATACTGGCGATTTAGGATACTACGACGAAGAGCTCAACCTCTACATTACGGATAGAATCAAAGAAGTTTTGAAATACCAGAATTACCCGGTAAAGAATTAGTAAACAACGGGCTTGTGTCCTCATTTATTAGTGGTCGATTTTTCAATTGTTGATTGTAATTGATGTTAATAAATGAGTATTTGCGTGTCTATTTTATTAAATATCTAAATGTTGACGGAGATATAGCAATTAAAAATTTATATTGTAGTTTTAACGCTAAAGATGGTCGGCCATTTGTATGACGCGAAATGCATCTTAACGTCAGTTATTTGTTAAGTAGGTCAGTACTGTGGTAATGTTTTGTAGCTGTTGGTAGTTAAATAATCAAGTCAACTCAAAGAATAATAACTCTTTATTTTATTTAACCCTGTTACGGGAGACATAATATTGAATTTTATTATTCCTTGAAATAGCTGTAAATAATATTTGATATATAAATACATATAGCAGAGATTTATGAGCTGTAAGGTTGGTAACCTGTAAACTTGTCGGAGTTCTGTGAAGAATATATCTCTTTTACACTCTGTTGTATAAAAGAGACAGCAACTAGCGGTTGCATTGGAATGTTGTCCAGCGTTGAACCCCTTTAATAATTAAAGAAACAAAATGACTTTTTTAATTGTTAATATCTCTTAACATATAAGGAGTTATTAAAAAATAATTGAACATTTGAGGTTCTAGTAACCCACTTTATCAATATATAGTACACTTTTATAGAAATTAAGACGTAGGACACAAGCCCATTGTTCATTTTATATACGTAACTACTCTACTGAGATATACCTTTTGATTCTTAGGTTTGTCCCGCTGAGGTTGAGATAGAAATCATGAGCCATCCAGACGTCGTAGATTGTGGCGTCGTTGGTGTTCCTCATGATATCTACGGAGATCTTCTGATAGCATTTGTTCTTCCGGCGAAGAACACCACCTTAACGGAAGACGAACTTAAGTCATATGTAGCAGGTAACATAACACGTATTCAAATATTTAGCGAGAAGTGTGTTACACTTGGAATTCATTGTCTCTATTCGTTTAGAACGAGTTGCGGACGCTAAGAAACTTAGAGGAGGCGTCATATTTCTGCAAGATATACCTGTACTTCCTTCCGGCAAAGTTAATAGGAAATACTTGAAGAACAAGGCTTTGCAAATGAAAGAAGAACTTTTAGCAAAAGCTGATTAGAGTAACCTGTAATAAAATGTATTAATTTATTCTGTAATATTTAGCTAGATAAATAAACTAACAGCAACATAAATGTTCAACCTTTTTTATTACAAAAAAGGTTAGGTCGTACATTTACGAAATATGAAATCTGGTAAACAAACATCTGTTAAATATTTTATTTTATAATTTTGTATTTTACAACATTCTGTAGCCGAAAGGAAACGAATGTTTTAAGGGAAATAAATGTGCTTATAAATTATTTACAATGCGATTGTTTGAAGACATTTTGCCGCAAAAATGTCGTTGAGTGTAGGTGTTAGTAGTGTCAACCTGAAAAAAAGGCCGAGATTAGATGAAAGTGATGATACATTAAGTGAAATTGAACCAGTTGATCAACAGTGTATAAAAAAAATCTTCAAAGTTTAAATTTTCTTTTAAATTTGATACAATTAATGGTAATATGCTTAGTGTGTGAAAAATTTTCTCACAATAACGAGAGGTGACGAGACGAGAGCGAGACTAAAACGATAATTATTTTTTTCTAAACTAACGAGAACTCGCCTTAAGAACACGCAAGTATAATTATGTATAAGTAGTGTAGATGTAGATGTATTGTAATATTGGACAAATGATTGTTGTTGTAATTACTATTAATATGAAGTCCACATGCGAGGTCAGAACACTCCGAGATAACTAATCTAGAGTGATGTAACTATGATTGGCACTACACTGAGTGATATGAAATTATAAATAAAGTACTTAATTGAATTAATTTACAGATTAGTCTATCCGTTTCCGTCTATAGTGTATGGTATGAACAACTTATAGCAAGTATACAGGATCGTATTCAGCTTCCAGCAGGCTCTAAATTGAAGCATATTATTGTTACATTGTTAATTGTATCTAGTCATAATTGACTTAAAGTTCAGGTTTATTACTTGTTTACAGTACGGACTCATAGACACTAGCCGGCCCTGGATGTATAATATAAAATGAAATGCATAAAAATATGTTATCTACACTTGAATTTCTTATTGCATATATCATGATAACAAGTTATATCATCTCAAGGTTGGTATCAATTGTTCAAGATAAAATCAAGCATGTGAAATGTACTTACGCACGTTCAACTCTTAGAGCATATATATATATATATATATATATATATATATATATATATATATATATATATATATATGGAGAGAGAATGCTGTTGCTGAAAGTGTGTCCAAAATGTGTGCGAGAGAGAAAGGTATATGTTCCTATTTGTTCTCTATGCGCATGCGTCGAAAGTAACAGTTGTCAAGTCAGAGCTGTCTAGATATAATACGTGACAGTTGTTAAATATGACATTATATTGATGTAGTTGAATAAACTATATATATAAATATAACTAAAAACGTGAGTTTTGTCCACTCCAAATATCAACTGTGTTGGCTGTTATTCCTACAGCCATTCCTACATAGAGATGGTCGGCCATATTTATGACGTGAATATTTATTAGATAGGTCGGTTATTTGTTGAGTAGGTCAGTGCTGTGGTAATGTTTTGTAGCTGTTGGTAGTTGAAATAATCAAGTCAAGTCAAAGAATAATAAGTTTTTATTTTATTTAACCCTGTTAGACAAACATAATATTGAAATTTTATTGTTTCTCGAAATAGCTGTAATTAATATTTAATATTTTGATTTATAAATACATATAGCAGAGATTTATGAGCTGTAAGGTTGGCACCCTGTAAACTTGTCAGAGTTCTGTCAAGAATATATCTCTTTTACGCTCTGCTGTATTAAAGAGATAGCAACATAGAGAACGTGAGGTCACATGTCTTGGAATGTTGTACAACGTTTAATCCCTTTAATAATTAAAGAGACAAAATTACTTTCTTAATTGTTAATATCTCCACTTTATCAATATATAGTACACTTTTATAGAAATTAAGACATGGGACACAAACCCATTGAAATTTGTTCAGCATGAATTTTACATCTGTAACTAAGTTTGCAGACAGTCCAGGCGCAGTTGAGTGTTAAATAATTCATATTTATATACACGAATACCGCCTTCAGGTTACCCTAATCTCATTAATCTTTATCGTAACATCCTTGTTTTGTGTATATCTGCTAATAATACTCTTACTTGTATTTTAAAACCTATATAACATGTATTTTTGCTACATCATCGTTACAAACGACAGACTCGATTGACAGATTGGACTGTGATGTGAGCAGTGGGCTAGCGTAGTTCAAGGTTCACCGCGTGAACATTTCTTGCGTTTGTAGTTTAACAGTATCCGCTAATAAAACTAAATTGCCTGACCAATACAGACGCTTGTCAAAAGATATAACACTTCAAAAAATATTAATCAATGAGATAACATCAAAATAATGTAATATAAATATATTACCTAAGTTATTTTTTGGTTGTCAACAAGTTTTGAGTGTCGATATATTTTTAGAAAGAATATTAAAATGCCTAATGAAAATGAGGAACAGTTTATTGTCCATGGACCAAAACTTGAAGTTCCCCATCCGAATCAGCCGCTTGGGAATATTCTGATGCACACCATGCGAATGCATGGAGAGAAAATCGCTCACGTAAGTAAATAATTTTAGGCAGTGGTGCATTTGTAGCTTCTTGGGACACTGAATACATTTCAATGGGCTTAGTCCTCATTTTTTAGTGATCGATTTTTCAATTGTTGATTGAAATGAAATTGATTGAAATAAATAAAGACAGAGATATAGCAATAAAAAGTTTGAATTGTAGTTTTAGCGCTAGAGATGTCGGTCATTTGTATGACGTGAAATGCATTTTAACGTCAGTTTGCGTCAGATATTTGTTGAGTAGGTCAGTGCTGTGGTAATATTTTGTAGCTGTTAGTAGTCGAAATAATCAAGTCAAGTCAAAGAATAATAAGTTTTTATTTTATTTAACGCTGTTAGTGCAGACATAATATTGAAATTTTATTGTTCCTTGAAATAGCTGTAAATAATATTTGATATTTTGATATATAAATACATATAGCAGAGATTTATGAGCTGTAGGGTTGGTAACCTGTAAACTTGTCAGTTTTTGTTCCTCCACTTAATTGGTAATATATTGTTCCAGATAAATGCAACAGATGGTAGCAGCGAAACATTTAACGCCTTCTTAGCGAATTCAATTTGTGTGGCTACTAATTTAAGGCTACAGGGCATTGGTAAAGGCGATAATATATCGATCTGTTCAAAGAATCAGTCAAACGCTTTTGCTACAGCTGTTGGAGCCGTTTTAGTGGGAGCTCCAGTAAATGGACTGGATGTTGGACTTGCTACAGGTTCAACACTTTACCACTAATATACACAAATGTAACATTTACGTAAAGTTTAGTAAGAAATATCCAGTTCAGTTCGAAGTTATCTTTATTTCATAAAACGAATTGCAGTATTCTCAGACTTCTTAGCTTCTTCAAATTAAGAGGCTTATTTTATAACTGCTTATCTAATGAAAGTATATCATAGTTGAACTACACTAGCTACTACGCAATAAGTTGAGGATCATCTACAGTAATATTGTTTTAATTTTAATAAAATTGTCTTTCTTTTCCCAGGAGATTTGAAGCATCTCCTAAACTTACTGAGACCTAAAGCTGTGTTCACGGAGGTTGAGGCACTTCCTGTTATAGAACGAGCTGTTACTGAACTCCAGCTGAAAACAAAGATAGTTGTCTACGACGACGTCAACACCAGCTATATTCCCTTTAGCGTCTTCTTGGAGCGAACTGGAACTGAACAGTCCTTTGTGTAAGTACTAAAATTATTCCTACAATAACTCTTGGGCATGTCTGTACTTTTATATCGGTTAATGTTATGTAATACTTCCAGACCAGCACAGTTTGACAATCTGAAAGAAGCAACAGCGATTATAGTATGTTCGAGTGGAACATCTGGGTTCCCGAAAGGTGTAATGTTAAGCCACCATACCCTTGTAGGACAAATTGTGGAAGCAGCTACAACGAAGTAAGTTTAATCGTAATGAAATCCCGAATTTCAGTCGGTCCTCATACTTGCTCAAATGGCTTAGTTCTCTTTAACCTTCTTGTCAGTCCATCCGTGTGCAGCAGGTGAAGCGCTTCCACGTTGACATGGTGCTGGAGACGTTGCTCGTGCTTTCTTGCAATTTTCGTAATTTCTTCAGCTACTGTAGTTATTTTGAGATCCCTATGTATATCGCTATTGCGGACATACCATGGTGCATTTACTATGTTCCTCAGAACTTTATTTTGGAAAGTCTGAATGCTTATGGAATCATATATCCAAACTGGTTTCAATATTAGTTTATACAGTATGAGTTTGTTATGTATGGATAATGTGGATTTGCGTCCCATTGGCCAGTACATTTTCTTATATCTTATTCCCAGTTCATCTCTCTTTTTCTTTACGTGAGCCTTCCAACGAAGTTTGGCATCTAAAGTCATTCCTAGATACTTTGCTGTATTCGCATACGGAATAGCTTGGTCATTTATTAGTACCGGAATGTAATTAGTCCTTTTGTTGGTGAAATTAACATGCACCGATTTCGTTTCATTTAATGCAATCTGCCATTTCCACTTACGTTGTGCTTCTTGCATATTATTAGCTATCGCCATTATATCCGTATCATCTGAAAACGTTGCCATTACAGTGTCACTGTTTGTTGTAATGTCACTGGTGTACAGTGTATACAGGATAGGGCCTAGTACACTTTCTTGTGGAACTTCAGCGTTTATATTTTTAATACTTGAGAATTGATCTTCTACTTCGACCCTGAACAATCTATAACCGAAATTTAACGTAAAAATATCTAACCATCTACCATTCTTACGCAGATCTTTTAAAGACATGCCAGATTTTAGCCTTGTGATGATGATGTTCGCAACGTTATACTGGGTTTCTGGAATTACCACGGTTTTTAGTACTTTAGCTGGGGGTGTTACAAGAATCTACGCTTCTGAAGGCTTCTCTGAAAAACTAGCTTTAGAAATAATAGAGAAATATAAGGTCTGTATAACTTCACTGTTAGAATGCTGAAATATTACAAATTAGATCAACCGCGTGTTTTTCTTAACAGCCATCAGTGGCTTTAGTCGCTCCAACGATCTGCAATCGCTTAGTAAAATACCCAGGAATTGAGAAGCATGACCTATCTCCAATAAGAGCGTTCGTCATAATCGGCGGGAAGTGTTCACCGGAACAAGCGTCTAAATTGAAGCAGTTGCTGCCGAAAGGATTCGTCTCCATGGGTTTCGGCATGACGGAATTCGGAGGTCCAATGACAACAAATTCGTCTAGACCTAGCGATTTGCGCACAACGGGTAAACTACTAAACGGCATCCAAGGAAAGGTATGTATTCAGCAACTGATATCATCCAAACAACGTTTACACTGGCATTAAATCATTACGAATTATTTTAGGTTGTTGATCCGGATACTGGTAAAATTCTGGGGGCAAACAAAATCGGGGAACTGTGTTTCAAAAGTGAGTACATCATGCAAGGATATTACAACAACCCAGAAGAAACCAAATCCACTTTAAGAAAAGACGGTTGGCTGCATACTGGCGATTTGGGATATTTTGACGAAGAAGGATTTTTGTATGTCACTGACAGAATCAAGGAAGTTTTGAAATTTCAAGGATATCAGGTAAAAATCACTTCGATATTTGTACAAAGGTGTAAACTCAAGGTGATCTCTGGTGGTGCACATTTATAAGATCTGTTTGTTTTTAATTGCGCAGGTCGTACCAGCTGAAATTGAGAGTGAACTAATGAACCATCCAGAGGTTGTAGAATGCAGTGTTGTAGGTATTCCACATGATCTGTATGGCGACCTTTTATTAGCTTTTGTCCTTTCGGCAAAGGGTTCCAAAGTGACTGAGGATGATCTTAAAGCGCATATTGCAGGTATATTTCACAACGAATTTATCATCACAGTAATGGGCTTGTGCCCTATGTCTTAATTTCTATAAAAGTGTACTATATATTGATAAAATGATTTACTAGAATCTCAAATGTCCAATTATTTTTTCATAACTCCTTACATTTTAAGAGATATTAACAATTAAAAAAGTCATTTATTTTAATTATTAAAGGGATTCAACGTTGTACAACATTAAAGATGCACCGCTATGTTGTTATCTCTTTTACACAACAGAGCGTAAAAGAGATATATTCTTGATAGAACTCTGACAAGTTTACAAGTTACCAACCTTACAGCTCATAAATCTCTGCTATATGTATTTATATATCAAATATCATTTACAGCTATTTCAAGGAACAATAAAATTTCAATAAAATGTCTGCCGCAACAGGGTTAAATAAAATAAAAAGTTATTATTCTTTGTCTTGACTTGATTATTTCGACTACCAATAGCTACAAAACATTACCACAGCACTGACCTAATCAACAAATAACTGACGTATACAATACATTTTCACGTCATACAAATGGCCGACATATCTAGCGCTAAAACTACAATTCAAACTTTTAATTGCTATATCTTCGTCAACATTTAGTTATTTAATAAAATAGACACGCCAATACAAATTTATTAACATCAATTTCAATCAACAATTGAAAAATCGACCACTAAAAAATGAGGATACAACAAGCCCATTAATAAACAATTACCTGCGCTTATATACTTAATTATTGTTTATTTTCTAGGTCAAATGGCTGACACAAAGAGGCTTCGCGGTGGCGTAATCTTCCTGGATAGTATTCCTATGTTGCCATCTGGAAAAGTAAATCGCAAACTTCTCAAAGCCAAAGCTTTGGCAATGAGAGAAGAGATCATCGCAAAAGCAGACTAAAAACACAAAGTTTATAGCATCTTTTATAAATCTTGTAAAATGAAAGTCTGTGTATATAATAAGATTGTTAGTGCTTAAGATTTAATTAAATGATAATAAACAATTAAAAAGATGTTTTATGTTCGACTTATTATAAATATCCCCTAGACCCAATTTTAATTCCACTATGAGTAAGAGCAAGAGGGCATTATCCGTGCGCAAGGGAGTGAGTGAGACATGAACTTTGATTACATGATACCTGGAAAATGGGCGCCTGGCCAAATTAGCAGGTAGCATTACGATCATTGTACATACTAACACTACTCAATCTTACACATTTTGATCATCAGATAATAAGTGATCTTTGCCGGCTCTCGGATCTTGGACTATCAGTTATTGGATATCTAAATACTGAATATTGAATATTGTGTTTCAACAGCGCATTGACTGATGCATGACACAGCGTTACTCTGCTTAGTGCGTCATGGAAGTCATGTGACCTTCGACCTGTGATTTAAACTTGTAAACAATGATATGCAGTTATTGTGAATGCAATAAAGTGCATTTAATATACAAACCGTTTATTTGTTGTTGTGTATTAAAAATTAGTGAACAGTAACACAAAATGGCGCAAGAATATATAATCGAAGGACCGGAACTAGAACACGGCGAACCACAACATTCTATTAGCGTTATTTTACTAGAGGCTATGCAAAAGTTTAGCCACAAAACTGCATTTGTAAATATTTTAAATGATACTTATTTTTTATAAATATATAAATATTATAATATAAATATTTTATGATACATATTTTTCTTACTAATTGTATTTTCTATGTGTAATGTTTATGCGAAAGGTAAATGGCTTAAATGGTTTGACCGAAACATTCGGCTCGTTCCGGAATCGTTGCATTTCCGTGGCTGACAATTTATCGTTGCTTGGGGTGGGTGCAGGTGATAATGTTTCAATTTACTCACGCAATCATGTAAACGTTTTTGCTTCTGCTGTTGGCACCATTTTAATTGGAGCCTCAATAAATGGACTGGATGTTGGTTTAGCCGCAGGTTTTTATGTCTTTTAATTACTTATTAATTTAATGTGTCTGTATGTGTTAGACTTTACATTTCAATATTAAATCACGTAATTACATCTTATTGCCAACCTAAACTTAAAACTATTCTAACATTTCTAATAATTCCAACAGCAATGTTTGATTTTTATACTCCCTACTCCTCATTTTTTCATTTCTTTACTATTTCTATTTCCTTTACTATTTTCTTCTTGGCTCTATTTCTGCCATCCACCTCTTGCCTTCCTTATCTCCTCTCCGCAAATCCTCTATTTTCTGAACTGACTTTTAACTGTTTCTACTCTGCCCTTCCATCTCTCTCCTTCTCTCTATCTCCGACCATCCACTACTTACCTTCACTGCCCTTCCTTTTAATAACTGCACAATCTTCTTTTCACTTTTTACTCTTTTCTCACATGCATACTTAATGTGCTCTAGCGTTTTTATCTCTGTCCCGCACACCCTACACATCCTTTCTCTATATTTTCTCAGTATCTGTTGCCTTTCTCTTCGTTTCCCAATCTAAATCTTCCAATTCATCTTTTTTTCATTCTTTCCTGTTCCTATATCTTCCTATGTCTCTGTTCCTTAACTCCTCTTCCACACTTGTGCCTTCTTCTCTTCTTCTTACTGTTTCCTCTGACGCCATTCCGTTCCTTTCAAAGTACTCCTTTCTCCTTTTCGTTCCTCTTCCCTTATTTTCCTTAGGATCTCGAATTCATCGTTTCTTATTTTCTCCTCGAATTTGATTGCACCTCCTTCCTGCTTCTATTCTTATTTTGTTTCTTTTCACCTCCTCCATTACTATATATCCCAGAGTGCACCTGTCCAGCTCTAGTACCCATGTAATATATCTTACCTGGATTTTTTCCAATTTCTCTTGCTCCATTTGCGTTAGCTTGAGATGTCTTAAGGCCCTATGGTGTTTTACTTTAAAGGTTTAATCTATTGACATCAGTTTGCTATAAATGTATGAGCGGAGTGACAATGTATATTATCAGGAGGAACTTTGAACATTCTTTCTCGTGTTGACTTAACGGATACAAACGTGAACTGTTGCTTATGTATTTTATATTATCTTAAATATTCTTTGCTGAATCAATAGTGAATTCACTGTTAACTCGTTATGTCACTTTTAGGTGATTTGAAACATTTGCTAGCTTTAATAAACCCAAAGGCTGTGTTCTGTGAAATGGAGTCGCTACCAACATTAGAGAAAGCTTTGTCTGAAATCAATTTGACTCCAACTATAATCATTTACGGCTACGATGGATCAGACTACGTCCCATTCAGTAAACTACTGATTAACATGAGCTTCAAGAAAGTTTTTAAGTAATAATACAATACATTAACTGTGAAAATTAGCGGTTTTGGAATCTATAAGTCACAAATGTTTAGGCCAGTCCATATTAAAAATTTGAAAGATGCTACAGCTGCCATCGTTTGTTCGAGTGGTTCTTCAGGCTTGCCTAAAGCGGTGAAGATTAGCCATTACTCCCTAGTGGGGGTCATCAGGGAAGTCGTCCACCAAAAGTAAGCCGACAATCATTTGTAATGGCAACTATTATTACCAAATGTTTACCAATTCTTATGACCAGGGAAGGCGACCATCCTATAGATCACACGATGTTAATATTTAGCTCTCTTTACTGGATATCTGGATTGTTTTCATTGATAAATTGTTTAAAAAGTGGATATACAAGGATTTATTTACCCGTGCCATTTTCAGAGAAAATTGCTTTGGAAACCATTCAAGAATATAAGGTTGGTGGCATAAATAAACTTATTGTACAAGCATAGTATACTCATGTGAATTGGCTTGTGTCCTATGTCTTAATTTCAATAACTGTGTACTATATATTGATAAAGTTGGTTACTAGAACCTCAAATGTCCAATTATTTTTTTAAATAACTCCTTATATGTTAAGAGATATTAACAATTAAAAAAGTCATTTTGTCTCTTTAGTTATTAAAGGGATTCAACGTTGTACACATTCCAAGTGCATGTGACATCACAGCCGGTAGTTGCTATCTCTTTAGAACTCTGGCAAGTTTACAGATTACCAACCTTACAGCTCATAAATCTCTGCTATATGTATTTATATATCAAAATATCAAATATTATTTACAGCTATTTCAAGGAACAATAAAATTTCAATATTATGTCTGCCGTAACAGGGTTAAATAAAATAAAAACTTATTTTTCTTTTACTTGACTTGATTATTTCGACTACCAACTACTCAACAAATAACTGACGTTAAAATGCATTTCACGTCATACAAATGGCCGACCATCTCTAGCGCTAAAACTACAATTCAAATTTTTAGTTGCTATATCTCCGTCAACATTTAGATATTTAATAAAATAGACACGCCAATACACATTTATTAACATCAATTTCAATCAACAATTGAAAAATCGACCGCTAAAAAATGAGGACACAAGCCCATTAAACTAATATTAAATTACTTATAATAATTTTGGTACATAACATAGCCTACACTTGTAATGTTGGCGCCATCTATGTGTAATCGCTTGGTGAAGTTTCCTGAGGTCAACAACTATGACCTCTCAAGTATCCGTCTCTTGATAGTAGGCGGTTCTAAGGCTTCTCCTGAATATTCACTGAAGATGGACCAACTATTGCCAAATGGTTTCCTATCAATTCGCTATGGACTGACGGAGTTTTCGGGTGGCGTGGCTGCCAACATGACGGGGTCTTCGAACTTCGATACTATTGGTAAACTTTTAAAAGGAATAAGTGGTAAAGTAAGTGTAAAATACCTAGGTCTTAAAATCGCATATCGCGTGATCGCATGACAAGCAATCTACTCAATGAATACTACTTTAATTTCGCTGCAGGGTTTACTTTAGGGTGAAATTTTCACCAACAGGTTATAAATTTGGATAATGGTGCATCACTTGGTCCGAATAAGATTGGTGAGTTATATTTTAAGGGTAAGTACGTAATGCAGGGATATTATAACAACCCAAATGACACAGCCGCCATCTTGGATAAAGATGGATGGGTGCGAACTGGAGATTTAGGATATTATGACGATGAACACTTCTTCTATGTTACGGACAGAATAAAGGAGGTGTTGAAGTTTCAAAATTATCCAGTAAGAACACATTGCGATGTAGTACTTCCTTAAATAGGTTACATTTTGAGGTGTATTGTCTAAATGTAGATATGTCCTGCTGAAGTGGAAGCTGAATTGATCCCCCATCCTGATGTAATTGAATGCGGAGTCGTGGGTGTACCACATGAGATGCATGGTGATATATTGGTTGCATTTGTTATTCCGAAGGAGGGTAGCAGTATCACAGAAGAACAAATCAAAACTTATGTTGATGGTTAGTTCAAGATTCATATAGCAATATAATTCAAAATTCTCTGCGTGGTACATGTGAATCAATAGCATAGGTACCGCCGTATCAGCCGTATCAATGATACGGGCCCCAAATGTGTGCCTTTTTGTGAAAAATCTTTACCCATTATTTGGGCCCCCCAATAAATTTTGATACGAGGTCCGTCTAAGGCACGCTACGACACTGGTGTGAATCCATTTATGTCTAAGGTCTGTCGCAGTATAGCACAGTATTTAAGCGACGGCGAATTCGGACGTAAATCGGCGGGTTGGATGAGCGACTACTATTCTCAAAGCAAACCGACTGTGTGTGTCACAATACATACATACCCCATACCGATACGGCAGTACTCCAAGCAACTTGTGTACTGTAGAGGGTGTATTGGACTTGTTTTGCACTAACATAATTTTTATTAGTTCTATTTATTATTTTAATTTAGTTCTATCGTATTTGTTTGGTGGTTTGTATAAACTGAAGCATGCTGAACATCACAAAGCGATGTCGCCGATAGATCCCAAATGAAGCGAATTGAGGCGTTACATCGAGTGTTCTTAGGTATCCCCTCCAGTCTGAGGCGTCTGGTTGCTCCAAAAGGTTCGAATAGGTTAGCGTTGTGGTGGTGGTAACGCTTGATTAAAATTCTAATGTGAGAGGTAGGTACCGCCCATATTCGGACGGCTTTGTAGCTTGCAGTCTGAGAGGTCTCATTACATTTACAGGGTTCGAATAGGTAAAGCGTAGTACCGCGTATTCGTCCGGCCGAAATTCGTTGAATTACATGCCATACTGAGACAGGCTTAAGGCAGCAAACACTTTTGTCGAAATCTGTACGTATATACAAATACAATCAATGTGCAATATGCCGTCTCTTTACTCTGAATAATTCTGAAAGTGCTGGCACTTCTTATTTATATACCATTAAATATATTTGCTTTTCGTTCACTCAAATTACTCCACATCCAAACTTTATATCGACTCCGAAACGGCCAATCGATTTCTAATTTTCAGAATAATTTCTACCGATGATAGTGGTTAAAGCGTGATAACCATCTTAAGAAACATTTATATGTATTGATCTATTTCATTTTAGAACGAGTATCTGATGCAAAAAGACTTCGTGGAGGCGTGGTATTTGTGGAGGATATTCCTCTGCTTCCTTCAGGCAAAATTAACAGAAAACATCTGAAAAATTTAGCATATAACATGAAGAACACAATAATGGCTAAAGCTGTACATGACTTGAGAAATAATTGAATATCGTTGAATGCATTTAATCTACAAGGATATATGTGTAATGTGAATAAAATATTAATAAAGAAATATATTTTAATTGTCAGTGTATCTATTTCATACTAAACTGTATAACAAATATTTTACTTCTCCCTGAATCTTTCCAAAACTAAATTAATATAAAACTGCAATGTATATCGATAAAGTTGGCTATCATAACCTCAAATATTCAATTAATTTTATTCAATTTACACTTTAATAGTTAAAAGGGTAAAAATTTATAAAAAATGATTAATTAGTCGACTTCATTGCAACCTTACCTTCATCCCACTATCATTTGACAACCTTTACCTTCACTGTTAAACAAGAGAAGTGCAAAAGAGATGCAGAACTAAATGTTAAAGCTATAGCAGCTGTTACGTCGACCCATAATGTGTAAATATAGATAAAGATAATTAATTATCTTCTATTGACTTATTGACGTCATCAACAACTAGGATAACAACAAGCCACAAACGGGTAACAAAATGCTGTGTACGCTTACCTTTATAACAAACACAACTGACGCATGAAAAGTCATGAGATTTGTCATGAGCTACAAATAGTTGATAAGGTTATCTCAAAAGATTACCAAACATAAATGAAAATACAAAAATCAAACTATTAGTTAGTAGTACCTGAAGAAACAAGCAATAACAATGAGTGACGAACAATTCATCGTACATGGGCCTAAAGCCGACTATGACAAGCCTACTCAGCCCCTGGGCACAATACTGCTGAAGACTATGCAAGGATTTGGGGAGCAAATTATGCATGTAAGAATAATTACTTTTACGCCACATCACGATCATTTTAAATCAGTCTTATTAATAATAACAGATAAATGCACTCGATGGATCCTCGGAAACTTTCGCTAGTTGCAGATCAAGATCGATTCGTATAGCACAGCATATGAGATCCCATGGAATTGGGAAAGGAGATAACATTTCAATCTGCTCTCGCAACCAAATGGATGCTTTTGCTACTGCTGTTGCTGCTTCATTTATAGGAGCGCCAATTAATGGTCTTGATGTTGGCCTCGCTGCAAGTTAGTACCATACCCAGTAAACATTTTGGAGTAAATTCTACTTAATTTCTATTACATATCATGACTTCTTTGAATATTATTCATCTTCAACAATAGTCGTTATATTAGTTTTTTACATTGTTTTGGTGATTCAAAAATCCACGATCGGCAGGTCTGCGTTAGGTTTAAAACCTCTGTCTTACCCTCGCAGCTTAAAGTATTCGTTTAAACACATTATATTCGGAGATTGAGGGAGACAGCGTGTGCCTATTACCATTAAAGAAATATTTGTTGAAAAAGGATAGCATATACTTTAAACATACTGTACTGAACGAAATACTACACAAGTATACAAGTGTAACGGTGAAAAATATATTTTACTTGTCTAACCGCATCTCGTTTCTCTCTCACTTTGGAATGAAAATGAACTAAACAAATATATATCCTAGTGTGAAAGAAACAACTGCTATTAATATTATTATGAAAAAATTCTAACAACTAACACAAAATCTGTGACAGGTAGAGAACTTGTAAAGCGTTAGAATTGAATTGTACGAGTGACTCGAACGTCACTAAATAGGGCACTTCACCAAATTGTTTACTGGGTAAGCCAATATATGAATCAGAAACTTTCTCAATCTATTAAAACTAGGGCTTCACACGAGACGAGATAAGGCGAGAGTTTCAAAAATCTCGACTCGTTCTCATTAGTTCTCGTAATCGTTTCGTCTCGTCACATCTCGTTTTTGTGAGAACTTACTCCTAAGATAGTCCTAAACAAAGCAATTCATTATATTAATTCGGCTAATTATTTCTTTATTCTAAATTTTTTACACACTAAGCATATCGCTTTTTTCTCATCATTAATTGTATCAAATTTAAAAGAAAATTTAAACTATGAAGAATTTTTTTTTATACACAGTTGATCAACTTGTTCAATTTCACTTATTGCACCATCACTTTCATCTAATCTCGGCCCTTTTTCAGTTGACATTTTTGCGGCAAAATGTCTTCAAACAATCGGATTGTAAATAACTTATATTCACATTTATTTTCCCTTAAAACATTCCTTTCCGTTCGGCTACAAGTTGCAAAAGATAAAATTATAAAATAAAATATTTAACAGATGTTTGTTTACCAGATTTTATATTTCGTAAATTTATGACCTAAACTTTTTTGTAATAAAGAAAAAGTTGAACGTTTATATTTCTGTTAGTGTATTTTTCTAGCATTTTTTTGTCTCGCTTTTACAAGACGAGAAGCGAGACGAGACGAGAAAAGTTTCGTGCTCGTGTGAAGCGCTAATTAAAACCGTTTCTTTCTAGGTGACTTTAAGCATATTTTGAATCTCATTAAACCAAAAGCAGTGTTCTGTGAAATGGAAGGACTTCCTGCCATTACAGAAGCCTTGTCAGAGATTGCTTTAAGCACCTTGATTGTAGTATACGATGAGCAAGGACGAAAGCATGTCTCTTTCAGCGAATTTCTGGTCAGCAGAGAAGATGAAGAATCGTTCAAGTAATTTGTCTATACTGCGTTTCTTCAATAAACCACGCTTATTAGTTTAATATCAAACTGTTTGTTTTTAGACCAGTTGATTTTGAAAATCTGAAGCAAGCGCCTTTGTTCATAGTTTGTTCAAGTGGCACATCAGGATATCCTAAAGCTGTAATGATTAGCCATTTCACCGTAGTAGCTATGTTAGGAAACACTTTCAGAGATCAGTAAGTCTTTTAAATATAGTCATTATTAACATTAAAGATATGGCGAAAAAATGTGTAACTTATTCCGCGTAATACTGCATATCATATAAAGATAATCACTGTCACTTATTATAGTATTTCTTTATCTTTACTTGCAAAATTATATTATTATTTTATTTTAATGTTTTTGCCATTTGGCATTACATTCTTATGCCTTAACTCATTTATTTACATGTCAATGTGCTTAATTTAATTTTGATCCTTATTAAATCTAAACATTTTCAGTACTTCCAAACGAAAAAAAATATATATAAAATAAAAACAAAACTGCTACAATACTGCTACTCTCCCTCCTGTTTCTACTCTGCCTTCTCTTCCTTCTCTTTCCTCGTTCCTTTTCTCTATCTCCACCATCCGCCTCTTCCCTTCACTGCTTCCCTTTAATAACTGCACAATATTCTTTTCGCTTATTACCTTTTTCTCACATGAAAACTTAATGTGCTCCAATGTTTCTATCTGCGTTCCGCACACCCTAAACATGCTTTCCTCGCTATTTGCCCAGTATCTGTTTCCTTTCTCCTAGTTTCCCAAGGTGAATCTGACAATCCTTCTCAAGTTTTTTTGTGTCTTTTTCTCTTAAATATTGTGGTATCTCTCTCTCCAAATCCTTTTATATCTTTTGTTATAATTGCTCTTCTCAATTTTTTCCATTCTTTCCTGTTGTTGTATCTCCCTATCTCTTGTCCTTAGCTCTACACTTCCACACGTGTGCCTTCTTCCTTTCGTGCATTCCATTCCTTTCGTAATACTCCTTTCTTTTTTTCGGGCCTCCTTCCCCATCCTCCTTTCTATTCTCATCTACTTGGAAAATTATAACTTATTTATTAAAAAAGGAAACCTTAGGTCATTGATGCATATTAAATTAACCCAGTTCATTTGAAAATAGACTTGTAAACATGCATAAAGTTTGCTACCATATATGTCCAATTATTTATTAATAACTCCCAATATTTGAAGAGATATTAACAATTAAAAATGTCATTTTGTCTCTTTAATTATGAAAGGGATTCAACGTTATAGTATATTCCAATGCACATCATGTTACATCATTTTGCCATCTCTTTTATACAACAGAGACGCATACGACAGTGTGTGATATATCATTTACTATCAGCAAATGCGCTGTGCATCCCATCAAGTATTATATTACGATGGTTGTGAAAAGAGAGAAAAAAAAAGAGTATTAATTCATCTTATGAAATATTTTAGACAGGCAGCTTTTGGGATGTCCAACGTAGCTTCCAGGATGTTTGTCTTTACATCACTATATTGGCTTTCAGGCCTGGCAAATTTATTTATGTGCCTCTACACAGGTGTTACAAAAATCTTTATTCCAAAACCGTTTTCTGAAAAACTTGCATTGGATATATTTCAAAAGTACAAGGTGAATTTTGTTAACAACAGATGAAATATAAAATACAATTATATAATGAACTTAAATTTCACAGCCGACATTTTTAATATTGCCGCCATCAATGGTCAACCGTCTAGTCAAATATCCTGACATTAAGAATTATGATCTTTCAAGTATTTCTGCTTTAACTGTTGCTGGATCAAAAGCTTCTCCGGAAATGTGTGCACAAATGAATGAACTGTTACCAAGAGGCGTTGTGATAAATGCATACGGCTTGACAGAATGTCCTGCCGGAATTGCAATGAATCTGCCATCAAAGAACATCAACTTTAACGCAACGGGGAAACTTGTAAAAGGCTTGTCAGCTAAGGTAAGATTTCATCAAATATACAATGTGTTTGTTCATCTTTTTTTTCTATAATACTACAACTAAGTATAGATATATATATCTCGCAGCTTACATTTCAATAATTACACAGTGTGTTAGAGATTGCTCCAATTAACAATTCTACATGATTAGCTTACTACCCGAGTCAAAATTTTAGATCTATCCTGATCCTAAAACGGATCTTTGCTCCTCTTTTCGTTCTGAAAGCAGTAAAGTGAACCTCGTCTCATACTAAACATTATTATATGACCCTCGCTTGATCCTAAAGGAAATCATGATTCTCGTCTTATTTTAAGTCTGAGTTATTTTATTATTGCGTAAACCTCATTTAAACCTGAGATGGACAAAAACATGTTAAGAAATGTATTTATACCTGTACGACATGGATTTTATTGTTAAGGGATGAATATGAAATAATGAGTTAGAGAAAGAATAGGTCTAAACAGGTTTATTTGTAAAGCGATAAATGTTTATATTTACGTAAATGTAACATAATATTTCTAATTTAAATAACAGATAGTTGACGTGGGCACAAAAAAACTGCTCGGCAGAAATAAAGAGGGGGAATTATGGGTAAAAACTGATTTCCTCATGCAAGGATATTACAACAACCCCGAAGAAACAGCTAAAGCTATAGACAAGGACGGATGGCTGCACACTGGCGACATGGGTTACTTCGACGAAGATGACATCTTCTTTATAACTGACCGAGTTAAAGAAGTTCTGAAATATCAAAATTGGCCGGTAGGTTTTCAAATATGAATCTTATACATATAAAAGCCATAACATCTATAAATTATCTTTTCATCGCTTTCTTCAGATCTCACCAGCGGAAGTTGAAAATGAATTACTTCAACATCCTGCTGTTGCAGATTGTGGCATCGTTGGAGTCCCTCATGACGTATACGGAGATCTTCTTGTTGCCTTTGTTCATCTTGTGGAAGGGACGCACGCCACTGAAGAATTGTTGAAAGAATTTGTTGCAGGTAATTATTTTAACTAGTTCTTTGGTCAATACCCAGTAAACAATTTGGTGAAGTGTCCCTTTTTGTGACGTTTCTATCACTATTGCACTTCAATTATAGTTCGCATCAACTTTATCTTCATTTGTATTCCGACAGGTGGAGTAATTTCGCCATTTGTAGCCGATAAAGTAGACATTTATATGAAAGACTGCGAGAAACTGAACTATAAATGAACTCTTTTATGACGCATCTTCAATATGATGTCAAAGTGACTCCAAAATGTTTACTGGATATATTTTTAACTCTGCTAATCATTTATTTATCTTCAGATCGAGTTTCCGATGCAAAGAGATTACGTGGAGGAGTCGTATTTCTAACGAAGTTGCCAGTGCTGCCATCTGGCAAAGTTAATAGAAAGCAGCTTAAAGCGAAGGCATTGGAAATGAGAGAAGAACTTTTACGAAAAGCCGATTAAGAAATATATAATTTTCTAAATTGATCATTTTTTTAATATTATTTGCAACAGTCTGATTTATTATATAAATTAAATGGGTTGTAAACCATAACTGAATTTATAAGAAGCTGCACTGTATATTTATAAAGTTGACTATCATAATCTTAAATATCTAAATATTTTTATTCAATAAAATGCATTACAAAATGATTTAGTTGTACAATGATTACTAACCCAGTAAACAATTTGGTGAAGTGTCCCTTTTTATGATGTTTCCATCACTATTGCATTTCAATGGGCTTGTGTCCTATGTCTTAATTTCTATAAAAGTGTACTATATATTGATAAAGTGGGTTACTAGAAGCTCAAATGTACAATTATTTTTTAATAACTCAATATATGTTAAGAGATATTAACAATTAAAAAAGTTATTTTGTCTCTTTAATTATTAAAGGGATTCAAAGTTGTACAACATTCAAAATGCATGTGACCTCACAACCGCTACTTGCTATCTCTTTTATACAACAGAGCGTAAATTCTTGACAGAACTCTGATAAGTTTACAGGTTACCAACCTTACAGCTCATAAATCTCTGCTATATGTATTTATATATCAAAATATCAAATATTATTTACAGCTATTTCAAGGAACAATAAAATTTCAATATTATGTCTGCCTTAGCAGGGTTAAATAAAATAAAAACTTATTATTTTTTGACTTGACTTGATTATTTCGACTACCAACAGCTACGAAACATTACCACAATACTGACCTAATCAGCAAATAACTGACGTATAAAATGCATTTCACTTTGCCAGTAAACTACCAGATCCGGACGCTGCTGGAACCTTAAGTCCCTACCACTACCTAGATTTTTTAGGGGGCATAGGTGAAGCGCGCTGTATACTCTTAAAAGAGAATTAGGAATTTGAAATTTCAACGCAGGGTTAAAAATAGTTTGTCTTAATATTTCTACGACAAAGACAAGTCAGTTTAAAAACAGTCTTATCTCCCGTGTGTGTCTGCGTTTTCCTATTCATTCAAGTTATCCATATCTTTAATATCATTTCTCATTCTGATCAAACGCAATATCATCCCATGGGTTCAGTTTCACAGTTATCAAATCATCTGGATAACAATATATACGTGACAGACAATTTTGTGACGGTTTCTGTAAATAAAATGACTTGCTGTTGCTCGCTATCTTCTTTGTTTTTGTGACGTAATTACAGTTGCCTTAAAAGCACAGATTATCAATTCAGGTTCGTCCCGCGATTAAGATAAAACTAATATTGTAGATGAAAAGAATTACTTAAGATTCGCTATCTTTGGTGTGCACTACGCTTTAGAACCTAAACATAATAACAAAATATAAACTCAATTTTATGGATATTTTTGATAATAAACTTGTTATCATACATATGCATATAGATAAGAAAATATTGCAATATCATTGATAGCTTCTAGTCAATCAGGTGACGCTTCGTGCTCTTTAGAGGTAAGCGTCCACTTTGGGTCACGCTCACGACCGTACTTTTTCCCGTTCCGCTTGCTTGCGAGTGTTGCAAAAATAAGGATTGCGATAGTTGACCATATATAAAATTTCAACTTTCTAGCCCAATTTTTACCCTTAGCAAAAATCGCCCCCGTGCCCCCAAATAATTTTTTTTAATTTTTAATTTTTTTTTTTTAATACCATGTTTCATTATTATGTAGTCCAAAATTTGAGTTTTCTCCAAAGTTTCCTACCGGTCCCGCTAATTTTCTCAACACCCCCTTTTCCAATTCTTCAATTTCTAATTTTCATAAAATGTTAGCATTCAACACCGTAATACACAAGCCAAATTTCAACTTTCTATCTTTTATGAATTAAAAGTTATAGAGCAAAAAGTAAAAAAGAAATTGTTTTTCCAAAATTACGGGTTTACAGGAAATTCTGGAGGAAATCCGAGGACGCCAAAAATCTTAGAATTTCTTTCTATACGAAATAAACAATCTTCAAGAAAATGTGCAGAGCCGTTTTTTAGCCACCATACAAATTACTGGCGCATATAAACAAATAAACATATAAATATACAGTCCACTAAAACTTGACTAGACTATTTTTTTACTTTCAATATTTTCAAAAGTTTGTGGACCTCTGTGTTAAATAAACAACAAATGCATGTTAAGCGGCTATCATATTAAAATTGAAAAATCATTGTCAGTGAAAGATACATCTTTGTTTACTAATTTTTATCTTGTTTATGTACATACTTGAACGCTTGATTAGTTATCCCACAATATGATTTTAGCTACATCACTGTGTCTCTAATAAATTGGCCTGCGTTTCAGGTTTGTTATTAGCGTCCTCAGAATAGTCCAACTTGTATCGTCGCCGCGATAACCACTGTCATCTATTATTACTACGGCGCCGTTTTAATAAAACCAAACAAATTATAAATTAGTTATTTCTGTGCATTCTGTGTGTAAAACTCATTCAAAATGACGGACGAATCTGAATTTATAATCCATGGACCGAAATTTCAATTTGGGAAACCAACTGAACCACTTGGAACCGTTTTATTAAAATCGATGGACGAATTCGCAGAAGACATAGCTTTTGTAAGTATTTGTTATATTTTCACGAGTTAAGAGAATGTACAATTATAAAGAATATCATTAAGCAATTGTCAGGAAATTTGAAGTCAGCTGACCGTTTCGAACTCGAGATAAATATTATCAAATACATTCTCAATATTCAATTCTTTAAGGTAAACAGCCTCGATGGAGTTACTGAAACGTTTAGCAGCTTCCGAAAACGGTCCATATGCGTAGCAGAAAATATGAGATCCTACGGCATTGGTAAAGGCGATATTATCAGCATATGTGCTATGAACAATGTAAATCCTTTTGCCACTGTAATGGGGGGCATACTGGTCGGGGCTCCTATCAATGGGCTTGATGTTGGGTTATCATTAGGTATGCATAACACTCCGTTTATTCATTTTAAAACCAACGAACCATGGCTTGAAATAGAACTAGTATTCTTTGGTAAAGCAACCGAAGGTTAACATCATTTTGTTACATCGTCATTCAATAAATGCAAAAGACATTAAAACACTTTTACTAACATAATAACTTAATGTGTAAGATTAAATAATTTACATATAAAGTTTTACAACCGTCAAGAAACATAAATGTATGCTAAAAGATATCTGTTGTTATATAATCTTACGTTTTGTTTACTTAAGAAATGGTATGTAGAAGGGAATGGTTTTTATGTTACATGTTTTAGCTGATTTGAAACACCTACTGAATCTGTTAAAACCTAAAGCATTATTCGTTGCTCCTGAAGCTGTAGCCAACATTGAACAAGCTCTCTCCGAAATTAATTTAAAGACTATACTTGTGGTATATGATGATGAGGAAACAATACACATCCCATTCAGCAAATTCCTGGAGAGTAAAGGCACAGAAGATACTTTCAAGTAATTCAACTTTTGTTTTCTTTATCATATTATTTCAAATAGAATTTTCGGTAAGGATTTATATAAAAGTTGGACACATAATGAACTCTATTTCATATGATGTTTGGCAAATGTATTTGCCTGTCTTGAATAAATTCATGATATTCTTTATAGTACCAAAATATATAAGATGTTTTAATTTTTAGACCAGTTGAAATTGACGATCTCAAGGAAGCAACTGCTGTGATAATTTGTTCCAGTGGTTCTTCAGGATATCCTAAAGGTGTAATGATAAGTCATTATACCATAGTTGGACAAATCACGGAAGCAGATTTAAAAGGGTGAAACTTTTGGACTTAATAAAATAATCGTATGATACAAACTATAAAATACAATATAAACAATTAATTTTTAAATAGAGGGCCTGCTCTGCGGCAAACTTTCATTGTGTTTACTACAATTTACTGGATGACGGGATTAGTTATTTTACTGAACTGCCTGAAGTACGGGTATAAAAGGGTATTCTTCCCCAAACCATTCAATGAAAAACTTGCTTTGGAAGCTATTCAAAATTATAAAGTAAGTGAAATGATTCTTGAATGGCAACTACCCATGGAAACTACTTAATCTGTATGTTCTTTACTTCAGCCGACCTCTTCCCTAATTTCCCCATCAATGTGCAATCGACTGGTAAAATATCCAGAGGTAACCAACTACGATCTCAGCAGTTTGAAATTGATATTCGCAGCTGGAGGTGTAGTACCACCAAATCAGATTGAAAAATTAAGTCAAATATTGCCAAATGCTGTAGTCTCTATTGCATATGGTATGACAGAAATTTGTGGAGGAATCGCTGCCCATTTAGCGAGATCAACAAACTACAAATCTACAGGAAAACTCTTAAAAGGCTTAAGTGCAAAGGTAGCGGAACGACCAATTAAAAACGTTACCTTAATTATTAAATTAAAAGATTCCTAATTAATGGATTTACAGCATTTTAAATTGGTATCACTTTTAGAGACCTCTACATCATTATACACGCAGTCGCATAATTTTAATATTTGCTAAATATATTTAGGTTGTTGATGTTGAAACTGGGAAATTGCTTCCAAGAAACAAATTGGGTGAAGTTTACTTAAAGAGTGACTATATCATGAAAGGATATTATAATAATCCCACAGAAACTGCAGCTGTAAAGGATAAAGATGGATGGATTAGGACTGGAGATTTGGGTTATTTTGATGATGAAGATTATCTCTACCTAACTGATAGAATTAAAGAAGTTTTGAAATTCCAAAACTGGCCAGTAAGTAAATGTAATAACAAAATCTTAATAAATTGAAAGACTTACACAATTCTTGATTTCTTTTACAGATCTGTCCATCAGAGATAGAAAGCGAATTGATGACTCATACAGAGGTTCAAGAATGCGTAGTTGTTGGAATTCCACATGAAGTGTATGGAGACCTTGTCCTTGCTTTTGTTAAACTCCTTAAGAGGTCAACCGTTACAAAGGAAGAATTAAAAGAATATGTCGCAGGTAATGATGATTTGATTCTTCTTGATTTGTGTTTTAAAACAGTTTAAGTATTATAGTACTTTTATGTTTTAGCGCGCGTTTCTGATGCGAAGAAGCTTCGTGGAGGAGTAATATTTGTAGAAAATATTCCAATACTACCCTCTGGAAAGGTGAATAAGAAATACTTTAAGACCAAAGCTTTGGAAATGAAAGAGCTACTTATTGCAAATGCTGACTGAAATCGAATCCATAAATCTATGCATTAAATTAAATGTGTCATAACAGAAGATAATATAGGACAATACCTTTTTCATTTAAATTGTAAAATAATAATTTAAATTATTAATCACAGACCTAATATTATTGCAATGTAAAAGTTGTAAAGAAAGATAGAGAATGAATTTCCATAAATGAAATACTTTTTCTTAAAGCGTGTATTTAAGACAGTAGAAAACAGCTTGCTCAAATAATAGATACCAGGAACTCATGCTTACATAACAACTTTTAGTCTGTATAAAATGGATTTATATAAAAATTGCAATCAAATATTTTTCAATAAAATTACTAATTAGTAATCATTATTTTCCGTAACTAAAGTAAATTTAGCAAAAGCTTAAACCGCATTTAAAAGAGCGGAACCTGCATTTGAGTGGTTTGCATCACAGGCTATATAGATATATTTCTAAAATATTTATATTTCTAAGATTAAAATAATAGTCAATGTTTCCATTATTGTTGGATATAGGTTATATATATATCTTTACAAATCTTGTAATTAAAAATGTAATATATTTTTATAAAATAAATTTAGTTACATATAAATATAACATCAGGCAGCACTTTTTATTATCTCTGTTTTTAACAAGATTGCAGTGACAGTTGTCAGAGTTGTCAGTTTTTTTAACACCATGGCGTCGGTTCGGTATACACATGCAATTGTTTGTCGTATTCCATTATCGTTAAGAACTCGGGGTGAAATTGATTTAGAGGAAGCTAAAAGACAACATGAATCTTATGTGAGACTTCTTCGTGAGTTATCAATTGATGTTATTGAGTTACCTCCAGATGAATCGTTACCTCATTGTGCATTTGTTGAGGATGCGGCTGTCATCTGCAATGGAATTGCTTTAATTACGAGACCAGGAGCACCTCATAGAGCAAAAGAGGTAAAAATTCTAATTCTAATTACAGTTAAACAACAAAATACAGTACCTGAAATTATATGTAACATTTTTCATTCATACCTTTGCCATTAAATTTTTGTATACATTATGCCGTATGTATACTATAAAATATGTAGGTCATCCTATAAGCATCAATTTAATTATTTATTTAAAAGCAGGAATGCAGAGCTACGCCTTTTTTATGACACAAATGGCATATATAATTAAATTTTAGGTATGACGTGACATGACCACTTCATCACTTGTTCAAATGTGTTTTTGTATTGTGAAATATACAACATACTCACTCCTAAATATATTGTGCAGATAACAATAGCGGTTTATTTTATTGAAATTGGTACGTGATGTTTATATAAATTAGTCTACTTTTATTCCAATTGTATTATTTAACCTTATTACATGCTTGATGACTTAATAGATGATTAATTTTTTAATTTATACAGTTTATGAATGGTTAACAAAATTTGCATAATTTAGCAATAAACTAGTTATCAGTTTCTGGTTTTCATTCAGGAACAAACCAGAATTAATATAGCTCACATTTGACATTTGTTTCATTATTTATTTTATTACACAGCAATACTCTATCGAGGAGATAATATGTTTGAAGAATTCTCGAAATCCTCAAGTGTTAAATGCTATGCAAATAATAAGAAAAATTTTAAAGACCTCATAAGCACATCAATTTTGCGGATATAATGATTGTACTGTATCTAATAATAACCTTGAACTTGGTTATAGGTGGAAAGCATTCGAGCAGTGTTGAAAAAAGAACTGGGGCTTCCTCTATTTGAAATCGCCGATCAAAATGCCAAACTTGATGGGGGCGATGTTCTATTTACAGGTATCCATTGCATAATTTAAATATATAGGCTTATCTGACTAAAGTTTTCAATTTGATGCGTTACATTTAAAACTATTTTACATTTATATTTTAAACTATATAACCGTTTTAGGAAAAGAATTTTTCGTCGGATTGTCAGCGTGGACTAATGAAGCAGGGGCACGAGCTGTTGCAGCTGCATTTCCAGAATTTCCGTGCACTCCAGTAAAGGTACAAGATCTCCCAAATGATTCTATCTGTGTCTCAACTCTACAGGGTGTCATACAGGTGTGATTCAGACTAATAGCAGGCGTGCAAAGTGCTTATTTGTTTTATAAAATAAAATTTGCTTTCAAATTTTTGTATTTTAAAATTGAAAACCCTGAACTAAAGCTTTGTGTTCTGTAATGAATTGTTTAACTCATAATAATAAGATATTTTTATTTACATGTGAAACAAGTCAATTATGAAAATAATTCGTTTTCAATTATAATTTGCTGCAGCACAGTAAATTATTGGAATGATTGATTTTGTGTTTTGCATTTTTGATTGGCTTAATAATGTATCGTACGCTTTTTAAGTCAAGTATTTAATACAGTAATTAATATAATACAAACACATTTTTAATAATTATATCGTTTGAAAATAACGCACATGAAACTAGTGAACACAAAACATAAATATTACATTGCCTGAAAGTAAAAATCAAAAAATAATTTTATTTTCTGTATTTCACATAATATATTCATTTCCTTTAGTAAAACTTTTCATTTAGAAAGTAACTAACTCATAAAACGTTTCTCTTATTTCAATAGTGTGTAGCAATGTAATATTTATGTAATTGTATTCACTGGGAAAGCACTGCTGACGTTGGATCACAAATGTTAATAGATTAAAACACATATTCTATTCGTAGATAAGTTTTAAAATTTTCTAATTATCATTATTACTTATTTATTGAAATTTACACATAAAGTAAAACAGCATTTATTTATAAATACAGATTAATTTGTTTTCTATGCGGTAAGTAATGTCTTGTCAATAATTTCTATTTGCAATTAATATCTTGAAAGTGTAAAGTAAGATTTCTAGAAACATAAGTGGATAATATAATATGATTGTTATACAGGTATCGGAAAACAAACATTTAAAGTCTTACATTACTCTTGCTGGACCAGATCTTCTTTGTGTAGGTGCTGGTAAGGAAAGTCGAGAAGTTTTGAAACGAATAGAACGAGAAGCAACATTTTCCTATCAAACGTTGACTGTTCCTGAAGATGAAGCAGCTAATGTGTTATTTATCAATGGGACGTTAGTACATAGAGCTATTGAAGAAATCCCGGATTCATTTCAGGTTCGCAATATAATTGAACGAAAGACTATTCAGGCATATTTCTTATGGTGGCAATTGTGACATTTACATATTGATGTTCCAGGTATTTTGCGATCGTCTAGATTCCACGCGGCGGTCATTGTGTATGTCTGAATTAGCCAAAGGATCATCAGGACTAACATCATGTTGCCTTTTAGTAAGAAAAACACGCCACGGACGCCCATTGTAACCTTAAGGATAAGTTTTTTGAGATTAATACAACTAATTCTACTAAATATTTTATTCGTAACAGATTGTAGACTTCTAAAAACTAATTTCGTCTTGCAACGTTTCGCATTTGTTACGTTTTAAATATTTAGAAGAAAAATATAAGAAATACTAATATATATATAAATACAAAACAGAGAATAATAATAATATTGTGCATGCAATTTCAACATCTCCTTATGTTTCAAAATAGGAATCAACTTACCTACCACCAGCCATGTCTTCGAATCTCTTACCTATCAAGATTTTTAATTTTGATCATAGTATAATTATTATTTGTAGGTTTCACCTGAAGCTGCATCAAAATGTTCTTGTTAGTTTTATCTAATAATAGTGCAGCATATTATTAATCGACTGATTGCTTTATCTCTATAATCTCATTCCATAAATCTAGACTGGCTTCATTTGAGCGCCGCGCTTTATCAACTATTTCCGGACAGGCAGCTAAGAAGATTCGAACTAAAACAAATTCCCATGTTTAAATCTATAAATTTTTATAGTATTTCAACTACTGTACTATATTTCTATAATAATTATTCTTTTAAAGAATGCTTATTCCTGACAAATATGAATTTAAATTCATTTAGCTTAAAGCACTTTTATTTATTAACATTATTTTAAATTAATGATTGATTAATATATTTTTTATTTTATTCTTACGCACAAAGTGATATTATAGTCTTTAAATCACAAAATAACTCGAATTATTTAGTATTAGAATTTTATTTATAACTGTACATGATATTACTCTGCGTTTATCATGGATGGCAGTTATATTTATTTATTAAAAAAGCAAATAATTTTGAAATATACTTTCATAATTATGAAATATGACAATATAATTTAGATTTAGATAACAAAGCTTCAATATTAAATGGCAAGCTTTCATAATGCAAAAACCAAGATTTAATTGATTAAAAGTTGGTTTATCCGGAGTTGTGTCCATCCTCTGTAGAAGCCCTATTCGTCAATGTTGTTCTCAGACGTAGGGCTTTTCAATATTTATTAGAATAGAAGTGATTAATAAAGTTACGGAATCCAGCTACATCCCTGAATATTATCCAAGTTATTGATTTGGAATGCACAACCATTCGCATTCCATTTCCGTAGCTTTTTATGTACAAATTATCAAATGGTTGTTTAAACTCTTCATCTATCAATATGCAGAAATTTATATCAGCACAATAATTTTACATATAATATTAAGTGAAAATTAACAAATATTACATAGAATTCTTTTATTAACTTCTTCTTATCTATTTTCAATTACGACTAAATGCATAAGCATTTCTCTTTTTAAGCTCAATCCAATTGAAAAATATTTAACTAAATTTTATTCAAAACTGATTTTATTATTAAAATTCAAAATTTGAACAATACATAACGGACTAAGCATAATGTATATAAGAAATTGCATTTTGAATTCTATAAGAATAAATTAGCATTAATTGTTAATGAATAAATGTAATCATATGTTAGAAGTAGATGGAAATGTAAACATGTTTTTCGAAACGCTCAAATAATTATTGTTTCATGTATTAAACTTTATAATTTTCTTTTTAAGAGCTATCAGGGATTCTGTCAGTGTTTGCGTAAATTCGTCACACTTCGTACAAATAATAGTACATATTATATATTAAATGGTAAATTTAGCTAGTTTGCAGATATAGATCAGGTATTATATATTATAAACTGGCGTGTGTTTTGATCCAGTTTATTGCAGTTTTGTAACATATATATTATAAAGTCTATAACACAAAATATAACGCTTAGTACTCACCAAGCTGCTCAATCAAACAACTTTGTAACCATCAGCTAACATTTGTCAGTGTACCGATTGAAGTCGATCCGTTAACTTAATTTGTTGATGCGTACTTTCTTAGTAGAGACTTATTTTGCGTCTCGACATGGATTAGTGACAAATGTTCATAAATCTACAGTCTGCCGACGTCAAGTCATACGTCTTTTCATAGGGTCTATATAATGGGCTTGTGAAATCCTCATTTTTTAGTGGTCGATTTTTCAATTGTAAATATTGACGGAGATATAACAATTAAAAATTTGAATTGTAGTTTTAGCGCTAGAAATGGTTGGCCATATTTGTATGACGTGAAATGCATTTTAACGTCAGTTAATTGTTGAATAGGTCAGTGCTGTGGTAATGTTTTGTAGCTTTTGGTAGTCAAATAATCAAGTCAAGTCAAAAAATAATAAGTTTTTATTTTATTTAACCCTTCTAAGGCAGACATAATATTGGAATTTGAGTGTTCCTTGAAATAGCTGTAAATAATATTTGATATATAAACACATATAGCAGAGATTTATGAGCTGTAAGGTTGGTAACCTTACACAAGGATTGTGATGTCACATGCACTTGGAATGTGTACAACGTTGAATCTCTTTAATAATTAAAGAGACAAAAGACTTTTTTAATTGTTAATATCTCCTGAAATATAAGGAGTTATTAAAAAATAATTGAACATTTGAGGTTCTAGTAACCCACTTTATCAATGTATAGTACACTTTTATAGAAATTAAGACATAGGACACAAGCCCATTGTATTTTTGGTTTCAATTTTACTTTAAATTGTAATATTGATAGCTCTTAAACTTCTTGTTAATTTTACCAATGTTTCTGTTAGCCATAACAATCAGAGCTTAAATTTTTAAGTAACTATATCTTAAATAATTATCACCTGCTGAAATCACAGTCTGATATTTGAAAATAATGATGTAACTGCCAATGAAAATTAGTTATTAATGTATAACAATATTAACGATATTGTAGTTAACAATTAAACGCTATAACTATAGCTATAAATAATAATTGAAAAATATGTGCAGTTAGCAATAAATGTTATATACTCGACTACACTAAAAGTAATATATATAAATGTAGATCTATTATGTGAGCTTGTTGGCAGCTTCCTGTGTTTGTATGTTGAATATATTTAATATATTTTTGTCCCTAAAATACATATTATTTTATTTACATAATTTACCTATTATATAATAATCTATTTTTAATTTCATATTATTTAAATTCAAATAATAAATGCATTTGTTTGCTAATAATATAGCATTGTTTTTTAATTCTCAGTTAAGTTTCTCAGCTCTCATTTTTGTTCGGGTTGAATATATAATCCGATCAAAATAAACAATAAAATATGGGAAAATTAGCTATAATTCTCATAGAGCTGAAAGTTGGTATATATCTTGGGTACACTATTACAAATAAAATACTAAAAGTCCTCACCGATCGCACATCTGCATAAAAAATTATTCAAGGTCAAAAGTCAATAAAAATAGTTTTTCCAATTTTGACGGTAAACGGTAAGTTTTATCATAAAAATAGATCAGACGAAAGTTGTAGATCATGAAATTATCTACAAAAATAGTTCTTATACTTTTTTCCTAAGAATCACCATTCCTGAGATATTGCGATTCTAATTCACAGAAAACAATAACATGTACGCGGAACCGCTTATATGGTGTAGGTATTTAATATGAGTCAATGTGATTTGAATTGACTCTTTAAAGTAAAAGTTAAAATATTTTATGTAAAGCACCAATAAACTATACAGATGTTAAGATTTTCACATAATGCAAGAATTATGTGGTCATTTTACTTTTATTTGCTCAAGGATCTCTAGGATAACACCACAATTGTGTTATCTTGATTCAGTAATAGTCAATTTTTATCGCATACTATTGACATTACCACAAATTAGATTCAAAAACAAACGAAACACTACCTCACAGGTGGTGCGGAAATGTGTGCATATTATGTGGAATACGACTTCTTCAATTTTATAATCGCAATATCTCAGAAATGGTGATTCTTAGAAAAAAAATTATAAGAACAATTATTGTAGATAATTTCATGAACTACAACTTTGGTCTGATCTATTTTTATGATAAAACTTACCGTTTACCGGAAAAATTGGAAAAACCATTTTTGTTGACCTTTAATCTTGAATAACTTTTTTTTGCAGATGTGCGATGGGTGAGGACTTTTAGTTTTTCATTTGTAATAATGTACCCAAGGTCTGTACCAACTTTCAGCTCTATGCGAATTATAGCTAATTGAAATGTTTATTTTGTCCGGTAATATTAGCCCGGCGATACCTCAGTTAACTGAAGTTGACCTTTGATTAAGGTCGGTTGCTGAACTTATAATTATACCAAAAGTTAGACAAAAAATATATTCGTAAATGGAACCGGTTAACTGATAATTATGATATAACTAAGAATTGAAAAAGCGGCGCATAGTTGTGTTTATTATTTTCTTCCCCAAAAACTATTCTATCTAGTGAATACTATATATTAATATATTTTATCAGTGTTAGTTTTTTGTATCGATGCAGTAAAATATTAGATATTGCACTAGACATATATAACTTTAATATATAAGAATTTCTATTATTAAAGCGTCCAAGGCATAAGTTTTTTGCATACCTCTGTCCCGCAAATTGTAAATCATTACATTATCATTTATAGTTAACAAGATGCAAGCGTGGTAAAACTTTTCTCTTTTGATAGCGTACAAAATTTAAAGTGTGCCCACGTCGTAAATCTTTTAATTCGCTTATTTTAAAAATTGTTTATTAGGTTGCATACAACCAGGCGCTATTACAATATATATACAACAGCCATTGTACACTACCAGTTGAAAATTCCTTGAATTATGTGAATATAACACTTTCATGTAATATTAGTTAATCATTTGACGTAATTGAACCGTATACGTCTGTCTGGTGGTGACACGATAAAACTTGAACAAATATTTGTATGTAATCTAATATGTTGACAATGCTATTCTATATACTATCATATCTTTTATATAAAATATTATAAAACCGGATATATCTAACCAATCGTTGAGTTTTAGTATCCGTTTTAAAGCCTCAAAACTTTTCAGTATGAAATACATATATTTCTAGATTTAATTTTTTAAAAGTTCATTTATCTATTACCTATTTCCTGCGCCATCTTCTTGTTAATAGTGCAACAGTTATATATTTAAATACTGTAAAACTACACCTCTCTAATTACTGCAACATTGTAACACGGTAGATTGTTGTCAACGTTCTTACCAACTTTGAGTATCTCAAATCACTTCTGTTTACTACCAAAAAAGATTAAATGTAAATAATATTTGATATTTTGATATATAAATACATATAGCAGAGATTTATGAGCTGTAAGGTTGGCAGCGATTGTGATGTCACATGCATTTGGAATGTGTACAAAGGGATTCACCCTTTAATAAGTAAAGAGACAAAATGCCTTTTTTAATTGTTAATATCTCTTAACATATAAGGAGTTATTAAAAAAGAATTGAACATTTGAGGTTCTAGTAACCCACTTTATCAATATGTAGTACACTTTTATAGAAATTAAGACATAGGACACAAGCCCATTAACCAATACAAAATTATATTGAAATTTAATCACAATATTTGCAATAGTATAGAGATAATAAATAAATATTATATTTCTTTTATATAAAATATAAAATCTAACAGTAAAAATATCAATTGGTAAATTTTGTTTAGTAAAAACGAAGAACACACATATTGTTTAGAGTTAGATTTCCGTTCAGGTCCGATAACAATAAAAAGAATTTGAAAACAAAAAGTATTCAAGTTACTCGTCCACTGCACAAAGGTTTTTCTGGTTGCGTTCGCTTATGACGTCAGAACTCAACGGTTAGCACGTCTGCATTATCTAATGAGTGCTTAGCTCGATTACAATCATTGGAACACTGATTAAATGAAGAATAATAAGTTTTTAGGTTAGGTTCTGTATACCACGTGTTTATTCTACGATATGTCATGCTTTAATAGAAATCCCCTACATTCTGGACCAAATCTGCAGATATGTTTACGTTTAAATATTAATTTGTATATATTGTATCCGATTACCAGAGTATGTAATCAGTGTAACCGAACTATATCACATGAACGAGACGGTTGGCATATGGTCATGTTCAACTGTGTTCAACAAACACCGTGTAAAGTCTATTTGGTTGGTCACGCATACTATAATATTTTCAAGTTTACACAATTATATTTATTATCTTTTCAAGGTAGACAATTCCTTGCCTGCTAATTGTGATAACACTTTTGTTATCAGCTGGACTGGCACTTGAATCCGCAATAGTACCGTTTCTTATCAATCAGAATAAGTATTCTTGGAAACCAACGTTAATTCTTTCATATTTGATAAAATTAAAAGACTGATAATAATCATTTATGTATGATAACTGTTGGAATTTAAATAAAGATAATTATTGCGACAAAATAAGGTGGCGTTAATTAAAGCCGTAATTATTACGAAATCATTTTAACAGAGTGGCCACAAAAAAATGATTTCAAATTTATCTGATAATTCCAGGTTTTCCAATAAAGTTTTTTGTACTTTTCTCTGATATAGAAATTTTATTCATATCACCAGTAATTAAATCTGGTATTAAACTAAAAAAAATATTTATTTCTGATTTATTTTTTATCTCGTTGCCTTAGTTGGCGTTAAATAACTAATTAAATACGATTTATTACTCCTTAAATAAAAAGTAACTTAAATTGAGTAAGACAAAAATAAGCTAATGACTACTATATACTAGAACAAATTAACTCTTAATATTTAACAGATAAAATTATTGAAGATTTTTAAATTGATCATCAAGAACTTGAATTTCAGCTGAAAGTTTAAGTTTTAGTTTCTTGGACGCTAAATTTTTTTTTCATTACCTACACGTTTTCTTTTTAAATTTTCTGATTCATTTCATTTTGAATTTTAAATGAAATATAATGTACTATATATGATATAGTTGCCGCAATCAAATTCCCTGATATTTTTTTAAATATCCCTATCACTAAAAAATGACGACACAAGCCCATTCACCTTGATATAGCTTATATATCTCATTTAACTTTTGGATATGTAAAAATTATATTCAAATATTTCAATCAAGAATTACAAAAACGACCTTGAAAAAATAAGTTCATAAACATTAAGGACCGAAAAAAACGGAACAATTGAATTTTTCAACACACTTCCTAAAAAAAATAATATTATATTCGATTTAGCAGATGTTAAATGTAAATATAAACGAAAATGCTTCTAAGTATGCTTCACTTAATATATAGAATTTGTATTTTCAGGTAAAGTTTTATAACCTTAGATGTAGTAAGATATACAATTTTTTCTTCAGGGTAAGATCACCCTACATTTCAAAATAAACTGGTTTCTGAAATGGTACTGATGATTAGTAAAAAAAATCCAGTGCCGCAGCAGTAGTAGCGACAAATTTTATAATTTATTTTACTTTAAAAATAATTTTGTAAATGTCAAGATTAAATCTATAGAGTACAAATTTCATTCTTTAATTATATTAGTCATATTAATTATATTTTTTAGATATAAGAGTAAGATATAAAAATTTGTTATCGGATTGAAGATTTCGATGACACTTAGAAATACGTTTCTCCGAGTATCAAAGTCTGAGATAAAATCACTTGCTCGTAATGGACAGTGAATTCATATCTTGAAGACTTAATTGAGTCAAATGGGTCAATGTTAAAAATAATTATATATAATAATTACTTTTTACAAGATATTTTCGCCCTCTTTTTAGATATTGAAAGTGTAACACTGTACTGAAAGTCAAAAGAACATGCAAAAAGAAGGCAACATTGTTTTTTAAATAGAAAACGCTATATCGACTAAATTGTAAATTTGTCTATTAAGCAATTTTGTATATCTATATCCACACTCCTCGCAAACTATTGTAGAGTCATATGGCAAACATATGTCTATAGATTATGGATTGACGAGTGTGTCCAACTGTTCTAAAACTGTGGTTCGCAGCGTATCTCAATCTAATACGATTTAAAAGTGTTGTTGCGTATGTGAAACTTCCAAAACGTTCTACATCCCTTAACAAGCAAGTCGATAGTCCATGTGCCCCATAAGCAGTGGCGTAGCGTGCATTAGACGTGCCCTGTATTAAAATTTGTTCGGGCCCAAATGATGGGTAAATTTTTTTCACAAAAGGAACAAAAACGATCGCATTGAATTAAAATAATTATATATTGATTATACGTTATTACTTACAATTAATACAATTAAAAATCAAATATACACTTTTCTTGCCTTTTGTTCGACGAACTTATTTATTAAATCATTCATAGCTGAAAATGATGTTAGTTTTTCTTAATTTTCTAAAAATAGTGACAATTCTGATAGCCTTTCCTGTCCAATAGAAGTCCTTAGATAATTTTTTATTAGTTTTCATTTCGAAAAACTTCTTTCAGCTGTTGCAGTTGTAACCGGAAGAGTCAAGAATAGAAAGCACGCTGTTATTACTTCCGGAAAACTGATTACAAGGCTATTGAATTTTATCAGCAATAATTCCATAAGTTCCTTAATGAAATGAATTTTCTAAATTTCAGATTTTAAGCATGTTTTCAAAGCAATTATTGGGCTTGTGTCCTCATTTTTTAGTGGTCGATTTTTCAATTGTTGATTGAAATTGATGTTAATAAATGTGCATTGGCGTGTCTATTTTATTAAATATCTAAATATTGACGAAGATATAGCAATTAAAAATTTGAATTGTAGTTTTAGCGCTGTGAGATGGTCGCCCATTTGTATGACGTGAAATGTATTTTAACGTCAGCTATTTGTTGAGTAAGTCAGTGCTGTGGTAATGTTTTGTAGCTGTTGGTAGTCGAAATAATCAAGTCAAGTCAAAGAATAATAAGTTGTTATTTTATTTAACCCTGTTACGGCAGACATAATATTGAAATTTTATTGTTCCTTGAAATAGCTGTAAATAATATTTAATATTTTGATACATAAATACATATAGCAGAGATTTATGAGCTGTAAGGTTGGCAGCGGTTGTGATGTGACATGCCTTTGGAATGTATACACCGTTGAATCCCTTTAATAATTAAAGAGACAAAATGACTTTTTTAATTGTTAATATCTCCTAACATATAAAGATTTATTAAAAAATAATTGAACATTTGAGGTTCTAGTAACCCACTTTATCAATATATAGTACACTATTATAGAAATTAAGACATAGGACACAAGCCCATTCTATTGCATTCTTAAGACATACAGTAGATCGATCTTCTCTCATAACCATCAGTTAAATAACTCATCTTAACAACCCGTTTAGAAATAACCACTGTATATTTTAAATACAAAATAATTATAATTAAAAAATACTTATACAACTAAGGTTTTTGTAGATATCTGTGTATGTATATAGTGTACAATATATGGAATTTAAAACTAAGGACATAACCCAATTGTTCCAGGACTCTATAATTAAATTCTCAAGTTGGCTAGAGTTCAAAATATTAACTGCACGTGACCCTGAGAGGCTGAGCATTCGTTTTTGTTGTCGAGTGTCCTAGATCGAATTGGTTCACTAATTTATTATTTATTTACTGATATATTTTCGAAATTTTAATTTTATTATATTACTATAGTAATATAACTAATGTAGATGTTAGTATTAATTGTTTGTTTATTGTTCGCCTTTCGGCTTTACAATCTACATTCTTAATACATTTCATATACTTCAACTTACAATTAAATTTACATTATTCTAGACCTTTTTATTTCCAAAAGTACTTTCTGCTTCTTCTTCTCTTGACCCTCTTCCTTCATTTTCCCTAGTCTTCCTTCTGTACTGGTCTATTCCCTAGTCTATTTTTCTGGGCTGAAGTTTAACTGTTTCCTCGCTACTTCTTTCTTTCTCCTGCTTCCCTTCACTGCCTCTTTTAGTACTTCCTTTCTCTTCCTGTTCCTTGTGCAACCCAGCCACCAGCTTATTTATTCTCCTGTTTTTTCTTTCCTTTTTACTATTTCCGCCATCCACCTCTTTCCTTCACTGCCTCCCTTTAATAGCTGGCCAATATTCCTTTCGCTCGCTACTTTTTCCTTACACTCAAACTTAATGTGCTCCAGTGTTTCGTCCTCCGCTTCGCACACTCTACACTTTCTTTCCTCACTACTTTCCCAGTATCTGTTTCCTTTTTCCTCATGTCCCAATCTAAACCTTGCTGTTCATGTAGATGTTAGTATTAGAAGTGCTTTAAACCTATGACACTTATTGTTTTGCTGGATTCCCCATTACTACACTTTTTAGAAATGTTAATCACTTTTTAAGTAATAAAAAATACATCGACAGCTCAGCTGTGGTAGTTGTTTAATATAAGATATTTATTGTAACAGTATTATGTTAATAAAATCTAAAATAAATATAGAATGTAGGGTGGCTATTATAAAATTAGCAGGCGCTTGACATTACAAAACCTAATGTGCATTATACAATAGTAGTTATGTAAATGAATGGATTTGTAATAGAAGTAAACATTGTTCATTGATGCTTAGTTTCTAATACATTTGCTATTAAAACATTTTGGCAAAACTGATGTCCACTACCGGGACGTTAGGCGTTACGGCGTCACGGCGTCAGCTGATTGAGACGCAAACGCAACGTTGTTTCGATTTCAACAGAATGAGGACAGATGGTCCATTTGGGTCAGGTGGATTTATATTTGGTTGAAATTGCAAAATAACTGTTTGTGTTATTAATTATAATAAAAAGAACAAATGTTTATTTAATAACAAAATGCAGTTATTAGAACAGGTTCATTTTTTCATAGTATATCTAAAAATTCAATAAAATATATTTGCAGATATACTAGTAACATCTAGGTTCAGTATTCCATCAAGTATTATGTTACGATGGTTGTGAAAAAGGAAAAATATTCTCGATTGCTTATTTCTTCTGTGACCTGTTATGCATAGCTGAAATGCAGAGCTTAATTTCTATAAAAGTGTACTATATATTGATAAAGTGGGTTACTAGAAACTCAAATGTCCAATTATTTTTTAATAACTCCTTATATGTTAGGAGATATTAACAATTAAAAAAGTCATTTTGTCTCTCTAATTATTAAAGGGATTGTATACATTCCAAAGGCATGTGACATCCCAACCGCTGCCAACCTTACAGCTCATAAATCTCCGCTATATGTATTTATATATCAAAATATCAAATATTATTTACAGCTATTTCAAGGAACAATCAAATTTCAATATTATGTCTGCCGTAACAGGGTTAAATAAAATAAAAACTTATTATTCTTTGATTTGACTTGATTATTTGACTACCAACAGCTACAGAACATTACCACAGCACTGACCTACTCAACAAATAACTGACGTTAAAATGCATTTCACGTCATACAAATATGGCCGACCATCTCTAGCGCTAAAACTACAATTCAAATTTTTAATTGCCATATCTCCATCAACATTTAGATATTTAATAAAATATACACACCAATACACATTTATTAACATCAATTTCAATCAACAATTGAAAAAACGACCACATTAATTTTTAGTATAGAAACTGTATACCTACTAAGGAGAATCAAATCTTTGTATACAATGATGACGTCAGAGTCTGTTTATCCATTTTAATAGGTAATACATTCATTAATATTGTGACTGATTAAGAAATAAATAACAGGAAAAATACCCATTAATAATAAACTAATATTTCTGGGAGCGGAGATTATCGTCTTGCAGTAGAGTTGGTACAGAGGTCGTTTTACTCTTACGTAAGTGTGAAACAATTAAGTGTGTATTAGTTATTAATGCGTAAGCCATTTACAGTGACGTAGCACTTACATAAAGTCCATACTCGTTACAAAAATAGACCTAATTTCTACTACAATATCAAAAATAAATTCTTTACTAATCGTATTGAATAAGATATTTTTTTTTAGACTCGTCAAGTTGGCTAATTGACAATTTTACTTGCAATCTTACGTTGAAGAAGTTGTCCAAATAACGGCCCGCTTTTAAAGAGTCCGCAAACAAAAAAATTAGTAAAATATATAAATTCACCCTAGTTAGAAATTTATACTGTTAAATGCACCACTAAATTTAAATTTATAAAAAAATCTATGAAACTTTAACTAGATATAATAGAATTTTGTGTTTATAAAGTCAAAAGCATGTAGAAAATACTGTTTCTAAAAATCTAGAACCTCGCCCATCCTTAAGTCGGTCCTGAGCCTAACCAATTTTTGGAATTTTACAGTATTGTACAGAATCTAACAACTAGCAGTGTTGCCAAATTGTACAGAAAATATTTTTAAATAATTGCAATACAAATATTTATTCATCTGCATAACAACACAAATAATGAAAGCTTAGTAATAGTACAGTATATACGTCATAATAGTGACGTCACCGCAATTCTATTGATCTCATTATATAACAACATTATTCGATTAATAATTTGCAAGATTTTTAGTAGTAAAATAATCAATAAAATAGCTGTTAAATATGACTCTGAGTTAAATAATAATTTCTAACTCTGGTAAAACCTATAATGACGTTTAATGAATTGGGTATTCGGACTTTCCTGGTTCAATAATAATAAGAAACACTCTTATTATCATATAATGTGTTATAATATCATTAAACTTAAATTTTTCTTATTTCTAAAAATTAGAAATTCGATTAATGTATAAAATAATTATTAAATAGAGTGAAAGTATAATGGGAATGCAAAGTTAGTTTCTACAGAAGACATAGCAAGGTTTATATTATTCCTTAAGATGATTTACATGTTTAGTGCATAAAGTTTTTGAGATGTACATTTGTACATTGACAATGTATGTCCTAGTGAACCAATTAAAAACCCTTGTCGTGAATCGTGAATCGTCGTCGTGACGTAATCAGTAGAACCCACGAGAATAGCTCAAAGCCTGGGATATCATACGTAGTGGTTTATGAAACGAAGAATATTACGTACGAGTACATTCTACGAACACTATGAATTGATTGTACAAATTCCATTTCCCCTACCATCAAACTTCGGTTCCCGAACGAACTACGACACATGACTGCATCGCAACCATCGCAACTGAGTGAACCTCTAGCGTTTGCGTTTCCAGTTCTTCGTCCACTACCAAATCGACTCTAGACCGTGTAACACCGGGTCTTAGTTCGCCCGTTATTTTTTGTGCCGCCCGTTAACAACACAAATTATACAAGATGATGCCCGCAACCATGGACCCCATGTCCTTCGCAAAGGATTTTGCTGCTGGTGGTATATCTGCTGCTGTTTCCAAAACTGTAGTAGCTCCAATTGAACGTGTCAAACTTTTACTCCAAGTACAACACATTTCCAAACAAATTTCTGCCGATCAGCGATACAAGGGTGAGTACCATTTTTTTATTACTTTAAAACACCCCATAACCCTTTTCCAATAGTTTTTGTCCCGCTTTTTTTTACGTAACCGTACGGGTGATGTAGCGTTTCTACCACGTGGTCTTTGCCATGGAATGGCTGACATTATACAATGATAGTTCTCAATTGTCCTTGTAGCTTATCTAACATTAGTTTCTGTTTAAAATTAAATCGGAATAGTTATTATTTTAACTTAACAAAGTTATCGATCGGTTTGTAGCCTTGCCCACTTCGTTACATCACAGAATCCATACGCGACCTGTATAGGACATATACATACAAAATGTAGACGTGGCCTTAGCATGCGCTGTTGGACGCCATACTAATCTATTTTAAAACTAGGCCACAAAATAGCACGCTCTACCTTCATGATTTTCTTTAATTTTCTCAACAATTTTTTTTATCTGTTATGTAACATTTATGTCATCGTCTGTTAAAATGAACCTTGAAGTCATTTGATGATCTTGTGACTACTTCAAGTCAATTGATTCAGCCATGATTACAATATATTAGCATGTGATAATTAAATCCTTATGAATTGGTTATGTCACTTTAACTAAAATCTGATCTTTATACTACCTAATCTTTTAAGAGAGTTAGATAAGATAATATGCGACATAAATTAAAATGAAAGGCATGTTCTGACATGTGGCTGGTAGACGTGTAAAAGAAATTAAATGGCCGATCGGTAACCTTCACATCGATCTAAAAAAAAATGGCCGCATTTCAAACTTAAATCAATTCAAAATTAATGTTGTTTAAATCATTTCATTCTTTTACAAAGTCTTTATATTGATGCTTTGTTGCAAATAACTATAATTATTATATTTCCGATGAGTCATTTTAACATTTAGAAAAACATTTTAGAATTCTCACATATATTTAAACTTTTTTTTATCTCTCAGCCTTCATATATTTGTAACAATTTATTTGATTATATGTTGCATAGGTGTTAAACTAACAAAATGCGCATTTAGAAAAAAATGATGTTATGTAACATTTGTTCATAACCGATATTCTGTGTAAATATTCATAATGGATATTTTAAAATCGATTTACGACAATCTGGTAAAATATTCTCTAGTATTCTCTCTTACAAACTGCAACGTGAATGTTAAAATGTATTTTTTACTCCTTCAGGTATTATCGATGCTTTCGTACGTATCCCCAAAGAACAAGGTTTCAGCTCTTTCTGGCGTGGTAACTTGGCCAATGTTATCCGTTATTTCCCCACACAAGCCCTTAACTTCGCTTTCAAGGATAAATACAAGCAGGTCTTCCTTGGTGGAGTAGACAAGAACACACAATTCTGGCGTTACTTTGCCGGAAACTTGGCCTCCGGTGGTGCTGCAGGAGCAACATCCTTGTGCTTCGTCTACCCATTAGATTTCGCACGTACCCGGTAAGTCATTTTTTAATTATATATTTCAATATATGAAGCTTTGACACCATAAATCTCCAAATATAACGAGAAAAGGTTTAAGGTAACAAATGTAAACAAGCATATTACATAACACAGATAATCAATACATTAGTGTTTTCATGGTTTATACCTATTTTACCACTTAATTATAATCGAAAATAAAATATTTTGCCTATATTTGTTCTGTTATATAATAGGTACTCTAATTACGTAAGAATATAATCTTCAAAAAGAACTAGTTGTTTACAATTGAAATATAAATTAGGTAGTATAGTTTTTACATACACAGTACTTATATAATTTTAGGAATATATTGGTCCAGTAAATTCACTAATTGTAATTCTAAATAAAACCTTGTGCATTCGTAATCTTTCATTAAATATTTTATTTTCTGTGCTTTGCATATCAACTTACATTATAATTCCAAGTTTGTAGGTTACTTACTAAACGTCATTGTAACTACTTTTATGTAATTAGTGTCAGTGCCATTGAAATTAAACGACTACGAATCATTGAATTATTTAAAAATGCAATTATAACATATTTTAAATAAAAATACGATACAAGTTACGTAATTTACTACAGTTAGATATGAAAATTGTTACATTTCATTTCAATTACATCTGTTGGTTATGTAATATTCATACTTAACCTATAAAATATATATAGCACGATATGTTTTGCTTCAGAATATACTTGGCAACTAACCTTGAGAAGTAGTTAGTCATTAATGTGACTGTTGTTTCATTAATCAGTTTGTTTTAATATTATAAATATGAAAAAACACAGGATATTTTTAATGGTACTCGAAAATATTCTTTGTAATAAATGTTTTTAAGTACCTTTTGATATTAAACTCTAGACTCTTAAACGAAATCAATTCTTCACAGTGTCTTATACACTTGATATATTATAATTTTCCATTTATGGCAAAAAAATAAGTTTATTTTTTCTTCTAGTCTTGCCGCTGATGTCGGTAAAGCTGGTGCTGACCGTGAATTCTCCGGTCTTGGAAACTGCTTGACCAAAATCTTCAAATCTGATGGTTTAGTCGGTCTATACCGTGGTTTCGGAGTATCCGTCCAGGGTATCATTATCTACCGTGCTGCTTACTTCGGTTTCTACGACACAGCCCGTGGTATGTTGCCCGACCCCAAGAACACACCCATCGTCATCAGCTGGGCTATCGCACAGGTAATTATCGACAAATGATTAAATCTCATTGAAATATTTGTCTTCTTCAATTGTCTTATATTAATGGTGTGTTTCCGTTTCCTTTTCGTACTCTAGTGTGTAACCACTGTCGCCGGTATTGTTTCCTATCCATTCGACACAGTCCGTAGGCGTATGATGATGCAGTCTGGTCGTGCAAAGAGTGAAATGTTATACAAGAACACCATCCACTGCTGGTCAACCATCGCCAAATCTGAAGGAGGAAGTGCCTTCTTCAAGGGAGCCTTCTCCAACATTCTCCGTGGTACTGGTGGTGCTTTCGTACTTGTATTGTATGATGAACTCAAGAAACTCATGTAAACAGCAAAAACAACAAATAACACAGAAGACAGTTCGGGCGGAAGATAGTTCTGCATCGATCATAACATTGTTCATTGACTTTAATTGTGTTTTATTCGGTGCGGAACATTTTTTTATCATAACGGGGAGTCGACAAAAATTAAATCTTAATTTCGTTTTGTGAATGTGTGAGACAAATTTTAGTTTATAAATTCGTTATAGAATATTATTTCACAGTACTCATAGATTCACAAAACCATTTTACAAACATATTAATGCTGCCATTCGAGATTCTTTACATTTAGAATAAAAAAGAACCGACAAATCGATATCTAATCGTCGTATGTAACTTCCCTTAGTGAATTGTAAGTTGTGTGATCTATAAAAACAAATAGTAAAGAAATCTCTGGCCATTAAATAAAAAAATAACAACTATTTAGACTGGGTTCTCCTTAACAAATGGCCGACCTTAGAAAAATATGAAATCGAGTGTAGATGCTCAATTGTTCTGCTGAAGGGCTCCATACATTGTAGAAAAATCTTATCATTTTATTTAATAAAAAACAAAGTATTAAAAAAAATTACACATGCAATTGTTGCAGAGTTTTTATGTATATTATTGTACATATATTTCAGGGCTAACATCTGCCTTTATTCATTATTTATTATAAACAGTATGAAACCATTAATACAAATAAATAAATACAAATTTGTTGTTATATTCTGTTTATGTTACTGTTGCCGAAAGGCACAAAAATTACTCTATTTAAATAAAAATCGTGAATGGAAAGCCTTGTGGTATGAACCAGAAATTATGGTCTTGTTTTTAGTATCTAGTTACCTAGACCACTCCTACACCATCCCTAGGCTGCGTAATCTCCCTGTAAAATACACGTAAGACATAAATTTTTAGGTGGTAAACAATCACTCACCCGCTGACATTCATTGTAGCTTCCTTTTTTGGAATACATAATGGCTGAACATTTTCTATTTCTTAAAACATAAATTATCAGCAAGGACTCTCAGAGGTGGGAAGCGCAAATAATTTCACCAAGCCTGACACATTCAGAGGTTTCAGCTCAGTAATTCTTAAATGAACATTTGTGAAAAACCCAAAAAAGGAACGTCATTTACCGACTAAACACTATCTTTATAAACTCGCTTAACTGGATACAATTTAGTTACGATTTTTTAAAACAACTTTCACATTAGACATTAGAATTTTAATTGTTAATTTGGTATAAAAGAAGTAATAGCTAGGATCCACAGCCTTGCAGGAATGCTAGATTGAAAAAATGAATATTCTTCTTTGCTGTTGATTTTCTAAAAAGAAGTATTCCTTGTCCAGAATGACATAGTGTTCTTACATTAAATTCTATTCTTAAAGAGTCACAATTTTCACACTCAGACAAGAGCCCCTTTTTGGCTGAGGATTATAAGGGGCCTACATTGTAACTGCTTACCTGACGTCTGTTATTTTCAAAGACCTATATTTTCTAAACTAAGCTATGCAAGTTTACAAAAAACTATCCGCAGACCTTGAATAAAGAGCAAAATGGATCCTATACCTTGGAACTGGCATAAGTAGGCTAATTTGTAAATTACAGGGCTTTGAAAAAACGTCAAAATGTTGCAGTTACAAAATAAACCCCTAAGTTTCAGAAAGCCCGTCCACCTTAAGCACAGCACACCCAGATCTACATGTACCCCCAAAAGATAAATGATTCATTTAATTAGAGAAGCAGTAAGTACTTAAATCGAAAGACGTACGTAGCCCATTGCAAACGACTACTTTCGAAGTAGACTTTTTCAGTTAGACGTATGGAAGTTGTTTCACATTAGCACGTTTTATCATGAGAGGAAGTTTCTACTTTTTGCTACTGTCTTTTTTGTTCCTACTACCATTGTATCAACTGTAATATGAGTACATATTATGTATATACGTAATGTACCATATTATGAATGCGAACGTATGAGATACAATCTTCTATACAAAACTGGTGCATTGATAAACATTAAAGTAGAATCTCCTCTCATGATAAAAATGAGCAAATGCGTCTGCACCCAACTGAGAAAATCGGTATCGTTGTTAGTCGATTCAAGTGTGAGAAGCAAGCAGACTAAATAGAGTAAATAAACCCAACGACATATGCTTAATAAATGATTTTAATGGAATGGTACATATTGAATCAAGTACAAATAAAAACAAATACAGAATCACACACTGACACGTACTAATTACAAATAGCTATAAATTAGTCTACATTTAATAGAAAAACAATAATTACAATAATTAAATATAAAGATGTAAATATATACAGAAAATTATATGACAGAAACCATTCAAACACATAATACTAAAAATAACTCTTATCGCTTTAATAAAAAGTTACAAAATAGTTTGTCGATATTACACGCTTTGCTTTGTATTACATTTACGTGGTTTTTTAATATGTTTTGATTGATTTTAATGAGACAGATGATCTATTTTGAGATTTATTTGCTATCATACCGTTGTTCTATTAGAATCACCAGCTAATTTATCAACGACCTGAAAATAGAAGAACATATTTGATAGAATTCTATTACGATGTGTTTTAACTAGTAGAACATTATTTTTTATATACTTACCATGCTAACTCCAGGTAGATTTAAAAAGGTTCCAATTACTGGAATCCTTCTTATGAAATTTACTGCTACTGGGAAGAAACCACTGTAAATAATCATATTGTTAACAAATATAGTATAAAATATGTATCCTTAAAAGTATATAAATTAAAATATACCTGAATAGTAAGACAAAACCATAGGTTTCAACTATCATGCCTATAAGAGGCCACCCCACTAATACAACAATGATACCTCCAAAGAAAGCCACCGATGCTTTTGCTTTATGTTTCTGGAAGAAGAATCTAAACGTACGTTCTAGTCCAATTACACAAGCCAGCCCACAAATAAATAAAATCTGAAAGAGTAAAAAAATTAATTCAGAATTACTGCATTTATGTAGATTGTAGACTTATGCAGATATATAAATATTGTTATAACTTCTGCAGAAGAATGGTTGTTATATGTACTACGTAGGAGTGAGTTAATTTTTTTTTACTAATATCACTTACGTTTCCAATTGCAAGTAATCCTTTATCAAATAAAAGTATAACTCCGAGAAACAGAAAAGCAATGCCAAATCCTGCCAGACCTACACCAATTTCTATAAATAAAAACAAACATAATTATAACCTCCAACAATGCAAACAAAAATAAGAGCAGAATGAATATATTTTGTATTATATTTTGCATCCAGCTTGTTAGATAGATATGAAAATTACGGAACTTACTTTGAACATCATTTACTTCGAACATTTTTGTTATAAATTTATATTTATTAGATTTATATCTAAGCCCTAAAATAATAGACGTTGACAATACAATTTCTCCCTAACCTAAAAATAAATGTCAGCTCCACGTCATTAAAAATGATGAAATTATTTGATAGACTTCTAAAGCTTAAATTAGAGGAATCTAAATAAAAATAATGATTACTCTTTCAATGTTTTATTTATATAAACCGCCGCCTGATATAAATCTGTTATTACTTTTGTATGCGGTTTTATTTATTTTCTGTGATTCTTGCAGAAGATTGCAAGTTGGATAAAGCGCGAATTTCAATTTTAGATGAAACTTAAAATCAATTTACTTTCTTATAGTACCGTGGCGAGAAATGAAAATATTCATATTTCCTTAATGGTTATTAGCATCGCGTGAATACTCCGTATACTTATTTATACGGGAAACAGTAAAATAATGATGGTAAGATAAGTAGAAAAATAAAAGAAAATTATAAGCGTGATAATTGATTTCATAACAATGAATTTTTTCTGCCTTGTTATTATAACATAGCCTTACAACAACAAGAATATTAAAACATTATTTCAATTCATAAACTTTAAAAATATGAAATAGTTGCCCATTCACCAGGCTCAAAATAATTAATTTTATCTGCTTAACGTCTAAGCTATATAGTTTATAAAACAATTTGCATTTATATTAAATTCTATGACACATCTATGGCGTTTTTATCTGTGAATAATAACGAATATTTAATGAAAAAATTCAATAATCTTACATGCATTTTCGCAAAATCGGTTCCATGATAGAAACGATAATTAAATATATAGCTTACAGTGATAAACACCAATATATTTAATGTAGTATTAAACTTTACAATTTATATAATAGCTAACTCATTTATATTCACAATTAAATTTTCCTTATTTTATTTATAAGAATTTTAATTAATTGTATATTTACTTAAACATATTATTTGTCGACGAGTTTAAAAATAAGTAACGTCAAATGTATAATGAATGCTCTAATTAAAAAACGTAGATTTATAAAAAAATGCTTTTTAAAATAGAAAATGTCAGTGGGAATGTAAAAAAATATCTAATGTTTGATTTGAGCTATTGAATGTAAACCCAAACATGTTTTTTCTTAATATAAAGACGATTTTTCAATTGTTGATTGAAATTGATGTTAATAAATGTGTATTGGCGTGTCTATTTTATTAAATATCTAAATGTTGATGGAGATATAGCAATTAAAAGTTTGAATTGTAGTTTTAGCGCTAGAAATGGTCGGCCATTTGTATGACGTGAAATGCATTGTATACGTCAGTTATTTGTTGATTAGGTCAGTGCTGTGGTAATGTTTTGTAGCTGTTGGTAGTCGAAATAATCAACTCAAGTCAAAGAATAATAAGTTTTTATTTTATTTAACCCTGTTACGGCAGACATAATATTGAAATTTTATTGTTCCTTGAAATAGCTGTAAATAATATTTGATATTTTAATATATAAATACATATAGCAGAGATTTATGAGCTGTAAGGTTGGTAACCTGTAAACTTGTCAGAGTTTTGTCAAGAATATATCTCTTTTACACTCTGTTGTATAAAAGAGATAGCAACTAGCGGTTGTCACAACATGCATTTGAAATGTTGTACAACGTTGAATCCCTTTAATAATTAAAGAGACAAAATTACTTTTTTAATTGTTAATATCTCCTGAAAATCTCCTGGTAACCAACTTTATCAATATAAAGTACAGTTTTGTAGAAATTAAGACATAGGACACAAGCCTATTGTAATAATTGGTTAAATAACCTCAAAATATTTACTTCAAAAGTTAATTTTTTATTTAAGTGTGATGTAAAGTGTTCCATACGGCATTGTTTTCCTCTATTTTCACATTAGTATGCCTGCATGTTCTAAACGGTCTCATTTTCCTTATCCTAGTGCTAAAACCACCTATCAACTATCAAAACGTTCAACACTTACAAATAACTTTTCACCTTCTTTATATCCATATAATTTCGCCAATGCAGTATTTTCGTTAAACTCAGGAGGACTAGTTGAAAATTGTGTGGATATTCTTCAAACAACAGGTCCGATTTATTTAAGGTAAGATTTTACAATTTAGCTAATATATTTTAAATTTCTATTTTGTTTATCTATAAATGTTTAAGCTGTACATTTAAAAAAATAATTCATTTGACATTTTATTGAACGCTCAGTCTGCCACGGTATTTTCTGATTCGTACCGCGCGGTCGGTACCGATATCACGAGTCTTCCATTCTCTGCATGGAACTCTCACAATAGCTTTGCTATTTATTAACTTTTTAATAATTTATTGCATTTACTTTTTTTATGATTATTTAAGGACTATTCCAAAGAGAGAAATATAGTAAAAGGTTACTTTTAAAGACTTCGAATAGTATGAATCCTATATTATAATGTTCCAAGGGAAAGTTTATATGTTTACGCGATTCGTATGGTAGCTCGAAAGCGGCTTCGCGTGTTTTTCTGAAAGATGTCTATTTCGTAGAGAAAAAAATTCTAAGACTTCTGACATCCTCGGATTTCCCCCTGAATTTTCTAGAAAGCCGTAATTTGAAAAAAACTAAAAAGAAATTTTTACCTTACCTTACGTCGACGTTATTTTGACGTTACTTTGACGTTGACGTTACAATGACGTTGACGATGACGTTGTCGTTGACGTTACGTAAGAAAGAAATATATTCTTGACAGAAGTCTAACAAGTTTGCAGATTACCAACCTTACAGCTCGTATTTATATATCAAAATATCAAATATTATTTACAGCTATTTCAAGGAATATTGAAATATCAATATTATGTCTGCCGTAACAGAGTTAAATAAAATAAAAACTTATTGTTCTTCGACTTGACTTGATTATTTCGACTCCCAACAGCTACAAAACATTACCCCAGCACTGACCTACTCAACAAATAACAATTCAAATTTTTAATTGCTATATCTCCGTCAATATTTAGATATTTAATAAAATAGACACGCCAATACACATTTATTAACATCAATTTCAATCAACAATGGAAAAATGGACCAGTAAAAAATGAGGACACAAGCCCATTATTTCTATCTACTAATCCTGTACTTAAAGCGCTACTATAAAATTTCACTATCGTCGCCATTTTTAATAACTCTGATAATTTGTTATATTGATTTGAAATTACACTTAGATGATTCGTTACCATGGTACCGTCGTTAATTAATATGTTTTGCTAATTAGTATGATATAAGAGTAGAAGAGAAGTAGGACATAAGACATAGTTAAACATTCAAGAAATTTAGATATATTTAACGATTTTGAATTCTATAAAAATCTTTTTAATTGGTCGTAATATTATAAATGATATTAGAGTATACCCCCGTCATTCTTCATATAAACTGACTAAAAAAATACATTTTTTTAACAAAATATAAAATATTTTCAATTTATTCAGAATTTGACCAACTTTTTTTTCAAAATTTGTGATTTTTTTTTTCGATTCATAAATTAGGTACCAAAGTTACGCTATATACAAAATTTCAACTTTCTAGCCCAATTTTTACTTTCGGTAAAAACCGCCCTTATTTATATATCATTTATATAACAAAATATAAATAAAGGAAAAAAGAGGTAAAAAGAGAACTAAAGAGATGGAAGAAAGGAGAATCAAGTAAAGAAGACTTCAAGAGGAAGCAAAGGGTATATAACGATAAGATAAAAGATAAAAAGAATGAGTTCAAAATAGGGATAGAAACAGAAATTAGAGAGATAACAACGGAGAGGCAGGCATGGGATTACATAAATAGGGAGAAAAGGCAAAGGAAAGAGCCAAGCAAGGAAATAAAAATGGAAGAGTGAACGAAACACTTTATGGGAGTACTAGGAGGAAAGAAAAGAAACGAGAATACAAAGAAGGGGATAAAAGAGAAGGAGAAAGTAAACGAAATAGAACTAAATGAACTAAAAACACAAATTCAAAAACTCAAGGAAAAGAAAGCACCAGGTAGAGACGGACTAAAGAACGTGGCGTGGAAAGCTGGGCAAGAAAGGATAGAGAAAGGATTACTGACAGCGATGAATAAGATATGGAAAGGAGGAGACCTGCCAGACAGCTGGAGAGAAGGGGTAATAACTCCGATATATAAAAAGGGAAATAGGCATGAAGCCAAGAATTATAGTATCACACTATTGAATACAGGGTACAGGATGTATGCAGGGATAGTGAGAGAAAGACTGGAAGAAGAGGTAAAAGTAAAAGAAATACTTCCCGAGACACAAGCAGGCTTTAGAAAGGGACGAGGGACTTTAGACAATATATACGCATTGAACCATGTAGTTGAAAAAGAGGTAAAGGAAAAAGGAGGACAGATATATGCAATGTTCATCGACCTTAAAGCGGCTTTTGATATAGTCAACAGGGAGAAATTGTGGAAGTACATGAGAAAGAAAAATATAGATGAGGATATAGTGGAATGTATTGAAGAAATTTACAAAGAAACAAGAATGAGAATAAGAGTTGGGGGTGAAGAATCAGAAGAATTCTGGACAGACAAGGGGTTGAGGCAAGGTTGTCCTCTGAGTCCCATTTTATTTGCGATATATACAGCAGATTTGGAGGGGGTAATGGAAAGAGGACAAGATGGGGGGGTGCTAATAGGAAGGCACTACAAGATATGGACTTTAGCATACGCTGACGATATAGTCCTGTTGGCAAAAAGGGAAGGAGAGCTGCAGGAGATGGCACACCGGCTAGGGAGGTATATAGACAGGAAAGGACTAGAGTTAAACGTGGAAAAATTATGGTATTTAAAAAAGGGGGAGGAAATAGAAGACATAAATGGTGGAAATACAAAACAGAGGTCATTGAGGAAGTAGAAGAATTTAAATATCTAGGCTACACTTTTAAAAAGAACAATGAAGAAGAGGCTCAGATAAGGGAGGTAGCAAAGAAGGCGGAGCTAGCAATGCGACGGGTGTGGGGATTAGGAGAAAAGGTATTTGGGGGGGACATACAAATGAGAATATGGATGTTTGACAGACTGATAACCAGTATGATGTTGTATGGAGCAGAGGTTTGGGGGTGGAAGGAGCAAGAAAAGTTGGAAAGAATACAGGAGAGATATATAAAATGGTTAATAGGGCTGGACAGGTGCACGCCAGGTTACATGGTCATGGAGGAGCTAAAAAGGGATAAGATACGAATTAAAACAGGGGAAAGAGCAGTAAAAAATGAGGAGAAATTGACCAGGGCGGAAAGCAAAATTTTAAAGAAAATAAGAGAGGATAGCATAAACAATGGGGGGGAGGAGGTCCAAAAAAGAGAAAGGAGTACTTTGAAAGGAATGGAATGGCGATCGAGGAGGCAGAGAGGAGAAGAGAAGGAGGCGCAAGTGTGGAAGAGGAGCTAAGGAGATACAACAACTGGAGAGAATGGGAAAAATCGAAAAAAGCAACTACAATACAAGATATAAAAGGTTATGGGAAAATAATGTGCCTCAGTACCTTATAGAAAAAGACATAAAACACATAAGAAGAACAGCAAGGTTTAGATTGGGAAATGAGGAAAAAGGAAACAGATACTGGGAAAGAAGTGAGGAAAGAAAGTGTAGAGTGTGCGGAGCGGAGGACGAAACACTGGAGCATATTAAGTTTGAGTGTAAGGAAAAAGTAGCGAGCGAAAGGAATATTGGCCAGCTATTAAAGGGAGGCAGTGAAGGACAGAGGTGGATGGCGGAAATAGTAAAAACAGGAGAATAAATAAGCTGGTAGTACTAAAGTAGTATAAGGAAGTACTAAAAGAGGCAGTGAAGGGAAGCAGGAGAAAGATAGAAGTAGCGAGGAAACAGTTAAACTTCAGCCCAGAAAAATAGACTAGGGAATAGACCAGTCCAGAAGGAAGACTAGAGAAAATGAAGGAAGAGGGTCAAGAGAAGAAGAAGCAGAAAGTACTTTTGGAAATAAAAAGGTCTAGAATAGTTTAAATTGTAAGTTGAAGTAAATGAAATGTATGGTAAATGTATAGTAAGAATGTAGATTGTAAAGCCGAAAGGCGAACAATAAACAATTAATAATAATAATATAACAAAATATCAAATAATATTTACAGCTATTTCAAGGAACAATCAAATTCCAATATTATGTCTGCCTTAGCAGGGTTAAATAAAATAAAAACTTATTATTGTTTGACTTGACTTGATTATTTCGACTACCAACGGCTACAAAACATTACCACAGCACTGACCTACTCAACAAATAACTAACGTTAAAATGCATTTCACGTCATAGAAATATGGCCGACCATCTCTATTATTTTATTTATTTAATAAAATAGACAAGAAAATACACGACCACTAAAAATAAGGACACAAGCCCAATGGTAGAGATGTTTCTGTCATTATCTGCCGGGCTATATGATAAGTCGACTATTGAATATATTTAAAGTTTTGATTTGTCGTGAACACGCCTAATCGCTTGTATCAGTTTATAAATACATAAATAAATTGTATAATAGCATAGTATGATCAAAAACGAAACCAATCCCTAAACGCAAGCCTATTATAAATTTATTTTAAACCACGAATAGCTGAATATAGTTTATGAGAACTGGAGCATCCAAAATATTTAACATTGTACTTCGCGTGTTCAACGGCCATAATGTTTAAAAGTTGGGGACAATATGGAAAATGGCACGGTTGTCATTATACTATTATATTCCATTAGTAATATTCATAAAACTATTATATTTTATATATTTATTCATTGTTATTTAACAATATTACACGTAAAATCCGGTAAAATACCACAAGGCAGAGAAATATAATGCACATAAAATCTTTTTAATCTAAGATTAACCTTCAGTGAAGTAACATCACCGAAATAAACCAGGAATTTAAAAATCTGTTAACGTTTAAATTATTCCACGTATTGGTTTATGCAGATTTTATGTTACTTTAATATTTGTGGTGGTTCGTTTCTTAATTTGTGGTGAATTCATTTATTTAAAATGGCGGATGATCCTGATGATGAAATTAATAAGGTAAATTAATTTTATTTATTTATTTTAGCTTTGAGCTAAATAATAAATTTGAATTCGTATAGAGTTCGTTTTGAATTTCAAGAACGAATTTGTGTTCAGTGTGAATTCACTATCGATTCATCAAACAACCTTTCTGCTATTTCATTTTTTGGCTTATAGGGTTGTTTTGATATTTAGAACTTAATTAGACATTTTACTAATTGTGGTTTCCTAATGTAATATTTTAGTGTTATTTATTACTATTAAGATATATAATTAGTTATTTAGTTAATTACTGTTAGACATGTCATTTTAAAACGGGGTTGTGAATCATTTCTTAATTTCTATAAAGCTGTACTGCTGTATTAATAAATTTCAGGACCTCAAATGTATATTTATCAACTAACTGGCCCAATTCGCTTTCAGCAAAATCACTTTCAGTTTTTCCCGTTACACACATAAAGTTTTGTTAAATTATTGTTGAAATTGTTGTTGATATTATAAATGTGATAAACAAGAATAAATGAAATCGATTATTTGTTATTCTACAGAGTTCAATACTAATTCTATGGTTAAAAATGAATCGTTAAATCAAACTTTCAAGTTTTAAATATCTATATGTACATCATGTACTAGACTAAAATCGAGAACATGTACCAGACTAAAGAGATGAGTTCCTATTGACTTATTCCCAATACAAATCCGACCAATTAATATAAAAACAAGTACATACAATTATAATTTAAAGTAGGAGGAAGTGGATCACTGGATCCACTACTCACAAGTCAGTAGTTCAGTGTTACAAAATTTACTCAATATCGTTGCGTTGATTGTATGTAAATTGTAATGCTTAAATAAAAAAAAATATGTACGTCAACTTTTAGATACTTATTTAAAAAAATAAAAATGTCCACATATATTACTAGCATATTAAAATGTCCCAGGTATATGTTATAGTAAAACAAAAACGGCTTCGGTGATGTTTTTGAAAATTTCCTATTTCGTAGAGAAAAAAATTGTAATACTTTTGGTGTTCTTTGATTTTCCCCTGAAATTCCTGGAAACCCGTAATTTTGGAAAAACTGGAGAAAAGATAATCAGTTTTTCCTGTATAACTTTTAATTCGTAAAAGATAGAAAGTTGAAATTTTGCATGTGTATTGAGGTATTCAATGCTAACAGTTTTCAAAAATTAGAAATTCAAAAATTTAAAAAGTGGAAGTTAAAAAAAATCAGGAGTCCTGTAGGGAACTTTGGAGAAAGTTCATATTCTTGGTTGTAGAATAATTAAGTATATTATTAATTAAAGAAATTAAATTTTCAAAACTTTATTTGGGGGCACGGGGGCAGTTTTTGCCGAGAGTAAAAATTGTGCTATATAGTTGAAATTTTGTATTAACGAAACGAAAAAAAAAATTACAATTTTTGAAAAATTATTTATTTTTATATGTAAAATATATAGAACGAGATAAATATTTCAATTAAAAAATGGAATTAAAATTTGAAATGAAATTCAATTCACACACAAAAGACAGTTGTCAGGGTTGCGACGGGGGTAAACTCTAGTTAGCATAGATTTTGGTAATAAGTTTGACCATTAAAATATAGTTCACAAGTTTATTGGTCTAATCTACTTGTTATTATTTAATCAGTGAAAATAGGGAATCTATTTTAGCGTTAGTGTAATTTTCATCAACGGAAGAATTAATTTCCTTATGCTTTTCCATGTTCAGAGGCCAATCTTAGTAGTTGTCTTAGTAGACTTACAGGCTGCTTTAAATTTAAATATCTTCAAATACGTTCTTCCCAAAAGTTAATTTATATTTCATTTACGTAGTATTTACTTTAAATTGCTAAATATATTTGCTTTATTTACTAAACATATCAGCTACATAAATACCACATTTCGTGTTTATGTTTTCTGAAAACTTCTGTTTGTGGTAAAATTGCACGCACCCAATAAAATAACAAATGCTAATAGTTCAATAAAATCACTAATTTATTTGTTGATTTTGCCATAGTAACTGTTTCCTATCACCCCCTCCCCATTCCCACCCTATGTGACCGTATAAGAGCAACCGACGCCTTTTTTTGATAGATTTCACACTATTGATATCCAAATCAGAATTGTCACTAACCTACCGTTCATTCAATTTACAATTTCTATCAAACTACAATTTCGGTTCAAGTATCATAAAGTAAGTGTTCGTTTGAAGGGTGCAACAACCCCTAATGGAGAAAAAAATATTGTCTCGACATGGATCTAAACTCTTGTTGGGTATTCGCTCAAATAAAGGTAGTCGATCTAACTTGAAAACTCCTGTAAGTACAAAAGGATATTATATGTTTATCTCTCTGTGGATTGAACCCGACAAAGTGCATGTAAGACTTGCTAGTTGTCAATCACTTTACATTCAATTTATACGTGTTGTATTTTATGCATGATTGTATGACATATTGATTGATATATTTTGTGTCAACAGAAAAAAATATTCATATAATATTCTGTTGGATTTTATGTGTTATTCTTGTTGCATATGTTTTAGGCACTTGATGTTTCTTATACTTTTAATATGTGTATATAATTAATATCTTCTGAAAATAATAATTCTTTGAATCAGAAGTGGGCAAACAGTATATCATCCTCAGTTCGATTGCAGAAATTCTGTTCGAGGATGTTTTAAAATTTAAAAAAAATAAAATTAAGAAATTAAAACTAAAAAGACATCAAAACATTATACACAATACTGTCTACAGACAGTCTTGGTTCCTTATGTATATACCCTACACCATTATGTATACACCCTATTTTATTCTCATGATATTGTATCTAGTGTGTTCCGGTACTAAGTTTGCCCACCTCTGCATATTTTAAACAATTGTGTTGTGTTCTATTTATAAGCTTGATATTATTATCATGTGTAAATACTTATTAGGCAGTGGTGTAATATACATTCACAATAATTCTGATAATAAAAGACTTAAGGTGAAACAATACTTGGCCATTTTTGACTCGCGAAATATAGATGGCGATACTATACAGCAGGTTAAATATTATCACAAAAACCATGTTTTTTTTTATGTTTAAATCGTTTTACGCAAGTAACTATAAACGCGAATCAAAATCTAAAGCTGCAATTAGTTAGATGAATAGCGTATCTACATTTTAAGCATTCGTCCACTGACTTTTGATGAGTTGGAACCGCAGAAATAAGTTTTGAAAATTAATATTGCTACATTTTAAATTCCAATTTTTATATTTTTATACTCTATATATTTTTAAATCTTAAGCGTAAGTTTGAGAACCATAATAAAGGTTATAAAATTTATGATAAACCCTTAGAAATGTTACCAGTCATATAAAAATTGGAATTTAACTAGAAAATGTAGCAATATTCATTTTTAAAAGTTATTTTTGCGGTTCTAACTCATTAAAAGTCAGTGGAAGAAAGCTTAATATGTAGATACGTTATTCATCTAACTAATTGCAGCTTTAGATTTTGATTCGCGTTTATAGTTACTTACATAAAACGATTTAAACATAAAGAAACATGGTTTTTTTGATAATATTTAACCTGCTGTATAGTATCGCCATCTATATTTCACGAGAAAAAATGGCTAAGCATTGTTTCACCTTAATATAAAAAATATTAACAAAATATTTAAAAAAGTATATATAATAGTATCTAAATGCAAACATAGATGGTACACTAAAATCTATGTGTAGATTTCGTCATTTAAATCGGTTTCTATTTAATATTTTGTTTTATACAAAGAAATGATGTAGCTTTTAGTTAAATAATTAAATTTAATTGAAATTACGACTGTTACATATTAGATAAATTAATAAATGTGTGACAAGTTATAATTAGCAAAGATTTGAACCTCGCCATAAAGAAATTGATTTTACTACTTGATATTTTTTATTATGTTTAAAAAACATGAAAACAAAATGTAAATATATTGTAATTTCACGAATATTAGATGTTCTATAAAAGTAGTTATCGGTAAATTTTTTTTCTATGTTTTACAGGACTATTATTTTCAACTATGTAGTTTTACTTTCCACCGATAGAGCCACATTTCACTTTTAAATTTATTTATAAAAAAATATTATATACATCATATGAATTAAATATCTATTAATAGAGATGAATGTAGATAGGAGTAAAGTGGGACGGGGGGACAATTAATTCAATTTATATCTTTATTAAAAGTAAAATTTGATATTGTGGCGGTAATATGAAAGTTTTCTTGAATCGGAATCGTATAGTATAGTACGGAGCAAACGAAAATGTTTTGTTTTGGTGAGGGGGGGGGGGGGTAGTGGATAAGACTTCAAATTTTTAAAATTTATATTAATGTACAACCCTAGAGCATATATGTATATATGCAGTGTGAATAGCCCTTATTTCCTATAGATTAAAAGTGTGTCCAAAATGTGTGCGAGAGAGAAAGGTATATGTTCCTATTTGTTCTCTATGCGCATGTGTCTCGGACACATTTTGGACACACTTTTAGGTGCAGTATATTCTCTAAGTGTACAACATATTAAGTTTATTGTGTGAAAATTTGAAGTCGATTGGAGTAAAACTGTCGAAGATATAGAGTTTTAAGTCAAGTCTGGTCTGGTTTCGTCTTTTTTTGAAACTTTTAACGCGTTTTTCTCATACTTAGCTTTTTCAGAGTCGGTGCTTAAAATCTACTGGACTGATTCTTTTGAAATTTTGCACACTCTTTCTTTACATAAATGCCGATTTAACGCTGTCAACTTAATTCTACTTTATAATTTTAACGTATTATAAATCCACCTGCTATCCACAACAACCATTAAAAATCCCAGAATGCTAGTAGTTTTTACACAAAAATCAATCGAAATTATTTTTTTCCCTAAGATTTTTACTTTCTGTCCACTTTAACTCATCGTGGTGTAAAAAAAAAGTATGAACACTACTATGGCAAGTTTTTTTAAAAATTGGCGCAACTCTTCAGTATTCCAAAATAGTATAATACTCCAGGAATGAAAAAAAATAATGCATACTATTTCTAAACAAGAACCATATTTCATAAATTATTGTTGTTGATAGTTATCACTTTTACAATACCCAAAATAGGTTTTTTATTGTTGAATGATTTAAAACAAATGGTACAAACAATTTTTCATTTATTAACTCTGTCGTTAAAAGCATATTCGAAAATTTGCTTTTTTGTATCGATTTGATTGTACTTAATGAAATGCAGAAAATATGTTTAATGTTACACCTGTTAGAAGAGTATCCTTTTTAATAAACTTTGAGGACAAATATTCTAATCTAATGGAATTAAACTTTGAAATGAAATTACAAATTATTTTATTGAATTCAAATCATACATAAAAAACAAATGTCGTTTTTATAGGTAATGTTATGTGCATCAGAAAATTCCGGAAAATTTAAATATTAAAAATAGCATAATACTTCCAAATGCTATACACAAAATTTACTGACAGTAGTTTTATATTTCAAAACTGTTTGTAGCTCATCATAATCGTGCAAGGCACATGATATCCACATGTTCTATTTTTGCTTCAATAATGTATCAGAAAATATACATATGTTATTGAAGATAATTTGAAATATGTTATTCATTTGACAACTACTCCACTTTCCTATTTATATTAAAATCAAATATATGATGTACCATGTTACTATAGATGTATTCTATATATTGCAGGCGTATTTATAGACAAATATTTATTTCACTAATACTTATTCCACAAACTTATAAACGTTATTAGGTACCATAGTGATCGAGAGCATTGGTACTGGACACCAGATGGGTGTGTTTTTGGGTTTAGCCCTGAAAGATTCTATAATGGGTTTGTGTCCTATGATTTTACACCGAAGAGACAGTTGTGCCGAAGAAAACAATTTTGTTTTCAAAAAACAATATAAAATCATATTTTGCTTTATTTTAAAACAGTTCTGTTTTTCGACCAGACAGTCAGACTGGTTTTGTTTTTAGTGTTTTTCTGTGTGTCCCATAAAAATTTAGTATCCTACAAATTATTGTGTTGGCAATATTGCTGGTCTTATCTTTTGTACACTACATTCTGCACTTCTTTATAACTGCTCTTGGAACTAGTTGCTAGCCAAATGATAAACAACAACTGACAAGCGCAAATGTTCACAAAAAACAAAACTGCGTGTTCACACCAAGCAGACTAAAAACCCACAACAAACGAGTTTTCCTCTTCTTACCGACTCCAGATGGGAATGTGTTTTGTTTAGTAAAACAGTTTTTAAAGACAAAAATGTTATAAGAACTGTCTCTTTGGTGTAAACATTGCTGTTTTTGTTCAGAAAAACAGTTTTTGTTCGTGTTTTGTTCTTTTGTCTCATTGTCAAATAAAACTTCAAAATTATACAACCTGCAAGATTAGTAGCGAGTCGTCGGTGGTAGGAAATACCAAATAACAAAGATACGATATATCAACCCACTATTAAACCACCCGCAGTTAAAATAAAAGCTATTTCTCTAATTACAGCATAGATGTATAGAACAGCGTGCCCAAGAGGCTGTATACTGCGATAAAGGCAAAGAGAGAGATAGCTGTCGAGTGTCCTTTGTGTCTCTTTCTAGCCTAGCACTGCGTCTGCTTGCTTCTTTACCCTCTACCATACCGCCAATCAACCAAGCCAGCAGCAGTGGTTCGGCTAGAAAGAGACAGATAGGATACTCAGCAGGCTATCTCTTTCTTTGCCCTTTGCGCACTCTATGCTTATATCTCTATACTTTACAGTGATCAATCTTATTCTTTATTTTTTATTTGAATTTTTATTGTTTATTACGTGTTAATTGCCAAGCACTTGCGCCCCGTTTCTTCGCTGGCTCATATTTTACGAGCATCTAGTGACGTGCCACGATATGTGCGTGTTTTGCTATTTCACCCTCGCCCTTCTACTTCCTGTCTCACACCCACTGAACGTCGGGGTGCTTGCACACCACCGACGCCTGTTACATCTTGATACGTATATCACTGTTCCAGTGTCTGTTTTTGTTTCTGTATAACATGGAGGAGTATACTTGATTGTTTACAGTTTTGCAAAGTACGTATATCATAGTTTGTTTTTACCTCGACGTACAACAGGTACGCTCAGAATTTCGTTTTGTCTCTGGAGGTTTTGTCCAAGAATTTATTCGCGTCCGTATGTTCAGTCTGTAAGCCCTGTCGCACACAGTAAGCGAATTTTTTGACGGACATATACGCGCTATTACGCTTTACCTATCCGAACACTGTAAATATAATGAGAAATGTAATAATATACTTAATTATTCTAGAATCCAGAATATGAACTTTCTCCAAAGTTCCCTATCGGGCCCCCGAATTTCTTCAACCCCCCCCCCCCTTTTTCAATTTTTGAATTTCTAATTTTTGAGAAATGTCCGCATTGAATATCTTAGTACACATGCAAAATTTCAACTTTCTATCTTTTACGAATTAAAAGTAATACAGCAAAAAATGGCTCACTTTTTTTCCAGTTTTTCTAAAATTACGGGTTTCCAGGAAATTCAGGGAGAAATCCGGGAACGCCAAAAGTCTTAGAATTTTTTTCTCTATGAAATAGGAAATTTTCAAAAACATTAATGAAGCCGTTTTCGAGCTGCCATACAAAATTCAGTACCAAACATATAAGAATATAAACATACAGTTGGAACATTATAATATAGGAGGATATATATATATATATATATATATATATATATATATATATATATATATATATATATATATATATATATATATATATATATATATATATATATATATATATTGCAAATAATCAATAAGTAGTTTAATAAGAGCCTTTTGTAGGAAGATTAATGTGTTTTGAAGCCTAATTAATGTTCCATTCTATATGTTTTGCGTTGAAAATATTCCACATAAGTTCTATTCAATAATTTATTTTTATATCCATTGTTTCGTTTATTATCCTCAGAAAAAGCATTTTCATTCAAGCTCAATCGAATTCAAGGTTACTGCAATGAAATAGAAATAAACGTTTGACTTTGTGTGAAGTTCGTAGTGAATTCAAAAAGAATTCCAAAGGCATGTGACATCACAACCGGTTTTTGCTATCTCTTTTATACAACAGAGCGTAAAAGAGATATATTGAGATACTTGACAGAACTCTGACAAGTTTACAGGTTACCAACCTTAAAGCTCATAAATCTCTGTTAACCAAAATATCAAATATTATTTAGAGCTATTTCGAGGAACAATAAAATTTCAATATTATGTCTGCCGTAACCGGGTTAAATAAAATAAAAACTTATTATTCTTTGATTTGACTGTATTATTTTGACTACCAACAGCTACAAAACATTACCACAGGACTGACCTACTCAACAATTAACTGACGTTAAAATGCATTTCACGTCATACAAATATGGCCGACCATTTTTAGCGCTAAAACTACAATTCAAAAGTTTAATTACTATATTTCCGTCAACATTTAGATATATAATAAAACAGACACGCCAATACACATTTATTAACATCAATTTCAATCAACAATTGAAAAATCGACCACTAAATAATGAGGACACAAGCCCACTAATATTTTTACAAATACAAAAATGTTAAAATGCAGCTAAAAGTTACCACACTATTTGCACAAATTTTTACATTAATACAATTAAAAATCTTCTCAGGAAAAATTCTTAAGAAATTGCTTTTTTTGGGCCTAAATTGGCTTTGTTATAAGAAGATTCTTAACACCACCAAAAATTACCATTCCTAAGCTTAAGCTATCTGAAGTAATATTTACCGCCGCCGAATTTTCCAGTCACAGAGCTTTCAAGTCATCATTGCGGCCATGTCGTAACAGAATTTTCCTTTACTTGGAAAATGTTCCATTCCATAAAATCATTCATGCACAGGCGTGTATGGGAAATGCTAGACACCAAACATAACGGGCCTGACTCTATGTGTCCCTGTCTGTTTGTGTAGGGTGGGATGTGGGAGGGAAGAGGGGTTGGAGTAGAGGGGCAGCTACTCCTTAAATAGTACTGCCCCGTACGCGAATGTACTCATATCGGTAGCATTATTCACCCAAAAATATCATAGAAAGACACGTCCAGTTCAGATATCCAGATCAAGGATTTCAATGCGATGTTTTAAAAATAGTTTGTGAAAATGAACCGCTCGAAAATGAGTTCGTAAAAGTTTGCTAGATAAGTGACCATTTAAAAGAAATTAATGTGCGGATCAAATTAAATTGTGTACTTGTTACGTAAACGATTTTACCTAATATAGAATGTTTTGTGACCGAATTTAATGCTTTTTGAAAAATGTTTTTATCTTTTTTCACATTACCGTAATTATAAAATTTGTTAAGAACATATTTGGACGGATTATACAATTTTAAGAAGCCCTTTTTAAAATAAAAACAAAATAAGAATTTCAGATACAATGTTACAAGGTTTTGCTCTAATAAAATATTTTAGAAATTTTATATAAAATTTCTAGGTTATAAAAGTAAAATATAACATAATATTTCTCAACGTAAATTTTTTTAATGTAAAATATAAGTAACTATGTTTAGCACACAAATTTTTCTATATTTTCAATGTCAACTAAAATGCGTTAAAATGTGTGTATAAGTGGAATAACTTTATATATTTGAGTTTTGCTAAACAAAATGAATACTTTTTGAGAAATAACTAAATTAATTATATTATTTTTTTTATTATAGTTTCTCGGGCTTCCTAGGCACGAAGCCTTTTATCGCCCCTAATATTGTTCTGCTTCTTCTTATACGTTATATCCAGACAACAAGAATGATCTATTCATGGCTACTGCTGTTATAAATTTCGGTTTCTCAATCAAAAAGGCGGTGTTAACAGGAAGCGTCTGCGAAGTCTGTAGCACCGCCCTTTGAATTGCCACAGAATGTGGTCAGGATCTGCCTCCTTTTCACCACATTCGCATTTAGAGTTTGGAATGATTTATTATATTTATACATATGTATCTATTTAAATAAAAATTCATTGTGTTATAATATCTTGTTCGAATATGAATTAGTATTTTTAAAAAAAGGTATTTTCTTGTTCAACAAAACTTGAACATACCAGACTTATTTAAATTGATTATAAATACATATAACTGTTGTTGAACTTTTTATTACGTTACTTTAAAAATACAATTTTCTTTCTAAAACTAAATCAAGTGGTATATTTTCAAAATAATTTACGTGAAAAAAAGTAATTATCATATAAAAAAGTTTTCAAACATGTGTTAATTTTGGAGAAAAAGTTATTTATTGAACAAAACGACTTTATTTTAATTGTAAAGTTAAATTAAAAAACTTTCAAAATGTTTGTACACGCGATGCGAGTAACGGAGTCGAGCGAGGAATCGGAGGAGGAGATCAGCGTGGGCGACATGCTGCAGGTCTCGCTCAAATTCTCAATTTTTACAATAAATTAATGCCTCAATTTTAATTAGAGTTATTTATGAATTGATACTCGTACAAGCGATGTTTGTTTTTTTGAGACATTTTGGTTTAGCCAAAATTTTGTCCGATATTTTGAAGGAGATGCACTGGGTCTCTTCTAGGATGATTTCTTATACATACAGGGTGTCCCAGAATTCGACGTCAAGCCGGAAGTGGGTCATAGGCCAAGTCATAACAGTTATCAGAAAAATATTTAAAAAAATCTAAGTTGAATATTTTAAATATTACTGGCATTTTAAAAAAAATCAAGATATGGCGCTCTGCATATTAATGTAACCATCTTTTTCACCTCCATCAACCGACCATAAAACTATCTGTCTCGCTCACACTTCGTAAAACGACTCTCTCGGTCTCACTCAAACTAGAATCATAAAGTTACAACCTGTAGGAAAGCTTTGGATACACTATAATTATTTTTAAGTTAGTGAGAAAAATTGGTTCAAATCTGGACTAATTGGACAAATCGGTTACTTTGCAAAAGAAGAAATTGTCCAAAATTTAAGAAATATTATAGCTATTTTAATAGTTATACCATTTTAGAATCCTTAATAATGCGCAAAATTTTAATGTTACTTGCCAAACTCGCATAGTACATTTCTTTTTCAGAGCGAAGAATTAATCTTGAATATTTGGTTGGACTAAAAGTGACAATTTCTTCAAAGCTGGAGTAGTTGGCTTTATATTTTATGCAAGAGTTTACAGAAACATTATTTAGGATCACATAACAAAATTTTTTTAAAAAAAGTTAAGATTTGTAGCAACAGGAGTGAAAAGACTGTCACAGGGTGCAGATTTTCTAGGTTTTTTAAAATATTTTTCTGATAACTGTTATGACTTGGCCTACGACCCACTTTCGGCTTGACGTCGAATTCTAGGACACCCTGTATAATATAAATCATGAAATATTTATTGACAATAAGAAAATATATTTTTCGACGTTATTGTTGATAGAGAAAGAAAAAACAAATATTTATTTTTGTCTAAAATCTGATTTATAGCGGAGGCGAGAAGAATGCGAGAGGAAAGCTCGCCGAGGGGAGATGGACCCTCGCTTGGAGTTTACGTTCCAGCTGCTCATTGATGGGTCCGGGTTACCACGCCATGAAATCATGGACCATGTGTTTGAAGGGAATATGGTAAAAGCACCAAAAACCATTTTCACTGACTCCTATCTCAGATCAACTTTCTAAATATAACAATTTCTAGTTGGATGAAATCAACCAACTATTTCTTCCACACATGCGTCATAAATTGTTGTGGTTTTACCAAGAAGTAGAAGATGTAGATACAACAGCAGCGTCAGAGCCCCAAAAAGGTGCAGCAGGTCGAACCGGAGCTAGTAACATTCAGAAATCAACCCCTGCTCCGCCTGCAGTTCAAATCAAGAAGAAATTATTCCTGACTGATGGATGGGCCGTTCCTTTTACAGGGATCTGTATTTACATGTTCCGGTTGAACACCAGCAAGCAACTACCGGAAGAAGGTTTCCATAAAGATCTGTATGTATCCCCGAAATTCACACTAAATAAGCTAAAGGTTTAGGAGATAATGTTACGTGATGTTTTCAGATTCTGTGGTGTTCTCGATGCTGATCGTATTGGATTAGTGACGTCAGTTGAACGAGTGATGCAGTATGTCTACATGGAGGCTCTAGCACATCCCAGTCCTGATGCTGAGGATGAAGAGGGCAAATGTCCAATGGTTAAACATCAACTTCTACCAGGTCTAAGGTCATTTTGTAGTGCTCTAAAAGGTAAGTACAAAACTAATCAACAAATTATATACCAAGAGCAGAGGTTATTTATTGAATTATATAGAATTATTTAAGGCACATTCTTCCACATTTCTCCATTCTCCACATCTGCTAATGTACGTAAATATTTTTAGTTTGTGAACAAATTTGCGATCAACGAAATCTTTTTGAAGATGGCCTAGAAATTTTATCAGGAGTTAAAAATGTAATAGAAGTAAGAGAAATAGCAAAAGATGCTGATGTTATAGCTAAACTTGAAGAGAGAGTTACAAATTGGATAAAGAAAGTGATGGAGGTATTTACAAGACATTATAAATAGAGATTAAGACATTGATTTAATGGAATTTTATTATTATATTAGGTGCTAATGGAAAGTGAACAATTGCGCCGAGAAAATGACTCGAGTGGTCCACAAGATGAACTTGAATATTGGAAGAAAAGAGGAGCACAATTTTCACAACTTGTAATGCAGTTACAGGTATAGAATGCCCTCGATCAGGTGTTGTCAAGGTATACCCTATTAGGGCTTGCCTACTAAGGCTAAGCAAACATTAAATAAGGTCCCTGTCAGAATAATCTGTGTGGTCTAGTCCAAGTCGTGAGGTATGTCCTTAGAGCATATATATATATGGAGAATGAATGTTAGATCTGAAAGTGTGTCCAAAATGTGTGCGAGAGAGAAAGGTATATGTTCCTATTTGTTCTCTATGCGCATGCGTCGGAAGTGACAGTTGTCAAGTCAAAGCTGTTCAGATATAATACGTGATAGTTGTTAAATATGACATTATATTGATGAGAATAATGTGGATATGTATAAATATAAATAAACTATATATAAATATAACTAAAAACGTGGGTTCTGTCCACTTCAAATTCATGAGTATATATTTTCACTGAACGGTCACTGTTTTAACGACAGACGAGCTTTGTACCAATCAAAGAAATTTCTTTACATATTTATTATATCTAGACAGCTGTCACTTTCGACGCATCCGCATAGAGAACAAATAGGAACATATACCTTTCTCTCTCGCACACATTTTGGACACACTTTCGGGTCAGCATTCTCTTTCCAATATGCTCTAAGGGTATATCTGACAAAATCCTTATCAGAGCCTTGCAACATCTGGGGTAAAGCTCTCTCAAGTACAACGTACGTTGTTTCCAAATTTGATAACATAAGATTTAAAGGATAATTAATTTTAAGGGGCCCGAAGTGATGCTAACTTTTCATTGTTTACAATTCGCCCGATCAAAGATTTTAAAGCAATGGAAGGACACGGATAAGAAAATAACATTTTGTTACAATGAAGCGAAAGACAACGCAAAATTTATCCAATCGATGGAAAAATGCTGCCATTCGCTTTATTTGGATGATCCCGTGCAAATGAAGGAATCGATTTTAAGTTTGCTGCAAACCGTCAGATTGATTTACAGCGTGTCCCAGTTCTATAACACATCGGAGCGCACATCGGCACTGATGGTAAAGGTAAGCATCCTAGATTTAGAAATGCAGAGAATTACTGAAGAAGAAAACCTATTTGTTTCTTATTTCTTACGCAGATAACAAACCAGATGATTGAAACTTGCAAACAATACATAACTTGCCGCAGCAAAGAAACAATTTGGTCGCAAGACAGGCAAGCAGTTCGGGAAAAGCTGACCAATTGTATTATTCTGAACCATGTCTATCGGGATACTTATTACATGGTGAAAGCGCAGCCATTTATTCCAAATCAAACAGCTTTCGGATTCAGTGAGAATTATGTTTTTGGAAAGTTTGATACTTTTTGCGCACGCCTCGGTAAAATCATCGCCATGTTTGATCTGGTCGACGATTATAACAATCTCTTTGAGCGACGCTTTGAAGGACTTCTTCTTGGAGAACGTATGTCTCTTACAGAGGGCGTCTCTCGAAGTGGTACTAATTAAGAATGCAGTAGTTTTGTCATTTATTCATTTTGAAGACAATCTTAAAAACACAATTAATTTCGTGATAAACATGTTGCTGACATGTCATCCTTCGGACGAATTAATGGGCTTATGAACCATGCCTTAAAAGGGGGAGTAAGGTTTCAATTTTTTTTATTTATATATATATTAATGTACAACATATTAAGTTTATTGTGTAAAAATTTAAAGTCAATTGGAGTAAAACTGTCGGGGATATAGAGTTTTAAGTCTTCACCTTTCTGGTCTGCTTTCGTGTTACTTTGAAACTTTTAAATGCGGTTTCTCATATATAGATTTTCAAAGTCGGTGTCCTCACTAGCTCAAAATCTACTTCATCGATTCTTTCGAAATTTTGCACACTTTTTCTTTACAAAAATGCCGAGGTAACGCTGTCGATTTTTTTTTATATTTTCATTTTAACGTATTTTAAAATAACAAAGTTTCCGATTTTTTTCATGAAAAATTGGGATTTTGACTTATAAGTGCTGTAAAAAATTGAAAAATCAATAAAAATAGAAAATTTGACAGCGGTACCTGCAGAAACTTATCAACTAATGAAATCATTTTGGATTTCCGATTTCAAAAAAACCAGTGATGAGTTATGAGTGGCACCGCAATGTTACTTTTTTTTGTGACGTCTGCGGAGATTCGCTGTCAATGTCTCATTCCTTGATATTTATTTATGAAAATTTCACAAAGTATTCTTCAAATGTTATTTTATCATGTAGCAATTATAGAAATAATTATATATTAACTGTGTCGTTAGAAAACATTATCGATAATATCCTTTATTTTATCGTTTTAACCTTAACCCCCCCCCCACTTAATTTCTATAAAACGGAACTATATACTGATAGAGTTGGTTACCAGAACCTCAAATGTCGAATTATTTTATAATAACTTTTTATATATTGGGAGATATTATCAATTAAAAAAAGCAATTTGTCTCTTTAATTATTAAAAAGATCTAATGTTATTTAAAAGTTCAATACATGGTGCGTCACGTCCGAAGATTTCCCTTCTCTTTTATACAACAGAGAAGGAAACGAGTGTGTGTGTGTGAAGAAACTACAGAATTTTTTAATAGTATCACTTCTATATATTTTGTTGTGGTGAGCATATAGCTAAACTTTACTCAAAAACTGAATTCACTTGTAGCGTTGGAAGAAGCTATGCATACTTTTGAAGAATCAAAGAAAGGTGTTACAACCAAAACGTACGATTATTTGGACCACAGAAATTTAGAATTTGATGTCGACTTTCGAATTTTTATGCGAAAGACAGATGCATTAAAAGAGTGTGTTGGAAATTTAATCGAACAAAATTTTTCAAGTGTTTGGGAAACGCCTCAAGGAATAAGATTTCTTACCAGATTTGAGAAGGTAAACCTAGAAATAAGCAGGGTGTTTGGGAGCAAGGTGCAAAGCCTTAAGGGGATGATACCAATTTAGAACATTTTCAGTTATACATGTCTTAGCCGAAGTCTGATTATTAATTTTTTACTGCTATTTTTATATTATTTTTATAAAATCCCAATTTCTGACAGTTAAATGCCAACAGTGGCCCAATTTAAGTTGGTATGTTAATTGCTTTATTTTTTGGCGTTTGACAGATGTGTACCTAAACTAATAATCCAAGTTCCAAGCATCTGTCTTATTTCAAAAAAATACTAGACGCTTTTGAAGTCGTAAAAACTTTTAAAATTAATAAAAAACTACGCAGTTTGTGGCATTTAGAAAAATAAATGAAATAGCCTCGATTGTTCAAACCTTTTCAAAAACATGCTCGGTTATTGGCGTTTCTTTTTAGGTAAAAGTGGTTTATTAGATTAGGTACTAGGTACTAGGTATCTGACAAACGCCAAAAAATAAAACAATTAACATACCAACTTAAATTGGGCCACTGTTGGCATTTAACTGTCAGAAATTGTGTTTTTATAAAAATAACATAAAAATTGCAGTAAAAAATAAATAATCAAAGATGTATGGCTAAAAATGTTCTAAATGGTGTGAACTATCATCAGAGGCGGCATAAGGGGGTGGCAAGCAGGGCAACCGCACGGGGCCTCGCATTCTCGCGCAACAACCCAAGTAGAAAAATTAATTATTATATATGTATTTGAATCTCGCGCCTCGCTCTTTAGAAATCCCACTTGAATCACTGCGTATATCTCTTAAGACACTCATTTACCTTAATTTATCATCATTAATATTTGTCGTCTTTGTGCTTTGTGTCTTTGTTAACTTTTATAAATCTTTTAATATCAAATTTTATTTCTCGTCAATTATCATCAAAAATACTTACTTACAATTTACAGATTATACAAAGAACAAGTGCCTCGCAAAGATCTGTCGCCCCGGGGCCTCGCAAATTTCTGCAGCCCGGGGCCTCGCAATCGCTAAGGCCGCCCCTGACTATCATCCCCTTAAGGATTTGCACCTTGCCACCAAACACCCTGTATATCATAGACATTAAGTGATAAAGAAATAAAAATATTTATAAATGCAGGTCAGCGAAAAAATTCCTCTAACAAAAATGGATGATAAATATGAAAGAGTATTAAAATATTGTGAAAAGGAAGTAGAAAGGATTTTAAAATTGTATAAGAAACAAAGAGATGACCCACCTCTTCCAAGAAATTTTCCTCCTGTAGCAGGTATCAAGCTTACGTTTTTGTTAGGGCTTCATTTTACTTTTCAGGCGGTGAAATAAGATTTGCTTGATTTTAGGGCGGATCAAATGGAGTCGTTCGTTACAGTCCCATCTCTGTGAATTGGTTGACAGTGTTTCAGCACATCCGGTCTTAAAGATGCTTCCTGCTACAGCGGATCTGACTAGACGGTACCATTCCGTTACTGAAACATTAGATAATTATGAGAAAGATATGATAGAGATTTGGATGAAACAAAATGTAAGGTTAACATAAACTTTAATTGCGTATAGTGATTGCCCTTCATATGAAATTTACTTTTGAAGGTTTGGGATGCAGACGTTAGTCTCCAAAAATATTTGTTGACTTTCAAACCAACAACTGGAAGACTTATGGTTAATATAGACACGTTTATAATGCTGCTGATAAACGAGGCTGAATGTTTGGCAAAGATGGATGTATCTTTACCAATTCTTGCTCAAACGCTCTTGTCCAAAAGGGAATATTTTACACTCGTTACGGATTCTTTACAGGTGATTGAAAAATACTTTCACTAGACAATAATAAACAACTGGAATGGGCTTGTGTCCTATGTCTTAATTTCTACAAAAGTGTACTATATATTGATAAAGTTGGTTTTTTAATAACTCCTTATATGTTAAGAGATATTAGCAATTAAAAAAGTCATTTTGTCTCTTTAATTATTAAAGGAATTCATCGTTGTAGAACATTCCAAGACATGTGACACCACATGCGCTATCTCTTTTAAAGAACAGAGCGTAAAAGTGATAGAATATTCTTGCATCAAATCAACATCAATATACATATCAAGATAACATCAAAATATCAAATATTATTTACAGCTATTTCAAGGAACAATAAAATTTCAATATTATGTCTGCCTTAGCAAGGTTAAATAAAATGGAAACTTATTATTCTATGACTTGACTTGATTATTTCGACTACTAACAGCTACAAAACATTACCACAGCACTGACCTACTCAACAAATAACTGACGTATAAAATGCATTTCACGTCATACAAATATGGCCGACCATCTCTAGCGCTAAAACTACAATTCAAATTAATTGCTATATCTCCGTTAACATTTAGATATTTAATAAAATAGACACGCCAATACACATTTATCAACATCAATTTCAATCAACAATTGAAAAATCGACCACTAAGAAATGAGGACACAAGCTCATATCAATTTACGATAATGTAATAATTATAATTATTTTTTGTTGTTGGTAGTTTCTTCTGAATGATTTTCTAACAACAGTGCGTAGAGTTAAATTGGAAGTTCGTCCATTATTTCTACCACAGTTGGTACGTCTAACTGCCATGTTGGCACCAGGTCTTCGTCAGATAACTTGGACTGATCCAGCGTGGAAAACATTTGTTAGTGATTGTAATGCAGCAATCAAAAGTTTTGATATTCTTGTCACCAGAGTTCATGATGTGTATGCCAACAGAATAATACTGGTGTTAACTTCAATGCAGGAAGTACAACTTCAAGCTCTTCCTGGTGAGTATCTGGTTTAAGTAGAGTAGAAATATATTCGTCTTCATCAGTTGCGGCTTGTGAGGTTTTATTTTGTAACAGGACCTCAAATGTCTTAATATTGTTATTTTAGTCGCAATATGAAGATTTTTGTCCTATTCGCAGCATTTAAATGAGTAAACTGTTTAATTAAATTTAAAATATAGTTCAAATTACGAGAGATCGGCTGCAACTCATACTTAAAACAAGTTGTGGGGTATAAACTGCCTATATAACTAAAAAGCACTGACAGTGAATTAAGTTTTATGTATAAATACTCACTCACTCTCATGCGCACGGATAATGCCCTCTCGCTCCTAACGGCCAAACATCCCCTAGACCCAATTTTAATTTCGCTATGAGTAGGAGCAAGAGGGCATTATCCGTGCGCATGAGAGTGAGTGAGACATAAACCTTGATTACCTGATACCTGGAAAATGGCCGTCTGGTCAAGTTAGCAGGTAGGCATACGATTATTGTACATACTAACACTACTCAATCTTACACATTTTGTTCATAAAAAAATAAGTGATGTCTGCCAGCTCTGGGATCTCACTCTATAAGTGTGTCCAATGTGTGATTAATGGAAGGTTTTATACTTGAAAGTTTCTTTATTTACTTGAAAGTTTTTGTTAAACAGTTTCAGTGTCAATAATATCAACAAATTAATGAAATAAATAAAACATTCGTACCACCGTGTAGTAGGAAACTTGCCATGTGAATATTCCAATATTTGACTCACACGTTGGAGTATTTGAATCAAACGTTCACCGCATCGTTTTGTGTAAACGTTTGGCATAACTAAAAGCTTAACCGTTATATTTACATTTTATGTTCACTGCAAATAGTTTATGTAAAAATATTAACGAATGATTTACATTCAAGATGACGAACCTTGGACCGTGGATGAATTCTTGGAGAAGACTGAAGAAATGTGCCGGTAAATATTAAATCTATTTTTATATAACTGTAAATATAACAAAATAACACTCTTGGTAGCAATACGTTTAGACATTTATTCATAAAAACTGTGTAATTTATGTCATACTAATTTGGTAAATATACAAAAAATGCTTTGCCGGTTCGAGCAAAAATGGAATACCGCCTCTGCAAGTGTTAACCTATTTAGACCTCAAACTACTCTAGTCAGAAATTTCTAAAATTATTAATAGTAGTGGGATTAAAGGAAACTAAAATTTAAAAAAACATTTTTAAAGATAGATAAGATTAACGTATAATCAATATAAAATTATTTTAATACAGTGTGAGCGTTCTTGTTCCTTTTGTGAAAAATCTTTACCCATCATTTGGGTCCGCAAACAAATTTTGATGCAGGGCCCGTCTAAGGCACCTTATTCTATCTACCCATTCTCACTCCTTCCAAAAGATAAAATAAAAATACAAACAACACAGATAAGTTTACACTCCTACTGCTCCTCTCCCATCTGTTTCTACTCTACCCTTTCTTCTCCACCGCTTCCCTTCACTGCCTCCTTTTAATAGCTCAACCATCTTCTTTTTACTTTTTCTACCTTTCTTACATGATCCTGATCATACTGAAGTGCAGTCGAGTTTTATAAGATCGCTTGCTCATTTCTTGAATTAAATTTATTCTTCTTTGTTTTTATGTTTTCTGTTAGAAGGTATCTAGGATCTTTCATCTGCTTCACCAGAAATATTAGAAAGCTTTAAATTTATTAAATTTAAAATTAAATAATAAATTAAAAGCTTTCATAGGCTGCATCTGCAACCACAAAAGCAAAATATTGATGATTGTCTTTTCCGTTTCAATTCAACAGCCGCTTGTGGAACTGAGTCAAGCGGCTGTTGAATTGAAACGGAAGAGCCTCTCGTCTATGGAACGAGTTGAACGGATATGAATCAACTCAAATTTTGAACGAAATAAATGAACGTGTTACACCACCTTGAGAGAATAGAATAAAAAACTGGTTTTAGTAATCGTTTGCAGCTAAACTAATAAACACTTTTGGATTCTGTTCAAAGACTCTCTTGCTGCTTTGGTTGTTTTTCAATAAGCTATTTCACTTAAGCTATTTTTAATGTGAAACTGTTCAAATTTAGCGGATGGACACGCATTTACGTGCATAGTATTTTATAGTACAATAACTACCCTAAAAGAAATTGGTCAAAGTAATGCTTTAGACGCTTAGAGCATATATATATGGAGAGAGAATCCTGGACCTGAAAGTGTGTCCAAAATGTGTGCGAGAGAGAAAGGTATATGTTCCTATTTGTTCTCAATGCGCATGCGTCGAAGGTGACAGTTGTCAAGTCACAGCTGTCTAGATATAATACGTGACAGTTGTTAAATATGGCATTATATTGATGTAGAATAATGTAGATATGTATAAATATAAATAAACTATATATAAACATAACTAAAAGCGTTGTCCGTTATCCCTACAGCGACATCTATGGCGTTCATGAATATATGTTTTCACTGAACAGTCAATGTTTTACCGACAGACGAGCTTTGTACCAACCAAAGAAATATAATTTCTTTACATATACTTTATTTATTATATCTTAATAGAATATTAATATTTATTATATCTAAACAGCTGTCACTTTCGACGCATGCGCATAGAGAACAAAAGGAACATATACCTTTCTCTCTCGCACACATTTTGGACACACTTTTAATCTATAGGAAACAGAGGCTATTCACTCTCTATATATATATGCTCTAAGTTTAGATGCCTCTTTTTTAAATTACAACCACACTGCATTCGCGTGGATTCGCAAATTTGTATCAAACTGCAGATTTTTCCGCGCGACTTTTAAACCAACAGAGTCCGTGTACATTTATATAATTAAATATATTACAGAATTACATATTCATTCTTTTTCGCGGCGCGCTCTTATTCTAACAAAGAGGCGTCAAAAAAATTCAAAGTGGTGTAACCTTTTAACTAGAAAATTTTAAAAAATATTTTGGTTTTTAGTTTGTTCGATTCAATTCAACAGCCGCTTGTAATGTTCTAGCCACGCGGCTGTTGAATTGAACCGGAAAAGCTTAATGGTTGAGGAAGCAGTCGAAGAAGTTTTAGAACTCGTAAGAAAAGCTGGCAGGGACTTTAAAGGGCAAGCCAATGACGAGTTCGACTTTATGATGCAAGGTATTCAAATTCATTAGTTTCTAGCACCTCCCGAGTCGAAATTTTAACCCTATTGACGACCTAAAAGAACCCGTTTCTGGTTTCTTTTACATAGCATTTTTGCTCCTGCTTTGGCCCTACATGTGGTAGTTATCGGACAAATTACGATCAGGTTCAAATGAGGATGACATTCAAAACCCCATATAAACTTAGCCACGCCATAGAGTCCGCCCAGATATTTTGAGTTACGCGTCGTTGCCATGTCGACGATGATATATATATATATATATATATATATATATATATCATCGTCGACATGGCAATATATATATATATATATATATATATATATATATATATATATATATATATATATATATATATATATATATATATATATATATATATATATATATATATATATATATTAATATTTATATATTCTTTTTGAACATCTTAAGTTTAAAAAAGGTTTACAAAGTTTGAATTACATAAAACGATAGGACCATAATTTTGTTTATGATTAAGGCAGGGTCATATAATAATGTTTATAATGAGAAGAGGTTTACTTTACTTTATTTAGTATGAAAAGAGGAGTAAGTATCTCTTTAAGGGTTGGGATAGGTCTAAAATTTCGACTCGGGCTGGTATATCATATTAGCACAAATTAGATAATTAAAATAATCACTTGTTAGATGCTGCCGCTCCATCAGCTACTCCAGAGAACGTTGGTTCATCACCAGGAGTCCCTGGTTCAAGTCCAGTTAGCAATCAGTCCGGAGGGGATGGCTCCGGTGGCTCAGGAGGCGGGCAACCACAAGATTGGGGTGCAGTTTGGGCGTGCTTTGAGGAACCCCATAATTTGTTAGCAACTGGCGGAGGTTTATCAAAGGGAATGCAGGTGCCAAATTTTATTGCTCACATAACATTCAGCAGACTTATTGATTTGAATAAGTGTTTAAAAAAGAGATTTGATTTTTCAGGAAATGGTCAGAAATGCGGTGGCAGAAATGCGCCGTTACTACAGCAGAAAAATTGTAGACGTATTAATAAGAGTCACAAGACAATCGCTCGATTTGGTAAGAAGAAGATTTTCCCCAGATGTTGATACAGGTAAATAAAAGTGTGAAGTAATCTTAGAGCATATATATATGGAGAGAGAATGCTGGAACTGAAAGTGTGCCCAAAATGTGTGCGAGAGAGAAAGGTATATGTTCCTATTTGTTCTCTATGCGCATGCGTCGAAAGTGACACTTGACAAGTCAGAGCTGTCTAGATATCCTGCAGTAATCCTTTTGAATATGTCCTGAATATTTTACAGATAATCCAAAGAAACCTGTCTTCCTACTGCACGCAAATTTAATGATTCCCAACGTGGTAGTGCGACCAAGTTTGGAAGAAATACAAGAAGCTCTTGTAGTTGCCGGCCGGAATATATCAGGCGTAGCAAAAGGGGTTGGGCAGTGGACAGGTGGACGTGGACCTCAGGTTATATTTGTTTATAGTCAAGCGTCTTAGAAGCTCTTCGGTTAATTCAGGAGAGTTCCTAAAACACCTTGGCTATAAATGTTATTCATTTCTTTAATAAAATATCTTTTATTGGAGGTTCAGGAATGGGCTTGTGTCCTCATTTTTTAGTGGTCGATTTTTCAATTGTTGATTGAAATTGATATTAATAAATGTGTATTGGCGTGTCTATTTTATTAAATATCTAAATGTTGACGGAGATATAGCAATTAAAAATTTGAATTGTAGTTTTAGCGCTAGAGATGGTCGGCCATATTTGTATGATGTGAAATGCATTTTAACGTCAGTTATTTGTTGATTAGGTTAGTGCTGTGGTAAAGTTTTGTAGCTGTTAGTTGTCGAAATAATCAAGTCAAGTCAAAGAATAATAAGTTTTTGTTTTATTTAACCCTGCTAAGGCAGACAAAAAATTGGAATTTTATTGTTACTTGAAATAGCTTTAAATAATATTTGATATTTTGATATATACATACATATAGCAGATTTATGAGCTGTAAGGTTGGTAACCTTACACAAGGATTGTGATGTCACATGCACTTAAAATGTGTACAACGTTGAATTCCTTTAATAATTAAAGAGACAAATTTAGTATTTTAATTGTTAATATCTTCTGAAATATAAGGAGTTATTAAAAAATAATTGGACATTTGAGGTTCTAGTAACCCACTTTATCGATATATAGCACAGTTTTATAGGACACCAGCCCATTATAAATATTTACTGCAGCGCAGGTTAAATTTCTATAGTTTTTATTTTGTTTTATATCTGTCTTTACTAATGTCTTTCTTCTTATTTCTTCTCCTTCTGTGTTTTACATGTTCTTGTCTCTTTGATCTAACTTTATGTTTTCTGGCACTCTATGTGTATTTGTCCATCGTCTAAACTATTCTTTTCTTTTTTCCTACTAATTGAAATGCTTTATTTTGTACTGTGGAATGCCTATTCGTATTTTACTGCATGTTCAATTTTGTTTGAAATTATTCTGTAATTATACTAAGTAGAAAGTTAGTTGGAAAAAATTAGCAGGGCGTCAGTCCCAAGCACTGTTAGATGTAGTTACCCGGCTTGACCGTCAGAGTTCCATGTCCCTTTTAAAGAAACGTACTTCCGATGATGACGCTCGAAGTAGAAGAAGGAAGTTGTATCGATTGGCGTCTGAGGAACGACCCATGTTTCCCTTCCAACAAAAGAACTTTTACAACCACGTCATGGAAAATAAAGAAGTGGTTAAGACGCTTTCCTTGTTGTCAACTTGTACGCAGAATGTTAAAGTTGTAAGTATGAAGATCGATTGATCGATTGGTTAATAATCGCATCAATCCGGTCAAAATAAACAATAAAATATTGGTAAATTAGCTATATTTTGTATAGAGCTGAAAGTTGGTATATACCTTGGAGATATCATTACAAATAAAATACTTAAAGTCCTCACCGATCGCACGTCTGCATAAAAAGTTATTCGAGGTCAAAAGTCAATAAAAATGGTTTTTCCAATTTTTACGGTAAACGGTAAGTTTTATCATAAAAATAGATCAGACCAAAGTTCATGAAATTATCTAAAAAAATTGTTCTTATACTTTTTTTTCTAAGAACCACCATTCCTGAGATATGAGATAACTTAGCCCATATATAAAATTTCAACTTTCTAGCCCAAATTTTACCCCCGGAAAAAACAGCCTCCGTTCCCCCAAATAAAATTTTTAAATTTAGAATTTTTTTTTAAACATATATTACATTTTTAAGTAATCTAAAATTTGAGTTTCCTCCAAGGTTTCCTAACTTTTCTAATTTTTCAATTTCTAATTGTCACAAAATTTTAGCATTGATTGACACCGTAAACACACCGAATTTCAACTTTCTATCTTTTACGAATTAAAAGTTATAGAGCAAAGAGTAAAAAAATTTAGTTTTTCCAAAACTACGGGTTTCCAGGTAATTCAGGGAAAAATCCGAGAACTCCAAAAGTTTTAGAATTTTTTTCTTTAAGATATAGACAATTTCCAAGAAAATGCGCGGTGCCGTTTTCGAGCCACCATACAAATTGCGGTCGCATATAAATAAATAAACATATAAACTAAAACGTGGAACATTATAATATAGGATCTTGTTTTAGGAAATAACAAATTTTATTCGCCAGTGGAAACCATATCAGTTCCTCTGGCGAACGGAAAAGTCAAAAAGAGATCTACTTAGTTCCGGTTTAGCAGAATTCGAGTCTTCCTTGCGGCGACATGGGGAACTTGAAGCTCGGTTGACGACCGAACCGGATATGCACGTCTTCAGTTCCTGTTTGGCGGTGAGCGCTGAAAAGCTCAAATTTGGATTGTTGATGGAAATTAAATGTAAGACACTCTAAAAGTCTAAAGCCGTCTGCACACGGGTCGTCTGATTGCAAACTAGCCACGTAACGAAAACGAAAAACGAGCCATGTCGAGCCGTGTATCGTGACTCTATAGAATTCTTAATAATAACATAATAGGGAATTTTATTGTGTCGAATTCTGAGGTATTTGTATATATGTATGTATTTAAATACGTTTGAAAAGTATTTGTGTACATCTCTGCTCATGATGTCACCTTCAAAAGCATGCAACGTAATTGCCCTGCGACCTAGAAACATAGTCACAATTTCAAATCAGGTTTGTGTCATTCGCGCCGTGTGCGTTTTCTCGCTCACAACACAGTTCCATTCTCATTCGGTTCTGGCAGATTCGGGACTCGCGTTTCCAATCAGTCGACCCGTGTGTGGACGGCCTTAAGGTATTACACCGCAACATGTTTTATATTTTCACGTTTCACTGTGAATTTGTAATCGTTGTAAAAAGTATGTCCCGATATTAAGTACAAAATGTTACGTATACAATAAATGCGTATGACTATTTGACTATCGCCTCTCGCTTTTTCTCGTCTCTTGTGAAGCACTAGTTCTTACAGCTGCATCCAAAACAATTCATGATAATTAATATTCTATCAACCAACCATCTTAAATAAATTTCAGCATGTACGCATAAAATTGGTCAAGCAATGAAAAAAAAATACAAACGCGAAATGGATTACGTATACGCAGTGATAAGCGAAATGGAGCGAAAACTGGAACGCCCCATCAGAGATTTGGACGACGTCCGAATGGTCATGGACACATTAAAGAAGATACGTGAACAAGAAGTTGACATGGAGCTCAAAATTGATCCAATAGAAGTGAATATCTTTCATTGCAATATTTAAATTTCATTATCTTTATCATGTTCATTAAAGTAGAGTACCTATGCCAGTTCGAGGACACTTTTAAAGTTAGCAAGTAAATATTTTTAGGAAGCATTTAATGTTGTTACCAGATATGAGGTTCCAGTTGATCGGGAAGACTTGGAGCAGGTGGATAATTTAAGATACACTTGGCAACAATTGCAATCGCGCGCATTGGAGTCACATGTGCACCTACTAGATATGCAACCACAATTCCAAGATGATCTAAAAAATAATCTGGATAAATTTCGACAAGATAATGCTGAGTATGTTCATGAATACCGGTACGCAGGACCTATGCAACCTGGTTTAACACCGAGAGAAGCCAGCGATAAACTCATATTGTTTCAAGTAAGCACATTCTCATTTTTCATTTTTACATAACGTTACGCTGTATTATTTACCGAACTATAACATAATTCGGTTACATTGTTATACAACGGGCTTGTGCCCCATTGTCTCAATTTATATAAAAGTGTACTATATATTGATAAAATGGATTACTAGAACCTTAAATGTTCTAAGGTTTTAGTCGCCGAGAATTTTAGTTCGTAGAAGATATCCAAAAGCCAAAATCGGTTTATTCCATAATCGAGGAATTTTACTCTAAGTGATATAACTCATGAAATTAATATATTTCAGAATCGTTTCGATGGTATGTGGCGCAAATTACAAACTTATCAAAGTGGTGAAGAGTTATTTGGGTTACCAACTACAGATTACCCGGAACTCGCTCAAATTCGAAAGGAGTTGAATTTACTTCAAAAACTTTATAAACTCTATAACGATGTCATTGACCGGGTTAGTAGTTACTACGATATTCCTTGGGGAGAAGTCAACATAGAAGACATCAATAATGAGCTGATGGAATTCCAGAACAGATGTAGAAAGCTACCAAAGGGGTTAGTGTGAAGTCTCCACTGACGGTTTTTCCATCCTGTCCCAGTTTAAGGGGTTATATACAGTTATTAGTCCCAAAAATACGATTTTTCAAAAAACAATCCCAAGAAGACTATTAAATGTATTAATGTGAAAATTTCTACACATGTTATAGTAACTTTTTAACTGTAATTAAATATTTTTATATTTGCAAAAATAATGATTTGGTAGCTGCTATAGCTGATCTCCAGGAGCTCCTCTCAAAAAAGGCATCTTGCGGTGATCACGATATCTCTGTACTGAATCATTTAAAATGAAAAAACCAAACGCATTTCGTTAAAATAATATATGATCTAGAAATTAATCGAAGGAAATGGCTGCTTCTCAAAAAAAAAATGGATTTTTGACCAAATTTTTGGTCTTAAATTGTTTATAAAAAAAGAATAGTTATCGGTGAGATAAAACCTTCGATTAATTTCTTAAAAATATACTTAAGAAGCTTGTGTTAAAATTTGAAAGTGATCGGTTCAGCCGTTTCCGAGTAATCTTGGTCACCGTTCACCGAAAAATGCTTTTAAACTTTCAAATGCACTATACGCGCATAGAGTACAATTTTCTTTTTTCAACTTACATAACTTCAAAAATAATCGCCGGATTTACTTGAAATTTTCTGTGTGTGTACTTAAATATATGTACATTACGAAAATGAAATAAAAAGAATTTTTTTTGAAAATGTTAACTGTATATAACCCCACCATAAATATCATATATTTCTGTACACGGATTCGAAATAATACGGTTCACGAAGAAGAACAAATAGTCTTTTTTTCTTTATAGTTATAAATTTTAAGTATTGGGAATTTTAATGAGGAAGTGTAGTGCTTACTGCAGATGTATCACCTTCCGTGTCTCTTCCCTTCCCTTCTACGTTTTATTCAATAAAGCCAATGACTTTTATGCGAGTCACACGAACCTGTGTACACCTTAAAGGTGCATAAATTAAAAAGTTTATCCTATTTCGCAGGCTTAAAGAATGGCCAGCATTCTTCGCGCTAAAGAAAACTATCGACGACTTTAACGACATGTGTCCCCTGCTTGAGTTGATGGCGAATAAAGCGATGAAGCCGAGACATTGGCAACGTATTATGGAGGTTACCAAATATAACTTTGAACTAGAGAGTGAAGGGTTTTGCTTGAAAAATATATTGGAAGCTCCTTTACTCAAATATAAGGAAGATATTGAGGTTAGTACTTCTAGATTCTTTAGTAGTTAGTACTGAGTGCGCAAAAGTTCAGCTTTAATGAAGTACACTTATAGGATATTTGTATATCAGCGATGAAGGAAAAAGATATCGAAGCAAAGTTACGTATAGTGACTAATGAGTGGTCCGTCCATGAATTGACCTTTATGACCTTCAATAATCGTGGTGAACTCTTACTTCGTGGAGATACCACTGCTGAAACTATTGGCCAACTGGAAGACAGTCTGATGGTACTTGGATCTCTGCTATCTAACAGGTAAACAGGGTCGGAATGGACTTAATGCTTAATGGACTTGTGTCCTATGTCTTAATTTCTAAAAAAAATATACTATCCCAGTAAACATTTTGGAGTTACTTTGACATCATATTGAAGATGCGTCATAATTTTTTTGTCATGAAAGAGTTCATTTATAGTTCAGTTTCTCACAGTCTTTCATATAAAATGTCTACTTTATCAGTTACAAATGGCGAAATTACTCCACATGTCAGAATACAAATGAAGATAAAGTTGATGCGAACTATAATTGAAGTGAAATAGTGGTAGAAACGTCACTAAATAGGACACTTCACCAAATTGTTTACTGGGATATATTGATAAAGTGGGTTACTAGAACCTCAAATGTCCAATTATTTTTTAATAACTCCTTATATTTCAAAAGATATTAACAATTAAAAAAGTCATTTTGTCTCTTTAATTATTAAAGGGGTTCAACGTTGTACAACATTCCAACTGCATGTGACCTCACAACCGCTAGTTGCTATCTCTTTTATACAACAGAGCGTAAAAGAGATATATCCTTGACAGAACTCTGACAAGTTTACAGGTTATCAACTCTGCTATATGTATTTATATAACAAAATATCAAATATTATTAACAGTTTAAAATTTCAAAATGATGTCTGTCTTAGCAGGGTTAAATAAAATAAAAAGTTATTATTCTTTGACTTGACTTGATTATTTGACTACCAACAGCTACAAAACATTACCACAGTACTGACAATTCAACAAATAACTGACGTATAAAATGCATTTCACGTCATACTCTAGCGCTAAAACTACAATTCAAATTTTTAATTTCGTCTAATTATTTTTAAATTGAACACGCCCTTTTTATACTAAACGTAATATTGTTGTTGTTTAATATTGCAGGTACAACGCACCATTCCGCAAACAGATCCAGCAATGGGTCTTCGATTTGTCCAACACTAATGATATTTTAGAACGTTGGTTACTAGTACAAAATATGTGGGTCTACCTTGAGGCTGTCTTTGTTGGAGGTGATATCGCTAAACAATTACCAAAGGAAGCTAAAAGGTATTTTGACATATAGATTATAATAATTAATATTTGATTTGAGTTATAATATGTAAATATCATTTTAAAGATTTTCTAAAATTGATAAATCCTGGCAAAAAATTATGCAACGCGCTCATGAGACACCTGGTGTTGTGTCTTGCTGCGTTGGAGATGATCTGCTGAAACAATTATTGCCGCATCTTCAAGAACAATTAGAGTTATGTCAAAAATCTCTTAGTGGGTATTTGGAAAAGAAGAGAATGATGTTTCCAAGATTTTTCTTCGTATCAGATCCAGCTCTCTTGGAAGTACTAGGTCAGGCCTCTGATTCACACACTATACAAAACCATTTGTTATCCATTTTTGATAACACGAGATATGTTAAGTTTCATGACATAGGTAAGGACCATTTCCGTACTATATTTTTCGAGTCATGGTGTGCACACTGGGTCTTTGAGGGAACAGTTGCATTTTTGGAGTTTTCTAAGCCTTCAAAAAATCTGAAAAATTCTGGTTTACTTCTTAAAGTGTCCTACATGGTCCAAAAGTTGCCAAAGTCCAAAATATAAAACTGTTGTTAATAAAAATTGACAAATAGTAAAAATCGCGGAAAAACGGAATATTGCTAAAAAATTCGTAACTTTATAACAAACAAATATTAAAAAAACGGTTGTAGACTTTTTTACCTTAGACTATAAGCATTCGAAAGAATGTAGTGTCTTTGGCGTGGGCTACAAAAAGTTGAATTATTTGTGCACCTGAAAGTGGGGAATATTTTACGGATTCAGGCATGTCATAATAAACGGAACAGTGATTATTCGGCACAAAATAAGTTTTTATTGTTGAAAATACAAAAGTTATAAAATAATAATTAATATTAGTTAATAATAATTAATGTCAAAAAGAGAATTTACGGTGTGCAACTGAGACAATGGGACAAAAGTGGTTACAATGAATACATGGTTTTTCTGTTTTCCTTCCAAGTGCAAAAAGAACAACATTTTCGCTTTCTAGTTTACCCGTTAAATGGTCACCCATCTTCAAAAACTCATTTTAGTAAAAAGAAAAACTAATAAAAATATATATATAATCTAAGAGATAATATATTCAATTGCATAAAAAATTTATTTTAACCATGAAAAAACTGTAAAACAACGAGAAAAGCAAAAAAAGTGCTTTTACTAACATTGGAAAAAACTAACGTCGTTTGTACACTGACCCTTTTAGAGAACAGATGCAAGTTTTACTGGTTCGCCTTTGCAAGTTAACTGCCAGATCTGTACGCTGTTGGAACCTTAAGTCGCTACCACTACCAATTTTTTTTAGGGGACATAGGTGAAGCGCGCTCTGTACCCATGAGAGAGAAATAGTAGTTTGAAATTTCAACTGTTCCTTAAAAGACCCAGTGTACACACGCAGAGTTAAAAATCACAATTTGTGCGAGAAGTATTTTATGTAAAATGAATGTTTGTTTAAGAATATAACAAAATGACTGCTGTCATTTCATCGGAGGGAGAAACAATCCAATTGGAACGAGCTGTACGTGCAGAAGGCTCCGTCGAGACGTGGCTAACATCATTGCTGCAAACATCGCAACAATCTCTGCATTCGATCATAAGAACAGCTTACACAATGGTTAACGATCCGAATGTTAACTTGCTCATGTTCTTAGATAAAATGCCTGCTCAGGTCAGAATAATTAAAGACTGTAGAAGTTAGAAAAAAATACTATAACATAAATAATATCTCTAGGTTGGAATCCTTGGTATTCAAATCATCTGGACAAGAGATGGAGAATTAGCTTTGATGCAAGCCAGACATGATAAGAAAATAATGGCAGAAACAAACAATAAATTTTTAGAATTACTCAATACATTGATCGATCAAACAACTAGAGACTTGACCCGAATAGAACGAATTAAATTTGAAACTTTAATTACAATCCATGTTCATCAAAGAGATATATTTGATATCTTGGTAAGAATTATTTCTGCATGTAATAACACCAGAAAATTCATTTAATTAATCACCGTAAATAATATTGCTTTAGTGCCGCATGAATGTTCGCTCCGCAAACGACTTCGAATGGTTGAAGCAGTGCAGATTTTACTTTAAGGAAGACTTGGACAAGACTTGGATTGCTATAACAGACGTCACTTTTATCTATCAAAATGAATATTTGGGTTGCACGGAACGTTTAGTCATTACGCCTCTTACAGATAGGTTTGTACCTAATTTTTTAAAGTTTGCGTTCAACAATCCGCATAAACTAAACATTTATATTTCAGGTGTTACATCACATTAGCTCAAGCTCTTGCAATGAGCATGGGCGGTGCACCATGCGGTCCAGCAGGAACAGGAAAAACTGAAACCGTTAAAGATATGGGAAAAACGCTTGCTAAGTATGTTGTAGTATTCAACTGCTCTGACCAAATGGACTACAGGTGAAATGGAAAACTCCAATTCTTTATTGTAAGCCATGAACCTAACTCACTATATCTATAAACTCCAGAGGTCTTGGGCGTATTTACAAAGGGCTAGCTCAATCAGGATCTTGGGGATGCTTCGATGAGTTTAACAGGATTGAACTCCCAGTTTTATCTGTAGCTGCACAACAAGTTGCAGTTGTCCTAGCTGCAAAAAAAGAGAAAAAGAAAAATTTCCAATTTACTGATGGTGACATGGTGGATATGTGTCCGGAATTTGGAATATTTATAACAATGGTACTACATAATTTTTATATATTTATTGTAATGATTTATTTTTTTGTTTTATGTATCTGTTTCCTTGTTCCTCGTTTCCCAATCTAAATCTGGCAATCCTTCTCTTATTTTTTGTGTCTTTTTCTCTTAAGTATTGTGGTATCTCTCTCTCCCAAATCCTTTTATATCATGTGTTGTAATTGCTCTTCCCGATTTTTTCCATTCTTTCCTGTTGCTGTATCTCCCTGTCCCTTCCCGTTAGCTCATCTTCCACACTTGTGTCTCCTTCTCTTCTTCTCTCTGCCTCAATCACCATTCCATTTCTTCCATAATACTCCTTTCTCTTTTTGGGGCCTCCTCCCCGCTTCTTTATACTCTCCTCCCTTAGTTTCCTTAAATTTTGCTTTCAGCGCTGCTCATTTTCTCCTCATATTTTACTGCTCTCCTACCTGCTTCAATTCCTATCTTGTCCCTTTTAATTCTTCTTATATTTTTATTTTATATTAAATTTAATTGAATATAATAAATGTTTCTATTTATATCTTTGTAGAATCCTGGTTACGCTGGTAGAAAAGAACTTCCGGAAAATTTAAAGATTCAGTTCCGCACAGTGGCCATGATGGTTCCGGATAGACAAATTATTATACGAGTAAAGCTAGCTAGTTGCGGTTTCCTTGAAAATATAACATTAGCCCGAAAGTTTTACACACTTTACAAACTTTGTGAAGAACAGTTGACGAAACAAGTCCACTATGATTTCGGACTTCGTAATATTCTTTCGGTGCTGCGTTCGCTAGGTGCTGCTAAACGAGTGAACTCTCGGGAAACTGAAAGCACAATTGTAATGAGAGTCCTTCGAGACATGAATCTTTCTAAACTGATTGACGAAGATGAACCTCTATTCATATCTCTGGTGGCAGATCTGTTTCCTAACCAAGCGCTGGAGAAAACTGCGTATCCTGATTTAGAGACCGCAATTCAACAACAAGTAGACGAAGCAGGACTCATTTACCATCCTCCTTGGGTGTTGAAATTAATTCAGGTAAAATACGAGTAATTCTTGTAAAGGATTGTTGTTTGGCGCATATGTACATTTCCGTTCTTTAAACAGCTGTATGAAACCCAACGCGTCCGACACGGCATCATGACTCTCGGGCCATCTGGCGCCGGCAAAACTGAGTGCATTCAAATGTTAATGCGCGCTCTAACTCAATGTGGAGATAGTCATCGAGAAATGCGAATGAATCCTAAGGCAATCACAGCTGCTCAAATGTTTGGACGCTTAGATGTTGCTACGAACGATTGGACCGATGGAATATTTTCAGCTCTATGGAGAAAAACACTAAAAATTCGAAAGGGTATGCTCTACTCTTAAAATTGTTCCTAATTATATTCAAACGGGTAATTTTCATCATTTCTATTTAGGGGAACACGTCTGGTTAGTATTAGATGGCCCTGTAGACAGTATTTGGATTGAGAATCTAAATTCAGTTCTAGATGACAACAAGACACTAACTTTAGCAAATGGTGATAGGTTGTCAATGGCACCTACTTGTAAAATTATTTTTGAACCGCATAATATAGATAACGCATCCCCTGCTACAGTGTCCAGAAATGGAATGGTGTACATGAGTTCTTCTGGGTTAAATTGGAAGCCAAGTAGGTACACCATCCCAATGGCTTAAATATTATAAATAATATAATAAACAAGACATTTTTAATCTAGTTGTAAGTGCTTGGTTGAAAACACGATCCCCTAGGGAAGTAGGTGTGTTCCAAAATTCATTCGATAACAGTTTCGCTAAGATATATTCCTGGGGAACACAAAACCTGTCTTTAGTAATGGATGTCCTGCAATGCAATGTTATCCAGCAAATGTTATTCATAATGGATGGTCTAGTTCCTTTACAAGTTGAAACGGAAGACCAAACCGTTGCCAAGTCTGATACCGGGGACTACATGGAACAAGGTCTCTTGATTCAATATTTCTTGATAACTCTATTATAGCTTGTCTCTAACTTGGAAACTTTTTAGATGATGAAGTAAACGAGGAAGAAAAGGTGGTGGCCCCAACGATACTAACTGTAGAACATTTACAAAAAATTTATGTCTTTGCTATGATATGGGGTATCGGTGCGTTCTTAGAGACAGAAGATCGAAAAAAATTAGATCTTTTTGTTCGCCAAAATTTAAAAGATTTTGATTTACCTAAAAATGCAAAAGAACCGAATGCGTCAATTTTTGATTTTGTTGTGGATTCATCCGGGAATTGGGAATTATGGAATACCCTCGTTGTTAATTACGTATACCCAGATCACAGTACACCTGACTACCTAAGCATATTGGTCCCAATTATTGATAATGTAAGAATAGACTACTTAATAAACACTATAGCAAAACAAGAACGCGCTGTATTATTAATTGGGGAATCAGGATCTGCTAAAACCGTTATGATGAAGTCGTATATGAAGAAAGCAAATCCTGAGGTTTATCTAGGGAGATCGTTTAATTTTTCTTCAGCTACCAGTCCCTACCAATTCCAGAAAACAATTGAAAGTTATGTAGAGAAACGCATGGGGAATACATTTGGTCCATCAGGTGGTAAGAAGATGATGGTATTTATTGATGATATTAATTTACCTCAAATAAATGAGTGGGGGGACCAAATTACAAACGAAATTGTAAGGCAAGCAATGGATATGAAAGGATTTTACAGTTTAGAGAAGCCAGGTGATTTTACAGTCATCACAGATGTTCAATTTGTGGCGGCAATGTCTCAACCAGGTATGTATTGAGCCACAAATATCTAAATATGTAAATCAGTAAAACATTTAGCTCATTTATAATTTTAGGTGGTGGAAGAAACGATATACCCTCCAGATTAAAGCGACAATTCTGTATTTTCAACTGTACTCTACCTGATGACACAGCGGTTGACAAAATCTTCCGCGTAGTGGGTGAAGGTCATTACAATGCCAAACGAGGATTTACGGTAGAAGTAAGAAACCTCGTCAAGAAAGCTATTCCACTGACGAGAGAACTTTGGCAAAGGACTCGTGCTAAATTGCTGCCCACACCTGCAAAGTTTCATTATGTTTTCTCATTGAGAGATTTATCGAGAATTTGGCAAGGAATGGTTGGAACCCTTTGCACCGTCATAGATTCTGAGAGCGTGCTCGTCGTACTATGGAAGCATGAATGCACGAGGCACGCATTTATTTATTTCTAAAACTATTTGCTACTAGAAAAGTAGAGTTCTGATATTCTGACCTTATCCCTTATCTTTCAGAGTATTTTCGGATAGATTTACTCTACTGGGTGACAAATCGTGGTTCGATGAAGAACTGCTTAATGTTGTAACAGAAGTTTTAGGCCCTGAATACAGGAGTATGGCTGAACCGAATCCTGTATTTGTAGATTTCATGAGGTAAACACATTTCACTATGATTCTGTTTTTCAAATTTTAAATGAAATTTATATTAACACAGGGATGCACCTGAACCCACCGGAGAAGAAGGTGAAGACGCGGATATGGAGTTACCCAAGGTTTATGAACCCGTCGCAGAATTTGACGTATTACGCGAACGATTGGACATGTTCCTTGCACAATTTAATGAAATGGTCCGTGGTGCTGGCATGGATCTTGTATTCTTCCCAGACGCAATGCTCCACCTCGTTAAAATATCTCGAGTGATCAGACATCCTCGTGGGAATGTCATGTTAGTGGGAGTTGGAGGATCTGGAAAGCAATCGTTAACCAAATTGGCATCATTTATTGCAGGCTACAAAACATTTCAAATAACTTTAACACGTTCGTACAACGTTGCAAATTTCTTAGAAGATTTGAAATTACTTTATAGAACTTGTGGTGTTCAAGGTAAAGGCACGACATTCATATTTACTGATATGGACATCAAAGAAGAAGGATTCTTAGAATATCTCAACAATATACTTTCATCAGGAGTTATATCAAACTTATTCACGAAAGATGAACAGTCTGAAATAATATCGGAGTTGACTCCGATCATGAAACGGGAAAACCCGAAGAAAACACATAACCAGGAAACCGTAATGGAATATTTTCTAACCAGAACCTGTCAGAACTTGCACGTTGTTTTCTGCTTTTCACCGGTAAGAAATTATTGCATAGACTGTAATATATAAATGTAAACTCATGAAATAATGAAATTGCAGGTGGGAGAAGTTTTTAGGAATCGAGCACTCCGATTTCCGGCATTAGTATCAGGATGTACCATTGATTGGTTCCAGCCTTGGCCACGAGATGCTTTAGTTTCAGTGGCTGAACATTTTCTTAGTGATTTCGAAATTGCATGCACGGCTGAAGTCAAGTACGAATTAGTGAATGCTCTGGGGTCCATACAAGATGTAGTTTCTGTCACATCTACAGAATATTTCCAACGGTTTGGTTTTACAGTTTCATATTAACTTATAACATTAATTATCAATAGTTACGTTTTATAAAATTAAATTTTCAGTTTTCGTCGAGCAACACACGTTACCCCGAAATCATATCTTAACTTTATTGGAGGCTACAAAAATATCTATCAACAAAAACAGCGAGAACTGGGCGAAGGAGCACTGCGCATGGATACCGGCTTGGAGAAATTGGCGGAAGCCTCATGTTCTGTAGAAATATTGAAGAAGGATTTAGCTGTGATGGAACAGGATTTAGCTGAAGCATCTCGAAAAGCTGAAAGAGTTCTAATAGAAGTAACGGAGAGAGCTATGCAAGCCGAAATTGTCAAAAATCAAGTGCAAGTTGTTAAAGAAAAGGCTGAGGTATTGGTGTCATATATTGCAGATGAGAAAGCACTTGCTGAAGAAAAGTTAGAAGCTGCAAAACCTGCCCTTGAAGAAGCTGAAGCTGCGTTGAACACCATTAAACCAGCACATATTGGTACATTTAAAAACACTGTAGATTTTAAGAAATATCGCACTATACTTACTAAGATGCATTTTCAGCTACTGTCAGGAAACTTGGACGTCCGCCACATCTTATTATGAGAATTATGGACTGCGTTTTACTTTTATTTCAGCGGAGATTACAACCAGTTGTTGGTGATCCCACCGCATTTTGTCCTAAACCATCTTGGGCAGAATCTTTAAAGGTAACAAGTTATCAAAAAGTATTTATATATCGATATCGATACAATTTATATCAACATCGATTACACAGATGATGGCTAGTACGACGTTCCTGCTTCAATTGCAAAATTACCCAAAGGATGTAATAAACAACGAAATGGTTGAGCACCTACAACCGTACTTCGAGATGGAAGATTACAACATGGATACCGCCAAACGTGTGTGCGGAGACGTTGCTGGTTTGTTATCGTGGACGAAGGCTATGGCTTTCTTCCACAGCGTTAACAAGGAAGTGTTACCGCTTAAGGCTAATCTAACATTACAGGAAGCTAGGCTTAAGGTAAGTAAAGTTAACAACTAAATCAGAAAGTTGTTTGTAAATTTCATCTGACACTATTTCACTCAGCTTGCCATGGAAGATTTGGCAGGAGCCGAACGTCAGTTAGAAGAACGGGAAGCTGCCCTGCAAGAAGTCAAAGATCAATACGATTCAGCTGTATCAGAAAAACAACGTTTAACGGATGCTGCAAATATCTGTCTCCGCAAGATGACAGCTGCAACAGCACTCATCAACGGTTTAGGCGGTGAAAAAATTCGATGGACTCAGCAGAGCAAAGACTTTAAGGAACAACTTGGTCGTTTGGTTGGAGACGTTCTTCTAGCAACAGGTTTCTTGTCATACTGCGGACCTTATAATCAGCAGTTCAGGGCGAATTTGGTCAACGAATGGATGGACATATTGAAAACAAGGGTTATTCCGTTTACAGTTAATCTTAATATAACGAGTATGTTAGTTGAAACGTCAACAGTCTCAGAGTGGACGCTGCAAGGGCTGCCAAATGATGAGTTGTCCGTCCAGAATGCATTGATCGTGACAAAATCCAGCAGCTACCCATTGCTAGTCGATCCTCAAACCCAAGGGAAGATGTGGATTAAAAATAAAGAGTCTTCTAACGAACTACAAATAACCAGCTTGAATCATAAATACTTTAGAACGCATTTAGAAGACAGTTTATCTTTAGGGCGACCACTTCTAATTGAGGATGTTGGCGTTGAGCTGGATCCAGTTATTGATAATGTGTTGGAGAAGAATTTCATTAAATCCGGATCGATTGAGAAGGTAGTTGTTGGTGATAAGGAATGCGACGTAATGCCAGGTTTCATGTTGTACATCACAACGAAACTTCCAAATCCTGCGTACAGCCCCGAAGTAAGTGCCAAAACATCGATCATCGACTTCACAGTAACAATGCAAGGTCTAGAAGATCAGCTTCTTGGAAGAGTGATCCTCATGGAGAAATCAGATTTGGAAGCAGAACGAGTTCAGCTGTTTGAGTCCGTAATGCAGAATCAAAGAAGTATGAAGGAATTAGAAAGTAACTTACTTAGTAGGTTAACATCGTCCGAGGGGTCTTTAGTCGACGATGAAGCTCTAATACAAGTACTCCAGGAAACTAAAACAACTGCGGAGGAAGTTAATGAGAAATTAAAAGTAGCCGCATTTACAGAAAGGAAAATAATGGTTGCACGTGAAGAATTTCGTTCGGTAGCAGCACGTGGGTCCATTTTATATTTTCTTATTGTTGAAATGAGCGCGGTGAATGCCATGTACCAAAACTCATTAAAACAGTTTCTAAATATTTTTGATAACTCAATTACAAAATCAACGAAGAGTGCTATCACTGAAGAAAGAATTAATATTATCCTAAGATATTTAACCTACGAAGTTTGGGTATTCACGACCAGGAGTTTATATGAGCGTCATAAGCCCTTGTTCACGTTAATGTTAGCTATGAAGATTGATTGTCAGCAGGGCAACATCTCCCACACGGAGTTCATGGCCTTCATAAAGGGAGGCGCCTCGCTGGACTTGAATGCCGTCACCCCAAAGCCGTTCAAATGGATATTGGACATCACTTGGCTGAACTTAGTTGAAATAAATAAGTTGGAGACATTTTCAGAAGTCTTGACCAAGGTATTGTCACTCAACAGGTTTGTTTGCGCAATAAGGAAAACAGTTCAATTACTAAATACAGTTTAATTTCAGATTGAGCAAAATGAGAAAGACTGGCGCTACTGGTATGAGAAAGAAAAACCTGAACAAGAGGAAATACCCTGTGGATACCAGAAATCTTTAGACGTTTTTAGAAAGCTGCTGCTCATTCGATCTTGGAGTCCTGATAGAACTCTATCTCAAGCTCAAAAATATATTAAAGGTAGATAGAGGTATTATATATCCTACTAACATTTTTAAACATCAGTTACGATGCAAATTTTGAAAAATTTCTAGAATCATTGGGTCAAGAGTATGGTGAAGCTACCATTTTAGATTTGGAGTTAACGTGGAGTGAATCCGAACCTAGAACACCATTGGTTTGTATTTTATCAATCGGGTCCGATCCCTCTCCGCAAATTACGGCTCTGGCAAAAGCAAAAGAAATACGTAAGCATCTTCAATGTAAAATCAGATTAAAGCAAGTAGATGTCATGTTTAACAAATGTCTTTTTAGCTCTCCGCGCTATTTCGATGGGTCAAGGTCAAGAGTATCACGCCCGAAGGTTGATATCTGACTCCATGAGTGGAGGAGGTTGGGTTTTGCTGCAAAATATTCATTTATCCTTACCATTTTGTACAGAGGCAATGGATGCACTGGTAGAAACAGAACATGTGAACGAAACGTTCAGACTATGGATGACCACGGAAGTTCATACGGAGTTCCCTATTGGCTTACTACAAATGGCAATTAAGTTCACAAATGAGCCCCCTCAAGGAATCAGAGCCAGTTTAAAACGAACGTACCAAAATATAACACAAGATTCACTGGATTATTCAGCCCAGCAACAATGGCCGCCAATGTTGTACGCTGTTGCCTTCTTACACACTGTTGTGCAAGAGAGAAGAAAATTTGGACCGTTAGGTTGGAACGTTCCGTATGAATTCAATCAAGCCGATTTTGCTGCAAGTGTGCAGTTCATACAAAATCATCTAGATGATATGGATCCGAAGAAAGGAATATCCTGGCCAACGGTCTGCTACATGCTTGGTGAAGTACAGTACGGTGGCAGAGTCACCGATGATTTTGATAAACGTTTGTTAACAACATTTACACAAGTTTGGTTCAGTGATATTTTACTTAGGCCTGGTTTTGAGTTTTACAGAGGATATAAAGTTCCTATCACCAGAAATTTATCAGGATATGTGGATTACATTAATCAACTTCCTGTAACTGACACTCCAGAAGTTTTCGGGTTGCACTGTAACGCTGATATCACTTACCAAATTAATACAGCTAAAGGTAACCCATGCTAATTCCCAATTAACAACATTGTTCCTAATTTATTTATTTATTTGTACTTTTAGGTATTTTGGATACTATTCTTAGTGTGCAACCAAAAGAGGGTGGCAGCCAAGGCGGAGAAACCAGGGAAAGTATTGTCTACAGACTCGCTGAAGACATGCTGGAAAAACTACCAAAACCGTACAACAGTTTTGAAGTTAAAGAAGCGCTGCAGCGAATGGGGGCTTTGCTGCCCATGAATATCTTTTTAAGGTAACCCGTTTATGGCTAATGAAAATAGCTAAGAATAGCTAACATTTTAATTAAATTTAACGCAGGCAAGAAGTAGACCGCATACAGAAGGTAATCCTCGAAGTGCAATCTACCTTATGCGACTTGAAGTTAGCTATCGATGGGACCATCGTCATGAGCCAAGGTCTGCGGGAAGCGTTGGATGCAATGTACGATGCTAGAATTCCGGATAAATGGTTAAAGGTATTTAACTAATAAAATAAGAAAAACCATCAAAGAAATAATACGACATAGTGATTGAATGCTTTATAGATATCTTGGGAATCAGCAACATTAGGATTTTGGTACACGGAGCTGTTAGAAAGAGATGCGCAATTCAGAACGTGGTGCAGTACAGGACGTCCTAAAGTATTTTGGATGACCGGATTCTTTAATCCTCAAGGATTTTTGACAGCAATGAGACAAGTAAATGAATTTCACTTTTAAAGGAAAGGTTAACTGATAGATGAATTGCCAATATGCTCTTAATTTATTGTTTAGGAAGTAACAAGGGCCCACAAGGGGTGGGCTTTGGACTCCGTTGTGCTACAAAACTTAATAACTCGCCACAACAAGGAAGACCTCACAGACACTCCCCCAGAAGGCGTCTATGTACACGGACTATTTTTAGAAGGTATGAACTGGGCCATGGGAATATGGCCAATGGGCTTGTGTCCTATATCTTAATTTCTATAAAAGTGTACTATATATTAATAAAGTAGATTACTAGAACCTCAAATGTCCAGTTCTTTTTTAATAACTGCTTGTATGTTAGGAGATATTAACAATTAAAATAGCCATTTTGTCCCTTTAATTATTAAAGGGACTCAACGTTGTACAACATTCCAAATGCATATGACCTCACAACCGCCAGTTGCTATCTATTTTATACAACAGAGCGTAAAAGAGATATATTCTTGACAGAACTCTGACAAGTTTACAGGTTATCAACCTTCCAGCTCGTAAATCTCTGCTATATGTATTTATATATAAAAATATCAAATATTATTTACAGCTATTTCAAGGAACAATAAAATTTCAATATCAAAATAAAAACTTATTATTCATTGACTTGACTTAAATATTAAGACTACCAACAGCTACAAAACATTACCACAGCACTGACCTACTCAACAAATAACTGACGTTAAAATGCATTCTCGTCATACAAATGGCCGACATCTCTAGCACTGAAATTACAAAACAAATTTTTAATTGCTATATCTCCGTCAACATTTAGACATTTAATAAAATAGACACGCCAATACACATTTATTAACATCAATTTCAATCAACAATTGAAAAATCAACCACTAAAAATGAGGACACAAGCCCATTAATAAAATCTTATAATGCGGTTTTTAGATCTATACCGAGTTAGTAAAATAATTTTGCATATTTAAGCAATTCTTCTATCATTGCAGGAGCATCTTTAGATCGCCGCTGCGGAAAGCTCATAGAATCAAAACCAAAGGTGCTGTATGAGCAGATGCCAGTTATTTATATTTACGCCATCAACACGACGGCAGGGAAGGACCCCAAATTATACGAATGTCCGATTTACCGGAAACCTCAACGTACCGACCAGAAATACGTCGGAAGCATCGACTTCGAGACGGACAATAACCCGCGGCATTGGACCCTAAGAGGAGTGGCCCTTCTTTGTGATATCAAATAAAATATGAAAGTCCACTTAGAACATGTAAGCCAACATCGGAGAAAAAAAAAGCACGAACTACTGTATAAACAAATAATATATATATATATATGAATTTTGGTTGTTAATACTAAATTTTTGTTAAGTGATTCAAAATTAATTAGTGAATTATTTAAATATTTAGAAATTTGTAAAATAGAATTATAAAATGTGAAATATGTAAAAATATGTAATATGTAGGGATGGTGGCTATGTCTTTTCGTGGAATAAACATCCTTTCCGCGCATTTAAAAATAAATGTATTTAAAAAATTATTTAAATAATTTAAATAAATTATCATAAATTAATAAATAGGTGTAAGAATTTGATTTGATTAAAAAAAATGGAAAATAATAATAGGAAAAACACCTTAAGTGTAGACTTCGTCGAAGTGATTTATAGAATGACGTTTACCGAATTACACTTATTTTTAAAAAACGATTTAAAATTATCAGTGGAAGATGTGATAGCAATTCAAGTGAATGGAAACAAGATGATTGTGAAAATTGCAGAACATTTATTAATTGATAACATTATTGAAATGACAAATGGGAAAATAATTTACAAAGGTACGGATGACAATAATTATAATGTGTATATAGAAAGAGCCGATAAATTCACAATTGTAAGAATGCACAATATAGAATTTGAAATTCAAGATATAACGATACAACACGCACTACAAGGATATGGTACAGTTATTAGCATCAAAAAAGAAACATGGGGTAGAGATATGCCTTTCCCAGTTTATAACGGAACAAGAGCAATAAAGATGATTTTAAAGAAAGAAATCCCGTCGTATATACCAATGATTGGCAGAAAGGTTTGGGTTAGCTATGCTACCCAAAAGAAAACTTGTAGGTTTTGTGATAGAGAAGACCATTTAGGACAAGATTGCCCTACTAAAATTAGCAACAGAATAAATTCAAATGGTTTCGCACGCAGCTATGCAGCCATTGCGGGGAATACAATGAATGACAAAGCGGTAACTGATTGTGTTGTTCCAACTGAATCAAAAAATGAAGAATTAAGTTTTGTCAATAATTCAATTTTTCCACCCTTAATGCCAAAGAATACGCAAAATGAAACAAAAATCATTTCAACAGCTATTAATGATGATACTATTGCGATTGTAAATAATAATGATAATTTGTCCAAAATTCCTACAGCACACAAAGAAATTAAGAGAAAAATTGTAGAATCATCGTCAAATGAAGATACTTTGGCAAATTCTGAAATTGAAGATTGCTCAGATAATTCCGCTGCATCCAAAATGGATATAGGATTGGAAAAAAAAGATAAGAAAAATAACAAAAGACCAAAGAAACAAAAAAAGTGACAGGAAAAGCAATGGATATAAAAGATAAAACAATTGAATAACCTTAATTTATTCAATATCTTATTAATATGGTACTAAGAACATTTGCAACATTTAATATCAATGGATTATCCTCTGTAACATCTAAAATTATGCTGAAACAATTTATTATAGACCACGATTTGGACATAATTTTATTACAAGAAGTTAATATAGAAAATTTAAGTTTCTTTAAACCTTATTCCTATATCTCGAACATTGGCATAAATAATAGAGGAACTGCAATTTTGTTAAGGCCTGGAATAGAAGCTACAGATTGCATATGTGAAGAAGATGGACGTATCCTATCGATAACTGTTGAAGATTAACTTTAGACTACCTCTAATCATTGCTGGCGATTTTAACTGTGTGCTGAACCAGAGAGACCAACTTGGGAATCTAAACTTCTGTTCTGGATTAAATAGGTTAATAACTGAACGAATTCTATCTGATATTTGGATCCTCAAGAATAAAACTCAACAGGGCTTCACTTACTTTAGGGGAATGAACATAGCATCAAGAATTGATAGAGTTTATGTTTCTGAAGATAGCCCTCACTGTAGAATACTCCTACTATAAAATGTTTTACTAAGATCCTTGTTTTGTAGTTGTAATATTAAGAAATAAATGAATATCAATATAAAAAAAAAATAAAAGTCAAGGCAAATAAATAAATAAAAAATTTAAAAAATATTGCATGTGACGTCACCACGCTTCTTTATTATTTTATAGCCATTTTAAAATCTTTTAATTCTTAAGATAGTTCCAGCGTGGTATAGTACTCACAAGATTTACTATTATCAGAAATTCAAAACCTCTGCACACGCTGTTTCTTAAGTGGTTTTACGATGGAACTACCTTAAAAAGGATGAATCCATAAAAATGTGTTCTTAAAAAGTTTTTTGAGTATGGTAATGATCATAAGTATAGATTTATTTTTCAAAAAGCAGTAAAATAGGTCATGAAACATTATATATTAGGTAACATTGATTACGTATCAGTTAAATTTATTTACGTTAGTAAACCTTGATAAACGTATCTGTGTTTAGCGTTCAATAAAAAATAAAAAAAACCTACATTAATAAAATAGGAAACACTTCAAAACTTGATTTGCGTATATTTTTAATTCTCTTAATTATGTTGATATTTTTTTTAAATAAAAATGTGAACCGAGAGAAAAAACGGAGTATACACTTAAATGTTATTTATAAATAAACGAGTACATAGCATATTGCAGAAAATGAAAAGAAAGAGATCTTTAATCGATTTTATTTTTATTAAATTTGTAAAAAAAATGCAAGCCTTTTTTATAATTAAAGAGTAAGTGATTTTTGATTAATCAATAAAATCATGTACGTTATTTATTACAGAATAAAATAATTATAATTCCCAATATTTCATATCCAAGCTTATAATAAAAAATGTAAATAATTGTATAGGTGCATTTTAACAAAAAAAATCGAGTGTTTGAGATCAATTCACGGGATCAACTCAAAAAATCGATTCTTCGATCGCCATCCCTAGCGCTGACCTCTTTGTGTTTAAGATATCATGGACAGCAGATCGTTGTGAGAAGAAGAGAATACAGATATATAATATGAACTTTTACTACTTTCAATACAGTGTCATGTTGATAAACATTAAAATAGAACCTTTCTGTTATAATAAAAAGACGTAATGCGTTTTGACAAATATAGTAACTACAAGAAATATAGATATATAGAGAAATTGTTTAAAATGTTTTTCGGAGCGTACCTCTAGTAGGACGTTAAAACGTCGTTAATTCTGAGGTCAGAACTTGTTTTTAGTGTACGGTATATTTTATCGAATCACAAAAAAGCCGAAGATGAGATAAGTGCACTATTAAAAGCAGACGCAGTTCCGTGGTGGACAGTTGGACAGTGTTAAACATACTACAACACAGATAAGCTAAACAGTGAGCCGAGTGATAGCCGTGTGTCAGTGTCATCCATTGCGTAACATGTTGTTAAAAATTATATCGTTGTTTTGTGTATGTACTATTATCAAAGCAGAACTAAATTGTGGACAAACTTTTGAACAAGATGTGCTGTTAATAAAATGTGGAGGTGTAACGTCGATGGAACAAATTATAGACCCAGAAAAAAATCAGTGGCAAAACCTTAAAATAGTGAATCAACCAACAGAAACATTACAACTAGGAAACTATGCGTTTGAAAACTATTTAAAGCTGCAAAAATTAGATCTGTCAAAAAATCAATTAGAAATTCAAGATGGCGCCTTTAAAAACGCGCGAGATTTAAATTATTTAGATTTAACAAGAACGGGTTTAACTAATTTAAATAAAAATTGGTTTTCTAAACAAAACAAAATATCAGTGTTAGTATTGTCTCAAAATGAAATTAATAATGTACAGAGTGATAATTTTAACCATTTACAACGACTGACAGATCTAGATTTGTCATTAAATGATTTAAATACCTTACCGATAAATGCGTTGCAGAATTTAGGAAAACTGGAAAAGTTAAAATTGTTTCAAAATTCAATATCGGAGCTAACATCTTTTGGAAATCTTTCCCGCCTACAAGAACTCGATTTATCCGATAACCGTATCGGAATTATACCTTCAAACATTTTTGCAGATTTCATAGATTTAAAAAGTTTGAATATTGCACAAAATGGCGTCGCAACGATCGAAACGGGTGCATTTAATCAACTTAAAAATTTGATCCATTTGGATTTATCCGGCAACAGCTTAAAGAACCTACAAAATGATTTCGCTTTAGAGAAACTAAAAACATTACTTTTATCAGAAAATGATATCGAAAATATCCAACCAAATATATTCAGTCAGTTGAACCAACTTGAAGAACTTGATTTATCAGGAAATAATCTTAACGAATTGAATTCACAGTTATTTTCTGGTTTAAATAAATTACTGATTTTAAGTTTATCTAAAAATAACATCTTAAACATTCAAGCAGAAAGTTTTAAACATTTACCGTTGTTACAAGAGCTGGACTTATCGGAAAACAACTTGGAAACAATTTCAGGCGATATTTTTATATCTGCAAGTCAATTTTTAAAAAAAGTTTCATTTACTCAGAATAATATTGTTAATGTCCAGCCGAGGACTTTCGAGAGACTTACTGTTCTAGAATCTTTAGATTTGGGCAAAAATCAAATAGTAAGTCTACAAAGTGGCGTCTTAGAGGGATTGAACAACCTGAGAACGTTAATTATATCCAATAATTTGATTGAGGAATTTCCCTCGGATTTGTTTGATCCTATTCAATACATATCTGATCTTCAATTTGCAAATAACAGAATCACGTTTTACCCAGAAGGCTCCAAGAATTCGCTAGCAAGACTTCGATCAGTCACCATAGAGGGAAACCCTTGGCAATGCCCTTGTCTGAACGAAGTTACCACGTTTCTGCAGGCCCGAAGGGTGATTTATAACAGGTCCGATTATTTTAATGGAAAAAGACCAGTTTGTGTTGTAACGCCCGTTGATTTTTGTGTGAGAAACCTTCAGCTTGTTAAAGACCACCATATCGTAGCAATATACGAAAATAGTAACCCGAGTCCCAGGCAATGACTCAGTTCAAATGCAGTCTAGTATCATATACTAGAGATTACCCCCGTCGCAAACGACGTCTTTTTAGAGTGTCAATAAAATAATTTATAATTTCATTTCAAATTTTCATTTTTTATCAAAATAAAAAATAATTTCAATTTATGCGTTATTTGACCAACTTTTTTTTTTAAATTTGGGATTTCTTTTTTCGATTCGTAAACAAGTTACCAAGGTTAGCCTATATACAAAATTTCAACTTTCTAGCACAATTTTTACTCTCGGCAAGTACTGCCCCAGTGCCCTCAAATAAAATTTTGAAATTTTGAATTTTTTTTTGTTAATAATATACTTAATTATTCTAGAATTCAGAATATGAACTTTCTCCAAAGTTTCCTACCGGGCCCCCGAATTTCTTCAACCCCCTTTTTTTTCAATTTTTGAATTTCTAATTTTGTCAACTTATGAATGAAAATATATAAATGTTGGATGTCGCATGTTTATGTCGAACCTATCTGTATCATACTTAATATAATAAATATATTTCAAATAATATTTTCTTTTTGTTTAATTTGTCCACCGTGTCTTTTTTCAAAACCATATTCTCTACGAATCTGTTACTTTTTAAATTATAGTTTTATTATAAATTATAAATTATAGTTTAGAAAGATCAAAATTGAATAGTGATATTAAACGTGATTAAAACTTTTCCTGTTAATACTAAATTTTTGTTAAGTGATTCAAAATTAATTAGTGAATTATTGAAATATTTAGAAGTGTGTAAAATTGAATTATAAATTATAAAAGATGTTAAAAAATTATTTGATGGTGGCTATGACGAAAGAAAGTCTAGGCAAAGAAGTAAATAAATATAAAAAAAAAAAAAAATTTTGATTGAAATATAGTAATTATATATATTGGCGTTTTTATTTTTTTAAATAACAAAAAATTGGCGGACATATAATTATTTAAAATTTGGTTTTCTGTTTTGCCGCTTGTTTTAGATCGGCATATGATGTCACACAATTTTTTAACAAATAAATACTTGAGATTATTTTCTTCGTTCACAACAATCATAATGTAAAACTTTATGGGTTGCCCGACTCAGCTGTTGGCTTTAAAAACTATGAAATTTAATATAACATTATTTCAATATAATATTTAATTATTCATCTAAGATACTATACTGAAGATTTTTTTCAAAAGAAGAAGATAATATTATTATACTAGTAAATATATTTACGTTATTAATTAAATTCTTATTTTAATTTGTTTAATAATATAGCAACAATTTAAATAAAGTAACAAATATCATGGACCATCAATAGGACCTCAATATAATTCTGAATTGGCAACACCGCGTCTGCGCTTTTAGTCTCTGACGTCAATCGATTGGATAAGATTCAAAGCGCGTTTACTTTGTGCGTAATTTTTCACCATTTTTAATTGCAGTGTAGTTTTAATATTAACACTGTAGTTTTGATAACAGTTTTTGTTACAGTATGAATTGTTAACAGTGTATATATTATTTTATGAATATGCTGTATTTATTACATTATGATTTCAATTATTAAATGTTAATTTGAAAATTCCGAATGCTTCTCCTGTTTTATCGACCATTTTGTAAATATATATGTAATTCTCCATATAAATGATATTTAAAGGAAGAACGAATATCATTTTAATTATCATTTAAAAATGATTGTGTGTAAACAAACAAGGTAAACAATAATTTAACTAAATTATTTTTAACACTGTGTTATGAAATAAGTTTGTGAGACAAACGTAATGTTTTATCAAATAATATTTAATAAACATTACATTTTCAACCGGTTATTATGTTGAATTTTTAATCTAATATTATTATTATACACATATAACTTGTTACGAGCAAGCTATTGTATTTGTATTTTGCAAACATAACCTAATCTTTATATTATAGTTATCGCTGAGATGCCTCTTACCTCTATATTGTACAATTCTAAATCGCTTGAAACAAATTACAAAGACACTTATACTTCTCCGAAATGGCAAAGACAACTGATAACAATGGTGATAAAATTAAATATAATGGTGATTCTTCAACTAGTAATTCAGGCAGCAGCAGTTCAGAAGATTCAGGTTCTGAAAACAGCGATAGCTCGAGTTGTAGTTCTAGCACTGATAATAAAAAGTCTAAGAAAATATCTGGTAGAAAGCCGCAGAACTGTAGACATTGTAACAAACAATATTTGAATAGCGGAGGATTGTATAAACATGAAAAGCGGTGTCAAAAAAACGAAAATTCTAAAGCTCCAAAAAGTGAAGCAGGAACGTTTACATGCAAGGTTTACTAAAAATTATCATTTTATTCATCGAAAAGTAATATTTTATTCTAAACCAATCAATATATTATTTTTAGGACTGTAACCAAAGCTTCCGATATCTAACGGGGCTTACACGACATGAAAAACGGCACACCGGCGAAGGAGGCTTTAGTTGCAAACAATGTGGAGCTAAATTTCGTTCAGATGCCGAACGGACCGTACACAAGGAGGCGAACCATAGAGTAAATATTTTGTTCCATTAACAATTGCCTTTAAATTGGTTCACATTCTAATTGATTCAACAGAGTTTTGAGATTGGAAACTTCAATTCAAACAGACCTCCTGTTTTCCGTGTGATATATACTGTTATTATTTTCGGTTGCATAGGTTATCAAATGCCAGCTTTGCGATGATAAATTCGACACAGACGAAGACTTTTTCAAACACATAAACGTTATGCACGATGGCAAAGATCGAGAGTACACAGTTTGCAGCGATTGTGGACAACAGTTTAGAACTAATATTCAACTCAAGTAACATATTATTTTCTTCTAATAATTCTTGTTGTTGTTTGTTTGTTTCTAAAATATAATTTTATTAAAATATATTTTGTTACAGATATCATATGGAGTCAAAATGCGGTACACAAAAACAGTGGATTTGTGAGGAATGTAATTCGCGTTTTATGACAAAGAGTACATTAAGAGCTCATAAATTAATTCACGAAGGATTAAAGAAACATTTGTGTAATTTCTGTGGTAATAGTTTTTTGTCGAAAGGTCAACTTAAAGTTCATGAACGAAGTCATACCGGAGAAAAGCCTTTCATATGTCAGGTACTTATGCTACATAATTATGCTATTCACACTCAATGCTAAAGTTATGTGTAGTTTATGATACACTGTAAATAAGTTTGATGAGTAAATACGTAATTCTATGATTTGTGATCCAGGTCTGTAACAAGGGGTTCGCTTACCGAGAAAGTTTAGTAACACATACATCTCTACATACAGGAATTAAGCCATATTTATGTGAAGGATGTGGCTCAAGATTTTCTTGCATTGGAAATCTAATAAAACATAGAAAAGCTAGGCCAGATTCCTGTGGATTACCACAATTTTCAACAAATACAAAAGTTGCTCCTAGAGCCAGTGCCAAACGTAAATATAATATTTTTTAACAAATATTTCTTTAAAGATGTCTTATTTATTTAATTACTCAGGTACCCGCGCGAGAAGACCCAGAGGACCTTACAAAAAAGATCAGCTCGTCATTTCAGTATTTCCTGAGTTTCAATCTGAAAGCAATACTTCTGATTATCAACCAAATAACGCATCACTTCTTGAAACTTCACAAGTACTTCCTCGGATAGAAATGCAACATGAAAATGGCATAATGGGTATAAATGATATCAACTCCAGCCCATTGGATATGCGAAACCATGAAACAAACAATTTTAATATTGCAAAAATCACTAACTCTCCTCAACATGTCGTGAATTATAACAATCAATATCCCAACAATGCAAACTATCAGCCTTCGTATGGGTTTAATGTCAATAATGGTGTATTTCCACCAAGTATGCATTATGGAGAACAAATTCGAGATTGGACAGCATATCCAGTGTTTCAAAATCAGTCAAATCAAAATTCGTACCCAATCTATGACCAATACAACATGAACAGTGCTCAGCCCAGTGTTATAATGCCGCCACAAAATTATTCTAATACTAAAAATGTTCCAGAAGAAATTAAATCGGATCCAGAAGTTATAGAGACAATAAAACCAGAATTGTCGGTAGATTTAAGTGAAGCAATAAATGGTTGTAGCAGTAATGCTCTCGTAGATGGCACAACTAAGTGTGAGGAAATCGATGTAGGAGATGGCGAAAGACAATTATGTTTTGAAGAATTAGTAAAAGTAAAACTAGAAGAAGGTCAATCAATAATTCATAATGATAATTCATTAAAAAAGGAAAAAAAGAAAAAGCATAAACTTGGAAAACATAAAAAGAAAAAAAAAGAAAGAAAATCCAAATCAAAAAGTAAAAAAAAGAAACATGAAATTGATGAACAAGAAATTAAAGATTTGGACATAAAAGATATACCCGCTATTAAAGAAGAGGAAACAAAAGATACTGAAATAGAAGATAAAGTTGCTGAAATTATCGAAGCGCCTATGGACACTCCAGGATTGTTGGACTCGGATTTTGCAGATAATGATTTCCAACAAAGTAGCGGCAGTGAGTGGAACGCAGAATTAAATTCAAAAAAGCAAAATTTAAAACGGAAAACAGAAAAAAAGAAAAATAGTTCGAGACACAATAAATGGCGTAAAACTGTATATACTAGTTCCGATGATTCTGACGAAGATGAGCCAATTTCAAGAAAAACACGAAAAAGAGGTAGAAAACCTCGAACTGCAAATAAACAACAAATAAAATGCGAAGAACTAAAAGCAGAAATTATAGAAGATGAATTAGAGCCAGGGGAAGTTAGACCGGAAGAAATGAAAGTTACTGATGTAGACGATTCTGATGGAGGTGCTGACCATATAGATGAATCTCCAGATTCAGATGTAAAAGATGAGGAGGAAGATTTAACCATGCCTCCGGATTTGCATTATCCCACAGAAAGTAAAACTGGACGGCCTTTATTCTCATGTAAATTTTGTATGAAAGAATATTCATATGTTTCTGCTCTTGCAAAACATGAAAAGTCACACCGTAAGTATTTAAATTATTTTCCTAACATAATTTTTCAAATTCTTTTAATGTAATTGTGTTAAAACCTCTTGCAGATAATCTTGAAGGCGCTGTTCTCGAACAAAAACGCAATAAAACTCCAAAAAACAAACATAATAAGCAAACGTTCAACTGTAAATATTGTTTTAAAAAATATTTAAATCTTTCGGTTTTAATAAAACATGAAAAAGATCATGGTCCAGAGGGTAAACTGCTGGTGCGTTGCTCGTGTTGTCGGAAATATTTTGAAACAAAGGAACAGTGCCTGGCTCATCAAGCCCGAGTCCATTATGATCGCCTAGCTTGCCAACAATGCAGCAAAATCTTTAAGGAACCTGATAATCTCACAGCGCATATTAAATATGCTCACAGTGGTGGATCACTAAAGAAATACACTTACATGTGTCCCACTTGTGGTAAGTTTTATATTTAAATGATTTAAATTTTAAAATGTACAATATTTTATCAATAATGTTAACTATTTTAAAGGAAAAAATTTTACTTCAAAACTTGCTTTGGGAGATCATGAACGGAGTAATTGTGGTAGAAATCCAATACATATTTGCGATGTGTGCCAGAAGTCTTACACATCAGCAGCTTCCCTAAAGACTCATATGACTGTCCATAGTGGGGTGCTCCCTCATCTCTGCAATTATTGCGGAAAGGCTTTTCGAACACAAGGACAAGTTAAAGTGCATGAGCGCAGCCATAGTGGCGAGAAACCATTTAAATGTGAAGTATGTGTATCTCTGATGACAAAAACTAATTATAATCTGTTACTCTTATTGAATGTTAACTGCATAATTATAGAGCATCTTGTTTTCAGTTCTGTCCAAAGGCATTTGCTTATCGGGAAAGTCTTATCACGCATCGATCTCTACATACTGGTATAAAAAAACACTTATGCCATGGATGTGGATCTAGATTTTCATGTATTTCAAATCTTCAAGCGCATAGGAAGTCTCATAAAAGTACTTGTGGTCTAGAATCCAAAAATCAACTTTCCCTCTCTTCCTTTCCCTCCGACTCCGAACAAGTGTTCACGTAAGTCTTTCGAAAGCCAACATAAGTATCAACAATTATGTTTTATTTATTTAAGTGATAGTATTTTCTATGATAAGATTAAAAACGACAATTATTTTATTGGTCAGTGATTTAAATACTCATATTTTAATAGTTTGTGAGAATTAATGTTAATTTAAATTTAAAAAGCTGTGTTACTTATTAGATAAGAGTTACATTATTATTTTATCCTTTTCCCCATTTATCTATTGTATATAATGGTCGTCAAATTATGTTTCTCATAAGATATTATAAAGCTAAATGTGTGTATTTCCTGTGGAAACGTAATTTGCAAAGAAACATATCCGATTGTTGTCGAACCTATTGGTGAGAGTTCGAAACCTAATCATATTCAAAGTCGTGCAGGACTTCTACATGGATCTTAATTATTTGGATATTATTACACATATGAAAATAGTATTTAAAATTCATGTGCGGAGTCTTCTGTATTAGCACGTATGACTGCTATAAATTAGACTTACTATTTTATACTTCAGGATACTTGTTAACGACGGCCTACTATAATTATTAGCTAATAAAATAGAATAATTTATAGCCCGGAATTATCGAATCTACGTTGTGATTTATCGACACACCATGGGCTCTATTCCTTAGTCTTGCGAACAATGATCGTGATCCAACAGATCTGATTTATATGAGTGAAACATTGTACGAATCACTTTTAAAAGAGTATTTCTCTACTATTCTTAAATTTTATTATTAATTATTATTATAGTTCAGAAATATTCTTTTAAAAGTGATTCGCAAAATGTTGCACTCATATAAATCAGATCTATTCAATCACGATCATTGCTCGCAAGACTCAGGAATAGGGCCCCAGAGGAGAGTAACAGTGGCTAGAGAAACACAACGGATATTCATTCTTCTGTTGCTAATTCTACTTCTTCTAATGCTACTTTGTTGCATCACATGTGTTCTGTAAATCGTACGCTATATATAATAGATAAATTGGCTGGGAAATTTGATTATCGCGATTATCGTAAATATATTTTCTTTTGCCTTAATTAAATACGTTTGTTAGATCTATTTGCGTGACTTATATTTATATTTGAAATTCCGTCTATAACATAACTTCATTTGTTAGCCTAAATGCTAGTCAATTTCAGTTGATATAAAATGTGACCCGGTGAATGAATTGTAAAGTTTGCAATATCTTACACATTTAACTTAATTTTAATGAAACTGTTTAAAACAGTGTAAACGTGCTATAATAATTATAAGACATTTTTTATATTAAGCTTTTAATATTTCTATTATATATATTCTTATTTATACAAAAAAAAATTAATTTGAAAATTGTAAATTTTTATTTTATTAATATTTAGAACAGTATAGAAATTTACAAATACATTTACGTTAAATTTTTATTGAAAAAAGCCAACAATTAATACGTTCTTCTAATACTAGTGTAACATTAGTATACTTAAAGTATATAATAAAATAAGTATTAATAAATTAGCTTAAATACATTAATTAAAAAATTCGAAAAACTTTGTTTTTACTTTGATTAATTGTGTACGGTTAAATTTGTAAAAATAAATAAATTCTTTAAGTAAATACTGACAATAGTTTTTTAAGTAAAGATTCTGTTGAGCTGCTGCATCCCCATTTTTAAACATTTTGTTTAATAAAAATTTAAAGAAAACTTCAGGTTTGCAAATCAGCAAGACCTAAGAAGTTTTTCCAAGAATAATAATTGCTGCTGTCATAGTTATATTATTAACAGTAAAAAAAAACTGAAAGAATCCAACAGATACGTGCATCCAAGTTTGCAAATATAAGAAAGTCATCTTTCTTTAAATATATAATTATGAATCTTTAATCAACAACAGGCTTACATTTATTTGTATTTTATTGTTCAGGTTTTCTAATGTATGGCAATTATTTTCATTGATTTTGTTGTAATATTCTGGTTAGCTCGTATCGTTTTCGCATAAGCTGTCCTCGTTGATATTCCACATCTCTGGAATCTGTTCTCCAAGCGAGAATCATATAAAATGTCCAAAGGCAGGCAAGAAGAAGGCGATCCAAACTGAAAATTTATTCTAAGCATTAGTCTGATCTCGGCAATTTCTCAAAAAAAATTTACAATTAACTTTCATAAAAGGGAACAATATTTTGTGTTTACCTCATTACTGGGACAACCCAGAAAATGATGACCAAAGATGTTAGGGACGGATGCCTCATATGGGAATACAATCGTTTTAATTCCGTGGATTTATATGCTACTGGAGGTGAAAGACCCTTAATATCGTAGTACACCTACATAATAAAATAATTGAAATATATAATGCAAAAGAGGTAGACTTTTAAAATACAGAATGAAAATTACTTGTTTTATTCCTAAAATCTCCGGGATATCCATTAATAAGCTGCCTCCATAAATAATACTCCATGCTAAAAAGTGTACACCAATTAAGAACCACAGCCACGGTGCTGTTGATAAAATTGCAGGAGCCCATAAACTATAATATGAAACAGGTTTCCAATGCCGAATTAAAATCTGAAACAATATTTATTTATAGATTTTGGCCTAATTCTTAAATTATATACATAAAAGAGAATGTCAACCCACATAAAGCACCACTGATGTTGCTATATTGTAAATGCTTCTTTCTGCTACTTGTAAACCTAGTGAACTGATAAATTTTTCAAAACCAGGTCGTTTCATTAAAGAATGTTGTACCATAAAAAGGCTCAATAGAGATACATCAAAAAGGAGCGCATACACAGCATCTTTCAGTGTTTGATTATTGTTGTCAAAAATAACAGGTCTCGATAAAAATAGAATCAAGTAGAACACGGAATAAAACACAGCAACACAACTACAAGAGCCACACACAATGTTTATGTAATTCTTTAAAATAGACATAATACTGCAATTATTATAATTAATAATATACAGTTATTAATATTGTTAGTAATGTTTATGTCTTGTTTTCCAAAATACCAACAACACTATCAAATATTTCACAGATGTAGTAGGTTATTATATATACTCATTATAAAGAAAATCTTAATAGTTTTTAACTGTGAAGAAAATTAAACAATTTTAAAGTAGTTATAGTATATATAACTATTTTTAATTAAAATAACTTAATTTGATCACTTATCAATTTGACTGCATTTGACATTAATAGCTGGTAACTCACAGCGGCACCAGAGATAATAAGCGGCACATAATTCCTCGCAGTTCTTTTTTATAAAATGCGCGTTTTTTAAAACGAGTTTTATGTTACTACACATCTACAATTTTATTTTTGTTTTGATTTCCGCTTATTAATTGAATATCTTTATTTGATATTTGAGATCGTTAATTGCAAAAAAAGAAACTACTTAAGCAAAATTATTATAAGATGATACTGAAAGATGCTGTGTCGTTTACACATCATAATAAAAATAAAATCCATGGTTATAATTTTAATACTATATTATGAAATATATATTCTTAACATATAAATATTTGACTTACAATATACATAAAAAATTTACATATAAAAGTTATTGCATGTCAAGTATATAGAATTTATAAAATTGTTAAAAATACTAAATTCTATTTATTCGGCTGGTTTGCCCTTCTTTTTCTTTTTTTTCTTTTCTGAAACTGGTGTTGTAGGAGCCTCTACAACCATTTCACTCTGTACTTCTTCTACAAGAGATCTGTCTTTGTTTTTCTTCTTTTTCTTTTTCTCGCTGCCACTTGGACCTGGTTGGGGCTCAACTTCTTCCGGCTCGTCTTTTACTTCGACTTTTATTTTGTCCTTTTTCTTTTTGTCTTTTTTTGGTGTAACAGTAGCCTGGTTATCCTCTACAGGCTCAATCTATAAAATACAAAGTAAGATTAAAACAATTTGCAATAAAAACATATACTTCTACCTATTTCAGAATCTGCATTATATGTAACTACCATACAATAAATATAAATCACAAACCTTCATTTTTTTCCTCTGTGGTTCGTCCTCTTCAATTTTAACAGAAGTATCTGCAGATGTACTATGCTCTGAAAGTTTGCGCTTAACCCCCATTGTGGAATCCCCTGCGGGCTCATATTTGCGTACTTGGCTGTAATTAAAAGCAAACAATTAAAATAATGTTGAGAAATAATTAATCTCGCTCGCTCTACTGTTCTAAAAATATTTTACACATGTTAAAATGTTTAAATTAGCAAAGCCAGAAATTACAAAAAAACAGTTTAATATTAAAAAAATAAAAGCCTTGTAATTCTGGGTGAAGTAATTCAATGTTTAATGTAAGACACACTCAAATTATCCTGGTGAAGCTGCACACCAACATAAGGAACTGATGTCTAGTCACATAGTCAAATATATAAATAAAAAATAATTGAAATACTAACCTAACGCCCTGATATTTTTCGAATTTTGCTTTGGCTTTTCCTGTGCCACTTATTCTCCTCATATTTCCTTCTTCGAGCATTCGTATTCTAGATTCTAGTTTAGCTTTGTGTTCTGCACCTAGGCTAAAAGAGGCTTCTTCTCCAAATGCATCCACCCTTGTAGCTAATGCTGCTTTAGTAGCCAACATTCGAGCCACCTTACCTTTATTTTTAGTGCTTGTCTGCCCTACCATTTGAGAGTGATATATAAGACCATATTTTGGGGTATCTCGTTTTGTTTTCAATGCCCTAAATAGAGCTTTTTCAGCTCCGAAAATTTGAATGGTTGATGCAGGATTTTTGGCTAAATTTATTAATGATCCTGCATGTGATATTAATCGGGCACCTACATTGTCTCCTACTAAAACTGAGAGATTGGGGGCCATCGCCATCATTCTTGTTTTAAGATAGTCTGATAAATGTGCCCTGCAATCACTTATTGATATAATTTCATTACATAAGTTTTGAATATTAAGAATATCGTCATCAGATATTTCAGTTCCCATAGATATTTCAGCGGCCTCCTTGACTTTTTCCTCGACTTCTTCGGGTAGGATATCTGATAAATCAGATTTCGCCATGTTTTCTCGTGTACCTACATATTTCACTGTTCGTACATAAGCGATGTTATCTGAAATAAGTTTTCCAAGTTCTGGAAAATGCCATCCGTACCATTCTCTGCATCTCATAACATAGTTATTTAAATTTTTATCTATTTCATCGAGTAGACATTGTGCTTGGATTATCATAGTATCAATTTTATCTGGAGAGAACTTTAGCTTATAACGAGATAGTGAATGCGCTAAACCAAGTGCCATAGCTGCCATCTCCTTTTTGGCGAGGCCCCCAATAAGCGAATCCATTTGTGATCGTATGCAACGCATAAGCTCCTGAACAGATTGGTTCCATATGCATGGAAGGTTAAGTTTTTCTTTAATGGCGCTGCCAAGCTTAGCATCAGCCACAAGCAATTGATCTTGCAAATCTTTGCTGACATGTTTCTTTAACGCTTTCTTTAAACTCTTAGAGAGTTTTCCTTCTATTGCAGCGGTCGTAGCTGATAGAGCTTCAGTTGTATCGGCAAACTTTTCAAAATGTTTCAGCTTTACACTAAAATAGTTAAAATAATTTAAAAAAAGGTTTCGAATTTGAAAATAACACATGCTTCATAATTAATTGTGAAATACCGAAAATAATTATATAAAATAAACTTACATTTTGTTTGCTCCTTCTGCTGTTTCAAAATCACGATAAAGGACATCCGAAGCAGATAACTTCTCTTCGTCAAGTAACTGCAAATAAAATAATATTATAGTAAATTTGAATTTAATGAGGCAGGAATCTGTAAACTCCATACAGAATATATACTAAACACATGTTAGAATAATTTTAAGGTTAGGTTAGCAATTAAAGTCTAACTTTAGCAAGAATTTAAAGTCTAACGACACACACATTAAATTAATAAAAATACTAAAAAAAAATAATAAATACTAAACACATAATTATTATGACCTTCAAAATCTAAATAAAATTAATTTTTATTTCCAATAATACGCTAAATTGAAATGTTAATAGTCATATTTGTTGTAAATATAAAAGCTGTTGTTTTTTTTTTTGAAAGTAATAATTAATTCGTGAAATGCAACTGCATTTTAAAAACTGAAAATGTAGGTGAACCAAATAATGAACACTTGCAATATCTGCAAAACATAAATAATGTATTGTTACACATGATAGAAAAAAACTGCATTGTTTATAAAAAAAAAATTAAAAATTAAAAAAAAAAAATGTAAAGAGATTTTAGAATTATTTTGAAAGTCTATTAGCACATTTTTGTTTTCAATTAAAAGTCGTAAATCAAATTAATTTATTTATCTATAGGCAATTACTCAATAAAAAAAATACTCGGTATAACCTAAAAAGCACATGGTCAATGTTTGATATCTTCAAATAGTTCTTACCGTAAAGAAAGCATACCCAGCTGGGGTTTCAAAAACAACTAACATTTTCACTGTATTGTTTGAACAACTTAGAGAATAAAATAAATCCTATATAAGGAAAACGAATCACTTTAAACACAAATTATAACACGCGGTATAAACATTCAAAGCCATATACAAAGTGCCGAAGTACATTGAATTATTTGGCTGCTGATAGATACACTCAGACAACTGCAGACGAACTAATGTGAACTGTGATGTGAACCACAAATGTGAACTAATGTAATGCTAGCATATGCTAGAGTCACTTCCAAAAATAATTTATTTAATCTCTGCACTTTATCCAAATTAAATGTGGTAGCCTTCCGTAACCGTTCGTGATGGTAGCATTATGTAGCTTTCGCAGTACGTGCAATATTTGTGAATAACTTTGTGTAATTTGAGTGTTTGTAATATCTAATTTAATTAATATTTTAATTTGTTGTCTTTTATTTACGTGTTTTTATAGTTTATACACCAGCAGGTCGCTTAATTAGTCTGACATAGTCTTTGGTAGTTACCATATCCTGTTCTCCATTATTTGTTCTAGTCATCATTTCCATTATGTATATTTGCTGTGTATCATCTTTGGTAGCCATTTGTGCTCGCCATCTTTGATAGGCTGAAAAACATGGCCGTATTTTCTAGCTTGCATTATTTTTTATTTAAATAGAATGAGGTGCTTTGCTATTGTGAATAATTGTTATAATAAAGTAATATTATTATAGTATTGATAAATCAACTTCGTAAAGCGAGGAACTGTTCAAATATATTTTCTATCATGTTCCAATCGGATAATTTTTACAGGAGGTAGAATTATGTCTTAATAAATAATTAATAATGTCTTCTTTCTTGTTCCATATAAGTTTCTTACTGTACATTTACATGCTATAATAATGAATAATTGGATTGTATAATGTGCTATATATAAGCCTTTTTTCATCAATCAATATTAAAACTATTAAAATAATCAGTCCATGGACCCCATCCTGCTGGAGGCTGGCTATTACCAAGGTTCTTCTAAACTATACATGAAGAGCAGGTTATCAACTCTCAGAGCTTTAGGAAAAGCTAGTTAACATGATTAGATCCAGTACGAGCTGGCTACTTTTGCTATTCTGTAAATCCTAAATGAAGAGAAAGACATTCTGAAACACTTTAAATATGAAGATGTTATTTCAGGAAGCCTTTCTGGCTGTTTTGATTAAGTATTATGTTAAATAGAATACAGATTTGATGTTTGACAAAGGCAAAATAAAATAATATTAAGGAAGTATGTAACATCTCTTAAAACAAGCACTGCCCGTCCTCTATAAACCCAAGACACCATATATAAACATAACTCATAAGAACTTTAAATATATTCATACTTTAATAATTCAATTAACATTAGAAAATGATGTTATGTTTAATTAAAATTATTTAATTTAATGACGAAAACTCAATATATCAAAAACATGTATCTGCTATTTGTAAATGTCGGAATCACAGATCATACAATGGGTTTGTGAACCATGTCGCAATTTCTACAAAACTGTCTTATATATTGATAAGGTAAAAAACTAAATGAACAGTAGTAGTGATAAACAAAAACAACTATATATAATAGATGAACTCAACTGGAAAACACAACAAGGCATTAGTATAGGTACATGGTCAGTAATAAATTTGTAATTTATATCAAATACAAGAAATAAATTATAAATATATGGAGAATATTTATCAAAAGAAGAGAATGAAACAATAGTTTAACATATTTCTTTTCTCGGCAAATTAACAACATATATTTGACTATATTTGTCAGGATTTTTTTGTTTAATATCAAACCAAACTAAGCACGAATGTCACAATAAAAATGGCAGACTAAGAATTTGAAGATATAAACCAAAACTATTCCATTAATCAAAGACCTCTTATCTGCAATAAATCTGATTCACATCAGACAATAATATTTAAAATAAGTACCAATAAGTACTCTTTAGTTTTATAAAAGAGTTAATTTTTTTTTCGTGATATGGTTTATGAAATCACTGATTTTGCTGATTGTCAGCATATGCAAGTTTGACAAATAACCATAGCACATTCTACTAAATTATATGTGTCACTTGTTCTATACAAATAATTACCCAATTGTTAAAATACTTAATAATTATGGCAGGTTCGGCGTTGCGTCGATTAATGGCTGAATATAAACGTAATTTACAATCTTAGTACGTTAGTTTACACATTTTTGTCAATATAACCTAACAAGTAACCTAAAATATATTTCAGAGCTAACGTTAAATCCTCCAGAAGGAATAATAGCTGGTCCTATAAACGAGGAAAACTTTTTTGAATGGGAAGCTCTTATAACGTAAGTTTAACTGTGTTATTTGTCGATAACTTTTGTATTTTATTAATCTTTGTTTTTGACAGAGGACCCGAAGGAACATGTTTTGAAGGTGGCGTTTTCCCAGCTAAGTTAGTATTTCCTCCCGATTATCCATTAAGTCCACCTAAAATGCAGTTTACATGTGAAATGTTTCATCCAAACAGTAGGTAGATAATCATATGAACAGTCTCAGTCAAAAGTTCTTTAATTTGTTAGTCGTCTGCCTTTGTAGTCTATGCAGACGGCCGCGTGTGCATTTCTATTCTCCATGCACCTGGAGATGATCCAATGGGATACGAAAGTAGTGCGGAAAGATGGTCCCCAGTACAAAGTGTGGAAAAGATATTATTATCTGTAGTCAGTATGTTGGCAGGTAATTTGTATAGAAAATTGTCCGCATTTGTTTTTCATCATTTACACGTTATTTCCGTTTTTCAAAATCAAGATTTTATTTTCAGAACCAAATGATGAAAGTGGAGCAAATGTGGATGCGGCTAAAATGTGGCGAGAAGATAGAGCAGAATTCAATAAAATTGCTGAAAGAATCGTTCGAAAAACTTTAGGAATTCCAACTTAGTTTAGTAATTGTTTCAAATTGTTTAATCGAAATATTGTATGGGTTTGTTGCATTAAATTTTATATATGTAAAACTTTATAAAAATAGGAATTGATATTGTGGTTTTTTTTTTAGATTAATGTAAATATAAATTAAGAAAAATAGAATGCAACTTATTTTATTTTTAAAAGATTTTATATTACTTTGTTGTTATTACAGTCAACTTTTTTCTTCTTATTTTTGATAAGTTATAGTTTAGTAGTTTGTGCTTTCGTTTCTTTATGCTTATTTTTTTAAACCTATATCAGAAAGTTAATGACATTTATTTTTTTTACATATGAAAACTAAAATTTTGATCCTAGTTTGGTTTTACAAATAATTGTACCGCATAACAATTGATAACTAGTTCAAGAAAAATTTGTATAAAATCCTTCAAAATTGTAAACTTACTCTTCTATACAGTTTTATATGCTTTGTTATTAACATAATCTTCATATAATAAATTATTGTTAATTGTAAATTAATTAAAATTCACAATATTCATTATGTAGTTTCTAAAATTAGTAACAAATACTATAAGTTTTCATGTATTGAATAAATGGTTTTGAAAACATTGTATTAGTTTTCATTTTAACAACACAACAGTATCAAAGTATAAATTTCAAGTATCGTCGTGGAGGATTGCATGAGTTATTGGAGAACTATTTGTGGACGTAGGTGATGCTTACATCAGTTTTTCTTTAAATATTTTATTTGGTATTATTTTTATAGAACTGAAAATTATTTCAATCATTGAGCAAGTTTATATTCGAAGAATGCGAAATGTTTTTTAAAATTGTGACTATGATAGGTAAGAATTTTATCAAATACTAGCTAAGTCATTCAGAAATAGTAGTTAATTAAAATTTTAATAGAGGTTTTATCTCAAACCTTTTTCAATCATTCCTTTTTCGACCGTCGTACACAATGGTGTTCCTTAAAAAAAATCATGAGAATATACTAACACTTAATAAACTCCTCTATATTTCGAATAACTCCGCAGTAAAGTTTCTTTTAAAAAATATTAGCGCTGGAAGGAATGTATTATTCAGGAAAGCCTGCAGTAGCTGCATCCTAGTGTACCCCAGGAGGAACTACTGAACTATCGAATAATGGTTCCTTCAGCACAAAATCTTAAAGCTGCGGACAGAAAACTTTTGTGATCGAGGCAACCATTTATCGTTATTAAATAATAATATTTTCCAATTGTCCTTAGTATTACACTTTGTATTCTATATAATTAGAATTCTTTTGATAATTATATTATTTAAGAGTAGGTAATGTTAAGAATGAGTAATACTGAATTACCAATATTAAAGAAATTTATATTGGAGATTCTAATTTACGAGTATTTATTGCATTTTCTACCTCTCGCTTTGACACTTTATAAATATTTCCAGCCACGTTTACGGCAGCTTATAGACCTGCTCAATAAAGAAACAATTACAGCTTTGTTAATATTGAATCCATCTAATATAAGATGTTTTCCTTCTTACAATTAATTTTGCAACTATCTATAACTCTTAATTTTTATTTCTGGTACATATCTAGAGTTTAGTTTCAGATAAAGCCATTTATTTATATTTATTTAAAAACAGGAAACATTAAATAAATATGAAATGAACATTTAATTTTAGAGTAAACATAAATAAATGGATCACCTTTATGGTGTAGAGGAATAACATTTGTCATCAAACTTTATACTCTTAAATATTAAGCTCATAGTGGCTGATTAAATAGGTAGGTTATCACAAAGTTCTAATTACAATATATTTTATTATTACTTTTTGTTATTCTTTAAATATATTAAATACCTATTATTTTAATATATGTATATATAATTTTTTAATTTTATCATATAACAATAATAATTGATAAAAGTGTACAGTCTCCAAAAGTTTTAATTTTAATTTTTCTTAATTACACATTCATTTAAAATATGTTTTATGTATCTAGGAAAGTACAAAATTATTACATATTTTCATTATTGTGTAATATTTTTTATTATAAATTTGCCAATTTTATTAATTTTGAATAAAGAAATATTTTATTATTTCTTATATTGTGTAAATAACTAATAAAGTAACTTTTAATATATCTAAATTTAATTGTATATAAATGGTGATATTACAAACTCCAACATATTTTTTAAAGATCTGTAGCACATTATTAACAAATATATCAATAAAATCAATATAAATATTCAATAGCAGAGTTGACAATTTAGAAAATAAAGAAAAATTCATCGTCAAAACCCGATTATGTTACTTTTCAGTAAATAAATGATGAGCATCAATGATGGATTAAGCCGGTTGGGCCCCTAGCCGTCAAATATTGGAGCTTTTGACTAAAGATTTTAATAAGTACATGCTGAAAAGAGTAGAATGTAAAGCTAGAATTAATATAATTACTTATCTGTTTTTAATTAGAATAAACTTTTGCACCCCGTATAATGCTATTATACCTCTAGCTAACACACGAAATATATGCTTCATTTCATTCCAGTGATAATTTAGTATTTGATTTAATTTTTATAGTGATTACTTGTTTCGTTTTGGGGTGCTGAAAGCAGTAGGGGCCCTGCCAGCTGCTAAATTCGTTACTTGTCTCTAGACGAAATGTAAAAAAATCGGCAACAATCATAGCAAATAATTTAATGCAGTAAATCGTTAAATAAATACAAAAACAACATTTCATTAAATAAATTATAAAACATTAACATGCTAAATATAATGTGCTATTATTTTTATGTCTAATAGCTATTTTATACTTATGACTTACTTGAACATCAGGAGTGATGCTATATACAAAAAGCTCTTTGTCATTTTTTTACTTGAAAACCGTGGTAAATTATTGCAACAAATTGCATGGACGAATAGCAGTAAGCAATATCTATGAGTACTATTACATGTTTAAAAGTTACAATTTAAGGAAAACCTGCAAATAGACATTTATGTACACTTACAACGCAAAAACATTGGCAACTTCAGTTAAATATACGATTACATATTTTATAAATAGAATACAGGTAAATTTACCTTAAATTACTTGTATTATGTATTACGATTATAACAATTTTATACTGAGCATTTGAGATGAATTATCCCAAATAACCTGAGTGATGAGTACTAATATTGACGTTCAAATAATTTATTTGGATTAGAAATTGTAATTATTAGATTTGATATGATTGAAGTTTGACAAAAATTTCACATTCCTTATCATTATGACTATTGTTAGCAATGTATAAACTATTTCTAGAATCTTGCAACTTTATATAGAAAATAACAAGAAAGAAAATGTAACAAATTACTAGTCGCAGTTCTAATTGTTTTAAATATCTAAAAAATAATGGAAGAAATGTATAACAATTATAAATGGCCAAGTTCAAAAGAAAATATTAAGTATCTAGCAACTAAAAGATATGTAAAATATAATATGATTTTCACGAACTATTGGATTCCTCCCATTCTCTAAAAGGTTCCCGATTTGAAAACCTTCTTTCCCTTTCATTTCTTAAACCCAAACGAAATCGGCCTCCTCTTCTGATACCTTCTATTTCATTTGTATTATTTCTTTCCATAGATGCCAGTCTATTGTCTTCATCATCTTCATAAAACACATCTTCGTTATCTCTTTCTATAACATGAAATTGATGTCTATCTCTTTCACTTCTATCAGTGTTTTCGTCTACCTCTTGAACAGGTCGTCTATTATCCATTTCCGTTCTTAATATTCGATTATGATTTATTGTTCGCGTAACGGTATCTCTGTTAGTCACTGGAACAATATTGTTATCAATGACATCCTCTTGTTCTGTATCTATATCCCGACCCTCATTCACAACACCTTCACATGCGCTGCCATCACCATCAGATAATTGTTCCGCGTAATAGTGTTTTGTACTTAAATAATCTATAACCCTTCGAGGTAACGGCAAGCTTGGTATTAAATCACGACGCACTACTTTTAGTATCACAAATCTGAAACATACATAATTAATTAACATTTATATATTGCAATATCAGAACAATTAATAACGAAAAAACGATATTTTTACCTGCACATGTGTTGTAAACTTTGAACTTGTTTGAACCGTGACACTGGGTGCAGCAATTGCACACGCATCGGACCTAAAACGGGTCTTCGGTGAAGAAAAAATAAATATCTTCCACTTCGTGAATGCTCTACAGCATTTTCAATGAATTCAACAATCGTATGAGATTTGAATTTTGTGCAACTACCAAAACTGAAATTACCTAAAAATAAAATAATATAAAAAATATTATAAAATAGATCGAAATTATTTATGAATACTTAAGTTTATTGTGGTTACCTTGATCGTGTTCTATTCTAACATGTCTAACACAGCCATTTAGTTTAAACGTTAAAGAGAATATATAATGATGATCACTACTATCTCGAACAATGAAAGATCCATCTGGTTCATTTGATAAAATCCGTTCAGCTGCTTCACCAGATATTGGCCCCCAGTACCAACCATACTGTAAGTATGAATAATAATTTTATTTTTAACACGAAACCGAATAAAAAAATAGTAATACGTACATCTTTCACTTTTCCAATACTAAGTGCAAAATCCATGCTGGTGTCTTCAGGAGGTAAAGGTTCTGGAGAACTTGGAGCTGATACTTTATCTTCGGCAAGAGGTTTCGGAAGGGGAGGTAAAGCTCGTTTACAAAGATCAGCTTTTTTCTTATCGGTATTCATTATATTACTTTGTTCCGTGGTATCACTAATCATTATACTGTTACTTGATAAATCCTTATGATTTTCTAACGTTGATTTAAAATTGAGATGAACTTTTTGCTTTCTTAACAAATGGTCAGGAGATTGAATTTTACGAAATCGAAATATATTACACAATGTTTGTTTAATATTAAGTGAAAAATTTTTAGCTGGTGATTTTTTAAGTTTTTCATTTGGTTTTGTTATGTCGTTTTTTGCTATATCTTTGGTAATTTCCGTCGAACTAATATCTTTTATTTTTTTATTTTTAATATTTATTACAAATGTCTTTTTAATTTTTTTTGTGTTTGCACATATATTTCCTTGATTTTTACATACTATATCTAAACCTTCATCATCTATTGAATATTTGTTATTATTATTTACAGTTTTTTTACATTCTAAATTAAGATGTTTCTTTGGTGTTGTTGAATCGAGTTTGTTTTTATTGTCACTCGAATCGCTTGAACTAGAATATAAAGTATGGAGGTAGTTTCTCACCTCTTCCAAAGTCATATGCAATGGTTCTTGAGATATTTCAGTTGTAATACCAGAAGTACTTGGTACACTATGTCTTTTACCATTACTCGCATCCAAACAATTCTGACTTCTACACTGCGAATCAGACCTATTTTTTAAATGTTTATTCTGCGATGAATTTTTATCGCATACATTACGTTCAAGTTCACATTGCGAACTTGTCGAAGTATTTCGGCGACGCTTTCTGTGACCCCTAGTTTGTCGTTTCGGTTTGACTGGCATTCTATTATCGGAAAGCGCTCGCAGAGGTACCTTAGTTGCATAAACAGGTCTCACCATATCCACAGGTACAGCATATATGTCACTGTCGAAGGGTACATTATACATGTCACTTATTTCACCAGTAAGAGCATCGTGGGACATTGCCTGAGTAATGAAGCTGCTATCATCTGCCTTATTGGCTGTGGGTACACTTAGTGAATTATGAGAACTAGAAAGGCGTGATGATCCCAGACTAGAACGTGATACAGGACGTGTATGTGTAGACAGTGAGTGAACAGGACTATATGCAATCAGATCTTGTGGCCACAAGCGCAAATGATTGAATCTTTAAAAAAAATTATTCAGATTTTATATGTTTAAAACTTCTAATTCATTTTAATATTTTATATACTATACCTGCTATGTCGATGTTCCTTTGGGATATTATAATTAGATAGTGCTTCTTCCACAGCTGTATGACTAACGCGTGAAGCTAAATGATCCAACCAATACGGAGATAACCTTCTGTAGGGTAATGCAAAACCGTATTGTTGCGGTGAAGGTGGGCTATCCTATATTTAAAATCCAAGATTAGATTGATGCTTTGTGCTAAGATCAGAGGCTGTATTTTACCAAGAGCTGTGGAGTCGGAAGCAATTTCTAGTCGGAAAAAACGGTAAAATTGTACCGACTCCGACTTCGGCTAAAACTACGTACAGTGGAAAAATTAATTTGAATTATCTTATTAAAATATTTAAATAATATAATTAAAAAAGGAATTAACCAAGATGTGACCAAGATATTTCTTTAATATTTGAAAAAGTTTGCCACTTTAATTATCCTGGTTCATTAATGATTGTTTTAATACTAATGAGACCATTTAGAAATAATCACACTTTGCTTTAATTTTATAGCTAATTTAAAAGAGTTTAATCTTTGATAGGATTAAACAGTAAAATAGGTCACAAAATATTGCATATTACGTAAAATCATTTACGTAACCGATACCATTTTTTTTGTATTAAATAAAGCTTAAATAATAAGACCGTGTTTAGCGGGTATATATTTTCTTTACATTACACATGCACCAAAACGTCTAACTATTTAATGTGTAGGAGTAGAAGCCAGAGTGGGATGAATAAAACTATCCGGATGTTTATTTTACCGACTTCACAACCCTGATATTTTCTCGGAAAAATTGATCACATACCTGAAATTCAGGTGGAGGTTCTATGGGTAATATGTGAGGACCTTTCTTTAAAGTATTGAAGTGTTCTCCGCACATTCCGCCATCAGAATAATCTAAGGAATCGTATTGTGACAACGACTTATCTTCGCCATCACTCTCCGCTAACTAGAAATGAGAAATCATGTAATACACAAGCAATACATGTATATTAAATGTAGACTATGCTTGGAAAATCATAATAATACCTCACAAGCAGCTCTTTCTCCGCAAACGGATCCACTAGATACTGATCCGCTTGTCAATGGCAAACCACTGTCTTCGGAGACGCTAATAGGAGCCTCGGACCAGCCCGAGAACGATGGCGGAGATTCCATTACCCTAGCTCATGCTTAAATAAAAATAAATTTATGTAAATATGAATTGGTTATAAATGTATACTTTTATATAATATCCTAATGAACATATAGCCCATAATAATGCAACATAATACTAATTAATTAATGTCACGATATACTGTTAATTAAATTTAATTAATAACAATTAAAATATGACATATTCTTTCAATCACTCTTTTCTTAATATTTAATTAGAAAATGTCAGAGGTGACAATTATGAAACTTGCCGAACTGGAAAAATTGTTTTAAAAGTAATTTCAATCACCTTTGGTTATAATGTTATAGACATAAATAATAATAATATAATGTCTACACAAACATAATATGCACAAATAACAATTTTAAATCAATATATGTTAAATTTATTATTTTATTCAAGATGTTACTACTATTTAATGTCTAGACTTCACGTTGTTCTTCACATCTTCCATTTATTTATTGCCTCATTACATGGTAACCATTAAATGCTATTGACATGTGGTAATGGTAACTAGAAATAATCTTTTGTATTGGTAGTATGGAAAACGGCGGTGTTGAAACAAATTTAAAATATTAAAAATACATTTTAATGGCTTTCTGAGTCACCGAATCTTTTAATCTGAAATTTGTAGGAATGCTGTAAGAGTATCATGAAACCAATGCAACTCAGTGAATCACAGTGGATTTTTGCTGCTGAAACAGTAAACTGTGGCAGTTGTAGTAGAGTGGTAGTTAGCCTATTTCAACTATTTCTTTGTTGAATTTTAATATAAACTTTGCATACCGCATAGGTTGAATAGAGGGCACAACTTTGCATGATGCTCTACGCCTCTTAACAACCCGAAATGTTGATATAATCAAAGTTACGATAGATCGGCGGTGACTTATACTTAAAAAAGGTTATAAGAGCGGTATAAATCCATAGTACGATAATGAATTTTATCTTATTCGTTTCTATATACATCATAGAAAAATAAGTGAGTCAGTGCTTTTTAGTTATATCGAGAGTTTATACCCCACAACTTGTTTTAAGTATAAGTCGCCGCCGATCTATCGTAACTTTGACTATATATTCATAAACCGAAGTACCTTGACAAATATATTGAACGCGTATCGAACATGGAAACTAATAAAAAGAGGTTTTTTCTACAGTTTTAATGTAGAGTGATAGTATCTGATAAATTCTTACCAAGCTTTCCTCATGCACCCAAGTTGAATCTTTCATACTGAGTCACAACTTTAGAGAAAATGCTTATTATTATATGCTTGAAGATTACAACATAAAAAATGAAGCTTGGAATACACTTGCAGTAAACTGGCAAACGTGAAGCTTGCACTACAGATAATTTTCTTTCTGGTTATTAAGAGCTGTTTATAAGAAAATCAGAGAAAATATTACTGTCCTCTGGGCTGAAATTAATATAAAACTAAAGAAGATGGATGTGGGTTGTTAGGAAATTATTATATTTACATATATGTTATATAAACTCTGAAGTAAAGAAGTAATCTTTATTTTTGTTACTCACATGTTACATGTTTTACATTACATTACTTATATTTTAACGGAGTTACTAACACCACATATTGCAACATAATATCATACATTTTTATTTAAAAAAGTTATAAACATTGTATTTTTAGGATATCATAAATTTCCATTAAACACAGTTCCCGCTAAACAGTTGGTTATGTATAATTCACGTAAAATATTTCACAAAAATAATATATAAAATTTAATAAGTGTTATTACATTTCATTTAGTTAGTATTTTGGTCTTGTGTCAAGACGAGTTCTGTATATTTTACATAAACAATATCATAGGTAATATATTATAGATAACGTAATATGAAATTCGCTTCCACAAAAATAATTTAAAAAATACAGTATTTTACATAACAGTTATGTTTATTTACGTGAAATGTTTGACTACATTAGTAGATATTTGTTTCATATTTTACTATTTCCCGTTTTTCTTTAATAATTAGGTTTTAGCTTTTTCAACCGTTCTATTTTCTACCATAAAACTTTTAAATAAGTAAATGTCAAATGATTGTAAAAATTTGTAAAATACTGCAAAATGTACGTTTTAATAAAATGTTAAAAACTTGTACAAATAAAACGTAATTTTAATTTAAAATTGCATTATTATTTTTGTTAATATTTTTCTTAGTGTTTAAAGGGAATATTATATTTTACACCTGTGTGTTTAATGTATGTAAACAATAAGGGTTGTTAAACTTACATTAGTGTATTGAAATATGTGTGTAGGTACCATGACAGCAAGAATCCACCCTTGCTAATGTAGTTTTTATCATGTTTTTCTACTTTTGTGCCAATTTAGCCCAGAAATGTTATTCAAACTTAAGTTAGCTTATTTATTTAGCGAATGTCTAGAAAAAAAATAAAGTTAAGAAGTTTATAACGGAGTTCCGTTACAGGGCCGCCTCGGGCACGTTTTCGATAAAATAATCGATAGAAAAATTGAATTTGGAAAGACATTTCAAGTTGAAATGAGATAAATTTCTATTGCAATAGTTCGTATATGTATGTATTACACCTCATACTACGTGGTGGCCCTGTAGATGGACACAATTTATTGATATTTCTTACTGTATTCATTTAAAATATAACTCATACAAATTTAACTTGAATAATGCAAATTGTGTAACATTTGGTTTGAAAATTTGAGATTTTATTTGATTTTCAATCTGCTAAAGTAAGTTATCAAAACGAATGAGAAGACTGCTCTTGATTTTATAATTTTATTATTTTTTTTTTTGAACTTTCGGTTTGTTACCGAATAGTTTTATGAAATGGACACCTTTAAAATCCATGAACATATATATATAACTATGTTTACTAATATATTTTTGAAATTGTTCAATACATCTATTTACTAATTTTAGGAAAACTTAAGATAATAAATTTTATGTACGAGTACTTCTAAGAGATCCATAAATTACGTCACGTCCCTGTTGTGTTGTGTGTTAGATGTGACATCACGAAGCTTATGACCTCCTCCTACCACTCTTTGTGTGACGTAATTAATGGATGGCCCTTTACACAAATTTATAGGTTCTCATTAGTCAAGTTATTTGATGAAATTCTATTTGTAAATAAAATATTTTATTTTATATTACATTTACTGCTTCTATGATAATTGACCAGAGAGAACCAAACTACACGAATAATTTCTAATAAGAACATACGAAGAAACATATTATTTATGAGGAATAAAATTATATTTTTTTTAATGTAACAATAATTCTTATATTTATATTTTTGAAATTTCTTTAGATAATGACATAAATCTACTTTAATATTAAAAAAATTATAATAAATTATTAAAATATTAGATACTTTTGAAGTGAAATTTCTTTAGCTATATTAATGGATTCGTCAACAAATAACTTTATGCGTCAAAAAAATTAGTTTAATTATTTAATGAATAATTAATTCAATGCGTTAACTAAGAAATTTCACTTCATAGTTTCTAAAGTGCGGTAAACACTCTTGGATATTATTCTTAAAATTAAAAAGTGTTAAAAGTGTACTTAATATTTATAAAATACATCTATTCGTTTTATACTTTTGATTATGCTTAACTAATTTATAATTAGATATATAATATTAAAATATAATGAATAAATGGTGAATGGTAAATTTGTATCTTATACAAAATTTAACTTTACTATATACAAGATTACCCATGCAGATGATTGAATCAATTTATACGAACGTTAATGGAAGTTGTATTGTGTGTAGTCCATCCTTGAATCGTCGTCATCATCATCTATTTGATCGGAGCCCCAAGTGTCATTGTCCAAAACAGTTTCCACTTCCATATTTGATCCGATGTGTAATTCAGAAGGACTGATTGCTCTATAATGTGATGTATTAGGCACAATGTCACTGATTAATGTGTTGGGAATATTGGGATCTACAAAAGAAGGTGCAGAGTCAATTTCAATTATTAACGACCCGGATGAGGAATCGCTAGAATTATCATCAGATTCTACAGAATCACAATTAACAGAAAGTTTATTTATTAAATTTTTATTATTATTTTTATTGAATGTTGGTGTATTAGCTTCTTTCCGTTTTCCATTTATTTTTTTATTCAGACGACATTCTTTTGATTCTACATTTTTATTTGTGGGTATTTTATTAGATTGCTGTTTTTTAATATCGATCATATTAAACAAAGAATTGTTTTTTCTTCTTACATTTCTCTTTGTTTGAGCTGTATTTACTTCTTTCTTTCTATTTGTGTTTATTTCTATAATTTGATGTTCACTGTTTTGAACTGTTGTATTTTTCACAGTTTTTTTAATCTTAATTCCAAAAAATGTATCTTCATCATTAATAATTTTTTGAGGCGTTTGTTTAAATGATGGTATTACTGCTTTTGGAGTAACTGCTTTGCTGCTGAGTTGTTTTATGGTTTTATTATCCTTTTGTTCAACTTTTTTTGAAAGTTTTTCACTTGCAGAATTTGCTGATATTTCTTTTGAGTCGACACTTCCTACACATAGTTTCTTTGATATATCTGCTTCAAAAAATATATGTTTATCATTAAGATTAGCATTTTCTAATGGTTCTCCACCTATGAAATTTACAGTTGGATGAAATGCTACCACCCTGCTGCGTTTACCTGATTTTTCAGTTTGTTTAACATTCTTTTGGGTTTTATCAGATGCGATATCTACAGAATTTTGTATTATGTCTTTTACTTTCATAGGTTTTGTATTTATTTTACTTATTCCTTCTATTAGTTGATTTTCTATTTTCTTTTTATTTATCCCATTTAATAAAATATTCACTTTCGAAGATTTTGATCGATTATTGCATCCTGTTTCAGAAGGAAGAATGCGTGAAACTTTTGAATCATAACTTGGTACCAACTTGTTTGACTTATCTAGACTTACCGTTATATGGCCATTAAAATGTATCGTATCTAGAACTATATTTGGATGTTTATCGGGTGATTTTAATGATTCCCCCACTATGGAACCATTTCCTTCATTTATTGCAACTTTCTTTTCAACGACCTTTACCTGTTGTGTTTCTAATGTATCTGTATCTGCAAAATTACGTTTTCTGCAAGATTTCATAATTTGACTATTTGTGTTTTTGAAATTATTTTTATTACTACCACTTATCTTTTTCAAAGGTTTCTTTATTTCTTTCACAAACTTTTCATCCAGTTCTGCTAATCTATCTGTGAAGTTCAAGCTATTCTTAACTATTGAAGTACTATGTTTCTGTGGTTGTGCTTTTTCTGGATTTATAACTTTTACTTTAGATTCATTTATATTTATTTTAGTTTCCATTTTATTTATAATTTTTTTTTCTTTATTTAAACTTAATTCCAATTTTGCTTTTTTAATAATCGAACCATTATTCTTATTACTTGTTTGACTATTCGGTCTTTTTACTACTTTTCTAATTGGTGTGTCGGTTTTCGGCCATTCCTTGTTCTTAGATTTCAAAACAACATCCTTTAATTTAGTTGACACAATGGCTTCTAATGGTGTTTCTTTTATCTCTTCAGTTCTTGTTACTTTCTTGTCTTCTAATTGAGTTAGTTTCTTGTCTTTTAATAGTATTTCTTTCTTCTCTTTTAATGGAGTTACATGTTTTTCTTTAATTGGCATTACTTTTATATCTTTCAATAGTGTCATTTTCTTCTTTTCTAATAGAGTTACTTCCTTCGCTTCTGATGGATTCACCTTCTTCTCTTTAAATGGTATTACTTTAGTAGTTTCCAATAGCTTTACTTTCTTCTCTTCTAATAGTGATACTTTCTTCTCTTTAAATGGTATTACTTTAGTAGTTTCTAATTGCTTTAATTTGTTCTCTTCTAATAGTGTTACTTTCTTCGCTTCTGATGGATTTACTTTCTTCTCTTCAAATTGTATTACCTTCGTATCTTCTAACTGCTTCATTTTATTCTCTTCTAATAGTGATACTTTCTTCGCATCTGATGGATTTACTTTCTTCTCTTCAAATTGTATTACCTTCGTATCTTCTAACTGCTTCATTTTATTCTCTTCTAATAGTGATACTTTCTTCGCATCTGATGGATTTACTTTTTTCTCTGCATATTGTATTACCTTCGTATCTTCTAATAGTGTTATCTTCTTCCCCTCTGATGGATTTGTTTTCTTCTCTTCAAATGGTATTCCTGTCGTGTGTTCTAATAGTGTTACTTTCTTCTCTTCAGAAGGAGCAACTTTTAGGTCTTTTAATGATGATGACGGAGTTTTAAGTGAGAGTATAATATTACTATCATTCAAACAATCAAAATTCTTTAATGCACCTTTGCTTTTAGTTCTGTAAATTGTGGATGTCATCAAAGGTACTTGTGCATCCTCCTTCTTAGTTTTATCCTTTCTCAGTATTTCAGTATTGTTTTGTTTAATATCTTTCATGGATTTTATAACACTGGAAACAGATACTACATCTTTCAAAGTCTTCTTTTTTCTTCTTTGTTTTCTTGAGTTGAATTCGTTATCATTTTGGTTAATTACAGCAGGAAGTAAATCTTCAAAAGACTCGTTAGAAATAATTTTTTCAAGTTTATTTGTTTCTTTTAAATTAGGATTTGTTGGATCAGCTAATTTAACTTCAGTGTTCGATATTAATTCCGCAATCTTTATTTCTGTTTTATATTCCTCTTCAAAATCAACAGGATTCTTGTTTAGTGTTTGTAACGAATTATCAAATTTTTCTTTACTTTCTCCGGGGCTCACAGTTTTATTACAACTGTCTTTAGGCATGGGTAATTTTGTATAATTATTGTTATGTTGTACATGTACTGTCTCTACCTTACTTATTTCATTATGAAATATTTTCGTAGAAGATTTTTTAATATTTTTTGAGTCTTCGATATCGAATATCTTAACTGTCGCTACATCTTTTACTGTCGATGTTACTAGAGCGTCTTCAGTAACGGTATTGATTTCTGAAGAAGCTGTTAATTTATGATTTTCATTTCGCGTTTTATTTATTTCGTCTAAGTTTGGTGATAGCAACTTATCGCTTTCCTTTTGTTTACATTTTGATTCTTTAGCATTATTTTTTTCTGATGATAACATTAATTCCAATTCACATTGGAACAAAACTGCATTAGAAATATTGTCTTTAGATACATTAGGATGCTCTGAGTCTGAGGTCTTATTTTTATTAGTACAAGTTATTTCTATATTTAATTTATTCTCAGTACTTGACGTTTTACCACTAAATGTACAATCTTTATTTTTTGTAAAAATTGCACTTTCTGTTGTATTTGTCTCAATATTTACGTTATCTAACATTTTATCTTTAATATCTTTAGATGCTGCGTAGTTATCTATACACAAATTAGAAACTGTTGTGTCTAGAAAACGAACCTTCGGATCTTGGTCTTTTACAATACCTGAAGATAAACCAATGATTTTGGAATGAAGGGGCAAATGATCGGCATCTTCAACCTGATCATAGCAAGTATCTAATAATTCTAAATCTAAATTATTTCTTTTATTTACCAATAACTTATTTCGTTTAGTTTGCATTGTTCTAAATTTATTTGCTTTATTAAATGTAACATATTCTTTTTGTAGTTGTTCATTAAATTGATTTTCTTCTTCATCAATTGGCATAGTCTGGTCCATGTATATTTCATTTAATAAATCAGGAAGTACCCCTTGCTTTTTCTTATCTCCTATTTTAGTCAATGAAACAGAACAAGGTTTAAGGTGTTCATTTGACATAAAAGTATCACAATCAATAAATGGATTAACTAAAAATTCGGAGGCACTAATGGTGTCTTCACAATTTAAACTTGATACTTTGTTATCACAATTTGTAGTTTTGTTTTCACTATGTTCATGCGGTAGTGTAATTATATCCGAAGAATTATTTGTTAAGGTTGGTTTAGGTTTTTTAAATTTATTAACAATATTTTCACTTTGAGACGTCGTATTTTTAAGAAGAATTTCACTTTTAGTTTCATTGCTATTTAAATTATTTGTATTATTTAATGGAATTTTCTTCGGTCGCCCACGAGGTCTCTTTTGTTGTGGCTTAAATTGTGAAGACATTGAATTCTCTACAAATTCTCTTGAGGTATCTGACGTATTAGAAACGTTTGCAGCAATGTGTGTTTCCGTAATTGGTTGAATCATTAAGTCAGAACTTGACTTATCTTCAAGTGGTAAATTTTTAGAAGATATATTTTTATGGTTGGTTTCTGTATTTGATGAAAGTTGTTTTTGATTTCTCTTAACTTTTGCCAGTGTATTATTGGAGCTAAGTGGTGTTGAAGACAAATATGAACCAGCTGCAAAAAGGGGCCTTCGAAAGTCTGATTCGTCCTCAGTTTCCTCAGTATCGGTTCGTGTTTTTGCCACCGACCTCCTAGTTCTTCTAACAAAAGTTTCAGATTCTGAATAACAATTTATTTCATCATCACTTGCATCTCCAGTTATTGGCATCTGATTGAAAAATACAATTTTCCCTTCAGAGTTATTAGCACTTTTAGATTTAATTTCACTTTGATTGTTTCCTTTATTTTTTGTTTTTGATTTTCTCTTCCGTGTTTTGCGTTTTGGGGCGCTGCTTTTAAAGAGAGCACGCAATAAACTTCTATCCGGCGGAACTCTGGGCAATCTCGCAATAGCATCCTTATACTCAGGATAATTTGTGATATATTCCAGATGTACCGTCGGTTTTTTAGTGTTAAAAGCTAGCTCTCCATAGTTCACATTGGTGTCGGTCACATTTAAATAGACACGCTTGTGAGTGGATGTCCCAGGAATAACGTAAGAAAGCATTTTTTCTTCTTCATGTGAGTTGTTATCATCTGTTTTCTTACGTCGGTTAGAAGACCGCGTCTGTTTACGAGAATTATTGATATTGAGAGAGTCAACATCTGTATAATTTTCATTGATGACTTTTAAATTTCGATTTCGCTTTTGTGTTTGGGAAGATTTTTGTAAAGTATTCATCCCATTTTCCATATTAGAAAGGGTCTGTGTGGAATTCTTGATGTGTGTGTTCTCAATGGTTTTGATGTTTTTAGACATTGTATTGATTTGCCTTTTCTGGGAACTTCGGCTAATGTCCATATCTAAAACAATAACATTTTGTTAACATACAATTTATAATTTTTATTTAAGGGAGTCTCATTGACGACTAACTCATAATCAACACGCTACAACTAAAGAAGTGTGGACAGATAAAAATTGTTTGTAAACGTAATTCAAATTTCATGTGTAGGCGGTGTATGGCTTCGTATTTTTTAGTTTAAACTTGCATTTTTATTCGTTAATAAATTTCCTTATTGTTTTACTGCGATTTTGACTGCTAGATCATATACGCCGAAGTAAAATATTAAAGTGACATTCGATAAATAAGTATCCAAAATACATATTTACATTATTCAAATTTTTACGTTATGGATTTATTATCTTTAATTAAACATTTCAACAAAAAAGTTCATAAAAAATTTTCATATAAAACCGGAATATGACACGATTTTAATTCAAAATCACCTATGAGACGATCCCCTTAACATGCATATAATTATGAAAATATTTCCACAACACAGAACACCTAAAAAATTCACGCAAATACAGGATCCCCGATCATCACCACATTTACATTAAATATGCAGGAAAGACACGATTTAGCTTATCATTGAGAAATACAAATTAGATAATTAAAAAAAAGAAATTCAAATTATTAAATTTGTGTATCAATCGAACAGCCTTTTAGAACAATTGCTTTTAATTAACACTTAAAACTACTACTGCAACACTAACATTTTACATTCAGAAGGACTTTGACAACATAAATAGGCGAACATTTATAAAAGCTTGCCGCATTGGCCGTGTTATATATTAAATCACAGGGTGTTGATTGACAAATTAGTTTAGAGTCTATCACAACTCTCATAGTTGTAAACTGCTTCTAACTGTACGTTTATTTAATCGTTTGATGAAAGTATATTAAGATTTATTTGAAGAAATAAAAAGAAAAAGGATGGATTTTCATTCCTTCCAGTCTTCAATATACTCGTATATTTAATTGGAAGCCCATAAAATTAATCATCATGCAATTTCCTTATATGATGTTCTGATGTCTTGAACACATCAATTCCAATTTAATAAAAGGACCTTGCCTTGCAGTACGTCACCCAGTCGTTCTGATTTTGTGATGTATTTCGAAGTTTGAGGTCTTAATAAAAATTCCTAGTCGGGGATTTAATATTTTTCCAAAATTATTATCTATAATTTATTTGTCTTTAAACCGGAACATATTATTGAAGGAAACTAGTCACTTAAACTAATTTTCTTTTATTCCTTTTAGTGGTAATTATTTTTACTTGTATTGTACATCACGAAGAAGATTCTTTCTTTTGATATTAATTTGGTTCTCATGGTTAAAATTATTTTTTTTTTTAATATAATTTTAGTGTAATGACGATGTTTTGAATCTCCGGTACATGGTATCTTTTCTTAGATCCGTGGAGAAGTATAACTGTTTTATATAATATCAACTTCGCGCTCAGTTTCCCTTTCAGTCCTCATATGCTGTTAATTTGTAACTTCATTTTCTTAGGCAATGTACTCGGACGAAAGGTCCTGTATTACGCCATTTTCACATAATACAGGACATAGAGATAGCTACGATATTTTAATCCTTTGTCATTTTAATTGATATATTAACTTCGACATTTGATGTCGTTATCACTGCAGTCGAAGATTTCGCAGGTTTGGTTGAAAGAATGAGGACTCAAAAACATTTGCTTTTGGAAACCAAAAAAAGAGAAAGGAAAAGAAGCAAGAACTAGGAAAACCAATTCAAATAAAATTTTATCGATGGTCAGTCTAAATTATTTCTATCTAAATGAACTTCTTAAAATTTCTAAGAATGAATACTTATACAAAAAAAACCACTATCTATCAAAGCAGAAGAAATTCTTATTGTTGTCTTTTAAAAGTTAATTCTTTGGAAAGAAAATCCTGAATGCAATACACAATCAAAAATGTGTTTGCCAAGAAGAGACACTGTAAAAATCCTGGCAGGGGCGGATTGAACAGTATAGGCCGTTTAGTTACTACCACTTAGGAAGCTTAATCGCCACTAGTAACAAACATTCAGAATGTCAAAGTACATAACTAAGAAAAGAAACCTAAATAAGAAGTGTATTTTAAAACGGTCTATTGCAAAATGCAGAAAAAAATTTATAAAATTTTCAGTGTTGTGTTCCTTTTTAAATAATTGTAGCTCATTTTACACAAATATGCAAAAATAGCTGTAAACAATTATGTCTTATATAACTCAAAATAATTATTTTTATTTCAGTGCTTAAAGAAAGACAATTAACGATGAAAGATACCATTGTGACTAACATTTCATTAAGAAGGGTTTTGATGAGAACTTTTCACTAGCTTCCCAAACTGGAAATCACACATCTTAAAATCAGAACTTTCGCAGTGTACAAATAAAACGGTAATTCTCAACAATTCGGAGTGGTTATTATGACATTATGATGTTTTTATGATCTCAAATGTGAATGAACCGATGTTTTTTTACTAATTTATGATTATTTTTGAATATAATCAACTTTATTAGAAAAATAACAAGCAAGCATTAAAAAAAAACCTTAACAATCACGCTAACGATACTAATATTTTACATAACGTTTAGGTCATATATTTGTGTAAACGTTGCGAAAATTTACTATTAATTATGTATTTCGAGTAGCAAGAGACCGTCAGATCAGACTGTCAGATGTATACTGTAAACGTGAAAAGACTATTCCTTTTTTAATATAATGTATACAACGTCGAGCTATTTCCGATGCTGAGTCCTATCACCGACGACGTCTTACTATGTTGGCAGTTTTACTACCTAATATGTTTATGTGAATATAACCCTGATCCGGAGATCGAACCCAAAGACGTCAGCAGTCAGTGCCAAGCATTAATACGTAAAAGTAATAATACAAGAATTGCGCAGTAAAATAGTCTTCATTTTCTGAATCAACCGAAGTTAGGTGTAGCCTAACATTTTCTTAAACCCGATTTATTTTTTGTTGAAATGTGTTAATAGAATCGAAAGGGTCGTATCCTATTTTTATGTAAATCTTTGACTAGAATTGACTAGATACAATCGATTTCGACGAAAGCTAATTGTGTCCGAATACTTTAAAAAATAGATCTGTAAGTAATTGTGACTAGATACAATTAAGTTCGATGAAAGCCAATTGTGATTGTATACATTTGATTTCTCGAGTGAGAGTTAATAAAAGGGCGCTCCTGAAAGGCAACTTCATTAGCTAAACTAACATTTAGTCTAGAATTTAGGCCAAATTACATCGGTACATGTCATAGATACAGATACTTATTGTAAAATCGCTATAAAATGAGAATAAAATATGGATAACATTAAATAGACATGCAAACAGGTAGTCCACTGAATCAGCTATACTTCTTCAATCTATGCAGTTTTCGGTAATAGAATAGTAGCGCATCTTCAAAGAGAAGAATGTCGTCTTAGGATTTCAGGGACTATCTGTATATCTTCTATATGGTTCCCGGAAGAAAGCGCTACCTCAGATAAAAATAATTGTGCGCAAAGAAAAAATAAACAACCCGATGCAAAAGAAGGACAAACATAAATGCAGAGTTGCTTCCGGAGCGGATGCAAATATCTTTTGGTGCGCTTTTCTCTGGTCACCCATTTATATCTATGTATATTATATATTACCTGATTACAGAATAGAACGGCCAGAAAACTCTTTAACGAAAATTTTAAAAATATATGTAGTAGTATATATATAGCAAGAATTAAAATTAAAAAATATACTGGATGTCAAAATTTCAATGAAAATTCAATAAATGCAATATATCAGTAATATATAAATACATGAAATATAATTTACTTTAACTATTACTAAAATTAATATCAGTATCTTCACCAGTATATATAAAAAAGCTATGTTTTATAGAAATTATTATTTTTTAAATAATTTTTTTTTATGTTGATTATACTCGTATGTTGATTGCAGAATTGTTGAATGTCTCTCAAGTTGATTGTATGTTGATAGGTGTTCGAATTAATGTTGATTGAAAAATCATGATATATTTACGGTATTATAATATGTAGTTTAGTATTATAGATTATTTTTATATATATATATTATATATATATATATATATTATATATATATATATATATATTATATATATATATATATATATATATATGTATATATAATATATATATACATATATATATATAAATTTGAGAAAAAAACGCGTATGAAATTTTTGAGTTATTAAATATTATTATACCGTTTTACGTTTTTTTTTTGGTGGTTTTTTTGGATCTTCTGTTTCTTCTTCTTTATAGTTTTTCGGAGATGTTCGATTAGCACTCCTAGTTAATATATTACTAGGGTTATGAACATTGCGACGTTTTTTTGCCGTTTTCTTTTCATTAGGATTGATATAGTTATTGTGATAATTAGTTTCATGGGCTGTATGATTAATTTCATCAATTGGCCTTTTAATACGAGTTTCACTTTCTTCATCTATTAGGTTGTAGGCATATGCAGGGTCACACAATATTTTGTCTTTGAAGTATACCGTGCCGCACGTAGGACATTGAGCTCTGAACTCCGTATTGCAATTAAAAAAACGTATCATTGTTGTACATACGGTACAACTTACGGTAGTAATGAAATTTGCACATATATTTGTACATACATGTGAACATACAAGCGGATAGCAAGTGTTCTCGTTTCCGTTACAAATAAAAGTGGTATGATTCTGCGTATAATCTATATCTTTTTTAAATTCTTCTCCATATGGCTCTACAGCTAATTTGTGGTTTTCTCTCTTTTTGGGCGGTAAATTGTAATTTCTTCTTTGTTGTGGAACTGTGGGTGCATATGATACATTTTGTAGGTAATTATTCTCTGTCGAACCGTGCATATCATCGAGAGTATTATAATTAGTAAGATTGTCGTGGGGTACAACATATTGGTTAGAATTTGAATAGGTCATTCGAATAGGATGACTATTTGTTATGTTAGGACGAGCTGAATAAAATGCACCACATTGTGCTTGTGCAGTAAGTAAATTTATAAAGACAGGGTGAGGTGGAGGTGGTGAGGGCTGATAATCTACACTACTTTCATTTTTAATTACATTACCTGTATTTAGTAGCTGCGATGTTGATCGTTGGTTTGTTGATGGATGATTTGAAATACGCGGAATCTGCGGCGGTAACGGCTGTTCGTGTCGAGGCGTCAAATTTGAAATATATTCACTTGGAGCGGTGGTGTTCTTGGTGTAATCAAATCTTTCTATTTTAGCCAGACGATTTGGAACATTGACATTACATATATCACTGCTTTTGTTTACTCCATCGCTTAGACAATCTTCATATCCTTGCGATAGGTAGTTCATAGGTTTCTTTAATGCCGACTTTTTAGGTCTATTTTGGATTCGTTTATTTTCCGCATACTCGGTAAATTGTACTGTTTTTTGAATTTGGCGATTTGTGTTAGGATATTCCATATCCTCTGGAAACACTTTTTTGGAAGCTGCAGTTTTTTGTATATGTGCTGGACAACTTATCTGAACTTTATTGTTCTCTGAATTATTCGTTTTCTCCGGCCTATTTAATTGTGATATACTTTTGCAATATAGTTTTTCTGTTGACACGATTTCACTGACAGATTTATAATAATCTTCACTCTCTTCTTCCATTGGGACATCCATAGCGGTTACTTCATCTGAAGTATGGTTGTGTGGTTCCGTGCAGTATTCTCTATCCAATGGCTGAGCAATCGCAGTTGTTATAATAGTTGTTGCAGGACGTATCGTCTCATGGACGTCATTTTGTTTCTCTACTGGTGTACGGTTGTGTGGTTCCGTGCAGTATTCTCTATCCAATGGCTGAGCAATCGAAGTTGTTACCGTTGTTGTAATAGTTGTTGCAGGACGTATCGTCTCATGGACGTCATTTTGTTTCTCTACTGGTGTACTGTTGTCGCTGAAAGTGTCGCTTAATCCATCATACTCAACACGTGAGGGATCCAAACTTTCTTTTTCATGGTTTGCAAAAATTTTAAGTTCTTGTGACATATTAAAATTATCGGCATTTTCTATAATACCTTGGGTAGGACCAATATCATTTTTTTCTCTTTCCGCCTCATTACTTACTGGATTTATTAACTGTTGATTTGAAGATGAAACTTCTTGAACAGCAATATCAGATTTAATTATATTTTCTTCATGACTGCCGGAGTTATTGTCCATAAAATGATTCTCTAGGTTCATATGCGCTGTACCAGGGTTGAAACTTCTAAAAAAACCTTGTAATTGAGTGCCTTTTTCAGCTGATTGTGCTTTATCTTCATCATAATCCGGATTGACACTGGATAAACCCTCAACCATTTCGTCAGAACATGTTAGGGTGGTAGCGAAATTTTCAGTTTCATTACTTGTTAATGACGGAAGGTATATTTGTATATTTGGTATTTCTTGTTTATTTTGTGTTGGACTGTTATTTACTACGTCTTGGTTATCTTGGTTACTTTCGACATTAAAATTTGCAGAGTCGTTTGGTTTTGGATAACTATACTCCATGTTTTGATGTAGATCAGTCGACATCTCAGGTACTAGAACCGGCTCTTGATTCACTATAATCCCACTCACTAGTTCTTCATTAGTTATTACAAATTCAGACTTAGATCCACCTTCCCCACCAAAGACTAATGTAAGCACAGAGGCATTTTCTTGAGAAATATAGTTTGAAGTTAAATATGATGCACTATTCTGAGCACAGTTTGTACCCTGAATATTAGGTAATTCGTTTAATTTGTCTGTGCAATTTTCCGTTTCAGATATTTTAGTAACCATAGCCTCTGGTTCTAAACGGTCAGAATTAAAATAGGTTTCGACTTTATCCCTGTTTTGCCCACCAGGTATATTACTCTCAACATTACTTTCAATAACATTTATATCGTCCTGCTCTTCTGCAGGTATTACACGTCGCATAATACTTAACAACCCTCCATCTTCAGAAGTTAAATCGTGAACTATATTTGCTGGTTCCATCTTTAATGTACTATCTGATATTGTGTTCTAAAAGGAGAGAAATTAAAATGAAAATAAATCCACGTGAAAGTAACATAGTACAAATTTATAAAATAATTTATTTATACCTGAATTATTGACTCCTGTCGAAATCTTTTGTTAAAGCTACAAAGTTTAGCTGTTAGAGAGACTGGTTCATCAGATCCTCTGGTGTGCCGCAATGTGTTGCTGTACTCCAAAAAACTCTGCAAAAATATGAATTTTAGTTGAATTTCCTCCTTCCTACTCAATGAATATTTTCGAAGTTAAATTTTTATTTTTTCATAAAATATTTTAAAAGGGTTGTCCGGAATATTTGTCCAATTTCTTTTGCATTTTCTCAAGGTGCTGTGCATTGAATTGTCACATTTCTTAATTGTTGCATTAAGTTATTACTAAAACTATATTACTATACTAAAATGTACAAGAACAAAGTGGTAACATTTTACTCTATAAAAAATATAATTGAATTTCTTTAGTTACTATGAATAAATTATGAATGACCTTTGATGTTTCTTACCGCTATAGTTTTCGGCATATCTAAATTCAAGTTCATTAAATCTCTAGTAAGAGTTTCTTTGACTGCTGTTTTTAAAAACGGAATTATTTTCGTTAAGGATCTTGGAAAGATCGATAAATGTTGTACTTTATTTCTTAATAAATCTGCAGCCAAATTTTTAACTGTTTCCTGTTCTTCTTCATTTGTATGATGAAGGTTAGCCCATTCTTTGAAGAATAATATATATAAAATATATAATCTACAAGATAATGGTCTGCTAGCTTTAAGACAATCAGCAAAAATTCTGAAAATGTTTAATAGTGCTGTAAAAAATATTTTCTGCAGTGCTGATAAATATAATTATATTATTCTTACTTGAAGACATGTGAAAGAATGTTTAGATGACGTGTAGATCTCAAGCGAATTGTAAGAAACATTTCGATTATATGGTGCAAAGAATAATCCAAATATTTGTTTAATGCTAATATGATTCTATTTGCAACTTTTATTTCTGTTTCTTTTCCATATAAAGATGCACTCAGTTCCATATCTGTATAGCATGCTAGTATAGTTATCAAATGCGAATTCAAATATCCATCTTCTAAAATCTAAAACAATGTTACATTTATAAATAAAATTACATAATATATAAATTATTATTTCTAAAGTACCTACATGTACGATCAAATAGCGATTAATATGGAATATATCCATTATTTCCACTATGAAAACAGCAACACGACGAGCATGAAAAGCTCGAGATGGATTGGAGCATTTACTTCGCAAACTACATGCGTATCTGTTAACATAATATATAAAACATATTATGCAATATTCTTATTCATAATACAGAATTCCTAAAATATTGAAACAAAATATGTCAACTTTATATAGGACAGGATAATACTTACTTTTCAAATAATAGAAAGGTTGCTTTAAATTTTTCTGCTGATTGGGAACGAACATCTTGCAAATTTCTTTTTAATTTAAGAACAGTGGCAGATTTAATTTTACATTTAACTCTTTCGATGTTACATTTGCCAGAATTCTTTTTATTATTATTAAATGTTTTTAATTTTGGTTTAACGTCTTGTGGTTTTGTTTCTCCCACAATAGTAACTTCTGAATCTGAATCTCCTTCAGAATCAACATTAATGACTACGGTTGGAACCTCCATTTCTAAAAAGTATAATAATTTATATTTTTAGTATAAATTCGTAAATACAAACCTACAGAGAAAGATAAATCTATTCAGTCGTAAGAAAGTACAGAATTTATTTTATTATCTTATTTATTGTTTGATATCAAACTCACACAGTGATGAAAATGAGAAATATACTTTTATTTTAAGTTTGTTATAAAAATATATCTACAACACCTTATAGAAATAGCAGTAAATTTAGAACTGTATTTTAAATAGAGTACGAAACGGAAAAAATTCATAAAAATTTAATTCGAAATATTATTTGACATCTTTTTTTAAAATGTTTTACCTGTTTGAAATAACTTGAAAAGAAAAATGATCATGCCGCATAACGCAAAGTAAATCTCTGATATGATAAAAAATGATGACTGTGTATAATTTGGCTATTCTTGTGTTTTAGAAACATTCAGTGTCTTTCTTAACAAAACTTCTACAGTAGTGAAACACTTTATGTGAATCAAATATTACCTAATACAGGGTGGCCCCAAAAAAAAATATTTCAATTTTCCTTGATATAGAAATTTTATTCGTATCAGTTAAATACACAAATATACAAACCATTTACCAACACGGTAGTACGCCGATTCAAACTTGTACAGTACAGTACATGCATTAGAGTTGTTTTGCACTAGTATAGTTTATCATGAGAGCAAACGTTTACTTTCATTTTTATTGATACATCACTGTTTGGTTCGAGTTCTGCTTGTCATAAATTTTGAATTAAAAATAATATGCTATATATGAAATTCATGCCGCAATTTGTAGGGATTAAAAGGCTGTAAATTATCTTTGTAGACCTTTTTAGATGAAGTTTTACTACATTTTACTTAAGTGCCTATTTAACAATTCTTAGTAAACAGATGTTAATTATAAACCTGATCAATTCTTTTGTTTCTCAGCTCTTAAGCAAGCAAAATAGCTCGGTTACATTTTTCATTAGTTAACTGTAGTAGCTCTTTACCAAAATTAGAATTTATAGAATCAGAATTAAAAATATAATAACTAAAGTTTAAAAGAGAATTGAAAAAGAGGCCCTAAGTAAAATATTACAAGAATGTTAGGTGATATACATATTTTGTGTTTTGCGGGAATCAAACATAACAATATGTTATATATGTTTTTTGTAACCATTCGGACTAATTGACAGTAGGCACATAAAATAAGTGTATAATATAATAATAAAAAAATAATTTGTTCTGATCACAAGAAAAACAAATCTACGAAATCATGTATTCAATACTAAATGCCGTATATATTATTTGACATATTTTTAATTATAGGAAACACAATTTAGATTGATTAACTGTTATTTAAGTTTAATTTAAATCTATTGATAGTTTGATAAAAAAAAACATACGGCACAAGTACAATTATATGCGACTTATATGAAGTCTTTAAATAAAAATAAATAAGTCATAAAATTAAAAATAAATAACATACCTGTTCTTAATTTCTCAATTATTACGAAATACTTTTTTTAATTCTTAGCTATCCAAAAACCGTATTTTAAAAAATTCCGAGAATGACATTATTAAATTAATAATTATCTTTATTCCAACAAATATGGCGGAATCACTCACTATTCATACAATGTACGTGTACATAACAATCATTTGAAATGCTACTTTCAAGAGTCTTTTCGGGTAATTTAATGTCTTTACAGCATCACATATGACTTCATTATTCTTTCACATTACTTATTTATTCTCTAATGGTAATTATCGTTAAATAAATATAAATTTTCTGTACACAAAACTTCTACTATCACTCAGTTCTTTCGTTTCTTTTACTGAGTTGAGTAATTAATGAAGTTAGCAACTTATTTTATCGATCATGGAACATGCGGCCAGTACAACTGTAACAATAAATATTTATTTTATATAATTGTAGATTTAAGAGTTAATAATAAATAATAATAACTTATTTGCTTTAAATTATACATCTATAAACATATTAACAATTTGTGACAGTAAACATCAGATGACAGCTGTAAGGATATTGTGCCATCTATTGGCACAAAGATACACTTATACAATTTATTAATGGCGGGATTTTCAGTTTAAAAGTTATGGGTTTGCAGCACCATTTTAAAAAGTATTATTTCAAAACAAAATAAAACATTAAACTCCATAACAATATATATTTGTTTCATTATGAAAATATGTTTAAAATTTTAGGTATCGTGGATGACATTGTCGACACAACAATGTTTCAATACTTGAGTGTGATATCTCCAAAGTAACCGCAAATAACAAAGGCTCTGAATTAGAAAAGATCGGGGGTCCAGAAAACATCCAGTCCGAGTAGGATTTACGATTATGTGCCGGGAAAATGTTGCATCAACAAGAACTAAAGCGCAGACGCTGATAAGGGTGTATTATCGGCGGGTTTCTCATAGTCCAATAAGATTAATAAGGTGTGCAAATACACATAAAAATATGTTTTAAAGTAGAAGCTGAAAACTTATACTAAATAAGTGAAATATGCATTAGTGTAATCTCGCTAATAATTTAAAAGTTTCTTAGAATATTACAAAATGTACTAAATGCGTAATAAATTTTATTGTTTTACCAAAATATTTCTATGTGAATATGTTTTTAATATTTATCTAACTAACGCATTATATTTATGATTTATCTTGAATCTTATTAATTCCTTGAATTACGGTGGCACTAGGGTTTGCCCGGCGCCTGATCACATCGCAACCAGATATACGTGTGTGTGTTGGTGTAGCCGTTCGTCACTGTTGTTCACTGGAACCAGTCTTGTTTCCAAACTCGAATAATATTAACACTTGGGGTATAAAAATCAACAAAATAGTGTTTTCACAAGATAACATTTAAAGAAAAAAACATTATTAATAGAATGTGTTATTTAAATATATATGGTCATATATTTATATGCTATAATAGATATTAATTATTTAGAAATTAATATTAGAATTAGATCATTAGAATGTGCAAATAACTTGTGTTTTTCTTTCTATTTACGATTTCTAACCAGAACAAGTTCAAACCTGCAAACCGTTTACTAACAAAATGTAATGTACATTTATTTATTATAATATATGTGTATTGGTGTTTAAATGTTGTGTTTTCGTTCATGTCATTTGTGTTTTCGATGTTTTATTTTAGACTTATTGTTTCTAAATGTTTTACAGTTGCTAAGTCTCTTGCATATGACTTCCATCCAGTGTAAAATTGCATAACCTCAAAGTGGTGACCTTTTTTTAAAAGTTGCTAGTACTTTCTTTTAACGATTTAGTTTTGCTCTCTGTTTTTCCAGTGAGTGTGCAATTATAACAAATTATCATGCAGAAAGGTCTCTATTTATTAGAATTTGTTGGTTAAGGCTGATTTTTTCGCGAATTTTTTCTAACGAATCATGCAAATACATCATTATGAAATTTTTACAATTTATTTATTAACATTTATTTCATGCTGTAAAGTCAATTGCTGTCTAGCATATATTTGGACTTCAAAAGTTGGAAGTGACGGTATATGGTATACGCAGTATATGTGGTATATAGTATATAATCACTTCCAATTTTTGAAGTCCAAATATAGACATCAATTGACTTTACAGCAATCGTCAGACGCATGTAACGGCAATTTAATCTCTAGACTCGTGGCTATAGCCGGGTCTGGGATAATCCCGGTTTTGAAAATTTAGTTCCGACATTTGCTTTTTTAACCTTGCTAAAAAACCTATGACAAATATCACAATTATCCTAGTCCTAGGGAGAACTACTCCGAGCTCAATTTGGGCAAAATCGAGTCAGTAGTTTTTGAGAAATCGTTTCAGTCAATGTTTCAAAGTTTAAGCACGCATTACAAAAAGGTAGAAGTAAATCCTCTATTCAGACATCAATTCTAGCAGAATCAGTTTATCATTCAATTAATCAATTATCATCAAAATATTTTTCAAAAATTTGGACCAATACTGTATGTACTGTAAATTAAAAAAAAAGTTAAAAAAAGCAAAACTGTCCTCAAAAAGAAAATGCATTTATTGGGGACATTATTGAATTTTTTGGTAGCTACGTTATTTTGTGGACCAAACAATTGGATTGTGTCCTCATTTTTTAGTGGTCGATTTTAATAAATGTGTATTGGCGTGTCTATTTTATTAAATATCTAAATGTTGACGGAGATATAGCAATTAAAAATTTGAATTGTAGTTTTAGCGCTAGAAATGGTCGGCCATATTTGTATGACGTAAAATGCATTTTAACGTCAGTTATTTGTTGAGTAGGTCAGTGCTGTGGTAATGTTTTGTAGCTGTTGGTAGTCAAATAATCAAGTCAAGTCAAAGAATAATAAGTTTTTATTTTATTTAACACTGTTACGGCAGACATAATATTGAAATTTGATTGTTCCTTGAAATAGCTGTAAATAATATTTGATATTTTGATATTGAAATACATATAGCAGAGATTTATGAGCTGTAAGATTGGTAACCTCTAAACTTGTCAGAGTTCTGTCAAGAATATGCTATCTCTTTTACGCTCTGTTATATAAAAGAGATAGCAACTAGCGGTTGTGATGTCACATGCAAGTGGAATGTTGTACAACGTTGAATCCCTTTAATAATTCAAGAGACAAAATGACTTTTTTAATTGTTAATATCTCTTGAAATATAAGGAGTTATTAAGAAATAATTTAACATTTGAGGTTCTAGTAACCAACTTTATCAATTATAGTACACTTTTATAGAAATTAGGACATAGGACACAAGCCCATTGTTTGTTAACGTTTCCAATATATCCAGCGATCGGAACCCGAACATAACGCAACCTGGTACCATGTCAGATAGTAATTTTTACTGTGATTCTCCCAGTGTAGCGATGTTTCTTTGATGAGTATGCAGCTTTAGAGGAAACTCGGGCATAAAGTACTGTTTCACTCGGACACAATTTACTGAGAACATTTAACAATAAAGTATTAATGTGGTCTACTTGTATTATCGATTTGTAAATTATTTTCTTTGCATGTACGACACTTTGTATGCCGACGTGACTAGTCAAGTTTGAACTGGTTTAAAACAGTTCGGACGAGTTTTAACCAATTCTTGATTTCCGAAGTTTAATGGGAGGGTAAAATCAAAACCATAAAAAAAGCATATTTTCGATAATGTTTTTTGACGACACAGTTAATATATAACTATTTCTATAATTACTACATGATAAAATAACATTTATAGAATGCTTTTTGAAATTTTCATAAATAAATATCAAGAAATGCGACATTGACAGCGAATCTCCGCATACGTCACCCATTACTGAAATTTCTGAAATCAAAAAACCAAAATGATTTCATTAGTTGATAAGTTTCTGCAGGTAACGCTGTCGAGTTTTTTCTTTATTACTGATTTCTAAATTTTTTACAGCACTTAAAAGTCAAAATACCGATTTATCATGAAAAAAATCAGAAATTTTGTTATTTTAAAATACGTTAAAATTAAAAATTAAAAAAAACTCGACTGCGTTACCTCGGTATTTACGTAAAGAAAGAGTGTCCAGAATCGGTCAGTAGATTTTGAACTAGAGATGGCACCGATTCTGAAAAACCTAAGTGTGAGAAAACGCGTTTAAAAGTTTCAAAGAAGGACGAAACCAGACCAGAAAGGTTAAGACATAATACTCTATATCTCGGACAGTTTTACTCCAATCGACTTTAAAGTTTCACACAATAAACTTAATATGTTGTATATTAATAAATAAATAAAAAAAAATAAAAAATAAAAAAGTTGAAACCTTAACTAACAACAACAAAAACATACATATGCTCTGCAGATGTGCACAAATGCTTTTCAAAGGATTTAAATACAAAATGCAAATACGTCTTAATTTTTCCATTTCAAATACAAAATAAAAAATAAATTTCATGTTAGTATTTAAATACAAAATACGTATTTTAAAAATACTTTTGAGAAAATAAAATACTTGTTATATTACTTATATAAATGTTATACTTTCTTTATTAACTACGTGAATTTACAACATATCATCCTAATGATAAAAGTGTTATTTATGTCACGGATTTTATTACCGGATTTTAATATATATAACACTATGAAGTAAAAAAAGTAAGAAGAGCATTTTGCATTTTCCAAATAAAAAAAAAGTTTGTAAAAGTTTTCAAATAAAATATAAAATGCTATATTCTTAAAAGGTATTTAAATACAAAATAGAAAATCGGTATTTTGCATTTTGAGTATATGTATTTGATAAACGCACATTTCTGTACATATATTATACATACAAATGCAAATTATAAGAAGGTTAACAAACAGATAGAACTTTAACAATGTTGTTTTAAGAAAGTTTAGTCTTTTTATATTTCCACGCCAAATTAATTGAAGTTAACAATAACATACAATTTTAAATAATTTACAAAACAGTTCAGTTATTAATAGTTTAAAACATATTTAAATCCTGGTATCAACCCTTTAAGGATGTACAGGACGTACCGTCAATGCAAAAAGTTTATCTCTCGGTAATACGAAATGCAAAATACGAAGTACATGAGGGACGAGCAAATATTGAGACTGTTGCTGAATATTTGCAAGTTAAAATGATTTTTTTATGCATATAATAGTTAAATAAATGAAAAATTACCTATAATTAATATCAAATTTATATTAATTCAATTTAAATTCAAATTAAATATTTTGAAAAAGGAATAATAAATTTGGCAACGCTGTAAATTTACGTGTGTTGACGCATGCGTGATTTGGTTCTTTGAACAATAAATTGTTATATTTTATAAAATATTTATTCCGATTTTGAATTTTCCGCTCAAATTGGCATTTGCAACGTTGCCGGCTCATAACCTACACTTACTGTTTCTTACTGGTTTTATTTAAATATTTTCGTAAATAGGTATCCTTTTGATAATTTTCTTTTTGCAATAGTTACAGAAAAGATTCTTTTATATACACCTAGTTTTTGAAAGCCGTGTCACCATTTTTTCATAGTTAAAAGTTATATTATGTGTTGAATTTGAGCTAAAAATTATGATTTGTATGGAAAATGACTATTTTTAATCATGTATAAAAAGAAAACTAGGATCCCTAGATCTCTAAAATTTTGAGACAGCATGTATTTTAACTATTTATATCGACCCTCCAAATTTCACAACGTTTTCATTATTTACGTTAACGTCCTGTACCTCCTTAACGATCGCAGCTATTGTTTTGTATAACACTTTCTAATTAAAATCCAGCTCACATGCAAAAACCAAGTTTTAACATCGCCGCATTTGCTTTATTGTCGGGGACTTATTATCATTAGTATCACTTCATAACCACCTGTAGCCCCAGCCTCCTCTACCGTCTGTACCAGTCTGTACTGTCTACATCTCTTGAAGCGTCTAGTCTAATGACTTCCTCTCGATGCTTTAGTAAATTCACAGACAAGTGTCTATCTCTATAGCACAGTGTTATATGGGTTGACTATTCAGTTTAATCAGGGGTAATAAAAAATAATTTAAAAATTAAAAAGTGAACCGTATGGAAAATGTTGATTACCAATTGCAGATTTAAGTAGTCCATTAGTGATAGTCGTAACCAAAAGTACAGACCGATTTTAAGTACAAAAATTTAGAAAGACTACAAAAACTGTAAATGCATATATAGCTCACATTACAAGAGTTCGGAGGTTACTCATGCTTAAAAGAGGTCGTATAAATCTACGATACGATGGTAATTTTTATTAGTTACTATATATATTATATAGTGTATTCGGTACGAGCCATAGAACCATATGAACATCCGTATAACTGAGGTAAGACTATCTTAAGATAAAGTTTACAAAGGCAGTCTTATTTCCAGCCATAAATATTAGTAGATATGGTCCAGTGACAAGGGGTGACTAGAAAACTGGGACACAACAGGGCCAGGGGAATACGGGGATGACTTTAAAAGCGTGAAAGCACAAAAGCTTATTATACACTTCACGAATAAAGAAAAAAATAACCTTATTCTTTTTATAGCGAACAGATTTATTCTCAGTTGAAGTTTTATACAGATATCTTAAGAAATGTTTTAAAATAAAGATGCACTTTATTTAATTTATGTCAGTTGTCTTTTACTTTCTTCATAGTGCCCGTTATCCTCCTATATTATAATATTCCACGTGTATATTTATGATCTTATATTCATATATGTTTAGTACTGAATTTTGTATGGTAGCTCGAAAACGGTTCCCGGGAAGTTTTTGAAAATTTCCTATTTCGTAGAGAAAAAAATTCTAAGACTTTTGGTATCCCCGGGTTTTTCCCTGAATTCCCTGGGCCCTTTTTTGCTGTATAACTTTGTATTCGTAAAAGATAGAAAGATGAAATTGAATGCAAACATATTTCAAAATTTAGAAATTCAAAATTTTATAAAAGGGGTGCCGAGAAAATTCGGGGAAAAAATGTGCTAGAAAGTTGAATTTTTTATGCAGGCTAACTTCGGTACCTCATTTACAAATCGAAAAAGAAATTTATTATTTGGTTAAAAAAGAATTTTTTTTTAGTTGGTTTATATGAAAATATATTTGTTTTTATATGTGAAATTTATATAGAACGAGTTAAATATTTCAATTTGGAAATGGAATTAAAATTTGAAATGATATGCAATACACACATATAAAAGACAGTCGTCGCTTGCGACGGGGGTAAACTCTAGTAATAATAAATTGTTGTAAACCTGGCCAACTATTGGCCAACATGGCCGCATGCAGAGCCGCACGTTGCAATATATTATAATATTGTTGCCCATTTTTTAGTCCGTTTCCATGTACCCAATGATCGACTTTTACTCCCCCGGACTTTACTTTTCCTTTTTGGTGGTGGTGCTTAAATTTTTCGGATCGCGCATTAAATTCCTGTGAGTTGTTTTCGATTTTTTACCCATCAAATATGCATTATTTTCGGTGGTTATTTTCTAAAAATATACCATCACATTATGTTAGTCACAAACATGCTATCAATTATTCGAGCCTGTGTAACTCCCATGTCCCTTTCCACTCACCCTTCGTAGAAAGAAAGAAATACAACGCTACTTTGTTCTTGGCAAATGCGCTTGTGAACTCATTTTACTTTTTATTGAAATATATGCTTTTTATTTTTTTAAATATCCAAAAGTTGACGAAGCCATTGTAGCCTTTGTAAATTTGAATTTATTAAAAACTCATTTATTTACATATAATTGTGCTTAATTCAATGATGATCCTTATTATATCTAAACATTCTTCATAGAAATAAAAACAAAAGTGCTACTGCTTTGCTCCTCCTGGTACTCTCCCTCCTGTTTCTACTCTGCTATTCCTTATCTCTCCTCGTTCCTTTTCTCTATCTCCGCCATCTACCTCTTCCCTTCATTGCCTCCCTTTAACAACTGCCCAATATTTTTTTCGTTTATTACCTTTCCCAGTATACATTTGGTGAAGTGCCCTATTTTGTGACGTTTCTATCACTATTTCACTTCATTTATAGTTCGCTCAACTTTATCTTCATTTGTATTCCGACAGGTGGAGTGGTTCTGTCATCTGTAGCCGATAAAACAGACATTTCATATGAAGAGTTGTGAGAAACTGAACTATAAATGAACTCTTTCATGACAAAAAAATCATACGCATCTCCAATATGATGTCAAAGTGACTCCAAAATGCTCCAAAATGTTTACTGGGTTTTCTCACATGAAAACTTAATGTGCTCCAATGTTTCTATCTGCGTTTCGCACATCCTGCACATTCTTTCCTCCTCGTTTCCCAATCTGAATCTGGCAATCCTTCTCATGTATTTTGTGTCTTTTTCTCTTAAGTATTATGGTATGTCTCTCTCTCCAAAATCCTTTTATATCTTTTGTTATAATTGGATCTATTCTATATTATTTCTTTTTTTAAATTTATTTACTTCTTTGCCTTGACTTTTTTCGTCATAGCCACCATCAAACATTTTTTATACATCTTTTATAATTTATAATTCAATTTTACACATTTCTAAATATTTCAATAATACACTAATTAATTTTGAATCACTCAACAAAAATTTAGTATTAACAGGAAAAGTTTTAATCACATCTAATATTGAATCACTATTCAATTTTGATCTTTCTAAACTATAATTTATGCATTCAAATATAATATGACTTTTGATTCTAATTATAGTTGATATAATTTTGCAGGACTCATTTCTAAACCATCTCTTCTTACTTAAATTTGGATGTAACATATAATAATCTCTTCCTTTTAACTGACTTTTGTTAATGAAATCTGTGTTTCTCAAATTGAAGTTAAATTTTTTGATTATATTAAAAATTTCATATGAAGGTAATTTCACTTTCATCTCAATTTCCAAATTATTGATTCATTTGCCAATTTATCCGTAATTTCGTTTCCTCTTATTCCACAATGTACTGGTATCCACATAAATTTTATGGTATTATTCCTATTTATTATATTGAAATACATCTCCTTAATTTTGCATGTCAAAATATTATTATTTGATTTGTTATCATTAGAATTTAAATTTTTTAAAACACTTAAAGAATCCGTTATTATTATAATTTTATTATTGTTGATATTTTCATTAATTTCCAATGCTTTTAATAATTAATGAAAATGTCAACAATTCTATATTATATAGTACAGTTTTATAGAAATGAAGTTATGGTTCACAAGCACTGGCGTAGCTAGGTATGGGCGAGTCGGTGCAGTGCACCGGGGCCCTCGGACTTTTATAACTTATATTTATATTTTAACGGTTTCACAGTGAAGTAATACTCTTAGTAAATAGTTATTTCCGACAATGCTTACAAAACTTTTATAACAAAAACATAAACAATAACAAAAATTCTAAATAGGAATGATTTTTTTTTATTGAGAGTGTATTTCATACTCACTTCTGTATAAATTTATCGCTGAACATGAGGGAGGGGGGAAGCATGGACCAGGCAAGGGTCTAAGTCTATTACGTAATTCTCTCAGGCAGAGGTACGCATTCTAGAGTTGTTTATGTTGAGATTAAGCTGAAACAAAAGTAGCTGCAGGATTGTACTTAGAGTCTTAGAGCGCAATACACATACATGTAGTAAGTAGTTTTGCTGTGCTATGCAGTGCACGATAAAGAGCTGATGATAAACTAATAGCTTTGTACCTTTAAAGTATTTATATATATTTATATCTGACTTGAAAAACCTAAACAGTTTAGTTAGGGGCCCAGATTTTTTTTTTGCACCGGGGCTCTTGGTTACCTAGCTACGCCACTGTTCACAAGCCATGCATTTATTTTTATTTGCGTTTTACCCCATACCTCACGATACTCCACTCTATTTACCCTACCATCCACCATTTCCCTCCCCAAATTACAAATGCATGAAGAAGGTCATCAGCATCGCAAATAAGTCGATGTTATTTAATATATGTAAATAATTTAGACTAATTTGGTTGGGAACATTAAAGGTGAATTCATTAACACAAATTACATAGTGGCGAATGAACCGAATTCCACGATTTATCAGTTTGCGTGTTCACTCTAATAATACGGTCGTGATTTTATGCTTTCAAAACTTACGAATATTCACTTATCTTCTAATAACTATTTATAAACTATAATTGTTCTCTGATACCTTATCTATAATAACATCGCCTGCTTGCTGAGTGCCGAATGCCGAATGTGAATAGTTGGAAGTTTAATTGATTAAAAGTATATGTTGTTGCATAACTACTAGGCGTACATAAGCTTTCATCAAGTTTATTACGTTTTATATAACTGCAGCGATGGTTTCAAGCGTTATTGGTTTAAAAGTACGTTTTTAAGCCAGTGATTTACAACCCTTTGTCTTGTAATTGGTTTGCAACCTTTTGCGAACAAAAATAAAAAAAATCGATACAAGACATTAAGTATAGTACACATACGTGCGACAGCCAACATTTCAAACGAATCCCTTCAACCTGCTTTAGAAAAAAAAAATTATAAAGAAAAGTAACAAAACTCAGCCCTCCGCACACGACGCGACTGGTTGCAAACCTTAGCCCCGAATCTACCTAAAGCGAATGTGATTACAACTGTGTTGTTAGTGAGATATCGAACGTGTATGCCAGTGAGATAAAACACGAGGAAAGGCACACGAGTCGGCGAAAGACACCACATTCCTTCGAAAGCTTATAGTCTAAGATAAAAAAGTCTACAACCGTTTTTCTTAATATTTGTTTGTTATAGTTATGAAAGTTATGTTTTATAACAATATTTCGTTTTTCCGCGTTTTTCACTATTTGTGAATTTTTATTAACAACGATTTTAAACTTTGGACTTTGACAACTTCTAGACAATGTAGTAGACACTTCAAGAAATAATCCAGAATTTTTTCAGATTTTTTGAAAGCTTAGAAAACTCGAAAAACTCAACTGTTCCCTCAAAGACCCAGAAAAATCAGTTACGTAACTTTTCACATAAATGCACCCAACCGAATAAAAAAGCTGTACTGTGCCCCCCCTCCCTCCAACCTTCTACCCACTAGAGCGCTACTTTCAAATTACTATGCAAAACACAAGGTCGTTAAATCTGGCATGCAATCTCGTAGACATTTATAAAACCATGAGGTTAACACGCCTGACAAATTATACGCTGCAATCCATCTACATATATAATCATTCATTTTTGCATACGATTATTTTAAGAACAATTTCTTAGCACGCTTTGTAGTTAAAGTTTATAGTTTAATGGATAAGCCTGACATTTAAAGGTTGAACTGCTCGTTATTCATCCAAGGAGTTCATTTATAAGTAATTTAGAGGTTGCTAAATTACCGTGTGCTCGATCTTTATCTTTTTGCAGGTCAACTCTAGACACAATTGCCTTCAACGGTACGGTACGTCTGTTCGACACCAAACGATGCTAGGAACATCTTCGAACGTTGGAACTAAGTGTGTCCAACGTTCATGTCGGAAGAAGTTCGGGCTGTTGTCGGTCTTTTCACCTGCGTCAAAGGGATTTTTCTACCCCCACCCTTAGAGCATATATATATACATATGGAGTGTGAATAGCCTATATTTCCTATAGATTAAAAGTGTGTCCAAAATGTGTGCGAGAGAGAAAGGTATATGTTTTTATTTGTTCTCTATGCGCATGCGTCGTAATTGTCATGTCATAATACCCAAGAGAATAGATACACGAATGTGCTAAAGTTTAATGAATCATCAAACAATGATCATCAAATATTTACGATCGAGTACGCCGATGATCATATGTTTACGGTTATTTTTACAAGGTAATTACGAACGTATATTGGTAATAAGGACAACCGCTAAGCAGGCGTCGTTTAGAATATCCAGGGATGAACTAAGGAAAATGTATTCATCATGTCATTATCGTGTCTTAATTTCTATAAAAGTGCTTTAGTTATTTTTTAATAACTCTTTATATTTCAGGAGATATTAACAATTAAAAAAGTCATTTTGTCTCTTTAATTATTAAAGGGATTCAACGGTGTACAACATTTCTACTGCATGTGAACTCACAACCGGTATTTGATAATTCTATTATACAACAAAGCGTAAAAGAGATAGCATATTCGTGACAGAACTCTGACAAGTTTACAGGTTACCAAACTTACAGCGCATAAATCTCTGCTACATGAATTTATATATCAAAATATCAAATATTATTTACAATATTAACAATAAAATTTCAATATTATGTCTGCCGTAACAGGCCTAAATAACATAAAACTTATTATTCTTTGACTTGACTTGATTATTTGGACTACCAACAGCTACAAAATATTACCACAGGACTGACCTACTCAACAAATAACTAACGTATACAATGCATTTCACGTCATACAAATGGCCGACCATTTCTAGCGCTAAAACTACTATTCAAATACTATATCTCCGTCAACATTTAGATATTTATTAAAATAGACACGCCAATACACATTTATTAATATCAATTTCAATCAACAATTGAAAAATCGACCACTAAAAAATGAGGACACAAGCCCATTCAGAGGAAACGTAGTTTAAGCATTTAAATATCATTTTCTATGGAAACTGTCATTGTCTATGGAAACTAATGTGTTACACTTAAGCATATATTATTAGAATTCAATGTGTTACACATATACAATAATAATGAAATAATAATGACGCATTGTTAGAGCAATCAAAACTATTACAGAACAAGATGCGAGAAGTTGGCAACAATAGAAACGGTAAAGTCATAACCAACGAATTGTATGCAAATAAACGAATATAATTGGAATTAATTACAACTAAAATTAGTCACAGTATGTATTTTAACTACACTAGTTAATTAAACGGTTTTATTACAGTAATATACATAATAATTTATTTATGATTATTTAGTGGTAATTATGAATTTTATTCATTTATTAGGCCGTCTGCACACGTGTCGACTGATTGTAAACTAGCCGCGAACGAAGTTTCCAACGAAAACGAATAACGAGCCATGTCGAAGCCGTGTTTCGTGACTCTATAGAATTTTCTCTAAGAATAGGGGATTTTATTTTGTCGTATAATGAGATATTTGTATGTATGTATGTATTTAAATACCATCTCTGTTCATGATGTCACCATCAATAGCATGCAACGTAATTGCCCTACGACCGAGAAATACAGTCGCCCAAAACGTGCTCAAAACCAGTTTCAAATCAGCTTTCTCTCATTCGTGCCGTGTGTTTTCTTTTATTTGTACACACGTGCGTTCTCTCACTAACAACACAATTGCATTTTAATTCAGTTGAGGCAGATTCGGGGCTAGGGTTTGCAATGAGTCGACCCATGTGCGGCCGGCCTTAGGCTCATAACTTTGCTTTATTGTATACAATACCATTATTTATTTTATGTTGGAAGGTTGTGATAAAATGACTCATTTTAAAGTATTTATAGAATGCGATAAATGCTGTGGATTATATTTGTTTGTTTCTTTTATCACTTTGCCGTAATGTATCGTACACATACGTGCAACTTAAACATGCGACATCCAACATTTGTTGTAAGAAGTTGTACAACAACGCAATGAACGCATACACGTTTAATTTCTCACTAACAACACAGTTGTAATCACATTCGCTTTAAGTAGATTCGGTGCTAAGGTTTGTAACCAGTCGCCTCGTGTGCGGAGGGCTTTTGGGCGCAGAAAGTGGGTTTGCGAACTAACTATTACACTTCAATATCGTGTGATAGTGAGGAACCTGCACTACCTCACATTCTGAGCGCAGCCGAACTTTACATGCAAATGCACTCTGCAGGGGTTCGTTCAGACGCTGCATGAGGTAATTATGTGGGGAAACCGCCCATTTAGAGAGTACATTAGGTAACTACTTATTGAACAATAGTGTACTTATATAGGTATAATCATTGAAGTTCATTTGAACTCAATTTCTCGAACTAAAGTGCTTGTATTGTGTTGTATACCATAATGGGCTTGTGTCCTTATTTTTTAGTGATCGATTTTTCAATTGTTGATTGAAATTGATGTTAATAAATGTATAGTGGCGTGTCTATTTTTTTAAATATCTAAATATTGACGGATATATAGTAATTAAAAGTTTGAATTGTAGTTTTAGCGGTAGAAATGGTCGGCCATATATGCATGACGTGAAATGCATTAACTTCAGTTATATGTTGAGTAGGTCAGTGGTGTGGTAATGTTTTGTAGCTGTTGGTAGTCGAAATAATCAAGTCAAGTCAAAGAATAATAAGTTTTTATTTTATTTAACCCTGTTATAGCAGACATAATATTGAAATTTTATTGTTCCTTGAAATAGCTGTAAATAATATTTGATATTTTGATATACAAATACATATAACAGAGAATTATGACCTTTAAGGTTGGTAACCTTACACAAGGATGGTGATGTTACATGCACTTGGATGTTGTACATGCAATGTGTACAACGTTGAATCCCTTTAATAATTAAAGAGACAAAATGACTTTTTTAATTGTTAATATCTCTTAACATATAAGGAGTTAATAAAAATTAATTGGACATTTGAGGTTCTAGTATTTTCAGCGAGATTTTTGAAACTCTCGCCTTATCTCGTCTCGTGTGAAGCCCTATTTATGATATTAATTAGAACCGAATCTGTCGTTTATTGTGTCTAGTCGGATCTTTATCGAATGGTTACCGGCTTAACAGTGAAACCAAAGCAATTTCGTACGTTATTACGCATTAAAATAACCTATTATAATCAAACAATCGGAGCAGCCTGCCAATTACATGGTGCAGAGGCTTCATAGTCACTTATCAGATGAAGTAGAGAACAATTGTACCTCTAGAAATCACTATGATGGGTGTCACGTCCTATTGTGTACCACGTCACATGACGACAAACACTATACTAGCGACACAGAACTATATAAGGCAAGGGTCCTCAAGCTACGGCCCGCTAACTCTTTTGTAAATATCTAGGAAATGATATTCAAAGCTGAATCACCACAAATGAATGCACTTAAACTACTGAAGAAATTTTCACCCAGTTGCCCACCTAAAAGAACCCGTTTCTGATTTCTTTTATATTGAATTTTTGCTCCTTCTTTGCGCCTACATGTGCCAGTTATCGGACAAATTACGATGTTTAGGGTCAAAGGAGAATGACATTCAAAACCTCATATAAACTTAGTCACGCCCAGATATTTTGAGATACGCGTTGTTGCCGTGTCGACAATGTATACGAGTATATACATATCTATATATTTATTCAATATTGTGTCTTGAACAGTAAGTAATATTTGAAGAAATGGATTTGTATTGTCAGTTAAATTTCTTTTTATATTCTACGTTGCTAATATTTCAATCATGCGACCTTAATATATATGGCTCACGGATTCCAAAAGTTGTGTACCCCTGATATAACGCACAGTTCATGACATTCAGGATATCATTAGTGCAAACACATGCAAATTATTTGCTGTGATATGCTGTGGTTTAATTAGAATCGAACGACGTTAAACACACAAAGTTGTATATATAATACAGTGGAGTCCGCAGGAGGGGAGGGGAAAATGGATCCTGTGCCTTAGATTATAAATTTTGTTTATTAACGTCAGCCTACTTCCGAAACTGAGTCCTATTACCTTAGAGCATATATCAAAATATGTAGGCGGGTTCTAGGGCGTGGCTAAGTTCATATGGGGTTTTGAATGTCACCCTCATTTGACCCTAAACATCGTAATATGTCCGATAACTGCCGCATGTAGGGCCAAAGCGGGAGCAAAAATCCTATGTAAAATATCCCAGAAACGGGTTCTATTAGGTCGTCAATAGGATCAAAATTTCGACTCGGCTAAATATAAATTTATGATTGATCCTAAACGCAGAACCACACTTTGAGAAGGCGTAGTGAAACTCTATTTGCAGACCTACTATACGTAATTCTAAGCCAGGTTAACTTTTATGAAAGGTCGTATGAACTTTGCTTTTCACAGCCGATGAAACTTCACTGAACTTTAGCGAAATATTTCATTACGATGCACATCAAAGTTGGAGCTTGCTGGAATTGCTGAACACTGTACACTGAACTCTATTTTATGTTCATGTGCATACATGAAACAGAGAATTTGAGTTGAAAGTTGAAGGCTGAAGGAATGCGAGAAATTGAGAGAATGTGTGATACAATATATATATATATATATATATATATATATATATATATATATATATATATATATATATATATATATATATATATATATATATATATATATATATGACGTCATAATGTTCTTGTCCCTTCGTTGTTGTTGTTAATATTTTCTATTTATAACATTTTTACAACATTAAAGGGGTGTGATATTAAAAAAAGTGTTTTTGTCGTGGATGAAATTTTTATGTGTAATTTTATAGTATTGTCTATCTATATCCTATCTATAATGCAGACCAGAGATGTGCATTTTTCAAATACATATACTCAAAATGCAAATACAAAATAGTAAATACCTATTTTCTATTTTGTATTTAAATATCTTTTAAGAGTATAGAATTTTATATTTTATTTGAAAACTTTTACAAACCTATTTCCTATTTGGAAAATACTAAATACTTTTTTCATTTTTGTTACTTCATAGTGTTAATCAGTAAACATTATTTTTTGAATATAAACTTAAAACCCCACCAACATTAGCACCATCTATGATCTAAAAGTATCTGCACAATTGTCTTAATAATTCTAATTTAAAATGACAGATGTGCCTATTATTTTATTATCGTTCCTGTTACCCCCACCATAAGACATCTGATTTTCGTTTACCTAAATTTGTTTATCATATTTTCTAGTTCATTATATGTTTTACTACAAGACAATCACTCCACTACATTCCTTACTGACATATATAGCACATGGGCTGAAAAGTCCCGGGTTACTTTTTTTCAGTTAATACTAACCTTCAAAAGACAGCTGTTAAAATTTCATGATATTCTATTCAGTAGTTTGTGAGTTATTATGCTAAGAGTGACGCTACTTTTGTTATTTTCAAAACAATGGATCAAAAACAATTTCGTGTTTTAATTTTACACTGCTTCTTGAGGATTTTATTGTGTCGAATTATGAGGTATTTGTATGTATGTATGTATTTAAATACGTTTGAATAGTATTTGTGGACATCTCTGCTCATGATATCACCAGCATGGAACGTAATTGCCCTGCGACCAAGAAACAGAGTCGCTCAAAACTGTTCAAAATCAGTCTCAAATCAGTTTGGTTTCGTTCGAGCCGTGTGTGTTCTCTCACTCGTACACACGTGCGTTATCTCACTAACAACACAGTTGCATTCTCATTCGGTCTCACTAATGACAACTCAACTCAACTAGACTATCAACTATAATTTAATTTTGGTTATTAATTTTGCCTTTTCCAATTAGTATATTTAAGAGATTATTTATCAGTTTATAGAATAAATTAATTGACCACTCCTTTATTTATTTTATATTTTTTAATTTCTTTACTGCGTCCTATTTGTGTTATAATTCTATACGTTTCCTACAGCGCGATTTTATACTCTACTGAGCATGATTTGCATTCCAGGAAATAAATGTATATGGAAAAATCTAGAAAGTCATTATTAATGTTTAAAATGTCCATTAGCTCCGTTGTGTTGACATACATATCTGTCGGCGTCTCCCACGCAATTTGGCTACTGATAAAAACTGATACCGCGTCATGTATGGATTCCTTCTTCAACAAAATAAATTTAGTTTGTTTACTGTCAGTAGTAGCTGATTCCCACGCAAGCGATATTTTTTTTCTGTTTATTATTACAGTATCTTCAGTTTAAAAATAAGTCGTGACAATATTCTGGTGGTATGACAAAACAAAGGGAGACTCATGATTAAAGAATGAGTTTCATGTATTATGTGCTTTTCTGGTAAACAAGGTGGGAGGATATGTTAATATTCTATTTATTGACATTAATCGATTAATGTCAAAACAATGGCGGTAATAGCTATTATCATAACCCGGTCAAAATAAACATTTGAATTCGTTATAATTCGCATAGAGCTGAAAGTTGGTACAGGCCTTGAGTACATTATTATAAATAAAATACTAAAAGTCTTAACCGATCGCACATCTGCAAAAAATAGTTATTCAAGGTCGAAGGTAAACAAAAATGGTTTTTCCAATTTTTACGGTAAACAGTAAGTTTTATCATAAAAATACATTAGACAAAAGTTGTAGATCATGAAATTATCTACAAAAATTGTTGTTATACTTTTTTCTCTAAAAATCACCATTCCTGAGATATTGCGATTACAAAAGTTGAAGAGGTCGTATTCTACATAATATACACACATTTCCGCACCACCTGTGAGGTAGTGTTTCGTTTGTTTTTTAATCTAATTTGCGGTAATGTCAATAGTATGCGATAAAAATTGACTATTACTGAACCAAATAACACTATTGTGAATGACACGAACGAAACTAAACTGGTAGTCGAGCCGTGTTTCGTGACTATAGAATTTTTAACAATAGCATAACAGGGGATTCTATTGTGTTGTATTTGTACCTATGAATGTATTTAAATAATTTTGAATAGTATTTGGGTACATCTCTGCTCATGATGTCACTATCAAAACCATGCCCTGCGACATACAAACACAGTCGCCCAAAACATGCTCAAAACCAGTTTGAAATAAGTTTTCTTTCCTTCGTGTCGTGTGTTTTATCTCACTCATATACACGTGCAATCTCTCACTAACAACACCGTTCCATTCTCATTCGCCCTTAAAGTACAACACATTTAGTACACTCATGTCTAAATAATGTCAAGTTACGAATAAAAATATATAAATGTTGGATGTCGCAAGTTTATGTAGCAGCAATCTGTACGAGGCATAAAACCAAATTATTGTAAGTCTAGCCCCTACAAACTGCAACCATACTGACACCTTAGATTATGGTGAACAAAATGTTGTATAATAATTTCTCCAAAACCAATTACTTAACTTTCAAATAAATTATCACCGCCAGTAACAGTCACAGTCACCCCAATATTTAATTACATTTAAATTAGTTTAGAATCAATTTCAATTTACATTTAGATGTATGTAAAATTTTCATGAAGAAAATGGTGGTTCATGTGGGAGATAAGTTCTGAGAATAAAGTCTTAGCACTCTGGCGGAGATACACGGAACCCACTAGGGATGAAATAATAATAATTTTGATATGTCGCTCAAGAGCATTGATGCAGAAGCATTTATAACTTAGAATTAATAATAGGAAAAGAAAAATAACTGGAATAGCATTGTGTATAGAACTGGTTTATTCAGAAATATTAGAAGAGAGAGTAATCGTTTCTAAATGTAGGTAACGCCTTAGCCCTGTCGCAGTAGGGCACCGTATTTAAGCGACGGCGAATTCGGACGTAAATCGGCGGGTTGGATGAGTGGCTACTATTATCAAAGCAAACCGACTGTGTGTGTCACAATACATACCGATACGATAGTACTCCAAGCAACTTGTGTACTGTAGGGTGTATTGGAGTTGTATTGCACTAACATAATTTATCATGAGAGCAAACTTTTACTTTAATTTTTATTGATACACCATTGGTATTAAAGAGACTTTAGTATTTATTATATACCTGAGTTTTGGTTGGTGTGAATTTTAATTTAGTTCTGTCGTATTTGTTTGGTGGTTTGTATAAACTGAAGCATGTTGAACATACTCGTTCACAAAGCGATGTCGCCGTTAGATCCCAAATGAAGCGGATTGAAGCGTTAGAACGCGCGTTCTTAGGTATCCCCTCCAGTCTAAGGCGGCTGTTTGCATTTACAAAGGTTCGGATAGGTTAGCGTTGTGGTGGTGGTAACGCTTGGATAAAATTCGCTGTTATTCGGTTCTAATGTGAGAGGTAGGTACCGCCCGTATTCGGACGGCTTTGTCACTTGCAGTGTGAGAGTCTCATTACATTTACAGGGTTCGGATAGGTAAAGCGTAGTACCGCGTATACGTCCGACCGAAATTCGTTGAATTACGATGCCATACTGAGACAGGTCTAACACTACATGCCAACTAGACTCAAATATTTCAAAGAGTAAATATTTTTTTGATTTTCGTAAATTTTAATGTAATAAATAGTAATCCTTTTATGTTATTAATGATGTATTTTTACTTTCTTAGGCATTTGAATATGATTATATCCACTGTTTAAAGCTGAGTCGCCGAATAACTTGCCCGCTCCCTCCCCCCGTCAAACAGGCTTGATATTGAACTAATTATTAAACTAAAACTGTTATATTTATATTGTGTTTTATTGAAAACGTGATTTCATAAAAGACATCCGAGCCCTCTTTCTCTTACACTTCTCTTGACATTCATAGTAAACACATTGACATTTATGTATGAGCCAATGCTCTAGAGAAAGCTTATTGATGAGGCTGAACTTTTGTAGTAAAAAGCTCTATGATCAGACAGTATTAGAGCTTTTGGTAGCAAGTTTGTTGAACAAGTATAGACGCTTTAAATACGGGGTGTACTGTCTTCGACCACCGTTAATTTAAGGACGTGTTATACACGTAATTTTTTCGACAAAAATAATGATTACATGTTAAACTTACGTTAAGGTGGGGGAGGGGGGTAGTAGGGTCAAGGTCAAAACGATAAAAAAGAATCATATTTTCGATAATGTTTTTTGACGACACAGTTACTTATAATTATTTCTATAATAACTACATGATAAAATGACATTTGAAGAATACTTTGTGAACTTTTCATAAATAAATATCAAGAAATGAGGCATTGACAGCGAATCTCCGCAGACTCATAACTCATCACTGGATTTTTTTAAATCAAAAAACCAAAATGATAGTTGATAAGTTTCTGCAGGTAACGCTGTCGAGTTTTTCTTTTTTCATTGATTTTTCAATTTTTTACAGCACTTAAAAGTCAAAATACCGATTTTTCATGAAAAAAATCGGGAATCCTGGTTATTTTAAAATACGTTAAAATTAAAAAATAAAAAAAAACTCGACAGCGTTACCTCGGCATTTTTGTAAAAAAAGAGTGTGCAAAATTTCAAAAGAATCGGTCCAGTAGATATTGAGCTAGAGAGGGCACCGACTCTGAAAAAGTTATGTGTGAGAAATCGCGTTTAAAAGTTTTAAAGTAACACGAAAGCAGACCAGAGATGTGAAGATTTAAAACTCTATATCTCCGACAGTTTTACTCCAATCGACTTCAAATTTTTACACAATAAACTTAATATGTTGTACAATAATATAAATAAATAAAAAAGAAATGTAAGAAAAAGTTGAAACCTTACCCTCCCCTTAAACGTAGCATTTTAAACAAGGTCGTAAATTATATATCTTACTATAAATCATAATATAATCAATTATGGTTGACGAGGTATGAACGGGACAAATGTTGCCATATTTTGACCGAATTTAAAAAAGTATTATTTCATATCATATATGTCAGTATATATTTATTAAAAAAAGTTACAATTTATTTTCCCACTATATTGATATAAGCGAGTAACGGTATTCCATCCCTCCTCTTTTATTTTTTACACCTTTCTGAAAGCTTTTACAATGTATGGGTTTGGGTATATCTAAGGCAAGAGGACAGATTGGACTTTCCCGTTACTCTAATATTTAAATAGGCGATGAACTGCTTTCGTTCGTTCACCTGCGGTGGCGTGTTCAGTAAGTCCCGGCGTCTACCACGTCACGCCACGGCACGCCGCGCCACGTCGTAGCTTTCAACGTACAACCGTTCACAGCTTTCGTTGTTCGTCGTTCAGCCTTCGGCATTCGATAGACGGCAGCACCGCATGGAGCTTTTAAAGCTTTGATACTGTTCTGTGCATGGCAACAGATGAAAACCGTATTATCTAATTATTTTTTATTGGTTCCCCTTGTGTTTTGCGACAGATAAGACCGATGAAGTGTTGCGCGGGTATATGAAGATAAAAATAACGTCTTAAATTTATCTAAATTATGTTCTTTATATGTATACACTAAATTATAACACTATTTGACCGAATTATATTTTAATATGGTAATAATATGTTTTATTTGTTGCATTTGACTCTTCATGACCATGTTTAGAATGAAACAATTCACTATATTTACCAGTTTTCTTAAAACAGTTTTATTTTTAGTCTAGAGTTAGTCTAAAAATGAAATTGAGCTTTGGAAATTAAGTAATTGTGCAATAAGCCTCATCGGTAGAATGTTATACGACTTTGTATAATTATAAAGGACATTAATATCTAATTATGCAGAATTTCCAGTCAATTAAGGGGTTGTATACAGTTAATATTTAAAAAAAAATTATTTTATTTCATTTTCGTAATGTACGTATATTTAAGTACACACACAGAAAATTTCAAGTCAATTCGGCGATTATTTTCGAAGTTATGTAAGTTGAAAAAAAAAATATGTACTCTATTTCAAATGTGATTTTCTGAAAACTGTGTTTTTAAAGTCGGTGACCAAACGGCTGAATCGATCAGTCTCACATTTTAACACAAGTTTTTTAAGTTTATTTTTTAGTTATTAATCGGAGGTTTTTTCTTACTGATAAATATTTTTGTTTTTACAAACAATTTAAGGCCAAAATGTTGGTTAAAAATCGATTTTATTTTCAGAAGCCGCCATTTTGACAAAAAAAGTGTATTTCGTTTATTCCTTCGATTAGTTACTAGATTATATATTACTTTAACGAAATCCATTTGGTTTTTTTATATTAGATGATTCAGTCTAGTGATATCATGTTCACCGCAAGATGCCTTTTTTGAGAGGAGCTCCTGGAGATCAGCTATAGCAGCTTTAAAATTATTATTTTTACAAATACAAAAATGTTAATATACGGTTAAAAGTTACCATAATATGTATACAAATTTTTACAATAATACATTTAAAAGTCTTCTCAGGAAAAATTCTTAAAAAATCGCTTTTTTGGGCCTAATAATTGTGTACCTAGAGGCTAGTAATGGAACGCAAACTCCAAAGGTCACTGCAATAGCGTTAAAAAATGATGTGTCGTTATTTAAATGTAACAATATTAAGTTAAACATTTTTGTTTTGTATATATAACGACTCTTCTGATAGGGACTAAGACTAAAGTTTGTGATTCGTAAGCTATAAATAGTTGCACTCTTATTGTAGTAGGTCAATAAAAAAAGTTAATTTGCGAAAGATCACGAATACGAGTATCGCTTAAAATACCGTTGATCATGTTTATGCATCGTATCGCCCACTTAATTATCAACCCTTGAATTGACACGGATTGCGTGGGAGACGAACACCGTTACGCCCTAAGGGCACGCTTCACGTAAAATCATTGTAAATCTCAACACTTTGACCTTTAGCGATTTTATACTGGATGCGGCGCAGTCCTCATACTTCAGAATAGTCTTCTATGGAATTAAATTGTACTAGGGGCACCTTTTTTACAATTTGGCTAAACGACCCTGCTCCTAACATATGCTGCAAATAATCTCTCGTCCGAAACTAATATTTTAATCTTAGAGCATATATATATATGGAAAGTGAATGCTAAACCTAAAAGTGTGTCCAAAATGTGTGCGAGAGAGAAAGGTATATCTTCCTATTTGTTCTCTATGCGCATGCATCGAAAGTGACAGCTGTCAAGTCAGAGCTGTCTAGATATAATACGTGAGAGTTGTTAAATATGATATTCTATTGATGTAGAATAATGTAGATATGTATAAATATAAATAAACTATATATAAAAAAAATCAACTGTGTTGGCCGTTATCCCTGCAGCGACATCTATGGCGTTCATGAGTATATGTTTACACAGAACGGTCACTGTTTTACCGACAGACGAGCTTTGTACCAACTAAAGAAATATAATTTCTTTACATATATTTTATTTATTATATCTTAATAGAATATTAATATTTATTATATCTAGATAGCTGTCACTTTTGATGTATGCGCATAGAGAACAAATAGGAACATATACCTTTCTCTCTCGCACACATTTTGGACATACTTTTAATCTATAGGAAACATAGGCTATTGTCACTCTAAGATATCAACGGTCTTAAAGAACTATAAAATTATTCTAAAGAACTAAAAAAATTTAAGTCAGGTATTAAAAAACTAAGAATAAAAATTCAGGAAACGTTTTTGTTGAATCTCAGAGAAAACTTGTAAAATATTTTATAGTGTTATTTATAGTGTGCATCTAGCTTAAACTGAACTAAACTAGAAGACAAAGTTATACAAGAGTACCATATTGGTGAGCATCACAACCGCAAGTTGTATGTTGTTCATCCTCTAAACCTCCATCGGTTGCCTTCATCGTCAGACCACTACCACCGCCACCACCACCAGTCTCAGGACAATAGATATATGTAGTATGTATTAGTGGTGAAGCCGCACCCGTTCTCGTGCACACCCTGCTTTAACTCCCTACCCCCGTCGAACTGAGGGGGTGAGATCATTCGGGTTCACTCGTAATTGTAAATTGTAAACTAAAACTCATAATTTAATATTTATTAAATGATCTTGTTATTGGAGATGGGCGCGGAAAGCAATTAACATCGTGTTTGTAATTACTGCGACTCCCACCCACCTCCTCTCACTCAACAGCCGCTCACTCTGCAGACTGCGAGAATAATAGTATCAGTTTACAGTTTTCCGACATCTTATAAATGAATATTTCCGATATTATAATTAACACCGGAAATAGTTTTTATTGAAATTTATTTTTCCTACATACATATACTTCGTGGCAACGACGAGGGATGGAGTGGAGTAGGAGTCATAAAAAATGTATCGACTGGTAACAACCGCTACACACACACGCACACACGTTATTTAAAAAAAAATTGCTAGAAAAATAAACTAACATAACATAAACGCAACATAAACGTTCAGCCTTCTTTTATTACAAAATAGGTTAGGTCGTATATTTACTAAATATAAAATCTGGTAAACAAACATCTGTTAAATATTTTATTTTATAATTTTATCTTTTACAATATTTTGTAGCCGAACGGAAACGAATGTTTTAAGGGAAAATAAATGTGAATATAAATTATTTACAATGCGATTGTTTGAAGACATTTTGGCACAAAAATGTCGTTGAGGATAGGTGTTAGTAGTGTCAATCTGACAAAAAGGCCGAGATTAGATGAAAGTGGTGATGCATTAAGTGAAATTGAACCAGTTGATCAACTGTGTATAAAAGATATTCTTCAAAGTTTAAATTATCTTTTAAATTTGGTAGAATTAATGGTGAGAAAAAAGCGATATGCTTAGTGTGTGAAAAATTTAGAATAAAAAAAATAATTTGGCGGAATAATATTGTTTAGGACTATCTTAGGAGTAAGTTGTCACAATAATGAGATGTGGCGATACGAGATGAGACCAAGACTAAAACGATACCTATTTTTTCTAAACTAACGAGAACAAGGCGAAATTTTTGAAACTCTCGCCTTCTTTGTTTCGTGTGAAGCCATAGGCGTACAACAACTTTCGACTTTCAATTTTCATTATTCATTCATTTACTCGTAACTGACATAATTTTCACACGAACTTATAAAATAGATATCATAAACCTAACAGAGTTAACTTTCTAGTGAATAATACAAACAACAAATGCGGAACTCGAACTGTCATTGGTTAAGACTGACAGGGTAACACCTCGAGGGGTGATAGGGGCGCGGAGGGAATAAAAGGGGGCACGGTTAATTAAATGTGAAGGAAATGAGTTCATTAGTTCAGTATTTATAGATTTAGGGGTTAGGGAGTGATGTAGCTCTACAGTAGGGTTGCTCTACAAATGTCGTCAATTATAATTCAATAAGTTTATAGTAATTATTATATTAATTGTGTGGCTTTCGGCTTTACAATCTACATTATTATATATCCTAATACATTCTTAAATAAATTCAAACTTACAACTAAACTTAAACAATCCTAGGCTTTATTACTTCCAGAAGTACTTTCTACTTGTCCTTCTCTTGACCCTCTCTCTTCATTTTCCCTAGTCCTCATTTGCCTAGCCTCATTTGCCCAGAATGGAGTTGTATATCTCTGGTCAGTGTTACCACCTAAAGAAATATAAATTCTTTACATATATTCAAAATAATTATTTATTCTTTTCAGATTAAAATGGCAGAATTGAATTTCACGACAACTATGATGTCCTTGGCATTTTCTGAGCCGATCACCGAATCCGTATCTCCAGTGACTTTAAGTACAGAGTGGCCCAGACTCGCCAGACTCCTTCTGCTGGCGTCAATGGCTGTAATTGGTAGTGTGGGGAACGTCTTCATGATAAGCGCAGTCATGATTGAAGATCATCTTAAGAAGACTGGTATACTTTTAAGAATTATCATATTCATGAAATGAATGTGTAAATTTACACAATCCACAAATTTTTGATAGAATAGACATTAGTAATAATATTATGAACAAACATAGAACAATGACCACTTACGGGCATTATCTTGCAGCCTTATCTAATACACGGATCGCGCCTCCCACTCTTCGCGCTATATCTTGGGAAGGGTTGATTATACAAAAAATTAATAAAATCAAATTTGTAGAGAATTTTATGCTCTGCAACTTTACTAATAACTCTAAATTTTCTAACTCTTTCATTCTGAGGTTTTATCCTTATTTAACTGGGCTGTAACAATCTCTTAAGATATACTAGTCACATGTGTGTGTGTTCTCATATTGATCACCCAGTTCATTAGGCAGACATCTCAAAATACAGTACAATTTAAAATGATTCCTTTATCCGGTATTCTGTGGTTAGGCTGTCTTTGCCTACAGGTCCTAAATGTGGTAAACACATAAAATACATATTTCAATTTAACTTGAATATTTTCCACAAACTATATTGATGTTGATAGCAATATTCCAGCAGTATGCTGCAAATTTATCTTGCAACCCGAGTCAAAATTTTAGCCCTATTGTCAACCTAAAAGAACCCGATTCTGCAGTCATGCAGATCGAAAAGGGGATCTTTTACATAGGATTTGTGTTCCTCCTTTAGGACTACACGTGGTAGTTATCGAACAAATTACAATGTTTAGGTTCAAATGAGGATGATATTTAAAGCCTCATATAAACCTATTTAGTCCCACTCAAGCCCTACCATAGTATATAGTATATATTTGTATATATATATATTCCAAGGTTACGTCTTTTTTAAATTATTATTTTTGCCAGTTTAAAACTCTATTCATAAATGAATATGCAAAGATATTATATATAAGTTGATTAAATTAACGATTATGGAATTTTCTTCTTTGTTGTTATCTTTATCGTTATCATCTATAAAGAAAAAGGGACTTTCGTTAATGCAACTAGATGCAAAATTACCAGAATAAATTCGTGAATATCTTGAAAGTTGTTCGTTTCATTCATTTCGTTTTCTAGCTTCATCCTATGGATTTAATAAAACTTTGTGAAAGAGCTCCTTTCACGCATCGATTTTTTCTTTAATGACCGCAGTCACTAAATTGTACTAGTATAATTTTGTTTGGTAGAATTTATGGGTACACTTTTGCGACAATCGACATGTTCCCTTTGTCTGTATCGAATAGACGGATTGTCTTAACATAAACGTAGGACCGCCCTAAGAAGCTTCACTTTTCACTTCAAGATTTTGACTTGTGTCATTTATTTTATTGATTTGTGTGAACGTGTATTCTGTATTCTGTAGTCTGTAGTTCCACGAAATGTGAAATGCGATAATAAATCAACCTCCTTTAGGCAGCTACACTTACCATATACGAGTATGTTAAATTTGTTCAAAATACAACAAAAGAGAATCGTATTCAACATGTTCACTCCGTGCGTCTGCTTCCACTTTGAATACCACGCAGATCTATCGTCGGCAGTGTGATTGACAGTTTGACTTTCGGTTACACGCAGATTTATATTTAAATAAATAATCACTTAAAACCTGGTAAGCGATTGATTGATTTTGAATATTTAGCAGACAAGATTCTAGATTAAATATTTGGTGACGTTTTTATAGCGATGGCGTTATGTTTGCAAATACTAGGGCTTCACAAGAGACGAGATAAGAAGTACGAGAGAGTATCAAAACTCTCACCTCGTCCTTGTTAGTTTAGAAAAAAATAGGTATCGTTTTAGTCTCGTAATCGTTTGTCTTGACTCGTCTCGTCACATCTTGTTTTTGTGAGAATTTACTCCTAAGATAGTCCTGCACAAAGTAATTTATTATATTATTTCGGCTAATTATTTTTTGAAAATTTAAGCTTTGTAGATTTTGACCATCTGCCAAACACGTGCCAAATTTCAACTTTCTATCTTTTATAAATTAAAAGTTATAGAGCAAAAAGTAATATAAGAGGATTACTTAATAATATTCATGTCTCGTTAATTGAAAAATAATAATTTAATTACGTTGGTAATATTTATTCACTTATTTGCCTTGACTTTCTTTCGTCACAGCCACCAACAAACATTTTTTAAATACATCTTTTATAATTTATAATTTAATTTTACAAATTTATAAATATTTCAATTATTTATTTGTATTACTTAGTAATTAATAATAATTATAATCAGGGTTTATAGTAATTTATTTTGACGGCGTGGCTGTGCCAGCGTGGCGTAGGACGAGAGCGTAGACCTACGCGTTACGCGCTACGGTGGCTTGACACGTAGAGACCATATAATTTGATTAGCCGAAAAGATTTCGAATACGGTTGTACCGATTTGTAAACAGTAGATTTATTATTGAAAATAAAAGCACTACGTCTGGAGAAATCCATGATATTTTATTTATTATTCAAAACAGTCTTTAAATTTAAATTTCTATTAGGTATTTCTCGAGAGTAGACTTGTCTATGTCTGCCTCGGTGAATTGAACAGTTGTTGAATGGAGTTGTGAAGTGATTTCTTAGGGGGCGACTTTTTTAATTCTTTATTGAGATATTGGCCATTGTGTGCACATTGATTCTGTAAAAAATATTAGCAATGGCGGATTTAGCAATGAGAAGGGTGTGAAGAGTAGGAGAAAATATGTTTGGTGCGGGTTTGCAAAAGAGGCTATGGATGTTTGATAGACTAATAACGAGTATGATGATGTACGAAACAGAGATATGGGGGTGAAAGGAGCAAGAGAAATTGGAAAGAATCCAGGAGAGATACATTAAATGGGTACTAAAAGACACAAAAAACATAAGAAGGATTGCCAGATTTAGATTGGGAAACGAGGAGAAGGGAAACAGATACTGGGAAAATAGCGAGGAAAGGATGTGTAGAGTGTGAGGAACGGAGATTGAAGCACTGGAGCACATTATATTTTCATGTGAGAAAAAAGTAATGAGCGAGAAAAATATTGTGCAGTTATTAAAGGGAGGCAGTGAAGGGAAGAAGTGGATGGCGGAAATAGAGAAAAGGAACGAGGAAAGAAAAGTAACGCCAGAGCAGAAGTGATTTTAATCTGAAGTGACAAAGAGACGAAGAGATAAAAAAGACAAGAAGTTTCTTTATTTTGGAATTGGAATGTAATTAAATCTTTTGGAATGTACTTAAGCACAAGGATATGTAATTTATGGATTTAAGACGGAAGAATGTAGTGCCTAATGGCAAAAACATTACAATAAATAATAATAATAATATGTCTTAGAATAAAATTAATTCATTTCTACATCGTATTAAAATTAAATGATTTTGTCATCACATTTTTTAATTCTTAATTTACATAATGAGTCTTTTAGTCCCTTTGAGTTATAAAGAATTTTCTTTTTTTTGTTAATTTCATTAATATTTAAAATAAAATAATTCCGGAAATAAAGAGAAGGTTTTATAAAATATTATGAATATATTTGCATATTAATCCACTCGCTTCCATCTGACTTACAAGAATCTTATAAGACGATAGAATCTTCATTTATTAGGGCGACCAGAGATTCGTCGTCTTTATTATATTCCGCGATAATTTAATTACGTAAATGTGTACTTCTCAATCAGTACTTAGCTGACGTAGGTCACGTTCTAAACAGCTACAATATTTAAGTAACTTTTACGTAATGTGTAGTAAATCATGATTTGATTTTCCTCTACTCCTACAGTTTTGCAATGCCAGCCCATATTAACCATAAACTCGAGAAATATTGCGCAGAAATTGCATCTGCATGTGTACATGAAAGACGGAACTTAAGTATGTAGCATGGAGAGGTACATCTCAAAGTAATATGGATATCATTGAAGTATGTTCGTCTTAGGAAGGGAAGGATGTACGGTGGTGAATCGGCTAGCACGAGTTGTGCCATGTCAACGGATTGACCTCAGAGAACGAGTACCCTTTATTGACCTGATCCAGTGTGTTCAACATGGTATGGCCGTTGATGTTATACAATAAATAACGTTTTGTGACTTATCTTACCATTAAATACTATTAAAGGCATAAAATACACTTTGGAGATTATTAAAATCATAAAACTTCCTATCCCGGGTTACAAGATTTTCAGAAACTCCTTTTCAAGGATTTGAAGTTTATATTATATATACTCAAGTCTAACAGTGGTATACAGAGAAAAATGTTGCTGAAATTTTGCGTTCGTGCCGTGTGTTTTCTCTCACTCGTATACAAGTGCATTCTCTCACTAACAACACTCTCATTCTCATTCGGTTTGAGCAGATTCGGAGCTAAGGTTTGCAATCAGGACGGCCTTAGACTTAAAAGCAGTGGCATAGTTACCGCCGTATCAGCCGTATCAATGATACGGTGCCCCGGCCTGCAAGGACCCCAAATGTGTGTCTTTGTTCCTTTTGTGAAAAATCTTTACCTATCATTTGAGCCCTTCGACAAATTTTGATACTGCTTAAAAGAATGGTATAAAAACTATATGACACAAATTTAAAAGCTGTGCTGAGCGCAAATAAGAAGGAACAAATTGAGATTGATTAAGGAACATACAAAAAAGTGGGAAACTTCTTATCAAAGCAACAGACAATTCGAAAAAGCCATCTTCAGGCTAAGAACAGGACATACGAGACTGACGCATCAACATTTAATCAGTAAAACAACAGCTCCGCAGTGCAGCAACTGCCAGACGCAAATAACAGTCCATCATCTACTAGTAACCTGCCCACAATATCAAACTCAACGAACAAAACACAACATCAGTGGTGAATTAAAGGACATACTTTCAGACAATCCAGAAGAAATCAATAAGTACCCGAATTACTTACTGATATAAATTTAATAAACCAAATTTAACTAAAATAACCTTGTCGATGAAGTCGCCTCAAATTCTTAATTAAAAGAAAATGAGTAATGTGTAACGCAGTGCGTAATTGTATAAGTCTTAATTAAACTTTGAATAATTAGACATAATTGACTATTTGCGGGCTTATGTTGAGGTTCGACTCAATACGCATCTGCTAAAATCTACGTTTTGTGCTTAGCAAATTGCATAAGAAATAGATCAATAATAGTACCGACTGAAGGAATAAGAACAAATAATTTAGCGCTTCAGATATGAATATCGGCAATTACAGTGACCTACTAATTAATAATTCATAAGCCCTGATGTATACGTTTATCTTCACCAACTTAATGATTCAGGTTGGGTTACAGGGCAAGGTTTGTAGTGCTAGACAACAAAGAACTTCCTTTGTTTTCCACTGTCTTCACACAAGTTGCCTACGTAGTAGGAGTATATACAAATAGTATTTTGTTGCCTGTTTAACGGAGTGTACTTTTAATTATCTAGAATATTACGATTGTTTTTTGTAGTGTTATTAAATTCTCAATATATTCCAGCAACGTTCATCCGTTTTACCATACGATGACGCCACGAATCGATAGATCGCGTCAGGGTTGTAGTTAGAGGTCATCAATTAAAGTGTTACAGCGTGTAAAATGATTTTGTAGTCCTGCTCTGTTTTAATTACTTGGTAACATTTATATATATCCTATATTATAATGTTCCAGGTGTATATTTATATTCTTATATGTTTGGTAGTGCATTTTGTATGGTAGCTCAAAAAACGGCTTGAGGGAAGTTCTTGACAATTTCTTATTTCGTAGAGAAATAAGAAATTCGCTTTTGGCGTCCTCGGACTTTTCACTGAATTTCCTGAAAACCCGTAACTTTGGAAAACTAAGAAAAAAGTGGGCCCTTTTTTGCTGTATAACTTTGTATTCGTAAAAGATAGAAAGGTGAAATTTTGCATGTGTATTACGCTACTGAAGTTCAGAAAGTTCTTACACTCACAAAAGCCATCTTGCAAACTCTCAGGTGATCTTTAGGAGAGAGTGAAGTATAAACATTTTGAAGTGTACTCCCTTCACCCTTTCTTCTCTTCAGATGTTGAGTCGCCGAGAATTTTAGTTCATACAAGATATAATATTCCAACAGGGTTCGTCTAAAGCGGTTTATTCCATGTCAAATAATTTTACTCTAAGTGATAGTACCCTGCAACGCATGATTGCGACTGAACTGTGTCGGGACAAAACTTTATTGTCCCTCCTCTGGAACAAGACCACTAGCGCTCTGCTACGATAACTGTATAACTTTTAAGTCGTAAAAGATCAATGTTCAATGCCAACATTTTTCAAAAATTCAAATTTCAAAGGGACATTTATAAAACTAGGGGGCCCGGTAAGGAACTTTGAAAAAAGTTCATGTTTTAGATTGTGCAATAATTGAATTTCATATTAAGATTATATATTATTAATAAATGATTATTCAAAGTTTCAAAATTTTATTTGGGGGCATGGGGGCAGTTTTTGCCGAGAGTAAAAATTATGCTAGAAAAGTGAAATTTTGTATATAGGCTAACCTTGGTAACTAATTTACGAATCGAAAAAAAAAATCCCAAATTTTGGAAAAAAGTTGGAAAATATTTTTTATTTTCAGTTTATATGAAAAATTATTTGTTTTTATACGTAAAATTTATATAGAACGAGTTAAATATTTCAATTTGAAAATGGAATTTAAATTTGACATGAAATTAAAGCCATAAATAAAAGACAGACGTCGCTTGCGACGGGGGTAAAAGCTAGTTTTCTTTAAACTGTACCCACATTCACCACTCAGTGCACAAATAAATAATTGCGACGGAAAGAAGCTCTAGAACTGTTGTAAAACTACTTTGATTTTATGTTTCTTTTAAGTTTTGTTTTCAATTAAAATATATTTAAGTAATATGAGAATGTTCTTAGTTAAGTTTATAATTGGATATTTCAGGCAATTTAGTTAAAAATAAATATTTCGTTAAACTAATAACTTGCGTGATACAATACGGTTCAAAAGTTGTGTTGCGTTGATTATTATGCAAACAATTATGTCGAACTTTGTACAAAAAAACACTTGCCCCCAGTCACATTAAATAACCTACAACTCCACAACAGGGACAGTAAAATACCTAGGTATGCATTTGGAGAGACTGATGAATTTGATGAATGTCTCTTAAGACAGTTGGTAAATTATGAATGGAACAAAAGAAAAGCTTTGTACAAGCTGGGTACTATTAATGTTCAATATGTCGTTCAATGTTCGAAGTAATTTCGAACTCGCTTTCTCGCTTCCAAAACGGTCAAACGACTTCAAATTGTCAACAGAATTATATAATGATATCCTTTATACTTATCAAAGTTTTTTTTTTAACATTCCGCCAATGAGCTTATAGCAACTACGACTACGTTAAGAATGTAATACTCTTGCGTCTTCAAGAAAAAACTAAGACGTTGTAATTTTCGGGCGTTGGGTTAATGCCCTGAACATAACAAAAACCTCTGCTCATTTTTTGTTAGAAATCGAATAAACTAGAAAGGGTGTACGTCATATAGGAAAACTAGCATAGAAATACCCTATTTTCCTGTGATTCCCATTTATTGGTTAGACAGCCAACGGGAACGGACAGTGGGTGGGTGGTGGTGTGGTAGGGTGGTTGCCTTCTTTGTATTTGTTACACAACTGTACGCATATATATCCTGCTACATATATTATCTTTTTCATTTCAGTAAAACGCTTCCTTGTCAGTTGTCGGACTAGCGGTACTGTATGGCAATGTCGCAGAGGCACTGACCACTACTATATTCTAATCCAGTGGTTGCTAAACTTTGTGAATGCACGGAACACTTGTGATTATAAAACTGAAATTGAAATAGAAACGGCGGACGAACGGGGCATAGTCCATAGCTGACAAAGCTGCAAGGGACCCAGTAAACATTTTGGAGTCACTTTGGCATCATACTGAAGATGCGTATGCTTTTTTATCATGAAAGAATTCAGTTTATCACAGTCTTTCATTCAGTCGAAAATTTACACCTATCCCAATACAAATGTTGAAAAGAAAAGTCCCAAAGAAAAAGTTGATGCGAACTATAATTGAAGTGCAATAGTGATAGAAACGATACAAAACAACAGACTTCACCAAATTGTTTACTGGGTAACTTCTAAGATATATATAGTTGGCCCTTTTGAAGCAATTGTTGCCTGAACATGAATATAACTAATCCGTTATCGTCTTTTGCGCAACGGGCAATGGGCTTGTGTACTCATTTTCTAGGGTTCCATTTTTTAGGTTTCAATTGTTGATTGAAATTGATGTTAATAAATGTGTATTGGCGTGTCTATTTTATTAAATATCTAAATGTTGACGGAGATATAGCAATTAAAAGTTTGAATTATAGTTTTAGCGCTAGAAATGGTCGGCCATCCGTATGACGTGAAATGCATTTTAACGTCAGTTATTTGTTGAGTAGGTTAGAGCTGTGGTAATGTTTTGTAGCTGTTGGTAATCAAATAATCAAGTTAAGTCAAAGAATAATAAGTTTTAATTTTATTTAACCCTGCTAAGGCAGACATAATATTGAAATTTTATTGTTCTTTGAAATAGCTGTAAATAATATTTGATATTTTGATATATAAATATATATAGTGAGATTTATGAGCCGTAAGGTTGGTAACCTGTAAACTTGTCAGAGTTCTATCTTAAATATGCTATCTCTTTTACGCTCTGTTGTATAAAAGAGATAGCAACTAGCGGTTAAATCCCTTTAATAATTAAAGAGAAAAAATGACTTTTTTAATTGTTATTATCTCCTGAAATATAAGGAGTTATTAACAAATAATTGTACATTTGAGGTAACCAACTTTATCAATATATAGTACACTTTTATAGAAATTAAGATATAGGACACATTCCCATTCCATACTCTAGCCCATCCAGCATACTCTACTAATGGTAAGAAATAAATTTATGCAAAAAAGAAAGAAACAATTTTTTGAACTCATCACACAGGAGAACATTTTACAACATTTTCATTAGCGTGGTCCTTTAATCAACCGAATTCCGCTACTTTGACATAGTAGCACTTAAAATAAAGAATAACTTTTCCGAATATTATAAACTACAAACAGTTTTGCATTTAATCGATGAACAACCACTGATCAAACCTATAATTCAATTCCTTCAGAGTCTCCACAAATCCCATGAGGAGGGGGATGGGTTGTTACGTGTATTAGTACACCACCACCCCTCCTTCTAAACCACCATTCCACCTATCCATTTTTATTCTGAAAGCCCACACGCCGCGACGCGCGTGGACGCTTACGATTACGAGTGACGTCACGGGGGGTAGTTGGGATTGTTAAGAGCTATTTTTGTCAAACGTTGTTAACTTCACCTTGTTAACTCGAGGTTATACCGTACTGGTATCCACGCAGCTACAAAGGCTCAGCACAGCTCAGCTAATATAATTATGTTGTCCTAAAAACAAAACTAATTTGTAAGACACCTGCTATGCTCTTACGAAGAATGTAGTTGAGATTCGAACAACACGGAGGAAATTAGGAAGAGAGTTAAGTCTTTGTCACTTAGATCATTGAGTGGTTTGGGTCAAATCAGAGATAAGATAGACTGTACTAGGGCTTTACATGAGCACGAGACTTTAAAAACGGCTCGTAAAAGAGAGCCGGTACGTGACGAGACATTTCTGAAAACTATTGAGACGGTAAAAAAAAGGTTAGGTCGTACATTTATTAAATATAAAATTTAGTAAACAAACATCTGTTAAATATTTTATTTTATAATTTTGTCTTTTACAACATTTTGTAGCCGAACGGAAACGAATGTTTTAAGGGAAAATAAATGTGAATATAAATTATTTACAATGCGATTGTTTGAAGACATTTAGCCGCAAAAATGTCGTTGAGTGTAGGTGTTAGTAGTGTCAACCTGACAAGGCCGAGATTAGATGAAAGTAATGATGTATTAAGTGAAATTAAATCAGTTGATCAACTGTGTATAAAAAAAATATCTTCAAAGTTTAAATTATCTTTTAAATTTGATACAATTAATGGTGAGAAAAAAGAGATATGCTTAGTGTATGAAAAATTTAGAATAAAAAAAATAATTAGCTGAAATAATATAATGAGGTTCTTTCAAATTTTTTGTGGAAGTTATAGTTTTTAAGATAAACAAAAGAAACTGATTGCACCTATATTTTCAAGAGGCAGTCGCACACTGCAAGCGTTTTTAACTAAATTTTGATCGGACGTATACGCGCTACTACGTTTTACCCATCCGAATGTGTTGAATCTCGCACACTGCAATCGACAAAGCCGTCCGAATACGGGCGTTACGTAGTTCTCATACTGGAAGCGAATATCAACGAATTTTAACCAAACGAATACACTGGAAAAGTATATGAAAGAGAAAGCAATAGTCTCATCGATAAAAATTAAAGTAAAAGTTTGCTTTTATGATAAATTATGTTAGTGCAAAGCAAATCCAATACACCCTACAGTATACAAGTTTGACTTGGCGTACTGTCGTCTCAGTACGTGGTCAGAACACAAGAGTCGGCTTGTTTTGAGAGTTCCAGCCGACGAGTTACGTCCGAATTCACCGTCGCTTAAATACGTTTGCAGTGTGCCATAAAGTTTACACACGATCCTGGATATAATGATAATATTTTTTGTACACCTTTTATAATTTCTACAAATTAGACAACTATTCCAAAGTATTAAGTAAATCAAAACTACAAATAGCATTAAAAAATCTAATATTAGGAAGTAAATATTCTGATTTGCCTTGATCCAGTCAATCTGCCCTATAAGTATGACGTGGTACTTACGGGACACCCTGTATGCGTATTTCATATATAGTTCATCCAGACAATGCAAAAAATACATTAAGAAATTAGTTGTACTGTATAAATGTATTAAAAAGCAAAAATAAATGAATTTGTAAAACAAGTTGAAAAATAGACCTGAAGCGTTAGTGTAACTAAGGGCGCAGTTCGTCAGTCCCAGGGGTCTCGTGGGTGGGGGTGGCGGTGGCGCACTCTAAATAAAAGGTTCATTATATCACAAACACAGAACCATAAGTACCGGGTAGATACAATTTTTATGGCTGACATATACCGCTATATTCACAAAACACGCCATTTCATAATCAAACATCAAGTGTAAATATTTTGGAAGTCATTTGGGATTAACAAAACAAATTACTGTTGTTTTGTTGCGTTTCTATCGAATTATTTATTACATGTGAAATAACGTGTACGAGAACGCCTGTTGAAAGTTATTAATGTTTTTAATATTAACAACGCCTGCGAGTATAGCGTAAGCAACAACTTTAACACTTCAACCTTGACCAGATTGTTCAGAATGGGCTTGTGTCCTCATTCTTTAGTGGTTGATTGAAATTGATGTTAATAAATGTGTATTGGCGTATCTACTTTATTAAATGTTGACAGAGATATAGCAATTAAAAATTTAAATTGTAGTTTTACTGCTAGAAATGGTCGGCCATATTTCTATGACGTGAAATGCATTTTAACTTCAGTTATTTGTTGAGTAGGTCAGTGCTGTGGTAATGTTTTCTAGCTGTTGGTAGTCGAAATAATCAAGTCAAGTCAAAGAATAATAAGTTTTTATTTTATTTAACCCTGTTATAGCAGGCATAATATTGAAATTTTATTGTTCCTTGAAATAGCTGTAAATAATATTTAATATTTTGATATATAAATATAAATATTTATGAGCTGTAAGGTTGGTAACCTGTAAACTTGCCAGAGGTCTATCTTGAATATGCTATCTCTTTTACGCTCTGTTGTATTAAAGAGATAGCAACTAGCGGCTGTGATGTCACATACAGTTGAAATGTTGTCCAACGTTGAATCCTTTTAATAATTAAAGAGACAAAATGACTTTTTTAATTGTTAATATCTCTTAACATATAAGGAGTTATTAAAAAATAATTGAACATTTGAGGTTCTAGTAACCCACTTCATCAATATATAGTACACTTTTATAGAAATTAAGACATAGGACACAAGCCCATTAACATGAGGTTCTCTATTTTTCAGGTAATGCGTTCATCGTTAATGTGGCCCTATCGGATCTCCTTATCACAGGACTACTAATTCCAGCTTCTTCTGTGGTTCTGCTGGCGGGAACACACGATTCGCATGGCGTGTGTAGATTCCAGTGGTTCCTGGCGGTCACCAGTTTCTTAGTAACCATACTAACACTCGCTGTAAGTATTGTCTCTGAATTGTAGTTTTAGCGCAGATGTCGGCCATATTTATGACGTAACATGTCTGTACTGGATGGATAAGAGTTCTGTGTTGATTATGCTATCTCTTTTACGCTTTGTTGTATAAAAGAGATAGCAACTTAGCGAACGTGATGTCACAAATCTTGGACTGTTTTAAAAATAATTATTAAAAAATAATTCGACATTTGAAGTTCTAGTAACTACGAGGCATGTTTTTTAAGTAAGTACCGTTTTGCGATTCCGCCTTTGCAGCGCTACGGTCGGCGTTCCGCGCATGCACGCTGGTTACCTACATCTCTTGTCTACGCACTGACGCCATTACGGTCTGATTCTTCATTGTATACGTTGTTTACTGAGTGTTTAAGATGCCTCCGACAATCGTGCGTCCCGCCGATTGTGAAGTACGGGCTGTTATACGATTTCTTAGTGCGAAAGGCGTAAAACCGATCGATATTCATCGTGAGATCTGTGAAGTTTACGGACAAAACATTATGAGTGATGGAATGGTAAGGAAATGGGTGAGAGCATTTAAAGATGGCCGCACAAATGTCAAAGGCCGCACGAAGTCAAAACAGTTGTGATACAGTGGTTAACAAGTCAGGCGGCAGAATTTTATGAGGAGGGTATTCAAAAACTGGTGCCACGTTATGATAAGTGCCTCAATATTCACGGAAATTATGTAGAAAAGTAGATTAAGGTACAGGCTTTCATGTAAAAATAAAATTATTGCGATATCTTTGCACGTCTTTTTTTAATTCCAAAACGGTACTTACTTAAAAAACACGCCTCGTAACTTTATCAATATATAGTACAGTTTTATAGAAAGTAGGACATAAAACACAAACCCATTAAGGAGCTTCAATTTTCCGATTGTTTGTTTAATTTAGATGCTGTACCGGTTTTTCATACCATCATTTTCTTTGAAAAAGAAAATTAACTAGTAGAAACCCTAGAAAATTAAATTAACTTACATATTTTTAAGTATTCAACGAATAATACTATAAAATTGAAACGTTAAAAAGAATTTACAGAGAAAATATTTATATTTCTCATATTTATTTTGACTTGGGGATAATTAAATAATTTCAAGGAATAAGGTGGTATTCTAACGTTAATAGAATGTGTACACGAAGTTGTTCTCCTCAAAGATTGTTTTCCCAATTATGAACAAACATGTAAAGAATATGGGAGCATATTTTAGTAAAGGTCATAGTTCATACAAGCAGGCGTTATATAAATATATATAGCCGTATATACACAGATAATACGTTTTTTGGTTTTTTAATACTGGTTTTGCAAATGTTTGGGAGAAGGAGACGAGAGAAAATACGACCATGTATACCCTTGCATCAATTTTATGTTCGCCGTTATTAAAACATTCTTTTGTCAGCCGCAGGATAAATGTTAAAAATAAAAAAATATATAAAAGTATATAAAGTTTAAAATAAGTATAAAAATTAAATAAGATATTTTCCTCAAAAGAATTCTTCCGGTTTGGTGTTTCAAATATTAATAAAGTCAATGTAGTTGTTACAAGCAGTACACGTTACATTACTTTTAAGACTTCACACGAGCACGAGGCTTTTCTCGACATTTCTGAAAACTATTGAGACGGTACTGGGACCACATACGACGAGACCCCGAGACTCTCATTTATGGTCTCATTGACATTATTTAATAAAAAAATTGCTAGAAAAATAAACTGACGGCAACATAAACGTTCAACCTTTTTTTATCACAAAAAAGGTTAGGTCGTAAATTTACGAAATATGAAATCTGGTAAACAAACATCTGTTAAATATTTTATTTTATAATTTTGTCTTTTACAACATTTTGTAGCCGAACGGAAACGAATGTTATATGGGAAAATAAATAAGAATATAAATTATTTACAATGCGATTGTTTGAAGACATTTTGCCGCAAAAATGTCGTTCAGTGTAGGTGTTAGTAGTGTCAACCTAACAAAAAGGCCGAGATTAGATGAAAGTGATGATGCATTAAGTGAAATTGAACCAGTTGATCAACTGTGTATAAAAAAAAATTCTTCAAAGTTTAAATTTTCTTTTAAATTTGATACAAGTAATGGTGAGACAGAAGCCATATGCTTAGTGTGTGAAAAATTTAGAAAAAAAAAAAATAATTAGCCGAAATAATATAATGAATTACTTTGTTTGGGACTATCTTAGGAGTAAGTTCTCACAATAACGAGATGGGACGAAACGGGTACGAGACTAAAACGATACCTCTTTTTTTCTAAGCTAACGAGAACGAGGCGACCTTTTTGAAACTCTCGCCTTTTCTCGTCTCGTGTGAAACCCTAATTACTTTTAAATTTAATTTATTTATCGTCCACATATTTTCTATGCTGAGTCCTATCACTAATCAGCTTTAGCACAAAAGCATTTTGTAAACAATTAATTTATTGATTTTCCCTTTGCAGATAACCGCAACCGAAAACTACATCCGGCTATGTTCATCTCAAGAGACTGTCAGCGCTGTAACTCCCGCGCGGACAACGTTTGTACTAATAGCAATCTGGTTGATGTGTTGTATTACTTCCGGTCTGCAGTTCATGTTCGAAAACAGCTTCGACTACTGCAACCGGAGCTCCAACCGACTGATTCCGTTCGAAACAACAATTTGTGTAGGACTTGTACTATTTGTGGCCCTCGTTACCTTCGCGTGTTTCCTTCGAATCACTTACAAAGTTCGATTTGCTAAATCCCGTCCAAATTTCAAGCCCTCCATAACGTTTAACTGGGATTATTCATTAATGAAGACGAACCTATACAGTTTTCTCTTGTTCGTCGTTTTTTGGATGCCATTCGGGATTGTTCTTGTGGTCGGATCCACTCGCGTAATTCCGAATCGTATCTTTTACAATCTAGCTTGGTTCGCATTAAGCAAATCTTGTGTTAATAATTTTCTTTATTGCTTAACGAATCGTCATTTTCGAAACGCGTACGTTAATTTGTTTCATTACTGCTGCTGCAAGACAACTGTGTCATTTTCGCGCCGCCAGAGGGGGGAGGGGACTCGTCCTTCAGGGGATGTTAGAGTTCATATCATCCCGGGGTACAATATGTATTCCTACACCAGCCCGCAGAGGGGCAGGGAAGCACCAGCTAAGAGGGGCTCTGGGGGCCGTCAGGCATGCAGCAGACCAAATGGAAGGGACGTGTATGAATTATGATGAGATAATTCGACGGCTTCCAACAGTGGGGTTTGGATTTAACACTTGACTTTATTCAAATTTTATTTACTATGGGAAATATTTCAAATTTATAAATATAAATTTTGATAAGCAACTTTTGAAGAAAAATAGATATTTAAGAACTACTAAGAAAATATCGAGATATAATCTATTTAATGATAAATTCAATATTCATATGGACACCGAGTTTCCCAAGAAAATATCATTGGTGCTAGGAAAACAAGAACTTTTAAAATTCAAGAAAACTGTTTTAGTAGTCAACTGCACGGTTGTGAGAAAAATTCAATATTAGACTTAATACAAAATAAGTGAAAAACAGTTTTCTTTTTTAACACAAAATAAAAGGGCGGTTCTCGTCACTAGGAATTGCAAGTCAGAGTAAGATGTACTGAGTACCACAGATATTAATTGCGAATCTCGGAATAGAATAAAGCAACATCATATTACGTAAAACTCTCGTAATTCATCCGCAAGAACGAGGTTCGTTCTGGGCAATTACTAGATAATTATAAACTCAGGGTTGCTTTTTTAATTCTCAGTTAAACTTAGCTTAAAAAATAAATTTTTCACGACTGAAAAATATAGCCGAGGCTTGTTTAAGCTACAGTTATATTCGACTGAAACAGAGATGCAAAAGTACTAACCAAGGCTTATATTAACCCTCAGTCAACTGAGTATTGAAAAAAGACACCCAATCAAATAGAGACCATATATATATACATGTTCATATCTTTGCTACTATAACCTGCTAAATGCAAAACGTAAATATTGCATAAAATATATAATGTTATGTAAAATATACGTAATTGTATTTAGCGATTGGATTACAAGAGTTTTAATAACAAAATTTTATAAAAAAAACTATAAATATTAGTAATAAAACTACTTAATTAAAAAATCCTTCGATTTAGAAATTATGTGAAGGTGCCAAAAATGGGTAAATTAAAAAAAAATATGTGTCAAAAAATAAAAAAATTATTGAAAAAAAAGAAAAAAATGTTTACGAAAAACCCGAGCACCGTATAAACTAAAATCTCTTATGAAAATTAAAGAATGGGAAAAAGTTTACAAGTGAATCGACTTTAAGAAAATAAATTATATTATAAAAATGTATATTTACTGTTAAAAATCTTTTAACATTTCTTACTTAAAAAGATAAAATCTAAATATTAATATAAATAAAAGAGCTTTTAAATGAAGCTTTTATAAATTATTAATTCTTAATAAATACTGACAAATTGGAATTAACAAGTAAAAACAACGCTAAATTCAGTTGTTTTACTTCGAAATAAGTTTTGTAATTTAAGCATGCTACTGCTGCCGCTGCCATTGCTGCTGCCTTTTCTATTTTTAACTAAATACTTAATTAAATGCATGATTAATATTTCCGACAGATTTATTCTTGATTTATTGCCGAATTTAATTAAACATTTTGAAACATTTCTTGGTTTTTACACAGACCAGAGGATCTAGAACGCCAAATAGCGGTCAATGGGCTTGTGTACTCCTTTTTTAAGGGTCGATTTTTCAATTAAAAATTTGAATTGTACTTTTAGAAGATGTCGGCCATTTGTATGACATGAAATGTCATATTTGTTGATTAAGTCAAATAATCAAGTCAAGTCAAAGAATAATAAGTTTTTATTTTATTTAACCCTGTTACGGCAGACATGATATTGAAATTTTAGTGTTCCTTGAAATAGCTGTAAATAATATTTGATATTTTGATATATAAATACATATAGCAGAGATTTATGAGCTGTAAGGTTGATAACCTGTAAACTTGTCAGAGTTCCGTCAAGAATATATCCCTTTTACGCAGTGTTGTATAAAAGAGACAGCAACTAGCGGTTGAGATGTCACATGCATTTGAAATGTTTTACAACGTTGAATTAACAAAATGGCTTTTTTAATTGTTAATATCTCCAAACATACAAAGAGTTATTAAAAAATATTTGAACATTTCAGGTTCTAGTAACCCACTTTATCAATATTTAGTACACTTTTATAGAAATTAAGACATAGGACACAAGCCCATTGTAGGCTACCCCCACCATAATAGGTTTTCAGATTTGTTTGGACCTGAGGTCCCCAGAAAGGATCACAAAATGTGATTGAATTTAAATTCGGCAATAGAAACGATAAACAAGTCGTTTTGAATGTGATATTATTATATTGCTCCCACAAGCCCATTGCCTCATTACGCAAACATTGTCCGTCCAGTCACTCAATCTGTGGTTAAGTTACACTGCAAACGATTTACAAAAAAAATCACGTTCCTAAAATTTCTTTAACATTAACAGTGTAAATCAGCTTAACGCTATTTTTAAGTCACTACGAGCATTTTATTCATAAAATATAAATATACATTTAACGTTAATATACAATATATAAAGAGCTGATATTTTTAATTATTTCTTAATGAATATTTGATATACAAAGATAAGATTCTTATAAAAGGTGCTAAATCTTTTAAATGTCATGAAATAATGATTCAACCTCTACAAACGTACAGGGTATCTTTTCTGTAGAAATTAAAACTTAAGCTTTTATTTCTTGACAACTGCCCTAAAATTAAAATTTTGAAAAAAGTTTGTCAAATAACGAATAAATTGAAAAATTTTTATATTTTGTTGAAAAAATTATATTTTTTTTGTCAATTTAGATGAAAAATTATTTTATTATTGAACGAGTTAAATATTTCAATTTGAAAATAGAATTAAATTTTTAAATGAAATTCGAATTATTTTATTGGATTCAAATCATACAGAACAAAAAGACGTCGCTTTGCGACGGGAGTAAACTCTAGTAAGCATATAAATAAACAAAGAAATAAACATATAAACTTTCAGTTGGAACATTATAATATAGGATAATATTCTTTAATATTTTTAATTTCAATTAAATTTACAAAGCAATAAGTAATTTTATATATAAAAACTTTGAAATTTAATTTAAGTTTAGTACTTTATGCATGCCTGCTGTTCATCCCTTGCCTTCACGTCCTCCGCCAGCCCCTCACTCCCCTCGCTATCATCATCAACTCAATCCATCCAACAACCGAGCTTTTCGCACAAAAACTACTTTTAAAAGCCCATATCGTATACTAAAATATTAAAATTACATAAATATAAAACGAAATGTCACAAGTTATAATTACTTTTATAAAATAAGCACAACTGAGAACTGAGAGATGTCAGTTTATTAATTAGTTAATTAATCAAAAAACATTACGTATGTTTGTTATTAATAATAATTACTTAAGGGGTTAGACCACGCCTGTATTCGAATGTTTTTCATTATAAAGAAATTATATAAAGCTGTTCCGTGGAACACCTATGCCGGGGTGCTCGCCGATGGGGTGGTCCAACCATTTAAACAACTGAATTTAGCGACATCTATTTATCAACTATAATATAACGTAAGACAAATTAATTACCCAAAAAAACAACTCCCAAAAACAATATCTCAAATAGTTAATTAAACACAGATCATTGTAAATATGGTATAATAATAAATGTTCTAGCAGAAATTCACTGTAACATTTTGAGTTAACTTTAGGCTTCAGGCTATTCACAAAGCTCAAAAAAGAATTCAAAACTTCATTCCATACAAAAATAAAGATATACTTTAAAATATCAAATAAATAATCGAGATTCTTTTTCCATTTTCACTACCATCGTAATAAAATATAATAGACGTATATCTATTTGTATATGTTTCAATAACAATTTAATAGATCTGATCATAAAAAAAGGTCACAATCCAAAAGTAGTTAATTTATTTGCACCAAAAAGTTATTCATTGAAATTTTATTTTAACTGTACATATTATCGCATTTTTGCATTCCAATAAAATAAACAATATCAGAAGGACTCTCTTTGTATGAACAACGCAAAATAACATCAGCGTATCTCATTCGCACATAGTGAAAGCATACAAGTAAGAAAGAGATAGCATGATAAAAATTCCATGAACGTGAGATAAACTTCACTTTATAATGTTTAATAACAAATTATCTATTGTGGAAGATTTATGAACAATTGTCATTTGACTTCTTATTTGACTTTGTTTATTTCTTATCCCACTAGCTAATAATTGTATATTTTACAACAAAAAAAATATATAAAAACAATATGTAAAAACAAATTTTGTAGTCGTAAATTTCTTTTGAAGAAATAAATATATGTATGTAACATAATTTATCCTGTACCAGGGATGGCGAACTTTTCTTTTACAAAATTACTGGCCTGTTAATTCTTAAATGTTTTTAATCCGTACCAGCTATAATGTGCGTGACAGGCCGTAAATTCGTCATCCCTGTATTATTAAATTAATCTGGATGTTGGTGTAAAGGTAAACGTCAGCAGGTCCGCACTACTCGCATCGAACGCATTGAAATATTTGTATAGAACGTGGAAGAGAAGGGAAGCGGAAGCGAAATGGTAGTGGAGTGTCATTGCAAGGGTTGGTTTTCGAAATAATCTCGTTAAACAATTCCAATGACAGCAAATTTGTATAATAAAGCCTAAAAAACACTATGACAGTTCTTGCACAACAGTACTACTTTTAACTAGAGAAATTTTTTGTTGCGTTCGATGCGAACAGTACGCAGTTGTGAACGCATATCTTAATACTGTATTATTTTTTGGTAATAATAAATATATCTTATCAGACAATATTGACAATTTTATAAAAAAAAAAAGAAAAGAAATTAGAACCAAAAAATATGAAATTATTAATTCTGTTTAATGTATGTATGTACTACATATTTAACACTATATTTATTATTAACCAGTTGTTGACAATAAAAGCGCAGATAAGGCTTGGAGCACATTACAAACAAGACTAAGATTATCTTTAGACAAAATTACGATTTTCACAAATGGTGTTTGTCTTAGCTTCTTTATAAAAAAGACTTCTGTCTTGTCTTCAGTGTGCCACTAGCCTTAGTTTTCCCGTTTTATTCTCAACAACTAAAATTTGTACTATAAGCCTTCTTCCCAGCTGTGATCAACTTAAACGAAGTTTTATGTGTAAAAATATTATATTATTTATTTTTAGCGTGTAAAATATGAAACACTGGTGGAAGGTATGTGAATGCGTTTACGTTTTCAAACTCTGATATAACGCGAACCCTCTTATAACGCGAACCCTCTTATAACGCATATTATATATAAACATATTAAGTTTATTGTGTAAAAATTGAAGTCGATTGGAGTAAAACTGTCGGAGATATAGAGTTTTAAGTCTTCACCTCTCTGGTCTGCCTTCGTGTTACTTTGAAACTTTTAAATGCGGTTTCTCACACTTAGCTTTTTCAGCCATCTATAGCTCAAAATCTACTGGACCGATTCTTTTGAAATTTTGCACACTCTTTCTTTACATAAATGCCGAGGTAACGATGTCGACTTATTTTCAATTTTCACTTCTTAATTTTAACGTATTTTAAAATAACAAAGTTTCTGATTTTTTTCATGAAAAATCGGTATTTTGAATTTTAAGTGCTGTAAAAAATAGAAAAATCAATAAAAATAGCTAACGCAGAAACTTATCAACGGATAAAATCATTTTGGTTTTTCGATTTCAGAAAATTCAGTGATGAGTTATGAGTGGCACCGCAATGTTACTTTCTTTTGTGACGTCAGCGGAGATTAGCTGTCAATGCCTCATTTCTTGATATTTATTTATGAAAATTTCACAAAGTATTCTTTAAATGTTATTTTATCATGTAGTAATTATAGAAATAATTATATATTAACTGTGTCGTCAAAAAACGTTATCGAAAAAATGCTTTTTTTATCTTTTTGACCTTACCCCCCATTAATTCTGTTATCTACTCTTGGGGATATAAGCCTTTTAGAAAATGCAAAAACATCTCAAGAAAACAAAGTCGCATCCTAATCTGAGGATTTTCTAACTTTCAAAATTTCACGCGTTGACAAACCTTCTAATTTTGACGTGATAGGGACCATGCAAGTCGTTTTTAATATAATAAGCACATTATATTGTAAATGGGTAATATTATATAAATGTTTTAACTATATTATATGTATTTATATTATATAATTTGTGATGTGGTGTTTCAGCTTTAGATGTACATTATGTAAACGTCGTACTTAGCGATAGATACTATTATATACTATATGTAAATGTTAAAATACATAACCAAATACTAGTAAATGTTTAGTTAATGTAGGTACTGTACTACAACATATGTTGTAACATATAAATATAACCGAAAAGAAGAAGCAAATATGTACTAGTACAAATATTATATAATTGAAGCTACCCTCACACTAAAGCAGACTACGTGCAACCGCTGAATATGTCCGAAAAAAAAAAATTCTCAAATTTTGAAAAAAAAGTTGGTCATATTCTGAATAAATTGAAAATATTTTATATTTTATTGAAAAATATATATTTTTAGTCAGTTTATATGAAAATATTTTTGTTGTTATATGTAAAATTAATATAGAACGAGTTTAATATTTCAATTTGAAAATGGAATTAAAATTTGAAATGAAATTCAATTCACACACAAAAGACAGTCGTCGCTTGCGACGGGGGCAAACTCAAGTTTATAATTAAACGATCAACGCACGATCAAAATGTGAAATCGTAATTGCTTACTTTTGGCGGCATATTTAAAAAGCCGATGTTCGCATTCGCGAATGTAGGAAATCGAGCATTCGTTACATCCCTAGCATACTCTCGTAAGATATACTCTCAAATGTATGTGTTACATAAATGCTACATTTATGTTTACTGTGTAACTAATTTTTAAATTTAATAATAGAATGTGCAAGTCAAGCAGCGTAGAAATATATATATTTTGTTTTTACAGATTAACGATATTTTTCAATTTCATTTACAACAGAAAATAATAATTAGAAAAAAATATATAGGGTATAATCACAGTCTTGTATACAGATCTCACAAAGGACCTTATTCTGCCTTGTAATACTTTAACGGGCTATACTTTTTCCGTGTTTTTACTTACACCGTGAAAGTTACAAAATAAACTAACCTATATATAGCTCGAACCAGGTACGAAAGTAGTGAATTTAGATTTGTACAAGATTCATTTAAAAAAAATATTTGTTTCACCCCACTCAAAAGTTGCAAGTCAGAATAAAAGCATTCGTGAGACAAGAATGATGATAAATTAAATATTTAAACAATAAGATAAGATAAAATGTTTATATTTATATATCTTTTATTATTAAAAACCAAATCTAAACAAATTTTTCAAATATATTTAATATTCATAAAAGAATTCATATTTTGGTACAAAGAAAAATTTAAGGCATTAATTTATGAAAAGTATTCATATTATAATTTTATAATTTTTTACTTATATAAATAAAAATAAAAAAACAACAAAAAAGTTTTTAAGTAATTTTTTAATAATGCAAGAGGGTGGTCCCAGCAAGGTGGACCTCTGTAGAAAAATACATCCTAATCAATGACCTATCGAATACCGTAAATACTTATCTAAAAAAAATACCCATACATATTTAACCAATATTCAAATACTCAATGTAATAAATACTTAGATTAATTTAGAAGTAAAAAAATAGCTGCATCACAAATAAGTACAAGGAAATAGTCACAATACTACGCCAATAAATATTTGTTTTACGTTTCATTATGAAGTTAAAATTTGTAGACAATCGGTTGTTAAATTATTCGAATTATTTATGTTTATTATAAAATTATATAAAGCTATTCAAATAACAAACAATTAAACATAATATTATAGTTTGACACTTCTTTAAAATGTCAACATGCATAAAAATGTATATGTCAAACTGACCTCTAGGTTACTTTCTTTAACCTCCGATAGATGGCTGTCACTGTCTTTCTTTTTTGTATAATTTTGTTAATACACTTTTCGTAAATTAATTTCGAGATAGAGAATCATTAATTTCTCCCGCACACAAATCACATTAATTTCACAAATCACCTTATAGATAACTGTTTGACGCGGAATTAATTTAGAAATATTCTAGAAGGTTTTTGCTGGCGTCTTTGAAACTGTCACATCCACATTTATAACAATAAAAACACGTTCTAAGAAAAAGTAAATACATAAAATAAAACTTGAAATGTTTATTTATAAACACAACTAGTTTTTACATTTTGTAATACAGTTTCTTTAACTTAAAAATATATTTTAAAATTCACGCGACCTGCACTAGTTGAAACTTCAAAAATATTCAAACCCAATATGGCAGCCGCTATGGAGAGTAAGGTGTTGCCACCTTAAGAATAAAAAGTATACATTTCATTTCCTGAATGTACCATTTTTTAAATAATTACATTTATTAGTATTATTAATGTTTGTTGATACAAATGCTAATTATTTATATTTATGAATATTATAGGATCAGTCTAATACCAAATTTATTTGATTCATAATGGTTAGGTTTGCGTCTTAGCTATATTGTGATTATGACTTGTTTTAGCGTTAGAAAATAATTTACCTATAATTAGATTAATAATTCTAATGAGGACTTCATTTTTTATACTTTCCGTTCGATACGAAGGCGAAGCGATATTCTAAATAATTGCCATTATAGCTTTTAGTACCTCTATGTTTAACTAGCACTGCAAAGTAAATCATCGGTAGAAAGTGAGTTTTATTTATAAATGCAAAAGGTACTTGCAACTTGCAAGTACCCTGACGAGATCGCTGAAGCAATGATATTTTACTGATTGCTAGCTGTTCATCTTAGATTTCATCTTATTATGTTTAATTTGGTTGATACATTAATAAACCCTTAGGGCTAGCGCACTCTGGACACACTAGACACTAGATAGATGCAAGATCCGCTGTAAGAACCTAGTGCATTTCTATTTGTAATACAGATTAATCATGATCTAATTTTAGTTATGTAACATTTATATTTAATTTACATTTGTGTTTGCAGGGTAATTCTGTTTAAAATGAAACTCACCGAGGCATTAAACCATTCTTATTTAATGATATCTGTGATTTTGTTATTTTATAATTAATTGTTTATAATTATGTAATTAAATACGTATATGTTAATTATAATTACACTATGTTCATTGTAGATTTTCTAAAAATTTTAATAAAACTGTGTCAAAAATATAAAATTAATTTTGGTTTTCATTTTAATTTGCGTTGAATGTTTTTTTTACCCTCGAAGTTTTATCACTAGAAGACAAATCATAAATGGGATTGTGAACTTTAATTTTCAATGCGCTACTACGTATTAACTTATTTTATATTAATTCTTACTTAAATAATGGCGCCGTAGCGAGTAGTAGAATCGATACTAGCAATGGGCTTGTTTCTCATTTTTTAGTGGTCGATTTTTCAATTGTTGATTGAAATTGATGGGAATATATGTGTATTGGCGTGTCTATTTTATTAAATATCTAAATGTTGACGGAGATATATAGCAATTGAAAATTTGAATTGTAGTTTTAGCGCTAGAAATGGTCGGCCATTTGTATGACATGACATGCATTACGTACGTCAGATATTTGTTAAGTAGGTGAGTGTATTATCTCTGGGTGAGTGCTGTGGTAATGTTTTGTAGCTGTTGGTAGTCGAAATAATCAAGTCAAGTCCAAGAATAATAAGTTTTCATTTTATTTAACCCTGTTACGGCAGATATAATATTGAAATTTGATTGTTCCTTGACATAGCTGTAAATCATATTTGATATTTTGATATATAAATACATATATAATAGATTTATGAGCTGTAAGGTTGGTAACCTCTAAACTTGTCAGAGTTCTGTCAAGAATATATCTCTTTTATGCCCTGTTGTATGAAAGAGATAGCAACTAGCGGTTGTGATGCCACATGCACTTGGAATGTGTACAACGTTGAATCCCTTTAATAAATAAAGAGACAAAATGACTTTTTTAATTGTTAATATCTCCAAACATATAAGGAGTTATTAACAAATAATTGAACATTTGTGGTTCTAGTAACCCACTTTATCAATATATAGTACACTTTTATAGAAATTAAGACATAGGACACAAGCCCATTAAAATGAAAACACAACATTATTTTTAAATAAACCACGTTTTATTTAATATTATTAAAACATTTAAACGTATCGACCAAGTCATATAACTTTAGCTTAATATGTATATAGCACTAACAATTAAGTTAAATATATGATAAGATTAATTTTTTAGGTTATGTTCAATTTACAAGTATTCAATCTTACTTAGTACAAAATATCACTTATATCTAAGAATGTTTTTATCACGACACTATTTAATTCTTACAACACTTTCTTACAATTCTTACAACACTTATGAGCAGTAAACTTGGCAGTCTATAAAATGTAAATAGCATTTATTAAAGTCAGACGTGCTTTTATAAACAATGAAAGTAAAACCAGAAGGACAACCTTCAAATTGATAAAAGCTAACAAAACGAAACTTATTTTATTATACTCGTATCATTTGTACTAACTTCATTTACAGTATAAATATAAGCGAGTATTTTATTTGATTATATTGAGTCTTATTTATAATTATAATATGTTACCATTGCTTTATGTTTTTATGCTTGGTGTGCAAGAGGTATTTTTCGAGAAAATGTTCTATCTATTTCTATATGCTAAATAATAATAAATATTATGTACGAGTATTAGTATGGCATCTTAAAAGTACAACCTACGCTATGTCAATAATTTCATAATACTAAATCTTTTAAATTGCAGTAAGAATATTTACACACAAAAATTAAACTAATGCGCCTGCGCAGTAAACTTATTGACTTAATTTAAATGGATGTACAAAGGTTTGTTGGAAATTTAAATCTAAAAGGAAAATTCAAGCTGGTTGAGGTGAAGGCACTTCAAATTGTCAGTAGACTTTCTTGTCAGGCTGAATGGACGTTAAGCAAATATTTCTTATATGATACAAAACTAATAATATGTTCTAACATTTTTTATATCGCAATATATTGCAATCAGCCGTTTTATTATATCTCATAGTACCCTTGCAAAACAAGAACAATTAAACTTTAAAATATTTTTGTTTTTTGCTAAGTACGTACAAAACTAGAAATTATACGCTTCCATAAAACTTAATGCGCAGACGCAAATCTCCCAAATTCGATTGTGTTTACAAGAAAAATTTATGCAGAAAAAATGAACCAAAAGAAAATGTATTAATAGATTAAGTTTAGTTAGGAACGTATTTCGCTTATTCTAACACATCGATATAAAGCTACATTATTACTTCTCTGCGCTTATTTTTCTGTTTCAATTACTTTTATAATGATTACGTCTATAATAAGATGCAGATTAAGCTAGCTCGAACTTGAGGCATTAGTCCTGATTTTCGTTCATTCTTCTTCTTTTTCAAAAAATCATATAGAATTTGATGAAAAAAGAAAGAGGTTTCTATCACATTATTAGTGAAAAGAAAATAAGAAATAGGGCCACTGATAGTGATTGAAATTATCATTAGAAAGAATTAAATTGAGGTTTAAACTTGGCACTGGAAGGAATTGAAGTTTGGGGAATATATTGGCACTGGAAAGAATTGAAATTTAAAAAATAATAATTCGCAGTAAACATTTTGGAGTCACTTTGCCAGTCATTTTGGAGTCATTTTCTTTGTCATTATCGGCTACAAAAGGCGAAACCACTCCACTTGTCTAAATATAAATGAAGATAAAGTTGATGCGAACTATAATTGAAGTGACATAGACAAAACAAGACACTTCACCAAATTGTTTACTGGGTTGTAGTCAATGGTCAATGGAAGGATCTGAAAATAAATATTCGGAAAATTCGGGACCAAATTCAGAGCACTATGAAAGAAAAATTAAAAATATATTAAATGGCTCAAACGATGCCGGATTGCATAATATTCCGAATTGTATAATGTCGGAGTAATAATAAAATAAAGACAATTGAAAAACATGTTCATTGTCGCGTTGCCATTCTTGGCCCCAGTTCGCAGCTACATAATTTCACCTAATTAAAGAAATTAATTCTGCATATAATACAATAGATTTAATTGGTTGTCTACCAATACATATTTCAAAAGTGTTCGGAAATTTAACCGCTACAGATCACTAGCCTGCTTAATCTGCTACCTACCCTTAGTAATCTTTACCAAACTAAAAAGTTACTTCTTTTTAAATTCGTTAGAAATGAAAAAAAGCAAAACTGGTGCAAAACTTTAAACAGAATCAAAAAACTGTATTATTACATTTAAATACACGTTGTTTTTTTGTAAAACTTATTTATGCTCTCTATTTAGTGTAATTATAAATTAAAGAAAATGAAAACATTTTTATGTCGATATGATCTATTTCATATTGGATAAATGAACGCAATGGTAGAAGAAAGGGGATAAAATAAGAATTGAAGCAGCGAGAAGAGCAGTAAGATTTGATTGCAGATGTGTCTTTCTTTTGGAAAAGGAAAAGAAAGGGAATTACAAAGAAGAAGAATAATGGTACATAGTTTTACTTTTACATAAAAAACAACGTGTATCAAATTTGTTGTGCGGTTCTTTTCGTATATTCTTTTTTAAAGAGATATTTTTACGTCGTCGTTTAATATTCCACATCTATTTATAAAAAAAAAAAGAAAAAACAAAAAAAGAAACAAAAAGGTATACAAACAAAAAAAGAAAAATTTTAAACTTATAAACTTACATTTATTTGAAAGTAAAATTACTATAAATTATAACACTTATAAAATAATTGTATAAATATATAATACACAAATTACTATCTATTACAAAATAAAATTCTCTTGCTTATCACAAAAGAAAAATTACACGTAAAAATGTTATCACAAAATACGAAGAAATGTAAAATAGCTTATAAACTTAAAAATAAACTAAACAGATTTTCCGTTAATATAAAAACAAAGCACGCAACTACTCGCACAGAGAATAATGAAACTGCATTTTTGCTGCTGCACATTTACTCTTGCATAATTAGCCCGTGCTTATCTCCAGATAAAAACGCAATAGTGCACCAACCAGTAATAAATAAAAACAAAACTAACGCCTAATAATAATACATGCTGATTTCAAATGAACAATCTCATTATTTATCAATAAAATAATAGAACTTTGTACTTCATAAATATAAACACGCAAAATTACAAAAGAAAAACATTTGTTAAGAGTAAAAATAAATATTAAAGAAGTTTTACATATTGAAATGTTAAAATTATTCAACGTTGCAATGATTACTGCAATAAATTGCGGCAACTTATTGCTTATTAACAACAATTATTAAAAACTACGTACAATGTAAGTATATAGAATCGCAATGGTAGACAAATTTACAAGGTGCGCAAGTAACTTGCACGATTTATTGCAATAATGTTTTAAAGATATAAAATTTCAGCCTTAATTATAGAGGTACTTCCTAATCCTAACCTATAATTTATAATAAATATATTTCTTTTATCTTAAAATTAATAAGTTAAATTAAGCACTTATAATTAATTTTAAGAAATAGATATTTTGCATAATTGTTTTAAAAGTATTTATCGGCTAAATGTAAACTTTATGTGTTTTATTTTATGTAAAATATATAGCTATATTGCTTTTATATGATTAGAAGATTTATTAATATATAATTACTTAAAATCTATTTTAAAAATGTAATTTAATGCGGGCCATGACACCAAGAAATACTTAAAATTACAACAAAATAAAATGAATTTATTTCATTGACTAAATATAAAATACTTAAGAGATCTTCAAAGCAGATTTCCATACATATTATATATATATACACATAAATATATATATAAGTTATATTACAATCGCTGTCTTATGTATAATATTATTTATAATTGTACAATCATCTTAACTAATTAAAATCAAAAAAATTCCAATACTTCTCTTAATTACTATTATCGATTTTTAATCTAAATCTATTTTTATACAACAATATATACAATAAAATACAAAAATATTTACAGAACTTTATCGGGACTGGTTACGCAGAAAATCTGAAACAGAAATATGACGTCACTATTTGATAGATTATTGTGAATTAAAATATGTATTTATCTAAGCATTTATAAAAATAAAAAAAAACTGACATAACTACAAGTCATATGTATTTGTATATGTTAATATGTTAATCGATTTTATATATTCAGAATAATTAGATGTGATATATTTTATGCTTGCCTATCATTTATGACATTCTACCGATGAGGCTTACATCTTATGAACACGACAACTACCTTAATTGTGTTTATGACAATGTAAAGCACTGTTCGAGATATACCACAAATCACCTGTGAGAAAGATAGCAATAAAAATAAAACATACCTGACACATATACTGGTTTTCTTTCCTTTTTTCTATGATCATCTGAAATAATAAATGAAATAGTTAATACGATGTTAATACGTTAATAATTGGACATTTAAGACATTTAAGAGTACTGAGTTTATATATAATCCGGACAAAATAAACATATGAATTAGCTATATTTCGCATACAGCTGAAAGTTGGTACGCAATATCTCAGGAATGGTGATTCTTAGAAAAAAAGTATAACAACAATTTTTGTAGATAATTTCATGATCTACAACTTTGGTCTGATCTATTTTTATGATAAAACTTACCGTTTACCGTAAAAATTGGAAAAACCATTTTTATTGACTTTTGATCTTGAATAACTTTTTATGCAGACGTGCGATCGGTGAGGACTTTAAGTATTTTATTTGTAATAATGTCCCCAAGGAGTATACCAACTTTCAGCTCTATGCAAAATATAGCTAATTTACCAATATTTTATTGTTTATTTTCACCGAATTAAAACCTTTAGCAATTTTGTTCCTTACCTGAGTGACGAGAGTTCCGCAACGCTTCTAGAACAGCCTGGTTTGAAAAGTCGTTGGGTAGGTCCCATGAGTCCCAACGTGGAGATTCAGCAACGGGAGGTTTTCCACTTCTGTCAGTGAAAGTTTTTGATGTTGTTGTGGTTCTTGCACTGAGACTAAAAGAGTCCATATACCGTCCATCTCCCTCTTCTTTTCTTCTAGAAGCATTTACATCGATGCTTCTACTTTGCTGATGCAAAGTCTCCCCAAATCTTGTACTGGTGCTACTGCTAGCACGGGCACTGATGCTAGTAGCACTAGTGCTTGTCCTATTACTCGTTGACCTGAAGGGAATATTTTGTTGCCTTCTATTTCTTAAAGGGCTAGTGCTACTACTCTCTTCCGTAAATCTGTAGTAATCTACTTTTGATGATGACGCTAGGGATGATGTCAAGGATGATGATAATTTTGTAGACTCCCTTCTGAATGAAGTAAATGTTGGATTTTCAGAATTTTTCACTAAATCAAACAACTCGTCTTGTTTTAATTTCTTAGCAAGCACGTCATAGTCTTCTGAATGTTGTCGTTTTCTTGATGTGAGCTCTTGAGTCATTGTTCGGGATACATGAGTAGTTTGGGAGATCTGTTGGGCGCCTGTTGTTCTTGAAACATGGGTGATGTGAGACATTGCTGCTGTATGAACGGTTTCTTTAGTGCTGCTGTAACAACTTCGACTAGATTCTCTTGAATATCTGTCAAACGATGGATCTGCTATGATAGGCTTAAGGGTTGGTTCGTAAACTTGTGAAAATCTTGGCGGCGATGTCTTAACAGGCACTGGTTTCGGCACAAATCGCACTATAGGTTTAGGAATGACAGGTATATGCACTGGCCTCTTTTCAGGCAATGATTTCTGTTGTGGATATGCCAATTTTGGTAAAGGTCTAATCGATTCAGAAGGTTCAATTGTAGGTGATGACCTCTTTTGGACTACTGGTTTTGGATGCGGATTTTTATTTTTTTGTAAAGGTTCTCCCATTATAACTTCGGAAGATTCAATTTTAGGCGGTGTCATCTTGGTCAATGGCTTTTCTACTGGAGATTTCATTTCTGGTAACGAATTTATAAGTAAAGACCTCTTTGGTGGTAACTGCTTCTGTAGTGGTAATTTTATTTCTGGAGAAGCAGCACCACGTCCTACATGTTCAACATCTACAACTGCAGGTGGAGTCTTTTTTTGAGGTAACAGTCTTTGAAGTGGTGATTTAATTTCTGGAGAAATTCTGGGCACTACATATTTCAGATGTTCAGCTGTTGGCGGTGACCTCTTAGGTGGTAACTGCTTCTGTAACGGTAATTTTATTTCTCGTGAAGTACTACTCTTTGCAAGTTCAAGATCTTCAAGTGTAGGTGGCGTTTTTCTTTGAGATAACGGCATTTGAAGTGGTGATTTAATTTCTGGAGAAATTCTGGGCACTACATTTTTCAGATGTTCAGTTGTTGGTAGTGACCTTTTTGGTGGTAACTGTTTCTGCAATGGTAATTTTATTTCTGGTAAAGCACTATTCCTTGCAAGTTCAAGATCTTCTGGTGTAGGAGGCGTTTTTCTTTGAGGTAACGGCATTTGAAGTGGTGATTTCATTTCTGGAGAAATTCTGGGCACTACATTTTTCAGAGGTTCAGTTGTTGGTGGTGACCTTTTCGGCGGTAACTGCTTCTGCAATGGTAATTTTATTTCTGGTGAAGCACTACTCCTTGTAAGTTCAAGATCTTCAGGTGTAGGAGGCGTTTTTCTTTGAGATAACGGAATTTGAAGAGGTGATTTCATTTGTGAATAAATTCTGGGCATTGCATTTTTAAAATGTTCATTTGTTGGGGGTGTCCTCTTTGGGGGTAAATGCCTTATTTCTGGTGAAGCACTACTACTCGCAAGTTCAATATATTCAGCTGTGTTTGACGTCTTTCTTTGAGGTAACGGCTTTTGATGTGGTGATTTAATTTCTGCAGAAATTCCGGGTAATGCATTGTTAAAATGTTCATTCGATGATGGTAGAATCTTTAAAGAGTTTAAGTTTTTCTTTAAAGAAGTTGTAAGCAATGTACTCTTTTGATATTCATTTGTAGTTGGCGGTGTCTTTATAGGTAACGAGTGTTGTTTTGGTGATTTCATTTCTGGTGAAGTTCCATGCACTGTAAGATTAAGATTTGCAGCAATAGATGGCGACCTCTTTTGAGATAGTGAAATTTGTGAAGGTAATTTTACTTCTGATGTAGATCCGTATATCAGAAGTTTAGACTGATGGTTTGTATGTGGTGAATTCATTGACAGCAACTGTTTTTGTAAAGATTCGTGTACTACAGTGTAAGGTTGCGCCATTGTAGGTGGCGTCCTCTTTTGAGGCAATGGATTTTGTGGAGGTAATTTAATTTCCGAAGTAGATCCACACACCACAAGCTTAGGTGACAACCTCTTCAGCGGTAACTGGTTTTGTAATTCTGATTTCAATTCTGGTGGAAATTCAGGAACTACACGTTCAAAACCTTCAGTTGTTGGTGGTGTCCTCTTTTGAGATAACGGGTTTTGTGCAGTTGATTTTATTTCTGTTGTAGATTCACGCACTGAAAGCTTAGAACGTTTATTTAGGGACGATGACGTATTTGGAGATAATGGCATCTGTAGTGGTGATTTCATTTCCGGACATTCATTTGCAGAGGGTGGTCTCTTTTGAGGTAGGTGCTTCTGCAGTTGTACTTTTACTTCTGGTGAAGTTTCACGCACAGTAGATTGAGGAAGTTGAATTGTTTTTGCCGTCCTCTTTTGAAGCAGTGGTGTTGATGGTGGAGATTTTAATTCTGGTAAAGAGCAATACAATACCAGCTCAGGTGGTTCAACTGCAGATGGTGTTCTTTTAGAGTATACTGTTTTCGGTAATGGAGGTGTCAATTCTGGTAAAACAGCATGATCTAAATTTTCAGAAGGTTGAAGTGTTGTTGGCGATCTCTTTTGGGGCAATGATATTGGTAATACAGATGTTGATTCTGGTAAAGATCTATGTAGCACCAATTTAGGAGGCTCCGCTTTAGATGGTGATTTCTTAGAATATATTAACTTTGATAATGGAGATTTCAATACTGGTAAAGTTTCGCACTCAACATATTCAGAATTCTCAATTGACGGGGGCGTTTTCTTTTGAGGTAATGGTGGTAAAGGAGATTTAGTATCCGACGAAGATATATGTGATATAGGTTGCGTAATTTCACGTGGTGACATATTTTTAGGCAAAGATTTCGGTAAAGATGTCTTTATTAAATCTGTAGAAATTTTAGAATGTTTTTCAAGTTTTGAAATGTTAGGAACAGAAGACTTTTCTCCTTTTGTAAGTATATTTTCTTCTTTTGTATTTATGTCAATTTTTTTTGTATATAAATCTTCTTGTTTTGTTTGTACACCATCTTCTTTTGTTTGTATGTCATCTTCTTTTGGTTGTATGTCATCTTCTTTTGTATGTATGTCTTTAGTTTTTAATTGTGTTTCTTCTGGTGTAAGATCATCACTTCTAGGTGAGGAATCTATTTTAGCTTTTGGAGATGGTTTAATATTTAGTGATAGAGTATCCGAAGATGCAGATGAAACATCAGTGATAACTTCATTTGTTAATTTAGGTTTCTTGATAACAGGTTCTTCTTCTTCTTTTACTGGATTCAATAATAAATTAGTTTTCTGATTATACAATACCGCCACTTTTCGTTTAAGGTCAGGTTTCGTAATATTATCGCCTGTATTCTGTGCTTCTTGTGAACATGGTGATTTATTATTTTCAACATGATCCGTTACTGTGTGTTCAGAATGAACCTTTCCTTCTTCAATATTTTTATTACCATCAGAAAATGATGTATTTTTAGTTTCACTTATGTTAGAATTTTTAGCGGAATGAGGCTCTAATGTTGGTGTGGTCTCAATTGACAATGGAAATTGAACTTGAGTTTCTTCTGTCATTTCAACCGGAGCAGGAGTACCCATTGCTCCTTTGGGAACAATATCTTTTGTCAGTGAACTATTATCATGTATTAAATTTACATTTTTAGGTGATTTTATTTGACTGTCAACATCGATACATGGTGGTGATAATAAATCTGGCATATCCAAAATTTTAAAATGGTTTGAATTATCTTGTAGAGGTACATGTTTAATAGGTACAATTTTCAAAGAACTCGTTTGTGATTTGTCAACTTTATCATTAACTTGTGTGTTTTGAACTTGCTTAATTGTATTATTTTCCATACACGGAAGTGCTACTTTACGTTTACTGGCTGGCACTCTGGAAGGAGTAATATTTCTAAGAGGTGTTACCACTTTTACTGGTTGCGTTTTCTTTTTCTCGTTCAATAATTTTAATTTTTTGTATGTCTCGAAGCATTTCGATTTCTTAATTTGATTTTCTTCCTTAGAAACTTTCTTTTCTTCTTTTTTACGCTTTTTTATTTCCATATCAGATTCATTAGAATATTGAGTAGATGGAAGACTTGCAGTTTCCTGTATATTTTCAGTGGCGCAGACATCATTATATGTAGAATGAAATATTGGTGTCTGGTTATATGCCGTACACACATTACTATACGAAGATGGTACAGTTGGAATTTGATTATATACGGTGCATCCGTTATAGTTTAGGGGTGAAATGACGGTTGCTTGTAATCCTTGATTCTGTTGAATGTATGCATTATAGCTTAAGGGTATCTGATTCTGTCCAGTGTAAACATTATTATAGTCGGAAGGATCAGACATAGCAGAGGCTAGAGGTATCTGATTCTGTACGTTGTAAACACTATTACAGTCGGAAGATGCAGCAATACCGACTGGTAGTGGTATCTGATTCTGATCATTACAAACGTTAATATAACTTGAAGATGCAGCAATACCGACTGGTAGTGGTAACTGATTCTGATCATTACAAACATTAATATAACTTGAAGGTGCAGCAATAGCGGTTGCTAGTGGTATCTGATTCTGATCATTACAAACGTTAATATAACTTGAAGATGCAGCAATACCGACTGGTAGTGGTAACTGATTCTGATCATTACAAACGTTAATATAACTTGAAGGTGCAGCAATAGCGGTTGCTAGTTGTATTTGATTCTGTTCATTGTAAACACTATTACAGTCGGAAGATGAGATAATACCGGCTGATAGCGGTAACTGAATCTGATCATTACAAACAACTAGTGGTACTTCCTGATTCTGGTGAGTGTATGCATTATTATACATTAAAGGTGAAATAGAGGTTGCAAGTTGTGGCTGATTATGTGGAATGTATGCATTATTATAATTTGAAGGTGCAGCAATAACTGTTGCAAATGGCATCTGCCTTTGTTTATTATCTACACTGTCTAAGGGTAAATTACTCGCTGAAATTGCACTCTGATTCTGTTCGGTGGACTTATTCAGATCAACCAAGTAGTTGTCAGAGTTAATAATAGCTTTCCTTGCATTTGCCAACACTTCGACTAAATTATTTTCGTATCGTTTTTGTATCAATGTAAGTAATGGCTTTGGAATGTATTCGTTCAAACCTGCACATATGTCGATAAAAGAATTATCATAGTTTTTAAATGGAAGTAATTTACCTTTACCAGAGGATGCTATGAGTTCTTGTAAGGTACGTTCGGTAAGTGTTTCTGTGTAAATATGCGATATATGTCGCTCGCAATGCGACGTGCTTTTGGAATTGCGTACTTGCGTTCGTACACATAAACTGATTTCATGAACCCTCTCCTCCACTTCCTCTTCCTCGTCTAGATTTAATAGCTCCCGTTTATTTTTGAAAACGTCTGAACGTATCTTTGGTTGAATAGTTTCCATAGCCATGCAATTTTTAGGGTGGAAATTTGATAATTCATCACTAACCAGTGGAGACAACTCATTCAAATATGAAATTTCACGTTTAGCAATAATGTCATTTTTATTTGCACTAGGCATAGGAACTCCACCGATCATACAATCCCGCTCACGATCCTTAATAAGTGGTAGACAAAGTTTATCGTTTGCTATCGCACAAATTTCTTCAAAATCACAGAAGTTAATCAAGTCATCAAGAAATGGTGCATTGTCTAATAGTTCTGACATATTTTCGAATAACGTATCCTCAAATTCAAATTTACTAGGATCCTCCAAGAAATCCATGAAAGGGTCTTTTTTGGTATCACTTTCACTTCCAATACCATCTGAAGATTCGTTTTGAACAACTGCAGCATTACTTGGAGCTCGATTTTCACATTCCGCGAAATTTTCATTTTGAGTCAACACTTCATTACTAAGTTCACTAATATGTTTGCTAGTGTCTTCCATAATTAACTTTGTGAAATCTTCCTTTTTTGAATTGGATTTATTTGCTGCATTTTCATCATTAGTATCCTCCATATCTACAATTTCTTGTAATATATCAGTAGTATGATTAATTTTATCATATTCACAACTATCTTTACCTGATTCAACGCTCTTTAAGACAGCCTCAAACTCTTCAATATCTTTCTCTGGTGATAAAGTTTCAATAGTCTCTGTGCTACTTGAATCCATTCTGTTATATTTTTCAGAATCGTTTAAGTCACTACATGGTGACGATAATGTTGATACGCCTGAATGAGATGCCACTTCTTGATTTTCTACTACAGATTCTACGCTCATTGGTTCTGTGATTGCGTATTGCAGTTTATTCACATTCGCTAAGTCACTAGGCTCAGCTACAGACGAATCCGTTTTGGTTGGCGAAGAATCTACAGGAATAGCAACAGTAGAATTTATTTTATTTTCATTATCGGATTCCATGGGTTTTTCAGAATTGTTTAAGTCACTATATGGTAACGATAATGTTGATACGCTTGAATGAGATGCCACTTCTTGATTTTCTACTGCAGATTCTACGCTACCCGTTTCTGTAATTGTGTATTGCATTTTATTCACATTCGCTAAGTCACTAGGCTCAGCTACAGACGAAACTGTTTTGGTTGGCGAAGAGTCTAGAGGAATAATAACAGTCGAATTTATTTTCTTTTCAATTTCCATGGGTTTTTCAGAATTGTTTAAGTCACTATAAACTGAAGTTATTGTTAATACGCCTGAATGAGATGCCACTTCTTGATTTTCTACTGCAGATTCTACGCTACTTGGTTCTGTGATTGCGTATTGCAGTTTATTCACATTCGCTAAGTCACTAGGCTCAGCTACAGACGAATCCGTTTTGGTTGGCGAAGAATCTACAGGAATAGCAACAGTGGAATTTATTTTATTTTCATTATCGGATTCCATGGGTTTTTCGGAATTGTTTAAGTCGCTATATGCTGAAGGTATTGTTGATATGCCTGAATGAGATGCAACTTCCTGATTTTCTACTGCAGATTCTACGCTACCCGTTTCTGTAATTGTGTATTGCATTTTATTCACATTTGCTAAGTCACTAGGCTCAGCTACAGACGAAACAGTTTTGGTTGGCAAAGAATCTAGAGGAATAGCAACAGTGGAATATATTTTCTTTTCATTATCGGATTCCATGGGTTTTTCAGAATCGTTTAAGTCACTATAAGCTGAAGTTATTGTTGATACGCCTGAATGAGATGCAACTTCCTGATTTTCTACTACAGATTCTAAGCTCATTGGTTCTGAGATTGCGTATTGCAGTTTATTCACATTCGCTAAGTCACTAGGCTCAGCTACAGACGAAACCGTTTTGGTTGGCGAAGAGTCTAGAGGAATAGCAACAGTGGAATTTATTTTCTTTTCATTATCGGATTCCATGGGTTTTTCAGAATTGTTAAAGTCACTATATGGTGACGGCTCTGTAATTGTGTATTGCAGTTTATTCACATTCGCGAAGTCACTAGGCTCAGCTACTGACGAAACCGTTTTGGTTGGCGAAGAATCTAGAGGAAGAACAACAGTGCAAATTATTTCTTTTTGATTATCGGATTCCATGGGTTTATCATTAATGTCTTTATGTAGAACTGAAAGATCGACTGTATTTATTAGTTCAGAAGGAATTTCTACAGCGATCTCCGAAATATTTTGAATATCGTCGTCTATTGGTTTGTCTGTAGTGTTCATATATGGCGAAGATAATGATTTTATTGATGTAAAATCGGTTTTTTTCTTACTTCTCTGTTTGGATGGCGGACTGCATCTATTGTTATACACAATAGATTTTAAATTTTCTTCAACATTTTTGGTCACAGTATTACATTGATCTTGACTGAATGTTACACACGTTAATTCATTTTCTGTACTTTTATTAAATTTGTTAATGTCTGTATGTTTTTCTTCTGATGATATTGATTCTTCTTGATTTGGAATTAATGGCATGCAGAGTTCCGATTGATTCTTCTGAACAATATTATCTAATATTTGCATTTTACTGATTGTTGTCGTACTGACGTCATCGTTTTGAGATTGTTCTAAAGCAGGCGTACTTTCTAACACACTACCTATATCCGGGAGAATGGGTGGCTTATTACATGTTTCAACATCCATAGAAGCAGCATCCATTTTGTTATTATAAGTTTTCAATTCCATCTTATTTTGTGTTTGTAAATTTGATTCTGAATCTTCTGCTTCATATTGATTATCATTTTTTGTCGAGTTCAATAACCATCTTGCTTTTAATGATAGTGGTTTATTTGATTTTTGAGTTACCACAATCTTATCTTCTTGTTTACCAATTTCCGGACTTACTATGGACTTTGCTTGTTCAACCGTATTTGATTCTTCATTTTTTAATGGTGATATTTCTAATGATGAATCAGATAAAATATTTCGTTTCTTTGGTATCAGAAGTTTGTACGGTACTATTTCTGCTTTCTTAGTCGTAGTGGAATCTAATGTAACTTCGGATATATTTTCTTTCAGTGCGTGTGCAGTTTCTAATTTATTAGATCCTTCTGGTGGATTAGTTTGAAGTAAGTCGCTAACCATTGTGTATGGAGCAATTATTAGAGTACTCTTAGCTGAATCTTCTGGAATCTCTTGTGAAACTATAACTGAATTTTGAGCTTGTATCATTGGTTCCACAAAATAATCATTTTTCAACTGCAACTTTGGTTTGTATATCTGAGGTTTTTTAATAGCAGGCGGAAACGTTTTTAATTTCTTCTCTGTATTAATAGGTACACTTTCCTTAATTGATTTATTCTCATTCGGAATCTTCAGATTTGTTACTAAATCTGGTTTTAAAGTTTCATTCGTGTCAAATATAATACGTGCACGTTTCTTAAAGCGTTCTGGTTTAGTTAAAATTGGAGCATGGACTTCTAATGTATCTTTTGCTTCAGTTTCAAAGTTCGCAGATTTCTTGGCAGTGATTGGAGTGATTAACTTGGCATTTTTAGATTCAGCCTGCTCATTTAACAATGACTCTTTTGTTCTTTCAATATTTTCAAAGAAATTGACATTATTTGGCAGAGATGACATACTTTCTACTTGAATAAATTTGGCAGAGTCTAGTACTGTGACGTCCTGCTTAAACAGTTCTAAATGAGGAACTGCAATTGTATCTGAAACTTTAATTCTGTCAGTAGACAGACTTGCTGATGTAGATAAATCTGAGATCTGATTTGTGATTTCATCCGTCTTTATTTTTTTATTTGCTGGTACTAATTGTATTTTATTTTTTTCCACATTATTTGATTCTAATGCAATACGCTTTTTTATGTTTGTATCATCTGTTACATTCGAAAAATTCACTGGTTTTGCTTTTCCTTGATTGTATTGATTTGTGTTCTTAGAAATGACGAATATTTTATGTTTAATGCCCTTGTGTTCAATAAAAGTAGAAGCGCATTGCTTTTTTGATTTAGGATACTCATCAACAGGCTTTACTACAGTTATTGAAGGACCTCTAGATTTACCAATCACATGTAGATTGTGATTATTTACGACTTCACTGGACATAGTACAGTCAGCAGACTTCACAGATGTTGATAGCGAATTTATCGTTTCAGAAGTACTTACAATTTTGTTTGATGTAGGAAGAAAATCCATTTCATCTAAACTGGTTTCACTTATTGTTGAAACAGACTGTGGTGACGATATCGGTACAAATACTTCCACTAAATTATCATTACATTTTTCAGTTTGTGTTGCATTATTAATAATTTGTGGTTGCTTCTTATTTTCCAAAAAATTCACTCCGTCTTTGTTTATTAATTTCTTATCAACTGCGTAAGATGACAACTGTTTTTCTTCAATATTTGTTTCAAGATTGGTATCCGATAAATCATCATCACTACAAAAATCACGACCATTACTAGGTGAAATAGCTTCGTACATACTGGTGTCGCAAATTTCGGCAACATTTTTTGTAATGTCAATAATATTATGCATTTCGGATTGTAATTTAATAGGACATTTGTCAGTAATATTAATTGTATCTTTTGATTGAATATTATCGTTGGATAAAGTAACGTTGAGCTCATCACTTTTATTAACGGTTAAATCAAGAACATCAAGTTCCTCTCTGGGTTTAGGAATTGACAACTGTAAATCATCCTTTTTAGTCCAACAGAAATCAAGCTGGTTTTCTTGTTGTGTGCAATTCAAAGTGCTCATTATTTTCTGTTTTATTACGTGATCGTAGGTTTTTTTAACCATATCTCTTTTTCCACAATGAGGAGACACATTTTGATTGGGTAGTTCAAATGATTCTTTTTTCGGAGAATTTTTAGGAAATGATTCAGTAACCAAACTTACGAGTTTATCTATCGAAAAATTACTTTTAATAAGTGGCAGAGGTTCGTCTTCTTTGATTTCAGGCACTTCATGAACAGCTTCCTTGTTGACTTTCTCTTCATCATTAGTTGAAAGTTCAAGCATTACGTCCTTACTGACGGATTTTACAGGACTGATTAAATCTTTCTTCTTTACTATTTTATCTAATGACTTCGAATCAACAGGATCAGAAGTGACGATTTCTGTTCTATGAATCAACGGAAGATTTTCATTCACATTTTGAACAATTTCCATTTTCCTTATTACTTGAGGTGGAACGCAGATTTTCGAAGCAATTCTAGGTACTTCTGTCTTAAAATTATCCACATTAGAATGTGAGCTTTTAATTTTCTCAGAAGTATTTGCAGACTTTCTTTTAGGTACAATCATAAAGTTTAGTGGATCCTTCTTTTTAAATTTAGGCAAATTTAATAAAACTTGATCTAAAGATGAAGACGAAGAAGTATGATCAATATTATTTGTCTTTATTTTCAGGTCTATACACTCTTGGCCTTTATGTATACTTTTCAAATTATTGACGACACTGTTATCCACAGAATGAGTAATGGTGCTATTAGTAACTTCTGGAATACTATTTAATGCATCTTTAGGTGGCACTACTATTCCAATAGTCTGATTAGTATTCTTATCGAACGATTGCGTGTTATTAGAAGTAATATCTGAATCTTTATTTATTGCAACTTCGAGATTAGGTGGAGTAGAAGAAATTTTAATAGGACTAACAAGAAGTATGCTAGTTTTATTCATTTTTAGCATATCTGTGGCATTACTATTTACCGTTTTGGATTCCGTATTAATACTGTTCGACATGTTTTCTGCTTTACAACATTTTTGTTTATCATCTGTTATAAGTTGTGCACTATCAAGATGATTAACTTTTTGGGTGCATGTTTCAGATTTCGTAATTTCGGCTGAGGTAGTTTTTATTTCAGTATAAGTCAGATTTAAAACTGGTGATATAATTACTGGTGCTTCGGTTTCCGTAATTGATTTGATTGACTCTACCTCCTTACGTTTAAGTAATTTAGAAACTATATCCTCAATATTTTGTCGATATTTGGGAGCATCTAAAGTTTGTGGAGGTGATTTTGCTTCTATGTCAATTATTAATTCCTCGTCATCATCTTTCAACTCATCAAGATAAGAGCGATTTGATATACGTTCTCCTACATTCACATTTGATTGAGAATTGTTAGTAGACAGTTTTGTCAAATTTTTAGAACTTTTATTTAAAATTTCTTCATTATTCTCAATTTGTTTACAAAGTAATTGTAATTGCGAATTATCAATATCCGGCAAGCTTCGGGGCAATTCGTTCAGAGGTATCTCTCTTCGTGATATGCTTACCTGTTCAGCAATTTCACAAGCAAGAGCAAACCTGTTCCGTTTTGTGCCAATAGGTGCGTCCGTACTAGCTTTTATTTGTGACTGCAAAAATTTATTAGTTGATTCAACTATCGTTCTTTCACTATTAATTAATTTGAGTTGCTTCTTGGGTGGAAGTACCTCAACTTCAATATCATCATTTAAAATACTAGCGCTTTGTACTTCGCGATTTTTACTTCTTTTTCGCTTTTTGTCGGATGGTTTAGTTTCTTCTATGATGGATATAGGAAAGGAAGATTTAGAGCTTCGTAAAGAGTAAGGTTTCTTAACAGGATTTTTTTTCCTTTGCTTCTCAGATTTAGTTGTTTGATTTGTAATCGGAGTTATAGAAAGTTCATTACTAATTTTAATGGACTGACTTTTTTCAGGAACTAGTTTTATCTTATCGGGACTACGTTGCTGGTATATTCTTTCTATACTTTTAGACAACTTAGATGTTTCTTTTGAACCTTGTATTGCAAGTTCTTTTTCTCGACGTTGTAAACTAGCCATTGCTAACAGATCTAAATTTGACTGCGACCAATGTGTTACTTCTACTTCTGCAATAGGTGTAACAGTAATGTCAATTTTATCAATGGGTTCTAATATGTTTGCACATTTTTCTTCTAATTTATCTTTCACACAAGTAATTGTAACTACAGGTTTTTCTTCCACAGTCTGTGTTTGCAAAGGATGAATTATATTTTTCACATTTTTCTTGGTCAAATGCAATTTTGTTTCCAAATTCTGTTTTAGTATTTTATTCTTCAATTTTACAGGTTTGGCTTCTTTTTCTACCACTAGTTCTTTCCTTTCACTTCCATCTTTTAAAGGTATTTTAGGAGATGTATCAACTTTACACAATAAAATGTCGTCTATTATTTTACGTTCCACGATTACTTCATTTACTATATCATTTAACTCATCTTTCTTCTTAGCTGGTTCATCTGCCAGATCAATGGATTCAGTACGTGAAGATTCTTTAACCAATAATTCTGGTTTATTCAGCGCAGAATTCACTACTGAAATATCAGAAGGAATTCCTGCTGAAGGTTTTGGTTGAAGACAGAAATAACTTAAAATATCAGCTGATTCTGATTTATTGGAACTATCAAGAAGTTCTACATTTTTCTTTGGTGAGTCAATTGCCTTTATTTCTTTCTTTCTATTTTCTATTTCCATTCGGGTTGATATTGGTATAGAATCTACACTATCTTCACTAAAAGTTAAATCCATTTGCTTTACAATATCTAAGTTGGTACTCTTCTTATTATTTTTGTTTCTTGGTTTATCAGTTTGACTTCTCGTTGCTCTTCTTGGACTGAATGTTTCTTGGAACTTACGCTCTTCATTGTAATTTATACATGACTTCCTGCGCGTGGTAATTTTCCCAATAGCTTCCTCAATAACTTTCTCAATAACACGTTTGGCACCTTTTTTAGTTTTTTTCTTTTCATGCTTTTTACTTTGAATACCTAGCTTCTGTATTGTCGCGGCAATGGGTTCCTCTATTGTACTTTTATCCATTGATTTGTTAACAGTAATTGGTTCTGGGTTGATATTACTGTTTTGTAAAACTGCGGTTAACTTTTTGGAAGGCTTGCGCCCTCTCTTCTTGTTTTGTGAAACATCAACCGAAACTTTCTTGTATAAGATATCCAAATCTGCAGATAGTAAATTTGACTTAATTTGATTAGTTTGTGTTGTTTTAGTCTGTATAGAACCTTCTAATTTTGTCATTTTTACTAAAAGTCCTTGAGTTTCCTTTGAATCTAATTCAGTTACTTGTATTACATCATCTCTTTTACTTTTATAATTACATTTCTTATTTGTTGCATTATTGTTTTTAACTTTTGTGAATCGTTTTTTACCTTTTCTTCTTTTTCGTTTAATATTTAATCTACTAGATGATGCTTTAGTTTTTCCGATCTTAACGTCATTCTTATTATCTATACAATCTTGACTTTGTATTTTAAGATCATCTAGAACATTGATGTTATCAGAATGTAAATTATTCACAGCTTCACAAAGTGTCAATAATCCTATCTTTGAGTCAAGTTTATTATTCGGAGTAATAGTTTTAGTTACATCCAAGCATAGTTTGTCTGTGTTTAAAAGGTTCGCCTTTGGTTCTATTAATTTGAAAATGTTGGATGAAGTTTCTACATTACTTATTTTATGTTCCAATGACATATCCACAACAGGATTTAAGTCATTTTCAGTATTTGATTCAATGATAGAAATCTTTTGTTCTAGCAATATCTCTTTAATTTCTGATGAAACAATTTCGGGAAAAGATTTCGACTCAATATCGTCAATAACTTCTTTATCGCACCCTATATTGCTAAAATCAAATTGAGAAGATGGTAATGGAACATTCTTTTCTGATGGAGTTGTAATACTTTCATCTTGCACATTATCCACATCAATTCGCAATTTGGTAGAAGATGCCGGCTGTTTAAAATCATTTGTTTGGATTACCGAATTACACACCTCCGGAACAGATGTTTCAGCCACTATTGTTATATTTGAAGAATTCTCCTTGGTTCTCATTTTAGAAGTTTTAGTTTTAAACGTTATATCTTCAGAATCTCCAACAATAAGTGTATAATCTGGTTTTGAAAATTCATTTTTGTAATTATTTGGTTCCAGTAATGACATGAGTTCTATATTATAAAAAAAGCTCATATCATTTACAGGATTACTATTACTTTGAATTGTTTGTACAGATAATGGTAAATTACTTTCACATATATTCTTATTAGAAACTTCAAAATTTGTTACACTTTCCATGTTTTCATTAATTATTACACTTCCTTTTGAAATACTTTCAGATACATCTAAACCGCAACTTGTTGCATTTTCACTGGTAATTACATTTTCGGTTGTAGATATTTCCTCACATTCTTTGTCGTCCATTTTAATTACAACATCCTGATTCTTCAATGATATATTTGGCTCGATGATTGGAATATCAACCACATTCTCTATTACTTCCGAAGTTTCGTTTGACGCATTAATCAAATTATGTTTTTCAACGTTAGATCCTACTAATATCTGTGATGTAACATTATCATGTTTCACTAAAGTCTCATCGGGCTGGTTTTCAGAAATATTTATATCTTCGATTAAATTACATTTGACGTTATTTTTCTCTTCATTTTGAATCACGTTCATTTCTAGTAAATTATTTTCGGAGTGTTTACATGTCTTATCTTCGATCAAAATGTTTCTAGTTATTTCTTGATTCACATCTTCGTTTATATTTACAACAACACACTTTCCAATGTCTTCCGATTCATTTAATTCCATAACCAAAGGTATTTCGGTCGTAATTTCTTGGTTGGTTTCATCCGACTCAATAGCAGTCGAAGATACTTCCAAATCAACGCTTTTAATATTAAAATGTAACACATCCTGTTCATTTGCAGTAGTTTCAACTGCTAAATCAGTTACAGTGCCAGCACTTTCAGGATTATCAACTTTTTCAATTAATTCACATACGGCTTTGATTTCTCTTAAATCATTATCTTCGCGTTTAACAACGGCAGTTGACCTAACATAATTTTCCTTTTGTTCAATCAGCAACTTTTCCTCAACTTCTGTTTGTAGATGATCTGTATTACTATCGCGTGGCGATTTCTGTTCAAAATGATGAATTTCTTCTTCAAAAATTTTGCTTTCGGTATCTGTTTGAATATTTTGACTTAACTGAACTTGTTCATCAAATTCTTCCTTTGCACCTTCAACATCACTCCTATTTTCTTCAACTGTTTTAGTATCCATTAATTGAGTGTCCGTTGTTTTAATTGAACATGATTCTTGATGCACATCCACAGTCACCACGTTGATATTTTCATCTGTAGATTCATCTTCTCTATCTGACAATTGTTTACTAACAGACTCTATCACATTAGAAGACTCCATTGGATTTGTTTCAGCTATTTTTCTATTACTTTCAGAATCTACTATCTCTTGAAATTTTGTTTCTGCACTTACAGTTTCTTCGGAGATTTTATCAGTAGATCTACAGGCAATAAATGTTTGTATTTCCTTATTAAGTTCATTTGCCTTTTGAGATAATATTTCGCACTCGACTACTTCAACGCATGAATCTTCTAGTAATTCTGGCGTGTCATAAGAAATAATTTCTGATTCATTTTCCACTATTGAACATTTACTTGCCCCATTAATAGTCAATTCATCCGGTGTAACTTCATTATTTTCTTGGTCGACTGGTAAGACACTATTTGAATGCAAGACCTCCACTTGAGAAACTGTTTCAAGTTCTGGTTTAATTTCGGATTCAATATGTATTATTGAACTTACATTCGTATCACTAATAGTTATTTCCTCAGAGGTAATTTCGGTGCTCGTTTGTTCAATTGGTAATATTTTCTCCTCCTCCACTCTTAGTGATTCATTTTCTATTAATGAAAAGTCATTAGCGACACTAACAGCTGTGCTTTGCTCAGATAGTAATACACTATCGGATGTTTTGGAATCAATTACCTCAGCCTCAACTTCACTTACTAATTCATTTTCTATTGATTGAAATTGATTTGTATCACTAATAGTAATTTCTTCCGATATAACTTCAATATTTTCTTGGACTTGTAATACACTGTCAGAAAACAAGATCTGCGGTTCTGCAACTACTATTTCAAGTTCTGATTCACTTTTCGGTTCATTATGCATTAATGAAATTTCATTTGCAACACTAACAATAATTTCTTCCGGTGTAACTTCAATATTTTCTTGCTCTGTTGGTAATACACTGTCGGAATGCAAGAAATTCGTTTTAGAAGCTATTGTTTTAAGTCCTGATTCAATTTTAGGTTCATTATGAATTAATGAACTTTCATTTGCATCACTAACAGTCATTTTTTCTGAGATAATTACTATGTTTTCTTGCTCGGGTGGTAATACACTATCAGCTGGTTTTGATTCAATCATCTCAGGCTCTACTTGAATTATTAACTCATTTTCTTTTGATGGACATTCATTTGCATTACTAGCAGCTGTTTCTTGAGATATAATTTCAATATTCTCTTGGTCAAGTGATAATACAGCTGCTTTAAAATTAATTACCTCAGCCTCTACTTCAATTAATAAATCATTTTGTATTAATGGATATTCATTATTTTCACTAGCAGCTGTAATTTCATTGTTCTCTTGCTCACATGGTAAGACACTCTCAGCTGCTTTGGAATCAATTACCTCAGCCTCTAATCCAATTACTAATTCACTTTCCATTGATGGATATTCATTTGCATCACTAACAGTTGTTTCTTGAGGGATGATTTCATTGATCTCTTGCTCAGATGATAAGACACTATCAGCTGCTTTGGAATCAATTGCCTCAGCCTCTAATCCAATTACTAATTCACTTTCCATTGATGGATATTCATTTGCATCACAAACAGTTGCTTCTTGAGGGATGATTTCATTGATCTCTTGCTCACATGGTAAGACACTCTCAGCTGCTTTGGAATCAATTACCTCAGCCTCTAATCCAATTACTAATTCACTTTCCATTGATGGATATTCATTTGCATCACAAACAGTTGCTTCTTGAGGGATGATTTCATTGATCTCTTGCTCAGATGATAAGACACTATCAGCTGCTTTGGAATCAATTGCCTCAGCCTCTAATCCAATTACTAATTCACTTTCCATTGATGGATATTCATTTGCATCACAAACAGTTGCTTCTTGAGGGATGATTTCATTGATCTCTTGCTCAGATGATAAGACACTATCAGCTGCTTTGGAATCAATTGCCTCAGCCTCTAATCTAATTACTAATTCACTTTCCATTGATGGATATTCATTTGCATCACTAACAGCTGTTTCTTGAGGGATAAAATCATTTATCTCTTGCTCAGATGATAAGACACTCTCAGCTGCTTTGGAATCAATTGCCTCAGCCTCTAATCCAATTACTAATTCACTTTCCATTGATGGATATTCATTTGCATCACAAACAGTTGTTTCTTGAGGGATGATTTCATTGTTCTCTTGCTCAAATGGGAAGACAGTATCTGCTGCTTTGGAATCAATTACCTCAGTCTCTACTACAATTTCTAAGCCACTTTCTATTGACATATAATCTTTTGCATCACTAACAGCTACATGTTCTTGGTCAAATGAAAATACATTATCAGTTGCTTTGGTGCCTTGTGCCTCAGCCTCTTGTTCAATTACTAATTCATTTTCTAATGAATATTCATTTCTATGAATAACAGTTTCTTTCGGAGAGGTAACTTCAATGTTCTCTTCCCGCTCTTTTAATAATACATAATCAGAATGAATCACTGGTGTTTCTGCAACAATTATCTCACCAGTTTCAAATGTTTCGGTCTTAATTTCTTCGGGCTGAGATATAGCGTCCGAATTAACGCATGGAAGAACATTATTACCATTATTATCTAATTGTTCAGATACAGTTTCTTCTGGCACATCTTCACCGTAATGAAATTCTTCTTCCTGTCCTTGAATTTTTAAATTTGTTTCCAATTTTGAAAATATGGTAAATGCTTCATTCTGTTCTAAGTCCCCACATTTAATTGAAGAGTTCTTAGAGTTGTCTTTTTGACTGTGTTCTATTGATTTTTCTACTGCTTCACTTTGTGCTTTGAATTTAGGTATAGTCTCTTCTTTTATTTCATTTATTTCAAAGTCATTTATCTTGTTTATAGATTGTCTGGTATTGTGAGAATCTTCTATAGTTATCACTGTTATCGCAGGTGTACAATCAGGTGCAACCACATTTATTTGTTCTTCTGCTATGGCTGATCCGGAGTACTTTAACTCTTTGGAATAAGTTTCCTCTTCATTGTCAGTAGCGATATGTACTGATTGGTCCAGTCTTTCATTAGATTGATTTTTTGAAGGTAATGATATAATGTCATCGAAGTTATTCACAGAACTTTCTAGTTGCTCTGATGCTACCGTTCCGACATTTTCTACAGGTTCTATATCTTGAGATATAACAGGTGGAAGTTCTTGCGCCTTTGATTCAGTTTCCAATTCTATATCACAAATTTCATGTTCATTTGATTCACATAGACTTTCAGATTCTTCTGTAACAACTAATTCTTCTGTGTGACCAACCTTATTTACAGCTTGTATATTTGTACAATTGATATCCTTTTCTGTCGGTATTGCTATAGAAGATTCGGCTTTAAATTGCGGTTGAACTTCGTAAGCTCTATCTGAAATGGTTTCGAATTTCTCTATCACATCGATATTAGAAGCAGTAGAAAGAATTGAAGCTCTTGTTTCAATTTCCTCTACAACTATGTTCTTTTGGGAAGATTCAGACAAATTTTCTAAAGAAATAATAGCACATGATGTTTCTGATATATCTTGAGACCTCTCAATTTCACTTTCCAAATCATCATCCATGCGTCTTAGGTCTTCGTGTACTTCTAAATCAGTATGAGCTATTACTTCTGAAGAGATAAAATGTTCCTCGTTGTCTGTGTTGGATACAGTTATTTCAGATGCATTAACGATCATTGGGGGTTCAAAGTCCTCCTCCACAATTTCCAAATTTTCTAATGATTTTATTGAAGTATTAGCTACTAATTCTAATGTATCTTCAAGTTCATCAGATAATATGGTATCGGATTTGTGATGCACAATGTTGTTTTCTTGTTGGTCTGTTCCATAATGTAAAAATAAATCCCGTGAAGCTTTATGCTGCAATAATGTTTCTTCTAGGATTTGATCATTTACTGATTCATCATTATTAAATACTTTTCCAGTTTGCCCTTTTAACCCTTCCGTAACTTCCGGTTCAGAAACTGATGTTAATTCTCTTTCAATTTCAAGTTCCATAAATGAATAATTTACTAAACTTTCGCTCGCCGATTGTAATTCTCTTCTTGCCGGAATCTTGTCTTCTGTATCTAAATCTTGTGGCATAACAGCTTGTGATATATGTTCCGCATTCTTCGGTTTATTCAACGGTTCTGTATCAGCTTGAGTTTTTAGTTCTTCCATATCTTCCAAATCAGATATGGATGTTAATTCTCTTTCAATTTCCAGTTCCATTAATGAAATGTTTATTAACTTTTCGTTCATTGATTCTGTTACAGCATGAGAATCTTTTAGTTTCTCGGATGGTTCGGGTATCACTTCACGTAGCGAATCTACATCTGAAATCGTACTTTTTGGTGTTGGCAATGTACTATCTGCTGCTACCGTTTCTGTCGTCGTCGGTAAAACCTCCATGGAAGATTCAACTTGTTCAAATGAAGGAAAACTTTTACTAAATATACTTTTGTAAGTCTCTGTTGTTGCTAAAGACACAGGTATTGATTCTACTAAATTTGTTGTATTTTCATATGAGACATTTGAAGTATCAGTTTGCAACTGCGGAGTAACATTTTCCAATAATTCTTCATCTGAAATAACGTCATTATCTGTTGGCGATTTAGCAAGCATTTTAGTTACAGAATTTAAAGTTGTAATCGATTGAATACTCTCATTAGTTATTTCATGTTTAGATTTGGCTAAGATTTCTTTAAAATTCTGAAGAAGATTTGTAGATTTTGCTGGCTCAATATCTCCTCTTGTGGGTGTACACGCTTCAGATCTTAAATCGAATGAGAATGTGGTTGAGTCATCGGATGTCAATATAATAACACTTGCATCTCTGGATTCCACGAACATATCGTCGTTGATATAAGTTGTAAATGGTGTATCTACGTCTTCTTCTAGATCATCCATTTCGGATGCAGGAGTCCCAATGGAATAATCAACTAGATCCGACGGCCTAAAGTTTTCAGCAGCCATTGCATCTAACGCCATTGAATCTTCTGATGTGATTAGATTATCTTCAGTTGTAACAGAAGAAACTTCTGAGCAAATTTCATGGATATCATGCAATGTTCTGCTTGTTTTTGTTGGAGTTCCAACCATATTGTTAACTGTTTTATCCACTATTCGTGATAAATCATCTGTTAAATCAATTACGGCCGCTGTTGCAACGAACCCATTTGCTGGACTGTTATTTAGATGAGATGTAGCATCTCTTTCCACTTCTTTTCCCACCTGCTTTTGAGGTAGAACAGGAGTGATTGATTTTGATTTAGAAACCAGTAGAGTATTATTTTGAGAAGAATTATAGTTAGTAACACGATTACTTTCCTTCAAACCTTGCAGCGAACCACTAAATGAGCTCCTAGACTCAGATTGATCTGTCTCGTCCTCAGAATCTGTCTCGATTCGCGTAGAAACTTTAGAAAATCGAATTTCATCGAATACAGAATATAGATCTTGATCAACCCCATATTCGTCATACAATCTACGAAAAGCTTGTGGTAATTTAAAGGGGTCATAATGGTCATTTTCAGATAAATTACTTTCGATTCCCGAGCTGCTATCTTCCAAACATTCAATGCTTTGCTTGTTATGAACTACAGGTTGAATACTCTCCGATATACTTGTACATTTGTCTTTAGACAATCTTCTAAAAGGATGTGATTTATCTTCTTCAGTATCCTCAACATCACTGTCAAGATCAATAATGTCATTTGCGTATATATTGTTTGTATGTTTAATTGTGTTATTTCTTTTCTTTTTACTTTTAACACTGTGTTTCTTTAATTTAGTGGATATAACTTTTTTGGATTGTAACGTTTTGTTTGATGGGGCTTCTTCGGCTGTTAAATCTATCGTGTTATCATCATCATCAATAACAATTGGACCTAACGGTAAGCCTATACTAGTCGGGGTATTTGAACTTGAACCGTTATTCTTTCTTCTAACGGTAGACGATGTTTGAAATGTATCTCTGCTATTGAAATTTAAAGTCCTGAACGTTGATGCTGAAGTTGATGTTGATAAAGTTGATGTAGAGAAGCAGGTTCTGTCGAAGGGGTCGACTACTGAATTCGTGAATATCTGGGAATAATTATTAAACTATTTACTTTCAAAAAAAGTGTACCATTTATTCAAGATTAATTAATGATTTTCAAATACCTTCGTCTTTAAATGACTTACTTATTAAATTTAAATTAAGAGATTTTCAATTTCTTTTTTAATTTAATAATTAATTGATATTTACTTTATATTTTCAAACGCAAACGACAAAAATGGTACGATTTTGAAACAGTGATCTGAGATTTGAACACAGAAGTATCGTAGTTAACTGTTGAATGTTGGATACAGCAACAAATTCATGCGCGATATTTACCATATTTAAATAACTGCTCAAATATAAGAAAAATGATATTGACGAAAGTTAAAAAATAGAAAAAATAAATGATTGTATATTTATTTCCTGGTAATGTTGATTGTTGACTTGTTGATTGTTGATAAGTTGCGGAAGATTCTTCTTTTTACCTAGATATGAATTCTACAAAAAAATACAATACTAGAACATTTCATTTTGGAAATCATGTGAATATTTTATTTCAAAATATGAATTTTGCAAAATAACGTAATAAAAACAAAGCTTTCAAAAATGATTTGTTCTAATATTGTTTATAAAGTTTCCTTGAAGCATTAAGGAGTATTTTAAATAAAAGTGCACACGTAATAAAGTAAAATTTATACACATTTTGTTATTATAAGTAATATCTGAAACACAATAAATACATTTCACAATCACATTTTATTGAATGTGTAATGAATCAAAACAATACATAAAAACATATAAAAAAAAAACACAAATGAAATCTGTAAAAACAGTTTATTATTTTATTTTGCACACGGCACTATATTTTTCAATTTCTCGGGTGGTACGTTTAGCAATATTTAATTGCTAAGCCACAGTAATATTACTGTTTATATTATTTATCAGCATAATTAAATAAATACATAACAAGTAGTAACAAATTTTCTCCACAGCACGCACGGCGCAAGTAATTAATAACTTATCAAAATAATGTGACTCACCTCAGACTGATGATTCAGAAAACGAAATTTTATCTTTTTCTTATTACAAATTTTTAAATTTATAAAAATTTGTCGCTGTGATAAAGAAAACAATCAAAATGTATAAACTGCGTACAATGTTAAACAAAATTAGGAAAAACATTTTCATCGGGAATATGCGAATTTTGGATCATCATACAAATTTTTTCAAATTCAAAGACATTTATTAATTTTCCTGTTTGTTGCTTTATAATTGTTTTATTGTATATTGAGTTACTTTCTTCATGTAGTCGTGGTGTTCTGCTGTAGTCATAAGGTAAGTCGTGTGCTAGTTTTAAACATTTGTTTTATGTAGTCTGCAGTTTCTTTTTGTTGGTGTTTGCATGTGTTTCCCCAGATTAGCGCCGCCTATGTTAATGTCGGTTTGATGGTTGTATGGTATATTAATTTCTTGTTGGTTGTGTTTAGTCCGCTATTTTCCTTTAGGAGTCCGTATCGTCATCACACAAAAGAATCAAACCTGTATTTATCGGCCCCATCCTTATAATAAAGGTGTAATCAGTTTTCTTGTTTATCTTCTAAAAAATACAGCTTCCACACAAATTTTGTTTGGTACAGATTACGCTTATGACACCCCGACTATTTGTTTAAGTTTAAATTTGATGCGAAAAACACTAAAGTGGAAGAATATTTTTATTTCTTCGATTATATAATACAGGTAATAAATCGAAAGACCAGACTAACTCTTCAGATGGGTCGTTGTGAGCTTGAAGTGACAAAATTAATGACGTCATTAGTGACGTTTTGGCCATGATCACAACGACTAGGAATGGCGATTCTTCCTAAAAAAGATCAATTTTTTAATCTAGTCGAAGCGAAGTCTAAAAAATCGATTCAAAAAAAAAAAACGACGATCGATATCTCAAAACTCGACTTTTCGATTCTTTTTGAGTTTTTATATAAAAAAAAGACACTAACCCAAAAGAAAAACGATCTTTTAAATTTGAAAAAAAATACAAGCCTTTCTTATAATTAAAAAATAAGTGAAGAATGATTTTTGGTTAATCAATAAAATCATGTACGTTATTTATTACAGAATAAAATAATTATAATTCCCAATAATTCATGACCAAGCTTATAATAAATAATGAAAATAATTGTATAGTTGCATTCTTATAAAAAAAATTTCGATTTTCGAGTGCTTGAGATCGATTCACAATCAAAAAATCTATTCTTCGATTAATCGATCTCAGATCGCCATCCCTAAGTCATCGACCCTGGTCGCCATGTGGATATTTTATTCTATAATAAATAGCGTACATGATTTTGTTGATTAATCAAAAATCACTCTTCACTTATTCTTTAATAATAAGAAAGGCTTGTATTTTTTTACAAATTTAAAAAATCATTTTTTTTTTTGGGTTGTGTCCTTTTTTTATATAAAAAATTAAAAAGGATTGAAAACCCGAGTTTTGAGAAATCGATCTTTTAGACTTCGATTTTTTTCTAAATCGATTCGAATCGATTAGAAAATCGATCTTTTTTAGGAAGAGTCGCCATCCCTATTACCACCGCGACTGAACTTCACGACGTACAAAACAACATGTCCTCTGTTTTTGTGATTAATGAAAGCAGGAAAAATTCAAAACAAATCATAGAACGTAAAGAGCAAATGTTAAAAAGCTCTAGAACTTAAAAGAAAATAGATACATAGAAAAAAGGGAGAGAATAAGTGAAGAGGAAATAAGAGGAGGTAGACTAGAAAGTACAAAAGGAAATACAAATATCTCCATACAACAGGAAGTACACAAGAAGAAATAGCAGAAAGTAAGGACTAAAGTATCTACAGGAAATATAAGATAGGAAATAAAGACAGAAACAAGTATTAGGAAAGAAATGCAGATAACAGGGTGGCCAAAAGAAAATGATTTCAAATTTCCCTGATGATTCCAGGTTTTCCAGTTACATTTTTCGTACTTTTCCCTGATATAGAAATTTTATTCGTATCATTTAAATATTTAAAATGTTGATTATTAACCCGGTCAAATTAAAAGATAAAATAAGTGATTAGCTATAATTCGCATAGAGCTGAAAGTTGGTATAGACCTTGGGGACATTATTACAAATAAAATACTAAAAATCCTCACCGATCGCACATCTGCATAAAAAGTTATTCAAGGTCAAAGATCAATAAAAATGATTTTTCCGGTAAACGGTAAGTTTTATCATAAAAATAGATCAGACAAAAGTTGTAGATCATGAAATTATCTACAAAAATTGTTCTCATATTTTCTTTTTCTAAGAATCTCCATTCCTGAGATATTGCGCTAAAATTTTTTTTCATTACCTACACGTTTTCTTTTTAAATTTTCTGATTCATTTCATTTTGAATTTTAAATAAAATATAATATACTATATATGATATAGTTGCCGCAATCAAATTCACTGATATTTTTTTAAATTTCCTGAAATTCCCTGATATTTATTGAAATTTCCTAAAGTTCCCTGATATTTCCACGTTGCATTAAATTCCCGGATTTCCAGGTCTGTGACCACCCTGGATAATGACAAAGCGTAAAAACGAAAGCTGCATTAGAGAGAAATTATAAAGCTACGTTGTTAAAGGCAAAAAAATAAAAGAATAAAAAATAAGAATAAAAAATAAGAATAAAAAATAAAATAAGCATAATACGAAAAATAAGAATAATACGAAAAACAAAATTGAACGAAAAACGAAATATTGGATATCACGAAAAACAGAGAAAAAGGACTTACGATTAACAATTACATGTCAATTTCTTTCTTAATTGTAAAAGCTAAATAAGAGTACAGTTCGAGATAATTTGCTAACTACTGAAAACTACATTTTCAAAATGTTTTAGAATACACAGATTTATTTTTGCTAATAACTTTTTTACTGTAGTTTACAATAAATTTATTATAAAAAACTCTTTACAAAATTTTTGTTGAAGATGAACTTTTGAAGATAAAAAGGAACGACTGATTCCGCTGATAAAACAACTTAATCAATAAAAAGTATAATTTTATAGAATTTAAAAGTAATGGAGCAATCCAATTATAAAAGTATCTAATATAAAATTGATATTGATTGAAAATTGATCGCATAAAACTTTACTTATGAAGGTGAAACAATACTTGACCATTTTTGATTCGCGAAATATAGATGGCGATACTATACAGCAGGTTAAATATTATCAAAAACCACGTTTTTTATGTTTAATTACGTTTTATGTAAGTAACTATAAACGCAAATCTAAATTTATAGCTGCAATTAGTTAGATGAATAACGTATATACACTTTAAGCTTTCTTCCACTGACTTTTAATGAGTTGGAACCGCAAAAATAAGTTTTGAAAATGAATATTGCTATTGTTTCTAGTTAAATTCCAATTTTTATATGACTGGTAACATTTCTAAGGGTTTGTCATAAATAAAGGTTATAACATTTATGACAATCTAATAACTTTTAGAGCCGTTTTCCTAATTCTCAATTCAATCACATTCTTCGTTAAGAGTAAGTGTGGTCGGCTTTGACAACACTAGAATTAAAACTCATTTTCTAGGTTCAACTTTAATTATAACATAACTGAAGTCTAAAGACACTTAAAAACACGACCCTCTGTAGATATTTTACGTTGATTTTGTATTGATTACACCAGAATAAAATCATACTATAAACTGCGCACATAGTATGTATGTGCTATTTACAACCTTAAATACGTACAATAATAAAATAAATATTTGTAATTTTGATAATGTTTACGAATTTGCTAATTTGTAGATACTAGATATATACTAAATAATTAGAACGGTATTAGTTATACAATACATATATCGTAATTATTTGTTTACAGTTAGATATTCAATAATTTTAACATTTATTAATATATATATACAACGTGTCTCAAAATTCAACGATAAACGGGCACCAGAGGATGGACCTGCTCTTAACTACTCGAGAAAAAAAAGTATCTCATTTTTGTTTTGAAGTTACAAAAAAAATTAAAATCTTTCGAAAATTCTAGTTAAAAACATCATCATGAAAGTAGTGTCAATTTTCGAAAGATTTTAATTTCTTTTGTAACTTCAAAATGAGATAACATGAGACTTGTAAAATGAGATACTTTTTTTTTTCTTGAGTAGTTATGACCAGGTCCACCCTCTGGTGCCCGCTTATCGTTGAATTTTGGGACACTTTGTATATACAATACATATATATTTTATATTTAAAATATAATTATCTATACTATTATTAATTTAATTTAATAACTACTAGTGTTTTTGAAAGATCAATATTAATATAATATTTACTAACTAATGCTTCAAGTTAACTCTAGCTACTTTCTAATAACTAGACATGCCCCAAACACCATATGACTTCAAAAAGACTTACCAAATTCTCGTAGTCTGTATCATCCTCCGTAAAAGAACACATCTTGTCGTAATTAACTTCACCAAAACCATTTTTAAGACACACAAAATAGTCAACACAAGCTTTATCCACATTAAATTTATGTAACATATAAAACAGCGTTATATTTTTACTATTTCTTGGGCACGAAGGTAATATGTAACTTATTTTACTATTTAAATTATTAAGTTTATTTAATTTACACAATAATTCTGGATATTCTATATTTTTCACAGCTAACTCATTTATATGTTTACGTTCTGAAATTAATTTAAAAAGTTTTTTCCATAATTTATACGCCAGAATATATCTAATGTAATCCACCTCATTTGTTATACTTGGTCTATCAGTTTTAAGAAGAATGTTTCTGAAAATAAAACAAATATTATTACAACATTTTAATAATAATATTTCATTTATTTATTTGTATTATAAAATATTTAATTTATTTTAGGGCTCTTACACTAGAACCTGTTACTTGCGACCTCAGATAGTTTTAGCCGACAATAGTCGCATTAACACACTATCATGAGAGGAATTTCTACTTTAATGTTTATCAATACATAATATGGTTCTTACGTATGTAGATCAAAATATCGCATTACGTTCTGCTCGCCGTCGTATCCGAACTTACTTGGAAACAAACAACTTCCTACATAACGTGAGTGTTCATTCTTCTGTTTAGATGAAATCTTTGAGATGGGAAAACGATACAAATAGTTTTATTACCCACAGTACAGTAGTATATTGATAAACATTAAAGTACAAGATACATCCGTCATAAAGTGTGTTAATGCTACAACAAACAGCTAAAATACACTCATCGTCGCAAGTAATATTTTCCAGTGTGAGAGGCAGTATAAATATTCGCTAAGGTTTCCATTCTAATCCCTAAAATAAATATTCCAAATATACTTCAATAAATAAGACATATTTACGTACTCAAAAATGAGGTTAAACACAGTCTTGAACTCCTTTTTAATAAGTCGACACTTCATTAGAAGAAACAGTTTTTGATCTAGTTTGTTATGAAGAACTGTGCCATAAAAAGTATGAAGTCTTGAAGATACTTCGTACGCATCCTTAAGAGACATTGTGTCTGTATTATGATTATTACGAACATACCAACAGCGGGCTTCAGCGTCAGTGTACATGGCTAAGAGGTCCGTCATTTTTTCTAGATAGGTGGAGTTATCCAAAATCTAGAACAAATAATAGTATTAAAATCTATAGACGTAGGTCTCGTAAAAGAAACTAGCTATACTGAAGATTTAAAAAAACAATACGAAGCTGCTGTGAAAGGAAACAGATACTGGGAAAAGAGTGAGGAAAGAAAGTGTAGAATGTGTGGAACGGAGGACGAAACACTGGAGCACATTAAGTTTGAGTGTAAGGAAAAAGTAGCAAGCGAAAGGAATATTGGCCAGCTATTAAAGGGAGGCAGTGAAGGAAAGAGGTGGATGGCGGAAATAGTAAGAAGGAAAGGAAAAACAGGAGAATAAATAAGATGGTGGAGAATAATAGAGAGGGTCAAAAGAAGAAGAAGCAGAAAGCACTTTTGGAAGTAGTAAAAGTCGAGAAGATTTTAAGTTTATTTTAAGTTTAGTTTTAAGTTTAGAATGTATATAGGAATGAAATGTATTAGAAATATAATACTGTAGATTGTAAAGCCGAAAGGCATACAAAATTAATATATAAATAATAAATACGAAGCTGTTGTGTTAAATGATTAAATAGTAATAATCAATTATCTTCTTGTGGAAATCTTTGTAGATTAGGTTTAAGATTTGTTTCACTATTTAAAGTGGAGGTAGCTTATGAAATAAAAAATTACCTCGCCCAGTCCTCTATAGTACATATAAAAAGTCATTATAGCATCTGGCAAACATTTTTTCAAACCCTTCGCACCTAATTTCTTTAATAGTGGATTCCTAAAATTAACAAACAATTATTTATGAATCTTGCAGAATTATTTATAAACAATATAAATAAAAATATAAAACAATTACTTAGTAAACTCTTCCATCATATTAATTAAGGATGTGCTATTTTCATGTGAAAAGCCATTACACATTCGCAGTCTGTAGGATAGTTCCGTAGAATCTAAAAGAAAAATAATCATAAATGTACAACTAATTACACTTTTCTTTAAATAGCTTCTAATTTAATTTACATTTACAACAAAATCAAAACAACATTTTCTAAACGCAAATCTGCATTTTTACAGATTCTAAATTTATTTGCTACATTACAGTTTATTTACTTATACCTTATATTAAATTACTGGTAAAATATTTTATTACATGTTTTTATTAGGTAGCTATGATGACAATCTTAACTCAATTCCAAAAGTATTTTTGTAATTTAACATACCAATATCTTCTTCGGTGTCCCGCAACCTCTGGTTCGAACCAGTACTTTCCTGCCACTGAGGTCTCGACATTATTATTGTATCTTTCGTCATTCTGAAAACAGGTATTGTTAAAATAAACAAACATATTCTTATCGAAGAATTATTATAATAAAGTATTTGTTTTCATTCCTGAACAATAAACAACTATTAATAATAAAGTTGAAGAGAGAGAAAGACATAAAACAGTTAGTATGTTTAGAACTCTCTATCTCAGTGGAATAAAAAACCTGGTGAAGGAATTCGAAACAAAGAGATTAGGCCTTCTCTAAACATATGTATACTCTAATATAGCAGTGCATATAAAACTTGTAACAAATATAAACATTAAACACTTGTAGAACCAATCGTATGTTACTACAATTCATGAATCATTTATAAACAATAATTATTATATTATGCATGTGCTATATGTTGTAGCATTGTCACAATTGGAAATAGTTTTCTCTACTAGAAACACTGGTTGTAAAGCATAACATGTGCAATGTTTATATCACAGTAGTGAGTAGACAACATAACTGTCAATAAGCAAATTCTTAGAAAGTAATATGAACTTGTAAATTATTCGTAAAGAATCATAACAAACAATTATATGTATCAATTATTTATAAAACATGATTTACATACAGCAATAACCAATAATATTGACAAAGTGTGTAGTAAAACAACACTGATTTCATCAATATTTGGAACCTAGCCTTACTGACAAGCTGATGTAAGAACAAAGATAGCCCTTTTAAACTTGTTTTTAGGATGTTACCCGTAAACTGTTTTGGTATATTAAACAACAATAAGAAACCTAGTACAACGCAGCATAAGAATATAATGAAGGTCGTAGTAGTAACGAGATATTGCAATTTATAGTGCAATTTCTGCAAGCAGTGTAAAATTCCACCCACCTATTTATATTATTTAATAACTATCTTTATATCACTTTCTAAATACTAATAATTCTATATTTATCATTTTCTTCTAATTCCTTCATTAATTTAATGGAATATGTATATAATTCCAATTTAATTGTCACCTCATCATAAAGATATTTTTCTGTTTTTCTATCACTTTGCGTTCTTATTCTTCTTCATTTTTACAAAATGGCTGCCAGAAGCATTCCAGTAAATCATTAAATGGTAGCAAAGTAAAGTAACATCCATTTGTCTCTACGAGACAGCCAACGTAGTATATTTATTACTAACCTTCTAAAAACTGGAGCATCGAAAATTAGTGAACTACTTTTTCTGGGGTTAATATTTGTGAGGTGGTGAATTTAAAGAAATAATGGAAAAGTTTCAAGATGTTGGAAATCCCGGTTTACTCAAACCAATAATAGGTTCTAATAAAACTACTGGTTCAGTTCTCGTACAAAAAGGAAGATATTATAAACAAATTTATCGAAGTGCTTGGGAGGACATGCCAGAATTTAAAGGTGAATGACAACGAATACAATTTTTCCTGCTGAAGACAAACAATAAGACATTGTTGTCAAATCCTTCAAGAATTAATTTTGGAATAACGTTTGTAGTTAGCTTTTTAGGAACAATATAAGTCATTATTTGTTTGTATCTATTCAGGCTGGTTGAGAGGAATTCCTGGACAAGCCAACAGAGCTTATTGTACATATTGTCAAAAAAGCCTTCATGCCCATCGTCTGTCATTGTTAAAACATACATGTACTATAAGACATCAAAAAGCTGCACAATTAAACTTCATTTCACAGGTAATATTCATTTTTGACAAGACCCTTTAAAACCTTCAGGATTCAAAGACTTGTTTTACTAAATTGAAGTGAATGTGTAAATTCTTCTGTCTCAATAATAATTACTTCGTACATTAGACCATATCTGCAAACGTCAATATCATTTATAAGCGTTAGAAATTTTGTCACACAAGCTAAAAAACAAATCCACCAGGAGTTTCATTCGATAATTTCAAAAAATCAAAATTCATTTTTCATGTTTTTTTTTCTAAATCTAATGTGTATAGCTTTTAATAAATTATACATGTTCTAATCATTTACAGGAACATATAGATATTTCTGCTGGATCATCAAAACCTAAACAAAATCAGGAAATATTAATTGCAGTATCTAGAAACATGGCTACTAGCAATACATCCAGTGATGAAATCACTTCAGATAACATGCACGAAGAAGTAATCGGAGAAGACGATTTCTTAGAAGATGATCCTGAAGATGTAGAGTTTGATGAAGATAATGACAACGATGATGATGAACACCAGGATGTGCCTACTTATATATTAAACGTAAGAAAAATAAATATCCAAAAAACATATTATTATTATTTAAAATAATACTTACAACTGCTGCCGTTTTACATAAAATGCTTATAGAATATTCGTCATTCATCTTACGTACTTCTGTTATCAATGTTGACCTATCACCTTTGATAATTATAAAAAAAATATATACTTTTTTCATCTAGCTATTCATTACTTTTTATGTAAGGGGTTTGCAACTCTTAGATTATTGACTAAATTTGCAATACTTTTTTACAATATTAGTAGAAGTAAGGAGCCTATAACTTCTGGAACCAACTTTATGCATAATACTTTCTTTAAAGCAATTTATCATAACTATGATAACGATATGTTTATGATTAATTGAATTAAAAGTCTTCATAGCAAATTCTTTAATTCGTGTCTCACTGTAAAATAATTTTCAAAAGTTAATTATTTTAATGTTAATAAATGTTATATAATAAAATAGAGATAACAACATTTATAAAGTATAACAATATTTACATTTGCTGTAATGTTACGATTAAAGTACTCGAGACTTATATATTGAGTAGTATACGTGACACGATTCAGTCTTTGGTCAGAGTGTGATGGAACCGGCTGCTCATCGTATAGCTGTGCTACGAGGACATTTAATTCAACCAAACATGGTATTTATTTCCTTTACTAAATCAAAAAAATATATCTATGTTTTTATTATTTTTGTTGTGTAAATAATTATTAATACAATAATATAAACTTTCAGTTATAAACCTGTTTTTACAAACAAGTGTACAAGGTTGAAGGTTGCACATTTTGTACTCTTATGTACTGCGTTATTTTCCATTCACTTCAATGTGATATAATTATCGCATTGTATGTACATAGAAGTATATTTGTCGATTTTAGTACATACCAAAAAAAATAATATACATTATTACATATTTATTTGTAATATTGAAACGCATTGCTGTTATTAAATATTACTTTTTATTAGAGAAACCATTTTTGAAAGCAAGAAAAAACCGTCTTCAGGAAGCAAAAATTTGATAAAAATGATTAAGAAATGCAAAATTTTAAATACTAAAACTCTTTAGCTCTAAATCCACCCCTTTTGATCTGATAGAAATATAACTAGAGACAAAACTTAATTATTTAATCTTGTCTTTCAGCAAGCAGCAAATGCAGCAGTTGTAGCAGTATCTGCACAAAAACCTCCAATCAGTACACATGTTCTCGATACGGCAAAAGGAAAAGCTGTTGGAGGTTTACAGGTAAATTCAAAAAATCTTTTCAATATTTATGCAGTAAATAAAATTTATGCAGATTAAAATTGTAAAATAATATAAATGATCAGTTTCACAATAAATTTGTTTAGCTATTTTTACGAATATATTAATATGTAAGTAGTTAACTAAGCAAACGTATTTGGTTTATAAGGAAGTCATCGATTCGTCATCGCCTGGGTCCTATAAAAGAATTACAATACATTAACGTCCGTTGATTAATACTTACAGAAAATTAAATCTATCATTTATTGTTGCAGGTTTCTCTTTATAAACTTGTGGATGGAAGGTGGACATTTATTAACGAAGGGGTAACTAACCCGGATGGTCGTTGTGCAGATCTTATGGAACGGCCCAATTTTACAGCAGGAAGATACAAACTTCATTTTGACGTGGATAAATTTTTCGAGTTGAGAAAACAAGATACGCTTTATCCTTTTATAGAGGTAATGTTCAAATAAACTTTATCTATTAATATCAAAAATTATTCCAAAGTCGATCCTTTGCTATAAAAGTGGAAAAGTTTTTAAAATGTGTGTTTGAAACAACATAAAATCTATGAATACGGATGTATATCATTATTCTCTTTTTAAATATTTTAACATCCATTTTCTTTTAGATTGTTTTTGATTGCAAAGCTCCTCAGGAACATTATCATATTCCACTATTACTAAGCCCCTTTGGATACACCACATACCGCGGAACGTAGTACAACAATACACTGATAAGTACAACAATTAATTTATATGTGGAAATATTTTTATAATCTGTAAGATTAAATATGTCTATTAAATGTTTAATATAAAGAAATATATTATTGTTTTATTATGAAAATGGGCTTGTGTCCTATGTCTTAATTTCTATAAAAGTGTACTATATATTGATAAAGTGGGTTACTAGAACCTCAAATGTTCAATTATTTTTTTAATAACTCTTTATATGTTAGAAGATATTAACAATTAAAAAAGTCATTTTGTCTCTTTAATTATTAAAGGGATTCAACATTGTACACATTCCAAGTGCATGTGACATCACAATCCTTGTGTAAGGTTACCAACCTTACAGCTCACAAATCTCTGCTATATGTATTTATATATCAAAATATAAAATATTATTTACAGCTATTTTAAGGAACAATCAAATTTCAATATCATGTCTGCCTTAGCAGGGTTAAATAAAATAAAAACTTATTATTCTTTGATTTGACTTGATTATTTCGACTACCAACAGCTGCAAAACATTACCACAGCACTGACCTACACAACAAATAACTGACGTTAAAATGCATTTCACGTCATACAAATATGGCCAACCATTTCTAGCGCTAAAACTACAATTCAAACTTTTAATTGCTATATCTCCGTCAATATTTAGATATTTAATGAAATAGACACACCAATGCACATTTATGAACATCAGTTTCAATCAACAATTGAAAAATCGACCACTAAAAAATGAGGACACAAACCTATTGATTTATGGAAATTATAAATACATTTAGAATGTATGGTACATAAAAAAATGTTTTGACGACTGAAACCCAATAATATTTATTAATTAGACATCATTGTTTCTAATTAAATTTCATATAAAATATTAATATAATATTCTAATTCATTAAATGCTTGATCAATTTTACTTTTTAATAAATAATTTGAGCATTGCCTATAAATAAAATACAAATAAATAAAAACAAATGTATGGGCTGCAAATTAATATTTGTATATTTTTATGTTTTAGTTAATTTTATACTTAAGAACATTTAACGTCATAATTATATCAAAATAATTCCTATAAAATAATATTTTACAAACAATTTTTTACTTTTTTAAGTTTTTTTTACATATATGTTTGTACATTCATAATCATACTTATATATATTACTATCTCAAAATGCATTTTATAATTAAAAAAATTGTTTTAATTAATAAATAATTAAACGAAAATTATCTTTACAATTAAAATATAACAATTATTTTATTGCGGAATAATTTTTCACTATCTTATTTCTAATTCACTCATTCCAATTCTTTTACATTAAATATAGGACTAAAATAATATTTCTATTTCAATTTTGTTAATTTGAAGGCAATGTAATAATTTTAATTTTAGATTTTATACAAAAGATTTAGTAAAAATGTTCAAGCACGTTTGTTCTAAACGGTACATTTAATAATTTGAAATAGATATAAAAAATTGATGTCATTAAAATTACAAACTAAGATGTAGCTTCAATCGTAGGAACATAAAAATTAGCCAGACATAACTAGCTTCTAATTTTAATATCAACAAATTATATTCTAGATGAAGTTCCAAAGCTGAGCATAAATATAACAGAAATAAAAATATGTGAAAATCAAATCGTATCTGTCCCGTTGGCTTCGTTTAAAGAAGTATTACTTAATAAATGTATGACTGAAAACTATTCTAACAACAAAAGACTTGTGTTCTACTGTGTGTACCACTCCCCTAAAGCTTACTAATTAAATAAAACTTCGGGTATATAGAAAAATATAAATATAATTTTATTTATAAAGCATAATTTTCGTTTTGCTTTCATTAAAAATAAAATTATTTTCGTCCTTACAATTAAAAAACGGAATAGATTTTAAAATAATCATATCCGGATTATTCTATTACATTTCAATTGGAGTTTTGTAATTACTTTCAATAAAATCTTTCGAAAGAAAACTATTCTTATAATAAGTTATATCTGTATCGTAGCTCACATCATTGGAGTATTAAAGTATGAATTCCCGACTACGATACTTTTGAGTTCAATTCTGCAATAGCGTAATATAGGTGGGACTCATTTTTATTTCGAGAGATTGTAAATAAATATAATCATTTTAAATTGAGGCGATAGTGCTCACATACAATACCACTACTAAATATATAAAAACTATAGTAAGCATATCTCTGCCAAAGATATACATAATTGAAATACTGATTTTATTTAATGTAAATTTAATTTATAAATTAAATAAATTCTTGTAAAAGTAAAATAGATCTTTAAATTTAATATAGTCTATTAACTATAACAAAATTAACAATTCAACACAATAATTGATACAATCTATTAGGCAATCATTAGGAAATATATTTGCGAAATTTTTGTGGAACGTAAATATTATAATTATTCTATTCTATAAAATTGATTTAATTAAGGATATGATACAATTTAAATATGAATTAATACTTATCGAAATAAAAGACTAGCTCATAGATTCATTTTAATTTATAATAAAAAATATTTAATTTACAAAATGTACAGATCGCGCCTGTAACGTAATTTTTAATTACGTATACATAATTTTTAAAGAATTGTAATTAAATGTGATTTGTAATTGATAAATTAATCTTCGATATGTGTATTTAAATAAGAAGTCAATTTTACCTCAAGAACTACCTAGCCAAGTAGAGGTGAACAGATAGTAGCTATATTTCTATTAAATATTTCTGTTATATGTACACGACACGCAAGATAAAATGCAAGAATATTGATAATGAATAATACACCAACAATTTTAAACAATATATAAACAGCAACGTATTCTATTGAATCATTGAAAAATATGTGAAATAAAGTCCCATCACAATAATTTTTTATAATATATAATAAACATTTTTTTAATTTACACATATACGGCGAAAGTTACAAATCAAAAACATAATTATTAAAATCACTAATTAATCTATTAGAACAGCAAACACTGCTTTTTTATTATATGAATCAATGATTTTATCGTTGATTTCTTTATAAATTTTTTTTAGAGCGCGTTTTTGTATTACACAGCAATTAATTTAACCACTATAAATAATTTAAAAAATAACTAATAAAAAGGTTTATAAGGGTGTAGACAAACAAGTTTTGATGTGGAAAAAAAATTCTTACTTGATTAGTCAGCAATGTACTCAAATTTGGGCATCATCACTTACAGAAGATTCCTTTTATTCAAATAACTTGTTAAAAGTACGTATGGATGCCATATAGTAATGCTTCCACACCAGACACTAAATAGTCATAAAATGTTTATAAATGTTTTATTTTATTTAAAAACACAATGCACAATGCACCATCACTACAAGTCTTCAGACATTTTTGAGAAGGAATTTTGTGACTTTAGATCTTCCAGTCTTTGTATTTGTTGTCGGAGGTACATTATTCTGAAATAAATACGACTTCATTAGTATACTTTTGTAAAGTGCATGGCAGAGTAATTCATATTGAGATATTACCTCTGATCTTGTAATGTGGCTTGTATTTCTGTAAAACGTACAAGACTCCGTGCACATTTTAATTCTGCGGAAACTTTTGTACAATTAAGATTGCCTAACGTTATAGCCTCTTCTGTAAATTTGTTTGCCTAAAAATAAAGATATGAATATTATTTTATCCTTCAGCAATAAAAGTTTAACATTAATATTATACCTGTTTTTCTAATATGTCAGCTGGCCAGCCTTGAACATGTGAAAGTAAATCCTGCCTACAATGATTTGCTAAACTGGGTGTGAGATTTGGTCCTTGTGGTCTTAATGCAGCTAAAGCACTAGATCCTGATGCATGGGACAAACCCTGCAGAGAACTAAGATTTGGGGCTGCTACAGTTGTTTCAACTTCATTTCAATTACAAAAAGAATTCAATATTAGTATTATCAAACAGTTGTTGCTTTAAATAAAATATAATTTCTGAATTTGCAACTCTTAACTACATATTTATTCATATAATAAAGTTAAATAAGAAATCTTACCTTTTCTATCAGCTCCATCATGATTTTCAGAATGTGTAGGTGTAGGGGGGCCTTCTGTTGGGGCAGTACCACCTGTATCAACTTTTAATGGTGTCTGTAACCCATCTGAATTTTGCTTTGTTAATAATAATGCATTTTGTATAGTAAGTAAAGCTTTCTGTTGACTTATATCAGTCTGCTCTATTGTTTTATTACCAGTTATTTGTGATAATAGTCTTGGTAGACTAGATAGAGATACAGGTGGACCAGGGGCATTTGATGGTGCTGAATTATTTGGTGCTGGCACCATACTAGGTGTTGAATTTGTATTTGGCGATTGATTTACAGTTGATTTAAATGACCTCGTCGTCGCATTTGTTGGCGTCGAAGGATGTGAAATTAGCCTAGGTAATGCTGTTGCTAATAAAACTGGACCCTGATTTCCAGAGAGGGGATCTACTATTGGAGTTCCACAATGTCTGTTTGTAGTAGGTGTTCCAGAGTGACTATATGATGCCTCTGAGGTTGGTGTACTATCACCAGGAGAAATATCCATATCCTGTGCACTGTCGCCTATCAATTAAATAGAACTTTAATTCAAAGTCCAATTAAAATCTATAAATCTTTCTTTGATGATATTTAATTACCGTCTGTTTTTCTTCGATTTTCTGGTGGTTCATCATGGCTACTGGACCCTCCCCAATGTCCATCTGGTCTTCGTCCCCGATTTACTTCACGTAAATTACAATCTCGAGCTCGGGAATTGGAATGTTTATCGTGTGCTATTATTTCGAAACATTTATACGTTCATTTAAAGTCATTTCAACTGTAATTTTTACGATTGTTAGATGTTAACGCGGTACTTACCAGATCTTGAGCTGTATCTATCGCGATCATCTCTTTCTCTTTCTTTTATTCTATTTTGTGGAATTCGGTCCCTTTCACGATCTAGGGTTCGGTCACGATCCCTATCAGCTCTGTCTATACGTTCACGTTCAACCCACTCCCTAGGCTTCTCCCATTGAGATACCTCAGTTTTACAATTATAGTAATACTTTTTTCCTAAAAATAAAGAAATTGATTAAGAAAATAAAAAAAGATAAGCCAAATTTATTTGATGTTACTAACCGGATGAGCTAAGATGTTCTGACCAATCTCCCACTCGGGTTACTCTATCTCTATCATCAGAACTCCGTTTTTCTGGACCATTTGGAACTATCATTTTACCTCGACCTCCACCATGAGACTTTGGAATGCATCCGCTGCTATTTACTTTGTCTACCACACTCTCCCGATCGTGATTGGTACGGTGATCTGAATCGAGACGTTCTCGCCTTTTATCCTTAGGAGATCTGCATTCTGTTTATAAAAAAGAAATATATAGCCTTAATCACGATAGTTCGGCGGCGACTTATACTTAAAAGAGGTTATAAGAGCGGTATAAATCTATAATACGAGAATGAATTTTATCCTATTCGTTTCTATATACATTATAGAAAAATAAGTGAGTCAGTGCTTTTTAGTTGTATCGGCAGTTTATACCCCACAACTTATTTTAAGTATGAGTCGCCGCCGAACTCTCGAAATTTAAACTATAGTTGTAACTTTACATTAAACAAATTTTTTGCAAATGTTATTATTGTCACTGACTGACTGCAAACGCACTGAAGTTTGGTTTATTCAAATGACTAATATGTAGCATTGCACGTTGAAATTTGAGTAAAAGATTAAAACCGATATATTTGTTTTTATAAGAAATTCTAAATAAACAATATGTTGTAACCAATTTATTCGTTATGCTACTAATTATTCTTATGTAACAATAGATAACGAATACCAGTTGAACATTTTCACTGAATATTGGCCAAATAGTTTATGAAGATTTATTATTCATCCGTTTAAAATAACCTTAATTGAATTTATGTGTTCTTAGTGGATGTTTTGTTTAAAAGTAATAGTTGTATTACCTGGATATTTGTTATCTCGTGATTTGTAGTCTCGCTCTCTCTCCTTGTCTCGCATTTTTTGTAGATATGATGATTTATTATATGCTCGTTCACGTTCTCTTTCTCTATCTCTAGGAGAATCACAATCAGGACTATCGGAACGGTAAGAATTTCCATTTGGTGAATCTCGCATATAACGTTCACCATATTCACTGCGGCCGCCTCCACCTTTACCATATTTTGTGTTCTGAAAATTTAAAACATACTAAATATCAAATCAATCGTAGCTCATGAAGTATAAAATATAAACTAGAGTTAACAAAGCACATATATGTACATCTGGAAAATCTTCAAATTCAGGGTTTTATCATTTATTTATTATCAAAATAGATTAAAAGTATACTGGCACAGAAAATGCAATGAAGGAGTTTTGTTATGCATATTGCGAACTGTCAAATGGTGAATTGTGAGACCAGTAAACAACAATAGATTTCACTGGATGTGATAATAGAGTTGACTGCTGTCATTTGCTTGCTAAATATTTTGGAACAAACTAATTAAAAAAAAAACTTAATTATGTTTTTATCGAAATTTCTGCTTTTGTAATGAAAGGTTAGGTAAAAATGAATATATTGAAATTATTATAATATACCATACATTTTTTTTTAGATAATATAAAAGCAATAAAGAAAATTACTTTTATAACAATCTACAATGAAATATATGAAATAATTACCCCAATTTGTCGATAGAAATGTTAACACTTTGTGTGACAGATCAATATAAAGAATAGAGGGGGGGTATTTTTATTTAGTTTTATGAATTTTTTTAAATAGTCTCATAGCATATAAGTATTCTCATATGATCTTACTTTTAAGCAATCTCAAATGTGGCTTGATTTACATTTTTTCTCGGAAAATAAGGAGTTGTCAAGTTGTTTTTCAATATATTTTTTAAATTTATATATAAAATCACAGATATTTATATTACCTGATAGGGATGGGCCTGATGCTTCTCGAAGTACCTAAAACAGAAGATGTGATGTCAAAATTTATTTATTAATCTACTATTTGAGTATATTTATCGACCTCAAATATATATTTCAAAGAATGGCGATGAGGTTGTGTCAATATTCAACCGTTTCGTACCCATCGCTAATACGCTGCGGTTTCCTTGCATGCATTACCATCAATGCAAGTCTCTAGATAATATTTGGGGCCTTTATTGTAGCCTTTTTTACAATTAATGTCATGAAAACAGCATTAACTTTCGTTTAGTTAACAATCAACTTTCTTCACAGACGCCATGTCACATTCAATGTTCAAGATAGGTCTTGTTTATAGAATACTAATAGAAGAGGGCAGCCTTGTATCCACAGATATCTGGCATATGTAATGCTACCAACGCTACCAAATGAAAATGTTTAACATGCAACCATCACAAATAATAGGCACCGACTAGAAATTAAACTCGTATTTGCGTATTTTTCTGAATAAATTTGGCAGAGTGAGGTTAGGTTAGTGGTATGTTTTTTAAATGAATTTTACAAATAATCTCTTAGTTTTTCAGGTTCATTTTTGTAATTTAATAAAAGAAGAAATGACCTATAGAGGTACTTTATAAATACATTTAAATATAACTTGCAACAAAAGAGTGTTTAATACAGTAAATACTAAAAATTATAATAGAACTCACACAATTTACGAGTGGTCCAAGAAGTGGTATATTTGCCCTAACTTCTAATGCCATCAGTTTCCTGATCGGCATCCTTAACATAACGCTTTGATAAAAATAATATCCTTATTTATACGACCTTATTCATGGCTTCTATTCCTTGTAGTCTCCACTTCTGAAATCATTCTTCGAAACACACTAACTTTCGATGAGTTAACTAACAATCGAAAATTGAACTATCTATTAAAGAATAACTCTTAAGTTAATTTAATTTTATGTTTTTATTTATTTAAAATACAAAAACCGGTAACTTCTAAGAAAGAAACGTGGTTTATGAAATGAATTATAATTTGTATTTTAAAATAAAAATGGAATTATTTTGCTTTTTGCTTATACTTAATATTTAAACTATTCTAAGGTATATAATAAACTTAAACTACACATTAGGAATGAAACAGTTGTACAATTGTTTAGAAATATAAATGATAAAATATTTATAGTTTCTGCCTAAATGTTTTGTTCTCCATGATCCATCTATTTATTATGTTTTCCAAATTAGAACTGAAACAAAATAAATAATACATGTTACAACTTCTACCAAAATGAATAATTAAAATTAATTTAGTAATTACAACCTGCTATCAAGTAACATTTGGTTCACTTGCAATATTAGTGAAACATTTAATTGGATAAGGTTCAAAATAATATCATCAGATCCTTCATTCGGAGTACTCCTATAAAAAAACAAATATATATATAATGCATATTGTTTGTTTGAAATCAGATTTCTTGTAAAAAAAATATCTAATCTTTATGCTATAAAAAATACCTGTTTTTAGACATTGATGTAATTTGATCTTTTATTTTATCAAACACAGCAGATCTTTCTTGCATTTCCGAATTTATAGTTTCTTTCAACTGTGATGCGCCTAAAAATAAATTGTATTGAAATTATTATTACTTTGTCTATTCAATTATTTCAAACGAAAGTAAAGTTTGCAGGTCTGAAACTAGAACTACCGAACAATTCAATGAAACTTACCATTTAAATATTCTTCAAATATTTTCTCTGCAGTTGTTGGGGTGGAGGATGTATCTTCCGAGGATGTATTTTTTTCTCTTGACTTTTCAAATTTAGGCTTTGAAATATTAAGATTAACACGACTTGGTGAACATTTTGCATTTTCATGTTCGTCGGAATCATTTGAAGATTCAGAAGTACAAGATAAGGAGCCTAGTAAAGAAGACGGAATAGGAGACAAATAAGAATCGTTACAGTCATACCATAATGTAGTTTTATTTCCAGGGTCTGGCGCTATCTGTTCACTGCTGTTTTCATTGGCATCCGAATCCGAATCTGATGATATGGACATATCGGCATTGTATCGAGGTCTCGTTATCAACTTTCTCTTTTTGGGTGTTACTAAGCGTTCAGTCTTCTGCTTAAATAATTTCCGTTTTGTGGGTGTTTTCACTTGGAACTCGGATAGATCATCAGAACTATCTGAATCTTCTGAGACATCCACTGCATCATCTCTTGAGTTTTCTGTTAGGTAACTGTCTACATCTATGCAATGATCTTTTAAATCACTTGTAAATGATGATTTCAAACTCTCTAATATAGGTGTTGGGATGTTTAATTTCGTTCCAGATTCCGTTTTATTTAATTTTCGTTTCTTTTGTGCGTTTATTTCACGTTCCAATAATCTGTCAGAAATATTTGAATATTGCGAAAACGCTTTACGGTTCTTACCAGTGATCAACTGCTCTAAAACATTTACACCCGATAAATTATTTGTTATAGTTTCCCTAATATTTTGTTTATCTGTTTTCTGTGTAAACGATTGAAAACTGTTATTTAATGTTTCAGAGTTTTCATCAAATAGTTTGCGCTTTTTGTTAGTTTTTATTTCATAATCCGAATCTGATGTATCATAAGGAGATAAATTTAATAGCTCCCACAGCTTGTACTCTTCGTTTATATCAATACAGTCGTCTTCTGAATTCGTTATTGGTGTTGTTTTTTTTAATGACTTAGTGGAAGATTTATTAGTTCTTATTTTAGATTTTTTGGTACTAACTTTGCATTTTGCTGGTGTTTCTTCTTCTGACGTAACAGAATTGTTTAATAACACATTATTTTCCTCTACAGTACATTTCTCTAGACTTAGTGACAAAATACTATTTATCTCTTTATCTATGTTGCTACAATTATGTTTCAAATTGGATAAATCATTCGTCATAGAAGCTCTATTACTTTTCAGTGCTTTATTTTTTAATATCTTCTCTTTGATACATGTTTCTTTTATTGGTGTTTTTTCTTCGGACTTAGAGGAATGGTTAACATTATCTGAATTTTGTAATGTGTTAATATTTTCTACATCGGTAACTTGCTCTGTCTCCTCATGTAGATCATTATTGTTATTTTTTTCTGAATTTGTACTGTGAATCTTTGAAACTTGGCTCACCCATTGCATTACGTAATTATCTTCGGGCAAATCAATAGTTTTAACATGTTTTATTTTAAAAGATTCCCAATCAGGATTAACTCTCATTTCACTACTGTCAATAGATTCAGAACAACTTGTTGACGAAATTGAAATATTTGTTAGTTCAATATGTTCCGCATCTTTCTGAGTTAGACTTTCAGAACTCTTAGATGCAGCTTTTTGGCTTTCTCCGGGTTCTTCTTCATTAGTTTTTAGGGAGGTCTCTTTATCTTGATTAGAGCATTTCTTTCTTTCTTGCAATACATAATCTACTTTGGTCTCTCTCGTAGTATTTTGTTTATCCAACTCTGTTACATTTATATCTGATCTCAACTTATTTACTTGTTCCAAGCTTTCATTATGTTTTGATCCTTTATAAATGTTACCTTCTTCCGATTTATTTATTGAAATATCTGTTGTACTAAATGTGATATCACCAATAACTTCTCGCACATATTGTTTTACATCTGATAAGCTGGATCTTGAACTACTTGATTCAACATCATTTGACACAAGTTCTATTTGTAATTCGCCCTGATGATCAACTTTTTCAACTGCTTTTTTAACAATTGGTTTATATCGTATTTTTTGTTTTTTCTTTTCTGCTTCTTTCTTTTTATCTATGTTTTTCTTAGGAGGTATATATTCCTGATCGGACGCCGGCTCCACTTCACTATTGCATTCATGTTCTTCAGCTATATTATTATCTATTATATCAACTTTTAATTTTTGATCAACATCCTTGACTGCTTTTTCACAAGCTGGTTTATGTCGCAATTTTTCTCTTTTCTTCTCTGCTATTTGCATCTTATCTACGTTTTTCTTAGGAGATACATATTCTTGTTCAGACGCCGATTCTACATCAGAATTATAAATGCTTTCTTTATTTTTATTATCATTTTTCATGTCAAGATTTAATTCTTCAATTACTTCAGGTACTTCATTATCAATTAATTCGGTGTGTACATTTACTTCCACTTCATCTTCTAAAACTCGAATATTGCTATTTTCCATAAGAATGTCAGTTTGTTTTATTTCTTCACGCAAAAGATCAGGCTCTTCAACCTCGTTGTTATTATTAAGATTTTTCACAAACGTTTTAGTTTCTTTAGTCGTATATTTATTTTCACTTAACTCTGAATCTAATTCACAATAATTAATTCTTTTAGTTTTACGTTTTGTACGAACTTGAGTTTTATTATTATCGCTTTTTGGTTTCACTTGGGTTTCTGGCTTCTCTATTTTTCTTGTTATTCTCTTGGATTGTCTGGTTATTTTTTGTTTCTGGTTTCTTTGTCTTGTCTGCTGAAAATCCGATTCTGAATCGGCATCAGAGTAAACCGATTTGTTAGTTGCTTTGAGACTGTCATTAGCAATTTTAGAATTTTTATAAGAAAACGATACATTATCATTGGTTCCATTATATTTGGGTACGATATAATCTTTGTTAGATGATTTAACACTTGTACTGTCTTCAGAAAATGAGTTCTTTTTAGCGCGTCCTTTCCTTTTTCTTTTGATAACAGGAGATGGTATGTATTGAACTAATCCAGGATGGGTAGTTTTAAATGAAAGATTTGTAAAATCAGAAAAATTACTTCTTGTAGATTCATCTTTTTCGAAGGAGTCATCCATTCCCGGTGTGTATAATTTACGCTGTGGACGTATTCTAGAACTCACTGAAGTAGTATTGCTAATGTTATTCAATAGAGGTGTATTTAGTTTATTTTCTACTACTTTTTCGACAACGGCATTTATATTCTCAGTTATTTTCTTATGAAAGCTTACATTTTCAGTAGAAACATCATTTTCAATTGGTTTGATTAAAGTGGACAATTTTTCAACTAATTCTTTTGAAGCTTTTTTTATTCCGCTTGCATCATTTGTTTTAGTTGTACTTAAATTATCACCAGATTTTTTATTCGATGTTATTTCACTGGAAATAATTTTATCAACGACCGTCGACTTACTTGTAGCAAGCTCTGAAACATTTGCATTCTCTTCTCCCGTAGTAGTGTCTTTCTTGTGTTTTATGGAAATTCCATTCAAAACATTTTTTTTTACTTTTTCTAATTTTTTGTTAACTTTCTCAGTTTTATTTTTTTTGTTACCAAAGAGATTTCCTTTTTTCGTTTTATTTAACTTACAAGTAGGATTTTCCTTTCTTTTTAATTTATCATTCATATTTTTATTTGTATCTGCTTTCACGATGTCATATAGATCTTTTGTTCCCCTTAAATTATTTGTAGCTTTTTCTTGTAGACTAAAATTATTTTCTTCTTTCGCAGTATCATTTTTACGACTTTTACTTTTGAAAAACTTGTGTGTAATCTCTTTTGTTGAAGTATTCAGCGATTTGTCTTGGAGAGATAAATCCTGATTTATGGTTGGATCTTTAGATTTGAAGACATTAGCAAAACTCATATCATTTTCTTTAGAATTACCGGACAGATTATCATAGTCTGAATGAATTTGGGAAACATCATATATATCCACTGTTTTCATATTTTCAAATATATTGGATTTCTCTGAATTCTTCTCAGTGAATTTAACATTTGGAGATGGTGTGGGAAACAAGTTTTCTTTTCTAATTGTATGTGGTCCTACCTTTTTTATAAAAATACGTTTAAGACCCATTTCTTCACTGTCAGATTCTTCAGACATCAAGTTAATGACTAAATCTTTATTTACATTTCCTTCTTGATTTTCGTTGTTTTTATCTATCGGAAAACAGGGTAAAGCTTTTATTGGAGATTTCATACACTTATGACTACAATTTTGTATAACTATATCTTCTGAAGACTCGTCTAAAGTATCACTCAATGTTAATTTCTTCTCCGAAACTTCAGTAACATCCGTCTTGTCTTGTAGTTTTAAATCAACAATTACACTAGACGGCTCTGACGTTTCGTTGTTAGATACCAAAAGTTGTTTCTCAATTTCCGCTTGCTTTTGGTTATTTATAATTGCATCATTGTTAAATGAGGTTATGTTATTAACAGTGTTATTTTTAAAATATTTGGACACACATAATTCTTTACTGTCTTGTATTATTTCCTTATTTTGTTGAACAATTATTTTCTTTTTAACAAGTAAGACTGTAGATGCCGTACTATCGACTGATTTATTTAAACTACTATCTTTTGTACTATTATCGTGATCTGTCTTACTATTTTCCATATCAGTACTAATATTAAAGGAAACTGACAAGTCTTCTTTTGAAGATTCGTTAGCATGAGACATTTTTTCCTCAATTTTTTCCTTATTAATATGTTCAATCTCTTTTGACAATAATGCTTCTTGGGTGTGATCTACAGTTCTGTGCGACGTACTCATATTTTGGTCTTCAATAATATTTTCTATAATTTCCGTATTTATGTCAATGTGCTTATCGTATATAGCGGTTGGTTTATTATTATCAATGTTTAGTTTGCTTACATTATTTGCAATATGTGAAGCAGGTGATGTAATTGTGTTTTCGTCACAATTGACAATATTAGCGTCTTTCACTATCACCTCTGTCTGATTCTCGTCCTCACTACTATCTTGCCTTTCTAACTGTTTAGTTATGTCGGCCACTATCTGCGTTAATTCCATATCAGTCTCAGACTCTGGAGTTTCAGATACATATACTTCTCTTTGTAAGATACTTGATTTCTGCATAAAACGACGAAACGTCGAAGTATTTATATTTTCAGGTGTTTTACTTATCTTTTGCTTGGAATTTGTAGTAATTGCAGATGTCGCTGAGTTCTTAATTAATACACTATTTTTATTTCTGGAAACTTTTACAAACTTAAGTGGTTCTTTAACAATATTTTCCTCGCTAGATTCAGAAACATTTATTGTTGAAGCATCTGTAACTGTTGATGTAGTTGATCGTCTATTTTTTGGTTTCTTATTATCTTCTACCAAATTTTTATTATTAACTTTAGGAAGATTAGGAGAATTTGCCTCAACACAAGCAGTATTGCTTGCATTCTCCCCATTTAGAACTTTAAGCTGCTTGTTTATAACATTCGTGTTAGTTTCTTTATTATTTCTTTGGCTAACATAATTCAAGTGTTGTTGATCAGAACTTAAGACGGTCTCTTCACTTAAAATGTCTGAACCCTCAGAAGAAGACATTATCGGTGATTGTGATAGTTTTTTTTGAAGTTGTTTTACAAGGTCTTGAAAATGTATTTTTTCAAGAGCATGTTTTTGTATCACATCGTTGTCGCCATTATGAAAATTCAACTGCTTGGATAAACTTACTTTTCGTGAATTTCTTATCATATGAGCTGCTTTAGAGAATTTTAGCTTTGCAGGCCTTTTCCTAATTCTATAATTTGCGAATGATTTCGAAATCTTTCTGTTTGTAGTGTCTTCCGATGATGAATCATCAATTTTATTATCTAGATGTACGGCGGTAATTATATTTTCATTGTTGTCGTCAGAGCTATATATAACTTCATTAGAGTCACTTATTTTATTATATTGTACGTTATTCTGTTTTTCTACCATTGGACTAGGTAAAATTTCTTTGTTACATTGTTTATTCATTTTCACTCTCTGTGTACCACTGGAATCGGACTCTAATACTTGTGTATCGCCTATAATAGAGTTGCTTGACGAAGTTACGTATTCATCTTGAAGCAGACATTCATCACCATCAGAGTCTGAATTAACAAGACTGATATTTCCAATATTTGTTGCTATGTCAAGGAGATCAAATCCAGGTACGCTATCATCACTAGCTTCATCAATGTCGTTACCATAATTTGATATGATGTGGTTTAATTCACCCATCTCAAAAACTGGATCTGTTATTATATGTGTTTCCTCTGTTTTGTGTTCTTGTTTCTGAGAGTCTGTTTCTTCAGCAATACAACTCAACGGAGGACTTCTTATATAACGGGCTACCTTATCAACTTTGTATTCATAGAGCTTATAAGCTTGCAGTTTCTTTTTTAGATTCTGAAAACAAAATTAATTATTTTTTATTTATTTTTTTAACTGTTTTATCTAAATATTCTGGAAAATTAAATCTTACCTTAGTTGGATCCGATGAATCAGCTGAACTGCATGATGAAGCATGTACTGGAGATACAAGATTTTTACCGTCCCATTTACTGATGCTACCTAAATACACATCGTTATATTTATTAATATGTATGTATTCAATAATAATTGTACAGTATTTGATAATATGAAATAAAATATCAATACATAGTTCAAGATACCACAATCAAAATATAAAAACAAAATAATGCAATGTCATAGCTCTCTTTTTTTTTGCAAAATAAATACATATTATATTATTAGATGAAATTTCAGGAGTGAATCCCTTACACCAGCGGTTCTCAAAGTGTGGGGCGCGACCCCCAAGTGGGACGCAATGAAGGCTCAGGGGGACCCAAAGTTTAGTAGAAAAATTAATTAAATTTACTTACAAAATAATAAAGCAAACTTTTTATTTTTAAAATTACAACAAGTGTATAATTTTTAGTCAACGCCGTAAGAGTGCCGAACATTTTATTTTTTTTAGTTTATCTGCAGTAAAATAATCTGCGTATACACCGACATGTTTTCAGTAAAGCGCGGGAGATGACTCTCGTGGTAGCAAGCACCTAGCATGCCTGTTTGTTGTACAAACACATCCTTCACACTGAAGCTCTTTTTATTATCCCTTTGAGTTACAAATAACAATTATGTATTATAGTTGCTAAAATAATTAAATAAATTGTAATTGTTTGTATAGAATTTGTTCTTTGATTACGATTAAACCTATTGCCCCATTGGAGTATGCATAGAATATGCAAAACTTAACTAAATAAAAATTGACTGCAAAATGTCTAATGCGACTGTCATATAATATATAGTACGCTTACATGTAGGGGCCCCGGCTTACAGCTGGATTATACATGGGGCTCGAAATAAAAAGTTTAAGAACCGCTGCCTTACACTATTCTATTCCGCATTGTTAATGAGATAGCCTACTATGTGAAGTAAACAGTGTGACAAAAATTACGAAAAAACCAACTAAACACAAAACATGAATATTACCTTTCACTACTAATAATATTTCATCTAAAAAGATCTTAATAAAGATTATTCGTTATTCGTTAATTTGGGCTCCTTAAGATTCTATAGTCATTAAAATTTACTTAAAAACTTTTATGATTATTCTAACATGAAAAATGTAGATTTATTTTTCAAATAGTAAGTAAAAAAATGTTGTATTTAAGATAACATTGTTTACGTAGCAGGCCATATTTATAACATATTTGTGGAAGGAATTAATAACTAATTAAATCTAAAGAAGTTTACCTTTAAATGGCTTAAAGGAATGCCACTGTGCAGCATTAGAGTCAAGCAAAACTACTGCTTGCTGTGGCTTTACTTTCAAATACTGTAAATCGAATTATTCTATTTAAATACATATTCTTATAAATGCAAATAATCCAATTAGAAGTAATGAATTTTACCTGAAATGAGTTTCCAAATATTTTATGTAAAACATCTTCTTCAATTATCTTTTGAGCCACACAAGTATTTGAAGAAGTTACAGCTAATTTGCAGTTCCAGTTATCAAATTTATTAAATGGAGGCAAATCTTTACACGATGGTTTAAACAAGAAATCAATTGTCGTTAAATTCACTTCACTGTAATTATATTAAATATTCAATTAAATTTTAATAATTTCAGAGTTATTTAAGGCGTTCTACTTACTGCCAGAGAATGACCTGCAACACCATCTCTTCTGTTATGATGATTAATTCCCGTTCATTTTTCTCCAAAATGTTAAAGTAGCTGAGGCTAATGCTGAGGGTACCAATGTTACAATCAAACCAAAAAAATTGATGCGATGATTGCTGTAATAATTAAATATTTAGTAAATAAATGTCACCAAACTACAAACGTATCTTATTTGTTTTTACTCTTACCTTAGGCAAGGTTAATTTTGTGTTACCCATGTAAACTGATTCGCACTCTAAGCTTACGATATTATTTCGTAAAGTTGTATTTAACAAATTTAGGAAACTTCTGCAACTCTGGAATTGTAAAATTCGCTATTAGTGTATAAATATTAATAATGCTGTATAAATATAATATAATATAAAAACTTACAAGATCGAAGTTTTGGAACGGCACATTAACAAAAAAAATTCTAATTTCCTCCATAGACGGAAACCATTTAATTGCTAAGCGATTTATTGCTTCGTTGTTTAAAATTCCAACATAATGAAAAACGGTGTCTAAAATTGCAACTTGGGCGTTGTAATCACCACAAGAGCATATAACTTCGCCAAGCTTATAGCTGCAACAAATAATTGTAAAATACAAATATGTTAAAATATAATTTAATTTTTTTTCTAAAATACCTACAATTTATGTTCAAATTTATAAAAAGTTTCCTGCCGTAAATTATGTACTGATGGAAAATTTAAGCAACCGTTCCAATGGCTCAGATTATTTTTAACATTTGTCATTGGCAAATGCACAGTAGTTAGTAAATCTAATACTGCAGGTGTAAGTTCAGATACAACAAGCGGTTGCATGGATTTCACATTTTCGCAAGTTTCCTGTAACATTTTTACGCAAATTAAAAGCAGAACTTTGATTAAACTTGTAAACTATTATACATACCTTTATAATATTAAACCATTCCGAAAAGAAATAATCAAACTCTCCTTTTGCTTTACTATGTACTAATTTTGCCAGCCATTTTAGAATGAATTTAAATAAATCTATTACACGACTCTCGTCAAAAACTATAAAACTCAAATTATTGGTGACATGAAGGTCAAGAATGCATTTGTAGGAAGCATATGCAATTTTTAGGCCTACATTCATAGAATCATTGTTTGTGTTGTTGACAATATTCTTCAAGTAGTTATATATACCAAGTATATTTGAAGTTGACTTCCACTGCGTTAAATATTCTTCTGAAGGAATTTGATAGAATTCCAAAATATTGGAAATATGTTTGAAGTATGTTTCAATTAACATTTTTAATATATTTAGTTAAATGAAGCTTTCTTATTTTGAATCAACCTTACTTACAAACAAAGTTTGTGTTAGGTTAATAACACCTGTACTTGCAAATGTAATGGTAAAATAAACTGAATTATTTAAAAGTTATAAATAACAAAAAGAAATTATAACATAAATAACAAATTATAAAAAGATTAATTACGGAAATATTTAAAAAGAATTATACACTTGTTGTTCACAAACACTTGCTACTTGAATACTGTAAAATTTTAAACTTTAAATGTATTCCTTTGGTGAGTGAAGCATGTTTTTTTTATTGGTAGCATATTAGGTAAACCAGGAGTTGAATTTGAATTTCAAATATAAATAATGAAGGCTTGAATTAAAATAATGCATTTTCAGTATTATTTTTCTAAACTCAAATTTGAGATGTATATTGTGATGTATATTATTTATCGCATAACAAATCATCAATAAGTTTAAATTCAGTCCGAAGGAAGTAACCTACATTTTACTACTATTATCCTTTGTTTACTGCTATTACCGATTTGTCTAATGTTTATCTATTACTTTGTAATCTGAATTAGATTGATAATATCTAGTAATATTATTTGTATTAATTTTTTTAATTTAAAATTTAGGTAATTTCCACCACTTAAGAGCACTTTCTTAGTTTTTCATTTTACTATAGAAACATATTGTTACTGAGATGCTATAACGTAAAACGGCAATGAAAGTAAAATACATATTATACTTTTATATCTGTATTTTATTGTTGAGTTCATTTAAATACAATACGTTGATTCCTAAACTTTAATAATTTGAATATTTTATTACACAGTTACACAATAATTGATACTTGAATAAATTAAGATGTTGTTGTCTTCGGTGCCATACAATTTCCATCTGGATATCTTTGTTGAAATGAAGATATGAGCTCAGGATCTACAAGTCTAACGCCGTCTACTTGATTACCCAAAGTTATCCTAAAAATAAAAAATAGATAAAAGAAACAGCATACATGTATATTTCAATAATGATCAATAACCATTTGAACTTATTTAGAATATTTTTTAGCAATACTAACCAATTAGGTTGGACATTATGAGGTCTTCCAAACAATTCAATTTTTCTTGTTCCAGGAGATAATCGCTCTATCATTCCATAAATTTCATCCGGTTTGTGACTTGTTGCTCGCACTTCTGCCACAATGACATCACAGTCAAGACCTCGATTTAAATTTGGAGGATTCCCTTTCATTCCTACCTAAAATAAAATATATTATAGCATCGAATAATTAAAGATCTTAAACTACTTTAATATTATTACCAAGCAATGCTCTTTCCCATGATTAAGCCAGTGTCCTGTTCTTCCAGTTCTAATAATTCTTTGTAATTGATTTGTTTTTACCCAAATAATTTCATCAACTCTTTCATATCCCCATAAGTTTAAACACTCTCGACCAAGCTCCATTGCCCTAAAATAAATAAATATTTAACAAAATCATTCGTTTAAGAATGAAGCATAAGATAGGATTCATTGTTACCGTCCAGTAACCCAAAGAAAAATTAATCCATCGTCTTGTAGCGCAGGAACACCAAGCTGTCTCATTTCATCGTCGGACATAGTTCCATATGGAAGCTCCATGTGAATATCCCATGGTGGATCAGCCATAACAACAGCAAACTTGCCTGAGACAACAAACATGAGAGTTACTAAACATTTCTTTTAAGTAAAATTGAAAGGATGATCAAAAATCTTAAATTTAAGAAAACTTATATACCGAGAACGGTCATGTCCAGATATCGCAAATCGCACTGTACCCATTGTGGTGGATATAATATTGTTGAGTCTTGCATTCTACTGAGACTTGGAAGTCGACTTCCTTCTGGATCCTTAGTTCCCGAATTAACAAAACTATCAACTTCATAATGAACATATCTACAAAGAAAGAGATATTTTACATGAAATTTATGTAAATACTACATAAATGTGTTAGGTCTGTCTCAGTATGGCACCGTAATTCAACGAATTTCCGAACCCTGTAAATGTAATGAGACCTCTCACGAATGCGGGCGGTACTTACCTCTCACATTAAAACCGAATATCAGCGAATTTTAACCAAACGTTACCACCACCACAACGCTAACATATCCGAACCTCAGACTGGAGGGGATACCTAAGAATGCGCGTTGTATCGCTTCAATCCGCTTCGAATGGGATCTATCGGCGCCATCGCTTTGTGAATGAATATGTTCAACTTGCTTCAGTTTTAACAAACTAAATTAAAATTCACACCAACCAAAACTCAGATATATAATAAATGCTAAAGTCCCTTTAATGCCAATGGTGTATCGATAAAAATTAAAGTAAAAGTTTGTTCTCATGCAACTCAAAACAACTCTAATACACCCCCTATAGTACACAAGTTGCTTGAAGTATTGTCATATCGGTACAGGGTATGTATGTATTGTGACACGCACAGTCGATTTGCTTTGAGAATAGTAGCCACTCATCCAACCCGCCGATTTACGTGCGAATTCGCCGTCGCTTAAATACGGTGTCATACTGCGACAGCCCTTACGTGGAATGATACTTACTTGCAAGTATCCATATGAAAGCACGTGTTTAGGAATGAACAATCTCCTAAACTTTCATCCGTGTGCTGCTGAATTATTTTCCTAAAATGAACTTTATTGCATTCATGTATAGCATCCGTACCGTCCTTAGTTTTTGTTACATTTGCATTCGCACGGTTGCATTCAAGACGAGTTGCGTGCGGACAAAACTCCATTACCTGTGCTCCTAAAATGTAAAAGAATTTAACAATTTGTCTAATCTTAGAAGTTACATACTGACATATTTTAATACCTCCTTGCGATTTAAATTTTTCTGCTAAACATTTTTCTTTCGCTGTTGGTTTAGATAACAATTCTAAAATTTCTTCGCCAACTATTTTACTTTGCTTTTCTCGTATTGTAGGCATGGCTAGTAAAGACTAAAGTAAACAATTTTATTTCAATTGTGTAAGGGATTATACTAAGGTACAAATATCAATAGGACAAACCATGATATCCTTTTTGCGTTCATCTTTTTCGGTTGTTAATTTTGATAGTTTTCCCAGAGTTTCTATTTCTTCTGTGTCACCTACAATTAAAAAAATAAAGTTGATTTACAGACTGTACAGTTCAACATTGTGATCCTTGGATTCTTATTTGTTAATTCAATATTTCAATCCAGTACCTTTTCTTTTCCTGTTCAGATCTACATCAATTTCAGGTTCCAGAGTCGCTACAGGGGTTGGTACTTGCATTTCAGCTGCCAGGGCTGTCAATTTAGAATGGTCAACAGTTGTAACTTCCAGCATAACACCACCATCAGTTGAAGTTTCTCTGACACTAGGAAATGGCATTACAATAGATAATTCAAATAAGTTATTTTCAAAAGATAACAAAGAAAGCGGGTCGCTTTTACCTTATCAATAACTGAGTAGCTAATTTATTTAATAAGCTATTTAATACTGGAGGAATTTCAGTCCTTTTTAACTCACGAGCTACAATTCCTTCCAGCTTGGAGCTTGTTATAGGTAATGGTAAAGTAATTTCAGCTAGACATTGTACTAAGGACCTTTCAAAACTCTGTTCAGATAAATCTAAAATAAATCACTCAAGAAATATGTTTTTTATATAAATTATAGATTAACATATTAAATATTACCGCTATCATTTTTGGTATTTGTGGGACTTGGAACAGCTTTATCAATATCTTGTATATTTTGGGAAACTTCATTTTTTACCTGAGTCGGGACTGAAGTAACCGGTGATAAAGAGTTTCCCAAAATATCTTGACGTTCTTTTTTTCTTTTTTCTAATCTTTCTCTTAAGCTATTTCGTTTAGACTTTATTGCCTGTATTTCTTCCCAAGCATCTGACATTATGTCTCTTTTTAAAATGAATAAATATTTATATTTATTAAATTATTTTAGGCATGTCGATTTAAAATCGATTAATCGAAAAATCGATTATTTAGAGTAATATAATCGATTTTTCAGATCGATTTTGAACCCTACATCGATTCAATGAATCGATTCATAAACCTCCCGAATCGGACCGATCCATTCAAAGAACTAGCGATATTATATTCTCAATTGGCTGCGGTATTTAGTTTTTTTAATTTTTTGCTGTTGTCGGACGCAAAAGCAATTGGTAGTACTTATTATCTCTGGTAGTACTTGGTCAATAATTTGAACGCATCATAGAGTAAATATTATAATAGAGTATATATTATCTTTGAAGTAAATATTTATGAACGCTTCCGAAGGTGGCGTTACTTGCGTTAAAAAAACATTTTATTTTTCTATCCGGCTGTAAAACCTAACCTATCTATTCTTGTGAGTGAGTTTATTTATCAAAAATATACTGTGTATAAATATTATTTTTACTGTAAATATTTATAGTAATGAAATAAATAATATCGTGTTCATATAGCATTTATTTTAATTTGAAAAATAGTAAGTGATTAGATTGATTGTAATCGATTTATCGAGAAATGTGCGTTTGCGTTGCAGTTTGCATTTTTGTTAAAGTATTGTTATTCTTTTTAGCCTAAAATGTCAACTAAAAGTGATACATGGTATCACTTTGTAAAAAAGGGATCAAGTGGCGTATGCAAGTATTGTAATACCGAAGTTAAAACATGCGGGAATACAACAAACTTACGCAACCATTTACTACGAAGACATCCATCTATTAAGTCCGTAAGTCAACGAAAACGAAAACTGGTGGTGGCAAATGATAATATTGGTGTTGGTGACGACAAAAAAAAAACTGAAGTGTGTACCCGTACCTTTTCCTTACAATACAACATATGCCTCTTTTATTAATGCATGCTTGTTTGAAAATTGTATATTCTTGCATTTTTTATCCTTTTATTGTATTTATTTTGTAATTTGAAATAATAATAGAATACAAAAACATAATCCTTTTCAGACAAATGACGATATTGCTACTACGTCGACATCAAAGGAAAAATTTGACATAAATGATGCTTTGAGTTTGACCAGTTCAAAAGAGTACTATGATTCTGACTTAGAAAGTATAGCTTCATCATCAGTATCACTGAAAAAATCAAAACTTAATCAGCTAACTATGGATTCATGTGTTGATAATATTAAAGCATTTAGTGGTGAGAATTTTTGTTATCTACGTAATGAATTACTTACTTTGTTGATTATGGTCATGGTATATTTATGAGCGGTGATAATGTATAGCTTTGATTTTTTTTTTCAGTAAACGGAAAGAAGTATGGACAACTAAATAATGCTATCATGTTAATGATTTGCAAGGATACGTTGCCATTAAATACAGTTGAAAAAGAAGGTTTCACATACTTAATGAAAACAGCAGTGCCTTTATATAAGCTTCCTTCACGGCAGACAATTACACAAATGATAGATGACAAATATGATGTTCTTTCTTTGCAATTTAGAGAAAAGCTCTTAGAAGTAGAGTCAATATGTTTAACTACGGATATATGGACAGATACACATAATACTAGAAGCTACATGGGTTTAACTGGACATTTTATACATGGCAGTGAACTGATTAGTATAAATTTTGGTGTGTCCCATTTAACTGAGCCCCATAATTCTGATTATTTATGTCAAATATTAATAAGAATGACTGAAAAATGGGGTATAACCCCAGAAAAAGTTGCAGCAGTTGTTACTGATAATGGTGCGAATATCGTCAAGGCCGTAACAATTGCATTTGGCAAACAAAAACACTTATGGTGTTTCGCCCACACTTTGAATTTAGTAGCTCAAAAACCTTTTGAAGAAAAAGCTGGTATTGAAAGTGCCAAACAGTTACTAAATACTGTAAAGGATATAACTAGATACTGTAAACAAAATGTAAATGTAGCTGATGCTCTTCGTAAAGCGCAAAATGATATAGCAGTACCACTCAAATTGATTCAGTCAGTTTGCACACGATGTAATTCAATTTACTATCAGCTAGTTCGGTTTGTAAAGTTATCTGAGCTACTTGCCCCAATATTACTCAATTACCCGAAAGCTCCACCTATGTTAACAGCCAGTCAACTAGATGGTATTAAAGATGTTATAAATATTTTAAAACCTATGGAAGCTGTGACGAAAGAAGTATCCGTAGAGAAATTTGTAACGTCAAGCAAAATTATACCAATAGTTTCCTGTCTTTTGAAAACATACAGTACAATGAAGACGGAAACAGATGTCGGTGCTGCAACCAAAAATTTAATATTGGAAGAATTAAAAAGGAGATTTGGTACAGTGGAACATGTACATGTGTTAGCTATCACCACACTACTGGATCCAAGATTCAAGAAAATTCATTTTTCTGACAGAATAGCATGCTCCAGAGCTATTGATAAAATTAATAGTATGATTGTAGCTTCAAAAAAACAATTGGAGAATAAATTAAGTAATGAAGATTCAGAGAATAATTTGGAATGCCAGCTGAAGGAAGCAGAAGAATCTAACATTTGGGAATTCCATAACATATTAGTAAAAAATCAGCTACAATTATTTCAAGCAGAAACTGAAGGACAAGGTTTACAAGACGAATTGAAACATTATTTAACACAGCCTGTCGTCGACTTTAAAACGACGGCTCCTATGACATATTGGTATCACCAAAGAAATTCGTTGTACAGCTCAATAACGCCGATTGCCAACAAATACTTTTGCATAGTTGGAACATCTGTTCCATGTGAAAGGCTTTTTTCTGTTGCGGGAAATATTGCTACTGACGAAAGGAGTCGTTTAGATCCTGAGCGATTAGATAAGTTAATTTTTTTAAAGTCACTCGACTTAAAATACTGGGAAATATAATTTCTTGTTAAATTTGTATTTAACTTTAATAAAATTTTATAAACTCAAAATTTGATTAATTTATTAACCGACTTACGAGTACTTAGGCGAGACTAGAAATTTAAATAATTAAATAATAAAATTAATTTAATAATACTTCTATCCAATTACTTGTATTTGCAGTAAATGGTCATCAATAATGTCCTGTATCTTTATTAGGCAATTAGTCATGTTTGAAATTGGCTCGATTAATCGAAAATCGATCTTTTAATGTTCGATTTAAACAAGAATCGATTCTAGTATGTCCGATTTGAATCGAATCGGAGATCGATATTTTTTTAAATGAATCGACATGCCTAAATTATTTACGAGGTTATGTTTTGTATATTTACACAGCCAACTTTATTTGAAGTCTGCTGTCACTGTCATGTCTGCTATATTTTGGATCGGTAGCAAATTATTTTTCTATTGCATCAAACATTTGGTAGGTAGTTTTAAAATAATTTGAAAGTTTTTAAATATATTTATTTGAAATACCAATTTTACATTTCATAAAAAACGAAATAACTTTAGCAAATTAATTTAAAAATTATTCCTTATTAAATATATATATATACATATATATTAATTTAATGAATGCTATATTACTTCCAGTTTAAAACACTGACTTTGTTAATATATGTTTTATAAATTTTATTTTTACTTTAATAATAACCCACCTATCTTTAAAAATTGCTATATATAAAAGCTAAATCAACGTAATTTTATAACCATCAGGACAATATATTCATTCTCGGATTCGTCTGATAAGATTAACATTGTACGGGACTCCTTCATAGACACGGTCAGCACGGAATCGCTTCTTCGATCGGGATTTTCGCTCTTGCCCATCTTCTTTTATCCTAAAAATTTTGTTTTAATAAATATTTATATTATTTCATAATTAATTTAATTAATAAATAATAAATATATTTAAAAACAATGATTCAATAATAATATAGTATGACAATGTTTAATTGCTGCTCTTATATAAATATATTCTTTTACATATCATAGATAGATAAAAAATTATAAAAATTAATTGTTAATCCTAATTTTATTTATTTCGAAATGCAATATTCAGATTTAACAGTTTTCAGATACATATTAAAATATAAATAATAAGTTATAAAAAAGTGACGAATGTTGAAAACGAGAGTTTAACTATGGAGCGGAATCTTAACGTAACAATATCTGATAACTCGGTATTATGGTTACATTATGGTTCCGGTGCTCAGACTAACTAACATTAACTTAAGGCTAGGATTAAATTTGTAAACAAGTAAAATTGTATAAGTCTATATTTAAAATTACTTAAAACATTTCTTAAATTGCAGCTTTGATTAAATTTGAGTAAGATGTCGTATACTTATTGAAAATATTTGAATTTAAGTCAAATTGCCATGTAAAATATTATTGAGAAAAAATGAATTTGCATTTTAATATTTCAGATGATCAATTTCTTCAGTCGAGATCAAATTATGCTAAATTATGCAAATATTTCATATAAAAAAAATTGGTCCTAATATTTAATAATACGTCATCTCTTAATCGTATTATAAGTATATAAAAGTTATTTTAAAATCTTTCGCGACAATATGATTACCAGTTGAAAGGCGCCATGGATATCACGTGTTACTTAATTGACTAATTTTACTATAAATGTTTCAGTTACTTAAAATAGAAATATATATCTTTCAATTAAGACACTAGCAGCATTAAGATTATTATAAATTTACTTCTCCACTGTAGCGCTACCGAGATCAGTCATTTTGGAATATTCGACTTTATTTTTATCAAGTACATCTTGGGCCCATAAAATTAGTTTCAATATACTATTTAATTTGGGGCTTATAAAAGCGTCATGGTCTATTTTAATAATTGCAGTGTTTATTTCGTTAGCCACCTAAAATATAAATAAATAGCGCATATTATTATCAATAATTTAACGAATATTTATAATAAATGAAATATATAGTTATAATTTTTCTTTTAAAAAGAATTCCTTACTTTTTCTCTTTGCACCAGATCTAAAAGACTTCCAAATGGGCTTAAATCAGGCTGTTCGAAAGCCAATAATGCTAGAGTACGTTCTAACTCTACAAGAGCATCTGGATTTGCTTCACCTGCTTCTGATAATTGTTCCTGAGCAAATGTTAGAGCCTCTTGATCTTTTCCAGCCCTGATTAACTCAATCAAGTGCAATTGCTGTAACATGTTGTTATTATGTAGTATATTCTTATAATATTTAAACATATAAGTCCGGAAAAAACCTACTAAATCTTTTGAATTGCGAACAAAAGCTAAATGAGAATTCAGCACAATGAATAATGACATGTAAATAAATGAGGCACAAGGATGTAATGCCAAATAGCAAAAACATTAAAATAAAAAAAAGAGAATTGAACATAACCGATAAATAACACTGCTAAGAAGTTAAATATTGATATCCAGAATAATATGTTGTTACTGTCTACGGAACAAAATTCAAAATTCTCACCTGCAGTTGAAAATACAAGTATCTGTCATTGTCAAGAAGTTCGGGATGCAGCTGATTTATAAGCCTTATAGCTTCTTGAATATTTCCCTCGTGAATCGATTTCCTTTATAATAGTTTAATAATAACATTTTAAATGGATGTAATAATGTAAGTACAATAGAACACGTCATAATAATAACCTTATTAAAATTCTTGCATCCAGAGCGCTAAAGTCTACTGGAGTACTAAATCCAGCTTCAGCTTGAAACTTCTCTGCAGCTTCTTTGAAACCCTCTTAATAAAATAAATAACAAATTGAAAATGAATATAAAATTTACTATTTTTATTTACCTCTAGTAGTCATTGTTCATACCTGTAACTAAATAATTCATAATTAGTTTATTTGTGTCACTCCGATGAATTTCTATCGTATCTTTCGATTTATCGAGAAAACTTTTTAATTGAATTGTTTCACTTTCAGACCAACTCATTTTCTCTATTAGGAATTCTAAAACTATATATAATAAATAACATATAGAAAACAGAAAGACTTGGTTTTTGCAGACACAAAGTATAAATAGGATTACAATTGGGTCCAACTTGTCAATGTCAAATATTTGCATTAACTTTCTATCGTAGACCTTGTAGAGTCTACCAACATAAATCTTTCAGATCGTTAACCATAGATGATTAACAAACTATTATCTCTGGTTCAACCTTGTTCACCATTAATCACATATATTGATTGTTATTAAATTATTTATTTAGATTGAATTTAAAATCTATTTATAGAAATCAAAATGGACGACACTGTGGTGAAGGTTATGGTGCTTGATGGCAGATTGCTGTATATTCTGGTTCGATTTCAGGACTAGTGCAATTTTTTCTGGGTTTGGTTGTTCTTCTACATTCCACTCATTCTATTATAGAATTCTTTCTGCTAACCCAACTCAATCAAACCCAATGGGCAGAGTACTAGTTGAGCTTGAGCTCTTAGGTTTCAGCTGGATGAATCCAGATTTAACAGTCTACATTTTCGTCTTTACTTTAGATAGGCGTTAGCAATACAACAATACATAAATTTACAATTCATTTAGATGTAGACTTGTCGCTGAGATAAATACTTTGAGCATTGAAGAATTATATGTTTTACTGTTTGTGGTCTGTTATATCGGTCATAAGCAGCTTAATTTTATAATTGTAACACAGGTTATTTACTTGATTAAAACAATTTTTTTATAATATATAATTCTTTACAATATAGGATGTACATGATAATAAATAACAGAATATATATAAATAATACATTTATATAAAATAAAATATTATCCACATTATACTCAACTTTTATTGACAATCATTATTTATAAGTTTTTTAATTTATAATATTGTTTTTATTCTTATTTCTAAATTTCTTTTAAATATTTAATAAGAAATTATGTTACTTCTGGTTTGAAATCTTATTAACACAAAATTGGATTTTAATGTTTATTACACTTTTTAACAAAGAATAATAAATTTGTTATTTTATTAGAAAGTATTAATACATAAGAATGATAAATATTAAAATGTTGATATTTATTTACATAAAAATAAAAACAAATATATAAATTTATAACATTGAGATTTTTTTAACCCAGGCTATTGTGTGCTGCTTGTGCTTCACTGACTATTCTGGTCTTCGGCTACACTATTTTGATAACGGAGGTCCACTTCTTCACCGGATTCTCTTCCTTGATGGGATGAATAATCAGCCCCATTGTCGAAATCTGCGATAAAATTTATTATAAGTTATATTTCTTTGTTTTAAAAACTTATAGAATTAGCAAAGATTTGAACATCGTAAAACAGAAAATGATATTAGCTCTTATTATCAGCAACAAATGTTGCCTAATTTCAGGCTGTATTAAATAAAAACTGTAATTAAAATATTTAGCTAAGTTTTAGATAGCTAATGTTCAATTTTCTTACCTCTGACAGCAAAAATAGTCCATGGAAAGTCTCCAATGACTTCTCGTTTGTGTACACGACCTAGTCGAGGTCCAAACCACATTCCACCATTTGCGACAGTAGAACCAGATCCCCTTTTGTGAAGGTCAGTATTTTGTGCGCTGCGAAGAATCCAAGATGGTACAAAATCTGCAGGTGATCCTTGATGGTTACCACTTCTGCCAACTCGAGGAAACGGAATGAGACCCTGACGTTTCATTTCCCTTGGAAAATCTAAATCAGAACAAAATAATGGGATTGTGTCCTACGTCTTAATTTCTATAAAAGTGTACTGTATATTGATAAAGTGGATTACTGGAACCTCAAATGTTCAATTATTTTTTAATAACTCCTTATATGTTAGGAGATATTAACAATTAAAAAAGTCATTTGTCTCTTTAATTATTGAAGGGATTCAACGTTGTACACATTCCAAATGCATGTGACATCACAATCATTGTGTAAGGTTACCAACCTTACAGCTCATAAATCTCTGCTATATGTATTTATATATCAAAATATCAAATATTATTTACAGCTATTTCAAGGAACAATCAAATTTCAATATTATGTCTGCCTTAGCAGGGTTAAATAAAATAAAAACTTATTATTCTTTGACTTGACTTTATTATTTGACTACCAACAGCTACAGAACATTACCACAGCACTGACCTACTCAACAAATAACTGACGTTAAAATGCATTTCACGTCATACAAATATGGCCCACCATTTCTAGCGCTAAAACTACAATTCAAATTTTTAATTGCTATATCTCCGTCAACATTTAGACATTTAATAAAATAGACACGCCAATACACATTTATTAACATCAATTTCAATCAACAATTGAAAAATCGACCACTAAAAAATAGGGACACAAGTCCATTATAGTTGAAAATAAGTTTTTTCCGTTTTGCGAACGGTGCGGGCAGTGAGAACCTGTGGACGCTTACCTAAACACCACGTACGAGTACATTGATCAAATAAATCTAATTAATATAGTTATTGGGTATTGATATTAGGAAGTAAGAATAAATACTTCTTGTGCGTTAGTTTCAACAAGTTCGCTGCTTTGATGGAAGCAAAACAACTTAACATAAGAGTCAATTCAATTTAGAGAGGTCGGGTCAGTTCTCCTGGTCTATCGGGTCCATTTAGGATGTTCACCTAAGTTCTAAACTTATCAATAAGTTAGCTGTAGCTTAAATAAGGACTAGAAATCTATAACAAGAAGTAACCAGGGCCGGCAGAAGTGCGGACTCAATAGGGCAAACTTCAAAGTGATAAATATCTTTTTTGTTCTCACTGAGCAATAAATAAAGTTTATAGAATTTTATTTTAAAGTACGTAGTGGGCAGTGTGTGGCCCAAAAGCTGACGTCCGAGGCGGTTCTGTTTAAACTAGATAACTTATGCTATTCAAATGTTCAAGAACATGTTGTCAAAAGTTTATGGGGCACCTTGTCGTTAGGGTGTAAGGGTTACAGCCAAAGGGCTCCTAGGAAACGAGATATTTAAACTAGTTGAATTAGATTAACCCAAAATATATGTGCATACAACGATATTTCCATAATTCTACAGAAATATACCCCTAAAAGATATGCAACAATTGTTACTTATATTTTTATAAATAGTATTCGATTATATTCAAGAATGTTTTAAGAGCTGGAACAGACTACAATTTAAATCGCGTGGTTTTAATTCTGTATACCTGGCACACATTGCGATTAAAATCGCGCGGTCGGTTTGTTTTTAATATGTTAATAGAGTGAGTTCCCAAAGCCGGCAGACATCACTTATTTTCTGATGAACAAAATGTGTAAGATTGAGTAGTGTTAGTATGTACAATAATCGTATGCCTACCTACTAACTTGACCAGGCGGCCATTTTCCAGGTATCAGGTAATCAAGTTATAAAATATACTATTTATAAAAATATAAGTGACAATTGTTGCATATCTATCAGGGGTATATTTCTGTAGAATGGGATTAAAAACATAATAAATCTTTTATCACATATATTATTTATTGTAATAATAAGTTAAGCTAACAGTAGTATTCAATTTCTAATTCCTTCTAATGCTGATAATATCAGATTAATTCTATTGTTTTCTAACGTACCTGTATCAAACGTCCACGCTGGATTTGAGCCAGTTTCCTCCTGTTCCAGTTCTAAAGTGTTACGCCCGCTTCGCCCCACGCGGGGGAATGGGTAAAGACCCATTGTTGCCCCTCGTTTTATCTTTCGGGTATTCTGAATCTCTATAATTATAAAATTCATTCTTTTTATAAGCATTTATTCTTTGTCAATAACACGACCATATCATACAAGAATATTTCGTTAAAATTTATGGTTTGACAGATATCAGACTTAGGCCCTCCGCACACGACGCAACTGGTTGCAAACCTTAGCCCCGAATCTGCCCGAATTGAATGTGATTACAACTGTGATGTTAGTAAAAGAACTAATGTGTTTACGAGTGAGATAAAACACACGGCACGAACGTAACTAAACTAATTTGAAACTGGTTTTGAGCATATATTCAGCGACTAGGATTTCTCGGTCGCAGAGCATCCTTGGTTTCATTCTTTTTTTGTAAGAATGCACCTATACAATTATTTACATTATTTATTATAAGCTTGGACAAGAAATATTGGGAAAAATAATTATTTTATTCTATAATAAATAACGTACATGAATTTATTGATTAATTAAAAATCACTCTTCATTTATTCTTTAATTATAAGATAGGCTTGTATTTTTTTACAAAATAAAGTAAAATCGAAAAATGATCGTTTTCTTTTTTTTTTTAGGTTAGTTTCATTTTTTTTATATAAAAACTCAAAAAGAATCGATCTTTTTTAAGAACCATCGCCATCGCTAGTTCACACCAGTGTTGAGTGGCCCAAATGATGGGTAAAGATTTTTCACACAAGAAACAAAAACGCTCGCATTGAATTAAAATAATTATATATTGATTATACGTTATTACTTACAATTAATACTCCTAAGAACTAAGCTAAATAATTTAAATCAAATATACACTTTTCTTGCTTTGGTTCGACGATCTTAATTAATAAATCATTCATGGCTGAAGATGATTTTAGTTTTTCTAAATTTTCTGCTTCTATAGACAATAGTGACAAGTCTGAGAGCTTTTCCTGTCCCAAAGAAGTTCTTAGAATATTTGTTTTCAGTTTTAATTTCGAAAAAATTTTTTCAACTGTTGAAGTTGTAACCGGAAGGGTCAAGAATAGAAAGCATGTTGTTATTACCTCCGGAAAACTGATTGCAAGGCTATTGAATTTTATCAGCAATAATTCCATAAGTTTCTTAATAGAATTAATTTTCTGAATTTCAGATTTAAAGCATGTTTTCAAAACAATTAATTATTAGGTTTAGAATTAGGATTAGGAAAGATCAACTGACATGTCTTCAATGTATTTAGCAGGCAGTTTTCCGGCAACTTTTGTATTATTTCGTTTGAAAAAGATAAGAGTTTCTCCAGTTGTAATACTTCGAACATATTACTTAGGTCACAGAGGCTCTGAAATATTTGTTTAGTTTGAGAAATTAATATATCTAAACAGCACATTGACTTGAAGTACGATTCCGGATCAGAAATTCTCTCATCTTCTGATAGCTCATCAAAAAACGCTTCGTTATCTTCTTTCTTTTATTTTTGAAAACAGTTGTTACTTCCCACTCTTTTGCTAGATCTCTGGACTCCTTTATGCAAACCATGGAATGAATTTTGATTTCTTATTTCGCTCAGTCAATTCAAAAGATTACTTAGAAAAATGATAGCATTCTGTAAGTCATTAATTTCATGCTGTAGAGCTTTGGAAACAGGATTAATGATTTCAAATAGTGAAGAAATAAAGGCGAATATTTGCTTACACACATTTGGGGCCCCTGTAGCCCGGGGCCCCGTATCATTGGTACGCTGATTCGGCGGTAGCTACGCCACTGGTTTACACTATTATATGATACGAAAGAAAACGATTCTCTTAAGTTTTTAGTACGTGTTTCCCGCTTTAAAAAGTAATAATGAATAACAAGTATTTTAGATACAGATAAAATAATCTGCGTGCTTTTGCATATCTGTTAGATTTTGTATTCAATCTGAACTCGTACAACAGAAGGAAGAAATAAATTTTACGTAAATCTAGAAAGACATTGATGTAACTGTTTGGCACGAGAGATGCGTCCTAAAATTTATGTAGGGAGTCGTATTCTTATCCCTTTCCCTTTCGCTTTCATAGTTTGAAAGGGTGACAGCCGTTAATGCTTACACGACTTTCGTCACCCAGAAATCAAACGGGATCAAATTATTGGGTTGCGTCAATTGATATAATCAAAAGCACATTTTATTACTTCATGGTTTGAATACGTTATACTTATTTTATGGGTTCGAGTTATATATATACTCGTATATCCTATATTATATGGTTCGAGGTGTATAGTTATGATCGTATATTCTTATATGTTTGGTAGTGAATTTAGTATTGCAGCGCGAAAATGGCTTCGTTAATGTTTTTGAAAATTGCCTATTTCGTACAGAAAAAAAATTAAAAACTAAAACTTTTGGCGTCCCCGAATTTTTCCCTAAATTTCCTGGAAATCCGTAATTTTTGAAAAACTGGTAACAAAATTGGCCCTTTTTGCTGTAAAACTTCTTATTCGTAAGATATAAAAAGGTGAAATTTTGCAACTGCATTACGCAAACATATTTGAATGCAAACATATTTCAAAATTTAGAAATTCAATATTTTATAACAGCGGCCCCGAGAAAATTAGGGGGGCCGGTAGGAAACTTTGGAGAAAGCTCAAATTTTGGATTGTGTAATAATTGAAAATCATATTAAAAAAAAAAATTAAAATCTCAAACATTTTATTTGGGGGCACGGAAGCGGTCTTTATCGACAGTAATAATTGTGCTAGAAACTTGAAATTTTGTACATATATATGGGCGTTACTTTGGTACATAATTTACAAATCGATTTTGAAAAAAAGTTGGTCAAATAATGAATAAATTGAAAATATTTTTTGAGTCAGTTTACATGAAAAATTATTTGTTTTTATATGTAAAATTAATATAGATCGAGTTAAATATTTCAATTTAAAAACGGAACAAAAATTTAAAATGAAACTCAATTAACATACAAAAGACAGTCGTCGCTCGCGATGGAGTAAACTCTAGTGTTTGTATATTTATCAAATGAGTGTGCCATAAATTATCTCTAGTTAGCTTTTGTAAATAAATGCCTAAGCATAATGTTGCTCAGACTTGTTATTTTTTAGTTTTGTTCGGAGTTAGATATAAATAAATTAGATAATTTATAAATTAAAACAACTATAAACTTACCTGCTCCATAAACCAAGCCTGATAATAAAATGACAAGGAAGAAAGATTTATTAAATAATTGATTCATCTCAAACACTTTTTTTTTCTTTAAATATTTAACACAAATTATTTAAATAAAACTTCAACTTATAGTAATCTTTGTAAACTTTAATAAAGTAGACTTTAGACTTTGATTTTACTAGTTCTTCTTCTTTGTTCTTAGCTGAACGATGGTGCTGGATGACTACACGATGATTTCTGTTGAAGCGCCTTTTTATATCCTGGACAACGTCCTGCTAGATATACCTGCGCGATAACGCCTGCGAAGAACAACACGGCAACACCAATAACTACACACTTTGCAACTATTAAATTAAGAATTAACTTCTATGATTAACTTTAATTAAATCCTGTTGTGTTTTATAATATATAAAGAAGAAGCTTGTCGCACCACTCAGAAGCAACGGGTGTAAATTATATGTTTGATAAAGAAAGCGAAATTAATATTTCGAATTTGTATAAGTTTTTAATGAGGTTATGCAGAGACTTATTGCGAAACATGGAGAGAGCGATTCGCTCTAAGTCCACCAGCAAATAGACCCTAGATAAACGGAAGTTAATCAGTTAAAGAAGGACTTAATATAGACTTGAATATATATGTTAAGGTGAATATTATGTCTATATGGGGGTGAGGTCTAATCGATAAAAAAAGCATATTTTCGATAATGTTTTTTGACGACACAGTTAATATATAATTATTTCTATAATTACTACATGATAAAATAACATTTGAAGAATACTTTGTGAAATTTTCATAAATAAATATCAAGGAATGAAGCATTGACAGCGAATCTCTGCAGCCGTCACAAAGAAAAGTAACATTGCGGTGCCACTCATAACTCATCACTGGATTATTTGAAATCTAAAAACCAAAATGATTTCATTAGTTGATAAGTTTCTGCAGGTAACTCTGCCGAGCCTTTTCTATTTATTGATTTTTCAATGTTTTAAGGCACTTAAACTTAAATGTTCAAATTTTTTTAATAAGATGTATAATTTCTAGCATAGTTGTTTGTAAATTTAATTAATGAAGCAGTGGTTGAAAAGTTTCGCAGCATTTCCACCTCTGAAGAATTTTTAATAATATTTTCAACGAAGGTGTCAAGTTACATTTGAGTGCAATAAGACACTGCAGCGAACTGCACTTCTGTTGTTAAGATTGGAATGATTTACTCGTATGATACATTACTTAGGAACAGTTTTTCAATAGTCAGTTAAACTACGGTTATGATATTAACCTAAGAAGTGAGTTTTCATTCCTAGTTTTGTCAAACATCAACCGTAGATCTAAATAATGAAATATGTAATCGTTAAACCCCATTCCCACTCACTGTTTTTAGTTTTAATTTAAAGTTTTAATCCTAATTGTAATTTTGAACTTTGTGAAATCATGCGTCATACGTCAGTAACATACATTATTTTGTAATAATTATTATCTTAATATAATTAATTTTATTTACTTATATTTCCAAGCTGAAACCTTAGAGCATATATATATAGAGAGTGAATACTGGACCTGAAAGTTTGTCCAAAATGTGTGCGAGAGAGAAAGGTATATGTTCCTATTTGTTTTCTATGCGCATGCGTCAAAAGTGACGGTTGTCAAGTCAGAACTGCCCAGATATAGTACGTGACAGTTGTTAAATATGACATTATATTGATGTAGAATAATGTATAAATATAAATAAACTATATATAAATATAAATATAACTAAGACTGTGAGTTCTATTCACTCCAAATATCAACTGTGTTGGCCGTTATCCCTACAGCGACATCAATGGCGTTCATGAATATATGTTTTCACTGAACAGTCAATGTTTTACCGACAGACGAGCTTTGTACTAACTAAAGAAATATAATTTCTTTACATATACTTTATTTATTATATCTTAATAGAATATTAATATTTATTATATCTAGACAGCTGTCACTTTCGACGCATGCGCATAGAGAACAAATATGAACGTATACCTTTCTCTCTCGCACACATTTTGGACACACTTTAACCTAAATGAAATATAGGCTATTCACACTCCATATATATGCTCTAAGGGTGTAACTTACATTTTAGGTTAAAACCTTAAATTAACACTAAAACTTAGTGAGTGGGAATGGGGCTTTAGTGGTATTTTAGTTCGTTAAGTTTGTAAAGATACACAAAAGCATAAACCAATGTTTGTAATAAACCACAGTTAACTGACCATTCAATAATCGGCCGTACGTTGTTACTTAGAACATGTTCACTAGTACAGACAGTCGACACCTTGTAATTAGCTCGGTACTCGAGATTTTATGTGTATTGACGTTTCTATATTTCAACTATGGCTATGTACATCATGAACCGCTGTGGGTATCTTACATGCATCAGTGTTGGACCCACAAGAACGGCAGCCTAGGCACTTCTAGGAGTCGAGTGAGTCAAGTCAATCTAGTTGTTGAAAGAGCAGGAAAATATTGAATTTGAAAATGTATTTGTCTCAATTTTTTAAAGAAACAACATTCTTGTTAAAATAACCGGGCCGAATTTAGCTCCAGCGAGATAAATGTTATATATTTAGGGTGTCCCAGAATTCGACGTCAAGCTTGAAGTGTGTCATAGGCCAAGTCATAACAGTTATCAGAAAAATATTAAAAAAATTCTAAGTTGAATATTTTAAAAATTATTGGCATTTAAAAAAAATCGAGAAAATCTGCATCCTGTAATATTCTTTTTATTCCTGTAGCTACAAATCTTAACTGTTTTAAAAAAAAATTTTTGTTACGTGAACCTGAGTAATGTTTTTATAAGCTCTTGCCTAAAATGTAAAGCCAACTGCTCCAGCTTGGAAGATATTGACACATTTTTTCCAACCAAATATTCAAGATAAATTCCTCGCCCAACTTTGAGTGACTGTACGAAAAAAAAAAGTACTATGCAAGTTTGGCAAGTAACATTAAAAGTTGGCGCATTCAAAAGGGATTCCAAAATGGTATGACACTTGCTAGAATATTTCTTAATTTTTGGACAATTTCTTCTTTTCTAAAGTTCTTTTCTTCTTATTTCCTAGATAACGTCATGCTAGATTTACTTGCGCGATAACGCCTACCAAGAACAACATGGCAACAACAATAACAACACACTGTATTTCTATTAAATTAAGAATTAATTTCTGTCATCAACTTTAATTTAATTCTGTTCTCATATAATATATAATTTATTATTAAAATATAAATATATACCATACACTGACAAAGAATCGGGAATTTGCAATTTAAAAAAGGCCCACGCTAATGTTTTTTTAAAAATCACATTACGTGTTTTTGATAAAGCTGATACGCCATTAGTCTTTTCTAATATTTTTAGCGAGTCAGGACACGAAATTTCATTCGCAATACAAAATTGAAGGCTCTATTTCAATAATTTTGTTTATTGTAAGAATCGTGATGCACTAGTAAAATGACAGCTGTAGTTTAAGCAACCGTTGTACTACAAACTAGTTGACAGATTTTGCTCATGGTTACCATAGTAATTGAGTAACAGGGCTACCAAATTATGGAAAACAGATTTTTGTAATATCATTAGTGCGCGACTTTTAAATTACAAATTCCAGATATTTTATTGATAGTGCGCATATTATATTATTCTTTTATTATTATTAATTTATCGTAAATAGATTAGAATCGCCTTCCAATTACTAGGTATATGTTTAATAAACCAACCCTTTTATCATAGAAAAATTAACTTTGTTATAAAAAGATACCAGCAGCAACTGTGTTGTTAGTGAGAGAACGCACACGGCACTAACGAAACTAAACTGATTTCAAACTGGTTTTGAGGACGTTTTGTACGACTATGTTTCTTGGTCGTAAGGCCAACGTTGCATGCTTTTGATGGTAAACATCATGAGCAGAGATGTGCACAAATACTTTTCAAAAATATTTAAATACATACATACATACAAATACCTCACAATACGACACAATAAAATACCCTATTATTATTTTTTTTTTTTAATATAGTTTCTCGGGCTTCATAGGCACGTAGCCTTTTATCGCCCCTAATATATTCTGCTTCTTCTTATACTTTGTATCCCGATAACAAGAATGATCTATTCATGGCTACTGCTGTTATAAATTTCGGTTTCTCAATCAAAAAGGCGATGTTAACAGGAAGCGTCTGCGAAGTCTGTAGCACCGCCCGTTGGAGTCCATTTCTTGCCATTGCTGTATTAAAATATACCCTATTATACTATTGTTAAAAATTCTATAGAGTCACGATACACTAGTTTGCAATCAGTCCACTCGTGTGCGGAGGGCCTTACACTCCGTGTTGAAATGTCGTGAACATTTTTCTGTCTGTACTGACGATCGCTGACGATCTAGAGGAGAAACTAATTTTAATAAAATCAATAATTATTATCAAATGTCTTTTCTTTCATCGAACCAGTTGCAGCTTCTCTATAGGTTTTAAAAGATTGTTGCTCAGTTCTTCAAAAGCAAACAATCTATTGATTTTCCAAACAACTAATTCGACTTTCCAGGGATTTGTTAATTATACAAAATATTTGAAAGTTTTTAATTTACTTTTAACGAATTATTAGATTATAATACTTATCAAATCATCTATGTATTTTATTCAAACAACCTTTCCTTCAGAAAATTAACATTTTAATATATTTATTAGAATAATTTTTGCTATAGAAAATTAAACTTTATTCTTGGTTTATGAATGAAACAACGTAAACTGTTTGGGTGTTGTTATGGGGGCGGGAGGGGGCTTCGTAAAAAGTGATTTTAATTGTCTAGGTACTTTAAAATATATTTTTGTGTAGATTTTTTTATTTCCTTAAGGGGTGGGTAAGGTTTCAACTTTTTTTTTATCCTATATTATAATGTTACAAGTGAAAGTTTATATGTTTATTTGTTTATACCCAGTAAACAATTTGGTGAAGTGCCCTATTTGGTGAAGTTCGAGTCACTCGTACAATTCTATTCTAACGCTTTACAAGTTCTCTACCTGTCACAGATTTTGTGTTAGTTATTAGAATTTTTTCATAATAATATTCTTTCTTTTTCCAACATCATTCATTAAGTATTTCTGTTTCTTTCCCACATGGATATATTTTTCTTAAGTTCACTTTCATCTCATTTATTCCAAAGTGAGAGAGAAACGAGATGCGGTTAGACAAGTAAAATATATTTTTCACCGTTACACTTGTATACTTGTATAGTATTTCGTTCAGGACAGTATGCTTAAAGTATATGCTATCCTTTTTCAACAAATATTTCTTCAATGGTAATAGACAGACGCTATCTCCCTCAATCCCCGAATATAATGTATATAAACGAAGATAGAATCTAGCGATGGTAAGACAGAGGTTTTAAACCTAACGCAGACCTGCCGATCGTGGATTTTTGAATCACCAAAACAATGTAAAAAACTAATATAACGAGTATTGTTGAAGATGAATAATATTCATTAAAAAAATCACGATCCGTACTAAAGATTACATCTATTTATTTCTTCATTTAAATATTTATAATTTACAGACTCTAAAAAGTAGAATTCCATTAAGTTTTATACCCCTGCTAGTGTCAAGTTTATAACTCCGGTCATAAATCATAAACCGACTCCGCTTTTAATTCAGCAGTGAACCGTCGTTGCAATGTCTGTAGCTCATAAAAAGGGCCTTTCCTATGAACGACTGAATAGAAAACGAACGCGTTCCAGACAAAAAATTCATGATATGTAATAGAAATTAAGTAGAATTTACTCCAAAATGTTTACTGGGTATCCTTATTCACCTCCTTTACAATATCAAATCATTATGTTTTGCTCGAGTCAGCTGAAAGTGGTGTCTGTTGTTTGACTGGCAGTTTTATACATTTCCTTTACATTGTGCAGTTTGAGAATGTAGCCGCCTTCTGTAACAAGTGTGTTTGCTATAAATAAAGATCAGTCGTCTGCTTTACTTAGAATTGCTGCGTTAAAGATATCTTAATTACGCTACCAAGAATGGTTTACCACTTTAAGTATCTTAGGTACAACAGTACAAAATTAACTACTTTGCCGACGGCGATGATTCCGTGGACGAGCACCAGGAGTTGATTATATATAGTTACTGTTAAGGCGAAGGTGACACACAGAATTCTTACCTTTAAGAAACTTATTTTAACGGGTTATTGCTATTCGCTGTACCCTTTCGCGTATGGGTGGAATTGGACTCAAATTCTCTATCCAACAAAAATTGAATCATGAAATTTATCAATGGGCTTGTGTCCTATGTCTTAATTTCTATAAAAGTGTACTATATATTGATAAAGTGGGTTACTAGAACCTCAAATGTTCAATTATTTTTTAATAACTCTTTATATTTCAAGAGATATTAACAATTAAAAAAGTCATTTTGTCTCTTTAATTATTAAAGGAATTCAACGTTATACACATTCCAAATGCATGTGACATCACAACCGCTAGTTGCTATCTCTTTTATACAACAGAGCATAAAAGAGATAGCATATTCAAGATAGAACTCAGACAAGTTTACAGATTACTAACCTTATATATCAAAATATTAAATATTATTTACAGCTTTTTCAACGAACAATAAAATTCCAATATTATGTCTGCCGTAACAGGGCTAAGTAAAATAAAAACTTATTATTCTTTGACTTGACTTGATTATTTCGACTACCAACAGCTACAAAATATTACCACAGCACTGACTTACTCAACGTTAAAATGCATGTCTCGTCATACAAGCATGGCCGACCATCTCTAGCGCTAAAACTACAACTCAAATTTTTAATTGCTATATCTCCGTCAACATTTAAATATTTAATAAAATAGACACGCCAATACACATTTATTAACATCCCAGTAAACAATTTGGTGAAGTGCCCTATTTAGTGACGTTTCTATCACTATTTCACTTCAATTATAGTTCGCATCAACTTTATCTTCATTTGTACTCCGACAGGTGGAGTAATTTCGCCATTTGTAGGCGATAAAGTAGACATTTTATATGAAAAAATGTGAGAACCTGAACTATAAATGAACTCTTTCTGGACAAAAAAATCATGACGCATCTTCAATATGATGTCAAAGTGACTCCAAAATGTTTACTGAGATCAATTTCAATCAACCATTTAAAAATCGACCACTGAAAAATGAGGACACAAACCCATTACTGCTCGATAATTCTAGGAATCTTAACGTATTTTCTTCATAAAAAATTAAGCGATTTATTGACGGTGTAACCTGAAAAATTGACAGTGTACAGTCAACATACAATTTGTATGATACTGAATAAGTTTAAACGGCACTCGGAATTTACAAATGTAATAAAAAATAAATGAGAAAGGTTTGTAATATTTTTTCTCGTTGACAGACGAACGCGTATATCTATAAGTTGATGTATTACGAGTATATTATAATAAACTTTTATCATTTTACATCGACAATAAAATAAACATATATATTGTACTATCTTTAATAAAATAGCCAATAGCTCAATTCTGTACTTGTTTTAGCGATATACGTTTTGTAAATCATCGATATTATTACCAAATGTTGAGCTATTCTATAATTTGACAACTTATTGACAAACTATGGCAATACTTTTGATTTGTTAATAGTATAATTTAGTTATTAATAATGGGCTTGTGTACTCATTTTTTAGTAGTCGATTTTTCAATTATTGATTGAATTTTATCTTAATAAATGTGTATTGGCGTGTCTATTTTAATAAATATCTTTAATGTTGATGGAGATATAGCAATTAAAAGTTTGAATTGTAGTTTTAGCGGTGCAAATGTCGGCCATATTGATGACGTAACATGTCTGTAGTATTAAGGGTAAGTCAGTTATTTTGTCTATGGATAAGAGTTCTGTTGTATAAAACAGATAGTAACTTAACGAACGTGATGTCACAGATCTTGTAATGTTCTACTCGCATTCGACGCATGCTCATAGAGAACAAATAGGAATATATACCTTTCTCTCTCGCACACATTGTGGACACACTTTTAATCTATAGGAAACATAGGCTATTCACTCTCTATATATATATATATATGCTCTAAGGATTGAATTAAGACTGGATAACATAATAATAAAATGGAACTGAAAAGTTAAATTTTTAAACTGCGTACGCCTGGAATACCTGCAACATATTTAACATTAGTAAATGAATAAAATCATAATATAACTTCTGAAATTTGTTTATTTATTTTATTAAAATAAAGTGTACAGGTACAACGAATATGCGAGTATTTGGAATTTACAAAATAGAAACTTGACAGTAATTTTGACAAAGTGATATCGCACATGAGTCGATTTTTATCTGGAGTTGTGGTGGTAACGTAGTTTTATTTGGCGAGGTCAGAGGTGGTTGGAATATCCACTCCACGGGGTCGGGTCAGACCTGTTCAGCTGTTCAACTGCTCAACTGCTCAACTGCTCAACTGTTGAACAGTTCAATACTTCAGAACCTTGTTTATTTAAGGTTTGTTTTTCTTTTGTATTATTCTTGAATTAAGGATTACATCCTTGTTATTTTTATATACTCGTATATATGGGATAATAATTATCTTCCTACATATATCTTCAGCTACGTTAACACCTGGTAATGGTAATAACTAGACCATTTAATTATTTTTGTTAAAATGGTTGGTTTTTGTGGTTCTAAACATACAAACGGTTCGTATGACTGAAAATACGTAATTTAATAGGCTTGTGTCCTATGTCTTAATTTCTATAAAACTGAACTATATATTGATAAAGTGGGTTACTAGAACCTCAAATGTTCAATTATTTTTTAATAACTCATTATATTTCAAGAGATATTAACAATTAAAAAAGTCATTTTGTCTCTTTAATTATTAAAGGGGTTCAGCGTTGTACAACGTTCCAAACGTATGTGACATCACAGCCGCTAGTTGCTATCTCTTTTATACATCAGAGCGTAAAAGAGATAGCATATTCAAGATACAACTCTGACAACTCTACAGGTTACCAACCTTACAGCTCATAAATCTCTGCTATATGTATTTATATATCAAAATATTAAATATTATTTACAGCTATTTCAAGGAACAATAAAATTTCAATATTATGTATGCTTTAGCAGGGTTAAATAAAATAACAACTTATTATTCTTTGATTTGACTTGATTATTTCGACTACCAACAGCTATAAAACATTACAACAGCACTGATCTACTCAACAAATAACTAACGTTAAAATGTATTTCATGTCATACAAATATGGCCGACCATTTCTAGCGCTAAAACTACAATTCAAATTTTTAATTGCTATATCTCCGTCAACATTTAGATATTTAATAAAATAGGCATGCCAATACACATTTATTAACATCAATTTCAATCAACAATTGAAAAATCGACCATTAAAAAATGAGGATACAAGCTCATTTATCTACCGCGTCTGCTAATTGCTAATATCGAGATAACACTCTTTTAAAAAAGAAACTTACAACCTTTGTAAAGTTAAAATACAAAATATATATTTTGTAAGCCCGCAATGCTCAAATAGATTTTATGGGTCTTGTAACACTGTGAATTTCCTACAACAGAATGTTGTTTTATATTTTCAGTGTGAATTTATTTCATTTGAATTAAGTTCTATAGAAGCTGCTGTGATTGACTTAATTTTGAAATGAACCGTATCTTAGCCATCAGTGGTTTAAGCTCTACTTCATTGACAGTGGAATACTCTCCCGGAACTTGCAGGATACATTATTCTGGTCGGGAACGGCACCGGGACTGGGACCGGGACATTGGCAACCGACGAAGCTCTTTGTCTTCATTATCTTCACTATCTTCAGTTGTTTTGTAAGCAAAAGAACAAATGTTCGTCGACAATGTGAATATATAATTAATATAGGGATTGAAACACACACACACACACACATATACTAGTAACATATATATGTTGTTCAGTTTATAGAAAATTTTTAATTAATTTTTTTAATTATGTTTTACGAACTGTCCGAAGAATTACGTCATAGGCAGCATTAGCTGTAAAACGATAGAGACAGCACTATACGAACACATGACTAAACATATACACCACTACTAACGTTTCCTTAAGGTGGCGTGGGTAAAGTTTCAATTTTTTTTTATATTTATATTAATGTAGATCATGATTTAAGTTTATTGTGTGAAAATTTGAAGTCGATTAAAGTAAAATTGCCGAATATATAAGTTTTAAGTCTTCACTTCTCTAGTTTGGTTTTGTCTTTCTTTGAAACTTTTAAACGCGTTTTTCTCCAACTAGGTTTTTCTTAGTTGGTGTCATCTCTAGCTCAAAATCATTTGATCTGCACACTCTCTCTTTACATAAATGCCGAGGTAGCACTGTCGATTTTTTTAAATGTAAACGTATTTTAAAATAACACAGTATTTCAACTTCTAAGTGGTATAAAAAATTAAATAGGCAGAGCAGACCAATGTACATTCCAGAGCTGTTTATGTTAAAATAAGACTGAAGCAGCGTCAGAGAAGCACCAGGGTTGAACTAGGAGTATTAGAGTGCATTATCGCTAACAGTTGTAAGTGGTGGGCGAATAATACAGTATAGTAATACACATGCAAAATTTCAACTTTCTATCTTTTACGAATTAAAAGTTATACTGCAAAAAGTAAAAAAATTTTTTTTAGTTTTTCTAAAATTCCGAGTTTCCAGGAAATTTAGGACGCCAAAAGTCTTAGAATTTTTTTCTCTATGAAATAGACATATTCATAACGATGCATGGATCCGTTTTCAAGCCACCATAAGAATCGCGTAAACATATAAACAAATAAACAAATAAATATATAAACTTTCACTTGGAACATTATAATATAAGATAAATAGCAAGGTTTAGATTGAGAAATGAGGAAAAAGGAAACAGATATTGGGAAAGTAGTGAGGAAAGAAAGTGTAGAGTGTCCCGAATGGAGGACGAAACACTGGAGCACATTAAGTTTGAGTGTAAGGAAAAAGTAGTGAGCGAAATGAATATTAGCCAGCTATTAAAGGGAGGCAGTGAAGGAAAGAGATGGATGGCGGAAAGAAAAAGCAGAACAATAAATAAGCTCGTAGCTGGGTTGCATAAGGAACATGAAGAGAGAGGAAGTACTAAAAAAGGCAGTGAAGGGAAGCATGAGAAAGAAAGAAGTAGCGAGGAAACAGTTAAACTTCGGTCCTCAAAAATAGAGGATTTGCGGAAAGGAGATATGGACAAAAGACGGATGACGAAGATAGAAACAATAATAAAATAGTAAAGGAAGAGAGTCAAGAAGAAATGGTAAAGTAAGAGAGTCAAGAGAAATTAGTAAAGACAGAGCGTTTATGCCTGTAATAGACATAAGTGGAGAAGTGAAAACGAAGAGAGAAGACAGGAAGGATAGTGAAAAGATAATAGAGGGTTTGTCGAGAGGAGACAAGGAAGGCAAGAGGTGATAGATGAAGATACAGACAATAACGAAGGAGAAGCTGGAAACGTTGTGAATAAAGGAAAGTAGGGAACATGAAGAGAGAGGATCAAGAAAAGAATAGTTTAAGTTTAGTTTTAACTTTGAATTTATAAAAAATGCATTAAGAAATATAATAATGTAGATTGTAAAACCGAAAGGCACACAATTAATTTAATAAATATATAGGATAAACAACTCTCTATTTTTATTAAAAAATTTATAACAAAATTTATAATATTCCACCGATGAAGGCTACCTTTAGACTGCCTACCAACTTAAGCATTTAACAAAAAGTAAAGACGTAGATGATTAAGAAAACAATTCCGTTCAATAAAATAAATAGAAAGTTACGAATATTACCGAATGGAACTTTGCAAATAAAATATAAACTCTATATATTTTGTTTGTTTTCAAATTAAAAATCATTACAAAAATCGTGGAATTAATTTCTTTCACAACAACAAGCAGAAAAAGTTGATTGATTAGTTGGTTGAATAAGATGAAAATGAAGAAGAAGAAGAAGATGTAACGAACGCGAAATTCACTTGAATTAGAAAATCAGAATCAAGGATTAGAGCTGCGTAGAGGCTTACGGTTCAGTGAAACCGGAGCTGGAAATGGCAAATCTTAGGTGTTAGGCTGTGCGCACACTAGATAAAAGACTGTCATCATATAGTATGTGAACCACGAATGTATTTTGACAGTCGATTGTTCAGTACAGCGTTTGTTTGCCAAGAGATGTACACAAATGCTTTTCAAAAGAATTAATACTAAATTTCATGTTAGTATTTAAATACAAAATACGTATTTTAAAAATACTTTGGAGAAAATAGAATACTCTTTATGTTACTAATATAAATGTTATTTTTTTTAATAATTATGAAAATTTTCTTTGATAAAGACCCACTTCGTTTTGAAACATTTTTGTTTCATAAAAATACTACCTAGAATTTTAAAAAATAGCAAAATTAAGGGTTTTATTAGTGTCAACGTTAAGAATACAACACAATTAGTACTCTCATGTCTAAATAATGTCAACTTATGAATGAAAATATATAAATGTTGGATGTCGTAGGTAGGCCATGTGGAGGTAGTAGGTAAAATAATATATATTTATATATTATACATATTAATAATATATATTATACAAGAAATGTAGTGGAGTGATTGTCTTGTAGTAAAACAAATAATGAACGAGAAAATATGGTAAACAAATTTAGATAAACGAAAATCAGATGTCTTATGGTGGGGGTAACAGGATGCATAATAAAATAAGAGGCACATCTATCATTTTAAAAAAGAATTATTAAGACAATTATGTAGATACTGTTAGATCATAGATGGTGCTAATGTTGGTGTGGTTTTAAGTTTATATTTAAAAAATAATATTTACTGATTAACACTATGAAGTAACAAAAATGAAAAAAGTATTTTGTATTGTCCAAATAGGAAATAGGTTTGTAAAAGTTTTCAAATAAAATATAAAATTCTATACTCTTAAAAGATATTTAAATACAAAATAGAAAATAGGTATTTACTATTTTGTATTTGCATTTTGAGTATATGTATTTGAAAAAAGCCCATCTTTGGTTGTATGTATCTATCTACTACAATGTTAAAACTTGTTAAAGGTCAGTGTGCGCCTAGACTAATGACTTAGAACCCGGTCTTGCATTGTGTAATAATTTACTATGACAGTATCAAGTTTCCTACCAATTGTAGATCTTTTGATTTTGTACAATTCTCAAGATAATAACTAAACTATACGCAGAGATATAAACAAAACAAATAACTACAAAGAGGGAGAGGGAGGGGGAATTAAATACATTCAAATTCGACTTCCCAGTAAACATTTTGGAGTAAATTCTACTTAATTTCGATTACATATCATGAATTTTTTGTCTGGAACGTGTTCGTTTTCTATTCACTCGTTCATAGGAAATGGCCTATTTATGAGCTACAGACATTGCAACGACGGTTCACTGGTGAATTAAAAGCGGAGTCGGTTTATGATTTATGACCGGAGTTATAAATTATAATTTATGCCCTGCTGTGATTGGACAGAGAAATTACATTAAAATTAAGCGGGAAGTTTAAACAGAGTATTTATTTTGAAAAATAAAATCGATTTTTATTAGAAAACAAATTTATAATGAAAAAAAACAATAACTTTATGTAAGAATTTTATTAATATTTTATTAAATTTAATTTATTTACAGCATTATTTTTGATCAATTGTCAATATAACATTAGTCTACATTGTTAAACATTAAATAATCATACACTAACTATTCTATATACTTGAATATACACTGGGCTTGAACTTTAGCTTTAGTTTTATCTAGGAGACAGTTTCTGAAAATGAAATTAAATGTACTTTACATATTTATATAGTAATAACTCTTATAAATAATATCTTGTAAGGGTACCATTTTATTTACCAGTAATCAAATCAAATCAGTAGATCAAATCTTGATTTGTAATTAAGTTCTTCTTATTTCTCCTTACAACAATTTTTGGGTACCGTCTAATTTTGTGTCTGAAATATAAAAGAAAAATTAAAACAAATTTCTGAATGAAAAATGTTGAAATATATGTAGATAAAGAAACGTATATAAGATGCTTCATAAAATGGCGACTGAATATATATGTATTATGTAAATATGTAAATATGTACTTACCAAACATTTAATTTAAGAAACTTATAATTTCTTTGAACACTATTTTATATTATTGTTTTTTTAATGCAGTATTAAAACTGATTAAGAACATATATTATTTCACAAAACTATCAAAATATTACACAAAGAAACTTAGAAACTGACAGGACTCTAGGACCAGAGATAATAGCTAGGACGAGCATTTGTTATCGCTAGTTGGCGCTAGTTGTTCCACTTCAGGGGTATAAAACTTAACGATTCTACTTTTAGATTTTGCAAAATATAAATATTTAAATTAAGAAATAAATTGATGTAATCTTTAGTACGGATCGTTTATCGTTTTTTTAATGAATATTTTTCATCTTTAACAATTCTGGTTATATTAGTTTTTTACATTGTTCTGGTGATTTAAAAATCTACGATCGGCAGCTCTGCGTTAGGTTTAAAAGCTCTGTCTTAACAACGCTGGATAGATATTTGGGGATGGAGGGAGACAGCGTCTGACTATTACCATTAAAGAAATATTTGTTGAAAAAGGATAGCATATACTTTATACATACTGTCCTGAACAAAATACTTTATAAGTATACAAGTGTAACGGTGAAAAATATATTTTGCTTGTCTAACACATCTCGTTTCTCTCTCACTTTAATTGTACTTTGTAATAAATGAACTGAATGTGAAGTTATAAAAAATATATCGATGTGTGAAAGGAACAGAAATACTTAATGAATGATGTTGGAAAAAGAAAGAATATTATTATGAAAAATGTGTGACAAGTAGAGAATGAATTTTAACTAAAAGCGACTTTTGTGTACCACTTTTGAACTATTAACGAACTTGCTAAGACTACATACATCAGATTTTATTTCACAAAATCTTGACAGGTAGGGAATAAATTTTAACTAAAATTGGTTTCTGTGTTGTTGCTTCGAACTTGTAAAGCGTTAGAATAAAATTGTACGAGTGACTCGAACGTCACTAAATAGGACACTTCACCAAATTGTTTACTGGGTTATTAGTAACATCAAATTTGTTATTTTAATTTATTACTTAAGAAACAATTATGTCTTTAGTATATATGGTTCCGGTCTTCTATTAATCCTTATGAATCATTTTGTCTTTTGTTGACAGAGATCCCAGTAAACAATTTGGTGAAGTGTCCTATTTGGTGAAGTTCGAGTCACTCGTACAATTCTATTCTAACGCTTTACAAGTTCTCTACCTGTCACAGATTTTGTGTTAGTTTTTCATAACAATATTCTTTCTTTTTCCAACATCATTCATTAAGTATTTCTGTTTCTTTCCCACATGGGTATATTTTTATTATCCGGTCATAAATCATAAACCTACTCCGCTTTTAATTCAGCAGTGAACCGTCGTTGCAATGTCTGTAGCTCATAAAAAGGACCTTTCCTTTGAACGACTGAATAGAAAACGAACACGTTCCAGACAAAAAATTCATGATACGTAATAGAAATTAAGTAGAATTTACTCCAAAATGTTTACTGGGATGTAGCAATTAAAAATTTGAATTGTAGTTCTAGCGCTAGAGATGTCGGCCATATTTAAGACGTGAAAATGTATTGGATAGGTCACTTATTTGTTGACTCGGTCAGTGCTGTGGTAATGTTTTGTAGCTGTTGGTAGTTAAAATAATCAAGTCAAGTCAAAGAATAATAAGTTTTTATTTTATTTAACCCTGTTACGGCAGACATGATATTGAAATTTTATTGTTCCTTGAAATAGCTGTAAATAATATTTGATATATAAATGCATGAGGCAGAAATGTATGAGCTGTAAGGCTGGTAACCTGTAAACTTGTCAGAGTTCTGTCAAGAATATATCTCTTTTACACTCTGTTGTATAAAACCGGTTGTGATGTCACATGCAATTGGAATGTTGTACAACGTTGAATCCCTTTAATAATTAAAGAGACAAATTACTTTTTTAATTGTTAATATCTCTTGAAATATAAGGAGTTATTAAAAAGTAATTGGACATTTAAGGTTCTTTATCAATATATAGGACAATTTTATAGAAATTAAGACATAGGACATAAGCCCATTTAAATCATACACAAAAACAGAGTTTCCTTTGCGACGGGCTAGTTACAATATAATATTTTTTTAAATTATTATTCAACAAGTAATATATATTTGAACGCTACCATTTCCTCTAACCACGTTACCATAATCCAAAATGGCGTGAGTTCGTTTTATTTACGTAGTGACAGGTGGTTGCTAATTCAATTTTCTCCTAAAATTAATTGTTTTTTCCGAGTATTAAGTTTATTTATGACTCATATTAGTGACTTATATTATACTTAAATCTGAAGTATTGTGTTTGTGAGAGATATCATGTGTGGTGCAACTTTTAAAACTGTGTTTAAAGTGAATTTTAATTAGCTTAACCTAAGTGAGATTGTTGATTTCAACACTTGTCACAAATAAAATAATGTTACTAGATCATCGAAGATTGCAGTGAGATTCGGTCGTCATGTTTGTTGTTACATGAATCCTATTAACAAGGTAAGAAATTTATTATTATCATTGTCGCCCTTTGCTTGCTTGAAACGAATAAGAGTCTGTGTTTGTTTTTTATACTATTTATACTACTTCGTAATATTTCAACATCACATTAGCCTGTACTTTAAAATATGTCTAAGCAGGTGAATAACTTAGTTTTTATTAGATATATTATTGGTGCAAATAAAGAATTGATAAATATTTTTGTAAACGTCATTTAAAACATTTAAAAATGGCTGCTGTCATGACTTCCAATCAGATGCCACGTATAATTGCGCGATATTTGAATGATGCTTAATATACGATGTCGATGCCTCATATGTGTTAACACATAATCAAATTTTGTCATTGTCCTCGTATTTTTTGTTCACAAATTTCAAACACAGTATAAATAAAAATGTTTGTGTTTTTCTTAAAACATTTTTTAAAGATATTTTTAAACCGAATGAATAATTAAATTATATAGCTTCCTTCTGGATTTATGTTTAACATTTTACTTGTGGGTTTGTAATCTTTATAATGAGATACCAGGAAGATAGAGAATGTTAAAATTACAGATTTATTGTCATGGAAACCAGCAAGAGAATCATGATGTTAAACAACTGTCAACTAAGATCCGTGCCATTAGGAGGCTGTGCTTGGCGTGCTTGGCCTGACGAGATGCAGGATTTGTAAGATTGACATATTTCAGAAATATTTATTTCACAAAATAAAACGTGCAGTGTTTCTAAAATTTTTATAATCCGATAGCGGAATACAAAAGCTTTGTATTGTATAAAGTCGTTCAGTAATGGGCTTGTGGCCTATATATATATTAATTTCTGTAAAAGTGTACTATATATTGATAAAGTGGGTTACTAGAACCTCAAATGTCCATTTATTTTTTAATAACTCCTTATATTTCAGGAGATATTAACAATTAAAAAAGTCATTTTTTCTCTTTAATTATTAAAGTGATTTAACGTTGTACATATAATTTATAGGTTACTAACCTTACAGCTCATAAATCTCTGCTATATGTATTTATATATCAAAATATCAAATATTATTTACAGCTATTTCAAGAAACAATAAAATTGCAATATTATGTCTGCCTTAGCAGGGTTAAATAAAATAAAAACTTATCATTCTTTGACTTGACTTGAATATTTCGACTACCAACAGCTACAAAACATTACCACAACACTGACCTAATCAACAAATAACTGACGTTAAAATGCATTTCACGTCATACGAATATGGGCGACTATTTCTAGCGCTAAAACTACAATTGAAATTTTTAATTGCTATATCTCCGTCAACATTTAGATATTTTATAAAATAGACACGCCGATACACTTTTATTAACATCAATTTCATTCAACAATTGAAAAATCAACCACTAAAAAATGAAGACACAAGCCCATTCAATTTGATTTTCAACTTGCACGTGGCCAGTACTAAAGAACTAAGTTTTCCTATTCGAGAAACTACGAAATTCTTAGACTTTTTTTGGTTTCTTTCAAATATCTCGGGATCGGATCGTTTTATGGCTTTGGTAGTTATTACCAGTCTTAAAGAGGATAAAGTTTTGCACAACTTTTACCTTTACAACTTTATGCTAAATCCTATAACAAGCGCGCTCTAGTGCCACAAAAATGAAACGTTTTACAAAAATTACTGGAAAATAATATATAAGTCGTTTTCTAAAGCCATTGCTGTTAGGACCTATCTATAAATTACGTCACACAAATTTTATACTATCCTGACCCACTCGCCGCACCCCTCTTTGGTGTGACGTCATAAATTTTGTGTTATTTTTTCTGAAAAAGTATGTACTGCCAAAAGTAAAGTTTTCAATAGTATTTTTGGAGAAAATGACCTTTTTTTTAGGTCTCACGGAAACGGACGTTTACAGTATATACGCATGTGACGTGGGGCCCTTCTCTCGTGGAGGCCACGGGGCAGTAGTCCCGCCTGCCCTCCCTCACATCCGGGCCTGCTGCTAAATATTAATATAATACTCATTCCACAATGCATAAATAGTTTATTTGAAAATTTTATTTATGCTAATCTATTTGTATGTTCTAAATATAAAAATTTGTTCCTAAATTCTTTTAAGAAATGTTATAGATAGTATTTTTCTATTTACTTTTGTATTGAAACCTTAACTTATATCGAAATCGCTAAGCTAATCGAAACCCCCGCATTGAAGACTTCATCCTACTCATATAAAACAATATCCCCCACCTTCACCACGCTGAAAGTGTCAGCCTAAAGCACCGTCCCCCCGTGTACGATTTAGGCGACACCAATACACCAACAGGAATTAAATTCATTTTATTATTTCAACTTGCAATAATGGACGATCGTTAATATCGTATCTGATGTGTATTAATTATGGAAAAGTCACAGGTTTGTTTGTACCAATTGTAATAATATAAATAAATTTAAAAAATTAAACTTAGCAAGTTTAGTTTGGTAGCAAGGTGCAAAGCCTTAAGGGGATGATAGTTGACACCATTTAGAACATTTTGAGTTATACATGCCTTAGCCGAAGTCAGCTTATTTATTTTTTACTACTATTTTTGGTTATTTTTATAAAAACATAATTTCTGACATTTAAATGCCAACCGTAGTCCAATTTGAGTTGGTATGTTAAATGTTTTATTTTTGGTGTTTGTCAGATGTGTACCTAATCTAAGAAACCAAGTTTTAAACATCTGCGTTATTTAAGAAAAATACTAGACGCCTTTGAAGTTGTAAAAAGTTTTAAAATTAGAAAAGCTGCTACAGTTTATGGTATTTAGAAAAATAAATAAAATAGCCTCGATCGTTCAAACCTTTTCAAGGTATTATTATTGATTTACGAAATATCACTTTCTAGGCACATTTAAAAGATTTAAGGAATTGTCTTAACTTGCTGTCGTATTTGCTGCGTTTATCTTTTGTAATTAAAATTTCTCTAAATCAAATTAGGTGTCATTAGTAATTGTTTTATTCTCTATAAATAAAAAGAAGTTTGATTAGTACAACTGCGATAAATGCTTAACATAGAATTGTCTTTTAGTGGTTGCAAGCAGGGCAACCGCCCGGGGTCTCGCACCCTCGCGGAACAACCCAAGTGGAATAATTCATTACTATATATGTATTTGAATCTCGCTCCTCGCGCTTTGGAAATCCCACAAGAATCACTGCGTATATCTTTTAAGACACTCATTTACCTTAGTTTATCATCATTAATATTTGTCGTCTTTGTGCTTGTTAACTTTTATAAATCTTCCAATATAAAATTTAAAAACTCTACATTTATTTATTTATAACTTTTGCATTTGTCGTCAATCATCATCAAATATGGTTACTTTCAATTCACATAAATCTGCCACCCGGGGCCTCGCAATGCCTACGGGCGCCGCTGCATGACAATTTCATTAATTCTATTTTGCTGTTGGTGTTTGGTACTGGGGCTCTAGTGGGTACGGTACTTTAGGACGCCCACTACCTGGGAGGACTCCTAGAAATGCGTCTCTCTGTACATCACAGCATGTCAACGCGCGGTGTGAATGTAAATTTACCTGTCGTGTATCCAATATGCTATGACGTCACTCAGCAACTATTATTCAAGTTTAATCAACGATTAATTTGTAACTACCTTAATAATCCACGTCATTATTCTTTTAAGTTTCATTAAATTTATAAATTGGAATTTGATTTAACGGATATTAGGTTTGGCGAATTCTTTATTACATCAAACTCGTTCCAAAATGCATGCAAATATACGTGGTATACGCTTTGTGATTAATTATATTAGGTGTTTTCCAACTACAGAGCCTGCGTCACATTGTGCGGATGTTGAATTAGTTCTATTCTCAACTTTATGAATTTAATTTTACTTTTTTATAATTTAAATAAAATAACGATTATTATTAACCCTCCGTGTGAGCACTATATTTTTCGAGTCATGGTATGTACACTAGGTCTTTCAGGGAACAGTTGAGTTTTTAGAGTTTTCTAAGCTTTCAAAAAATCTGGATTACTTCTTGAAGTATCTACTACATGGTCCAGAAGTTGTCAAAGTCCAAAGTTTAAAACCGTTGTTAATAAAAATTGACAAATAGTAAAAAAACGGAATATTGTTAAAAAATTCATAACTTTATAACAAACAAATATTAAGAAAAACGGTTGTAGACTTTTTTACCTTAGACTATAAGCTTTCGAAGGAATGTAGTGTTTTTAGCGTGGGCTCCAAAAAGTTGAATTATTTGTGCACCTGAAAGTGGGGAATATTTTACGGATTCAGGCACGTCATAATAAACGGAACGATGATTATTCGACACAAAATATATTGGAAATAATAATCAATAGTCTTTGTCAAAGATATCAAGAATTTTTACATTTTATGCTAATTAGTTAATATCAATTGCGCACATATTGCGAGTGCATAAATTTTTGAAGTGCCCAACTGTGCAAGGCACTGCTCTAGTTGGAAAGATTCAATGCGGAGCATAATGCCGCAAAACAGAAACATAGTTCTCAGATTGAAAAATGTCTTACAGTGCAAGATTAAAATTTTCATGTAGCGTTACTTTAGCTCACCATGGAAGGCTTGTATTCAATGCTCATTGCAAGGTTGCTGCTAGAAGAAAATACATTACAAGACTTAAGGCGAGAACCTAAGCGTTAAAATGATCTACTTAGCTGCTTAAAATGTTTTTTTTCAATTCTAGAATCAAAGACGAACCAAGTTAACTTCCGAAAAATGTAATCAAGGTTATTCCTTGCTTAAACTACAGTTATGTTAAGCAACAAAACAGAAATTCAAATTATAAATAGCTATATCTCCATCAGCTTTCAGATATTTAAAACATGACGTAACATCATGGCTTGTGAAGTTAATAAATACGTTTTAGGCCTGTCTAGGTATGGGACCGTATTTAAGCGACGGCGTATTCGGACGTAAATCGGCGGATTGGATGAGCTACAAAGCAAACCGCCTATGTGTGTCACAGATGTCTGTAGTCGTGTATTAGGGGGTGTATTGGAGTTCTTTAGCACTAATATAATTTATTATGAGAGCAAACTTTAACTTTAATTTTTATCGATACACTACTGGTATTAAAGGGACTTTAGCATTTATTATATATCTGAGTTCTGGTGGGCGTGAATTTAAATTTAGTTCCATCGTATTGGTATGGGCATCCGTGCCCATGATTCACTGAAATACAAACATAAACTGCATGCAGAACATACCCATGTCGCCGATAGATTTCATTTGACCCGTATTGCAGCGTAACAACAAGCGATCTTAGGTATCCCCTCCAGTCTGAGGCGGCTGTTTGCATTTACACGGTTCTTTATACGGTTCTAATGTGCGAGGTAGTGCCGCCCGTATTCGGACGGCTTTGTAGCGTGCAGTCTGAGAGCTCCAGAGCGATCTCATTATATTTACAGGGTTCGGATAGGTAAAGCGTAGTAGCCCATATACGTCCGGCAGAAATTCGCTTAAATACGGTGCCATACTGAGACAGGCCTTATTGTAGAAGTGGCTGGATAAAACAAATTTCAAGATTAAGGTAGCACTATCTACCGTAAGGCATAGAATATTCCAAGGTTATGAAAATAATTACTTTTCTTTGTTGTTCAAGAGTTTATGTTTCATATTTCTTCCTTCCTTCTTTTTTTCTATAAAAATACGTTTTTTGTCAAAACAAGAAATGAGAAAAGAATCATATTTAAAGTTATAATGCAACAAATGGTGGAAAAGAAGACAGAAGACGTCAGCGTAACCATACTACCACCGACCACCGACCACCGACCACCGACTACCGCGTATGAGTCTCTAAATAAAGCCATGTAGGTGCCACCATATCTCCGGGGCATTTGGAATAAATTTCAAAGATATATCATACACTATATTTATGTAAAATATATATGTATTTTACATACACTCGTCCTCCTTTTAGAAAACATTTTTTTCGCAACTTTAAATCGAAAAGTAGAGCCTTAATTGCCTACATATTCTCTAAGAATTTAGGCTAACATGAAAACAAATTGTTATTTTTATTTTTATAGTACTGGAATCGGTGGTTGATGGTTAACAGATTCTTGTTCACCCACCCAGGAAGAAAACTAATCTTGAAATTAGCTTGTAGGAGGGTATCTAGTTTGACACTACACTGTTTACAATTGAGTCAATGAGAGGTAGAAGACAGGGTGTGTAGTCATTTGTCACATTTGCTGCTGTTTCCGGCTATGCGTTAGTTTAATCAGGAGCAATATATGAAGTGGAAGTGAGGCGCGTTGCGATTTTATTATTAGATAATAACTTGAAGGGTAAGCTATTTGCAAAGTTGTGCACAAACTTTTTATTGAAAAACTTCAACATAGCATGTTAAGTAAATGTGTTTATATTTCATAATTTATTTAAAAAAAGTTTATGGTAAATTATTTAGCATAAATGTGTGACCATATAGTGGAGTTGCGGCCAATAACGCCCATAGTAACGTGCAGTGGTTTAATAGTGAAAACGAAATGGCTTGCCGAAAATAGCTAAAATTATTTTTGAAAGGCATCCCGAACTATCCAGGCTCAAATGCGGAATCCGGCAAGAGCCCAAAAATGATCATGAACTGTATGTGGGTATGGCTAAGGAAGATATGTATTTCAATTGTCCAAGAGGCTGCAACTGATTATATTTAATGAAAATGTTTATTGCTTCGATTTGTTTTGGAAAATGCTTTCATTTAATGTTATTTCTTTGATTATTTTAGTCCTGGCGTTATTTGGATCAATGGTGCCTACTAACGCCCATTGACATAGTTTCTTTTTTTATTATAAATTGGTAAATTTAGCAATCTTGTTAATCCAAACTTGATTCTCTAATAGAAATATATATGCTTTATTAAAATTATTCATAGTTTTCATTCCACTGGTATCCTTTGTTGAAAAATTAAATGAAAAACCCTGTATATAAACAAAAAGGAGAATTCTTGTTAAAACACACAAAAATATTAAATTTTCAATTATAAGAGAATTGTGTCGTTCCTACAATGCCACAACGTCGTAGAAAACCATTTCGAACGTGTTCCTCTACATTTTGTTTGCAAGGAGATTGGCAAGTCCGTGTCATAGCCCAGGGGCAAATACAAAGTAGCGTCGCACAACATCATAAGCTGGGATATTATCTTCTACTCACCGTAGGACGTAGGATCTACGTAGAGCCCGTAGAGGACGTAGATTGAAGACAATTAGAATTTGCTATAAATAAAATAAAATATATGAAAATATTAAAAAATAATGATCTATGCATAAGATGATCAGAGTTTGTAAACTTTAAAGAATGTACAAATGGGCTTGTGTCCTATGTCTTAATTTCTATAAAAGTGTATTATATATTGATAAAGTGGGTTACTAGAATCTCAAATGTTCAATTATTTTTTAATAACTCCTTATATGTTAAGAGATATTAACAATTAAAAATGTCATTTTGTCTCTTTAATTATTAAAGAGATTCAACGTTGAACACATTCCAAGTGCATGTGACATCACAAGCGCTAGTTGTTATCTCTTTAGACCGTAAAAGTGATAGCATATTCAAGATAGAACCCTGGCAAGTTTACAAGTTACCAACCTTACAACTCATAAATCTCTGCTATATGTATTTATATATCAAAATATCAAATATTATTTACAGCTATTTCAAGGAACAATAAAATTTCAATATTTTGTCTGCGGTAACAGGGTTAAATAAAATCAAATTTATTATTCTTTGACTTGACTTGATTATTTCGATTACCAACAGCTACAAAACATTACCACAGCACTGACCTACTCAACAAATAACTGACGTTAAAATGCATTTCACATCATACAAATATGGCCGACATTTCTAGCGCTAAAAGTACAATTCAAATTTTAATTGCTATATCTCCGTCAACATTTAAATATTTAATAAAATAGACACGCCAATACACATTTATTAACATCAATTTCAATCAACAATTGAAAAATCGACCAGTACAAAATGAGGACACAAGCCCATCCTAACGAAGAAATCATGGGGATGTAATCCTTCATTACATTTAATAATCATAAAAAATAATAAACACCAAAATTTATTTTAAGTTAAAATACTTCATTAAAACAATAAAACAAATTTACGAAATATCAGGTATCAGGTGGATTGGATCAGTAACTATACCGTGTTACAATCAGAACAAAAATAAACTACTTATATTAAGGGGGGAGTAACGTCAAAACGATAAAAAAGAAGCATATTTTGGATAATGTTTTTTGACAACACAGTAAATATATAATTATTTCTATAATTACTACATGATAAAATGACATTTGAAGAATACTTTGTGAAATTTTCATAAATAAATATCAAGAAATGAGGCATTGACAGAGAATCTCCGCAGACGTCACAAAAAAAGTAACATTGCGGTGTCAATCATAACTCATCACTGGATTTTCTGAAATCGAAAAACCAAAATGATTTCATTAGTTGATAAGTTTCTGCAGGTAACGCTGTCGAGTTTTTCTTTTTTTATTAACTTTTCTATTTTAGCACTTAAAAGTCAAAATACGGATTTTTCATGAAAAAAATCAGAAACTTTGTTATTTTAAAATACGTTAAAATTAAAAAAAAAACTCTATAACGTTAACTCGGCATATATGTAAAGAAAGAGTGTACAAAATTTCAAAAGAATTGAGCCAGATAGGGCACCGACTCTGAAAAAGCTAGTGTGAGAAACACGCGTTTTAAAGTTTCAAAGTAACACGAAAGCAGACCAGAGAGGTGAAGACTTAAAACTCTATATCTCCGACAGTTTTACTCCAATCGACTTCAAATTATTACACAATAAACTTAATATGTTGTACAATAATATAAATAAAAAAAATGGAAAAAAAAGTTCCCCGTGCCGTGTGTTTTCTCTCACTCGTATACACGTTCGTTGTCTCGCTAACAACACAATTCCATTCTCATTCGGAGCTAAGGTTTGCAATCAGTCACCTCACGTGCGGAAGTCCTAAATCTTTTATATCTCACAAACTATAAATCTTAGTCTGAAGATTTAAATTTTGTTGCATAGGGGATTTAGTTTCCCACCTAAAATTGTATGCATATATTGCATACATATCATTTGTTATACCTTTTTAAACACATATAAATATTTTATCTTTCAAAACATGTTTGAACTCGTTTCTTTGTAATTCTCAAAGTGTCATATACTTATTTATACGCATTTTATTCTTAACTCAATCCAGACTTTTTGTGTTTAATTCCTGTTAAATCGCGTTAAACCAAACAAATCCCGTTTCGTGTATCCTGGATTTTGTCGAATTAAACTTTCTTCTGTTCTTGTTGCTTGTTAACTTATTGCTGACCATTCTTTATAAAAGTTAGGAGAGTAAAGCTCATTTTCTGATTTGTTTTAAACCACTACGACAGGTCCGAACTAGGGATTAAGACGCTGCCTTATTTCTAAATATGGTAAATAACGAAATGTAATAGTTTGTGGTACATCATTCAGTTAAGGGGTAAGATTAAGGTAACACATCAAACTATTAAGTTTTCTTAGAGTATTTTTGTAATGTATTAAAATAATTTTTAACAAATATTATATAGTATTAGCAGAGCTTACCCTCTTCGCAAGCGACGTCTTTTTAGTGTGTGTGAATTCAACAAAATAATGAAATTTTAATTCCATTTTTAAATTGAAATATTTAACTCATTCTATATAAATTTTACATATAAAAACAAATACTTTTTCATATAAACTGACTAAAAAAATATAATATTTTTATTCAAAATTTGGGAATTTTTTTCGATTCGTACATTAGGTATCAAAGTTAGCTCACATACAAAATTTCAACTTTCTAGCACAATTTTTACCATCGTTAGAAACCGTCCCCATGCCCCCAAATAAAATTTTGAAATTATGAATTTTCTTTTATTAATAATATACTTAAATATTCTACTATGCATAATATGAACTTTTTCCAATGTCCCCCCTACCCGACCCACGAATTTTTTCAACCCCCCCTTTTTCAATTTTTGAATTTCTACTTTTTGAAAAATGTCAGCATTGAATATCGTAATACACATGCAAAATTTCTACTTTCTATCTTTTACGAATTAAAAGTTATACAGAAAAAAGTGAGTTTTTTTCTCTATAAAATAGGAAATTTTCAAAAACATTAACATAGCCGTTTTCCATATAAATGTGATTCTTTTTGTTTTAAAAATAGAAAAAAACATTTTATATTTAAATCGGTGTCAAAAATATCTGGGAAATACTTGTTCAACCTGTTTCAACAGTATCATTCCGAACAGCTTAACTCGGATCACCACTAGAAGTAAAGGGTGTTGCGTTCCACTCAGGCGCACAAATCCAACCATCTATACGCTTTGTTCCGTCCAAGCCAAGCGATTATCCTACAATAGGGTGACAGGGATGACAAGCGGAAGGAAAATGAAAATTGAAAATGTTGTTTCGACACCAACGAATTATTTAAAAGGATAACAACTAAAAATAATTTATGCATACTTACCTCTGTGTACCCCGTTTTATTAAACTTGTAAAAAATTCGTTCAAACACATTAGAGTTCAAACTCATATATATATATATATATATGGAGTGTGAATAGCCCATCTTTCCTAAAGATTAAAAGTGGGGCGAAAATGTGTGCGAGAGAGAAAGGTATATGTTCCTATTTGTTCTCTATGCATTTGTGCTCTACGCCTCCGCCTACGATTTCGGTACCGACATTATTAAATCGGAAGTGATCGAAGCGCAGCAGGTGTGTGTTCTCTAAAGCTCCCAGAACAACCCTGATGCTACTCTGACCCTGCTTCAATCTTATCTTAACATAAACAATTCTGGAATGCGTATATGGCTTTGCATTCGAGACCACCCGCAGAGAGTGATGTAATCTGACTCGTGAGTAACCTTGGAAAGCTACGTGTATTAGGTATTAACTGATATTAAACAGACTGAATGATGTTAGTATTAATTTGATTTATTAGACCTGCCCCTAACAGTCTTGACACTAACACTACTTCTCCTCCTACCTCCCCGTAACATCATAGAAAGTATAACCTCTAAATATTTTATATATTTTCGTACTAGCGTACCTTTTTGCGCTGATTTCAAAACTGGAAACCATTTTTAAATATCTGTGTTATTTATTCCTTAACATACTGATATCTTGAAAACAAATGCACCTTTTTAAAAATAAATTGCAGGTTTAGAATTAGCATAAAAGACTATGTCAAGAACAATTAACAATTAAACAAAACAAGTATGTCGTTTTTTATGGAATTAACAATATATTTTTAAAATTTAAAACGAAATTATAAATTATTTTATTAAACGGAAATCATCTATACGTCGCAATACATTCTAGTATTGTTATATTATTGCAATATTTCCTAAAATAAATACAATATGTTAAAAACACATGAAATTAATACAAAAACAACATTTCTTCAATAAATTTTGAAAGGAGTTCGATATTTGTGTTTTTCTGTTTTATTAACTTCGGTGTAAGTTTAATGAAAAACCAACTCCTATAAAAGTTCCGACTACTTTTATTTACCTGCATGTCGGCGTGGCCATTGCCCACGTATTGATAAGCCCCAGGTCACACGTGGAGGTAACCAGAGGGCGTACAGTTCACGGGTGTGCGGGGGTGCGGGAACATTAGCCGCGATAAAACAAACATCGTGATTTAATTACAATAGCCGCAGCACCAGAAGTAGGAATAATGAAGTACAGTACTTCAAATCATGTAAATTACTAATTTAATTGTAAAAATTGTTTGTTAGGCAAAAACTCGTCGACGCTATTTCTGTCAGTGGCGGTTAAAAAATAAAAGTAAGTTCAAGTAGAAGTATAAGGCACAGGCGTTGTGATACGTTGTGTGCTTTTAATATAATACCATTATTTGGGAGGCGTTTTTCAATTTTTGACTGAAATAAATTTTAATATACAAATAGATTTCAAAAGTATTTAAATACAAAATAGACCAGACTCCCAGATTAGTTTCTTTACAAAATATATAGATCGCAAACTGTTTGCAAACGAAACTACTTTGGGAGCGATAAAAAAAAGAATATTTTAATGGTTTTTGACGACTCAGTTAATATATAATTATTTCTATAATTACTACATGATAAAATAACATTTGAAGAATACTTTGTAAAATTTTCATAAAAACCTTAGCCCCGAATCTGTCCGAACCGAATGTGATTACAACTAAATAGCAATTAAAAATTTGAATTGCAGTTTTAGCGGTAGAAATGGTCGGTCATATTTGTATGACGTGAAATGCATTTTAACGTCAGTTATTTGTTGAGTAGATCAGTGCTGTGGTAACGTTTCGTAGCTGTTGGTAGTCTAAATAATAAAGTCAAGTCAAAGAATAATATGTTTTTATTTTATTTAACCCTGTTACGGCAGACATAATATTGAAATTTTATTGTTCCTTGAAATAGCTGTAAATAATATTTGATATTTTGATATATAAATACACATAGCAGAGATTTATAGGCTGTAAGGTTGATAATCGGCAAACTTGTCAGAGTTCTGTCAAGTATATATCTCTTTTACTCTCTGTTGTATAAAAGAGATAGTTACTAACGGTTGTGAGGTCACATGCATTTGGAATGTTGTACAACGTTGAATCCCTTTAATAATTAAAGAGACAAAATGACTTTTTTAATTGTTAACATCTTCTAACATTTAAGGATTTATTAAAAAATCAGTTTTATAGAAATTATGACATAGAACCCAAGCCCATTGTAAATATCTCCTAAAATATAAAGAATTAATTAATCATCTAAGCGGTCTACAATTTTGAAACTTCTTCTTGAAAAATGGTCCTGCTGGAATTATCTTAAATTTCAAAAGAACACAAATATCTTGAGCTTTTTTGTGAGATAGTTAAATACGAGTATATACAAAACCTTAGGCAGTTTTCACTATTCACAAAAAGTTGTTTTAACAAAGTTCTTTGCAAACGTGACTTACATAAGACAATACTGACCAACCACATCTACAAGAGAAGGTCTGCAGGGAGGAGTAAACAAATGTAAATACAATTAAAATTAACATACAGCTTTATGTGATAAGAATAGTTTAGTATTTAACCTGGTGAACGTGAAGCCCACATACAATATTCTCATATTCGTATATTTTTGTTAGTCTGAATGGATCTATTTCCTCCGTAGACTATTTCTAACTACGAGTACATGTGTAGTTAAAGTGAATGTGACAATTTCCGGATTATGTCGGATTATTCACTGTGACAAAGCAGTCACATGTCCCCCTCCTTCCCCTCCTTCACCTCCTTTCCCTCGTTTCTCGTTTCATACAAACCAATGTAAATGGATTCAATTTAAGAAGTAAATTTGCTAAGCTCCGATCTACGACATATTTTCATTACTAATGCGTAGGCATAGATATCAACTAATATAAAAAAATGTTTCGACAAACTGTTCCAGTGGCGGGGAAGAAATTAAGTAGGGAAGAAATTATGTTCGTTTAGTTGGTAACACTGACCAGAGATATTACAATGGGCTTGTGTCCTATGTCTTAATTTCTATAAAACTGTACTATATATTGATAAAGTGGGTTACTAGAACCTCAAATGTTCAATTATTTTTTAATAACTCCATATATGTTAGGAGATATTAACAATTAAAAAAGTCATTTTGTCTCTTTAATTATTAAAGGGATTCAACGTTGTACAAACTCCAAATGCATGTGACATCACAAACCTTGTGTAAGGTTACCAACCTTACAGATCATAAATCTCTGCTCTATGTATTTATATATCAAAATATCAAATATTATTTACAGTTATTTCAAGGAACAATAAAATTTCAATATTATGTCTGCCTTAACAGGGTTAAATAAAGTAAAAACTTATTATTCTTTGACTTGACTGGATTGTTTGAGTACCAACAGCTACAAAACATTACCACAACACTGACCTACTCAACAAATAACTGACGTTAAAATGCATTTCACGTCATACAAATATGGCCAACCATTTCTAGCGCTAAAACTACAATTCAAACTTTTAATTGCTATATCTCCGTCAATATTTAGATATTTAATAAAATAGACACGCCAATACACATTTATTAACATCAATTTCAATCAACAATTGAAAAATCGACCACTAAAAAATGAGGACACAAGCCCATTGCATTCTGGTCAGATGAGTTAACGGCATATATTAGTTATAGTTACTTTCATTGCAGTGTGAGCTTAGAGCATATATATATATGGTGAGAGAATGCTGGACCTGAAAGTGTGTCCAAAATGTGTGCAAGAGAGAAAAGTATATGTTCCTATTTATTCTCTATGCGCATGCCTCGAAAGAGTTGTCACTGGCGAACTTCTTTACTGATTCGTTCAAAAAATTTCTTTCTTCAAAATATTCTGTACTAGAAATGATATTTTTATTTTCCTATACTTGTCTTTTGAGGTCTAAAAATCTTGCTAATAAAATTGAAAACGGTTGTTTAATAAAATTAGTAGTAAAATCGCGTTTAGAGCGTAGAAGTTGGAAAAGTGATAAACATTACTTCTAATTGACTCGGAACCGGGAAAGTATCCCAACAGGAAGCAGAGGAACATATAGGACGTGGTGGTATGGAAGGGGAAGGGGAATGCAGGTGTGTGTCGGTATCAGACATTATCAGTGTGGACAAAACACTAAATGCTTATAAAGGAATCGTATTAAGCTATACCTTTGAATTAACGTTAACTGGGACTGCCTTGACCGGGTTCATTATTAAATAGAAACCAAGAACTCAGTAGCATCGAAGAAATATACAATTATTCCATATAAAAGTTTATATGTTTACACGATTCATATGGTGGCTCAAAAACGGCTCCACGCATTTTCCTTAAAAATTTACCATCATGAAATATCGGTATTTTGACTTCTAAGTGCTGTAAGAATTGAAAAATCAATAAAAAAAAACTCGATAGGGTTACCTGCAAAAACTTATCAACTAATGAAATCATTTTGGTTTCAGTTGAGTTATGAGTTATGAGTGGCACCGCAATGTTACTTTTTTTTTGTGACGTCTGCGGAGATTCGTTGTCAATGCGTTATTTCTTGATATTTATTTATGAAAATTTCACAAAGTATTCTTCAAATGTCTTTTTATCATGTAGTAATTATAGAAATAATTATATATTTATTGTGTCGTCAAAAAACATTATCGAAAATATGCTTTTTTTATCGATTGGACCTTACCCCCCTTAATGCGAAACTACTCGAATATACACTACTGAGTTGGAGTCGCAAGTAGTCGGTTGCAATGTGAGATCGTATTTCAGTGTATATATACGTGTAGAATAACTAGAGAAGGTAATAACAAATGATATAGCAACCAAATCGCGTCGATCATAGCAAATAATATAAACGTGACATTTAACGTAATTTAATGTTGAAGAACGTGACATTTAAAGTTCCCTGTAGCTTAAATGAATAAAACAATCATCACCGTAGCGTAGGACTAGAGGACATCGACGATTGTTAATATCAAATTAGCAGGATCCAGCAGGACCTGTAGGATGAGTCCACCTTTGTGTTGCACACATGGCAAACTTCAGTTTTTATTTTTATCATAAATCTAATTTATGAATTATATTCGTACTATATATTATTACTAACACAATATATTAATAAATATATATTATAATATTAGTACTAATTATCGTTATTATAAATAAATTAAGAATTAAAAATGGCGCTTAAAAAATGTTTTGTTTTGGTTGAAGATTTCTACCTTACCGACACGAGAAGTTTCCGTGAGTCCTAGAAGTTAGTAATGTATACTTTGCTTCGTGTTGAACTTAAAAGACAAATAGAAATATATATCATTCAATAGTTGTATTTATTAATTAACTAATTTATTACTTAATATAATACTAGACATTATATCTTTTTTAATAACATTACTTAGAATTAAAGAAATAGTTTTCGAACCCACTCAGCAAGTTTGCAAAAAAAACTATACGTTTAAAATTCGTTGACTTTGCGAAAATGGCGACGCGTTCTCTGAGTGCAGACCGTGCAGGCTATTGATCGGTTTACAACTGATTACTTTTGTGTAATTATATTATTTGTTATAACAGATGTGTTAAGTTATTAATTGCTTTAAATATACAAACACTTCATTCATTATATGCACTATATATAATACCATTTGCTTAATCATTTATCAGCCGAAACACTCGGCAACATATAGTACTCGTATATATATATACATTATATTTACACCCAAATAAATGTTTGTTAAAATATTGCTATGGCCCTACCGTCAAATTATAAACATGTTGCCATATCTAACACGCAAAATAACCGTAAGTTCTTAATTAAAATAATGCAATAATATCGATGAATGCATGGGCTTGATTTGTTGGTTATACTATTCATTTATTTCGTCATCGTCTACTGGAGGTGCATTTCTCTCATTTATATTCTTTTTGCTTTTTTACTTCGCTCACAAAACATTAAAAAAAACTGCTCGGCCATATAGGTTTGATTCTATAAATGTATTTATTATAACATTTACAATTCGGTGTCATTCTTACAGCAAAATTACGAAAGAAACAAACCTATGTTCTCTGTTCTTTTATTTATTTATAATCTTAATAATATTTAATTAACACTAATTTAAGCATGTTGTATTATTTTGTATATAAATATTAGAAAAATAAAATCTTTATTTACTTTAACAAAAATTTTGTATGTTTCATTTTATTTGTTACTATTATTTTTGTTGTTTACAGTTTCTTTTTCAGCTACAATTCAAATTCTTAAAAAATTATTATACAGGGTGTCTACTAAAAGAAAATCCTGACTCACTCACTAGTTCTGAGTTCACGGAAACCTCTCCTTCTCTCTCCAATTTATTATGAGTTTTTGAAAAATAAATTATTATAAAACATTAATTTGAAGTGCATGCACTAGTCGCATCAGACATAGTTGGTCATATTCGACGATTTGCCATCTCTTTTATACAGCATACGATCGTGTGTGTGCTACGTCACTTATAACTAACAGCTGAGTTGTGTATCCCATTAAGTTTTTTATGACCATTGTAATGAAAAATGAAAAATAATCTCGGTTATTTATTTCTGTGACGACTTAAGCATAGCTAAAACATGCGGCAAAACTGAAATTCAAATTTGATATAGCTATAACTCCGTCAACTTTCCGACGTTTATAAAAATAAAAACGTCAATATACATATACAAGAGTTTATCCCCGTCGCAAGCGACGACTGTCTTTTATATGTGAATTGAATTTCATCTCAAATTTTAATTCCATTTTTAAATTAAAATATTTAACTTCTATATTAATATATTATATATTATTATTATATTATATATTAATTTTACATATAACAACAAATAATAAACTGACTAAATTTTTTTATTTTTTTCAACAAAATACAAAATATTTTCAATTTATTCATTCGTTAGTTGACCAACTTATACAAAATTTCGACTTTCAAGCACAAATCTACCCTCGGAAAAAACCTATAAAATTTTGATTTTTGAATTATTTTTTTTAATACGATATTTAATTATTACACCATCCAAAATTTGAGCTTTCTCCAAATTTTCCTACCGGGCCCACCAAATTTCCCCGCGACCCTTTTATAAATTTTTGAATTTCTAAATTTTAAGATATGTTCGCATTAAATAGCATATTACACATGCAAAATTTCAACTTTCTTTCTGTTACGAATCATACAGGAAAAAGTGATTATTATTTTTCCAGTTTTTCCAAAATTACGGGTTTCCAGGAAATTCAGAGGAAAATCCAAGGACGCCAAAATTCTTAGAATTTTTTTCTCTACGAAATAGGAAATTTTTAAAAACATCACCGGAGCCGTTTCTGTTTTACCACACGAATTTCGGACACATATAAGAATATAAACATACACCTGGAACATTATAATATAGGATTAACCGTTACTTCAATCAAAAATTAAGAAAACGACCACAAGCCCATTCGTACTGCATTTTTAACTTGATTGGATTTATGACTAGACTTTTTTATTTTTTAACAGAGAGATCTAGACCACCTGGGCAAAATGTACAACCTGAATCCAGAAAGGAATCCAACGCGTCTGGAACATTTTGTTCAGCGCCTGGTGGGAACGCTGCGTTTACACCCCAGAGAGTTGGAAAGGCTGTACTTGCTGTAATTTCTCTATTAATTACATAATATGATCACATCGCAGTAAACCTCAAATATACAGTAACTCATTGTTACTTCAATTAAATAAATATGAACATTTATCGAAGTCGAATTCGTACGGAGTTCACAATGAGTTCAAATAACGAACCTGAGTTAACAATGAAGTCACTAATGATTTATTGGTTGTTACTGGATGTTTTTCAATATTATTTATAAATGTTAAAATTATCAGATCGCCTCAAACAACCCGAAGCCGCCCAAACCTCCCGAAAAGCCTTTAATGCCCTACATGAGGTATTCGAGAAGAGTTTGGGATTCGGTTAAGGCTGCTAATCCGGAACTGAAATTATGGGAAATTGGAAAAATTATTGGCCAAATGTGGAGAGATTTACCAGAGCAAGACAAAACTGAATTTGTTGAAGAGTATGAAGCTGAAAAGGTATTTTAGAAAGTAATTAATTAACTAGGAATGCACCTTAAGTAATTTCGTAATGATTTGTAATTTCCATTTCAGATTGAATATGAAAAATTATTGAAAACTTATCATAATTCACCGGCGTATATTGCTTTTATAGCAGCAAAAACAAAAGTGAAACCAGGTAAGTTTAAAAATGACACTCCATCCCAAATTGACTATGCACTCCACAAGACATTGAATCTAAAAAGAATTCATTATTTCCCAAAAACTATTTAATGAGCTCGTAAACGATTTCCTAATTTCTATAAAACTGCACTACATATTCATAGTTGGAGAAAACTGTATTATTCGTTCAGTCAAGTAATAAAATACGTAATAATTTTTAGTGGCAATTGGAAATTCAGAAGATCGTGAAAATCATGAGCGAACAGTTAAGCAAACCCCGGATCGTCGTATTGACATCCAACCAGCTGAAGACGAAGATGGTAAAGCTTAAAGATCGGTTACGTCTGTCATTTAGCACCTGTTTCAAATATAGGAACTCATTTAACTCACGAAATGACGAATTGATTTCAGACCAGCAAGATGACGGCTACACGTTCAAGCATGTGGCTTATGCTCGTTACTTGAGAAATCACCGACTGATCAACGAAATCTTCTCAGACGCTATTGTCCCGGATGTGCGATCCGTGGTGACCACAGGACGGATGCAAGTTCTGAAAAGACAGGTCCAATCACTGACGATGCACCAGAAAAAATTGGAAGGCGAATTACAACAAATTGAAGAAAAATTCGATTATAAGAAGAAGAAATTTTTGGAAAGCAGTGAACATTTTCAACAGGAACTTGCGAAGGTAAGAAAATAATAGAAATATGAAAGAAAAAAGATTTAATTCCTTGACATTTTTCAGCAAAGTAAACCTGCAGTAGATGATGAAACGTTCGCCCGCATGGTGGATCGTCAGCATGAAATAATTCGCCGGGAACGAGGCCGCGGTCTTGAAGAAGCACCACGAGGTAATAGAATAGAGGACACATCGAGCGCGGCAGAGCCCCAACCAGCTAGCGCCACGGTGGCCACTGATGACAGTCAGCCGCAACAAGAGGTACAAAAACGGCAAACCGCAAACCGCCAGTAGATTAGATATCATAAGCCACTGTTTTTAAGGTTGTTTTCTTTAAAGAATGTGGTCACACAACGCCGACTCTGTAGAGGGACGCGATGTGCAAACAATCTACTTTGGTTTGGAGGTATCTAATTTGAGATATCTAATAAATATCTAATATATTAGGTATTTTAATTGGGTTGTAATTCATATCAGAATTTATATAAAGCTGCACTGTCCTCCTATATTATAATAATCCAACTGTATGTTTATATGTTTATTTTATATGTTTATACGTTTGGTTCGAATTTTGTATGGTACCAGGACATGTGACCTTACGGCCGTTAAGTTGCTATCTCTTTTATACAACAGAGCGTAAAAGAGATAGCATATTCAATACAGAACTCTTAGCCATAGAAAAAATAACTGATCTACCCTTAATAGTGCAGAAATGTTACGTTATAAATATGGCCGACTTCTGTACCGCTAAAACTACAATTCAAATTTTTAATTGCTATATCTCCATCAACATTTAGATATTTATTAAAATATACCAATAGGCCAATTTTCAAGTTTTTGTGCGCTCCTTCTTTAAACGAAACAACTTTGAATATTTCATTTTACTTATATAGAATAAAATATATATTAACATAGGAAAAATCTAAACATATTGTATCATAAGCATATTATTCGTACAATATAATAGTATTAAATCATTTGTGGTATTAAATGTAGATTATCTTTATTTTTAATGCCAAGCAGATGATAGTTCTTCACTTCATTCAGGTAATTTTGTCCATTTAATGCATTGATATCTTTCTTTTAATTTTTGGGGGGATATTAATGAGAACAAAGGATAACAGATTATAATCAATACTCTAAGACATCACTAAGGCATTATTACTATCTTTTAAAAACGAAATACGAGTATATTCGGACGTAATATAAAAAAAATTTGTCAAAATTCAACATTTTTTAAATATATTTAAATACTGTCTATTACAAAAGTAAATTTACAAACACAGCCCATGGAACAGGAAGGAGCCATAAAAAAAATCAGCGAAGAGAAACCAGATTCCTTTAACGAAACAAATGGAATCGAACCTACGAACCCTGCTACTCCATCAGGGCCAGTTGAGGAGAACCAGGTGTCCCCAATAAGTCATCCTCCTGAGCCACGGCCTCCAAGTGAACCAAGACCGCCTTCACCACCACCTGTTGTCCGGGTTGAACCGCAACATTCGGAACCTGTTGTTAATACATCGACCCCAGAGCCACCGGTGCCTGCCACTATACATCAGCCTAATATGCCGCCACCGTTAATGTCCAGTGCTCCAATGGGTAATTATTATTATTATTATATTATATTAATTGTTTGCCTTTCGGCTTTACAATCTACATTCTTAATACATTTCATAGAACTTCAACTTGAAATTAAACTTAAAACTATTCTAAACCTTTCTATTTCCAAAAGTACTTTTCTGTTTCTTCTTCTCTAGACCCCCTCTCTTCATGTTCCCCATGAAAACGAGATTATTATTTATTGTAATGTTTTTCGTTCTTTTTCTCTATTTCCGCCATCCACCTCTTTCCTTTACTGCCTCCCTTTAATAACTGCACAATATTCTCCTCGCTCATTACTTTTTCCTGACAAGCAAACTTAATGTGCTCCAGTGTTTCAATCTCCGTTCCGCACACTCTATACATTCTTTCCTCGCTATTTTCTCGGTATCTGTTTCCTTTCTCCTCGTTTCCCAATCTAAATATGGCAATCCTTCTCATGTTTTTGGTGTCTTTTTCTCTTAAGTAATCTGGTATCTCTGTCTCACAAATCCTTTTATATCTTGTGTTGTATTTGCTCTTCTTGATTTTTTCCATTCTTTCCTGTTGCTGTATCTCCTTGTCTCTTCTCCTTAGCTTCTCTTCCACACTTGTGCCTCCTCTGTCGCCATTTCGTAGTACTCCTATTTTTTTCCTTCCATACTAATTATTTTTTGTCAAAGGTTGTCCCTATAAGACATCACGCTTTTGAATTTGTACAGGTTCCAATCAACACGGAGGGCCACTTCCTCCACATGGAGTTGTCGGTGGCGGAGGACCACCGGGACCAAACATGCCGAACATGCCACCCCACATGCAAGTGCACCCACAATGTAAGTGCACCCACACATACCTACAGATTAGTTCAAGACATTCACTTTAATTAGGTTTACCTTGCTTCAAGCTAACAAATTAAATTTCTATATAACGGGGGTTTTACACGATCTGGACTGGTTTAAATATCTTTAAAAAAATGATTTTAACATGCTTCTTTATCAGCAATCCAACACGGACCGGATGCGGTAATGAGTCCTTCCGCAGGATACATGTCCTATCCACCCGCCAGAGGCTACTACCCCCAGCAGTATACCTCGCATCCCCATGCCTATCCCTATCACCACGGTTTCACGGGACAGTACGGGCCATATCCTGGACAATATGCACATTCTTCCATGGTTCGACCTCATAACTTTGGACCTTCTGCAGGCTCAGATCCTTCACTCCACGACCAGCAATTCGGAGGAAATCGAGAGGACGACGATAAAGGTACCTGACACATTTTACGAACATTCCACTTGTGTTGGTTATAAATGTGTGTAACAAATTAATTTTGTTTTCAGAACAAAAAATGGATACTGACATTCCTGAGAAGAAATATCCAGACTGATTTTTTAAAATTTTTTTATTATTTGTAACAAAATTACATCTAGATTTACTAAGTGTAGATTTTTCAAAACGCAGTTAAACTACAGTTATAACAATAACCTAAATGGGTTTTTAATTTTAGTTTCGTTAACCGATCGATCAGAGTTAACGAATGTAAAATGTAACCCAGGTATTTTATTTGGTTAAGCTGCAGATACGTTCGACTCGAAGAAAAATAAGAGTTAATAAACAATGGTTTATTATAAACCACAGTTAACTGACTCTTGAAAAGTCACCACTCAATAAACTACATTATTTCTAACAGAATACTCAATTAAAAGAAATAGATATTAAGCGAATTCGAATGTGTATACAGATCGTAATGTATTGAAAGAACGAAGTGGATTTAACAATGAATTTACCATTCATTCATTAAGGAACGCTTTTGTTTTACTTCATCGTAAGGTTTTTAGTCCTAGTTTCTTTGATAACGAAATAATTATTGACTTAGGTTAATTTTAAGACTGCAATACTTTTGTTCCTAACATACTTATAAGAAATATTTAACCTTTTTTGATATTCTTAAAAAAATGATATAATAATACGCCATACAATGGACTTGTGAACTGATATTGACAAAGTTGACTGTCTGGACCTCAATTGGCTTGTGTCCTATTTCTTAATTTCTATAAAAGTGTACTATATATTGATATATAACCTACATGGTTACTAGAACCTCAAATGTTCAATTATTTTTTAACAACTCCTTATATATATAACATATGTTAAGAGATATTAACAATTAAAAAAGTCATTTACTCTCTTTAATTGTTAAATGTACTCAACGTTGTACACATTCCAAGTGCATGTGACATCCCAATCCTTGTGTAAGGTTACCAACCTTACAGCTCATAAATCTCTGCTATATGTATTTATATATCAAAATATCAAATATTATTTACAGCTATTTCAAGGAACACTCAAATTCCAATATTATGTCTGCCTTAGCAGGGTTAAATAATATAAAAATTTATTATTCTTTGACCTGACTTGATTATTTGACTACCAACAGCTACAAAACATTACCACAGCACTGACCTATTCAACAAATAACTGACGTTAACATGCATTTCACGTCATACAAATATGGCCGACCATTTCTAGCGCTAAAACTCAACAATTCAAAAAACGACCGCTAAAAAAAGAGTTCACAAGCCCATTTATTCTGTTTTCTATATTCTAAATGTTCTAACAATATTTTATTTAGTTACTTATCCAGCAAATACATTATTCTGTTCAATTGAAAAAATGTGTTCATTAAATTATTTATATGTTGTAAAAATTAAACTTATTAAAACTTAAGTATGTATTGTTAAAAACTTATTTCAAAATGTGTTTTTCTGATTGCCATACTATTAGGCGTTACTTACTTTAACGATTATTAAACATATAATGAATTCTTGCCTTGTATTTTTTAGTTAAACGGACCACATTCCTCTTAAACCTTGTAATCTTTGCTGATAATGTGCTTTGCGTTGGTCCCCTTTGACCTGGCCCCCAGCGGCGACCTTCTTTTGATTAGAAAGAGTTTTAAAGGTCAACCATTTAAAAATGTCTAATTTTGTCGTAAACTTCAGTAAGCTGTATCTAAAACTTCTACCACGTTGTCAGGACAAATTGTTCAAATTTATGTGACGAGTAACAGAGCCAGACTAACATCAGTGGGCCCTGAGCCCGATTATTGAAAACTTAAACTCGTAACACACAATACCTTATGGGGTGAAGGGGTAAGGTCAAATCGATACAAAAAAGCATATTTTCGATCATGTTTTTTGACAACACGAAAAATATATAATTGTTTCTATAATTACTACATGATAAAACAATATTTAGAGAATACTTAGTGAAATTTTCATAAAAAAATATCAAAAAATCAGTTAATGTCAGCGAATTAGAGAGGGCACCGACTCTGAAATCGCTGAAAATGCGGTTTCTCACACTTAGCTTTTTCAGTTCTCTCTAGGTGAAAATCTACTGAAACGATTCTTTTGAAATTTTGTACACTCTTTCTTTACATAAATGCCGAGGTAACGCTGTCGAGTTTTTTTTATTTTTTTATTTTAACGTATTTTAAAATAACAAAGTTTCTGATTCTTTTCATGAAAAATCGGGATTTTGACTTTTAAGTGCTGTAAAAAAATGAAAAATCAATAAAAATAGAAAAACTCGACAGCGTTATCTGCAGAAATTTATCAACTAATGAAATCATTTTGGTTTTTCGATTTCACCGCAATGAGACCTTTTTTTGTGACGTTAGCGGATTTCTTGACATTTATTTATGAAAATTTCACAAAATATTCTTCAAATGTTATTTTATCATGTAGTAATTATAGAAACAATTATATATTAACTGTGTCGTCAAAAAACATGATCGAAAATATGTTTCTTTTTATCGTTTTGATCTTAACCTTAATGTGAGGTACTAAGTTTTGCGAGATATTAAATATGTGAATGCAAATATAAATAAATTTGGGTTATTTGTTATTATTTATCACTGGATAGAATTAATTTGTCCGGTCCTGCACGTAATGATTTTGTACACAAATGATCGTTACCATCTTGGGTAATTAAAAAAATCTAAAAATATTAGTCAATAAAATGATGTGCGACATTGGCTTATCTACAGCATTGGCTTTTGACCCGACGACCTCTGGGTTAGTAATACTACCATAACCATATCACGATCTTGTTGTTGCACAGCATCTTGTAAAATTATTCTCCATTTGTTAGTAGTAGACAAGCGTGTCCAGCCTGTCCAGCCTCTCCAGCGTGCAAATAAATAACTTACTGCGCTAATCCAGTGTTTCAAAAATGAACCGTAGTGTTTTTAAAAGCCTGCAGAATGTCAAAGCGGTTGGCAACCATCTTAAGTATAAAATTTCAGTTGGTAGTCAAGTGAGGTATGCGACAACTCAAACTATAGATACGCTTTTCCCGGTGAAGCAGGATTTCCCATCGAGGCACATCGGACCACGTGATTCTGACATCATCACCATGCTGGACACAGTAGGATACAAGGTAACTTGATCTAGACTTAGGGCATTATATCTTAAGACAGTCAGTGGCAGCTTTAGCCATTGCGAGGCCCCGGGGTGGCAGATCTTTGAGAGTCCCTTGTTCTTTGTGTAATTTATGTAAATGGGCTTGTGTCCTCATTTTTTAGAGGTCGATTTTTCAATTGTTGATTGAAATTGATGTTAATAAATCTGTATTGGCGTTTTTATTTTATTAAATATTTAAATGTTGACGGAGATATAGCAATTACAAATTTGAATTGTACTTTTAGCGCTAGATATATCGGCCATTTGTATGACGTTAAATACATTTTATACGTTAGTTACTTGTTGAGTAGGTCAGCGCTGTGGTAATGTTTTGTAGCTCTTGTTAGTCGAAATAATCAAGTCAAGTCAAAGAATAATAAGTTTTATTTTATTTAACCCTGCTACGGTAGACATAATATTGAAATTTTATTGTTCCTCGAAATAACTGTAAATATTATTTGATATTTTGATATATAAATATATAATGTAACATCCGGTTGGTAATTTGTGCAGTGAGCGTAATGTAAAAATGTTTGTAGGGATCTCGGATTAGGGAACTGAAAAATACTATAATACAAGATTTATCAACGTGGTCGAGATTCTTGTATATATTTATGTCGACAGAAATACAGTTATGCAAATTTTGATTATTATTCCAGTCACTGGATGAGCTAACAGATAAAGCAGTACCCGCTAATATCCGACTTTCAAAACTCCTGGATATTGAGGAACCAGTAGGTACGATGTGCAACAAAATAATTCTGAATTTGATGCGATAAGAAAATTAAAGTAAAATGCATGCCACTTTGTCGAATGACGAATAAAATTGTTTATCTTAGGTGAATATGATTTAATAAAAAGAATTCGGGGAATTGCTGAAACGAACCAAATTTGGAGATCGTACATCGGAATGGGCTATTACAACTGCTGTGTACCGCATACCATAATGAGAAATATATTCGAAAACCCTGGATGGTAAGATTCCGTTAAGATTCAATCTCTATTCTATCAAGACAACGACATTAATGGTTTGTTTTAAATAAAGGACAACGCAGTACACGCCATACCAACCAGAGGTCGCACAAGGTCGCCTGGAAAGTTTGCTAAATTACCAAACAATGATTTCCGATATGACTGGCTTGGAAGTGTCAAACGCCTCTCTTCTAGATGAAGGTACAGCTGCTGCAGAAGCCATGGGACTTTGCTTCAGGTTCAGACATATTCATTTCTATTTCGCGTAGTGCAGACAGTATTACGGACGAATGTGTGTATTAAAACTGTATCTGCTTCATTTTAGACATAACAAACGAAGACACATTTACCTATCAGACCAATTGCATCCTCAAACTATATCAGTTGTGACAACACGTGCAGATGCGCTGGGGCTAAAAGCTACTGTTGGTCCAGTTGCAAATGTCGACTTCACTGACCGAGATATTTCTGGAATAATCATCCAATATCCAGACACAAATGGAAACGTGGAAAATTTTGAAAAACTTTCAGCAGATGCACATGCAAATGGGGTAAGGATTCTTTCTCTCTTTCTCTCTCGCTCATTTAAACGCTTTAAACGTTTCATCACACTTTTCTTTTAGACACTTGTGGTTTGCGCTACAGATCTACTGGCGTTAACTTTATTACGACCTCCAGCTGAGTTTGGGGTAGATATTGCGGTTGGCACATCTCAGAGATTTGGGGTTCCTTTGGGGTACGGAGGGCCCCATGCAGGATTCTTTGCTTGCAAGCAAAATCTGGTGCGGTTAATGCCAGGCAGGATGATCGGTGTAACAAGAGACGCCAACGGTCTGGACGCTTATCGATTGGCCCTACAAACCAGAGAGCAACATATTCGGCGAGATAAGGCTACAAGCAATATATGCACGGCTCAAGCCTTATTGGCCAACATGTCAGCAATGTTTGCTGTCTACCATGGCCCTCAAGGGCTGAAAGACATCGCCGTGCAAGTTCACAATGGCGCACTTGCCCTTAACGCAGGTACGTGATAATTGCGAAAGTTTTACCGCTTAAGTTTTATCCATATTTATGACATCACTAAGTTACTATTACAGACTGTAGAATACGTAACAAATAATCGATTTTATTTTTGTTTGTTTACCAATTTTATAATGTAAAAACTGTATATGTTCTTCAAGACAACTGTAAGTAGTTTCTGATGTCTAAGTATACAGTGTTAAGTATCTCCAGATCTTCTTATGACCATCATACTCTGTTGTTTAACAGAAATGGTTTTGTTAGAAGGAAACAAACATGACATCAAACGATTAATCATTATTTATAGATTTTGATCCCTTTAATGACCAAATGTTTATATTTCTAATAAAGCATTTTGTTATAATTGTGTTATTTCTTAAGTCAACGTCTTTAGGAAGCCTAAGATGATATCACAATATGTTTTTTTCAGGTTTACGAATGGCAGGTCATACGTTAACAAACACCGTATTCTTTGACACTCTTAAAGTTGTACCCAAAAACTTAACGGTTGATGAAATAAAAGTCAGATCAGCTAAAAAACAAATCAACTTCCGCTATTTCGAAGATGGTTCCATCGGAATCGCTTTGGACGAGACAGTAAAACCCGCCGACATAGAAGACATCTTGTGGATATTTAACTGCGAGACGCTAGAGACTATTGTGTCCTCAACAGATATCAGCAAATACGCTATTGGGCACAGCAGCTTCAAGAGGACGTCTCCCTACTTAACGCATCCGGTGTTCAACCAGCACCATTCCGAATCTCGCATGGTACGCTATATGAAACAACTAGAAAACAAGGATGTATCCCTCGTTCACTCTATGATTCCTTTGGGATCGTGCACCATGAAGCTAAACTCCACCACTGAGATGATGCCTTGTAGTTTTAGGCATTTCACGGAACTTCATCCATTTGCACCACTGGAGCAGGCTGCGGGGTATCATACACTGTTTAGGGAGTTGGAGAAGGATCTCTGTGCCATCACCGGATACGATAACATCTCCTTCCAACCGAATAGTGGAGCGCAGGGAGAATACGCCGGCTTGAGAGCCATCAAGGGATACCACGATTCCAGAGGAGATACCAACCGATCAATCTGTTTAATTCCTGTATCCGCTCATGGCACGAATCCAGCTTCCGCTCAAATGGCGGGGATGAAAGTTGAGCCAATCAGAGTATCTCCCGATGGATCTATAGACATGGTGCATTTGAAGGAAAAGGTGATCCAACACAGCGCCAATTTATCGTGTCTTATGATAACCTATCCATCTACAAACGGTGTCTTTGAGGAAACCGTTGCAGAGGTTTGCCAATTAGTTCACGAGCACGGTGGCCAGGTTTATTTAGACGGGGCCAATATGAATGCGCAAGTTGGACTTTGCCGACCAGGAGATTATGGAAGCGATGTTTCTCATCTCAATCTGCATAAGACTTTCTGTATACCACATGGCGGAGGAGGACCAGGTATGGGACCAATCGGTGTAAAGAAGCATCTTGCGCCATTTTTACCAAGCCATCCAGTCGTAGATCCTATGGCAGGCTTGGAATACAAATCACAATCATTTGGGGCAGTCAGTGCTGCTCCATATGGTTCATCTGCCATTTTACCAATTTCTTGGGCGTATATTAAAATGATGGGACCAAAAGGTTTACGTAAAGCTACCCAAGTTGCCATTTTAAATGCAAACTACATGAGTAGAAGGTTGGATACTTACTACAAAACTTTATTCAAAGGACCAAACAGCCACTTGTGCGCACATGAGTTTATTATTGACGTAAGAGACTTTAAGAAGACCGCGGACATTGAACCAGTAGACATCGCAAAACGGTTGATGGACTACGGGTTCCACGCGCCTACAATGTCTTGGCCAGTTTCTGGAACTCTGATGATTGAACCCACAGAATCGGAAGATAAATCCGAATTGGATAGGTTCTGTGATGCACTTATTTCTATTCGAAGAGAAATAGCAGACATAGAAGAAAAGAAAATTGATATCAGACTTAACCCTTTAAAAATGGCGCCACATACACAAAAGCAAATTGTAGATAACGAATGGAACAGGCCCTACAGCAGAGAACAAGCTGCGTTCCCAGCTGTAAGTATATGAAGTAATAAATAGTAATAATATGAATGCAGTAAGCAAGCTGTCGCAAGCTGTATGTTTGATTCTCCAATACTAGAGTGGTACTAGTATAGCGGCAAAAATGTTACATTCAAATATAAAGCCACTGCGAGCGCACACTATTCACATTACCCTCTGCAAACAGTTGTCGTAGAAAGATTGAGATAACGCTAGTACTTCTAACAAATAAATGTTTCCTTTCTTATTTTATTGCTATCATAAATTGACCTTTTCGCGGATTAATTAAATTATAAAACGTCTGTTACGGATTATCATATTCAGAAAATAGCCGTTAAAGAATGGGCTTGTGTCCTCATTTTTTAGTGGTCGATTTTTCAATTGTTGATTGAAATTGAAGTTATTAAAAGTGTATTGGCGTATCTATTTTATTAAATATCTAAATGTTGACGGAGATATAGCAATTACAAATTTGAATTGTAGTTTTAGCGCTAGAAATGGTCGTCCATATTTGTATGACGTGAAAAGCATTTTATACGTCAGTTATTTGTTGATTAGGTCCGTGCTGTGGTAATGTTTTGTAGTTGTTGGTAGTCGAAATAATCAAGTCAAGTCAAAGAATAATAAGTTTTTATTTTATTTAACCCTGTTGCGGTAGACATGATATTGAAATTTTATTGCTCCTTGAAATAGCTGTAAATAATTTGATATTTTGATTTATAAATACATATAGCAGAGATTTATGAGCTGTAAGGTTTGTAATCTTACACAAGGATTGTGAGGTCACATGCATTTAGAATGTTGTCTAACGTTGAATCCCTTTAATAATTAAAGAGACAAAATGACTTTTTTAATTGTTAATATCTCCTAACGGGAGTTATTAAAAAATAATTGAACATTTGAGGTTCTAGTTACCTACTTTATCAATATATAGTACACTTTTATAGAAATTGAGACATAGGACATAAGCCCATTAAAAAGTTCACAAAGTATATTTAACCATCATCACCATGACCACTTATAGAGCCTGGGTTCCGTTTAAGGCTTTTCTTTCAACGTTCCATAACCATTTTCTTTCAGTCCATTTCCACAATTCATTTTACCCAAAATTATAATTAGAACAATATATATATTGTTCTACATTTGTTTTAAGATTGGATAATATTCATGTGTTCATTTAAACTTCGGAAAAATATCAAATATATCGACATAATATAATTTTGAGGTGTGCTGTAAACTTTTATATAAGTCCCTTGGGACTTATAATTATATGATAATCCATTTCCAAGTAGTATAATAAATGCAACAGTGCCGACTACGATTCTTCAGATTCTTTAAGGAATTTCTTGGACCAAAGATATAGAATCTGTGTTTGCTTGTTATTTTATTTAAAATATGAGTATGATTATCAAATTTATTAGACAGTTTTGCATTACACTCATATTTGCATATATGTAGTTACTATAAAAACTACTAACATAGTAGAAGAACATCAGTGCTTTTCACTCGCTCGTATCAGAAATAAGACGACGTTAAACAAATTTTAAATTCGTATAACATATTAAGTAAACCATAACAAAATGATAATATGATTAAATATTTTACAGCCGTTCGTAAAGCCCGAAAATAAAATTTGGCCAAGTGTTGGAAGAATTGACGACATCTACGGTGACAAACATCTTGTGTGTACGTGCCCCCCAATATTACCAGAATATTTGTAGTATTTGTAATAACATAATTATAACTATTTTTTTAATTAACGAACAATTATTTTTAACTTGTACATACCTATAATAATTCAAATATATAAATAAAAAATCATCAATATATTATAGTTATCATTAATAATTTTATATTGAACGATCGAAATACAGGCATACATAGAGACAGATCTGGTGCTTAATGTAAATGATATATAAATATAACTTTAAGAATGTGCTATAAAATAAAACCTTTTTAAAATTGTCAACGCCATTAAATAATTGATCAATTTCTAAGCCACTAAATAACTTTATTGAAACTGGAATAAATAACAACGTTATATTATTATATAGACGCAATAAAATTATTTCAAATACTGATTCGAAAGATCTACAAGATTTTCTGAAGAAGTGATATTAGATCTTATAGAACACATAATTAAAATACAGTTTTTTCAAATAAGCAATATGTTTAATTAAGTTAAAAGCAAAGTATAAAGCAATGCATTTTAATATGAATTTCTTAAATTTGATTAATGTACCGCATATATTATTTAAATTGTATATACAAATACGACTGTAACAATAACTTATTTGATCAAAAAGAAATGAAGAAATTATTATAAAAATGTAATGGTTTGTATTAAGATTGTTCCTTTTGTTTGTTGGCAGCCAATTTCATTTCCATGACATCCATAATTGTGTCCCTAATCTTCGATTTATCCAAACCCAACGCTTGAATTTTCTCCATTTGCTCCGTAACGAATTCAGTTTTCCTTTTAAAGTAATCTAACGCACTTTTGATATCCTAAAGTAGAATTATTATTAGAAATCACATTGCTTAGCACTCAGCATCAAACATATCAAATAGATTTACAAACCTTTCTGGCGTAATATCCAGTACCAATATCAATCATAACGGTCTCAACATCTTTAATTTGTCCTGGTACATACATGGATCCAGTTAAAGGCACCATTATCTGTTTATCTAGTGTATCAGGTGTGAGGCGTTTTAGACATTCACCGGAGTCATTAAATTTTCCTTGTGCCATTTTTAAAGTAGATAAAGAATCTTGGAAAACGGATAGCTCCTAAAGAAAAATATTTTTGATGTGTAAATACAAAGCACGAACGCCTATATATCGCCATATACGCCTACATCACATAGCAAAATTATTTAACATTACCTGATCCAGTTGACCTTTTAACTGATTTAGTTGCTGTATAGTAAGTTTCGTTAAATCAACCTGCATTTCCGATGCAAAACTTTGTCCAGGCTCCATTTTTATTATTTTATAATTTTAGTTTTAACTAATAAAATCTTCTATTTAAACTTTTATATTTAGCTTAGCCTTAACCTCACAAATTGGCAAATATTTTAACCTAACAGTGCGACAAGCGTGAATGTAGCTGACAGTACCTTTCCAATCTTCTTAATCCAAGAATCTGGATCTGGATCATTCTAAATTTTGAAATGATTTGAATACAAAATACAAAACTATAAATATACTTATTTGGAATATATTATATCCTACTTTAAAAGATTGTAATTTAAAGTAGAATTACAATTAGTAAAGTTTAATTTTAACGTAAATAGGAATTTAAAATCGTCACGTTTTAATTTACGCTAAGTTCGATTAATAATTTATTTATTGGCAAATAAAAATATTTTAACTAATCAAATAAATTAAACATAATCATATTTTTTTAAAACACATATTTTATCTTAAATAAACAAAATACATAACATTCAGAAGTTATTACTATATTTGTAATTACATAATATAAAAAAATGTGCAATGAAAACATCACATTTGAAATATTTTAATAAATAATCATGATGCAGGTTTTATAGATTAGAATATAATACAAAATTCCATGGCATTTTAGATGTGACTAATCCAAGTTCGTCTGATGTTTTACCTGCAAAAATTAAAATTATTTTACTTCGCAGTGTTGAAAAACTAAATGCAAATGCGGTGTTTTTAGATTCTGAAGTAGTTATACCTTTATATAATTTTAGGAATATTTTGTAACATTATTTTATACATCAAACCAAAATAATATAGGAATAAAAGCACCACATTTTTATATTTATAAAAGTAATTTAAATATATGAATCATAATAACAAATAAAATTAATTATGCAGTACCGTAATCGTTAATAAGACAACATCTGGTTATTCTCTGTTTCTATTTAATAACTCAACGAAGCACCCAATGTGCCCAGTGCCCTGATGGTTCTTTGATTATGTGAAAATTTACCCTACATTTTTGGTATTTGGTTAAGCGATGCTCTAAGAAAATTAATAATAAATACTAAATGCATCAGTCAATTCTCAGTCAATAGGTTTTGAGAACTTTGCAAGTGTCAGTGATACATATTATTTGCAAGAAAATAAATGCAAATATTTTTTACATTGATTAAACCTTGAAGATAATGAGTTTAATAAAAAATAATGTAAAATTGAAACAATATTTTTCAAATAGTTCTTATATTATCATGTTTTTGTTGAATTTGTTCCACATTTGTCTGTAAAATCCAAAAGCCAACTTTGATTTTGGTCGACTTCAGTACTAACTATTATAAACAGTTCTTTGTCTTTACTGTTCAATTGTTCTTTTAAAAACAAAATTAAATCGGCAGCCTAAAACAAAAATTTGCATTTATGAAGATGGTAAGATATTGCAATGAAAATAAATTTCTAATTGAGTATAAAATATAAATAATATTACCCTGCCTATCTGTTGTGGAGAATCTAACTTCGAATCCAAATTATAGAAATTACTTTTAATTTGGCGTATAGCAATCCAATGACGTCGCTTTATCGGTAACATTACAAAGCCTAATTTGTAGTCTGAAGGCACGTTAAGAATAAACCCTAAGATGTTGCAGAGATTTAAGCAGCCAGGATCTCTAAAAACAAACAAATTTTATTGAATGAGATATAGTGCTGTTTAGAAACAATGTTCTACATTATTAAAACAATAGTAAAGAGCAGAAGAAATACTACATGATGAACAAAAAAACAACAAATCAAGGAAAACAATGAAAAGGAAGAAAATTTAATTTTTAAATATTAAATCTAACAAATGATAATTTACAAGCTCAATGTTTTTACTAAATAGTAAAACTTAGTATTTAAATAACAGAAAGGAAGAAACTTAAGTCTACTAGAAGTTAATATAATATAAACTGGTTTTAACATACTTTCTTTTATCAAACCAAACAGCCTCACATCCTTTTGTTTGTAAAGCTGCCATAATGACATTAATATCATAGTTCCCCAAACCTAAAAATGACCTATGGGGATTGATCCAAACGTCAGGAGATAAAGAGTTACATATATCGTCCAGAAAAATTTTACTAAATGTACCCCTTGATTGAAATAAGTTATTTAATGCATGCAAAGCACATAACTCTTTCACTTGCTTTTCATGATAGATATCAAAATTGTTACTCATGTTTACTTTTTTTAACTAATAATTTTAATATAGATTATTATTTCATTTTAGAAAGTTCAAGTAATATTTGTTTATACAATAATAATAATTTAATATACAGAAAATATATATATTTAAAATACTTTTAAGTTTTAGAAACTCTTATATCAAATAAGAGATAAATTGAGATAAATGTCAAATCTGTCAAATTAGTCAGACCAGTGCGGACAACGTAGAAAAAAGACACATTATAAAGATATACCGAAATATAATTAGAAATATAGTTGTCCTTAGAATAGCGTGTTTAGGACAAATAAATAAAGATTTTGACCTAAAGTTATATTATATTAAACTGTATTAAACACTGTCATTGATTGACATAACATTCTTCAGTGCTCGTCAGAGACAGAGTATTATCTCAAGCAGCATTCCTGTTCTGTCTCTCCTAAGTTCACTTCAAAGAAATTGTCACGATGCTGGTGCATCGGGTTCATCGGGTTGCATATCTATTTGCAATTTGCAAAATGGTCGGAAGCGGTAGAAGTGTTGTCTAGTGATTTTATAGTAATTGTTTACATAAATTCTGTTATTTTCAAGTAAATGCTTATTTTATTTACACATTAAATATATTTCTTTAACAAACTGAGGCACTGCAAATCTAAAAGGTACATAAGTTTATTCTAAATTATAATTTTTTTTATACATGGTTAACATTATAAAATACTAGAATAGAGAACATAAAATAATTTATTATAAGGATTTTAAAAGTTTATTTAATTTATAGAAGGCATGCAATATTTATCAAATTATAAAAAAGTGTTTTAATAACCTATTTCTCTATACATTTTTTACCCTAATATTTTAGATGTCTGACAAAAAGGACAAGGAAATTGATACGCCTTTAGACGTAAAGGTCGATAAGTCAATTCGTCAAAGAGTTTATTTAGATATTTCTATCGACGGATTATCAGCTGGTCGTATAGTAATTGAATTGTTTAATGACATAGTACCGCTGACATGTGAGAATTTTAGATCACTTTGTACTGGAGAGAATGGTACAGGAGTTGATTCTGAAAAACCACTTCATTATCAAGTAAGTGTGCTCCTTATTTAGCTATTGAAATGATCTTGATGTATGTGTTTATATGGACTCTTGGTTTCTTTTTTAAGGGATGTCCATTTCATCGAATTGTCAAAGACTTTATGATCCAAGGAGGCGATATAGTTGAGGGTAATGGAATGGGTGGAGATTCGATATACGGCCGCAGATTTAAAGGTATTGAACAAGTTTTCTTAAATTCTACATAGCAATATCAACTTATACTTCTCTAGGTTATTAACACAGCTTCTTTTTAAGATGAAAACTTTTACATTAAGCATGAAGAACCGTTTCTTTTATCAATGGCCAACAAAGGGAAAAACACAAACGATTCCCAGTTTTTTATGTGAGTATTGGTAAAGTGTATACAGATATGGAATTTTATGGATATTGTATTAATATATACTGTATTTCAATTTTTGAAACAAACGAATTTAAAAATGTGATAAGCGGTTCAAAGATTGAAATAAAATTGCTTATTTATATAGTGCACCTCTGGCAGACGACCTTGACTATTTTTGATTTTTTTATAGAACTACACAACCATCACCACATCTCGACAAGTAAGTTTATATCACACTAGTAATTACAAATGTCAAATAATTCAATGTGTTTAATTGATTTATTTTTATTATTATAGCTTACACGTTGTTTTTGGAAAAGTTGTTTCTGGAAAAGAAGTCGTCATGCAAATGGAGGGACTACCAGTGGATAACATGGATAGGCCACTGCAAACTGTTAACATATCAAAATGTGGCGAGCTAGTAAAGAAAACAAAGGGTGATATATTCATTCAGATTCATTTAAAATATGTAATTAGAGAAATATTTATTTATTAACGTACCGAAATATTTCAGCTCCAGTGAAATCGAAGAAATCGCATAAAAAGAAAAGAGCAGATTCATCAGGCAGTGATGATGACAAGAAGAGGAAACGTACAAAAGAGTAAGACTTTTCTTTTAACTGAAATTAACAAAAATAGAACTCCTCTAATAAATTTCATAATTTCAGCGAATCTGAACTTGAGGACGGTGAGTTAAATGAACATCCATTAGCTACAATCACAGAAATAGATCCTAAAGAAATTCCCGAAATTCCTCAAAACAAATTTCTAATGAGAGGAGGTCAAGAGTAAGTTAATTATTCTTACATTAATTAGTTACAGAATAATCAATATTTCACAATGTTTACTTTATTTTTAATATTTCTCTTATCAAGAGCCAAGAAAAATGACTCAAATGATAAAAGCGATAGTCGTAAAGTGGATAGGTATGGAAACGAAAGAAGACGCCCCCAGTCTACACAAGGGGATCGTGAGGTTTTTGATTACCGACGACGATTAGACGAACGCAGAAGATTGGGCTACGGAAGATCAAATCGTATGGACAATGAAGGACGCAAGGTTAAAGGCCGAGGGACTGTGGTAAGCTATTACATTCTGTTGGCATTTATTTAAATTTGGTAGTGTCCTTACTTGTAGTTCTACTAATTTTTTTTACAATTTCAGAGATACACGCGATATAGTCGTTCAAAAAGTGCCACTCCTCCGCATTGGAAGTATGAACAGCGGCGAACTATACCTTTATCAGAATATGAGGTAAGAATATAAACGATATAATAAAAGAGAAATAATTAGATTTGCATTTACAATTAGAATGTACCAATAAAACAAATTCGCGGAAGTATCTTCCTGGTGTTATATTCTTTTTATCATCAATATTTTCCATGTAAAGTATTCTGTGCTATTCAGTTTGTTCACATTATACGTGACATTAAAATTAATGTACAAGTTATTAGAGTTATGTTCTTTAAATGCTACAGCTCGTAATTTCAAAGAAATCAAAAATTAATTTGTTCTTTTCAAATATTTTTTCAGCTTTTCAAGTAAACATTGTAATTATATACATGGCAGTTATAATATATCGACATGGAAATAGTAACTCTTTAACTGTATAGAGTAAACAATGTAACGTTTATCAGCTTCGATTAAGCATCAGTATTAATTTCCATGTTATAGATGTTATTTTACTAAACCCTTCCTTGATACAGATTAGTGATCGTCTTGATTCCATCATCAACGAATGGAAGACTGTAAGTTGCATAGTCACTTAAGCATTCCCTGAAGACATTTCACACCTTCATAAAGATGGCAAATTTAAACTAAAAGCATTACAATCTTAAAACAATACCGAAATGGGCTTGTGTCCTATGTCTTAATTTCTACAAAAGTGTACTATATATTGATAAAGTTGGTTACTAGAACCTCAAATGTTCAATTATTTTTTAATAACTCCTTATATATTAGGAGATATTAACAATTAAAAAAGTCATTTGGTCTCTTTAATTATTAAAGGGATTCAACGTTGTACACATTCCAAGTGCATGTGACATCACAATCCTTGTGTAAGGTTACTAACCTTACAGCTCATAAATCTCTGATATATGTATTTATATATCAAATATTATTTACAGCTATTTCAAGGAACAACAACATTTCAATATTATGTCTGCCTTAGCCGGGTTAAATAAAATAAAAACTTATTATTCTTTGACTTGACTTGATTATTTGACTACCAACAGCTACAGAACATTACCACAGCACTGACCTACTCAACAAATAACTGACGTTAAAATGCATTTCTCGTCATACAAATATGGCGGACCATTTCTAGCGCTACAACTACAATTCAAACTTTTAATTACTATATCTCCATCAATATTTAGATATTTAATAAAATAGACACGCCAATACATATTTATTAACATCAATTTCAATCAACAATTGAAAAATCGACCACTAAAAAATGAGGACACAAGCCCATTATTTTTGATCATAGAATCTAAGTAATTCCGAAAAGCTTCTCTCTTTGAAACCCATGTACATTTATTGAAAGTCTTGCAATATATTTATGTGGAAGACATGTTGGGTAGCCAGTAGTATTGTATTCAATAAACTCCTGTTGTACACTTCAGAAACCAACACATCAACGATATAGCTCATACAGTTCAAACTTTACTGATCGGAGTTTTACGTAATTCTTTTGGAACTGTATTGGATGTAAAAGATCTAAAACGCAAATATTAAATACCACAATTAAAGTTTTATTGTAATTTAACATTTAGAAAAAGGAAGACGAGCGTCGTGAACGTGAAGCTGAACTTGATCGTCGACAACGTGAACGCAAAAAACGTCATGAGGAAGCTGCCAGTCGTCGTGAAAATGAGAGGTCTGAATCAAATCGATCTCTGTCTAGGGACAAATATCGTAACAAATCAAGATCAGTTTCAAGAGATCGCCATGCTAAAAAATCTAAGTCTAAATCAGTTTCTAAGTCCAAAGAACGACGCCGAGACAAATCGAGGTCTGCATCCAGAAGTCGTAATAGGACACGATCGAGATCAAAAAATAATTACCGGAACAAGTCTAGGTCGAGATCCAGGAATAAGGATAAGACACTTGGTCGCTCTGACTCGCGGAGAAGGCGTCGTTCTAGTAACAAAGATCGTCATCAAAGTAATAAATATATTCATCAATAACTATATTATTTGTTGAATTCGTTAATAAGAAAGTTATTTATTTTTCACAGGTGAATCGCGGAGAAATGATAGAGACTCCCGTCATAAGCCGAATCATAAAAAATCACTTACGACATCCGATAATGGGATTAAACTATCCGATCATCTCGAAAAGCTAAAAGCTGATGCGACTGGCAGAACGTCTGTGGATTTAAATGCATTGGATTATGAGCATCACGCAGATGATGCAGTTGAAGGAGATTCTAAGGCGGAAGATCCAAATTTGCCGATTAAGCCATCGGATATATTAGCACTAGCTTTGGGTGTTAATGTTTGTATTGATTTTTAAGTTATAATTTAGTTGATCTATTAAATTTATATGGGTTCTAATTATAACTTCTAACTTTAATAATTCAATTGGTAAACTATAAGTTTCACTGGCTCCTTTTCGTTCGAAGAAATATTTGAAATAATTCAAGTTCTAATTATTAAAATGATTATGTATGAATATTTTAAAACTTTTGTTATATAACGATTGTGCAAATAGTATAGTATGTTTATAAAAATATAATTCTGTAAACAAAATTATTGAATAAATGAATGCATTTATTATTAAATTAATTTCTATACTTATTTAATTAAATATGCTGGTAAATGCTTAAGAGTAACGAAGTTTACCGATAGTATACCACACCCGCCATCTATTAAGTAAATCCTTAACCATACTGTGTTAGATGGCAGAGGTGATGAGTACACAGTTCGGGATTAAACTATTTTTGATCCGCTACTTAATTGTAATTAAAACTTTTCTAACATAGAATTTTCAGTAAACTATTATTTGACATGGTTTTAAAATTACTAACGCAAGTATATTGTTAAGTATGTGATCAGGCGCTATAAAATTAAGTATGTAAGTTCTGTGCTTTTACTTTTTTAATTTATAACGCCTGATCCACTTATTATTATTATTAATTCTAATTATAATTTTTTTCAAGTAAATCTGAACTGTTTTTCTAGTAGTTACTACTTTAATAGATGACGCGTTTTCATGCCTAATTTTATAACGCCTGAACATCATGCATAACATTATGCTTTTGTTATTTAAGCTAATTACAATTTTTTTGTTACAATTTACAATTTTTAAGTAGCATCGTCTGCACGACAATACTCATTATCAGACTCAAGTTTCAGCATCAGCGCAAGAAGAAGCTTAAAATAAATTTTCAAGATATATCAATTGTATTGTAGCATTAAAAACATAAATGCATTGATGCTTGCCTTAAATAAAAATATTAAACAGATATTAGATTGTGTATTCTTTATAACTAACATGACGATAATTTGATGAAAAAATTATCTTCAATTTCAAGATGAAAAAAGAATATAATCTTGTTAAAAATGATGAAAAGATTTACTTTTAGACTTTAAAAAATCATAAATTATCTGGTTTTTCTTGATGAAAGAAGACTATAATCTTGTTAAAAATGATCAAAAGGTTCAATTTTAGATTTTAAAGAATCATAAATTTTCTGGTTTTTCTTGATGAAAGAAGACCATAATCTTGTTAAAAATGATCAAAAGGTTCAATTTTAGACTTTAAAGAATCATAAATTATCTGGTTTTTCTTGATGAAAGAAGACTATAATCTTGTTAAAAATGATCAAAAGGTTCAATTTTAGATTTTAAAGAATCATAAATTTTCTGGTTTTTCTTGATGAAAGAAGACCATAATCTTGTTAAAAATGATCAAAAGGTTCAATTTTAGACTTTAAAGAATCATAAATTTTCTGGTTTTTTCTTGAAAAAAGAAGACTATAATTTTGTTTAAAATGATCAAAAGGTTAAATTTTAGATTTTAAAGAATCATAAATTTTCTGGTTTTTCTTGATGAAAGAAGACCATAATCTTGTTAAAAATGATCAAAAGGTTAAATTTTAGATTTTAAAGAATCATAAATTTTCTGGTTTTTCTTGATGAAAGAAGACTATAATCTTGTTAAAAATGATCAAAAGGTTCAATTTTAGACTTTAAAGAATCATAAATTTTCTGGTTTTTTCTTGAAAAAAGAAGACTAATTTTGTTTAAAATGATGAAAAGGTTAAATTTTAGACTTTAAGTTATTTTTATTTGTTTAAAAAGATTATGTTAATAAAAATAAAAAAGTAAATTACGATTTAGTATTTATTCTCATATATTTTTACATTTTATTTATATTTATAAAATATTTACAATATCATATATTTTATAATTAAAACATTAAAGAAAAAGCATAATTTTTTTATTTATTTTTCTTTATTGAAGATTATTCTTATTAAAAATAACGAAAAGGTTAAAACTCTAAATTTTAAAGAAACATGAATTATGTTTTTTTTTCTTGATGATATAAGGTTTGTTAAAAATGATAAAAAGGTTCAATTTTAGACGAAAGAAGGCTATATATAATCTTGTTAAAAGTGACGAAAAGGTATACATTTTTGAATGCGGTTTTGTAATTGCTGACATAAGTATATTGTTAAGCATATGGATTAGGCGCCATAAAATTAAGAATGTACGCAACACCATCTCTTAAGTAAATGCTTAACTATTACTAAAAAAGAAATCTGGTTTTCTTGCTGCCTACCACCAGGAGGTATTAGTTTCACTTAAAACGATAATAAAATAATATATATTTATAAACAAAAAAACAATCTTTGTATGTAGTCTATTCTTTAAAAGTAGAATGCCCGGTCGAGTTAAACCAAATTTTTGTTCATAAAAGAAACTATTATAACCAGGACCCAGCCCAACAATACCAAAGTCCTTTTAAACTTAGTGCCATCTGTTAAATAAATCCATAACTATTTCTTTTAATTATCTAATTATCTCATATCCGGTTTAATTTTTTGCAAATAAAAGTACTTCTATAATTACAACTTTTATTATTATTTTATTGACGATATTGTCTATCCAAAGCTCTTAAAAATTGACATTTTCTTATGGAAGCAGCTTCTCTTTGTATTTCTTCATTATTGTTGGAGTTTAGTTCTAACAAACCCATTAATGATATCTAAAAGTTAGAATTATTATTATTTTCAATTACTATTTAATTTTTCTGCATTCTAGACTTACCGCTTGTTGTCTTCGTTTAGTCTCACCACGTTTGTGATGCATGCTAACAATGTATTCTAAAAGTGCTGGTTCCCAAACAAAGGAATAATATGCATCCATTGCGTCAAAAGAGTTAGACTTCTCAGATAGACTTTTAAATGCAAGACCATAATCAGTTTCATCCAGAAACTAAAAAAAAAATGTGTAGCTAAATAAATTATTGATATAATTGTGTTTATATTGATATATGTGTGGTGAGAAATATTACCTGACATAAAACAGCAGCCTGTGCATGGCATCCCAAATTAGAGCTGATTTTAATCATTCGTCTAATTAATTGATCATCAATTAATGGTTTAGTTAAAGGTAAAATTGTTAGATATTCAGAACCAACTATTATAGATTTAACATATTTTTGCATTGCAGATTCATAACAGCCATTCACTAAAAATACAAGACATATAATATACAAATGTATATTTATATTGTAAATCTTATACTGACAAAGATACCATAATCAAAATCTCCTTGAAGTTTAATCCATGTATCATTTTCGGGGTAGATGGTGACAGCCTGATTCAGAGTCAGTTTCAAAGCTTCAGCAACAGTTCTTATATTATAAGAGTTTGAGCTAAAAAAGATATCATAACATAATCTATAGACTAAAATAACTAACACAGAAAGGGACTGACTATCAATCACTCTTACTTGCTGATCATTGCAGGCCATAATGCAGTATATTCCATATTTAACTCCATATTTGCTTCATCCTTTAGCACATTATGTATTCGAGCAAGTAGCGAAATAATAACAGACAATACTAATAAAAAATGCATTTACAATTAACCTTTTATACTATTAATAAAGTATTTTCTATACAAACATTTAATAGCTAATTAAGTTTACCGGTAGTTTCTTTTAGTCTGGTTAAAAAGGAAAATAAATTTTCCCGATTGTTTGATATCGGTGAATCTCTATGTACGATAGCTCCATTATTGTTACGTTTACAAGCTCCGTTTCCAAACATAGGTAATACTAATTTAGGATAAAAATATTATTAAAATCTTCAAATATATAACACAATGCTAAACATACGCTACAGTAGTATAATTCAACATACTCAAATCCCAAGCATCCCTGTGCAACTTTTTGTTTCCTTTGTATTTAGTTAAATCAGCTGCTGCGTGAGCTGCTACACTGCACAATTCCAACGAACAATACTGTCGCTCAAGAGCCAGCAGCGGCTCCCATTCACACAAATTTAAAAGAACAGCTGCAGCGTGTTCTTTCACCTAATAAAACTCGGTTACATAAATTGATTGTAAAATAAATTTAATATTATGTTATTTTATACCTCTATTCTTGGCAAGATATCACGAGGTTGACTTGAAAATAAGCAATCTCTGCATTTCGCTCCTAACTCTTGTATCTCGGTAACATCTTTAAATATTGTGCAATTAAATTTTCACAAATCATCAGTAGTAATGAAATAGTTAAAATTATATGATCGTGTTACCTTTACATTTTCTTGGCCATTCATCTAAAAACTGTGTACATTGAATTAAGAGTACTTCATATATTATCAAGTGGCCTAATTTGATTTCTGCTGGAATATTAACCCTTTTTTCTTTTATTTCTATATCAACTGCTGTTAATAATAATTCAGCTCCACGATAATCCTAAAAAACTATTAGCTACATATTTCGATATACGTAAAGAAAAAGCCAATTCTTTAAAGTTCTTTAAGTAATCCTTGATCGGAACCTTATAAACTAAAAACTATAAGACAACGTGGAAAATAATTACAAACCTTTAAATTGAATAATTGCTTAGATTTTGCAAGCAGAATATATGAAAAATCTTGGAGAAATCCTGTTTGCATTGACATTAAAACACTTTGTAATGGTATTGGTAAATTCCAACTAGAAAATGAGATTTTAGCTTAAATAGTGACCATTTTAGAGATGTAATAAATGAAATTATTGTTCTCACTCTTTAATACTTACTCTCTGTTCATCTTCCACAAAGGCTCTACAGGATATGTTGTGACTAATATTGCCAATAATCTCCTAATTCCAATTGGTGTCATACATTGAAATAACTCCTCTCGTAATACTTCGGCTTCTAAAGCTTTCCTTCTAGCTTCTGTTTCGTCTGGAATTGCTAATGGTCTTAGATAATCATCAACTAAAGAAAATATATTTGAAGAATATCAATACGCTTAGTCAACATTTATCTTGCAAATTACTAACCAGTAAAATCTCTAAGAAACTCTTTGTGGACACTGCTATTCCAAGCACTCTGTATTTCATCAAAGCTCTGAATGTCGTCAGCATCATTTAACGGGGTGATTGATAATTCTTTTAAAAAAGGTGATAACTCTGTTACAGAAGAAGCCAGTTGTAACATGTAACATTCAATATTTTCCTTTTCTTCATTTGTTGTCTTTGGAAGTACAGCTTTGAATGCCTTAATATATTTTTGATTATTATTAAATGGATAAATAAATATTTTTATGCTCGTACAAATTATAGTTACTTACTGAAATTAATATATTTATTGTTCTGTCCCCTCCAGTTTTTAATCTTTCAATAAATTCGTTTTTTATTATGCAAACACTATCTTCAAGGACTTGTCTTACAGTGTTCAATACTTCCACACGGAAAATAAGGTCTCTAGCAGCGGTAACTGTTGTACTTGCAATTGCACCTTTTATGTCCAGTTCAAGCAAAACTCGGTGAAATAATGGTATCTCACGCATTATATTGTCTTGTTCTAGAATACCGATAATTCCCTGAAGCACGTTAATACAAAATGTGAATTAAACAGAAGTTTATTGATTTGCATCAATAACAATTATTAACTTCAAGATAGTTCATTAGTGAGAATCGTAAGCAAACGTTTATTCGGATACAGAATACTAAAATTATGTCCATATAGGATAGTATTTTATTTTATCGGATAGTGTACACACTACATTTAATCACACAGTTGAGAAATATAACAACGCTATCCACTGCAACGTAGCAGCTAATGGTATAGTAACCAATTTACCCAAAATGGATTCACTAGTAAACTAGCTTCAAAGAACTCACAGTATATTGATTTAAAATAGATGCATTCATTTGTTGAAATAGTCCCCCATATTGACCAACGCAAGCCTCTAAATATCTACAATTCAAAAAATATATAGTTACATTTAATTGAAAACAAAAGGACTAACACGATATCCCTATTTAATCTTTACCCGTCAACATCTTCTTTTGAGAGAGTACAATACTTGAACGAATCTTTGAAATTCACATTTTCAATATTATCATCTAAATTAAATCCATACTCTTCAATAAGTGTATCATAATGTTCTTTGCAGATAAGTATATGTTTCTTAGCATTATTATAATCTTTTGTAAATAAGAAATAGGCAGCCATATCAAAATGGATTTGTGCCTTAAGCTCTGCCTCGCTTATATAGAAACCCCCATTGAAGGTCTGTTCAACATCTTCATCCGCAATGGAACTCAATGGAACGAAAGATTTATACGACAAGCATTTGAATGGCGTGTATCTCTCATTAGATAAATTTGTTAAGTAATCAATACTCGCTTGCGTAAACTGATTTAGATTTCCTAAAAATGTGTCATCAAGTGCTGTAAACTGATTTAAGTTACTGTCCTGAAGTCCTGGGACATGAACATAAGTAGTTTTGTTATTTCTGGGTTGTAACCCTCGGAAGACTTGTATTCTTAAAATCCATCTATGGTATAGTGTCAATGCGAATCTAGCATTCTCACTGGTAAATACACCATCATCAATAACCATGGCATCATCATTTTCTGTTTTTAATGATTCATCTTCTTCAACTTTTATTAAAGATTTTTGTTGTAAAAAATCTGGGGGTAGCGGGATAGGAATATCTTGTCCTGTACACATATTAATCAAGTCCTTTAATAGGTGAATTTGCTTTTGAAAGGGTAGCTCACTTTCTAAGATGTCTGAAATGTTATATACCTCAAAAGTTTGTAATATAGGATATGGGGAATTAAGGTTCTAATGAAAAAAGCAAATAAATGTCATACTTATATCCCACTTGAGAAATGCAGCAACTTTAAGGGACAATATTTTTAAAGCAACCTGTTTCTTCAATACTGGTTCATCATCATCCAGTTTATTGTCATAAGTTTCTAGAGCAATTGACAGAAATTTGACAATCAGTTCAGAAGGAGATGGATCTGCAATTGAAATTATTTTAAAATAATTAAATTGATCAAAATATTAAATTAATTTACAATAACAAAAAAAAAATTTGAGCAAACATTAACATACCTGGATTTGATTTTAATAGATGCTTCTCCAATAGGTTAGGATCGAGAAGAAATTCATACCAAAGTATTGTTTCTGGTGCTATTGGTACAGTTCTAGGTCTTAAAAAATCTACGTCCATTTTTATAGGTTCTTACTACTAATAAAATAATTATTTATTAATTATTAATTGTAAAACACTATAAGATACAATTTTTTTCCTTTGTTGATTTTTGATTAATAGCACTGACCAACGATAATATATGCACAAACCACTGTCACTTGTTACCACTGTAAAGAGTGGTAAAGAGATAATACCATAATAACACTGTGTAGTTTGTGACAAAGAAAATATATGTAATATAGTTAATAATATAATATAATATAGTGGTTTGTGAATATATGCATATTTATAATATATATATTATCTTTGATATATGCCAACCAGGTATTCCAAGGGGTCGCCAGAGTCGCCACGGTGATAAGGAGAATAATAGTTGGCACGTAAAATATTATATTATTATAAATAGTTGTTATCAAAGATAATAAATATAATTGTTATTATCTTAAAGCAAATACTTATATATAACAAATTATTTTATTAGACTTTATGATACTTTTCAGCACAATATATTGTATGCCAAAGCACTATATATTGGGAGCTGCCAAAGAAATGTAAGAGGCAATAAGCAGCACATGAAATTAACTAGCTAGCTAAACTACATCATCAAAAATCAGTAAGGATTTTGGTTTATATAAAATTACATTAATTAAATAATTTAATATTTTTGTTTTTTTAGGAAGAATTTTTATGTATACACAAATACATTAATTACAATAAACATTGTTAACTAAAAATTGCGTATTTTTTTTTATTTACAAAATTTTTGATATTTATAATAATTCAAACATCCACGCATTGCCGCCTCTTTTGTGTCTTGCAAGAACTTCTCGCCAAATAAAGTCAGAGGTTCCTGGCCAATAACATGAACATACCATAGGGCCATTTCTTAACATAGGAGTTACCGATCTGTAATATATATATTGATATATACACGTTTGTAACCTTAGCAACACGTGCGTTTATTTACAAACAATTATTATAAATTATTACAAAATATCATTTAAGTCAATTTAAGTGCTATAACTCGCTGTGTCGAAAGTGAAAATGTCGAGATTAATTGTTAAAAACCTCCCAAAATCGGTATGTATAGACTTTAAAATGTTATAATTTTATATCATACTATACTGGTATTATAACCTATAATTGTTAACTTTAAAGATAACTGAGGATAAAATTCGAGAATTGTTTAGTCAAAAAGGCATTGTAACAGACGTGCAATTAAAATATACCAAGGATGGGGTATTCCGCCAATTTGGTTTTGTCGGATTTAAAACAGAAGAACAAGCAGAAGAAGCGATTAAACAATTTAATAATAATCGCATAAATTCCAACAAAATAAGTGTTGAGCAGTGTGCTGCTTTAGGTATACATTTTGTAAATTTTTTACTTATTTTTGAATAATTCAAACAGATATTGACGTAAATATTAAATTCTAGGCGATGATAAACCTAAAGCATGGAGTAAATATGCAGCAGACAGTTCTGCTTATAAACAAACTAATCAGGAAATAAAACAAGATACAACAATAGATAAAGCAAAGGCTAAAAAAGAAAAGAAAGAAAAGAAGAAAAAAATAAATGAAGAAGTCCGAGAAGCTGTTAATAAGGTTCGAATTGTTTATGTTTCATTTAGTTTATGCAAATCAAACCCGTAATAATAATTTCCATTTTATATTATAAATCTAGATTATATGTTAGATGAATACATTTAATTAATTTACATGTAAAGGATTTTAATAGCATTCTAATTTCAGCATAAAGAGGATCCATTGTTCCTGGAGTTCATGGAAAGCCATGCCATGAAAGATGATTTATTGAATGATTTATTGTCCAATAAAAAAGAGAAAAAGGCTGGTGAAAGCGATGAACACAATGACCATGAGAAAGAAATGCAAATAGTAAAAGAAGAAGATAAAATCAAACAGGTAATCATGAGTTTTGAAAAAAAATTATTTGACATCAAAAGTAAAATGAAATGTGCCTTGTGTGTAGCAGATTATGTTCATGTAAATGGTATAATAATACACGGAGAAATAGATTGTTATTGTATTATATTACTAGTAGTGTTATTTAATTGGTTGTTTTATTATGTTTTCAGAGTGATAGTGATTCTGTACATGAAGATGATGAAAAAGCTGCTAATAAAGAAGATATTTCAGAATCAGGGCGGTTGTTTGTTAGGAATTTATCGTATTCAGCTACTGAAGCTGAACTACAAAAATTATTTGAAACCTATGGCCCTGTCTCTGAAGTCCTTATACCAATCGATAAAGTGACTCGTCGATTGAAAGGATTTGGCATGGTCACTTTTATGATGCCCGAGCATGCTATTAAAGCGTACACCGCTTTAGATGGCACTGCATTTTGCGGCAGGATGTTGCATTTGCTTCCTGGTAAAGCAAAAGAAACAGCAGATGATTTAGATGACTCTCTTACTTTTAAAGAAAAGAAGCAGATAAATCTTAAGAATTGTAAGAATAACTGGAACAGTTTGTTTATGGGACAAAATGCCGTGGCTGAAGTGATAGCCAGGGATTATGAAACTTCAAAAGACGCTGTTTTAGGAGACAATGCTGCTGTTAGATTGGCGTTAGGAGAAACTCAAATTGTTTCTGATATGACTAAGTTTTTAAAGGACTCTGGCATTTGTTTAGAATCATTTAATCAGGTACATAAAACTTAAGATAGTATTGGGATACTTACATATTGGGAAGAAAAATATAATAAAATAATTTTAGAATGTTATTATTATGCTTATCAATTAAAAAGTTTTATGTTTTTGCTTTACAGCCACCGAAAAAAAGATCAAAAGCTATAATTCTAGCAAAGAATTTGGCGGCAGGGACAAAAGTATCGGAAATTTGCAAACTTTTTAGCAAGTTCGGTCCACTGGGCAGAGTTGTTATGCCACCCAGTGGCGTAACAGCAGTTATAGAATATATGCAACCCTCAGAAGCTCGTCACGCTTTTTCAAAATTGGCGTATTCTAAATTTGGGAGTCTGCCCTTATATTTGGAGTGGGCTCCTGAAAATACATTTGTATCTACAAATGAAGTACCAAATGTGAATAATAATAATAAAACAAATATTATAAAAAATGTAGAAAACAATGGTGGCACTAAAATATTAGTGCGAAATGTTCCATTCCAAGCTACCAAGCAGGAGCTTGAACAACTATTTAAGTAAGTTTTAGAATAACATGTACTTATTCATTTATACACTAAAATACGAAGGTAACTCTTAATTTACATCTTATAGAACATTTGGAGAGATTAAGGGATTAAGATTACCAAAGAAAATGGTTGGTGCAGACGCTCACAGAGGATTCGCATTTGTGGAGTATCATACTAAAAATGATGCTAAGGTAATGAAGACTGCTACTAATAAATACTACTTATTGTTCCTTTGTAGACACTATTTATAAATAAAACATTAAATTTCAGCAAGCATTTGATGCTTTAGCTGCTAGCACGCACCTCTATGGGCGTAGGCTTGCCATAGAATGGGCGTCGTCAGAAGAAAATGTGGAAGATATGAGGAAGCGAGCTTCCAAACATTTTCTTCATGTCAATAAAACTAAAAAAAGTAAAAAAGCATTATTAGATCCTACGAGTATAGGATTAAAGGAGGCTTCATAGAGAACATCTAATTTATTGTATATATATTGTATATAGTTACTTTAAATTTATTCTATTTTCATGTATTTATTTCATATGCTTTATTTGCCGAAGTCTTACTTAAAGAAATAACGGACCTACGCGGAGGAGAAATAAGATTTATATTAACCAAGTAGTTTAGATGAAAATCAATTGTATTTAGTGGTAATTACTTCGCCAAGTTCAATTGTATCCATTCAAAATTGCTTAGTCAATATCAATTATATCCAGTCACAACTTCATTTACCGAACTCAATTGTATCTAGTCACAAACACATTAAACGATAGACCTGGCGAGATGGTTAATTCAGCCTTGCCTGTATTATGTTGTTAGTTCGTATGGTATCGAGTTAACGTTTATCAGTTGAACGAACCAAATCCTGAAATTATAGCGCTGAATCGAGAATCAAATCCAAGTTAGGATTCTTATAGTAACGCTTTTGCTTATTTTCGATACTAAAACTATATCTACACCTCATATATATAAAACTCCGCTACCACAAAATCTATGATTGTATTTTGTAGATAATAATTATAGAGTAACAAAAAACGAATATATATACGACTACGAAATCGTAATTAGACCCCATAAGTTAGATATAAACGCACACCTAAAAGGTGCTCCCTGATGACACATCAGACTGTAAGTGATAATGTTTGCTATCAGTTCAGGCGTAATGCTAAACAAATAATTAATTGCTCCAAGTTAATAAATAATATTAATTACTGATTACTATGTAGTACGTCGAATATCAAGTAATAATACACTTTTCAAAGTATCGTGCTCTGTAATACACTATTAACATTTAATAAAATCAAATTCCATCAAAAATAGAGTCTTTATATTTCGGAAAATTAAATTAAAATTATTACAAAATTATAACAAATCGTAGTCTCACTTAGCACGACCTCTTCCACGGCCACCTGTTTTTGCTCGTTTTGCTGGAGTTCCTTTCTTTTCATCGGCCTTTCGTTTTGGTGTTCCAGTAGATGGTAGAACCTGTATCATGTAACAAGCATTAGTGGTTGGAGCATATCTAGTATAACGAGCATTATCATGGAGCATACCAGATTCAATATAATCAAATAAATCCTATACCTTAAAGAATCCATCTAGACGACCTTGAGTGGTAGTTGATCTTGCTTTCATAATCTTTCGGACCCCAGATTTAACTCGGTCTTCATTAAATTGTCTATCACCACACAGGAATGAAATCAGACCTTCCTCATCAGGTTCTGTCCACTTAAGCTGTAAATTTAATTTTCTAAATAATTAAAGCAACAACTTGTAAATACATGGAGGTGTAGATATATACCTCAATTTCATTTGCATTTTGAATTTCTGGAGTAACAAATAGTTCACGAGCTTTTTCATAATTCCAATCTTCAGGTACAGGAAATTTCTTTTTATCAATTTTACTTATAATAGTTTCAAGGTCTCTGTGTTGATTTATGAATTCCACTGCTCTTTTGGGGCCAACACCTTTAATACTGTCACAGTAGTCACAACCAAGAAGTATACACAAATCTATAAACTGGACACACCAAGATCAAACTTTGTAAACTGCTCATTCGGCTTTCTCACACTGGAACACAGATTACTTGCGACGTCCATTTTTTCAGTAGGGTATTTTCGAGTTTCGCATTAGCACATGTTATCATAAGATAAGCTTCTACTTTAATGTTTACCAATACAAAACTGTCTGCTGATTTATCTGCATCGCTTTCTCCTATCGGTCAGCTGCCATTGAAATAATATAGAAGAGCGACCGCAGTCGTTCTGAACAAATTTGCATCTTCCCAGCAAGGGAAGATTTCTCTGATACAGTGGTGTATTGATAATCACTAAAGTAGAAACTTTCTCTTACGATAAAGTGTGTTTCTGTGACTACACCCTACTGAAAAAGTCGGGGGTCAGTAGTAGTCGATTGCAGTGTGAGAAGATCCTGAAATTAATGATGCATCAATAATTCAAAGTTTCATGCTTACTTCTTTTTGGCTGAGTTCTAATCCTTCTAACACCTTGTCCAAATGAAATTCCTGAACAGGCATCTTCCTAGCTTCACTAAACGTTAAATGCCGTAATAATATATTTGATCCAAACGTAAGGGCGTCCATATCTTCGGTTGCAGTAGCATACACTTTTCCAGATTTTACCTGAGGATAGAATAATATGTAAATAAGACTAAGTCAATAAAATTAGAACATAAAAAGCTGTTCGAAGACATACCAACGCAGCGCACTGCGCTTCTGCTTCACATGGTGCATCTACATATGGAACACCCATTAATTTCAATAATTGCTTAGCTTCATTTGCATGTTCTTTTGTTACTTTTACCAACCGCCTATTAAATTTATCCATATCAGCAGTATCTCCTGCAAGTAATTTTAATGAATAATATATTTCTTAACATATTTGTAGAAATATTATAGATTAATAAACATTTTGTTATACCAGCTTCTGTGGCTTTTTCCAAAGCTTTCTGAGCTTCTTCTCTTCTTTCAGCACGTTTATTTAATTCTCCAGATTTCATATCAGGTGGTTTACCGTCAAAAACATAAACTGGTTTAATCCCATTTTCTAATAATCGGATAGTTCGATAAAAAGTTCCCATTAAATGTGATGTAGTCTCACCATCCACTGATGTTAGTTGTGCCCCTACAATATTATTGAGTATTAGTTAAAGTTTCCCTCAATATCCAATGCTATGAGATAAATTAAAAATGAATACCTTCACTTCTAACAGCAATAAGAAATTGATATAAACACATAGAAGCATCAATAGCAACTTTACGTCCTGTAAACATATTCAAAATTGCTAAAATTGTCCATCTTCATAATTGAATAAAGCATATCAAGAGTTTCCTCACCAAAATAATGCTTTATTTCACTCTCTTTAACAGCAAATGGAGCTATATCGGCTATTAATTTAGATAAACCTAGAATTCCCATTTTGATTTCAGAAATATTACACAAAACAATAAAAATCTTTCAAGAATTATAAAAACTAAGATAGTAGAAAATGACAGTATTAAAACTGATTAAAAGTGTATTGCGCCGTATAAACAACATTTGGCGCGAAATAGGCTATACGCTTTTAAACATCTTCACATAAATAAAAGAAGAAAATGGAGGCGGGAAAAATATGAAAGGAATTTCAAATTAAAAATGTTGATTAATAGTTTTGTGTTATATTTTAAAGCCACACAATTAAATGTAATTAATGTTGAGCATGGTCCCTTAAAAATAATTTATAGATTTTAATTATATTTGTGAACATTTATAATATAAGCAAATTTTAACAATGGAATATAAGGAAGTACTACATACACACTTATAAATATTTATAAATAAAGCTCTTAAAGCTGTTTGTTTACCAATGAAATGGTGTTGCTTATTAACTACTATTAAAAGTCTTACACAAACTTTTAACTATTTGTTACAAGTACTGCGATCGTTCAATAGTACAAAATCAATAATATCTCTGTTATACAAGATAAATCATATTGATAAAATACTTTATATTATTTGAAAAAATTATTTGATAAATACATAATAATTAGAGGGTGATCCCGATATACTTTGTATACGCAGAACAGCATCACTGTAATCTCCTGTTCTTCAATGGGCTTTGTTAAAAATTACATCGTAATTTGTGGCTGGGTGGACCTATCGGGAACATCCTCATCATTGTTTGTATCTACCTTGCTCTTCAGATATACTTTTTAAAATATATAGTAGTATAAGACTTGTTTAAAGATTCCTAACAAACACTGGACATTATTAATTTAATAATAAATATGAACTTTATTATTAAATTTTTTATAGCTACGATAATATTTATGTAGTTATTAACTATATACTAAATTACAATGTTATAGATTTTCTAGTATCTATTTTATCATTAATAAAAATATTGAAAATCAACTTATTTCACATCACATTTTACTAATTAACTAAATAATTAAACATTCTTTTGATGTTGCAATCTGGATTTAAGGCTAACATTACGCAAAATTTAAAGCAACCTAATTGACTTTTGAATTTGGTTTACAATTTTAACGAGAATGCCATATACAAATATTTATATTTTTTAATCGTCACACTGCAAAAGTTAAAAATTTAAGTAAAACGTTTTTATTGAAAATCAACTCTCTGCATTTTGCATTGTAATAAATTGATAATAAAAGCACTTGCGTTCTTTTCAAACTTAGTGAGTACACACTAAATTAACAAAATTTATTGTACTCTACGAATAATAGAAACAACCTGTAAAAACACATATTATCTGTATGGGGTGTGATTGCGCATGTTAAACATGCCATCTTGTTTTATGTCTCCAAATCATTTATATCCAGTCACAATTCTTACCGTTATTGAACCATTATTAATACGGCTCTAATATTAGATAATTATTCCACATTTATTTTTAAAACTATGACTGTAGCTCGAGAATTTAATTTAATTTAATTTAAAAATAAGTAATGTATGTATAGCTATTTGCATATGTCATTTAGGCCAGTAAAAAAACAATTCCAATAACGTAATAAGAACATTAATTAATAAATTAAGAATATATACAATATCTTACAAATAACAAAACATTATACACAGTAACTTTGATATTCTAAAAATATAAAACAAAGATATCTAAAGTAATGAAAAATCATAAGACAATTGAAAATAAAGTGGTCATCTTATTCGTTAAGAAATTAGTGTTATGTATCACAATAAAATCGGTGAAGAGGCAATTTTTTAGGTTTATATTAAATAGTTAATATATATTATCATAATAAATAAAAATTTGATATGTAATTTTTTTATAAATATATCTAAAGTAAAATATTTCGATCTGAATGCTAATTGCCTCTGATTTAAACAGATGCAAAGAGTACGAGTAATCCATTACATATAGTCAATCATATGATATATTCGTTTCACGACGTTATATCCAGCATAAAAGTGATGAATTAAAATACAGAAATATTATTGAAAATCTGTAAAATACAAGCAATAAACCATTATTATGGTCTGTCATGGTGCATTTATGGAAAACTCACAAAGAATTATTACGCAGTTCTTCTTAAACTAATTCCAAATAATATATCGATAAATATTTACAGCAGATATAGTATAATTTGCAGTAATTACTATTAATATAAGGAATATTTAAAAAATAATGAAAATATTATTTTCTTAAGAGGACCTTGTGACCCTGTTAATTCTTATTATTTATTATTATAATTGAAAGTGAATAAATCTATGTTTTGGCAAGTTATAGCATTTTTATACATCTACAGTTATTTATATTTATTCATTTTTTTACTTAAAAAACATTTTTTTCATAAACAAACATTCATTTTTTACAATACAAAATAATTTTGAAAAATACTTTCAACAATATCTATGTTTGTCTACAAGGAACGAGACCAGAAGCAAATAAAGGGAAATTGTTTTCTTGTATTAATATATTCATAACTCATAAAATAATTAACTTAAAGACATTTTAAGACAAAAATAAACCTTGATTATCGTATCGAATTGTAGTTAAAAATTTGATAAAAGGATTACATCTACAATTAAATTTAATTTTCGGAAGCATTAACTTGGATGGTACTAGATCCGAAATAAGTGTTTCTAATAAAGCTGTTAGAAAAATGTAATTAATTATATATTCCATTTTCCAATTTTCAGTACATTTAAGTAATTTTAAATATCTTCCAATATATTTATCTTTTCTTAATATTAATTTTTATACCTAGAATTAATTGTTAAATAACCAGTCATAAAGTTCTTACTTTAATGACTATTTTAAATATTACATATTTCTTTGTCAAAATGAACGACGTATAAAATTAAAAAAGTTTTAGAATTTTATGAATGTTTTTACATTCTAATATGAATTTTAACTTCACTTATTTGTTAAATAATTGGGTTGTTAGCAAATTTTGTTATTATTTGATTATTAAATAAAAATCCTGTTATAGATTTTGTATGTTAACTTCCTGGAGTTATAATACTGGAAACCCTGTATTTAAAAAAAACAATTACAGATAATTGTACCGGATTGATTAGTTACAACATTTTAGTATTCATGTGAAGCTGTACAATCAATTTAAATAAGTGTTATCCCCCTCTTATTTTGTTTAGGTATATATTTATGCTTTATTCAGTAATGTTACTGATCAACAGATAATACTTACTTTATTAATTCCTATAAATATATTACTTCTATAATCTTGCACTGGAAAGTAAATTATATACCATCTTCATATAATTTGCACTATTGGACACATAAAACTATTATTTGTTTTATTTTAGAAATTACTAATTGTATTTGGTCTATCTGAGACTTCCGTGAAATTCCTCATCAAGTCCTGTAAAACTTGAGCTGCATTTTTTGCACTTTCTTCAGGAAAGTATTTCTGCCGATCTGTCTCATCTTTTAATGAATACAAAAATTCATCTCCATGACGAAGTCCTAGTATTATGTTTAACGCTGAGGTATCGTAAGCATGACATCCAGAATATCGGTACTGTGGTTTTTTGTCGAAACGACAGCCGCCAGATTGCGCTCCTGGAAATAATAGATATGAAATAAATAAATATTTTAAAATTAAATATAAACTAAATATTTTGTTTTACCTATAGGATGAATACAATCTTGTGTTAATGCACACTGGGCCCACGGCAACATGACTTCTGTTTGTAACTGCTGTGAGTTGATCATTAACAAAGGATCTGCATCAAGCATGGGCAGAAAAAGAAAACTGTCCTTATCTTTATGGAAGTATTCAAACATTTTTGGGTGTGTCAGAGAAGACACAGCATGTTTTGTGGACCATCCTAAGACATTTGAATTTAATGTTCTGTTCAAAAGTGATTGAAGGTAATTTTCACTACAGTGAATACGACGGTTATTTTCAAGAAATATAATAGACCCGCATTTTAGTAAAGCATCCTAAAAACAATTATCACATTAAGACATCATATAAAGGCTGGGAAGAAATTTGCAATATTTGCAAAAAGAATAATTACGACATTCATTCATTACCTGTATTATTAGGGGTCTAAACGCATGTGCCTGTTCCTCAGATACATAAGAAGGAAACTGATCAAAAGGGAAATTAATCACTGCACATCTTGTATTATTACAATGCGTATTTAAAATAATAAGATCATCGGCTGATAAACCCAAATCATAAATCAATAATGTCTGATGCGGCCATTTAACTGAAATGCTTCGTAGAAGACCTACAACTTGTGCCAACTGATCACGTAGAGCATATGAAATGACTGTAGGTTGAGAAACATTAACTGCCCATGTACCATTTTGTTGTATTGGGGTATTAAAACCAAGAAGTACCAGATGCTCCGGGCTCATAGACAAATTCTTTTCCTTGGCGTTATTTAAATTTTCCTAAGAATAAACACGTTTTATTAATGAAAGGATGGTTATCATAAAAAGTTTCATAAATCCTATTACAATTACTTTTGAATTATACCTGGAAACTTTTTATTTGCCGGTGAGTTTGTGATACGATATTTTGTATGGATTCGTTTCTTTGCGGTCCTAAGAGTATTAAAAGTAAGCTGGTGGCTACAACACAGCACAAGAACAATAAAAAACTCTTGGTGCGCATTTCACAAAAGTAATATCTTCATCTACCTGCAAAACAAATTACACATGTTGTAACAATTAACAAAAAAACTTAATGTTTTTACAATTTAATAACTACCTTACATTCGGCGGCTATATTAAAATTTGCATTTTTATTATGAATATGCGCTGCAAATAATATTCCAAACCTACGTCATATTCATATTGTAAAAGAAAAAAAGTAATATATGAAATCATATCAGTTCATTGAGATAAATTGGAATATAAAATTGACAAAGTTTTATATGCATAGCATATATACAAACTAATATTTCTTTTATTTATAATCTCCAATAATAAGTTAAGTATTTTCATGTCATTCGATAGTAGTGTAAAAGATTTAAGGTTATAAATTACAAATGTGCAAAATATTTTATTATAAAACAAAATAACTAGAATAAAACAAAATGTATTTTACCTGTGCTTACAATGTTTGCTAAATGATATTCAAGTTTATGATTTGGTTTCATTATTATCTTTTGTAGATTATGTAAATATTGGGATATTGCATACTTTTGAAGAGTTATACATAAAATAGTTTATACATATCTCAAATAGTATGTAAGACCTTTTAATGTGATTTTATTTAATACATTAACTTAAGATATATTGTATAAATAAATTACAATCAAAATAAATTTTTATGTTACACTTCATTTGACACTTATCAAACCCACTAACATCACAGATTAATCAGTACCAGATTCAAACCAGTACAAACTAATCAATAATAATGGTTATTGCTGTTACAGAAGTAAAGTTTGCAACCAGAGGATATTTTGCTTTTTAAAATATTACCATTCACTGAGTGTACATTGCAGGCGAGGAAATTAAATTTAATTAGTTCCTTCTAAATCCTTGTCAGTTATATATGATTGTTAGAATTTTTTTTTATAAAAACGTGTACTGTTATACTTAAATCTCATTTATAATCAATAATGAAGGTACTAATATAAATTATTTTAGATTAAAACAAATTCTGTCAGGAGTAATGCTGTCTATATTGATTTTGTATATTAGATATTTTGCTTTTAATGTTATTCTACACGGGTGCGATTTTTTGAAACTTTAACAAATACATATGAAAAGAAGTTTAAAATATTAAATATATAGTAATAAGAGAAATAAAACATTACCCTATAAAGTGTAACAAAGCAGAAAAGTAAAACAAATTTATAAATAATTCCTAAATTATATATGAATTTTATTTGTAATAATAACAATTATCTAGTGCTAGGCACTATTACTACTTGTAGATCCAATTAGAGCTTTTTCTCTTTCCCTTCTCTGTACTCTATTTAAGGCCTCCTTTTCCTTCTGATTCAGTAATCTCAAAGCTCTTTTTTTTAGTGCAGCTTTTCTTGAATGGATAGTTGTCATCCGTTTTTTGATAGATGTTAGTTTCTCCCTATAATGTTTCAACATGTTAAATATCTCAGATAACTCATTATTATTGACAAAGTTTGCTATTCTGATATTCTCTTCATGAATTTCTTCTAAAACTGTTTCTTGTTTTGTGCATAATTCTTTTAAAAGTTCAGACGATTTTGTAAGATGTGGTATACTCAAATTGACGATCCCTGCCGAAGTACTTTTTATTGCTTCGTTATCAAAACAGGATTTCATTTCACTATCTGAGGACATTATCTGAAAAATAGATACACATGACATTTATAAACAATAATAGATTAAAAACAAACTATGCATTAACAAAACCCACACAACAATAAGACCGCTTAACACTCACCAACAATGTGCAAAAAATGGATGAGTCAGAAAATACTTTTATTCAAAGATAAGAACTTAACAGAATACAAGCTACTCTAAATTGATAGCTGTTGATAGCAATAGATATAAGTCCTTGATGTGGAAACAAGCCATGAAATACATTAATTAGTTGCACCTTACAGAACTGTTTACCAGCTGCTACCAGCTATTGACAGATAATTTATATTATATCCCATGCAAAATGCCCCATCTTTGATTATATTTATGAAGTTCATAAATAGATTCTTGCAATTAAAAATTGCAAAGTTCAGACCAATTGTATAATAAGTGCGGTGTTCGATTTGTCATTTCAACACATCAAAATATATAGAAATAAAACAAATTGTAATAAAATATTATTAAAATTCATTAATTTGTAAATAACTATAACTAAAAGGTTAGTTTTATATAATTAAGTGTTTATAGAATCCCTTGCCATGAACTTTTTTTTATTAAAGGTACTGGTATTTTCAGTTAATGGTTTCACACATTTGACATTTATAAGTACTATTAATTATTTAAAATGACTGTATTTTTCAGATTATCCATTTGGACGATTATAAATAATTAGTGACTAAAATGTGCCGTAAATGTAAGCAACAAGAGATTAATAGAGCTGTAAAAAACTTACGATTTAAATAACAAAAATATATAAAGGATGTGATAGAAATCAAGAAAATATTTCCTATCATGGCTGATAGTTACTTTTTTAACAATGTAGACATTAGAAAGAGTTTGTAGAGTAATAATTCTTAATTTAAATATATAACTAGAGTTTGCAAAGACATGGAGAACTATAACAATGTAGAAGGATTGGAAAACCACGATACATCCATTGTCCACGAATATATGCTACGAAAGACAGAAGCATCTTCTTCAAGTAGTGTTTTAGAAAACCATCATGTAACGTGGCTCGACAATGAAGAAATTGAAAGGCTTGATTTTTCGTTAGATCCCACAAATTTATTTTCAAATCGGGTAGATAGTATGGATATAATATATCAAACAAAAAAGAAGCCTTGTAAAATGATAGGTAAGTACGTACTGGGTGATGCTTTAGGAGAAGGATCATATGGAAAAGTTAAAGAAGTACTAGACTCGGAAACGTTGTGTCGGCGTGCCGCTAAAATAATGAAGAAACGTCGACTGTTTCGAATACCAAATGGAGAAGAAAATGTCCGAAGAGAGATACATTTATTAAGAGGACTGAAACATAAGAATGTTATTGAATTGTTTGATGTTCTTTATAATGAAGAAAAACAAAAAATGTATCTAATAATGGATTACTGCGTGGGAGGCTTACAAGACTTACTAGACATTGCCCCAGGAAATAAGTTCCCAGATTTCCAGTCACATAATTATTTTTGCCAAATAATTGACGGTCTTGAATATCTTCATGGGCGGGGGATTGTACATAAAGATATTAAACCAGGAAATCTTTTATTGTCTTTGGATTTAACATTAAAAATATCAGATTTTGGAGTTGCTCAAGCACTAGATATGTACGAACCACTTGATACTTGTACTTCAGCGCAGGGATCGCCTATGTTTCAACCACCAGAAGTAGCAAATGGAAATATAACATTTTCTGGATTTAAAGTGGATATTTGGAGTACTGGAGTTACATTGTATAATATGGCTTCTGGGCAATATCCATTTACGGGTGAAAATATATTTTTATTATTTGAGAATATTGGTAAATGTATATATGAAATACCTTCTACAATAGAACCACTATTAGCTAGTCTTTTAAGTGAACTATTAAGTGAAAAAGCAGAAGATCGACCAACAATAGCACAAATTCGAAAACATTCATGGGTTCGTTGCAAACATGTGCAGACTCAATCACCAATTTCAATACCTCCAATAGGAGGAGACACAATTCGGAGTAGTACTGTTATTCCTATATTGGAAGACTATCATTACGAAAGTAGAGAAAAGCCTGAATATTTTACAGAGCATCAACTAAACGAAGAACGATTGCGCAATGAAAATAATAAATCTGACAAATCTTCGCAATCGAAGTTAAAGAAATTAACTTCTAGACTATCTTTAAAGAAATTTCAATTTTGTCGACCATCGTAGAGTTAGGTTACCATTAACTTGCAATAAAAATGTACATAGTCTTCAGCGTTAATATGTGTCATAAATGATAAATGTGTTCTTGTAATATTCTTCAGTGACAATTGCGCTTCGTGCCTTTGTGAATCAAATAAATTCATATTTACTTTTATTTTTATACGCATTCTTAAGTAAATTATTTTTAAATATTTTTTTTTACAAATATGTACATAAATAAATATATAGTCAAAATCAGATGAGAAATAAAAGTTTTAGTATGTGTATTATGTGACAAAGCGAATTGCTTGTATTGAATAATAGATACCAAGGAGTACAAATATTTTGTTATATATTTCTATTACTTAATATAAAGCGTTAATTGTGTACATATCCTGAATTCTATACGTAGAGTTTGTCTATTAAATAGGGTCTGTGATCCTGAAGAAAAGTTTCAATTATTTGTCGATTTAAAACTCGAATAGCATAGCACAGGGGTCAACGGTTCAGAATAAAACTGTCCTGTTTGCTTTATTTAAAAAATATCTGAAATTTAGAATGATTGGAATTTTGTAAATGAATTTTAATAATAAATTATCAAATTATATATACGTATATATTTGTGATGTCATTTTATTTTGTTTTAAGTATTATCCTATCATTACCACTCACTGATTTGTTTAAAATTACGGTTTTAATATAATTTGTAAGCTTCAGCTTGTAAAAACGTACGTCGTTCGTCATTAATATACTTCTTACTGTAACTTATGCTCTAAGAGTTTTGTTTAAAATTATTAATTTTCATCATATCTTTTCCCGTTAAACAACGTGCATATAACGTTTGTCAACATTACAAAATTTACCTGTTTCGTAAACAATTTTACCATATAACGCTTTGTGATTTTTTAAGGCTTTTAATTGTTATAAAATAAAACTCTTTTACTTATCATTAAATATTCTAGATTTTGCGAATTATTATTAATAATTCTTTTCGCCAGTAAGCTATTAAGATTCGCCAAACATCATTTGCAACTCTATCCATTTAATGTACGGTGATACCCTTGTAAAGATCGTAGGAAAATTATTTTCGTATGGCATAGGAGCCCAGGACACCAACGCAATTAAGTAGCCATGAGCCACTAATGGACCTCCAGAGTAACCCTGAAAATATAAAACAACTTAGACTTCAAAACATTTTAGTGGTCAGCATTGAATGAAATTTTTAATAGGACATATATATGTGTATTATTTATTTAGAAAATATTTACCACAAAGGGGACTCCATTATCTGTAAATACAGCACATAAATTCGAAGAATCAATATTGCGATCGGTAGTACTTACGAATCTATAGCAATCATGCTGCTTCAAAGTTCTCAATCGATTTTGCTGAAAATTATTGATTTTGTATTGTGTTGTAATAAGATTATTATCACTGGGTTGAGTCTTTGCTAAATTGTAATATTCTAAAATATGGCAAAAGCCTTATGCAAAAATGATTTCCTTAAGGAAATCATCAATAATTATTGTGTACAAATATTATAAAATCATTTATTTAAACATACTATACCTGCAATTTATCTGGGGCTTGATTAAAAATATTATCCATACGCCAGCCTGTAACAGTACAATGCACACCTCCTGGAGTATACGCTGTATTCAGCTGGATTGGTTTTACTTTTAAAGTAAAATAAATTCTTGTCATTGTCTTTATTAGTCCGATATCATTATACATACCGTTCCAACCTGGATGAACCAGCCCAAATTTTGATTTATATATTTTTCCTGATTTCGTAAGTTTATTAGTACCCACGAGTATGTCGTAGTTATTATTTCTAAAACAATTTAAACTTTATATTTTATGATTTAAACTAAAGATAACTGACGATGAACCAATTTCACACTGGATAGAAACAGAGTTACACTTAATATATATGTAAATATCTTTCTATACAGATCAGATTCTCTCATAAAAAACCGTAAGTTGATTCAGTAAACTTGAATAGAATGGAATTTTACGTGAGAGCAAAAAAGAAATTTTCAAGAATTAGGTTGAAAATTTAGTGGCAGTTTTATTACTCATTAATGCAGTGTGCAGCAGTTAGTATCCAATGACTACCAATAATTACTCCTCCACATGCATGTTTTTGCCCCGTTCGTCGTAAGGAAACTTGATAAGGTGCTGCTAAGGATGGAGCATTAAATCGATCCACAATAAAGACTGCATTGGTGGCTAAAAATTATTTATAATTTAAATAATAAGAAAGTTATTCCTATGTTGGACTTATATCAGGCGTATTTTAACTTTAGCTTTTAATTTAAGATTTCAAAAAAAATTCAAATTTTATACTATAGTTCAAATTATGAGAGTTTGGGCGACTTATACTTAAAACAAGTTATGGGGTATAAACTGTCTATATAACTAAAAAGCACTGACTCACTTATTTTTCTATAATGTAAATAGAAACGAATAAGATAAAATTCATTATCGTATTATAGATTTATACCGCTCTTATAACCTCTTTTAAGTATAAGTCGCCGCCGAACTATCGTGATTTAGATTATATATAATTTTAATTAATAATTATAACGCGAAAATTTCGGATTTTTATCTCTTACCGTGGGATAAAATTATAAAAATCAGTATTACTCGCATAATGAAACATGAATTATCAACTGACCATTAGTAAAAATACTAAAAACATTTTACTAAAATTAATAATATATAATTACCCAATTACGAATTTTAATATTAATGCAATAATGTATTGTTTTTGTAAATAAAATTATGTTTTTATTTCGTTAATTACTACATTTAATGTGCATGATTAGCATCGCCAGCTCTGTAGGTTTTGTAAAAGTAGCTGTTAATCTGGCTAGGATCGTGCCAGATTATGTTTTTTTTATATTAAATAAGCTGAAAATAAAAACTAAAAATAATTATTTTACATAAAGGCAGGGTCTTTAAAGATAAAGTAACTGATAGTTGGACCCTTTAATATTGAAAACTCAATTTTATCCAGTCACAAGTTGCTAAAGCCTATTGGAAGCAACTGTGAGGTGTTAGCCTTCCTTGCCCTCACACCTCAATGAGAGACGCTAGATAGAAATACAATAATATTGAGTTTTATGAAAATTTTATTTTTCACTATATTTACAGTAATATCAAAAAGAAATAAATATAAGTATTTGTTATTATTTCATAGTGTAAACAGACATGTATTTATCACGAGATGATTTTCAAACAATTTACACTACGGTAACCGGTAACACATTCAGCTCCGTTCAGATAACAAACTTCACTTTACTTCGCTTCTACATTATTTAACGTATCATATGAATACATATGACAAAGAAAAAATAGAAACTATAATTAAAATTCATAGGAAAATACATTATTTTCTAATAAAACAAAATAAAGTAAAGAATTTTGTAAAGTTAAGTCATAAGGTTTAAATTTAAATATATAATTTACATTAAAAAATATAAAAGAAATCAATTTCAACAAATTGTGGTTGAAGTTGGAAATTTATGAGAATGTATCACCAAGAAATGAGCTGCGTCTTTTTTCATGAACTTAACGTTCTTCCACTATTACAGTTTCTTGCGGAAACAATTTAAGTTCTCTCAATGTCTTCGCTGGGTCAATAGTTGTTAACTAAACAAAATTACTGTTGTTAATATCATACACTTGTATTTGTAACAAATTAAATAAAAACTATAAATTAGACATACATCCCGACGCGGCCAGCTGGAGATCACTTTAAACTCCTCAGATGGATATCCCTGCACAGTCAGAAAATCTAACAAAACCTGTAACAATCCCATTTGGTAACAATTAATTATATTTTATACACATATACAGTTCGAAAATATATTTGGTTACGTTATGGAAAAGAAATTTCGTATTTTAAAGTGTATCTTCATAAATGGAGTGCAGCCTATTTACATGATTTAAAATATCTCCGAAATAGAGGTCTGAACATTCCCGACTCGAGACTACAGCTTAAGTTCTAGTTTGACGAGTAAGGAGTATTGGCGCTAATTGTACGACTTTAATATTTTAGAGGGGGCTATGTGGAAACTTATTGAATGAAATCGAAGAAGGCGTGAGGTAATGCATTTTGCCTCGATTCGGATCAGAAACACGGTCGAAAGCAGTCGAAAAGATCACACTTTTGTTTAGTGAGTGTATAATTATTTTATTGTGAAGCTGTTTATATGTTTAAGGGCGCGTTCCACTAAGCGCTCACAACGATCAAAACTTTTTTTTCAGCCGCACAACTTAGCGACCGTGATCGTTTTGATCGCTAAGTCAGTTAGAAATCACCTCGATAAATCGAATCTCGGCAATATAGAAATTTTCGATATTACGAAGAATTCTCCTTGTTCGCCTTAAGATTCGATATATCGAGGTTGGACTGTATAATAAAATGATAAACTTACTTTCAATTCTGTATTAACAGTAAACCTTCTCTCCACAAAATTTCCATGTGGTAACCGCACTCTGATTTTGGTTATCCCTAAAAAAAATTATTTCACATTAGAATTTTGACGACTAACATGTTTAATGTGATAATTTAAGTCTATAGCGCTCTATAGTCTCCTTGCAGAATTAATGGAAAAAGTAATTTTTATTTTTATATGGCATATTGTATGACATTCACTTTCGGAAAGCAAAATATTTATAATGAGGTGAATCGGAGACACTTTCTACACAAAAAGAGACACACCTGCTAATGCTAAATATTTACCATCACCAGCGGCTCCATTTTCAGGCTCAGGTGGTAATGACATTTCGACTTTTTTCCTGTGTGCTTCCTTTTTAGCAGCAATTCGTTGCTGCTCATTTTCTAATCTCTCCCTTGCTTCTGTAGCTTCCATTTCTATTCGACGTTTTGATTCCTCTTTTGCTCTATCAGCTTCTAAACTTTCCCGATATGCTTCATCTTGTTCCCATTTTACTTGTTCGCGAGCTGCACGCTCATCTTCTTCTCTTACTTCCATTCTTTGACCTTCTGTAAATGCATCCACAGATTCCATCAAGGATGTTATAAGTTCATTAACTCCAACGTTACCATGAATAACAGTAAATACTTCTGTAACGGATCTCGTTCGCATGACAATTATTACCGCCGGTAATCTTTCTATTGGCACGCTTCGAATGCTGAGCGCAGCATGTGATCCTAGACAACCACTTAAAGACGACAAAAACATGTTCTTATTACTCTCAAAAGTTAAATCCCAACCGAACACTACGAAATACTGAGACAATGTTTGTAGAACTGATTCAAAGCCTAGTAACTGAGTACAAAATACATTAGAGAGAATGCTGTTCTCGTGGTGAAGGTAAATAGCTAACATCTTTCTTTCACGAGCTGGTTTTTGGCAAGCTTCTTTTAACGCATCTTCTAATGATCCTGTAAAGAATGTTGGATGTTGTGGTCCATATCTAGCTTGAAATTGTTCTGAAAAATGTATACATCCAATTGTTTCATCATCAACATTATCTGGTATTAATGGTTCTACTCTACGCGTTTGAACTTGATCGACGAAGATGTCATCCTCGACATTGAAACTTTCAGAAGCGTCTTCAAATTCTTCTACAGAACTATCACTTTCTCCTGTTAAATCAATTTGCTGTATCTATAACAAAAGATTTCTCAGTCTGTTATACATTCGCATTATGAGAAAAAAAAAAATCTTTTACTTACCCTTCTGTTATTGCTACTGCTTGCATCACAATAATTAGCTGCTGGAGACTTTTTAACTGTTAAACTATGGGAAGGCTGATCCAGACCTAATATAGCCAGCACTTTAGTATCCAACAAAGTTTGTTGGGGCCAACCTGCGGTAATTAAACAATAAAGTTAATTGCTGATACAGAAAATAATACACATAATTAAGAAGCATCTTTACCTGTCCATACTTGGTGCCTCACTGGTATATCGGTTAAGGTATAAACATCAGTTTTAACTTCAAGGACTAATTTTGTCCCTGGGAATTTTAAGTTATAAGACATATCAGAATCCAAATCCTTAATTGACAATGTATACATTTTGCATGCGTTATCTGCCAAATTAGAGCTTAAACAAAAACAAATAATATTAATCAAATAGCTTTAACAAGATTTCAATATAAATAAACAAATGATTGTTTATTTACTTACTCATCGTCTGTAAGCTGGTGATCTTGCATATCCGTTAGTGATAATACATTTTTTAACGGTAGATTTAGAGTTGATAAAACAGTGTCGTTTGAAGGCACAACACCACCTGGCCAATTTGTGAGGATCTGACGACAAAGTGGAATTCCAATTCTTGGTGCTAGTTGAGTTTTTAGTTGACCTAAAAATATTCAGTTTTTATTAATACTGACAAAAGTAATAAAGTAATACATAAGGTTTGAAATGATATATGTTACAGACCTACTGGCAGGAAGGATAGTGAAAAGATAATAGAGGGTTTGTCGAGAGGAGACAAGGAAGGCAAGGGGTGATAGATGAAGATACAGGCAATAAGGAAGGAGAAGCAGGAAACGGTGTGAATAAAGGATGAGTAGGGGACATGAAGAAGGAGGATCAAGAAAAGAAGACACAAAAAGTACTATTCGAAGTAGTAATAGTCTTGAATAGTTTAAGTTTAGTTTTTTAACTTTGAATTTATATGATATGCATTAAGAAATATAATAATGTAGATTGTAAAGCCGAAAGGCACACAATTAATATAATTAATAATAATATATGTTACAGACCTACTGTAGCAGAGTCAGGTATATCGACCTCCGAAGGTATAGATTTATATCGGACATGGAAATGAAGAAGTCTTCTATTTTCTCTTGGTCTGGATGTCCCTGGCAGCGAATATAATCCTTCACCTGTAAATTAATATAAAACCATTGTGTGATAAACGAAATATATGAAACAATTTCCTTTTATCAATGTTCTAGAATACCCACTTTCGTTAATCATTTGTTGTAATATTCCCATAGACTGTCTTGCTGGGCTCGGAGGAGCAGTCACATTTTCGATCACATCCATGTCTGAATCTCTGTTACTAAAAGCGTCATCAGCTGGCATGACTCTGTTTACGGCAGCCTGAATTATATTTTATAAAACAGAAAAAGCGACTATTACATTAATAAATTACTATAAAGCATATATTATAAACGATAATATTAATATTAGAATAATGTAATGTTTATTGAAAGATATAATCAGTTATTAGTAACCAAGATATACGTTTCCACATAAACAGGTATTTTACAAGGAAAAATTGATTTTTCTGTTATAAATTAGAACAATGGGTTCAGTAGATTTTGACAGCAACTTTCTAACAATACAAAACGTGATACGTACCAGTAGATCCCAGCCACAATTTTCAAGAACATATATCGCTTCGGCGACATCATCAATAGCTGTAATACTCTGGAAATATAGAAAAAATAACACAAAATTAAACAAAGGAAAGAAAATTGTCCACAAAGATATCGTCAATAAATTGTCTGTCATTGAGCTTCATAACCTTGCATTGAAATTGTCAATAATATAATATCACTATATATTTTAATAATCAATTTTACCTGAAAGTTTGCTAAAATCTCTTCTCGGTTTTCCGACATTTTTCATGAAATAACTACTACCTGGAAACCTGGAGAAACCACTGGAAACTCACTAATTATTTTTGACAAATAAATTTTCTAAAATTGAGTAGAGCTTACCTTACATAAAAATATGTGCTACCATTCATTTTAGTTCAATGAATATAATGATAGATGGAACAGATGAACAGATTGTTATATTGTTTCCAAGTGTTGAGTGAAATTTTGTATAGTTGGTTATACTTATTATTTAAACTGACTAGCTAGGTAAAAGCATATATGTAAAAGTGAAAAGATCCAACTTAAATTTATCTCTGATAGTTAATATTAAGCTTTAAAAAACGAATTAATCGATAATAGATTACCAATGGTCATAGAGACATAAAATGGTCAGTGGATATAAATTTTGATGCGACAGAGTATGTTTGTTTAAGAGGAAATATTCCGTTATTAATTAGTTTATTTTTTAATAAGAACCATTAATTATAACTTTACTCATATATATGTATTGTATATATATATATATATATATATATATAATTACTGCACGAAAACTAAAATTAGGTCAAATATGATTGATTTATTAAAGAAATTTGAATAGTTTAGGCACGTGTATGTTCCCATACATACACGATCATGTTGTTTACGAATCCACTAAATATTATTTGGTGATTCGTTAATTATATGGCATCAATTATTTACGATGTACTAGTATGTAAACATGCCGACCTAAGTCAATATCGGAGTCTGTTGTATTCTTGATATTGCTAATAAAAAAGTTATAGAAACTCCTATAGGAGTTTCTATAACTTTTTATATACTATAATGTTTATCTAATTATAAATTAATATATTAATTTATAATTAGATAAACATTAAAGTAGAAGCTTCCTCTCGTAATAAAGAGTACCAATGCGAAACAACACCAAATAGGCGTCGCAAATAGTCTATTCCAGTGTGAGAGCCTTTCTATTATTTCCCTTTAACTACCCATAAACATTTTGGAGTCACTTTACCATCATATTGATTTTGTCATGAAAGAATTCATTTACAATTCAGTTTCTCACAGTTATATGGACATGTTAATTAACATTTGCGTCTTCTTTGACAATTGACAATTGAGAAAACCTTATTTTTATTAAAATAAAAATTATTGACCCCACTATATTTATAAGTATTTATTATTTTAATTATTGTGGCACTGTCGACTGACTTAATGACAACCTGTCCTGGCTAAGTTTGACGTCTGGCGAACCTTAATTAACTTAATCAACCCCGAGGGAGATAGGGTGACGGATAGTTTTCCGACCTAGGCAAAGGCAGTTTTCTTACCGAGTTCTACTGCGGTTATGCTATTTGTTGCATGATGGCGATCCATTTTTGATCGGCATATCTGATAGTAAAGTTATTTATTAGTTGCATTACTGTCAATATTTACTAACATATAAACATACACTGAACTTCATTTTTTTTAAAAGCGTCAATGTGATAAAATTCGAATACAATATCTGAAGTAGCAAAGCAAAACTTTACTGGGTGACTAGGCTCTAACAATGGCTTCGAATATAAGCTGTATTATTACATATTAACACATCATCTTGCTAAGCAAAGAAATGTAAATATTTCTTATTGTATCTAGTAATGTTAAGTGTATTTATAAAAAAAATTAATTTGAAGTTTTTTATGTGAATAAACTTTTTAACGGCATGTTACTATAACAAGAAACAGGGTCAGGGGGGTCTCCCATTTCAATTTTTCTATGGCACCATTAGGTTATAACGATCTGATACTGAAGCCTATCACTGACGACCTACAATGTTGGTAGTGTTTATATTGTATGGTGGTCTCATATATGTCACAACATCGCCTTATAAGTGTTATGATAACGAACACAAAATCAAATTAATGGGCTTGTGTCCTCATTTTTTAGTGGTCGATTTTTCAATTGTTGATTGAAATTGATGTTAGTAAATGTGTATTGGCGTGTCTATTTTATTAAATATCTAAATGTTGACGGAATTTGAATTGTAGTTTTAGCGCTAGAAATGGTCGGCCATATTTGTATGACGTGTAATGCATTTTAACGTCAGTTATTTGTTGAGTAGGTCAGTTCTATGGTAATCTTTTGTAGCTGTTGGTAGTCAAATAATCAAGTCAAGTCAAACAATAATAAGTTTTTATTTTATTTAACCCTGTTACGGCAGACATAATATTGAAATTTTATTGTTCCTCGAAATAGCTGTAAATAATATTTGATATTTTGATATATAAATACATATAGCAGAGATTTATGAGCTGTAAGGTTGGCAGTAGTTGTGATGTCACATGCATTTGGAATGTGTACAACGTTGAATCCCTTTAATAATTAAAGAGACAAAATGACTTTTTTAATTGTTAATATCTCCTAACATATAAGGAGTTATTAAAAAATAATTGAACATTTGAGGTTCTAGTAACCCACTTTATCCATATATAGTACACTTTTATAGAAATTAAGACATAGGACACAAGCCCATTCCGATAATAACCAAACCCAGAAAATAAAGCGATGGTGTGAAGATCGAATTCTAATACACAAAAGATATAAAATATTTTCTTTGACATATGAAAGTGGATTGCACACGATTTAATTTTTCATAAGCTCAAGTTTGACGTTTCAAGTCAGACTTTTTTTTAATAACGTAGATTTATCTTAGTATGGCTTCTGTAACAAGTGTTTAAGTGCATCATAACCAAAGTGTCCTACTTTTGAGCAATTCGAGTAAGTATCTACACTATAATCTCCTTAAGTGTTTCAATTTAAAAAAATATATGATATTGGTTCAGTGATCGAATCCGAATGAGAATTCAACGCCTTAATGCTGTGAGGTACAGTATGTTGTTTTTCTAGCGAAATATAGATGGCAATACTATTCAGCACGTTAAATATTATCAAAAAAGACATGTTTTTTATGTTTAAATCATTTTATGTAAGTAACTATAAACGCAAATCAAAACCTAAACCTGCAATTAGTTAGATGAATAACGTATCTACATTTTAAGCTTTCTTCCACTGACTTTCAATGAGTTGGAACCGCAAAAATAAGTTTTGAAAATTAATATTTCTATATATTCTTAAAAACCATGTTTTTTTGATAATATTTAACCTGCTGTATAGTATCGCCATCTATATTTCGCTAGAAAAAATGGCCAAGTATCATTTCATCGATTTTTATTTTGCAAGATAAATTAACGTTAATCGATAATTTAAAACTTTGTGCACTCTGCCATCTATGCTTTAAAAGAAGTACTAATAAGGGTTAACTTAAAAGTAAAAGTGTTACTAATGATTATTGATTCATTTAAATACAATTTAGCGAAAGGATAAACTTGACGCCATAGACGCCACCAACAATTAATCATTCAACGTTTTTTTTAAAGGTTGATGAAACACCAATTTACGATTATAGGACATGTTGACCAATGGCCTCAGATCACAATCTCAAAGTTGTTTTTCCTGTAAAAGTGTTAGTGAATAAATAATTGTTACTTTATGTTTATTATTAACTCGTATCTATTAATCATTTTTATAAAATATTTCCCTTGTTCTACTTCTGTTGTTGTTTGGAATAATTCATAATAATTGAGCGCTAACACAACAAAAAATATGTTAATTTTAACAACCTGATGGATGATAGTTATTTGTTTATCTAACATATATACTTGCATATGTTGAACGTTAACATGTTCTGTTGACACGCTACTAATTGTGCTACTTACAGGACTATTATTTACTCGAACATCGTATGTTTTCTTTACCACCCTCACGAGAAACATAACGCCTACTCATACGCAACACTTTCTACTCTTTATTTAGTCTAAAAGCGTGTTCCGACCGGAATTAGTGAACTCTAACGTAAAACACTCAATATTTATTAGAATTAGTAATAAGCTACAAGTTTAATCATTTGTAAATATCTTATTGTAAATGATTAAACATTTAATAATAATCACTGTAATTAGTTTAAATTTTGAAAGTTGCATTTACATTAGCGCCTCTGGTGGTAACAAAAGGTTTTAATATCATTTTAAATGAAAGCTGAATATTTAATAGAACGGATATGGATTATTTTTATTATTGATTAACTTTTTGGCGTGAATAGAAGTTGAAATAATGACACAACTATATTTTATGTCATTATTTTTCTATGTTTAATTACAATCCACTTATCAGCACCTCGCTATTCAAGAGAAACTTCCCTCCAACAAATTATGAATTTTTAATAAAAAGTTCAGTTCCTGTATCAATATTTGGAGACTCTTATACGTTAAACAAATATTTGGAAAACAGGAACATTCTGGTTTACATATGAGTGATATCGGATTGAATAATTTATTAATTATCGCAGCAGTGTCGCATTAAGGTGCCTGGATTTCACATGAAAATAGCCCCTTTAATGTCAAACTTAAATCCAGTCTTTTAAGGTTGTGGCTTTCACCAGGCTTTGTGGATTCTGCTCACAATCCCAGAGCGCCCAACGTACAATCCGCCTCTGATTGCCTGACCATGTGTGTACTTAGTGATAGCTAAGTTCTGTAGAACTTAATTCAGTGTCTGTGCTTTACCATTCTAGATTTAAAACTTTGTTTTATTTATTAAATTTTCTTTTCCTTCTTGTACGCCTGCAAGAAAGCAACACATGCTACATGTGTTTTGTATAAAAGTATATTTCGATCAAGTGCAGTGTAGTTATTGGAGTTAAAGTGACGGCGCATATTAACTTCACAACACTAGAATTTCTCACTAAATTCTTGATAACAATGTTTCTTAACGTAACAATTTACGCTGGAATTTTGGTATCGCTGCAACAATTTTATAATTCTGAAAACATATACGTTATCTACACACACGAGTTCAAAAATACAACGAGTTATTACAACTTATCCAGGTTATGTCGAGAAATACAATATAAAAGAAATATTATGATTTCCACATTGCTGGTATCTCAGCTACCCGATATTTACGAAGGATCGAAAAGTTTCGTGGAGGATGGAAGACCTCTGGTAACTTTTATGGTAGATAACATGGCGTCTGTCAAGGAATACATTTCACAGGTATTTTATTTATTGAATTCAGTTGAATTTAACCGTGGCCTAATTCATTACCAGTGAACTTATTGTTAACTCGGTTTCAACGACTATTGATTTAAAGTAGTTCACTATAGTGACAATCGTAAGCACAAGTGTAGTGCTATATTAAGTACAAACGTTATACAAACTTCATTTAAGATAGTCTTTTTCACGGAGACTGGTGCTCATGCATGTAAGATTTTATATACATATACAGACTAAAAACAATTACACTGTTGAGAAAAGTAGCTTTATTAGAGAATTACCTTCCCAGTAAACAATTTGGTGAAGTTCGAGTCACTCGTACAATTCTATTCTAACGCTTTACAAGTTCTCTACCTGTCACAGATTTTGTGTTAGTTTTTCATAATAATATTCTTTCTTTTTCCAACATCATTCATTAAGTATTTCTGTTTCTTTCCCACATGGATATATTTTTTTTAAGTTCAATTTCATCTCATTTATTCCAAAGTGAGAGAGAAACGAGATGCGTTAGACAAGTAAAATATATTTTTCACCGTTACACTTGTATACTTGTATAATATTTCGTTCAGTACAGATGTTTAAAGTATATGCTATCCTTTTTCAACAAATATTTCTTTAATGGTAATAGACAGACGCTATCTCCCTCAATCCCCGAATAGAATGTATATAAACGAAGATAGTACCTAGCGATGGTAAGACAGAGGTTTTAAACCTAACGCAGACCTGCCGATCGTGGATTTTTGAATCACCAAAACAATGCAAAAAACTAATATAACGAGTATTGTTAAAGATGAATAATATTCATTAAAAAAAACACGATCCGTACTAAAGATTACATCTATTTATTTCTTCATTTAAATATTTATATTTTGCAGACTTTAAAAAGTAGAATTCCATTAAGTTTTATACCCCTGCCATCCTTGCTAGTGTAAAGTTTATGACTTATACGATGCTAAGACAGAGGTTTTAAACCTAACGCAGACCTGCCGATCGGGGATTTTTGAATCACCAAAACAATGTAAAAAACTAATATAACGAGTATTGTTGAAGATGAATAATATTCATTAAAAAAATCACGATCCGTACTAAAGATTACATCTATTTATTTCTTCATTTAAATATTTATATTTTGCAGACACTAAAAAGTAGAATTCAATTAAGTTTTATACCCCTGCTAGTGTCAAGTTTATAACTCCGGTCATAAATCATAAACCGACTCCGCTTTTAATTCAGCAGTGAACCCTTGTTGCGATCTCTGTAGCTCATAAAAAGGGCCTTTCCTATGAACGACTGAATAGAAAACGAACGCGTTCCAGACAAAAAACTCATGATATGTAATAGAAATTAAGTAGAATTTACTCCAAAATGTTTACTGGGTATATGGAAGTTATTATGTTTATTAAGTAAGTTACTTAGCACCACTAAAATTAGAAGATTTTTTTCTTATTTAAGGTAATAACCAAGAGAACAATGTCATCGGCTAAATGGGTAGTTTTCCTAAATGATAATGAATCAGTGGAAGATACTTTCAAAGATATTTATGTCCCATTCTTTTGTGAGTTTCTTTTAGTAAAGAAAAATGAAAGTGGCAATAATTTTGTTGTAAGAGAAGCATATCAAGTCGCTCCTAAATTCCCTCTCCAGGTAAATCCTCCTGTGTTAGTTTATCATCGTCATAAAGTCGAATACGTTTTTTGTATAAAAAAAAAATTATTTTAGGTAAAATACTTTGGAAAATGGGACGAGAAATACGGTTTAGCTACAAATTTTTCAGTAGCACTTTACAAGAGGCGGAAAAATTTACAAGGAGTTGAACTTGATGTCACTACTGCAGCGGTAAGAAATTCTAGTAGAGCGATTCTATCTTTATTCTTTCTTTTATCTATTACTATAGTGATGTTAATATTACAGAGTTATCCAATCGTTCATTTGGATGATGATAACCATCCAACCAATATGACTGGCGGTTACTTTGGGGAAGTTTGGTTGGCATTGCAGAGCGCTCTAAACTTTACGTGAGTCAATCGACTTAAAACCGAGTGAGATGTTGTAAGCTTTACTGTTTTTAATTACAGAAGTAAATATACGGTTCTCAAGAAAGATAATAATAATTCTTCAAAACAATCGAATTGGAATGGTATGATAGATCTGGTAAGAGAAGGCGGAGCATCAGTTGCGGTTGCTGATTTTTTATTGACATCAGGGAGACAGAAGATTGTTAACTTTGCTACGCCCCTTTTGTTTACAAAGTATTATAATAAATTTTAGAATAATAAAATGATTTTAATGAAAAATTGAAGAATTTTGGATATTTCAGGTACAATATTGTTATAAAACAGCCAGATAATCAAATGGTTCGATGGTATGGATTCCTCGCTCCTTTCAAACCGGATGTGTGGATTTGTTTGTTCATTTTAATATCCATCATCCCATTCTTCTTGATTCTTATGATCCATATCAGCCGCGCATTCGAAAATCCAGTCTACGAATGGGAAGAAAGGAAGAAATTAGATATCTTCCTGGATGTTTTCAAAACTATCTGCTCGCAAGGTCGGAAATAAATTTTTTTTTAAAAATATTTTTATTCCTTGCTGCACTGGTCCATGACGAAGTTCCTTATAATTTCAGGGTTGGACTTTCAACCCCGGTTTACCCCTTGTCGCATTATATACGCCATGTTGTACGCAATGGCTGTCGTGCTTTTAGCTTCTTATTCGGCAGCCTTGATCAGTTTTCTAACGTTTCAAACATTCTCCTTGCCCTTCACGACCTTGGAGGGATTTATAAGAGATGGCACCTACAGATTGGGGGTTCCGCCGAATTCGGCAGAGTGGAATTTATTTGCGGTGAGTACAAAAAATTAATCTGCGTAATAATAAACTATAATGCCGAATGGGCTTGTGAATCTATTGTTAGCCCGGTCAATATAAACAGTTAAAATAACAAAAATTGCCGGAGAGCCAAATATTGGTGGAGAGCTGAGGTTTACCATAACAAATAAAGTTTTAAAAATCCTCATCGATTCTATGTGTGCTTCAAAAGTTATTCGGGGTCAAAGGTCAAAATTTGAGGTTTTTTGGATTTTTCTCGAAAACGGTAAGTTTTATCAAAAAAAAAAAACGTCAAACCAAAGTTGTAGATCTTAAAATTCTCTACAAAAATAGTCCTTATGATTTTTTCCTAAGACTTACCATTTCTGAGATATCGCGATTCTAAGAGTCATATTATACATGACATGCATACATTTCCACGCCACCTGTGAGGTAGTGTACTAAAAGAAATTACTTGCATTGATAAATACCGATAATTAACTTTTGTAAAAAATACGCGAAACAAGAAACAAGTACAACTATCATGTCTTCCTCCAACATCGGCATCTGCTATTCAACACTTGTATCGAGTATACTATCAAGTTCAAACACGGCTAGGCAATCAACTGAACCCAGAAGACTGGGGTTGGAAATTGATAGATAACACTCTGGAACCGATTCAAATTTTACTCCCACCTGCTCCAGAAAAACTCCTCAACACCATTTTTTGCAATTGCAAAAAAGGTTGTAGTGCCAAATGTGGCTGTAAAAGTGTCGGGTTGCTGTGTTCTCCAGCGTGTACCAATTGCCAAGGTCAGTCTTGCTCAAATGTCCAGTTGAGTACAATAGAGGAAGATTCCTGTGATTTTAATCAAGAGACTAATGACTCAGCAATTTATGTACATCCAGTAAGAGGAAGAGGAAGAAGAAGAAATCGAAGAAGACATGACTGTTGAAGTAGACTTTCAAGAGTATGAATCTGATTAAAATATCTAAAGAAATCAAAACAATAGTTAACCCAATAATCAATAGCAATATCAATAATCAATATCAATAATAAGGTAATATCAGTTAGTGGAGTAGGCCTACAGGGCAAACCACGGTAAAAAAAACGCGCCGAGTACACTACGTCACAGGTGGCGTGGAAATGTATGCATATCATGTATAATGCGATATCTCAGGAATGGTAACTCTTAGGAAAAAAATCATAAGGACCATTTTTGTAGAGAATTTTAAGATCTACAACTTTAGTTTGAAGTTTTTTTTGGATAAAACTTACCGTTTTCGAGAAAAATCCAAAAAAACCTCAAATTTTGACCTTTGACCCCGAACAACTTTTGAAGCACACATAGAATCGATGGGGATTTTTAAAACTTTATTTGTAATGGTAAACCTCAGCTTTCCACCAATATTTGGTTCTCCGGGAATTTTTGTTATTTGACCACTATTTTTATGTTTAAATTGACCGGATTATGTATTGTCTATTGAAACAGTAGTCTATCAGGACCTCAAATTTCGAATTATTTTTGTTCCTTTAATAATTAAAGGGATAAAGGGTTTTAAAAAACCAAGAAATGTGTGTGTTGCATGTGTGTGTCCACCATTAAAAAGGTAGTTCACAAGCCCTTTGTGTGAAATTGAACGGTTGGAGTACTATAAAGTTATGGAACAAGAAACAGATTCACGACTTGGCAAACAAACGGAACAATTTCTAATACTGGTCTGGTCAATTAATAAAACAATCAATTGAAATATTTATGCTTGCTGAGTTTCTGTAACTTATTTTCAGAATTCGTCAAATAAACTGCTTCAGAAAATAAATAATCGCTACATGGACTCAGCAGAGAAACAGTTGGGGTACACAGAAGGGCTCCTCAAAACTTGCTCAAATAGTAAGTATGGTTACTTCTTAACAAAAGCACATTCGGAGGCCCTGAAAACAAATTTACCGTGCACGTTGGAAAACGTGGACTCCAGCATGTGGGCCAGTCTGTCGTTCACAATGTCACAAAATTGTCCATACAGAGGATTAATTAATTATTAGTAAGTTTAAATGCAAAAACATTATAAAAAAGATTGAAATTATATTATAAAATAATTTGCAGTATACAGTTATTACGAGATGGTGGTATATTGAAACGTCTTCGTGGAAAAGCATGGCCTAGGTCGATGGACAAAGTAAAACCAACATGGGAGAGTATGACAATGGAAGGAACTTTGCCCATTCTTGCATTTTTAGCTCTTATAACTTTCGTATCTGTATGTCTATTAGGACTGGAATATTATGTCCAAAGGTAAAAAAATATCTTATTTCCTATTTTTAGCGAAAAACTTATTCTACCGGTTAAGAAATTTATTTAAATTCAAATTAATCGCGGTCTAATAACAGTGGATAAAGTACTTGGTATGTTGGTAGCATCTGCGTCAACTTGTTATTGTCGTTCATATATATGGCTGTATATGGCTGTCATTTTATTTTTTATAAATAATGGTTAAATTGTAAGGTTGTTTACAAATAAATAAAATAAAGTCTTAAGAAATACATTAAAGCTTTTATTAAAGGTTTCATATTTATGAAACCAACTAGGTATATTTATTTATAAGGTACTGTAATGTTATGCTGCCATTTCTTATCATGATCAATAATATTTACTATTTGTTTTGAGGTTAGAGTTGAAGTTAAAATTTATATAACTTCTTTTCAATATTCATTTATATTCCTTGATATTTAACTTAGAATATAATACTGTATCAAATGTAAAAATGCATTACAAGCCTCACCTAAAATATTATATATTGTTGAAAAAAGATTCATTATAACATTGTGTTCTTAAAATAATTTAAATAATTGGCTAAAGATTCTCAATATAATTTCAGACGAAGAAGTAATTAACATGGCCCAACCTCCCACACGTAATTTATTAGGAATTGTATTCAAAAATTTCATAGACTCGTTCAAAAAAACTAGTTACTTGAAAGGAAAATTGGTAGGAGAAGATCATTATGGAAACAAATACTTTGAAATAGCTGCAAATCCGTCGATTGGTAAACGTAAAGCAAACAGATGGTTTCAGCCAAAAGTAAAAGAAGATTTTCAGTCAGAAATGCCAGCAGAATGGGACGCTTGGCTTAGAGGCAGAAGAGAAACGCCACCTGGAGAAGAAGAGATTAAGAAAAATCTTGCTATTATTAATATGAAGAGAAGAAATGCTGCGGCAATAGAAGCTAAGTTTCAGAAACCTGCAGACGCAACACTGATTGCTAAAGAACAGACAGGGATGGCTTCTTATCCTACTTATACAGAATATGAAACCGACCCAGGCCACATCAAGAAACCTAGTCCATGAAATATCATAGTTCCGTTAAAATAATAATTGTTAGATAGTGTAAATAAATGTTATAGTTGTTGTATATATATATACGAGTATATATATAATAGTTAAATATATCAACTAACAATCAATGTAGCCTATATCATTGAGACTTTAACACTATAGAAACTATAAACATAGTAGGAGATCGTTAGTAAATAGAGTGGCATCAGAAATGGGCTCATTAATTATGAAATAAAATTAATAACAGCTTTGTGGTAATTGCTAGAGTGTTGGAATTGTTTAAATATTGAAATAGCGTAAAAATCAAACATTTTTATTCTTTTTCTAATCTATAAGCCATCTTTGTTAGATTAAATAAGCATGAAATGTATTTTCTTGATTTATAGTAAACATGCAATTCCAATATTTGCTGATTTAATTTTATTAGAGGCATTACTCATAGATTTATTTTAAAAGATATCGGAGGGTCAAATTTGCTGAATAGGTGTTCTGTTTATTTCATGATTTGGTTTGTGCCCTAATATTTTAAAAGTTGTGTTCAATTTTTATTTTAAATCAAGACACATATCTAATTAGACCGCTTTTTTTAATGTAAAGATTATATTTGGCAATTCAATCATTCAATTAAACTAAACAAATTCAGACCTAGTTCAATTATAGCATTTAATATAATGGCTTTTACATTTTAATTGATAATTTATTTCTATAAATAACGAATAATATATAAAAAGTAAATGGAAGAAGCCATTGTTATGAAAGTCGTGTAGATATCACCCGCACTAACTAAAATGATATAAAAGTGAAGTTGTTGTTTGTTTCAAGTAGAAATTTTATTTAGACAGTGTTTGAGCGGTACATTTGTCCTGGCACTTTAACTGAGCGAAATTAATAAATATTTAAAGTTTTAGGCCAGTAATTGGCTCACAGTGGAAGTTTCTGTCACTTTTTCATCAATTGGATTCTGACAGGTGAAGTGGTTTCGCTAATTGTAGCTCGTAACAGAGACCTTTCATATAAACGACTCTAACTTAACTGTGAGTGATTCATGAAAGAATCATGATAAAAATTCATAGCTTTTTATGCATATGTTCCAAATTATTTACTGAGAATTAATATAGTCAAAAGTATTCGAATTTTATTCACATTCTCCTGCAGCCCTGAATGAATTGATTGGAAATCGAACAACTATTTTACTCTAGCAGACCATCCTGTGATTAATCGTTATAGTGATAAGAATCACCAGTCTGTTATATTATCAGCCCACAATCAATTCTGTCGCCGTTTGCGTGTTGTAAACAATTCAATAACAATAAATAGTGATAAATCTATTTCATTTATGTAGAAATATTTTCAATGTTAAACCGTGAATAAACAAATGTAAAAATACTAAATCAAAGTTAATTAAGGACAAATAATTAACAATGCTTTATTACAATACAGCAGTTTTTGCTAATATTTTGGCTTCACTTCACCTGTATTATAATTCTGAAAATATTTGTATTGTCTACAAGAACGAAACGCCTGATTATTCTGCAACACAATTTACTTTATCAACGTTTTACAAGGAAGTATATGCACTGACCAAAGTGACGATTCTGACAATGCGGGCGGATCAAATGGACGTCTTGGACTCTGACAATATTGTGTCGGATCGGGCACTGTTGGTGCTGATCGTTCAAAATATTTCATCAATTAAAGAACACATAGAGAAGGTCTGTACTTCTTTATAAGTCGTGCAAATTGCATCATTTCTCGCATTGAATTTCGTAAACAATAAATGCTAATCTAATGATTTAAATTTTATTGGATAATATTAAAATAATATTTTCTAGGTCATTATCCAACGATCGCTATCCACCACAAAATGGGTGGTGGCGGTAAACGATGAAGACGAAATTCAAGAAGCGCTCAAAGATATTTACATTCCATTCTTCTGCGAATTTCTTGTTGTGGTACCATCATCTTCTGATGTCGAAAATGAATTTGAAATAAAAGAAGTGTATCAAATGGCCGAAAACTATCCCTTAAAGGTAGAAGTTATCCCCATATCTATAGCGTAACATTTATGTAGCAGATACGTTTATTTATTTTGTTTTAGTTAACAATTTCTCTATTTTAAGGTTTATAACTTCGGTAATTGGAGCTACGAACAAGGATTATGGACAAATTATACAATTCGGCTTTATGTCAGGCGAAACAAGCTAGACGGCATCACTATAAACGTTACGACGATGAATGTAAGATCGCTTTTGTTAGCATCGCAGTTACTTATATGTTATGTTCATTTAACATAAAATAGTTTACCTCTTACATATATTGTTTTAGGCAGAGATGTGCGTTTTTCAAATATATATACTCAAAATGCAAATACAAAATAGTAAATACCTATTTTCTATTTAAATGCTTTTGAAAAGCATTTGTGCACATCTCTGGTTTTAGGTATTAATGTAAGATTGTTAATCTTCATTTTTCAGAGTTATCCAATTGTAAAACTTGACAAAGATTCAAATCCAACGAAGTTAGTTGGAGGATATTTTGGACAAATTTGGAATGATTTAGAAGTAACTCTAAATTTTTCGTAAGTTTCTTTTGAAATTCTTTAGGAACGTTGTGTAATCTTGTTTAAACATGTGGATCTGATGGTTGTGTTACAGCAGCAGGTATGTAGTACCCAGCGACGGTGCGTGGGGGGACATAAACAGCTCCGGAAATTGGAGCGGCATGATTGGACAACTACACAGTGGAGAAGCCATGGTAGCAGTTGCAGATTTCCTCATGACAGGCAAAAGAATGGAGGCTGTTAGCTTTACAACTCCTCTATTATACACTAGGTAGGATAAGTAGGATTAGTTCATCAAAAACCGTACTGGTGGATTCAAACTACACTGAAATCAAAAATCTATATATAACCCGGTCAAATTAAACGATAAAATAAGGGTATTAGATATATTTCGCATAGAGCTGAAAGTTGGTATACACATTGGGTACATTATTACAAATAAAATACTAAAAGTCCTCACCGATCGCACATCTGCATAAAAAGTTATTCAAGATCAAAAGTCAATAAAAATGGTTTTTCCAATTTTTCCGGTAAACGGTAAGTTTTATCATAAAAATAGATCAGGCAAAAGTTGTAGATCATGAAATTATCTACAAAAATTGTTCTTGATAATTTCATGATCTACAACTTTTATCTAATGTATTTTTATGATAAAACCTACCGTTTACCATAAAAATTAGAAAAACCATTTTTGTTTACCTTTGACCTTGAATAACTTTTTTTGCAGATGTGCGATCGGTGAGGAATTTTAGTATTTTATTTGAAATAATGTCCTTAAGGCCTGTACCGACTTTCAGTTTTATGCGAATTATAGCTAATTGAAATGTTGATTTTGATCGGGTTAATAACGAAATTTTAAATCTGTTAAAACTGTAATCAGCTTTTTTTGTTTATCTTGAAAGCTATAACTCCCACAAAAATTTTGTAAAGACCTTTCTGTAGATTATGATATTACCTACAACTTTTAATAATAACTTTTTGTTGTAATTTTTATGATAAAAAAGTTATAAGCAGAAATAAATGTAAATTAACTGTTGTATTGAAGAGACTGTACTACTAAATTTCTTTTGTTACTTTTTGATTAGTAATGGGTTTCTTTTCTTTCCAGTTACAGGATAATCGTAAAGAGCGATGATAGTCGCTCTCTTCACTGGTCTGGGTTCTTGCTTCCCTTTCGGCGCGAGGTTTGGTGGTGTTTGGCATCTTTCTTAATATTAATTCCGATGGCGCTGATTCTAATGATCAAACTAAGTTGCTTTGTTGGCTATCCTGTTCATGATTTGGAGCGGAAAGATGCTGTGGAAGTTTTTCTAGATGTTTTCAAAGCCATTTGTTCACAAGGTATTGGCAAGGTATTTGTAGAAATAGTGAAGCATTTATAGTTAAATGAGCCTCTCCAATCTTGAACAATTCAAACTTTAATAAGTGCTTTGATATCCTTTACAGTGCAAACATTTAAAACATTTTACCGGTGAGGCCCGCAGCACGACAACTACCTTAACAGCAGAGATGTGCGTTTTTCAAATACATATACTCAAAATGCAAATACAAAATAGTAAATACTTATTTTCTATTTTGTATTTAAATATCTTTTAAGAGTATAGAATTTTATATTTTATTTGAAAACTTTTACAAACCTATTTCTTATTTGGAAAATACAAAATACTTTGTTCATTTTTGTTACTTCATAGTGTTAATCAGTAAATATTAATTTTTGAATATATACCTAAAACCCCACCAACATTAGCACCATCTATGATCTAAAAGTATCTACATAATTGTCTTAATAATTCTAATTTAAAATGATAGATGTGCCTATTATTTTATTATCCTTCCTGTTTTCCCCACCATAAGACATCTGATTTTCGTTTACCTAAATTTGTTTATCATATTTTCTCGTTCATTATTTGTTTTCTATAAGACAATCACTCCACTACATTCCTTACTGTTATATATATACATAAGTATATATTATTTTACCTACTACCCCCACATGTCCCAGTAAACATTTTGGAGTATTCTAAAGAAGTATTCTTGGAGAAATTCTACTTAATTTCTATTACATATCATGAGTTTTTTGTCTGGAACGTGTTCGTTTTCTATTCAGTCGTTCATAGGAAAGGCCCTTTTTATGAGCTACAGAGATCGCAACGACGGTTCACTGCTGAATTAAAAGCGGAGTCGGTTTATGATTTATGACCTTAGTTATAAACTTGACACTAGCAAGGATAGCAGGGGTATAAAACTTAATGGAATTCTACTTTTTAGAGTCTGCAAAATATAAATATTTAAATGAAGAAATAAATAGATGTAATCTTTAGTACGGATCGTGATTTTTTTAATGAATATTATTCATCTTCAACAATACTCGTTATATTAGTTTTTTACATTGTTTTGGTGATTCAAAAATCCACGATCGGCAGGTGTGCGTTAGGTTTAAAAAGGTCTTACCATCGCTAGATTCTATCTTCGTTTATATACATTATATTCGGGGATTGAGGGAGATAGCGTCTGTCTATTACCATTAAAGAAATATTTGTTGAAAAAGGATAGCATATACTTTAAGCATACTGTACTGAACAAACTACTATACAAGTATACAAGTGTAACGGTGAAAAATATATTTTACTTGTCTAACCGCATCTCGTTTCTCTCTCACTTTGAAATAAATGAGATTAAAGTGAACTTAAAAAAAATATATCCATGTGGGAAAGAAACAGAAATACTTAATGAATGATGTTGGAAAAAGAAAGAATATTATTATGAAAAACTAACACAAAATCTGTGACAGGTAGAGAACTTGTAAAGCGTTAGAATAGAATTGTACGAGTGACTCGAACTTCACCAAATAGGGCACTTCACCAAATTGTTTACTGGGGCGACATCCAACATTTATATATTTTCATTCATAAGTTGACATTATTTAGACATGAGTGTACTAAATGTGTTGTACTTTTAACGTACAAACTAGTGCGACATAAACATGCGACACCAATAAAACCCTTACTTTTGCTATTTTTTAAAATTCTAGGTTGTATTTTTATGAAACAAAAATGTTTCAAAACGAAGTCGGTCTTTATCAAAGAGAATTCTCATAATTATTTAAAAAAAAAATAACATTTATATTAGTAACATAAAATGTATTCTATTTTCACGAATGCATTTTTAAAATACGTAATTTGTATTTTGTATTTAAATACTAACATGAAATTTGTTTTTTATTTTGTATTTGAAATAGGAAAAGAACGAGGTATTTGCATTTTGTATTTAAATGCTTTTGAAAAGCATTTGTGCACATCTCTGACCTTAATCTTATAGATTGGAGAATGAAAAGATTACAGAACCAATGCATTTAATTTTTTACAGGTAGTGAAGCTGATCCTTCGTTCACTCCCTGCCGGATTATGTATGCAATCCTCTACGCCATGGATGTGATTCTGATATCCTCGTACTCTGCGGCTCTCATTAGTTTCCTAACAGTCAAAATTCATTCTCTTCCATTTCAAAGTTTGGAAGAATTTGCTAAAGATGGTACTTACATATTGGGAGTTCCAAATAACTCAGCGGAGTGGACATTATTTATGGTACGTAAAATAGTGCAGGCGTTGGAGGTAAGTGAATAAGAGTATGCATAATATGGGAACGAATTTTGACAACTGATATCAGTTCTAGCTGTCTTATATAACAATAATATGAATGTTGCCAGTTGAAAATTTGCCGCGCTATTTTTTTTCCTCTATGTAAAAATTACTATGAGAAAACCTATATCAGTGGCTGTAAAGCGTTGGAATTTTATTTTTTAGGAGTACTAATTAAGTTTAAGGGATACAATATTGTAAAAAATAAGTATTAAGTTAAATAATATACAAAAATAATGCAAAAAAGTTTGTGATCATTTCTAAAGAGATAGCTACAATCAATTCAAATTCATTGCTGAAATCAATTCAAATAAAATAACAAAAGAAAAGATTCCTTCAAAATAAATTTCTATTTTTTCCACATGAACAGAATTCATCAAGTAAAGTCCTGCAGGAAATTCGGGATAGATTCATCCAGGGTCCCGAAACACAACCAGACACTAATTTAGCTGGGATGCTTCGAGCCTGCAAGAATAATAAATATGGATACTTCATGGCGCGCGCACATTCGAAGGCCTTGGAACCGGAAGTACCATGTGCTTTGGATTTTATAAAATCTGGAATGTTTGCAAGTGTGGCTTTTACAATGGCGAAGAACTGTCCATACCGAGGACTTTTTAATCATAAGTACGTACGAGTAGTTTTAGTTTGAAACAAAAGAAACTTCTGCAATGGGCTTGTGTCCTCATTTTTTGTGGTCGATTCTTCAATTGTTGATTGAAAAATGATGTTAATAAATGTGTATTGACGTGTCTATTTTATTAAATATCTAAATGTTGACGCCCAGGTAGAAATTTGTCTTGGAGTGCAGGTTTGAAACTTCAAAGTAACGTTATTTATGCTTGGTGTACAAGACTTGGTATACAAGCTAACTGCAAGGTTGCTATTATAATAGTATACAACACAACTTTAATTAAGCATTAAAATTAGCGATCTAGTAGCTTATTTTCCAAGCGTTCTATGAAATTTGGTATGCTCATTTTATAAGCGTAGCGCAAACTTGCTGAAAGAGTAAAATACATGCGTTTTTTAATTGGTACTAGCTAATCCTGCAAGGTTATTCAGCTTGGTTACATTTAATTTTGCACCAACCTAAATTAATAAGCTTAAAACTAACTAATGCCTTGTAAAGATAGCATTATAATATGTAATTTCAAGATTCATTTCTACCTGGGCGAAGATATAGCAATTAAAAATTTGAATTGTAGTTATAGCGCTGTGAGACGTCAGTTATTTGTTGAGTTGGTCAGTGCTATGGTAATGTTTTGTAGCTATTGGTAGTCGAAATACTCAAGCTAAATCAAAGAATAATAAGTTTTTATTTTATTTAACCCTCTTACGGCAGACATAATATTGAAATTTTATTGTTTCTTGAAATAGCTGTAAATAATATTTGATATATAAATACGTATGGCAAAGATTTATGAGCTATAAGGTTGGTAACCTGTAAACTTGCCAGAGTTCTATCTTGAATATGCTATCTCTTTTACGCTCTGTTGTATAAAAGAGATAGCAACTAGCGCTTGTGATGCCACATGCTGTTGGAATGTTGTCCAACGTTGAATCCCTTTAATAATTAAAGAGTAAAAATGACTTTTTTAATTGGTAATATCTCCTGAAATATAAGGAGTTGACATTTGAGGTTCTAGTAACCCACTTTATCAATATATAGTTAGTTTATATCAATGTATAGTACAGTTTTATAGAAATTAAGACATAGGACACAAGCCCATTCATAAATGTATATTTATGATCATTAACATTATTATAAAAGTTACCTATAAAAAACCTATAAAATTAGGTCCTTTTAGACTAAATATTACTAGGTTTCATCATAGGTAAAGTAACACCCATGTTTTGTATTTAAATTTACCAAATAGTCAACTCAATTTTGAAAATAACAAAAATCGCTGAAGGTTACAAATGTTATCACTAATTTCAGTCTTCAATCATTCCGAGACAACGGCATAATGGAGCGAATGAAGAAAACAGCGTGGCCCTTCAAGTTGGACAAACCGCAATCACCGTGGACGAGCATGTCTTTGGAAGGAGTTGTCCCTATTTTGTTTTTCCTAGTAATTATTATGTTGGTAGCCATTCTAATACTCTTTATAGAATATCAAGTGTATAAATATTTAAAAATGCATTATTCGGAATCGCGATAATATTTAAATTTGTGTTTAAGTTTAGGTTTTAGGAAATGTTAGTTCATATCAAAAAACATAACAGCATATTTAGTGGATGTTGTCTTTTTGTGTTCTATGCGTTATGAGTAGCAGAAAAAAAAATCAGACAAAATTTACACTAGATATAATGTGATCTGAAGTTTGTTCTTGTCTGTAAAGCTGTGTGTGTGTGTATGCCAATGGCTATTTGTGTTAGATAATGTTACTTCACAAAAAAAATTGAGCAAAATATAATACTAGTTTTTTTAAATGATTCAAATGGTCTCCTACACTTATAAGTAGAGATGTGCGTTTTTCAAATACATATACTCATAATGCAAATACAAAATAGTAAATACCTATTTTTTATTTTGAATTTAACATCCTTTTAAAGAGTATAGAATTTTATATTTTATTTGAAAACTTTTACCAACCTATTTCTTATTTGGAAAATACAAATTACTTTTTTCATTTTTATTATTTCATAGTTTTTTGAATATAAACTTAAAACCCCACCAACATTACCACCATCTATGATCTAAAAGTATCTGCACAATTGTCTTAATAATTCTAATTTAAAATAATAGATGTGCCTATTATTTTATTATCCTTCCTGTTATCCCCACCATAAGACATCTGATTTTCGTTTTCCTAAATTTGTTTATCATATTTTCTCGTTCATTATTTGTTTTACTACAAGACAATCACTTCACTACATTCCTTACTGAAATATATGTACATAAATATATATTATTTTACCTACTACCCCCACATGCGACATCCAACATTTACTAATAAAACCCTTACTTTTGCTATGTTTAAAAATTCTAGATAGTATTTTTATGAAACAAAAATGTTTCAAAACAAAGTCGGTCTTTATCGATGAGAATTCTCATAGTTATTAAAAAAAAAACATTTATGTTAGTAACATAAAGAGTATTCTATTTTCTCAACAGTATTTTTAAAATACGTATTTTGTATTTAAATACTAACATGAATTTTATTTTGTATTTGAAATAGAAAATAACGAGGTATTTCCTTTTTGTATTTAAATGCTTTTGAAAAGCACTTGTGCACATCTCTGCTTATAAGTTTATTTATTACAAACAGCTCGCAACGTTTTCTATATTTTTGATAATTTCTTTTATGTTTAATATATCTTAAGCACATGAAACTGTGTTCAGTGGTTAAATGTCAATAAACCTGTCCTTAATCTAGTGCCTATTAATTATCTTTTCAATATATCCTTTGTATGTTTTACCCATCAAAATTATTTAGAAATACAAAAAATATTTGAATACAACAGATTCGTCAGATTCGATCTATTAAATATTCAAACCCATATTTCGACAGGTCTTTTCATGAACGCTGTAATATAAGTTGCCATACAAATAAATGGTAGGCGTTTGTGATACATGAACGATTAAAGATAAGATCTTCGTATATTATGATTTGAAAAGAGGACATAATACTTTTGATATAAAAGGGTCCTTATCATTTATTCAAATATTTTCAACAAAAGATTCTATGCTATATAAACTCCTGTAAGAAATACGAAATATTTTAAATAATTCACAAAGTTTTCAAGATGATGTTTAATGTTTTGATTTACGCTGGATTTTTGGCTTCGTTGCAAAAGCATTACGTATCTGAAAACATTTATTTAATCTTCGATAATCGAAGAACAAATGATTTATCAACACATTTTTTCTTGCATTCGCTTTGTAAAGAAATTTTAAAGAAAACGACCGTTGCAATTTCTGTAACTCCTGTTCAAAAAATTACGGAAGTGTTTGAAAAAAATATCGAGCTGGAAAAAGAGTTGCCTGATAGGCCAATAGGTGTGTTTATTATTGATGATATCGCGGGAATTTCAAAAAATATTGAACAGGTATTGTATAGTCAGTCCAGTTTATATGAAAAATTATTTGTTGTTAAATGTAAAATTTATATAGAACAAGTTAAATATTTTAATTTAAAAATGGAATTCGAATTTGAAATGAAATTCAATTCATACACAAAAGACAGTCGTCGCTTGCGACGGGGGTAAACTCTAGTAATTATTATAAAGCCTCAATAAGTAGGACGGGCGCAAAAGAGTTTGGTCGTGAGACTGCCTGGCTCCGCCATCTGTATTGGCGGTAGTAGAAAATTGTATAAACTAAAAAATATTTTGTAGTAACTAATCTATTTTATATTAAATAAACCTACAGTATATATGAGTATAACTGTAATTTCACTTATTTGGAAAAGTCTGCTCATTTTCCTTAGGCAATCACTGCTAAGGCTCAATTCGCGACGAAGTGGGTTTTGTTTCTAAACCCAGACCAGGTCATTGAGGATTTGTTCTACAATGTTTATGTTCCTTATTACTGTCAATTTTTGACGGTAACACCAGTTGAAATTGAAGGAGTAAAGGAATACCTCGTAAAGGAAGTTTATCAGGTGTCAAAAGATCATCCTCTTCAGGTAGATATATCTATCACGCTGCAGTATCCCGCTCTTTCTAATTCCTAAGTTCATTCAATCAGGTTTACGAGTTTGGTCTTTGGAATACTGCTAAAGGTTTCCGCAGAACTTCTTCTGGAGAATTTTACGTACGCAGAAATAATTTGGATGATCTAGTGATAGATGTCACTAGCATAAGTGTAGGTCTTGTCTTAACAGTTTTACCATAGAGATATAAGAATAGAGTGTACAAGAGGCTGAATACTGTGATAAAGGCAAAGGATAGAGATAGCCGCGTAAGTCCTCTGTGTCTCTTTCGAGCCGAGTTCTGTGACTGCCGCGCTAACAAAAATATAGCTATACTGTCGGTGTCTTTATTCATTTTAAAATTTACTGTAAGCTACACTCTCTATTACAAATATTTTTATTTTTATTTTAGCAATAGCGTCTGCTTGCTTGTTTATCACTACCTTACCACCAATCAACCAAGCCGGCAGCAGCGGTTCTGTTAGGAAGAAACAGATAGGACACTCGACAGCTATCTCTCTCTGGGCCTTTATCGCTTCCTCTTACACGCGGTCGTACACTTTACGTACTCTATTCTTATATCTCTATGCGTTTAACAGATATGCAAAGTTTAGTTCCTTATAAGAATAATCCGTCGTTCTGTCTCTCTACTTTAGAATTTTCCAACCGTCTTACTCGATAGTGACAGTCATCCTACCAAAATTAGAGGAGGCTATTTCGGGCATGTCTGGAATATATTACAGACTACTTTAAATTTCACGTAAGTGTTTCAAAACTATATTATTTCAAATAGAATTCACAATGGGCTTGTGTCCTATGTCTTAATTTCTATAAATGTGTACTATATATTGATAAAGTGGGTTACTAGAACCTCAAATGTTCAATTATTTTTTAATAACTCCTTATATGTTAAGGGATATTAACAATTAAAAAAGTCATTTTGTCTCTTTAATTATTCAAGGGATTCAACGTTGTACACATTCCAAATGCATGTGACATCACAACCGCTACCACCTTTACAGCTCTGCTATATGTATTTATATATCAAAATATCTAATATTATTTACAACTATTTCAAGGAACAATAAAATTCCAATATTATGTCTGCTGTAACAGGATTAAATAAAATAAAACCTTATTATTCTTTGACTTGACTTGATTATTTGACTACCAACAGCTACAAAACATTACCACAGCACTGACCTACTACACAAATAACTGACGTTGAAATGCATTACACGTCATACAAATATGGCCGTCCATCTCTAGCGCTAAAACTACAATTCAAATTTTAAATTGCTATATCTACGTCAATTTTTAGATGTTTAATAAAATAGACACGCCAATACACTTTTATTAACATCAATTTCAATTAACTTATTTTAATAAAGTAAATGGGATTCGTAATAAATTCAAAGAACGAACTCGCGTTTATATAGGATTCGATATTGATTCATTAATGAACCGGCGTTCCATTTTATTGCGAAATACACAAACTTGTTTTCTTTTTGATTAATTTTTAGATCAAGATTCTCTGTTCCAATAGACAAGGCTTGGGGTTCTGTGGATTCCGAAGGAAGATGGAATGGAATGATTGGAGAACTGTCCAGGGGTGAAACTATGGTTGCGGTATCGGAATTTACAATGTCTGCCAATCGTATGGATGTTGTTGATTACGCGGCGCCATTAATGTTTACCAGGTTTTTATAAAAAATAATATGGTGGTATTGGAATATGAGGGTGAACTTCTTCCCTCCGCCATCCCTTTGTGTACGGACATAAACCTACTATTCAACTAAATTATACATTACCTTTTAGCTATGCCATTGTCATTAAACGTCCTACTAACAATAGCATTCGGTGGAAAGGATTCTTGTCCCCTTTTGAGCCAAAAATTTGGTGGTGTCTGGCAGCAGCGGTCGTAGCAATACCACTACTGCTAATAACGATGCTCCAAATCAGTCGGCACTACGACAGGCAAAACTCCCACAAAAGCAGAAAAAATGCCTCCGACATGTTCTTAGACGTTTTCAAAACATTCTGCCAGCAAGGTACCGCAGAAATGATAGGGCTTCACGCGAGACGTGAAATGCGAGAGTTTCAAAAATCTCGTCTCGTTCTCGTTAGTTTAGAAAAAATAGGTATCGTTTTAGTTTCGTTCCCGTGTCGTAATCGTTTGTCTCGTCTCGTCTCGTCTCGTCACATCTTGTTATTGTGAGAACTTACTCCTAAGATAGTCCTAAACAAAAAATTTTCACTAACTACATGCTACACTAAGTAGCATATATCGATTTTTTCTCATCATTAATTGTATCAAATTTAAAAGAAAATTCAAACTTAAAAGAATTTTTTTTTATACACAGTTGATCAACTGGTTCAATTTCACTTAATGCATCACTTTCATCTAATCTCGGCCTAACACCTACACTTAACGACATTTTTGCGGCAAAATGTCTTCAAACAATCGCATTGTAAATAATTTATATTCTCATTTATTTTCCCTTAAAACATTCGTTTCCGTTCGGCTACAAAATGTTGTAAAAGACAAAATTATAAAATAAAATATTTAACAGATGTTTGTTTACCAGATTTCATATTTCGTAAATTTACGACCTAACCTATTTTGTAATAAAAAAAGGTTGAACCTTTATGTTGCTGTTAGTTTATTTTTTCTAGCAATTTTTTTTTTAAATAACGTCAACGAAACCAGAATATACTTTTCAATAGTCTCAATAGTTTTCAGAAATGCCCCGTCTCGCTTTTACGAGACAAGGCGAGAAATGTCTCGTGCTTGTGTGAAGCCCTGAGAAATGAGAACATTTTTATTCTGTTTTAACAAATGAATGATTTTGGTACACATTTTTAGGCGTAGATGTCGAACCACGGTTCAAACCAAGTAGAATTGTATTCTTTGCTATGTATGTCACGGCCGTGGTACTTTTGGCTTGTTATTCAGCAGCCTTGATCAGCTTCCTAACGGTGCAAACATACTCTTTGCCTTTCAGCAATATGGACGAATTTTTGGAAGATGGTTCCTATACTTTAGGGGTTTCTACAAAGTCGGCTGCTTGGGATTTACTAAGGGTACACATATTATTATTCATTTTTAAGCCGTGCCGAATTAATATAGAAAAAAACGTCCATGAATTTAAGAAAGTTCTAAAACATTACACGTTTCAAAGCGCCTGATCCTCACACTAATATTATAACACATACATTCAAATATTGTGTATTTCGAAATAACGAATTACTTTATTCCAATTTTGTTTTTTACGTTTCTGTCTTATAACTTTATGGACATGGAAAACTCAGAAAACAAGTATCGTATGCCAAAATAAAAAATGTTCTTTTGGTGAAAAGTAACAAGAGTATAATATTGTCTTGTTAATTTTCATAAAAATTGAAGAAAAAAACTTTTATTTTTATAATGGATTTTAACATAATTTCGAATGCTGATTTCAAATTTGCAATTAGTTTTTGAATACGTGTTTTAGTTTATGAGATATCAGCATGTTAAAGTCGAACCGCAACAGAAAATTAAAAACTATTATCTATTTTGAAATCAGCATAATAAATTACGTTAGAAACCATGCTTTATTTTAAAAAAATATAAAAATTTAACTTTTAGAAGAAAAGCTTCATGTATTTAAAAAAGGTGCGGTAATGTAATTGAGCAGTTTTGTAGTTTAGAGCATAACGAACATAACTGCATCAAAAAAATTAAGGAATCGAAAAAAGAAATTTGAAAAAAAGTCCATAAATTTAAAAAAGATCGTGTGAAATTTACAAATGCGTAAATATTTTTAATTTAATTTTATAGTTCATCAATGATTCCCAATGATAAACCCATTAAAAATTATAAAATATATTAATATTAATGTTTTAAAGAAAACGGTTCTATGATTTTAAAAGAAATTAAAAGACACAAAAACGGAATTATTTTAAATTAAATTAAGCAGTTCATCAATTTATCGTATTTATTCTAATTTAAATTATGCTAGACATAACCCTTTATCAAAAAAAGTCAAAAATGTAGAAATGTAACTTTTATAGAACAATATCCACAACTAAGCTATAATCTTAATTAAAACAACGTAACTTAGGTTGCCTGCAATTCAGGCTCAAAAATTTACCATATATTTCTTAATAGTATTTATTATACATTAAATTATATTATTATATTAATTTTATATTATTATTACATTAAACTCATTGTGAAATACATCACATATATAATTAAATTGTATCCATCTCTACAAGATTTTTAATTAATTTAAAATTATTTACCAAACTATTCACTTTCTAGAACTCTACTAATCAGGTTTTTCAAAAAATTCATATCAATTTAATGGAGCCATCTTATAAACAACCTCCAACAAATGCAGAAGGTCTGTTCAGAACTTGTGAAGAATATAAATATGCCTACTTCATTCCTTCAAAAATTGCCAACGCCTACATAGGTAAGCAACCATGCCAACTTGAGATTATCAAGTCCGGTTTGAAATCTACTCTCGCGATGACGTTATCGAAGGAATGTCCCTATACGGGTTTATTTAATTACAAGTAAGTCTACTGCTAAAATATCACCATAAGGTCTATACTTAATTAAATCTTGTTCTAGGATTCAAAAGATGCGAGAAGTTGGGATGTTATATCGTCTACAGAAGAATGAATGGCCTCCATCTTTAGATAAGGAACAGACCGTGTGGCAGAGTGTCACCATCATTGACGTGGTGCCCATCTTGACCTTCTTAAGTTGCGCCATGATATTGTCAATGATCATTTTATTTTTTGAACGGCATCACCAAGCGATTTGGGCGATTATAAAATTATCTAAGAAAAAATTTATTCGATATTGGTATTAATAATTTTTAAATAAATTAATGGGCTTGTGTCCTATGTCTTAATTTCTATAAAAGTGTACTATATATTGATAAAGTGGGTTACTAAAACCTAAATGTTCAATTATTTTCAATTATTATAACCTTACAGATCATAAATCTCTGCTATATGTATTTATATATCAAAATATTAAATATTATTTACAGCTATTTCAAGGAATACTCAAATTCCTATATTATGTCTGCCTTAGAAGGGTTAAATAAAATAAAAACTTATTATTCTTTGATTTGACTATATTATTTGACTACCAACAGCTACAAAACATTACCACAGCACTGACCTACTCAACAAATAACTGACGTTAAAATGCATTACACGTCATACAAATATGGCCGACCATTTCTAGCGCTAAAACTACAATTCATATTTTTAATTGCTATATCTCCGTCAATATTTAGATATTTAATAAAATAGACACGCCAATACACATTTATTAACATCAATTTCAATCAACAATTGAAAAATCGACCACTAAAAAATGAGGACACAAGCCCATTAAAAAATAATTAAACATTTGAGGTTCTAGTAACCTGCTTTATCAATATAGAGTTCAGCTTTATATAAATGAAGTCATTGTTCACAAGGCTATTGTTTTATTGATTTAAAACAGCGACAAGTGTTGCGGCACCACAGGCGCGTGCGGCTATCTCCGTGGACACCTCCTGAGTTCTGAGTATCACGTGCTACTTTCAAATCGAGTTTCTGGTATAACATATGGACCGCGTTACTCTTATTGATTTTAATGGTGATGATGTCACACGTGATGACGTCACACGACGATGCTATTCGCGAACGCAATTAGGAGTATCATTTCATTCGGTCAGTTAGACTTCGTGTCGAGTACGTTGTCACTGATACCACAGTCCGATATTTGGTAAAAAATATCTGTTATTGGTAATTGCTATTTAAAATTTTACATGCACTGTCTAAATTATATACTACACTGAATAATCAATGCTTTAGTTAATGAAAACAAGTATTCAAAAAATGTATTTACTGTTTAAATATTTCATTAGTTAATTTGCATAATTGCAGTTGCTATATAACTTTGTGGACGGGGCTAGTTTAGTCTATCGTTAGCTTAGAGCATATATATATGGATTGTGAATGTTGGAACTGAAAGTGTGTCAAAAATGTGTGCGAGAGAGAAAGGTATATGTGCCTATTTGTTCTCTATGCGCATGCGTCGAAAGTAACAGTTGTCAAGTCAGAGCTGTCTAGATATAATACGTGACAGTTGTTAAATATGACATTATATTGATGTAGAATAATGTAGATATGTATAAATATAACTAAAAACGTGAGTTCTGTTCACCCCAAATATCAACTGTGTTTGGGCGTTATCCCTACAGTAACATCTATGACGTTCATGACTAAATATTTTCACTGAACAATCACTGTTTTATTGACAAACGAGCTTTGAACCAAATAAAGAAATATAATTTCTTTACATATATTTTATTTATTATATCTTAATAGAATATTATTATTTATTATATCTAGACAGCTGGTACTTTCGAACATATACCTTTCTCTCTTGCACACATTTTGGACACATTTTTAATCTATAGGAAACATAGGCTATTCACACTCCATATATATATGCTCTAAGATCGTTACCAAAAAATTCTTCATAGCGTTGAAAAAAAGCAAAAGGAAATACATATTTAAATTATTGAAATTTCGTTTCCTGAGTGGACCATTAATATATTCTCTTTGCACCTTAGAAAAACCATGACTAATTGTGATCTAGTAGTTTATATTTGTTTATTAAAAAATTTAATAAAGAATTTAAATATTGTATAGAAATTTGATGTTAATGTAAACTGATGTAAACCATTTTGTTTTAGAAATATGAAAGCTTATTTTGTTACAACAGATGTAGAGATACATGCGGTGACCTGCCCCGGCGTCTGGCTTTGTCCAACGGGGGAGGTTTGTTTAAGGATATCGACAAAAGACGATTTCTTTACAACAAAAACACTGCCTGCCAAGTTTCCGTTGGTTTATCACGAAACCTTCATGCTCTCAAAATATTATTACGGCGTGACCACGCTAAAGCAACTAGAAGAAGAAATATTAGACGAACCTTTTCGAATTACATTAAATCAAGACGGAAAAAAATTAGCATATTTTAAGGGAACTTTAGAAGCTTTATTGAGCCCTCCAATCGAAAGTGACATTCCTGGTGTCGATATCCACATCCTGTTAGATCCTACACGTATATTTCCTGGTATACTATCCCCAAAGGTGGAGTTATCAACGAGAACGACAATTCGAGAAACTTATTGTAAAGTTCCAAAATCTCGAGCTTTAGTGATTGAAAGAAGACAACGAAATTCTGAACTGAAGAGTCCGCGACGTACTAAACCAGTTTGCCATTCCCGAAATTATCATCAGTATAAAAATTGTAGAACAAAATCAGCTCCATCAGAAAACGTTAGCGTAAGCGCATCCTCAGATACTTCACATGAACCTATACGTTACTGCAGGAAGCCGTGTTCTCAAACAGTAAATTGCAATTCGTTAATTGCGAAAGCAAGTTCCAAAAATTGTCAGTGCAAAGAACGACCCAAGCAGAGGAAGCCATATAATGCTGATGACTACCAGGTGGACTCAGAGAAAGACGGAGGCAGTGATCTCTCACAAACGAAATCCTATCTTGAAAGTATATTTAAGTACGATAATTCCAGTCGTCTGAAACTTTACAAAGCACATATCTACGACGAAGATTGTAACCTTTGCGATAGGTACGATAACTATTTTGGGAGGTATACTAAAATTTCATACGAGCCTTGTTTGCCGAAACCTTGTCCCAGCTTAGCAGACCGCTTACATGAGAGACTGGAAATTGTTCTAAGACCAAGTAAAGAAAATAAACATTTTAACGCATGCAGGAGTAAAATAGACAATGAGAAAGATTCACAAGATTCTCATAAAAATCTCCGTAAATTGTATAATGTACTGAACCATAAAGCTTCTTCAAGTTCTGAATGCGGTAATATATTTTAGACAAATTGCTTTTTTTTAATGTTTTTATTCTTTATTGCTAAATGTTTCAGATGCTTTAACGATGTTATGTTATGTACACACACTTTGTAAATATTTTATTATAACGTTTATAAAGATTTATAGTATTATTATAAAAATTACGTAATGATAATAGTTTTATATTCATTTACCTACCACCAAAATCAAAGTATAAGTCTTGTAGAATGTTATATGTATGCTAATTCGCAAAAGTTAGATTAATATTAAAAAAAACTGTAGAATAGGTCACAAATCGTTGTTGTGTTACGTCAGTGGGTAATAATTTGCGTTTAAAAAAAACTAATTTTATATTAAAAATAATTATATTGTACATTTTAATAATTGCAAGAGATCTTAAAGTAATAATTAAAATTAAAATTTAAGTACATGCACTTAACAATAAATATATGTATAACTCTACTCAACACTTGGTAAAGAAGCTATATTATTAGTGTAAATGAATTTATCAACAATTTAACAATTTAAAGGTACCGTGCCATAGCTTAATATTTTCTTTAAAAGAAAAACATTACTATTATTAGAAATACTGCAGTATATAGAAACTTCTATATTATATACAAAATATTCATTGAAAGTTTTTTTATGTATTTCCATTTAACTGTAAAATATACGTATTTTCATTTGCTTCATTTTCTGCAATGATTTGGTAAGCAAGTTTGTATGCAGATTCTGCAGGCTGTTCTGTATGCACAGGCTGTAAATTTTCTACAGGATTCAGATGGTGCTGTTGGATAATTTCTGTAAGATGATCAGCATTTACAACATTGTGATTTGCATTGTGAACAGAATCATTAATTATATTTTTGTTTATGTGATGATCAGGATTAAAAGAATTCTTTAAATCTATTAGATTTTCCGAGCCCTTATCTCGTTCTTTCATCCATGTGTAGATCGAGGCTTGTGCTGGCAAAATCATTTTCTTTCTCTTCCTTAAAAATGAATATGCAGATGAAGACTTTGCTAATAAATCAATGGCGAATGTTTTTTCTTCTTCACTCCATATTCGACGAGTGCCATGTGTTAAAAACATTTTTGCGAATATTTTAGCATCTTTAGACACATTTTTTAGTTGATCTATCCTTTGTTTCAATGTTATTTTTTTTAATTCTCTTAATCTTGCTCGTAGCGCTAGTATTGTTTTGTCTTTCTTCTTGCAATGTTTGCAGGGAGCTGTTGGTCTACTGTTTCGTTTGAAATATGGTTGTGTCATAGGTATGTACTGTTGTTTATCCACATCAGTAACAATGATGCATTCATTTTCACTGGTTTCGGGTTCTATTCGAGTCGGGTTATATTCAATGTTTGCTTTAGGATTGCTCGTCACACAATTAAACGAGTCTATATTTGTTTCTGCATATCGTGGAGGTTCCTGGTGTAAATGCCATTGATCTTCAGCTCCAGAAGCAACTTTAAATGAACACAAATAAGTTCTTAATCCACTTGTCTGAACAGGAGTATTTATATCAATTTGATTGTTTTCTGCTGTTAAATGGCCAATTTGACTTGTTTGTATGCTTTGCAAAAGATTATGATTTTCAGTATGATTACTTGTAGTAATTAATTGGTCATTACTAATCTGCTTTAGATTGTTACTTTCTGAAGGTATAGTTTTAATAGGAATAGCTGTATGCATCAACCTATTTCTTAATTTACTCATAAAAGAATTATTTGTAAAATGATATTCACATACATATCTTTTAGCCTCCATTGGCAATTGTCTTAATTCGAAATACCCCGTGTTTGAAATCCATTGCTCACATCTTTTTTCATCTCGTCGCGGAAACACAAACATTTTTAAGCCGGGGTTTGAAAATTTTGATTTGCCACAAACAACACATTTGTTTCCACATACTTTCGGCCGTTTAGAAGAGAGCACCGACCTAATTTTTGTAGCACCAGGTTTAGTAGTAGACGCTTGTTCAACAAAATCTCTACGTATAGGAACAGCTCTTGGCATTAATTTATTCTTTAGCTTACTCATATAACAGTCATCGCTAAAATGGTACTGACAAACATATCTTTTTGCTGCAACTGGTAAGTTATTAAGTTCGTAATAACCTGTATTTGAAATCCATTCGGCGCATCTCTTTATGTCTTTTCTAGGAAATAAAAACAATTTTAATCCAGGTTGAGTAAATTTTGATTTTCCACAAACAACACACTTATTACCACATAGCTTTGGACGTGATATATTTGATGTTGACATTTGGTATTTATTTACTTTAAATTATATTAGGTTAGTTTTCTTCCTGATTAAAATTATATATTAATAAATTTATATTTAAATAAATACAGGTATTTTATATTCATTAATCAATTTTAATATTTATATCAATTTATATTCAATACTTTGTTCGCTTATGTCAAAATACACAAAACATCAACAAACTGTCATGTCAGAGATACCAACTGAAATATTAAACCTGATTAAACCATATTAAGCTTTCACTCTAAACGAGAATGGCGCTGATGAACTAAAAATAAAATGCGGTAAATTTAATTACACATTTCTTGCTTTAATTAGGATTCATGAATCAGGATTCTTAAATTGATCATATAATTTTCACAATTCATTTCAGGACAATTCTCAGGAGTGTGTTATATATGTACACTTTTACATATAATAAGTTATTTCTACTAATGATCAAATAAAAACACAGGACACGAACCAGAAAATATGTAGCAGCCTGGGGTCCATACATCAATGCCAGTGTCGTCTTAACCCGCAAAGGTAGGTAATTGTTACATAATAATAATAATACCTATTATTATTATTGTACCTATTATTGTACAATTGATTTCAGAGGAAGGCAATTATGATTAGATACAATTGAGTTCGGCGAAAGATATTTGTGACTGGATACAATTGACTTTGGCGAAGTAATTGTGACTAGATTTTTTGCTTTTCACAAGGCCTACAACAAACATTGCTCAACGATCCTATATTATAATGTTAATCCAAGTGAGAGTTTATATGTTTACGTGATTCGTATGGTGGCTCGAAAACGGTTCCAGTGGTTTGTGAAAATTTCCTATTTCGGAGAGAAAGAAAAGACTTTTAGTGTCCTCGGATTTTTTCCTGAATTTCCTGGAAAAGCGTAATTTTGGAAAAACTAAGAAAAATATATTTACTTTTTGCTTTATAGCTTTTAATCCGTAAGAGATAGAAAGTTGAAATTTTGGATATGTATTATGGTGATCAATGCTAACATTTTTTGATAATTAGACATTAAAAAATTGGAAAAGGGGGCGCGGTAGGAAACTTTGGAGAAAACTCAAATTTTGGATTACATAATAATGAAATGTTATTAAGAAAAAAAAATTCAAAATTTTTATTTGGGGGGATGGGGGCGGTTTTTGCCGAGGGTAAAAGTAGGGCTAGAAAGTTGAAATTTTATATATGGACTAACTTTGGCACCTAATTTACAAATCGAAAAAAATAATCCCAAATTTTGTCAAATAATGAACAAATTTAAAAAAATATATTTTTTTAGTCAGTTTATATGAAAAATTATTTGTTGATATATCTAAAATAAATATGGAACGAGTTTTATATTTAATTTAAAAATGGAATTAAAATTTGCAATGAAATTCAATTCACACACAAAAGATAGTCGTCGCTTGCGACAGGGGTAACCACTAGTATATATTTACTGTCTCTTGGAAAAACTGAACGTTAGAAAACTTTTGAGAAAGAGAGAGTGAAGTCATTAGTGTAGCTTATTCTTGCAATGCACATGTTCTATAGCTGAGAAAATAGATTAAAATTAAAAGAAATCTTTTTTTCAAAGTATTTTACTTATACAACCACAATAAATAAAACAAGTAGCGTTTCTCAACGTCATACACTGTTACAATCAGTAGCACAAAAATTACAATAATTACACTGAAAATTAATACGTAGAAATGACTTTTATTCAATTTAGTTAATATATTTGTACGTATTAATTATTTATTATTTGACGTGAGTTTTTGAAATAATAAATAAATAAATGTTAATATCATTTTACATTTTCGTTTTAATATTTACAGCGAAAATAGCTAAGCATTAATTCATTTTTATTTTATTTAAATATTAATTACGTTTTAAAAAATGTATTTTTTTAAATTAAAAATAATTTAAGATACTATAATCTTTAACATTTTCAGAATTGGTGCTTCTATTTTTTTTTAGAACGTATAGAATAAGAAATATATCTGAATTGTTTCTTTAGAAGTAAGACTATATTTATTATAGAATATTCTTTAAAGTTTAGGTTTAAGTATCGTCACAATTTTTCTGATCCTAGATTTAAAACAATTAATATCAATAATATATAAATAACTTACTGTATAAACTATATATTATAATAATTTTCAGACTTAAATATATAAAAATAAACATACAAACATTAAAATCGAAGAAACTCAGGTGTTTTTGTGTTGTTATTCTAAGGGTAAGCGACCACAGGTCAGTATTACCGCATCTACAGATCCGATGCGGTAATGCTTTCTTGTGGACCCTAACCTTAAGACTCCTTTCAGATCATTTTTGCTTATAGATAAATAAACCCATTTTTATAAATAATCTTATTTGAACTCAGTGATGATTTAAAAGCTGAGATTTCATAAATTCGATACATAACTGAAATGCTTCACTATTTAAAAAATACACATTAATTACAACAATAACGAAATCGATATTAAGAATACGGCAGCTTATTTAAAGAGTATTTCTATTAACAAAAATTATACAGATAATAATATCATATTTATAAATCCAATAAAAACAAGTAAAAATAGTTAACAAGCATATGTATGATGAAATCATCTGTAACTAGTGAAGCAAATCAATTTATAAGTTAAAAATGCATTGTAAATTGTTTATTTTGCTAAAATGCTGCATTTTAAGTAGATTAAATTTCAAGAACAACTCCTTTTCCTGTAAGCTTTATATTATAGAATTTATTAATTATTTATTTAAAATTAAATATATAAAAAGTGACTAGAATTTAAACAATTAACTAGTAAATAATAGTAAGCATTTTTTGTCCAACGGCTTTGACATAATTTCTCAAAATAATTAAGTTATTTAACGAACTAAAAACGTTATACATGCGAATATTGTAAAAACAATAATTCGAAATAGTAATTTATTCAAAGAACCAATCGGTCAATAGGGCCAGGTCAATATTTAAAACTAAAGTAGAAGTCATTATTTACGATATGAAAAACCTTTCTAAAAAAGTTTTGAACTAAAGATATTTTAGTTTTTATTTAAAATTATAATTTGTTTCCTAAGTTTCGTGCATAAGTATTTCCAATTAAACTTTTATATTTTTTGTGTTTCAAATAATTCCAATAATATTAACAAGCTTATGATAAGATGTTTCACATAACTACCCCACATACTAGAATACGTTCAGTAGAATGTTTTACATAATGTGATGGATGAAACTTGGACGTGTACCCTATTAATATATAATTTCAGTATTGTCAAAGGGGTTCGAAATCTTTACTAACGTTTTAATCTTTTAGCATACAAGAGAATTACTTTGAAAGATTTAAAACTACAACTAGCATAATAGACTAATAAGAGTTCGTGTTATTGAAACATCATAAAATTGGCCATTGCTTGTTAATATTGCCATTAAAAAATTTATTTCGCCAATGATGTATGTTTACATATATACTTCATTAAAGCATGGCAATTATTACTTATCTTAAAGTAACCCAAGTAAAAATACTCCAGCAGTGTGATTTGCATCAACTAAAATATATTGCTATCAAATTTACAAAGTATACAAAAAATAAATAAATAAAAACAAACAAAAGTCTTAAAAATAATAAATAAAGCGTCAAATAGTTCGATGCACGCCACACTCAGTCGTTTAGTTAAAAAATATTATCACCACTTTTAATTTAAATATCATTTCTTTATGAATCATTATGGCATCTTTATGTTTTAAAAAGCATTATTTATGCGTACATTTTCATTCAACCACTGATTTGGAATAAAATTCCATTATACTACCAATAAAACCTATAATAGTTTGAATAATATTTAAATTATCAAACGAACACGGTTTACTTTAATCAGATACTAATTCATGTTACTTTCCTAATATTTTTTAAAATTGGTACTTATATAATATTGTACAATTTTATAATTCTGATCTTTCTCTGGACTTTAGCTACAAGAAGTCTTTTTCTGGTAATCACGTGCTAAACATATTGGTGTAATCAGAATTTTATATATACCGTAATCACTATTATATTTCAATAGTGTTATTTATCGAATATAACTATATATATATAGTTATAATTCTCTTTCTCTTTGCGTAATTCTAATCATTATATTAGTTGATAGCACATAGTTACCATTAATTAGTGGCTTTTCAAAGCTTTTTATAGAGATGCTGTTGATCCGGACAGCCATTTTACATCTTTTAATTCGTTTATCACTTTTTTAAGCGTATTATAAATTACGTACAATCAGTAGCGTTGTGCACTGGGCGATACCTTCGTATGCGAGCAGAATTTTCTGGAGGAGGTACTCCAGGTGGTGGTGGTGGTAAAGATGTATCTTCTGAATTATCCGAACTATCTTCAAAGCCTCCAAGTAAATGAGACGGCACGCCCCTTGATCTAAAAGTACTATATACTATCAATTCAGGCATATGTTATCAGCATATGGATAGTGTTTGTACCTAATAATTAAATATCCGTATATGAGGCAAAAATACGGGCTACCGATCTTTATGCGTGTAATAACGTCTTACAAATATTTTATATATATCTCTATAACTAACGTGGCCATTTTTTTTCAAGAGAATGCTTATACTTTTCATGACTGTTTCCAGAATTTAATTAAATAAAATTTCTATAATTATATTGGGAGAAGCACTCGAGGAAGACTACTTTAATTAATGTTTTGAGACATAAAGAAATGAAGTGGAAACTGATATAATTTCAGATTTATATATTACCTAGAAGCTACATCACTGGAAGGTCGTGGAGAGGTTCGTGATCGATGACGACTAAATCTCAGATTTAATTGAGACATGTCCGTTATGTACTTCTCAGTATTTTGTCTTCGCCGACGCAGTGCTGCAATAATGTTATCATTTTTTATTATGATGTTTATCTAGCAATGAACAAGTGATTGGTAATATTTTAAAATAATTATTTCACCTGGTGTCAGCTCATTTATTTCCGGCGTCATTATAGGGCTCTCACAACCTTCACCAGACCAAGAAGCACACTTAGAGAGACGTAAACCTAATCCCACTGGCACTGGAATTTTGCTGACGGGCTTCTGTGCTACATCCTTCACCTGAAAAGATAAATAAATCTAAAATTGTTATTTATTTTCATATTACCATTAATCATTTTATAATTCTTAAAGTTTACCTGAGATAATTCAGTCATTATACCATCTCTGCCATCGCCTGACATCACTCCATCAATACGATTATTAACTAAAGGGGGCGCCCGATTTTTACTGAGCCCCACGTTGTTCACGCTAACGCTCTGGGAAGTTGACTGTGAATCTTGCACAGCGCCATGCCCATCAAGAATATCACCCGTAGATTTTGTATGTTGTAGGACATTTGGAACTGTTATTTCCAATAAGTTGTTCTTTATATCGTATCTATGTGTTTTGAAATCTCCTGCACCCGGTGGTTTCGTAAATTGGGGTTTCATTTCTAAAGCATTGCCCATCACCTTACTGCTTATTGATGATTCGGTGATTCTATCTGTATCTGTTCTTAAAGATGAAGGTTCTATTGTATTATTTACTATTTCAATTTTGGAAGAAGACCTTTGTTCTTCTTTATCTACTGAACTAGACTTTTGAGATGGCTTCTTAATGATACTATACTTTTGTACAGTTGCTTCAGCTGAGAGATTCTTAACATCATTTGCAATACATTCACCACTTTTTTGTGAATTCTTTTCTTCCCGAATTTTCGGTTTGAGTGATATCGATAAATCACACTGAGCTAGTTTATCTTCAGGCAATTTTCCGGATGCTTGTCCGTTGATTAACTGACCGATGTTTGTTTCAGGTGATTTATTTACCTGCACATTTTGATTAGGTATACTTATATTTTGATTTTTTAAGATTCCAATTTGTTCAGTCGTTTTATCACTAACATTAACAATATTTATAACTTTCTCATCACTTTCAATATTTACCAATAACGTGTCGGAGCTCTTTCCATTCTTAGGACTCGCTTCATCATTGCTTTTTCCATTTTTAACCACAACATTCTTATCACTTAAATTGTTTTTATCATTTGTTTCACTGTCATTATTTTTATCTATTACTTCTTTAATTCTAATAGGTTCATTAATATTCCGATTATATTTTAGTGCAAATTCACTTTGTGTATTTTTATTTGGCGAATCTACTGATTTCTCTCTTCCATTCTTTTGACTTTGTTCTGTATTCTTAGTTGTTATTCCAACTTTTGTAGGATATGGAAAGCCGGCCTTATCCGTAGCATCGAAATATACAGATGGATCTTCAGGATTAGGACTGTGTCCAACAGGTTCTGAAATGAGCGTTAATAACATAAGATAAATATTTTGAAAATATTTTTTTCTTTTTTTATAGCGCAAAATATACCTGGTTGAGGAAGAACTCGTATTTCTAACCGGCCACTCACTGCTCCCTGTAATTCGATATCTAGCTCAATTTCTTGCAAATGAATATTCTGTTAAAAAAAATTCAATTAACAATGTAATAGTAATTTAGATGGTTTCATAACAAGTGTTTTTCTTACCGGTAAACTAAGTTTTCTTTCATAAGCCGGACTGGAAGTATCGCGAGCTCCTCTAATACCCACATTTCGCATTATATCCATTTGGAAAACAAGAATATCTGCATCAAAGCTAGCTTGTTGCACAAAAGGCGGTTCTAAGCTATGTCTTAAAATGGATCCTAAACTTGGGTCGCTCCAAGAACGAGGCAAACTAGCTAGGAGCTGCGGATAGTCATTTATCCCTGAAATATTTAGACCTCTGAAAATAAAATTCATAATGATAAATATCAATTTAAAGTAAGAATTATACAACATCATTTGATCAGCTTTACCTGTTTTTATGTTTTGGCGAACTTTTTCGAATATTGGTGGTGGGCTCATGGCGATGACTTCTGATATGACTTTGACTCTTGGATCTGTGATATCCATGTGGCCTCTCGTGATGATGATGCATTGAACTATGCACCTTATGTTCAGGACTCTGTTGATTTAATTAAATGATATTACAATGCTTTAGAACAATTATATAATTTATAATAACATACTTGAGGTTCCTGCTTCCACTCATTATCTGTGGTTTCTTCTGAATCATCAAACTGAGACTTCCACTGTGAAGCTAAAGTTAAAGCTCCTCCCCTCGTAACTTGTTGAAGTGCAGATACATTTTCGTCATCAATAACAGCATGTTGTGTTACTGATTGATCTCCACGTCCACTAAAACGAGCACCAGAACCAGGTCGAAGCGCACCTGATCGTCTCCCTAACAAAGGGATCCATAATTAACACAATGCTGAAGAATGAATGGTTCCTATTCTATCGAATCATTACTATTATTTACCTCTACGGGGTTGAACATCATTAGAAGCCCTTACTTCATATTGGAACATACTTCCATCAGTTTCTGCACTTCCCACACGAGGACTTGCCATCTCCGAGCCTACAATATTTGTTAAGATTATTTATGGAATAATTAAATATTTGAGAAAAAATAATAAATAAACTACAAACCTTGAAGATCGTGAACACTTGTAGGAGGAGCTGTAAGGACTCTTAATCTACCACTTAATGTTGTTCCTTGAGTATGAGATCTAGTTGGTGGTGGGCCTTTTTCTTTGTCTTGACGGTGATCTTGACGCTCATGAGCAAGCTACGATTTTTTTTATTAAATAAATACACATCTCGCGAAATGTGCAAATATAAAGTATTTCTTGCAACTAAGTACAACAAATAACATGAAAAGAGACATTACAAGTTTTAGTGAAAAACGGAAACAGAAAAAACAGTTCATGAAGGTAACAGTGAAAGAAATAGTGAAACAGAAGAAATAGTAACAGTGAAGAAAATAAAGTAGAAAAGCAAATACAAAGAAGTTATAAAAGTATGTCAGCAGTTGAAATTAAAGTACAGCATTTAAATACGATATTGAAATAGTCTTAATATATAAAAGTCAAAAGTGATCTAGGAGAAAAATTGGAATGTTTTGCTTCTTAAATATATTAATACTATAAGTTCAACACTGGATTAAATAATAAAATAAAAAGATCTAGAATATGTTTGTAAGTCTTAACAATATACGAATTAGAAGTAACCCGTTAGAAACTTGATATACACCTTTTGATTTGTGTCAGAACTTGATCTTGCAGATGCCATTACGGCATCTCCTTCATTATCGACAGCTTTGTCAACTGGAACCTTGAACGAAAATGATTTGGTATAGATTTTCATGAAATATTTAGAGAAAACTGAATTATTATAATATTATACCATTTGTTCTACTGGTGCCGCCATACTAACAGCTCTCCTTTTCATTGGGCTTGCAGGTATATTAGCTGCGGGTGCGGTAGCCATAGTTGCATTACAATTTTTGTCAACAGAAACTACCTTTTCTCTTTGAATTTGATTAGTGGCTGTTTCAGTCGCAAGTGGTGCAGTAATTTCATTTTCTATTCTTCGTCGAGACTGTAAAATAAAAACTGCATTTATATACGTTTCCTTTAATAAAGGATTAAAACAAATGATTTAGTATATAACTAACATCTCTATTATCTGTAGGTTCAATATTTTCTTGGTTATTATCCAAACTGGACGGAGGAACTTGTCTAATCGCTCTTGTAGTTCCAGATGGATGTGCAGCTATCACCGTCTGTTGTACAATAATTATATTAATTTAGAATTTTTTCCGATAAAATAAATGATACATTTTTTTAAACATATGTATTTTAAATACCGTCTGTGATATTGAGTTGTTGGCAGATGGTTTTTCAAAGTCGTAAGGGTCAGAGTCCTTTACGCCTCTTCTTTTCATACAACGTTCAAATAAAGAAACAAGCATCTAAATGAAAAATGAAACAAACTTTTAAACATTTTTAAGTAATATGATAAAAAAATAATTGTTTTACACTTACCGCATAATCTGGTTTATCTGCGTAGCCCAATCCTTGAATATGATCAAGAAATTGTCGTAAATCAGATGGTAAATGCTTTAATAGCAGTCTGTGATCATATTTCTCTTTCATTAATCCAACCTGTAATAAAATAAACAAAATGCTAATGAATTTTATGAAACTTATAGACATACATATAAATGAATCATTTATCAATGTTACCTGCTCTTTGTCTTTAATTTTCCTCCATGGCAACTGTCCATTGACGAATTCTACTAACATATAAAACAATGACCACAAATCGTCATGTCGTCCCATTTCTTTATTTCGATGTGCATTTACAGAAGCATAACGAACAGTTCCTGTAATCAATGAAGCATGGTAAATATAACGTAGAAGTATATTATCAAAACAAACTATAAAAATTTGCACAAATACATTATCATAGAGTCATTGAACCTAATAGTCATTTAAAAGTCAAATATATTGTGTTTTGTAAGACAAGTCACTGTCAATATAATGGATTAATTTAGAATTTTATAATAATATACCTCTGAATCCTGCAGCTGCTCTAGGAGCTCTCACTTCGCCAGTTCCTGTTGTATATTGTCGAGCCAAACCAAAGTCTAACATATAAACACGTCGAGTATTATAAGCCATTCTTCCTATTGAAAAGTTGCTCTGTAAAAATGATTCTTTATTAGAGATATTCAAATTGAATAATTATAACATATTTAGCGTTTACTAACCGGTTTTATATCACGATGAAGGAACCCCACTTGATGAATTCCTTCAATGGCTTTCAATATTTGTAGACCCAACCTAAGAGTTGTAGATAATGAGAAAGCTCCTCTGGGTTGAGCTCTTCGTAATTCTGCTAAATTTTTACCTTGCAGCTGCATTACAACGTAGTTGAATCGATCATTTCTACCACACCCAATGAACCGGCACACATGAGCGTTTCCTGTGTTCAAAAAGACTACTTGGTGTTATAATATAAACTTCCAACTTCTTTAAAATTACATAAAAACAATAATGTACAAGTATCTATAAATATCTTCAGATCATTACACAAAAAAAGTTCTATAAAATAACTATCCACTGTTAATACCTTGAAGTTTTTTCAAAACTGCTACTTCCATTTTTAGCACTTGTTTTGGTTGCCGAGCCGATTCTACCTTTAGGGCTACTGCTTCCCGTGAAACTAAATCCAACCCCTCATAAATCTCTCCGAAACCACCCCCACCAATTTTTCTCATCACCTACAATTTTAAACACATTAACACTGAACACATTAATAATACAAAATGTATATATTATTTATAAATGATAATAACCTTCCATCTTTCCTTAACGACGTGGCCAGGCTGCAGCAGATCTTCCGAAGTCATTCTTATGTTATTGTTTTGGTCAGTTGTAGGAGGTGAGATTGCCCTACTAGGGGGCGATCTTAATGGTGGTAGAGTGGCGGAGCGCTGCAGCGGCGGCAGCCCGCCCTCTAACTCAACAGGTCGGGACTGCCTAAAAATAAAAACATTTTGATAAATATTATTTTAAATCTATATGGTAAGATGTAGTAGTCTCTTATATTATGCATTGATGGAAAATACATTCAAAGCAATAGGTACACAATCATGCACAAATCTTGCATTAAAGTAAAACTGCACAAGAATAATTTGAAATCTAAGTGTAATACATATCTTACTTTCACAACTAATTTTCAAAGAAATTTTTATGTAAATGGCACTGGAAGAAATTTATTCCATAATTTAAACAAGCAGTTCAGTAATTGAAAATTAACATAATTTATTTGAAGTAGGGTAAGCTTAAAATGAAAATATTTAAATTTAATTTGCTGGAAGATCCAGAAATATAAAAAAGCAACATCGTACAAATTTATGGGCACGTCACACGCAACCCTTAGCAAATGGTAATTCGGATGATTCAGGTTGAACTCACCTTATTAATATATGGTTTTTATGAAATATGTTATACAAACCTCCGCCGCTTTCCTTTATATTTCAGATACTTTTCGTACAGCTTAACTTTTATAAACATTGAGTGGTTGCCACTTTGCCGGAATTTATTAAATATTTAAACATCTGACAGTAGTGACAGATACCGAAAACAATATAAACATTCTCAAATTCACTCGGGGAGGACATATTAAGATGCAATCTCAGAAATGCGTTCTATGGTTTACCAATGTCATGCATCTCTTCGTGAACCGAAAAAAACATTAAACGTATGTTGGTGATTGAACCAGATCCGCCCACATATGATCGATTTTTAAGGTGGACTTCCAGAAGACTTTTAAAATTATCTGTGTATGAATAAAAAACAAATTGTATAACATCGCGAACGAAATAATTATAATTAATTGGGTTGGGTATACAAACAAACATGATACTTTAACAGATAGGAAAAGTTCAAATGACAGTGCTATAGTTCAATCATGCACAAGAAAAATCACATAAAGTTGTTAATTTATAAGTGCACCACAAGCCAAACACAATAAAACTAAACTCAACTTTTATTAAAGCGTTCATATTAAGCATTTTACAAAGATTGTTATATTTGATTAATTGTACTTTTATTATTTTTTCTTACTGAATAAAATTGACGAAATCAATAGAACAGCCATGACAGTTTTCATTGCGCAACTGCGCTATGAAGATAGCTGCGGGCTTTGTTTTAAGAATATAAGTTCAGTGCTTGATTCAGATCATTTACAAATTTCAAAATAAAACTTAAAATAAACTTTTAAAATTATTATTATACTTTCATATTATTATGTCAGCTTATTTTTAGCAAAATAAATAAATATTAATGCTAGTAAAATGTATACATTTTAATAAACAGAAAAATATATATTTTTACACATGTTGAAGATGATTTTTCTTTAATTAATAAATTGTTAATTAATAATTAAATATAATGGTAATTTCTTAATGTTAATTACAAATCTCTGCTCTACATGTATTAGCAAAACGTATCAAATATTTATCTAATCTAAGATTATTCTTATATACAACATGTTTGCAACTTTATATTTAATTCAAATATCAAATTTTTGATATTAAATTTCATGTAGTAAGATTGGAAGAATCTTGAAAAATCAAATTTCAAAATTGGCGCTCTTGATTATTCAAAATAAAAATCAATGCTAGAAAATAAGTAGTTTCTTTTAAATATTGGTCCATCTCATTATACTCTATACCTAATTTTCTAAAATTAGTAAATGTAGCTTAGTTATGAATTATTTATTAATTTAAAATTAAAGTAGTTTATAATTTTCTACGTTGGCAGCATTTCCAGTACGAAATATGAAATATATTATGTTCGAATGGAGTTTGTTAATAATTTATGAATTGAATTTTGTGCAAAAGAAAGTGGTTTACAAAATAGGAAAACAATAAATTTTTACTTCTTTACTTCTTTGCTAAATGTCACTTGTAGTTCTTTACCTTTTTAATATTGTTAATTTATTACAGGATTAAAAGCTTATAATATAATAGTTCTTATTTACAATTAATTAAAAAGTTGTGCTAAACAAATATTTAATTCAAAAAAGTTGAAGTGTTTTTATTAAAAATAACGTAACCTAAAAAGTGATATTTAAAATTAAGAATACAGTGCTGCCCCGCACAAGAATTCCAAAAAAGAAAAGAAAAACAGTACAGGTCAGACATTTTTTATTTTTAGCATGTTGAAACTTTTCGAATTTAAATACTTTCGTAATTTGAACAATGGAAGGTTCCTCTCATGATGAAGAGTGCTAATGCGAAAGGTACCTGCTGAAAAATCAGAGGTCGGACATAGTCTAGTAAACATAAACGCTTTCTGTTGGTTTTTAACCTCATAAAAGACACACCATTAAATATTTTTCCCACAATAAATCACTTTATGAATTATGGCAATCCTTCAACATAAAATTCAACAGATTTTACAATTTATACATCAACTGACCATTAAAAGCTATTTGTGTAAAATGTAAAAACCCAGTAAAAACCCATTGCTATAGCATCTCACCTCCTACCACCTCCCACCTCCCAACTCCTCCTACTCACGCTTTTCGCGGCACACCTAACGAGTTGCATGTGTAAACGAGCAAACTGTCCGTCACGCCACACGACTATACGACAGACATTCGAACTATTTTTAGAATATCCAGAATATTTTATTATTCAATGAGCAATGTAATGGAGTTGTCATTTATTTAGAACTAAACAGCTAATATGTTTTTCTTGAAAAATGTTGCTGATATTTATTGTTTGTACACCTATATTTATATTATACATATTCTATTTTGTTGATAGCTAGTGGGCTTGTACATTGTCTTCATTTATATAGAACCGTAGTACATATTGATAAAGTTGGCAATCAGGAAATGGCTTGTGTCCTATGTCTTAATTTCTATAAAAGTGTTCTATATATTGATAAAGTGCGTTACTAGAACCTCAAATGTTCATTAATTTTTTAATAACTCATTATATGTTGGGAGATATTAACAATTAAAAAAGTCATTTTTTCTCTTTAATCATTAAAGGGATTCAACGTTGTACAACATTCCAAGTGCATGTGACATCACAACCGGTAGTTGCTATCTCTTATATACAATAGAGCGTAAAAGATATTCTTGACAGAAATTTGACAAGTTAACAGGTTCCCCAGTAAACATTTTGGAGTCACTTTTACATCATATTGAAGATGCGTATGATTTTTTTGTCATGAAAGAGTTCATTTATAGTTCAGTTTCTCACAATCGTTCATATGAAATGTCTGTTTTATCGGCTACAGATGACGGAACCACTCCACCTGTCGGAATACAAATGAAGATAAAGTTGATGCGAACTATAATTGAAGTGAAATAGTGATAGAAACGTCACTAAATAGGACACTTCACTAAATGTTTACTGGGTCGCAACCTTACAGCTCATAAATCTCTGCTATATGTATTTATATATCAAAATATGAAATATTATTTACAGCTATGTCAAGGAAAAATAAAATTTCAATATTATGTTTGCCTTAGCACGGTTATATAATATAAAAACTTATTATTCTTTGACTTGACTGGATTATTTGACTACCAACAGCTACAAAACATTACCACAGCACTGACCTACTCAACAAATAACTGACGTTAAAATGATCATTTCTAGCGCTAAAACTACAATTCAAACTTTTAATTGCTATATCTACGTCAACATTTAGATATTTAAAATTTAAATTTGATGCATAAAACCACTAGATACTCCTCACAGCTGACTTATGCAACACATAAAGTTGATATTATGAAAGTTGTAATCAAATATAAATAAAATGTATTACTTATTAGTTTACATTATTTAAAACTTGATTCACTACGTCAACATGGTAAAAAATGAAGCGGCAAAACAGAAATTTAAATTTTAAATAGCTATATCTTTGACAACTATTCGTTATTTAAAAAAATAAAAAAACCAATAAACATACTCGTATATTAGCATATACATTTCAATAAAAAATTAAAAATTCAACTTGAAGTCACAAAGTTATTCTAGTACCCAACCTCATAAAATAGGTTCAACCAAGGCTTCTAGGTGTCTAAATACGGCCCTGTATTACACTTAAAATATAAATACCGTTCTCATCTCTCTAAAGAAACTTTTCTAAAAAACCACTTCAAATTGATCAAATGTTTGTTAACATCTTCAATGGAGAATGTTATATAAGTGTAGGATAGAAGGGTAGTGGAAAGAGGGAGGGTGATGGCATGAGAAAGAGGAGCATAGGATTAGCTGCTGTACCACAAAGTTTTCTTTACTTTCCTCCGTATTATATTCTGTACGAACACGTCAATACTTAAGCAAAGTTAAAAATATAAATCGAATAGGAAGAAAGTTTTATCATTATTTAAATTGAATAAATATAAAAATTAAAAAGTTTACGAAATTTGATGTTAAATGGGTTATGAACGATATATATCAACTAGAGTTTACCCCCGTCGCAAAGCGACGTCTTCTTCATGTGTGTGATTTGAATCCAATAAAATAATTCGTAATTTCATTTCAAATTTTAATTCTATTTTCAAATTGATATTCAAAAATTTTAATTGCGGGCACGAGGGCGGATTATGCTGAAGCTAAAAATTGGGCTAGAAAGTAGAAATTTTGTATATGGGCTAACTTTGGTACCTAATTTACAAATCGAAATTATTTTTCCAAATTTTGAAAAAAAAGTTGGTCAAATTTCGAATAAATTGAAAATATTTTATATTTTTTTTAGTCAGTTTATATAAAAAATATTTGTTTTTATATATAAAATTAATATAGAACAAATTAAATATTTAAATTTAAAAATAGAATTAATTTTAAATGAAATTCAATTTATACACAAAAAACAATCGTCGCTTGCGACGGGGGTATACACTAGTTTATTTATATAGTCACTTTATTATGCGTCACTACACGCTCTTGTTTACTGAAGCAATATTCAAAGGAGTCAAGGACTCTACCAGTAAATGCGCGCACCCTGGGGACTAGTCTCTTCGCAGTTGAAGTTCACGCACCCCAAATAATAAGATTATTGCCCCGCAACCCTACAACGCCAGCTGATGTCACCCCTGTAGACTCAAACGACTAGACTGATTTATTTAGATACTTCAGATTCTATGATACCGTGAGCTTCAAATTTTACGAGTTTCTTATTCATGAGAAATCAATGAGCTAACGACGTTGGATATTTTAAATTTTCGTTGAATCTACAAAGTGGCCCTAAAGAACCATTTCGATTTCTTCTGGAAATCTATCCTATGGTCAATATCTTAAATATCTTAAAAATAATTAACCCTCGTGTGAACACGATGAAACACGATCGAGTGATGGTGTGTACACTGGGTCTTTGAGGGAACAGAGCGTTTAAAGCTTTCTAAGCTTTCAAAAATTCTGGATTACTTCTTGAAGTGTCTACTATATGGTCCAGAAGTTGGCAAAGTCAAAAGTTTTAAACCGTTGTTATATTGTTAAAAAAATCGTAATTTTATAAAAAACAAATATTAAGAAAAACGGTTGTAGACTTTTTTATCTTAGACTATAAGCTTTCGAAGGAATTTAGTGTATTTGGCGTGGGCTGTAGTTTTAGCGCTAGAAATGGTCGGCCATATTTGTATGACGTGAAATGCATTTTAACGTTAGTTATTTGTTGAGTAGGTCAGTGCTGTGCTAATGTTTTGTAGCTGTTCGTAGTCGAAGTAATCAAGTTAAGTCAAAGAATAATAAGTTTTTATTTTATTTAACCCTTTTACGGCAGACATAATATTGAAATTTTATTGTTCCTTGAAATAGCTGTAAATAATATTTGATTTTTTGATATATAAATACATATAGCAGAGATTTATGAGCTGTAAGGTTGGTAACCTGAAACTTATCAGAGTTCTATCTTGAATATGCTATCTTTTTTACACTCTGTTGTATAAAAGAGATAGCAACATGACATGACCATTTCGCCGCGGATAAAAGCATAATATATATAAAAAAAAATTATTAAGAAAATGTTTTATTGCAACTTTAAGTCATAACTCTCGTTAAGTCATAAGCTAGTAAAGTGCACTAGCAATGCTCGTAGCCAGCAGCCGCCATTGGCCACGAGCACCGGCTGGGGCATTTACAATTTATATTTAAAGCCCACAGCTGGGGGGGAAACTATATATTATTAATAGATGTAACAGTTAAAATTGTTTATCAACTAACGCATAAAAAGGAGGGAGGAGAAGGAGATAAAAATTTGTTTTATTGTTTCAGTATACAAACTTGTATAGTACGCGGCCTTGGCACTTACTTGCCTTGAGACGTTCTTGTAACTTCCTTATGTAATAACTTTAACGTATTTTTAGAATCCTATTTAAATTCCTATATCGACCGATAATATGAAATTTATATTTTAGAAACACTCCGAAGAAATGATTACGTAAAATAGACAGTTGTAATCTTTTAGTTTATTACAAGGCTCTTCCTCTTCTCGTACACTCCTCTTCCACTTCCACATCCACTCTAACTTATCATAAAGTTACATTTAGTACTTTCAAGTAAATATACGCTATATTTACAAGGTTCATATTCTTATTTAGAAATAAATATGTGAGTATGGTGGTATCGCATTTTAAGCAGGCGAAGAATGTATTTTTTATATTATAATCAAAGGGGTATTAAACCCATTTTGCTAGACGATGCTTTTATTTCTTAACACGCACTCACCAGTCGATGGGGCGCTAAGGGTTCGACTGGTTTGACCCTATGATGACGTTGCAACCACGCAATAGTCTTGAATGGCGATGTAGTATTTTTGGAACAATGAAATAGTATATTCAAATATTGATTTTTCTGGTGGAATACCACAAATTGCGTGAGAGCACAATCACACGGCTTAAACCGTAATATAGTATTTTAAACTATAAAATGACTTTTTACTGTGTTTGTAAAATCTGAAGAAGACGTATTTTTAGTATTAACGGATTATAAAGTATCGATTACGGGTAAAATTGACGAAATCAATACAGACAGATATTACTTGCAGCTGTCTCGAGTTAATAATTAAAGCCTAAGTATTACCCCACTAACAGTAAAGCGTATTATTCTTCAACGCGTCAAGTACTCATTGCACAGACAAAACTGTAATATGCCTAAAGACTACAAGCAGATCTTTGAAAGCAGACAATCTTACAACCTTATTGACTTTATCAATAAATCTAGTTTAGGATACTTGGTCATGTTAATTCGCGAAATATAGATGGCGATACTATACAGCAGGTTAAATATTATAAAAAAAAACCTTGTTTTTTTATGTTGAAATCGTTTTATGTAAGTAACTATAAACGCGAATCAAAATCTAAAGCTGCAATTTGTTAGATGAATAACGTATCTACATTTTAAGCTTTCTTCCACTAAGTTTTAATGAGTTCGAACCGCAAAAATAAGTTTTGAAAATGAATATTGCTACATTTTCTAGTTAAATTCCAATTTATATATGCCTGTTAATATTTCTAAGGGTTTTCCATAATTTTATAACCTTTATTATGGTTCTCAAACTTACGCTTAAGACTTAAAAATATATAAGGTATTCGATAATATGCAAGTCATATAAAAATTGGAATGGAATGGAGTTGTGTCCTCATTTTTTAGTGGTCGATTTTTCAATTGGAATTTAACTAGAAAATAGAGTTCCTAAGAATTGATTAATTATAAACATATTTACAATGTGTTTATATTAGCCGGGTAAATCATAACAATGATCTAGAATCTGTGTAAAACGCGATAATTAAAAATTTAATGTAATTTAAGATACTGTGTTATATAAACAGATTGATAAAAAAATAAACGGACTCATTTCCACGAAATTTCCCATTAGTCTATGTACCGCGTGCAGCCGCACTGGATGGGCGGACTCGCTCAGGCTGGGCTTATTACCAGGCCAAATTTATTTTTAATAAAATCGCTCTCAGGTGATTTACACAGCTGAAATGTTTAGCTACCAATATATATTTTAAATTTAAGGTGAAACATTACTTCATGGTTATATAGTTAGATGTAGATGGCGACAGTGTACTAAAATGACATCGATTTACAAATTTGTACTAGCACTCTATGTTTTCAAATATAAAAACGTTAATAACTTTGCACACGATTGAGCTATTTAAACCATATAAACTTCAGGAGTCAGATAAATGTTCAAGCTTTGTTTATAAATAGATCATTAATTAGTATATCAATTATTTAGAAACATATATCGATTTGAAAATCAAATTTCTATTTTCTGTTAATGTTTTTAAACCTGCATTCTAGGATATGCGTTTCATATTTTCCAGTGGTTCCAAAGTTCTTTTCGTCTATACATACTTATAAATAGTTAATAATATGGACTATTTTTAAATATGTATACATCGATCGATCAGTTCATTAACGGGTCAAGTCCGAATTTTGAGTTTTGAGATATTGAGAAATTATGGATTTTTCTCCGAGTTATCTCTCTAATGAACTGGATGTTGTTAAAAAATACATTTTCATTTCAAACATTTTGAATTGTATCAATCATGAACGAGATATTACTTATAACTTTAAATATTTAGATATATAATATTTAGAGCAAAGAGAAGGGAGATTAAAAGTGTGTCCAAAATGTGTGCGAGAGAGAAAGGTATATGTTCCTATTTGTTCTCTATGCGCATGCGTCGAAAGTGACAGTTGCTAAGTCAGAGCTAAGACGTGCTATAGACGTGATATTTAAATCCTATTTTAATATGTAGTAATACTAAAGTCTCGTCTCCATTAGTGTAAGTATTTTTTAATTATTTCTTAATAAGTTAACAATAAAAATAGTCATTTGTGATCCTTTTACTAATTAAAGCATATCGTAAACAGTAGCGGCTGCTGGCTACGAGAATTAGTAGTGCACTTTAATAGCTTATAGAGAGTTATGACTTAAAGTTGCAATAAAACGACATTTTCTTATTAATAATTTTATTTTTTATATATTAAATCAATCCGACAACTTTTATCTGCGTCGAAAAGGTCAATGGTTATGTCATGTTATTTCAACAAGCCCCGGTAATCTTCACTGTTTGCACTGAGTTTCTACTGTCTCACGCGCTGTGCGATGTATCGCATATTAGTTATATTGAGCAGCTACGTGCGTTGTGGAGAACGCACAGGGAATATTTCTTCGAGCGAAAATAAGTTTCAATCAATTCGGCATAGAGATTAAGTTGATTCCTTGCAACTTCCTAAGTATAAAGTCAGTATATAATTGGGGTATTATATGATATTTAGTGATTCTTTTTTCTTTTTCAAGTTATAAATATTTGGTAGTGGAGTGCACGAGTGCACTTAAGGTACAGCCTACGATCGTAAGTAGTCTATTCTAGTGTGGGAACACCCTAAGAGCGTGCGAGGTGTAATAAAACTTGAGTAGTATACTTTCTGGACACACGCCGTACAGTTATCTCGAACAACACTTAAAGTCTTGATATTATATAAGGCTGACGAACTAGATAAAATAAAATCCATTACTAATTATCGTACAGATTTCAGTACTTAAGGTGTGACGTCATGAAATGAAGCGTACATTTCCAGACACATTTCATAAATTAAGATATAATGTCTCTCATGAAATTTTTCTGATTTCTGATTTATAAAATTTATTTAAATCGTTTTCTGGCAACATGCACGACTTATTGATTTATAGTAAGCTCTATAAGACCACGACGGACTTGTTTATGATTAAGGTCACTCAGAGGTTAAAGTAATCATTTGTTAGTACACAGATCAGTGAATCTTATTGGCTACCGACCAAATCAAATATTATCTAATTGCGGATCATGCAAAGTGAAGTTCAAATGGGCTTGTGTCCTATGTCTTAATTTCTATAAAAGTGTACTATATATGGATAAAGTGGGTTACTAGAACCTCAAATGTTCAATTATTTTTTAATAACTCCTTATATGTTAAGAGATATTAACAACTAAAAAAGTCATTTTGTCTCTTTAATTATTAAAGGAATTCAACGTTGTACACATTCCAAGTGCATGTGACATCACAATCCAACCTTACCAACCTTACAGATCAGAAATTTCTGCTATATGTATTTATATATCAAAATATCAAATATTATTTACAGCTATTTCAAGGAACAATAAAATTTGAATATTATGTTTGCCTTAGCAGAGTTAAATAAAATAAAAACTTATTATTCTTTGATTTGACTTGATTATTTGACTACCAACAGCTTCAAAACATTACCACAGCACTGACCTACTCAACAAATAACTAACGTTAAAATGCATTTCACGTCATACAAATATGGCCGACCATTTCTAGCGCTAAAACTAAAATTCAAATTTTTAATTGCTATATCTCCGTCAATATTTAGATATTTAATAAAATAGACACACCAATACACATTTATTAACATCAATTTCAATCAACAATTGAAAAATCGACCACTAAAAAATGAGGACACAAGCCCATTGTAATTCAATGGATGAGGAGTTAAAAACAAGTATTAAATAAGTATGGAGGGGAAAGGGTATGTGCAGGAAAGAAATAGAAACGTTTGAGAACATTAAAGAGATGTGATTGCAAACAAAAGAGCTGATGAGATGGTGCGACGAAAGGAAGACGTGAATGGAGGAAGTACGGAGAAGAAGGAAAGAAGAAGAAGAAAAAAGAGTAACAGTGCAGTGGAAAATAGCTGCTGAGAAAAGATAAGGAAGGAGGAGCAGATGACAGAGATACAGCATCATATTGAAGATGCGTATGATTTTTTGCCATGAAAGAGTTCATTTACAGTTCAGTTTTACACAGTCATTCATATGAAATGTCTATTTTATCGACTACAAATGGCTAAATCACTCCATCTCTCGGAATACAAATGAAGATAAAGTTGATGCGAACTATAATTGAAATGTAATAGTGATAGAAACATCACAAAAAGGGACACTTCATCATATTGTTTACTGGGAGAGAAGAAGAATGGAGAAAAATGAATAAATAGTATAATATGGACGACATGATGTCAAATAACATATCTAGGTGAAATTCCTGTCAAGAAATCAATTCATTTTCACTCAGATTCCAGATAGATGTGATAAGAATATTCTTTCTCTTTCCTACACCATACAATTAAATTGAGATACAGTTGCTGAGTCTTTTACATTAGAAAATATTTGTTTTAGTAGAGATAAAATTCCACATTCACTTTACCAGAAGATCACAGTAAAAGAAACAAGATATCTCTGTCTCTGTTACACGTTAATAGTTTATTTGCAACTCTTTCAATACTGGTACGGTAGTGAGGCCAGGTGAAGTGATTTTGTTATTTGTAGTTCATATCACTGACATTTCCATTGAACGAGTGAAATCAAATTGAATTATTTCATGATGTCAAAGTGACTCCAAAATATTTACTGGGATGCGGAAAAAGCAACTTTACTTTCGTGCTTAACCTAATTAAAATTAGAAAGAAAAACAATGTTAAACTTTAAATCGATCTGAAGTTTTCAAATGTCAGTATTAATAACCCAAACGGCTCTGCAACTTCACTTCGGATAACCAATTTACATCAGATGTTATATAAATGCACGTTCTAAAAAAACGTTTTAAAAATAGAAATAAAAATGCAAAGTTTACGTGATACATCAATAAAACAGTTCATAAATTAGAGCAAATAGAAATCTAGGTTATGTTGTAACAGGTCGTTAAAGAAGCTTTGCGAAAGATCACAAAAGTGTGATAATTTAGCGGAAATACCTCGTCGTAGAGTTCAGTGGAGCCATCGCGTAAATGTGACTTTGAAACTTGAAGAACAAATTGATAAACTATTGGTTGTATCAATTTTGGTGTAAATTACAGTTTTTATAAAGTTAAATACTACTTAAGGGTTACTACTGCTTAATGGTAATTCAGCACGGTCACGCAATAATTGTATTAGAAATAAGAAATTGAACATGTCGCATGAATGAATAAAGTGCAGTCTTTTTTACTTTTTATTTAAGGGGGGGATAAGATTTCAACTTTTTTTTTTCATTTATTTTTTATCCTATATTATAATGTTCCAACTGTATGTTTATATTCTTATATGTTTACGCGATTCGTATGGTAGCTCGAAAACGGCTCCGTCAATGTTTCTGAAAATTTTCTATTTTGTAGAGAAAAAAATTCTAAGACTTTTGGCGTCCCCGGATTTTTCCCTGAATTTCCTGGAAACCCGTAATTTTGAAAAAACTGGAAAAAAAGTGATTCCTTTTTTGCTGTATTACTTTTAATTCGTAAAAGATAGAAAGTTGAAATTTTGCATGTGTATTAAGGTATTCAATGCTGACATTTCTCAAAAATTAGAAATTCAAAAATTGAAAAAGGGGGGGTTGAAGAAATTCGGGGGCCCGGTATGGAACTTTGGAGAAAGTTCATATTCTGGATTCTATAATAATTAAATATATTATTAATATAAAAAAATTAAAAATTTCAAAATTTTATTTGGGGGCACGGGGGCAGTATTTGCCGAGAGTAAAAATTGTGCTAGAAAGTTGAAATTTTGTATATAGGCTAACCTTGGTAACTTATTTACGAATCGAAAAAGAAAATCCCAAATTTTGAAAAAAAATTGGTCAAATAACGCATAAATTTAAAATATTTTTTATTTTGTTGGAAAAGAGATATTTTTTTAGTCAATTTATATGTGTTAATGTATATGTGTGCGAGTTTATTATTTCAATTTAAAAATAGAGTTAAATATAATATGTAATTACAAATTATTTTATTGGATTCAAATGATACACGCCAAAAAGAACCTTTGTGACGAGGGTAAACTGTGGTGCAATTTAAATTTTTACATGAAGTTCAAGTTACACACAAAAGACAGACGTCGCTTGCGACGGGGGTAAAAGCTAGTTTATTTATATTATTGCACAACAACATATTAAGTTTATAGTGTGAAAATTTGAAGTCGTTTGGAGTAAAACTGTCGAAGATATAGAGTTTTAAGTCTTCAGCTCTGTGGTCTGCTTTCGTGTTACTTTGAAAGTTTTAAATGCGTTTTCTCACACTTAGCTTTTTCAGAGTCGGTGTCCTCTCTAGCTTAAAATCTACTACACCGATCCTTTTGAAATTATGCACACTCTTTCTTTAAACAAATGCTGAGATAGTGCTGCCATTATTCATTTTAATTTTAGCCTATTTTAAAATAACAAAGTTTTTGATTTTTTTTTATGAATAATCGGTATTTTGACTTTCAAGTGTTGTAAAAAATTGAAAAATCAATAATAAAAAAAGGAATACTTGGCAGCGTTACCTGCAGATGCTTATCAACTAACCTTAAACCCCGCCTTAAGATATCTTTCAAGGTTTACCAGTAAAAGTGAGTTCAGCTTCGTTTACAGTGTCATGAACAACGTCGCGACGCCCCAGATAGTCGATGTCAACTCGGGTTTCAAATAACTTGACATTTGACAAGTGTATACCACCCACCCACACATACGCCAAGTGCACCGGTTCATTTAACACTTGTTAGTGGTCTTATGGTCTTTTGTGTCACCAGCACCACCGAGGCAATAATACGCCATGCAGAAAAAGCTCATTACCCCAATTTAAAGACAATAGGAACAAAAAATTAGAACGCAGAGCCAGGCTGACCTAGACCTGGCAATGGACCCATTAAATATTTTTAGAATACTAACCGTCGGAACCGCAGTTAATGACAATTTAAGTGCTCTACTGGAGTGAATTTATGCACCGCATTTCGATGAATAGGGTAAGGCTTGCACACGATTGCCTTAAAACATTTTCAAACTTCATTTCATGCTATTTAAAACAAGTCTCATCCTGATATCTCTGATTACTAGGGCTTCACACGATCACGATACCTTTCTCTTTTCGTCTCGCTTTCCGTCTCGTTAAAGCGAGACGATACGATACGAGACGTTTCTGAAAACTATTGAGACGGTACCGAGACCACATACGGCGAGACCCGAGAGTCTCGTAGACGTTATTTAAAAAAAAAAAATTGCTAGAAAAATAAACTAACAGCAACATAAAGGTTCAACCTTTTTTTATTACAAGAAAGATTAAGTCGTAAATTTACGAAATATTATATCTGGTAAACAAACATCTGTTAAATATATTATTTTATAATTTTGTCTTTCACAACATTTTGTAGCGGAACGGAAACGAATATTTTAAGGGAAAATAAATGTGAATATAAATTATGTACAATGCGATTGTTTGAAGACATTTTGCCGCAAAAATGTCGTTGAGTGTAGGTGTTAGTAGTGTCAACCTGAGAAAAAGGCCGAGATTAGATGAAAGTGATGATGCATTAAGTGAAATTAAAACAGTTAGTCAACTGTGTATAAAAAAAATTGCCCACTGTTTAAATTTGATACAATTAATGGTGAGAAAAAAGCAATATGCTTAGTGTGTGAAACATTTAGAATAAAAAAAATAAATAGCCGAAATAATCTATTGAATTACTTTGTTTAGGACTATCTTAGTAGTAAGTTCTCACAATAACGAGATGTGACAAGCAGCGAACGAGACGATAACGAGACTAATACGATACCTATTTTTTTCAGAGATTTTTGAAACTCTCGCCTTATCTCGTCTCGTGTGAAGCCCTACTGATTACTCAGCTTGCTTCTACGGATTAAGCACTTTGTCTTTGTATTATTATATTAAGGTAGTTCCAGCGTGGTATACTATTGTCAAAAACCTCTGGACACGAATACCCACACATACCATCAAATATTTTCGCTTACAGTGATACCATCAAAGATTTAAAATTCCTGTTCTTTATTCTACACTACTCGAGATAATTTTGCGCGCAGCGTTGCCGGATCACCATTGACTATGAAAAGAACGTGTTGGAATGAAAAAAAAACGATATTTTAAATGATTATATCTCGAATAAAAAATCGGTGAAGTGCTATTATAAACGGGGGTATATTTTAGTGATCCGTGTAACGTTGCCGTAGAATTTTCGTACTCTGACTATTTCGTGAATTTGTGGACTGTTAAGGAGGTACAGGACGTACCGTCAATGCAAAAAGTTTATCTCTCGGTAATACGAAATGCAAAATATGAAGTACATGAGGGACGAGCAAATATTAGGACTATATCTTTGAAAATGAATTTTTCAATTCCCTATTAAACTGCTTTTTGCTTGTTAAAATGATTTTTTTTTTGCATATAACAGTTTAATAAATTAAAAAGTACCTATAATTAATATCAAATTTATATTAATTCAATTTAAATTCAAATTAAATATTTTGAAAAAGGAATAATAAATTTTGCAACGCTGCACATCTATGTGTGTTGACGCATGCGTGATTTGGTTCTTTCACCAATAAATTGTTATATTTTATATAACATTTATTCCGATTTTGAACTTCCCGCGCAAATTGGCATTTACAACGTTGCCGGCTTATAACCTACATTTACTGTTTCTTAAAGGTTTTACTTAAATATTTTCGTAAATAGATACCCTTTTGATAATTTTCTTTTTGCAATAGTTACAGAAAAGATTGTTTTATATACACCTAGTTTTTGAAAGCCGTGTCACCATTTTTTTTTAGTTAAAAGTTATATTGTGTGGTGAAATTGAGCTAGAAATTATGATTTGTATGGAAAATGACTATTTTTAATCATGTATAAAAAGAAAACAATGAACCCTAGGTCTCTAAAATTTTGAGACAGCATGTACTTTAACTATTTGTATCGACCCTCTAAAATTTACAACGTTTTCATCATTTACGTTAACGTCCTGTACCTCCTTAAAAGCTTAAAACACATACATCCGGTCACTCTGTAATCGATTTTATTGCGATTTAACGATAAAAGTAGACAGTCATCATTTTTATTATTTACATTTTTTTTTTCTTGAAGTTGTCATATTGTCAGACTACACATTTGTTTATTGTGAATAAATCATAATGTTTTTTCATTTTCTCTTTCATTCAGTGAATAATAAATTAAAACGTAATATCTCATTGAAGGTCTGTCTGTTTTTCTGTCAATTTGTTCTCAGAAAACGTCAAGATTTTAATTTCATCCACTCAAAAGTCAAACGATCCTATTAATATCTACAAAAATCAAAACAACTTCTAAGAACTTCCGAATAAACTATTTTTATTGGAATCTTAAAAAACAAAAGGCTTTTTTCGACTTGCGTCATTATGTATTTCGTATATTGATATTATATTTGCGATTGAAACAAGCTTATGTAAGGAAGGCTTAGAGCATGGAGTGTGAATAGCCTATGTTTCCTATAGATTAACAGTGTGTCCAAAATGTGTGCGAGAGAGAAAGGTATATGTTCCTATTTGTTCTCTATGCGCATGCGTCGAAAGTGACAGCTGTCTAGATATAATAAATAATAATATTCTATTAAGATATAATAAATAAAATATATGTAAAGAAATTTTATTTCTTTAGTTGGTACAAAGCTCGTCTGTCGGTAAAACATTGACTGTTCAGTGAAAGCATATATTCATGAACGCAATAGATGTCGCTGTAGGGATAACGGTCAACACAGTTAATATTTGGACATTATTCTACATCAATATACTGTCATATTTAACAACTGTCACGTATTATATCTAGACCGATTTGACTTGACAACTGTCACTTTCGGCGCATGCGCGGAAATAGGAAATAGGAACATATACCTTTCTCTCTCGCACACATTTCGGACACACTTTCAGATCCGCATTCTGTCTCTATATGTATAAGCTCTAAGATAGCACGTGACTTTTATTCTTATTTTAAGGTCACTACAAAATAATTAGATTGTGACATTTTACTTCAATTTAATTCAAATATATTCATTTAATTTATACTTTAGAAGTGACTTAATTACGTTGTTTGTCACTGTAATTTATTTATAACACAACCAGCTGCAGGACTTATTACTGGTGATATAACATCAATGATTCGACGAATTCGCCGCTAAGACCCCGACCACACTACGATTTAAATCGCGTTGATTTGTAACACATGGAATCATATGAGCATGCACACACCACGATTTTTTAATCTGAGCGACTTTTGTCGCAGCTACAGATTTCTTGCGGTACATGTCTTTGTATACAGAACACAGTATTGTAGATATTATGTTTTGACGGTGCATTTCTTTGAATAGGTATTATTTGTTTTTGTTATAATACAACAGATATCGAAATACAACAGTATAGATATAGTACTGCATATAAACTGAGTAGTATATAATAGTCCAAGATCCCAGGACTGGCAGACATCACTTATTTTCTGATGAACAAAATGTGTAAGACCAGGCGGCCATTTTTCAGGTATCATGTAATCAAAGTTTATGTCTCACTCACTCTCATGCGCACGGATAATGTCCTCTTGCTCCTACTCATAGTGAAATTAAAATTGGGTCTAGGGGATGTCTGGCCACTTGGATCGGTCTATCCTCTTGTAAAACGTTTTAAAACAGTTGTCTTGTAATACCTTGTATTACCTTGCAGACGCTTTAAAGCTGACAAAAAAATTACTTAAACTTACTTATTTTCTGATGATCCATATGTTAGCGACTGTTTTAAAACGTTTTACAAGAGGACAGACCGATTCAAGTGGCCAGACATCCCCTAGACCCAATTTTAATTATGAGTAGGAGCGAGAGGGCATTATCCGTGTGGCATACGATCATTGTACATACTAATACTACTCAATCTCACACATTTTGTTCATCAGAAAATAAGTGATGTCCACCAGCTTTGGGATCTCACTCTATAAACATATTAAAAACAAACCCACCGCGCGGTTTTAATCGCAGTGTGTGCTAGGTATACAGAAATAAAGCGACGGTATTTAAATCGCGTGCGATTTTAATCGTAGTGTGGTCCAGCGCTAAATGAGTTCGTGGTAGATACAGCAGAACATCTAGAAGGTATCAAACCCTTGCGAAATGATTTATCTCATAATAACGAGCTATTAATTTCATTAAAAATTATGAAAGCAGTCCTTTTGGTTCGATTTCGTATATTCGCTTTAGGCATGCGTGCACGAACACGCATATGTGGTTGCGGTGTTGCACAATTTGAAAACAAACGTGGCTTGCGTATGAGTGACGTGGACATGTGGACAACTTTTGGGCGATAAACGAGGTCACTTAATATTTAAATTTGTCAGATGCCAAAATATGTTATCAAAATAACAAAACAAAATTTAGATAAATTTGATTGATTTACGGTGTAATTATATTAGATGCAAGTGAAATACTAAGCCAACGTCAAGGCCGCGCTTAAATTAATTTACTTGGAGATTACTTTTAGCTTGGAAAACTTAAGTATCATCGTTGCGTCATGAAATGGTGGATTGAAGGAATTATATTCCAATTACGCCAACACATAAAATGAAGATTAATTAACGTATTCTTTATGTCTTTAATTTCGGCTTCTCTTTTTGTGTTACAAAGTATGTATTTATTTTCGGCTTTAACATTTCTTTACAATTAATTTAATTCACATTTGCAGTTCCTCTATTTCATTTCTACCTAACCACATTTCAACATATTTTCATCTTCCTTAAAAAAGAAACATATATTCGATAATGTTTTTTTACGGCACAGTTAATATATAATTATTTCTATAATTACTACATGATAAAATGACATTTGAAGAAGATTTGATGTGAAATTTTCATAATTAAATATCAAGAAATGAGGCATTGACAGCGAATCTCCGCAGACGTCACAAAAAAAAGTAACATTGCGGTGCCACTCATAACTTATCACTGCATTTTCTGAAATTGAAAAATCAAAATAATGTTTTTGTGTACCAAAACCAATATGTGTTTTTCTTTTTTCATTGATTTTTTAATTTTTACAGTACTTAAAAGTCAAAATACCGATTTTTCATGAAAAAAATCAGAAACTTTGTTATTTTAAAATACGTTTAAATTAATTTAAAAAAAAAAACTCGACAGCGTTACCTCCGTATTTATGTAAAGAAAGAGTGTGCAAAATTTCAAAAGAATCGGTACAGTAGATTTTGAGCTAGACGAGATACCGACTTTAAAAAAGCTAAGTGTGAGAAGCGCATTTAAAAGTTTCAAAGTAACACGAAACCAGACCAGAGAGGTGAAGACTTAAAACTCTATATGTCCGACAGTTTTACTCCAAACGACTTCAAATTTTCACACTATAAACTTAATATGTTGTACAATAATATAAATAGATAAAAAGAAGAAAGAAAAAATGTTGAACCCTTACCCCCCTTTAAAACTAAACATATCTCTTTAATATAACAATTAACTGGACAAGTTCTCTCCATGTTCCTCCCTAGGGCCTCCACAAGAGAGGGGCCCCCATAATAGAAATCAAAGCAATACATTTTTGAAAGATTTAACGGAAAGAATTGTTCCTTTTATTCGGAAAATAGTAAGGGGCCTCCGCGCTAAATCCGGCCCTGGTTTTCATACGTCCTTAAGTCATATTTTCTTTACCTCCTCTTTTCGTATACCTGTTTGTATTTTCTTGCGCTTTCGTTTAGTCTTCTTGAACATTTTGCAATTTCAAAGATAAGGCGACTAAAGAAACTGAAGTTTCGTAGAACCGATTGCTTTCTTTCTCTGCCTTACTCTGTTCATCTTCTTTCACTCCCACTAATTCTGCGCTTTCTCTTTACTTCCTCTTCTTCTCTCCCCGTGTTATTTGTGCTTTCACTATGTGTTATTAACTATCAAATCGCTCGAGTTTATTAATAAGATAAAATATCTTGAGTTCTCGGTAGCCGTGATCGTCTAGTGGTTAGGACCCCACGTTGTGGCCGTGGTAACCCAGGTTCGAATCCTGGTCACGGCAACGATGAACAATTTTTTTAAATAATTAATTAAAATATTAATTATGAATTACATTAGCTAGCGGCGTATATGAATTACTATTTTGCACCCGCAAACAACACGTTTTCCGTAGACAAAAGGTCACAAAACGAACTAAATTATCTCACACTTACCAGTCTCGCTTTAAGGCACTTATAGTATTAATAGTTTTGTCTAAAATAACTTTGAAATAATTAAGACAGCCAAAAATTATTAGAAAACTTATGTTAATAAATAAATAAATAAATTTTAAAAACATAACAAATTCTGACGTTTTTTTAATAGACAAATACAGTCAAAAGACATTTTGAAAAAACGTTTGCATTAAATACGTTCAAAAGAATACAATATTATTTTTGGAAATAAGTTTTAGTTGTTATTTTTTTGTTGGCACGATTTCTTAAAATCCGCCATTACGAGTATTTCAGCGTCTTGTAGTGAAATCTTATTTTGTTTGTTCTTTCTGTAGTTGATGTTAAAAACTATTAAAATTTAATTATAGAGGAATAATTAATTCAATTCTACCTACCGCAATTCTCTAGCTGAGAATGACAAATTCAGTTAGGATAAATAATAATAACAGTGCCGTATTATGCACTTGAAGGGCCCTAAGGGCGATAAAGTTATGAAGGGTATGAAATCAATATTGCTTAGTACGGATTAGCCCACGTCATAAAGAATATATTCTTTTAGAGGCATGTAAAGAAATTACATTTCTTTAGTTGGTAACACTGACCAGGATTATTACAATTGCATTCTGGCCAGACGAACTAAAGGTATATATTAGTTATACCTACTTTCATTGTAGAGTTGATATTTGGAGTCGACAGAACTCACTGTGCATAATGTTAAGTTATTATTAAATTAGATAAAAAGCAATTGACAATGTAAATAATAAACTTTAAATGTCGTTTCTTTGATTTCAGGTAAGATAGTATGATTTAAGTTAAACAGTGTAATTATTATAATGTGTATGTAAATTACTAAAATAAAAGTCTTTGATTTCAGAGCAACACATAAGTTTGTTAGAAAGTTATATAAAAAATAATTTAAACAATTATACAAATGACGGAGGTATAAGCGGTTCCGTGAAACAAGTTTGCCGGGATGTTTATCATCATAGCATCCTCAGGGATTAACTTTAATATTTTATTGTAAGCAAACGATTAACATTGGGAAAATAATAAAAAGTCTTTTTTTGTGGAAATAACAATTGGTTGATAAAGAAACATCGACATTTTAGTCGTTAAAATTACGGGTGACGATTCGAAAAAATCGACTTTTTATCGTTTTCGAAAAGCTTGCACATGAAATTTTTATATAAAAACTCTTTTTTTCTGAATCGATTTTTTAAACTTCGATTCGAATCGATTAAAAAATCGATTTCTTTTATGAAGAATGGCCATCCCTAGTTAAAAAAAGGTAGAACTGTGAGTTTTTTATCAGTTATTTATTACTATTTCAAAATTATGTAAAACATATTTCATGTAAAAATTTTCATTAGAACGTATGCTGTACCACTCTAATGACACTTGCCTCAAAAAAAGGGGCGCCGACTTCCTCCACGATTTTTGCTGATTGGCTTATCAGAAAGAAAGGAAAAAAACGGCGTTTTTATCTGTAGACCCAAGTGCATGGAATGAACTAGAATCATTTGAAAATATTGAACATTGAGTTTTTGGCAGACTTCTGAAAAAAAAGTTTCAAATTTCATAACTTTTTTTCACTTTTTCGTTTATAAATAATTAGAAATACTCTGAATACTCTTGATTTTCCATGTGCCTACATGTGCTGAGTATATCCTATAAATTTTAAGAGAATCTGTCAAACCGTTCTCGAGATATGAAGAAAGGAAACTTTCAAAAACACAGTTTTCAGAAAAATGCGTTTAAAGTTCCTACCACTCAACTACGCGCTCCGAACAGCTGCTTCTTTTAACTGCTATATCTTTGTAACGACTTTGAATTTAAAAATATCACTTTACCTGCATATTATACAAATGTTAAGGAATAAATTTATGCAAAAAGAAAAATCAATTTTTTGAACTCATTAAGTACGCATAGTTTAGTTGTTTTCCATTTATGTTTACTCAACTAATTTTGTTGCAATGAGTATATCTAAAGTATGGACATCAGTGTTTACCGTTTTGTTACTTTGGCATACGAATGTGCAAGCAATTTCAGGTAATGTCATTAATTTTCTTGCGTTCTCAACTGTTTATTATTTATATAAAATTTATTTTCAGAATTTAAAACAACATAAATAAAAACTCAATTAGATAACATAAATAGGTTGACAGATAAGCAAAAAAGAAACAGTAGATGTCTACCGAAACGGAAAGCCCAGCCAAAACTTTCTACAATGTGACGTCACTTGGCAAATAGTCTTTCAATTTTTTTTATTTTTAATGATTTTAACTGGAATAACTTACAATTGTATCTAAGGACATTTGATATAAAAATAAATAAAATAATTCGATTATTACGTGGTAGAAGCATAGAAATCTTCTTCGATGCGCAGGGCCGGATTTAGAGGTGCGGAGGCCCTAGGGCAACGAAGGAGTGGATGCCCCTAATTATTTTCCGAATAAAAGGTACAATTCTTTTCCGTCAAGTCTTTCAAAAATGTATTGCTTTTATCTCTATTGTGGAGGCACCGGGGAGTAGCCCTGCCTGCACTCCCTCAAATCCGGGCCTGGCGATGCGTTATTCTTTAGACAAGATAAGGAATTAGGCAGGTCCGCCATTAATAACGAGCCCACACATTTATCTTTCGTACATTACTTGCAAAACGAAAAACGAGTTTGCCACCCTACATTCATGCAAAATTTAACGTAAGTGAAACCTAGTAATATTAAAAGGCACTTAAAGGTCATGTTTTATAGCTAGCACAGAGGTAAATTTATTTTAAAAAAGCAGTTGTATTATGTTAGATAAATCTTAAATACTGTAAGTGTGTTTAATTAAAATTGTTTGGGGGTCGATTTTTTAATTTTACATTGAAATAAATGTATATTTAAGTATACCAATATCCAAATGTTAATGGGTGGGGGTTATATCAAATTTGAATTTCAATTTTGCCGCTTCTTTTACAAGAAATTAGTAATAATAAGCAAAGACTAGTCGTAATCGAGATTTATCTTTTGTTGGCAACCTTTGTTATATAATACTTAACGAGATACACAACTCAGCTGTTACTGTTAGTAGAATATACATATAAGGAGTTATTAAAAAAGAATTAGACGTTTGAGGTTCTAGTAACCCACTTTATCAATATATAGTACACAGTTTTACAGAAATTAAGACATAGGGCACAAACGGACCCACACATTTATTTCCATAGAGACATAAGAATAGAGTGCGTGAAACGTACGGCCGCGTGTAAGAGGAAGTGATAAAGGCAAAGAGAGAGATAGCTGCCGAGTGATCTATTTGTCTCTTTCTAGCTGAACCGCTGCTGCTGACTTGGCTGTTTGGCGGTGAGGTACGGGGTAAGCAAGGAAACACAATCCTCTGCTAGAAAGAGACACGAAGGACATTCACAACTATCTCTCTATTTGCCTTTATCGCAGTATTCAGCCTTTTGCGCACTCTATTCTTATACCTCTATCGTGATTTCTCATAACTTAATACTAGATAAAACGCCATCTGAGATTTCGTTCAAGAAGTTATATACAGTTATCAGACCCACAAAAGCGATTTTTCAAAAAAAAATCCTGATAAGACTATTAATTGTATTAATGGAAAAATTTGTACACATATTATGGTAACTTTTAACTGTATTTTAACATTTTTATATTTGCTAAAATAATAATTTGGAAGCTGCTATAGCTGATCTCCAGGAGCTCCTCTCAAAAAAGGCATCTTGCGATGACCACGATATCTCTGGACTGAATCATTTAAAATGAAAAAACCAAACGGATTTCGTTAAAATAATGTATAATCTAGAAATTAATCGAAGGATTAGGCAAAATAATTTGTTTTGACAAAATGGCGGCTTCTCAAAAAAATAATCCATTTTTGACCAAATTTTTGGCCTTAAATTGTTTATAAAAAGAAAAATAATTATCGGTGAGATACAACCTTCGATTAATTCTAAAAAATATAATTAAGAAGCTTGTGTTAAAATTTGAGACTGATCGGTTCAGCCGTTTTCGAGTAATCTTGATCATTGTTTTTGAAAACACCATTTTGAGAAAAACGCTTTTAAAATTTGAAAGGCACTATACATTGAGTACAAAATTTTTATTTTCATATTCACATAACTTCCACTACTTGAAATTTGTGTGTGTACTTAAATATATGTACATTACGAAAATGAAAAATAAAAAATTTTTTTTTTGAAAATATTAACTGTATATAACCTCTTAAGGAGCATCAGTTAAGGTTTATAAAAGTGTATAGTGAATCCGTGATAATAATTTGGGGCCCCTATCATTAAGAGGTGGTTTTAAAGGAACCATACATAACCTAAATGCTGAAGTAAAATATCGACATTAGAATTGAGTGATTTGTACTCCACTGGTAGTTGGTGCGGATGGCTTTAAGATAAATAAAGAATTCATGTAATCTGTTTGGACACTTAACAATAATGTACTCGAATTCAAACGACATTTTTAACGCACTTGGACGTCAACAGCATTCTACTACTTACGTCACTCGTCATACGTCACAACATTATTTTGCAGCGTCATGCGACTCACTTGCAAACATATCCAATTTCCACTTCCACGTATTCTGTTGTAAAATATACTTAAGTTTTCTGAACGATGTATTTTTAACGTGTTTCTCACAACACTCAATTATTAAAGCATTCCAAGTGATACTCTTATACATAGGGCTTCACACGAGACGAGATAAGGCGAGAGTTTCAAAAATCTCGTCACGTTGTCGTTAGTTTAGAAAAAAATAGATATCGTGTTAGTGTCGTTCTCGTCTCGTAATCGTAATCGGGGGGGAGGTCAAAACTATAAAAAAAAGCATAGTTTCAATCATGTTTTTTGACGACATAGTTAATATATAATTATTTCTATAATTACTACATGATAAAATGACATTTGAAGAATACTTTGTGAAGTTTTCATAAATAAATATCAAGAAATGAAGCATTGACAGCGAATCTCCGCAGACGTCACAAAAAAAAGTAACATTGCGGTGTCACTCATAACTCATCACTAGATTTTCTGAAATCAGAAAACCAAAATGATTTCATTAGTTGATAAGTTTTGTGTTTTTCTTTTTTCATTGATTTTTTAATTTTTACAGTACTTATAAGTCAAAATACCGATTTTTCATGAAAAAAATCGGAAACCTTGTTATTTTAAAATACGTTATAATTTAAAAAAAAAATCGACAGCGTTACCTCGGTATTTATGTAAAGAAAGAGTGTGCAAAATTTCAAAAGAATTGGTATAGTAGATTTTGAGCTAGAGAGGATACCGTCTCTGAAAAAACTAAGTGTGAGAAACCGCATTTAAAAGTTTCAAAGTAATACGAAACCGGACCAGAGAGGTGAAGACTTAAAACTCTATATCTCTGACAGTTTTATTGACAACGACTTCAAATTTTCACACTATAAACTTAATATGTTGTACAATAATATAAATAGATAAAAAAAAAGAGAAAAAAAAGTTGAACCCTTACCCCCCTTTAAAACTAAACACATCTCTTTAATATAACAATTAACTGGATAGAGCCTCCACAAGAGAGGGGCCCCCATAATAGAAATCAAAGCAATACATTTTCTTTTTATTCATTTTTCAATTTTTTACAGCACTTTAAAGTCAAAATACCGATTTTTCATGAAAGAAATCAGGAACTTCGGGGGGTTTCTTTTAAGTAAAAAATTACTTGACTTTAAGGTAACATTAATGTTTTGTGTTTAGTTTTTATAAGACAATATTTAAATGTATATGCTTCTTTTTACGAGAGAATATACAAAAAATGTATGTGTACGAAACAACCGATAAAATTAATAATTTAATATAGTTTCTTTTAATATACAATCTATAGAACAAAGTAGCTCCGACTCGTCCAAAAAGCAAGCTGATATGTTCTAAAAATATCGAGAAAACTAAAGATATCACGGTAGACACTCTGCGTGCATTGGCAGAGCTCGAATTGTTTGCAAAGACCTCTCCGCTTTTATAAAGGAACGATTTTTACATCACACTAACATAGACTTTTCAAAATTAATAAAGGACATCTTTTTCAAAATATAAATCACATCAAATCTTATTAAAAATATAAATTGAAACAAATATTTTACTTTTTGATTAAAAAACTATCGATTTAAAATGTATGGCTAATGGGAAAACCACGAAAAGAAACACGCCGTCAACTCTACGTCATGGTGGGTGTTGTGGAAATGAATAAGCAATGCCTGGACATAGTAATAGTTAATTTATAATATATAACAAATAAAGATAAAAAATTGAGCTCAAAATTTAAATATTTTAAAATATTCATTGAGGTGCCCTACTTTGCAGTGACGTAGCCCCGTCCTTGTAAGACACACAAAAAAATATTGTATACAAAACTTGTAGGGAATTGAGTCCTCTTTAAGTTTGATAATAACTCTTTTTATCATAGGACGCACTAATAACGAGATATTGCTAAAAAACTGTTTTTGGCCGCCATTTTTCCAAGATGGCGGCGCGCCATCGTTTTTATTAGCAGCTCTAACTTTAAAACATATCCAAAAATTAGAACTACCAGCCCTCATGTCTAAGTGCCTTTTTTCGGCACTGAGAACAGAGCTATAAGGTCCTAGACTCAAACACTGAGTTCTTCTTGGCTCCGGGTTTGATTCCTGTTGATAAAATTAATTTATTCCAAGGCTGGCAACCAAATAATTAACAAAATTTTAAATTGTCGGGAATAATTAGGATTTACTAATTACAAATTTTAAGTCGGATATATTATTGGTACAATATTATTTATTAACAAATATAGGAACTTTATCGGCTCGCAGTGCCTTGGACTAAGGATGACGATCTGAGATCGATATTTTGAGGCGAAAAAATCGGTTTTTTTAAATCGATGATAAACCAACCACGGGTCGATCTCAAACACTCGAAAATCGACATTCGATTTTTTTTTGTAAGAATGCACCTATACAATTATTTACATTAACTATTATAAACTTGGACATGAAATATTGGAAATTATAATTATTTGTGACAGCTGTCTAGATATAATAAATATTAATATTCTATTAAGATACGAGTATAATAAATATTAAATATGTAAAGAAATTGTATTTCTTTAGTTGGTACAAAGCTCGTCTGTCGGTAAAACAGTTATCATGAACGTCATAGATTGCGCTGTAGGGATAACGGCTAAAACAGTTGATGAGTGGACAGAACTCACGTTTTTAGTTATATTTATATATAGTTTATTTATATTTATACATATCTACATTATTCTACATCAATATAATGTCATATTTAACAATTGTCACGTATTATATCTAGACAGCTCTGACATGATAACTGTCACTTTCGACGCATGCGCATAGAGAACAATTAGGTACATATACCGTTCTCTCTCGCACACATTTTGGACACTCTTTCAGTTCCAGCATTCTCTCTCCATATATATTTTTATATGCTCTAAGATAATACCTTATAAAAACAAGAAAAACATAAGTATTTCAAAATAAAATTTAGTTAATTTTAGTTATGAAAAAACTTAAGAGAACAAATAAAATAATAAGTCTAAAAATAAACCATAAATATAGCAGCGTGGTATTATTAGCTTTTCTGCTGAAATCAATTTGATCATCGATAACGCATCCCATCAAAGCAGAACGCGGCCAACTGAATTACAGGGATACACTGGATGGCGGACATCACTCTCTACCACAGGGATAGCGAACCTTTTACACATTTCAAGTTTTTCTAGTACCTCAACAATTGTATCAATTTTCACTTGTATAAACACTACTTAGAAATTGTTGTCAGCCGCACATAAAAACGTTCGCCATCCCTGGCTCTAGAGCGATGAACTATTAGCAAGTTCCGCGGAGAAGAGCATCATCGAGAGCAGGACAGAACTGGCTAGTGGAATGGGTGTTAATGGCGGTAGGGGGGCGTTGGGTGCTCGTTATGTGGCAATGACAACCACAATGTGCCCGAAGAAAGCTCGGTTGACACCATAACGATTTAGGAAAGAAAAATCGAATGGGCTTGTGTCCTATATCTTAATTTCTATAAAAGTGTACTATATATTGATAAAGTGAGTTACTAGAACCTCAAATGTTCAATTATTTTTTAATAACTCCTTATATGTTTGGAGATATTAACAATTAAAAAAGTCATTTTGTCTCTTCAATTATTGAAGGGAAAATCAACGTTGTACACATTCAAACTACATGTGACATCACAGCCGCTAGTTGCTATCTCTTTTATACAACAGAGTGTAAAAAAGAATACTCTTTATGTTACTAATATAAATGTTATTTTTTTTTTTAATAATTATGAGAATTCTCTTTGGTAAAGACCAACTTCGTTTTGAAACATTTTTGTTTCATAAAAATACTACCTAGAATTTTTAAAAATAGCAAAAGTAAGGGTTTTATTAATGTCGCATGTTTATGTTGCACTAGTCTGTACGTTAAAAGTACAACACATTTAGTACACTCATGTCTAAATAATGTCAAATTATGAATGAAAATATATAAATGTTGGATGTCGCATGTGGGGTATTAAGACAATTGTGCAGATACTTTTAGATCATAGATGGTGCTAATGTTGGTGGGGTTTTAAGTTTATATTCAAAAAATAATGTTTACTGATTAACACTATGAAGTAACAAAAATGAAAAAACTATTTTGTATTTTACAAATAGGAAATAGGTTTGTAAAAGTTTTCAAATAAAATATGAAATTCTATACAAAATATAAAATAGGTATTTACTATTTTGTATTTGCATTTTGAATTTTGGATTTTAAAAACGCACATCTCTGATAGTTTTGAAAAAAGTGATCACTAGGACAGGTATTTGTAGGAGTTATGCTTGTTGCCATTAAATTAGGCGTATATTTATAGTGAATTTTGATTTGAGTGTTTGCTTCAGGATTCGAAGGCTATACAGCATGGACTAGCTGTACTTTCTAGCCTACATATAATTGTTGGGTGTAATCCAGGCTTACCACTGCGTGGAACCAAAACCATCCAGGAACTCCTAAACGTTTGATATTTTATTAGGTCCGCTGCCAAAACCACTTCGCACATTGCAGGATCAATTTAGCTTCCAAGTCCCAGTGCCCAAGTCAGCTGAGCTGGGGTTTTGGAACTATGAACTTTTGTGTTAAATAAACCTTCAACATGTTGCAAATGATATTTAATTAAGATAATCTAAATAAACAGAGATGGAATATAGAATACATAGTGAGGTAGAAAGAGAGGATTGATATAATCAGGCGATTTTCGGGGTTCATGAGATACTATCTCGCGCTTTGATATTTTGCTCATGGCGTGGCGATGCAAAACTTTTAATCAATCGTATCTACTGCATTTATTTTTGTTTGTGAAATTTGTTATATTGTATCTGGAGCTCTTCAAATTGAAAGAGAGTTATTTATAAAATCTATTTTGCGCAATTTAAATTTAAATTAAAGTTTACCCCCGTCGCAAGCGACGACTGTCTTTTATGTGTGAATTGAATTTCATTTCAAATTTTAAATTGAAATATTTAACTCGTTCCATATTTATTTTACATATAACAACACATAATTTTTCATACAAACTGACTAAAAAAAATATTTCTTTTTCAATTTGTTCATTATTTGACTTTTTTTCAAAATTTGGGAAATTTTTTTCGATTTGTAAATTAGGTACCAAAGTTAGCCCCTGTACAAAATTTCAACTTTCTAGCACAATTTTTACTCTTGGCTAATACCGCCCCTGTGCCCCCAAATAAAATTTTTGAATTTCGATTTCTTCGGAAATAATACCATTATCTACTTTTTTATTAATGGTTTTTTGTTGTAACTTTTATGATAAAAAAGTTGCAAGCAAAAATATGTCTCAATTTTTTTATTTATATTAATGTACAACATATTAAGTTTATTGTGTGAAAATTGTTTGAAGTCGATTGGAGTAAAAATGTCGGAGATATAGAGTTTTAAGTCTTCACCTCTCTGGTCTGGTTTCGTCTTCCTTTGATACTTTCAAACACGTTCTTCTCACACTTAGTTTTTTCAGAGTCGGTGTCCTCTCTAGCTTAAAATCTACTGGACTTCTTTTTGAAATTTTGCACACTCTTTCTTTACATAAATGCCGAGGTAACGCTGTTGAGTTTTTCTTTTTTTTTTATTTTAATGTATTTTAAAATAAAAAATTTCTGATTTTTTTCATTAAAAATCGGTATTTTGACTTCTAAGTGATTGAAAAATCAATTTAATAAAAACGTTGACAAGGTTAGAAACTTATCAACTAATGAAACCAATTTGGTTTTTTGAATTCAAATAATTCAATGATGAGTTAGCGGCTGAGAGCCGTCCGCGGAGATTCGCTGTCAATGCCACATTTCTTGATATTTATTTATGAAAATTTCACAAAGTATTCTCTAAATGTTACTTTAACATATAGTAATTATAGAAATATTTATATATTAACTGTGTCGTCAAAAAACATGATCGAAAATATGTTTGACCTTACCTAAAAAACATACTGTAGTACTAGTAGCAGTACAATCCGTTCCTTAGATTATAACTTTTTTGTTACATAAGCTACAATAAAAAGTTATTAATAAATTTTTTTGATAATATTATTATCTACAAAAAAGAACTTCACAAAATTTTTGTGGGACTTATCGTTTTCAAGAAAAACAAAAGAAACTAACTACACTCTTATTTCCAAGTTGGTGACCCTCACGCGAATTTCGTTTCTATATCCAGGCTGGAGTATTTTTACATGATGGCATACAAAAACAATTGCTGCCTACCCGAAATACACTTTCGGTCTCTCTTTCACGACGTTTTCCCTCGATCAACAGAACAGCGACGATTCTTCTAGTTTGTTAAAAAGTAATTATCTTTAACTCCATCAGATGATGTGCAAAGATGCGCTAATTGTTTTTTTAACATACATTTCTCAAGGCTGACACAGTGACTCGATTTTGTAAACGGTCAACTGACAAAATGTGTCAATTACAAAAAATTGGATCACATGTCCGTCTTCACCTTCCGTATATGCAAGGTTACGCTGTGGTCCTTCGCACATGCCTCTAACTACCGGCACCGGCTCCAACAATATACCAGTATACAGTATGGATATTTTAAGACTTTTATTCTACCAAATTTCTATTTTTGGATCCACGTTAGTTGTTACGTTGTGTATTTACAAACTTGTAGTTTTAATATTTTTTTATATACTTTGATAATTAGTGAAGACCTTGTGCCAGATGATGTTTACCACACTGTAAACTGTACTTATATCCATAGTTCAGGGTTAATGAGACTGTGCGCAAAGTACGTAATAACTTGCTTCTCTTTTAGACACGTAGACATATATAATGTTCTGTCTCTTTCTGGTATATTATTCTAATGACAATCAGCTGGCTAACGAATTATTTTCAAACGATTTGTGAATAATAAGGAAGCTGGTGAAGATCATGTCGGGAATTAGAACTTGCCATTCGCAAGCTTGTGTCCTCATTTTTTAGTGGTCGATTTTTCAATTGTTGATTGCAATTGATGTTAATAAATGTGTATTGGCAAGTCTATTTTATTAAATATCTAAATGTTGACGGAGACATGGCAATTAAAGATAGGAATTGCAGTTTTAGCGCTAGAGCTTTCTAGTGGCAGTGCTGTGATAATGTTTTGTAGCCGTTGGTAGTCGAAATAATCAAACCAAGTCAAAGAATAATAAGTTTTTATTTTATTTAACCCTGTTACGGCAGATATAATGCTGAAATTTTATTGTTCCTTGAAATAGGTGTAAATAATATTTGATATTTTGATATATAAATACATATAGCAGAGATTTATGAGCTGTAAGGTTGGTAACCTGTAAACTTGTCAGAGTTCTGTCAAGAATATATCTCTTTTACGCTCTGTTGTATAAAAGAGATAGCAACTAGCGATTGTGATGTCACATGCATTTGGAATGTTTTACTACGTTGAATCGCTTTAATAATTAAAGAGACAAAATTACTTTTTTAATTGTTAATATCTCTTAACATATAAGGAGTTATTAAAAAATAATTGAACATTTGAGGTTCTAGTAACCAACTTTATCAATATATAGTACACTTTTATAGAAATTAAGACATAGGACACAAGCCGTGAATATAGTGAATACAGTTTAAGACGCACTGTGAATTAATATAGATATCTATCAATCTGTATGATTTCTTCATAAGATGTTCTTCATACACTCCTCTTCCCCTACCCACTTAAAATATATATAGTAAATAACTTCAATTGCAAATTGATCACATGTATCTTAAAGTCTTTATAGTTCTTCAAACATTTTTTCCACCAAGTAAAGCAACTATTTAAAATCTTATCTATAATTACATTTACTAAAAACAGTGTAAACTACGTAAATGAAACAACATATTTTACAGAGAACTATTACAACGGGTGATTCAGTCACTAGTTATTGGAATTCGTTTTTAGATGTTTACAGATTTTTTGGTCCTTCTAGTCTGGGTCCAGCCATATGGCGATTAATTTTGTAGCTGGGCCCATAAAACTGTCAGAAACTTTGTAGTTCATTTGTTTATATTTGTTAGATGTTTCTGTACTTTATTTATGTTAGTTAGTTTATTTTAAAACTTTTTTATATATACAGGTAAGTCGTAATTATTTTTGAAAACGACTTCCTAAAATTTGAGACATTAAAACATGATATGCTAAGGCAGATACACACTGGGAATACGTCTGTCGTGAAACGATACTTGGCCATTTTTGATTCGCGAAATATAGATGGCGATACTATACAGCAGGTTAAATATTATCAAAAAAAACCATGTTTTCTTATGTTTAAATCGTTTTATGTAAGTAACTATAAACGCGAATCAAAATCTAAAGCTGCAATTAGTTAGATGAATAACGTATCTACATTTTAAGCTTTCTTCCACTAACTTTTAATGAGCCGCAACCGCAAAAATAGGTTTTGAAAATGAATATTGCTATATTTTCTAGTTAATATAACGCATAACGCGCCGTAAATTCTCTTTTTGACACTAATTATTATTAATCATTATTTCATAACTTTTGTATTTTCAATAAAAAAAACTTATTTTGTGTCGAATAATCACCGTTCCGTTTATTATGACATGCCTGAATTCGTAAAATATTTCCCAATTTCAGGTGCACAAATAATTCAACTTTTTGGAGCCCACGCCAAAGACACTACATTCTTTTGAAAGCTTATAGTCTAAGGTAAAAAAGTCTATAACCGTTTTTCTTAATATTTGTTTGTTATAAAGTTACGAATTGTTTAACAATATTCTATTTTTCCACGTTTTTTTACTATTTGTCAAATTTTATTAACAACGGTTTTAAACTTCGGACTTTGGCAACTTCTGGACCATATAGTAGACACTTCAAGAAGTAATCCAGATTTTTTGAAAGCTTTATTTTTTAAAAACTAACTGTCTCAAGCTAACTAATGATAATAAGAAAATATACAATGTGGGCTTTCTCCGAACTCCTTTGTAATGTCTGTAAACGGTTCCATTTCTTTAATAACTAAAAACTGTCGCTTTTGTTTTCGTGTATGAAAGTGAAGCGAGATAAATCCATCTTCCTCCGCGTCCTAATGATTTCCCTTCCCCCACTACTCCCGCCGCCCACCGGCAACCCTGTATCAGTCCACGCATGAAACATTTATTTACGCTTGAAATGTTTTTGTTTCAATATTTTGCTGTTTGACCTTTCATCTATTTTTAAGTTTTTAGTGGATTTGTCTGTATTCTGAAACCTAGTATTCGTAAAAATGTATTTTTTGGCGCCAAAAATAAGAGAGCTAATTTTGTAAATTATCAATTAATCAAAGCGATTTATTCGATATGGTTTACCAAAGTATTTCCTGTTTAAAAGTTGTATTTTCGGAGATATTTTGTTATTTGAAAATTGTGGGGTACAACATTAATTTTTCATTAAGTATCATTCCCACTCACTGCTTTAATTTAATTTTGTATTTTGTATTTAAATTAAATTGTTTAGTATATAGTAATACGCGTAGTCATTCACAGTACCATTGTTAATTTAATTTATTTTTTAAGTTTTCTTAATTTTTTTTAGAACCTTACAAGTTGTCCAATGTTTTAAATTAAAAATATTAAATTAAGAAAAGCTATATAATATTATAACCTCCAAAATGTGACAATCTGTCAAAATGCAGTAGGATTTACTTTTAAAAGAAATTTAATGTCAGTTTTTGAAAAATATAGAAGTGAAAACAATTTCTATTACTAATTGTTATTAAAAATAGCAATTTTAATTATTTCACATACAATTTTATCAATTTCGGTCAAAATTCGCTTAAATACGCTTGCAGTGTGGGGACAGACCTTATACTCGTACTTCAATAATTTCTCTATTCAACAGTTAATACAGTTTTTCTATTATACTGTTGTAATATTTGTAATAGACCAAACATCCATACATTAATACCTGCTACTAATAAATTTTGGCAAAGAAAATTTCAAAAATTTTTATTGTTTTGTTTACATAATGTATTGAATTATATAAAACTTTAGTAAATAAGATTAGCGGGAAAGATATTTTTATAATTCAACAATCTAATAATAACAATGAATGTTTCAACATTAAACCTACTATCTAAGCTTTTACAATTTGATGTAATTTTTGCCAGTATTCCCGTACAAAACGATTATGGAGTCTTTTGTGTATTTAAAGATTTTACGTATCTTGCACAATATCACTTATTAGAGGTTACCCAAGGTCAGAGCAAGTCCAAGAGAAATTTGCGATAGGTGCTAGATGAGATTTGACACACTTATTCAACCTTAGAAAGTGAAATTAAATTAAAGAAGGTACCCTCATATCTTGGCGCACAATGCCCTTCGGCCTGGTCTTGCCGCTTGTCTCAATTTTAACGTAAAACCGCGAAAGTCTGTTCAATAATCTCTATCAAACTGTCATTGGCAAACACAGACTTGTGCCCACGTGCTATGCAAACAATTTCTGGCACATTGTTCCACAACATTATGTCTGTCCTCAAGTACTTTATTGCAGTATCACCATCGCCTAGTCTTTAATGTGCAGCTTGCATTGTTTGTTACAAATTTACAAGCGGTTGTCATAAAAAGCAATTCACGCTGTCATCATATTAATAGATGTCTGTGCTATTGTTCTATCGGTTTATCTCGAGATCTATGACTGCTATTAATTTCAATAATATTGCGTTTATTTTCAGAGAGCTTTTTGTATCCGGCGGTTCCACCACCAAGAGAACGTAATACGTAATATAACTTTAAATATAAGTAAGTAATATTATATTACGTAGGCTATTTATGTGGTGTTAATATTTCTTAATGATGAGAATATTTTTTAAAACTTATTTTATGTTTAATATCTAATTTATTTTATAAAACATGTTTACTCCGTATATCAACCGTTTGCTTCTGAGTTATGACTTACTAGCAACTCATATTCTATATTGGGCTTCTTTCGAATTCTTGGGCTTCTATTCTTTTCTATAAATATTTGTACTAGTCTGTATAAAATGTTTAGGAAAAGAAAAATTGGAAAATTCCTCGAAAAAATCTGAAATAGCTGAAAGTTTTTTTCTGGAATGGAATGAATGGAATTTTTATTACTGTGAAAAAGTGTATTGAAATTTGGACAGGACAACGTCTGTCGGGTCAGCTAGTTTTATAAATTACGTCACAAAAATTTCCCCTAAATACAAAATCATGTCCCACTTCTGAGTCTCTCCAGTGTCATACGTAACATGATTTAACAACAACAACAATAAGATTCAAGTGTTGCCAGAGGTAAGAACTATGTCTGCATCTGGCAATACTGTTGCTAACTTAACGTTTGTTGTTAAAACAGCCAAGAAATTAAGTGACTAAAATGCAAGTAACTTGTTATAAACACTGCAATAATTTTACACTATTTGCGTTCTATTTTTAAACCTCGTAAACGTCTAAACCCTAAGAGTTACAGCTTCGTCTATTTTGTTTATTTATGTAATTATAAATTTGTTATATTTTGCGAATTTAATTTAAAACACACAGTAAATAACTAACGACTACTTTGTGCACCAAATAATTCGAACTTGAACTTCCCGGGGACCACGGCTGTGCGTCCAACTGAATTAATTTATTACATCGTTCAGTTCTGTTATCGGAGGAGATGTTCCAACCGCTTCTAATTCATTTCACGTTTAAATTCTGTTATTCCATAACGTAATATAGTTAATTTCGTTAAATACGTTAATTAACCGTTAAAATTAACGTTGTGTTACAATGAAATTGTGACGTCATTTTTTACAGTCGGATTTTTTATAATTTTTATTAATATATCTGTTGATATTTTTTATTTTTTACATTATTTTATTTAAATATTAAATATTTATTATATTTTTTTAAATGTCTAAAGATAGGCGTCTCGCATGGATAAACTATTCTGGCCAATGAATAACAATGGGCCTGTGTCTTATGTCTTAACTTCTATAAAACTGTATAGTCCAAGATCCCAGGGATCACTTATATTCTATATCACTTATATTCTGATGAACCAAATGTGTAAGATTGAGTAGTGTTCCTGCTAACTTGACCAGGCGGCCATTTTCCAGGTATCAGGTAATCAAGGTTTATGTCTCACTCACTCTCATGCGTACGGATAATGTCCTCTCGCTCCTACCCATAGTGGAATTAAAATTGGGTCTAGGGGATGTTTCGTCCCTGGAATCGGTGTGTTCTCTTGTAAAACGTTTTAAAACAGTTGTCTTGTAATACCTTGTATTACCTTGCAGACACTGATAAAATAATTACTTAAACTCACTTATATTCTGATGGTCTTTTTATATATATATATATATATATATATATATATATATATATATATATATATATATATATATATATATATATATATATATATATATATATATATATGTTAACAAGAGACAGACTGTATCAATATATAGCACAGTTTTAAAGACATTAAATCATGGTTCACAACCCCACAATCTTAAAATAATAACCACAAACAAATATAGTACCGAAAATTATAAATAACATAATAGCCAGAAACAAGAAAAGCAAAATCTAAAAATAAAAAGTTGGCATATTTTTAGAAAAATATACTAAATCATCATATGCTATATATTTTCAATTTATCTAAAAACAACATCAAAGTAACGTTAACATGCCACTTTGATTTAAAAAAAAAATATATATATATATATATATATATATATATATATATATATATATACTAGCTGTCCCGGCCACGCGTTGCTGTGACTAACGTTTTTGTCATATTACATTACATAGCGCCATCTATTGAATATTTACTCAATCTAGTCAACAGATGTCGCCATCATCGTCGCCAGATGTCATAATAATAATTAATAGACAAATAATTTGCAATAAGATAATATTGCAATCATAAATTGAGATGTAAGCTATCCTATCTTTCAAGTTGGATCAAACTGCACACGGTGTACAAATTTGATTAAAATCGGTTAAGTAGTTTAGGAGTCCATCGCGGAGGAACAACGTGACACGTAATTTATATATATTAAGATATATATATATATATGCATAGGGTGTAGGGTGTAAGGTGCATCGATATCATGTTAACAAATAAACATATAAACATACAGCTGGAACATTGTATTAAAACTTTATATCTTTTTTACTAACCGGTCAAACAATCTAAAAAACAGTTAAATTTTTCCTGATCTATTTCTATACAATATATTAGTTTAAAAAAGAAATCTGCAGAATCATTCTCAAGATATACGTTAAAACGATGTTTTTGATACTTTGTAGATCTTCTGCATGTGCATACGCACGTTCATTATTAATATCTTGCTTCAGAGCTGGGCAAAACATTTGAAATTTTATAATTACATTAATTCCACTTACTTATATAAAAATCATATTTAAATTTTATAAAATTCTGGAGAAAATTGGTTTTACTAGTTACTTTTAAACTAAACAATTATCAAATAAACAATATTGGCGTAACTCACTAATAAATAAAAAAAAAATTAAATAATAGTTTTCGTAAAAGTTTAGCAAGTGCTTAATTCCAGCAAGCATACGTGGTCAGTTGTATGGAAAATTGATGTTTTAAATTAATTATATAAATCGTAAAATAATTATAATTATTACATCAGGGTATTAAGCTTCAATCCCACTCACTGTTTTGATATTTAATTTACTGTTTTTATCTAATATTTTATTTTAGATTTCAGGTTTTCAGAATAGACATTCCTAGTCACATTCCTGTTTTAATTTGAGTTTAGTTAATTCAGTTAGTGCGCATGCGTCTTTAGTAATATAAATTTTGACAGTTGGACTAAATTGAACGAAAAATAATTAAAATTGCTGTTTTTAATAATAATTAGTAATAGAAATTGTTTTTATTTCTTTATTTTTGATAAACTGACATTAAACTTCTTTTAAATATAAATTCTACTGCATTTTGACTGTCATATTTTGGAGGTTATAATATAATATAGTTTTTCATAATTTAATATTTTTTATTTAAAACATTGGACCTTGTAAGGTTCTTAAAAAACTAAGAAAACTTAAAAAATAAATTAAATTAAAAATGATACTGTGAATGTCTACGCGTACTGCCATGTGCTAAATAATTTAATTTAAATACAAAATTAAATTTGCATTAAAATTTGAATTAAATTAAAATTCTTCCAAAATTCCTCTTATTAAATTTGATTAACTGTATCACGTTATATCACGTTTATTTAACATTTAATATTAGAAAAATACATTTAAAATTAGAAAGGAAAATAGAAAACACAAGAGGTAGTAAGTTATAGTTTACAGGTAAGTTTTAAATAGAAATAAGTATATAAAAAGAGTTGTCTTTTTACGTAAAACTTTATCAGTATTTTAAGAAATATATAAGTAGTATTAGTTGCATTGTAGTTCAATAATTGGCCATGCAAATCAAGCAGCGCTAGTCGAAAGCTCACCTACCACTTCATTGTCACAAAGATTTGTCAAAAACACTTGAAATATAAAATTAAACTATTTTGCCACAATAGTTTTATATCGTTTCAATAATAAATAAAATAATATCACTTTTATTAGAGTCACAAAAAGTCAACACTATTAAAATTATCAAAAAAAAATGTCACTAAGTTTTTTGGTCAATAATTCGTTAAGCTTCAAGTTAAAACAACAGTTGAACGGTCGAGTTTCAGATTAGATTTGAAAGCAGACTAAAAGACGCCTCGGTAGCATCTACTGGTTAGTTTTAATAACTGATTAACAGCCGGTTAGCTGTTAGTCGTTACTCGGTGCCTACGATTTTCTCCATCGTCGAATTACCGAATTGCCGAATTCATAGGACGGCTGCAGGCCGTTGTCCCCACTTCTAATAATTTCTGGTATCCAATTGATATAGAATATTGTGGAGGTTATATTTAACTTAATGTGTGTAGGAACTACAAGATCTGTTTGACTAAAATTATTTATAAAAGTATAATACAATCGTACTCCATCCATCCTAAAATAGTTGGCACATTTGGAAAAATTATAAACAAATTTTAACATCATCTTGAACCAAAATATGAAATTTGGCAACTTATTTAGTACAAAGCTACAATTATTGTTATTTATAAGCATTATTTGGACATAAAATATTGATAGTATAAATAATTCAAAATTGTCATTTCTATAATGTATTTTATTTATTAGCGATGTTTCAAAGGACAATCATTAAAACTGTAATTGATACATCTTATACTGCTTTAAAATAAAATAGTCAGTTACTAAAACGTTGTCTATTTTATTACTTGTAATATAATGATATAATATATTTGTCTATAGTTAATATTTCATAATAAAATAATAAAAACAATAAAATTTCAATTTAAATCAAGATTAAACTTGGAGTTCAGTGAATAAAACACTTTAAAATGTTGAGGTCGCGCCATCTTTTCTTTTATATAAGAAATTGCATAGAAATCTCAAATGTCAGTGATGGTTACGGTTTTGACAACTATTGCATTTGACAACTATGCAAAACATATGCAATAATTCTATTTAATTCTGCTTACGTATACTAAAATTTATTACTAAAATGTTAACTATTTAGCAATAATATAAAATCGCTGACAAGACTAAATTTTGTGTGAAATTATACATCTAATTTGAAACTTAACCTTATTCCTTAACAACATTCAAAAATGGAAGAGACAATGATGCTTATATTGTTAGTTTTGGTTATGTTGATTGGATCTTATCTCGCAGGAAATATTCCATTAGTTGTTTCTATGTCCGAGGTATGTAATATAAAAATATAAATAAACAAAAACGTATTTTTCTAAATTGCATGTAAACACTTTATTTGAAGCATATGCTATATAACTATCATTACATTCTAATTCATGTTACTTTCACAATACTTCTGTTATGTATCATTTACGTATAATTAACGTACGTATCTTAACGTAATTACTACATAAAAGTTACATTTATGTTCTTGACTATAATTTCCCGTAAGACTTAATCATTTTTTTATACAGGATAAATTAAAAAAAGTAACAGTATTCGGAGCCGGTTTACTAGTTGGCACAGCACTCGCTGTTATTATTCCAGAGGGGATCAGATCTCTATTCAGTGAAACAACAATGCATATAGCACATAATACTAATGCTCATAATAGTAATTCCGTAGAAATGGAAGTCCATTCTGAACACATGGATGGTCATTCAGTTATTGGAATATCTTTAGTACTAGGTACATAATCTAAACATTATTCTGATCTATTTAAACGTGAATCTTCTGTAATCTCACCGTTATTCTTTGCAGGTTTTGTGTTCATGCTTCTAGTTGATCAGATTAGCTCTAGTGGAAATGAAAATAGGTCTCCATCGGAAAGAAATATAACGGCCACTATTGGTTTAGTTGTACATGCTGCAGGTAAACATACCTCTTGTCAATAATCTTAGTACTATTCCATTTAAACTTGTTTATACTCTCAATAAATTCTACTTTCAGTATAATATGTTTTAATTTTATAAATCCTCAGCTGACGGAGTTGCACTTGGTGCAGCAGCTACAACAAGTCATGCTGATGTAGAGATGATCGTATTTTTAGCAATAATGCTTCATAAAGCACCTGCCGCATTTGGGCTTGTTACATTTTTAATGCATGAGGGTATAGACAGGTAACAAACTTAATACAGAAAGTAAGAAAATCTCTTCAACTACATTATTTACATTTTCTATATTTACAGACAAAGAATAAGAAAACATTTGGCATTTTTCTCACTCTCCGCACCAGTATTAACACTTGTGACTTACTTTGGAATAGGTCAAGAAGGAAAAGAGACGCTTAGCTCCGTTAATGCAACAGGTACATAATTAAAAATATAGTTTTTTCTTAATGTTTTTAAATAAGAATATATATTCATAAACACTTTGACAATAACACATTATATTTGATTTAATAAATAAACATTTCTCTATAGTATAATTGTTTACTGAAGTTTTGTATTGTTTACGTAAACAATGTATAATCATATTTATGTTTTCTTGTTTCAGGTATTGCTATGCTGTTCTCAGCAGGAACATTTTTATATGTTGCCACTGTTCATGTCCTCCCAGAACTCACCCAAAAACCATCGACACATAGTCATTTACCTAGTGTAGATATGGGAAATAATACTCCTAAAGGTTTTTCAGGGTTAAAAAATTCAGAATTATTAATATTAATAATAGGCGCTCTTACTCCACTTTTATTAACTGTGGGACATCATCATTAGTTAGTAAATTTTACCAATGTGTACGTGGCCAAAATTTTATCTAATATATAAGTTCGGCAAACGATTATTTTTTTTTACATTCCATTTTTTTTTTTATTGAAACAAATATTTATTTAAATGACTTTGTAATAAACATTCGCACAATGAAGTATGGTATTGTACACTATTCGTTCGTGTATGTTTGGTAAATATAATATTTAAGAATATTAAATAACTAATTAAGAATATTGCAAAACTGCAGCATTAGACTTGATGTTAATATTTTCTCCTGTTTTTTATAACTTATTTTTTGTCCATATATTGAGCTATTTTTTTTATATATATAATATATATATATATATATATTCCAGCTTTTGAAAATAAATATTTTGTAAGTAAATAATATTCTTTGTTAAACAACTAACGTCGTTTGTTATTTATCTCAACATGTCGCAATAAGTCTTAAAGAAACATATAAGACGTTTATTTATTGTTTAAAGATCTGAACTAAAACCAATTGAAACGCAATAATGATTACAAATGACAAAGCTGTACTTACGATGAAAACTACAATTGATACAGTCTTCAACTGTATGGGTGCAAGTTTATCCAATTAAATCAAGACTAAAAAATAGGTCACTTGAAAAGAATGAAATTTGGAAGAATGTTTATGGGATAAAGTTTGCACAGTGGCGGCGATTCTGATTACAGTTGATTACAATCAGTATATATAATTATTTTAAAAAATAATCTCGTTTAATTTAATCATGAAACTAGTCTAAACTAGGTATGGCGATTTCTTAATCGATTCGAATCGAAGTCTAAAGAATCGTTTCAGAAAAAAATCGAAGTCTAGAAGATCGATTTCTTAAAAATACAAACCTTTCTTATAGTTAAATAATATTTATTATAGAATAAAATAATTATAATTCTTAATATTTCATGTCAAGCTTATAATAAATGTAAATAATTGTATTTAATTGTTTTGTAATTCTTACAAAAAGAAATCGAATTTCGATTCACGAAATCTATCCGTTGTTCAAAATCGATTTAAAAAAAGCGATTTTTTAGACTCAAACAATCGATCTGAGATCGCCATTCCTATTCTGAACTCAACAGAGGTTTATTTAAGTGAAGGCGCGCGCCTGTAGCCCTGCAAAATTTATATTATGACTAGATATAATTATTTACGCATGACAGCTGAATAAAAAAAGTTAATATAAAGTGGAAAGCAATTGTGACTAAATACAACTGATTTCGCAGCATCAGACCTAAAAATAAAAAGATCATATTATCAGATCCTACTATTCGTTCAAAGCTTAGTGATTATTATTTATTTAAAAATATGGTTAACATGTATTTCATTTTCCGGGTCTTCATGGACTTAAATCCACAACTGAAAGCATAGTTTCTAATAGACACAATCTTTAATATATATCAAACTTTAATCTTTCGATTCAAGTTGGTAATTAGCTATTAAGGCTATTATAGTATGACGCTATGGGTATGTGCAAAGAATGACTAAGATGGTTTTCTCATTTAACAAGATGCTATAGCTGAAACAGAATATTTATGATCAAAAACTGGATGTTGAAATAATTATAATAATTGTTCATAACCTCAAATGTGATACTGAATTATTTTCACGCATAGAGAGCTAAAAAAAAAGCAATATCTACTTTAATATTATTAGATTAGTATTATCATTTACTATCTTAATATACATATTTTAAACTTTCACAAATTAATAGATAAAGAACTAACTGTTCCAGGTTTATGTGTTTATATTTTTTATTATAAGGGTATATTTATATTGTATATAATCGTATAATAATATGTGTATTGTAAGACAATTAAAATTAATTTTATTAAACATTTCTTTTTTAATTGAAATATTTTTGTTTCCAAATAGTAAAATTACTATTGGTAGGTAGTGGTAGGTAGATATTATATTTTTATTTATTTTGTATATAATTTAATATATTTTATCATTAAAATTATTAATAACAAAAGTATTTTAAATGCCGTGCGTTTTTTGTTTCAACATTTTCCGTTGATGGAGCTACTCTCATATATTTTTTTTATCATTCGTGTAAGTATCGGGATTTCTCGTGAAGTGTTCGTATCTAGGAAAGATATATACATCGCGTCCATTTTGCTTCGCCATGATGGAATTGTCGGACATGTTTGGACGCCATATTTAGTCAGACATATTTTATAAACATTTTCGCGTAAATTTCAAATATTTCGGCCTCATAATAGTGAAAAATTGTTTTTTAAGTTTAGCGGAAAAGTTTTGTACAGTGATATAATTCAGTTTTTCACGCTTGCCGGAAAAAAACTACATACAATTTTATAGCATTCGTTGCTGGCAGTAACAAAATAAGGTAAAATTATTTTATGGAATATTCCTATTATTAAAGCTGTGTTTGGCGGGATTTTAAACTATAGATTTAAATTGATAGTTTACTAAAAAATCTGGTCATAATTAATGTAATTAATTTGTGTCTATTTTCTAAATGTCATTCGTATTTTGGCATGTTCTTTCAAGGGTATATTATGAGTGCTAAATGCAAACATAATTTTACGTTTTGTCATAGTATGTTCAAACGTGCGTTTCAATGTGTGATGTTATTTACAATAAACAATCATTTAATTCAACTATAAGTTATGAATTATTAAAATTATTACTTTATTTAAATTAACGTTGCAATGCAAATAACTAATTTGTGAAAAAAATACCCGATAAACGTTCTAGCGTAATTTTATTTTACATTACGCATGTTGAATGTTATAGCTAGGATATAGATACACATCCAGTTAAATGATTACTTATACTCTGTCAAATCAATTATTAATAAGATGACAGATAAACAAAATAAAATGATTTGATCATATTATACATAACAATTTTTCAACATTATTAGCTTTAAAATAAAAATGAAACAAATTATTTCTACATATACAAAACAAGAAAACTGGAGTTTCTACACATTTATAAAAAAGTTTGTATAATTATTTAATTACTTAGTTTATGGAAATAAAATACTGCATTCTTTTTTAATAGCGGTCCTCAATCCTCATTATCATATATATATTTCTCTTGTTAACTGTCAGCATATATGCAAAATATAACCTACTTTCTTACTATAGCTTCTTTTTTTAATATATACATGTCAAATTATTAACGCACAGATTATGTTCAACAACATAATTTTACTGGTGTAAATTTCACTTACAAGTTCATCATATAGTTTGGGTGTGATAGTTGATAAGATATCAAAATTTAATTTAAATTGTTTCTACATATGTATTACATATTCATTTTGTGTTATGCGTTCTAGATGTTAAATTTGTTTATATTTGTAGATGTCGCTGCACCAAGACATTATGTGTGAGGTGGAAATCTCCGACAGCATGGTAGAAGTGGTCGATTCTGAACATTACGATGATATGGAGGGTGGTGTTCATTATGAACAACATTATGATGTAAATGATGATCAATATGAAGAAGTTACATGTGAGACTGAAGACTCACAAGGATTGCTAATGCAACATATGGAAGAAGGAGCGGAATATGAAGATGGTAACACATTTATAAGGATTACACTTGCTCCTTGTTAAACACAGGAAGCAACTCACATTACATGAACTATATTTTTACAGACTAAAATCTCTTTCAAAGTAATAAATGTGTTTACAAACTTTTTGTCATCTTGTTGACGTATTTAGTTGTGCAAGCCATCATTCACTTGGTGGACAGTTTAAAATGAAACTGAGAGTGAAAACTGAAGTTTATTCTAATTTTTTTTACAGCCAAAGACGAGGTAATTCTTCAGGGACATGAGCAAGATCTGCAAGGTCATGAGGAAGTTCTTGATGCTTCAGGACATCCACTTTGCGTCTATGGAGTTGGAGATGTAACACTAGGCAATGAAATTTATATAGAGTCATCACCAGGACCCTCAAGGTAGTTTTAAGTCTAAATTGTCTGTAAACTAGGTATTTTAGTGTAGAATATATTCCTTTTTAATTATATTAATTAGGAATAATGTAGAAATAATCCTTATAGGAAAAGAAAGTCCAATACAAAACGTAGTATTATTAGCAGAGTTCGTGGCGGAGGGGACCTTATGGCTCTTGGGAATCATGAAGCATTGTCATCAGGAGAAGGCATGTCTCAAACACGAGTGCGTAAGTGGGAACAGAAACAAGTGCAAATCAAAACAATGGAAGGAGAATTTAGTGTCACAATGTGGGCTTCTGGAACAGATGATGGTAAGTGTATTATACCTGCTGCACCTTTTTCCTTCTTTCTGTATTTTATCACGTGTATTTCATTATTTTTAGACGAAGGATCAAATCCAGAACCAGATCCGGATTATACGGAATATATGACTGGTAAAAAACTATCAAGTGATGGGGTTCCTGGTTTAGATTTATCAGATCCTAAACAATTAGCTGAATTTGCAAGACCCGGACACAAGGTTAAAGTAAAAAAGGAACAACCAGATGCTCTAGATAGAACGATAGGTAATTATTGAAAATAATTGAAATATAAAATGGTACCTTTCCTGATTATAAAATGGTTTCAATCAAATTTCAGCTTGTCCACATAAAGGGTGCTCTAAAATGTTTCGTGATAATTCTGCAATGCGAAAACACTTGCACACGCATGGTCCACGTGTTCACGTTTGTGCTGAGTGTGGTAGGTTCAAGCTTCACCTTAAATAATAACCCAAATTTAATACTCGATAAATCCACGTATTAAAAAAATTATGCATTTATTTACAGGCAAAGCATTTGTAGAAAGTTCTAAATTAAAACGGCATCAGCTTGTACACACGGGAGAAAAACCTTTCCAATGTACATTTGAAGGATGTGGAAAAAGATTTTCATTAGATTTCAATTTAAGGTAGGAAACTAATAGTATTTTACAAATATTAGCCTTTTCGTAGATAATTTTTAGTTTGTTAATTCATTCATAATTATTGCAGAACACATGTTAGAATACATACTGGAGATCGTCCGTATGTGTGTCCTTTTGATGGCTGCAATAAAAAATTCGCACAGTCAACAAATCTAAAGTCTCACATACTCACACATGCCAAAGCCAAGTAAACTAAAACTTAAATGTTATTTCCATAAGTGTAAGGAGAAAGTTTAATCGTGTTATGAACTTGTTAGGTCCCGCAATGCCATAGGAAGGAACGCTGTCACCATGCCTAGTATGGGAATCCAATCTCCTCAATATGTGCAGGTTGAAGTCTCTGATATGGATCAACAGTATATTGTGTACGCTGACTAGTCCATGGCAACCTCTTATATCAAGAGCATTGAAACTACTGGAAGTTTGTTATGTATTCAGTAAATTGAAATGTGGTATACATATATAACATAACTCTGGATCATATCATAAATGATCCCGATTACAATTTACAGTTTTTTCTTCTTTTTATATATATGAACTTATTACCTATAATTACTATCTCCTTATATTTATAGAAAAATTTTAATTTTTATAAATATCCAATTATTAGTTTTAAGAATAATTATTTTATGAATAATACTATTTGTTATATTAAAATATTACGAAGTAATAGTGATTTGTCTATTATATAATATAAGCCAGTATAAGTTTAAATTAAAGCTAAAAAAAACATTTTAATTTTGTTTCATAATTACTTTTTAAACCAATTAATATCGTTATACATAGTAGTGTTATAATAATAATAAGGACGTGTATAAAAATGGTGTAAAATAAATGTATTTCTTTATCAAAATCAATAGTCGTTAAAATTTTTATCGGCATTTACATTCATTAAACAAAACAAACAATAGTACGTAATCGGTTTAACGCAAATCAGTAATTTTTGCCTAATTAAATATACAGGTAATTAACATTTGTTTGGATGCTTGTTACCATGGTAACTTACTATAGAGAAACTTATATTCTTGTCATTTCACTTTTATGATTGATAAGGCTTTCAGTTGAATAGCCAATTAATGACACTTAATTATATAGTTAAATATTTTTCCTCGTAAATATATAAATTGCAATAGGTCGGTATATACAGAAAATAGGTATTAAATGAAATCTTAAAGGTTTTATATATTAATAATCTCTTGAATAATATAATATTTGGTATTTAAAATTTTAATATTATATCGTTTTTCATTTGTTTTTTTACTGTGCAAACAGCAATTTTACGTTACAAATATTAAACGATAAATATAATAGGTCCTCCTCATCCCTCATGATGTCATCAGAAAATATAGGAGAAATATCAAATTTGTTAACTGCAGACATAACATTTTACAAAAATGAGCAGAGTATTTTAAGGACTGAAATTATGAAACTTGTTGAAGAAAACAAAGAAATGGGTTTGAAACTGGAATTAATGAACAAGAAATGTTGGAGTTCAGCAAATATGGAAGCAGAGATTGAAGAAAGGGATGGAATTATTGCTAACTTAAAACAGCAAATATATCTAGCTGTAAAGGAGAAAGAGTCTTTAAATAACATGTGGATTCATGCGAATAAAACAGTAGAGATCATGGAAAATGATTTAAAAAATATGGAAGAAAAAGGATTTTCCAGTGCAGAGTCTAATATCATTAAAAAAGAATATGCCACAATTATCAACGTCTTAGAAATGAAAATTGTGGAGTATAAGGAAAAGTATTTAATGCAACAAACTGCTACGCAGGAAGCTGAAACTAAAGTAAGGCATTTAACATCGAGACTTGAAGAGTTATCGGATCAATCTGAAAGAATACAACGACAAATGTCGAGTGATATTTTGGCAATCACAGAAAAATCAAAGCAATTGGAAAAGGAATTGAATACACTACGTGATAGTCACAGAGATTTGGAGGAAGCATTGGAACAATGTCAATTAACAATCAAAAGAATTGAAGCTCGCGAAGAAGAGTCAAAAATTGCGTCATTAAACGCAATTCAATTAGCAGAAAACGGACGACTCCAGTTAGAAGAAGTATTACAGAGAGAAAAGTATACAATTGAAGAACAAAACACAATGCGAAATGCTCTTACTTCGTTGATATCGGAATCGGAAGAAAAGGTAAAAATTCAAGTTGAGGACATTAAACAGTTATACCATGAAAGTAATCAAAAACTTATTCTTAATATAAAAAAACTTGAACTTGATCTTGAAGAAAAAGAACACGCTCTAGAGAAATCTCTTCGAATGGAAGAGCATCTTCGAACTGAATTAAACGAAGTAAGAGATTTAACGGAACATAATTTTAGTAATAAGGTTTTAGAACTAGAAAACAAATTTGAAGATACATTTCAGAAGCTTATTCTATCTGAAAGAATGTGTTCTCAGTTATCGTGTGATAAGGAAGCTATGAGGCAAGATGTCAAACGAATGATGGAGGGATTCGAATTAGACTTAGTAACCAGAGATAAAGCCACTCAGCTTCTCATTGCAGATCTTAAAACATTAAGAACGCATTTAACACTAACCGAAGAAAACGAAAAACACTTAAAATATGTAGTGAGTAAATTAGAAGAGAACAATAATAAAACTGAAGAGGCTGCGTATAAGACAATCTGTGATTTACAAAAGCAATTAAATAATCAACAGTTACTGAACAATAAATGGAAAACTAGCATACGGGAAATTGTTGAAAAGTTGCAGTGTAGAATAACGGAGCAACGCAATGATAATCATTTACTTAAGAAATTGAATAAAGAGTTAATGAAAGAAATTGAACAGTGCAAAGTAACCGAAGCTGAGAAATTAAATTGAATCTAAGAAACAAGTGAAAAAAACTGGAAGACAATTATGTTTTAATTAATTTTCTTTTGTAAGAAATATTTCTTTTTGTAAAATAAAGATATTCCTTATAAAGATTGTTTGAAACCAATAATACTTTTTCTAAGTAAAATGTTATTAATTATTTTTTGTTATAAATTTCATTAATTAATACTTTAATATTTAATGAGCAATTAAATTATTATTTTTTGTTGAACGTGTTTTGAATTAAATTAGGATGTGCTGCCATCTACCTTCGTGTTAAGAGAATAGTCCCGCAGATGTGATGTATGTGTGCGTGTGTGTGTGTATAAGAAAGAAAAAATTCAAGATCAAATGTAAAATGGCGTCTGTGTTTTATTTAATTGTGTAAAAATTAAAATAAAATGAAAATATGACTTTATAAAATCGCATATAATAAAAATTGGATAACTTATCATGTGCAATATTACATAGGTGCTACATTTACACGGACAATGCTGCAATATCTTGCCGTTTTACATTGTAAAATGGTTCAGGCCGTGACAGTTTATGGAAAAACAAAACATGGCGCTACAAAACGATATGCAACATTTGTGATTTAATTAAACTGGAAAAATGTTTTCCGGATCTAGTGCGAGTGATTCGCACACGTATGATTTTGAAAAAGAAGATAATGCCATCAAATGGCGAGGAGTTTTTGTACCATCCCTGCGGAAAGTATGTTATATTTTAACTTTGGATATTCCTCTTCTGTCTTCTTGATCTCTATAGAAGCTCCAATATTAATGTCAATGATTTTTACTTGTTTTTGTAAATTTATATAATTTTAACCTGTCAATCTTCTGAGGAGGATGAGTACGTTTTTTTTGTATTACTTCGATTATTTGGCCCTAGTGAATTCTTTTATTACTACATTTTTGATAGCTTAGTGTTTTTGTTATGAATAGGTAGTGATGTATGTCTATTCATATCGTTTTTAGGTACTGGAACAAGTACATCCGTCTTTATCGGCTGGAGACGATGCACTTCACTATGTTGAAGGACTTTGTTTACGTCTCCTAGCTATGCTTTGTGCAAAACCTCCACCACACACAGTTCAGGTATGTTTATTACCATACATAAGTATATTACATTATTGAAAACATAATATAAATTCATTTTCGCATTCCAGGATATTGAGGAACGTGTGCGAAGGACTTTTCCTACACCAATTGATAAATGGGCTCTTCAAGATGCAAAAGATGCTCTCGATAAATCTAAAAAGAAAAAGTCTGTTTTACCAGTCGATCGAGTTCATAATATGCTTCAAAAAGTAAGTAGTAGATCATTCCCACTAAACTAATTTATTTTTATAAAGATATATGATTTGATTAAATTAATAATAATTGGTTTTCAGGATTTACTCCAGTATAAAATTGATGGCAATGTTACCCTCTTTCTTGTTGCTGTATTAGAATATATCTCTGCTGATATATTAAAATTAGCTGGAAATTATGTTAAAAATATTAGACATGTAGAAATTTCAAAAGAAGACATTAAAATAGCGATGTGCGCTGACAAGGTTAGTCTTTTTTATATTAACATTTTTATACGTAGTAATAATATTTCTGGGGCTTAGAAATATTCTTCGTTTAACTATAAAATATATATATATATATAGAAAATAAAATGAAAAAGTATTATTGTTTTAAAATATAAATTGTGTTAGTTTATAAAATATTTTGCAAATAACTTATGCTTCTTTCATGCGTCCATTTTGCAGGTGGTATGTACATTTAACATTTTATTTTAAATTTTCTTTTTGTTATAAAATTACTTTAATTTTTGTATTTTATCATACATTTCTTCATGTCGCATGCCACTTCTTTTTATTGTATTTTAATGATTTTTTTTATATGATCGTTGTTTTGATTATATATTCATAAGATATTTAAGAACATGAAATATATATATTATCTTGTTTTCTCTTTATTTTTTAAGTTGCGCTTGATTTTTAAGTGTAATGTATTTATTTCATTATTTATTTATTTGGTATACAGTGAAAAAAATTTTTTTTGCAAATATTCTTAATGGGCATGGAGAATAGCATGAGTTTGGAAAAGAAGTCCAAACAAAAATGAAAATAATATGGTGTTATGAATCTATATATTGTAGTCTAAACTACTAAATGTCCAATCGAATGGCGAACAGAAGTATCTAAATTAAAAATTAAAATCGTAAATGATTTAACAAATTTTAATACAATTTTTCACCAGCTCTGTAAATACTAAAACACAGACTATACTAATATATCTTAAAAATCCATTAAATTCGAATGTTCAATTAACTCCAGGAATATAAATTTAATATCTTATCTTCTGTTTTAATTTGATTAGACATATGAATATGAAACATTGCCTAAGGACGGTCTATGATAAAGAAATGTAAATATGTACATACTATAGTAGAATCCTCATTGAACCTAATTAATTTATTAAAATGTTTATATCCGTATGTAACACACAATTATTAATTTTCTTCAGGTTCTTATGGATATGTTTTATCAAGACGACAGTGTCACCCCAGCACCTTCACCAAGACCAGCAACACCCAGGACGAGTCTCACCTATGAAGAAGTAGTCAAAGAATTGATACATGAAGAAAAACAATACCTCCGAGATCTTCATATGATTATTAAAGTATTTCGAGAGGAATTAGGAAAGTTAGTTACAGATAATAAGGTATGTTTGGCGAAATTAAATGTTGCTTTTAGATAGCAATTTCTATTTTATTAATGTTGTTATTATTTTATTGCAGGATCTTGATGCAATGTTTTCTAATATAATGGATATATATGAAGTAACAGTAACACTATTAGGATCTCTAGAAGATGTTATTGAAATGTCCCAAGAACAACAAACACCGTGTATAGGAAGTTGCTTTGAAGGTACATAATAATTTTCACAAATTTTTCGTATATTTATGTGTTGAATACGTATCTTATATTACTAATATTGTAGAATTGGCTGAAGCTGCTGAATTTGATGTTTATATTAAATATGCAAGAGATGTTACATCTCTACAAGCTAAAGATGCTCTTACAAGACTTATGAGTAAACCAGAGGTACATCTTTGAAAGTGTTTGCTTTTGCAATTATATAAAAATTTCTGCAATGCGTTTTATTATTTATGCTTTTAGGTGAGTCACTCTTTAAGTACAGCTGGTCATGGTTTTCGAGAAGCAGTTAAATACTATTTACCCAAACTTCTTCTTGGCCCAATATGGCACGGATTTGTTTATTTTGATTATATAAAATTTTTATTGAAATTATCTCCGGTAAATGAAGATAAGGAAAGCTTAGAACAGGTGCAAGGTTTACTTCGGCCTTTGCAAATGGACTTACAAGAAACAGTTCAAGGACTGCCAAAGAGGTAATAATTTGAACAAAAAAAACAATTTGTTGGAAGTATATCTTTATTAATTAAAAATTTTCCATTTTTATTCAGGGATTGTGTTGTAATGAATCATGGTCGTGCCAGAAGACAATTGGCATTAGAAAAGACAGCAGAACTTCAAAGATGTGTTGATAATTGGGAGCCAAAAGATGTGGGGCAATGTTGTAACGAATTTATTAGAGGTGGGTGAATAGTTATATTTTAAATGAATTTAAATCAAATGAGTTGATCACATAATGTTACATTTTTTAATCTATTTTCAGAGGATACCTTAGCTAAGTTGGGCTCAGGACGCAGATTAACTGAAAGAAAAGTATTTTTGTTTGATGGATTATTAGTATTGTGTAAATCGAATGCGAAACGCCAAAGTAGTGTAGTGAATACAAGTTCTTATGAATTTCGACTTAAAGAGAGATTTTTTATGAGAAAAGTAGAAATTATCGATCGACCTGATACGGATGGTTAGTATTGAAAAGAGTTTTAGGATGTTGTATTTTGCTCAAGATTATATTAATAATTTAATTGTTTTCAGAATTGAAAAACGCGTTTGAAATATCACCTAGAGTTCAACCTGCTGTTGTATTGATAGCTAATAATGCACAACACAAAAACGACTGGATGGCGGATTTAGTTATGCTAAATACAAAATCAATGCTTGAAAGGACTTTGGACAGGTAAAAATATTAAAGTTTTGATTAAAAATAATTTGTAATTTCTATTCATTGGTTCAGGTAAATAAGTTGAAAAAATAAATATCTATTACAGTATTCTTTTGGATATTGAAAAGAAACATCCTCTACGATTACCAAGTCCAGAAATCTATAGATTTGCTATACCAGATTCAAGTGAAAATATTGTACTGGAACAACGAGAGAGTGCAGGTGTTCCTTTAATAAAGGTTTGCAAATATCCATATCTATTATTACTAATTTACATCTATCTTTTAATTTCCTATTTAATATGAACTAACTGGTTATTTTTTTGCAGGGTGCTACTTTATGTAAATTAGTAGAGAGACTAACCTACCATATTTATGCGGATCCAATGTTTGTACGCACATTTCTCACAACATACAGATCTTTTTGTAGTCCAACAGACTTACTGACTTTGTTGATTGAAAGATTTGAAATACCGGAGCCAAGTCTCGTTTATGACTGTGCAGGTATTTAAAGAAGAAATATGTACAACTAGGTGGAGACTTTTGAAATAAAATTATGTTTTATTGATGAGTGTTATTATTTTAGATAAATCTGACTTTTTTATGGAGTCTGATAAAATACATAAAAATGCCCAAAGAGAAGATTGGAAAAGATACAGGAAAGAATATTGTCAACCTGTTCAGTTCAGGTAGTTATGAAACAGTAGTTAGTAGTTAGGTTTTAATGAATAAATGCATGGTGTTTTAATAAATTATTTTATAGGGTGCTGAATGTCTTGCGACACTGGGTAGATCATCACTTTTACGACTTTGAAAGGGACTTTTCTTTATTGGAAAAGCTCTTAGCATTTCTTGAATCTGTTAATGGAAAATCAATGCGAAAATGGGTGGATTCTGTTTTGAAAATAGTTCAGCGTAAAAGCGATCCATCTGAATCAACACGACCTATTACATTTGCATTTGATAGAAGTCCACCTGCTTCTGAATGGCATTTAACACAAGATGAAAATGAATTTAATATCTTAACACTGCATCCAATTGAAATTGCCAGACAATTGACATTGTTAGAATTCGAGTTATACAAGACTGTAAGTAATATTCTTGCATGAGTTTGTGTGAATTTGAGAGAATGTGGAAAAAATTGGATTGATATTTTAGATGAGCAAGGATATGTGGTAAATATTATTTCGAAAATGATTTAATTGATTTGAATTTTAACATATTTTAATATTAATAATTTTAGGTCAAGCCCTCAGAGTTAGTTGGATCAGTTTGGACAAAGAAAAATAAAGAAACTACTAGTCCAAACTTACTACGAATTATTAAACATACGACAAATGTAAGTATTATGGAGATAAACGTGGTAAGGAAAGTCGAATTGCAAAGAATATAATACAATTTTGCTTTTAGTTTACACGGTGGCTAGAAAAAACTATCGTAGAAGCAGAAAACTTCGAAGAGAGGGTTGCAGTCATTTCCCGGGCTATTGAGATTATGATGGTTCTTCATGAGCTTAATAATTTCAATGGAGTTTTAGCTGTTGTTTCAGCAATGGGAAGCGCCTCTGTATTTAGATTGAAGTGGTCATTCCAATCCATCACAGCACGAAGTGAGAAATTTCTAGAGGAGTGTCGCGATTTAAATAATGATCATTTTCGGAAATATCAAGAAAAGTTAAGATCTATAAATCCTCCGTGTGTGCCATTTTTGGGAATGTATCTTACGAACATTTTACATATAGAAGAAGGAAATTCAGATTTTTTGCCCAATTCGGAACTTATTAATTTTTCTAAACGTAAGAAAGTGGCTGAAATTACAGGAGAGATACAGCAATATCAGAATCAGCCATACTGTTTGTGCGTGGAACCAAAAATTAGAGTAAGCTGCATTGTTACATGTTATATTTCCATTAAGAATACATTTTCTGTAGCATTCTTGTTATTTGCAGCATTTCTTAGAAAATTTAGATCCTTTTCCTGGGAAAACTGATACAGAAATTTCTAATTACCTTTATTCAAAAAGTTTGAAGGTTGAACCACGAGGCTGTCGAGCACCACCCAGATTTGTATGTACTCTGTGTTATATTTATGTCTGGGAATAGCTTGACTTATTATGTAGAGATTACATTACTTTTCCAATATCATTTTATTTAAATGTTTGAACATTACAATTTCAGAGTAGAAAATGGCCAGAGTTACATTTAAAATCGCCTGGAATTAAAGCCCGTAGACATCATGCTCCTCCGTTATTAGGTCATTCGGCCGCTAGTCTCCGTCACGGTTCATCAGTATCTTCTGTGATTCCCCCGGTATCTGATGGTGAAGGTACTCCTCCCCATCTAGTTCAAGATCACAGCGTATTCGCTCATGTTGCTCTATCAACAGGTATATATCAATTCATGTTCATATTTATTTTACATAGTTTGGAAAGTGAATTTTATTTGCTAATTGCTAAAAGTAAATGTGTTCTTACAGGAGGAAATCAATTGAGCCCTACAATGTCTTCTCATATGTCCCAATCCCAATCCACACTTTCCATTATATCTCAGGTAACTAATTCGTCATTTGTTGACTCAGATTCGAATGTGGTTCCTTGTATTCCTAGCAGATCTAACAGCATCGCATCAATAATAGAAAAGAATCCTACAGTAACAAGTCCTAGAATGATTAATCCTATTTGTACTAGTTCCATAAATTCAACATTTAATAACATAGAACGTCCAGTCATAGTCAGTCCAAGAAATCAACCCTCCATTATTAGTGACGATATTATCGTTGATAATCAACCACCCACTATAAGTCCTAGATTAAATATAAATCATACTTTTGGAAATATTTCAAATATAGAAAAATCCAGCTTAGATATAAATCGGTCTAATCAACCACCAGTGATCTCACCCAGGCCTGAGTCTACCTTACCTAGGCCAGTTGATAAACCCCCAATAGTATCCCCTCGCAATTTTAATACCAATGACAATAGAAATAATATACAAAATCCACCAATTATAAGTCCGCGTACAAATATCAATAGTGATATTAAATTAACTGATAAAGTTGTTGAAGCTTTAAATACAGAAGCTATATCTGAATTACATCCATCAAGTCCTAAAATTATAAATAACAGTATTGAAAATGTATTTTATCCAGATTTTGGGCCGGTTCCCATTTCTCCACATGTGAATGTACCTAATCCTCATATGTTTACTAATTGCAATAGTTCTACAAATAATTTCCAATATTTAGGTGAATCAACTAGTCCAAATTTTATAAATCATTCAAATCAACAGACGTCTGAAAGTCAAGTATCTAATATTACGTATGTCAGCTCTGTTAGTAATACTAAGTTATTGAATTCTAATAATAGTAATATATTATCCACGTTTACCTCACATAACAATACTTCGATTGTTACAAACGCTCTGCCTAACACCCCACCCCCTCTTCCTCCAAGAAATCGACGGAAGGATTCCGCAGATATTTCCTCTCCACAACAGGTAACATTTATTTTTCTAAAGCAAACTATTTATACTTAGTTACTTACATGCAGTGAGAATGAGGAAGACAAAGCGATTTCTTGTGGCATGATTATTTACTGAATACTACTTTATTTTATTGAATCTTTATTTGAGTTATATTTATGTGTTCGTTTTATTCTAGCTGCGGCAAGCTCCAGACGCTCCTATTTTACCACCACGTGATTCTAGTCCTCCACCTCTTCCACCTCGGAATCCTATTTCCCACCCACAAAATCCTGCAGTTATGTATGGATCGAATTGGTCACTGTTGCAACCAAATTTAACTCAACAAAATCTGGCTCATCATAATATGGTACTCCAAACAAAGGAACTAAGTTTTCAAACAGCCACTTTCACCAGTGCAACTTTAACAAAAGATAATTTAACTCAACATAATTTAAATTCCAATCAGTTTGCTTCTTTAAGGGAGTCTAATTCCAATTTGGCGTATAATGCTAATATGAATACTTTTCATCAAAATTTAACTAATTCCTATCCTGCTCCATCTCTGCCCATGCAGCATACGTTACCCCGTCTTAACCCTACACATACAAGTACGATATTAATGCGACGAAACTCAGCACTTGAACCAGGAAACATGGCCACGAAGAAATCGGCGATTGCTCAAGTTGATCCACCAAGTGTTCCAATTCCAACGAGGAAACACGCGCCAATGAATGGTCCATTGCCAAGGTAATTAGATTTATTGTATTACATAGGGATTATTTTTAAATAATAAAGTAGAAACTACATCTCATTATAAAGTATCCTAATGCGAAACAATTCTAACATGCAAATATTACTAAAAAGTCGACAACAACCTAACTTAAGTACATATAATGTACCATACACATACATGCGACATCAAATATTTGTTGTAAGAAGTTGTACAACACGTCCACACTAGTGCGACATGTAACTTAATACGTCAGAAGCTTTCGTATTTCGAACGAATTCCTACAACCTGCTTTAGAAAAAAATATGGTTATAAAACAAATGTAATAAAACTCAGTTTTTTAACAATAGACCATTGTTGGCAACGTTTGACAAGGGTCTATTGTTCAGCGCGGGTAAGCAGAAAACCCATTGCACGAGTATACAGCGGTATCTCCTTTTATAAATTCAATACGTCCGTGAATACTTTATTTATTTTATTGTTTTTGATATTAAATATAGAATCTTGTCATGTCGGAAGGCTCAGTTTCATATACCATGGGACCTATTCCTAACTCTTGCGAATAATGACCGTGATTGAACAGATCTGATTTATATGAATAAAACATTTTACGAATCATTTTTAAAAGAGTATTTCTGAACTATAATAATAATTAATAATAAAATTCAAGAATAGTACAGGAATACTCTTTTAAAAGTGATTCGTAAAATGTTTCATTCATATAAATCAGATCTGTTCGATCTCGATTATTGTTCGCAAGACTCAGAAATAGGGCCCTAAGTGTGATAATGAAGATGTTCTGATGGTAGCGGATGTTTGTGTGATAATAAGTAGGAGATTATCGCGCAAACGGAGACGCTCTACCTAGTCTACGTTCGTCCTAGTCTACAAAGGAAAAAGGATTATGGTGGAAATAATAACTGATTTAATAATATCTGATCATCTCGATGGAGAACTACGGACTGATATAATTTTCGATTAAAATTACGCAAATTTCATTTGTCCATTTAAACACCATTTTAAATTATTTTTATTTATTTTCTAAACACAACTCTCACGTCTATCTACACTGAAATTATAGTAAAGACAGAGTACCCGACCCATTTGTTCGAGACCATATTCAAATTCTCTTTGATAAAGACCTACTTCGTTTTGAAACATTTTTGTTTCATAAAAATACTACCTAGAATTTTAAAAAATAGCCAAAGTAAGGGTTTTATTAGTGTCGCATGTTTAAATCGCACTAGTCTGTACGTTAAAAGTACAACACATTTAGTACACTCATGTCTAAATAATGTCAACTTATGAATAAAAGTATATAAATGTTGGATGTCGCATGTTTATGTCGCACCATTTTGTATCATACTTAATGAATAAACAATTAAAAGTTTGTTTTTCATTTTCTATAGCAGCGTATCTGTTTCACCCCGATTTTCACCTGGCGAAACGACCCCGAAGTTACCCCCAAAACCGAACGTGAATAAAATAAGCGGCATGTCGAGCGCAGCATCAAACATAACAATGTTTCCGTATCCGAGTACCACCCACAACTGAACATGTGGAAGAAATCGTATTTGTATAAAAAAAAACCAACGTATTCTAACAATTTCACTCTAAATGTCAGCAGCAGTATCACTCATAAAATAATTATCGTAAACAAAAATATAATTGTTAAAAGTATATATATTATAATATAATTATATTTTTAAAGAACTTGTATATAATAACTATAACTGTCGATTTAAACTTAAAAAGTAATTTGTAAATGTGTAAATTGAAATGTAAGTTACGTATGCACAAAATATATTTTGTATGGACTCTGAGAAAGGAAGACATTTTGAACATTTTATGTAAGGAAAATATTTTAATTTTCATAATTCGTGCAAGTATTGTGTAAAAATGAACATCAACTGTATTGATGTTTTATTGAACTAATCTATAAAAATCATAAAGCTAAATATTTGAACATAAATGTAAATATTAATCATTAAGTTTGTATATTGTTAAATTACATTCAATATGATGTTATGACGTAAAATTATATATACATATATGGTTATACTGGTTCGCTTCTTCATAGTTTGACATAGCAGGTATTTACTTATATTTTTAATAACATTTGAACAGTCGAGATTATTATTATAATGATATTATATTCACTTCCATAAAACATTGTTTTTTTTATATATTTTTGGATATTGCATATTTTGCGTTATGCAAAGTACATACAGTTACTATACTATAATAACGTTATCATATTTCTCAACAGTGAGATTGTATTTAGTCTGTATATATATATAAAAGCTTACATGTTTGAATACAGTCTCGAAAAGAAATAAAATACTATTCTATGTATAGTATACGTAACGTTTGTACTTAATCAGCCTTATGTTGTATATTTTTATTTTAAAATAACGAAAGTGTTATATAAAGCAAGCCATTAATAATTCTCATGGCAAATTCATCAACGCTTACGTTATTTTAGGTTAAATAATTAAATATAGAACTGATTTTGCATACGATTGTCACTTGGAGAACTACCTTAAATATGAGATTTTGATTTAAGAATTTCAGTTTCAGAAAACAAGTTTTATATTTATAACATATTGCAAAAATTATTACAAACAAGGTGGTTCTGATTATTATTTTCGTATATAATAATATCTATTGCATAATATGTAAACATATATTTTTAACAGTGGTAGAAATAATAAATGTATTATAAATATATAATCAACAACAAAAACTTTATGAAGCGAAAGAATTCATTATTTTAACATCTGTGTTGCCAAACATAATTCCCAACTAAAATTAAAGGCCTAACTAATATTGTAAATATAAAATAATCGAACTATAAGAATTGGCCATATTCATATATAAAAAATTATATTGTTAAAAATTATTACAGTCTTAATTTAATACAAAAAAAAAACAAATAATAAGAATGTTGATGAAATACATTATTTAATAATAATAATTTATTTCAAATATTATACAATTAGAACCTCGGTAAAACAGCTATATTTTATATTTTACATTATATTAAAACTGTACAGAAAATAATTAAAAATAATATAATATAATATACATTTTGTTAAAGAACTTAAATAATCTTCATTTCTTTAATTTAATTTCTAAAAGTATTATATTGAAAATTTATAATATATTGCATGGTTGTTAAAGAAAGAAAATGTTGATAATGAAAAATTAATGATAGACAATTTGTATATTAAATTAAAAAAATAGTATCTTATACAGTTCTTACGTTAAATTTGATTTCACGTGTTTTGTATATTTTGCCATGTATGCAAAAGGCAGGCCATCTTCGTTCTATATAGTTAATAAATTTCTATTTTACGTAAATTAAAAATAAACTACATACATATTATGATATTTTAAAAATATGAATGCATAACATAAATATTCAAACGTTTGTTGAATAATGATCAGGTATATCTTGTTCTATTACAGGTAAAAGATATATATTGGGAAAATTCTATATGTAGAAAGTTTTCGTGGATACCACCTAAGAATATAGACATTTCAGTAATATATCTAAATGAAACTGATCATTGTTTAAACATAATATCTGTGATATAAAAGATAATTGACGAAACAACAATATAAATTTAAAAATATGAAAGAAAAGGACCATTTATTATGAAAAAACATAGAAGTAATAATTGTATTTGACATAGGTCAAAAATATGTATATTCAAACAAAAAAAATATATAACGGAATTGTATTATAATTGTAATTTTATCCAAAATATATGATAAAGAAAAATTAATGTCTAATAGGAAAACAAAGTTTTTGTTTGTTAGTTTTGTATAAGTTAGTATAATTTCTGAGCAGTGGTGTAATCCAAATGTATGAGGCCACAACACCATTAAAACTCTTTGCGAAACATCAAAAATAGACCGACGTTACATACAGTAAATAGTAAAATATGTGTTTGTTAAGGTCTCTCTTAATAGTCAATTCTACAAAGAAATATGTGCGTTGCCCGAAAAATATCGCGAGCCGTTGTAGTTGTTTGCAAATGCGTTTTTATTTTTTTTAAATGAAGCCTGTTTTTAGTTACAAAATTACAATAGTTAATTGAGAACAAGATTCAATAAATTTCTACGGTTTATTTAATAAAAAAACTACAAAAATGTTCTGAAACTACTCCATTTCATTTGAATTCAATAAATAATTGGGTTAGTCACTGTCTTACCTCAAGTTAGTCAAGTATTACCTCTATCTTGAAGAATTATATTGATGTTAACTTCATGGCCTACTGTCAGTATTCAATCCTGTCAGACAATGTCAGATTAAGTTACAGGCAAAATTTATTGGTACAGTGTTTAAAATAGTTAAATAAACTTATTTCTATATTTATAATTAAAGTATAATCAATGTATATAAGTGAGTAATATTAAATAGATTGTGCACTAAGTTAAATATATGTTAATCGTCGTATTAACTTCGTAATTGATAAACCTTTACAGTTCCTATTTTATAGGTTATGATTTGAATTATTAGCATTTAACTTTTTGTGTGGTGTTTGTTAAGAAATAAATTCAGAAAGATTAATGCATTTGCGGGGTAAGTTGTTTAATAATTTATTCATTAACATATTGCATATTTTAATCGTGATTTGTGGTCAATATCTGATATTACTCTGGTGGATTGATACTTACCTTTTTAAAGAAATCAAATTCTGGTCAAAGTTGTTGATACAGAATATAGTAATTGACTTAACAATAATTAATGTTTTCTTTAGATTAAATGGAAATTATTACGTACTAATATGACCTCACTTTTTATTGAAAGTTCTACTAAAACATCATTTATTTAAAATTATTTTTATTGACATAATAGTAAGTAAATAGTAATATCTTTAAAACACATTCTTTACATTTTTGGTCACATTTCTATTGAATATTCAGAAAATTTTATGAATTAGTAAGTCTTAAATTTTTTATACAGTTACTTAAAATATTGACAATAGGGTATTCTACCACATTTAAATTTAGACATTTACATTAATCTGAGAAGAATAGAACCTGAAATTACATTAAGATTATTACAGATTTAAATATATTTAGCTATGTCCTTATTCTGTAAGAGTGAATATATAATGAGTATTAGACCGAGTTGGATTGTAATACATTAATAATGTTAGAAGTTTTTTTGTGAATGAATTGGTGAATTTTAGTTAACTATAATAATTTCTCCGCTAGTTATGTTACTTCCCACACTGTAGACCCAATAGATCTTCGTGGTCTACTTGATACTTCTACATGGGCATCCAAACCGTCTGAAATTCTGGAAAGTCTTCTTGCCCACGAACCTCGCCTTAATCCACCTACAAATGAAATAAATCATTACTTTTTAAATATTTTGAATGGTTATTGTCCTTTATCTCCAAAGACTCAAAATCTACGTCATTTTAGCAAAACCACTATCCAACCACTATCCACAAATTCCTATCATTTTTAGATAGTACCAACCTTCAATCGATATGTGTCAAAATTTCAAACCGACCATTAGTTTGCGAGTTATACTATTTTTGTAATTTTCAAAACAATGGAAAAATCTGAATTCCGTGTGTTGATAAAGTATTGCTTTTTAATGCTTTTAAAATTATTGTAATTGCCACTGTAACTCTTAAACTACTGGTTGGATTGCTATGAAATGACACATATCGTTTAAAGGTTGGTATTGCCTAAAAATAATATAGATTCGTTCAAAGTGGCGCCATTTATGTCTTGTTAGATAATATCTTGTTAGATAACCGTTTATTGATAACATTTCTTACCATGGCCAGTCCGCGATGCGTTGTTATTATCTCGGATAGCATTTAGCAAGTCTTCATATTCCACATCGTTCTTCTTCAATCCATGTTCATATTTAGCTTCTTTGGCTAGTAATTTCTCTCTCTGAATTTGGGTTTTCACTTCCGTTGGAATATCTGGGATAGCGAACTGCATAATACTGGTGAGCATGTACACAACGTGCTAAAAGAAACAATCATGAGTAAAACTCTTATGCCGGTATTACATCAGAGAGACAGTTTTGAAAACAGTTTTGTTGTCAGAAAATTAAACAAAATCATGTTTTGTTTCATTTTAAAACAGTTCTGTTTTTCGAAAACAGACTGTTCACACTGAACAGACTAGTTTTGTTTTTAGTGTTTTTCTATGTGTACCATAAAAATTATAAACATGATAAACAACAACTGACAAGCGCAAATGTTCACAAAAAACAAACCTGCGTGCTCAAATCAAGCAGACTAAAAAACAACAACAAAAGTGTTTTCCTTTGATCTTACTGTCTCCAGATAGGAATATGTTTTGTTTACTAAAACAGCAACAAAAGACAAAAATGATTTAAGAACTGTCTCTTTGGCGTTAACATTGGTGTTTTTGTTCAGAAAAACAAATTTTTGTTTGTGTTTTATTGAACTGTCTTCACATATACGTGTTCGATTAGTCTTGTTTGACGAACCACCTATTTACACTTGTTTTTCAATTATGACAAATATTCACATCCGCACATTCATCTAAACTTTTGACATATTCATTTAAATAAAATAAGATCCTTGAGGACAACCAAAGCAAATATTCAGACGCTTTAATCTATTCTATTTATAGAAACTAAACCGAAAATGCTCGTATTCGTGTACCGATTTCAAATGTTTGCGAATAAGCACGAAGTTTGTGTTCATATTTGCCGAATAATCGAACTCGAACATGAATATGTACAACACATTTAACTTCTAAAGTCAGAGCCCTACCTCAAAGACAACTACGAAAGCCAAACGCGCAGCAAAAACATGCCAGTAGTGAGGACTCAGTCCGTAGGCATCTGAAGGATGTTCAGGCCCATTACGATAGCCCCGATATTGGCAGGTAGGGGGGTCAGGGTCGGAGGCATCGCTACCCCAGTCGTCTTTGTAATCCGACGTGTTAAACACTGTAATCCATTAATGTCACATTAGCTACAGATGGTATTTATTACTGCAATTACTAGTTAATACTCGTATTACCTGATAGAGAGTGATCGATGTATCCCACTAAGTTGTGGTCTTGTGAATATACGAATTTGTAAACCATTCTGGGAATCCAATCGCTTGTGTATGCTATCACGAAAGCCTGAAAAGAAATTTTATTAGTTTATACAACATTTTGATTATGAAATTGAACTCATGAAATATATACTACTAGTGTTTGCCCCGTCGCAAGCGATTACTGTCCTTTGTGTGTGGATTAAATTTCATTTCATATTTGAGTTCCATTTTCAATTGAAATAATTAACTCGATCTATATAAATTTTACATATAAAAACAAAAATTTTTTTATATAAACTGACTAAAAGAATATATTTTTTCAACAAAATATAAAATATTTTCAATTTATTCGTTATTTCACCAATTTTTTTTCAAAATTTGGGACTTTTTTTGTTGATTCGTAAATTAGGTATCAAAGTTAGCCCATATACAAAATTTCAACTTTCTAGCACAATTTTTACAATCGGTAAAAACCGCACTTGTGCCCCCAAATAAAATATTTGAATTTTGAATTTTTTTTTTTTTTAATATGTGATTCAATTATTACACAATCCAAAATTTGAGCATATCGGGCACCCTAATTTTCCCGGCGCATTTAAAAGCGTAACACGCATGCAAAATTTCACTCGTCTATCTTTAACGAATACAAAATTATACATTCCCACTTTTTTTCCAGTTTTTCCAATATTACGGGTTTCCAGGAAATTCATGGAAAAATCCGGGGACGCCAAAAGTCTTACAATTTTTTTCTCTAGGAAATAGGCAATTTTCAACCACCAGCCACCAAGCCACCATACAAAATTCACTACCAAACATATAAGAATATAAGATCATAAACATGCACACACCTGGGACATTATAATAGTAAGATTGGCTTTTATATTTGTCTAAATATCCAAAATTTTACGGAGATAGTACTATTTAAAATTTAAATTCGCGTTTTGACTTTAATTTTTCATCTTTTGACGTCGGTAGACCAGTATTAAAGCCTGTAGAGTTATAAGGAATTGATTTTATTTATCTTTGTTCACTACTTTCGTAATATACCATTTTATGTTAGTTTTTATCCATTTCTTTTACACTTTGTTGTATAAAAGGGATTCATAGAAGGGAAGAGGGTCTTATGCTTAGTTTCAAACTTGCTTACAAGGTTAATTTTCTACCAAGATAATTCAGGAAAAATCCGAGGACGCCAAAAGTCTTTGAATTTTCTTCTCTACGAAATAGGAAATTTTCAAAAGGATGCATGAAACAGTTTTCGAGCCACCGTATGAATCGCGTAAACATATAAACTTTCACTTGGAACATTATAATATAGGATGGTACAGTTTTAAAGAAATTAATAAATAGTTCACATCCAATTGCGTTATATCCTATTTTATTACCTATTGAAGTTAGTAAAGTTTTTACTTACATTGGAAACTACTGCAGCTAACGTAATTATTTTCAGAATTCCGTACCTAGAAAATACAATCGTTTTTGAATAACTTGCAATACAATTACACTTTGCACTTTATTGATGTGTTGTATGACTCATACCATGCCCCAATATCTTCGACTCTTTCCGCCAAAGGTCTCCTTGCTTGAGTTACCATTTTATATGCATCTAATCGAATTTCGGCAATGTTATTTAATAGGGCAAACAGCGGCGCTAGTGGAAATGCGGCAACAAATAAGGTCACAAATCCGTATTGTAAAACTAAAAATGATAACCAATATTTTGTAAATCACGTGATCATTTGGTAACATAAATATTCGCCAATATCAACATACTCATCTCCAGGTATTCGTCGAACAGTGCCAAACGACCTGGGTCTTGGAGATGATAATCCTGTTCCCAGGTCATGTGTTCCTTTGTAAGATCTTTGGTGTGCGCTCTGTGTTTTCTTTGTCGCCACCAATTCCACATTTTCCTATAAAAATCCAAAATTTTTAAAAATAAATTTGTCTTACAAGTTTTGAATAATAAAAATGAACTTACGGATACAGGATTTCTAGGAAATTATTAAAGCATTGCTTTCCAACCATGATAATAGCCAATTGTATACACAATTCACTTAAACATCCAGCAGGGTCGCACACGTCGCCTAATTGAATCAGGTGATTACATATAATATACGTGCACATATTTTGATTCTAATATTAGCCCGGTCAAAATATACATTTGAATTAGATATAATTCGCATAGAGCTGAAAGTTGGTACAGACCTTGGGTACACTATTACAAATAAAATACTAAGACCCCGAACACACTACGATTTAAATCGCGTTGATTTGTAACACATGGAATCATAAGAGCATGCACACACCACGATTTTTTAATCTGAGCGACTTTTGTCGCAGCTACAGATTTCTTGCGGCACATCTCTTTGTATACAGAACACAGTATTGTAGATATTTTTTTTTACGGTGCACTTCTTTGAATATTTATTATTTGTTATTATTATAATACAACAGATATCGAAACAACAGTATAGATATAGTACTGCATATAAACTGAGTAGTATGTATATAATAGTCCAAGATCCCAGGACCGGCAGACATCACTTATTTTGTGATGAACAAAATGTGTAAGAATGAGTAGTGTTAGTATGTACAGTGATCGTATGCCTATCTGCTAACTTGACCAGGCGGCAATTTTCCAGGTATCAGGTAATCAAGGTTTATGTCTCACTCACTCTCATGCGCACGGATAATGCCCTCTTGATTATACTCATAGCGGAATTAAAATTGGGTTTAGGGGATGTTTGGCCCCTTGGATCAATCTCTCCTCTTGTAAAACGTTTTAAAACAATTGTCTTGTATTACCTTGCAGACGCTTTAAAGCTGACAAAAAAATTACTTAAACTCACTTATTTTCTGATGATCCATTTTTATATATGTTAGCGAGACAACTGTTTTAAAACGTTTTACAATATCTCAAGAATGGTGATTCTGTAGAATTTTTGTAGATAATTTTATGATCTACAACTTTCATCTGATCTATTTTTATGATAAAACTTAACCGTTTACCGGAAAAATTGGAAAAACTATTTTTATTGACTTTTGAACTTGAATAACTTTTTATGCAGATGTGCGATCGGTGATGACTTATTTGGGAGGAGTATTTTATTTGTAATAATGTCCCCAAGGTTTATACCAACTTTCAACTCTATGCGAATTATAGCTAATTTACCCATATTTTATCGTTTATTTTGACCGGGTTATATATACGACTTTGTACCTTTTAATCGGAAGAACTCAGATCTTCTGGCTTGGTCATCTCCAGGATAGTCGAAAAATCTTCCCTAAAATTATTATCAACTTTATATATATAGCATTTACATATTTAAAAGAAGCTTCCCTGGTAGACGCAATGTAAGTTAGTAGCTTACTCATTTCTACCCAGGTTAAATCGTGTTTATTTACCTTAAAGAATGCTATATAAATTAACGATGAATAGAAATTCATAAATTCAAACAAAAATATTTTAAATGTGTACGAATCTTCGTATTCCGTTTGCGTCCTCGGGTTCTCCATGTTCGTTAACCAGATCGCTAATTTGTGGTATATCTAAAAATATGTTTGTAATAATAAGTTAGGTCATGTTGTGTCGGCCTTGAATATGGACCGCGCTTTATTACAACACTTACCCTGGTCAGGATCATAATAATTGTTAAATTGATTAAAGCAGCAGTCATTGAAGTAAAAATTTTTGCGTGTTTCTTAACAAAAAATCCACCCCCACCATATATCACAGACACTAAAGAAATTCGGTAGATAATAGTTCCTAGCACTGCACCAAGGACCACCGAAATCTTTGAAAGAAAAGAGAATAAGATAGAATGACCCATATACATAGACACAGAGATGTGCGTTTTTCAAATACATATACTCAAAATGCAAATACAAAATAGTAAATATAGCCGATAAATCACGATAGATCGGCGGTGACTTATACTTAAAGAGGTTATAAGAGCGGTATAAATTTATAATACGATAATGAATTTTGTCTTATTCGTTTCTTTATACATTATAGAAAAATAAATGAGTCAGTGCTTTCTAGTTATATCCGCAGTTTATACCCCACAACTTGTTTTAAATATGAGTCACCGCCGAACTCTCGTAACTTCAACCACACCTATTTTCGTATAGAATTTTATATTTTATTTGAAAAGTTTTACAAACCTATTTCCTAGTTGGAGAATACAAAATACTTTTTCCATTTTTGTTACTTCATAGTGTTAATCAGTAAACATTATTTTTTGAATGTAAACTTAAAACCCCACCAACATTAGCACCATCTATGATCTAAAAGTATCTACACAATTGTCTTAATACCCCCTACTACCGCCATATGCGACATCCTACATTTATTTATTTTCATTCATAAGTTGACATTATTTAGACATGGGTGTACTAAATGTGTTGTACTTTTAACATACAGACTAGTGCGACATAAACATGCGACACCAATAAAACCTTTACTTTTGCTATTTTTAAAAATTCTCTAGGTAGTATTTTTATGAAACAAAAATGTTTCAAAACGAAGTCGGTCTTTATCAAAGAGAATTCTCATAATTATTAAAAAAAAGTAACATATATATTAGTAACATAAAGAGTATTCTATTTTCTCAAAAGTATTTTTAAAATACGTATTTTGTATTTAAATACTAACAATTTTTATTTTGTATTTGAAATAGAAAAATAACGAGGTATTTGCATTTTGCATTTAAATGCTTTTGAAAAGCATTTGTGCACATCTCTGCATATACAGAAGTCATAGTGAATTATTCTTTACCATGAACAACACAGCGCTTCCGGTTGCTATAAATCTTAACGCTCTACTCCATGTTGGCATGTAGGGTTCCTTCTCTCGCGTTACGGGATTTGTACGAAATGTTTTTACGGAAGTTTCAAATTCAGGTCTAGGTTCTTCATCCTGTTCCACATCCTGTAGATCCCATTCCCATACTAATACATTTTGTTTCCTTTTCCAAAGTTCCAAAAATGTTGTAGCTGGAACAGAATTTTATTCTTTTTCAATATTATACTGATACATAGATTTTCATTAGTAAGAAATCTTTGAAAACAATATTCGAGTTTCAAGAAGAATTCGACAAGTGTATTCGCATTCTGTATATGTTTTTATATAGTGAACTCTTCACCTTTACCTTTCTACCTCGGCTTAAATAAACCATTTAAAAGTTTTCATATCAAACTTTTGTCACATGAATATTATAAAATATTAATCAATGGCACTCGGCATTGACAATGGCGCGGGAAACGGGGGGAAATACGAGGAAGCATTGATTAACATCCTTCTATCTATTAATTTTACAGTAGCATTTGACATTACAGTCTACATCGTGGGAACTATACCGATGTTACTATTGTACAAATCCTCTTGAATATTTATTTTGATTAAAATGTACTATATTGTACTATGCCAGGTGTAAGATTTCCCAGGTGCTTATTGATTCTCTAAATATTTGACCTACTCACCCCAAAATGACATAAAAATAGCAAAGAACACTGTAGCCGGGTTGTCGAAGAGATACGTTATCCTTGCGAATAAACACGAGTCGTATAGTTTTTGGTATTGACATGCCTTATCACATAGAGGACAAAGAGTTATGTTGCCAGGTCCTGATGCGTCGCAGATTTCATGACTAAAAATACAAGTTCACTTAATATTACTCGTAGTTTATTCTTCTTTGTTGAAGGTCATCTAAACTTTTGTTTAAATGAATGACTTGGTACGAGTATTAAAGAACAACTTACTTTTTGTTATTACTTATTAATTCTTCTCGGGAACTTACCTGGGTATGTTATCATCAGAATTCATGGATGCTAACCCGTATAGGAAACACAAGGTTCCCACAATCGCTGGAGCATACAGCATTTTCGTATAAAATCCCAACCAACAAAAGTAGAGAGCAATTTTATCTCCAAAATATTTTCTTACGTGGCAAATTGGTTGTTTCTTATACCATTTAGAAGGCCGGGCCCATTCTAAATAAAGTAACTGGAACAAAATCGATCAATACATTTCAATATGTTCATAATTCTGGATAATTTTTACTAATTAGTAGAGGATTTATACCCGTCGGTCCAGCATCGTTCCGTTGGACACAGATTTCTCGTAGGCCCCTTCGTGCAATGGGAAGCACGCTAGATATGTTCCATCGTTCAGCAGACGTCTTATTCCAACCTGAAACACGATAGATCTATTCATCTCCTTCTTTTCTCTCTCTCTTTCCTATATTTCTAAAGAACCTTTTACTCCCTTGTTAACCAATTAACGCCCACCTGAGGGTTTTTCATTTAATTTTCAACAAAGGTTACCAGTGGAATGAAAACTATGAATATTTTTAATAAAGCATATATATTTCTATTAGAGAATCAAGCTTGGATTAACAAGATTGCTAAATTTACCAATTTATGATAAAAAAAAGAAACTATGTCAATGGGCGTTATTAGGCACCATTGATCCAAATAACGCCAGGACTAAAATAATCAAAGAAATAACATTAAATGACAGCATTTTCCAAAACAAATCGAAGCAATAAACATTTTCATTAAATATAATCAGCCTTTAGGACAATTGAAATACATATCTTCCTTAGCCATACCCACACACAGTTCATGATCATTTTTGGGCTCTTGTCGAATTCAGCATTTAAGCCTGGATATTTCGGCATGCCTTTGAAAAAATAATTTTAGCTACTTTCGGCAAGCCATTTTCCCACTATGGGCGTTATTGGGTACATCTCCACTATATGTTCGCACATTTATGCTAAATAATTTACCCCAAAAACAATGGATTTTTCTTAATAACTCATGAAATATAAACACATTTACTCAGAGATGTGCGTTTTTCAAATACATATACTCAAAATGCAAATACAAAATAGTAAATACCTATTTTCTATTTTGTATTTAAATATCTTTTAAGGGTATATAATTTTATATTTTATTTGAAAACTTTTACAAACCTATTTCCTATTTGGAAAATACAAAAAACTTTTTTTATTTTTGTTACTTAGTGTTAATTAGTAAATATAATTCTTGAATATAAACTTAAAATTCCACCAACATTTGCACCATCTATGATCTGTAGTATCTGCACAATTGTCTTAATAATTCTAATTTAAGATGATAGATGTGCCTATTATTTTATTATCCTTCCTGTTCCCTCCACCATAAGACATCTGATTTTCGTTTATTATTTGTTTTACTACGATATAATATGTTTTACGATATAAAAGGATTTGTGAGAGAGAAATACCATAGTATTTAATAGAAAAAAATATAAAAAACATGAGAAGGATAGCAAGGTTTAGATTGGGAAATGAGGAGAAAGGAAACAGATACTGGGCAAATAGAGAGGAACGAATGTGTAGAGTGTGCGGAACGGAGATTGAAACACTGGAGCACATTAGGGCTTAAGAATATTGGGCAGCTATTAAAGGGAGGCAGTGAAGGAAAGAGGTTGATGGCGGAAATAGAAAAAAGGAACGAAAAACAGGACAAAAAATAATCGGTCTCTGGTTTGGCATGGGGAACATGAAGAGAGAGAGGAAGTACTAAAAGTATAGAATAATTTTTTTTCGTTTTAATAAATAAAGTTTAGTTTTAAGGTTGAATTGTTAAGATAGGAATGAAATGTAATGAATACGGTAGATTGTAAAGCCGAAAGGCACACACAATTAATAAATAGATAATATTAATATAGAACTTTATACCTTTTCCGTGTCATCATACTTCACTCGGAGCAAGATTTGCATCACGATGCAACTTCTCTGTGAACTCGTAAAATTCGTGCATCGATCCTTTACAATGAATCTTTAACAGAAACAGAAAGGAACACTTTTAGAGCTATGTTTATTAAATTTAGATCTAGAATGTTCTTAGAATAAATACTAAGCTCTTACTGTTCTTCTCTGTCTTTGCTATTAGTGGCAGTGTAAAAAGACGGTTCTTCATCAATCAGATTATGATCGTACTCAAATATTTCTTTAAAATATTTTACCCATTTTGAATAAAATTTCTTATCCTTTTCCGATGATTTTTCATCTCCCTGTTGAACAAATTTATTTGTAAATATGTTTAAATGAAGCTTACGATGTAAAATACATTATATTTAGTTACCCAAGCTTTTACAGAAATTGTAATGAACCGTTTAGTGGGTAATTTCATGTTCATCACTTCCGCGTATCTAGTTTCCGTTTTCCAAGGAATGTGAACCTTTAAGAACCATGTTTTCTCATCGTAGGATAGTGATTTATGTTCTAGTTCTAATTCTAATCCTTCTTTTATTAAATTTTCCTGAAAATAAAAGCAATATTTGGAATTTATCGGAAAACGTATCGGACTCTATGACAGAAATAACACAAGGCGAAAAATTTAGTTTTGCAGAATTGGAGAAAAATTGCTTCACTTATAGATTTTTTTTTGCTTCACTTCTTTCAAGTTAATCAATCGAAACTTTTTGAAACATAAAAAGCATTTTTGTGAACTAATTGTCACTGTGAATTAATTAAGAAATAACATCCATTAAGGCGGTCTAGAATTTTCAATGTTATGATTTTTCAAATTTTAATATGTTATTCACAACATCAATAGCTATCATTGGAACTGTTATCATTTTTTTAATTTAATAATTTCGTATTGTTTTCATTAAATAACTGGTAAAAAAAACCATTTTTAAAATTTCAATTTCAAAAGAGCGCCATTTTGTCAATTTTCAATTATTTTTTTCTCTAGTTCCAACCATATCTGTACTCATACTAATTAATAATTTTCTTGGTTTTTATTTATCAGATACATAGAAGAGCCAAAAACAGCACCACTGTCCCAACTGGTCCAGGTCCAATTTTTTGACAGGGTCTGCTTCAGCGCCATTTATAACATATTTAACAATATTTTTAAATTTCATTCAATCAATTTTTTGAATGTAAAATAAGTGAAATAATAAACCTAAAAAGGCTTCTAAAAATATCGTTTTTCACTATTTTTATTATAAAAAAACAATCATCAAAATATCTTAAATTTTCGAATAATAATTAGAAAATCAGTTTTTTTGATTTATATAATTTTGCGATATGTGGTTCCTCCTTTTTCAAGTGAAAGATTATTGAATCAATCTTTCATGTATTGTACTCAAGGTAAATGCCAATTCCTACCAACAGGTGGCATTCATTGAACTTTGGTTACGACATCTTAGTCACGCTATGAGATAAAATAAAATATCTAAAAATACAATTCTAATATTCTCTTGTGTATCATTGAAAAAAGCAGTATAAATAGAGTAATTTCCTATTTGGATATTTTGCAAAGTAAGTTAGAAAATTACAACATGTAGTTCTATCTTATTAGATATAAATCCATATCTAAAATGGTACAGCAATAAACGGGAAGGGGAACTAAATTTTACTTTACCTGAAACACTCTTCGTTGATCCCGCGCTCTGGCTTCTTGTTCTGTCATTACTCCCAAATCTTCTTCTTCATAAACCAACACCATGTCTATTTTGCGTCTTCCGTCTCTGAACATTAGGCTCTCTGGATCTAGGCCCTACAAATGAAAATTTCTTATTATAGGCACCTTATGCGGTTTCACACCAGGGAGATAGTTCAATAAAACACGAACAAAAACACCAATGTTTACACCAAAGAGACAGTTCTTAAAACATTTTATTGTTGTTTTAGTAAACAAAACACATTCCCATCTGGAGTTGGTAAATTCAAAGGAAAACACGTTTGTACCCTCTTGTTGTTGTTTTTTAGTCTGCTTGGTTTGAACACGCAGTTTTGTTTTTTGTGAACATTTGCGCTTGTCAGTTGTTGTTTATCATGTTTATAATTTTTATGGGACACACAGAAAAACATTAAAAACAACATCGAAAAACAGAACTAGTAGGAAGAGGTTTCAATTTATCTGTTTTGTTTGTATTTTTATCAAACGCAAGAGGCTGAATACAGCGATAAAAGCAAAGAGAGGGACAGTTGTCGAGTATCCTCTGTGTCTCTCTCCAACCCAGCATTGCGTTTGCTTGCTTACTTACTTCCTACCTCACCGCCAATCAGCCTAGCCAGTTGATCAGAGACAGACACTCGGGACACTCGGCAGCTATCCCTTTCTTTGCATTTATCGCTTCCTCTACCCTTCGCGCGCTCTACGTTTATATCTCTGTGATTTTTATTGTTTCATTTGAAGGAGTGAGAATGGGCAATTAAGCATAATGATATGTAATTTAATGATTTAAGGCGGAAGAATGTAGTGCAAATGGCAAAAACATAAAATAAAAATAATAACGTGAAAAGTATGACATCACTCTTTTCTTAGTTATTTTTATTAGAAAATATATCGATTTTATTTTTCTTATTAAATAAAGAAAGCTAGTGCACCTAGACATCTAATGTATTTGTCACTCATTTGCACTTTTGCATGCAAATGAGTTGAGCTCTGATTAAATTTTCCTCCAGTACATGTACAAAAAATTACAACATTCAAGCTCAGAAATGTTATTAACATTTTTCATTAATTTTCTAGATTCATTTATATTGTCGAAACTTATCTAAAGCTAAATATTGATTTATTCCTTATTGTATTCTCAAAGTATATAAATCAATATAAACAAAATCATAAAAATACATTTGTTTGATTATTAATATATTACTTATGTTTACAAAAACAAACATCTGTGTAATAAAGCATTGTTTTACATTTACGATGGTGTGTTATTATATGAGTTGTAAAAATGTAGGAACAAGAAAATAGAGTCTGGAATAGGGATGGCGATCTGATATCGATTCATCGAAGAATCGGTTTTTTGAGTTGAAAAAAATCGATTTTTTAAATTGATTTTTAACAATGGATTTCAAACACTTGTAAGAATGCAACTATACAATTATTTACATTATTTATTATAAGCTTGGTCATGAAATATTGGGAATTATAATTATTTTATTTTATAATAAATAAAGTACATGGTTTTATTGATTAATCAAAAATTACTCTTCCCTTAATTATAAGAAAGACTTGTATCATCGTTTTTTTTTTTTTTTGTTAGTGTTTTTTTATATAAAAACTCAAAAAGTATTGAAATATTGATTTTAGAGATATCGATCTTCTAGACTTCGATTTTTTTTTAATCGATTTAAAAATCAATCTTTTTGAAGAAGAATCGCCGGAAGACACATTATCGTGTATCCAGTTCGATTACTGACTATTGTTGTATATTTTTTCTTGAATCTGTGCCGGTCGTGTTTACGGGTCTGTCTATACGGATATGTGTGAATGCGTGAATTCCTCCTTCCTCTAGCTCAGTGTTCAATTCGCCTAATACGTACTGAGTATACATAAATAGTATTTACGTAACGTTTTATGCTTATTATCAGGATGTACTTTCTCCTACGATTACAACTTTACAGTGAACCATGAGAATATAAATAACTTACGAGACTGAGGGTATTGGAGCACATTAAGTTTTCATGTAAGAAAAAAGTAATAAGCGAGAAGAAGGGTGGCAGTGAAGGGAAGAGGTGGATGGCGGAAATAGAGAAAGGAACGAGGAAAGAGAAGAAACGGCAGAGTAGAAGTGATGTCTAATAAAACCATGCGAACACCTAGTTACCATTCCAAACCACAATGTGTTGTGGAGGGAATATTTTTTCTGGTATCAACTCAATGGTCGGACAAAAGAAACAGAGTGATAGACGTAAAAGGCAGGAGAAGTGAAAATGAAGACAGAAGGGAAGAAGTATAGCGAAAATATAACAGAGGGTTTGTCGAAAGGAGACAAAGAAGACAAGAGGTGAGGAAATGTTAAGAATGAAGGAGTACTAGTGAAAATGAAGGGAGAGGGTCAAGAGAAGAAGAAGCAGAAAGTACTTTTGGAAATAGAAAGGTCTAGTATAGTTTTAAGTTTAATTTCAAGTTGAAGTTCTATGAAATGTATTAAGAATATAGATTGTAAAGACGAAAGGCACACAATTAATATAATATAATATAAATAGCTTACAGTTTAGACTTTTGAGGTCTTTATGCACAAATCAGTACCGGCGCGAGACGAAGCTATTCGTACTTGTCAGAGTCAGTGACGTCAGTACTTCTCTTAGTTAAAAGCGCCACTGTACTGCATGTCACGTGCCGGCACTGATTTGTGCGTACAGACCTTTAATATTCCAATAAATAACATAGCAAAAATATAAAATATTCTCAACTTACTTCTGTAGTGGTACATGCTGGTGGCACGGTTGGAAGATCTTCCCCTGAACCATTTTCCCCTTCATCACCACCCTTATCTCCTCCTCCTCCTCCACCTCCAGGGTTATTCTCCATTGCTTGTTTATCTTTACTATTTTTTCTGTTCGAATCTTTATTAGAAGTGTTGTCTCGGATATTCTTCTTGCTACTTTCCGCGTCCGTGTTTGGGAACGGCGTTCCAGGGATATTTTCGTTACTCAGTTTTGCAACGAAGGCGTCTTTCATGTTGGAAGTGTTCACTTGAAATTGCTGCGTTATCTTTTTACCAATTTCTTTCCATTTTATGTCAGTCACCTGCAGAAAGTAATTCAGTTTTTTAAAATATAAAATTTAAATTATTAAGAATATTCACAAGGCATCGTAATTTCAGTACCAATGAGCTCTTAAAATTAATGATTTGAATATAACTTTCGTATGGAATTTTTATGAATTAATGCCTTATACAATAGTCACAATAGTTAGTGTTTGATGTGTTCTAGCGGTGCTGTGCTTGGAATAAATTTAGTATCGACAAATTTGCATAAGCCATATCTTCTGATTTAACCGGGCCAAATTCTCCCTTTTTCAATTTTAAATATGTTTCTCCCATAACCAGTGCAGCCCTGTATTCTAGCTAGTGTTAATAATGTATAAAGAATCTTACTGCGGCAGATTTAAAAGGGCTTTCAATGATGTCGTCCAGTTTGGATTCGTATCCTGGATTCGTGTCTGAGCTATGTGCTGATTTTAAAACTCCATCTGCATAAGCCATTTTTAAATTATCTGTACTATGTCTCATTAAAACATTAGGATCTAAGTTGATTTGCGACATACTTCTTAGACCCAACGTGTTGGAGTCCTGGCTAAATCTCCTGGGTCTTACTGGACTGGAATGGATTTCTCTGGCTTTAAATTTACTTTTCTTCGTACTATTTGTCCCAATAAAGTTAGGGAGAGTAACACCTTCTTCCATTTCTGAGGAATTTGTCCTGTATCGTTCTCCTGGGTAGTATGTCAGTTGCGCTAAGTTTACCGCTTCCGTTGGGTTGTAGAATGGGATTACATTCTTCTCACCCAGGAAATAAGATGGACTTCTTAATGGAGAAAGCGCCATGTTGCTTCCATGGCTAATTGTGATATTGCGGATGCTCTCATGGCTGTGCCGTCGAGAAGAACTCGTACTCGCTGTTTCGTCTTCGATTATCAACTGATTCGTACTCATTTTGTTGTCTTTATTGATTGTTCAACTCACTAACACATTGAAAACACTTTTTATCATTTATTAATAACAATAGTTGCTATTAATATTGTGGAATATTTCCATAGCGTCTTTATCTATCTTATTTGAACTAGGAGGTTCCTTCTAGAGTTGCAATGTTTATTAATTATGCAGATATTTAAATACTCGTACAAATACAAATAGAATTATTATTAATTTCACTAAAACCTGCTGTTGTTTACTTGGCTAAGATTTTGTAATCTTTAACGTTGACTGAGGATTGGTCACGTTAATTACGAAGCCATTTCATGGATTATCATTAAGTTATTAAAGAAGTCGTTTCGTGTTACATGACCGAAATATAAATCTATTATCCCGCATAGTGTTAAGAGTTTTTAAGACAGTATTAACTTAAAGGTAATATTTGCAGGAGGTCGTCAAGACTTGTTTATATGTCTATATGTTTGGTAGTGAATTTTGTATGGCAGCTCGAAAACGGCTCCAGGAAAGTTTTTGAAAATTTCCTATTTCGTAGAGAAAAAAATTCTAAGACTTTTGGCGTCCGGGCTTTTTTTTTGAATTTCCTGGAAACCCGTATATTCGGAAAAACTGGAAAAAAGTGAGCCCTTTTTTTATGTATAACTTTTTATTCGTAAAAGACAGAAAGGTGAAATTTTGCATGTGTATATTACGCTATCTAATAAGAATATATTTCAAAATTTAATAAAAGGGAGGCTGAGAAAATTAGGAGGCACAGTAGAAAACTTTGGAGAAAGCTCAAATTTTGGATTGTGTAATAATTGAATATTATATTAAAAAAAAAAATACAAAATTACAAAATTTTATTTGGGGGCACTGGGGCGGCTTTTGCCTGGAGTAAAGTTGAAATTTTGCATATGGGCTGAATTTGGTACCTAATTTACAAAGCAAAAAAAAAAATCCCAAATTGTGAAAAAAGTTGGTCAAGTAACGAATAAATTGAAAATATTTTATATTTTGTTGAAAAAAAAAATTATATATGAAAAATTATTTGTTTTTATAAGCCCCATTCTCATTCACTGAGTTTTAGTTTTAATTTAAGGTTTTAACTTAAAATGTAAGTTTCAGCTTGCGAAATATAAAAAAATAATATTAATTGTATTAAATACAATAATTTATATTAAATAAAGATAGTAAATATTACAAAATGATGTATGTTACTGACGTATGACGCATGATTTCACAAGTTCAAAATTACATTTAAGGTTAAAACCTGAGTGGGAATGGGGCTTTATGAGAAATGATAATTCGAAAATTAATTATATTTTCTGCAACATAGTAGGACGTCTTTGGTCAAAGGACTTAGCATCGGAAATAGGCCGACGTTAAATAAATTAAATATATTTTTTAAAATTCAAACTGAATTTAAAATATAGTAAATTGAATTTTGAAACTTTAAGTTTGAGTTGGTGCCATTACTCTTCTCATTAAACTTATTAAAAAGAAGGACTAAAATTATAGAATATAAAATTTTAAAAATAAAATTATTACCTTTTAAAACAAAGCAATTCATTCGAAAAGCCAAAATAAAGAAGTTTTCAGGTTTGTCACTATTGAGATGTAAATGCTACATATTATAAACATAAACGTTTATTTGTAAATGAAGAATAAAAAGGTCACAAAATAAACTTTTGCTTTAGATCTGAACAGAAGCGAACTAAATAATATTGGTTCAGGCTTAAATTAATATATATTTTTTTCAAATTGTGATTACCGGTTCCTCATACATCGCCATTGAAAAGAATACATTGTGTCGCACTAAATTTAAGAAAAAACCTCCTCCATTTATCCTCCTTATCACTTAGCACTTTGTTATTACACGAATTCTAGCGAACACCACCACCATATATTGTAAATAACAGATTGATTTGTATTTATTAAAAATGAACTTGTAGCTGAACTAAATAATAACAATGATAATGTGGATTGGCAAGATGCGGGTGCTTTGTTTCTGGTGGCGTTTGTTTTCTTTTTGTTACCGGCGGTAATCCCTGTCCGTAGAATTTTCCGCGGGACAATGTATCGCGTAGACCGCGTTATCACCACGTACTGTGTTCCTGGTTCGTATGGTAAGTCCCTCGTCAAACTGTTATCATCATCTACGAACGACTTCCAAGTGGTCGTCTCGGTCACGTGTGAAGTTCGTCGTGAGTACGTCCACACATGGGAACCTCTTGTGCCTGAATTTGTTCGCTGCGGTTTATAAAATAAGTTTTTTTTTATTTTTTTATTATTTCTCTTATAGGTTCAACAATCTGTAGGCAATCCTATGTAGGCAATAAGCTTCTTACATGATTAAGTAATTAAGACATCCCGTGTCGAAATTTTGACCCTATTGCCCACCTAAAAGAATCCATTTCTGGTTTCTTTTACATAGGATTTTTGCTCCTTCTTTGCGCCTACATGTGGCAGTTATCGGACAAATTACGATGTTTAGGCTCAAACAAAATCTAAATACCAAGTGAAGCAAAATATTAATATCGATAAATATAACACTATCTATCTCTAACTTATTATTTCATATTCATCCCTTAACAATAGAACTATTTCGTACACCCATAGCAGGTATTAAGACATTCCTTTTGACCATCCTAGGTTTAAAAAAGGTTTACAGGGTTGGAATTACATATAAGACGATAGGATAGATGATTTTGTTTAGGACTAAGGGAGGGTCATATAATAATGTTTACGATGAAACGAGGTTTATTTTACTGCATTTAGTATGAAAAGAGGAGTAAAGATCCCTTTGAGGATCAGGATAGGTCTAAAATGTTGACTCGGGATCTTTAGCATATACATATTTGACAGATTCTCTTTAAACCAAAATAGTAGTCAATCCGACATCTAACTAGAGACATTATCTGCAGATTAGTTTTAGTTCGATGTCAGTTACTTGAAGTAGTTATTCAAAATTATAAATTTCTTGAATACAAAAAAAACAGTTTAAGGTGAAACGATACTTGGCCATTTTTTCTCGCGAAATATAGATGGCGATACTATACAGCAGGTTAAATATTATCAAAAAACCATGTTTTTTTATGTTTAAATCGTTTTATGTAAGTAACTATAAACGCGAATCAAAATCTAAAGCTGCAATTAGTTAGATGAATAACGTATCTACATTTTAAGCTTTCTTCCACTGACTTTTAATGAGTTGGAACCGTAAAAATAAGTAAAAAAACATGTTGACAAAACATGTTAACAAAACAAGTGAGACAAAATCTTTAATTTTGTTTTAAGAAGCAGCGTGCGTGTCCTTACATGTTCCCATGGTCGTGCCGAGTGGCAAGACTGTTTTAAGATAATTGTGTTTCCAGTTACTTTTGTCTAATTGTATTTGTTCATAATCACTTGAAATTTTTTAACATCTATTTATATTTATATGCAAAATAATAATATAAATAACATTTGGACAATAAATAAAATAATGGGAAAGTAATTAATGGTCTTCGGTTAGAATTTCTTACGAAGATACCCATTGTTATGGTACACATACAGGAAGCAGTTTCATAACAAGATGACGGTGTAACATTTGGTAAATAAACCCTACATTAATTGTTTTTGTAATCAAACTGTATAGAACTGTACTCTCCTACTAGTTTTTCAAGTTCAGTATGATAGAGCATCGAACGCTGTGACCAGTGGCGAACTAAGTATCTTTACAGGGCAACTTTTAAACTAGCTGTATATAAATTAGTTGGTAAAATCTGGCATTCCATTCTACTCAATATATTTGACTTGATTAGGGCCCTCTAAAACGATGAGACCCTAATCACCAGTGCTGCTCTGACTGTGACTATTATATTTGATTGTTTTTTGTATTGTTTCAAGGTTTTTCTCTCAGCTGAGCTAAAACTCTGGGTAAATTATTATCGCTGTATCACTTTAACACACGCGAACATAATCACAGATTATGGTGTAGTAGAAATAACTTGTTGAATTATGGCGATCTTACGAGATGCGAGATGCATACGTAATGCGGAAACGACCATTTTTAAAGTAATTAGCTAACTACTATATTTTAATTAATATTATAGTTTTCAAATTACGTATGTGTTGTAATATATTTATTATGCATGGAAATGTATCTAGTGATGAAGATGGGTACCTGTGTTAAATGGTTTTTGGGTTTAAGTTTATTGTGTGAAAATTTGAAGTCTATTGTAGTAAAACATTCGGGGATATAGAATTTTAAGTCTTCACCTTGTCTTTATTTGAAACTTTTAAACGCGTTTTTCTCACACTTAGCTTTCGAGAGTGTCCTCTCTAGCTCAAAATTTACTGCACAGATCCTTTTGAAATTTTGCACACTCTTTCCTTACATAAATGCCGAGGTACCGTATTGCCGTAATTTAAAATAATAAATGCCGTATTTTAAAATAACAAAGTTTCTGATTTTTTTCATGAAACATCCGTATTTTGACTTTTAAGTGCTGTAAAAAATTGAAATCATTTTGGTTTTTGATTTCAAATAATCCAGTGATGAGTTATGAGGGATAGACACCGCAATGAACCTTTTTTTTGTGACGTCTGCGGAGATTCGCTGTCAATGCCACAATTGTTGATATTTATTTATGAAAATTTCACAAAGTATTCTTCAAGTGTTATTTTATCGTGTAGTAATAATAGAAATAATTATATATTATCTGCGTCGTCAAAAAACATCATAAATATGCTTTTTTTGTATCGATTTGATCTTAATTAAAATATGCCTTTTTTAGCCTTTCAAAACCCACCTAACAGGGGAACATGACTCGCATCAAACGCATTGGGTTTATTGTATTCATCATGAAAGAGAGGAAAGCGAGGTGGAAGGCGGATGCAACAACTACTACGGTTTTCAGTGGTATCTATATGTGAAATCATCTAAATGTAATATCATAGACATTTTCAACGAGATAACTTCGATCTTAGTTGTTGTCTCGTGCATACGCCTTCACTCCAGCAATGCGTTTAAGGCGAGTTAGGCTGACCACACACTGACCACTGTTCACACCATCTAAACCTGTTTTTATGAACACAAATACCGGATGTATCAGATAACAGCTAGGTGCCCCTTAATCGTTTTGAAATAGAGAAAATATAAAAGAGGTGTACCCTTCTCTATCAACCAGGTATACGAGGTCTGTTCAAAAAATAAGGTGAGGCAAAAATTTCGCGGGCTACGTACATTCGATTATCGATTTTTTTATTTTGTTATGTTGGTACACTCGTCTCGAACATATGTTCACAGTTTTAGCTATATAGCACATTTAGTTTGTTTGTGAGAGGCATAAAAGTTAGAAGAGTTTTGCGTGTTCGGCGATTTTCTACTGTCGAAAAACATAAATCAAAGAGTTTGCATTAAATTTTGTGTGAAAAATGGAATCAAGTGCTCCAAAACACTTGAAATGTTGAAAGTGGCATACGGTGAGTCTACTTTAAGCCAAAAAATTGTTTACAAGTGGTACAAGCTTTTCACAGAAGGTTGAGAAGATGTGAATGACGACGCTCGCCCTGGACGCCCCAGCACATCAACAACCGATGAAAATGTTGAGGAAGTAAAGAAAATTGTTATGGAGAATCGTCGAATCACTATTAGAGAAGTTGCTGAGGATGTCGGCATATCGGTTGGCTCATGCCATGCAATTTTTCGGAAATTTTGGGCATGAAGCGTGTGGCACCGAAGTTTGTTAATACACCTGCTCACTCGTCATTGCTTGTTCGTAATTTTTTGGCCAAAAACAACACCGTAATCATGCCTCAGCCACCGTATTCACCAGATTTGGCCCCCTGCGACTTTTTCCTTTTCCCAAGATTGAAGAGACCCATGAAAGGAAGGCGTTTTGAGACGATTGAGGAGATACAAACCGAATCGCTGAGAGAGCTCAAGAGCATACCAAAAAGTGCATATCAGAATTGCTTCGAGGATTGGAAAAAACGCTGGCACAAGTGTATTATATCTGAGGGGGACTACTTTGAAGGGGACAAAATAGAAATTGATGAATAAATAATATATATAATAATAATATATTTTTTGAGAAAAATGAAAATTCACCTTATTTTTTTAACAGACAGCGTATTATGTTAGATTGTAGCACGCTTGGAATAGAATTGAATCTTGCATACTACATCACTTTGAACGTTGTAGGCTATTTTTAAAAGTTCTTTCTATAAAAATTTCTATGGGCAATATATGCGGAATCAAATCCTTAAAGTCAATTCGAAATTTCTTGGTCGTTGAAGATCGCCTCGCAGTTTTCCAATTGTGCTAAAATTTTGCACAGATCCTTTAATCTTTTGTTGATTGAAACGGAAAGTTAAACTTCTACGAAGATGACAAACAAGTGTTACTCTAATTTGTATACTTAACATAACTAGATACAATATTATCAACATAGATAACAATAAATCTCGATGATCAGAGCCGCTGTCTTTATATAACATTACTCATGTAGTCTAAGTACTCTGTACTGAATAATATATTCCCCTAACCATGGAAACCACACGAAGACAACATTGTAAAATCAATTTCCGTTCTGTGACGGTTGTATTCGTTATCCGTTGCCCGTTATCCGTTGTCGTTTGTCGCGGTCTACTTTTGTCGTTCATCATAGTTCGCTTCCATCACATGTGAGGGGATGGAAGAGTTGTAGAAACTATCGTCGCACTTTAGGGACGAGTATCGAGGGGGGTGGGGGTTATTGTTGAATCCTCTTGGTGTCAGGTGTGCAGAAGGACAACGTTAGAAGAGGTAAAGAGGTGGGTATAACCTGGTTAACGAGGACACAGATATTTTACTTTATTTTTAACCTATTTGTGACGTAGTGAGTTTATTTTTAGTTACATCCATAAATAAATTAACGTAATCACGTGCGTTTTTTGGTTTTATATATAGCCGTAACATTTTACTATAAAAGTGATGTGCTTTTAATACTATGATTATGTTTTAATTGCTTTCCTATATTTTTATATTTATTATGCTTCGTGTGTGTTTAAATTCTGAGAAGTAAACTATCGTAACTGATTTTTTTTTTTACATTTCATAAAAGTTTCATAAGTTTGTTACTATTCACATAGTGCGGCAAATAGAGTGTAAAATCGGGTAAATAAACGCATCTGACTAACACCATCTAGATACAAGGCCTAACAACGAATTTCGACAGACATTTCAACGAACGTCATACCATTTTCGACAAAACGCTGTTAGGCCTTATATCTAGGTGGTGTTAATCTAACCCACTTGAGTGTGCTGATTCCGAATATTTTGTTTACCAGCCTCCATTTTTGTGGTTTATACCTCCATCTTGAAAAAATGGCTGCTAAAACGTTTTTTTTGGCTGGAAAACCAATATCTTCTTGCCAGTGGGTCCTGAGATAAAAATAGTTTTTATCAATTTGATAGATTCTCATACTCAATTTCCTTTAAGGAGGTACAGGACGTACCGTTAATACTAAAAGTTTATCTCTCGGTAATACGAAATGCAAAATACGAAGTACATCAGGGACGAGCAAATATGCATATAATAGTTTAATAAATTAAAAATTACCTATAATTAATATCAAATTTATATTAATTCAATTTAAATACAAATTAAATATTTTGAAAAAGGAATAATAAATTTGGCAACGCTGTAAATTTACGTGTGTTGACGCATGCGTGATTTGGTTCTTTGACAAATAAATTGTTATATGTTATATAATATTTATTCCGATTTTGAATTTCGTGCTCAACTTGGCATTTGCAACGTTGCCGGCTTATAACCTACATTTACTGTTTCTTAAAGGCTTTATTTAAATATTTTCGTATATAGGTATCCTTTTGATAATTTTCGTTTTGCAATAGTTACAGAAAAGATTCTTTTATATACACCTAGTTTTTGAAAGCCGTGTCACCATTTTTTAATAGTTAAAGGTTATATTATGTGGTGAAATTGAGCTAAAAATTATGATTTGTATGGAAAATGACTATTTTTAATCATGTATAAAAAGAAAACTATGAACCCTAGGTCTCTAAAATTTTGACAGCATGTATTTTAACTATTTGTATTGACCCTCCAAATTTCACAACGTTTTCATCATTTACGTTAACGTCCTATACCTCCTTAATTTGTGTATACAACATTTTTCTATTTATCTGATAGATATTGCCAGAGGCGGCCTTAGGGGGTGGAAAGCAGGGCAACCGCCCGGGGCCTCGCATTCTTGCGCAACAGCCCAAGTAGAAAAATTCATTACTATATATGTATTTGAATCTCGTGCCTCGCTCTTTAGAAATACCACTAGAATCACTGCGTATATCTTTTAAGGCATTCATGTACCTTCGTTTATCATCATTAATATTTGTCGATCAATGTCGAACACTTTCAATATAAAATTTTATTTCTGGTCAATTATCTGTCAAAATTTTATTTCTGGTCAGGGCCTCGCAATGACTTAAGGCCACTCCTTGAATATTGCCTAGTTAACAATATGGTGAAGTGTCCTGTTTTGTGACGTTTCTATCACTATTGCACTTCAATTATAGTACGCATCAACTTTGTTCACATTTGTATTTCGACAGGTGACTGGTTTCGCCATTTGTAGCATATAAAATAGACATTTCATATGAACGACTGTGAGAAACTGAACATTAAATGAACTCTTTCATGACAAAAACATCATACGAATTTTCAATATGAAGGCAAAGTGAATACAAAATGTTTACTGAGTGAACTGCACCCCTGTAACGTAGAACACTTCACTGAAAATGATTATAAAAATTAAATTCATTATAGTATATCAACATTTAAAAGGATTTTTAACATTCAATAAATTTTATTTCAATATTTATTTTAATAAAATATTTTACATACTTTAACATTTTTTATCTCATAAATTAGAAATTGTTCATTGTTTTATACTTGCAACTAGAACAGTAGGAGGTAATTATACTTTATCAATCTGTATCATTTAATTTAGTGCACACTGAATACACGACTGATTTACGACAATTTAGTTTTTGTAAACAGAGACAAAACTAAGAATGTAGTCTTAAGCGAATCTTGTCTTCAGTGCGCGTTGATTCTTAGACCGGGTTCACACTTCTATGTTCAATTAAATGCGCTGTATACCGCATCACCGCTGATTGTATTGTTGTGTACAAATTTTAAATGTTTGCCGAATATTCGAAGCAAAATATTCGAGCCCGAACACGAAAATGCGAACTATGAGTTAAAATGTGTGAAGTGTAAAATAATAATACAATATTTATTTCCAAAACTTATTTGACAATATATTGAAAATGTTTAACATTCTTCTTGTTGATATTTTAATCGAAATCCGCGTCCAGTGATGTTTCCGTTGGTCCGAAAGGGTAAAATAATAGGTCCGGCACTGTAATCTGAAAACAAAAGTATTTAACTTTATATAATATTTAGCACATTAAATAAAAATTATTTTTTTTCTTTTCAGAGCTGAAGATGAACCTTCAGGAACACAATTGATCTTATGTAAGTCACTTTAAATTATTAATGTATGGAGATATGTCGTTAATGGAGACCAATGGAAGACAACGCAAATCAAATTAATTTTTTCCTATATGTAACAATGTATTTGAACAAGTGTTTTGTTAATGGTTACTCAAATGAACTACACATTTCATAAAAAATCGCATTAATTAAAACAGTTGTTAAAATATACGCAACTTCGATTTACTAGACTTTATGAATGACGCAATGTCGAATAAGGGCTGGTTTACACGTTGCCAATTACTTGCATGGTAACTGACGTCATAATAGCTGACATTGCTGTATCTGGCAACAGGTGTTTACATCTCACCAGGTACTGGCTAGCAAAAGTTGGAGGTATAGTTTTCCTATTTACCAGCAACGGCACATTTTGCAGTAGCAACAAGAAAAACATAATTGAACCTTACCAGCCATGAGTTAAATTAATTAAGATTAAGCAATAATTATTAAATACAACTTAAACGAAAAAAAAAACAGAACATAAAACTCACTTTGTTTACTTACACTGACATGGGTATGAACTGGCAGACCTGCCAGCGTGTCAGTAAATGAAATATTTTTATTTCACTGGTTTTGCCAATGATCGAGGTGTTTACACCGTGCCAGTTACTCGCACACTGACTGGCATCATGTAAGCACTACTTAAGTTTTTTTGTGTATCCTGAATGGTACAACTTCCACAAAATTTTTGTGGAATGCCTTTTTGCGGATTTATCTACTACTTTTATTTATATACTACGTACTATAAGTTATAAGCAAAAGTAAATCTTAACTATCTTTGAATGTATATGTACAGTTGTATATATATAGTCTATTCTGTTAGTCTGAATGTATAGTAAGAATACAGCCCCGCCCCCCTCGCACACTATGTAAACTACTTTCAACATATTTTACAAAAAAACGAATACCGCTAGCTGTAAATTTCTTTAAAGGACAATATTTGTCATATTCTCAATAAAGGATTCTAAGTTTTTCAAAACAATCATAAGAAAGTTACCCTTACTATAGTTATCAGGGGTTCGTGTATTAAAAAATGAAATTTTAACATTCAAAATCTAAAAATGTAGTATCGCAAGTAGTATTGAAACTTTTTCTAGGTATAAAAGACATTAAGGAGGGGCAGGACGTACCGTCAAAGCAAAAAGTTTATCTCTCGGTAATACGAAATGCAAAATACGAAGTACATGAGGAACGAGCAAATATTGGGACTGTACCTTTGAAAATGAATTTTTCAATTCCCTATTAAACTGCTTTTTGCTTGTTAAAATGATTTTTATGCATATAATAGTTTAATAAATTAAAAATTACCTATAATTAATATCAAATTTATATTAATTTAATTTAAATACTAATTAAATATTTTGAAAAAGGAATAATAAATTTTGCAACGCAAATTTACGTGTGTTGACGCATGCGTGATTTGGTTCTTTGACCAATAAATTGTTATATTTTATATAACATTTATTCCGATTTTGAATTTCCCGCCCAAATTGGCATTTGCAACGTTGCCGGCTTATAACCTACATTTACTGTTTCTTACTGGTTTTATTTAAATATTTTCGTATATAGGTATCCTTTTGATAATTTTCTTTTTGCAATAGTTACAGAAAACATTCTTTTATATACACCTAGTTTTTGAAAGCCGTGTCACCATTTTTTCATAGTTAAAAGTTATATTATGTGGTGAAATTGAGCTAAAAATTATGATTTGTATGGAAAATTACTATTTTTAGTCATGTATAAAAATAAAACTAGGAAGCCTAAATCTCTAAAATTTTGAGACAGCATGTATTTTAACTATTTGTATCGACCCTTCAAATTTCACGACGTTTTCATCATTTACGTTAACGTCTTGTACCTCCTTAATAAATATACATATTTAAATTTTCAAGATGATCGTAAGAAAAGAGATTTTTTTTTTGGAAACACCTTAAGACTTATTTCTGCTTTAAACTTCTTTATATGAGTTCTGTAAGTGTACGTTTCATTTCAAGATTTTCAAATTACAAAGACTGTAATTTGTAGGTATCTATTGACTTATCATGACATAAGAATTAGAAACTACGACTATCTTCGACAACCTCCTTATTCCACTATTGATGACACACTATACTTATTGAACAAGAGGCTAAAAATATCTCCGATGCCGTGTACTTAGTAGTCCATCCAGATGGCTGCTTTCAGATCCTTTTCAATTACTTATTTATGGTATTCCAATACTTTGTCATTTCTTATGTGCACTATGATTTGTCTAACGATATCGCCGCGTAATGTCCGCGGTGTGTTATTTAGGCTCAGAGATGACAAACTGTGTTCCACCCCCTGTTTTAAATTAAATTGTATAGTATTGTAGTAGTTAGTAATTAAATTGTAGTAGTATTGTTTATATCAAATTGTACCATTTTTAATTAAGAATTTAGTTTACGTTGTCTTTGTTATTTAGAACCTCACAAGGTCACATGTTTCTAAATTTTTAAAAAATCGGTATTATATTATTAAGGAGGTATAAGACGTTAACGTAAATGATGAAAACGTTGTGACATTTGGAGGGTCAATACAAATAGTAAAAATACATGCTGTCTCAAAATTTTAGAGATCTATGGTTCCTAGTTTTCTTTTTATACTTGATTAAAAATAGTCATTTTCCATACATTTTACCACATAATATAACTTTTAACTATAAAAAAATGGTGACACGGCTTTCAAAAACTAGGTGTATATAAAAGAATCTTTTCTGTAACTATTGCAAAAAGAAAATTATCAAAAGGATACCTATATACGAAAATATTTAAATAAAACCAGTAAGAAACAGTAAGTGTAGGTTATAAGCCGGCAACATTGCAAATCCCAATTTGAGCGGGAAATTCAAAATCGGAATAAATATTTTATAAAATATAACAATTTATTTGTCAAAGAATCAAATCACGCATGCGTCAACACACGTAAATTTACAGCGTTGCCAAATTTATTATTCCTTTTTCAAAATATTTCATTTGAATTTAAATAGAATTAATATAAATTTGATATTAATTATAGGTAATTTTTCATTTATGTAACTGTTTAAGATGTCAAACTTTAAAAATTTATATTACTAACGTCGCTTACGCATCAACTTAGTTAACTAAACTCAAATTAAAACACGAATGTGACAACGAATGCTTATTCTGAAAACTATTTTGTAAATTAAATGTCAAAACAGTGAGTGGGAATGAGGCTTTACCTGTAACTGGCGCGTTTACTGTGAAATCTTCGACGACAGCAGCGTCGTTGAAGCGGTCTCCGCATAAACGAATGCCGTTGACCACTAGGAAGTCATCAGGACAGTTGAAAATCTCTGCTCCGGCCTGATCTGGTGGTACCAGGGATATCCCATCTGTATTCAAAAAAAAAATGACGATATTAATGACGTTCCAGCGTGGTATAGTATAGTCATGCTCACGTTAAGCCGGCTCCACACGATGATTCAAATGTTTGCTTCCAACGTGTGAGTCAAATATTAGAATATTGACATGGCAAGTTTCCTACTACACAGTGGAACGAATATTTGATCCGAATGATTCATTTATTTCACTAATTTGTTGATATTATTGACACTGATACTGTTTAACAAAAACTTTCAAGTATAAAACCTTCCTTTTATTGGACGATTCGTGCAGCAGTGGATCAAGTGTGTGGTGGGGGTAGTAAAATCCCTTTTGATGCGAGTCAAAAGACCGACAACAGCCCGAACTTCTTCCATCGTGAACGTTGGACATTGGAGACAATAAGGGGCCTATTTTGTAACTGCTTATCTGACGTCTGTTAACTTCTAACGATTTTTCAAAGCACATAATTTACAAATTAGGCTACTTATGCCAGTTCCAAAGTATGGAATCCATTTTGTTTTTTTATTTAAAGTCTTCTGATAGTTTTGTGTAAACTTACATAGCTTAGTTTAGAAAATATAGACACATTCGTGTTGGTATTTAAAAGAAAGATATTTTAAATTGTTATATCTCGAATACATGGTAAAACATATGAAAGGCCACAAGTGGGGGGTCTAAAGAGCCTAAAATGGAGCTACGTCTTTAATTAAGACTTCATCTTTTAATTATCTTTTTTCATTTTAGTTCATTCATTATTTTATACATTTTAAATAAATAAAAGCTCATGTTATGAAAAAAATGATTTATTTATTATTATATACGATTAAATTAATTCTCTTTGTTAAAAGCCTATTAATTTTTGTGGCCCCGTTACTAATTACTAATTAAATAATGTTTTAGTTAGTTTTCATGAACAATTTACATAAAGTAGTTGTGTGTGGTGTGGTGTATATCATTTACCAAAACCAATAAATAAAAAAGTAAACTAAAATGAGGTTAAAATGGGTTAAAAGTTGTGTTGACCTTTTTAATAATTCAGATCCGTAGAATTAGTTTCATTTAATATGCATTCAAATGGGGTTTAAATGTTTCTTTTATTTTAACATAAGAACTAACCTTGATCCGTATTTGTTATTTGAAATGTTTCAAGTCCGTTTTGTTCGTTTGTGTACGTTATAGTACAATATCCCTCCACTCGGCGGATACAGATGGCGTAGTTCAAATTGTTCTGCAACACACGAAATTTTATTTTTTATTTATTTAGTTCTACCTTGATATTAACTGTCATAACCACCTTCATAACATTAGAATTTAAATTTTATAAAAAAACTAGCGACGTTCAAATTGAAATAATAAACTCGCACAATAATAAAATAATTTTTCAATTTATCAAAATAAAAAATATTTTCAATTTATGCGTTATTTGACCAACTTTTTTTTCAAAATTTGGGATTTTTTTTTCGATTCGTAAATAAATTACCAAGGTTAGCCCATATACAAATTTTCAACTTTCTAGCACAATTTTTATTCTCGGTAAATACTGCCCCCGTGCCCCCAAATAAAATTTTGAAATTTTGAATTTTTTTTTTATTAATAATATACTTAATTATTCTAGAATCCAGAATATGAACTTTTTCCAAAGTTCCCTACCGGGCCCCCGAATTTCTTTAACCCTCCCTTTTTCAATTTTTGAATTTCTAATTTTTGAGAAATGTCAGCATTGAATACCTTAATACACATGCAAAGTTTCAACTTTCTATCATTTACGAATTTTTCCAAAATTACGAGTTTCCAGGAAATTCAGAGGAGATAGCTGACGAGTGGCCTCTGTGTTTCTGTGTCTGCTTGCTTGCTTACCCCTACCTCAATGCCAATCACCCAAGCCAGGAGCAACGTTTCGTGTAGAAAGAGACAGATAGGGCACTCGGCAGCTATCTCTCTCTATATCTTTATCGCTTCCTCTTACACGCAGCCGTAGGTAGTGGATGTTAATTAACTAAATAAAACAAAAAACATGATAAATCCGTACTAAATATCCTGGCTTCCTCGTGTCTATCACCATGGCCTTGTCCATGTAGTTAAAGCTCTCCACATATCCAGTGACGTCCGTGAAATACTGCAGGCAATTCTGCGGTACCGCGTCCCGCCACTGTATCTGAGTTATTTTTACTCTAAATATTCGCGCGTCATTGCTGTTGGCTAACACAGATATGAATAATACAGGAGTTCCAGAAACTTCGACGTACACTGAAACAAATAATCTTTAAAAGGTGTAAAACTGTTAAAATGACCCTTATGTATACTTACATAAGACGCATACATAATTTATAATAGAAATCTTAGTCTAATGTATCGTACACATACGTGTGACATCCAACATTTGTTGTAAGAAGTTGTACAATACGTCCACACTAGTGCGACATGCAACTTAATACGACGGAAGTTTTCATATTTCGAACGAATTCCTTCAATCTGCTTTAGAAAAAATTATGGTTATAAAACACATGTAATAGAACTCAGTTCTTTACTATCTACCACTATCCACACTGAAATTATAGTAAAAAAACTGAGTACTCGACCTTTTCGTTCGGGACCATATTCACATTATCTTTGATAAAGACCGACTTCGTTTTGAAACATTTTTGTTTCATAAAAATACTACTTAGAATTTTTTTAAATAAGAAAAGTAAGGGTTTTATTAGTGTCGCATGTTTATGTCGCACCTATCTGTACCAAGCATAAGGTCTAAAAAAATACGGGTAACATTATTAGTGCAGATTGCTGAACTCCTAGTTATAACAAAACTTAGATAATCCAGCCGTTCGATTTACTGTTACTTCCGTCACTTTATAAAAACGCAGGCGATAAAAAATGCAAGAGCGTAATGTACATATGGTTAAAGTTACCAGAGTTCGGCGGTGACTCATATTTAAAACAAGTTGTGGCTGATATAATTAAAAAGCACTGACTCATTTATTTTTCTATAATGTATATAGAAACGAATAAGACAAAATTCATTATCGTATTATAAAATTATACCGCTCTTATAACCCCTTTTAAGTATGAGTCACCGCCGATCTATCGTGATTTTGACTATATAATATTTTTTTTAATTATAGTGTTATATTTACATCTGCCTCACTAATGTACATTGACGAAATTTAGGGTAACTTTGTTTTTTGATTGTTTTAATTATTATTTAATTTTTTTTTCATATATACAGAATGGTTATTTCGTTTTAAATTATAGATTTATTATGATTATCCATCGATCGTGGGTAAATAACCACATGTTCACTAGGTTCACAGAAGGCAATTAAGCAAACCTATGAATTTTTTAGTTTTCTGTTTTATTAATACTGCGACTGGCTTTTTATTTGTTTCTGATATGATCCAAAAATAATTAACACTAATAAAACTTTGCTTGGACTCATAGCTATTTTTTATTCAGGAAAAATGTTGCTCTTTTTTTTGCATTACTAATGTAATATCAAAATTGTGTGGTTTTGTATTATTATTATTTTTATTGTAATATTTTTGCAGGAGCTACATTCTTCCGCATTAAATCATTAATTTACCCATTCTCACTCATTCCAAAAGTACAAACAAAACAGGTAACTTTAAAGCCCTACTGCTTGTCTCTGTCTGCTACTCTACCTTTCCTTCTCTTTCCTTCCTCCTCCTCTCTATCTTCACCGCACAATCTTTTTTTCACTATAGCTAGGCGATGGCGATTCGAATCGAAGTCCAGAAGATCGATTTCTCAAAAATAGAATTTTCGATTCTTTTTCAGTTTTTATATAAAAAAGACACTAACCCAAAAAAGAAATCGATTTTATTTTTATTAAATTTGTAAAAAAATACAAGCCTTTCTTATAATTAAAGAATAAGTGAAGAGTGATTTTTGATTAATCAATAAATCATGTACGTTATTTTTTATAGAATAAAATAATTATAATTCCCAATAATTCATGACCAAGCTTATAATAAATAATTGTATAGTTGTATTCTTACAAAACAAAAATCGAATCTCGATTTTCGAGTGTTTGAGATTGATTCACGGGATCGATCTCAGATCGCCATCCCTAGCTCCAGTGTTTCTATCTCTCTCCAGCACACCTTGTACATCCTTTTTTCTCTATTTTCCCAGTATCTGCTGTCTTTCTCTTCGTTTCCCAATCTAAATCTTGCGATTCTTCTTATATTCGTTGTCTCCTTTTCTCGTATGTATTTCGGTATTTCTCTCTCTGAAATCCTATTGTATCTTTCATTATATTTGCTATAATTCAAATTACGAGAGTTCCGCGGCGACTCATACTTAAAACAAGTTGTGGATATACACTGCTGATATAACTAAAAAGCATTGACTCACTTATTTTTCTATAATGTGTATTGAAACGAATAAGATAAAATTCATTATTGTATTATAGATTTATACCGCTCTCATAACCTCTTTTAAGTATAAGTCACCGCCGAACTATCGTGATTTGGACTATATTATGATTTTTTTTCCATTCTTGCCTCTTCTTTCCTGCTGCTGTATCTCTCTGTCTCTGCTCCTTAGATCCTCTTCGACACTGGTGCCTTCTTTCTAGTTTCCTCTCTTATTTTCCCTGACATTTTGCCTTCAGCATTTCTCATTTTCTACTCGAGCCCTTGCCCTCCTTCTTGGTTCAGTTCTGGTTTTATAGACTTGTTGATATATGGTTGATATATTTATTTGTTTACTTCGGGAATTAAGCCGGACCCAAGCATAGCTGAGTGTTAGAGGCTACGACCTAACTACCGTCGACCACTTAGAGGACTGTTGCGCTTTTGATGTCAATAAATTTTTCTTTAATATTTACACTAAGATATCATTATCATAAAGATTGTTCCCGCATGTAAAGGTGTTATTATAGTTGCCTACAAAAATATCCAGGGGTTTTACAATGACACCATTTTATCCTTATAAAAAATATACTCCATCTATTTTTAAATGTGCGCCGCGAGCTCTTTATAAAGTTTGGTGTTTTACTACTTTATATTAGTTTTCACATAGGTTAACATTATCAATACCAGCTAAAATTAAAACATAAATTACAAGTAGAACAACTAAACGCGCCCCCTTCCGTCTCTCTTCTGCGCTGACTCCACCCATCCGTTAAATAACACGTTAATTCAATATATGTCTATAGAACACGTATTAATGTTACTGGCTTAAACCCTTAATTACACCCCCAACGTATAAATAATTTGTCCAGGGTTAAGTGTTTTGACATTTAGGCTTGTTACATACTGTTAAAATAATCTTGACCCCAAAACTACCCTCATCCCCCTCCCCACTCCGACCACATATGGTTTGCGTGATAGTAAAAGAACTTTTTCGGGGTGTGACCACCCCAAAAGAGATCTAGAATTCCATTCATTGCATACATTAATAAACACTGTTTAAAGATATGCGTCCACATGTCCGCACTTCTCGCATCATTGAATAAGACGTGGAAGAAATTACATTTTGCGAGTAGTGCGGACCCGTGAACGCGTACCTTCAGATGATTATTTTTACTACTTTTTATTTTTTGTTTCAGTTTTGAATAAAATATCAGAGACAGGTAAAAATGTTTGAAGATTAACTTACAATGTTGTCCGGTATTTATCCCGCAGAGGGCTGGTATCTTGCTGTCAGCGTTTTGCCCCGAAACGATAAATTGATCGTCCAAGCATGTCCCACCCGTCGGTGGTTTCAACTGAAAACAAGTCCACGTCAATCTAATTATGTTTTTATGTTTAATTACTAATGTGTCATATTTACTGACTGGATCTGGATCTGGAACTGACTATTTATATATTCCCTTTACGGCTTGTTTGTTGTTTCACAAATTACTTTTTAAATAAACAATGAATTGATTTTTAATGTCACGAAAAATATGAATATAGAAGTTAACAACAATAATATTTTTATACCACAATAAATTTCACCATGTATGAGTTACACTGATAAAAAATTATAACCCGGTCAAAATAAAGAAAAAAATAGGGGTAGTTTAGCTATAATTCGCATAGAACTGAAAGTTGGTACAGACCTTAAGGACATTATTACAAATAAAATACTAAAACTCCTCACCGATCGCACATCTGCATAAAAAGTTATTCAAGATCAAAAGTCAATAAAAATGGTTTTTCCAATTTTTACGGTAAACGGTAGGTTTTATCTTAAAAATAGATCAGACCAAAGTTGTAGATCATGAAATTATCTACAATAATTGTTCTTATACTTTTTCCTCTAAAAATCACCATTACTGAGATATTGCGATTCTAAATCACCGAAAACAATAATATGTACGCTGAACCGCCTTTATTAAAATATAAGTAAAAATATTAGTTTGCGTAACTTGTAAATACAAATTATACGATTGTGATAATATACACATTGTTAAGGAAAATATGGACATTTTAAAGTGTTCCGAAATTACACAGTTATGCAATGTGATTTGAATTGACTATTTAAAGGGCAAGTTAAAATATTTTATGTAAAGCACCAATAAACTCAACAGTTGTTAAGATATTCACATAATACAAGAATTATGAGATCATTTTACTTTCACGTGCTCAAAGATCTCTAGGATAACATCACAATAGTGTTATCTTGATTCAGTAATAGTCAATTTTTATCGCATACAATTGACATTACCACAAATTAGATTCAAAAACAAACGAAACACTACCTCACATGTGTGCATATTATGTAGAATACGACTTCTTCAACTTTTAGAATCGCAATATCTCAGTGAATGGTGATTCTTAGAAAAAAAAGTATAAGAACAATTATTGTAGATAATTTCATGATCTACAACTTTTATCTAATGTATTTTTATGATAAAACCGTTTACCGTAAAAATTGGAAAAACCATTTTTATTGACATTTGATCTTGATTAACTTTTTTTGCTGATGTGCGATCGGTTAGGATTTTTAGTATTTTATTTGTAATAGTGTACTCAAGGTATGTACCAACTTACAGCTCTATGCGAATTATAACTAATTAAAATGTTTATTTTTACCGAGTTATTAGTTATTAGTGTTGCCTATGAATAATAGTAAGGGGTGTAATAAACTAATCTTGTTATACCTCAAATATATCGAAGTCCAGTCTGACTTGTACTGTACTTGGATGAAGGAAAACAGTGACAGCACACGCTAATTGACCTTCGCTGGGTTTAGGGAATCCCGGAGATTGGAAATAGCTCACATTTTGTCGTGTAGTAGTTCCACAATCTAAATTAACTGTAATGTGTTATTCTTTTTAGCAAAAAATCAAAAAGTAGTATAGTAATAGTGCAGTTATTCAACGATTATTTTGAACAAATAATGGGCTTGTGTTCTCATTTTTAAGTGGTCGATTTTTCAGTTGTTTATTGAAATTGATGTTAATAAATGTGTATTGGCGTGTCTATTTTATTAAATATCTAAATGTTGACAGAGATATAGCGATTAAAAATTTGAATTGTAGTTTTAGCGGTAGAAATGGTCGGCCATATTTGTATGACGTGTAATGCATTTTAACGTCAGTTATTTGTTGAGTAGGTCAGTGCTGTGGTAATGTTTTGTAGCTGTTGGTAGTCGAAATAATCAAGTCAAGTCAAAGAATAATAAGTTTTTATTTTATTGAACCCTGTTACGGCAAACATGATATTGAAATTTTATTGTTCCTTGAAATAGCTGTAAATAATATTTGATATTTTGATGTATAAATACATATAGCAGAGATTTATGAGCTGTAAACTTGTCAGAGTTCTGTCAAGATTTACGCTCTGTTGTATAAAAGAGATAGCGACTAACGGCTGTGATGTCACATTCAATTGGAATGTTGTACAACGTTGAATCCCTTTAATAATTAAAGAGAGAAAATGACTGTTTTAATTGTTAATATCTCTTAACATATAAGGAGTTATTAAAAAATAATTGAACATTTGAGGTTCTAGTAACCCACTTTATCAATATACGAGTATAGACCAGTTTTATAGAAATTAATACATAGGACACAAGCCCATTTACAGAAGTTATAGAATGAAGACAATCTGCAGCTTCTTATAAGTACTTACAAACGCAGCAAACTCCAAATCCGTTAGCACAAGGCCCTATATTCACGCCTCCAAGGGAATCGCACTCTGAATTATGATAGCAAGTACCTTCTAGAGGGGTAATTAGACTGGATTGGGTTGTACAATATTTATTTTCAAACTTAATCACATTAAACAAATCCAAAAATCTAGATCCACTTTTGTAACTCAATTTGGTTTCATTACTTTCGTTATTTCTGTCCCACAATTCGTTTGTACTGCTTCCAATCAGAGATCTGAAATTCTGCTTTATGTTTACCAACGAATTTCTAACTAAATTCGACTTCATAATATTTTTCATAGTTACGGGTGCTGTAGTTAATACACTTTTCACATTTCTTTTATTTTCTAGTAATTTTTTTCGAAAATATTCTGTAAAATTACAATTTTTAATATCAAAACTGTTCACTGTGTTCATTCTATTCAAATTTGTAGTTTTGTTATTCATTTCTGAATTGTTAATATGCACCAAAGTTTTTTCTTCATTATTTCTGTCAGTTCTAATTATTGGTTTGTTTAAAATGATTGTTTTAATTTCATCACCAATCGCTGTTTTTAAAACGACAAATATTAAAAGACAGATTGCTGAAATGTTCGTATTTTTAATCATCTTAAAATGCAAAATTCTTAAAAATGCATTATACTCGTATTTTACGCACACTGTCTCATTTTACATCTGGGTGCATCTACTTAGTTCACCGGACTTTTCAGAACTGCGTGCTATCTTGTTTCTGCATTTCCTGATGATATTGTTAATTTTACCGTTAACTGTCCCCATCCTCATCACGGTTTCAGCTCTTATGTTCATCAGACCAAGAAATTATTGTAAATGAGTGGAACAAGTTATCAGTGGTGTATCACCAATTTTATGAGCGAATTTCTAACTCAAGATTGTAAATTAAGTGTTTTTAATAGAACAAAATATTTTGCTCTGTTTATTTATTAATTGTGTGTGCCTTTCGGCTTTACAATCTACAGTATTATATTTCTTAATACATTTCATTCCTATATACATTCAAACTTAAAACTAAACTTAAATTATTCTAGACTTTTACTACTTCCAAAAGTGCTTTCTGCTTCTTCTTTTCTTGACCCTCTCTCTTCATGTTCCCCATGAAAACCAGATAACGAGATTATCATTTATTGTAATGTTTTTCGTTCCTTTTTTCTATTTCCGCCATCCACCTCTTCCCTTCACTGCCTCCCTTTAATAATTGTACAATCTTCAGACATCAAAACTTAATGTGCTCCAATGTTTCAATCTCCGTTCTGCACATTCTTTCCTCGCTATTTGCTCAGTATCTGTTTCCTTTCTCCTCGTTTCCCAATGATTTTTTGCTCTATATTTTGTGCAAATACGTCTTAGAATGTGCAAAGATTTGTCGAAGTTTTGTTGACAAATATTTCGTAAACTATAAATTTTCTTCATATCATGTGGTAGTGTCTCCAGTCCACCCCTTGACATGGTTTTGTGACACATATGTTCGCAAACTGATATGTAATTATCCTCGTATTTAATTACATTTCACAAATATTTTTTATCTTTGAATCACTGACTCGATAAAATGTACAAAATTGTGTAAAATGGATGATATAAAACGATTTTATTCAAAGCGAAAAAAATAGAGAAAGTATCGATAAAAACGCAAATTATTTTTTAAAATAATTTTATGGGTGAATAGTATTACTTTATAACAATTAAAAACATGAAAAACATATCTCTATTAAAAATATGAAATGTGTAGTACCAGAATAATTGTTAATAGAGTTGCCTGCTAATCAGGGTCAAAATAAAAACGATATCGCCTTTTTTGCTTGTCAATAACAAACTGTATAAACACTGTAATAAAAAGTACTCAATAATAAATAATTTGTTTCAGATGAATGAGTATTTTGAAGAAAACTGTTGAAAACAAATTGGACAACTTTCTACAGCACTGAAATGGGTTCAGAACAATCGCAACCTGGAGGAAATCCAGAATTAAATCAAACTGCCTCAACTTCTCGGCCTCCTCGATTAGTTCGGGGCCACACAATCGCTGTACCTGAGAAGTCACGTGAACCTAATTCTGGAACAAATTTGGAAAATTCAGGAAATATTTCACCTGGACCAAGCGTTTGTTCAGACTCCGATTTACCTTACATATCGTACACTGTGAACCGACCGATAGGCGGTAAATTGCAGCAACCCTGACACATGACTACCATTTTCTTTTTAATAAATTATATTAAATTGTTTTTAAATTTTATACAGATTCTCCAAAGTTAACAAACAAGAACAAGAAGTCGCTCGTTCGAGCAAAAAGTACAACAAATGTAAAGAAGCCGTCAAATAGTTTAGCGAACAACAAAAATAAGTCCAAGGCGCATAACATAGTTGTCGTCAGACCTGGAGTGCGTGATCCTTCGGCGGAAAAAGACCCGGAGATCATGCGATTACAGGTAAAATAAACTGTTTTACAGAGATGTGTGTTTTTCAAATACACATACTCAGAATTCAAATACAAAATAGTAAGTACCTATTTTCTATTTTGTATTTAAATATCTTTTAAGAGTATAGAATTTTATATTTTATTTGAAAACTTTTACAAACCTATTTCTTGTTTGGAAAATACAAAATACTATTTCATTTTTGTTTCTTCATAGTGTTAATCAGTAAAAAATCAAATTTATATTAGTAACATAAAGAGTATTAAATTTTTTTAAAATACGTATTTTGAATTTAAATACTAACATGAAATTAATTTTTTATTTTGTATTTGAAATAGGAAAATAACGAGGTATTTGCATTTTGTATTTAAATGCTTTTGAAAAGCATTTGTGTACATCTCTGCTGGCTTATTTATAACTTATAACGGAAGGTTGATTAATTGCATTTAACAAACTTTACTAAAGTAATTCCTCTTAATATATTATTATAAAGCATTTTAGTGAAGAAATTTCAGTATAATATTTTTATGTTGAAGGAAATTCCGATGTTTCTACCTGTGATGCGAGGAACATTGACTCTGCCGTCGAATCGAGACCCAGAGGTGTTGGAGCGGTTGCAGCCCTTACCACTGCAAACACTGTGCTCTAAGCTCCAGGCGCATTTCACTGCATGTGCAAACATTACGGCCACAGAACAAGGGGTCATTACACAGAAAATTAGAGAGGTAATTGACTTTTTTAATTGCTAGTTAAGTAATAGATACGTACAGTAAATATTATCCGCGACATTACGTCTCGTTAGGGACAAAGACTTATGTCACAATTGAAGGCTTAAAGTCTGAAGTATTATAACCTCTTATTGTACCTTTTCCTTACAAATATTATTTTATTTCAGACTGATGCAGAAGTGAATCGCCTAATGACAGCTTTAACTGATAAACAAAAGCGTTACGCCAAATACGCAGAAAAGTTGTCAAAGGTGCATGAGATGTCTCACCAGTTGAACAGGTGTCATATGATTTTGAACCAAACCATGGAAAGCATGGAAACCTTGAACAACATGCTGGAGATCGAGGACAGGCTGGAACCATTTGTCTGGACAACTGGATGAATTTATTCACCATACAGTTATTAATTTTCTAGTCAAAATAAAATGTTGCTTTTTCAATAAGTATTGTCTAAATAAAAATATGTTTGAATGACATTAGTTATAACTGGTTACAATTAAGTAAAATTCATAAGTTAAAAAGAAAATTCAACTATTGTTAACATTACTTTATTATTATTTATTACTTTTATTAGCTATAATGTGTAAAAATTAAAATGTTGCGCCTAATATGTATGCAACTACATTAACATGATATAGTTCTGCTATTGTAATATAGATGGCTGTTTTTTAACATATAAACTGATACATGGTAATATTTTCTACACGCTCCATTAAGGATGGCGTTCAATTTACGCGAATGTCCCTAACCACCCCAAACACCAGAAATAAAACTGAGCTAGATTACACAATAAAACAGCTATGAGTGCTGATTAACTTTTTACAAAACAAATTATTGTTTATGGGATCTCCGATCGTCATCCTCAATCAGGGTCCTTATCTTTTTTAAAGTCTGTAATTGAACCTTTCTTTTATTTTTAACAAGATTACAGCCTTCTTTCAGTAAAGAAAAATATGCAGAAAATTTATGCTTTTTTTAATGTTTTATTTATAAAATATGTGATATTGTAAATATTTAATAACAAATAAATGTAAAAATATATGAGAATAAAAATACTCGATTAAAAATTTACTTCTTTTATTTTTTGGTAATATTATCTTAAAAGAAATAAGAATAACTCAAGTCTAAAATTGAACCTTTCCATCATTTTTAACAAGATTATAGTCTTCTTTCATTGAAAAAATAACAGAAAATTTATGATTTTTTAAAGTATAAAATTGAATCTTTTCATCATTTTTAACAAGATTATAGTCTTCTTTCATTGAAAAAATAACAGAAAATTTATGATTTTTTAAAGTATAAAATTGAATCTTTTCATCATTTTTAACAAGATTATAGCCTTCTTTCGTTGAAAAAATAACAGAAAATTTATGATTTTTTAAAGTAAAAAATTGAACCTTTTCATCGTTTTTAACAAGATTATAGTCTTCTTTCGTTGAAAAAATAACAGAAAATTTATGATTTTTTAAAGTCTAAAATTGAACCTTTTCATCATTTTTAACAAGATTATAGCCTTCTTTCGTTGAAAAAATAACAGAAAATTTAGTATGTTTTAAAGTCTAAAATTGAATCTTTTCATAATTTTTAACAAGATTATAGTCTTCTTTCATTGAAAAAATAACAGAAAATTTATGATTTTTTAAAGTATAAAATTGAATCTTTTCATCATTTTTAACAAGATTATAGCCTTCTTTCGTTGAAAAAATAACAGAAAATTTAGTATGTTTTAAAGTCTAAAATTGAATCTTTTCATAATTTTTAACAAGATTATAGTCTTCTTTCATTGAAAAAATAACAGAAAATTTATGATTTTTTAAAGTATAAAATTGAATCTTTTCATCATTTTTAACAAGATTATAGTCTTCTTTCATTGAAAAAATAACAGAAAATTTATGATTTTTTAAAGTATAAAATTGAATCTTTTCATCATTTTTAACAAGATTATAGCCTTCTTTCGTTGAAAAAATAACAGAAAATTTATGATTTTTTAAAGTATAAAATTGAACCTTTTCATCATTTTTAACAAGATTATAGTCTTCTTTCATTGAAAAAATAACAGAAAATTTATGATTATTCAAAGTATAAAATTGAATCTTTTCATCATCTTTAACAAGATTATAGTCTTCTTTCCTTAGAGAAAATTGAGAATATCTTATATTTACTAAAATTGAGAATTCTTCAACTTCTTCTTTATTGTTGAGTTAATTTTTTTATCAAAATATTCTTAAGGCTAATTAAAAAGAATACTCAATCTAATTTCTGTTTAATATTTTTATTTAAAACAATCACTAATACATTTTCGTTTTTACTTTTACAATACATTTGTTATATTTTTACAAGTTTTTCTTAAATATATATATAGAATATCTTTTTCTTACGCTGATGCTGATGTACTTGAGTCTGATGATGAGTTCTGCCGATTAGACGATGCTTCTGAAGAGAAAACAAAGATGTATGAATATAATCAATAATGTATTTGCAATACATTGCAAATCGAACAAAAGTATTTCTTTAATAGTTATTTTAAAACTTATCTATAATTAGCATAAGTTATAGTTAAGTATATTGTTAAGCATGTGTATCAGGCTTTTAAATTTAGCGTTTGATTCCCATACTGAACAATATTAATTTTTTTTTTTTTTTTAATATAGATTTTTTGGGCTTCGTAGGCACGTAGCCTTTTATCGCCAATAATACTATTCTGTCTTTTCTTATATATTATACCCAGATAACAAGAATGATCTGTTCATGGCAACTGCAGTTATAAATCTCGGTTTCTCAATCAAAAAAGCGGTGTTAACAAAAAACAATATTAATTTGTTTCTAATCTTTTATAGTAAAATAGATTACAAAATGCTTTAATGCAAATTTTCTAATCAATTTATTATAATAATACGTTGGTCCTCCAAAGGAATGTGTTTCTTATCGTCCGTAACATTGCTTTCTTGTCTCCTTGCATTGAAGTGCATAGAGATTGATCAGAAATGATTCGGATATCACGGTAGAGATTTTTCTGTAATTAATAATGATTTATTATTATTAATAATTAGTTAATTAATAACTGTAATTCACATAAAATTTACAGATCAATGATGAACAAGCATTCCAAGTAGAAATCCAAATATAATGCAAGTAATGAATTATAAATGGATAATGATACTGATTCCCTACATATGGTAGTTATTATAGTTGCATATTATATTTTGCAAGGGGTTAAATGGACTCACGTGATTGGTAATAACTTGATTTTTTGTTGTTTAGTATTTAATGTTGAACAGTTAATTGTTTTCCTAATTTAGGTCTTCCAACAATTTATTCATAATTAATTTATTAATTAATTCATTAAATTATTTATTTACTGCAGTTATTTAAAATATTGTAAAATTAAACCATCAGCAGCGCCATCTATTAAGTAGTAGCTACAAGAGAAACAGTTCAGGATTTCCTTAACAGATGGCGCTGCTTGTGTACTTTATATAACGCCTAGTATCCATACTTCCAAATGTACCTGGATTGGTAATTTTGAAACCACATACAACAATTTGTTTCAAATAAAGTAAAATCATCATTTTTAACAAGATTATAGTTTTCTTTCACAAACAAAAAACAGAAACTTAATGATTCTTTAAAGAAACCAAACTTTACAGATCTCTATTCTAAATAAATGAATGGAAAACTAATTTATAGTCTAAAAATTAATGAATCAAATGTAAGTGAATATTTAAAATAATAATTACTTGTTCACGAATTTTTATTGAAATATATTTTATATTTTTCATAACTTCTTTACAATATAAACGCTAATAATCATTTGTGGTCAATAATTTTTTTTAATATGTATATAATTATGTCTTTTCTAATTCGCTAAGTTTTATATTTTTCGTGATATATAACAAATCTTTCCAACGCTTACGTTTAAATAATCTCATAACATAAAATAAATTTATATGAGATTTTCAAAGTAATCTACCTTAACTTTTTTTGAGTATTAAAGCAAAGTGATGAGTTATCTTATTTTTAAATTCTTATAAATAGTAATATAATAAATATAACTAAATAACCAAGTTCTAATTCTAAACTATAAGAATCTACCAGAGTTACACCACGCTGACAAAGAAATGTTTTTCCGTCAATTATTAATTTGAGATTTAACATCTACTTAAAGTATGTTTCAACTAACATAAAGTGGTGGTGTAAATCTTAAGCAATTCTCTTTAAATAATTTCTTAAGCTAATTATTTTAAGGTATATTTCTAATCGACGAAATGCATTAAATTTTTTATTATCGAAAGAGGCACATTAGTTTATTATTATGTATCTATTCTCAACCATTTAACAGTTACCAGATTTTTGTAATTATAATTTTTAATCGTGAATTGAAACTAACAAATAAAAACAAATGCTCTATTGCAATTTTAAAATAGCTATTGAATTGTGTGTTAAATAGATCATAAAAATGACATTTATTGAAATATTAGGCTGCTTTTGTAAATCTTAATCTCTATAAAAGTGTACTATACTCGTATATTAATAAAGTTGGGCTATCAAGATCTCAATTACCCAATTATTTTTTAATAAGTCGCAATATTATAGGAGATATTAACAATTAAAATTCATTGATAAAAAATCGCTAATCATTCTTCATAATCTATATGTTTTTTATACAACAGAGTGTAAAGAGACGCATAAAATTTCGAGCCAAACGTCAGATTCTACAAACTTTAATACTAATTTCGTCGCTTCAAAATACGTCGCTTTATTTTCTTTACATAACTGTACTTCCAAAACCCTGATAAACAACTTTATCTAGAGTATATTTTTATAAGATTTAAGACTAAGGCAAGACCTAATATCAATCGTATCATAATCTAATACCTATTCTAGCAACGAAAAGATTGAAGTGTTATTTTTTATTATATAATATGCATGAGCGATGTAAAATATTATAGAGAATAAATTTGACGAATCAATCATCATCTCTCAGAGAGTTTACAATATCATCTCATATAATTCTATCCAGTCTCAATAGACTTTCTGTAGGACTTTATCGCTTAACCTGCCTTTGATTTGATCCAAATTGTTTTCTTCGCTTTATTTATCTTGGGTTTAAATGTTTACATTCAATCTTTCTGACCTTGGAGCTGGAGTAATTATTTTTGGATAGCTGAAGAATATTTAAGTATAAGTTTTCTGTTTTATTTGTAATTATTGCCATCTATATTTTAATACTATTTTTTAGGAAAAATATAATTTAATAATATGTAACTACTAAATTATTTAAAACCCTTTTTGTTAAATCTATCAGTGCTATTTCTACAGTCCTATAATATTTATTTTGAAAATATATGGTAACCTAATCTGTCCTTATTTCTAACATTTCTTAAGTAATGGCACTTAATGGTAAAAACTAATGATTTCCTAAAATACGTGCAGAGAACAGCACTGATTCACACTGGAATCGACGTTCAAGTATGAGTTCAGCTTAGTATGATAATCAGCTACAAATATTTTTGTAATCATTATTTCTGTCAAATTAAAATACTAAATTTTATGTATAATGAATAGATAGCCTATTAAACACAGTTTCATGTTGCGTTAACGCTTCGTCTGTGTTTACAGGGCGCAAATCTTAGCGACTGTCAATCGTAAGAATCGACAAAATTACATATCACATCAACAACGGAGAAACCGTTATTTCGAGTTACACAATTATTGTACAAGGCTACGACAAAATATAAGAAGTTTGCTGAGACTTGGGATAGATGAAGGTCACTTGCTACAAACATCCGAGAAAATCATCTAAATAACAAAAAGATATTGTCGTGAAAGTGATTTCTACACGAAATAAGGATGTGACTAGTATTACTAAAATAAAATGAATCGAAGTGAGCTCCATATGTCACAAAACTTGATTCAAGAAATGTTAAGTCTCCTTCCTCAATCCGATAAAGCTTTCACGCAGCGGTAGTGTGAGAAATCTGTCGCTCATCCTTAAATTGTTAGACATATTATTTAAGTCGTGTTCAAACAGGGTTCGATTCTCTTGTCCAATAGGTGACAAGTCGCCTAAACTATGACGAATTGTAAGAAGCTCCGATGAGCCACCATCTTCAGTATTGCTTTTCTTGTTACCCTCCTTAATAGCTGGTTTATTTCGAATATCATTTCTCTGTGCTGTTCTATCAAGATTTAATAATTTCAAAACAGGTTTTTTCTTTCTTTTCAAATTATCATCCGGAAAAAATCGATCTAAAGTAGTGAGAGAACCTAAATTTTGGTCCATTTGCGTTAAATTTGATAATATTTCATTTGTTTCATCTTTAGGTATAGTTTTAGGTAAAAATAATTTTGATTCTTGTATTTCGTTATCACTTGTATCACTTTCAGAATCAATGTAGTTAATGCCTTCTAATTGTGAATTTAAATCCTTGTGTGTGCTAATGCCACTAGGTCCTGGTTGGGCTATGTCGATACTTTCCGCTGGAGTTGTGGTTTCCTTGCTGCTACTTGAAATAGAAATATTTTCTTTGTCTTTGTTTTCTTCGCTTATATTACTTGGAGTGGTATCACATTTATAATTACAATTTTGATTTTCTGAGCTTTGTACATTCGAATCCGTATTGTCTTCTACATTTATCTCATTGTTCTCACTCACTGAGGTCTCTGCAGAAGTTGAAGAAATTGCGCCTACTGCGCTCTCCACTTGCAAAGCTTCAGGAGCTGATGTCGTTGCAATCTGATCCACTATTAGGTTTTCTACACTAACATACGGCGGAGGGGGCCCAATTTTTGGTGGAATTTCCAACATTTCTGAGTAAGGCGGTGGTGCAACTGGTCTTCCAACAAAATGAAAACTTCGATTAACTTCAGTCGAAGCGCCATGGATTGCACAATTAGGCAACAAGGGAAAGTTTCTTCCCCTGTTAATCCTGTTGAGATCCAATCTGGTTTCACCAACGGGTTCACCGACGATTTGAATGCCGCTATTAATGTTGTAATTCACCGTTAAACAATTAGTAGACACGGGGGAATCGTTTTGTCCCACATTATTTGGGTGAACCCTTTGTAAAATGGGTGTTAAAAATCTATTGCTCGTGGATAAATTACTTCGTACATTATCTAAGCTATCTCTTTGTCGATTATTAATAAAATTTAAACCTCTTAACCTAAATAAAATTCTATTTAATATACTATTATTTTCATTAATATTTAAGCGATTATTATCACAAATATTTTCTTGTAATTCGAAACTTCTTTCATTTGATCCTATGGTTTGCATCTCGATCATATCATTGAAGTTGACACAATTCTCATTGGAACAAAATTCTGCGTCGTATGAAGGCACTTGATCATATCTATTCATAAAATGACTAAAACTTCCTACATTATTTCTACAGTTACAACATCCAGTGCGATTTCTTCTATTTCCGGAAAAAAAATTTCCAGGAAAATATAAACTACTTCTTCTGTTTCCGTTATTATCTGGAAAACTTCTATCCAGAGGCAGATTGCGACCGTTGATTATACCCCTGTCTAGTCGATGTCGCGACAGGGGGTGGTTCTGGTGCATGTGATTGGGGCAGTGGTTACGACGAACATGTACCTTGCAGATTGCTGTCACCAGCAACAGGACTATTATCATGAAGGCCAACGCGCAAGCTGAAAAGTAAATCAAGGGTCAACCATGCGTCCATGTTTTGAGAAGGAATTCCAGAATAATAAAGCATAGTCAAGAAACAATTATAGAACCTACAACACCGACGACCTTATATTATAATGTTCCAGGTGTATATTTGTATGTTTATATTCTTGTAATCTTTTATTCTTATATGTTCAGTAGTGAATTTTGTATGCTCGAAAACGGCTCCAGGGAAGTTTTTAAAAATTTTCTAATTCGTAGAGAAAAAAATTCTAAGACTTTTGGCGTCCCCTGAATTTTCTGGAAACCCGTAATTTTGGAAAAAGTGGGCCCTTTTTTGCTGTATAAATTTGTATTCGTAAAAGATAGAAAGGTGAAATTTTGCCTGTGTATTACGCTATTGAATGCAAACATATTTCAAAACTTAGAAATTCAAAATTTTATAAAAGGGGCGTCGAGCGCTCTCTATAACGCAATCTAAGAAAAATTTCAAAATTTGAAACACGTACCTATAATTGTGTAAATCGTCGTTTGTAGAAAGCCCATGTCACTGATATGTTTGTCGTCTTCAGGATAGTAGATGGTATCGTGTTCTTGATATGCTGTAAATAATTAATTACTGTATTTAATTGTAATTCATTTGATACTACTACGACAAATGTAATAACTTTTATTATCAAACTTACGCATTGATAACTGTCGGCAGCAACCAGGTTGCACAACGACGGTACAGTTAGGGTCATGGTACATGTCGCAGCACCACTCAATTGGAATACACCGGCCATCTTCACAGGGGAGCTTATCTAGATTACAAATATGAGTTACATATGGAGGTGTTGTTTATAGCACACATGGCAAATGTTGATTTTCTCCGAAAACAAAATAAAATAGATGGATTAAATTATTGCACGGAGCTTAGTAACATTATAACTAATTTAATAAATACAAATTAATTGATCGCAAGTATATTAATTAAAAAACTACAGACATCAGAAAGTGGGATAAATACAACCTTCTACAGAACATCGACCTCTTTGAGTTTGTGTTTACTATATAATGGACAGCGGATCGGTGCAAGAGGAAAACGATACAGATACAAAATATGCATTTATATTACTGCTAATACAACTCAAATATATCATACTGAAAAAATCGGCGCCAGCCTAAGCTAAAGGATAGTTTTAGGCTAACACTTATTTATTAGTTAGACTTATAATAATAATGCTCAACGATTCTACCTTGACACGGATTGCTGCCACAATGCTCTACGTCTTCATCTTCTCCGGATTTGCAATCGGGCCGACCATCACATACGTAATGTTCAATGATGCAGTTCCCATTAGGGCAGACAAACATTTTGTCTCCACAATACGGTTTTTCTGTAAAAGTATTAATCAAATATCAACCTTACCGTTTCAAGTCATCAAAGTCATTTTTGTTATGTTAGAAAATATACAAATAGCATTAGAGAAGTTTATTGAATGATATAGATAAGTAATTAGGTAAAACTCACTGTATTTATTTTGAGCAATAGGTTTTACATTTAACCTAGCTGAAGCTGCAAGACCCAATTCCTCATTTTGACATGTATAATCCCCAGAATCACTTTCTTGTAACGCTTGGAATAAAAGTCCACTAAACCCATCCGGCCCATTGTAAGACATTATTCGATTTTTACTATAAAAAATGTAGTAGAAGAGTTGTTAGTTTTTATTTAATAAAAACTTAATAATGTAGTAGTACGATTAAACAAACCTATTTTTTGAATTCAGTGGCAATCTCCATGTCAAGTTATGTCCATTTCCACTCAGAATAATGTTACCGTGATTTACAATATGACATGTCAAATTAAGACTCTCTGTAACTTTTTTTAATATGTAAGGATTTGCTTGGGGGTTAATTTCCAGTGTGAAATCTCCATTTCTTGATGTAATTTCAGCATTACCTAAAGAAAATTTTATTCATGACTCAATGTTATTCATAAAAACCAGTTAATAAAAATGCTCTGCTAAAGATTAATAACTATCTGAACTCATATAACCTAAAGTCAAATGTCATCAATAAATTAATAATAAATATTTATCATAATCATACGTATTGAAAATATCGAACATCAACCATATTTAACATAGCAAACACTGAATGTTCTAAATTATTAAATAATTTCTAATAAAAGTGATTTAAAAGTAACCGGGCTATAATTATAATATTAATTAAAGTCAATGACCGATATTTCTGACATCTATTATCAATATCAAAACCAGTAGTATGAACAAAATATTTTTATACGTGACGTAATTAATAACCACTTATATTAGTTTACCACAAAGTAATGGTTTATTAATAATTTCACTTACTTAAATTAATAAATAATATTAAAACACACAAAAAAATGTTATAACAAGACATATTTGCGACACATTGCAAATATGCCTAAGAAACCGAAGCCATTTTTATTTACTTTATTTTATAATTGTTTGTTTAGATTATTAGTATTACCTGATGTGTGAATATATTACTAATTATGTTTGCTATAATATATTATTAGCTATAGTATAATTTATTTTAAATCATTCTGTAAATACATTGTACTTTATGTAGACTTTAAATTATAAAGTATAATTATAATATTATAATTAAAAAATTAGATTAATAAAATGAAAACATTAGAAACGTATATTGGCGCCATCTATTAACAATCAGCGCGTGAAGTCGGTAAAGAATCATGCGACTTTGAATAACTTTATTAGCCCAACTTTTGCTCAGTTCATATTCATTATTCATCTGCTTCCCAGAGATCTGCTGCCTATTATCTCTGCTGCTGCCCAGAGATAATCTGCTGCCATGTGCGATAATGTAGATGTTCTGTTAGCAGTGGCAGTGAGCGGCAGCTTGTGTGATAATAGGTAGAAGACGCAAATGTTAAATATAACTCATGTCTATCCACACTGAAATCGGCTTGTGTTCTCATTTTATAGTGGTCGATTTTTCAATTGTTGATTGAAATTGATGTTAATAAATGTGTACTGGCGTGTCTATTTTAATAAATATCTAAATGTTGACGGAGATATAGGAATTAAAAGTTTGAATTGTACTTTTAGCGCTTGAAATGGTCGGCCATATTTGTATGACGTGAAATGCATTTTAACGTCAGTTATTTGTTGAGTAGGTCAGTGTTGTGGTAATGTTCTGTAGCTGTTGGTAGTCAAAATAATCAAGTCAAGTCAAAGAATAATAAGATTTTATTTTACAGCTCATAAATTTCTGCTATATGTATTTATATATCAAAATATCAAATATTATTTACAGCTATTTCAAGGAACAATAAAATTTCAATATTATGTCTGCCTTAGCAGGGTTACATTAAATAAAAACTTATTATTCTTCGACTTGACTTCATTATTTGACTACCAACAGCTACAAAAGATTACCACAGCACTGACCTACTCAACAAATAACTGACGTTAAAATGCATTTCACGTCATACAAATATGGCCGACCATTTCAAGCGCTAAAACTACAATTCAAATTTTTAATTGTTATATCTCCGTCAAAATTTAGATATTTAATAAAATAGACACGCTAATACACATTTATTAACATCAATTTCAATCAACAATTGAAAAATCGACCACTAAAAAATGAGGACACAAGCCATTAAATATAATTGAACATTTGATATTCTTATATGATAGTTAACTTAAAATGCATTTTTTTTTCTAAAGGTCTCTGGTCATGGCAGATTGCTGGTAAGGTAGATAGCTTTAACGTTATTACTCACTTCATGTTACACTTTATTAGAAACAAGTACAGCATTATAGTTATCTATTATAGTTGATTATAGTATTATTCCTTCAGTGTGCCATTAACCATTTCTCTTGCTTTGTCGAATTTAATAGTGTTTTACAGTGTTGATCGTTAATTTAACATAATAAAATATTTATTATACAATTCAATCTATAAATAAATTTTACACAATGGGGTATAACCTACAAATTTGTCGACTGTGTGTCGAAAATGAAAATTTGCAAAGAATATTTGTAAATACAGTAAGCCTTCATGATTCCAACACAAGTACAAGTTTGCAACAGAAGATTCAGTACGCCTTGAATATAATTGTAAGTAATTTATTTTAATTTATATATAATAAATATCGAGTTTTCGACATCATCCATTTCTGTGGGAAATATCATCCAAAGAGAACCATCTGCCATCATTTTGCCAACTGACGTAACTCAAACTCGACTGAGTCTATTGCTATTAGTACTGTATGTTTCTAGAACGTAACGTTGTGAACTCCGCTATTATCTAACTTATTGGTTTGAATCCTAAATCAGAATTTCGAATTTTTAAATTTAAAATATTTATCTTTTTTGTAACTTGAAATATTGTTAAAAAAGTATATTTTTATAAAATTATTGAAAAAAGTTTCCTAATATTCTTCTTTCGTGCGAAAAATGCTTCCGAGAAAATACATACACTTAAATTTAGAGTGCAGTAACGCATAACTATAACATAAGACAATATATATTTAGATTACAATTGTTCTTGTAAATGCTAAAATGCTTCTTAATAATAATTCCATTTAATAATAATAAATACATTTTAAAAATAATAATAATTTACGAAAATGATTTGCGTCTTTGATAAGTTCCTAATAATTACACTACTGGATAACAAGGGTCGCTAACGTTTAAAGTTATCTATATGGAAGATGCTTATTGAGTACAACAATGTACCGCTGCTTCGGTATGAAGCAAAATCTAATTAGATCCGTATGGACCACGTGCAATGCTAAGCATGTCCCTTCAAAAACCAGAAACCGACACCATCAAGATCATGATATCTACCGCAAATTTTATAGTTACTCAACGCACAGCCACGTGTTCCATTTCCTGTTAATACTTATTTAAAATTTATCACCAACTCATTCAAAACCGCTTTATTCAAATTTTCCTAACTACTCATATCATTTGTTTCAGATTGAACCTACAGACTGCAGTCAGATGATATGCCTAACCTGCATAGGCAAAGTGGAAGGCCTTTACGCATTTAGGCTTCAAACATTGGAAGTCCAACAATTTTTAAATGGGGTTACAAGTATTTTGAGTCCAACTGTAGCGGTAAACAAAATTATTTTTACAATATTTTAAGTTTAGTTCAGTGACTCGATCCCTTCTATCTACCCATTGTAAGGGGTTCCAATTTAACATGGAAGACCCATAAGAACTCATCTATATTTATATATGTATATACATATATATTTATATATATATATCCGGTAAGAAAATCGTACATGGTATCTTCTAAACGGCGCCTACAAAGTTTTTTAAATTTTAGTATATTGTAGAGGACGAATTTCTAATACTTTCTACGCCCTGAAATTTTCCCTGAATTTCCGTGGAAAAAGTTATTCTGGAAAATTCGAAAAAATACTTTTGAAAATATCTGGTGAACTAGAAAAGATAGAAAACTGAAATACAGGGTGTGTATTGAGATCGTAATTGTGCACCTTTGCCAATAATTGGAATCTTGAAATTTGAGTACAGTAGCGGCGCAAATTTCTGGGGGCTATGTTAGAATAGAGTTAGAACGTTGAAATTTTATATGTAGGCTTGCTGCAGACAATAATTAATAAAAAAAACCCAAATTTCCAGTGACGGCGGTAGTTAAGACGGTTAAACGCCAAAAACATTGAATAAAGAAAATTTAAACTTGGGTTATGTATTGAGACAATAATTGTGCATATTTGCTAATAATTGAAACAACAACAATTTAATTTAGAAGCGGCGCGAATTTTTGAAGGCAATACCGTAAAAGAGCTAAAACCTTGACAGTTTGAACGACGAGGAATTTGGGGGGCACTATTGCTAAAATATAAATACAATGCTGAAATTTAGTATGCAGATATAGATTGATATATTATTAATGAAAATAAATAAAAAAACACTACATTTTCTGTGGGTGATAAACCGAATATAACAACAAGAACTAGTTTTTTACTCAAGAACTCAACTTCGTTCTGCATTTACTAAGCCATCTGTGAGTCGATCGTAGAAATAGAAATTTTATTTTCAACACAGTATATGTTTATAAAAAGTTGATATACTAATTAATGATCTTTTAATAAACAAAACTTGAACATTTATTTAACTCATAAAATTTATATAATTTAAATAGCTCAATCGTGTGCAAAGTTATTAACGTTTTTATATTTGAAAACATGGACTGCTAGTACAAATTTGTAAATCGATTGTCATTTTAGTACACTGTCGCCATCTATATCTAACTATATAAGCATGAAGTATCGTTTCACCTTAAGTATAATAGTGTTAGTAAGGATTCCAATCAATACCCTACATTTTCTAATATTTCCAAGATCTTTTTTTATTAGTTGGAATATTTACTTACTTTATTTTGTAACTTTTTCTCTGACGTCATACGTTATAAATTTGACTAGTTCGATACTCATTTGTTTTCAAATTGGTAAATAAAATTGTTGTGATTAAATGTCGCTTAAGATTAAGCTTTTATTTGCTAATATAACAAATACATTAATATCAAAAAAAAAATTATTAATAAAATCACATTTAACTGTATTGCTATAATGTGAAAACAGCTTACTTTAATCTTCTATTTATTCGCAGTGTGCGCTGGCATCTGTTTTATTCCCTCACCATCTTAGAGCATATATATATATATGGAGAGTATGTTTTTTATAGGTTAAAAATGTGGCCAAAATGTGTGCGAGAGAGAAAGTTATATGTTTCTATTTGTTCTGTTGTACCAGCTGTCTAGATATAATAAATATTAATATTCTCTTAAGATATAATAAATAAAATATATGTAAAGAAATTTCTATAGTTGGTACATAGCTTGTCTGTCGGTAAAACAGTCACCATTCTGTGAAAACATACTTATGAACGCCATAGATGTCGCTGTAGGGATACACAGTTGATATTTAGAGTGAACAGAACTTACGTTTTTAGTTATATTTATATATAGTTTATTTATATTTATACATATCTACATTATTCTACATTAATATAATGTCTTGTTTAACAACTGTCAAGTATTATATCTAGACAGCTCTGACTTGACAACTGTCACTTTCGACGCATGCGCATAGAAAACAAATAGAAACATATACCTTTCTCTCTCGCACACACTTTCAGCTCCAGCATTCTCTCTCCATGTATATATACTCCGCACGGTCTCAATATAACAGTACAATCCAATATAATAGGAACCTGGAAAAGATCAAAGGTCAACTTTCAGTAATCTATTAAAAGAACAGTTCACACTGACTGCGAATCTCTACCGATTATCGACTCTTTAATCAGCCAAATAGTAAAACTAAAATTAATATACCTGTCTCGTTTGTTCTCATACTCTGTATACATAAGTACTTCTCGCTTACTCATTGATAGATGTTAACTTATAACATGAAAGTTATATAAAAACAATTGTTGTCATTTCTTATTATTTCTTAACCTCTTGTGTTATCATATATTTTGTATTTATTTCTATTTTCAGCCGGAGAAAATTACGGAATATTATAAAAAAATGAAAAAAACTATAAACCGACCAACAAGTTTAGTCCAGCAAAACATTCATCCCTTACCATCTAAGGAGGTTGCGATGATATCAGATCAAGAAGTCGCTTCTACGACGACAGAATCGATGGATACCGCAATGGAAAAAAATGTTCTTCCACTCTATCCAGATGATTCATTCAATGATGACTGTGGCTACAGTGTTATGGACCAGGAATCTGTCGAATCGATTACCAATATTACATCTACATCGGAAAAACTGAACAGCAGTTTTCATTTGGATATACTGGAAAACGAAATACAACCTGCGTCCAAATTTCCCATAGATATCTATAGCAAAGCTTTTGAAAATAAGTTAATTGAATGTATTAAAAATTTGTCAAGTGCAGAAATAGAAGATGAGCCGTCCGTGATAGACAAGATAATTTCAGAAACCGGGGTTTTAACATTACCTAGCATAGAAATAAATTCAAAGGAATTTATAGAGGAGGTTTCAGACATGATTTTAAAAATAATGTGGAAATGTAAAATGGATTTATTACCAAAGTTATTGACAAATCGATTACATGCGATGCCAATTTCCGATGGAAATGTGTTGCAAGTAACAGATAAAGATACGGAACAACAAATTAACAACACAGCGTTTACGAAACGAACAAAATCTACTAAAAAGATGCTGAAATGCAAGTATTGCCTGAATATATTTAAGTATAACATTCAACTCGATACGCACGTGAAACAAGCGCATAAGTTTCGCTGTATATATTGTTCATTGGCTTATCGAGACAAGTCTGGGTTAACACATCATATTCGTAAATACAAATGTTTCACGTTCCAAGTGGAAAAGGATGGAAGAACTCTAAGTAGCACGCAAATTGACGCGAAATTATATAGCAAACCAGTTGTGTCTGTTTCTGATTGCATGTCTTACAAACTTACATCTAATAATGTCTTACCGCCTACGCCACCGACGTATTTAGTGGGAAAGAATCCCTTAAGTGAAGAAGAAAAAACAATTGAGAAAATAAACCAGAAAATCAATGCAGTAAAAGCAGACAGAAATATGAACATGAAACAAAAAGAAAAGAACATTAAATCAAAGGTAAGGAAATTGAAAGAAAATCTAGTTGGTCAAACGAAAACTATTCAAAATGCGACAAGAAACATTGTGTATGAAAATCCACAAACTGTTGTAAAAAACACTTCAAATGATTCATTGCTGGCCCCAATGCCTGTGATTGAAAACTCAAAAGATTTAAACAATAGGTGTCTCTTAAATGAACAAGAAAAAACAATCGGGAAAACAAACCTGGCAATAAATGCATCCAAAACTTTGGATGAAGCAAAGAATTTTAATTGTTCAACTTCACAAGACTCCGTAAAAAGCACTGCAACAAATGATTCCCTACCGCCTTCACTTCAAGCAATTCCAAATGCAGTAAAAATATTGAATGCAAATGTAATTCGCAATAAAGAAAGTAACTTGGATTGTTCAATTTCACAAGACGCCGTAAAAAGCAGTGCAACGAATGATTCACTACCGCCTTCACTTCAAACAATTCCAAATGCAGTAAAACTATTGAATACAAGTGTAATACACAATAAAGAAAGTAACTTTGATTGTTCAATTTCGCAAGACGCCGTAGAAAGCACTGCAACGAATGATTCCCTACTGCCTTCACTTCAAACAATTAAAAAAACAGTAAAAATGTTGAATACAAATGTAATACACAATAAAGAAAGTAACTTTGATTGTTCAATTTCGCAAGACGCCGTAAAAAGCACTGCAACGGATGATTCCCTACCGCCTCCACTTCAAACAATTCAAAAAACAGTAAAAGTATTGAATGCAAATGTAATACACAATAAAGAAAGTAACTTGGATACTTCAATTTCACAAGATGCTTTAAAAAGCACTGAAACAAATGTTTCCCTACCGCCTTCACTTCAAACAATTCAAGAAACAGTAAAAATGTTGAATACAAATGTAATACACAATAAAGAAAGTAACTTTGATTGTTCAATTTCACAAGATGCTTTAAAAAGCACTGCAACGGATGATTCCCTACCGCCTCCACTTCAAACAATTCAAAAAACAGTAAAAGTATTGAATGCAAATGTAATACACAATAAAGAAAGTAACTTGGATACTTCAATTTCACAAGATGCTTTAAAAAGCACTGAAACAAATGTTTCCCTACCGCCTTCACTTCAAACAATTCAAGAAACAGTAAAAATGTTGAATACAAGTGTAATACACAATAAAGAAAGTAACTTGGATACTTCAATTTCACAAGATGCTTTAAAAAGCACTGAAACAAATGTTTCCCTACCGCCTTCACTTCAAACAATTCAAGAAACAGTAAAAATGTTGAATACAAGTGTAATACACAATAAAGAAAGTAACTTGGATACTTCAATTTCACAAGACGCCGTAAAAAGCATTGAAACAAATGATTCCCTACCGCCTTCACTTCAAACAGTTCCAAATGCAGTAAAACTATTGAATACAAGTGTAATACGCAATAAAACAAATAACTTTGATTGTTCAATTCTAGAAAAGGCGGTCAAAAGCACTCCAATGAATGATTTCTTACAGTCTCCAGCAGTTCAGCAGCAATCAAAAAAGTTGGCAGCTATGGCTACCTACAAGGAACTTGAACTTGCGAAAATTAACCAAAAAATCAATGCATCAAAAGCAGTGATTGCAGATGTACACAAAATCGTATTAAGCAATAAAGCACCAAACTCACAAATGAACAAATTTAAAACAAATTCTAAATCCGACAACTTAACTAAAACAAATCTTAAGCGACCTGTTTCACCTAAAACTCTACTAAATGTCAGTGCATCCAAAATGTTAAAAGTTGATATCCCATCTACCTTAAATGTAGAACTCATCCAGAATAAAGACGAATTAATAAAATATACACAACCTCCAAAAACGCTTACCACTTCTGGTGAAATTATTGAACAAACACCACCAGTGACATCTCAACTAACAACACAAGCTACAAGCAGTGGCACGGAAAGCATGAGAACTGGTATTAGGGTTAAACCTTTGTCTTTGTTGATGAATCGAACCACAACGACACTCCCAAAAACTCAAAATATAATTAATCCAAAATCCAGCTTTCAAGAATATACTTTACGATGTCCAGTTGAAATTATATATGATTACAACCGAAAAAATGATGATGATAATTCTAGAAACATTCATTGTAAAATAGATGTAGCAGTAACTGACAACAATGAATACGCGGATACAACGTTAAAGAAATATCCCCATACTGATTTACGTCTTCTACCTTCGTTCATCGAAAATATTACGGCAACGTGCCAGACTTTATTAAGTAGCTACCCTAAAAAGATTCCAACTCATAATAGTTCTACCAGAATGACTCAAGACATTGGCGTTTCTAGAAAGAGACCTTTAGATTTAAAAAACGTACCGCCTTCCAGCGATAATGATAAACCTAAGATAAAAACTTACCGACCGAATAAAAACACCACGAAAATAGTACAAACAATCCTACCCAATGGCATCGAAACCACCAAATTAGTTCAACCAGGAGATAAACGGCCTGCCGTTCTATTGAATGGTAACGATGTGTATTCCTTTGAAATGTCAGGAAATTCTATTAACATCCGAAATATAGCCGAAAGTAGAACAATACCAAATGATGTGGAAAATAAATTAGATGAAAATATTTCTTCTGCAGATGACTTAGTTGAAGTATATTGTCTTCAAAATGGGAAAAACGATAATGTGGTGCCAGATTTAAACAAGGAAGATAATACAACATTAAATGTTGTAGAAGACTACGTAGAAGAAATTATTGAAGCCGATGAACCAATATGCATTAGTAGTGATGAAGAGGAAGAAGAAACTGCAACGGTTCTTCAACGAAACTACAAATCTTTGAGACCTGTTCCAGTTATAAGAAGAACTAAGAAAATAGCTAACACCTTGCTAAATTATTCACATAATGTGTCCACCACTAGTAGTTCATATGCAACTGTGTTAAATAATAATTCTAATAAGATCAATAATGGGGATATACAATTGCGAAATACTGATACTTCTAATATTTTTCACATTACTAACATTCCTTCAGGATATCAAGGTCTTACCAAAAACCAAGGTTTACAACTTACCAAGGTGTACAAAAATAAAGCTAAATATAACATTAAAGTAATATCACAAAATCATAAATTAAAAGGAATACCAATCATAATTAGTAAACAACGGGCTCACGTACTACTACCTAATGTAAAACGATCTAATGAAGAGCGGCCTGGTGTAGAACGAGCTACTGAAACTATTAGTAAAGGTGGTGAAGAACGACCTAATGCTGAACATGCTAATATACAAGGAGCTAATGAAGAACCAGCTAATGAAAGGACCAGTGCAGAACGGGCTAATGTAGAACAAACTAATGTAGAACGGGCTACTGAGAAACGGGCTAGTGAAGAACGGGCTAATGAAGAACGGGCTAATGAAAAACCAAATAATGTAATTGTTTACGAACGAATCAATGAAGAACGGGCTAATGTAGAACGAACTAGCGAAGAACGGGCTAGTGAAGAACGGGCTAATGAAGAACGGGCTAATGAAGAACGGGCTAATGAAGAACGGGCTAGTGAAGAACGGGCTAATGAAGAACGGGCTAGTGAAGAACGGGCTAATGTAGGACTACTTAATGTAGAACACGTTAATGAAGAACATTCTATTATAGAAAAAAATAATGAAACAGAACGAGGTAATGAAGGACGAAATGATGAAGAACCGGTTAATTTAGAACAGAATAATAAAGAATTTTTTGAACGACATATTAAAAAACTAGCTAATAATCCTAAATTCACTCGGCAGTATTTATTCAATGATCATTCATATGTCGGATAATCAAGTAGTTAAACAATTGGGATTTTTTTACAATTCTTATTAATAATTTTTCTTTTAAAACTTATAAGAAAACAACGTAGTTAAGTTTTTACAGCGGACGGAAATAGGTGACAAAAAATATTTTCCAATAGTTCACAGTGTTTATATATTTGTTAGTTATCAATATAAAATATTGTATTTCTTTGTTAAACAATAAAATTATGTTTATTAAAAATACAGTTGTATGTTTTTCCCCCTTTTTATAATATAATAATTAGAAGCATGTATGCTAGGCTGTACCATAAAACGAATTGTTGGAGGAATCGACGCCGTAGAGAAGTAGTCGCTTTTGGTTAAGGTGTTTTACTATTTCTAGCACAAAAAGTGTACTTTGGTAATGAGCACGTGTCCTCATTTCTGAGTGGTCGATTTTTCAATTGTTGATTGAAATTGACTTTAATAAATGTATATTAGTGTGTCTATTTTATTAAATATCTAAATGTGGACGGAGATATAGCAATTAAAAGTTTGAATTATAGTTTTAGCGCTAAAAATGGTCGGCCATATTTGTATGACGTGAAATGCATTTTAACGTCAGTTATTTGTTGAGTAGGTCAGTGCTGTGGAAATGTTCTGTAGCTGTTGGTAGTCAAATAATCAAATCAAATCAAAGAATAATAGGTTTTTATTTAATTTAACTGTTCCTTAAAATAGCTGTAAATAATATTTGATATTTTGATATATAAATACATATAGCAGAGATTTATGAGCTGTAAGGTTGGTAACCTTACACAAGGATTGTGATGTCACATGCACTTGGAATGTGTACAACGTTGAATCGCTTTAATAATTAAAGAGACAAAATGACTTTTTTAATTGTTAATATCTCCTAACATATAAGGAGTTATTAAAAAATAATTGAACATTTGAGGTTTTAGTAACCCATTTTATCAATATATAGTACACTTTTATAGAAATTAAGACATAAGCCTATTATTTGATGTATTTGTTGCCAATAACATAACCAAAAAACACAGCCAAGAAAACTATCATATATACGATCGCTTAGCATATATATACGCAGTGGTTAGTGTAGGTATAAATACAATTAAGCTTCATTTATATCATGTGCGCAAAAATATTTAGATCGGAACATTAATAGCGGAGGGAAACATAAACACAAACACGTCATATTAATATCAGTTACATAGATTACTGTAAAATAATAGTATTAACATTTCAAACTCAACCTTGATAAATTTCAAGTGGGTTTTGCCGACTACTTTAAAAGTGAATCAACGCATAGCGGTTCATAGAGTATGTGTTCATACCAGTCTAACCTTGGCCTGGTCTAGTACGCGAAGATGGCATATTTTGAGATTTATAAAATACATGCATATATAGTACAATGCCGAGCAAGATTTGTGATGATTACATCTCCCACAAAGTACAAATTATATTTTAAAGTTGGCTGAAATTATTTACAAGTTTTCCGCGTGTGAATCAGGGGAATCAGGCAACCGCACAAGTCAATCGACCACATTACAAGATTTCAAGTAAGTCAATTATAAATTTCATTTACTTTCCACCGCTTTCCACTGAAAAATAAAGTAGCATAAACCTATTGTTTTAAAAAATCTGTTTTAATTTTACAGAGAAAATCTCAAGCTATGTAATGTGCCACTTCTTTATAATAAAAACTCAAAATTATCCTATAAAAACATAACCAAACATAATACCAGAGATAATATATCAGCATCAAGGATCCGCACCCAGACAAATTAGTAGTGCCTGATGTGCAAATGTTTTATATACATATTTTCATATAGTGTAACTCAGTGTAACTGTGGCTTATGGCGTATACGTCGTTGATTAGATATTTCGGGACTGCCCCTAAAAATATCATTACTTAGTTGTTTATATATTTTACTAACGTCGACAATACAAAATAATTTATTGTATTATTTACGTGACAACTATAAAAATAAAATAAAAAATCATTAAAGGTATGTTACGTTTTATTATTATATTCTCTTGTATAATAAAAAGTCTTATATATTAATATGAATGTAAATATTAAAAGGTTATTTATCAGATAATGTTATTTGTTTTCAGGTCGTTGATAACATTTTTAAGATGAGTTTTATAGATGTAAATAATAAAGATTTTGATAACATCAAAAATTTTATCGGTTATGAACAATTTGAATTAATATTTCATGCAATTATTGCAAAAATTGATGATATATATTTACGTGATAAAGTTATTAATGCATTAAAAACGAAGACCAAATCTAAATATAATCAAGTAGTGTGCCAAACTTGCAATACCATAATTTTAACCGATACAGTTATTTTAAATGATAAAGAAACGCAAGCAAAGTCAACATCTGCAATAGATTGCAGCAACCAAACCGATTTGCATAGTATTGTTGTGCCTGGAAAATTTATCCTAATAGATGACACACCTATCGAAGATTATAAATTAATAAATAATGAAGTAAATATAACTAAAAATAATAGTGATGAAACATTTAATAAGAAAAAAGAACATAAAGTTAAAAGACATTCGTATTTAAGACCTCATGCAAAAAAGACTACTAAATCTGCTCAAGTGCCCGCAAATGGATTAACTCCAAAAGCAGTTAAATGCTTTAATGACTCTGTTAACGTGACGGCCAAACAATCTGCGGGTCCTCCACCTACGTCTGTTCCTTCTCCAAAAGCTTTAAAAATAATGAAAAATTTTAAACCGATTTGTCCAAAACCAAAAACTGCAGAAGATACGAAAAACAGAAATAATCATCAAGTCTTCGATAACTTAGTTGATAAATTACCAATATTAAAGGATGAGACTATTGCAACAGAAAATTCAAATCTTTTAAAATTAAAAAACCCAAATTCAGAAAAAATTGTTGTAAATTCTAATAATGTGAAATTAGCAAAATTCAATGGAAAAATAATAAATACAATGCCGAAAAATACATTTAAATTTATTAAACTTTCTGATAATAAAGTAAAAATAGTAAATAATGAAGGAACAATTTTGAAAAAAGGTGAAGTAATATGTAATATGTTACCTTCTGCAATAGTTAATAATTGTAAAGAATTACCTGGAATAAACAATGATAATAACAATATAATTAGTTTAGAACATTCAAAGAGTAAAAGCACATCAGAATTAAGTTTAGAGCCGTCTCTAAATGAACCTTTATTAGATACTATTAGTAATTGTAGCAGCATACCTAATGTATCAGAATTGGACCAATACATAAACCAAAATAATGGGAGCATTGAAATACCTGGAAAAAATAATATTGACACCTCCGAAGCACTAAAACTACAAATTTTTAAAGAGTGGCAGCTGTGTAACACATTAATTGATGGATACGCGTAAGTTTATCTTTAAAATATATAAATTGTAATATACAAATAAAAAGTTTTTATTTGTTACTCAAATCAGCTGTATAAATTATGTTCATTTACATTATATAATGATTACATTCTAGAATAATCCATAATGCAATAATAAGCAACAACATCCACCTACTTAGAAGACAATGTGCCGTAATAAAGTCCAGACAATTAAACATTAATATTTTGGATAAACAAAATAGGGTAAAAGTTTTATTACAAATTATTGTTTATAATGTAAATTTTGCTTATTTCTAATCAACTTTTGCAGACTCCATTGGAGTTGGCTATTAGAAATATAGAGTGCTCCGCTGATTTTATTGAACTGCTATTGCAACATAATGCGGACGTTAATATTTTGCAAGATGTCACAAACAATACTATGTTACATGTAGCTGGAATGTATACAATGAATGATAAAAAATATGATATTATTTTAAACGCTTTGAAACATAAAATTAATGATTATAATGATGAAGGTAAACTATTTATACATACATTTATCAATTGAATAATTGCAATTGTCTTAAAACTTTATTTTTCTAGGATATACTGCTCTTTATTATGCAATAACTTATCCAGATATAGAAAAAGTAAAATCTTTAATAAATGCAGGAGCAGATATTAATAGACAAGACTGTAAAAGTGGAAAAACAGCATTATTCTCAGCAGTAGAAGCAGATTTATGTAAGAAAAATTCCTACTTGAATATACTTTCGTAAATAATAGAGATATAATTATTAAGTCTAACCTAAAAAGTCGGTGTAGAAAGTAGTCTGCTCAAGTGTGAGAGATCCTATTTCACATATTGCGATCTTTATTTTTTAATTACCTTTTGAATATTTGTTGATAAGCATATACTAAAAACTTGTTAACATGAGAATTAATATATTTGCAGATGAAATTGTTCAATTATTACTTAAAAGCGGAGCGAATATTAACATAAATACCTACAGCAATATGAGCATATTTGACGCTCTTACTGAATTAGATAATGTTTCACTAAAAACAAAAAATTTAATTGTAAGACATGCTGAAAACGTAAATAAACGTCTGAGACCTGATGATGCTCATAAGAAATTGAATTCAAATTACAAAAAAAGGAGAATATGTGCCACCAAAACATCGTAATCAAATAAACTAACATTGCACGTTAAAATGTTGTAACTAATCAAATTAAAGTTCACTGCCAAGAACTAACAATTAGACTAATATTTGTATACAATTGCTAACTAGAACATTAAACTGTGTATAAAAGCTACTATAAATATTTTATAAATACAATTGTACATATTTAGTTACTAGATTATTACTAGATTAAAATTATTGTAATTAGATTAGTTTTTAAACTAGATATTTATACCAGGTTACAGAAAATTCAATAATAAACTTATTATAAATACCATAACAAGTTATTTTCTTTTTTAATTAAACCGCTCGTTACTGAACGTAACATGGTAATAATAAACAAATGATATTATCAGTAAGACCTAAATTAGACCAACAAGATAACAGAATAAATTTAATTTGTAAAATAGAAAAAATGTTTTACAATATGCATTTTTCTAACCTCTACTTTAATTACTAAAACAGAGTATATTTGTTAATTACTAATAAACGATTCGCTTACCTATTTGCTGGTTTGAGATTTCAGAAAACAATTGCATTAAAAAAACATCACGTTTTAAATTATTATGTATTATATTCAAGATTGCCAATAACCATATTTAGCGAAGTTATTTAAACAAATGAACTTAATACTAATGATGAGTAATAATTGATATAGTTTTACGCTTCGCAAAATTACTATAAATTATATCAAAGATTCATGGTTATTATTCTAGCAAATCTTCAAATTCACGGCAAATACTTTTGGCGCCATTTAACATTTTCATTTCCTCAGAAATTGACTTGGACATAAAAAAGAAAGAGATTTTGCTACCATTTTCATATTAATGGAATTTTGGATATTTTCATGACCTATAGCACAATGACGCGATTGACAACTTTAACCTCACTTTAATAAAGTGATTATTTTCGTGAACTCTCTATTATTTTTAATTATAATAATGATAATTGTTATCAATCTAAAAAAAATATTTTGTTGAATATGTTATTATTAGTAATGAATTTTTTCTTATATGCAAAATATGTATGATGAATAATTTAAGGATAATTAAGTTTTAAAAGTAAATATTATTTATGAGCTAAAAGTGCTTCGTAATTTCTATTTGTTTATTTAAATATAATAAATAATACAATTTCACTATGAGTTCCCACACAACCCCACATATCTATGCTGTAATGGGGGCTGCAATTTTTGGAATTATTGGGGCTGCTGGTGTGTTTCTGTATGAGAAACTTGCAGCTGAGAAGCGTTTAGGTAAATTGATATAGCTTCTTATCTTCTAATCATATCTAAATATTTGGGTTAACAAGATATTATGATATCTAAGAGCAAACATATTAAAATTAATTGTTCTAGCTCAACGAATGCAAAATCTTGACAAAAAGGTTGAATCAATGAGTTTAGAACTACAAGCATTGAAGGAATTACAAAAAGAAAGGTAAAACAATACTTTGTTGTATTTATATTTATCGTTAAGAAATCTTTTAATAAATTATATGTTTAGAGCTAATGCGACTAGAAAGAACAAACCTGCACGAAAGACTAAGCGTTCTCCAAATCACTCAACACCTAATGGACATCCTGAAAACACAGATTTTGCCTATACGACAGACACTGACATGTATAATACAGCAGCTGGTACAGATATGGAGAATTCATCCGAAGAATTTTACGATTTGTCGTCGGACACAGAAACGGAAACTGTTGGAATATCTCAAGTGAGAAGCAATGGTGTAGAGATATATATGTTTAAGTGATTGTTGAACTAAAAAGTTTATATATTTCATCAGGTATTAACAACTGCCGACAAACTCCTAGATGGAAATGAAGATGATATATTGTCAGGTTTAAAAACATTAGAAAGCAATCTGGAAAGTTTTAGGCATAATCCTCAATTGTTGTGGCGAATTGGAAGGGGATGCTTTAAAATGTTTAAATTATGTGAAAATGATTTAGAGAAGAAGGAATGGGTAAACAAAGGTACTTAAGTTTATTTTTTATTACATTATATTACTCTCCAGCGTTTATGCGATACGGTTTTTGGACCTCCTTGACTTACATCGCCTCATTGTTTTGGGCAATGCAGCAATCCTTCCTATAATATAATGTTCCAAGTGTATATTTATATGTTTGTTTGTTGCTGAAATTCGTATGGTAGAATGAAAACGGCTCCGTCAATGTTTTTGAAAGTTTGCTATTTCGTAGACAAAAAAATTCTTAAGACTTTTGGCGTCGTCGAATTTTCCCCTGAATTTCCAAGAAACCCGTAATTTAGGAAAAATTAAAATAATTTTTTTTAATTTTTTGCTCTATAACATTCAATTCGTAAAAGATAGAAAGTTGAAATTTGGTATGTGTATTACAGTTTTACAAAATTTGAAAATGAAATTACGAATTATTTTGTTGGATTCAAATCATACATACTAAAAAGACGTCGCTTCGCGACGGGGTTAAGCTGTAGTGAAATTAAAGGTTTAATTCTTTTCTTTTAGGTTTAAAAAGTTGTGAACGTGCTTTAAGTGTTAATGAGGCAAATGCAGATACGCATAAATGGTTCGCAATTTTAGTAGGCTCTCGTTCGGAATTTGTAGGTAAGCGTTAATTTTTCTATTTCAAATTGAATTATTAACTTTTGTTATTTTACTAAAAAATATATGATATTTACACGGGTTTCTTGCAGGAACTAAGGATAAAATTCAGGATGGGTATTTATTTAAAAAGCACGTAGATCGTGCATTGGAACTGAATCCTCTAGATTCATATTTACATCATTTACTAGGGCGATTCAAATACGAGGTATTCAACACATTTGTATAATAGTCTAAGATCCCAGAGCCGGCAGACATCACTTATTTTCTGAAGAACAAAATTTGTAAGATTGAGTAGTGTTAGTATGTACAATGATTGTATGCCTACCTGCTAACTTGACCAGGCGGCAATTTTCCAGGTATCAGGTAATGAAGGTTTATGTCTCACTCTCTCCCCTACTCATAGCGGAATTAAAATTGGGTCTAGGGGATGTCTGGCCACTTGGAACGGTCTATCCTCTTGTAAAACGTTTTGACAAGACATAAACCTTGATTACCTGATACATGGGAAATGGCCGCCTGGTCAAGTTAGCAGGTAGGCATACGATCATTGTGCATACTAACACTACTCAATCTTATACATTTTGTTCATCAGAAAATAAGCGATGTCTGCCGGTCCTGGGATCTTGGACTATAACGTTTACACAGTTATACATTTATATTTACTTTTATCTTTCATAAAAAAATGATATTACAAATATACTAATAGGTTGCCGGACTAAGTTGGATTGAAAGAAAACTAGCTGCAAGTTTATTTGCTGAACCACCAATGGCTACTTACTCAGAAGCAATTTTAGATTTTCTTAGAGCTGAAGATTTATCTCAAATCCCAAATAAAGATAATCGGTATATAGAATTTTAACCCATGAAACATTATTAATTGATTTCAATGACTTTTAATATAAATTCATTTTAGGCTACTGTTAGCTAAATGTTATATCGGCAATAGTGACTATGAGACAGCTGTTGATTGGTTGATTTTAGCAAAAAACATTCCTCCTGAAGTAAATAACGTAAGTGTTTTCTAAATAAGATCGTTGATGGAAAATGTGTTAGTTATTAATTTGTTGTGATGATTGCAGGACCAAGCGATAGAAGGGGAAGTACAGACTCTTCTAACAAAATATTCGTCATACAGAAAATGAACTCAATAGTATAGAATGTAAATAAACGCGGAAACTAAATATTAGTAATTATTTAAGGAGTAACTAAATATTTGACTATTAGAAAACATTGACATTCTTAGAATAAAATAACAAAATTATTAAATGAATTGGTGCTAAAACTGGTATCTAAACTTTAAATGCAACCAAATATTTGATATAGTTATTAGTAATATGTAGCATAGACCAATGGTTTCAATAAGTAGGCATTAAGTTTTGAATAAAATTGTAACAATGAGTACTTCTTTTTTTAAAAAAAAAAAAGCGAATACAAATATAAATTTCGTACCATTTTTTCTGCATTAGCCTATAATTGTATAATTTATGTTATTCTGATGTAGTAAATTTTTAAATAATTATTAAGTTTATTGCATTTCGCATTTTTAATCTAAAAGTATTTGGGTTATTGTACTATTAATTTATCATTTATGTTTATTATAGATACATATTTGACCTTATCTCACTTTATAAAATAAGTATGAAAACATTAGTATTCACATTAAAAGTTGCTGTTAATATTTTTGTTATAGGATTTTATTTTTGGGATTTCTGTATGTTTTTATTATAAGTAAATAGAGAGAGCTTCTGTTGCTCTCACTATTTTTCAGATACAAAATTTTCTTTGTTGTATTTGGTGTTAGCAAATATTTTTAATAGAAATAGATGTATTTTTACATATGAAAACAATAGTTTTGAAACGATAAAGGGCCTGCACTTTTACAATAGTTTTAATTAAAAAACTGACTTGACATGAATTTAGTGGTCTAAACCTAAATAAATAACCATTCCATTTGTTATGTATTAGTTGTTAATAATAAAAATTTGATGTTTGTTAGAATATTTGGTATAAGATAATAAGCACACTAGTTTTTGTAGAATAAGTTCGTTTATATAAAAATGTAAATAAGGAATAAAGGGAGTTAATATAATTATGGACTTTTGCATTCATTATCGTATTACTTAAATTATAACTAATATAAAGAAATAAAGCAATATATAATAAACATAAATCTTAGGTTATTTCATAAAAAGATTTCTACAATTTAGGTATAATACATTATACAATTAAGAACAAACATTTTACAAAATATTACGTTATATGATATATCATTTATAAGGCGATTGGCGATATCACTAACCTTACCATTCTATTCTTTTAATCCTTAAATACTTATTTATAAATTTCGCCAGACAAATTCAGTGTTATTTGTAGATGAAGAGCACTGTGATACTAATTTAGATAGTTCGCCAGCATCATATCCAAGTACTTGTTTTAAATCACAGACAAATTTGTAGACAAATCTTTTGCCATGAACTTTTGAAATCATATCCCCATCGTAATAATATCTTAATGCTCGTGACAATTTTTCATAGTTCATTGTCGGTTTATTTTTTTTACTGCCCCATAAACGAGCAACATATTCTGGATTATTGAGTTTAAATTCGCCTTCAGAGCCTAAAAAACAAAGTTTTAAACAAAAGAAAATTTTATTACATAAGGAAAATGCTATTATTATTTTACCTATCCACTGAATAGCGTGCTTGTATGTCTTATCTGTTAAGATATCTAATAAAAATTGCCACAATTGTATTTGTCCGTTATTACCAGATCTATTTCCTGCACTAGCTACGAACTCTTGATTATTGTGACCTAATAACAAAAAAAATATATTATTTATTTATATTTAAGAAGTAAATAACTAATAAATGTTACACTTACCCAGTATTTTTAATGGTAATTTTGGTTTCATTATATTTTTATGTGGTTTCCTAATTATCGCAAGGAGTTGTTCTGTTTCAGTTGCATCTTTCTGCAGAACGGCTAATAAATATAAAACAGTTAATTTTATATAATTAAACCAACAATTTTAGTTGTTATTTATTATTTACCAACAAATTTGCATTTTCTAAGCAACTCTACATGTGTCCAAAAAACATTTCCAGGATCAGAGGGTACTTTCTGTTGAAATTCACGATGTGTCATGTCACAAAGTGATTGGCCTGGTATATTCCAATCATTCAGTTTTACATTAGCTAAGTGAAATTGCCGTACAGCCCATTGTAACCAATGCTTTACATGAGCACTTGTCCTAAAATCGATTATATTTTTTAATTTTGTTTTAATAATGTATAAATAAGTATTACTTTTCAATGACAATATACACACCATGCCGCTGGATCATCCGGTATCCTTAAGCGGGTCTGATCTTTTTTAAACTGACCATCAACAACCCATTTTATAACATTAGTTTGATCACCTGGAAGTGGGTCTCCATCACCTACTTCAATTTCTTCGTCATTATTTGAATTATCTTCACCAGTTTCTTCTCCATTGATGCTATCTTCTGTGAGATATATTTATAAAATATGTAATATATTTTAAATATACATTTTAATAAAATAAAATTGTATTGGTTATTTTAAGGAATCTTATAATTGGCACATACCTCCCATTCCACCGTCTTGATTTTCAACATATTCATCATGAGGCTTAAGTACATCCACTATATTTATCCTCTTACTTATTGTTCGAATTTGAACATTTACTTGTACTAGACCCTTTCCTTGTACACACTGGTCTACCAGATTTTTATGTGCTTCGAGCTAAAACAAAAACTAATTCTTCAAAATCTGAATTTATAAATGTTAAAATTATACTTTAAAATATGTAATTACAATTTGTGCATCTTGAAGCCAAAACTGGTAACCATCCAATTGAACACCTAAACGACGTTCTAGAAGTGATCTAAAAGCAGAATTTAAATATAATTGATATAAAGAATTTCATTAAAATGTTCCTGACTAAGTGTAAACTTACTTCAACGTTGAGAGAGGTTCCCGAATATCCATGTGTTGCATAAGAATATTGCTTTCATGGTCAACGTCTTCATTGTTCTCCAAAAGGAATGCCATATTTGGTGATAACGGCGTTGGGCTCATCATCTCTATCCCGTTTCCCAAATGATTGATCATTTCTATTGGCATAAGGGATAATTAATCTATCGATAACCCTACTCGTTCATAAATTAAAAGAAACTTACGTAGTTCGTGGCCTTGATCAAATTGCGGAATATGGCATTCTGAATCTTCTTGTAACATTGATTCGGCATGTAAGTCGTCTCCATTAGTACTGTCATTTTGAGATAGATCATTTAAATCAGCTTCTAGTTTGATTGGATGTAAAAGTCTCTCCAAAGGATCTCCCGGCATGTTTTATATAATATTGGAACCTAAAATGTCATATAAAAAACAATATGTTTGTCTTATTTAAAAATAAATATTATAACATAACCTCAAAAAAATATTACGTTTTAGTTAATATTTCTTAATGTATCATATATTTGATAATCTTTACACATAAAAACTTAATTTAAATGAAATATTGTTTTAATTTCCTAATTATATTTGCAGAAAATGTTAATTTGTTATGTATTTACAGAAATGTCACTGTCAAATTATGTAAAATACAAAAGCATGACATTTCAGTTGCTATAATAAAAACATTATAATTAAAAATGAAACTACTATGAGCTTTAAGAACTTATACGAAATTTAATGTAATAAAAATTAACTTACCACAAAGACAAACTTCAAAAACACAAGCACAAAATTATTCTAGAGAAAATAGTTTGTTTTCGTAAGATTATCTCCACACATTGAAAGTATTCTCTCTGATTGAAAGCAGAGAGCAAAAGGTACATCAGCGTCATCTACGAGTATTTTCAATACTTGTAACATCGATTTTATAAAGTTATATATTTTACTTAAAATGGGATTGTGAACTCAGTTTTGGTGGTGGATATTTCAACGGGCTTGTGTCCTCATTTTTTAGTGGTCGATTTTTCAATTGTTGATTGAAATTGAAGTTAATAAATGTGTATTGGCGAATTGTAGATTTAGCGCTAGAGATGTCGGCCATTTGTATGACGTGAAAATGTATTGTATACGTCAGTTATTTGTTGATTAGGTCAGTGCTGTGGTAATGTTTTGTAGCTGTTAGTAGTCGAAATAATCAAGTCAAGTCAAAGAATAATAAGTTACGGCAGACATAATACTGAAATTTTATTGTTCTTCGAAATAGCTGTACATAATATTTGATATTTTGAATCTCGGCCTTCTTGTCAGGTTGATACTACTATTCCGTAATTTGAACTATAACACCTACACTCAACGACATTTTTGCGGCAAAATGTCTTCAAACAATCGCATTGTAAATAATTTATATTAACATTTATTTTCCCTTAAAACATTCGTTTCCGTTCGGCTACAAAATGTCGTATAAGGCAAAATTATAAAATAATATATTTAACAGATGTTTGTTTACCAGATTTTATATTTCGTTAATTTACGACGTAACCTTAAACGTTTATGTTGCTGTTAGTTTTCCTAGCAATTTTTTTTTAAATAACGTCAACGTGACCAGAAACGAGACTCTCGGATCTCGCCATATGTGGTCTCGGTACCGTCTCAATAGTTTTTAGAATTGTCTTATAAAAGCGAGATGATATGAGAAAAGTCTCGTGCTTGTGTGTAACTCTAGCCCTTTTCTACATTCAGCGAATATTTTTCTTTTTAATAAATAAATAAATACATAGTATTACGTATACCAAGTTTCATTATTATATCTTAGATAGCTTCTTTATTATGTGTAAAAATTGACTATATTTTACAGGCCTTCCCCTCGTCCTTTCCGATTATTATTTACCTCTCTGCGGTAATAAATGAGCAGTTTTGCTCTTACGTCATTTAGAGAAAGCATTTCCGGCAAGAGAAAGACATTGTATGCAACCTAGTGTACTTGTAAAGCAATTAATTCTGTTTACTTCCTACGATATATTTCTGCATCATAATATAAGAGTTAAGCGAAATATCTAGGTTGATGTTACATTTAATAAAAAGATAATGTATTTTGTATCTTCTAACTAGAGTTTACTCCCGTCGCAAGCGACGACAAATTTTAATTCCATTTTTAATTAAATATTTAATTCGTTATTTATTAATTATACATATAAGAACAAATAATTTCTCAATTAAACTGACTAAAAAAATATATTCTTTTCAACAAAATATAAAATATTTTCAATTTATTCATTATTTGACCAACTTTTTTTCAAAATTTGTGTCTTTTCGATTTGTAAATTAGGTACCAAAATTAGCCCATATACAAAATTTTAAGTTTCAAGCACAATTTTTACTCTTGCCGAAAACCACCCCCGTGCCCCGAAATAAACTTTTTGAATGTCGAATTTACCTTTTCTTAATAACATATTTCATTGTTATGTAATCCAAAATTTGAGTTTCCTACCGGCCCCCTAATTTTCTCAACACCCCCTTTTTTAATTTTTTAGTTTCTGATTATCAAAAAATGTTAGCAACCGTAATACACGTGCAAAATTTCAACTTTCTATCTTTTACGAATTAAAAGTTATAGTTAAAAAGTAAAATATTTGTTTTTAGTTTTTCCAAAATTACGCGTTTCCAGGAAATTCAGGAAAAAATTCGAGGACGCCAAAAGTCTTAGAATTTTTTTCTCTACGATATAGACAATTTTAAAGAAAATGCGCTCACCAATTTTCGCGTAAACATATAAACAAATAAACATATAAATTTACACCTGGAACATTATAATCTTCTAATAATATTTTACAACAGTATCCAGCGATGTTAAGTTTCTTTGTATTTGAAATATTCATTAAATTCGTGTTCAGCTATGGCAACATAATTTATTTGCAATGTTGCGTGGGTTAGCATTCTGCGCTTAGCATGCCCGCCAGCATTTTGATTGTTATTCTCTAACATGCCTATCATTTTTTGAGGATATAGTTTGTAGTCTCATTTCTTATTTTTTCAAACGAGGATGCAAAACGAAAATTAAACGCATGCTAAGTTAAAGAGATGTGCTGAAATAGTAATGGGTTTGTGTCCTATGTCTTAATATCTATAAAAGTGTACTATATATTGATAAAGTGGGTTACTAGAACCTCAAATGTTCAATTATTTTTTAATAACTCCTTGTATGTTAGGAGATATTAACAATTGAAAAAGTCATTTTGTCTCTTTAATTATTTAAGGGATTCAACGTTGTATAACATTCCAAATACATGTGACCTCACAATCGCTATGTTGTTTCTCTTTTATACAACCGAGCATAAAACAGATATATTCTTGACAGAACTCTGACAAGTGTACAGGTTACCAACCTTACAGCTCATAAATCTCTGCTATATGTATTTATACGAGTATATCAAAATATCAAATATTATTTACAGCTATTTCAAGAAACATTAAAATTTCAATATCATGTTTAGCGTAACAGGGTTAAATAAAATAAAAACTTATTATTCTTTGACTTGACTTGATTATTTCGACTACCAACAACTACAAAACATTACCACAGCACTGACCTAATCAACAAATAACTGCCGTTGAAATACATTTCACGTCATACAAATGGCCGACCATTTCTAGCGCTAAAACTACAATTCAAATTTTTAATTGCTATATCTCCGTCAACATTTAGATATTTAATAAAATAGACACGCCGACACACATTTATTAACATCAAATTCAATCTACAATTGAAAAATCGACTACTAAAAAAATGAGTATCCAAGCCCATTTATCTAAGCGGAAGCTAAGAATAGATTTGCAACTTGAGTAAATTATTACAGGATAGAATGGAATACTGCGTGAGAGCAAGAACAAGTTAATTGAAGCAAAACCATACCAACAACAACAAAATTGATAGAGAGCTAAAAATTGCACTACTTTTTCATAAAATATTGAGGATATACTAATGTTTCTTATTGCCTTTACCGATTATACCAAATTCTATGATAAAAAGGTAGATTTATTTCCAAATCACTGTACCAATTGCACTGTAAAACAATTTTCTATATGAGAAGTAGAATTGCAATTAGGTTGTGGCAAGCTAACAAGTATCAAAGTAGCACTGTAAGACAATTTCCTGTTATGATTTTCAAGTTGCAGTAAAATAGGTCACAAAAAATTGAAAACTTGGTAATATTGTTATGTTAGATAACCTTAAATACAGTAAATGTGTTTAGCGGGTTTAGCTAAATAACAAATTGAAATATCTAACAAAAATAGATAGGTACTTTCAGGATATACCTAGATTTGAAATTAGTAATGTAAGATTATCGTATTACTAAAAATTATTAAATAATTACTGTTTATTAAATGGAGTGTAGTAATGTTACTTAGACAAGTTGAGTTACTTTACCTGTTACATCAGGTACTTTCTTCCATTATGGCGCGTTGCATGTAGCATAGTTCCGATTGAGAGGTTGCATCAAATGCAGAAAACGTTTTACCCGCTAAACCTAACATACTGAAACGGAATAGAAATGGGCTTGTGTCCTCATTTTTTAGTGGTTGATTTTTCAATTGTTGATTGAAATTGATGTTAATAAATGTGTATTGGCGTGTCTACTTTATTAAATATCTAAATATTGACGGAGATATAGCAATTAAAAATTTGAATAGTATTTTAGCGCTAGAGATGTCGGCCATTTGTATGACGTGAAATGCGTTTTATACGTCAGTTATTTGTTGAGTAGGTCAGTGCTGTGGTAATGTTTTATAGTTGTTGGTAGTCGAAATAATCAAGTCAAGTCAAAGAATAATAAGTTGTTGTTTTATTTAACCCTGTTACAGCAGACATAATATTGAAATTTGATTGTTCCTTGAAATAGCTGTAAATAAAATTTGATATTTTGATATATAAATACATATAGCAGAGATTTATGAGCTGTAAGGTTCGTAACCTGTAATCTAGTCAGAGTTCTTGTCAAGAATATATCTCTGTTATGCTCTGTTGTATAAAAGAGATAGCAACTAGCGATTGTGAGGTCACATGCATTTGGAATGTTGTAGAACGTTGAATCCCTTTAATAATTATTGCAACATGACTTTTTTAATTAATATATAAGGAGTTAAGGATTAAAAAATAATTGGACATTTGACGTTGTAGTAACCCACTTTTTTAATATATAGTACACTTTTATAGAAATGAAGACATAGGACACAAGCCCATTAAGTAAAACTGGTTTACTTTTAGGCTGTCATTGACGTTATCATTGACATTGTATGGATATTTGCGGTCAGAGGTTAACCATTGTTTCAAGTTATGTATTTAATTAATCAGTGCTGAATTCAGCCAGCGCGGGGTCTGTAGCAAATATTAAGAGACCCTAAGTTTTGCATGATAATAAAATAAAACACAACTTTGTCAAACAAACAATTCTCGATCTCTTAGACTGATTGCAAACTGTTCTGCCCGAACCGAATGATAATGGAACTGTGTTGTTAGTGAGAGAATGTACGTGTATACGTGTAGTGAGAGAAAACACACGGCATGAACGAAATTGCCTAGCGTCCAAGAAACACAGTCGCTTAAATCAGTTTAGTTTTGTTCGTGCCGTGTGTGTTCTCTCACTCGTATACACGTGCGTTATCACACTAACAACACAGTTGAATTCTCATTCGGTTCGGGCAGATTCGGGGCTAAGCCCAGTAAACATTTTGGAGTAAATTCTACTTAATTTCTATTACATATCATGAGTTTTTTGTCTGGAACGTGTTCGTTTTCTATTCAGTCGTTCATAGGAAAGGTCCTTTTTATGAGCTACAGACATTGCAACGACGGTTCACTGCTGAATTAAAAGCGGAGTCGGTTTATGATTTATGACCGGATAATAAAAATATACCCATGTGGGAAAGAAACAGAAATACTTAATGAATGATGTTGGAAAAAGAAAGAATATTATTATGAAAAACTAACACAAAATCTGTGACAGGTAGAGAACTTGTAAAGCGTTAGAATAGAATTGTACGAGTGACTCGAACTTCACCAAATAGGACACTTCACCAAATTGTTTACTGGGAGGCTTGTAATCTGTCGACCCATGTGCGAGCGGACTTCAATTATAGTTCTATCAACTTTATCTTCATTTGTATTCCGACAGGTGGAGTGGTTTTGCAATTTGTAGCCGACAAAATAGACGTGTCATATGAACTGCTATTAGGAACGGAACTGTAAATGAACTCTTTCATGACAAAAAACTTATACGCAACTTCAATATGATGGCAAGGTGACTCGAAAATGTTTACTAGGTTAGGAACGTCCTTAAGCAAAATACGAGTATGGCATAAATGTATGTAGGCTTCATACGAGACGAGATAAGGCGAGAGTTTCACAAATCCCGCTTCTTTCTTGTTAGTTTAGAAAAAAATTGGTATCGTTTTAGTCTCGTTCCCGTCTCGTCTTGTCACATCTCGTCCTAAACAAGTAATTCATTATATTATTTCGCCAAATTATTTTTTTAATTCTAAATTTTTCACACACTAAGCATATCGTTTTTTTCTCACTATTCATTGTATGAAATTTAAAAGAAAATTTATACTTTGAATAATTTTTTTTTAACTGGTTCAATTTCACTTAATTCATCATCACTTTCATCTAATCTCGGCCTTTTTGTCAGGTTGACACTACTAACACCTACACAACGACATTTTTGCGGCAAAATGTCTTCAAACAATCGCATTGTGCATAATTTCTATTCACATTTATTTTCTCTTAAAACATTCGTTTCCGTTCGGCTACAAAATGTTGTAAAAGACAAAATTATAAAATAAAATATTTAACAGATGTTTGTTTACCAGATTTTATATTTCGTAAATTTACGACCTAACCTTTATGTTGCTGTTAGTTTATTTTTCTAGCAATTTATAACGTCAACGAGTCCAGAAACGAGACTCTCGGGTCTCGCCGTATATGGTCTCCGTACCCTCTATAGTTTCCAGAAATGTCTCGCTTTTACGAGACGGGACGAGGAAAGTCTCGTGCTCGTGTGAAGCCCTAAATGTAAGGTAACATTACCGAATCAAAATTATTAAACTCGTTTGAAATACATCTAACTTGGTGTAATTCTTGAAAAAGGTAGCCGCCCCTGATCTAGAGCTCATTTACCTCTCCATGTGTACACCAATATCGCCAGCAACACACGTAATTCACAAAACTTTCAAGTTATTATAGTTTCTAGTCACAAGCGGCACAAGAATTTAACAATACCCTTGTGAGGGCCTTGTGAAATGTATTAGTATTCATCTAGTGCTGGCACGTACCATGATGATATTGTCACTAAATAAAAATTCGATTAAAAATCATAATATTAGATTTATTTTACATTCACCTATTCTGTATCGAGTACGAGTTGTCGTTTCTCACTTGGCCGTAACCTCTTCCATGGGCATTAGTTTCAAAACGACGGAGATCTGGCACACTGCGTCCTTGTCTGAAGGACAGAGTGGTAAGCATCTTCCCTCTCGCTCCTATTTACCTTTAATAGTTTAAGCAGCTGTAAAAAAAAATTAATAAATTCAGAATCTATCACAACCTCAAATGTTCAATGATTTTTTAATAATTTGTAATATTTTTATCTTTTTTTAGAGGTCGTTCTTGATTGATGTAAATGTTGAGATATGTGTATTGACATTTTATTTTTTTAAATATTAAAATGTAAAACTATATAAAATTTAAATTTATGTTTTACCGCATGTTTTAGATAAGCAGAATGTGTCACAGAAGAAATATGTTTGTAATTGAGATAAATTTTCGGTTTTCGCAGCCTTCATATCATAGGATACATAACCCAGCTGTTAGTAATAAATGACGTATCACAGACACTCTCGTATGCGTCTCTGTTGTATGAAAGAGAGAGAAAATCTTCGGACGTGACGTACTACGTATTGGAATTTTTATAACGTTTTATAACGACTTTTTTAATTGGTAATATCCCCTAAAATAAAAGGGGTTATAAAAAGTTTCAACTTTTGTTTATTTTATTTATTTATATTATTGTACAACATATTAAGTTTATTGTGTAAAAATTTGAAGTCGATTGGAGTAAAATTGTCGGAGATATAGAGTTTTAAGTCTTCACCTCTCTGGTCTGCTTTCTTGTTACGTTGAAACTTTTAAAAGCGTTTTCGCACACTTTGCTTTTCAGAGTTGGTGTCCTCTCTAGCTCAAAATCTACTGGACCGATTCTTTTGAAATTTTGCATACTCTTTCTTTACATAAATGCCGAGGTAACGCTGTCGAGTTTTTTTTAATTTTAACGTATTTTAAAATAACAAAGTTTCTGATTTTTTTCATGAAAAATCAGTATTTTGACTTTTAAGTGCTATAAAAACTCGACAGCGTTACCTGCAGAAACTTATCAACTAATGAAATCATTTTGGTTTTTCGATTTCAGAAAATCCAGTGATTAATTATGAGTGGCACCGTAATGTGACGTCTGCGAAAATTCGCTGTCAATGCCTCATTTCTTAATATTTATTTATAAAGATTATCATGTAGTAATTATAAAAATAATTATATATTAACTCTGTCGTCAAAAAACATTATTGAAAATATACTTCTTTTTTATCCTTTTGGTTCAAATGTTTAAGTCATACTCAACGTGTGAGTCAAATGTTTGAAGATTGACATGGCAAGTTTCCTACTACACGGTGGAACGAATGTTTGATCCGAATGATTTATTTGTTTTATTAATTTGTTGATATTATTGACACTGTCATTGTTTAACAAAAACTTTCAAGTAAATAAAGAAACTTTCAAGTATAAAACCTTCCTTTGTTGGACGATTCGCGCAGTAGTGCATGACCTTTGACGCGTGTCAAAAGACAGACAACAGCCCGAACTTCTTCCAATATTAAAGTTGGACACACTTTGTTTCACCATCGGCCACACGATGTGTCCAACCATCAAGCGTTCAATGTTGGAAGGTGTTCGTAGTAGGGATAACGATCTGAGATCGATTAATCGAAGAATCGATTTTTTTTTGTAGGTATGCAATAGAAGTGCAAATATACATGCTAACTAATATTTCAATCAGAAATTTAAAAAGTGTCGGCCATGCTCCTATATCAGATGCAACAGGTTACTTATCTTTTGGTTTATTCTCTCAACAAATAGTTAGCGATAATTTTGTGCAACTGGTTCTATGCAACTATGAACAACATTTGCGAGATTAGAATTTCTTAGATATAGATTGATATCAGGCTAATCGGGATTATGTTGTACGCCGTGGTGCTGTACACGGAACGGGGACTTTCTTCACGACCGGTCACAACAACGCAAGCCAGCAGGCGTCGCTGTTAGTCACTGATACCTGGTTAACGGAAACGCACGGTATTATTCAAAGTTGTTGTACAAATCTCATCTGTTTATATGTGTGGTAAGTGTTTTAAAATTATTATTTATTTTTATTTAATAATTAATTTATTTAATAATTAATGCAGAAACTTGAGAAGTTAAATAAAAAGTTCATTTTTATATTTTAAATGTTTTTGAATCTACTATTCCCAGTAAACAATTTGGTGAAGTGCCCTATTTAGTGACGTTTCTATCACTATTTCACTTCAATTATAGTTCGCATCAACTTTATCTTCATTTGTATTCCGACAGGTGGAGTAATTTCGCCATCTGTAGCCGATAAAGTAGACATTTTATATGAAAAAATGTGAGAAACTGAACTATAAATGAACTCTTTTATGACAAAAAAATCATGACGCATCTTCAATATAATGTCAAAGTGACTCCAAAATGTTTACTGGGTTATGCAGAATATTATTGTATAGTTTAAATCACGATAGTTCGACGGCGACTTATACTTAAAAGAGGTTATAAGAGCGGTATAAATCTATAATACGATAATGAATTTTATATTATTTATTTCTATATACATTACAGAAAAATAATTGAGTCAGTGCTTTTTAGTTATATCGGCAATTTATACGGCACAACTTGTTTTAACTATTCGCCGCCACCGAACTCTCGTAATTTGAATTATAAAAAATATTTTTGGTTATTTTAATCTAACAGCAAAGCCCTAAGTGATTGCGATTGTGAACCAAGGCTTACTCTCTATAAAACTGAACATTATATTGATAAAGTTGGCTATCAAGACCTAAAATATTTAGTTAATTGTTACTAAGTCGAAATATTGTAAGAGATATTAAAAATCAAAGTAGTTATTTTTAACCCTTTAATCATCGCATTGTGACGTCATACGCAGAAGTAACACAAGCGGTAACACTGATATTCAAATGTCACATATCTATATTTCCGTCAACTTTTTGATATTTAACTAAGTAGAAACGCCAATATACATGTACTAGCGTGTATTTCAATCAAAAATGAATAGAAATGCCCTTAAAAAAGAGTTCACAAGTCCATTCAAAGAACGAATTGGAGTTCGTTCTCATTCCATTGCAATTTCGTTTTATCTTTGTAGTTTTTAGAACCATTATTTGATGTTCACCCATATCTAACTTTATGCAAATTGATAGAAGTATATATACCTATATCCAGGACCGCATTTAAAGGTGTGGGGGTACTGGGGCTGATAATTATTTTCCGAATAAAAGTAACAATTTTTTCTGTCAATTCTTTCAAAAATGTATTGCTTTTATCTCTATGTGGGGGCCCCTTTCTTGTGGAGGCCCCGAGGCGGCAGCCCCGCATGCACTCCCTCAAATCTGTGCCTGCCTATATCTATATATTAATTTAAGCCTCTAATTATGAAGAGTTCACTGCTCCTTTAAGTCTAAAATGTAAGTTTCAGCTTGTGAAATACACAGAAATAAAATTAATTATATTACATACAATAATTTATATTAAATAAAGATAGTAATTATTACAAAATTATGTATATTACTGACGCGTGACACATGATTTCACAAGTTCAAAATTACATTTAAGGTTAAAACCTTAAATTAAAACTAAAAACAGTGAAGTAACACTCCCACTCACTGTTTCAATTTAATTTCGTATTTTGTATTTAATTTAAATTGTTTGGCATATGGCAATACGCGTAGTCATTCACAGTACTATTTTTAATTTAATTGATTTTTTAAGTTTTCTTAGTTTTTTAGAATCTTGCAAGATCCAATGTCCAAGATCCAAGTGACAATCTGTCAAAATGCAGTAGGATTTATTTTTAAAAGAAGTTTAATGTCAGTTTTTGAAAAATATAAAAGAGAAAACAATTTCTATTACTTATTGTTATTAAAAATAGCAATTTTAATTATTTCATCTACAATTTTGTCGAACTGTCAAAATTTATATTACTAACGATGCATACGCTCCAACTAAATTAACTAAACTTAAATTAAAACACAAATGTGAAAAGGAATGCTTAAAGGAGAACCTAAAATCTAGATTACAATATTAAATAAAAACTGTAAATTGAATATCAAAACAGTGAGTGGGAATGGGTCTTAATAGTTTTTTATTTTTTTTCAATATTTTATTTAAGTATTAGAATTTACGCACTATCAACTATTATGATAGTTAAATTTTAACCTATATATATTTTATATATAAAATAGTAATAAACCTAAACACAACCTTTTACTGTTTATATACGCAGTGCCATTTTGCAAATTTTTCACTGACATCATGCAACATTCATTTGCCGCATTTGACTTAAACTGTTTTGCTTAACTTTACGTTTTACACTTACTATTTGTCGAAGATTAACATATCTATCATATTATCATTAAATAAATGCAAAATATATTAAAAAATGTAACTTTACATTCAGGTTTTAGTCTTATTTCTAACTTCGAGTAAAAATACGTAGGTAAAAACTTTTAGGCCATTGGGCCACCACTAAAGATAAAACTAATGAGGTAGGAAATGACTTAGATTACATATATGAATGATAACGAGTTGGACATTTACGTTTTTAGCATTTTAGTTGTGTTTCAGACCGCTAAACACAACCACGTGTATTTCACGTGAAAAATATTACCATTTTGTCGTTTGTCATTTACCTAATTTTACCAGGTTTCGTTATGGTAAAATTTTACATATATTTAAAGTAATATCCACGTTTTTCTGTGTTTAGCGGGAGTGTTAACAGTTGAGGTGCAAATTTACGTACAACATTCAGTTTTTTTTTTAACATTCTTTTATTGCGTGGCCTTTGTAACAGATACGCATGGACGATTGCTTAAGCCCTTAGGCCTAATGTGACACTACGCAATCAAGCATTATTCGATTGTAGCAATGAAACCAAATAAGATAAAAAATACGTAAAACATTATGATCCAATATAAACAAATATTATACAAATAAAGATAAAGCAAGGAGTTATATTCTAAAGCGGTGAGCTAATTAACAAATATTTTGTTTGTAATTTAATCAGCTGTAATTACAGAATTACTAAAAAAACAAGTCGTAGGCCCATCTGTTTTAAGTTTTGTAACTGTTTTGGATAATGTGTTATAAACTAAGGTTAGTTATTTTCTTGAATATATAAATACTAATTATAGTACTAATTTTAATATTTTATCAATATTACGGTGTCATTGATACCAATTTTATGGTATTTTAACCCCTCCCACGTTCCCAGGGTCACGTGTTATCGCACATTGTGGATCCGTACCCGCTGTTGTGATGATGTTACACATTTTGAAAAACTAATTTCTTTTGAGTTCTGTCTTATTTTGTTTTTTTTCGTCCTTTTCTAGAAGACGAATTTTAGATGTAATTTCGCGGAGCTCATGACTCCATATCTTAGAGCATATATATGGAGCTTGAACAGCCTATGTTTCCTATAGATTAAAAGTGTGTCCAAAATGTGTGCGAGAGAGAAAGGTATATGTTCCTATTTGTTCTCTATGCGCATGCGTCGAAAGTGACAGTTATCAAGTCATAGCTATCTTCTTTTGGACTCACAACACATTTTGGACTCACTTTCAGGTTCAGCATTGTCTCTTCATAAATATATGCTCCTAAGCAACATAACCCCCACCCCCCTTCCTTGTTACGATTTGTCATAAATTAGGACGTCTTCCTCCCTCCCTTGCTTTTGGTGTAATTAATATATGGTAGATGCGCCATCTAGTATGGAATTCATTTCTTAATTTTTAATATTCTTATTATTTTAGAAAACTGAAAGTCAAATTTAGAAAATAATAAGCGAAATTCTTAATTTCACACATTTTGAAAAACTAATTTCTTTTGAATTCTGTGTTATTTTGTTTTTTTTCGTCCTTTTTTCGAATTTTATATGTAATTTCGCGGAGCTCATGACACCATAAACACATTAAGACCACTTCCTCCATCCATTGCGTTTCGCGTAATTAATATTTGATTAACTTTTAGGTATTGGTATATGATTGCTAGCGTGCTACAAGCTAATTACATTCCTACTTGGGTACTTTTTACAACTTGACAGCGAAGTTTCAAAATTGCATATAGCGTTATTTACGGTTAGCATCAGTTCTGATATATATATATATATATATATATATCAATGCCTTATTATTTCAATTATTATTTTAAAGAAATATTTTTTTTTTTAAATTTATTCACTTATTGGCCTTGACTTTCTTTCGTCATAGCCACCAACAATCTTTTTTAAATACATCTTTTATAATTTATAATTTAATTTTACAAATTTTAAAGAAATAAATATAAATATATTTTCAGTAAAATCTAAGATGACAACCAATGTGGATGAAATTAACTCCATTAATTTGGTGAAATCAGTAAAATCAGTGAACCTGATAACAGATTTCTATGATAAGGCCATCATCTTCATTACCGGTGGCACTGGATTCTTAGGAAAAGTCCTCATCGAGAAATTACTGCGAAGTTGCGATGGCATTGACACGATATACATATTATTAAGGAGTAAACGTGGTGTAGGAGTTGATCAGAGATTTAAGGACTTGTTAAAGAATCCAGTATTTGATAGAATCCAAATGAAGACACCGGAATTATTGAAGAAATTAAGATATGTAGGAGGAGATCTTTGCATGCATAATTTAGGTAACATCAGATACGAATATTCAGGTATTTTTGCCTTGGTATCTTAAACTTGTTAATATTTTGTTTATATTTAAAGGAATGAGCGAAGCTGATAGTGCAGTCTTATCTAAGACCGTAAATGTCGTCTTCCACGTGGCAGCAACAGTGCGGTTTAACGAATCTCTCAGAGTGGCTGCAACGTTGAATGCGTTGGGAACGAAACGAATAATGGATTTCTGCAGCACGTTTGTTCATCTTACAGTAAATGTCATTTCTTCACTAGTCTAAATTCTAGCTTCTATTGAAGTAAACCAATTCTTTTCTTAAATAAGGAGACAATGTAGAAATAGTCTTGTATGGTATATGTTCAATGACACATCCGATACAATAATTAGATTAGACTAATTAGGTCTTGTGGAATTTTTCCTTTTAGTCTACGAAATAGTTTCTTAGGATTCATTAGCTACCCAGTAAACATTTGGTGAAATAGAATGGCTAGGTGAAGTTCTAGTCACTCGTACATTTCAATTCTAACGTTTTACAAGTTGGAGCAACACACAGAAAATCAACTTTAGTTCAAATTGATTCCCTACCTGTCACAGGAGTCGCTTTTATTCAACAGTGAGCAGTCGTTGCGTCGTCTGTAGCTCATAAAAGAGACATTCAAACAAACGCGTTCATGACAAAAAGCCCATGAAAAGTAATAGAATTTACTCCAAAATGTTTACTGGGTAGATTCAATGGTTTTTCAATCCGTTTCTTGAGATTTCATCTCTTCCTTAACGGTAGGAATCCCCAAATCATGATGGAGGTGGTCATTGGTCACGTCAGTAATTATACGAACATATTTTGACTGGAATCGCTGGAAGATTTCTTTATTTAAATTGGCTCTTGTGCCCCATAATAGAATTTCATAAGACCAGATCACTTCCAGGATGCATTTGTAGAGGAGTACCTTATTGTTTAGCGAAAGTAGTGATTTACGGCTGACTAGCCAGTAAAAAAATTAATTTTTATGTGGAAGAAAGTTATTTAAGTATAAATGGTTTTAGAGTGTAGTACACGTCTCTACAGCATACAGTAATCCTGACAAATCAGAAGTGGGAGAGAGGGTGTACCAACCAACTTGTGCTATAGACCCACAAACTCTAGTGGACTGCATCACTATTCTTCCAGCAGATGCTGTTAGCGCTATGGTGGAAAATATTAAGGTACTGTATTCAAAAATGTTGAAATATTCTAATTATGTGAAGTGCCCAAACTATCTATAGACATTTCAGACAGTATTACCAAGGGTGTCTCACGGTTTTGTTATTACCTGGTAGACTTGGTTGCGTGAATTTAATATTAAGCTAACATATGAAAATCTGTTATGTACACGATTTTACGTGATACACACAACATTTTGTGACTGCGCGTGCAATCGGTGATTCAAATAGATTCTAATTCCATTCTTAGAAATAATAATAGGCATTAAATCACGTATATACCGCATGTAATGGGCTTGTGTCCTCATATTTAGTGGTCGATTTTTCAATTGTTGATTGACATTGATGTTAATAAATGTGTATTGGCGTGTCTATTTTATTAAATATCTAAATGTTGACGGAGTTATAGCAATTATAAATTTGAATTGTAGTTTTAGCGCTAGAAATATCGGCCATTTGTTTGACTTGAAAATGTATTGGATACGTCAGTTATTTGTTGATTAGGTCAGCGCTGTGGTAATGTTTTGTAGCTGTTGGTAGTCGAAATAATCAAGTCAAGTCAAAGAATAATAAGTTTTTATTTTATTTAACCCTGTTACGGCAGATATAATATTGAAATTTTATTGTTCCTTAAAATAGCTGTAAATGATATTTGATATTTTGATATATAAATACATATAACAGAGATTTATGAGCTGTAAGGTTGGCAACTGTAAACCTGTCAGAGTTCTGTCAAGAGAATATCTCTTTTATGCTCTGTTGTATAAAAGAGATAGCAACTAGTGGTTATGATGTCACATGCATTTGGAATGTGTACAACGTTGAATCCTTTTAATATGCTAATTAAAGAGACAATATGACTTTTTTAATTGTTAATATCTCTTAACATATAAGAAGTTATTAAAAAATAATTGAACATTTGAGGTTCTAGTAACCCACTTTATCAATATATAGTACAGTTTTATAGAAATTAGGGCATATGACGTTATGAAGTTGACAACAAAGTAGTTCTCTCGCTCTAAAAAGTGTTGTTGTTTGGTAAAAGCGATGTTGACGGTGTTGCCAAATATACAACGAGGTATTTATTAATTGATTCGCGCAATACTGATCTTAAACGGTCGAAGGGTTAAGGAAAACGTCTAGATTCTCTTCTGTATCTTCGACGGATAATATACTGATTGTTTCTTTTATTCTTTCAGGGCAAACATCCCAATACCTACACATTGACGAAGCAAATGGCAGAAAAAGTAGTACAAAGTTATTACCACAATCTTCCAGTATGCATAGTGCGGCCATCAATAGGTTAGTAATTAACAAATTGCTACTTTATCAATAGTTAGCAATATAATTAGTACTGTAGAAATGTATTTATCGCGAGGTCTTACGAATAATATTAAATTCGTTATATACAAAGAAGTGTAGATTACATAATATAATATCGTTAACTTATTGATTTTTATTCTATCAATCAGTAAGTTGGTTTGCCTAATTAAGTATAATTGTTGTCTTTTTCAGTAACTGCAGCCTTGAATGAACCAGTCCCTGGATGGGTAGATAATGTCGATGGAATAACAGGTAAACACTAAGATATGATTTCTAAACATTAAGAGATAATACTCTTATGACACTTCAAATTTTAATGCTTTTTTAGAAAAGTAACAAAATTAACAAAACGTATTTCACTAGTAGGGGAAGATGGGGAATGGCGGTCACTTAAGCAGTAATAGAAATATTTTCTTATTTTAAGAACTAAGGGTAAAAGTCACTGAGTTTTTACATAACTTATTTAGTGGACTTTAGATAATACGATACACATTATCAATCTATTAAGCGTTGGTTATTTTTCTATCGTTTTTTAAAACCCTTCGGGTCAACTTTTGGGGTATTACTGTTCATTCGATATTACTCAATCCTTAATACTTTATTGCATTCCATAATGTTACAAATGGTGTTAAGACATATTTAGGTAGTAAATTAACACAATTTACTTCTATAATGACGTAATTAATAAAATAAAATAATATTTTTACCAAAATTAACCAAATCATTCAAAATAAACCAAACATAATATTATTTTTTTATATTTGGACTATGAAAATTACCTACAGATCAAGACGCCTAAGAACTCTCCCTTTGCTCTCACAATAATCGCACAGATTCAGTGACCGCTATTACCCGCTAAGAATGACTGCCATTACCCAAAAATCGATAATGGTTTTTTTGATTGATCACTAAAAATGTAAAGAACTTTCATGAAATCCAACAAGCCCATAGGATACACTAATATGTGGGTAATAATTGACATTTAGAAAGATATTGATTGGTATAAATCACTTTAAGCTTACCTTCATCGAATTTTTAATTTTTTTATAACAAAACACGTCCTTACTTTTACACAGCTGTCCAACTCACTGCGCGCGATGTAAAATGACGGTGTTTGGTAAATAAGTACTCAGGTATATACTAGACGGCGGTACTAGTAGCGTTAGCGAAATGTTTTTGGAAGTTTTCGATGTGACCGGCCATGTCCACTGACAGCCATTCTCCAATCTTCCTCTAAGTGCCGTGTTACTATTTGTCCCGTTTTCCCTAGTAGGGAAATGGTTGAAGTTTTCTGCAGATACAAAGTATATTGATCAGAAGTCATGACTAACAAAACCATACGAATACTTATTTGCCCACAATGCAATGTGGATGAAAGATTTTGCTAACGTCAATTCAGTTGTGGATGAAAGAAATAGGTTGTCAGCGGAGACAATGACTGTGGATTAAAATGACTTCTGCTCAATTTTATAATTAAGTGAAAGAAGAAAGTGGTCACTGCATACTCCCTTCATCCCTCTTCCCTTCTCTTCCACATTTCATACGATCCAATCCAATATGTCTGATGTGACCCATACAGATCCCAAAAGTGGTGAAAATATTATTTTAATTATTTTAGAAAACTGAAATCAAATTTAGAAAATCATAGGAGCGTTTTTTAATTTAGCTATTTGTTTCTTTAGGAATCATGATGGAAATTGGCCGAGGAATGATCAGTAGTATTATGTGTGACAAGACGCTGATAATGGATATGATACCCGTTGATATAGTCGCCAATACATTGATTTGCAGTGCTTGGCACAGCGCGAAGAATAGGTAGGTGTGCCGTTGAATAACCCTAACAGATAGAACTAATTAGAAACTAATTAGAGATTATACTTTCAGATCAAATGAGATGATTATCTACAATTGTACTTCGGGTCAAATGAACCCAATCAAATGGGCAGATTATGGGCAAATAACACTCAAATACGCCCGATTAAACCCGACTAAATATGTTATGATGTACCCAAATTTTAGCTACAGAAAAAATAGATTTATCCACAGAATTTACGAAATTGTTCTACACTTTATTCCTGCATATATCTTTGATATCATCATGAGATTTAACGGGGCAAAACCCATGTAAGTGATCTCAAGATTCTATATTGTTTTATATTATCATTTTATTTTTAATGTTTTTGCCATTTAGTACTACATTCTTGTGCCTTTACTCATTTATTTACATGTCATTGTGTTTAATTCAATTTTGATCCTTATTAAATCTAAACATTCTCACTCCTTCCAAACGAAAAAACGTATAAATTTGTATCTTATAAAAATAAAAACAAAACTTCTATTGCTATTGCTTCGCTCCTCCTGCTACTCTCCCTCCTGTGTCTACTTCGCCATTCCTTCTCTTTCCTCGTTCCTTTCTTCTATCTCCGCCATAAACCTCTTCCCTTCACTGCCTCCCTTTAATAACTGCCCAATATTCTTTTCGCTTTTTACCTTTTTCTCACATGAAAACTTAATGTGCTCCAATGTTTCTATCTACGTTCCGCACACCCTGCACATCCGAATATAAATGTGGCAATCCTCCTCATGCTTTTTGTGTCTTTTTCTCTTAAATATTGTGGTATCTCTCTCTCCCAAATCCTTTTATATCTTTTGTTATAATTGCTCCTCTCAATTTTTTCCATTATTTTCTGTTGTTGTATCTCCCTGTCTCTTCTCCTTAGCTCCTCTTCCACACTTGTGCCTTCTTCTCTCCTTCTCTCTGCCTCCTCTGTCGCTATTCCATTCCTTTTGTAATATTCTTGTCTCTTTTTCGGACCTCCTCTCCGATCCCTCTTTCTACTCTCCTCTCTAATTTTTCTTAGGGTTTCCTGCTTCTATTCTTATCTTGTCCCTTTTTAATTCCATTACCAGGTATCCAGGCGTGCATCTGTTCAGCCTTAGTACCCATTTGTATCATGTATCTCTCCTGGATTCTTTCCAATTTTCCTTGCTCCTTCAACCCCCATATCTCTGTTCCATACATCATCATACTCATTATTAGTCTATCAAACATCCAGAGCCTCTTTTGCATATCCGCACCAAACACATTTTCTCCTATATTGTTTTATATTTAATTTAGAACCCTATAAACTCTTTCTCGTATCGTAGTAATGTCGAATATGTCTGACTTAGATTTATGTAAGAGTTGTCTAAGTACGTCTCAAAGTATAGTTCAAATTACGAGAGATCAATAACTGTCGTCTTTTTACATTTACAGAATGGCTAAAATAGCCCGTCGTTTCAAGAGCGCAGCTGCAACGGGAGAATTCTTTGCAATGCATGAGTGGATTTTTGAAAATAATAATCAAAGATCTTTGATCAAGGACATTGATCTTCAAGAAGATGGTGATTTATTTAATTGCAATGTTTCTTCAATGAATTGGGATAAATATGTGGAGAAATACATGTTGGGGATCAGAAAATTCATCTTAAAAGATGGAATCGAGTCCATGCCCGCCGCTAGGAGAAAACTGCAAAAGTAAGAAAATTTAAATATTTAGTTTATTTTGTAAATGAGATATTAGCATGATGACTTATTGTTTCAGGCTCCTTTGGATTAAAAGATTATTTCTATTTGGTACAATTGCGGCAGCCATTAATACATATTTTTTGTAATATTTAATTCTTTATAAAGTATTTATTCTATTGTATTATTACGTGTTCTTTTTATGGTAAATATAAGTAAATATTTCAATTAAATATTTGTTTTTGTGTTTTTCTTCTGCTATAAGAACTTGTCTAGTAAACCCGTATGAATGGGCTTGTGTCCTATGTCTTCATTTCTATAAAAGTGTACTATATATTGATAAAGTGGGTCAAATAACTCCTTATATGTTAGGAGATATTAACAATTAAAAAAGTCATTTTGTCTCTTTAATTATTAAAGGGATTCAACGTTGTAGAACATGCCAAATGCATGTGACCTCACAATCGTTAGTTGCTATCTCTTTTATACGACAGAGCGTAAAAGAGATATATTCTTGACAGAACTCTGACAACCTTACAGCTCATAAATCTCTGCTATATGTATTTATATATCTAAATATCAAATATTATTTACAACTATTTCGAGAAACGATAAAATTTCAATATTATGCCTGCCGTAACAGGGTTAAATAAAATAAAAACTTATTATTCTTTGACTTGACTTGATTATTTCGACTACCAACAGCTACAAAACATTACCACAGCACTGACCTAATCAACAAATAACTGACCTATACAATACATTTCACGTCATACAAACGGCCGACATTTCTAGCGCTAAAACTACAATTTAAATTTTGAATTGCTATATCTCCGTCAACATTTAGATATTTAATAAAATAGACACGCCAATACACATTTATTAACATCAATTTCAATCAACAATTGAAAAATCGACCACTAAAATATAAGTGCACATGAGCACATTACCTATATTTCCCTATGTGTTATCCTCCAAGGGACCTTTATTTGTTTAAGACATAACCCTGTGCCCAGGTTAATTACAAAATAAGATTTTGCCAACTTAAACTCATATGGACTTTGTAATGAACGAACTTGATTTAATAAAAAATTCACTGTTGATAAATTTCTTCGTTAGAAGATTTAAATTTGTACCTAAGTTCACAACAATTTATTTAAGTTCGTTTCACAAACATAGTTTCCTATTCTTACACCTTCTTTGAGAAAGTGCAAGAACTTAGTACAGGACGCGACAAAAAGATGGCAGCACTAAAACGATTGTGATATTGGGAAGTTACAGTTATGTTCCATGCTATTTGATTTTTATGAATTAATTATAGTTTCCTTTTAGAACGACATGATAGATTCATTTCTTCTTAGTATAATTTAGTTTACTAAATTTAAATAATAAATATAGAATTGTTGGGACACATTGTATATTGCTAGAATTAGCCAGTGCTGAACATGTTTCTTTTTCCGGCTATTTTCGACTTACTAGTTAACAATGCAGATCCGGGAATCAAACTCAATTATTTTCACCTACGATTAATAACTTATCAAGTTCTTGTATCATATCTTAAATCATTTGAATTCAATTTCCATTTCTCAATCTGGACATCTTCTAAAGGGGAAAGTGATACTCAGCCGCTCCTGCCAATTCCCTGAATAGTTAATGCACCCCCTTGTCCTGCCGCCTGACGGGAGTGGGCTGCATGGGTCGGGAAACTTCTTCCCTTGTACTCCAACCAGATTGCGGAATCTATTATTAAATTTATCCGAAATGTCAGAATATTCGAGCAAATGCCAAACTAAGTTATTACGATGTTTTGCAGCCGTACTCTTGGTCGAACTAGTGCGGTAGGTCACTGAAGCACCAAGCACCATTGCTGTAAAAATGGGCTTGTGTCCTATGTCTTAATTTCTATAAAAGTGTACTATATATTGATAAAGTGGGTTACTAGAACCTCAAATGTTCAATTATTTTTTAATAACTCCTTATATTTCAGGAGATATTAACAATTAAAAAAGTCATTTTGTCTGTTTAATTATTAAAGGGATTCAACGTTGTAGATATTCCAAGTGCATATGACATCACAATCCTTGTGTAAGGTTACCAACCTTACAGCTCATAAATCAAATATTATTTACATCTATTTCAAGGAACAATAAAATTCCAATAATATGTCTGCCGTAACAGGGTTAAATAAAATAAAAACTTATTATTCGTTGATTTGACTTGATTATTTGACTACCAACAGCTACAAAACATTACCACAGTACTGACTTACTCAACAAATAACTGACGATAAAATGAATTTCACGTCATACAAATATGGCCGACCATTTCTAGCGCTAAAACTACAATTCAAACTTTTAATTGCTATATCTCCGTCAATATTTAGATATTTAATAAAATAGACTCGCCAATACACATTTATTAACATCAATTTCAATCAACAATTGAAAAATCGACCACAAAAAAATGAGGACACAAGTCCATTACAGTTAGCATCTACTTTATCTTCATTTGCATTCCGACAGATGACATTTCATATGAATGACTGTGAGAAACTGAACTGTAAATGAACTCTTTAATGCAAAAGAATCATACGCATCTTCAATATGATGTCAAAGTGACTCCAAAATGTTTACTGGGTAAGAACTATTCGATATATTAAATGCAGCAATTTTATAAACTCATTTTATTTTTTCACTTGTTATGTTTCGTTCAAGAAAGAATTCTACCTATACAAGGCGCCACGTCAGCAATTCGTTTATTGACTCGTTATCCACAGAAGGTTTGATTTCCCGTTCCTGAACATTGTGTAGTTATAGACGTTTGCTACGTCTCCATCTTCCATCCTCACGTCGTTATTAACGATCACCTATCCTCGACCTTCGACCTTCGACCTTCCAGAGAACAAAACAAATATTTAACAAGTCAATAAGACAGAGAGCAAACGAGTCACAATGAGTTAGAGTGTATCTCTAATAATAATGAATTAACAGTGTAATACCTGTATAATGTGGATTGACAGTGTAGATAGCGATAAGACCCTGCATACAAAACTGGGCTACATTTATTGATCCTTTCTGAAAACTGCGAAAACTTTCGGGAAATGTATTTTACCAGTTTTACTGTACAATATGTATAGTTATGGTATTGTAGATAGTCGAAGGCAGAGTCAAGGAAAGTTAAACTCCAAGAAAACACACGAAATTATGAGCGTTGTCTTTTAAAATACACGATATAATGTAATAGTTAAAACTAATTACAGGTCTTGATTATTTACATACTTATTTAGAGTAACGTTTTTGTCATATTAGGGGAAGATGGGGGAATGGCGGTCACGTAAGCAGTAATCGAAATATTTGCTTATTTTAAGGACTTAGGCTAAAAGTATCTGACTTTTTACATAGCTAATTTAGTGGACTTTAGATAACTACGATACACATTATCAATCTATTATGCGTTTGTTATTTTTCTATCGTTTTTTAAAACCCTTCGTTGACCGCCATTACCCGCAAGGTATTACTGTTCATTTGAAATTACTCAATCCTTAATACTTTATTGCATTCCTTAAGGAGGTGTAGGACGTTAACGTAAATGATGAAAACGTTGTGAAATTTGAAGGGTCGATACAAATAGTTAAAATTCATGCTCTCTCAAAATTTTAGAGATCTAGGGTTCCTAGTTTTCTTTTTATACATGATTAATAATAGTCATTTTCTATACAAATCATAATTTTTAGCTCAAGTTCACCACATAATATAACTATGAAAAAATGGTGAAACGGCTTTCAAAAACTAGGTGTATATAAAAGAATCTTGCAAAAAGAAAATTATCAAAAGGATACCTATTTACGAAAATATTTAAATAAAACCAGTAAGTCGTGTAAATCTGGGTTAATCATCGCGGTATTTAAGGGGGGGGGGGGGAAGGAATGGATGAGGTACGGGGTTTGTAGAGGTGTCAACTTTTTTTAAAAAAAATTAAAATTTAATTATATCCACCACCAAAAAAAAGAAATAAATTAAATGACTTACCGAGTTTAGAGAAATCATTTGGCACCCTGATGCGACTCTGGAACAACAGAAGAGTTCCATATAATAAACTAATGGTTTAAGCTTGCAATAAATTTACTAAAAGAAGCAATTTAACATTGTTATATTTTTCGGGAAATCGATGTAAGAATCACAGCAAATTTTTAAACCGGGGATTGCTTCTCCTACGAGAGTCATATTGAAACTTTGAGGTCACAATCATATATGAATATAAGACAATATCTCACATTTTATTAGCAATTGTAAATTTTTAAACAAACTTGTGTGTTGCTTCTGAAAATCAAAGACTTTTATTTTAGGAATTTACATACACATTATAATAATTACACTGTTTAACTTAAATCATACTATCCTATCTGCAATTAAAGAAACGACATTTAATGTTTATTATTTAAATTGTCAATTCCTTTTATCTAATTTTAAAATGACTTAACACTATGCATAGAGAGTTCTGTCGACTCCAAATATGAACTGACTGGCCGTTATTCCTCACAACGGCAATTACGGAGACCATGAGTATATGGTCACTATTTTACCGACAGACGAACTTTGTACCAACTAAAGAAATATAATTTCTTTTCATGAATATACCTTGAAAGTGGAGGTTCTGCTTGCATGATAGCTACCTTAATATTTACAAATACTTTAATGTTATTTAAACATAACATTTCTAAATTCTTTAAATTATATCCTCATGAGCATTTATCCTCAAACAACTTAATTCGTGGTCAGATACTTCAGGCTATCCTTATGCGTGCCATAAGAATTACTTAAGCCTTCTCCATTTTCTTACTTCTCTAAATTTAGACATGTTTCCATATTCGAATAGACGTACTTAAATTCTATTAAACATTCCTTTACAAATACTTCGTTCTTCTTTCTGCTGGAGAAGTTTTTCAGATAGGCGGGGGCGAGAGAAATGTGGGTGGAGTGTTAACCTAGTTTCGGCTACCTACTTATTTATATAGCATTGTGGCTACAACGTATGACCTTATATTTTAAGAGGTTGTTCCTTCTCTTCTTACATTCCTGGATAAAATACTTCATATTCAATATACGAGTATATACAACACATGACCGTCCGCAGATAATTTGTTAAAGGGGCGCAAGAATACTATATTCCAGTATGTATTTTTTTCTATGCTATACAGATTATTATTAATTGTTTATTGTTCGCCTTTCGGCTTTACAATCTACATTCTTAATACATTTCATTTACTTCAACTTACAATTAAATTTACATTATTCTAGACCTTTTTATTTCCAAAAGTACTTTCTGCTTCTTCTTCTCTTGACCCTCTTCCTTCATTTTCCCTAGGCTTCCTTCTGTAATGGTCTATTCCCTAGTCTATTTTTCTGGGCTGAAGTTTAACTGTTTCCTCGCTACTTCTTTCTTTCTCCTGCTTCCCTTCACTGCCTCTTTTAGTACTTCCTTTCTCTTCCTGTTCCTTGTGCAACCCAGCCACCAGCTTATTTATTCTCCTGTTTTTTCTCTCCTTCTTACTATTTCCGCCATCCACCTCTTTCCTTCACTGCCTCCCTTTAATAGCTGGCCAATATTCCTTTCGCTCGCTACTTTTTCCTTACACTCAAACTTAATGTGCTCCAGTGTTTCGTCCTCCGCTCCGCACACTCTACACTTTCTTTCCTCACTACTTTCCCAGATCTGTTTCCTTTTTCCTCATTTCCCAATCTAAACCTTGCTGTTCTTCATGCTATACAGATATTTTCTATAGATTTACATTCCTTACTTTTAAATTGGTTTTCGGCTTATTTCGTCGACCGTTTAAGTTAAGTTTTATGAGGTTCGCCCGCACAATTACAAATGGCACTAAACACCTCGTTGAAGATTTGGCAACACCGGCAACATAGCTCTTATTACATTTAGAGCAATATATATATGTCTATTACAAAACGTTATATACAGTTATGTAAAAACTTACAGTCGTTATACGCGTATACTGTAATTCAACGATTACAGGCCTTAGACTTGTCTGAGTATGGCACCGTAATTCAACGAATTTCGGCCGGACGTATACGCGGCAGATGTAATGAGACTCTCACACTGCAAGCGAAAAAGCCGTCCGAATACGGGCGTACGAGGTAGGTACCTCTCACATTAGAATCGTATTTTAACCAAGCGTTACCACCACCACAACGCTAACATATCCGAACCTTTGTAAATGCAAACAGCCGCCTCCGACTGGAAGGGATACCTAAGATCGATCGTTGAATCGCTGCAATCCGCTTCATTTCGGATCTGTTGGCGACATCGCTTTGTGAACCAGTATGTTCAACATGTTTCAGTTTATACAAACCACCAAACAAATACGACAGAACTAAATTAAAATTCACACCAACCAGAACTCAGATATATAATAAATGCTAAAGTCCCTTTAATACTACTGGTGTACCGATAAAAATTAAAGTAAAAGTTTGCTCACATGATAAATTATGTTAGTGAAAATCAACTCCAATACACCCCTACAGTACGCAAGTTGCTTGGAGTACTGTTATATCGGTATGGGGAATGTATGTATTGTGACACACACAGTCGGTTTGCTTTGAGAATAGTAGCCGCTCTTCGAACGTCCGAATTCGCCGTCACTTAAATACGGTGCCATAGTGCGGCAGGCCTTAAACTACATAACAGATAATACCCGGATCCGGTCTCTAATACTGATGAGCTACGATATGCAGAGCTTCCCCTTTGCCCCTATCTACAGGCGCCCATGGTACAATCTAAGATGTTTACCAATGAAGGAACATTGATATTGACATTCACGAAAAATTATTTCTTGTTAAAAAAGTTTTTAAAATAAAAATGTTAAAAAAACTTGTGTGGGATGAATTTCAGAAAAGAACAAGAGCCAAACAGTTATTTTAAATTAACTTTTAGTAAATCTAAATATGGAAAGATATATGTACAATACATTTTATACAAAATGTGTAAGTAAAATAATATACTTATAAGACATTTTATTAGGAATTGTACATTTTTAATCACACTTATGTGTTGCTTCTGAAATCAAACAAACGACATTCATTCAATGTCAATTCATTTTTATCTAAAGTTATAATAACTTAACAATATGACGATGGATTCTGTCAGATCCAAATATCAACTGTATTGGCCATTATTCCTTACAACGTTACTCGTTGCACTACACACACTATACTGAAAGTAATATAACTAATATATACCGTTAGCTCACCTGACTAGAAAGCTGGTCAGTGTTACCAAATAAAGAAAACTAATTTCTTTACATTCTTATTAAGATTTGCTACATGTCTTAATAGAAAAGTTGTCACCTTCTAAATTATAATACACAAAACAATAAGTAACACATAAGTAATACGGTTCAAACATATTAGGATGTTAAAGACTTAATCCACTTAGCGCTGTGATCCCGTGTGAAGCTTTACGACAATATTTATCTTAGGGCTTAAAAACCTTTGAAATTTTCTTACCGCCTTAGCGCCCTCATCCCTGTGGAAAGTCAATAAACGAAACACTCAGTAAACGGAAATATAAAGAAGTTAATAGCCGAGAAAGAAAGTTTTCACATTAATGTTTCTAACGGAAGCAGCAGCAGCAGCAGCAGCAGCGGTGGTAAATTCGTAAATTCGTTTTGCTAGGATTAACCTTTTGAGAACTTGTGAACTTCGCAGCTTACGTCTGATGAAATATTATTTCGGATTAAAACAATTTCTTTATATACTTTTTTCTGTGAAAGAGAAATTATATGACAGGAAGAGAGAAAGAGAGAGAGAGGAATTTAATGAGGGAAGTGACAGTGCGTACGCCTTCCCTTTCGTTTCTGTTCATTTTCACGTTTGGTACGATAAAGAAAAGCCGATGCGATGCGGACCTGTGGATCGATACCCTAACACATCCTGCTAAACTAGATATATTTAAACTTAAAATTAAAAAGAAATTAACATCTGATTATGACTTTTATTAATGAAAATCGATAAGTTGCCAACCTTGTTTGCGAACCATGACTTAGTGTTTGCAAAATTGTACTACATATTAACAAAGTAAGTGAAATCATTGGCAAAAAACAAAAACGACGTGAAACGACGCAGGATATGTGGGACAATTCAGAGAATGGAAGAAAAATTTTCAAATTACAGTCTTCAGTGTGAAGACGTAGCTTGTGGTGGAAAGCCCAAGGTCCGAGAATAGTATAGTGGCTTATCCCGAGACTGAGGGTGAACCATACAGAGGCATTGGCACATCTTAGAAGAAACCACTTAGTGCAGGACGATACATGTGATTATTATAGAAGATATTAACAAATAAAATAGTTATTTTTAATCCTATATGATACCTTTAAATTATTAAAAGGGTACAAAGCTATAAAAAATAAATTTTCATTGGATGTCATATCCGATGATTTGGACCCCTCTGTTAAGGGGTTATATACAGTTGGATTAAAAAAAAAAATATTTCATATTCGTAAACATATATTTAAGTACACACACAGAAAATTTCAAGTCAATCCGTTGATTATTTTCGAAGTTATGTAAGATTCTTTTACTCTTCGAAACTTTAAATGTGTTTTTCTGAAAACTGTGTTTTTAAAGTCGACCAAAACATCTCACAAATGGCTGAACCGATCAGTCTCAAACTTTAACACAAGTTTTAAGTATATTTTTAGTAATTAATCGAAGGTTTTTTCTCACTTATAAATATTTTTTTTATAAACAATTTAAGGCCAAAATTTTGGTCAAAAATCGATTTTTTTTGAGAAGCCTCCATTTTGTTAAAAAAAATTATTTTTCTTATTCCAAAATATTAATTACAAGATTATATATTACTTTAACGAAATCCGTTTGATTTTTTCATTTTAAATGATTCAGTCCAGAGATATCGTGGTCACCGCAAGATGCCTTTTTGAGAGGAGCTCCTGGAGATCAGCTATAGCAGCTTAAAAATTAATATTTTTACAAATATAAAAATGTTAAAATACAGTTAAAAGTTACCATAACATGTGTACAAATTTTTACATTAATAGATTTAAAAGTCTTCTCAGGAAATATTCTTAAAAATATCGCTTTTTTTGGGTCTAAAACTGTATATAACCGCTTAAGCAGCAAAGATACGTACGAGTCAGAATGCGATACATCATTTACTATTCATAACATTTTAACAAGACGTTTATGGACGAGTTTAAGACGAGTTTAAGACGAGTTATGGTTGTTGTTAAAAAAGAAAAATAATCTCGATGACTTATTTCTTCTGTGACGTCCTATGCAGAGCTAATAGCGGCAAAACTAAAATTCAAATTTTATGCAGTTTTCTTTTCGTCAACTTTTGGATATTTATGAACGTTCCCAAGGAGCTCTCTATGTAATCCAACGTGGTTATAATTTGTGTATATTAAAAAAGTTGTTGATGCGTACTGCTTTCTTTAAGTCAGTCTCTAAAGCGCGGAAAAAACACGACCCCTAAAACAGCCCATTTAAATGATCTTCTTCCTTGTTTCTCTGAAGTGCCTTGCTCGTCACCATCTGTATCATCGATATATCATAACACTACTCAACTAATATTGTAATCTAACATTAATTAGTTGAAAATTTCCGGATATCCGGTACGTTATTCTGGTGGAAACGCTGCCATAGGAATGCAGTGAATATTTATCATGTGCATTGTTCCAGACAGATATAATCTGTGCTGCTAATGCTGCTACTGCCGCTCGGATGCTGTGTTCGTAAAATAGATGAGAGGAAGTGAAGGAGTAAGAGATGCTGGATGATAGGGGTGGGGTATTAGCGTAATTGATTATTAGCGCATTATTTGCAATACCGGGAAAACGTTGAATCCGCTTACACGTTAGACTAACACCCTGAGGGATGGGGATGATGTTATAGGATTCGTATGTGTCTTGCATAATCCGATTTAGAATGTAACTGAGTTAAAAGACAATGTGGATGAATCCAAGGAACTATAAACAGATTTACTGGATTTGTTTTAAATATACGTATATTGAATTAAGTTTTTTTCTCTCTTACGAGGGGTGGTTATTAAATAACGAGACTGATGCTGCTACAGAAGAAGTGTGTATGTGCCAAACGCCAGCGGAATGCAAGCAAATACAGTGCTTGTGCTTCACTGAACAAATGTTAAGTGTAACAATAGAGCAAAAATTGGTGTGAAAGTTAACATGAAACTTGGAAATACCGATACTGAAATGATTGTACTGACACTTTGATTGACTTATTCATCGGATCTTACTCCGTGCGACTTCTATCAGTTTCCTAAGGTGAAATCTGCATTAAGAGGAACAAGATTTATGCCCGTTGAAGTTGTTAAAAAGAATATTAATTAAGAGTATTAACCATTGTTGATACTCTTTTTCTGTCGGTCATCATACTAGGTCAAATGGCTTAGTTCTCTTTAATCTTCTTGTCAGTCCATCCGTGTGCAGCAGGTAAAACGCTTCCACGTTGACATGGTGTTGGAGACGTTGCTCGTGCTTTCTTGCAATTTTCGTAATTTCTTCAGCTACTGTACTTACTTTGAGATCCCTATGTATATATTCACTATGTTCCTCAGAACTTTATTTTGGAAAGTCTGAATGCATATGATGTTGCATTTCTTAGTACAGCCCCATAGCTGGATTCCATATGTCCAAACTGGTTTCAACATTTGCTTATACAGCATTAGCTTGTTATGTATGGATAATGTGGATTTGCGTCCCATTGGCCAGTACATTTTCTTATATCTTATTCCCAGTTCATCTCTCTTTTTCTTTACGTGAGCCTTCCAACGAAGTTTGGCATCTAAAGTCATTCCTAGATACTTTGCTGTATTCGCATACGGAATAGCTTGGTCATTTATTAGTACCGGAATGTAATTAGTCCTTTTGTTGGTGAAATTAACATGCACCGATTTCGTTTCGTTTAATGCAATCTGCCATTTCCTTGACCATGATGCACTTTACGTTATTGCACTTTTTTGTTTGCTTGTTGCATATTATTAGCTATCGCCATTATAGACGTATCATCTGCAAACGTTGACATTATAGTATCACTGTTTGTTGTAGTGTCACTGGTGTATAGTGTATACAGGATAGGGCCTAGATCACTTCCTTGTGGAAATATTGAAGGTGATAACAAGTAAATATCTAAATATGTCCCTTTCAATAAAAAATAGTTATTAATTTTGGTTTCTTTGTTTATTATTCCAAAACCGACTCCGCCCACTTAATATTGCTCTAAAGAGAACAAGATATTCCTAAAATATACAAACTCTTTGAATTTCTTTAGGCGTATGTTGGTTCACGTAATTTTCAGTCATTTATTTGAAATGCCCTTTGCGATGAAATAATGTAAATATTTATATCGCACGGATGGAGGTGGTGGCATCGCAAGGTATGGGAGGGGTGGAGCTGTTCGATTGAATTTCACGCGTGGTTCTGCAAAGGCAGATAGAGGCTAAACACTCACACACACAGAGGGAGAGAGCAGTAAATAACCATAGGATCAGATGTGTATTCAGATGGTTGTCAAAGCCAATTTCAAGTGAAATGAATCCATGCGTTGCTCTGTTGCTAATGAATGGCGATACGATTATATGTAGACATATCTTCATTAGTTCGTGTGGCTACCACCGTGTGGAAGAATAAGTTTAACTCATTGATACGTTTTACTATTTCATGGTTAAATATAGATTTGTGTCTAACTCAATAAGGACCGGTTGCTGAATAATCGAAGAAATCGTTCTGCTGTTCTTATAGCAGGTACTGAATCGACCGAACTATGCCTAGAACTATAAGTTTAGACATCTTGAAACAATTTCACTTCATTGATTCTATTGATACACTTCTCTTTCCAAAAACCAGTTCCTCTTTAAACGCTCTGTCTTCATTTTGAAATACTCTCAGTTTTGATAGATAGATTATATGGAGAACAATTTTAGCAATTAAAATATAAATAGGATCGCAAGAAGCAAGTGCTTAGTGGATGACTCAGTAATAGGGCTTCACACGAGAGACGAGACATTTCTAAAAACTATTAAGACGGTATCGAGACGGTTTCTGGTTTCTCGTAAATTAAATTAAAAAAGCGTGCTTAAATTTAAACCTCATTCCCACTAACTGTTTTGATATTTAATTTACTGTTTTTACCTAATATTGTAATCTAGATTTCAGGTTTTCAGAATAGGCATTCGTAGTTACATTCGTGTTTTAATTTGAGTTTAGTTAATTTAGTTGATGCGCATGCGTCTTTAGTAATATAAATTTTGACAGTTGGACAAAATTGACGGTGAAATAATTAAAATTGCTATTTTTAATAACAATTAGTAATAGAAATTGTTTTCTCTTCTATATTTTTCAAAAAGAGACATTGAACTTCTTTTAAAAGTAGATCCTACTGCATTTTTACAGATTGTTACATTGAGGTTATAACATAATATAGTTTTTCTTAATTTAAAATTTTTAATTCAAAACATTAGACCTTGTAAGATTCTTAAAAAACTAAGAAAACTTAAAAAATTTAAATTAAAAATGGTACTCTGAATGACTACGCGTATTGCCATATGCTAAACAATTTAAATTAAATACAAAATTAAATTAAAGCAGTGAGTGGGAATGATACTTTAATATATCAAGTTCTTTAATTTTTTTTTTATATTTTAGAATTTGAGGCGATTTCAACGTCAAGGCCATGTTCGCCTGAAGTTATTTTATTTTAGTTGCATCTAATTTATTTAGTATATATCAGTTAAGAACTTGAGCACTTTTTGAATTTCTTCTGGATTGTCTAAAAGCATGTCCCTTAATTCACTGATGCTGTGTTTTGTTCGTTGAATTTGATATTGTGGGTATGTTACTATTATTTACATCTGAACATTTCAGCTTTAATAAATGTATTTTTACACATAATTAAAATACTAATTACTTTAGACGTAATTCAATAGATGAATAGACGCAGGGCCACATCTCGTTTTCCACCAGTACTTGACACAAATTTCCCAGCACATTTTCCATGCGCATCGACGATGATGTTAGATTTCTCAGAAGCCACAACCATGTGAATCTCGTCACGGTTTTTCACAGTTGACAAAACAATCGATCAAATTATTTCTGCTTCACGTAATGATTAATAGCGCAGCTTGCTATATGGATGACGATGGTTTTATTTTAAGAGTACAGCTGTATAAATTACCATCATTAACAAACTGTTATTTAATTAACAGTTAGACGTCTCGTTACTACTTTCATTAATTGTTTATTTATTACATAAAATATCTTGGTCAAGTGTGATTAGAGTTTAAAGTTCCAAACAAATTGCTAGCAAGTTACAATTCAGTTACAAACATTTGACGCAGTGCCCTATTTAAGCATTAGTTACATATGCCTCAAGTTACGGCGTGTTTTGTTTTAGATTTTGATATAAGGGAAGATGGGGGAATGGCGGTCACTTAAGTAGTAATCGAAATATTTTCTTATTTTAAGGACTCAGGGTAATAGTAACTGACTTTTTACATGACTTATTTAGTGCACTTTAGATAAATACGATACACATCAATCTATTAAGCGTTTGTTATTTTTCTATCGTTTTTTTAAAACCCTTTGTCAACTATTGGAGAATTACTGTTCATTCGAAATTACTGAATCCTTAATACTTTATTGCATTCCGTAATGTTACAAATGGTGTTAAGATATGTTTAGGTAGTACATAACAACACAGCTTCACTTCTAAAATAAACTAATTAATAAAATAAAATAACTTTTTTTTATTTTAACCATATATGTTCTCTTATTTTATATATTTTAACCAAAATTAACCAAAACATTATTTTTTTTATAATAAATCAAATATATTATTACTAGCTAAACACGGCCACACTTGGTTGTGGCTCAGTCTGATATGAAATGAGTAGGAAAGTAAATAAAAAAAGTACTCATACACGATGATCAACTGGAAAGAAATGAGAAAACACGAGCGTATTCGAATGCAACGTTGTGTCAAAACTTTTCGAGTTTTGGGAACACAAACATACGCAGGTTGAACTTTTAGCTAAAAAGTATCCTATGTCCGTCCTCTGGCTCTAAGCTACCTCCCCACCAATTTTCAGCCAAATCGGTTCACCCGTTCTTGAGTTATAAATAGTGTAACTAACACGACTTTCTTTTATATAGCATATATATATATATATATATATATATATATATATATATATATATATATATATATATATATATAATAGATATAGATATAGATTATTTCTATATCTGTACTATGAAAATTAAGTACAGATCAAGACGCCTATGAACTCTCCCTTTGCTCTCACAATAATCGCATAGATTCAGTGACCGTTATTACCCGCTAAGAATGACTGCCATTACCCAAAAATCGATAATGATTTTTTTGATTGATCACTAAAAATGTAAAGAACTTTCATGAAATTCAACAAGCTTAGAAAGATATTGATTGGTTTAAATCACTTTAAGCTTACCTTCATTGAATTTTTAATATTTTATAACAAAACACGTCCTTACTTTTACACAGCTGTCCAACTCACTGCGCGCGATGCAAAATGACGGTGTTTGGTAAATAAGTATACTGAGGCGTATACTAGAGGGCGGTACTAGTAGCGTTAGCGAAATGTTTTTGGAAGTTTTAGATTTCGATGTGACCGGCATTACCCACTAATCACCATTCCCCCCATCTTCACCTAAATGTTTTCGCACCGCAATAAGTCTTTATTTGCATTTTTAGTTTAAAGTTTAAATATCTTCACGCCTAAGAGCACTTATGCGATGGCACACCTGACATACTCGTATTTACAGCCCTACCGTTTATTATCCAGCCTCTAAACAACAATAACATTACTCCAGATTAAAATATGACACGGCTCAAGATTCTATTGTTCCACCGAGTCCTTGAGATGTAACATTGTCTTCTAAAGGTGTGTGTCACCAAACTGAGTAACTGAGGGAGATCTTTAACATTCCTAAGATACTTCAACAACACCTTTCTAACGTCTCTTGGTTTCCTACCTTTAATACACAATGGAGCGAAACAAGGATTTCCCAAGTGGAGCTTTTACTTGTCAAAATAATCCTGTACGAGTATGTACGAAGATACCCCAACAAAGCGACCCCAACGATTATGTTCGCCTACATTCCATGTTTATTATAATATAGTTCGCTTTAAGACAAAGCGTGTCGCTGTTTTCCACGGTATTGAGTGTCAGGACTGAAAACCGAACGAGCACTGAGCGAAGCGCACTGAGGTGGAACAATCTGCAAAGCAAATCATGCTCGTACTTGTTTCTTAATTCGATGAATTCCAGCCTTGAAACAGTTTTGTTTTACAGAAGTACTCAAGGCCATGTCGTCGTATAACCCCCTTGAAAGACCCATTTAGATTAAATATTACTAGATTTTAAGGTTAGTTTAAGGTAAAATCCATGTTTTGTATTTAGCGATATATATATATGCAGGGCAACCGCCCGGGGCTTCGCATTCTCGCGCAACAACCCAAGTAGAAAAATTCATTACTATATATGTATTTGAATCTCGAGCCTCGCTCTTTAGAAATCAAACCAGGATCACTGCGTATATCTTTTAAGGCATTGATGTGCCTTAGTTTATCATCATTAATATTTGTCGTCTTTGTGCTTGTTAACTTTTATAACACTTTCAATATAAAATTTTATTTCTCGCCCGATCTCGAAAGATCTGCTGCCCGGGGCCTCGCAATGGCTAAGCCCGCCCCTGTATATATGTATTACATCACTTAAGGAGGGGGTAAGATATCAATATTTTTTTTTCATTTATTTTTTAATATATTTATATTAATGTACAACGTATTAAGTTTATTGTGTAAAAATTTGAAGTCGATTGGAGTAAAACTGTCGGAGATATAGAGTTTTAAGTCTTCTCTGGTTTGGTTTCGTCTTACTTTGAAACTTTTTAAATGCGGTTTCTCACACATAGCTTCTTCAGAGTCGGTGTCCTCTCTAACTCAAAATCTACTGAACCAATTCTTTTGAAATTTTGCACACTCTTTCTTTACATAAATGCCGAGGTAACCCTGTCCAGTTTTTAAAAAAAAAAATATTTTAACGTATTTTAAAATAAGAAAGTTTATGACCTTTTTCATGAAAAATAAGTATCTTCACTTCAAAGTGATGTAACATATAGAAAAATTAATAATGTAAAAAAAACTTGACACGGTTACCTGCAGAAACTTATCAATTATTGAAATCATTTTGGTTTTTCGATTTCAGAAAATCCAGTCATGAGTTATGAGTGGCACCGCAATGTTACATTTTTTTGTGACATCTGCGGAGAATTACTGCTATTAACTCATTTCTTGATATTTATTTATGAATCTTTTACAAAGTATTCTTTAAATGTTATTTTATCATGTAGTAATTATAGAAATAATTATATATTAACTGTGTCGTTAAAATACATTATCGAAAATATGTTCTTTTTTATCGTTTCGACTTTACACTGCTCCCCACCCTTAATGAGTTCATAGGATGATCTATAAATAGCGTCACTATTGACAAATCTATATGATTGATAGATAGTACCAACCTTCAAACGTTTTGTGCCAAAATTTCATAACATTCCGACTGATAGTTAACGAATTACAGTGGTTTTCGTGTTGGTACTCTTGTAGTTTTCAATGTATACATTTACATGTGTCAGTATCATATGTCTAATATATCATATTCACAATTTTCCCATAAAACGATAATGCGTGAAATGGAGTTCTACAGACACATCAATCCTCCCTCCCTCTTGGAGTGGGAAAGGAGTAGTTTGGAGGGTTGTTGTATAGACGACGACTATGTTGATTTAGATGGGATAAAAAATTACCGAAATAGCTATAAAACATTTTTCAATATATTTGTACCACTCGAGGCGATGATGGTGGGCGGTAAGCAATCGTTATCCCGACGCCGATGCCCTCCTCCCCTCCTCGCCTCTTTGTTGGGGTAGGTAATTGGTTAATGGACTTGTGTACTTCACGCGGATAAAAGTGAGAGGAATTCCCCTGTAGGGAAGGTCAAGTTACATCGGAAAACCGAAGGGGAAATTGACAATGATATTGTACTGCTTCTATTTCTATAACAGATATCCTATTTTATTTTGGGACTAAAAAGTGTTTTATTTTTACAGATTCATTCAAGTGAAATCTTAGAAAAGTTAATTAAAAGATCTATTAGTCACATACATTTGATCAATTTCAAAAAACTTATGGAAAATGGTTTAGGTTGGTTTAAGCATATTTTCGATGATGTTTTTTGACGACACAGTTAATATATAATTATTTCTATAATTACTACATGATAAAATGACATTTGAAGAATACTTTGTGAAATTTTCATAAATAAATATTAAGAAATGTGGCACTGACAGCGAATCTCCGCAAACGTCACAAAAAAAAGCAACATTGCGGTGCCACTCATAACTCATCATTGGATTTTCTGAAATCGAAAAACCAAAATGATTTCATTAGTTACTAAGTTTCTGCAGGTAACTCTGTCGAATTTTTTTAAATTATTGATTTTTCTATATGTTACAGCACTTAGAAGTCAAAATACCGGTTTTTCATGAAAAATATCAGAAACCTTGTTAATACGCTTAAATTTTTTTTTTTTATAAACTCGACAGCGTTACCTCGGCATTTATGTAAAGAAAGAGTGTGCAAAATTTAAAAAGAATTGGTGCAGTAGATTTTGAGCTAGAGAGGGCACCGACGCTGAAAAGCTAAGTGTGAAGAAAACGCGTTTAAAAGTTTCAATGAAAGACGAAACCAGACCAGAGAGGTGAAGACTTAAAATTCTATATCTCCGACAGTTTTACCTCAATTGTATGACTTCAAATTTTCACACAATAAAATTAGTAAAAATGAAAAATTGAAACCATAACTCCACCCCCTTAAGTTAAAGTTAGCCAAGCTTTAAAGCTTTAAAGCTCGACAAGCTAGTAACTATTCCCTTTTACTTGGAGAAACAAAATTTACCCCAAAATAAATTAATTTCATATTATTAACGAATTTTCGAAAGTTTTTGATTAATTTAATCATCTCCCAGACAGGACTATTTTAAATACATAAATGATAAGTTAACTGACATATATACATCCTTCTCTATATTCATATTTCTCTCTCTCTCTCTCTCTTTCGTCAGAATACTGGAATCAACGACAAAGAACAAAATTAAATTCAAGACTTACAAAACTCTAATCATCAATTATTCTAACGATTTCTGTGTCTTATTTGAAAGGAAAGGAAGTTATGGTAAGACGTAAGAAGAGATTATGGCAAGATTAAGAGGGCATTAGGGTAGGGGTAAAGCTTTAAATGTCCTCTAGAGATAGAGTATTGTACACCTTCTATTAGAAATGTCTACAACCAGAAAATAAGGGTTCGTTGAAACGGAATGAAGTTTAAGATGAAGTGGTTTTCTTAAGATCGATTTTATACTCGAATATATTGTATTAAATTACGATTTAAATACATAACTTAATTACTTGAAATATAAAACACGAGTTACAGAATTGTAGAAGACTACATTTAGGACAATACATACGTGAGACGAGACATTTCTGAAAACTATTGAGACGGTACCGACACCATATACGGCGAGACCCGAGAGTCTCGTTCATGTTATTTAAAAAGAAATTGTTAGAAAAATAAACTAACAGCAACATAAAGGTTCAACCTTTTTTTATTACAAAAAAGGTTAGGTCGTAAATTTACCAAATATAAAATCTGGTAAACAAACATCTGTTAAATATTTTATTTTATAATTTTGTCTTTTACAACATTTTGTAGCCGAACGGAAACGAATGTTTTAAGGGAAAATAAATGTGAATATAAATTATTTACAATGCGATTGTTTGAAGACATTTTGCCGCAAAAAATGTCGTTAAGCGTAGGTATTAGTAGTGTCAACCTGACAGGGAGATTAGATGAAAGTGATGATGCATTAAGTGAAATTGAAACAGTGTACAAAAAAAAAATTCTTCAAACTTAAAATTTTCTTTTAAATTTGATACAATTAATGGTGAAAGCGATATGCTTAGTGTGTGAAAAATTTAGAATAAAAAAATAATTAGCCGAAATAATATAATGAATTACTTTGTTTGGGACTATCTTAGGAGTGAGTTCTCACAATAACGAGATGTGACGAGACGAGACGAAACAAACGATTACGTGACGGGAACGAGACTTAAACAATACCTATTTTTCTCTAAACTAACGAAACTCTCGCCTTTTCTCGTCTCTGGTGAAGCCCTAGTTCAAGCCTCATCGATAGAATGTTATAAAGGGATATCTTTATTTAATTGTTCTGAAGAATTGAGGTCAATTGACCATTTAAAACTCGTAATAAATTTAATCAAAATTCGAATTTATTAAGAATCTTCCACATGGTTTTCAGGTATAGATGATGACGTCATATTCGTATTATTTTTAATGAAAATAATTTTTGTAGGGGTTCGTGGAATAATCAAGTCGTTTCTCGTATTTTACTCGTATTTGTATTACTTTTGTTATTTCGCCTGACGTGGTTTCAATGGTTGGAAAAACACAGGGAACATAATTGACTTTCGACAGTTATTATATATTTGAAGAATTCAATGACAGAATGGAGAACAAGAATAAATTCTCAAGGATAAGTTAATAAAGCAAAGGAAATGAAATGCCTTCATTTAGAAAATATACGTATTTATATGAAATTTATGATTCTTATGTTACAGTTACTCGAGATAAAAATAGAAGATCAAAATTGATGTATAATGGTAGCGTGTAATAAATTAGAAGGCGCACGATGGTAAAAAATTAAATAAGGTATTGTAAATAAAAATATACGCACACACATAATGTTTAGCCTCATTCCCACTCACTGAGTTTTAGTGTTAATTTAAAGTTTTAACCTAAAATATAAATATCAGCTTGTGAAATATAAAGAAATAAAATTAATTATATTAAATATAATAATTTATAGTATACTTGTTATTACAAAATAACAATATAATACTAACAATATAAACTGTTTTAAAACGTTTTACAAGAGGATAGACCGATCCAAGTGGCCAGACATCACCTAGACCCAATTTTAATTATGAGTAGGAGCGAGAGGGCATTATCCATGCGCCATACGATCATTGTACATACTAACACTACTGAATCTTATACATTTTGTTCTTCAGAAAATAAGTGATGTCTGCCGGCTTTGGGATCTCCCTCTATAGACCAAACCGACTGCACGGTTTTTTAATCGCAGTGTGTGCTAGGTATACAGAAATAAAACCACGGTATTAAATCGCGTGCGATTTAAATTGTAGTGTGTTCCAGCGCTTAGAATCTAAAAATGAATATACTATTTGTACAGTGTATGAAGATAATTTAATCTATTGTTGATACTTTAACAGTGTACGTTTTCTTATTAGCAAAGCCACCTAACACAAATGATAATGTCAATCAATCAAGTATCAGCGTCTGCCCCAGCGTGGCCCTTTTGGGACCTTCCTCATGATTTCTTTTGACATTTTCCACCAATCGTATTGCCATACAACCATTCCGTGCTCCTTACAATTTTTTCTCAGTCACTTAAGATGTTATCTGGGTTATTTTGGAGAAGGGTTTCACTTCCTTTAGCTGTCCTACGAGGATTTGTGTCTTTGTTCTTTATTTTCTACATTTTTTGTCCCTTTTCTCTCATTCTTTTCCCTTTTAAATAACATTTTTTTTAAACTTTCAACTGTCGCATATTTTAAACTCTGCATTAAAAAGTTTTGTTTTATTACTCTGATTTTGTGTTTTATTTTTGGAATTATTTTTCGTTTAAAGTGGAACATCTTATAGAATTATAAGCAAATGGCTTGATTCTCTATCTCTCTCTTTTTATTACTCTTTTTATTTTAGTTATTTTTATTAATTACGAGATTATATTAATTTAAATCAGTCGAATTAGAAGGCTACACGTGTTCATCTATGTTTCGTTTGTTCAAAGGGTATGTCCGGGTAGAACGAAGAGTCTTTGACTTCAAGTGTAGTTAATTTTCATCATACAATTAATTAGGTATAACTAATAAGCACGAGTTGAGACTTCGTAACCACGAAAACATCGCCGTGACGCAAATGTTGCTTGATAGTAATGATGTTCGAAGACTTCGTAGGACTTAACCCTCGGACCTAGTAACCTAATCATGTAGAATTGTTCATTGGAGCAATCTCTATCACACCGTGTAATTATTGAATTGTAAGCCACTAGATAAGTATATACTTAGTTGTAGTATTATAAATTAAAAAATCAAAAAAATTTATAATTCGTTAAGAGTTAGGTATGAAATAGATAACATAGAGCGCAACTACAATCGGTTTGTAAATTTTGACTTTATTTATTTTTAATAACCACATTTATAATATCTAAACTTTGTGTGTTGATCAAGACAGCTGTAAGTATAGTGTCTGACGTTTGACTAGCAGAGCTATGCATTTCTATTACAATCTACTATATATAGCCCAGTTAAATCCTCGAAATAAAAGGTAATAATCTAGAATTTTGTATAAATCTGTGTTTTGATATTTTACAAGTTATCTCAAATATCTCATAGTATCTCGTGTACTCAGACGTGTTTTTGAAAGGTCAAGGTCAAAGGTCACAAAGATCGATTCCTTTGTAGATATCTTGTTTCTCATGGTCTAAATAACATTTAGAGTTCTTAGTAAACTTGTAGATCGTAACTTTTTCTACAAATTTGATTCTAAGCATTTTTTCGCATGATCAACCTTTCCCAAGATATAGCGCGTAGAGTGAGAAATGCGATTCGTGTACAGGATAAGGCCTGTCGCTCTAAGGAAGCGATTTCGCGGCTTCATTGAGCGGCTAGAATTCTCAGAGTAAGCCGACGCCTATATTTACAGGGTTCGGATAGGTAAAGCGTAGTAGCACGTATACGTCCGGACAAAATTCACTTAAATACGCTTCCGTAGTACGACATTCCTAATCCTAACACGAGATTTATTAGGAGAGAGGCAAGTTCACACCGCACTTTCTGATAGAAATGTGAAATTTGATACAAGGAAAGATTTTAATTATTAGATAATTTCTAGACAAGTAGCCCTTTAAATTTTCCCCTTTACTCTATTTTATGGAGGCTTCAAAATGGCGGCCTCCACAATCGCATAAACGCGATATCTCAGAAATGAGCTGATAAAAGAGATGTCAATTCATAGAATTTCGACTAACGGCAATGAACTCTGGGGAATATCTAGTGTTTCAAACATAGAAATACTAGAAAGATTTTAGTAAAGGACAGTAAGGACCATTATGGATATCCCGTGGTTCATAAGCAACAAATACATAAACAATGACTTCGGCATTAAATCTGTGAAAGGAGAAATTAACAAATTTTGATACCAAAGATACCAGCAACGACTAAACAATCATCCAAACTATCTAGCTGTGAATTTACTGGATTAACATACGTCTGACTTTAAAAGACTAAAAAGACATAGTGTGAAGCTACCACAACGTTTTTAATTGTCATTCATAGATATAGCCGTCACTGGACGACTATTTCTCATCTAGGTTAATTTTTATTTTTAGTATAGGTACTTATTGTAACAGATTGTAATGTAACATATTATTACAAAATAAAAAAAAAATTCATAGAAGGCAAAAACGTAGCCAATGTAAGACTGCTAGGATGCAGGATATAAAACAAGAACTACTTTAACAAATTAATTAATTGAATTACTGTAAAATCATAATGGGGATTGCAACAACAGAATTACCCGGTACTATTAATAACACCGTTGATCACAACTCACGCGTGGCAACCATTTTTAATCAATCGTCCCCTTGATAAGCGTGATGGAGCGATCCGCCATCCGCCATATGGTAAAACATTGTTAAACAAACAAGGTCCATTCTGATTATCAATTTGTATTTGTCTTGTGCTTTACACAAGGGCTACCGAACGTCAAACCCCATTCAAAAACTGATGAATCGGTTGTGTAGAGGAACAAAAGTCGACCTCTATCTAACGCGGATTTACTACTACGCGAAACTGAGTTTTAAACATTACATTTTCATTTAACTGTAGACGTATGCGCTCCGCCCCGTTCTGTGGCTGTAGTTGACACTTTTATCTCACTTTTATATGTCAACGTGACATAATAACACGAAGTATACTTTACTGTTATATGAAATGCACGTATTCATATCGTAAATGTATTTAATACGATCCGTGGACTATAATGTAACTGTTATTACACGCTGAGTACATTCCTTATCGTAATCATAATTCAAATTAGACAGGATATAACCAAGATAAACCTCAGAGCATTCACACAGTGTGCTTGAATACTAGTGGGGTGCAAAATACTGAATTGCAAAACATTTGTGTGTTAAACTTTGCAACTATTGTATAGCAGCCTCTTATAACATCCAGCGAAAAATTGATCAAGCTAAGCTATCCACTTTGTACATATGTTGTATCATTTTGAGGCTCAATTCTTATGAATTACAAGTTATTGTTTGTTTTCGTATTAAATTCAATCCAGTTGCACTTGTAATCCGCTTTAGCTAACGGTATTAATGATTTGTTCAGGATAGATCGTAATGCATATTGATATCTCATTCTATCATGAATAAAAATGCCTTGTCTCTTTCTACACGTTAGTAACTCACTGTACATTAGACAGTTAGCGTCTGTGGAGAGGTTAACTTCCGTGGACAGTTAAGTCTGTGCTTAGGGAGGTACATATTTTCGATAATGCTTTTTGACGATACGGGTAATATATAATTATTTCTATAATTACTACATGATAAAATAACATTTATAGAATACTTTGTGAAATTTCAGCGAATGTGAATTGACAGCGAATCACCGCAGACGTCACAAAAAAAAGTTTCATTGCGATGTCCCTCATAACTCATCACTGGACAGCGTTACCTCGGTATTTATGTAAAGAAAGAGTTTGCAAAATTACAAAAGGATCGGTGTCGTAGATTTTGAGCTAGAGAAGGCACAGACTCTGAAAAAGCTAAGTGTGAATAAAACGCATTTAAAATTTTCAAAGAAACACAAAACCAGATCAGAGAGGTGAAGACTTAAAACTCTATATCTCCGACAGTTTTACTCCAATCGACTTCAAATTTTCACACAATAAACTTAATATGTTGTACATTATTATAAACAAATTTAAAAAGAATTAAAAAGAAATAAAACGTTACCCCTCTCTTTAACGACATATATGTAGATAAAGAAGTATCCAATATTTTCACTTCAACGAAACGGTTTGAAGAGACTTATTTCACCAGTTCTAACAAAGAAAACGCATAGAATTCTCTAACATAAGCAATACGATTTCTAACAGAAACTAAGACGACATGTTATAATGTCTTCTAAATCGAAACAAATGTCTCCGCAGGCAATCGAATTTACGTAATATTTTAACAACGTTGCTATAAATCAAACAACTATAAACTTTTCAGCCAAATATGTTGAGTATCATTCTCTTAAAATTCCAATAACTCTAGAACAAAGCCCCATATGTTTACGTAACCCACTCTCTTGATATCTTCCGGCCGTGCTATCTTTATACCCCCTTTGTCCAACCCCATTCGAGTCACACATGATAAACTGTATTCTGTCAGCTCTGCAAAGAAAGAAATACCCCACCCCTGCGCCTCCCCGCGTCCATGGACAAGATACATGAATACTGAATTGATTTATTCATATTTCATAGTATTTACTTTTCGTTTAATATTATTGGAAATTTTTGGGGGAGTCGCATCTCGCATAATACTGAAAAGCGGACAAATGGATAAAGGTTTGATGGATATATTGATGTATAATAATGTATTGGTATTGGTATTGGTTGACTTAAGAAGGATTCGTTGGGTCAACAGTTCCCTTGTGAAAAGGAAATCAAAATCCTGATTTCAATAGGTCGCATTCAAATAGTGAAAGCCTCATACCTATTAAAATCAATGGCCCGGCCAAAAATTAGAGTAGCGGAAGGAGATCCCTATTGAAATTTCTTATATTTCTATGAAGATACCACTCCCTGTAACATTATGTATCTATATATAGTTTAAGATACAAATTCGGGGTTTTAGATACGTTTTTACTTTTTTTTAATTCATTTTATTTTTAATGTTTTTGCCATTAAAGCACTAGAATGTAGTGCCACATTCTTGTACCTTAACTCATTTATTTATGTGTCATTGTGCTTAATTCATTTTTGATCCTTATTAAATCTAAAAATTCTCACTCCTTCCGAACGAAAAAAAAAATATAAATTTATCCTTATAAATTAAAAACGAAACTGCTACTGCTATTGCTTCGCTCCTCCTGCTACTATCACTCCTGTTTCTACTCTGCCATTCCTACTCTTTCCTCGTTCGTTTTCTCTATCTCCGCCATTCATCCCTTCCCTTCACTGCTTCCTTTCAATAACTCCGCAATATTCTTTTCGCTTATTACCTTTTTCTCACATGAAAACTTAATGTGCTCCACTGTTTCTATCTCCGTTCCGCACACCCTGCGCTATTTGCCCAGTATCTGTTTCCTCTCTCCTCGTTTCCCAATTTGAATCTGGAAATCCTTCTCATGTTTTTTGTGTCTTTTTCTCTTAAGTATTGTGGTATCTCTCTCCCCCAAATCTCAATTTTTTCCATTCTTTCCTGCTGTTGTATCTCCCTGTTTCTTCTCCTTAGCTCCTCTTCCACACTTGTGCCTTCTTCTCTTCTTCTCTCTGCCTCCTCTGCCACCATTCCATACGTTTTTAGTAAAATATAGATAGTAAAAATTTGAAAATGATATGTGTCAAAATGTTACAATGATTTTAGTGATACTACTTTTACAATTTGCAAAATAATGGAAAAATCTGAATTTCGTGTGTTGCTTTTTAATGGGATAAAATATCGTTAGCAAAGCATCTAAATGTCTAACGTATCTAGATATATAACAACACTGTGCGATACATATATTGTGCATTTAAAAACTCTTTTCAAGTTGTCGTTTTAATTATAATCACATTTCTGTAAGCAGAATAAACTTTATCATTTGACTATCTACTTTCTCCATCCCTCCTACTTGCCTATTCTCTTATTTCATTTGAATTTGAATACAGATTGCTATTGTTAGTTAACAACTACAAGTTTATTTCCCTCTGTGGACAATAGATGGCGTTGCTTTGTAATCAAGAAGATTAGATGAACTGCGGTCCGGCTTCTACTGTAACTACGACTTTCCTCCAGAGAGCTGTAAATGGGTTTATCGTTTGATTATGACTTTAGAGCAGTAATTAAACATAATTGACAAGGGACATGGGACAGACGCTTTCTTGAAGATGTAGAGAACCATTACACAATATGTCCAAGTTATATATTTGAACTTAATTCAGTTAAACTACAATGAACTTGTAAACAGTTCTTTTACGAGTCGCTTTCTAATTCTCGATTGAAATAAATTTTAATATATGTATATTGGCGTTTCTATTTTTATTTAATACCCAAAAGTTGACGAAATTATAACTTATAACTATATCAAATTTGAATTTCTGTTTTGACGCATATTTTAGATATGCATTGTATGTCGCAGAAGAAATAAGTAATCGAGATTATTTTCCCTTGTTCCTAACCTTCGTAATACAATACAATTGGATACAAAACTCAGCTGTTAGTGGTAAATGGCGTATTATGCACACATTCGTATACGTCTTTGTTATAGACGATAAAAAATGACTTTTTCAATTGTTATCCAGGTACAGGAGCTTTACGTAAATGATGAAAATGACTTAAAATTTGGAGGATCGATAAAAATATTTAAAATACATGCTGTGCCAATTTTTCAGTGACCTAGGGTTGATAAATTTCTTTTTAGAATATCATAATTTTTAGATCAATTTCACCACATAACATAATTTTTAACTTTGAAAAAATGGTGACACGGTTTTCAATAACTACGTGTATATAAAAAATCTTTTTTGGAACTATTGGAAAAGGAAAATTTCTAAAGGATAATTTATAGGAGAATGGCAAATCGAGAGAAAAAATCAAATTAAAAGAAGATTATACTCCAAGAAATGAATAAATCATACATTTCTTTTGACAACGTTACCAAATTTATTATTACTTTTTACAGATATTTAATTTGAATTTGAATTGAATTAGCATAAATTTGACATTAATAATAGTTAATATTTTAATTATTAAACTATTATATGCATTAAAAAATCATTTTAACAGGCAAAAAGCTATATAATTGGGAATTGAAAAATTCATTTTCAAAGGTACAGTCTCAATATTTGCTCATCCTTTATATATTTCGTATTTTGCAATTCGTATTACCGAGAGATAAACTTTTTGCATTTACGGTACGTTCTTATAGCGACAATCTATGATTATGAATCTATGTATCTATTATATTATGAACTTGCACTACTCTTATCTATTTGTTAATTTATTATTTCTTAACAATAATAACTTATATTACTTCCATATATGATTACTCAAATCTTCAACTAAATTTGTCCATCTGGTTCCTAATCTAATAAAATAATTAATATATAAGATCATATATTTTTATGTACTAATTAGTTAATATTTTAGACTTACTATATGTCAGTCTATTCCAACATTGTAATTAAAACTTAAATATTCAATTAATAATCATTGTTGTAAAAGTGTGTTGTATTTTTTTATAACTCTGTTATTAACCTGATGAAACAACATCCTGTACCTCCTTAATATCTCCTAAAATACAGCGAGTTAAAAAATAATCATGGTAGCGACTTTATCAATATACTAGCTTTTACCCCCGTCGCAAGCGACGTCTGTCTTTTGTGTGTAACTTGAACTTCATGTAAAAATTTAAATTCCACCACAGTTTACCCTCCTCACAAAGGTTCTTTATGGCGTGTATCATTTGAATCCAATAAAATAATTTGTAATTACATATTATATTTAACTCTATTTTTAAATTGAAATAATAAACTCGCACACATATACATTAACACATATAAATTGACTAAAAAAATATATTTTTTTCAACAAAATATAAAATATTTTCAATTTATTCGTTATTGGACCAATTTTTTTTCAAATTTTGGGATTTTTTTTTTCGATTCGTAAATAAGTTACCCAGGTTAGCTTATATACAAAATTTCAAATTTCTAGCACAATTTTTACTCTCGTCAATATATAATTCCGTTTCATAGAAATAAAGTCATGTTTCACAAGGCTATTTGCTATTGACATAAGTTCTGAATTCGTTTTTCTATTAATCAAAAAATTAATTTTATCTTTAACCTTTTATCAAATGCTATTACCATTTCAATTATTTCTTATCGCCATCGGTTAAACAAAATAATTATAGCTTGTCGATATCACAGATCTCTGCATTGTGCGGCTCAAACCCCCTTCTACACCCCCCCCCCTCCCCTTCCACAATAATGGTTTAGTGACCTACAACTGCTCTCAATGAATACGTTATTCATATAATTGTTGGCTTCGTCCAGCGATACGGTAGGTAACTTGTTTTACGACTTATCAGGAGTGATATCGCTTTCTAATTCAAAGGGAACTATTTCTAGTTTTGCCGTGCAATGGTAAAGCTATATACTCACCAAATATTTTACGTAAAGTTTGCGAAACTTCTAACAAACACAATAACACATCAATCAATAACTTCGACCAACACCACCTAGATACAAGGCTTAACAACGAATTTATGACGTCACGCATTGCAGTCCGGATGGTGACATATAGATGATGCCGTAAATCCATATGATATTTAGACAGTACCAAACTTCAAACGATATGTATCAAAATTTCACGATATTATGACTATTAGTTTACTAGTTACAGTAGTTCTAGTGATGCTCCTTTTGTAATTTTCAAAACAATGGAAGAATCTGAATTTCGAGTTATTGAAGTATTGCTTTTTTATGAGAAAAAATACCGGTTAAAGCAAAGCGAAGGCTTGACAATAGGGCTTCTGAAAGCCCGGGGTTTTAATACCCGACGAATCCGAGTCCAATATTTTATAAAACCGACGGATCCGGGTCCGAAATCAGGAAAAACATCTAAATTTTCGAGTAATAATCGCAATTCATTTATTATATAACTTATTTTACTTTACTAGCTTTATTAAAGTGATATTTAAGAAATACTAAGGCATTTAGAGACTTATCCCCTAATGACGATCTTCTTGTGAATGTTTTTTCATTATCCGTCTAAGCTTCTCCAGATGTTTCGTTCTTTTTTTGTATTCCTCAAAAGGTAAAACTCCTGCTTCTATTTTCCAAAATCCTCAGCCTCTATAACAGTACTCACAATAGGTTCTTCCGCATTTTTTTTAAATTAAATTTAATTCTTCTTCCATTGACAATATCTTTTCTTCGTTATCTACTAACAACATATCTCAGTTTTCTGTAGAATTGACTGACAAGTCCTCGAAAAGTCTACTCATTAGGTGCGTAGCTAAACTTTTAATGTTAACTATTAATTAGACTAATACTTACAATCGAAGAGGATGATTGAACTGATGACGTGTTCGCTATTTATGCAAGTTTCCAACTCATTGAGAAGCCCAATGAAGTGCTTACTTGCAATAGTTACTTAAATTACTTTAATCCTGTTAGTTCTTTCTTTTTATTGGTCTCGTGTCTCTCGCGTAACTCTTGTCATGTGACAAGCATTAGGTTTTATTTAATTTTGCATTTATATCAACAAGAGCATTTGGACCCGGATCCATCGGGTTTTCTACCCGAGTCTCGGGCTCAGGTTTGTTACCAATACCCGACGGATTCGGGTTGGGTCCAGAAGCCCTACTTTACAAGTAGAAAGTTCATCTCATATAGACCTTTGTGAAAACTTTGGCTTTAAAAGTAGTTAGTTCCAGCTACATCTTCAGTAAAAAGTAATTAAGACATGGTTAACAATCCAATTGTTAACGAGGACTCGTGATTAAGGTTACCAAACCCTGCTTTATTATAACTGTGTACATATGTTTATATTTACTATATAATTTTATCTTCATTTCATTGTGTTTGAGTGAATAAAGTTTGCGAACCTTTTCCAGAAAGGTTTTCCCTTTCATTGTCCCAAATGCGGGTAGACTAGCTACATGTGGTTGTGGTTGCTTAACAGTATTAAGTAGGGGTACCACTACCACATTAAATATTCAAAAATTTCAACAAAATATACCGTAATAAAAATGCTTCAAAATATATAGAGTTGTATGTTGCTAACAAATAGAACGTCCGGTTAAAAATGGTGCTTTCTCTAGGGGTTTTATTTTTCTATTTATATTATATGTTATTTTTGTTTAAACCTTAAATTCCGTAACCGTACTTCATTCTTTTAATTATGTGGATTATGTTTAATAAACAGGGCCGACCCAGGCTGTGCCCCATGCCATTTAACATATAATCTTTGAATCATGTGTCCTTAAAACATATTTCGCTGTTAAAACACGAGTAAGATTTGGCAACGTCGCTTGTGCAGTTACTCGCCGCATGAGTCAATGCGAATATTCGAAAAGGCATTAGGTCTAAGTTTTACTCTAGCGGTGTTGTCAAATGTGCTAAAGCGAATTAGAGTACTTTATTTTTAAATTTATAGTGTAATATTATCTATATACGAGTATTTTAAAATTATTTTTTAAATATTTGAAAAAAGTAATAAGTTGTTACGGAAATTATTCTCACTACTGTGGTACTTTAAATGAAGATAGCAATTAATATTAAAAAGAGTACAATATTGAAAAATTAAAAATTATAACGCAGACTTTGTTTTATGATTTAAAATATAACGAAAAGAGGTGGGAATTGCACTTCGTCAATTTCTGATGGAATTTCTGACATCAATGATGTTCTATGATTTCTCACAAGAGTTTAAATTTGATGGAACCCAGGATGCGGTCCTGAGGATGCGGATGCTGGTAGTGGACCACCACGTTTCGGTTCTTTCTATTCCGGTGGCCATTGGAAGTCCTAACAGGGTGCGTTAGTACAGCCCGCACGTACATTTTTGTGGTGTAACGACTCGTAACCGGGTAAAAATGGACGCCGCAAGGGTTGCTAAATGAACTGCTCAAACGCCTTTGATGAACTAACTGTGCCAACCAGGGTAGTGTATCATGGGGGGCTAGTTTTAATTAACACAATGCAGGCGGGAGACTGTAATCATAAGATAAGTGTCCACAGACGCATTGGATTTATTGTCTCAAACTAAAAAGAGATAGATTCCCTTTCAATTAAATTCCCAATTAACCAAATATCCAATTAACTTTGTACTTTCTGATGTATCGTGATGAATATGTATCTTCCAAATTCTATATTTACCTTGCTCTGGTATAAGTATTAGCTCTTTAAATACTTCCAATTATAGCTGCATTTAAGTTTGGGTTTCTGAAGTTTCTGTAACTTCTGAAACGGTTGGCACTTTGTTTATTAGTTTTAGATACACTATATTTCACTAAATTCACAATTCACTAATTTACTAAAATCACAATTAAATCAGCACTTGTTTTTGTTGTAAGGTTAAGACTACAACTGAACTACAGGGTAGGCTAGTTTGGCAAATAGTAGACTACAATGCGTGAAGTCACAGCACATTCGATAAAACGCTGTTAAGCCTTGTATCTAGGTGGTGTTATTTAAACGCCTCTTTCTTAGACTAAAGCTGCACTGCGAAAAAGAATAGAAAATAGAATTTGGACTCTTAACCATAATGTTTGTGTACGAGTATAATAAAGTGAATTGTGTATCTCTTAAGGGTGCTTCGCCCCAACAGCCCTAAGCTGTTCAAGAATTCAGTGTGCGACTGTCAGCAGTATATTACCACAGCAATATATGTTAACAGCGTTCATTTCAGTGGTGCAGTTTATATCACATAACGTAGAAGGGTGTTTCTATTCTCAATGGACTACCTCTTCAAGGGTAGATTGCCCTGTACACTGTGCCCTGTACCCTGTGCCCAGCGGGTCGACCGCCTTGTAATTTGTCTCACAAAGGAGATCGTCTCCCAGCATTACACTCTGAATACACACACAAGCACACAAAGCGAAAAAGATATAAGTTCCTGATTGTAGCGCACTAGCCCTCTACCTCCCTCACTGTTATCATCACCACCAGATTATATTCCAAGGGTAGTTTTATAATGTTAAGTTAACATGAAACTGTTTATTAATTTTAAATGTGGGATATAATACCTTTACGAATCTGTGTGGGATAGGGGTTGATAGTAAGGGTCACGGAAATTCAGTTAGGGATGCTTTCGTAGTGAAAGTGGACTGAAGTGAAGATGTACTGGTGAAGATTACTGGAGACACGATTGTTTTAACGTAGTTTGGTTTTTGTCGTTGAAAGATGGAGACAACTCTGAACCCGCTAAACACGGTGACGTTTATTCAAAGTTTTTTTTCACATGGAAATCTACTATATACGTAAATTTTTTACGCTGATACACTCCGCTTATGACTTATGTTATTTATTTTTTATAAATTTAGTTTAAGGATATTTCAATTGCATAGATCATTTATCCTATATGTATTTCATTTATATTTCATTTATTAATTCTGTGTCTTTTAAAAATTGTAATAGTTTGTTAATGTTAATGTCATATCAAGAAGTATGTCAGTAATGTTGTCGTCTAGATTTATTGCATAGTAGTAGTAGGTGTTCAATTGTAAATTCTTTGTTACAAGTGTCGCAAATGGGTTGTCGTTATCTCTTAAGGATGTAGCCATTTTTATGTGTCATATTCTGAGCTTCGTCAATGCTTTCTCTTCCTTTCTGTTTTTTGGTAACTAGTGTTGAAAATTTTGTATTGTTTTTGATTCGATATCGTTTTTGTTCTTGTACTTCTGTCCATCCAAGTTTGCATATTTTCAGTATCTCTTTACGGAATTGGAATATAAGATATTAGTGATTTATTATGTTTAATTCTAGAGCATTAGTATGTGCGTCGTTAGCTTTCCTATCAACTTCTGCATTTCCTATAACATTTGAATGACCACCAAACACCTTTACGGAGAACCTGATGAAAGTGAGAAGAGAGCGCAGGCCAAAAAAAAGACTACCAGCGATACATTCTCATGTGCACTTGGAAAGAATAATACCTTATACGGATGATTCATTGAATATATTCTTTTCATGATTTTATTATACTATGTCACTTACTAAATATCCTAATGGATAGATTGTAAAATTCTGAGACGGTAATATATATATAGGTCAAATTTATACCTCTTTAAATTAAATATTACTAAGTTTCGTGCTGGTAAAATATTGCATATATTTAACAAACGAAACAGCCTTGGCTTAAGACAGTCTTTTAGCAAAAATGCGACATGTAGAATGATTATTGTTACTATATTACGTAGCTATTTTGTTTTACAAATAGGGAAGCTAACCTACTCTCAAAATACCTTTATTAATAGCAGGTAATAATCGTTTCGCTCTTACAGAGTCCTGAATGTCCTCAATCCTGACAGTAAGGCGCTATAATTAACGGTAAAATGGACCATTTAGAATGCTGAGCCATGTTGTACATTGTAGCATACACATTTGACCCTTATTAAGTGATTATCCTAAACACACATTTCAGTATTTAGAAATTTAGAAATAGCTGCTAAGTCGGAACAACAAACAAATGTTTTGTAACATATATGGGTACATGAATGTGACCCTTGACCGTTGACCGTTGATGACCGCACGTTGATCAATGTGGTTTGTGGATGGAGAAAGAAGAAGAAGAAGAGTAGACCCCTATAGATCCTTTTAGTTGTATTATTGACACTACAAATTATTCTGTATTATAAGTTATATATATTTACAAAGTAGAAATTGAAAGTTGATGCTTTGTTGAAATTGTTCAGATTGGAACTAATTTACACTTAAACCAGTAGTCGATCAACATTTTCTTTGCTTAAACCTAGCGACATGACAAGTTGATAATCAACTTGAAAATCTATGAACGCTAAAGAGTTATGTCATCTTTTTTCGTGAATACCAGTTCAATTAACAACCATCTCCTAATTTCTTACCAATTTTAATCGTGGCGAGGTTTCGTACATGTGTATTTATTAATTAAGATAAGCGCTTATTGATCAGTCCTTTATGTATCGGAAGTAATAAGAACGAATCAAGTTACTCCCAACCTGCGGGTAATGGCAGTCAACTATTGGGGTATTACTATTCATTCGAAATTAATCAATCCTTAATACTTTATTGCATTCCATAATATTACAAATGGTGTTAAGATATGTTTAGGTAGTAAATGAACACAGCTTTACTTCTAAAATGAACTAATTAATAAAATAAAATAACTTTTTTTTATATTGTAACCAAAACTAACCAAAACATTTTTTTTTTATAATAAACCAAACATGTTATTATTATTTTTATATTTGGACTATGAAAATTACCTACAGATCAAGACGCCTAAGAACTCTCCCTTTGCTCTCACAATAATCACATAGGTTCAGTGACCGCTATTACCCGCTAAGAATGACTGCCATTACCCAAAAATCGATAATGGTTTTTTTGATTGATCACTAAAAACGTAAAGAACGTTCATGAAATCCAACGGGCCCATAGGATACACTAATATGTGGGTAATAATTGACATTTAGAAAGATATTGATTGGTATAAATCACTTTAAGCTTACCTTCATCGAATTTTTAATTTTTTTATAACAAAACATGTCCTTACTTTTACACAGCTTTTTAATTCACTGCGCGATGCAAAATGACGGTGTTTGGTAAATAAGTATACTCAGGCGTATACTATACGGTGGTACTAGTAGCGTTAGCGAAATGTTTTCGGAAGTTTTAGATTTCGATGTGATCGGCATTACCCACTGACCACCATTTCACCATCTTCCCCTAACTTTTATAAATCCTCCAATATAAAATTTTAAAACTCGTCAATCATCATCAAAAATCTTTCAATTTACATAAATTTACAGCCGCTCAGGAGCTTCGCAATTCCTAAGGCCGCCACTGATTATAATTCAGTTAAAACAATTAATCGAATAGAAGTGTTATCATTATAAAGCATAACATAGTTATATAGAAATCACAGTCCCACTGCTTCTATGCAAACTATCAAACACGAGTAAATGATGTGTGCAAAGTGTTGCAGCATATCAGGGGAATTGAATTTATCAAATAAACGAATTACCTTATTTGCATTTGTTATACGTCAAACGTAAAACAATTACAATGACAATTCGAATAATAAATTACACTACGTCATTTGAAATTTTGTTAATTAGTATTTACTGTTCATTATAATAAATAAAAGTAGTAAATTTTAAAGCAAAATGTATGTTCTCATAGCACGTAATATTATTCTAGCAATTAGTTTGCGTCGTCCCCAGGGGTGGGTACGAGGAAGGGGGTGATAGTATCACACATGGCGTGTATAGTTTCAAATATGTGTTTGTTTATGAATATTACAGAACGGTGTAATTACTTTAGTAGCTCACTTTTAACATATTTTAGAAAGGAACGAATGTCATATTCTCAATGAATGCTTCTAAGTTTTTCAAAATAATCGTTACAAAAGTACCTTTGTTATAATTACCAAAATTGCCGTTGTTTCAACACAGGTCGGTGTAGGGTTCGTATGTAAAAATTCAATGCATACGAAAAATTGTGACAGAAAAAATATAAAAAATTAATACCACCTTGTACGGTAAATGTATCCCCTCTACTAAAATACCATAATATTTGATTTTGAAAGAAGGAAATTAGTTCCATCTCACTGCGTTTAGACCTTAAAGCACATTAAAAAAAAATATATATATATTTATATACACATATATATATATATATTAAACTAAACTAAAATATATAAATTAAACCTAAACCTAAATTAAACATTAATGAAAATGTTAATTATTCCTTTAGGATTTACAAAAATCAGAAATTATAAAGAAATAGACTGAACTCCATTGGCTTCTGGGCCACTTATTATCTCTTAAGTATCATTCCCACTCACAGCTTTAATTTAATTTTGTATTTAATTTAAATTGTTTAGCATATGGCAATACGCGTAATCATTCACAGTACCATTTTTAATTAAATTAATTTTTAAGTTTTCTTAGTTCTTTTTAGAACCTTACAAGGTCCAATATTTTAAATTAAAAATATTTAATTAAGAAAAACTATATTATATTCTAACCTCCAAAAAGTAGGCTTTACTTTTAAAAGAAGTTTAATGTCAGTTTTTGCAAAATAAAGAAGAGAAAATAATTTCTATTACTAATTATTATTAAAAATAGCAATTTTAATTATTTCACATACAATTTTGTCGAACTGACAAAATTTATATTACTAACGATGCATACGAACCAACTAAATTAACTAAACTTAAATTAAAACACAAATACGAAAAGGAATGCTTAAACGAAAACGTGAAATCTAGATTACAATATTAAATAAAAACATTAAATTAAATATCAAAACAGTGAATGGGATTGAGGCTTTACACTGAAATTATTTTTGGTGTTATTTTCTTTTTAGAAATTCATCGATTTTCACAGATAATAAACCCCCATTGTAGGTTACGATAAATAATATATTTGTGAGTGGTGAAGCCTGGGGTCGGTGACAAAGCACAATGAAGATTGAATTCCGTATTAAACATAAATCGGTTTGTATAATGACCTGGGTTGGGTTCCGATGAGGGGACAATGACGGTCATCAAAAACAAATCAAACTCAAAACGAAAGTGGCCAATCAAATAATTGTTAAAAAGACATTACTTCAATGAATCTGGGAAAAACAAATTATTTAAGTATCACCGCTCGCTACATGAAGAGCGGATGATTGGAGGAAAAATGGGAGGAAAAGACAACTGACATCTTCCTATATTATAATGTTTATATATTTAATTGTTTATATGTTTACGCGGATCGTATGGTAGCTTGAAAACGGCTCCGCGCATTTTTCTGAAAATGTCTATTTTATAGAGAAAAAATTCTAAGACTGTGGCGTCCTCGGATTTTCCCCTGAATTTTCTGAAAACCAGTAATTTTGGAAAAACTAAAAAAAAATTGTTTACTTTTTGCTCTATAAATTTTAATTCATAAAATATAGAAAGTTGAAATTTGGCTTGTGTATTACGATGTTCAGTGCTAACATTTTTTGAAAATTAGAAAAGTTGAAAAGGGGGGTCTTCAGAAAATTAGGGAACCCCGTACGAAACTTTGGAGAAAACTCAAATTTTTGCTATGTTTAGGTATAAAAAAATACCCCACGTGGTTCAATTCGTCTCTCTCCTTTAGCCTAATGTAGTTTTCACTATAATCCCCACCCTTTGGATCGAAAACACAATTCTCAATTCTAGCAATAAAGAAAAAATTTAATATTTCAATAAACAACCTTTCTAAAATTAATAGCGAACATAGAAAATATTTCATGCATAAATAAAAAGTTTGAAATTAAATTTGAATATTTTTGTTTGTTGATTGTGGATTTTAATTAAATATTTATTTCAACTGCAATTTACCTTGTTTGTTAGTTTAATTTATTAATAATAAAAATATTTGGCCGCTAATTTTATAATTAAATAAACTAAACCAATCATAATTAAATATTTTACCCAATTAACAATTAATTAGTCATAGTCTTTGTAATTGTGTCCTTGATTTATTGATTTAACACAAAATAATCTGTTACAACATTGACGGATACTCGTACAGGAGCATAAGCTGTGCCGACTAAAATAGAACAACGGATCAGACGCGAAACTGAGCTATCGGTATTAATTAAAATCAGTTAGTAAAAAAGGTAATTAAATGAAGGCTTCCATTAACTAATTATTTCTGAACAATGACATTATGGCTTCGTTTCTCAGTTGAAACTATTTTTAAGGTGACACACCATGTAAAGCGCCATTCCCATGAAATCAGTTTTAATTTTATTTTTTATTTTTCTACAAAGTGAAATTTATATTTAAAGTGTGGGAAGAACGTAGAGAAATTGCAGCATATTAAGGGGTTATATACAGTTAGAATTTTCAAAAAATCGATTTTTTATTTCATTTTCGTAGTGAACATATATTTAAGCACACACACAGAAAATTTCAAGTAAATCCGACGATTATTTTCGAAGTTTATGTAATTTGTAAAACATTTTTTTAAATCTATGTAAAGTGCTTTTGAAACTTTAAATGCGTTTTTCTAAAAACTGTGTTTTTAAAGTCGGTATTTAATCGAAGATTTTTTATCACCGATAATTATTTTTTCTTATAAACAGCTTAAGGCCAAAATTGAGAAGCCGCTATTTTGTCAAAAAAAATTATTTAGCTTATTCCTTCGAATAATTACTAGATTATACATTACTTTAACGAAATCCGTTTAGATTTTTTATTTTAAATGATCCAGTCTAAAGATATCGTGGTAACCGCAAGATGCCTTTTTTGAAAGGAACTCGGAGATCAGCTATAGCAGCTTTAAAATTATTATTTTTACTTAGGAATAGGTGTCGGGGGAAGGTGGAAAATGGAGTAATTCTAGAGGAGGTATTACCAGGAGAGAAAAGAACGGATGGCGAAAGTAAGAAGAAAGAGAAGAGAGATGGAGGACAAATTAAGGAAAGATAATTTTTAAGTAAAATTTGGTTTTAGTTTAAATGAGATTAGGTGGAATGTAAAGTCGAAGCCAAACACACTTATAAGAAATACATACAAACATATTTAAAGCTTGAGGAATATAAAGAAATAAATATAATTTCATGAAGTATAAACTAATTGTATAATTAATTATAAAGTCAAAACTAAAATTGTAGATGGAATTAGAGCTTAAAGCTCCATTCCGACTCACTGTTTTTAGTATTAATTTAAGGTTTTAACCTTAAATGTAATTTTGAACTTGTGAAATCATGCATCATACGTTAGTAATATACATTATTTTGTAATAATTACTATCTTTATTTAATATAAGTAAAGAAATTATATTTCTTCTACTATCATATACGAAAACATGTACTCATGAACGCCATAGATGCCGCTTTAGGAATAACGGCTAACACAGTTGATAAAACAGTCTGTCGATAAAACAGTAACCATTCAGTGAAAACATATACTCATGAACGCCATAGATGCCGTTTTAGGAATAACGGCTAACACAGTTGATATTTGGACAGAATTCACGTTGTTAGTTAGTTAGTTAGTGAATGCATATTGTGAGGTTATAATGAAATTAAATAAAAAGGAATTGACAATTTATGGTAAATAAACTTTAAATGTCGTTTCTTTGATAATTTAAGTTCAACAGTGTAATTATTAAAATATGTACGTAAACTATCAAAATCAACTTTAAATTTCAGAAGCAACACATGAGTTTGTTTAAAATTTACAATTCCTAATAAAACTGGCGATATTGTCTTATATATAAATTATTGTATTTAATATAATTAGGTTTATTTCTGTATATTTCAAAATATTCACTAAAAGAGTGTCAAACAGAAACTGAAAATATGTATCAGTTTCGTGCAATGTGCAAGTGCTATAATTAGGTTATATGTAGGTTAATCATCGAGGTATTCAAGTTACAAGAGCGCTACGAATAAAGCGATATATCCGTACAATTTAAAAGTTGAACTATCCACAAGCAAAATTAAATATTCAAAAAAACTTACCGGGTTCGAAGAAACAGCCACGCACACTGATGCGGCCCTGGAACAACAGAAAGAATAAATCGGCATTGGCTATCTAAAGAACTGCGTCGCAGTTTAAAAAAAATAATCCTAAATCGTAAAGAATACCCATTGAGAAAATATGGCCAAGTAAAAAACTATAGGAAGCACATTTCCCGAAATACTTGACTGCAGGTACGTTCCGGAACCCCGGTGCCCCGCCCCTACGCCCCTCAGTTCGCTTTTTTATTGTTATTTGTTATTCAAATGACGACGCGTTTTATATCGACATTTACTTTTTGATTTTTTATCTTTTAACTAAACTGAAAAGAAATTTCTTTAAATAATATTCCCTTAGAGCATATATATATGGAGAGAGAATGCTGATCTGAAAGTGTGTCCAAAATTTGTGCGAGAGAGATAGATATATGTTCCTATTTAGTCTCTATGCGCATGCGTCGAAAGTGACAGCTGTCTAGATATAATAAATATTAATATTCTATTAAGATACTCGTATAATAAATATAAAATATTTAAAGAAATTATATTTCTTTAGTTGGTATAAAGCTCCGCTGTCGGTAAAACAGTGACCGTTGAGAGAAAACATATACTTATGAACGCCATAGATTTCGCTGTAGGGATAACGGCCAGCACAGTTGATATTTGGAGTGGACAGAACTCATGTTTTTAGTTATTTTTATATCCTATTTTATAATGTTCCAAGTGAAAGTTTATTTGTTTATATGTTTACGCGATTCGTATGTTGGCTCGAAAGCGGCGCGAAAATTCCTATTTCTTATTTCGTAGAGAATAAAATTGTAAGACCTTTGGCGTCCCCGGATTTCCCCCTGTATTTCCTGGAAACCCGTAATTTTGGAAAAACTAAAGAACTTTTTTAATTTTTTGCTCTATAACTTTTAATTCGTAAAAGATAGAAAGTTGAAATTTGGTATGTGTATTACGGTGTTGAATGCTAACATTTTTTGAAAATTAGATATTAAAAAATTAGAAAAAGGGGCGTTGAGAAAATTAGAGGGTCCGTTAGGAAACTTTAGAGAAAACTCAAATCTTGGATTACTTTGCTTTGACGGGGGTATACTCTAGTTTATTTATAATTTATTTATATTTATACATATCTAGATTATTCTACATCAATATAATGTCATATTTAACAACTGTCACGTATTATATCTGGACAGCTCTGACTTGACAACTGTCACTTTCGACGTATGCGCATAGAGAACAAATGGGAACATATACCTTTCTCTCTCGCACACATTTTGGACACACTTTCAGACCTAACATTCTCTCTCCATATATATATGCTTTAAGAATATTCCACGGTGTTTGAAATGCAGATAACATAAATTTCGTTGAATGTAATAAACATAATTTCTAGCTAATATAGTTTGTAATGTACTCTTTGTTTTCTTCTGTTTCTTGGGCGACACCTTCCTTACACTTACCTTACCTCAGTTCTTTGTCACCCGATGTGCCGTACCGTGTCGCTCTGCATGCCATCGTATTCCTATGCTGCCTACTGTTCTACGTACTGCTACGACCGCATTCCGCTACACAAGTTCTACGTTATAGTGCTACGGACGTAGAGTATGCTGTGCTACGACCGTTCGGGTCTACAGACGTTGGGACGTTGGCAACTCTGAAACGTTCGGTCGGTATTTCAGAGTCCGCTTTAGTTTTATTCAGTTGCTGATAGAACTCGCGGTGGCACGGGTTAAATTGCCGCAGTGTTATCACCGAGAAATTAACACTAACGTACTACACACAAATTTATTATAGAACAATAATTATTAAAATAATTCGTGTTGTTATAATAGATAAAATTAATAACTATTTTATAAGTGTTTTTCATTGTTCTATAAATATTAAAAAAAAAGAAAAAGGAAAAGTTTGATAATAAAGTTATAGAATTGTTGTTAGATTTAAAATCAATGTTACTACCGTGTTTGATTGTTTCTATTGTTGATTAATAATAAATTAATTAGATATTTATATACATATATATTGTGTTGTGGTGTTTAATGTGGTTTAAAATATGTAAAAATTGTCATCACAAGTTAATACATACAAAAAAGTAGTGAAAAAAATTTGTTTAGGTAAGGATCTGCCTGTAGTTGTTTTGGCTTCTATAGATGCTGCATACATTGTTAGTTGCTAGGTTTATGGCGTGAGAAGGATACAAGGTAATTGATTTATTTTATAAATAATATCCATTATATCATATGACTTAAAATAGATATGAGACGATGACCAATAGTAAATAGAAATGAGCTTTTAGTGAAGTCCAGTTCGTAAGGAATTCGTAATGAATTGAAAGAACGAACTTGAGTTAACAATAAATTCATTATTGATGTATAAAGAACTCAAATCTCTGTTTGGTTACGTGATGGTTTATTAAATTAGTTATTGAATGTATTGGTGTTTATATACAAGGGTCGGCGCTCGAAGTGTTACAAATTTCACGCTGTGTACCAACCAAACCACTAATGACAGCGCGCTCATTTTTTGACAAACGTCAGTCTATTGTGTTGTCTACAAGCCTACAGAAGCATATCGTTTTACTTATTTAACAAAATTACAGCTTTTTTAATTGGTAACACTTTGAGCGCCGACCTCTGTATAGTAAATTACGCGATTAAATATCTTTGGTAAAACAAACCTTATATATATATATACATGTTTAATTGGTAACAAGGCCAAAAACACTGACTTAGAAGAAAGATATTTCGTGGATTATAAATTTCCAGTCTTTAATGTATTTAAGTACTTTAGCATGATATATCGACGTACTACATTAATCATTAAAAGCTCCATTGAGCCATTAATATCTCTAGACTGTATCATCTTTTATGAGGAGGACTGGGGGAGGGGAACGGAGAAATGTATACCAAGTCTATGTCTCATCAATAAAAAGTTTTATTTTAATTTCGGTAATAGCTCTTGGTAGGCTCTGTAACATATTACAATTTAAAGCTGTGATAAGAGTAAGATTCTTGTTAAACTCCATTATATTGTAATTTATATGTAATTAAAATACATTATTATTTATTAATTATAGTGTTAAAGGGAACAATTTCTAAAACCCCGCTCTTAGCAAAAGTGTTCTCTGACCTGTATAAGGTGGGTCACCTAAATAACGCCCACCTGACGCTAACTAGATACACATAAAAGCTAGAAACCGCTGCTGTTTCCGGCTATGCGTTAGTTTAATCAGGTGCAATATAAGAAGTGGAGGTGACGCGCGTTGTGATTTTCTTATTAGGTAATAAGTTGAAAGGTAAGCTATTTGCAAAGTTGTGCACAAACTTTTTATTGAATAGATTCAAAATCAGTAATCGTGTTTATATTTCATAATTTATTTAAAAAGCCACATTGCTTTTAGGGTATATTATTAAGCATAAATGTGCGAACATATAGTGGAGTTGTGCCCAATAACGCCCATAGTAACGTGCAGTGGGCAGTTTAATATTGAAAACGAAATGGCTAGTTGAAAGTAGCTAAAATTATTTTTGAGGCTCAAATGCTTAATCCGGCAAGAGCCCAAAAATGATCATGGACTGTATGTGGGTATCGCTGTGTACCATGTCTAAGTATCATGAAGTGTGTGTGGGTATGGCTAAGGAAGATATGTATTTCAATTGACCTAGAGGCTGCAACTGATTATATTTAATAAAAATGTTTATTGTTTCGGTTTGTTTTGGAAAATGCTTTCATTTAATGTTATTTCTTTGATTATTTTAGTCCTGGCGTTATTTGGATCAATGGTGCCTAATAACGCCCATTGACATAGTTTCTTTTTTTTTCATACATTGATAAATTTAACAATTTTGTTAATTCAAACTCGATCCTTTAATAGAAATATATAAAAATATTCATAGTTTTCATTAGACTGGTAACCTTTGTTGAAATATTAAATGAAAAACCCTTAGGTGGGCGTTAATTAGTTAACCTACCTTAGTGCAGTCAGTTGCAGCCTGAAAACTTTTGTGTAAAAGTACTGCATACAATTTTCTGTGTTTTACATATTTCTATAAATATATTTCTTCACCTTACTAGAAATTAAAAATTAATGATCAAGAAACTGAACCATTATTTTCTTAGTTGATTGTAACGGTAATTTATTTTGTTTTCTTAATACACAATGAAATGCGATACAACAAAAGTCTGGAAATACAGTTTGTGGCAGTCTAAAGACTTATTGAGTCTGGATTGTGCACGGCTCTAGCTTCGGCTTTGGCTTCGGCTACACACGATTAAATTCGCTAATGATGGTTTCGTTGTTGCGTGTTATAATTGGGTATTGTTTTAATTGTTATAACGTAACAATAGCCATTAATAATTTTCTTTTATTAACAAGTCTGATTGTTTTATACGTATATGTGTTTTACTAGTTAGCACAATGAGTTATTTCACACTCCAGGTGACTACAACCTTCCGAAAGATATTTATGGGATTAGACGACAGCAGGAGTCGCCGGATTGCCGAATCGTTTCGCACGGATTTTCGTGGGGGGGTTATACAAATTAGGAAATTAAATGCAATAAAAATTACAATTTATTGAATATGTATCCGAAAACCACATTTTGATTGTGTATTGTCTTTCATGTCTTGTTATTGAAATGGATTTGGATCGTCAGTTTAAAAGTTCTTTAAAATTTTGAGCTCGGCAATTTATTATACCATAGTGAACACTTATTCACACAACTCGGTACACTTATTTCATTAGTGGTACACCTTATGTATACCCTTCAGAAGGTGTGATTTGTCATATTCCTTAAATCGTTAATTTCAACAATGACTTATTCGCATTTAAGGAGGTACAAAACCTTTACGTAAATGATAAAAATGTCGTGAAATTTTGAGAATCGGTAAAAATAGTTAAAATGCTTTCTCAACATTTTATTGACTTAGGGTCATAGTTTTCTCTTTACAATTGATTGAAAGTAACCAATTTCCATATACATTATAATTTTTAGCTCCATTTCACCACATAACATAACTATGTTGCCAATGTTGAAGCGGTACAGCTGCTCATAACATAACTTTTAACTATGAAAAAATGGTGATACGGTTTTCAAAAAATTTTTTTTTGAAACTACTGAAAAAAGAAAATTTCAAAAGAATACTCGAAATATAATCTAAATATAATTAAATAAAAGCAGTAAGAAACAGAAAATGCAGGTTATGAGCCGGCAACTTTGCAAATGGTAAATACAGAGAGAAATTCAAAACGAGTTTATTCTCCAACGTTGCCAAATTTATTATTACTTTTTTACAGATATTTAATTTGAATTTGAATTAAATTAGGATAAATTTGACATTAATTATATTTATATTTTAATTATTAAACTATTATATGCATAAAAATATCATTTTAACAGGTACTTAAATTTAGAATGTTAAAATCATTTTCAATGGTACAGTCTGAATATTTGTTCGTCCCTCATGTATTTCGTATTTCGGTAAACTTTTTGTATTGACGGTGCCTCCTTTTGACAATTTTTGCTTCATGTTTGGAAACTATGAAATTCACGAGGTGGTAATTCTGAATAATAGAGCGGATGTGGAAATAATTCTTAACGTAATGGAACTGCTGCTTGCGTACTACTTTCAATATCTCAATATGGCCCACCGATACCAAAAGTATAGTATATTTTCCGGGCACCACTTTAATTTATCATCGCACAACACAAAACGTGCGTAATTTTGGTGGATAGCTAAACATAAAAATGGTCACAAAGATTGATAAAGTATTTTCACATTTCCACGCTTTGCAATCGTTATTCTTTCAGAAATAGGATGTTTTGCTGTTTGTAGAAGACGCAGATGTTTTCAGCCGTAAACATGATAATATAGATCACCATCCCTCCACCCCTGTCCTCGTCTCGCAACCCCAAGTACACTGTATCATTGTTTTGATATCAGTATTATTCTGTATACATTATATTAGCGATTTACTTCGAGCAGAAAGATAATGTTATGATTACATTCTTCAGGGATGGTAGAACAGTGATTTTCAACCAATGTACCGCGAGAGAGATTTCTCTTCAATAAGACCTGCTTCCTTGAATAGGCGCAAGTGTCAACCTTAATAAATATAATAAAAAAAAAACAACAAATGGTCCACTGTATATTAATAAAGTAATATTATTTTCTTATATCTGAAATAGTATAAAAAAGAAAATATAATATCATAAATTTTGATAAGAAATATGTTATCAGATTCCGGAAATAAGTTTTGACCGTATTGGTGTTGCGCTGGTGTAACGGTCGTGCTCGTAACGCATCCGGTGCGGGTACAGAACCAAACCGAACAAAAAAGAAAAACTGTGGCAGTGACTGTGAACTCTGCATAAGTATGAGCTGATATATTTTTTTTATAGAGCATAAATATAGATTTCTGAAGTTTATGTTATTAGTAGCGGAGACAGAATAAACTTAAAAAGTGAATAATGGTCGCAGAAGATTGTTATTGTCTGTTAAAGATCGGTTATGTGTGTCATAAAGTTCCTGTATCGTTTTGCTCTTAGTCTTGTCCAGAATCGTACCGAGGGCGATCTGTCATACACTGCAACCCAGCATAGACCCTAAAAAATAATTGATTTAATGGGCTTGTGTCCTCATTTTTTAGTGGTCGATTTTTCAATTGTTGATTGAAATTTATGTTAATAAATGTGTATTGGCGTGTCTACTTTATTAAATATCTAAATGTTGACGAAGATATAGCAATTAAAAATTTGAATTGTAGTTTTAGCGCTTGAAATGGTCGGCCATTTGTATGATGTGAAATGCATTGTATACGTCAGTTACTTGTTGATTAGATCTGTGCTGTGGTAAGCTGTTTTGTAGCTGTTGGTAGTCGAAATAATCAAGTCAAGTCAAAGAATAATAAGTTTCTATTTTATTTAATCCTGTTACGGCAGACATAATATTCAAATTTTATTGTTCCTTGAAATAGCTGTAAATAATATTTGATATTTTGATATATAAATACATACAGCAGAGATTTATGAGCTGTAAGGTTGGTAACCTGTAAACTAGTCAGAGTTCTGTCACGAATATATCCCTTTTACGCTCTGTTGTATAAAAGAGATAGCAACTACCGGTTGTAATGTCACATGCATTTCGAATGTTGTCCAACGTTGAATCCTTATAATAATTAAAGATACAAAATGACTTTTTTAATTTTTAATATATCCTAACATATAAAAGTTAATAAAAAATAATTGAACATTTGAGGTTCTAGTTCCTAGACAGTTCCTAAAACATTTTTGTCTTTTGTTCCAGTTTTAGTAAACAAAACACATCTCATCTGGAGTCGGTAAGATCAAAGGAAAACACGTTTGTTGTTGTTTTTTAGTCTGCGTGGTTTGAACAACGCAGTTTGGTTTTTTTGTGAACATTTGCGCTTATCAGTTGCTGATTATCATGTTTATATATTTTATGGAACACACAGAAAAACATTAAAAACAGTTTGTTTTCGAAAAACAGAACTGTTTTAAATTAAAACAACACATGTTTTTGTTTTGTTTTTTGACAACAAAACTGTCTCTGGTGTGAAACCGGCATAAGAATTTTTAATTTACAATTTATATACGCATATCTGGGCAAATTCTATTGCTTGGAAGGTGTAAATGATACTTAACTGTTTTTGCTTATCCGGCTTCTTAAGATGCTGATAGCACTGCAAGGATCAATAAAGTGTTATCTTAGTAACTCCTGCGTTGTATTTCCTATTTTTCTACGTTTTCTTGTTGGTAAACATTAATCGTAAATAAAACCCTATTGTGTAACTAAAGGCGTATAAAAATACACAAAAACAAGCCTCTTCCAAGTCAATTTACTATGGCATTTGTCGGTCGAGCCTCACAGAGATAGACATGCCTAGTGTTCGGCCCGGTTCAATTCCCTCTATACAAATTTACGTTGCTTTGCAAACACATTCTAACAATTTATTTTACCTTTCGCTTTAGTACCGTTCGCTGAATTTTTAGGAGTTTAAGGAAGAAGCTCTATCAATATTCTTAGCTTTCTGTTAAAAAGTCATATTTCAAGAATACACAGTCGCTCATACATCAATGCAATTAAGTAAAAAAATTGAGAAAATTGATGTTTCTTAAGGGGTTATATAGAGTTAGAATTTAAAAAAATCGATTTTCTTTTATTTCATTTTCGTAATGTACATATATTTAAGTACACACACACACACAGAAAATTTCAAGTCAATCCGGCGATTATTTTCGAAGTTATGTAAGTTGAAAAACATTTCTTTTATTATATGTAAAGTGCTTTTAAAATTTTAAATGTGTTTTTCTGAAAACTGGGTTTTTAAAGTCGGTGACCAAGATTTCTCGAAAACCATGTCATTTTATCAAACCGTTGAACCGATCATTCTCAAATTTTAATACAACCTTCTTAACCCTGCGTGTGAACACTATATTTTTCTCAGCGTGTGGATTCCAACTGTTTTTTTCATTTTTTTAAATTTATTTATATTATTGTACAACATATTAAGTTTATTCTGTAAAAATTTGAAGTCGATTGGAGTAAAACTGTCGGAGATATAGAGTTTTTAGTCTTCACCTCACTGGTCTGCTTTCGTGTTACTTTGAAACCTTTAAATGCGGTTTCTCACACCTAGCTCAAAATCTACTGGACCAATTCTATTGAAATTTTGCGCACTCTTTCTTTACATAAATGGCGAACTAATGTTGTCCAGTTTTTTTTTAAATTTTTTAATTTTAACGTATAAAATAACAAAATTTCTGATTTTTTTTCATGAAAAATCGGTATTTTGACTTTCAAGTGCTGTAAAAAATTGAGAAATCAATAAAAGAAGAAAAACTCGACAGCGTTATCTACAGAAACTTATCAACTAATGAAATCATTTTGGATTTTCGATTTCAGAAAATCCAGTCATGAGTTATGAGTGGCACCGCAATGTTACTTTTTTTTGTGACGTCTGCGAATATTCGCTGTCAATGCCCCATTTATTCACATTTATTTATAAAAATTTATCAAAATATTCTTCAAATATCATTTTATCATGTAGTAATTATAGAAATAATTATATATTAACTTTTTCGTCGAAAAATATTATCAAAAATATACTTTCTTTTTATCGTTTTAACCTTATCCCTCCTTAAACTATTAACAAAATCGAACAAAAATCTCTTTGTAAATGATGAATTGACTCATACCTTAGCAATCGCATGACAGGAGATAGTCAGAACGTCGCAACGTAACGTACTAACACACACACACAGACACCGAGCATATTTTAGGGTTGCTTGTATTCGAAAGAAAAAAAAAACTAAAAATCAATAAAAGTAAATAAGTTATGAATAAGGGAATGTTCCACTTGGTATCACCAGTCACTCTTAATTAATTGTGTTAATGAATAAACCGTATATCTGGTTTGTACCACCCCTCACAGACGTCCCGCTCTCCCCATAAACAACGCCCAGCGACGCTATGGCCCACTCTCTCACCCTAGTCAAAGTGAAGTACATATTACAGAATATATTACTGCAACGTAATGCCGTTATAGTAACCGGTTTAATCCACTTTATGTTGTTTTGTTTTGAGGAGGAGAATCGCTTTAATTGTCGATGTAATCTAACGTTTTAATATTAAAGTGGTAGCAAATTACATAGATTACATGATTAGGTAACAATTAAATACGACGACTGTATACGAATTTAAGGCAATAGATTTTTACAAAAAATATTGTAGGTACATAAGTCTTAAGACCCGTACACACTAGTGCGACATCCAACATTTGTTGTAAGAAGTTGTACAACACGTCCACACTAGTGCGACATGCAACTTAATACGTCAGAAGCTTTTATATTCGAACGAATTCCTTCAACCTGCTTTAGAAAAAAAAAATATTTACAAAAAGAAGTAATAAAACTCAAAGGTATCTGCTAACTCGTGATTATCCGTGGTCTATTCTTCAGGTCTATTTCATTTGCCTATTTAAACAATATTTTCTAATATTTTTATTTATTTACTTGACACAACTAAAAATAACGTCCTAAAAATACTGAAGATTGAGTAGGTGCTCGACTCTTTTGTTCGAGATCACATTCAAAACCGTAATTCCTTTAGAGTCGGAACGACTTAGGATTGAAACATTTTTTCATAAAAATACTGTCTAGAATTTAAAAAAATAACATAAGAAAGGGTTATATTAGTGTCGCATGTTTATGTCGCACTAGTGTGTACGTTAAAAGTACAACACATTTAGTACACTCATGTGTAAATATGATGTAGCATGTTTATGTCGCACCAATCTGTACGAGACTGTACAAAACATGTTTTGTTTTGTTTTAAAAGAGTTCTCTCTTTCGAAAACAGACTGTTCACACTGAAGAGACTGGTTTTGTTTTTTGTGTTTCCCTGTATGTCAGAAATAATTATAAGCATGATAAACAACAATAGACAAGCGGAAATGTTCACAAAAAACAAAACTGCGTGTTCAAACCAAGCAGACTAAATAACAACAACAAACGTGTTTTCCTTTGATCTTACCCACTCCAGATGGGAATATGTTTTGTTTATTAAAACAGTTTCAAGACAAAAATGTTTTAAGAATTGTCTCTTTGGTGTTTTTGTTCGTGTTTTATTGAACTGTCTCTCTGGTGTGCAACCGGCATTAGAGCTGCTAATTACATTCGAAAACATTTACAATAATAATCGAAATTAATAAACCGTGAATCGATGTCAAAGTTGATTGATTGATTGATTGGATATAACCATGATGCGTTATTACGACACAAAGCTCGACGTCTGGGATCCAACATGTTCTGAGTGAGGGTGAGGGTGAGGGTGAGGGCGAGGGTGACTTTAATTTGAAACTAATGGAGCAATTACATCGCCATTTACATTTTGAAAGAAACGAACTCAACGTGCATATCAATATATAATCCCATTGCTATCGCTCTTTAAAGGTCAACAGAGGTCATCACTCAACTCAAGAAGGCATTGCTTCAATTGAAAAACGCGAGGTTGTAAATTTATTTAATTAATTGGTTTGTGCTTGTATTTTTTTATTGAATTTTATAGCAGTTTATCGGCTGCGATGTTAAAATAAAACATATACATTACTTACGATGTCGACTTCTTCAGTAGGGTATTTCGAGGTGTTTCAAGGAAGCATATTTTATTATGAGTTGAAGCCTCTATTTTTTTCTTTTCTGATTACTAAAGATTATTACAATCTGTCCTGCCTATAGGACATTCAGTGATAGGTATGTTAAAATAATATGTCTTGCGCGGGATGTGTTCATCGACTCATCCCTCAATTTTAATAGATCCTAGATTCTGTTTATTTGGCTAGTAGGTCCTGAGGTACCTTCTTTTTCAGTCTGCGTACTGTGGAAATATTGGACATTAGACAGCTGGCCAAATTGTTTGGATGTTCTATTATTCTTGTATACTTTGGTTCTAAGCACTATTTCTTCTTTTGCTGTAGGTATATCCAGGTCTCGATGTATTATGTGATTAGGTATAAACCATGGTGCATTCGTGACAATCCTTAGCATTTTAGATTGGAATCTTTAAATTATCTCAATATTTGAGGTGGTTGCAGTACCCCATACCATAGCGGTTTAAGTATGGTTTTGTAGAGCAGGAGTTTGTTTTCTGTGCTAAGTTGTGACTTCCGTCCTATCAGCCAGTACATCTTCTGCAGTTGTAGGCCTAGTTGCTTTCTTTTAGTAAATATATGAAGCCTCTACTTTATAGTTTATTTATACACCAGGACAATGACCCAAAAACTCAATCATGTGCAATGACGAAAAGAAAATTCAATCACTCAGAGTTCAAATATTATTAGAAACAATTGATTTTACGTGAGAGCTAAAAGAACATAGTATTTCTAATAGCCCGAAAAGGCAATAGCGAATAGATTTAGTTCATTTTGCATGGCAGCTGAAAAAAGTTCCCTGGTGGTATTTGGGTCTACTGTACTGTATTTTAAACTCACAAAATATCAATATAACAATTGGTAAATAAAAACACAATTTTCTGTAATGAAGTGCCTTATTTTGTAACTTTTTCTCTGACGTCATGCATCATGAATTTCACTAGTGTGATATTTAGTTGTTTGTTTACACTACAATTTTAATCAGTGCCGCATTTGGAGGTCTGGAGGCCCTGGGGTAACGAAAGAGCAAAGGCCCCTAATTATTTTCCGAATAAAAGGAACAATTTTTTTCCGTCAAGTCTTTCAAAAATGTATTGCTAACAAATAAAATTATTTAAACAAAAAATGTAGTAATTAGTTAAAGTCAAATTCAATTTATTAAAAGGGCCTGTGGCAGCAGCCCCGCCTGCACTTTATTGTCCCGCCTTAATTGTCAATATTAACACACAAATTAATATCACATATTCTAATTCATGACGTATAACGTTAGAGAATAAGTTACAAAATAACACCTATAGTTAATGTGATTTTAATAGGTAAAATTTTAACATTGCCTTAAATATATAGTAAATCTAGTACAGCATAATATAGTCGCCAAGAGATCGGCGTTAATTCATGGTTAAAATGATTACTAGGTGAATTTTATCTCATAATAACATGCTTTTTCATTGTGTCGTACATATATACGGCACAACATGTTTTAAGCTTGAGTCGTACTTTTAACTATATTTACGTTTTGTAGTTAAAACATTTAAAGCATATTTCAACCTATTTTTTTTCCATATTTCTTTGACTATAATTCACATATAAAATAAGAAATATAAATGTGAGCACATTATCTTAAATTATCATAAACTAAAACGGTTATTCAAATTATTATCATTATTATAGTTTTATCGTACAATGTTCTGCTATTTTTATGCAAAACTTTTTTATTCCATGTTGCTATAATAATTTGATTTACATATCTGTTTATTTTATTAGTTGCTTAACAAATTGCTATTTTCTTTTATTAAATTCAAGTATCGCTGTAGATGGTGACATGCCGTGTTCTAAGTTCTGGTTTGTACGCAGGTGTTATATGTTTGTATTTCCGTTTACCACGATAATGACTGCGATAAGAAAATCTCATTTACGATTTACACACTATACATTTATGAGTATGTGTGTGTGAACGACAATAAAACATTAATAGAACAAATACGCACACCAACACCGACACCGACACCGAGTAGTAATCATATTCTACCCACACAAGTTGAAAGTACTTGAGTAACATTAGAGCTTGCAAATTATTTTGTATGTAGACACTATAACGCAAGTACGCAACGCAACGTAAGTGTAGCTGCAACACAAAGAAATAAGTTGTTATTAAGGACGACTGATTGCAAACCTTAGCCCCGAATCTACTCGAACCGAATGAGAACGCAACTGTGTTGTTAGTCAGAGAACACACACGGCACGAACGAAACTAAACTGATTTGATATTGGTCTTGAGCATGTTTTGAGCGACTGTGTTTCTTGGTTGCAGGGCAATTACGTTGCATACTTTTGATGGTAACATCATGAGCAGAGATGTGCACACATACTATTCAAAAGTATTTAAATACATACATACATACCAATATCTCACAATACGACACAATAAAATACCCTATTATGCTATTGTTAAAAATTCTATAGAGTCATGAAGAACGGGTCGATATGGCTCGTTTTTCGTTTTCGTTGTAAACTGCGTTGCGCGACTAGTTTGCAATCAATCGACCTCTGTGCTGCCCTGCCCGCTGCCCTGCGAGTAGACAGTTACTGACTCTATTTACTGTCAGGTAGGGATGGCGATTCTTCTTAAAAACGATCAATTTTTTAATCTAAAGAATCGAAGTGTACATATTGATTCAGAAGAAAATAGAAGTCTAGAAGATCAATTTATCAAAAATCGATTTTTAGATTCTTTTTGACTTTTTACATAAAAAATAAGATATTAAACCGATTAAAAAAAACGATTTGTTATCGATTATATTTTTAATAAATTTATACAAAAATACAAGCCTTTCTTATAATTAAAGAATAAGTGAAGAGTGATATTTGATTATTCAATAAAATCTTGTACGTTATTTATTATAAAATAAAATAATTATAATTTCCAATATTTCATGTCCAAGCCTATAATAAATAAAGTAAATAATTGAATAGTTGCATTCTTATAAAAGAAAAATCGACTCTCCATTTTCCAGTGTTAGAGATTGATTTACGAGTTCGCCATATTATGTATGCTCTGAAGTTAGTTACGCAGTCCTTTTATAGCGAATGAATGAGATATCTAATAAGTATCCAAGATATTAGATATTTAATTCTTTCAAAATATACATAATACAAATAAACTTTATAAATAAAGGAAGTTAGAAAATAAACCCAAATAAATGAAGAGATCAAAACATTCCCTCAAACATCATCTAGAAATAAATACACTTAATAAAATATTTTATCAATACTAATATTTACTTTTATAGAAATTATATTTGAACAAGTTTTTCTTCCAGTTTCTTTCTATGTCTTATTCCCCCAATTCAATTCTCCTTGTATCCATTTAATAAAGGGAAGATTTCATTTAATGTCACACACTGACCACGAAGGAGGGTTTGGGCGGGAGATGGAGGTGGAGGTACCACGTATAGCGGACGTTTTGACACGTTCACCTTTTTATATTGACGTGCTCGTGCCGTTGCATGACCTTTACACCTATGACATCCATCTCTCACTCCCCTTTCTCTCACCCCAACTAGATTTGTCAAAGCACCTTTACTCGTAAAGCTCGTCGTGCTTCTTTCTGTTTCCATTATATATTGTATTGTGTACGAGTATACGGGTTATTTAACCATGGACGTGTGTTGAAAGATTCTTATGGTATTAGTTTACCATAGAGTACGCGTTAAAAGAATACCAGGTGTTCTGAAGGTTTTGGAAAACGGTAGTCCCCTGTATAGTGCGTACAGGTTGACGCTATCTATGATCTATCGGTGATTTCCAAAGGGGGTTGTCTCCTATGTCTTAATTTCTATAAAACTGTACTATACTCGTATATTGATAAAGTGGGCTACTAGAACCTCAAATGTTCAATTATTTTTTAATAACTCCTTATATGTTAAAAAAGTTATTTTGTCCGTTTAATTATTAAAGTGATTCAACGTTGTACAATATTCCAAATGCATGTGACATCACAACCGCTAGTTGCTATCTCTTTTATATAACAGAGCGTAAAAAATATATATATTCTTGACAGAACTCTGACAAGTTTACAGGTTACCAACCTTACATCTCATAAATCTCTGCTATGTGTATTTATATATCAAAATATCAAATATTATTTACAGCTATTTCAAGGAACAATAAAATTTCTATATTATGTCTCCCGTAACAGGGTTAAATAAAATAAAAACTTATTATTCTTAAACTTGACTTGATTATTTCGACTACCAACAGCTACAAAACAGTACCACAGCACTGACCTAATCAACAAATAGGTACATACATTCAATCCTTATGCCGACAGTTCACTCTTGGCGAGACATTTGTCTATGTAATGAGAATGAACATGGCTATTGGTCTCACTTCTTGTTTACTTTGACTTGTACCAAAAGACCGCTCATCAGCCAAAGCAAGGCGTGACCACTCGAGACAGGTGAAAACGAGGCGAGAGCTACAGTATATGCGATCTCGACGAGTCGAGGCGAGCCACCCGAGACCACGCGAGAGAGGCCAACACGAGGTGAGAGCAACAATAAGTTGATACACAATTCGTATTATATTTCCCTTGCGAATTTCAAATCACGGTCACGGTCACGGTCACGGGCTCGTAATCTACACTAGATTGCAAAATATCAAAGTTTCCTACTACATATTAAAATATTATACTCGTACAATATTATTATCAAGAGAATTCGTTATGGTATAAAATGAACGGCGTCAAAGTTGTCTGCAAGTTAACGAAGCGGAGGTGTGTTTCGTGCCGATGGTGTAGTTATTATTATTTAAATTCGTTTCTGCTTTAATAATGAACCATAATGGAATGGTTCTTCATTAGTAAAACAATTCAAATTAAGTTAAAACAAATTCTCATTAATATTTCATCATATGTACATTGTTTCCTGCATAGTAAATGACTAAGCAACCAGCCCAGCGTTGGCGTGGGCGTAGTCATTGATATTGAATCAGTAGTGTAACGAAGAAGGTTCTAGCGGAGAAAGTCACCCGTTGTACTGATCGTGATGTGATGCCTACATAGTTGCTTGATATAATTAGTATTAAAATATTAATTGTTTGTACAAGCCTTTATAAATTAGTTAACGACCGAGCCCTTTAACCATAACTTTACGTATTGTTATAAATATTTAATAGTCATTGATTTGTACCACATGTGGGTTACCGAACGCATCGATACATGCGTCGCGACGCCGTGTGGACGGTGTCAAAGAACTGTACATACGAGATATAGTTATGTAACTAGAGTATGGGTTTTCTTTTGTTAGTGGAAGTACCTAAGGGATAACTATATATACAGGGTACGGCAGCACAACTACCTTTCTTTAAAACATAATAAAACCCATTGTATGAATCAGAAATTTTTTATTTGTTTTTTATAATGTAGGCACCTTAGAATGTTAGTGAATAGCCTATGTTTCCTATAGATTAAAGGTGTGTCCAAAATGTGTGCGAGAGAGAAAGGTATATGTTCCTATTTGTTCTCTATGCGCATGCGTCGAAGGGACAGCTGTCTAGATATAATAAATGTTAATATTCTATTAAGATGTAATAAATATTAAATATGTAAAGAAATTATATTTCTTTAGTTGGTACAAAGCTTGTCTGTCGGTAAAACAGTGACCGTTCAGTGAAAACATATACTCATGAACGCCATAGATTGCGCTGTAGGGATAACGGCCAATACAGTTGATATTTGGAGTGAACAGAACTCACGTTTTTAGTTATATTTATATTTAAGTATAGTTTATTTATATTTATACATATCTACATTATTCTGTCAATATAATGTCATATTTAACAACTGTCACGTATTATATCTAGACAGCTCTGACTTGACAACTGTTACTTTCGACGCATGCGCATGCGAGAACAAATAGGAACATATACCTTTCTCTCTCGCACACATTTTGGACACACTTTCAGGTCAAGCATTTTCTCTCTCTCTCTCTCTCTGTCTCTCTCTATATATATATATATATATATATATATATATATATATATATATATTTGCTCTAAGAGGCACATACATAAAGTTTTGTTTTAGTTAGTTTTGAAGATCAAATCAGGGAAGTGACATCCCCCATTCTCCATACACTGAGTAAACCGATTTCTGGCGTTTGTCGTGACTCGTGCCAGTATAGCAGGCTTTATGTTGGCCATTTCTTCCCGGATGTTGGTCTCCAAATCTTGTAGGGTCCTTGACGATTCTCATAAACACGGGAAAAATCACAAGGGGGCAAAACTTTATTGTCCCGCCTCTCGAACGAGACCTCTTGAATGGCGCGCGTTTTAAAAAAGGAAGTTATGAGTAAATAGTTTATATCTATTTTGCATATCTAAGTTTCTTTTATTAAAAGCAATAACAACGAAGATAAGGGGGGGGGGGGGGGGGGGTTGACCATGTTTGTACGTCACTGTCTACGTAGTAACTGAATATTTTGTTACTTAGAATACCACGGGCATATTATCAGTACAATTTAATTAAGTAAGTGTTTTCATTTTCAATAAGCCCTCAGGTATTTATTAATCTACTCAAATCTATTTAACATTATTACCTCCTCTTCATGGTAATCAAGCACTTCTCCTCATCAACAGAAGCCACTAGCACCAGCTAATAGCAAGCACTCGGCGTTAATTAACGAGGAGGAGCTTCATCATGTAACAGAATTTCCTGTATAATTCAACACTTACTGAAAGACATGTACGAGTAAATGTACAAGAACAACCTACACGATGTAGTCTAGCGGCATTAGGGCTCTCTGACACTGCATCCGTTTTCTTGCGACTTGTGTAGTTGCAATAGTACACTTTATCATGAGAGGAGATGTCTTTTTTATTTATACACCACTGTATGTATTTCATATGTGCGTGCTTGACATCAAGCGCTGATCAACCTTGTGCTCAGATTTGTATGTTTCCGAATCTCTGGAAAGTCAGTGTTACCAACTAAAGAAATATAATTTCTTTACAAGAATATTATTTGTATTCGATTTGTAACGTAATAGGCTTGTGTCCTCATTTTTTAGTGGTCGATTTTTCAATTGGTGATTGAAATTGATGTTAATGTGTATTGGTGTGTCTATTTTATTAAATATCTAAATGTTGACGGAGATATAGCAATTAAAAATTTGAATTGAAGTTTAAGCGCTAGAAATGGTCGGCCATATTTGTATGACGTGAAATTCATTTTAACGTCAGTTATTTGTTGAGTAGGTCAGTGCTGTGGTAATGTTTTGTAGCTGTTGGTAGTCGAGATAATAAAGTCAAGTCAAAGAATAATAAGTTTTTATTTTATTTAACCTTGTTACGGCAGACATAATATTGAAATTTGATTGTTCCTTGAAATAGCTGTAAATAATATTTGATATTTTGATATATAAATACATATAGCAGTGATTTATGAACTGTAAGGTTGGTAACCTGTAAACTTGCCAGAGTTCTATCTTGAATATGCTATCTCTTTTACACTCCGTTGTATAAAAGAGATAGCAACTAGCGACTGTGATTTCACATGCAGTTGGAATGTTGTCCAACGTTGAATCACTTTAATAATTAAAGAGAAAAAAATGACTTTTTTAATTGTTAATGTCTCCTGAAATATAACAAGTTATTAAAAAGTAATTGGACATTTGAGGTTCTAGTAACCAACTTTATCTTTTATAGAAATTAAGACATAGGACACAATCCCATTAAGTGTAATACAATTTAGATATTACTTCTGATAATTCTGAAAAACTTAAATAGCTATTTAATACTTTGTAAGCAGGAATCTGATGTTTCTCAACCGATACCGCAATTATACTTACTAAATCAAAACCAATGTATCAGAATTTATTTTTTCATAGCTATCTAATTCATTATTAATAAAATATTTATTAAATTATTTACATAATGTCATAATTATTCAATTAACTTTGCTTCTGCTCCGTCGCTGGGCATTGGCATTGTGAGATATTAAAAGTCGCGAAAAGCAGGGGATTGTAGCAGGGGTCTATTTCACCTATGGCCATGAGATGAACTGCCCAGTACATATTTTGGATTTTACTTTCCATGTGCAATTTTTTAAATCCTAGTCCAGCTTTATACGCCAGATGCTTATAGGTCTTGAGTGTTCGCACGATGTAATAGAAGTTTGACACGTACATTGTTTGTGCCTCTGAAAATCATATAGTTTGTTAATTAGATATCGTTGTTTAGCTATTGGCCCAGTTGGGGCTAATTAAAATTAGGGCAACCCCATTATAAAATGAAATAAGACATATTATTCTTCGATGCTCAAGGTCGCACAGACAACGCTGTAATATACCTGAGGAATATAGATAGATATTTGAATGCAGGGAAAGTCTGAAGAACTTTACTGACTTTATCAATGAAACGTATTTAATCTCTTTGTTTTTAATTCTTATACTCGTGTAGAAAATAAACATTTCAATTAGCTATATTTCGCATAGACGTGAAAGTTGGTACAGACCTTGGGTACACTATTACAAATAAAATACAAAAGTCCTCACCGATCGCACATCTGCATAAAAAGTTATTCAAGGTCAAAGGTCAACAAGAATGGTATTTCCAATTTTTACGGTAAACGGTAAGTTTTATCATAAAAATGGATTAGACAAAAGTTGTAGATCATGAAATTATCTACAAAAATTATTTCAATACTTTTTTCTCTAAGATTCACCATTCCTGAGATATTGCGATTACAAAAGTTGAAGAAGTCGTATTCTACATAATATACACACATTTCCGCACCACCTGTGAGGTAGTGTTTCGTTTGTTTTTGAATCTAATTTGTAGTAATGTCAATAGTATGCGATAAAAATTGACTATTACTGAATCAAGATAATACTATTGTGGTGTTATCCTAGAGATCCTTGAGCAAATGAAAGTAAAATGATCTCATAATTCTTGTATTATGTGAATATCTTAACATGTGTTAAGTTTATTGGTGCTTTACATAAAATATTTTAACTTGCACTTTAAAGAGTCAATTCAAATCACATTGCATAACTGTGTAATTTCGGAACTCTTTGAAATGTCCATATTTTCCTTAGCAATGTGTATATTCTCACAATCGTATAATTTGTATTTACAAGTTACGCAAACTAATATTTTTACTCATATTAAACATCCAATGGCATGTATACCATAAAGACGGTTCAGCAAACATATTATTGTTTTCTATGAATTAGAATCGCAATATCTGAGGAATGGTGATTCTTAGAACAAAAGTATAAGAACAATTATTGTAGATAATTTAATGATCTACAACTTTGGTCTGATCTATTTTTATGATAATTTTTACCGTTTTCCGATAAAATTGAAAAAACCATTTTTATTGACCTGTGATCTTGAATAACTTTTTATGCAGATCGGTTAGGACTTTTAGTATTTTATTTGTAATAATGTCCCTAAGATCTATACCAACTTGCAGCTCTATGCGAATTATAGCTAATCTATCACTATTTTATCGTTTATTTTGACCGGGCTAATAATAAATATTTAAAAAATAGGATAAGTTCCACACTGTTAATTTTTGATCGTGTTTATTATCCCAGTCTGTTCCTGACAATTGGAGTAGTGTTACGTGTTATTTTACAAAAACCAATAAACCAATTTACCCATCACATTAAACGTAATATCCTTTACAATAATTAGTCCATTTTTCTTCAACGATTTTCGTGCATTTTTGAAAAACTCCAGGATATCATTGTCCAGGATATATTTCAAAATTCCTTGACAGTAGATAACGTCATATTTATTTTCCGGCAGTTTGTAATCTTGAAGATTTACTTTTATAAACCTTTTAATTTTTTCTACATTTCCTAAATTGTTATGAGCGATTTTAAGAAATTTTTCACTTTGGTCTAGAAGATCTACATTATCAAAATGTTTCATTAAGACTTTCCTAGCCACTCGGCCGATTCCTGATCCACAATCTAAAACGTAGGACTTTCCTGGAGCTATAGTGCTGCCCATGAGATGGCTAATGAAATCATCTGTTGTCTCAGTGTCTAAATCTTCATACGCATCTATTGCATCCCGGTCCACTGGAACAAGTTGGTTACGTATACTTCAGGTTTATTTTACATAGAAATTATTACTAGTGGACATAATTTAGAATATATTTCTTTTATGAAAAATTTATTTTATAAGTGTATATAGCTTTTGTCTACTATCGCAATCCTTATTTTTTCAACGCTCAAAACCACTTAAAACGCTCCATAATCCATTCCACTTGAGTGTGCAACGCTCGCAAGCAAGTGGGAAAACTGCGGTCGTGAGCGTGATTGTTGTGAACGCTTAGTGGAACGCACCCTTAATGATCTTGACTGTCATACCAACAATTGCATGTCATACCGCATGTCATTTACTATATTACTTATAGAACCAAAGAATAAAGTAATTAGTTACATTCATCATTATCTCCTCCCAGCATTATTTCGTCCGTTGCGTTTACGTAGTTCCAATATGCAGATACGTTACTATAGTATTCCCTCATAAGATTTTTATTCTTTGATAAATTAGCTTTAAAGTCACATCTAGTTAAGGCAAAAATAAATAGTAAAATAATGAAAACTCTTCTTAAAGAGTGGTATAGGACAATTATCATTTTTATGTAAGTTACAAAATACATATAAAAATAAATATGTTTCCTACAAACAAAACTTGAATGAAGAAAATCATAGCACACTTTATTATTATTTAAATAAAACAAAAATTAAAAATGCTTTCTCTGAGAGTTTGCAAGGGATTACATCTGATTACATTCATAAATTACGTTACACATAACGGTGCATTAAGGGTGCAGTGACATTAGCAATTTTGGACGCCGGAAAAGCGGCACCGGTCGTAAATCATTCTAAGAAAAATTACAACCAAATTAGTGGGTCGTTTCCTAGTAAACAATTTGGTGAAGTGTCCCCTTTTGTGACGTTTCCATCACTATTGTCAATTATAATTCGCATCAAATTTATCTTCATTTGTATTGCGACAGGTGGAGTGTTTTCGCTATTTATAGTCGATAACTTACCTGAATAACAGAACTGTCGCATCTTCAGTATGATGGCAAAGTGAGCAAAATATTTACTAGGTTACATCTATATTTTTTTGCTATTATCTTGAAGCAAGTGTTTAAGAAGGAAATAAAAAAATTACTTGCAACTTTGGCATAATGGACTTGGTTATAAATTAAGAAATCTACTACCAAAATCATACAGTCAGGTACTGATCTCATATTTAGCTGAACAGATATTTAGAGTGAAACAGCGAAACGAATAGTTTAAAGAAAAAATGTCACTTTCGACGCATGCGCATAGAGAATAAATAGGATCATATACCTTTCTCTCTCGCACACATTTTGGACACACTTTCAGGCCCAGCATGCTCTCTCCATATATATATGCTCTAAGGCAAAACTACTCGTGTAAGTGTAATGATAAGTTCTACAGCAATAAATTTAGCATGGCTGTAATGTTATATTAGAAACTATAATAAAGATACTCATAAGTTAATAAGAAGCTATAAAAATCCACTAACTGTCATCTCCGTATCCGTTCAAATACATTTCGAAGTAGCAGTACTACTTCCCAACTTGAAACGCGTCCATTAAGGAAACGTTAGTTGGAAATGTTTCATAATATTCCAACTCTTCAACTTAGAAACGACCATAAAATCGCACAGACACATACACAGACATAGAGTACAGTGGCTTTAACTTGAAATTTTGTTAATTTAGAACGACACCAACAGATGACACTTGAACCAAAAATGAGAATTAAAGTTTGGAAATAATATGACTTCCTGCAACGGGTTGGAAATGAAATAAAATGAATAAATAACGTCCAGATGTACCATCCCCTGTAGTACGAGCGAACGATCTCGGGAATTGGCCCACGGCCAGGTCTAGATAGCTCTTGCTACAGCATCCCCATCTGCTTGATGCAATTAGGTAACTTTATTCCATACCGACGGCAACGAGGGATTGGGGAAGGGGGGAAGGGAGTAGTATTGTTATTAAGCACTGTCCAAAAGCAGTTAGAAGGGTTACAAATTGATAGGTTAGAGTTTATGTTGGTTGGTGGTTTTGAGCGTTGGCGGGTAACGGTGGATATGGGGGTGGGTGGTTTCATATAAACCAATTATTATTACCACCCTGTTGGTTTAGCAGGTTTTTGTACTCCAGTTGTTTGGTAATATCGGAACGCACGCCTAGCCGCACGAAATATTAATTTGTTTTGTGTGTTCTAAATATTTTGTATTTCCTGAAAATTGTTTACATATTTTTAGTTTTTTGCCGTGATGTAAATTACCTATGGCATTTCCAATTAGTTTTAACAAGCCTAGGGACAAATAACTTAATTGTAAAATAATTTCTAGATTCTGCTTTAAATATGAAATGGTAATTTGCGGTGCCAGCTCCCGAGTCGAAACTTTGATCCTATTGCCCACCTAAAAGAAGATAATGATATAAAAAAGAAAAAAACAATCAATAAAATACGATATTTACCATCGATTTCTACAATTTTTGTTACACATATTAGTTAGCTTGGTAAAAGTTAAACTTGTCTTTTATTTATTATTTAGCACTAAAAGATACGACTTTATTTAATGAAATCTAAATATCAAGTGAAGCAAGATATTAATACCGATAAATATAATGCTATCTATCTCTATCGAACTCATTATTGCATCTATCTATCTCTCTCTAACTCAATATGTCATATTCATATCCCTTAACAATTTGTAACACTCATAGCGGTTATTAAGAAATTCCTTTTGAGAGTTTAAAAAAGATTTAAAAAGTTTGAATTACATAAGACGATAGAGTCATAACTTTGTTTATGACTAAGGTGGGATCATATAATAATGTTTAGGACGAGACAAGGTTTACTTTACTTTATTTAGTATGAAAAGGGGAGTAAAGATCCCTTTTAGGATCACGATAGGTCTAAAATTTCGACTCGGAAGCAATGACGGTTGTATGTTCACAGTTCAGAAATGGTGAAAGAGAGGGTGTTGAGATATTTCTTGAAGAAAATGAACATTTTATTTTAAGCACGTATGCTTTAGGTTAACAATCACTACCATTAAATTCCCACACGCTTATAGGTCGTTGTGGAAAATGCAATTATATTACAATGTGTAATTTTCCACACAATTGCTCAACATGAAGCTACTCTCAGTCCCACGAGTTATACGATAAAGTGCAACTAATTAAATTTCCAGAAACTACATTCAAAAGCAGCCTTAAAGGAACACTGCCAATTAAGTGAAACCGTTGAATGTAATAGGAAATCTGCGTGGAAGAGCTGCTCGTTCAGATTGGAAGTCAAGATGCAATTTCCTGTTTTACAACAGATTTTGTCTGAGGCATGTCGCACACTGCAAATTTATTTAAATGACGGCAAATTCGGACGTAAATCGGCGACTTGGTTGAGTGAAAGTAAGCCGACTTCTGTGTTCTTTGCATGTGTTGTATCACAATACATACATACCACGTACCGATACGACAGTACGTCAAGTCAACTTGTGCACTGTAGGGTGTATTGGAGATATTTTGAACTAACATAAGTTATCATGAGAGTCAACTTTTATTTTAATTTTTATCGATACACCACTGTTATGAAAGAGACTATTGCACTCTCTTTCATATCCCTTTCCGTTTAAATGAACAAGTTATACCACAATGTGAAGAGGTTAAGTTTCTAGGGATGCATTTAGATTGGCGCCTAACCTGGAAAAAGCATATCACTGAAAAACATAAGTAGCTACATCTTAAGTGCAGAAAACTAATGATTTATAAAACGATACTGAAACCTGTCTGGACTTACGGCATTGAACTCTGGGAAACATCTAGTGTTTCAAACATAGAAATACTAGAAAGATTTCAGTCAAGGACAGTAAGAACCATTATGGATATCCCGTGGTTCATAAGTAACAAATTCATCAACCATGACTTCGGCATTAAAACTGTGAAAGAAGAAATTAACAAATCCAGCCAAAGATACCAGTAGCGACTAAACAATCATCCAAACTATCTAGCTGTGAATTTACTGGATAAACATACGTCTGACTTTAAAAGACTAAATAGACATAGTGTGTTAAAGCTACCACAACGTTTTTAATTGTCATTCGTAGATATAGCCGTTACTGGACGAGGTTAATTTTCATTTTTAGCATAGGTACTTATTGTAACAGATTGTAACGTGGCATATTATTACAAAATAATAAAAAAAAATGATATTAACGGCGCTAGTGATTAACGAAATGCCCGCGGTTAGCATGACGGTCGTACAACGCCGTGTGTTATCTTTAGCACGCTTAGTGTTGAAGTTTTCTAGACTGCCCATTGGATAATCCGACTTACGAAGTACATATTTTTGCAGACGCCTGACGCTTGAATAAAGCTTAACACGATAAATATTTTGTGTGTAAGCATTGAATAACTAAGAGCAGTTTATTTAAATTGTCAGTTAACTGAGGGTTATTATAGCTTGATTGATACGAAGCAATATACCACGATTTCATTTATTATTAATTAACTGTTCATTATTTCAAAAATGGTGCTGAATTTATCTTAAAAATAAAAACAAAAAAAAATAATTATTAATTAGTATGAGTACAGTTATGGTCGAGACTAGAGAAAAAACATTGATAATGGGCTTGTGTCCTATGTCTTAATTTCTATAAAATTGTCCTATATATTGATAAAGTGGGTTACTAGAACCTCAAATGTTCAATTAATTTTTAATAACTTTTTATATGTTAGGAGATATTAACAATTAAAAAAGTCATTTTGTCTCTTTAATTACTTAAGGGATTCAACGTTGTACACATTCCAAATGCATGTGACATCACAATCCTTGTGTAAGGTTACCAACCTTACAGCTCATAAATATCTGCTATATGTATTTATATATCAAAATATCAAATATTATTTACAGCTATTTCAAGAAACAATAAAATTTCAATATTATGTCTGCCGTAACAGGGTTAAATAAAATAAGAACTCAATATTCTTTGACTTAACTTGATTATTTCGAATACCAACATCTATAAAACATTACCACAGCACTGAATCAACAAATAACTGACCTTAAAATGCATTTCACGTCATCCAAAAGGCCGACCATCTCTAGCGCTAAAACTATAATTCAAATTTTTAATTGCTATATCTCCGTCAACATTTAGACATTTAATAAAATAGACACACCAATACACATTTATTGACATCAATTTCAATTAATAATGGCCACTAAAAAATGAGGACACAAACCCATTGACAAAATGGCGCGTATTTGAAATTGGAGTTCTAAAAATCGGGGTTTCTGTACCAATTATTTAATAGAAAAAATACGAAATTATTGAAATAAAAAAATGATTATAGTTCCAACGATAGCTGTTGATGTTGTGATTAACATATTAAAATTTCAGACAATTCGGTTGAATAGTTTTTTTTTCTACAACACCGTGCCGAAAAAAGTAGTGTTGAGATAAATGAGATTATAGTTTTAAGAATAGATATAGAAAATATTGTCAATATCCTTACAATAATTAAACAGTATACCATACAACAGACTATACTTTCGAAATATCAAAAAAAATTCAAATCGATTTTTTGAAAATTCTAGACCTCCACCCCCCCCGAATGCTATTATAATGATGAAACCTTAAGCTAATGGTTAAGGTTTTACGTTTTACGAAATTGTTTATTATTATCTTTACTCTAAAACGCTTTTAGGGTGGATTCTTTATTTCTTTGTAAATACAGAGCCCATTGATAATAATACTACGCATTAACATAAATAATAAATTGGTTGTTGGTATGATGTTTGAAGTGTCCTGTAACAGATATACTCATAAGTAAAGAAATAAAGTGAATTATTCACGTTGTGGCCCCTGGAATAGATCAGTAAATAATTAAATATTACTTGTTTCATATTTCATAGGGGTGACCGTGGCGTACAAATATGAATAAATTTATTTTGTAATGAATAAATACTCGAATAATCCCGATGAATTAACATAATTATATTTTTTTAGATCTTTTTCAACTTATTAATAGAATGAAATGGTTTTAGTAGAATTTATTGATTCAATAACTACTTCACCATTTAAAAAGCTTTTAAAACTACTCGTTAAACACATGAAATTTTACTCTTTTGGTAAAAAGAGTTACAATTTTCCATTTAGGGAGGTATAGGACGTAAACGTAAATGATGAAAACGTAGTGAAATTTGGAGGGTCGATACAAATAGTTAAAATACATGCTGTCTTAAAATTTTAGAGACCTAGGGTTCATAGTTTTCTTTTTATGCATGATTAAAAATAGTCATTTTCCATACAAATCATAATTTTTAGCTCAATTTCACCACATAATATAACTTTTAACTATGAAAAAATGGTGACACGGCTTTCAAAAACTAGGTGTGTATAAAATAATGTTTTCTGTAACTATTGCAAAAAGAAAATTATCAAAAGGATACCTATATACGAAAATATTTAAATAAAAGCATTAAGAAACAGTAAATGTGGGTTATGAGCCGGCAACTTTGCAAATGGCAATTTGAGCGGGAAATTCAAAATCTGAATAAATATTATATAAAATATAACAATTTATTTGTCAAAGAACCAATTTCGCATGCGTCAACACACTTAAATTTACAGCACTGCCAAATTTATTATTCCTTTTTCAAAATATTTAATTTGAATTGAATTAATATAAATTTGATATTAATTATATATATAAAACTATAATAGTTTTATATGTATAAAAATGTATAAAAAAATCATTTTAACAAGCAAAAAACAGTTTAATAGGGAATTGAAAAATTCTTTCTCAAAGGTACAGTCCCAATATTTGCTCGTTCCTCATGTATTTCGTATTTTGACGGTACATTGACGGTACGTCCTGTACCTCCTTAAATTTATAAATAAAATATATGTTTTTCCGATAAATTTGCAAAGTATTTAAGATTGTAGATAAAATCTAAAAGTCTCCCTAAATTTCAAATTATTTTAGTTTAGTTATTATGTTATAACTTTTATGTATTTAAGGGGGGTTTGTGTTATAGAGCTTGAAAATTTAAGGTATTTTGAGGATTGTTTTTTTATATTAAAAATAATAAAAAATGAAAAACTATTTTAACTTTTAGGCTTATCATTACATTTATTCTACATTAATAATTATTAATTATTTAAAAAAATGGCGCTGAAGTAGACCCTATCAAAAAATTAGACCTGGACGATATTGCCGAATTTGGCTCTTCTATTTATTTGAAAAATAAAAACCAAAAAAGTTATTAATTAGTATGAGTACAGCTATGGTCGGGACTAGAGAGAAAAATTGAAAATTGACAAAATGCATGCTTTTGAAATTGAAATTAAAAAAACGGTTTTTTTTAACAGTTATTTAATGAAAAAATACGAAATTATTGAAATAAAAAAATGATTATACTTCTAACGATAGCTATTGATGTTGTGAATAACATATTAAAATTTCAGACGATTCGGTTGAATAGTTTTGTTTTCTACAACACCGTGCCGGAAAAAGTAGTTTTGAGATAAATGAGGTTAAAGGTTCAATTGTGGATATTGCTTTATGGTATATGCTATGGCTACATGGCTGTAGAAACAAAAATATTGTCAATATCCTTACAAAAATTTAACAGTACTTTTTTAAAAGGCTGTACGTTCGAAATATCAATTTTTTGAAAATTCTAGCCCTGCCTTAAGTTAATATCTATATTGTGTGTTTAGTGAAGAGTATGTAAAATAAGACTAATCATTTAACAATGTGTAAAACCCCAACAATGCTCAACATTTCACTGACAAACAAATTAAAGTAATAATTTTACATTTAATTTCATTCAAAATTTATAATTAATTAATAATAATGATTACCCATTTCAGTTGTAATTTCAAAACCTTCATTTAAATTTGATGACAATTAAAGGAAGTTTAATATTATATAAATGTGTTATTCATGTGGGTACCGGAAAATGGTAGGGGAACTCTCTCTCTCTCGCTCACGTTGTCTTGGTAAAGGTCGGGAAATCATAACGAACTTAGAGTTATGTGTTAAATATTAACGACGGGACAGAAATGCTGATAACGGGCATCTCATGCCGCAGAGTCGTTTGTGTGTACAGACGCCTGCTCCTTAAATAGTCCAAGATCCCAGAGCCCCCAAACTTACGTTGTTTTAGCAAAGCTGAAATTTAGAGAAAAAATAGAGTAATATCTCAAAAACATTTTGGAGTCGTTTTGACATCATATTGAAGATGCGTATGGTTTATTTGTCATGAAAGAGTTCATTTACAGTTTAGTTTCTCACAGTCGTTCATATGAAATGTCTATTTTAACGGCTACATATGGCGAAACCACTCCATCTGTAGAACTGAAATGGATATAAAGTTGATACGAACTATAATTGAAGTGCAATAGTGATAGAACCGTCACAAAAAGGGACACTTCACCTCAGGGATGGTTATCTAAGATCGATTAATCGAAGAATCGATTTTTAAGTCGAAAAAATATCGATTTTTTTAAATCGATTTTAAACAATGGATCGATCCCGTGAATCGATCTCAAACACTCGAAAATCGAGATTCGATTATTTTTTTGTAAGAATGCAACTATACAATTACATTATTTATTATAAGCTTGGTCATGAAATATTGGGAATTATAATTATTTTATTTTATAATAAATAAAGTACATGATTTTATTGATTAATCAAAAATCACTCTTTACTTATTCTTTAATTATAAGAAAGCATTGTATTTTTTACAAATTTAATAAAAATAAAATCAATAAAAGATCGTTTTTTTTTTTTGAGTTAGTCTTTTTTATATAAAAACTCAAAGAGAATCGAAAAATCGATTTTTAAGAAATCGATCTTCTAGACTTCGATTTTGTTCTAAATCGATTCTTTAGACTTCGATTCGAATCGATTAAAAAATCGATCTTTTTTTACACACACAAACTAAAATTTAATAAGATTTATTGAAATAAATTTAATTACAAATATTACGTTTCTTTTGTAATGTTATTCTCCATAATTTTCTCTTTTTCCATAAATTGTTAGAAAAACCTGTCTAACGAAAAAACACAGACTGATAAATAGTTGTGTTATCATCCCTAAAATAGGGGTAACATTGTAGTTATACATTTATATTTTCGTCATCTAGTTTCGTGTCTGCAAGATAATAAATTTCGTTTCAGTTTTAGATTTGAAGCAAACGAAAGTTCAATCGACCGGACTGGACTTATTTTGACGTACATCCAATATCAAACGACAAGCTTCACTTTCAAACGAAGTGTTAAGGTTATCGAGTGAAATATAGCCTTTAAATATAAAAAGAAAATTAAATTATTCTATTATTTAGCGTAATGTATTTTATCTAACGTTACTTTTTGTTATTTACCGAGGTTTAACATAATTCTTTTACATTGTCATTAAATAAATTTTTAAAAAATTACAGACATATTAAATTAAGATGTAAGAATTTACAATTTTGCATAAGAAGCTTTATTAGCGTCAGAAAATGTTATTTTATGTCATATATTTTTCTTTATGTAACCTTATATTCTATTAACCTAAAAAATATTATATAACAGGTAAACTTTTTCAATTAAATGTTATTATATTAATTTATTTTTAATTGCAATATGTTTCATTCTAATGTATGGTGCCTGACCTGAGCCTAAATCCACATTGTCGATGTTTTTAGTTGTAGTCTTGTATTATATTTTGTCTTTTTGTATTCATGTTTCGAAAAGTGGTTATGTATATATAATTATATTTCCATATTTTATTTTTTAAATAATATTTCACGGGCTTCCTAGGACCACGGTCCTTATATATTTCCATATAATCAATAGTATTCTATGTCCTAACTACAACATCGCTGTTTTAAAATTCAACACACCATATGTTTTTAAATAATTGATATACTAATTAATGATCTATTTAAAAACAAAGCTTGAACATTTATCTGACTCCTAAAGTTTATATGGTTCAAATAGCTCAATCGTGTGCAAAGTTATTAACGTTTTTATTTTTGAAAACATGGAGTGCTAGTACAAATTTGTAAATCGATTGTCATTTTAGTACACTATCGCCATCTATATCTAACTATATAACCATGAAGTAATGTTTCACCTTAACTAAGGAAACTACACTCAAGCATTTAAACATTACTTTCTATTTGCCCGGTAATAGACTGTGTTCTACATTTTTATATCCAAAAGTTCTTGAATTGAAAAAAATGACTTGATATGACTTTATAGTACCCAATACGCGAAATAAAGAAGTCATAAAACATTTTACGGCATAATAATAACATCTTGACCATTTCCACACAATATTCTCTTATCTTTTAAACTTTGCTCAATAGATGGAGACACAGTGAAAAAATATAATTCAATTTTTTATTCACATCAAAGTCACACTTGTACACACATCTCTGAATATAAATAGCTGTATGTTTTTCAAAATAAGTACTTATGAAAATTACTTTCGTGTTTGGGGGGAACCAGAGGAAGGTTGTCAGCTTTCATAATACTAAAAGAAAAACAAAAACCAAACCAAAAATAATAAATACAAGTGGCTAAAAATACAAAGAGAGTTTAAAATATGGTATATAGGTCAGTGTACGGTTGGTAACCCTAATCAACTAGAAAAGTTACATTTATTATATGAAATGTCAGCTGTAAAAAAAATTGAATAGGAAATCCAATAAGCAGTTGAATCACTGCAGAGAACGTCCTGCGAAATAGTGAGATAAAGAGACACCAAGAGAGAGGGGTGAATGGGTGTAGGAGGGGTTAGATAAAGGCAGGAGAGAGAAATTGAGGTCTGTGCCTTACAGTTATCGAATAGATTTGTAATATGTGGCTTGGTTTGTTAAAGCTATCTACTCAAATATGCAAATACTGGAAACGTCGTATAAAGCAAACCACACACACACACACGCTCAAACACATACAGTGAGTATGAATGTGACGGTGAGTGGAAAATATTGAATATGATCAGCGGTTTCTGTCTAGTTCCAACAGTGGTTCTTAAACGGTGCTCCGCGTGTTATAAATATTGTGGAAATAAGCAAGAAAACTGTGCTTGAACGAGTTTAGCGTCCGTCTTCGTGACAGTCTTAAGATATTCTAAAGCAGACGAAGAAATGAAGATTCGTCATAATTTTATTAATCGGACTCCGTTTCACCATTTTTAATTCCTACCAAATTAAATACTAAACGCCGATGCTTATTATTTATTTTACTGTTTTTGCCATTTGGCACTACATTCTTGTGCCTTAATTCATTTATTTACATATCATTGTGCCCAATTGCATTTTGATCCTTATTAAATGTAAACATGCTCACTCCTTACAAACGAAAAAAAGCTAAAAATATACCTTAAAACAAAGGCCAATAATCGAGCTGTTTTTAAAAAGGTTTGAACGATCGAGGCTATTTTATTTATTTTTCTATAAAAATTATAAACTGTATAATGCAGCAGCTTTTTTAATTTTAAAAGATTTTACAACTTCAAAACGGCCTAGTATTTTCTTTAAATAACTCAGATGCTTGGAACTTGCTTTATTAGATTAGTTACACATCTGACAAACGCCAAAAAATAAAACAATTAACATATCAACTTAAATTGGACCACTGTATGCATTAAAAAGTCAGAAAATGTGTTTTTATAAAAGTAACAATAAAATAGCAGTAAAAAATAAAAGATCAGACTTTGGCTAAGACCTTGCTACCAAACACCCTGTAGAATCTATTATTTTAAACTGTTTGAGTTCTTATGTTTTATAATTCTTTATTTTCTTTTATTTAGAATTTGAGGCGATTTCAACATTAAGGTCATGTTCGCCTTAAGTATTTTATTAAAATGTGTAGATTACTTCGAAAATGTTTACAACCACTGGCGCTATTTCTAAAGCTAGTGAACTGTGATGTGAAGTAACATGCACATATAGAAAATGGAAATTTCTCCAAAAGAGCAAACTGTTTGCTCTCTATTGAAAATATATTCTTATAATAAAATCTTACGATGATAAAAACTACAACAATATCCATTCATTGGCTAGTCATTTATCCTTGATATTTCACTAACGCGACACTTGTTATGATTATCTAATGTTCTTAAATGTTGACACAAGAATTGTTATGAACTAAACCATTATTATAAACTGCGACATTTGTTTAACATTAAGACTTGTTTGAACTTGCAAAAGTTAATTGAAATTGAAAATCAAACGGATGCGTTATTGCTTCAAGCCCATAAATATTTACACTCAGTTGAATAAATTGTATACATGGAAAGCTGGACATCTGGTGGACAAGAACACAACTGAATGTTTGCAATTAGTTCTTTATCATGCCGAGAGAAGAAATATTTAGGAGATGGTGGTAAGAATAAAGTTTTGTTTATACAATTAGCTCCAAATGTTTATGTAGTGTGATAAATCCGTCATTAAATCATGCATTCCGGATAGGGATTTTATCAGACCTTTTTACATGATGAAATAAGCCCAGTAAATATTTTGGAGTCACTTTGACATCATATTGAAGATGTGTATGATTTTTTTGTAACGTAAGAGTTCTTTTACAGTTAAGTTTCTCACAATCATTCGTATGAAATGTCTATTTTATCGCCTACAAATGTCGAAGCAACTCCATCTGTCGGAATACAAATGAAGATAAAGTTGATGCGAACTATAATTGAAGTGCAATAGTGGTAGAAACGCCACATAGCAAGACACTTCTCGAAATTGTTTACTGGGTTAAGATGGTAGTGCTTTTCTTAACGACATGTTTACTATACTAACACGGCAGCTGTATTGATATCTAATATAGAGCCTAACATGTAGAGAAGAACACTTTCAAAATTTGCAAAATATAGAATTTAAGTTAGAATAACGTCAATATAAAATTTTAAAACTGTATATCTAAAACTCGTCAAGCATTATCAAAACTACTTACTTTCAATAAACATAAATTACCATGCACAAAGGACAAGAGTCTCGCAAAGATGCGCCACAGGGCCTCGCAATGGTTAACGCCGCCACTGGTTTTAAATGCTAATACCTTTTGAAAGTTGATGCACTCAAATAAATGTTAAAAAAAGATTCAAACAACATTATTACAAAAAATAATTTATAAATTGTAAGCCTAGGCACACATTGAAGAATAGAATGCATTTAAATGAAGTTGACGTTGGAATAAAGATTGAAAACGCTAACCTATACCTATATTAGCAAAATACCGGTATTATATTTTTGAACCGGATGCAAAATCAATAGAAATAAGGAAATATATTGTAATAATAATAGCTTTAACTCTCTATGAAGAAAATACAACAGTAAGTTTATACCGCCAAAGTATAAACAATGCCAGGCTTGAGCGGAAGTAGTATTCTAACAGGAGAAGTAAATTATATAAATCACTGGTTTTATTATTGTAGTGAACAGGTTTATTATCCAAGGTGTATTTCCGTGTGATATGTCACGGCAACATTCACGAAAATATTCGTTTCATCTTATTTGAACTGATGCCAAAAAACAAATACAAGGAAATATGTTCATGTTGTTATTTAAAACGGAAATGTAAGATTCTTATACATTTTTTGGCTAATTTACTTGTTCTCTGTCTGGTTTATTTATAATGGTTCGAATGCATCCCGGTATCAACGCCTCACATAAGTGAACTATACTACTGCATGTATCAATTCATCACAAACTACTCCTAATATTATTAGCTTCACTGTTCCGTTGGCAATTTTTCTTTTCAGTTCCACAAGAACATGTGTACAATGTACGTATATGTTACCTCTTGGATTAGAACTCAGTCTCAACTTGCACTAAATGGGTTGTGTATATTGATAAAGTTGGTTACTAGAACCTCAAATGTTCAATTATTTTTTAATAACTCTTTATATGTTAGGAAATATCAACAATTAAAAAAGTCATTTTAAAACTTATTATTCTTTGACTTGACTTGATTATTTCGACTACCAACAGCTACAAAACATTACCACAGCACTAACGAGAATAAATTCAATACAGCCCAGTCTGGTTCCACCTCTGTTCTTCTGTTTTCTTCGAGGTCCAATTCCATTTCAGGTCACAACAACTATTTCAGCTTTGGTAAATCCCCCCACACAATTACAGTTGAATTTCTATACAGATTGAGACGTGTATGAATACTTGTTTTCCCTAAAATCTACTTGATTTTAACATTTGATCAATTGTAAACCGGAAGTCAATAAAGCTGAGCAGGATAATCACTTGTAACAGAGAATCCCTCTTCCTAGTGATTGTTAGGACTCTCTGAAGCTAGATAAATCCTAGCTTAACTTTATCGGGAATTGAACTGAATGTTCGGTATATTCTTTACCTCTGAAAATTAACACTGAAGAAATTTTCATTATCTAATCTTTAACGTTATCAACATTTAAGAAATATGTACTTTATGTTAAGCATCATTCCAACTCACTACTTTATTAATGTTATTTTGTATTTAATTTAAATTGTTTAGCATATGGTAATAAGCGTAGTCATTCACAGTACCATTTTTAATTTAATTTATTTCTTAAGTTTTCTTAGTTTTTTTAGAACCTTACAAGATCCAATGTTTTAAATTAAAAATATTAAATTAAGAAAAACTATATTATATTATAACATCTAAAATGAGACAAACTGTCAAAATGCAGTAAGATTTACTTTTAAAAGAAGTTTAATGCCAGTTTTTGGAAAATATAGAAGTGAAAACAATTTCTATTACTAATTGTTATTAAAAACAGCAATTTTAATTATTTCACAAATGTCAAAATTTATATTATTAACGATGCATACACAGCAACTAAATTAACTAAAGTTAAATTAAAACACAAATGTGAAAAGTAATGTTTAAACGATATCCTGAAATCTAGATTACAATATTAAATAAAAACAGTAAATTAAATATCAAAACAGTCAATGGGAATGAAGCATTCTTTCTTTCTTTTTATTATTTAATTTATTAACGACAGCCAGTCGCCGACGTATTTCTACTATTTTGGCAATTATTGTGGTGTCGTAGGTGACATAATCGATTGTAGTTCTGGTCCGGGGATAAACAAGCTTTTTCATCGATAACATTTATGAATTTAATATCACCTTTTTTGTAAATAAGATAATTTTATAATTACAGTATACAATTTTACTATAAAATTTTTGAAAACCCTAAAAGTTAGATCAACATTTCTAAAATCTCTAAATGCTTCCAGGTTAGAACACCCTGTATTTCTATATTAATGAAATTACTTTTTCATATTAATAGAAATATAATTTCTTTTTGAATTCCCAAACCGTCCAAATCAATTTACTAAATGAACTAATATTCTTGGAAAAAGAGCTGACCGTTTGAAAATCAATAGCCTGAAATACTTCTAGTGCACTTTATGAAATATTGCCTGTTCCGAACCCCTCCTTTCCTCCCTTTAGTTAATGTCATCTATACTTTATAGTTATTTCCCACGTATAAACACATCGGGTTTAGTCTGAGTTCGCCAGGTCGAATATATTACGCCAGCAAATAGTCTATAACCATAACCTTTAATATGAAAGTTAATTCCATAATTCTGTTTTATATCGGTTACAAGTTTAAAAGTTGACCCAGTTCCGGAAGTAGATTTAGAGCAGAGATAGATACAGATCATGATTCATTACCAAATGGAGAAAGTTCAAAATGGACACTATTATTTGGAATTTAGTTTAATTGATTTGACAAATAATGGAAATATCAAAACTACTTTAAACTGGTTTAAAATTTGCTACTGTAATATTGGGAAGAAACTTTTGGCACCTAAATATTAGATGCTTGTTTAAAAAACTATTTTAAGATAATTCGAAATATTTGGTTTCAAGGCAGAAAACTATTACTAGCTTGTCACAGTCTGATCCATCCATTTATACTTATCACATAGAAATTGTCTTCCAGTGCAAGGATTACAGTTATCAGGTTCTTCCAAGGTTCATTTTATACCTGGGTTTTTTAAAACAAAATAGAACAAGGAATTTAGATGAAAATGATCCAAATTTGTATTGTATTAGAAGGAGTAAGGTTTGGCAATTATGAATGAGAAATGATATCAGACAAATGTCCACCACGACCACGTTGACAGATGTCGATTCTTTTATCCAAATTTTCAACCATTTTTTGGCTAAATGTCGGGTCTATTTCGTAAATCGCGTCACGGATAGCTGCGTGACTTGTGGCACCGTCCTGGTGAAACCACATGTCAGTGAATTCATATCAGTAGTTGTTAACATCTCTCGATAGGGTATTCCATTGACCGTAACCGCATCTTCGAAGAAAAACGGCCTAATGACGCCTCCAGACCATATAGCGCACGTGGATTTTTATTATTTTAATGCGATTTTCGAGCGAAATTGAATTCATTGTAATAATTGCCAAAGTATCTACTACTGACATGTCAAAAAATTAAATGTCAAAACTCTCATGTTGTTGCTGCTTCCCCTATTAAAAAAACAAAGTTCTTGTTGAAAAACTTGAAACTTGTTGAAAAGGCCCAAAAAAGATTTTTGTATTTATAAAAATAACAACTTTAAAGCTGCTATAGCTGATCTCCAGGAGCTCCTCTCAAAAAAGGCATCTTGCGGTGACCTCGATATCTCTGGACTAAATCATCTAAAATGAAAAAACCAAACGAATTTCGTTAAAGTAATGTAAAATCTAGTAATTAATCGAAGGAATAAGCAAAATAATTTTTTTTTGACAAAATGGCGGCTTCTCAAAAAAAAATAATCGATTTTTGACCAAAATTTTGGACTTAAATTGTTTATAATAAAAAATATTTATCGGTGAGAAAAAACTTTCGATTATTTATTAAAAAATATACTTAAAAGCTTGTGTTAAAATTTGAGACTGATCGGTTTAGCCGTTTCTGAGAAATCTTGGTCACCGATTTTAAAAACACAGTTTTCAGAAAAACGCATTTAAAGTTTCTAAGCCACTGTACATAGAGTAAAAATATTTTTTTGTAAACTTACATAACTTCAAAAATAATCGCCAAATTTACTTGAAATTCTCTGCGTGTGTACTTAAATATGCTATATGTACATTTCGAAAATGAAATAAAAAACATTTTTTGTTTGAAAATATTAACTGTATATAACCTCTTAACATTAAATGAAAAAAATAACAAGTCCAGGTTGTTGAAGCTCATATTTCGGCTTTCATAATACATGATCTAATTCGGTAAGGGTAACCGTCCACAGATCCGCAATAGTCGCATCACACGTATTGCTTTCATTGTATAAAACGTGTAAAAGACTGGAAGGGTAAACTAATGGTAGTGATATTTAGCCATATGCATACCCATGCCTATCGATGACATAAGTTCGCGGGGAACACACGGGGAATATGGGTACTCCTAGTTCAAAGTTCAACACAAGACATTGGACACACAAAACTTGAAGATACGGCATTGGAATCGGTTAAGACACCCAACAATTCGATTGCAATTAATTATTACTAAATAAATTTTATATAATTATTGACTTTTAATTGAGAGAATGTTAAATACATGTAGCTGTGTTTACCTAGTGTTAATAATTCTTGTAGAGTACAGAATCGATATTTTTCTCCATGATGTAATATACTCATTTTAATAAATCCAAACTACAAAAGCAATGGGACCCTGTTATACTGTTATATTGTCGTAGTGCTAGTAGTGCTGCTTTCCATTGTCCGGAGCGTTTTATGGATTTATTGTTCCGCGTGATATCGCGTAACGCGAGTTGTAGCTCGCTATTATCAACAAAATGAATATTAAGCAAATTGTATTGACTGTTTGTTTTTATATGAAATACGATATCATTTACTGATATCAAATTCTGTGAACGAACAAAAGTGTTATTACCACAAATGTAATTGCACTGATAACTTATACCCCATTATCTGATTACCAGCCTTTGTCAAAATGTGGATCTTTTGAACGAAATGGTCGAAGAGAAACGAAACATTCGGCTTTGTAAAGTTTTCGCTAAAAATATATGTTTAAAAAATTGGTTTTTGGTTTGTCTGTTTCATTCTAAATTAAATTTAAATGTTTCGTCTAGTTATGAACATAGTTTGAGAATCTTTGAATGTAACACTAAATAAATATATTAGATTAATGTGATTATGTTTCCAGTGTGATATATGTAACGGAACTATGTGATAAGGGATAATAACTATTATTTATATAGGTCAGGTCTATAAAGATAATTACAAATCAATGAGGAACAGGAATTGAAAGGGATGAAAACCTACACGGGAACGGGAACTAAAGTTCACATTCAAGTTTTGTAATAACATTTTCAATTAAAGGTTCATTGATAACATTTTACGTGCAGTTTTGTGAGAGAATTATTTAACACAAAGCTTCTCTTTATTATTATAACGGGAAATCAAATAGACTTTTGTTAAATTTTATTTAAATTACTATTGAACCATATATTAAGTGTAATCGTGGTTTGCTTTAAGAGCGGTCGCGCACAATGGTGACTTTTAAATATATGTCGCACAATCATTAAGGTTCCCACACTACAAATACGGAGCTCACTGGTTTGGCAGGCAATTGTGACTAGATGTAACTGTTTTTATTTTTATTATTTATTTTCAGTGCATCATCTATTGATAGTTATTAGCACTTTAAACCAATATTACATTTTATATACATTTTTATAACACATAATTTATACAATATATTCAATCAAATTCTTTCATCGGTGCTTCTCTAATTACTTTCTTATCCCTCATTCAAAATTCTCATCCTTTTTTTCTTATGATGTCCCCATTCCATCCATATTTTCTAAGCTGTTCTTTTCTTCTGTTTTCATTTACTTTTTCTTTTTTCAAATTTCTCTTTTGTGATCATTTTTTCCATAATGATAATATGTAATATAGTATGATTGATTTTGGTAAATAGTGTAACTAGATACAATTGATTTTGCGAGATAGAGAGAGAGTGAGAGTTAAAAAGAGTAAGGTAATTCGATTTTAAACGTAATTTATTTTGCATTTCTCAGTCTAAGGACCACTGGAGACTAAAAGCAGCTGTGCCTGTATTACCATCTATAAAAATGTAAAGAAATTATATTTCTTTAGTTGGTAACACTGGCCAGAGATATTAGTATTAATAATTAGATATATATTAGTTATAGCTAGAGTTAAAATTACGAGAATTCGGCGATGAATTATGCTTAAAGTGGACTATAAGAGCTTTATAACTCTATGAATCATAGACTATGATACGGTGTTGTATTTTATCTCATTCGGTCTTATATACATTATATAAAAATGCTTCTCCATTGTACCGTAAATTTATACGTCACAAACTGTTTTAAACAACAGTAATCGCCGAGCACTCGTAATTTGAACTTTACTATTGTTGTAGTGTGTGTACAGGAATGAGTAACAGCTGACAGAACTCACTGTCCGTAATGTTAAGTTATAATAAAACTAGATAAAAATTAATTTAAGTTAAACAGTGTAAATATTATAATATGTATGTAAATTACTAAAATAGAAGTCTTTGATTTCAGAAGCAACACATAGGTTTGATTAAAAATGTACAATTCCTAAAATGTCTTATAACTGAATATAATATATAGCCGAATCCCACAAAACTTTTAAAAATCTTTAGTGTTCAAATTCAATTGTATCTAGTTAATATTAACTTCCCTCTCTAGATTCCACAACTGATCAAGACTCATGGTCTAAAAACTATGTTGTACTTAAAATTAATCTAGCAATTTACTTGAACATAACAAAACCTTTAGAAACAGAACATGAAATGCAAGTTGATGAATTTGTTTGATGTCAACGTGATGTTAGTAACTCCATCTATAAATCTTTAGGGAAACGTAAAGCTAAGACAAGTCGTACAGTAATCAATCGTATTTTCTCCTCACTGAATAACAACGACAAAAGTACGAGTTTCCTATTTAATATGCAAGCCGTTCGCAGCTCATTTCGTGGTGAATGGTGGGCGGAAAGAGGCTGATAAAGTTTCCAAGAGCAGCAGCAAGATAGTTTAAAAAGATGCAAAACTTTACTCAAATTACTTTAGTCAAATTACTAAAACATGTTAGAGAATTGTCCTGGATGTGAAGCTAACGTCGGTATCTTTTCATGATTTAATTTTACACCGTTTCTTTTACCGTATCAGTTCTACACCGTACAGAGTTGCATTTTACATTTTACACCACTTAAAAATTAAAACGGATATATCTAAAATTTGAAAAAAATTAACGGAGATATTTAAAGTTTGAATTTCTGTTAGTTCTGCGTATGACGTTATAGAAGTAATCGAAATTTTTTTCTTTTTTAATATGAAACTTGATGGGTTGCATAACTCAGCTATTAGTAATAAATGTACACTTTGTTGCATTAAGGAGATGGCAAATCGTCTGAAGTAATTTTCTATACCTTTGATCTCTTTGACGATTACAGTGTTAAAGATGACTTTTAAATAATTTTTTTCTTCAATAGAACTCAGAGTACTTAGACACTTCTGAAACTTTCTTTAAGAAGAAACCGCTATGGGTTATAGGTGAACCCCAGAAGCAAATTAAACACACGGCGCACATGAACCTACAATATTAACAATGAAGGACCTCAGCGCCGGATTTGGAGGCCTAGAGGCACGGGGGCAACGAAGGAGCGGTGGCACCTAATTATTTCCCGAATAAAAGAAACAATTTTTTCTGTCAAGTCTTTCAAAAATTTATTGCCAACAAATAAAATTATTTCATCAAAGAATGTAGTAATTAGTTAAAGTCCAATACAATTTATTAAAAACTAAATTATCATGTTAACGAATGGAATTTTAATGGAAGTATTGTCGATAAAAATGCGAAAAATTACTATTTGGAAAAGAAACGGAAAAGTTGCTGATCCGTCGAAATTTGGAAATTTCTTTTTATCTAATAGCCCCGCCTGCCCTCCCTCAAATCTAGGGCCGGAGGGACCTCATAAATATCAACTGCTTCGGGTCACATAATTCTTTGAGATTATATCATATTTACTGATGTTACTTGACACGATAAAGTAATATGTAATATTTTACGTCAACGTAATATTCTTTTGAAATACAATGTTTAGATGACAACTTATTCTCTTGGTACATATGAACAGGCAGAGATGATAGCTATAATAATTGGCAGCAAGAATAGACACAAAAGCTATAAATTTTAAATTTACAATCAAGTCTTTGCCAAAAACTGATCACATGGAAAAAATGATAGTGTCATTATGTGAAATGCATAAAGTTCAGTTCCTGCAAAAAAATTCTCTCATCATTCATAAACGTAGCTTTTATGTATCTATCCGCATAACATTTTTTAGGTTAATATATTGTAAGATTACATAACATGTGTTATCTTTCTACATAAAAGGAAAACAAGTGAGTGAAATAGTGTGGCAAGTGTGAAGAAGACAAAGGATACTCAGGACTGAAGAATTCATACGGGAAGTGCTATTTTATGGGTAATTAATAAGTTTGCTTGTTTTTATTTTAAATTATGTTCCACTACAGTTAAATGAAATGCAACAGAGATTTCAAAGCTGAAAGGCATATACAAATATTAAATACTAGAGTTTACCCCCGTCGCAAGCGACGACTGTCGTTTGTGTGTAAATTAAATTTCATTTCATATTTTAATTCCATTTTTAAATTGAAATATTTAACTCGTTCTATAATAACTTTACATATAATAACAAATATTTTTTCATATAAACTGACTAAAAAAATATATATTTTTCAACAAAATATAACATATTTTCAATTTATTCAAAATTTAACCAACTTTTTTTCATTAGGTACGAATATCATTAGGTACCAAAGTTAGGCTATATAAAAAATTTAAACTTTCTAGCACAATTTTTACCCTCGGCAAGAACCGCCCCGTGCCCCCAAATAAAATTTTGAATACTTTTTTTAAAATAATATATTCAATTATTACACAATCCAAAATATGAATTTGCTCCAAAGTTTCCTACCAGGCCTCCTAATTTTCTCAGAGTCCCATTTATAAAATTTTGAATTTCCAAGTTTTGAAATATGTTCGCATTCAATAGCGTAATACACACACGAAATTTCAACTTTCTATCTTTTACGAATACAAAGTTATACAGCAAAAAAGGGTACACTATTTTTCCAGTTTTTCTAAAATAACGGCTTCCCAGGAAATTCTGAGAAAAATCGAAGGACGCCAAAAGTCTTAGAATTTTTTTCTCTACGAAATAGGAAATTTTCAAAAACTTCTCTAGAGCCGTTTTCGAGCTACCATACAAAATTCAGTACCAAACATATAAGAATATAAATATACATCTGGAACAGGATAAATACATAAATACAAGAAAACAATTTTTGGTGACTTTCAAAGTCAAACTGAAGCTTATAACGGAGAAAAGCGTGCACGCCATTAAAACTTTTAATAAAATATGTGGAGCTTGGAAATTTTCAAACAGCGTGACTCATATGCTTGGTGACAATGTAGTTAAGAGATGCAGTTATCATGTGACAACCAATGAGAGGCGTACGACGCCGCATCACGTCGCGACGCCAACAGAACGTGAACATTTCCATCAGGATTATTGACTTATATTGCAGCTATAATTTTCTTCTCTGTTGGATATGTATCGCATTTAATCTAATTCTAACGCCATCTGTTATATTGAAAGAAAACTCAATAAGAAAAGCTTTTACCTCTGAGACAATATTTATATACATATAAGAAAAATATACAACGGCGTGATAATATACGAGTAGTTCCCACTCCACATTGAAAAATAACTGGAAATATCCTCCAGGAGATCAATAAAATATTTGTAGCTCTCATGAATCAAATGTAGTAGATGTAGAATATATATGAAGCCTAGAACTAAGTGGTTCGAAATAGAGTACGGGGTGGAAACACTGTAGAGTACTCCGATGGAATGTTTAGTTACTTCTTATAAGAAAATAATAACTAGTGTGAAGATTGCAGCCGATTATACGTATATAAACGTATATACCTCGCCTTTTTCATTAGCACATTTAAAAGATAATTTAAAATAGTAGTATTAAACGTGTAAGCTTATAAGCATCAGGAAATGATCACGGCGTCGTTATAATAGTGATGGTTAGTGCGAGCAGTGCGCTCTACTAAGAGCAAGCTGTGACTAACGTAATAGGGTGTTTATTCCAGCTATTAATGAGGGAAGTGAGGTTATTCATGCTAGAACAGTTAGCTATACACTTAGAGTATATATACGGAGAGAGAGAACGCTGACCAGAAAATGTGTCCAAGACGTGTGCGAAAGAGAAAGTTATATGTTCCTATTTGTTCTCTATGCGCATGCGTCGAAAGTGTTTACAAGCTACATTTGTGTTTTAAAACGTAACACCAACTTGCAAAATGTACGAAAAACCTTGAATATAAAAACAAATAACTAGAGAGTTGGAAAGAGACAGAATGAAACATGTAGTTCTCTCTTATATCTAACTAATTCTCAACCAACTAGTTTAAATAAAATTTCTGAGAAACTTATTAGTTGAGAATTAAGCAACTAAAAGCTTGAAATTAAAAAGAAAATATTTTTCTGAAACTGTTAAAAACTAAAAAAAATAAATATATAAAACTCAGATAAACTTTTATGCACCATAAAAATAATTTAGAAAGTTCAGATTTATTGAATTCGAGAAAAATAGAAAAACTAATAAAACTAAAACTATCAAAGGCGAAGTCATTTATTGGTCTTTTTTATAGCCATTGATAAAATGGTGGTATAGAATCTTTACTAATAAACAAATTTAATGTGATAATGGTGTAAAATGTTCCATAGAATTCTAATTAGTAAAGTCATTAAAAGTGCATCTGTATCCTTCACTTTTACTGCACAGTTCTGATGTTATAAATATAAAATCATTTGCTGGAAGTTAGCAGTCTATGTATATATACATATATATATATATATATATATATATATATATATATATATATATATATATATATATATATATATATATATACCAACTATATACCATATTTGAAATATTTTCTTCCCCATTTTATTCTTTGCTTATTTTTCATTTTATTTTATCATTTCAATTATCTTCATTACTTGCTTGAATTTTGAATTTCATTACTTTTTATTTCATTGCTAAACATTTACAGTTGTTTCAATTTATTACGCTTTAATTTATGCAGATTATGGTTTAGTCTGCTATAATAACTCGTCGGTAAAGGGAATGAAGGGCAGGGGAGGAAATTAAGATACACAATGCAAGGATATCAAGAACAATACCCAGTTGCTACTTCTTGTAAAAGAGTTCTTAATGTAAATGCCTTGTGGACGATTAAGACTCAAGTCTTTTGTTTGCAGTAATTAACGAAATTGTATATTACAATAAATTTACTTATTTCATTTGAAATTTCTACAAGAAATAAATTTAATTATATCTTCGTTAGAAATATTACTTCATTTGGGAAAAATATGAGTTAATAAATCATGAACTCAATTGTCGGCTTCTGGATTGGAGTGTAGTGCAAGTTGCTGGAACTGATAAACTAATTGATTGGTGAATCGAAGCGATAATACCGTGTGATAATAGCACAGGTTTTAAGGTGTGATATTTTGTTGAGTTATTAAACAAAAAAGTTCTTAATTCCAATTGGATTCATGCCCATGGTTAATACGGCTCTGACAAAAAGAACAACTTTCTAGAATATCTATCATTACGACTTCTAAAAAGAACATTTATTTTAATTTCTGTTACATTTTAAATTCAGTATGTCTCCTTTAAAAAAGACTGCTACATGCTTAAGGTACTCGTCGCATAGACAAGGCTGTAATATGCCTGAGGAATATAGATAGATATTAGAATGCAGGGAAAGTCGGAAAAACCTTATTGACTTTATTATTAACACTAAGTTTAATCTCTTTATTTTAAGCACCCATACTCGTGTTCATAAGTTGTAAATTATGTTTTGCAAATGTTTATAAATGTATATATTGTTTTAAGTGCTAATAATTGTTAAAAGTTAATGCACTCAAGTAAATATTTAAATTTAATACCTCCAGTTTTATTAGGAATTGTAAATTTGTAATCAAACTTATGTGTTGCTTTTGAAATCAAAAACTTATTTTAGTAATTTACACACACATTATAATAATTACACTGTTTAACTTAAATCATACTATCTTGTCTGAAATCAAAGAAACGACATTTAAAGTTTATTAATTAAATTGACAAATCCTTTTTACCTAATTTTATAATAACTTAACTTTATGCATAGTGAGTTCTGTGGACTGCAAATATCAACTGTATCACACATTACAATGAAAGTAGTTATAACTAATATATACCGTAATATCTCTGGTCAGTGTTACCAAATAAAGAAATATAATTCCTTTACATATACAGGGTGCGCCAATTTTTAAAAAAACTTGCCATAGTAGTGTTAATACTTTTTTTTTACACCACGATGAGTTAAAGTTGACTGAAAGTAAAAATGTTTAAAAATTTTAGGGAAAAAAATAATTTCGATTAAATTTTGTGTAAAAACTACTAGCATTCTGGGAGTTTTAATGGTTGTGATGGATAGCAGTGCTATTTAGGTTGCCGATACAAAAAGAAATTCAGAAATATTTGAAAAATTGTGGTCATGGTAGTTAAAAACATCTTAAGGTGTTTCAATTTTCGAAAAAAAAATTATTTTTTTTCTAATACCTAAACAATTTTTCTTGTGTAGTCATGAGCAGGACCACCTTCTGGTGCCGGCTTATCGTTGAATTTTGGGACACCCTGTATACCCCATACAGGCTTTTATTTAAAAGGGATACTAGAATGATATAAAAATTAAAAAGTTCTTAAGTGTATAAATAAGTTTATTCTAAATATAAAATATGTATTAAATACGCAGAGGCGGTTAACACTATTGACTTGAAGAGCGTACAGTTGAGGGCCCTCGAGAAAAATGTAAAATAGTAGGAAATGACGATGGCTATGACGAATAAAAGACAAGGCCAAATAAATTTAAAAAAAAGTTTATTCAATAATTTTTATTTTAAATAAAAATATCTTATCGCTTTTCCAGAGTATTTGATAACGTTCATTTCATAGAGAAATATCAGCTGTTTTGTTGTAAGATAAGCGGAGTACCAGTAAAACATTACTTGATAAGGTAATGCTGCTATTTTTACATTTGAAACATGATTCTTCTATTTAGTTGAACTCTAACTCTAATATTAAAAAATAGCAATATAAAATTAACATAAAAATATACAAATAAATTAACAAATAAAAACTTTTCTTTACCATCATAATTAATAAAAAGTTTTTCTTTTGTTAAAAATAGCATAATTGAAAAATTTAGACCATATATACATATGGAGAGAGAATGCTGGACCTGAAAGAGTGTCCAAAATGTGTGCGAGAGAGAAAGGTATATGTTCCTATTTGTTCTCTATGCGCATGCGTCGAAAGTGACAGTTGTCAAGTCAGAGCTGTCTGAATATAATACGTGACAATTGTTAAATATGACATTATATTGATGTACAATAATGTAGATATGTAACATATAAATATAAATATAAATAAACTATATATAAATATAACTAAACACGCGAGTTCTGTTTATTCCAAAAATAAACTGTGTTTAACCGTTTTCCCTACGCAACATCTATGGCGTTCATGAGTACATGTTTTCACTGAACGGTCACTGTTTTACCGACAGACGAGCTTTGTACCAACTAAAGAAAAATAATTTCTTTACATATTTAATATTTATTATATCTTAATAGAATATTAATATTTATTATATCTAGACAGCTGTCACTTTTGATGTATGCGCATAGAGAACAAATAGGAACATATACCTTTCTCTCTCGTACACATTTTGGACACACTTTTAATCTATACGATATATAGGCTATTCACACTCCATATATATATGCTCTAAGTAGAAAAATGAATTTTGTTTTTTTAATTTTATATTATTTAAATATCTGATTGTTTTTACCAGTCATTTAATAAATAAATTAATTGTTTGTTTATGTTTATTTAAAGAAAGTTTTGCAAATCGGACCACTTCGGGGTCACTGGTGGCTACCTTACTTCTCCACCCGCAGCCAAACTTTAGCCTCTGGCTAGAATCTAAGTAAATTCCATAAATGCATGGCGATGCTATTATCGGTCTACTGCAAACATCCTTCAGTGCTTTAGTGGTTATCTACCTCACCCTTTGTCCTCCTCCTACTCCTTATCCTCTATAGCTTAGCTTTCGTACTACTGCTTTGAGCATCAAATCTAGGAACCAGCATGCATTAAAATTGCTTGATAATATGCGACTGGTCGATCTGACCTACATTCGCAGTCGAAGAGAGAAGGGAGGAACACACACACACACACGCAGATACCGGGATTAGAATCTTGTCGACACCGAGAATATTGCCGTCTAATTTAGTTTCTTATTAATTTGATCTATACGTTTAACCATATTCCATATAATTTAATTTCTATTTGTTTCTAGTCTGTATCCTATGTCTTAATTTCTATAAATGTGTACTACGTATTGATAAAGTTGGTTACTAGAACCTCAAATGTCCAATTATTTACTCCTAATATGTTAAGAGATATTAACAATTAAAAAAGTCATTTTGTCTCTATAATTTTTAAAGGGATTCAACGTTGTACACATTCCAAGTGCATGTGACATCACAATCCTTGTGTAGGTTACCAACCTAAATTGGAGATATTGTCTTATATATATTTGTTGCTTATATATCACGGAATATCCATAATGGTTCTTACTGTCCTTGACTGAAATCTTTCCAGTATTTCTGTGTTTGAAACACTAGATGTTCCCCAGAGTTCAATGCAGTAAGTCCAGACAGGTTTCAGTCTGGTTCCTTAAGTAAGTTTATCTGTTATAGAGTAAATTCGTGTTATTGTAGCTATAGAATATTATAATTTAATAAAGAAACTTAATTGATAAAAGATACCTTTAAAGCAGCCATATCTTTCAAAATCGTTGATAACATGTTACAGAGCCAGTTAATATCATTACAATGAGTTTTGCAGATAGATGATGGAACTTAAAATAAAACATACATATATTTAGCAGTCTGTCGGTTCCGCAAATGTCTATTTTTAGTTAATGTATCACTGTTATTTCCCCAACAAATCTGTCTTTGTCAAAGTCAATTCCTTTCGTAATAATGTTGGAACATTTACAGTTCGTATAAAACCAGAAACGGTGATAAAACTTTAAAGAAATAAATTAAACTATAAAAATAGATAAAGAAAATACGAGTGTATTTACTGACTTAAATATTTATTTACACAATCGACTTTTAATAATATTGGAGAAACTAAACGTTTGTCATAAATCAACGTTTGTCATATAAAAGTAAAACAACGACATACAGTTTATGAGGAAAAACATTTTTATTTGAACGATTATTTGTATATTAAATGATACGGTGAGAGCGTGTGACGTCACAGTGAGACGCGTCGGCGCCGTGATGGTTGCGGAGGATGGGAAAAGGCGGTTTACTGCGAGAATCAAGCGGCAACAAATTAACGGGTTAATGCAGGATAAATACGCCAGGAACGATGAAAAGAACATTTATAGAGTGCATGGATTTTTTAATAGATATTTAAAACATAAATATAATCGTGTCGTTCATTTTTAAAGGTGGAAGATTTAGGATTCAGTGGATAAACAATATAATTCTATTATTATAAATAGTTACCTATATTTTATAAAACAAATAATGAATACAGATAAAGGAATTTAAATTTAGATGAAAAAAGTAAATCCACTAAATTATGTATGGATAATATGGATTTGCGTCCCATTAGCCAGTACATTTTCTTATATCTTATTCCCAGTTCATCTCTCTTTTTCTTTACGTGAGCCTTCCAACGAAGTTTGGCATCTAAACTCATTCCTAGATACTTTGCTGTATTCGCATACGGAATAGCTTTATTAGTACCGGAATGTAATTAGTCCTTTTGTTGGTGAAATTAACATGCACCGATTTCGTTTCGTTTAATGCAATCCTCCATTTTCTTGACCATGCACACTTACCGTCCGTCCAAAATGTCAATCAAAGAGATTAAAACATATCTCATAAATAATTTACTTTACGCCTGAATACGGCAACTACTATAGCAGCGTAGAAAGAGAATGTTGAACTACTTGTTTATATTTCAATGATACAGCAGAATTTATATACAGTACTACATACTTCTTAGACTAATGAAACTTGTAATTAAAGTAAGAATTACAGCAAGAAATAAATATTAAATAACTTGTTTAAATCTGTGTAAATTATAAATTAAAAATTCTGATATATAAAGTACAATAAGTCCAGTGGTACTATGCAGAATTGGAAATTGAAGCTTTGGGGAATAGCGATTGTAATCTATTGCAGATTTGGGAAAGAAAAATTTTGTAAGAAATGTATGGTGCACTGTGTAATGACGGAAAGTAGAAACAATGGACACAAACTTATTGAAGATAATTCAGGGGGTGCAAGAGTGAGAGAGAGACCTAAGTGAGAGAGCGAGCAAAAAAAATAGAAAGGAATAAAAAAATAGTTTTAAAACAGGTCATTTTACTAGCTTAAAGATAATTATGACCTAAAGTTACAATAACACGACGTTTATCCGCGGCGAAATAATCAATGACTTTTTTATTGAAATCCGGCATTGAATGAATTAATTTTTTTTCAATACTTAGGACAGAAAGTGCAATTAGTCTTTCCTGGAACGTAGTGTTTCTAAGTTTCCAGTTAAAGTATAAAAAGTCAAATACCATCCTTAATAACGTAAACAAAAATAATCTTACAATAACTAACGCGTCACATTTCATCAAGCCCTGATAATATTTATTCTCGTACGGTGCACGGATCGACACCGCATTCCTCATATAGTTTGCACTGAGTATCTTCTGTCTCACGTACTAAGCGATGTATTGGATATTCCATAGTACTTACATTGAGCAATTACGTGCGCTGTGGAGAGCGCACGGGGAATATTTCTTCAAGCGAAAATAAGTTTTAATTAATTCGGCATAGAGATTAAGTTGATTTGCAACTTACTAAGTATCTTAAGTCAGGGGTATTATATGATATTTTGTGATTATTTTTTCTTTTTGTAGTTATAAATATCTGATGTATTTAAGGTACAGTCACCCCTAAAAATGTCTAGATTCTGCGTGTTTCTAGTGTGCGTTGCGTAACATAGAAACATACAGCAAAAATTTATAAACTTTATAAGCGTCAAAACTACCGCATAAAAAGTTCCGTATCTGAAACACCTCAAAACAGCAAATATTGAAATGCAACTGCACGAAACGAACACAAAACTGTTTGCAAATAACTCTGCTGTAAATATTTGCATACTCTACAAATCTCCAATCTCCAAACCGCCAGTAGCTGTCAGTCTTCTATTTTCAGTTCTCCCGTAGTACTACTTCTCGTATCTAAACCAAACGCCGTAAATATCCAACAAAAGAGAATTGATATTAATATATCTCTAATTGAATTTCATTTCGTCTATTTTTAGTCCTTTAAATATAAATTGAGAACATGGAATATCCCAGCTCTATATTGCTGTTTTATTGATTTCCACCGTTTTGATGTTTCTCGACCTTGACTATAGTCCACAGTGTCATGACCAAATAAACTATCATTTAATGTATTCCGTTTCCGCCACTCCTTTAAACATTCTCTACCAAACGTTTTAGACCTTATATAGGTCACATCTTGTGGTAGTTCACCTACCATAGTTTGACACTAAATGTAAATAGTAAATGACCTAGCCGGTGCACTTAATTCATAACGATCACTGGTGAGATCCAGCTAAGATGTAGGAGCGAATGCAAGTACATGCGAATGCTATATTTACTAAAAACAGATCGAGTGGTCATGAGTTAATGCCGCTATCAAATGAGAGCTACGAACACCTTTCAACGTCATATGCCACCGTTAACGTTGGAAGAAGTTTGGGCTGTTGTCAGTCTTTTGACCCGCGTCAAAAGGGATTTTTGTACTCCCACCACACGAAGGTTTTATACATGAAAGTTAATTTATTTACTTGTTTTTTTGCTATTGGGCATTACATTCTTCTGCCTTAAATCATTGAATTACATATCATTGTGCTTAATTACATTTGTGATCCTTATTATATCTAAACATTCTCACTTCTTCCAGAAGTAAAAATAAAAACTTCAACATCAAAATTTCAACTTTAAAAACGCCAAAATTCTTAGAATTTTTTTCCCTAACAAATAGGCAATTTTCAAAAACATTGAAAGAGCCATTTTTGCGCGGCCATACAAAATTCACTACCAAACATATAAGATCAAAAGAATATAAGACTATAAGAATATAAGATCCTAAATATACACCTGGGACATTAAAATATAGGATTATAAAAAAAAAACTTTAACGTTCTAAGTTTCTATTCTAAATTAAACAGAACACTAAACATAAAATAAGGCAAAGCTGTATTTATTTGCTTAAGAGCTACTAAATTTGCCTTTGTTATGACAAGATCCATAATACATCACATTATCATTTCAACTTTTCGAGACGGGACAGACAAGTTTTTTCATTCATCTCAGACATTTGGAGTAGACTCATTGAACCACAAAGAAACAAAGATATTGATGATCTTCATAGGTTGACAGTGGGGAGACCGGGGAAACAATAGGGGGTGTAACGTACGAAGACGAAGTGTGGAAAGCTATTCTGCTGTGATGGACCTATTTTTATTTCTCTTTATAACGCTAGGGACAAGGATTCATCTTCAACGGAATTATCTGTCAGGATGTTCAGGAGAGAGAAAGAAAGGGAATTATAAAGAACCATCCCTCATGTTCTTTGTTTCCAGCAAGAATATTTATAAGAATACAATAGCAACGGTAAATGCAACACATCCGGTTTGATTTAATTGAAAATGCGTTTTATCATTACTGACGTAATGTTTTGTTAATGTACTTTGCTAATTAAGTAAAAAATGCACTATTTTTTTTGTAATTTAGTTGCCACATTTAGATCTATTTTGAGATAGAAATTTCGTGCTGGTACTCATAGAGGTAATTAAATTATATTATGTTCTGTATATACCACTTCCGGTTATTACATATAGTGCTTTTAAACAACGAGCTGCTGCTGCCATCTGTACAAAATCATTAAATAATATGCCAAATTCTTGAAATATTTAAGTTTTCTTTATATTTATTTATTTCTTTGGCATTGACTTTTCGTCAAAGCCACTAACATATTTAACTTGCAAATATTTAAATAATTCACTAATTAATTTTGAATCACTTAACAAAAGTTTAGTATTAACAGGTTTTAACCACATCTAATATTTCGCTATTGACTTTCGATCTTTGTAGACTATAATTTGTGCATTCTAACATAATATGATCTAAAGTTGCTAATTCGCCACATTGGCATCTATCGTCGGATTTAATATTAATTTTGTACAGGTGAGCTGGAGTTTTACAATGATTACTTTTGATTCTGATTATAGTTACACAACTGAGCACTGAAAAGAAACTCCTGCTTTACAAATCCATACTTAAACCGGTATGGTCATATGGTATTCAACTATGGGGTACTGCATCTACCTCTAATATTGAAATAATCCAAAGATTTCAATCCAAAATGTTAAGGATTGCCACGAATGCACCATGGTTTTTAACTTATAACATAATACATCGAGATCTGGATCTACCCACAGTTAATGAAGAAATAGTGCTTAGAATCAAAGCCTACAAAGAGAGAATAGTTGAACATCCAAACAATTTGGCCAGCTGTCTAATGTCCAATAAATTCGGTAGTACGCAGACTAAATAAGAGAATACCTCAGCACACAGGGGCGACCTTAGCTATTGCGAGGCCCCGGTGTGGCAGATCTTTGCGAGGCCCCGGCCGGCATATCTTTGCGAGGAACTTGTTCTTTGTATAATTTATGTAAATTGTAAGCAAGTATTTTTGATGATAATTAACGAGAAATAAAATTTTATATTGGAAGTTTTATAAAAGTTAACAAACACAAAGACGACAAATATTAATGATGATAAACTAAGGTACATGAATACCTTAAAAGATATACGCAGTGATTCTAACGGGATTTCTATAGAGCGAGGCGTGAGAGTCAAATACATATATAGTAATGAATTTTTCTACTTGGGTTGTTGCGCGAGAATGCGATGCGTTGCTCTGCTGGCCACTCCCTAAGGTCGACTCTGTCAGCACTTATTAACCATCTAATCAGGATCTAGGATCTATTTAAATTGAAGGATGAGTCGATGGGCACATGCCGGGCAAAACACTTTATTATTTTGACATATCTAACACTGAATGTCCTCTAAATAGGACAGATAGTAATAACTTCTAGTAATCAAATTAAAAAATAGAAGATACGGCGTATTAAAAATATTGCAAATACAAATGTGTGGCTTTAGATAGAAACAAATTTTTGGTGCCATCTATATAAACTACGTTGTAATTAATTTTTTAGTTTTCCTTCCATTATATTACTCTAATGGCTCGCCTCTACAAATGCTATTTCTTTAAACAACATGGCAACTTGTTTTGATTTATATTTTTAAGATAACACGGTAAATTACATGCATTTCAAAATACACATTAAGATAATAAATAACAATAGAATTACGAAAGTAAATACATCGATAACATCGTCGTATCCAACCTGTTAAATAATTGGTTTTTGTTTTTAGTGATGTAATGTTTAAAAAGTTTATCGTTTGAAGGTTTTATTAAACCCTTGAGGGTAGTTTGGAGGTTCAAAAAAATTTCTATACATAATAAAATAGAAGTAAGTTTAACTTATTTTCCCTGTGCGGTGTGGGAGCGCTGGAAACGGAGCGGGAAGGGCGGGCGGAATGTCCTTCAAACTTATTTTGATTTTTTTTAAACATTTATGAAACTTGTCTGTGTTCTCAAAGTATGTCAACATCACATAACTTAGGTAACTCACTAATTAAACAAATTTAATACGAGTATGTAAAGTTTTAATTAGATTTTATTTAATGGAAGTAATTAACGATGCTGCTTATATCATTAAAAATTATTAATTAATACGGTAACGTGATTTAACGTAGCCTGCTCTGTCCATGACCTCGTACACGCAGAGTCCTCCGTCCAGGAATATTCACATGTACGAGCCGGTAGAGAACAAAGTGAAAAACGAATATTTGCATTCGTATTCGCATTCGCAATAGATTATGCGAATGTATTTGGTAACGAAAGGTGAAAGTTATTCGGTTTACAATATTTTTATTTTAGTTACTACTTGAACTTGCAATATAAAATAACAATTATATAATAACCAAAATAAACTTTCAACTTTTTAAACGCACATTGGAGCTAAGTAAATTATCGAATTTTTAATGGGCTTGTGTCCTCATTTTTTAGTTATCGATTTTTCAATTGATGATTGAAATTAATGTTAATAAATGTGTATTGGCGTGTTTCATTTTATTAAATATCTAAATGTTGACGGAGATATAGCAATTAAAAGTTTGAATTGTAGTTTTAGCGCTGGAAATGGTCGGCCATATTTGTATGACGTAAAATGCATTTTAACGTCAGTTATTTGTTGAGTAGGTCAGTGCTGTGGTAATGTTTTGTAGCTGTTGGTAGTCAAATAATCAAGTCAAGGCAAAGAATAATAAGTTTTTATTTTATTTAACCCTGCTGAGGCAGACATAATATTGAAATTTTATTGTTCCTTGAAATAGCTGTAAATAATATTTGATATTTTGATATATAAATACATATAGCTGAGATTTATGAGCTGTAAGGTTGGCAGTGGTTGTGATGTCACATGCATTTGGAATGTGCACAAAGATAAATCTCTTTAATAATTAAAGAGACAAAATGACTTTTTTAATTGTTAATATCTCTTAAATTAAGACATAGGACACATTAGGAAGCCCATTACACTAAACTGATTTAAATGATATCGTTATATTATTAAGTAAAACATTTAGTAATTAAATTGGAGGAAAGGAATATTAAACTTTAGGAATAAAAGTTTTATTGCCATATGCCAAGACTTGGCGCCATATTTAAAAAGCAGATATTCGCATTCGCGAATGTAAGAAATCAAACATTTGCTACATCCCTAATATATAGAATGTAATTTCATCTTTCTCAACTCAGGCGTGTATTGATAATCATTAAGATAGAACATTGCTCTCATGATGAAGTATGCTAACGAGAAATAACTCCAATACACTCTAACTCTACTAACAACATTCGCACATAGTCTGCTGTCGGACGTAGTCTGTACCAGTTGCTTTTTAAGTGTGAGAGTTAATTTTAGACGATTTATCAAAATGTATACGAAAAGCTTTTAATGCAGAAGGGAGCATAGTAAATAACTTAAAGCATTTTTTATCTTATAAAATATATATTATAGCAGGAGGAGTATTCCTTCTTTTTGCTTTTACTATAAACAAAGAATATAAACAGAGCAGAGCAACAGAACAGGGCAGAACATTTGCATAAGTCAACAGAGATACAATAAACATTATTTGTGTATTATAAATTCACAGAAAAAGATAACAAATATTTGTTTTGTGAAACAAAATGAAATCCAGGAAGAACCAATATTGTTTGATATAATTCGTAACATTAAATATAAACAGGGTCGTATTAAGGGTCTAGTTGGTTCTAGAAAAACTATGAATCAGGATCTATTTATACTTATTTATTTTTTGGTCCATTCCATTTGACAGGCCATAATAAATATAATATTCATTAAAAGAAAAAGTAGACGACACAGTGGGCGAGAGTGTTGACACTTGATACTGATCGTGTTGGAATTCTTAATAAAGTTGGATATATTGTCTTATAAAAAGACGAGTTAATTATTTATTATATAGTTAATCTGGCCGTGAATAAAGACGATTATTTTTTACATTTAGTTTGTAACATTAAAATCTATCACATCGTAAAGCTTCTCTTCTAATAACATCAATATGATACTTTAACAGCATTTATGAAAAATACAAATCTTCTTATTTTCTGGAAACTGATGACAAGAATTTAAAGCATTAAGTACAAGAGTAGCACAATGTCGAGACTGCCTACGCACGATGCGAGACTTGGAGCGTTTTTGGAACAAAGGCTGTACATTTGATTACAACAGCTTTTAACGCGTGATGATTAAGCAAATTTGTGAAATTAATCTACTAAGAGCTTTGTAACAATGAAATCGTTAAAGTATGTCAGAATCGTTAAAGTAGGTCAAGGTGAAAAGTATTTACATTAAAATGTGGTATTTATAAAAAGAAAACCTACAAACCTTATTCGAAGGAATTACATTCAACAACGTCTAAACGATATCATACTGTTTATATCATAATTGTATACTTTCCAAAGTACATAAGACTTTAAAAGACATGTTAAACAATCCGATTCAATACATCTCAAAGAGTCTTTCAACAAAAACTGTATTATAAAATTCGCACTATTTTGGAACTATCAACATACAACAGTTATTGCGATGACATTTGGCAAATATACTGGACTGCATTACTAACGTCAGAGTTTGTAGTTAGTGTTAACATAAAAATATTATCACTTTTTTCAAATGTATTGCTGCTGACTTAAGTGGTTATATACAGTCGGGAAGCCCAAAAAAGCGATTTGTTAAGAATTGTTCCTGAGAAGACTTTTAAATGTATTAATGTAAAAACTTGTACACATATTATGGTAACTTTTAACTGTATTTTAACATTTTTATATTTGTAAAAATAATAATTTTAAAGGAAAAAAAGAATCTTGCGGTGACCACGATATTTTTGGACTGAATCATTTAAAATGAAAAAACCAAACGGATTTCATTAAAGTAATAATGTTTCAATAATTTTATTTCACAAAATGGCAGCTTCTCAAAAAAAAAACCGGTTTTTGACCAATATTTTGGCTTTAAATTGTTCGTAAAAAAATATATATTTGTCAGTGAGAAAAAACCTTCGAATAATTACTAAAAAATATACTTAAGAAACTTGTGTTAAAATTTGAGACTGATCGGTTCAGCCGTTTCTGAGAAATCTTGGTCACCGATTTGAAAAACATAGTTTTCAGAAAACGCATTTAAAGTTTCAAAAACACTATATGTACATAGAATAAAAATGTTTTTTTTCAACTTACATAACTTGGAAAATAATCGCCGGATTGACTTGAAATTTTCTGTGTGTGTACTTAAATATATGTACATTACGGAAATGAGATAAAAATTTTTTTTTTTTTTAAATATTAACTTTTTGTTTATAAAATTAATTAATTTAAATTCAGGACGCACTTAACGAATTCAATAGCGTAATTGCTAAGTGGTGAAAGTGACTCAATTCAATATAAATATTGTCAAATATAGTAATTGACTTTTATAGAAAACTTAACCTATTTTTTTTTTAAATACAATCATCATTACCCCGTCCCTCTGCCCACCCCCTACACTCCCGCAAACACCGAACACCGAACACGATTGTATACGAATTTATTCGACGTGAGAGGACTCGAGTGAAGTGCTTAAAAACCGTCACACAAAAAAGAAGAAGTGAAAAAAATATTATCCGAGTGCTTTATCTCCCTCAGGCTGTGAAATGTCCATGGACAGGGGGTGGGTGGTGAAGGGATGGATGTGGGTAGCCCGTGAGCTCCAAGTGAACGATTTAACGCTCGAGGGTGACAGCAGAAGGGATGTTTTTTTATTCAGACCGCTAACTCCCAAACGACCGTGAGATTCGAACTCAGATACGCAATAATCTGACGGGTAATATGTTGTTGGGGGGTAGCGGGAAGGAGGGGACAAATAGATCATCGAATTATGAGTAGTACACTTACAGGAAATACATTAGCAGGGGGTTGGGATGATGTTGAAGTCGTTATAGGTAGATAAACATACAAAAGATAACGTACGATATATATGTGTAACAGCGTTTGCCCCGTCACAAAGTTATGTGTGCTTACCATAACATATTTAATAAAATATTGCGTAATAACATTTAAATCGATTTCTAAAGTAAAATATATTAATTGTAGTATTTAACAATTTCTGAATTACTTTAGTACCAGCCGCTCAGTGCTTCCGCGCCACACTTTTTTAATTCAATTATATTACTTTTCCATTATGGATATCCCGTGGTTCATAAGCAACAAATTCATCAACCATGACTTCGGCAATAAAACTGTGAAAGGAGAATTTAACATATTCAACAAAAGATACCAGCAGCGACTAAACAATCATCCAAACTATCTAGCTAATATATATATTAGGTTTACTTACTTTTTATGAACTCTAGCTATGTTTATCTTAAATCCAAATATCGTTTCGTCAACAGTTCTTTGGATTTTGATATTTGGTTTTAATATAAACATTATTTGAAACTCTACGTGCTTATGAACAAAGGTTGAGTTAATTAATATTTTTTTTAAAAGTTAATTTAAATACTACATCGCCAGTTTAAAGATTTAAACAAATTATAATAATATGCGTAGTGATTCTATTGATAAATCAATACTTAATCTAAATATCGTACCGGCCAGTTTGTCGCTTTAAAATCATTAAAAATCTACGTTTTAGTGTGAATATGAACCTTTACACTGGTTTCTAAATGCACTGTTACAATAGATTACACAACCTTTTATTAATATTTTTAGATTTGAAGTAAAAAAGAAGTAAGTAGATTTGAAACTAAAAAAAAAAAAAAAAACGATTACTATGTTATCTATTATGATGTAGGGACTTAAGTTCTTTCAAGAAAATACTCTTATCTTAGCATATTTTTGCAAATTTCCTCTCTTCCATATTTACCACATGGTGGAAAACGATTTTCCCCAAAATACAACACAACGAAATAGCTTTGTTTTAATAAGTTCGCCGTTATTCGTAACATGGATTAATAACGACCAGCTTTAACGGCAAACGGGGTGTAATTTAACTTAATTGATGCGCCGTTTTGTTAATAATGAACATTTCCTATATTCTGCTTCCGTTATAGAAAGGAATCTTACACCGTAATAAACAGCCCTGTAATTTTAAATTGAGCAGGACCCTATCACAACGGCGACGTCGGGGGCTTGGGGTGCTGCTATCTGGAATACCTTTAGCATGGAACCAGCAGAAGGGGTACCATGATGGGAATTTTGGGATCATGCTCGTTCGCTCGAAGTAATTCACTCTGTTTCACGCAAACAATATAAATGAAAATAACTAAACTGAACACAAATAGCTATCGCACGGAATAATTCATCGTAACGTAAACGTAAGCGTAATGTTTTAATTAGAATATTGTAAATTAGTTAATACAAATAGCAAACCCCTATTATAGGCAATGATGGCTTAGGAGGAGTATAAAGTATAATATTGATGCTTCATATAGCGTCTCCTACTTCTCCTATTGGACATCTAGTTGGAGAATATTAAAAACTTATCTATTTCTGAAGACTATAAAATCTGATTGACTTTATCAATAAAACTAATTTAATCTCTATATTTTAAATATACATACTCGTAATTATAAATCATATATTTATTAACTTAATGTCGTTAGACTTTACATCTTTCAATCTTACTTAAATCACGTAATTACATCTCATTGCCAACGTTAATCATAAAAATATTCTAACATTTTTAATAATTCCAACAGCAATGTTTGTTTTTTCTTGTTCCTATATTTTATTGCTCCTACTCCTCATTGTTTTTCTCCCTTTACTATTTCTTCTTGACTATCTTCCTTTAATATTTCTTTTTGACTCTATCTCCGCCATCCACCTCTTGTCTTCCTTATCTCCTCTCCTCTATTTTCTGAACTGACGTTCAACTGTTTCTACTCTACCTTTCCTCGCTTCTTCTCTCTATTTCCGCCATCCACCGCTTCCATTCACTGCCTTTTTCAATAATTGCACAATCTTCCTTTCACTTTTTACTCTTTTCTCACATGAATATTTAATGTGCTCCAGCGTTTCTATCTCTGTTCCGCAAACCCTGTTGCCTTATTCTTCGTTTCCCAATCTAAATCTTGCGATTTTTCTCACGTTTCTTGTGTCTTTTACTCTGGTATATATTCTGGTATCTCTCTCTCTCAAATCCCCTTGTATCTTTCATTATATTTGTTATTGTATATTTTCTCCATTCTTTCCTGTTGCTCTCCTCTTTCAAACTTGTGCCCTCTTTTCTCCTTCTCTCTGCCTCCTCTGTCGCCATTACGTTCCTTTCAAAGTACTTCTATCTCTCTTTCGTTTATAAATCATAGATTGTTTTTAGAGCTAATGATTATCAAATGTTGATGTACTCAAAAAAATATTAAAAAATGACACTCATCATTAATAGAAATAGATCTTATATAAACGAAGGCCACAGCAGATTAATCTTCTTACAGTTGTAGAATGGGTAGCAAACGGAAGAGAAGGGTTCACGCTACACTGTTGTCGCTTGTAAAGGTTTGCAGTATGCGTAGTTCGTCTGTAGTAGCATTAGCCTCGTTATCTTATAGCCCCCTCTAGTAGATCATGAATTTCCTATGTATACACAGTTTTTTTTATATATATATATATATATATATATATATATATATATATATATATATATATATATATATATATATATATAAATATATATATATGTGTGTGTGTGAGTGTATATATAAAATATTTACGGGTAAATAATTTTTTTCACAGTCTAAATTTTCTTCAATGAATCTTTTATAGTCTTTGTGATGAGAAATTGAGTCGGAACATGAAAAATCCATTTTTATGGATGGGTTCATCCATTCATAGAGCCATTCTGAGCCAGTGATGAATGGCATTGAAGTTCTTAGCTGAGGAATTAGATGAAAGGAATCTTAAGTGGCGAGAAGAAGTGTTAAAGTTGCCTAAAACTTTTAATGATGTCAAGTTATAACTACTGCAAATAGCATGGCCGCGGAATAAATATTACTTTTGTTATATTAATTAATTACGTGTTAATACTTTTGTGTTAACTAATTTCATCTTTATTTTGTCCAAACATTTTACTTTAGGAGGAAGTATTTGAGAAAATACTTATATCTGTAATTTTATGATCAATTTTTAATCAGACAATAACAATACCATGCTTTTGTTAATTTTATCGACGAATTGCCTTTATGTACATTGCGTCGTTAGACTGGTCGGTCAGTTAGTTGTAAAATCACCACCAAAGTGGTCCAGCACAGCCACCGCAATGATCTGCACGCATGAACTCGATTCCGCTTAATGGACTACAACAAAGTACACGTCGTTTAACAATGGGGGATCAACGGGGAGGGGTAGTTAGTCTTTAAAGGCCCAACACACGCTGAATATGTTGCTTTCCTCGTTTTAAGTGCTATGAACATAGTTGATGCTTGCTGAGAGCAAAAAAAGAAACTGCGATATCTGCAATCCCTATTTTCAGTGATTTAATAATAGTAAATAGTTTTATAATAAAACAAAATATTATTATATTAATTTTTGACACAAATATAAAAATGAGTATTATTATATCTCTTTAAAAATTATTTTAACTAACATGTGAAGTTCGCGATATTTGTTTGTTAAAGGGGAAGGGGTGGGGGAAGAAGGGGGGAGGTGTAGAATATGGTCAAATCGATACAAAAAAAGCATATTTTCGATAATGTTTTTTGATGACACAGATAATATATAATTATTTCTATGACTACTATATGATAAAATAACATTTGAAGAATACTTTGTTCATAAATAAATAACAAGAAATGAGGCATTGACAGCGAATCTCCGCAGACGTCACAAAAAAAAGTAACATTGCGGTGCCACTCATAACTCATCACTGGATTTTCAGAAATCGAAAAACCAAAATGATTTCATTAGTTGTTAAGTTTCTGCAGGTAACCCTGTCGAGTTTTTATTTATTTTTTTATTGATTTTTCAAATTTTCACAACACTTAGAAGTCAAAAATCCGATTTTTCATGAAAGAATCAGAAACTTCAACATCAGAAACAAAAAATTAACAAAATCGACAGCGTTACCTCGGCATTTATGTAAGGAAAGAGTGCGCAAAATTTCAAAAGGATCGGTCCAATAGATTTTGAGCTAGAGAGAGCACCGACTCTGAAAAGCTAAGTGTTGGAAAAACGCATTTAAAAGTTTCAAAGAAAGACGAAACCAGACCAGAGAGGTGAAGATTTAAATTCTATATCTCCGACAGTTTTACTTCAATTGATTTCAAATTTTCATACAATAAACTTAATATATTCTACATTAATATAAATAAATAAAAAAAAATTGAAACCTTACCCCCCCTTAAGTGATGTTGGTCACGAATGTTCCAGGTGTGTATGGAGCCTTTAAGGGAGACTACACACATTTAAAAAATAATAATACAAAATTAAATTAAGGAAAAAAACTTCGGAACAGAGTATAGGTACAGTGGAATAGGGCCGTCAATTAAATATTTATCTGATCTACCAAATTATACAACATCGTAGATATCCCTATTTTATAAAATTTTATTCGTGAAGCAATTTAAAAAACATTAAACGTTTTCTTCGATTTGGTATCGGTCGAATGAAGCTCAATAGACTTCCTACGTAGAATCTTAATAGCTTTCTGTATTCTACACCATGTGTTGTAGACCTAAAGACTTTCTCATGTCCAGCTTCTTTTCCCTCTCTTACGCCTCGCAGCACAACAACGTGTCCTACAATGTATCCCATACGATGTTTAACGTGCTGTTTTATTTTCTAGTCTTATCAACAGCATATGTTTGCAATTACACTGCACTTTTGTTTCTGTTTTATTCTACAACATTTAATTTTTTTTTTTTTATATATTTCTTTAATAACTCATTATAAAACTCTTACAAAAACCAATTCATAAACAAACAATTCATTAATTACAAACTAATTAATAATTTAAAAATAATAACCTTAATAATTTTTTAACTTTTTTATAAAATTTTTTTTAAATTTCTTGGGGGGCCCAAATGATAGGTAAAGTTTTTACATAAAAGGAACAAAGACGCTCGCATTGAAATAAAATAATTATATATTGATTATACGTTATTACTTACAATGAATACTCCTAGGAACTAAGCTAGCCAAACAATTCAAATGAAATATACACTTTTCTTGCTTTTTGTTCAGCGAACTTATTTATTAAATCATTCATAGCTGAAGACGATTTTAGTTTTTCTAAATTTTTTGCCTCTATAGACAATAGTGATAAGTCTGATAGCCTTTCCTGTCCCAAAAGGACTTCTTAGATAATTTTTTATCAGTTTTAATTTTGAAAAACTTATTTCGGCTGTTGCAGTTGTAACCGGAAAAGTCAACAATAGAAAGCATGCCTTTATTACCTCCGGAAAAGTGGATGCAAGGCTATTGAATTTTATCTGCAATAATTCCATAAGTTCCTTAATGGAATGTATTTTCTGAATTTCAGATTAAAGCATATTTTCAAAGCAATTAATTGTTCATAAAGATCAACAGACATGTTGTTTTATTGTAGAAGTTTAATTTGATAAAAAATACCTTCGCTGAACTTGGTAGATTAGGATTTTAGTAAAAAGTACTTGGTTTTATTTTTTAATGCTTTTATAATACACGCACAATTGAATACATATAACAATACAATATAATTGATTCAATTTGCCCTTGTTGCTAGCTTGAGAGCTGTTAATAGAGTGATTAAAAACCAAAGGAACAAATCGAAATTACATTAAATAACAAAGAATATAATATTAGCACAAAAGAAATGTACAAATAATCAAAATAGCATAATATCTCTTTTAAACTAAAAAATACAAAAATACATTACATTAAAAGGGGGAATTTGCTTTACCATAACTCCCGGGTTGGAATTCCATGGGAATTTCTAAATTTCTTAATATCCATGTTAAGGTAAATTACAAAAATGCTCCCTTAATTTGAGATGAGAAAGTCTGGACGGCTGCAACACACTGCTGTTGATCTGGTCCAGTCAAGATTTTCGTATACAACATACGCTGCAATTAAGTGGTGATGAATCTTCTTTTATCAATCCTTGCCAATTAAACGTCGATTGAAGCTACGTAGAAGTTTTTAGTCTAGCTCTGGGCGGACGAATTTTCACTGCAGTCTTCGGTAGACTACAATTAAGGCGAGGCGGCTGGATCATATCTCTACTACTTGAATGAAGATTCTGGGCAATAGTTGGTATAGGGTTCAATGAAATAGTGACCTGAGTATATAGGTTGGAAATTGGAAAGACTTTTGGACATGGTATAAAAAGTTTGGAACTCAAATTCATTTTGGTTAACGCATGATCAGAAGCTAAATGTGAATACTTTAATGTTTCACCAATATGCTTAAAGTATGTGATATTTTTATTGTGGGGGCTAAACGAGGAATTAAATATATTAAGTTTTGATGTAGCTTTGGCGCTGATATAATTCTTTAATATTTTGGCTTTGTCAGACATAAATAGATTATTGAAGTTGTAATCTACAAAAAATGATTTAGATAAAGTATGATTTTTAAGGTCATTCGTAAGTAGTGGGGATTCATTTAATATTGGTGAAGGTTCCTTGAATGGTATGGTAAAGATTTTTAGGTTGTTGTTTGATTCCACGGTTGTGACTGGGGTGGATTGCAAATATGAGGATTGTAAATGATGAGGGATGACTGGAGGCTTCTTATCATATTTATTTAATAGAAGTTGCCACGCTGTTTTATAATTTTCGGGCATTACTTCTAAAGACGTGATAATGTCTAGGGCATCATCCGATAATAAATCTATTAGGTGACAAAATTTAATGGCACAGTCATAGCTTTCTTTGGAATGTACTAATTTAGTAAACAAAGATTTGAATTGCGGCCATTCGGCAATATCTCCACTAAAGATTTTAATGTTAGTTTGGCATAAATTGTCTAAATTATTTTGTCCATCACAAATTGATAAATTAATTTCTTTATTGGATTCTTCTGAATACTCAATAGCTTCGCTCATTAACGCCATAAGTTTAATGTATTTTATTATAAACTCTTTGACCTCAGCATCTATCTGACTTATTTCTGGGTCGTCTTCAGAAGTGTATAAAAATTGTCTGTCTAAGGCGATTTCTTCAAATTGAGCTAAAAGCGGAGTGACTAAGGAATGTCGGAATTTGACTTCGTTTAACTGATATGTGGTTGGATCATATGAAATAATTGATTGAGATTGCTGAATATAAATGTCTAGTTTCTTCATTAGGGATGCGCTTTGAAATTTCAATCTCTTAGCCAGTGACATTGTAAAACGGGTAAACATAAATTATCTTAAACAAACTATTGTAAAATATGGAAATAAAATTTGAAAGATAATTTTATAATTTGCTACAATGGAAATATTCAAAACGAATAATAATTTGTACAAAAGATATGAAAACAAATAGCGCTGAAATGAAGGAAACAACAATTCTTTACAAACAGAAATTTAAACAAAAGATTGAATATAAATTCCTAATAAAACGTTGCATGAAGGTCACATAAACTATGATGGTTGTATCTGAATTAGAAACTAGTAATTTTATAATCAACAATAAATCTAATTATCAAAAATGAATATTATTCTCGGCAATAATAATAATTGAAAGTGCTGTATGACTGTGAATTATTTATGACAATTTGCTTAATAATTAAAGGTACAAATTCGATCAGGAAGGAACTGTTATTTGGCAATAATAAATGTCTGCATGGATTGGTTTTTGAAAAGAGTTTCAAACCATGTGCAATTTTAAATAAGGAAATTTTGACAACGCTTTTCCAATATAAAATAAACGTGACCTTTGGTCTGGCTGCGGAGATTGAATTAATTATAAATTGCTCATAGATTCTAAGTACGACCTTATATCTATTTTCACAATTTTAAATACTTAAGGGATTCGTTTGATAGGCATTCAAACCAACGGTAAAGGTAATTTTGGACAAAATGTTTGATAAGTTAAAATAATGTGACCAATTTGGTCTGGCCATGGGGATTGATTATTTTTAAAAATTTATAATAGATTAAACGTATGACTTTAGATCTATTTTAACATTAGGATTAATACTTGAGGATTGGTTTGATAGGCGTTCAAACCAACGGTAAAGGAAAATTTTGACAAAATGTTTGTCAAGTTAAATAATGTGACCAATTTGGTCTGGCCACATGGGTTGATTATTTCTAAATTGCTCTTAGATTCTAGGTACGACCTTATATCTATTTGCACAATTATAAATACTTAGGGATTGGTTTGATAGGGGTTCAAAACCAACGGAAATTATACAATATGGAAATTCTTGACAAATCGTTTGTCAAGAAAAAATAGGTGTGATCAATTTGGTTTGGTCACAATGGTTGACTCATCTTAACAAATACGTACGACGTAAAACTCATCAAAACCAATTAATGGAAAATTCCAAAAACAACATAAATGGTACAATTTATAAGGATAAAGTGATATAGAATAAATATAAAGGAAGCATATAAAGGAAAATTCCAGGTCACTTACTTATTTGAACGCTCGATCCATGATGAGACTTCCTCGTGGTGATAGTAGAACGCTGGATGCGGATGTAAGGCCACGATGTAGCTTGCTTGTATGGATGATGTTTTCCAAGTTCTTGAAGATAATTTTCTTTCGAATAACTCAGTGGAAATTCTCCGTTTGTAAGACGTTGAATTAATTCGACGCTCGAAGGACCATGTTTTGTTGTAAAAGTTTAATTTGATAAAAAATACCTTCGCTGAACTTGGTAGATTAGGATTTTAGTAAAAAGTACTTGGTTTTATTTTTTAATGCTTTTATAATACACGCACAATTGAATACATATAACAATACAATATAATTGATTCAATTTGCCCTTGTTGCTGGCTTGAGAGCTGTTAATAGAGTGATTAAAAACCAAAGGAACAAATCGAAATTACATTAAATAACAAAGAATATAATATTAGCACAAAAGAAATGTACAAATAATCAAAATAGCATAATATCTCTTTTAAACTAAAAAATACAAAAATACATTACATTAAAAGGGGGAATTTGCTTTACCACATGTCTTTACTGTATTTAGCAGACATACCGACATACTTTTTTATTATTTCGTTTGAAAATGATAAGAGTTTCTCCGGTTGTAACTCTTCGAACATATTACTTAAATTCCTTTTTTTGACTTTCGTAATTTTTGAAGTGAAAACATCTTTAGGCACATTGGGCTCTAAGAGTTTAAGTGAGATTGTGGACAACATTTCACGAATTTTTGCTTATACACGTTTGGCGCCCCTGTAGTCCGGGCCCCGTATCGTTGAACGACTCATACGGCGATTGCTACGCCTCTGCTTAAATGCGTTTGCTGTGTGCGACAGGGTTAATATGGTTATACGAAAACGGTTGCACAAACTGGCCCTTGTTGGCTGTTATATAAAGCTATACAAATTGCCATTGTTATAAAAATATCCATAACAGCATTTTATTATTCGGGAGTGCCACTTGACATGGCGATGGAGTGGGGATGGCCAGTGTCGCGCAGTGTCATCGCACGATATTCGCTAGACCGTCGTGCGATACTTTATCGCGTGATTTATATCATTGTGTTATTATGAAACAGGGTGTAATTTAAGGGTGGAACTATTTATTATACGAGTACGAGTATATCACTTTTTTCTCACAATATATTTTCAGTAATTTGTAAAGCTTACAAGTAAAGATGCATACACAATGGAGACAACACTGCACTTTTTATTAATAAAGTTAGTTTAAGTTAGTACGATAATAACAATAACAATAATACGCCTGTTTAACTTTACTATCAAAGTAGAATATGCGAGTATATAAACTTAATTTAAATTTTTTCTCTGTAGTTTTGTTTTTTGCTTGTATTATTTGTTACTTAAGTAGTTTCTTTTACCGTAGACAAGAGCTTTTGTCTCTGCTAAATAACAGTGAAATAAGATGATACTTATTCTTCAAGTAATTTCAACAATTCCTTTTTCTTGGCTCGACAACTGTAAATAAAGCTAAAGTTCTCTTGTTTTTGAACTATTCGAAGAAGTGTACACTTCAGAAGTTGAACTGGCCAACCGCGGTAAAATACAAACTCATAAATGGTGTATCTCACGAACTCTTTAAGATCTTGGTGGAGTTCCAGAAATTATAAATACAGTTTTATGTATTTGATCTTTATTATACTCGTATTTAACAAAAAAAGATCAAAAAGAAAACATTATTTTCTTTAATTAGAAATATAATACAGAACATATCTCTATAACTTATTAAAATCAAAAGAATCTTTAGAATCGTAGAAAAAGCGTAATTAAGCAAAATTGAAACATATTATGTTTTATAAGTTATTTTTTTGTAATAATATGCCACATTACAATCGGTTACAATAAGTACCTGTGCTAAAAATGAAAATTAACCTAGATAGCAAATAGTCGTCCAGTGACGGGTATATCTATGAATGACAATTAAAAACGTTGTTCTAGCTTTAACACACTATGTCTTTTTAGTCTTTTAAAGTCAGACGTATGTTTATCTAGTAAATTCACAGCTAGATAGTTTGGATAGTCTGAATTTATTAATTTCTTCTTTCACAGTTTTATGCCAAAGCCATTGTTTATGTATTTGTTGCTTATGAACCACGGGATATCCATAATGGTTCCCGTCCTTGACTGAAATCTTTCTAATATTTCTATGTTTGAAACACTAGATGTTCCCCAGAATTCAATGCCGTAAGTCCAGACAGGTTTTCGTTTAGTGTTTTCCGGGTTAACTGGTATACCAAAGCAGAATTAAAAACTCTCAAAATATTTCACACGTTGAGTTTTTGATATTCACATTTTTACAGCCGGCATATAACATGAAAACTTTATGAATTAATTACACCCTCCTAAAATATCATCAATTAACGCATAAATTTTCCAGTAGCTATCCTCGTATTTATTTAATTACTTTTATGAAACATTTAACTCTCATACTCAGACAATATTTAATTGTAATTAAACATATCCCCCCTTTGTTCCCAGTCTGATCCCATTCGCATGCAGTGCTGCCACATGAAGCTGTATAATTAATCTGTATCTTCTTGTGTATAGAGCATCAGCATCAGCAACAGCACATCTGGCAATTTATCATGCTTAGATAGAGATGATTAAACAAAAACATTTCTCTTAAATTACTATGCCAAACGCAAGGAGAGTCAAATCATGAAATTTGTTTATTTTGAGGAAAACTACTAACGAAATGGGCGAACGAAAATATACGAATTTTATGAGTTTGAAACTCTCGCAGTTCTATGATTTAACTTCACAAATTGAAATTCTTAAGGGAAATGTAGATTATATGCATGCTTAAAGATAACTTGACGTTCTTAAAAGAGTCAGGGTCGAATTAATTTGACTGTAATTCTAACGTTTTAGAGAATTAGAGATATCAATATAAAAATGTTTAGAGATTTATGAAATAAATAATCATTTAGAATGATAATGAGAATCTGAGGTGCCAAAATTATCTTTGTATTTTATCATCAGGGTGTCCTCAGGTTAGTTGTGTCTAAAAATAATTTTTCAATGCCTCTATTTTAATAATCAATAAACTGCACATTCTTTTCATAAATCCGATACTGGTAATTACGTGGATATTTAAAATAATTATAATTTGAATAATTGCAACTGAGTCTCATATTATGCGAATGCATAATATAATATTTAAATACAGTTGTCAAAGAAATTAACATACCATTTCCAAGTATAATTAAAAGTTCAATGCATACTTTATTGCAAAGGTAAGGAACAAAAAATCTGTGAAATTCATTAACTAATCAGAAACTTTTCTTATTAAAGTTAAGGGCATTCCAAGAAAAAAAAAACTTTTTGAACATTTCAAAACTACGGTCGTGTCTTTGAGAGGAAGTCCACGAAATCAAGTCGCATTCATAGTTAATGAAAAACGAATCTGTCCTAAACAGGTAGAAGAACGAGTAGGGGTTATAGAACTTAGCGAAATATCTCGGGTATGCATTATCTAATTATTAGCAGTGCTGTCTCATGCAGTGGTCACTTTGACAATGGGCTTGTGGACTCATTTTCTAGAGATCGATTTCTTAATAGTTGATGGAATAGAATTGATTTATTAAATATCTAATTGAAATTTGAATAGCGCTAGAAATGTCGGCCATATTTATGACGTAACATGTCGCACTATTAAGGGATAGGTCAGTTATTTGTTATATGTATAAGAGTTCTATGTTAAGTATGCTATCTCTTTTACGCTCTGTTGTATAAAAGAGATGGCGATATATTGGACATAACGTTATATATATTGCAATGTTGTATATCGTTGAATCCCTTTAATAATTAAAAGGACAAAATGACTTTTTTATTGTTAATATCTCCTAACATATAAGGGGTTATTAAAAAATAATTGAACATTTGAGGTTCTAGTAACCCACTTTATCAATATATAGTACACTTTTATAGAAATTAAGTCATGGTTCACAAGGTCATTGAGAGAAAATATATACTTTCAAGGTTAAGACACACTGAAAGCGTATTCGGCGGCTTGGTTGAGCGAGTAGAACTCTCAATTCGCCGACTACTGTGTTCTTTGCATGTGTTGTGTCAAAATTCGCTGAAATACGCTTGCAGTGTGCGACAGGCTTAAGGCTGCACTGCGAAAAAGAATAGCACGGAAATACATTAACATATTTTCCAACATTCTAAATTTGTGTGTGTTCTCCGTGCGAACATAAGGACCAATATTTCTACCTACGCCGCTGATCCCACGCAAATACATTGTACATAAATAAAAGCTTATTTTCTTTGCTTGTTTTTAATTCATTAAGTCCTTTGTACCGTTTAAATTACAAGCTTATTATTGCAAACAGATTGTTTTTTAATTTTTATATTGGTATAATGTAAAAATGTTTTATATGTTAGTCCCATTATGAATATCCTGCAGCTCATAATTTAATTTTAATTACAAAACATAATCCTTGTTTTCCTTTGATGTAGCCAGTCTAACGGAAGCTAACGAATAAAAAGAACACAATTAGCTTACAATGTAACTAATTAATTTTTATTATGAAACATTTTCCAACCGTTTTTACATGCACCCACTCATACTACTCTCCCACTTATTTACCCTACTTTAGAGCGCTAGTGTATAATTAGGGTTGTTCTAAATTTAAAAATATTGTTTGTAGTTTGCTCAAAGAAATTTTATTTCGTTTTTACATGATGATTTTTCGTTTGTGGAATACTTAATATATATTTTCCTGCGGCTACATTAAGATCAATAATCCAAAGTGGGTGTTTATAGGTTAAGAATAACGTTTACTAACAAATCTTGATATTATTGAGAATTTTAGAATCATAGATAATTAATAACAAAGTTAGAATTTTAAGTTTCAGGCTCACCTCCTATTTGAAGCATGTAAAACTTTCTATCCGCCATACTATTATATCATACACAAAAAATCTTTCAAAAGAAAAATGGTTTTTAATCAAATTAAAAATAAAAATAGCACTTCACCGTTTTGTATTCAATAATAATTAAAAATATCGTCTTTTTAAATTCCAACACGTATGTAAGGGTATTCGCATGGAGAAGTTTTGAATGTCTGACAATAGTAAATGTGACTTTATTAAACCACGCTGGAACGTCTTTAGTGTATCAAATTTATGGTTATGGCTTGAACTTCTCATTAAAGGGGTCCAAATTAATCGTTTATGAACTTATTGCTGCAGTTGTTTTCCTAAACTTAAGAAACATACTTTTGTAACTAGATAGAATGAAGTAAAATTCAATGTAGAGAAACAAACATTTTTCAAATTATTTCGTTCAAAGGTCTGCATACCGTTGGGAGGTCATTGTACACAACACATTGATAATAAAAATAATTTACAATTACCAAATGATCCAGTATCCAACATCGGATTCTATTCTGAAGCAAGTAGATATGAGTAGAGACTTACCTGAAAACAAAAGAAAAAGAATTAGTAAAATAAATCACAAAGAATAGCTTAAAGAAAATCATATAAATGTATAGGAAAATTATATTTTAAATTTAGATTTTTTACAACTAATGTATTTAATTGGTTTCTATGATCAGAGCCCCTTTTTCGACAAAGAAGCTGAACTGCTTTACAGCTGTAAATATACATATCTTACTAAATATAAGATCTTTCAACAAGAGCTGTCATATAACCGTCATTGCGGTGATATTTGACAGATGTTGTGGCACCCATGACCACATAATACAAGCTTTCCTGCAACTTAGCGTATTACTGCAATCAAAACTATGTCGTTTGGATATGCAAACTTTCTTTTCTCTCTTCCTTCGAATAATAGAGCTTTGCTAGAGTGCGCTTGCGCTCAGGTTTCCACTGGATTTGACAACCCCATTTTTACAAAGTTATTTAAACGCTCTTATTTAAGCTCGAAAATTTAAAATATTTTGAGGATTGTTTTTTTATAATAAAAACAATGAAAAACGAAGTTTTAACTTTTAGGCTTATTATTACACTTATTTTACATACAAAAAAATCTTTTTTGAAATTGTAAAATATTGCAGACCCTGGCAAAAAATTGGACCTGGACGGTCTTGCCGATTTTATCGCTTCTATTTATTGGAAAAATAAGAACCAAGAAAATTATTAATTAGTATGAGTACAGTTATAGTCAGGACTAGAAAAAGAAAAGTGAAAATTGACAAAGTGGCGCGCTTTTGAAATTGAAATTCTAAAAACTGGATTTTTTGTACTAGTTATTTAATGAAAAAAATACAAACTAATTAAAATAAAAAAATGATTCTAGTTTCAACGATAGCTATTGATGTTGTGAATAACATATCAAAATTTCAGACGATTCGGTTGTATAATTTTTTTTCTACAACACCATGCCGAAAAGAGTAGTTTTGAGATTAAAGTTTTAAGTATGGATATTGCTATATGGTATATGCTGTATATAAACGACTTTAGAAACGAAAATATCTTTACAAAAATTTAACAGTATATTCTCAAAAGATTATACTTTCAAAATATCAAAAAAAAGTCCTTAAAAAGGGGATTCGATCTGTATCAGAGGTGATCCTCTAATTGGAGTATTATTACATACATAATGATACAAACTAAGTTAGGAATATACAAAAAACTCATTTCATTTTATAATTCAAGAGTTTACTTGAAAGTAGTACAGTCTCATTAAAAATACGACTTACTTTTAAAAGAATAAAATAATAAAAATAATTTCAGAACAAAATAAAAACAATATTTCAATTCTTTTTAAAATGTAATAGTTTAGAATTTTCTTAAAGATAGAAAAAGTTATAATAACAAGATAAGTTTCCATAAATAAAAATAAATGTATCAAACAATGAATACAAAAATATTACGTAAAGTTGTTATGTTAGAAACTGAAAAAGATTTCCTTTGTGACGTCACGTTGGAGAAATGGGGTCTTATAATGTCAGTAACAGGTCAAATATTGTAGAAGAAAGAACAACGCAGTCATAAAATAATAACGGTTTTCAAAGAGAAAATAAAGCTTTTATTTTACTTATAAAGCAGTTAGTTTACTGTTGATAATCGCAGCCAAAAGTATAGTCCGGTAGTAAGCACAAAAAGTGGCGAAGTATTTAACATTTTGTGAAGGCATGTAAGCTATTAAACATGTAACACACAATTAGGGCGCCAAGATAAGCAACGCCAGTTTAGGCTTCATATTTACAAATTATTATTTTCAGTACTTCATTTATACCATCGTTTACTTCACAGCAGTCGAAGCCTGTCGGAGACATTATGCCGTTACCAAACTATGCCACGAACCAACGTTGGACGCATCCTGTGGTCGATGCTCGAACTAAGTGTGTCCAATGTCACGTGTCCAACGTTCACGTTGTAAGAAGTTCGGACTGTTATCGGTCTTTTGACACGCGTCAAAATGAATTTTTCTACAACCACCACACACTTGATACACATGTCATGCACTGCTGCACGAATTGTCCAACAAACGAAGGTTTTATACTTGAAAGTTTTTGTTAAACAGTGTCAGTGTCAATAATCTCAACAAATTAATAAAATGAATAAATCATTCGGATAAAACATTCATTCCACCGTGTAGTAGGAAACTTGCCATGTCAATCTTCCAATATTTGACTTACACGTTTGGTGCTGGCTTTAGGACAATTTCTTCTTTTGCAAAGTAACCCAGATTTTAACCAATTTTTCTTACTAACTTAAAAATGTTTATGGTGTACCCAAAGCTTTCCAAAGGCCGTTACTTTATCATTCTAGTTTGAGTGAGACGGAGAGAGTCGTTTTACGAAGTGTGAGCGAGACAAATAGTTTTATTAAGAAGTTTTATAATTTAATTAACTTAACTTATATTGATATCATACTCGTACTCAAATCTTTCTCATATTCTTTAAAAGGTGGTTTTATGAGCGAGAGCATTGGTACTTGACGCTGACTGTTTTTTTTTAGCTTTAATACCCGAATCAGAATTATAATTTCTGAATTTGGTTGTTATTAAGTTAAAATAATTATGTAGTTACATAATCATAAACTTATTAGGCAGCGGTGGAGTTTGCATGAATGAGGCCACAACACGAATATTGCCAATATAATAAAATATTAGCGGTGATAGTATTCAGCATCGGAAATAAGCAAACGCTAATTAAATTAAGTAAAATAAAGAGGACGAAAATATATTCAGTTTTTTTTATATTTATAGTTAGAATATAGTACGTAGTTTATATAAACCTCACTATACTTTTAACTACGATATAACAAAAACTCTTACCATATAATATTTTAGATATCATGACTACATGTATTATAACGTGGAGAAATAATTCTATAATAACACACGCCTACCACTATGCAACCATGCATATCATGCATATTATATTAGGTTTCGACTGCAAGCATTGATTTCCCAGGCTGCTTTGTCAACGTCAAGGAAATAAAACACAGTGATATTTAAAAAGAAAGAACTTTTCATGATTTAAAATAACATCCCCATGTCATGCAAATGTCGTTGACTTGTTCTAGAAAACAATATCGATTTGTTATTAAAGGAAAACCATAACAAACCATCTACAATAAGTATATTGGGGTATTTCGTACTACAGGGAAGAGGTACTCTTTAATAACCATCCCTTAGGATGTTTAAATGTATTATTTATAATAATAGCTTATTAGTTTTAAAGAGTTTTATTATACGAGTATATGGTGTAATGGAGTCTTATTACATATAGTTATTGAAACAGAAGACATCCTGTTCCAGCTATAAAATAGATACTCCAAAAATACATCTCAAAGACAGGGAAGGCAAACTGTGAAACGACCCAACCACTTCAGCAGCGAATTTATGTACTTGTATTTTTTTTAAATTTTATTTCTTTTAATGTTTTTGCCATTTACTACACTCTTATGCCTTAACTCATTTATTTACATGTCATTGTGCTTAATTTAATATTGATTCTTATTAAATCTAAACATTCTCCCTTCTTCCAAATGAAAAAAAGAAAAATTATCTTTATAAAATTAAAAATAAAACTACTACTGCTACAGCTTCGTTCCTCCTGTTACTCTCCCTCCTGTTTCTACTCTGCCATTCCTTCTCTTTCCTCGTTCCTTTTCTCTATCTCCGCCATCCACCTCTTCTCTTCACTGCCTCCCTTTAATAACTGCCCAATATTCATTTCGCTTATTACCTTTTTCTCACATAAAAACTTAATGTGTTTCAATGTTTCTATCTCCGTTCCGCACACCCTGCACATCCTTTTCTCGATATTTGCCCAGTATCTGTTTCCTTTCTCCTCGTTTCCCAATCTAAATCTGGCAATCCTTCTCATGTTTTTTGTCTTTTTCTTTTAAGTATTGTGGTATCTTTCTCTCAAAATCCTTTTATATCTTTGGTTGTAATTGCTCTTCTCAATTTTTTTCATTCTTTCCTGTTTTTGTATCTTTCTATCTCTTAGCTCCTCTTCCGCATTTGTGCCTTCTTCTCTTCTTCTCTCTGCCTCCTCTGTCACTATTCCATTCCTTTCGTAATACTCCTTTCTCTTTTTCGGGCCTCCTCCCTATTTTTCTTAAGATTTGGCCAGCGTTACTCATTTTCTCCTCGAACTTGATTGCTGTTCTTCCTGCTTCTATTCTTTTTTTTTCCCTTTTCAATTACTCCATTATCATGTATTCTGACGTGCACCTGTACACCCCCCAAAAATATATACTTGTATTGTATTTTTATTGTTTCTGACTTTGCGGTATTACAACAACATTTATATTTTACATTACCTATACGAATTTTGATCATTTTGTTAAATTCTCCTCTTCCTTTTCAAAGTTCGTCTTCCTTGTTATCTACCTTTACTACCTCCTCCTTACTTCTACCAACTATCTTTCATACTTTCTACTATACTCTTGTAACTCCTCAGTTGCAGTTCCTTACGACTCCCTCAGCTTACAATGTTTTTCCTCCTCCTCTCTTCTCTTTCTCGCTACCTCCGTCATACATTCTCTTCGTTGCAATATTTGCTACATTTGTAGTTTCTAGGTGTTACACTGTTATGTTCGAAATATTTTGGTTAGTTGCAACAAACGATAAACTTAACAGCTAATCTTATTTGGAAACCGTTTTCCGTTCCTGATTCAAATTTATTATTAAGAATATGTAACATTAGGTTGTTGGCAACCACTATGCAAAGTGTTCTCCTCCGAGTCAGCTTTACTCAGCATATTGACACAAAGATGATGATAAGATCTTTACATAGTGCTCAGAGCATCCCAACTCGTGGGTTGCTAGTCTCGAGTCCCGAGTCCCGAATCCCGAGTGGAGCCCCACCGAAGGTAAATTATTCCGTAATCTGACATGCTAGTATCTTTTTAAACTCATTGAACCTTAATATAATGTAATTTGTTCCGGTACGGTGACATGTTGATTCGCAACGTGACCTACTTGTGCTCCTAGTATGATTTCACTCAGATGCTTGTGTAACAGAATAATACATAGAATAAATCGAAAATGCTTTGACAGAACTATCAATAGAATGCTTAGGATAAATTTGAATAGAGTCTTTTCATTGTAAATACATTCTTGCTTTTCATTTTTCATTCAACCTTCTTGCCATGTTTACATGTAAATTAAAAATTAGTATATAAATTACATATAGATAAAGCTTAATATATATATGTATTGCCGCTTCGGTGACTTCTGCGTATGATGTGTGATTGTGTCCTCAGTTTTTAGTGATCGATTTTTCAATTGTTGATTGAAATTGATGTTAATAAATGTGTATTGGCGTGTCTATTTTATTAAATATCTAAATGTTAACAGAGATATAGCAATTAAAAATTTGAATTTTAGTTTTAGCGCTAGAAATGGTCGGCCATTTGTATGACGTGAAATGCATTTTATACGTCAGTTATTTGTTGAGTTGGTCAGTGCTGTGGTAATGTTTTGTAGCTGTTGGTAGTCGAAATAATCAAATCAAGTTTTTGTTTTATTAAACCTTGTTACGGCAGATATAATATTAAAATTTGATTGTTCCTTGAAATAGCTGTAAATAACATTTGATATTTTGATATATAAATACATATAGGAAAGATTTATGAGCTGTAAGGTTGGTAACCTGTAAACTTGTCAGAGTTCTGTCAAGAATATATCCCTTTTACGCTCTGTTGTATAAAAGGGATAGCAACATAGCGGTTGTGATGTTACATGCATTTGGAATGTTGTACAAAGTTGAATCCCTTTAATAATTAAAGAAACAAAATGACTTTTTTAATTGTTAATATCTTCTAACATATAAGGAGTTATAAAAAAATAATTGAACATTTGAGGTTCTAGTAACACACTTTATCAATATATAGTACAGTTTTATAGAAATTAAGTTATGTTTCACAAGTCCATTATTTGGGGAGCTCATTTAATATGAGGGGGGGGGAGGCGATGGTATTAAATAGTTAACTAATACTTTATGGAATGTCACCTATCAAAATAAACAACACCGAACTTTATAATTATGACACATCGTCCCCATGTTTGTCATCAAGCCACCAAAGTTATTCTCGCGATCCTTTGCTCATTGCTCTTCGTGTTCTATCAGTCTGAAGCTAACTTCTCAGCAGCTACTGGATTCTTAACTAAAGTCTAAATTATACAAAGAAAAGTTGCGGCCAAATTACTAACTATTATTTGATGCAGGTTTTTAAGCAGAGAATCAAAAATTTACTTGCAAATACTCGTACTAATTTATACAATTAAATAAATAAGAATAAGTAAGATTAAAATAAATTTAAAAAACGGCGAAAAACTGATGTCAATAAATAGCGCAGAACCTATACGATTGACGGTGCTACAGAAGTGTGTATGCGCCAGACGATAGCAACCGACAGCTGTTTTTCATGAAGCCTTCTCTTTCGAATGTAGTGCCTTTCGCTTCTGTAGACAAATCAGTATAGCCCTAGCTTTTGCTCACATTAGAGTTGTTTTCTTATTTCGCCGGAAAAATGTTAAGTGTAACAATAGAGCAACGAATTGTTGTGATATTTCACATGAAACTTGAAAAACCGCTCATAAAATGTTTGTACTGTAATAGTTTGTAATACTGTACTGTAAATGTTTGTTTGTACTTGTAATATTTGAGTCCGTGTCTTGCAGAAGAAGACTTCCAGCACTGTTTAAGGGATGGCGATCTGAGATCGATTAATCGAAGAATCGATTTTTTTAATCGACTTTAAACAATGGATCGAGCTCGTGAATCAATCTCAAACACTCGAAAATCGATATTCGTTTTTTTTTTGTAAGAATGCAATCATCTACGTTATTTATTATAAGCTTGGACATGAAATATTGGGAATTATAATTGTTTTATTCTATAATAAATAACGTACATGATTTTATTGATTAATCAAAAATCACTCTTCATCACTTATTCTTTAAAGGCTTGTATTTTTTTTACAAATTTAATTAAAATAAATTCGATAAAAGATCTTTTTCTTTTTTTTTGGGTCAAAAAGAATCGAAAATTCGATTTTCGAGAAATCGATCTTCTTGACTTCGATTTTTTCCTCTAAAGAATCGATTCGAATCGATCTTTTTTAAGAAGAATCGCCATCTTTAAGAAGATGATATGAAAATAAATAAATGAATGAATCTGAAGAGTGTATGAAATCATAATAAAATGTTTTACACCGTCGGTCTCGTTATTTAATAGTAGACAATAAAGTTAGAGAATCTCGCTACGGAGGAGTGTTTTCGATGATGACTGCATAAACATAAACTTTAATATTTACATCGGTCGTTCGGTCGTTCTGTCGGTCGGGTGAACCGTTTCTCGCCCTGATTTTCAACTTTAAGTTCACTTTGTTTACTGGCTGAGGTTATGGTGGTGATAGATGGTGTGGCCTAAGTCTGAACTACTGCCATTGTTCCAGCGAGCGCATGACTCCAGTTTAACAATAAACAGATGCTTTTTGCTTTCAAACTTTAGCCATAGATATTTCGTTGCTGTTTTTATGCTTCTTCAATGTTTTCCTGTTCGTTGTTTCTGCAGTAAAGTTTATTGCTTGCAAGTTAAATTAATTAGGAAACTTTACGACTTAAAACTATGGGTTATATATAGAAGCAGGAAGGAGAGCAGTCAAGTTCGAGGAAAAAATTAGGAACGGTGAAGGCGGCATCCTAAGGACAATTAGGGAGGAGAGTAGAAAGGAAGGTAGATGAGGCAGAGAGCAGAAGAAAAGAAGGTACATGTGTGCAAGAGGAACTAAGGAGAACAGACAGGGAGTTACAGCAACAGGAAAGAATGGAAAGAATGGAGCAAAGCAATTATAACAAAAGATATAAAAGGATTTGGGAGAGAGAGATACCAGAATACTTAAGAGAAAAAGACACAAAAAACATGAGAAGGTTTGCCAGATTCAGAATGGAAAACGAGCAGAAAGGAAACAGATACTGGGTAAATAGAAGAGTCCGAGAAGAGTGTTATCACTTATCTCGAGACTGAGGGTAGACCATACAAGGAAATTGGCACATCTTAAAAGAAATCACTTGGTGCAAGAGATATGTGCAACTGTGGAGAAGGGGTAGCAGATCCAGAACATTTGATCTTCCAATGTACAGAAACAGAGGCCTGCAGAAATAATTTGAACAGAGTTTTGGTAAAAAATGGAGTGGAGTTGCCTACGAGTATGCTGGAACTACTGAGATATCCGAGGTGGCCAGTGTGCTTAGTGATACACAGGATATGGCATATAGCGGGTTTAAAAGTTTAGGTAGTAATAATAAATGAAATGTAAATATGTAAAATGTTAATAAAATGAATTAAGAAGAGCGAAAAAAGGACAGTGGTCCTAGGAAGCCCGTGAATTATTATTAAAAAAAGGATGTGCAGTGTGTGCGGAACGGAGATAGAAACATTGGAGCACATTAACTTTTCTTGTGAGAAAAAGGTAAAAAGCGAAAAGAATATTGGGCAGTTATTAAAGGATGGCAGTGACGGGAAGAGGTAGATGGCGGAGATAGAGAAAACGAGCGAGGAAGGAAATGGAACGGCAGAGTAGAAACAGGAGAGAGAGAAGCAGCATGAGCGAAACAGTAGGAGTTTTGTTTTTATTTTTATAAAGATATTCTTTTTTTCTTTTAGAAGGAGTGAGAATGTTTAGATATAATAAGGATCAAAATTGAATTAAGCACAATGATATGTAAATAAATGAGTTAAGGAACAAGAATGTAGTGCCAAATGGCAAAAATAAAATAATAATAATATAGGTTATGTCAGACTGTTCCAGTGTGCGAGAAATCTTATAGCTAAGATTCAGTGGCGTATTATCAACAGAGCGTAAGAAGCCTTGTTAAAGAGTAATTCACTAATTGCTCTTATCTTCAATAGTACATAATATTATACACACAAAATAAAACACTGTTAAATATTTACATTCACCCGAGGGTGTCTTCTCTGTTGGAGTTCTACATCTGTTTTATATAAATCTTAATTAAACTTATTAAATATTTATAATTAAGCATAGTTGTTTCATTTATTTCACACACAGTCTACATTGTAAGTCTTGGAACACATTTATTACATAACAAAATAATTTCCTCAGCCTCTTATCTCGCGTAATATTCTCGCAGCACACCGCAATTCAAAATGGCTGACGTACTAGATTGCCTAGGTACGAGTACTTGTATCTGTTTATGCAAAACCACGCCATGTTGAAACTAACTATTTACTTTGTCTGTATGATATACGTATTAATTAAATTTGGTTAATATATTTCGTGTATTTTGACATATATTGCATTCTCGCATTTCCGTAACCTATATTGTACCAAGAACTAATTTATTGACAAAATCATCAGTAGAATATTATGCACATTTTCGATTGACTGTTTCGGACCCGAAATAAATTTAATCAAAGTTCCAATTATTTACAATGAGAGTGAATGAAAGGCAAATACATTTTACATGAAGTTACACAAGCTTTTTATTTTTTCTTATATTTATTTACTTATTTGCCTTGACTTTCTTTCGTCATAGCCACCATCAAACATGTTTTATACATCTTTATAATTTATAATTCAATTTTACAAATTTCTAAATATTTCAATAATTCACTAATTAATTTTGAATCACTTAACAAAAATTTAGTATTAACAGGAAAAGTTTTAATCACATCTAATATATTAATTTCAAACACTATTCAATTTTGATCTTTCTAAACCATAATTTATGCATTTAAATATAATATGATCCAAAGTTCCTTCTTCACCACATTGACATCTATCGTCAGATTTAATATTAATTTTGTACAGGTGAGCTGGAGTATTGCAATGATTACTTTTGATTCTGATTATAGTTGATATAATTTTGCGGGACTCATTTCTAAACCATCTCTTCTTACTTAAATTTGGATGTAACATATAATAATCTCTTTCTTTTAACTGACTTTTGTTAATGAAATCTGTGTTTCTCAAATTGACGTTTAATTTTTTGATTATATTAAAAATTTCATATGAAGGTAATTTCACTTCCATCTCAATTTTTAAATTTATTGATTCCTTTGCCAATTTTCCGCAATTTCGTTAAGGATTGAGTAATTTCGAATGACTGTAATTCACCAATAGTTGACCGCCATTACCCGTAATACCCGCTTTAATGGTACTAATGTATTTTTAACATTGTATAAAATTTTATATTTGAATATTTGAAAGGATGTCTGAGAATCCGACATTATAAACATTCTAACTGTACTATGCCACGATGAAACTACCTTAATCATTAAGAGGAAACGTAATTTTAACCTACATAGATGAAATACACCCGTATATAAACTTAACTTTAAAAATTCATAGTTGTTACAGTCTATAAATAACTTCTACGTATTAGTGGACCAACCAATAAAAAGATTCACAGAAATTTTTTTTTTACTTTATGTGTTACTCAATATTCTTTCTTCTTCTTTTAAATTTTGATAAGTATTTTTCAGTTGGCAATTTATGTATTTTCTTGGAGCTTATAAATGATACCATGATTTGTGCGAATTGAAATCTTACTTTTCTTCTCAACTTTTATCCTGAAACATATTTACAATCGTAAGGCTAACATATCGAAATTTGTATCCAATATGTCTACTTTCGCAAAGTACAAACGTTAGGGTTGTTTCACATGCCTCCCTGTGTTATATCCCCTGTGCTAGGTCTTCTACTAAACTCGCAGGGTTAAGTCTGGTCACGTTTCTTCTTGTGCATTCTAAAGAAACTTTGTTTTACAAATGTCTCCATAAGTTTTTATATTACGTCCATATCTCTTGTAGTTTCGTTCGTTTCGCTTCTTCAAACAAGCAATCTACTTTTAAGCACACATGTTTGTTTTTAAAGTTGTTATTCTTATTGTTATTATCTTTAGACTGTTTAGTATTCAGCGGACTGCTTCTGTTAATGCTTTGTTTCTACTTTAATTATTTTCAAGTATGTCTTTATCAGTGAATTCACTTACTAAATAACTTAGTATAATATTGTTACATGTACTTAAGGCTTGTCTAACATGAAGAGAGTACAAATCTACGCAAATAACAGTTGTCGAGAAGTTTTCTCATCATTAGAGGAAGATGAGGTCACTTAATCGAAATATTTTCTTAATTTAAGGACTTAGGATAAAAGTAACTGACTTTTTACATAGCTTATTTAGTGAACTTTAGATAAATACGATACACTTTATCAATCTATTAATCGTTTGTTTTTTTCTATCGTTTTTAATCTTTAAAATTTTTGATCTTTATTATACATTATACACTACTCGAAATAATTTTGCGCGCAACGTTGGCGGTTCACCATTGATTATGAAAACATTTTTCTTTAGTCATTTAAATTTTTTTTAAATTCTATCGAGAGATTTTGAAGTTGAAGAGACTGGAAGTTTTACAAGCAATTTTACAAGCAATTACAATTTTGTTATTAAATTTTGATTTATTGGTAAACGTTATTCTAAGGCCCTCAGCACACGACGCGATTGGTTGCAAACCTTAGCCCCGAATCTGCCCGAACCGAATGTCATTACAACTGTGTTGTTAGTAAAAGAACGAACCTGTTTACGAGTGAGATAAAACACACGGCACGAACGTAACTAAACTGAGTTTAAACTGGTTTTGAGCATATATTCAGCGACTAGATTTCTCGGTCGCAGGGCTCTGTTGGTTTCATGATGACATCATCAACAGAGATGTTTACGAAAAGTATTTAAATACATACATACAACCAAATATAACCCATTTTTCTCCTGTTTTGCTATTGTTAAAAATTCTATAGAGTTACGATATATGGCTTGACATGGCTCTTCGTTTAGTTCGCAATCAGCCGACTCGTGTTTTATCTCATATCGCATATCTCGATCTCTCACTAACAACAGTTGTAATCACATTCGCTTCGGGTAGATTCGGGGCTAAGGTTTGCAACCAGTCGCGTCGTGTGCGGAGGACCTAAGAGTATAATAATTTTCTTTAAAAACATTTAGCTAAAGAGTGCCGATGTTTTCATTGTCTCGCTGTAATAAGTTTAAGATATGTCGCTTTGAAAAGAAGGGTCGCAGTGGTAAGCGCAGAAGGGTGTGGTCGTGGACTGCAATGATCTCGATGGTGATAAAAATTTGGGAATTTCTGTGAACACCACCGCTATTCTTCTACATATTGAAGCATTGTAATAAATAATAATTATGAACAAGTTATAAATACTTAACTTGCCCTAATGACTGAGTATAGCCATATTTTCACGGCTAGTTGTTGTATCCCTGCGTTCCTTATATAACCACAGGCTGTGATTTAATTTAAAACGCTACAAACATTTGTAAAGCCTGTTCCACATATAAAACATTATTTTAACAAAATAATACACAAATAAACATAACATTATTTGCGAAGAAAATAGAACAATTGTACGTGTACGTGTACGTGTTGAGTCCCTCACGTTACGTTGTTTTGCGCAACGTGCGCTTTATGTGATACGTGAACATTGCATGTGTACTGTATTGTAGTAGAGCTTTCGAGCTTTAAGCTCTCAAGCACGCATGGTTCATGTGCATGAATAGTTAATGATGAAGGAGTTGCTGTCGTTGGTGCTGCTACTGGTGGTGGCAGTGCGTGCTAGCGTAACAATAGGTAATGTGAGTGGTGGTTTGTGTGTTGTGTGACTCAGGAACTGAAATACCGGATACGCGTCCATTAAGCGTAAAATGAAACATTATGTAATTATTTTGTTAATAATAAAACAACCAGGTTTTTATATGTTGAGAAAAGTTTTGTACAATAATTAGCTTAAAGTGGGATGATGTAACCCCGACTTCCGTGATAGGGAATGAGGTGAAATTAAAGTGGAAGTCTTCCTTAAAAGTATTTTTCGTAAAGAGTTCCGAAACACCTCTGTTTTAATAAAAATTATGTATATTTAATTTAATTTAGCAACTGTTAACTTGTATATAATTGTAATTTTCTCGCACGGCTGCGTGATGGCAAAGCTGATGTTACTTATGCAAAATATAAAATAGGCGATGAACTATATCTAGGCATTTCGCGTCCGATACGTGTCTTTAATTTAATTATTAGGATGGCATATAGATGGCACTACTATTAACAAATCCATATGATTTTTAAATAATATAAAACATCAAACGATATGTGTCAAAATTTCATGATATCCGACTATTAGTTTACAATGAAAAAATCTGAATTTCGTGTGTTGTGCATTGATTTTTATTGCTAAATAACACTTGTCAAGCCTTTGCTTTGGTTGAATTTAGTATATATTTAGTTTATTACAAACTGGTACAAATTGGGTATAGTTGAGGGATCGGGGTCAAAGGTTGAGGATGAAAAGTTCATTAGTGTGGACCGATTCAAAATTACGCATAAAAATTAAATATTCATGGGGCAAAGTATTACAAACGTTGCGCTATATAATAAGTAAATGCAAGATTTATATGTAAAAAAATTATATTTCTTTAGTTGGTACAAAGCTCGACCGTCAGGAAAACAGTGGAAACATATACTCATGAACGCCATATCTGTCGCTGTAGGAATAACGGCCAACTTAGTTGCTATTTGGAATCGACAGAGCTCATTTTTTTAGTTAGTTAGATATTACATATTGTGAGGTTATAATAAAATTAGGAATTGACAGTTTATGATAAATAATAAACATTAAATGTCGTTTCTTTAAATTTTAGGTGCAACACATGAATTTGTTTAAAATTTACAATTCCTAATGAATGTCCTTAATAAAAATATAACTGGAGATATTGTCTTACATATATATATATATATATATATATATATATATATATATATATATATATATATATATAAGTATATTCCAAACTTTAATTTAAGTATATTACAAAACACAGCATTAATCAAGGCAACGTTGTCAACTTTTAAATTAATTTTATTTAAAAAAAAACTTCTAATAAGATTAAACAACTGAAAGAAAAATCCGTGAAAGTTTTCATCTTGTTTAATATCCTTCATATTACATATCAAATTTCCTCAACAACTTAAAGTGGCATACTTATATGAAATAAATCTGATTATCTTCTAAGAGAATAATGTCCTTATATAAAATCTTAACGATCTTTCAATTTATTCAGCTTATATAAAATTAAATGAATTACTCCTTACAAAGTGGTGGAAGTAAGTGCAGGTTACTGTCAGCGACCCCTCACTTTATTCCCTTCTTAATTTGTCAGCATCTTCTTAAGATGAGACTGAGATTTCTCAGTTTCAGTGCCACAGATCATAAAGCCACGTGATCTTGATACGGTTTTGTGTTGCTCAGTTTTAAACGAAAATTATATTTATTACGTCGTATATTTTATACTAAAATTATAAGACGCAAGACGTTTCTGGCAGACATTATTCATAATTACAAAACTGTAATTCTGTTTTATGGCTCAAACTTTACACTTCTTCATTCAATTTATAATTTTCACAGTGTCGCAAAGCCTTACATATACGAGTGCATGATTTAAATTCAATAAAATAATTCGTAACTCCAACTAATATTTGGTTTGGATCTTAAAAATATATGTTAAATATATGCAAATTGATGTTAATAAATGTGTATTGGCGTGTCTATTTTATTAAATATCTAAATATTGACGGAGATATATCAATTAAAAATTTGAATTGTAGTTTCAGCGCTAGAAATGATCGGTTATTTGTATGACATGAAATGCGTCAGTTATTTGTTGATTAGGTCAGTATTGTGGTAATATTTTGTAGCTGTTGCTAGTCGAAATAATCAAGTCAAATCAAAGAATAATAAGTTTTTATTTTATTTAACCCTGTAACGGCAGACATAATATTGAAATTTTATTGTTCCTTGAAATAACTGTAAATAATATTTGATATTTTGATTTATAAATACATACAGCAGAGATTTATGAGCTGTAAGGTTGGTAACCTGTAAACTTGTCAGAGTTCTGTCAAGTATATATCTCTTTTACACTCTGTTGTATAAAGGAGAAACAACATAACGATTATGAGGTCACATGCATTTGGATTAAAGAGATAAAATGATTTTTTTAATTGTTAATATCTCCTAACATATAAGGAGTTATTAAAAAATAATTGAACATTTGAGGTTCTAGTAACCCACTTTATGAATATGTAGTTTACTTTTATAGAAATTAAGACATAGGACACAAGTCCATTAAATGAAACTATTTGGACGAAAACCAACACTAGCACCATCTATGATCCAAAACATACATAATTTTGATATTCCTTATTAGAAATTATAGATGTCAGTTATATCCACCCTTTACCCCCACATTAAGACACTCTGATTCTCCTTTACCTAAATGTTTTTAATGCATAATCTCGTTCTATTCTTCCCTGCACTGCAGAGACATCGCACAAAAACAATCAATTCAATCCAAATCAAATACTTATTCATAAATCATTTAATTATCTAGCCAACTGAGCACAAATATTTTACATTCCTTTTATTCTTTGCAAACCCGTTTCTTTCCTGTTATCAACAAACATCATTGTCTTACTTATAACAAGTGAAATAAAGTTATTATAATTAAGATTGTATTAGATATAACTAGTGAATAAAAGACATTAAATTAAACCAAGTGTTTGTTTTTATATGGTTCAAACTGATTTCCAACCAATTAAGTATACGTCACATCAAAATCACCAACGCTTCGATTCTTCACTTCGGTACACTATTCTTAAATAATTTAACAGCGAAGTGTACCTGCTAAAAGAATCATCAACTTGATCACATTACAGTGTTTCAGTTTTTTGTGGCACCCTACTTTTTTATGATTCACATTTTCAACAGTTTACATGATATCTAAATTAAAATCAGCCGCTTTAGCGCTAGTGTGGTGAAGTTCCGGTTCTCCTTCCACCCATTGCATGTTCTAGCGTCACCCTTAAACGATGCTACTCATCTCTTCATAGTCATTCTTCAACGCAGTACCCTGCCTGCTATAAGTCAACAATCAAGATATGCGGAAATCTGATTCTTTTTTGCGATTTTTTAGAGCTTTTTTAAGCTCCTTAATTTCCCACCCTATCATACAAATGGCAGGCAGTGTCAATTGATGATCTGGAACGACTTGATAAGGATTTATCTGTAAAATTCTGCAGTCAGCCTAATCCTTCTTGATAATAAGAGTGGATTAGGTGAACAAATATCTTAATTTCTTATATCACCTTCTCGGGATGCTGTTTTAATATTCAATAATTGTCTCTAATAAATTCTTCATTTTTAGTATCTAAAATATGTAGGAATGACCCTAGATGCTAAGTTAAGGTGGAAAACGCAGAAAAGAAGGAAAAAGTGAATATAAAATACAAGAATATGTATTGGCTAATTGGGCGACGCTCCGAACTAAACATTGAAAACAAATGGGGATGTATGGAGTGCAACTTTAGGGTTGCACCAAGAAATCCAACATTAAATAAATCCAAACGTTCTAAAATAAAGTTCTGCTTGGAATAGTTAATGCACCGTGGTATATCCGCAATGACGACATACATAGAGACCTGAAGATTAACACAGTCGGAGAAGAAATCAAATCTATAACAGCGAAGCACGAGTTGAGACTTCGTAACCACGAAAACATCGCCGTGACGCAAATGTTGCTTGATAGTAATGATGTTCGAAGACTTCAGAGGACTAAACCCTCGGACATAGTAACCTAATCATGTAGAATTGTTCATTGGAGCAATCTCTACAACTCCGTCTATTTATTGAAATGTAAGCTACTAGATAAGTGTATCTATACTTAGTTGTAGTATTATAGAAAGAAAAAAAATACTATCATTAACTTTAAATATCAAATTATTATTGTCATAAAATTGTATTGGCTATTGGAGAAAATATAACAAAATTGCAAATAACATTGTGTTTAATATCTTAATAACGAAACTTGATCAAAATAAATATAATCGTACAATATGTTTGTATTTATACAAACATACAACGTATATCCTTTAAACAACTTTGAGAACTTATTGAGAAAATATTAATTAAAAAATAGACGATATATGGTGCGTTCCATTAAGCCTTCACAACATCCAAAATATTCGAAAACGTCACTAATGACGTCATTATTGTCGCTCACGTCAAGCTCACAACGACCCATCTGAAGAGTTGGGTCGTAGTCATCGTTGTTAAGCATTTCGGCGCAATGTTTAAACATAACGTAAAACTGAAAGATGACGATAACAGAAAATATTACTTTATATGATTCGGAAAGAGATATTTTATTGGATTTTATTTTATTATATAATTATGTTAAATAAACTTAATAAAATTAATTTTAATTCATATTTAACTGCTATTTATACACTTTTTCTCATACCATAACCTAACTTAATAAATAAACAATGTTCATTATCATTTAGGATATATTTCTTTTAAGAAAAATAATTTTGTTTGTAGATATAGCTTTTGCTACAGAGCTCTTTAATCAAGTATGCGATTCTTATTTTTTCAACGCTCAAAACTATTCAAAACGCTCCATAATCCACTCGCAAGCAAGTGGAACATGAAAAACTACAGTTGTGAGCGTGATTGTTGTGAACGCTTAGTGGAACGCACCCATAATGAGCAAGAGCATTGATGTTTGATGTTGACTGCTGTGTCTTCGGGTTTGTTTCCATACTAGAGTCATTTGTTCTGGGTTTAGTTGATAGCAAGCTAAATTGATTATGACAAAGTATCCTTATGACTTTTCATTTATATTCAATAGAGCGTATTCGAGAAGTATGCGACTGTTCTAACTATTCTTTATTTTCTCACAGTGGTATCACTTATCTTACTTAAATATTTTATTGACACATGAAGTTATAAACCGTAATCTGACGTCATAAACTAGTCAAGGTTGTTCTGGAATTGTCCAGCACCCGTTGTCGTAACACGTCCCCACGTTCCTCGAGTGTTAGTGTTAATCCAACATAATCCTGTTCCAAACCAGATAATATTCTAAGGAACTAAACTTATTTTATAGCTGTATTAGTTTTGCTAACGACGCACAAAAGTCTTTACCACCAGTTCTTGTCTCTTACAACGTAATCAGATTTGGATAAGACAACGACTGGGAAGAATAAAAACCGGAGGATCCCGAGGGAATGGAATTAACGATCGACTAGGATATTATGGTTTCAAGCGTTACTTGCTCGTGATAAAAGGACTGTAAGTAGTAATGGTTTATAATAATGTTGTAAAATAGCACTTAGTTTGAGAACAACTAAATGAAAATCATAAAACGGTGGTTCAATTTACTTTTAAATCACCGAACAATCAATAAATAATGAAGAATTAACAGTTAATGCTTTATCTTAAAATATAAGAATAATAATTTAAGGTACATATCTTAATATTAGGTAATTTCATCTTAAATGTAGGGGAAGATGGGGATCATTTTACATCGTGCGCAGTGAGTTGGACAGCTGTGTAAAAGTAAGAACGTGTTTTGTTATAAAAAAAATAAAAAATTCCATGAAGGTAAACTTAAAGTGATTTATACCAATCAATATCTTTCTAAATGTCAATTATTACCCACATATTAGTGTATCCTATGGGCTTGTTGGATTTCATGAAAGTTCTTTACGTTTTTAGTGATCAATCAAAAAACTATTATCGATTTTTGGGTAATGGCAGTCATTCTTAGCGGGTAATAGCGGTCACTGAATCTATGCGATTATCGTGAGAGCAAGGAAGAGTTCATAGAGAATTAATTAAAGGTTTTTTCTCACTGATAAATATTTTTATATATATACAATATTTAACGCCAAAATGTGGTTAAAAATCGATTCTTTTTTTAATAAGCCACCATTTTATCAAAAAAAAATTATTTTGCTTATTCCTTCGATTAATTACTAGATTATACATTACTTTAACGAAATCCGTTCCGGGTTTTTCTTTTTAGATGATTCAGTCCAGAGATATCGTGGTCACTGCAGGATGCCTTTTTTGAGAGGAGCTCCTGGACATCTGGACTTTAAAATTATTATTTTTACAAATACAAAAATGTTAAATACAATTAAAAGTTACCATGTGTTATGTGCACAATTTTTACATCAATACATTTAAAAATCTTCTCAAGAAGAATTCTCAAAAAATCGCTTCTTTTAGGCCTAATAACTGTATATAACCCCTTAAATGCTTATTCGGGACAAAGCACACTTGTCTGGACTGCCTAACATCCCTGTTCTAAGTATAAATTCCCTTTGTAGCCATGAGATGACCACTCTAATTCAGTAATTATAACTTCATCTCTCTCCCCGCTGACAATCTGATCTTGGGTTTGCGGTATTGTGTCCTAGTCATGTGATCTGTAATCGATATTGATGTTTGCAGGCTTCACGTATCGTACCGTTAATGACGTCTTGTACCGTAGACTAGCACATAGCTTTACTGGTACAAATTGGGTGTAGTTGATGGAACGGGGTCAAAGGTTGAGGACGAAATGTTCATTAGTGTGGACCGATTCAAAATTACGCATAAAAATTAAATACTCATGGGTCAAAGTATTACAAGCGCTGTGCTGTATAAGAAGTAAATGCTAATTTTACTTGCGTATTATACAAATATATGTATGCGTATATATATATACTAGCTGTCCCGGCCACGCGTTGCTGTGCCTAACGTTTTTGTCATATTACATTACATAGCGCCATCTATTGAATATTTACTCAATCTAGTCAACAGATGTCGCCATCTTTTACAATCGTTTGGAGCTAACAGATAATTAATAGACAAATAATTTGCAATAAGATAATATTGCAATCATAAATAGAGATGTAAGCTATCCTATCTTTCAAGTTGGATCAAACTGCACACGGTGTACAAATTTGATTAAAATCGGTTAAGTAGTTTAGGAGTCCATCGCGGACAAACACGGACAAACAACGTGACACGTAATTTATATATATTAAGATATACAAAGGATTTATATTTCTTTAGGTGATACAAAGCTCGTAAAACAGTGACCGTTTAGTGAAAACATGTACTCTTGAACACCATAGCTATCGCTGTAGGAATAACGGCCGACACTGTTGGATATTTGGAGTCGACAGAATTCACGTTTTTAGTTAGTTATAGTTAGTGCATATTGTGAGTTTTAATAAAATTAGAAAGGAATTAACAATTTATGGTAAATAATAAACTTTAAAAGTAGTTTCATTAAATTTCAGGTATGATAATATGATTTAAAGTTCAGCAATGTAATTATTAAAATAAGTATGTTAATAATATGTTGATAATATGTGAATTACCAAAATAAACTTTAAATTTCAGAAGCAACACATGAATTTGTTTAAAATTTACAATTTCTAATGCTATTCTGACATTCCTCTCGTCCTTGTCGTAAATCGTCTTCAAATTTTTGGTATAATTAAAATTAATAAAACAATTAAATTTAGTAAAATTAAAAATGATACCTCTTATAATTGAACCAAAATATATAACATTCCACTGATGAGGTTTCAGCAACCAACTTAAGTTCTAAAAATATTTTTATCTCTCTTATCGTACTTTACTAAGACGGTATGCTTTTCTGAGGTTGCTTTCAGCCAACCACTTAGATAGGGGCGTTATTTCGCGGTAGCTCGTTGCCTACACCCACCTCACCACCTTTCCCATACCCTGTTATCATTAGCGTTATTAATTAATAACGATTGTTGTTTCTGAGTGGCGTTTGCTTCATTATATTTATCTTGATATTTTTTTTCTTTTTTTTAATCTCATTTCTTTTTCATCTTTATATCAGCCGAGACGTAAATAAATATCTCAACAAGGCTTCCTTCCGTCTTGGCTGTTTCAATTGTTATCAAGATCATGTTGTTCTTTACAGTTTGAGGCATGTTTTTGTTAGTTATGACGCTATGGAGGACACATTTTATGGCGCTATGGGATGTAACATGGTGTAACAAAACCTATTTATTAGAATGTCTTGAATATTATAAAGGAAACAACACACACATAGCTTTTCTTATATATTTGACAAGTTTCAGAGTTTGCGAACAATTTAACTATACATACTAATTTATTCATTGTAATAAATTATATATAACTACTACTGCAAAATACTGGCCGTGCATTACAATTTATTATCATTAAAATAATTGTTTTGGAAGTTTCAAGAAGATTAATTCCTTGAAAATAAATTTCGCGCTTTTTTGATGACTCTCTGAGGTCGTTGCTGATTGAAATTTCTTGCACAATCAGCTGATGGCGTTGCTACCACGCCTGAAATTAGTTGAAATGAATTAGTATATAAATAACTTGTAACAAGTAATTTATATATCACACCACTTAATAAATTCGCAGGAATGAGAAAAAATTCCGAATCCGAATAACACTTGTCAAGCCACGGTATTTTCTTCCATCATTGATCAATACTTTATCGACACACTATATTCATATTTTTTCATTATTTTCAAACTTACAAAAGTAGCTTCACTAAAACCACTGTATTTCGTAAACTAATGGCTGAAATGTCATGAAATTTTGACACATATCGTTTGCAGCTTGGTATTATACAAATATCATATTGAATAATTAATAGTGGTTCCATCTATATTTTATTTTACGAACTCATTAAGCAATGTGTGATGTATTAAATTACTTAAATAATCTCAGGTAGAAATGTAAGCTGTGGATTAAAATGTATTGAAATAAGCTTGTAGCAAGAGGACACAAGTAGTGGAGAGCATTATTACTTGAATCTGACTACTATGTCTCAGGGTTCGATCCCCCGGTCAGAGTTATATTATCTGGGTTTGGTAATAATCAGATTTAATTGGTTATGTGCAACCATAATGAAGAACATGAAAAAAGAAAACACGATAATAAAAAGAAAAATTCGATAAAGAAAATAGGCAGAGGAATAAATGGTAAAAGAAGGAAAATTGCTTTATAAAAAGAAATAGATTATATTTGAAAAAATAGAATAGTAGAAGTATACAATTGATAGATAAAAAGAAATGCTAATAGAAGAAAGAATCAAAGAATGCAATAGGTGTCATCATAGTGGGGGCGATGTATGTTGAAATAGAAAAAGATGGATAATGGAAAGAAGCACCGATTGAAGAATTTTAAAGAGAATAGTGAAATAAGCTGATAAAATAGAAAATTATAAATTGTATAGATTATGTCCTATAAAATGTTGATAAAAGTAATATATATTAGTTTAAGTGCTAATAACTAACAATAGTTGATGCACTATAAATATATATATATATATATAAAAAAAAGCTTGTAGCAAGAGTCTTTACTACCTGAGATATATTTAAATATAGTTACCTTGCATTAGAGCGATGGTAATAAAGACAAACACAAGGAACAAGATATTAATCTTCATGCTGCTGTTGAAATTTGTCTAGAAGTCGAACAACTTTGTGTCACTTAAACAGAAGTAGTACTAGGCCGGTTTGGCCTTCATGAAGTCTATATATAACCACTAAATATGAAATTTATGCGCATAGGTATCGCAATTAATGGTAAGCCGCATACCAATTTTCTAATGGTAAATATTTTTATCTAATGGGTATAATTAAACGTTCAAAAACGTGAAGGTGAAAGCATAATTAATGAAAATAATGCACTATATGTAAATATAGACAGTGGCGGATTAGGTCTGTGGAAAACAAGTGTACAAAAGTCGTTTTGGTTCCCACCCCTATTAACTATCTTTCTTTTAATCTTCACGCGCTAAATCAATTGTAACTAGTCACAATCGCCTTACAGCGAAAGAATTTGTATTCAGTAAATTGCCTTTCGAGGTAGGGTTCAAATTGTCTTTGTGACGCCTTAGGAACAAGCCTTGTGTGCTGTTTATGTTAGATTTCTTCAAACGGGGCAAAAAATTAAAATTGCCACCCTTTTTAATAATTTCTGCTAATAATTTTAGTTATTTTACATGAACTGACACTTTTTCATTTACTTTGTACAATAATTTCCTAATTAGTTCATATTGTTTAATAATTCTTACGATTTTTAAAAATGTATTTGATAAAACCAAAATGCTCGTACGTATTCTAAAAAATGTACCAGAATAAAGAGACGAGTGCCCATAGACTTGTTCCCAATAAAAATCCGACCAATTAATATACAAAAACAATTACAAACAATTATAATTTAAAGTAGGAGGAAGTGAATCACTGGATCCACTACTCACAAGTCAGTAGTTCAGTGTCACAACATTTACTCAATATCATTGGGCTGATAGTACGTAAATTCTAATTGTTAACAAAAAAACAAAAAACAAAATTAACCCCCCTTAAGCAAGTCCACTATATTTATCTGTTTCTTTCTAATACGAAGTGTTTTTCTCTTATTTTCCATCTCTGCTCTCAATGGGCCCCATTAATTTGATGCTTTCCGGTTTTTATATGTTTTCAATGTGACGTACGAGTATCTCAATAAATGTGTTTTTAGCGGGTTCTGGTATTTTAAGCCCCGCCTTTCCATTGAAAGGTTTAATAATACGGTTGACTGCCTAAAGCTCTACTCTTCCATTTCGGAGATACGCGTTGATTCATTAACTTCAAAAAGTATTTTGATTGCTTTATCAATCTATGGTTTGTTTGTTTTCTTTTTGAATTATTTGCGTGCGTACTTTTAATTTTAACAGCGTATTGATTTACAAAGCACTTTTATGTAAAGTAACGAATCCAGCCCCGGATTAACGATACTGCCCCGTGGTCTCTACAAGAGAGGGGCCCCCACAATAGAGTTAAAAGCAATATATTTTTGAAAGACTTGACGAAAAAAATGATTCCTTTTATTTGGAAAATAATTATGGCTACCGCTCCTTCGTTGCCTCAGGGCCTCCAAATCCGCCCCTTAACGAATCCACCCGAAAACAAACTACCTTTTTACCAAACGTAAAGTCACAGGATTTTATAAGAATTCAACTACGCATATAGATATGACAAGAAATGGAGTGCGTCCATCAAAGTGTCACGAGACATGACATTTATTTTGCATTTACCTTCGAAACTTAAAATTTAAATAACTTTGATACATAGTTATCAACTTATTAATATTTCTTGATATTATACATTGTCATTGACAAGCAGGAGCCCATAGCAGCGACACAGTTACGCCGTTAAATTTAATTTAACATAATAACCGTAATTATTTGCTACATGCATTACTCAGTAGATAATGCAAATGGAATTTAGAACGGGTATATGTTTTATCATTAACTCCGATAGCAATGTACATAAATTTAATATATAATTGATATATATAGGCCTCATTAAAACAAAGTTCAGATGGCAGAAGGAATTACTAAAATTCAGTTCTACAGTTGATATCGAGAAGCAAGATTTTCGCCTTCTTAGAGAGTTTCCGCTAACAGCATGAAGATGCATAAGTTGTTTCTTGTGTTTATATTCGTTGCAGCGGCTCTGATGCAAGGTAATTCATTCACCCACACTGTATTGTATTTTTTATTGTTTCTGCCCTTACGACCTTACAACCACGTTCACATTTCTTTTACAAACAATGTTCATCTCCTTTGTTACCTTCCTCCACTGCCTCCTTCTTACTTCCACCACCTATCTACTTTCTTCTCTTCTCTTGCAATCCTTCCTCACGACTCCCTCTGCTTACAATGTTTTTCCTCCTTCTCTCTTCTCTTTCTCCTTACCTCCGTCATCCATAATCTTTCTTTCCTCTTTCCTTGCAACAACTTCTCTAAGGTTAATTCATTTTCCACTTTAACCTTGCACCTATAACTAATGTGTCCTAAATTCCTTCGTCTTCCTTCTACTGTTCCCGCATACTTACTACCTCTTTCTTCATTCCTCAGTACAGCAATCATTTTCACATTCTTCCTCACTTTCTTTTCCAGATACAGTGGCAATGCCTTAGTCCATAACCTTCTGTATCTTGTGTTGTATCTTCCTTCGTTCATCTTCCTCATCCTCTCCTGTATCCATCTTCCTTATCGATCTAATAAATCCCAAACACCTGCTAATTTCTTTGTAATATTTTTCAGTAGCGATAGCTGCTCCAACTTCCGAAAGTGAAGAAGAACTTGAAAGAGTGTATTTTTTTTTCAATTACCAAAAGTATCTGGAATATTTGACCAGGAGGAAAATCCCTGTACTATTTTCAAGAAATTAATTCAACTGTTCTTATTGTAATTTATGTAAAAGCACCTGCTGTTATTTGTAAAGTATAAAATAAAATCAGTATCCAGGTAGAAAACGTAACACATTACTTAGCTTGGCGTAAGCTATTAAAAAGTATTTAAATACATACATACATACAAATACAACACAATAAATTCCTTATTATGTTATTGTTAAAAATTCTATAGAGTCGAAACACGGCTCGACTAGTTTGCAATCAGTCGCCTCATGTGCGAAGGATCTTACAGAATCCCAGGTAGAAAATGAGTCGGAATTAGCTTGTGGCAACCTTGCACTACAATCTCACAATTTCTGTAATATGAGTTGTAGAAATGAACCTTGAAACTAGTTTGTGGCAAGCTAGTACATGTGAACCTTGCACTACAAGACAATTTTCTACATGGGATGTAGACAACTAATTGCACCAGTGCCTCTTATTACTATATGATTTTATATTCAATCAATTCCCAACATCAAAACCTAAACTTAATGAAATCGTATGTTACTTATAAAAGCAAATGTCAATAAAAATTCTGATATAAATATAATTTTGTCTAATTTTCGCTAAGTTTCACTAAGACTGAAGACGCGATTTTCTTGAGAATATTTTGTCTTTGTGTAGAAAGAAGATGCTATAGTTAGAACTATAATGATTTTATTATCAAACAGATTTAACGACAAAAGGGATCAAAACGTATAAGTCTACTCTTATACAACTATGTGTGAAATAAGCATAAAAGTGAGATAAAACTCAAATACTACTTACAGGGTTCTAGAGCACCACATAAAGTTTTGACATTATGTTAATTTTTTTTTTTTATATTTATTTATTAAGCTTTGGCTTATTCAGCCTTCTTGCTATTTTAAAATATAAATAAATATTACATTTTATAATACATAAAATTATTTATAACTATACATATATATCTACTATATTTATTACTCTTGTTTTTTTAAGATTTTCCATGCATGTTTTATATCAATTCCATTGTCAAATATAAAATCAATCACACATTTTGCAGCGGCACATATTCTAGATACTAATTTTATGACGTTAAAAATATGGCTAAAAATCAAACGACAAAACAGAAATAAATAGCAATATCTCTGTAAACTTTTAGATATTTAAAAAAATTAAAATAATCAACAGATGTATCTACCTAAAATATATTTCAAGGAAGATTAAAAAAATCAGACCTTATGAAAATAGTTCACAAACACATTCTTCTTCCTTACTTCTAAGTGCTTTGAAAATATCATTGGTGGGCCCTAAATCTTCTATGAGAGGCCCTTAAAATTAGCTTGATCACATACATAAAACATTCTTGTGTTTAGTACCCCCTTGGTCACAATAGAGATGCATATTAAATTAGTAAACCAGGATGTACAACATGAAAGCTACAAGCATATGTACTTCAGGCCCCCCCCCCTCTCACACGTCACTCCCATCTCTTCCAATAGTTTTACCAGACGAACATTGTAGACACAAACCTCACACAGGAATATTTAATTAAAATGGACTCATTTTCGCGTGGGGGAAAAAGGTTTTTCTTGTAAATATTTTAAACATCTTTATTTATTATAATTAATTAAAAAATTCCAACAGATGCTGGTTCATTATTTCACATCTAACGTCATTTTTCTTTAATTAAAATATTTTTTTAAGTAGAGTGTTAATTACTTCCGAATTTTTTTAGAGTGTTTAGGCTAGATGCACACTTGGAGCACACATCATATTTATTTCCTTCATTTTTTACATTTATTCTTCTTTGTTTATATCTTTCTTATCCGAGACATCTCGGTTTCCAACTTTGCTATAGTGTATACGGTCCTATGTCTTAATTACCATAAAAGTGTACTATATATTGATAAAGTGGGTTACTAGAACCTCAAATGTTCAATTATTTTGTAATAACTCCTTATATGTTAGGAGATATTAACAATTAAAAAAGTCATTTTGTCTCTTTAATTATTAAAGGGATTCAACGTTGTACACATTACAAGTGCATGTGGCATCACGTACAACAGAGATAGTATATTCATGACAGAACTCCGACAAGTTACATCTTACAGCTTATAAATCTCTGCTATATGTATTTATATATCAAAATATCAAATATTATTTACAGCTATTTCAAGGAACAATAAAATTTCAATATTAGGTCTGCCGTAACAGGGTTAAATAAAATAAAATCTTATTATTCTTTGATTTGACTTGATTATTTCAACTACCAACAGTTACAAAACATTACCGCAGCACTGACCTAATCAACAAAAAACTGATCTATACAATACATTTTTACGTCATAAATATGGCCGACATCTCTAGCGCTAAAACTACAATTCAAATTTTTAATTGCTATATCTCCGCGTCAACATTTAGATATTTAATAAAATAGGCACGCCAATACACATTAATTAACATCAATTTCAATCAAGAATTGAAATTCGACCCCTAAAAATGAGTACATAAGCCGTTTGCTGTGTTGCTTAAAATTAATTAACTAACACTCGTTACCGTTTATACGGTGTCCTAATTTAAGTTACTATTCGGTTTTCTGGGGCTCTTTCCCTAGCCCAATACCTTACAATCATTTCCTGTAATATTCTAACAATATCTCTTCAGTTTCATTCTTCGTCTAGAACTTAAAAATGCAATAAACCTGCCTACATACCTGCTGTGGATTGATATGTAAAGTTAAACGGGAAAATAAGGGAGAAATATGTACTTTAAGGGTGAAATAAAATAAATATTGACGCTATAAAGTAAATTTGATTTACAGGAAAACACAATATTGTAATAAAATATGACAAAGTGATGGCAAAAGAGGAGGGGAGAGAGGGGCGTGGCTTAAATCTATATGGAAATAGGAGATCGTAGAAATCAAATAACTTTGATTGACAGCTGATGTGGTTAAGACATTTACATAGTTTGACGGATCATTTAAAGTGTGTACGCTTGCTTAGAACTTAGAATGCGTAGTAGAACTCTTTAAGAAAACGGTCGGGATGAGATGTAGAACTTGTATGACGTGGAGTATTAATCAATTGATGATTTGCAACTTTTATTTTTAATTTATTTACAAAGAAACTGTTGAAAAATAAAGTATCATTCCCGCTCACTGCTTTAATTTAATTTTGTATTTAATTTAAATTGTTTAACATATGGCAATACGCGTAGTCATTCACAGTTAAATTTTTAATTTAATATATTTTTTTAAGATTTCTTAGTTTTTTTAGAACCTTGTAAGGGCCAATGTTTTTAATTAAAAATATTAGATTAAGAAAAACAATATTATATTATAACCTTCAAAATGTGACAATCTGTCAAAATGCAGTAGGATTAATATTTTAAAGAAGTTGTCAGTTTGTCAAAAATAACGAAATAAAAACAATTTCTATTACTAATTGTTATTAAAACCATCAATTTTAATTATTTCACCTTCAATTTTGTCCAACTGTCAGAAGTTATATTACTAACGATGCATGCGCACCAACTAAATTAACTAAACTCAAATTCAAACATGAATGTGACTAGGAATGCCTATTCTGAAAACCTGAAATCTAGATTAAAATATTAGATAAAAACAGTAAATTAAATATCAAAACAGTGAGTGGGAATGAGGCTTTAATCTTTGCAATTGTTAGACTTATTATTTCTTTGCTCTTTATGGAATCTAAAGTTTTAGTTATGCGACAACGATCTTTTTTATTTATGTAAAGAAATTATATTTCTTTAGTTGGTTACACTGACCAGAGATATTACAACTGCATTCTGGTTAGGTGAGCTAACGGTATATATTAGTTATATCTACTATCATTGTAGTGTGTGTAGTGCAATGAGTAAGGTTGTAAGGAATAACAGCTAACACTGATATTTGGAGCTGACAGAACTCACTGTGCATAATGTTAAGTTATTATAAAATTAGATAAAAAGGAATTGATAATTTAAATAATAAACTTTATATGTCGTTTCTTTGATTTCCGGTAGGATAGTATGATTTAAGTTAAACAGTGTAATTATTATAATGTGTATATAAATTACTAAAATAAAAGACTTTGAATTCAGATGATTTCAGAAGGTGAAGAAAGTACACATCAAAATGTTTACACTTCACTCCATTCACCCTTCCTTCTCTTGAGATGTTGAGTCGCCGAAAATATTAGTACTTAGAGATATAATATCCCAACAGAGGTCGCCTAAAGCGGCTTATCCCATGTCCAATAATTTTACTCTAAGTGACAGTACCCTGAGGCAAGGACTGATGCTACCGAAGTGTACGTCGCATCTTTTGGCGCTCAATTAATGCCATTTCTCACCCTGGTGGTCGAACAAGACGTTAGGGTTGTTTGACTACCAATGATCTTTGGTAGAAATGTCTGTGGCTACAGTATTTAGTTGTTTAAGTTAATCAACTAGATGGCGTCGATGATCATTTAGTATTTAAACCTTAATTGTAAAGAAATTCGCAAACAATTTCCTTAATTATTGTATAAAAATGTATAACATTCTACCGACGAGGTCGACCTTAAACTAAGCGTATTTATCGTATTATTTATTTGCATGTATTTGTAGCAATATCCGAACATCCCCTTGTTCCTCCTACCTCCGCACTCGCTGTCTTGGGGTCTTAGACTCGCTGAATAAATAATTTGAATAATCTATATAATAAATATAACGAGGGTAGAATATATAAGTTATAAATGTCGCTTTAAAACTCCCTTAAAGAAGACCCCTAACCTTGCGACCTCAACGAAGAGGACAAATTATTTGTTTTAAATTGAATAAGACTTTCCAATCCTATTTATGATTCACATTTACATAAAATCAATTTATTTTGCCCTTAAATGTAAGGAAGAAATAAAAATAAACATTTTTTTGTTATATCCGATCATATTTTATAATGTTGCGTTGCGAATAAGATGTCCTCTCAAGTGTGAGGGTCGGACATGGAATGGTATCTTAGAAATATATTTCGTTCCCCTTTAAGGATATAATTTGAAGGGATATTTAGTTTATGTGACTTTTTTAACCGTTTAATATTGCTGATTTAAGTAGAAATGTTTTAGTATTTCTATAGAATTTGATATGGCGAATATCTAATCGCTTTTAAATAATGCAGAATTCAAGGGACATAAAGGGTGCGTTCCACTAGGCGTTCACAACAATCACGCCCACGACCACAGTTTTTCTCGTTCCACTTGCTTGCGAGCATGGAGCGTTTTGAATGGTTTTGAGCTTTGAAAAAATAAGGATTGCGATATTTAATTAAATAGCTCTGCAACAAAAGCTTTATATACAAACAAAATTAATTTTTCATAAAAGAAATATATTCTAAATGATAATGAACATTGTTTATTTATTAAGTTAGGTTATGGTATGAGGAAAAATATATAAATGTCAAATATGAACTAAAATTAATTTTATTAAATTTATTTAACATAATTATATAATAAGAAAAAACCCAAAAAAATATCTTTCCGAATCGTACGAAGTAATTTTTTCTGTCATCGTCATCTTTAAGTTTTGCGTTATGCGTTATAAACATTGCGCCGAAATGAATTGAGCATTTCAATTGTTATTAAAGAATTATGTAATGCTTTATAAAATATATATTGCTTAAAGTGCTAATAACTATTTAAAGTTAATGCACTAAAATTAAATTTAAAAATCTTATACACAATGCAGCACACAAGTTTGACTTGGCGTACTGTCGTATCGGTACGTGGTATATATGTATTGTGACACAACAACCAAGCCGCCGGTTTATGTTCGAATTCGCCGTCGCTTAAATACGCTTGCAGTGTGCGACGGGCCTTAAACTAATCAATGCTCTATAGAAATTGTCCGTAAAAGTTAAAAGCGTCAAAGGGCTAATTTATATATTTAATAACTATTATTATTAGTTTCTTTGAAACAATTTTGCATTTACATTATACACGAGTTATGGTGTTACAAGTTAACTTTTCTCAAACATTAAAGTAAAGTAACAAAAATCAATTTTTAATTGCCAAAGTATTATTAATTATTTATACGTTAAGAGCTTCTTCCGTATTTTTATTTAATGCTGATATAAGATGACATTGTTTCACGATTTTGTTTGACTAGCAATACTTACGTATTCTTAATCTTTTCAAGTTGTTGTAAAAGACAACTTGTCAAAATGTCAGAGGCAGATTGTCGTTTCTTTTGATCGTAACTTCTAAGTCATACTGTAAACATGAAAGAGAGAGATAGAGAGAGATATGTTGTTGCTAAAATATTTGAAAAACTCAAAATAAATTCACATAATTTATGTGACAGATGTTACATCAGCTAGAATTTCCATTTTTACTTATTTTTTCATTTTTTTAAATTCGTTAAATAATTATTTAAATAAAGTATGCAAACAAAGGCAAAAGAACCTTCTGGTATACTTTATATTCTAAAGGCAAATCGTTACGAATGTTGAGATAAATGTGAGGGAACCGTAATGACTGGAGATAACGTTATATTTATTTTATCCTGGAAAATCCTTCAGCAAGTGTACAGAAAAGTTTCAATATTTAAACAAACTGTTTATTTTTAAGATATTCCTTGCATACAATGGGTCAGTCTGTCATTAATAGAGGGATAGGAGTAGAGCAACATTTTATATTTTAAAAAACGCCTCACATAAGTGTTGATCTTATGGTGGGATTTTAACCCGCCAGAATGAAAAAGCGCATTTTCAATAATGTTTTTTGACGACACAGTTAATATATAATTATTTCTATTAGTACATGTATATAATATGTATATCATGTATAACTACATGATAAAATAATATTTAAGGAATACTTTGTGAAATTTTCATAAAAAATATCAAGAAATGAGGCATTGACAGCGAATCTCCGCAGACGTCACAAGAAAAAGAGTGATTGCGGTGTCCCTCATAACTCATCACTGGATTATCGTAAATCAAAAACCAAAATGATTTCATTAGTTGATTAGTTTATGCAGGTAACCCTGTCGAGTTTTTTTATTTTATTGATTTTTTGATTGATTAAAAAAAAATCAGAAACTTTGTTATTTTAAAATACGTTAAAATTGAAAAAAAAAAAGAAGTCGATAGCGCTACCTCGGCATTTATGTATAGAAAGATCTGCAAAATTTCAAAAGGATCGGTCCAGTAGATTTTGAGCTAGAGAGGACACCGACTCTGAGAAAGCGTTTAAAACTGTCAAAGAAAGACGCAACCAGACCAGAGAGGTGAAGACTTAAAACTCCGACAGTTTTACTTAAATCGACTTCACAGTTTCACAGAATAAAGTTAATATATTCTACATTAATATAAATCAATCAAAAAAATTAAAAGAAAAAAAGTTGAAACCTTAATTTTAGTAAACTCATATCGTTCTTAAAACTGTGTAAAGTTATGTACTCTTTCACTAGTGAATATTAATTTAAAACTAATTAACAAAGTATTTGTTATTTAAACTAATAATGGATGCTCATTGTTCTGTGGCTTTGAGAATGTCTTTCAGAAAAACATATGTCTTTAGATACAGTTATTATACAAATTTTATTTAAGACAGTTAAAGCTGATCAATATCTGAACATCCGCCTTTTTTACAGTATCACAATAAATACGTTTAAAAAAACTAAGATATTAAATATCATTCATTTTAATTAAACGTAGATTTACTTTGTACAACTAATTCATCATCTGTAAGTTATTTTTAATATCTTATGTTGTTGTAAAAGTAAATTGATTTACATAACGAAAGCTCCGTGTTGTTCCACAGCTCAATACTAGGATAAAAAGGATATCATATCGAAGTCAATGGAAAAACAAATACTAAGCAAATGACGTAAACTTAAGCTAATGGGTTTTCCATTAGCTGATCGTTTGTACGCCCTACGCCGTACGCCGTTGTTCAAAGCGACAAATAATAACTTTACATGTCAATAGAAGATGCTCGAAAATATTTTGTTTACGAAAATAACTGAACAATCGGCATTACAAAGTTGACGCCATTACTTTTAATGTAGAATCAACTCAACTACCCTAAACCTACCTACCCTAAACCTAAACCTACTACCATCAACTGGCGTTGAATAAAGAAAAAAAAATCCCATTCCTTGGAGCTAATTTAGAAAATATAGGCCTTCGAAAAATCGTCAGAAGTTATCTCATGCTAATTAAGTAGTTAGATGCTGTGTTTTTCTAGAATAGCTGTATACATTTTGCAAGATTAATCTATGTTCTATGTATATCAAATTTAAGTATTTAAAAGGGTCTCAAAATTAAGTTCGTAAAATTTATGTTATTTACTACAGACAAAACTTTATTACATATAAAATTAATTAAAATCTTCCTTCCTTCCTAGAAATTGGATTTTGACATTATTTCCCCCTTCTTCCTACCATTATACAATTTTCCTTAGAGTATTGTTACGATAACATCTCTTCATTTTGTTCCATCTTCTTGTTTTCATTTTCATTCCTATTTAATTTATTTACCAACAACTCATTAAATGTCATAATTGCTACTATCATTTAATTACCAGTCTATATTAGAGTTATTAATTATTTGACTAATAGCATTTTGCAGCCCTTTGTGTATTCCAAAGAACGTTTATCTTTATGTGAACAATACGCCGAGATAGAATACAATACAAGTCAACTGTTAGTTTTGTACAAGACAAGACGAAACGAGGTAACAACACAAATAAAACACTGCAAATGAAAATATATTTGTTTTGCTTTCCTTCTCTCTATCAGAACACTGGTGTAATGTTTCATCGATTTGAAATTTGATAAAAATAAATTTGAGTATTATATGAATGTTATTTGTAACTATAGTGCTGAATAATACAGATAGTGTTGTTTTAAGAACGTTTACAAGAAAATCATTTTTCTTACGATCGATCATCTTAAAGATTTAAATACTAGGTTATAGTTATTAATGTCCTTTATACGTAGAACGGTACTAACTTTTTAGATATTTTTTTCCTATTATATTGCTATAACTAGTTTATATAAACTATTTAATAACATTTTTTCTAGTTAATTTAATAATGGTAATATTTTTGAAGTCAGGGTATTAACCATTGTTGATACTCTTTTTCTGTCGGTCATCATACTAGCTCAAATGGCTTAGTTCTCTTTAATCTTCTTGTCAGTCCATCCGTGTGCAGCAGGTGAAGCGCTTCCACGTTGTCATGATGTTGGAGACGTTGCTCGTGCTTTCTTGCAATTTTAGTTTCTTCAGCTACTGTAGTTACTTTGAGATCCCTATGTATATCGCTATTGCAGACATACCATGGTGCATTCACTGTGTTCCTCAGAACTTTATTTTGGAAAGTCTGAATGCATATGATGTTGCATTTCTTAGTACAGCCCCATAGCTGGATTCCATATGTCCAAACTGTTTCAATATTTGCTTATACCGCATGAGTTTGTTATGTATGGATAATGTGGATTAAGTATGTGTTTTAGATATTGACTATTAAAATTTGCGTTTTTACGAACCCTATACCGATTACGATTGTTTTGAAAAATTTGGGCATGTTGCACACTGCAAACGTATTTAAGGGACGGCGAATTTGGACGTAAAATGGCGACTTGCTGAGCAGCTAAAACTGTCATAGCCTAACGACTCCAGTGTACTTTGCATGTGTTGTGTCACAATACATACCGATACGATAGTACGCCAAGTCAAACTTGTGTACTGTAGGGTGTATTGGAGTTGTTTGGCACTAACATAATTTATCATGAGAGCTAACTTTTACTTTAATTATTATCGATTCATCACTGTTATCAAAGAAACTATTGCATTCTCTTTCATATTCCTTCCAGCCAGACACGGCTGCTGGCATGTACAAGATTCGGATAGGTTTAGCGTTGTAGCATGTATACGCTTGGTTAAAATTCGCTGATATAGGTTTCAGTATGAGAGTATTTGGACGACTTTGTCGTTTACAGTGTGCGAAGGTTCATAACATTTACAGGGTTCGGATAGATAAAGCATAGTAGCGCGTACACATCCGGTCAAAATTCGCTTGCATAGTGCATAGATCACGTAACCTAGAGACTAAACTTCACGATTTGACTGCGACGCACGTCGCACGTCGCACAGGGCGAAAGAGACCACTGCGCATTAACTACTCTTTCATTGTACATGTTAGTTTACATAGATCTTTTTAAAGGTTAAGCACGACTGCTTCTTGGGTCCTTAAATGTTTAAAATGTAATGTAAAAATATGTAAATAAGTGTATTATATAAAAAATACTATTTCCATGTCCGTAGAAACTGAACTATAATAAAAGTTTATTTGCACGAAATTTATATATTTTTTTTAAATCTACGCAATCAAAAAAAAATTCTTCTATATAAAGAAATGGTCATTGAAAAAAATGGACACAAAATCCAATAAGCATTTAAATCCGTACTTATACAAAATGCAAAGCTATCTATTGAGTAGGAGTATGATTTATTGTAAGCGCAAATGTGTGAGTGTGAGGGAGGAGGAGAGAGGAGAGGGGTATTATGTAGAAGCACTACAAATGTTGAAGAGAAAAACGAAAAGTGGTTTGTGAAATCGAGGTTTTCCACATCGAGAGGAACCGTTGAGGTGGTTGATATACAATAAAGGAAAACCATATACAAATATTTTCCTGGAAATGGTCCGGGATGTTCAGGAAAACGATGATAGCTATCTTCTCTAAAACGTGTAAAGACTCTCTTTATAGTAGATATTGTTTGTTGTTCTCGTTATTTAAATTTAACGAAAACAGTGGCGCATTATTAACGGAACAATATTTCGCAGTTGTGAAACTCAAAGAAATATGAAATATGCCTGAACGGTCTCTGTCACTCTACTATTTAAACAATGCATAAATATAATAATGTAGGTTCACCAAACAACGCCTACCTAAGGGTTTTTCATTTAATTTTTCAACAAAGGTTACCAGTGGAATGAATTCTATGAATATGTTTAATAAAGGATATATATTTCTATTAGAGAATCGAGTTTGGATTACCAAAATTGCTAAATTTACAAATTTATAATAAAAAAAATGAAACTATGTCAATGGGCGTTATTTTGGTGCCCACCTTATACGAAGTTTTAAGAAAATGTTACTAGATAATTCATAGCCTAAATAAATAAGTGAATTTTCAGTTTCTTTACGCATTTATATAAAATAAAATTCTTGAAATGGTGGATACTCAAAAAGAGTATATTTATCATTATTAGGGTTGCCAACTTATTAAGAGAGAGCTTTGGAATCTCTCTAATGATGCATACTCGTATTTTTTAAACCTGCATCTGTTATCTATTTCATTATCTACAAACACCGGATGCAATAAATTTCCTGGCAGTTGGCATTCGGGTTGCAGACGCAGCATAGTTCATAAATCATGCTCTCCATTTTGTTGTTGAATATAGTGTTGTTGTTCCACTGTTCTAGGGTGTTGCACCCCTACTTTATAACGATGCAATGGTGGTTGTAATATGTTTAATTTACAATTTATTGTTAAACATTGAAATGCTGCCAGATATTTATACCGTATAAATAGCATTATACAAGTGCAACAACCTGGAAATGTTGTACTGGTAATGTATAAACTAGAATTATGTCAGGAATGGCGAACCGTTTTATGAGCACGATCCAAAATGGTGTAAATTGTGTGTTTGGAATTCCTAGCGTACCACAAGCTGTCTTATATTATTTTTTTAGGTCTCACACGATGTCAATTGTATCTAGTCATATAGTTAACATGCGTGTAACATTTTAAACGTATCAACTGTGATTATAGCGATTTTTTCCCAGTTATTTTTGCTCTCTTGATGGCTGAGGTATTTCGCTGTAGATAACGGTTAACATAGTTGATATTTGGAGAGCACAGAACTCACGCTTTTAGTTATAATTATATTTATGTATAGTTTATGTATATTTATATATATCTACATTATTCTACTAACAACTGTCACGTATTATATCTAGACAACTCTGACTTGACAACTGTTACTTTCGACGCATGCGCATAGAGAACAAATAGGAACATATACCTTTCTCTCTCACTTTCAGCTTCAGCTTTCATGCTCTAAGGTTCAGAGTGAATAACGTCTCATAATAACGGATTATGAGACGAGTCTAAATTAACAAACACGTATACATAAATTCAATAAGCCACCGATGTTTGCCTGGTTATTAAATTACTTAATTCATTCCAGTCTGACAGGAGGATTATCTAATTAGTTTAAATGATCTATCATAACTATCTTCACTTCAATTCAATTACGATGTTTGCGTCTGATTGACATTAAACAATCCGAGTGTAATTTGATTTAACAGACAACAAATTCCTTGTACTCTTAGTTAAATTAGTGGTAAGACTTGTAAATAGGGAGCTGCTTTATCCATACACGTGTAGTTCTATAGACCTATACGAATATATTGAGAAATGATAGAAACAAAAATATGTTAAGGCGCGTTTTCACTTGTAAAGACTTTGCAGTGCTTCTCGCTTCTGTAAACAAATCAGTATTGTCGTAGCCTTCATCCGCATTGGAATTGTTTTTTGTTTCGCCGGAAAAATGTTAAGTGTAACAATAGAGCAACGAATTGTTGTGATATTTCTTATGAAATTTGGAAAAACCGCTACTGAAAGTTATAGTTTATTAAAAGAAGTGTATGGTAATGAATGTTTAAAGCGTGCACGTGTTTTTGAGTGGTTTTCAAGTTGATTCACGCCCTTCCACGTCAAAAACGCATGGTAATATCGGAAAAATCGGTAATATGAATCGATTCGACCGTCGGTTAAGTATTCGTGCGATTTCTGAAACTGTAAGAATTTATAAAGAGTCCGTAAATGTCTGCGAAAATGATGCTGAAAATTCTCACACTTGAAGACGTTTCTATTAAAATATAACATCTCAGCGTTAGAGCATCCACCTTATTCGACTTCTGATTTTACACCATTAAACTCTTATGTGTTTCCCAAGGTCCTGCTTTAAAAGGAACAAGATTTCGGACCGTTAAAGCTATGAAAGCAAAGCGGCACGCATCATGAACAAGCTCACAGAAGAAGACTGTTTCGTACTATGGAAAATGCGCATGGAGCGTTGTAGGAATAGAGAAGGGGTGTATATTGAAGGTGCTAATAAGTAAATATGTATGAAATCAACATATTTTACATCGTCAGTCGAACATCAAACATTAAGGAAATACAAACGTTCCAAAATAAGGTTCTGCAAGGAATAGTTAATGCACCGTGGTATATCCGCAATGACGACATACATAGAGACCTGAAGCTTAACACAGTCGGAGAAGAAATGAAATCTATAGCAGCGAAGTACGAGTTGAGACTTCGTAACCACGAAAACATCGCCGTGACGCAAATGTTGCTTGATAGTAATGATGTTCGAAGACTTCGCAGGACTAAACCCTCGGACCTAGTAACTTAATCATGTAGAATTGTTCATTGGAGCAATCTCTACTACACCGTGTAATTATTGAAATGTAAGCTACTAGATAAGTATATCTACACTAAGTTGTAGTATTATAGTTAATAAAAAAAAAATTAATAGCCATATATCATAAGTTTTAAGTTGCAGAGCGTTTCCACTAGTAAAAAAATTTCAACAATTCATCTTTAATTCCTCTCCTTCAATTACATCCGAAAAGACATCAACGTTAAATCTATACGCAATTGGTTTTCATATCAAACGAAGCGTGTATTATCATTATTAAATAAATTTATACTACGTGTTAATCTGAGTTACTTGCGCAATAACAATAACATTTTTATTGCTTCATAAAAATAATTTTAATTAAAAATATCGCGCCACAGACACAAATGCCTCAAGGAGACTGACAGGAATTTATAACGAAGCTGTTAAAAGCACAGGATATTGTTCCTCTAATGAACCAAATAACTAATAGAGTATACTCTGTACTATACTATGCATTACTCATTTGCATCACAAAAACGAAATAAATTATATTTCATGGTGTAATTATTGTTGCATAATTTAGGTTTATTAGTTTTTGTTCATTTATTTTAGTTTCAAAATGAGGTTTTTAATTGCATTTCTTTTTTTATTACGAGTATATTTTCCTTTATATTTTTAAAACCGTTTTTTTTTTGTACATAAACTTTTAGAATTTATTTAAAAAGATGTGGAATAAATTACTGAATTAATTTCCCTTATTCTACTTCAGGTTTTTCTTCTTTCCATATGAATACAAATTACTAGAGCATATCACGTTTTTGTTTGTATTATTTTACACTGTCTACTTGGCTCTTACTCTATTAGCTTAGTAACATATTAGCAGCTCATGTTTACTAGTATTTGCATAAAGAAGTTTTGTAATATGTAGAGGAAACCTGTGTGAAATGTGATGACAGATAAACTATGTTTTTATTGTGTTTGTTCTTCTACACAATTGCATATGCTTCATGTCAAAACACAGTATGTGAAAAGATAATTATTTTCAGTAAGTTTCAGTGTTTCTTCTTTTGACTTTATATTTAATGTGTGTTTAAAATATTTCGCATATACTCGTATTTTAGATATTAGCTATGTTTCTTTATAAATTTGGTACTCTGCTATTTGTATTTATGTTGGTTCATTCAGCTCTATTATTTTTCCCACTTCTAATGTGTCAGCATTCAATTCTATCTTTCTGTTAAGTTCTTATTATTATATTATTTTAATGTTTTGCTGATATTTTAAATCAATAAATTATATATGATTGTGATTAATTAAATTGCATTTGTGTTCCTTATTCTATGCTGAAAACTAGCTGTCACCCTCTCCTTCACTTTTCCTGCTACTCTTTCTCCTGTTTCTACTCTGCCATTTCTTGTCTTTCCTGGTTCCTTTCACTATCTCCGCCATCCACCTCTTCCTTTCACTGCCTTCCTTTAATAACTGCACAATCTTGATTTCACTTTCAACTCTTTTCTCACTTGCACACCTCCTCGCTTCACAATATAAATCTTGCGCTTCTTCTTATGTTCCTGGTCTTTTTTTCTAGTATGTATTCCGGTATTTCTCTCTCCCAAATCCTTTTGTATCTTTCATTATATTTGCTGTTAAATTGACACTGACCAGAGATATTACAACTGCATTCAGGTCAGGTGAGCTAATGGTATATATTAGTTATAGCTATTGTAGTGTGTGTAGGGCAAGGAGTAACTGCCTAGTTCGACGCCAACAAAGTAAGTTGGTATAAAGCACGTCTGTCGGTAAAACAGTGACCATATACTCATGGACTCCACGGATAACGTTGTAAGGAATAACGACCAACGCAGTTGATATTTGGAGCTGACAGAACTCACTAATTTAAGTTAAACAGTGTAATTATTATAATGTGTATGTAGATTACTAAAATAAAAGTCTTTGATTTCAGAAGCAACACATAAGTTTGATTAAAAATTTACAATTGCTAATAAAATTGCTTTACATATATATATATATATATATATATATATATATATATATATATATATATATATATATATATATATATATATATATATATATATATATGTGTGTGTGTGTGTGTATGTGTGTGTGTATTTCCTGTATTTTATGTTAATATATGCATGATATGGTATGATACTTTCAGAAGGATTTTATGAGATAATAAAAAAATATCCTTGTTGAAGTTGATATTATTTGTATGCGTGGAAGTAGAGGATTCAAGGTTGAGAACTGAGGAGCCTTTATTTAGTATGAATGTTTTAAAAGAAGTATACTTTTCAGAATTGTAGAAATTGGGGCTGTGCGTGGGTATACGTATAAGCATACTACGTGTGTTTTAGTAGTTGCCGGATGGTAGGCGTGAGCACAGAAGTTGACGAAACAAAAAGGAAATTTTGTTATTCTTTTAAAGCCTTTTTATTTCTTGAATTGTTTACATTGAATATTTTAGATGAAAACTTATTAATAATATATTTTTACTTATATATGCTTACGGTCTTCGATTTACTTTTTATGAGGGGTCATACTACAGGTAAAAAGAACCAATTTATTTAAAGATTTTTTTTCATAAGTAATTCTTTCTTAGTTTCATATAAAAACCAACAAAATTATTATTATTCCGTCCTATATAAAAACTAATAAAAGATCTTGATATTATTTAGATATTTTAGCAAGTATTTTAATTTGTGCACCAGACATAAAACATTTATTTTATTGTTATTCTATTACTGTATAGACTCATAGTTTTAATAAACCAATTCACTAAACAAAACAATCATGTGGAATCTTTTATATAAACCATCAACCGTACATCATTGCAGTATTGCCAATCAGCGCGGTACTAACAAACATTTGTACAAAATAGCCGAGGTAAAATAACCGTGGCTCAAACAATTATCTTTGTTAATATACAACTTAAAATATAATATTTTTTCAATTATCGACTTCTCTTGACCCGTACTATCGCCTTAAAAATAATATAAATTGAATGTATATATATATACATACAGAAGTACTTGCTTCCAGATGTGCAATCGTTTCCACTAATTCAATTAGTTTTCTGTTGTTTTGCTTTGCTTTCATTTCAACCACTGCGCGATTGGTCGATCAAAGTTTAGTGAACATTCTAGAATATAAACAAAGCTCAAAGCTTCATTCAACTGAACTAAATCCACGAAATGGTTAAATTAAAAGAAAACAATTCTGTTATTAAAGGAACAAGTATAAGTAAGGCTTGAACATTGATGCTGTTATTTCAGCTGAATATTATAATCTACGTAATCAAATTATTAAAATAAAAAAAATTTAATCTTGTTGAATGTTTGGGCGATACTCTCAATATGATAATGAATTTTATAAGGCTTCAGATTAAGGTATCAAATATACACTAAATAAAAAATAATTTCGAGGCTATTGTTCAGAAATTCTATGAAATCATTGGCTTACATTTCAACAAATAAATCTTTGAGTATGCTATAAGCATATTATAAATTTAAATTCACCTCCAATTTCTCGCTACCAATTTGTTAATGAGTATTTCAACCGGCCCTGTTAACAATGCAAAAACATATTTCTAACACTTAAATGAGATTTATTCTTGCTCCTATAAAAACTAACACTATCTTAAAGCAATAAATGAGCAATATTTTCAAAGCGCGAAATTTAAATTCAAAACCCATTGAATAATATTTTTATCGACACTTAAGGTACAAATAGGGTTAAGTTATTTGATACATGGGTGTAACACCGGCAGTAAATTTCCTCGTAAACTCCTTCACTGAATTCTTAAGTGCTTAAGAACTAAGTCAACAGTTATATAAAATGTATTAATGGGATATTTTTATAGCGAGAAGTTGAATAAATATTTATCGTGCTGTTTTCTGGAAAGGAAAGAAAATCGTTGAAAAATGTTTAAAAGATCAATTGACTGTTTGTGGCATTTTTTATACTTTTTGTAGCTTGAAATATAACAGCAAATGCATCTTTGTACCGATGGTTTTTTTTAATTTAATCGTAAATACAGTGATGGATTTAGCATAGACTCGTGATGCCCGGGCATAGGGGTGACTAAATTTTAAAGGCTAATATAGTTTGAAATCGAATGAATTTTCCGTCCACTATTTTTAGACCAAGAACCAATTTTAAAGTTTACAATTTGAGGGTCGACTTATCGGAATATTACTTAAATTTGCCATTGCGTATAAATCAATCAATACCTGCCTAGTATAGTACATCTTCACCCGCTAAACACTGTACGTATATTAGAAGCAGAGGCGACCTTAGGGGGTTGCAAGCAGGGTAACTACTCGGGGCCTCGCATTCTTGCGCAGCAACCCAAGTAGAAAAATTCATTACTATATATGTATTTGAAACTCGAGCCTTGCTCTTTAGAAATCCCACTAGAATCACTGCGTATATCTTTTAAGGCATTCATGTACCTTAGTTATTATTATTATTATTTATTGTAATGTTTTTGCCATTAGGCACTACATTCCTTCGCCCTAAATTCATAAATCACATATCATTGTGCTTAATTACATTCCAATTCAAAAAAAAAAAACCTACACCTCTTGTCTTCTTTGTCTCTTCGTATCTTTGTCACTTCAGATTAAAATCACTTCTGCTCTAAAATTACTTTTCTTTCCTCGTTCCTTTTCTCTATTTCCGCCATCCACCAAATCCGCCAAATAACTGCACAATATTCTTCTCGCTCATTACTTTTTTTCTGACAAGCAAACTTAATGTGCTCCAGTGTTTCCCACTTCGTACCGTACGCTCTACACATCCTTTCCTCGCTATTTGCCCAGTATATGTTTCCTTTCTCCTCGTTTCCCAATACAAATCTGGCAATCCTTCTCATGTTTTTGTGTCTTTTTCTCTTTAGTACTGTGGTTTCTCTCTCTTCCAAATCCTTTTATAACTTGTGTTGTAATTGCTCTTCTCGATTTTTTCCATCCTTTCCTATTGCTGTATCTCCTTGTTCCTTCTCCTTAGCTCATCATGTACCTTAGTTTATCATCATTAATATTAGTCGTCTTTGTTAACTTTTATAAATCTTCCAAAATAAAATTTTATTTCTCGTCAATTATCATCAAAACTACTTACTTACAATTTACATAAATTACAAAAATCTTTATCCCCGGGGCCACGCAAAGATCTGCCACTTCGGGGCCTTGCAAAGTCCTGCCGCCCGGGGCTTCGCAATGGCTAAAGCCACCCCTGATTAAAAGTGTATCTAACTAGTGAAAGTGAAACTATCCTTTTGTGTATTAGGGATTGTAAAATCTTAAGAAGTCCCTTTTAAGGATTATAAGATTTTAGAATAGCTACAAACAATTTATTTGCTAATTTTTAAAGAAGAAATAGTACGTAATCACAGGAAAGGTTTAATTTTTAAGATTTCATAATACTTAGATCGTAAAAGGGTAGATAGATGTTTTCGAAAAAAGAGCAGTAATATGTATGTAAATACGTGTATTTGGCTTGCATGCTTAAGTTTATTGAATATAAAATATGATCATTGGTCAATAACTGATTTACTTTAAGTAGGATAGTAAAATACATCGACAATTTATGTAGGGAACACAATCTTCACAATATTTTCGTAAAACAGTGATTTTCCACTGTCCATACTTGTATGTCTGTTATCAGTAGTGCTATCACACGCGTAAATAATTCGTTAAGAATACTACGTTGTATACGAGTATATCAAAACAATTACCGGTATTTTTATAAAGTTCAATTTAAAAATAAAATGTTGCGAATACAGGATACTAAAAAAAGGAAACGCATTATTTAAACAGGAAGCAAAAAATACAAAAATAGAACGATTGTGGAAGCCCTTATTAATAATTCAAATCCCGAAGGAGTGTATTCGGTAGCCCGACTAATATTTTAGGAATGAAAAACCATTATTTCAAAATGCGTTTCCTTTTTTAGCATTATTTTTACATACTCATTAACGCAAAACAAAAAAACAATTAGGTGAAAGTTACAAATTCCAGCATTTAGAATCATTCAACATTTTGGAATTACTTTGCCATCATATTGAAGATGCGTATGATATTTTTGTCATGAAAGAGTTCATTTACAATTCAGTTAGTCAAATCATTCACAAGAAATGTCTATTTTATCGGTTACAAATGGCGAAACCGCATACAAATGAAGATAAAGTAGATGCGAACTGTAATTGAAGTGCACTAGTGATAGAAACTTCACAAAATAGGACACTACACCAAATTGTTTACTGGCGTCGTATTGTTAACTATAAGAAAGTCACTAGCGCCGATAAGAGAGTGCAAGGGGGAGCAAAAATACCCCACTACCATATAAGAAAATGCGCCGAGAAAGATTAACAAGTAAAATATTTATTATTAAAGTCACTGCTTGAATACAAACTTTAATCGCCTAGTTTGTTGCTTAAATTTGTTCAACACCTTTCCAATGAATTCAGTATCCTCCTCTCTCTTCTTTCTGTAAATATGGAGCATGCACCCACCTGAAACTAACTCTGCCGGCGCCCATGCTACCAGAAGTAACAAAAGATGTTACAACTGTGAAATTCCTCTTCAAAAATTATTGGAAGTACGCACATCTGGAAAATGTGTTATTAAGTTAACGTTAACATTTGTTCTTAAAACATTTTGAAAATTGGGTACTGATAGATCTTATCTATGTATATTATGCAGTAAGCTATGAAGTTAGTACAATATTTACGAAGCCTTGCAAATATCATCTTAATACTTTTAAGGAGTCATAGGACGTTAACGTAAATGATGAAAACGTTGTGAAATTTGGAGGGTCGATACCAATAGTTAAAATACATGCCGTCTCAAAATTTTAGAGACCTAGGGTTCATAGTTTTCTTTTTATACATGATTAAAAATAGTCATTTTCCATACAAATCATAATTTTTAGTTCAATTTCACCACATAATATAACTTTTAACTATGAAAAAATGGTGACACGGCTTTCAAAAACTAGGTGTATATAAAAGGTGTATATAAATCTTTTCTGTAACTATTGCAAAAAGAAAATTATTAAAAGGATACCTATATACGAAAATATTTAAATAAAACCAGTAAGAAACAGTAAGTGTAGGTTATACGCCGGCAACGTTGCAAATCCCAATTTGAGCGGGAAATTCAAAATCGGAATAAATATTTTATAAAATATAACAATTTATTTGTCGAAGAACCAAATCACGCATGCGTTAACACACGTAAATTTACAGCGTTGCTAAATTTATTATTCCTTTTTCAAAATATTTAATTTGAATTTAAATTGAATTAATATAAATTTGACATTAATTATAGGTAATTTTTCATTTATTTAACTATTATATGCATAAAAAAATCATTTTAACTAGCAAAAACCAGTTTAATAGGGAATTGAAATCATTTTCAAAGGTACAGTCCCAATATTTGCTTGTCCCTCATGTACTTCGTATTTTGCATTTCGTATTACCGAGAGATAAACTTTTTGCATTGACGGTACGTCCTGTACCTCCTTAAAACAAATATGTAACATATACACTCATATGTATATATACTAGCGTGATGCGTAGAAATTTCAAAAATATTTTTATACATTTTCGGATATGAAACTTTTTTTTTTTAAATAATAAATTAATAAACTTTTTTAATTTATGTTTGATACAAAGAACGTTACAATAGATCAAAAGGTTTTCCAACAGCAGTAAATACTTTTGAGAAAACTTTTAACGGAGTTTTATTTAAACATATTTAATTTGGCAAGTTTATAAATAGCAACCGTTATGTTGGCAGGTTGTTTTGCTGTTACCCTGCAGAGGTTTACATTAAGACTTAAAAAAAACATCAAAGAGAAATATACGGAAGTTTGTGAAGTAACTGCAAGGAAGATACAAACGGCTGAAGTATTAGTGAATCTAATAATTGTAATCAACCGGAAAAACGATTAGAGTAATTGTTAAACTGTAATTATATTATATTTACATACATTTATACCTTCTCTGATAAAACCACACTTACACATTTGATTCACAGAAATGCTATTTGCATGTGTCTAGAGCGAACCTTTAAAACATAACTAAACGATGCCCTAGAATGTAGCTCTAGGTATAGATGGTATAGTTTCCAAACCCTGTGTTGTATAAACACCACCGTGCAAATCCATCTTAAGCTAAGTTCGAGGTAACAAGGTCAAGCACAGAATAGGGACAACGTCGTCACTTTCCGCATTTAGCCGGAAGCAGAAGCTGAAAGAAGACCACGAGTCGGAAGTCAAGATCACGACGCGTTATAAATCACTCCGAATATCACCGTGCCACGTCACGAGTTACGTAAGCCGAGTTTCCTGTCGGTGACCTTGAATTTAATGGGAAAAGTTTCAGAATAGTTTATAACATACCCTGTCATATTGGATCCTAAAACTCGAAATACTAAAATATAAAAAATCTGTATGCGTTGTTTTGTAACGGGAAGATATGTTAGTACAGGGTGGACCATCTGTTTGTTGGTTTCTGTATAACATGAGTATCATATTTATTGAGAGTTATTACATTTAAATAATATTTAATTTGAATTATTAAAGTATTGTATGACAGGTTGGCTGCTATAGGAGGAACTCCAGTCTCCCCCAAAAGGGTATGAGGCAAATTCAAAACCAGTGCTAGATGCAAATAAGTAACAAGAAATAGAGATTGATTAAGGAAAATACAAAAAAGTGGAAAACTTGTTATCAGAGCAACAGACAATTTCAAGCCATCTTCAGACTACGAACAAGATATACGAGGTTGACGCATCAACATTTAATGAGTAAAACAACAGCTCCGCAGTGCAGCTATTGTCAGACGCAAATAACAGTCCTTCATCTACTAGTAACCTGCCCACAATATCAAACTCAACGAACAAAACACAGAATCAGTGGTGAACTAAGGGACATGCTATCAGACAATCCGGAAAAAATTAAAGAAGTGATTAAAATCCTTACAAATATAAACTTATAAAATCAAATTTAACTAACATAAAATAAGTTCAGGCGAACATGACATTAACGTTGAAATTACCTCAAATTTTAAAATAAAAAACAATAATTTTCAAAAACAACGCAAAAAGTCATTTAATTGCGAATTGAAAATTTCATTTTTAAATATACAGTCTCGATAAATGCTCATCTCTTCTATATTTCGTATTACCCAAAGATAAAATTTTTGCATTGGCGGTGTACGTCTTGTATCGTCGTCGACATCGATGTTGTCTTCCAAAAGACGACCAAAGAGACAGTTTTATAAACAGTTTTGATTTCAAAAAATAGAATAAAACATGTTTTGTTTTATTTTAAAACAGTTCCGTTTTTCGAAAACAGTCTATTTACATTGAACAGACTGGTTTTGTTTTTAGTGTTTTCCTGAGTGTCCCATCAAAATTTAGTATCCCACAAATTATTGTGTTGGCGATACATTTCAATTAAATTGCTGGTCTTTTTTTTTCTTCACTGCATTCTACACTATGGGAATATGTTTTGTTTACTAAAACAGTTTTTAAAGACAAAACTACTCAGTTTTTACAAAACATTGGTGTTTTTGTTCAGAAAAACAGTTTTTGTTCGAGTTTTGTTGTTTTATCACTCTGGTGTCAAACCGATATTCCTTCAACGACCGACAAACAATTGATGCATTTAAAGAAAATTCAGTTGAAGTTTTAGTGAAATAGAAACATAAACAATCGACAATGCACTACAAAGTTAAGTTAAGAAGATGGTCTACCGCTAAGCCAGAAGCGGCATCTATAGATATAAAATTGTTTTAGTGAAATATACTAAGACTAAAAATATCTTCCATAAATAATCGGAAGATGTGCTTTCTTGAATAAAGTAAAAATCATTGGAAAATATTTAACGGTGTTGTTTTAAAAGTACTTTCTAAAAAAACCAACAGTTGACACCACATACACTCCTGCAACCGTTAAATATTAATAATTCCTGTAACCGTTTATTACGCCGTAGAATTCAGTCTGTAATTTTAGTAATTCTCAAAAGGCCAGTACTTTTCCTAATCAACCACAATACTCGGTCGTTAGTCCTTCTTGTGTACGAGTACATCATGCTACGTCGCGTGTAGACTCAAACAAAATGCGTTGTACGATCAAAATATTTGTTATTAATTACAAGGGAAAACAAATATAATAGAAAACATAAACAGGTCATTACTGCCACTGCTACCCCCGTCGCTTACTCACCCCTCTCTCGTGAACTAACCGTTGACAAAGCTCATTAAGGGAACTCCATTTTAATCCAATTAATTTTATTCATTATGAGCGCTTTGCAACTAGTAAAATATATTTTATATCGCGCAATCGAATGCCAGACACATGCCTATTTAATGCGATTATAACTATTGTATTGTTGTTTATAATCCTGTTAACGAACCTGCACAATGTTTAATTGGATTTTATTAATTACGTTAATCACGTGATCTTTTTATAAATGATCCATTTATTATACCAGGGTTAATTCTCTTTCCTATTAAAAATTTTAGAAAATATTTGTTCTTTTTTTTTTAGTTCGAAGCAATTTCAACGACAAGGCCATGTTCGCCTGGAGTATTTTACTTTAGTTACATTTGATTTATTACGTTTATATCAGTTATGTGAAATGTAAATAAGTAAAATGTAAATAGAATAAATTAAGAACTTTTTGAATTTCTTCTGGATTGTCTTTAGTTCACCACTAATGTTGTGTTTTGTTCGTTGAGTTTGATATTGTGGGCAAGTTACTAGTAGATGAGGGACTGTTAATTGCGTCTGACAGTTGCTGCACTGCGGGGCTGTTGTTTTACTGATTAAATGTTGATGCGTCAATCTCGTACGTCCTGTTCTCAGTCTGAAGATAACTCTTTCAAATTATTTGTTGCTCTGATAAGAAGTTTCCCACTTTTTTGTATTTTCCTTAATCAATCTCAATATGTTGTTACTTATTTGTGTCCAGCACTGGTTTTGAATTTGCCTCATACCTTTTTTATACCATTCTATTAAATCTAAGTGTTACATCAGAGACTGGATTTCCTTCTATAGCAGCCAACTTGGCATATAATAGTTTAATAATTGAAATGAAATATTTTTTAAATGTAATAACTCTCAATAAATGTGGTACTCATGTTAAAGAGAAATCAACAAATAGATGGTCCACCTTGTACTAACAATTCTAAAGTTTATTTAGTCGCAATTAGTCCTTAATTAAGTTTTATTTAGCTCTTACGCGAAAAGCAATTGTATCTAGCTGAATCGATAAATTACAGAAAAACAGATATTGAAATGTTTTTATGAAGAAAACCTACCCACCCAGATAATGAGAGTCAAAAAACCCAGATCAGGGTGTAGTAAACCAGACGTGGGAAGACTGGTACTTGAATTTTTTGTTTTTTTAAATATCTTTAAAATATATTTTAGCTTAGGTAAAATAAAACATGTCTTTTATTTATTATTTAGCCCTCAAAGATATATCTTTATTCAACGAAATCTTAACACCAAAGGAAGCAAAATATTAATATCAATAAATATAACACTATCTATCTCTATCTAACTCATTATTTCATACTCATCCCTTAACAATAGAAACTTCTTACACTTGGGTGTAAGTCTCATAGAAGGTATTAAGACATTCCTTTTGACCATCTTAGATTTAAAAAAGGTTTCAGAGTTTGAATTACATAAGACGATAGGATCATGATTTTGTTTAGGACTAAGGGAGGGTCATATAATAATGTTTAAGACGAGACGAGGTTTACTTTACCGTATTTAGTATGAAAAGAGGAGTATAGATGCCTTTTAGGATCACGATAGGTCTAAAATTTCGACTTGGGTATCTTCTAATAAACACCAATATACTGACAGATCTAAAGCGCATTAGCTATGAATCGGTTACCATAAAAGCACTTAAGAAAATGACGTATACTAAAGATAATTTAAACAGTATTCGTGTAATACGTTTTTAAATGTAACATCCTCTGACTTAAATATTTCCACCCACACCATTGCGACGCCCTTTTGCCACAGTGCCAAGAGCCACAACACATCAAACGAGGAGCTGACCATGAGGTTGAAACATCTTTAAATGAAAACTCATTTCCACTTTGTCCGCTTGAATAACCATATGAATTATTCAATAGATTTTCGTTTTACATGAAAATGTTTGCTGTGACGACAACGACGCTACGCTGATGAGACGTCTACTGCATACATGTTGAATTTGTTACGTTGGTCATAAATTTCAGAAAGCAGTGGTAGCTTGTGAAATATTTTGAGGAGGGCAACCTAATAGAAACAAAATGAAATACTCGTCTATATTGTAGACTGATTTGGTGAGAATTCAATAATGTCTTACTTATGGAATTTAAATTTATATCTGGTAAACTGCTTTGTAAACAATTTGCAGTGGTTCAGTCTAATATGAAATCAATAGGAAAGTAAATGAAAGACACACACACACACACACAGAAGACAATCAAGTAATGATGCGTTCACAACGTCCAAAATATTCGAAAACGTCATTAATTTCGCTCACGTCAAGCTCACAACGGCCCATCTGAAGAGTTGGGTCGTAGTGGTCGTTGTTGAGCATTTCGGCGTAAAGTTTAAACATAACGCAAAACTTGACAGAACAAATTACTTTATATGATTCGGAAAGAGATATTTTATTGGATTTTATTTTATTATATAATTATGTTAAATAAGCTTAATAAAATTAATTTTAATTCATATTTAACTGCCTTTTATACATTTTCCTCATACCATAACCTAACTTACTAAATAAACAATGTTCATTATCATTTAGAATATATTTCTTGTATGAAAAATTTATTTTGTTTGTAGATATAGCTTTTGCTACAGAGCTATTTAATCAACTATCGCAATCCTTATTTTTTCAACGCTCAAAACCATTCAAAGCGCTCTATAATCCATTCCACTTGAGTATATGCTTGCAACGCTCGCGAGCACAAACATACGCAGGCTGCATTTTTATATTTTAAGATTCCTATAGTGAGTCCTGATAGGAGAACACAATCTGCTACAATTTGTGAATACAACGTTTTTTTGTATATCTAATAGATATGATATACTATAATGATTGACTTCGGGCGTAAAGTACGTAAGTCTCTATATGTTTCTGCTGTCTCCTCCATTAGACGGTTTAATCCAGAGCTAGATTAAAACAGTAGATACATGTCCAAAATTTAAAAATGACAAATTTTTCTAATTTATATTCTTCTTCTCACATTAAACATTAACCTAATGCCACACTTCACCGTATAAATAAAATTAATAAAAGCAGAACCATCCATTTCCCTAAGGTACTTTAAAAGCAGCCCTTGAATACTTGATTCGTAATGTCATAAAAATATAAAATGTACAAAATATAACCCCATACAACCAATAAACATATAGTAGGGTATGGGGGTTGGTTTATAAAGCTCAGCTTTTTGGGTTCGCATTTGTAATAAATTCGGATTTGAATGAGTGCTTTCCATAACCTAAAAATTCATAATCCTGCACAAAAAAAGGATAGATGATTGATCATTTTGACGTTTGGGTTTTATAAACTTTATTTTTTATAGAGGCTTTTATAAAAGCTATTTTGTTACCTGGTTTGACTTATTACAAAAGCTATTTTGTTAAAAGATTTTTTTATGAATTGCAAAAGTTCCTTTTTGTATTACGTTAAAAGTCTTTTTCATACTAATGTATTAGATTTGAGTAATGTATACAGGACACTGAAAATAATAGAAGTAGAGTATTACGCGCTAGTCAGTCGCTTAGTTTTTATTTCATATTAAAGATACATATTCTACTAAACTAATAGTATCAGAACTTGTCGTTTTGTTCTCGAACTTCTACATTTAACGATGTTTTTATTGGCACCCCTGCTCAGGCACTAAGGGTACTTCACCCACTTAAAGCAAACTTTACTTGTTACTATGCAAATATATTTATTTAAAAGTAAACGCAAAGGCAAGCAAGCTGAACTTTTTGCCAACTTTTTTATGTCCATAATTTACAAAATCAGTTTTCAACGACTTTTATTCAACAAGATTACACTCCCTCAAAATCTCTAGGCAGAATATATATAATGAGAAAAGTCAAAGTACTGGAAAAAATTTTTTTGCAGCGAATCAAAAAATTCCAACAACCACATGGTTTAATAAAAACCATTCACGAAGATATATTTCAACAAATTGTCGAATGAAATCTGGGCATTCTAGATGTCCAGCTCATCTGTACAAAATAAATATAAAAGACACACCAAATTGTATATGTGGAGAAGAAGGGTCTTTGGACCATATAATTCTAGGGTGTCATCTTTTAACATCAAAAATTGATAGACTTTTAAATGATTTATGTAATGTAACACAGTTCCCAGTCAATATGTCCTGTTTAATGACAAGTGAAGCAACGGCGGAAATATTAACAAACTTTGTGATAGAAAATAATATAGAAGTGTAATTTAAGTTAAAATATTTTATTTAGTATGTATTTAATTTTAAGTTTAATTTTTTAAAAGAATCAATTTGTTTTGTATTTATTAGAACAATTATAATTTATATGTAAATTTTTATATAATTTTACAAATAAAAGCAATGGCAAGAAGGCTGAATAAGCCAAAGCCTAAATAAATAAAAAAAAAAAAAAATCAAAATCTCTAACCCCCCCCTCCCCCCCACTCTGATAATAAAAGAGCACAGTTGTTCTTTTGAAGTATCTACTTATTTTCTTTATTAATAAAATTTTTATTATTAATAATATCATTTTTAGAATGAAGAAAATTGTATTTATGTTTATATGGAATTATGAAATATTTATTGTGAGAGGAAGGAAAAGGGGGAGACCGATGCACTTGGAGACAAATTACGTCCTTACGTCCCTTATCCTTCCTGATTTAAATAATTCAACAATGCACTTACACTAAATTTTATACAAAGTCTATGCAAACGCGACACTTGCACAATAATCAATTGTAATTGTAATTGTAAAATGTTTGCGAGAGAGAAAGTTATATGTTATTATTTGTTCTCAATGCGCATGCGTCGAAAGTGACAGTTATCAAGTCAGAGCTGTCTAGATATAATCCGTGACAGTTGTTAAATATGGCATTATATTGATATAGAATAATGTAGATATTTAGAAATATAAATAAACTATATATAAATATAATTAAAAACACTCCAAATATCAACTGTGTTGTCATTATCTCTACAGAGACATCTATGATATTCATGAGTATATGTTTTCACTGAACGGTCACTGTTTTACCGACAGTCGAGCTTTGTACTAACTAAAGAAATATAATTTATTTACATATATTTTATTTATTATATCTTAATAGAATAATAATATTTATTATATCTAGACAGCTGTCCCTTTCGACGCATGCGCATAGAGAACAAATAGGAACATATACCTTTCTTTCTCGCACACATGATGGACACACTTTTAATCTATAGGAAATATAGGCTATTCACTCTCCATATATATATGCTCTAAGGTATATATACTCAGGACTAAATTTACAATTTAGAAATGTAATTAAAATTTGAAATCGAATTACAAATTTTTTTTATTGAATTTAAATTATATATAAATAAAACAGACTTTGCGATGGGGTAAACACTAGTAATTTTTATATTTGTGTGAAAAAATATTATAACAATATTTTGTCAATCAATTGTTTTATACATTGAAAAGACGTAGCGAATATTAGGTATAACTTTACGGTGATGAGAAGAAGAGAGAGATAGGTATAAATAGGTATAAAAATATTCCTAAAGAAAAGTATAAATATGAAATATTTTTCTGACATGAATAAGTACTAAAATATAAATACTATCATAAAAGCTAACAGCTATTATTAAATTATGTAAAAATGTCTAAAATAACGTAGCAGATTTTAATCTTAATGTAACGTTATTTACATTCCCCGTAACGGATTGTTAACTCATTTCCTGTCTTGTGCCGTAGCCCCGTAACTCGCGTAGGCCGGCGTAGCACCGTTCGTTGCCAAATAGCCGTAGTCCGTAGGCAGCGTAGCCTTACGTAGCTTCGTAGCTCAGTGGTCGTAGCCTTGTGGTATGAGCCTACGCTCTCACAAAAAGTCTCAATTCCGGTATTAATCATAATCTACATAAATTATTATGTAATAAATTTAAACAACTCGTTTAGACGTTACTAAGTAATAAAATAAGAAGGAAAGAAAATTATATTTATTTAAATACATTTTATTTTCTTTCATAATATCTTATAACACGAAGTACCACGTGAATGAAGACTTTAATATGACTTTTGTTGTATTATTTCTATAATAACACGTTTATTAAAACTCTAATTAAAAGAATGTAAGAGATCAAAGTTAAAGGAGTTATTTCTAAAGTAATTTTTCATTGTTTTAGGTGAGTTGATTTCTCTTCCTCATAATTTCAACTGGACTACATTTATGGATAACCTGACCAGGTAAATTAAACTACATTAAGAGTTGTTTAGGATAAGAATTATTATTCAATATATATAGAATAACTAAAAAGATATTCTTACTGCTATAATACTTCAAAATGGACGTTTTATGATGTTAATTTAAACGTATGAGTCTAATAGAAATTAAGGAGGTACAAAACGTTCACGTAGCTGATGAAAATGTCGTGAAATATGGAGGATCAATAAAAATAGTTAAAATACATGCTGTCTCAAAATTATCTTTTTCGAATGTCGACTCATTCGATCATAAAACTACCTGCTTCGCTCATACTTCATAAAACGACCCTCTCCACCTCTGTTACGTTAGCGTCACTATCTGTCTCGCTTACACTTAACGACTCTCTCGGTCCCACTCAAACTAGAATCATAAAGTTACGACCTTTAGCAAAGTTTTAGGTACACTATAATCATTTTTAAGTTTGTAAGAAAAATTGGTTCAAATTTGGGTTACTTTGAAAAAGAAGAAATTGACCAAAATTTAAGAAATATTCTAGCAAGTGTCATACCATTTTGGAATCCTTATTAAATGCGTCAACTTTTAATATTACTTGCCAAACTCGCATAGTACATTTTTTTTCAGTACAGTCACTCAAAATTGGGCGAAGAATTATTCTTGAATATTTGGTTGGACAAAAAGTGTGTTCAGGATCACACAACAAAATACTTTTTTTTAAGTTAAGATTTGTAGCAACAGATGTGAAAAGACTGTCACAGGGTGCAGACTTTCTCGATTTTTTTAAAATGCCAATAATTTTTTAAATGTTTTAGATTTTTTTTAAATATTTTTCTGATAACTGTTATGGCTTGGCCTATGACCCACTACCGGCTTGACGTCGATTTCTAGGACACCCTGTTTGCTCTAAGGCTATGAGTCGGCAACGTTACAAATGGCAAATAGAGAGAAGAATTCAAATTGAAACGAGAACGAAAATGAATAAATCATACATTTCTTTTGACAACGTTGCCAAATTTATAGTTACTTTTTTACAGATATTTAATTAGAATTTGAATTGAATTAATATAAATTTGACATTCATTATAGTTAATATTAATTATTAAACTATTATATGCATCAAAAAAATATTTTAACAGGTCAGAAGCCATTTAATTGGGAATTGAAAAATTAATTTTCAAAGGTACAGTGTCAATATGTGTTTGTCCCTCATATATTTTATATTTCGTAATTCGTATTACCGAGAGATAAACTTTTTGCGTTGACTAGATAACATTTCTTACGTAAAAGGTACTTGCACTCAACGTGATAATATACCACATAACTTCACTGCAAGTTTCATTATCATAAAACAATAAACAGCGTTATTACGTACAACAATAAAATTAAAATATTGTTAATAAATTAACAGTTTATTATCAAACAAAGTGTTAAAATTAATTTACAGTTCTTAACGTCGTCAAAGCTATTATTATAAGTCGTTTAACGTCGAAACTCTCCAACGAAGTAACGTATAGCATCGCACCTGGAGCTATAATTGCATTTACTTGCCTCCCAACCACTCCCCCAACGCTACTCTTCTCTTACTTGCTAGAGGCAATGTCAATATGCAACGTAGTAAGCTATAAAATCCAGGCAATGTTTAAACAATTAAGATTTAACTTCTTCTGAGTTTAATTGTTCAAAGAATTGTGTTTCTGAAGTGAAATATTAAATAAATGTTCATGCATTTAATGCACTAAACTGCTAGTGATGCCTTTGTGCATTTTGTATTCAGTTACGAAACAATTTGTAAGTCATTGGAAGTGAAGCTATCTACCCAAACGATGTCTTAATATCTATAAAGCTATACTATACGAATATATGGAAAAAAATAGTCATCATAACCTCAAATGTTCAATTATTTTGTAATAATTCTTTTCTTTTCCCTTTAAATATTAAAGGCATCAAAATTTATTTTAAAAAAATTTTGACGTCATATTAGCTTTCTTCTAAAACTCGCCATCTCTTTTATACAACAGAGTGTAAAAGAGAAGCATAAGGCCCTCCGCACACGAGTCGACTGATTGCAAACCTTAGCCCCGAATCTGCCCGAACCGAATAAGAATGCAACTGTGTTGTTAGTAAAAGAACGCACGTGTATACGAGTGAGAGAAAACTGATTTCAAACTGGATTTGAGCACGTTTTGAGCGAGTGTGTGACATCATGAGCAGATATGTGCACAAATACTATTCAAAAGGTACTATACAAATACGACACAATAAAATGCCCTACTATGCTATTCTTAAAAATTCTATAGAGTCACGAAACACGGCTCGATCTTCGTTTTTGTTGGAAACTTCGTTGCGCGACTAGCTTGCAATCAGTCGGCTCGTATGCGGAGGGCCTAAGACTACTAGTCAAACGTCAATCCAGGGAAAATAATATTGTTTACCTACTTATTACGCTAGAGACTTTAAAACTAGTCAAAAATATGGCTAAAAATTAAACGAAAGTGCACACTACTTCAGTATTTAAATTATAAAACATGACAGTACTGTTTTATTTTAAGGAACAAGAAATATGTATAAGAAAGAAAAAAGTAAAATAAAGAAAAAAATTATTATATTGAATGTAATAATTTATATCATATAAATATAATAATTAATATTAAATAAACTTGAAATTAAAACAATGTAATGAAACGCATACAATATTCTAAGATACTTAATATCATAAATTTTTTTAAAACATGTAATTTTCAACTCGTCAAACTTAATTTTAAAAACTTGATTAGCTCATATTTGACGTAAGACATATCCTAAATTAGTTTAACAAAAAGAACATCTCAATTTAGCAGCCAGCCCCTTCTACATGATTTTACTACTTGATTAATGAATTTTTCATTATCTTTTTTTTATAATAAGTTGTGAAAAAGTGGGAGAGATAGGTTTCCCTACTTTCTAACAAAGTTAGAGAATTTTTTGTAGGAGGGGGAGATATATATATATATATATATAAAGGAGACCACTTTTAGCATATTAACCTAATTTAACTTGAATAATTAACCTCGGAAAGATTAGGAAAGGGTTTCTCCAGTTTTCGTTACGGTGTCTCAATTGTTATATTTTTAGTTACATTATTTGACAATAAATTATGAATATAAATATAAAAGAAATGCACAAATAGGTCTTAAATATAAGCGAAAGAGCTCAAGAAAATTAAATAGTAACTTAGAATTAGAAACTGCATTAAACAGTAAACGAGTGTTAATCAATTAATTTAAAACAGGACAAAGTGAATCACGCACATACAATAGCAGTCAAGGCAAGCCGAAATGCATAAATATGTATTACATACACTGTATAAAGAAATGGTTGGGTTTTTTACGAGGTTTTCGTTGGACCATATCTACCGTGCAAATCAAAGGTTATGGGCAATTGCCCCTTAATAATACGGGCACTAGGCATTTATCTTATTTGTCTATTGGTTAATCTGGTTCTGAAAAACCCCTGCCTCATAAATAATTGTACAATTTTACAAAATTTCACACCAACTTATGATTTTCTTACGCCTGGTAAAAATATTAGTTGACGTATTCACCTTAGAAAACCTGCGGAACATTAAATTTAAATTCCTGATTGTTTATGAAACCACTGTGTCATCTGCTATTACTTTTTCATGTAACACGTGCTTCAAGCCAGCGCAGGAGGATTGGAGATAGGGGGAAGAGTGTTTTCTTACACCGAAGAGAAGATAAAGTACTTGAGACATTTTTACCCCATTCTCTAAATTTTTAACCACTTCAATTTCCTATCGTGTCAAACAGCGGCTACAGCAAGTGTCAATTGATTATAGAGGGGAGTGAGGGGGCGGAGTACCGAGATGGTACAGGCGATATAGACAAACGATTAAGATAGGGAGTGGATACGCGGCTGATAAAAGCAAGGCGACACTCAATGGTGTTCTTCAAAGGTGTCACCTTTCAAGAACCTTTAATTGTGCAAAAATAATATGCTAAGACCTGTGGTGGAGTCAAAAGTGCCTTAATCTCTTGCGACTAGAAGCAATTCTGATCTTTCCAAAAGAAGAACAAACATGCAACCATTAAATGATAGTAAAAAGATGCAATGTCGGCCGGACGTATACACGCTACTACGCTTTACCTATCCGAACCCTGTAAATGTAATGAACTCTCACACTGCAAGCTACAAAGTCGTCCGAATACGAGCGTTACGTAGCTCTGACATTAGAATCGAATAACAGCGAATTTTAACCAAGCGTTACCACCACCACAACGCTAAACGTAAATGTAAACAGCCGCCTCAGAGTGGAGGGGATACCTAAGAACACGCGTTGTATCTCCTCAATTGGGATCTATCGGCAACATCTTAATTTAAATTTTAAATTTATACAAACCACCAAACAAATACGATAGAACTAAATTATAATTCACGCCAACCAAAACTCAGATATATAATAAATGCTAAAGTCTCTTTAATACCAGTAGTGTATCGATAAAATTAAAGTAAAAGTTTGCTCTCATGATAAATTATGTTAGTGCAATACAACTCCAATACACCCTACAGTACACAAGTTGCTTGGAGTACTGTCGTATCGGTACGGGGTATGTATGTATTATGACACACACAGTCGGTTTGCTTTGAGAATAGTAGCCGCTCATCCAACCCGCCGATTTACGTCCGAATTCGCCGTCGTTTAAAAACGGCGCCATACAGCGACAGGTTAGTGTTCGCCTTCTTAACGCGTAATGCAGTACGAGTATATAAATTTTTTTTAAATAATTCTGCAATTAAGATTATTATAACCTATAGGTTTTACAGAAGAAGAAAGGATAATTTCAAATAGGCTTGAATGTAATTGATTTTGCGTGAAAACTAAAAAAACAGTCATTTGTAAATTTGACTTGACAAATGGAGTCATATTTTTATTGTCAACCTATGGCTAACTGGAGACTTAGAGTGACCCTGTTTCATTTTAAATAATCAGTTTATATTATTGACTTGCTTTCAAAAATTTAGAAACAATTTTGTCTAATTAACTATTGACCTTTTGCACTTAAAAACAAAAACACGTTGAATCTTGCCTCCATAGACTTTAGAATATTTTGTGTTAAATATATATTTAATTTGTTGTGATCAGTTATATTTTTCTAGCTAAAGTGTATGAACGTATTTCTGTAGATCTTATTTTTAAATGTTTATAATTTGGTAATGAAAATTTTAAATTACATTAACCGAATTAACTTTTCGCCGAATCATTCTAGGTAAAAGTGCAAACGATTAAAACAAGTGTTCACCATTTGTTAAAACATATGCTTAACTTGTGCAAAGTATCCGAAAAAGTAAATAGTCATTAGAGTGAATACTTTGTGTATTAGAGTGAATAGTCATTAGAGTGAATGATTTGAAGAAAAGACATAATAAAGTGCAAAATTTAATTTAATCTTAGAATATTTATTTTTTTACATATCCCACTTTTGTCGACTTCAATTCACACTATACTATAACTATACTTCGGCAAGAAAAAATAATTTAAACTGATCAATTGGTGCCGGATTACAGAATATTAAACAGAGGTTGCTGCATTTACCTACATTTTGGAATAAAGGTATGACGCAAATGTTTAATATACTGCATGGGGTTTTAACAGATTCATAATATATAATAATTGTTCAATAAATACACTGTGTCCTAATTATGGCGATATTATATTTTTAAATATGTATATTTCTATCATACTTTTTTTTCCGTATACATAGGAAAGTATGGTGAAACCAAATTTTAAAATAACAAACATTTTTCTAAAATTATTCCATTAAAAATATATTTAGAAAATGTAAGAATACTTTATGAAGAGTATTCATGATTTTATCAGTAATTTATGATATTTAGAAATAAATCTATAATTAGTTTATTATATGCATACTATAAATATTTAAAACAGATATCCACGCAGCTTTCACAATAAAATAATTCAATATTTAACTATACAATCGAAGAAACTTTACAAATATATTTGTTGTGATAAAAACTTGCTCAAAAGAATAATGAAGACTCACCAGCAAGTGTCATCGGCATTACATTTGGACCATCTACATGTTCAGCTTTCGAAATTAATCACACATCACAATATTAAAACACTCCACATCACAAAACAACTTGCCAAACTTAAGTAATACATTTAATTTAAATATTATAATTATGTTTTGTATAATGAAACACAGGTATAATTTTGAAATATGGATTTCACTCCTGCAGGAGCAGATTACTATTTAGACCGAGAACTTTCTTTAAGAAGCAAGTAGAACTTAAGTCTGGCAAGTTGTAACCACGAAGGTATGGTGAAACCAAATTTTAAAATAACAAACATTTTTCTAAAATTATACCATTAAAAATAATTTTAGAAAACAAAATATGAAAATGAAGAAAATATATAATGAAGAGTGTCTTGTGATCCACGATTTTATGCATAACTTATAATATTTAAAAATAAAACTAATTAGTTTATTATATGCATACCATAAATACTTAAATCAGATGCATATGCAACTTTCAGAATAACATAATTCAATGTAATTCAATGTAACTATACAATTGCAAGAGAAATTACAAATATGATATTGCTATGATAAAAACATTCTAAAAAGAATAATGAAGACTCACCAGCAAGGGTCATCGGCTTTGCAGATGGACCATCTACGTGTTCAGCTTTGAAATTAATCACACATCACAATATTAAACTGGTCCACATCACAAAACAACTTGCCAAACTTAAGTAACGCATTTAATTTAAATATTACAATTTTATTATGTATATCGAAACACAGTTATAATTTTAAAATATGGATTTCACTCCTGCAGGAGCATTTTACTATTTAGACCGAAATCTTTCTTTAAGAAGCAAGTAGAACTTATGTCTGGCAAATTATAAACACATAAACACAATTCTGCACTTGCACACACAACAATTTTTATGTTTCTATATAGTTTCAGTTTCATATTTATGTGACAGTATTATGAATATTTGTGCAAAGGGTATCTATATGGAAATGTATACGGGAATGTCAAAATAAGAAATCTCATGAGCAGTAGAAGTAAAATAATGTTTTGTATCTATAGAAACATTCGAAAGGAATGTGACTAATCATGAATTTATTTGAAAATTAAATTGGATAAATCTATTGAGTTGTTCAGGACACAAACCAAAAGTATATGGTCAGTTAGATTCTTTCAAGATATCTTTAATTAGTTTCTACCAGCTAGATATAAAGTAATAAAGAATATGTAGTTTGATATTTTAAAGAAAAGGAGATGGTCTACATTATTCTACATCTCCTGGTGATGCCTCATATAACCAAATACTATTAAAGAATATTGTAATAACTTTACTGTTGTTCTGACGAAATAATTTTATGAAAAGATATGAATGTATTATGCAAATATTCATAAAGTACTATCATTTTAAACATGTACGTAACAAGTTTAAACCTGTATACGTTATGGAACGTACCACAGGTTAGGTTAGGTTTGGGAAGATATGTTGAAGACATATGATAATCTTTATATAGTTTAAACTAAAACATGTGGGTTTAAATAGTCTCAGTTTTAATTAGAATAAATTAATTATCATTATTTGAAAATCTTATTTAAAGTTCAAACCACTTACACAGAGTGTGAGAAAGTTTTAAGTATTTGAATCTTTGCTTACCAAAATGTTAGCCAAGTTATTAATTGCATTAGTATAACGTTGAACCTTTGAAATACATAATGTTATAAGACACACAATTATATTAATAAATTAATTTATAATTTATTAATTACTAACACGAATAACACCAATACCGAATACTTCCACGCTGGCACTTTTACTTCTGTATGCTTTCAGTAATACCACTTCAAAGAGCAAAAAAATTACACGGAAACAGTTTTACAAGACAAGTGTAAACCAAAGATTTAAACTTTTGAAAAATATTAGTTATTAATTATAATATATTTATATAGTTTATGAATTATTTTGTAATTAAATATTTATATAAACAACCCGTATTTAATTAAATAATTTGAATAAATGTTATTACTTCACACCGTTCAATGGTACCAACGGTACCAAAGGTACCAACGCCTGAGGTGCTGCTATTTCTTATACCAACAAGTTTCGTGTGCGGTTGTGTTGTTACGAATATTTTTTCTAATTAGCTTTTAATTAATTATTAAAACTATTTAATAGACAGTTGTGTGCCTACTTTGTGCTTAATTCTTTAGTTTGATGAGAGCTTCATTGATTTACTCAAGGTACAATATTTTTTCTTTAATTGATAAATACTTAGACAAGGTAATTAAACGTGTCATGACGTTTTAAAATACTTAATAAAATAGTAAAATTATTATAAATATGCAGTGCTTAACTATCTATTACTTTTAAAATAATATAATAAAAGTCTTTTACTTGTTTGAGAAACAATCTAAGACAAGAATTACACCTTATAATTTGTTTCTATACTAACCCTAACCTCACTCTGATGGTAGTAGAAAGTACTAAATCTGTATAATGATACTTATTAAAGAAACACATCTTTCTAGTTGGAAGAGTGTTCTGATATATTTTAAAAAGAAATGAATATAATATTATTTATGACAAGCAATTGTATTTAATCAGATATATATAAATATTATTAATTTACAAGTTTCTTACTCTCTGAGTAACATTATATGTTTTATGAAACGCAGCTAAACGTTTTGCTGATTTTGTAAGATATGTAGTCTAACATGCTGAGTAGTCAACCTTATTGGGGCTTGTTGTTTTAAGACCAATAGAGTATATATAACGTAATAATATATCCTGCAAAAGGAACTAGGATGTCACTAAATTTATAAAAATAGAAATAGATATTTGTCCCTCTGCTAACAGATATAGTAAAAGAATATTTCAAAGTATATGATTGAAATGATGATTATATATTTTTGGTTTCTATCCTGAATAACTCAATGGATTCTTCCAAATTAATTTATAAAATAAATCCATGATTAGTCACATTCACACAAATGTTTCTGTAGATTAAAAACATTATTTTACTTCAACTGCTCATGAGATCTTTTATTCACGCATTCGCGTAAACACTTACTTAAACGAGATACCCTTTGCAACATATTCATAGCACTAGCATATTCATATTTTTTAAAATAATAATAAAAAAACATAAAAACTGCTATATGTACAATTCCAGAAATGTGTTTATGTGGTTACAACTTGCCAGACTTAAGTTCTACTTGCTTCTTAAAGAAAGTTCTCGGTCTAAATAGTAAAATGCTCCTGCAGGAGTGAAATCCATACTTCAAAATTATACCTGTGTTTCATTATACAAAATATAATTATAATATTTAAATTAAATGTATTATTTAAGTTTGGCAAGTTGTTTTGTGATGTGGAGTGTTTTAATATTGTGATGTGGGATTAATTTCGAAAGCTGAACATGTAGATGGTCCAACTGTAATGCCGATGACACTTGCTGGTGAGTCTTCATTATTCATTTGAGCATGTTTTTATCACAGCAATATATTTGTAAAATTTCTTCAACTGTATAGTTAAATATTGAATTATTTTATTGTGAAAGCTGCGTGGATATCTGTTTTAAATATTTATAGTATGCATATAATAAACTAATTATAGATTTATTTCTAAATATCATAAATTACTGATAAAATCATGAATACTCTTCGTAAAGTATTCTTACATTTTCTAAATATATTTTTAATGGAATAATTTTAGAAAAATGTTTGTTATTTTAAAATTTGATTTCTTCATACTTTACTTTTTACGGGAAATAAAGTCTTGGGTAGTCTTTAGCAAATTTTAATTTCTTTTTTTCGTTATTGTTTGAGACTAATTAGGCAAACTCTGCTGGTAGTTGTTCTTTCCAAAAATACAATTAATTCAAGATGGTGTAATTCTTTGAAATAGTTTATTTATTCTTTAGGTCATGATATTTTGGAAAAATCATAGGTTTTATTCTGTCTAGTGTAAATTTATGATATAAAAGTTTTAATACGCTCATGAACTTATCTTCTTCTACTTAGTATAAGGAAATAAAATCCTTTACTAATTATACTCTACAGACTTTAGTACTAAGAGCAAGAAACAAAATATAACTCAAAACTTTTGGATATTTAAATAAACAAAAAAAAACTAATAAACAATTTGGGTCAACAAGCCCATTATAGAAAAATGTAATGTCGCATATCTTCCGTTTCGTTATTTCCAGTTGCAAGTACATAAAACCTAAATTATTTATATTCAGTGGCATTTCTAAATTAAATAGGAGCACTTATAATGATTTGTTTTTTCACCTAGTGGATAGTGCGGTACTGTTCTTAATAAAGTAAAATCAATATATTGTAATACAAACTGTTGAAATTCATCTGTATAAATGTTGTTTTATTCATATCCAATTATAGACACCATTTTGAATTTTGCACGTTCCAGCCGCTTTATATTTTGAGTTCTGTACTTATTATTCATCCCTTGCAGCTATTTATTAAAATACGGAACGTAATTTACATCAGATAAAGTTCTGGTTGTTGGAACTGATTTGTAAGATTTGGTGTTTCGTTAAAGTTAAACTTTGGGAAAGCTTCAAATAGAAAAGTTTTTACAATTACGAATGTATATTATTTTTGATAACAGTGGTCTTGTTTGAGAATAGTGTTTTAATTTAGTCGGATCGTCTTATTGGCGACCAACTCATAATCGCACTATTCGGAGAAGTGTAGTGCGAACCGGACAGTGTGTAAGGCCTGTCCCAGTATGGCACCGTATTTAAGCGAATTTCTGCCGGACGTATACGGGCTACTACGCTTTACCTATCCGAACCATGTAAATGTAATGAGAACTCTCTGGAGCTCTCAGACTGCAAGCTACAAAGCAGTCCGAATACGGGCGGCACTACCTCGCACATTAGAACCGTGTAAAGGCGAATTTTATCCAAGCGTTACCACTACTACAACGATATCCTATCCGAACCTTTGTAAATGCAAACAGCCGCCTCAGACTGGAGGGGATACCTAAGATCGCGCGATGTAAATCTTCAATACGGATCTTTTCGGATCTATCGGCAACATCGCTTGTGACGAGTATGTTCTGTTTATGTTTGTATTTCAGTGAATCATGGACACCGAAAAATTAAATGCGAAATGCTAAAGTCCCTTTAATACCAGTAGTGTATCGATAAAAAATAAAGTTAAAGTTTGCTCTCATAATAAATTATATTAGTGCTAAAGAACTCCAATACACCCCCTACAGTTCACAAGTTAGTTATCTGACGACTACAGACATCTGTGATACACATAGGCGGTTTGCTTTGTAGCTCATCCAACCCGCCGATTTACGTCCGAATACGCCGTCGCTTAAATACGGTCCCATACTAAGACAGGCCTAAGGCTTGTCGCACACGTAATTCAAAGCAAGCCGACACTTGTGTTTTTTGCATGTGTTGTGTCACCGATACGACAGTACGCCAAGTCAAACTTGTGTACTGTAGGGTGTATTGGAGTTGTTTTGCACTACTATAATTTATCAAGAGAGCAATGAAGTCAAGCGTCGAAGCGTTGGTTATCTTGCTGCGACGGTTACGACTTTACTGGTTGTAAATCAGTTTGAACCAAAAACAAAACACTTGCTTTAATTTAAATATCCATAATTCATTAGTTAATCTAATACAATATTAATTATAATGACTTTATTTCACTGGTTAAAGTAAAACAATGATGTTTGTTGATAACAGGAAAGAAACGGGTTTGAAAAGAATAAAAGGAATGTAAAATGTTTGAAGGTAGTTGAATGGATAACGAAATGAGTATTTGAATACGATTCAATAGGTTTGTGTTGGTGTGATTTCTCCTGTAGTGCACCGAAGAATGAACGAGCTTATGCTATAAACACGTTTAGGTTTGAGAGAGGAAGGGGGGGGGGGGGTGTAAAAGGAATGATATAACTAACACATGCATCTATAATTTCTAATAGGAAATATCAAAACGAATGTTTTGGACCATAGCTAATGGTGCTAATGTTTGTTTTCGTCCAATGAGAGCAAACTTTTACTTTAATTTTTATCGATATACCACTGTTATGAAAGAAACTATAGCATTCCCTTTCATATCTCTTGCAGTCTGACACGGCTGATTGCATTTACAAGGTTCGGATAGGTTTAGCGTTGTAGCATGTGTACGCTTGGTTAAAATTCGTTGATATACGGTTCCAGTATGAGAGCTACGTAACGCATATATTCGGACGGTTTTGTCGCTTGCATTGTGCGACAGGCCTAAGAGTGGCTAATATGCATTATCTTAGGGATAAAAATTGCTAGTAAAAGTAATTAAGATTTCCAGTGTAAGCAAGTGATTTTATTCAGTAAAATAATTGAAAAATAAACTTAGTATTCCTAACTTTTTCATTTTAATCGAAAATAGGCGGTTAAACCTATAGGTCTGTAAGTTCAAATTTTTGATATTAGAATCCTAATAGCATGATAAAGCATCCTAAATATTGGAAAAATTTCGTATTCTCTTGGTTTTTATGCATAATTTATAAAGATTTATATTTCATATATATATATATATATATATATATATATATATATATATATATATATATATATATATATATATATATATATATATATATATATATATATATATAGTCGGATGCAATATATAGGCTCACTACGTTTATGGCTGCCAATACTGGAGACAAGACTGTCTGGAGATAGCCTGGGATCATACAAGAACGCTCACAATTGCGACAAGTCATTGTTAAGACTTGACTTATTAGCGTTGTCTCTGTTTGTTCAATGTGTTCATATAGCGTTGTCTCTATCTTTCTAGTTCTGCGACAAAAACAAATTGTTCATATATAGGAAACGAAAAGAAATATTTTGAATAGTCTCTATAGCCTTAACAAAGCAGTAACACAGCGAAATTATTTATTAGAGGAGCCATGTTGGTTTTATTGTTGTTTTATTTCCAACGTAAAAACCTTGTCAGGTTATAGGAATATATTCCACCTCCTCTCACAACACGGTGTGGGGCAGGGGGCAGGGGGATGGATAACAGAACCGGTTGACGTAACTATAGGAAGTCGTGCCGGCCGTAAAACACACCATTCCCTTGTCGACAACACAGCCACCCACTATCTTTGATAGCTTGACTAAGAATTGCAAATTTATTCTCTGCATTGTCGAAGGAAGGATTTTTACCAGATAAACATATAAATATGAGGGTATTCATGTCATTTGTCAAGAGTTATTGTGTTAAAGTTGTATATTTAGGAAATGTTACGTCGGAACTAGTTTTTTTTTGAGTTAAACCAGTTTCAAAACGTAAATTGTTATTTATTTATTTTTCAAAGTTTTTTTTAAAATGATATAAATGCAGTAAGTAGCTACATTGCATAATGGCTCAAACCTTGTGGGCGCCAGTTAGTAAATGGGTTTGTGTCCTCATTTTTTAGTGTGCGGTTTTTCAATTGTTCATTGAAATTGATGTTAATAAATGTGTATTGGCGTGTCTATTTTATTAAATATCTAAATGTTGACGGAGATATAGCAATTAAAAATTTTAATTGTAGTTTTAGCGCTAAAAATGGTCGGCCAGATTTGTATGACGTGAAATGTATTTTAACGTCAGTTATTTGTTGAGTAAGTCAGTGTTGTGGTAATGTTCTGTAGCTGTTGGTAGTCAAATAATCAAGTCAAGTCAAAGAATAATAAGTTTTTATTTTGTTTAACCCTGTTAAGGCAGACATAATATTGAAATTTGATTGTTCCTTAAAATAGCTGTAAATAATATTTGATATTTTGATTTATAAATACATATAGCAGAGATTTATGATCTGTAATGTTGGTAACCTTACACAAGGATTGTGATGTCACATGCACTTGGAATGTATACAACGTTGAATCCCTTTAATAATTAAAGAGACAAAATGACTGTTTTAATTGTTAATATCTCTTAACATATAAGGAGTTATTAAAAAATAATTGAACATTTGAGATTCTAGTAACCCACTTTATCAATATATAGTACACTTTTATAGAAATTAAGACATAGGACACAAGCCCATTCCGAAAAATCTTAGAAGAAAGATTTAATCAATACTTGCAAAAACACTTTTGTAAGTAATTCGTCATCAGCATCATCCCTCTAAACAGGGGTACGTGTATTTGGGGTTGATTTGTAAATGATTTTTATTAGCAAGGGAGCAGTGGCGGTTTTAATTGTCCCAATAAATATTTTGGAGTCACTTTGTCATCATATTGAAGATGCGTATGAGTTTTTTGTCCTGAAAGAGTTCATTTGTAATTCAGTTTCTCACAGTCGTTCATATGAAATGTCTATTTTATCGGCTATAAATGGCGAAACCACTCCACCTGCCAGAATACAAATGAAGATAAAGTTGATGCGAACTATAATGGAAGTGCAATAGTGATAGAAACGTCACAAAACAGGACACTTCACCAAATTGTTTCAGAAAATTCAGTGATGAGTTCAAATGTTATTTTATCATATAGTAATTATATAAATAATTATATATTAACTGTGTCGTCAAAAAACATTATCGAAAATATACTTTTTTCAATCGATTACAATTCTTTTGTATCTAGTGTAAATATTGATATCCAGAAGAGGTGAAGCTTTTTTCGCCATCCTTTAGACGCCATGGTTACTGAAACATATATTCATTTGATACAATACCGGAAACGATATTACAAAGAAAATATGAAACCGAATTAAAATGTATCATATACAATATTTTTATCATTTTTTCCATATTCAGTTTTCTATTATGTCATATAGAAAATGCTGTGCTTGCTTGCAACGTAGAGTATGGCCATGCTATTCTTACAAACTTTTTATTACTTTTGTAATATTTTTTTGTACAACTTTGTAATATAATATGGAAAATATTAGCGCATTTTTTACTCGACATAAAGAATTTTATATTTAGATATTGTGTGTACATCGCAGTGAGTGAGGAGTGGGATCAGGGACTCTAAATCGTATTTCTTTATTGAAATATAAGCTAATATGTGTCTATTCCTTTTTTTTATTATTTTATATATCTAAAATTTGATAGAGATATATGAATCGCTATTAAAAAATTCAATTTCTGTTTTTTTAACATATTTTTCACGTTATATAATTAGTATCTGCAGAATAATTAGTCATCGATTTTATTTTCTTTATTTACCACTTTTACCAATATTAAAAACTTTATGTTGGTCAAGACTTTCTTTTATATAAAAGGGATGGCAGTTTATAGAAGGGAAGGGGATAGGAAACAGATAGGATGTCGACGATTTGCTACATTTGCAGCTAGCTAATTTTAAGGTTCATTTTCTATTTCTATTAAGAAAATATCAATCTAGAACAGTACACTTTATCAATATACTAGAGTTTACCCTCGTCGCAGACGACGACTGTCTTCTGTGTCTGAATTAAATATCATTTCAAATTTTAATTCCATTTTTAAATTGAAATATTTAACTCGTTCTATATAAATTTTACATATAAAAAGAAATCATTTTTCATATATACTGACTAAAAAAATATTTTATTTTAAATAAAATGTAAAATATTTTCAATTTAGTCATTATTTGACCAACTTTTTTTTCTAAAATTGGGAATTGTAGTTTTAGCGCTAGAGATGTCGGCCATATTTATGACGTAACATGTTTATACTATTAAGGGTAGGTCAGTTATTTTTCTATGGATAAGAGTTCTGTGTATATGCTTTCTCATTTACGCTCTGTTGTATAAAAGAGATAGCAACTTAGCGGATTTGGTGAAGTGCCCTATTTGGTGAAGTTCGAGTCACTCGTACAATTCTATTCTGACGCTTTACAAGTTCTCTACCTGTCACAGATTTTGTGTTAGTTATTCTTTCTAGTATTCTTTCTTTTTCCAACATCATCCATTAAGTATTTCTGTTTCTTTCCCACATGGATATATTTTTTTTAAGTTCACTTTCATCTCATTTATTCCAAAGTGAGAGAGAAACGAGATGCGTTAGACAAGTAAAATATATTTTTCACCGTTACACTTGTATACTTGTATAATATTTCGTTCAGTACAGATGTTTAAAGTATATGCTATCCTTTTTCAACAAATATTTCTTTAATGGTAATAGACAGACGCTATCTCCCTCAATCCCCGAATAGAATGTATATAAACGAAGATAGTACCTAGCGATGGTAAGACAGAGGTTTTAAACCTAACGCAGACCTGCCGATCGTGGATTTTTGAATCACCAAAACAATGTAAAAAACTAATAAAACGAGTATTGTTGAAGATGAATAATATTCATTAAAAAAATCACGATCCGTACTAAAGATTACATCTATTTATCTTACATCTTCATTTAAATATTTATATTTTGCAGACTTTAAAAAGTAGAATTCCATTAAGTGTTATACCCCTGCTAGTTTCAAGTTTATAACTCCGGTCATAAATCATAAACCGACTCCGCTTTTAATTCAGCAGTGAACCGTCGTTGCAATGTCTGTAGCTCATAAAAAGGGAAAAGTAGAATTTACTCCAAAATGTTTACTGGGATGTCTTGGAATGTCTTTAATCATTAATGTGACAAAAGGACTTTTTTAATTGTTAATATCTCCTAACATACCACACAAGGAGTTACTAAAAAATAATTGGACTTTTGAGGTTGTAGTAACCGTCTTTATCAATACCTGGCACAGTTTTATAGAAATTAAGACATAGGACACAAACAAAATGCAGTGAGTGTACAATTATTTCAGTCTCAGCCTGTATATATATCGAACTCTGTCATAAATCACCCCGACAATATCGAATTTGTCGATAATTCGAAGTTTTCTCGTTTCCTTTGAGATTCGATGTATCGAGGGTGCACTGTACAATGTTTGTCGTTTTGACAGGCTAGATTCTAACCAAGCTAATTTCAATTTCCTTTTCTGGTTTCCTTATCGCCAATAAATCATTGTCAATTCGATACGACACAACAAACTTCACAAAGTCTGATTTAAGGCAAAGACGACATTTTTAAAGTGTTAAATAAACTTTACCATTAACTTTTATGGACGGTCTAATACTTTATGGGTATAAAGTAAAAATAAATACTTAACTTCAGAAAGAGAAGGAGATGGAGAGAGTGAAAGAGAGAGAATGATAAAGAGTAACACATACAGCCTAAGCAGGGACTAAAAACCATTTTCAAATAATATTATTTAACCGAGCGAGTTAATTAGGGGGCCCGGTAGGAAACTTTGAAGAAAGCTCAAATTTTGCATTGTGTAATAACTGAATATGGTGTTAAAAAAGAAATTATCAAAATTATTATTTTGGGGCACGGCAGCGGTTTTTGCCGAGGGTAAAAATTGTGCTATAAAGTTGAAATTTTGTATATGGGGTCACTTTGGTATCTAATTTACAAATCGAATAAAAAATCACAATTTTGAAAAAAAAGTTGGTCAAATAATGAATAAATTGAAAAAAATATATTTTTTTAGTCAGTTTATATGAAAAATTATTTGTTCTTATATGTAAAATTTTTATAGAACGACTTAAATATTTCAATTAAAAAATTAAATTAAAATTTGAAATGAAATTCAATTCACATACAAATGACAGTCGTTGCTTGCGACTGGGGAAAATACTAGTTTTAAATATACTGTTCATATTAAAAAAGTACAATATTTTTGCAGTAAATTTTTCACACAGCAAATCGTGTTACATATATCAAATCACAGTTTTCAATCAATAACGCCTAATTGACAGGCAAAACATTATACTTTGATTACAGTGACATGTGACACACATATTTTATATTTATTTAAACTTTATTAAACCTAATCAAGTTCTACAATAAAATTTTCATGGAAGTTCAATATTTTCAATATGCTAGAGGCCCTGCAATGCCCAACAATAATAATGGTCTTTCACAATGAAATATATTTTTAGGGTACTATCCCTGGGGAAGTTTTATGTTTGTAATTTTTTATATAACTCAACAAAGGGTTTTTGTTTTTAATTATTACATTACCCTTTGTACGTGTACAATACGTACCCCTGTAAATAACAGAATGAGGGGGGGGGGGGGGCGCATGGGGTTCATGGGGACATAATGTTTGCAAGCAAGCAGCTTTATTTGTTGTTAAATTAGAACCTGCAAGTTCTTTATGTAATGTTATCCTTTTTTAAAAGTATACACATGTATACTACATAATTTATTAAGGGTTAAGGGTCATGGTACCATTTTTGAGATAACAATTTTTTCTGTAGCACTGGTTGTAGGTCGGCCTATTTTCGGACACTAAGTCCTATCACCGACGACCTCCTACTATTGGCCAACATATATTATAGGGCTTGACACGAGACAAGATAAAGCGATAGTTTTAAAAACCTCGCCTCGTTCTCGTTACCTCTCGAGTTTTAAAAACCTCGGTCTCGTTCCTACCTCGTTATCGTTTGTCTCGTCTATTCTCGTCACATCTCGTTATTGTGAGAACTTACTCCTAAGATAGTCCTAAACAAAGTAATTCATTATATTATTTCGACTAATTATTTTTTTTATTCTAAATTTTTCACAGGTTGACACTATTAACACCTACACTCAACGACATTTTTGCAGCAAAATGTCTTCAAACAATCGCATTGTAAATAATTTATATTCACATTTATTTTCCCTTAAAACATTCGTTTCCGTTCGGCTACAAAATATTGTAAAAGACAAAATTATAAAATAAAATATTTAACAGATGTTTGTTTACCAGATTTGATATTTCGTAAATTTACGACCTAACCTATTTTGTAATAAAAAAGGTTGAACGTTTATGTTGCTGAAATAACGGTACCGTCTCAATAGTTTTCAGAAATATCTCGTGTCGTATCGCCTCTACTTTGCGAGACGAGGAGCGAGAAAAGTCTCGTGCACGGGTGAGGCCCTAATATATTAGCCCACTACACATAATAACTCCCAACATGGTAGATGGCCATCGGTGATATGACTCTGCATTGAAAATAGACCAACGTTAAATAAATTAAATATAAAAAAAATAATAAAATATGTATTTAGAATAAAATGATTCGCAAAAACTTTTTCAATAATATGTTTAGAACGACTGATTACATTATAGTCCTTATTGGATATATACTGATAAAATCTACTATTCTAAAAGTCAGTTAACTGTGGTTTATTATAAACCTTGGTTGCTATTAAATTCTCTGCTTTGATTTTTGTATAAAATTGTCTATTTCATATCTTTGTAACAGTTCCCATTTGGAAAATATTTTTATAGGGTTCATTTTTAATAAAATTTAATTTTATGAAGCATAAAATTGCTTATATTAATTGCCAATTTACATTTAATAGTAATCTTGAATTTATAGCTTTCTAAAAGAATTATAAAAGTTTAATGTATTATGGGAGCCCTCTATAAAACACAAGAAGAAGCAGTGGTTCTGATACTTACTATGTATTATTTAAAAATGGTTGTAACAGATTTCTGCAATAACTTTACTTGGTTCAGATACTTGCTAGAAACATTTAGCCATCTGTTATGTTAGAGTAATATTTATTCATCTTATACATTTAGCTAGAACCACAAGCACAAGTTCTTACCTTATAGCACATAATATTAAATGCTACAACCAGTTGCTGCCATGGTAGTCTTTAACCACACTCTACCTTAAACACAGCGATGTACCGAAGGGGTGGAAGGGGGGAGGTTCAGCCACAGGTCCAGGCTTGACCTAGTCCAGTGCAAATTTATCTGAGATTTCTTTAACATGACTATCATTTTATTTGATCTTCAGGGACGTGGTGGTTTCTAGAGCATTCGAAAAGGAGATACATCAAGGAAGTTTTAACTTTTACTCTGTAATTACCCGTATCTCTTTTGTTTCAAAAGAAATTTATTCCCTAGTCGATTGATGTTTTTCGTTACTTCTGCTAAAGTCCCTGTATGTATGTACCTGTATGTATATACCGGTTATGTACCTGTATAAAAGATATAATTAATTTAATCCAATTTCACGGCTTAGTGCATTCATTAATTCCCTCATTAAGATTATATCTTCCTTTATTTTATTACTTGGCGTAGGACATAGGAGAGAAGGTTTCTTTGACGTTATAGCAATACAGTTATATATGATTTCATTATTAAATATTGTTTTAAATCAGTTTTTTGATATGTAAAATGTAACTAAACAAATTTAGGGCCTTGTTAATTTTCTCTGACGTCATTTGTTTGTTAATATTTGCAATGGGCTTGTGTACTCATTTTTTAGCGGTCGATTTTTCAATTGTTGATTGAAATTGATTTTAATAAATGTGTATTGGCGTGTCTATTTTATTAAATATCTAAATGTTGACGGAGATATAGCAATTAATAATTTGAATTATAGTTTTAGCGCTGGCCATTTGTATGACGAGAAATGCATTGTATACGCCAGTTATTTGTTGAGTAGGTCAGTGCTGTGGTAATGCTTTGCAGCTGTTGGTAGTCGAAATAATCAAGTCAAGTCAAAGAATAATAAGTTTTTATTTTATTTAACCCTGTTACGGCAGATATAATATTGAAATTTTATTGGTCTCGAATTAGCTGTAAATAATATTTGATATTTTGATATATATATATACTTATAGCAGAGATTTATGAGCTGTAAGATCAAGAATATATTAATATATATATATATATATATATATATATATATATATATCTTCTCGGTTTGTTGTATAAAAGACATAGCAACATAGTGTACGTGACGTCAAATGTTTTAGAATGTTGTACAACGTTGAATCCCTTTAATAATTAAAGAGACAAAATGACTTTTTTAATTGTTAATACTTCCTAACATACAAGGAGTTATTAAAAAATAATTGAACATTTGAGGTTCTAGTAACCCACTTTATCAATATATAGTATAGTTTTATAGAAATTAAGACATAGGAGGGAGGTTAGTAAGAATTCCAATCAGTTAATACAATATTCTAACACATCAAAGTACAAAAGAGCCTCCTTTAATGTTCGATTTATCCGCAAGGTACGCTGGCATCGGTTTTATTTCCCCCACTGTGCATTTTGTGCGGTCCTCATTTACAAATACATTGTATAGGTAAAGGACAAGGGCACGGTTAGAACAACACTTCAAAGGGTTCAATATTCGACGAGAACCCTGAAAACGTAACAGAAAGTTTGAGGGGTCTGGGTTTGAGTCCTTACGGTTCTATTCGATCAATAATAGTCGTTGCGGCAGAAAGATTTGGTTTTGAGGCGTTTCAGGTTGAGAGAGGGCACTAGGTCTGCTGTGAGAGACATGGTGATGGTGGTATATTGAATGTGGAAGGTGGGTCATGACCTACCGTAGTGTGCAGAGGCGGATCTAATGCGAATAAATTACCTTAAAAAAAAATACTATAAAATAACTTCATTTAAAATAAATGATAAAGTATTCTGAAATCTCGGCTACTATGTCACTAAGTTCTAATTTTGTAATAGGATACCAAAAAACAATCGTTACCAAAAAATTGTCTACTATGTCTACTTAATTTCTATAAAACTGTATTATATATTAATAAAGTTGGCTACTAGAACTCCAAATGACCAAAAAAGCGATTTTTCAAGAATTTTTCCTGAGAAGACTTTTAAATTTATTAATGTAACAATTTGTACACATATTATGGTAACTTTTACCTGTATTTTAACATTTTTGTATTCGCAAAAATAGTAATTTTAAAGCTGCTATAGCTGATCTCCAGGAGCTCCTTTTAAAAAAGGTTTTGCGTTGACCACGATATCTCTGGACTGAATCTACATGATTCATGAAATATAAAAACCAAACGGATTTCGTTAAAGTATAATGTATTATCTTGTAATTAATTCAAGGAATAAGCAAATTAAAGTTTTTTGACAAAATGGCGGCTTCTAAGAAAAGAAAATCAATTTTTGACCAAAATTTTGGCCTTAAATTGTTTATAAAAAACCAAATATTTATCGGTGAGAAAAAGCTTCGATTAATTACTAAAAAATATATCCAAAAAACTAGCGTTAAAATTTGAGACTGATCGGTTCAGTCATTTCTGAGAAATCTTGATCACCGACTTTAGCACTTTACATAAAGTAAAACAAATTTTTTTCAGGTTACATAACTTCGAAAATAATCGCCAGATTGACTTTAAATTTTCTGTGTGTACTTAAATATATGTACATTACGAAAATAAAATAAAAAATAATGGATTTTTTGAAAAATCTAAATATATAAAACCCTTTAAAGTCACAAAATTATTCATAACAACAATAAAAATAATTATTTTTGACTCTTTAATTATTAAAGGGATTCAAATTTACAAAATATTATTAATACTTTCACATTATATCTGTTTCCACACTTTTCTCTTCTATAAATTGCCATCAATGTTGTGCATCAATGTTGTGCATCAATGCTTTACATCAGGTACTTCATACAGTTGTCTAAAATTACACATAAAGTTTTGATATTATAATGGTGCTTAACAACGGTAAATAAAATCTATTACTTATTTTGTAGACTTTGATATTAATTCTGTGATATAAAAAGTAAAATTGAAACTTCAAATAGATCTGCATCCATTAAAAGAATAAATAAATCCTATATTATTACCTACATTTATTAACATATATTTCAAAAAATATTTAAAATATTTGACTTTATGAAAGTAGTTCACAATCCATTTGCTTCGAAAGTCGAAAGGTGTTAAATAACTTGCTGAACACTCTTTTATTTCCCTTTTCTCCCGACGTGGCGCCACCCGCTAAGAAGGACTCTTAACGGGCTTTTACTCTAATTAACGACGCCGTTATTATATACTTTGCATGTTAATGATTTGCTTTAATCAAATTAAATTTTTAAATTATAATTACACCGTATCTTTTAAGTTATCTTACTCATTTTATATACAAAGAAAAACACATCACTTTCAATGGAAGACAAAGAAAGCGGATTAATTGTTGTTGAATGAATTTTTCAAACCAAAATAAAATTAATCTTGGTAATGTAATAGAATTATCTTGTTTTAAAGAAAAACAGATGTTAATTTTAATTTTATTATAAAAAAAACTGGAAGAAAGAGAAAACTGAGATATTTAATTTATAAAAAAACAGGAAAATAAATGATGTTATTTGTTTGTTAAATTCTGAATATTTACCTTTCATTTTGCAATCTTTTTTTCACAAGAGATGAAATAATATAAGGTTTTTGTATATTTTATGAAAAGAATTTTAGAAGAAGACCAGAAATTTTAATTTAATTTGGCATGGGACTTTAAAAGTATCATTATATTTTCTTTACCAACTACGAGCCCTATTTTGCTTTATATATTTTGACGTTTTTTCAAAGGCTTATAATTTATAATTTGGGCTATAGTTCAAATTAGAAAAGTTTTTTTTTTTTTTAAATATTTATTTGAGTGTATCACCTTCTAACAGTAATTAGCACTTAAAAGAATATATTCATTTATAAACATTTACAATACATAATTTACAACTTATAAACTTAATTATTATATACTTAAAATAAAGATATTAAATTGGTTTTGTATGGATGGTGAATTTTGTCTTGTATATACCTATACACATTATTAAGATATTTGTGAGACAGTGCTGTTTCATTAAATCGTATAGCATAAGAGCTAGCAATGTCGAAAATCTAATCATTTTATTAAGGCTAATTTTTGGATATTAGATTACATTTATACTTGTACACTGGTAAGCGCAACCACTCCCAGGTGCCAGACGTGGCGCATTTCTACCAAGTATAATCAAAGAAAGGAATATCCAAAAATCAGCAAATGACTCTTCCAAAACGTTTTTTAATTTTTTTTTATGGTTTCTTGGGATTTCTAAGCATGTAGCCTTTTATCGCCCCTAATAATGCTTTGCTTTTTTTCTTCTTATACTTTATATCCTGACAACAAGAATGATCTATTCATGGTTACTGCTGTTATAAATTTCTGTTTCCCAATCAAGAGGGCGGTGTTAACAGGAAGCGTCTGCGAAGTCTGTATCACCGCTTTTTGGAGTCCATTTCTTGCCATTGCTGTATTTTTGCATTGCCACAGAATATTGTCAGGATCTGCCTTCTCTTCACAACATTCGCATTTAGTGTTGGTAATGATCTTGTTTTTTGCTAGATGTTTCGGTGTTCCAGTATGATTGATTCTTAGTCTTCAGGTCATTGTCTAAAAACGTTGCCACATACATTAAATAATGAGGTTTTTCAGGTTTTTAGCCACCTTATGAGTTGCCACACAGATATGAAACAGAGCTGTACATGGTTTCACTAAATTGTAATTTTTAATGTAAATAAGAATAAGTTACGGCTGAAATTTTGTAATTACCTAAGAGACATATTAGTTAACCTATTTATAAAAAATAATTTCATTAAATAATGAGGTTTTAGATGTTCGTTTGCGTTTTATTGTCCTATATTAAAACAGCAATATAAGACACTAATTGGTGAATTTATATATTATATTATAATATTTAAGCTACTTAATACTTCTACAGTCTATTATCACTTAAATATTTGCTTAAATGTTCCGATTAGCCATGTAATTTAAAGTTCGATTTAACACCGAATTAATTTTGATTTACACTACTAGTCCGAATCGACTGCTATCGAATCGGCTGCGTACTTCACCGACGTCACATACGTACCATTGTATTTATACGGCACAACTTGATTTAAGTTTGAGTTACCGTAGGATGTATTTTGCCCTTTATTTAAGGTCGGCTAATAGTTTTCGGTAAACTTACGTTACCTAATTTAGAAAGTGTTGGCTTTTGAGAAATCGTCAGAAGTTAACGGACGGTAGTTAACAGTAACAGTAACAAAATAGGCGTTTAAATTTGATGACATCATATATATGACATTATAAGCGGCATAAGTATATATATAAATATATGTAAAACTAACAACATATTTTCCGCTTTATCAACATAAATTGACTGTGGCAATGAAAGCTCTGGTAGCTCAGCAATAAAATACAATGTGGTACAGCTTCATTGTGACAGCAGTGCGGACAGCTCTAACAAACGAGGCAGTTCACTGCGTCATACACTCATAAAATACACGATGGCTTGTTATCACAGCAGTGTTATTGGAAAACAAACGTATTTGATATTTCCATTATTTTTGGTGGAGACAAATTTGTAAATAAGGGCGTCCGCACATGAGGTGACTGATTGCAAACCTTAGCCCCGAATCTACCCGAACCGAATGAGAATGGAACTGTGTTGTTTGTGAGAGAACGAACGTGTATACGAGTGAGAGGAAACACACAGTATATATAAGAATACACACAGACTATAATAATATAATAAGGGCGTCCGCAAATGAGGCGACTGATTGCAAACCTTAGCCCCGAATTTACCCGAACCGAATGAGCATGGAGCTGTGTTGTTAGTGAGAGAACAAACGTGTGTACGAGTCAACGAGTGAAAGAACACAGACGGCACGAACGAAACTAAACTGATTTCAAACTGGTTTTGAGTACGTTTTCAGCGAGTCTATTTCTCGGTCGCAGGACACCCTTGGTTTTATGCATTTGATAGTGACATCGTGAACAGAGATGTGCACAAATACTATTCAAAAGTATTTAAATACATACATAAATACAAATACGACAGAATAAAATCCCCTGTTATGCTATTGGTAAGAATTCTATAGAGTCACGGAACACGGCTCGACTACCAGTTCAATTTCGTTCGTGCTGTGTGTTTCCTCTCACTCTAGTACACGTTCGTTCTCTCAGTAACAACACAGTTCCATTCTCATTCGGTTCGCGTAGATTCGGAGCTAAGGTTTGCAATCAGTCGCCTCATGTGCGGAGTGCTTTTGTCTTCTGAGTAACCGTAGTAGTTAGTTTGTGGACTTTAAGGCCAGTCGCACACTGTAAGCGTATTTAAGCGATGGCTGTTCCCTGCATGTGTTGTGTCACACGTACCGATATGATAGAACGCGAAATCAAACTTGTGTACCGTAGGGTGTATTGGAGTTGTTTTGCTCTAACATAATTCATTATGAGAGCAAACTTTACTTTAATTTTTTATCGGTACACCACTGTTCCATTCCAGTCTGAGCCGGTTGATTGCATTTACAAGGTTTCAATTTGAGAGTACGTATTGGGATGGCTTTGCCGCTTGCAGTGTGCGAGGGTTCATTACATTTACAGGGTTCGGATAGGTAAAGCGTAGTAGCGCGTATACGTCCGGTCAAAATTCGCTTAAATACGCTTGCAGTGTTATATAGGTCTAAAGGTTACCGTCGATTAATTTACTCTCATTTTTAATTACTTTACTCGCTGCGCCCTTAGGTTTATTAGGGTCATTACTAACCCAATAAACAGGTAATACTTTTAAGTCATATAAAAGCTTGTGATAAAATGTATTCACATATCTGTGCATATTGATCGCGCTGTTTACTCAACCACTTTGCACCAATATATATTTCATATATTGCTATAAATTTTTACGTCTGAATAAATAATATCACACGCGGATTCGTTAGATTCAAGTACACACACACACACAACACCTAACACCAATAAAATATAACCTATAGTTGCTCTAGTGAATAATATGCTATCTGTCAAACCCATAAAAATAAAAACATGAAAGTACTTTGATGGTTGAATATGGATAATAAATAGGTATGTAAATCAAAACAACATAAAAGTGGAATTGATTTTTAAAAATAGCTGGATTGTCAACGCGTTCGTTTACTACAAAAGTTCAAAGCATTTTAAGCATGGGCGTCGGCAGGATTATTTTCAGGAAGGGGCATCCATAAACCACACAATAGACTGTTAACTTCAGTCCCTAATAATTTTTGGTGGTGAGACGTACGACGTTCTGGGACGGCAGGGGATTACAGGATGCGCCCATAGCATATAGCATGCAACCCGCAAATTACACTTCAATTATTATATTAAATAATTCATAAATAACACTGTTTATTGTATTTTATATATTAAATTTTAATAATAATATTAACAAAGATAAAAATATAATAATAAATTGAACAAAAATAAAAAAGTTATTACAATAATAATTCAAAAATAAATAAATAATAAAATATAAGTCCTTTGCTTGCATAATACTTTAAATCTGAAAATAAGAATTAAATTAATACTAGATAAGTACTTGATATTAAGAATTATAGTTATGGCACCTATGAACATATTACCTCTGCTGTATACCGTGCTTATATATTATTAACTTTGTTAATATAAGATGCAAATCGGAAGAAGATTTATTGAAACGCATGTTTATAAAAATATATCAAAATAAATCACAAGCAATTAAATACACAAACTGTACACATATACTTCAGAGTTATGCTCATGACAAAGCTTGTAAAATAGTAATATTTTTAGGTTATAATACGGCGTCATAATGGTTGTTTGGGTAGAAAGAGATAAAAGTATATCCATTGCGTGTTTCCTCTTTAACGTCCAAGAACGTTCATACCCCTCAAAAAGTATCGAATGACTTGCTCACAGTTGACTGTCTATATTCAGTGGTTTGTAGTTGCATTCACAGTGTTCGTAGGAAAAGGTTAGAGTGGGACTCTGAATTCATTGACAAGGTGTTAAACAAATTTGAACAACAACCTAGGCGCATTAAGTTTTTATTGAAGCATTGCCTATTATATTAAAAATCTATTTCGTAATCATTTTCTGTGTACTTTCTTTTATGAGTGAGGTATAAGTACACCCCATAGCACCCTCCTCTCGTCGCCCTTGATTTTATGTATTTATCTACAATATATTAAGCGCCTTAACAATAGTGCGCTAAGATTTTTCGTCATTTTCCACATGCCAGGTAACTCTCCTGGCATGTACGATAACAAATAAATCCGGTAAGAGTAATCCTTTTTCGTAGTCTTACATATTTAATATAAATTGCTTTTCAACTTCCTGTGAGAGCTGAGAGCTGAGAGCTAAAACTTGAGATGTATTTTCCTGTGCTTCTTATATAGTGGATCTAATACTCATAAGATTAGATCCACTACAATAGAGTACCGATTCTAATTCGAAGTAACGCGATTAGAAACGTGATATGCCTTCAGGGGCGGCTCTAGCCCATGTACCACTCGTGTGCAATCAATACTCTAGTGCCCTCTAGAAGGCGTGCGGTCAAAATGCAATACTTACAGTTATACCGGCGATATCCCACTTACCAACGATGTCACTTCAACCTGCGATGTCGCATGTACTTACGATGTCGCATCTACCTGCAATGTCGCACCTACCTGTTATATCGTATCTACCTTCTATAACGTACATACCTGCGATGTCGCACCTGTCTACGGTGTACGTTGCATCTACCGGTCATGTCGCATTTACCTACGATGTCGCACTTACCTCCGATGTCGCTTCTACCTGTGATGTCGCACTTACCCCCGATGTCGCTTCTACCTGTGATGTCGCACTTACCCCCGATTTCGCTTCTACCTGTGATGTCGCATCTACATGCAATGTCATACCTACCTGTTATCTCGCATCTACCTTCTATAACGCACATACCTGCGATGTCGCACCTACCTACGATGTCGCACATACCTGCGATGTCGCACCTACCTACGATGTACGTTGCATTTACCTGTCATGTCGCATCTTCCTACGATGTCGCACGTACCTGCGATGCCGCGCCTACCCTCGATGTCGCACTTACCTTCGATTTCGCTTCTACCTGTTATGTCGCACTTACCTCCGATTTCGCTTCTACCTGTGATGTCGCATCTACCTGCAATGTCGCACCTACCTGTTATCTCGTATCTACCTTCTATAACGTACATACCTGCGATATCGCACCTACCTACGATGTACGTTGCATTAACCTGTCATGTCGCATCTATACCTACGATGTCGCATGTACCTGCGATGCCGCGCCTACTCTCGATGTCGCACTTACCTCCGATGTCGCTTCTACCTGTGATGTCGCATGTACTTACGATGTCCCATCTACCTGCTATGTTGCACCTACCTGTTATATCGCACCTACCTGCTAAATCGTTTGTAGTGCAACGGCTTAAGTTTTAATGTATAGCTAACATAAAGAAGAAATCACATTTGTGGAAACTTCTAAAATGGCTACAACAATCTAAGATCCATCTATGTGATTACTACGTCCTGATATACGGTGTGATAGACGCATCTCATACTATAGCTACAAGACCATAACACTGAACTTAACTTTTTTGAAATAATATGTCTTCTCTAATAATCGTAAGAAACAAAGACAAAAGCAATGATTTTAAATATGTAAATATGAAATGATACAAGATATTTTAAGTGTAAAAATAAAACGAGCCCAGCGGGGGTAAAAGCTAACGCACTCGAAGCTGGAATATAGAAGGGTTTTATTATTTACACCCTTTCTATAGGGTTATATTTTATAAAGCGTCTGTAGGGCTTATTTGAACCCTCTCGCATGTAAATTATTCTGTGACATCATATAAATATGGGATGAGTTTTACATGACGCAGTATGGATCAAAGAATTTGGGTAAAGCTGGGAAAGTAAAACAGATATAATACAAATCTCATAATCAAAATACATACTAGATTTATAGAAAAACAATTATTAGTTTACAGTTCCTATTGTTGACCTAGGGTTGCTTTGGTTTTGTTTCATATCCACAACACCCAAACTTTAACACAAGGAGAACTATTGTGTTGTTTAGGTTGCGGTTTCCCAGGCGTTGTGCGGTTTAATGTTATCGTTGAATTCGTTTGTTTATACAAACTTAAGTACATGAGTAAATACAGAATGATTTGAATAGAGTCAGTCAGCTACGGTTTTTAGTAAAAGCAACTCTTCCTCTCTTTCCCTTCTACGTTTGATAAGATAAATTTAATGCTTGTGATGCAACTTTATTACAAATATTTCGAAGTTTTTGGGTCCACTCAAACACTTGGGTTTTACTTAAAGTAGGATTACCGAACTGTACTTGGAGTCTCTTCAACATTTCTCTCGATTGCACATCTTTGTTGGGAAGAAAGCGAATAGCAAGGCATTTCGCAACATGCGCTGGTATTTCCTGTTCATTCATTGTGATACTTAGATGGTGGATATGAGTGTGAGTGCCGTGTGTATGACTGTACCATTTTCAGTCTTCCATTAGCAATTTCCCGGCACGCTGCGCTGTTCATATCACTATCGTGACTCTAATAAACAAAATTCAAGTATATATTTCAGTGGTTTATATTTGAAAATACTAAAAAGCTACAAGTTCAAATTACAAGAGGTCAGTGATGACTCTTGCTCAAGAGGGTATAAAAGCCTTATAAATCTACGATACGATGGTGAATTTTATCTTATTCGTTCCTATAGATATTATAGAAGAATTAGTGAGTCAGTGCTTTTTTATTATATTGTATACCGCTTTTAAACAAGAACTTTGTTCTTTCAATAGGGGCAACACCAACAATATTTATTTTTTTGACATGTCAGTAGTAGATGCTTTGACAATTTTTACAATGAATTCAATTTCGTTCGACAATCGCATTAAAATAATAAAAATCCGCTATGAAAATGGTGAATCATGAACATCACGAAATTCAGCTCAAGTGGTCGACCTGATCATGTCATTTAACACCACTGCATTATTTTTTGTGGGGTTATGTTCTCATACTCAAAATCCGTGACACAATTTACGAAAAAGAGCCGCCATTTTGTCAAAAAGTGATTGAAAATTTTGATAAAAGAATCAACAACTGTCAGCGTAGTCGTGTTGGACATTTGTCCGATATTAAATTTCATTCATAATTGTCAAACCTTACTCTTTCTAATAAAATAAAAATTAGAATTATTTTCGTCTAAATTCCTTGTTTTATTTTGTTTTAAAAAACACAGTTCTTGTTAAAGAACCCGATTTATAGATTTTTAAATTCATACGGTACAACTTAGTTTTACCATGGGTCACCGACGAACTTCATTTCATTTAAACTATAATAAGTTATTATATACCAAATGACCTTATACCAGGAAAATATATATTTAACTAGCTAGATAAACAGGGTTGCTTTTGCTAGCTTTGTACGGCTCGTAATTCCATCTGCATATTTACTATGCATCTACACAGAACAATGGTTGTTACACATTTCAAATTATATTTAATCCGCTTATACAATATGAAAGGATAACTAGGATTAGTTGTCTAGGATATTTACTTACAACAAAGATCAAGCTACAATGCTAGAATGAATTTACGTTTCTAATATTTCCATGAATGAAAACGGGACTAAAAAAAGTGAGATGATATTTGCCCGTGACTGCATTGTTAGGGAATCAAATAAAATTAAGTTTTTTAATTTTTTTAATTTATGATTTCTAGGCACGTAGCCTTTATCGCCCTTAATAATGTTCTGCTTTTTTTTAACTTTTTCTTCGCTACTGCCGTTATAAATTTCGGTTTCGCAATCAAAAAGGCGATGTTAACAGGAAGCATTTTTTTGCACTTTGCAGTCCATGCAATTGTTACCACAGAGTGTGGTCAGGACCTGCCTCCTCTTCAAAGTTTCATAATCTACTTGGCCGGAAAACGTGACGTACGTTTCAGTACTGGTTTTATTTTATAGAATTCTATACCTTTTCAATTCATACTTTTCTTCAGCTCTCATATCCGATTTTATAAAATATGAAATATAGTTATCATAATAAAATTAAGTTAGAAGACTTTTTTAAACGTATTCTTTTGAATAAAAAAAAACTACTTCCTTAATAAAAATCACTATCATTTAATTTACAGTTACAATTGCTTTAACGACAAGTAGGTAAAAAATATTAAAATGGATTGAAATGCTTTACTTCGTTCGTTTTATCTAAAAGAAATGAAAATCGTAAATTAGTATATGAATGGCAACTGTCTCGCGCGTTTGCGATGGAATGTGGGCAGTGGCATTACGCAACATACGAATTTAACATTGTAAAACGTACTATATGCATGATGTAAAATATAAGCAAGAATAGTACAAGCAATGATATTATGAATATAACGAAAAACATAATCAAAATCAATACAAAATGAAAATAAAGTAAAGTGACCGTAACTCTATGCAAAGATTCAAACCTTTTTCTTTTATCAATTAGTTAAAAATTAACCTACATTAGGAGTCACACAAATTTCATGATTTTTTAAAGTCTCCGTAACGCTTTGTTATATATTGCGTACCTCGTCCCCCCTGTAGTGACGTCACACATTTGAAAAAAGTAATTTATTTTTAATCTTCGAGTTCTAGTTTAGATATGACATCGCAAATCCAATGACTCCTCCTTCTCCCATGACTTCTCACATCTTGTCACACGTTGCGGTCCCCCTCCTCTCTGGATGGCCCATAATAGTCTCTCATGGTGGTGTAGCTCCTTGATAATACTTAATTAAATTTATAAAAAGGTATCACTAATATACTGAGAAATGTTAAACAGCCATCCAATAATTTATTAGCGGGATCGTTACAGACTTAGATAAATTCTATTTTGTAGCCAGTGCTTACCTTGTGGCAACAGATTAAATATTAATGGCTGTACTGCTCTTGTTATTAGGGTTGTAAAACGAACTTGAACAATATTACTACACGAACTTGGTTTAACCGACCCCCAACCTCAACCCCTATTCAATAAACATGCCAGGGTAATTTAGTAAAACATTAATGAGGAGTTTGATTTACTGCCATGGTGGTTGGTTTGATTTTAAAGTTTATCTTGTTCATTTCATTAGCAGTAAAGTATGCTTTACCCGAACAATATCTGAATGATTGCATATAATCTAAATGTTAAATATCTGTAAAGATCATAGGCAAGTAATTTCACAAATTGATAGCAGTATCTACTTCCCCTTTCTAGATTTCCTAGTTTAAACCTCGCGATCATTTTTCTCTTTGTGTTTCTAAGTATTGCGGCATTTTTTCCGACCATAGCTCAATGTATCTGGTATTGTCTTTTGCTTCATCCATTCTGTTTATCTTATCCTGTTGTTGGACCTCTATATTCCTTTCCTTTATCAGATTCCGTACCTCTCCTCCTTCCTCCGTTTTAGCTTTCGTTTAAAGGCTCCCGGTGGTCTAGAATTTTCAAAAATCCGATTTTTTTATATAGTCTTTTAAGAATATACAGGTAAATTTTTGTAAGGATATTGACAATATTTTCGTTTCTACAGTCGTTTATATCTAGCATATACCATATAGTAATATCCATACTTAATACTTTAATCTCATTTATCTCAAACCTACTTACCGAATCGCCTGAAATTTTAATATGTTATTCACAACATTAAGGGTGCATTCCACTAAGTGTTCACGCTCATGACCATACTTTTTCCCGTTCCATGTTGCTTGCGAGTGTTGCAAAAATAAGGATTGCGATACTTGATTAAATAGCTCTGTAGCAAAAGCTTTATCTACAAAGAAAATAAATTGTTCTTAAAAGAAATATATTCTAAATGATAATGAACATTGTTTATTTATTAAGTTAGGTTTCTTCATTAAATTTCAAAGATGATTTTTTTGTATGTTGAATGTAGAGTGTAATAATAAGCCAAAAAAATATCGTTTTTCATTATTTTTATTATAAAAAACAATCCTGAAAATATCTTAAATTATCGAGCTTTAGAAAGTTGTTCTCTCCCCTCGGTATGTCAATGGACGTGCCTAACACTCTGCATATATCCAGATAAATTAATGAATAAACTATTCATTCACGTTACCAGATCCATTTTATGGGCTGTGTACTAATTCCAATAATCCTAGAGCCTAAGAACACCACAAATTAGCTCGTCAAAAGCTCCGTGGTTACTAGCGTTCCTGTTTTGCGTGGGTGTAATAGTCTCTTGCATTATTTATCCACATTCGTACATTTAGTGTTCTGTTTAAGTAGTTTCGTGGTTTCATTTCTAAGTAGTGACAACACCGCTGCCATTAGCAGATCCTTTGAATCCTCGTCGTATATTATGTATACGAAAGTAATACGCGTTTATAATTTAGTAGTAATTAACATGGTGTTCATAGGTATTTCAAATAATGTGTGAGAAATGTATTTCAGACACCACGGGTCTTTGACATGATGGAGGGTGGCCCACGTGGCTATCGCAGGATTATACTGATAAAATAAATCTTTTAGTAGTGTGTTATTATTCATGGGTGTCCGTCGCTTAGAACAAACAAAGCACCGTTTGTAGAATATTCAGTGATGTACTACATAGATAGAATGGAATCTTTAATTAATTTACACTGGATAAAATAGAGTGTAGACGTTTAGGAAGATAGGTGCTTTATCTACGATCTTTAATTTAGAGAAGAATGTGAATCATCCAAAAAAGTACCTTACGAATTCTGTATTTAATTAAAGTTTGATTAGTAACAAAAAAACAATTTATTTAATTTTCACTTAATAATATTTAATGGAGACCAAAAAGAGGGAGGAAAAAGGATATAGAGAAAGTGGACAGGAGGAAGTAGAGCAATTTAGGTAAAAAAAAAACAACGGGGAAGAGGTTCAGATAAGGAAGATCGCGAAGAAGGCGGATTTAACAATGAGAAGGATGTGAAGATTAGGAGAAAATGTGTTTGGTGCGAATATGCAAAAGAGGCTATGGATGTTTGATAGACTAATAACGAGTATGATGATGTACGGAACGGAGATATGGGAGTGGAAGGAGCAAGAGAAATTGGAAAGAATCCAGGAGAGATATATTAAATGCAAGGTAAGAATAGAAGCAGGAAGGAAAGCAATCAAGTTCGAGGAAAAAATGAGTAACGCTGAAGGCGAAATTTTAAGGAAAATTATTGAGGAGAGCACGAAAAAGAGAAAGGAATGGATTGGCAACAGAGGAAATAGAGAGAAGGAGAGAAGAATACACAAGTGTGATGGAGGAGCGAAGAAGAAAAGACAGGGAGATACAATAACAGGAAAGAATGGAAAAAATTGAGAAGAGCAATTATAATGAGAATTTGGGACAGATTGGGAAACGAAAAGAAAGAAAACAGATACTGGGCAAATAGAGAGCAAAGAATGTATAGGGTGTGCGGAACGGAGATAGAAACGCAAGAGCACATTAAATTTTCATGTGAGAAAAAGTGAAAAGAATCTCATTAGAAAAGAATATATTATAGTTAATTAAATAGTCCATCATTCTTGTCGATTAGAGCGTATGTTGAAAGTGTTTTTGTATAACACCTTGCCAATGAATTCACTCTCCCCCTTTATTCTTTTCCTGTGAATATTAAGAATGCACCTTCCTGAAAGTGTCCTGCTGATGCCAATGCGCTGTTCAATATTTTGCATTAATTTTGTGTTTAGATTCAACAACGCAATTTCCCTGATTTTTCACGAAAATTAGACACGTAAATAAGTTTAATTATATATTCAGAATAAATTACCATTTTTATATCCATTTACACACTCTAAGATTTTCATGAATTTTCTTTTTCCACTTATTCTTTTCCTCGTTATCCGTACACCGTCTGTGTTAAAACATTTCGTATCTAATCTTATTTCTTGAGTAATTATAACGAATTCCTTATAAGAAATTTATAAATTCCTCGTTTTAATTATGGATTAAAAAACCTACATTAAATTTAATTGAGTTTTATTACAAATAGGTGAGGATTCAGTCATCGGAACGAGTTTCTGTGGTGTGGAGTCATTTTCTTTATTCATTGTGTACAAAGATAAAATCTAGATTTAAATTTGTATATTTAGGATAGAAGTAAATTCGAAAATACGAATTTAATTATCTCATTTTTTGTTTGTCTTGAAAACTATAACTGTCACAAAAATTGATTGCAAAGAAAATCGAGTCTCTCATCTCACGTGAATGACATTTCCCTTTAGTTTTTATTTGTTAATTTATTTGATATTTTTGTGTTACTTTTAATTATGTTATCCCGAGTCGAAATTTTGACCCTATTGACGACCTAAAAGAACCCGTTTCTGAGATATTTTACGTACATATTTTTGCTCCTCCTTTGGGCCTACATGTGGCAGTATCGGACAAATTACGATGTTTAGGCTCAAATGAGGATGATATTCAAAATCTCATATAAAACTAGCAACACCTTAGTCACGCCTGGTGATATAGAGTTACGCGTTGTTGACGATGATATATATATTGATATTTATTTATATTTATATATATTTATATGTAAATCAAGAAAACAAGAGTACTATCCCAATTCTGATGTGGAAAACAATACCCAATCCGCTAATCTGATGTGGAATCAAGGTACTTTTATTTAATTTAGGGCAAATGTCAATTCAATTAATATTCAACTATGTAATGTCTTAGTTTCTTGTCAGGATGATAAAGAATCACATAATTTGTTTAATACATTTATTTAATAAAATAATACAATAAGGTTGAGGTCTGTTAAACGTTGGTATTTACTTTACAAATACTCGGTGACATGTTATTGTAGTATTTTTCTTATTCACTAAATTGTTCTAAATATAAATATAAAAAAAAAACACTAAAATAACTCATAAACTGAAATAAACTCTTTAAAGAAACACAACAATTTGATGAAATACTCGAGTGACCGCGGAAGGGGTCATGACTTCTTTCCATCTTAAATATTTGAAAACAAATACAAATAAATACCACAAGAAATATTCAAATGAATGAAAAACTATGTAACTGATATTCTGCTTCTATTTAAATCAACCATATTCCATTATGAGTAGCACATATTCATGAATGCAGTGTACTGTATTTTTTCATGCTAGAAAAAAGTTTAATTTGCTTGATCCGGGGTCAGACCTCGAGAGTTCAAGGGTCACACTGTTATAATGGCATTTGAATATGCATGAGAGCTGGGAAATTCACTAAACGTGAACTGTGGTTAGTAGAATTTAAAATTCATGCAATTTACTGTCGGGCAGGTCGATGCAAAATGTTCTAGCCAATTCTTGTGCTAACAAATAACATACAGCACAATTATTCAATTGTGAGTTTACATTGTTAAATAAATAATTTAAAAAATGTTATTTTATGGTTATATACACATTAGTTTGCATTCACAAAGTCATAGAAGTTGGCTATTGTTATAAACAACACAGCTTGCAAATTTATTAAATAAAAGTTTGCGCAGGTCGTGTAATTTATGGCAGGCTCTTGTTTCTATGAAAAGAAATATGAATATGTGAATGCACCTTTTATTGTTGCAGTGCAGCATTAATTTAAGACTGAGTTATCTAAAGCATTGTTTCGACCAATTTTTTCGCAGTACGCTAATACATACTATGAAATATATATTCACTATTTTGTTCTTGTATATGATTTTATACTAATACATATTTATTCTTTTCAGGTGAGTCACACTTCTATGTTATTATCAAACACGTGCGGTATACCTACATAGTAAAAGGTAAATAAAGCGAAATACTTTCAAAGTAAAGACACAAACCATAATTAACAGGTCCATCTATATAGAGAAAAAATAATAAAATATAATATAATTTATGTGTATGTAGAAATTAGAAAAAACTTGAAATTATCAATTATACTCTATTGGTAATTCCCTCCACTAAAAACTAATAACTAATCCAGATTACATATAACATCTCATACTAAACAAATAAATCCAATCGCTATGTCTAGACTCGGTCAATTTTAGTCTGACCTTCAAACCCTGATATTTCTAATTACGGTTCAATATTTGCTTGAATTCTTTGTAGAAATATAACCTACCTAATGCCGGTTTCACACCAGAGAGACAGTTCATCAAAACACGAACAAAAACTTGTTTTTCTCAACTAAAACACCAATGTTTACACTAAAGAGACAGTTCTTAAAACATTTTTGTCTTTAAAAACTGTTACAGTAAACAAAACACATTCCCATTTCGAGTCTGTAAGATCAAAGGAAAACACATTTGTTGTCGTTTTTTAGTCTTCTTGGTTTAAACACGCAATTTTGTTTTTTTGTGAACATTCAGTCAGTTGTTGTTTATCATGTTTATAATTTTATAGGACACACAGAAACTCACTTAAAACAAAACCAGTCTGTTCAGTGTGAACACTCCGTTTTGGAAAAACAGAACTGTTTTAAAATAAAACAAATCATGTTTTTGTTTTGTGTTTTGACAACAAAACAGTTTTCAAAACTTTCTCTCTGATGTGAAACCGGCATAATATGTAATAAATCCCTAAACTAAAGATTAATTATAATTATATTAAAACTTATACCTATTTAATTAATAATCATTATTCCTCATTCGTACAGAAAGTTTTAGGACATAATAAAAAATTAAAAAATGAAGCTTCATCCGCAACTGTACACGTAAAGGCAAAGGAATTGTTTCAACTTTTTAGAACAGAACTGCGGGGGTTGTTTCTCCCACGCATTATCATTAGGGGTTTTGAAGTAAAACATGAAAAGAAATATTTTTAATTAGTAAATAGCCTTTTCAAATATTTAATTCTTTAACTGAATTCTTTGGTGAACTGTTTATATATATAATACACGTAGCTGACCCGACAGACGTTGTCCTATCCAAATTTTAATGAATTAAATCAATTTTTCGTCACTATTAGCCTGATTCATTATTTGACAATCACCTGTCAAATGACATTTGCTCTACTATGTACAAATATCCCTATAGAGAAAAGCACATTTAGTTTTTCTTAAAGAAAAGCATAAGAACCTTATTCGGACTATTACGAACATTTAAAAACATTAGCCAAATCGGTCCAGTGCGCTTACCAATAAACGGCATTTCATTTTAATTTATATAGATTGTAATTAGAGGTAAATTGGTGTAGTATGTCTTTATGACATAAACATGGGACACAAGCCCTAACTTATGCTATTTTTAAAAATTCTAAGTAGTATTTTTATGAAAGAAAAATGTTTCAAAGTGAATTCGGAATATCTTAAGAAATTACGGTTTTGAATGTGATCTCGAACAAAAGGGTGGTACCTACTCAGTCTCCAGCACAATTCGAAAATAAATGAAAATAGTGTTTAAATGGACAAAAGGGTCAAAATCACGAGTTAGCAGACACCTTGATAAATAACTGAGTTTTATTACTTTCATTTTGTAAATAATATTTTTTCTAAAGGTTGTATGAATTCGTTCGAAATATGAAAGCTTCCTACATATTAAGTTGCATGGCGTTACACTAGTGTGGACGTGTTATACAACTTCTTTAAACAAATGTTGGATGTCGCACGTATGTGTGCGCAGCTGCAAACCTGTAGTCAATAAGAAAACATACAAACATATTAATTTATATTTATTTTAATAAATTTAAGTAATCTGCTTTATTTACGTGGTAGTTTCAATAAAATCCCACAGGCAGCGCTGCCAGCAACGCTGAGCTATTCCACAGTTCCACTTCGTAATAATTAATTGCTTCGTTATGAATTTGAACGGTAAAACAATTATAAAGCTCATATTATGTAGCTTATATTAATACATGTGTTGTACATGTATTGGTATATGTGTTATAACGGTTAAACACTTACGTAATAATTTCCGCAAAACAAAGCACTACAAAAGCAAGTTATATTGAATTGTAATGAACCTGCTGATTCAATACGTTAAATAAATCCTATAGCGAATCGAAATTTGTTTATTTACTCCACAATATCAATAATTATATAAGCGTGAGTCTCAATGGGACTAATATAGACTATTGTTGAATAACTTAAAATAAAATTAATTTGGGAATTTATTATTATATGAAAATAACATCTGTGTTAGCCAAATATAGATATTTTCTATAAATATAGAAAAAAGAAAACAAATTTATTACTAAATCAGAAGTGGGATTATATTTATACATCACTTGCTATTGCTTTGGTGGGCGTAAACTTTTTGTGCTTCTCCTAATAAATGTTTTAAGTTATATCCTGTTAATATTTTTTGAAATTTTCTTTTCTGGTTTTTGATTGCTTCTGCCATACTTGTGGTCCAGTGAATCTTTTATGAACTGTTGTATACAAGCATACTCGCACACATATTATAAATCAGATTTTGTTGTGTATTGTTAGTGGAATCGAAGTTATTTTCGAATTTCCAATGTGCTGGATTCATTGGGAAATCACAATAGAAAACGTTTTTTCAACTTTTTCAGTTGTGATTCCTATAGGAATTTATTTACAAAAATACAATTCTGAAACTTGGAGATAAGCGAAATAAATGTTTATTTGTTGACCTAGATTTTGTTTCTACTGTTAATTTAAAATAAGCAGTGTCGAATTATAGTAATGTTTCCATGGCTTCTTCTTATTATCATGATTTTAACTTTGTTCGTATTTTATTAGGCCTAGTCCTGTCGCACACTGCAAGGGTATTTAAGCGAATTTTAATCGAACGTTTACCTATCCGAACCCTCTAAATGTAATGAACCCTCGCACACTAAAAACGACAAAGCCTATCGAATACGGGCGTTACGTACCTCTCACATTAGAACCGAATTTTAACCAAGTGAATACATACTACAATGCTAAAACCTATAAACGGTACCTTGTAAATACAATCGATATCGATATCGATAAAATTAAAACAAAAGTTTGCTCTCATGGTAAATTATGTTAGTGCAAAACAACTCCAATACACCCTACAGTACACAAGTTTAATTAGACGTACTGTCGTATCGGTACGTCGTATGCATGTATTGTGACACAACACAAGATTCGGCTTGCTTTCTAGCCATTCAACCAAGTCGCCAATTTACGTCCGAATTAGCCGTCGTTCACATACGCTTGCAGTGTGCGACAGGCCTTATTCAGTAGTGGAGATAGGTTTACTTCCATGACCAATTTTTGAACGCGTTTTCGTTACTTTCTATTCCTTTCTTCTTCTGCCAACACGCAAATAAACTGAACATCATATTCGTCACTTGCCCTTTTCGTCGGTTGCTAAAGTGGTACGTGTCTAAAGTCAGAATACCATTGTTGAAGATACAATTATTCATGCACTGCATTGCGCTTTTAATAAATTTGTTTAATACATACCGACAAATACTGATCTGTGAACGCTTGTATATCATACTGATATGTGGACCTGTACCTTTATCTTGCTACAGTTATTTATTTAGTATTATTTATCGCATCATTTCACCAAATAAACCGTACCAATAATCGTGTAAAAACATCCAAATGTGACGAACAAATTGGGATAAAGATACCATGGGTTATGTATTTATTGAAAGTCTGAATAAGCTAAAGCCTAAATAAACAAAAAAAAACATAAATATTTTATATACACCCCTATGAAAACAAATATTTATTAAAATAATATTTCCCTTTTTATTTTCTTCTATAGCTCATTCTTTTTAAGTTTTTCTTAGTAAGCTTATGAATATTAATGACTTTTTTAAGTTAATAACAAACTTTTAACTTATATATTTGGTACGTTAATTAATAAAAGTAACGAAATAAATAATATATGCAAATTCATCAAAATATTTTAAAAAGTTTTAAACAAATATTTGTTGTTGTCAAGTTTTACTTTCCATTCTATTGAAATTCATGATAAAGAATCCTAAGTAGGTATGAAGTCAAAGTTTAATTTAAGGTTGACCTTGTTTCCTCGTAATCATAGCGTTCGCAGGTACTTTGCCCCTCCCCTCTTGCCCCTATTTTCTTTGTACTTTTACACTAGAGACCGGTAAAATAACGTAACGTATCGTAGAAAACTTAAAAATATGAGTATGAAGCTAAGTAGAACATAAGATACAGAAAGTTTTGGAGAAGGAGTAAAGATACGAGAATGGGCTTGTCTCCTATGTCCTAATTTCTATAAAAGTGTACTATATATTGATAAAGTGGGTTACTAGAACCTCAAATGTCTAATTATTTTTTAATAATTCCTTATATGTTAAGAGATATTAACAATTATAAAAGTCATTTTGTCTCTTTAATTATTAAAGAGATTCAACGTTGTACACATTCCAAGTGCATGTGACATCACAATCCTTGTGTAAGTTTACCAACCTTACAGCTCATATATCTCTGCTATATGTATTTATAAATCAAAATATCAAATATTATTTACAGCTATTTCAAGGAACAATAAAATTTCAATATTATGTCTGCCTTAGCAGGGTTAAATAAAATAAAAACTTATTATTCTTTGATTTGACTTGATTATTTGACTACCAACAGCTACAAAACATTACCACAGCACTCAACAAATAACTGACGTTAAAATGCATTTCACGTCATAAAAATATGGCCGACCATTTCTAGCGCTAAAACTACAATTCAAACTTTTAATTGCTATATCTCCGTCAACATTTAGATATTTAATAAAATAGACACGCCAATACACATTTATTAACATCAATTTCAATCAACAATTGAAAAATTGACCACTAAAAAATGAGGACACAAGCCCATTATCTCAAGGTTTGCATTAGGGATGTAGAAAGAGAAAGAATTAAGGAAAAATGATGAGAAAACATGCAGGATGTGTGGGAAGTAAGAGGAAAAATTGGAGCACATAAAGAGAAGGTGTAGAAAAGAAGGAATAGTAGACCTGATAAAGATTTTACAATAGAAGAAGGATTTAAAAGGAATAGGATGGATAACAGAAGTTGAAGCGTAATATAATTTAAGCGATAAGAAGTTTAAGCAATATGTAGTTTTGAGGTAGTTACAATATAGTTTGTGTAAGAAAATTAAATATAGTTTGTGAATTTAAGGCGGAAGAATGTAATGCCTGCAACAAAATCTGAATTATAATATGTGTGTGCAAAAGGTTCACTGATTCACAAGTAGAAGCAATCAAAAACCAGAAAAGCAAATTTAAAAAAATATTAACGGAATATAACTTAAAACATTTATTAGAACAAATACAAAAAGCTAACGCCCACTAAAGGAATAACAAGTCGTGTATAAATATAATCCCACTTATGAATTAGTAATAAATTATTTACTTTTTGCCCAATATCTAATATAGATATTTATAGAACATATCTATATTTAGCTAACACAGATGTTATTTTCATATAATAATTAATTCCCAAATTAATTTTATTTTAAGTTATTTAGCAATAGTCTATATTAGTCTCAATGAGACTCCTTGTTATTCAACTGTTACAAATGCAAATACAGTTATAGAAACTCCTCCATGTCAAAATTTCTACGTACGTCTATGCTGGTAGCGCAATACGTTTCGCTTTGCTGAGGATACATTATTTTTATTAAGCACACAATATGTGGTAGAGCTTTCTACACAGTTAAAGGTCATGCACGTTCAAACATGCTTCTTAATTGACTTTAAAAGCAGTTCATTATACATTAATAATGAGGTAGTATCCGTTACGGACTGCGTAACTTTAAAAGTATCTTCTGTTCATTAACAGTGTATATATTAAAACTTTACAGTGTAATAAGTGTTGAAATCCGTAGGGTTCCAACAGAGCTCTATCTATTCATTAGGAATTATTAAAGAATATATACACTGTAGTTTTATTTCCACGGATTTTTCCTGCTTTATTTTTAAATGGTTGTTAAACTATTTCTTCGTAAAAAGATTCTTTGTTTAATCAAATAGAGAAAGATGGGGAATGGCGGTCACTTAAGTAGTAATCGAAATATTTTCTTATTTTAAGGAGTTAGGACAAAAGTAATTGACTTTTTACAAAGCTTATTTAGTGGACTTTAATTAAATACGATACACATTATCAATCTATTAAGCAGGCACAGGACGTAACGTAAATGATGAAAACGTTGTGAAATTTGGAGGGTCGATACAAATTGTTAAAACACATGCTGTCTTTTAGAAACCTAGGGTTCATAGTTTTCTTTTTATACATGATTAAAAATAGTCATTTTCCATACAAATCATAATTTTTAGCTCAATTTCACCACATAATATAACTTGGTGTGGTGAATAAAAAATGGTGACACTGTGTTCAAAAACTAGGTGTATATAAAATAATCTTTTAATCGTTTCTTGCAAAAAGAAAATTAATAAAAGGATACCTATATACGAAAATATATAAATAAAACCTTTAAGAAACAGTAAGTGTAGGTTATAAGCCGGCAACGTTGCAAATGCCAATTTGAGCGGGAAATTCAACATCGGAATAAATGTTATATAAAATATAACAATTTATTGGTCAAAGAACCAAATCACATTTAAAGAGGATATAAAGTATAAGAAGAAGCAGAATAATATTAGAGCCGATAAAAGGATACGTGCCTAGGAAGCTCGAGAAATTATAAGTAAAAAAATTAATATGTGGTTCAATCGGATTACTCTCCATTTCTACTACATTAATATACAACTTTTAAAGTGTTAAGTGTTATTTAATTTTATCTTTATTATTATACTTGTGATCTAGTTCATAGTTTATTTGATTAATAAACTTACAATTTGTTATTTAAAATATTTCTATGGATTTTTATTCCAGCTTCACCAACCTCATGTAAGATCATCACAAAACCCAGCATTCCTGAAGACTCAAGACCTCATGATTCTACATTTGGACCGTTCAAGCTGGTTGTTTAATCCCACTTTTACATTTGGTCCATTCGAGCCGAATGTTGAAACCTACTTTTACAAATAATTAATTATAAAGTTATTAGTTTACAGTAAAACACTTAACTATAAAAACCTCTAATTCGCCCCTGTCCTTATATGAAAAGACTGAGTATTACATCAGTACGTAAAAAACGTACATCAAAGAATTAAACAACAAAGCCTTCAACAAGGCCACGTGGAGTACCCGCCAAGGATTTATTTTTCATTAAAAGTATTTTAGGTGCAAATATTTAATTTCCAGGCAATTTTCTTTATTGAACATAATTTTTAGTTGAACGCGAACGAAAACGCTTTTTTTTCTTTTCTTTTTCATTTTCTGTTTTAAAATAAAAGATTAAATATTTGAAACCTTCTTGTCATTAAAATATAAAAGAGTAGTTAGGAGCTTGGACTTGTTTATTCAGCAGTTGAGGACTTGAGCCGCAGACCTGGAGACGCTGGACCAATGGTTCTAAAACTATATATCAGCGTTATATTTAAAAAATATATATTTCCTAAATTTATATTAAAAATCAACTTCTATTTTTGTCTTTCAAGTTGCTATCAAAACAAGGAATATTAAAACAATCGAATTACAGTAGATTATCTACAGTGCGAATCTGTACAGTGCGAATACATGCAACGTCTCGAAAATACTACAGCGATTGATTTTATTGCCAAAGAAAATTGCGCTAGACTTACACTTGAGAGTTAATGAATTTGTAGTTAAGATATAACCTTATTTACTATTATTTACATAAGCCTCCCCAGTAAACAATTTGGTGAAGTGTTCTATTTTGTGACGTTTCTATCACTATTGAATTTCAGTTATAGTTCGCATCAACTTTAACTTCATTTGTATTCCGACAGGTAAGTGGTTTCGCCATTTGTAGCCGATAAAATAGGCATTTCATATGAACGACTGTGAGAAACAAATCTGTAAATGAGCTCTTTCATGACAAAAAAATCATACGCATCTTCAATATGATGGCAAAGTGACTCCAAAACGTTTACTCGGTCTCAGCGGTGTAAGTAAACATGTAGCTGCCCTCCCTGGGTAATAATAAAACATATTTTTCTGAAGACTACCCTCTCACCCTTCATAAATTTGTTCCTAACAAAACAGTAAGATTTATGCATTCTACTCACTGTAAACTAGAAGCACTTTTTATCCAAAGAAGATATTTTACATTTTTAACTACGAGTATACAGTCGATATAACTATTAATACAGTTACAAAATTAAATTGAAAGAAGCAATTCAAATTGAAAATATATGACTTAAAGTATAGGATTTTGATGTGATGTACTGTAGATTTTGATACTGTAATATTAAATGCGAAAAAAGAACCGAAGTCTTAAGCGGTTATATACAGTTAGAATTTTCAAAAAATCGATTTATTTATTTCATTGTAATTTACATATATTTAAGTACACACACAGAGAATTTCAAGTAAATCCGGATTATTTTCGAAGTTATATAAGTTGAAATAATTTTTTTTTTACTCTATGTATAGTGCTTTTGAAACTTTAAATGCGTTTTTCTGAAAACTGTGTTTTTAAAGTCGACGACCAAGATTTCTCGGAAACGGTTGCACCGATCAGTTTCAAATTTTAACAAAAGCTTCTTAAATATATTTTTTACTAATTAAGATTTTTTCTCACCGATACATATTTTATTTTTTATAAGCAATGTAAGGCCAACATTTTGGTCGAAAATCGATTTTTGTTTTTTTTAAAAAGCCGCTAGTTTGTCAAAAAAAATTATTTTGATTATTCCTCCTTCGATTAATTACTAGATTATACATTACTTTAACGAAATCCGTTTGGTTTTTTCATTTTAGATGATGCAGGCCAGAGATATCGTGGTCACCGCAAGATGCCTTTTTTGAGATAAGCTATAACAGATTTAAAATTATTATTTTTATGAATAAAAAAAATGTTAAAATACAGTTAAAAGTTACCATAATTCGTGTACAAATTTTTACATTAATACATTTAAAAGTCTTCTCAGGAAAAATTCTTAAAAAATCGCTTTCTTGGGGCTTCTAACTGTATATAAACCCGGCAAATTATGAATAAAAAAATATGAAATATGAGAAATATTTGATGACAAACTAATGAACTATAACCAAACCTTGCAGAATGTATCTGAAAAAATAATACGAACCGAAAAGATATATTATGACTTCATTTTTAACCCCTATTCGTGGGGCATCCTTACTTCGAGGCATTTTTACCCATATACATTCAGTCCAGGATAGCCTAAATTTTTTTGTGTAATATATTGGTCCTACATATACATATCCATATATTGAAAATATTCCATGCGATTCCTTTACCACTATTTAACGCGCGCAACACATTACTGTTTTAGAACATTACTGTTACAAGTTTGTGCATCTCTGCACGATTCATGATTACATTTTACGAGAGTGGAACGATTTACAGCATCTCTGGATCAAGACGTGACAATAAAGTTCAAAGTTTCTGGTCATGGGATAGTAACCGTAACCCACATACTAACTCCTCTTTTACCGCGCTTTCAAAGCTCACGACGTAATCGACATTTACGACATAGTATTTGCACACCAGTCTTCCCCCCTTCTCCATTCCTCACACACACATACAATGCTGGTGTTATTCTAACAGTTCAGTGTTAGTACATTTCAAAATAACTTCACAAGAACAAAGGTTTAATCAACTTTATTAAATTGTGATTTTTAACTTTTAATTAGAATTAAAAAAGTTGTGTAAAACTTAAATAAACGTTAAATAAATCTAAGAGGTTTTCGAAAAAGTTTCTGAGTTTTATTCGAAGGTATTTAGTAATATGTTCACATCTTTTACAAACTCTGTAAATGGGACATCTTGAATTCAGTTTTGTTTTTCGCCATTTTTTATTCACATTGTCGTATTTTTTTGTGCTAAGATGCTCCATTATATAGAATGTATCGTATATAATTTTAGAATAATTAAAATCAATAAGTTTTTAGCCTTAAAAACAGCGTTCTATAAATATATCTATCTCAATATTTTCGTGAAATCGAATTTTAATTAAGTTTCAAAAGTATATGTACAAATCAGATCTGTATTATATGTAAGAAATAAAATAATAATTCTCTTCAGTTCTGAATGCCTGAAAATAGCAGAATATATAAATATCTTAAAATCTTATAAATATCTTTCCCATTATAAAAATTATATATATATTATATTCTATATATATATATATATATATATATATATATATATATATATATATATATATATAAATTATATATATATATATATATATATATATATATATATATATAATTTATATATATATATATATATATATATATATATATATATATATACATATAGATGCTAATGTGGCGAATTAGGAACTTTAAATCATATTATATTTGAATGCATAAATTACAGTCTACAAAAATCAAAATTCAATAGTGAAATATTAGATGTGATTAAAACTTTCCCTGTTAATTCTAAATTTTTGTTAAGTGATTCAAAAATAATTAGTGAATTATTTAAATATTAAGACAATTGTAATATATAATTGTAATAAATGTTATGTTAAATATATATAAAAAATGTTTGATCGTGGCTATGACGAATTAAAGTCAAGGCCAAATATATATATATATATATATATATATATATATAGACAGAGGCAGAGTAATGCATATTATAATTTTATGTATATAATTCTAATAAATGTTGAATGATTTAGACAAAAATTCGTATATGTCAAATATAACTTTAGTAAGGCAGTAGGATAAGAATAGAGTTATATGATATCTCGACCACACAAACACTCGCAAGATTTATAGAAACTCTTAAAATCATCCGAGTCATTAAACACAAAATATAGATATTACATTAAATATATATGTAAATTAAGTGCTTTAATTTAATTTTGTATTTAATTTAAATTGTTTAGCATAAGGCAATATGCGTAGAAAATATTAAATTAAGGAAAACTACATTATATTATAACCTCCAAAATGTGACAATCTGTCACTTTAATGTCAGTTTAATGACAGTTTGTCAAAAATAAAGAAATAAAAACAATTTCTATTACTAATTGTTATTAAAAACAGCAATTTTAATTATTTCACATACAATTTATATTACTAAGGACGCATACGCACTAACTAAATTAACTAAACTTAAATTAAAACACGAATTTGTCAACGAATGCCTATTCAGAAGACCTGAAATCTAGAATTAAATATTATATAAAAATAGTAAAATAAATATCAAAACAGTGAGTGGGAATAAGGCTTAATACTTTACTAAGTTTAATATTCTCCTTTTACATTGTCAAAATGCAATAGGCATTTAAAATCTTTTACCAATATATAAGTTGTAATATATGTAACATTATATGTAATTTTATATAAAAAGTTTTATTTATGTTAGAATATAGAATAATCTGTTAAATACAGTTAAGTATAATTAAGGTTTATTTAATATAAAAAAGTTAACCATTATAGATTAAGGGAGGGGTTAGGGTTGTCACTTTCAAAAAATTCAATTTTTTTTTGTCTTATCTTATTGTTTAACATTTCAAGAATATGTCCATAAAATTTTAAGCCGATCTAAGCAATATTCTTGAAGTTATTGTCTATTGTCTGAAGGTATTGTCTGTATTGACAATACACCCTGCATAAGTTCAAAAACTTTAGACGCGTTTTTCTAAAAACTACTAAGTCCGTGTTCACGACAATTTAAAAACTAATTGACCGATTTATTTCAAACTTCGTAAACATTTTCTACATATAAAATACCTCACCCCTACGTTTAGATAAAAACAATTTTTTTACATTAAGGGTGTTTCCCACCCACAAAATGGCAGAATTTTTCGTGGAAAATAACAATTTACACTTTAGATGGCCACCAAACATTTTTAAATGAAAAAAAAAATTATCAGAGGCCGTAGGTGTTAGGATTTGATTATAATTTAACTAAATTTTAATGGTTTTTCATTTTCAAATAATTTCCGGCCGAGTTATAGTGAACACCGAAAATTGTCTTTTTCCCAAGACCTTCTAGAAAAAGCTTTGTTACCAGCTTATGCTTCAAAATCGATGCATGATAAAATTATACTACGTAGTCAAAAGGATGCTCAATAATATGCAAAAGGTTCGAATAAAATTGCTCAATCTATACTTGAGAAAAAAAATCGCAAAGAAGTGTTTTTTCTTACGCTGAAACCCTAACCCCTCCCTTAATGTAATGTAAGATTACATTACAAAAGTTATCTTTCAAAAAAAATTTACATTTTCTGACGTTATTAAAGATTTTTATGCAAGATTTAATGACTATGTAAAAAAATAATGTTAAACTTCGATAAAGAATAAAACGTAATGTTGCGCAAACAATATTACGTTAAACAATACACGAGTTTACGTTTTGTATTGTATTTTTCTTTGAATATACTTTATATTTTCCTCCAATAAGAATTCACGCCTTTTAATACCTTTCAGATTTGCAGTATAACACGTGATATATGCTTTTTGCATGTCTACTGGTAATCTTATAAATACATCTGTCTATCTGAACTCAATCTGTTGATATCGAATTCTCAAGTCAAAACCAAACATTTATTGATATATGTTTATATACTCTGAAATATTTCTGTATACAACTAATTTTATATATACCTACTATATAAGTATTTTTTTAATTTAAAATTACCATTATATTGAAGCTTTCCAAATACCATATAGAAATTACTTGTTAGAATAAAAGCTCCTATAAGTATAACAGCCGATGTCATCCGAGCTTATCCGACCGGCTCCGACACGAGTAAGGTGGTTGCTTCGTATACAACTGAATCCGTATTATTCTGTACTAGGAATCTGTACAGGACCTGTCTTAACCAAATCATTGTGCTCCTCTGCGACACTATCTGCTTTGTGATATTGTTTAATTCAATTCAGTGCTAAGCGAGTGTTCTAAAGGTTAATTAACTAATTCATTAAATAACAAACTTGTGATTATATTTAACGATGTATTTTGTTCACTTAAGTGTTTAGTATTTCACTCTCTTCTGTAATTTTTTCATGTTTTTTCATTTTATTTAAAGAAAATAAATTTTCCTAAACTATATTTTTGTTGTCTTATTCTTTTAATTTCTTTTTTTACTATTCTTCTTCTTCTTCTATTCTACACTATCTATTAATTAATCAAATACGTAATTCATGTTTTATCAATATTTTTTAGTTATAAATCTACTAACTAAATATTTACGTCGTTTAAAATATTACGTTTTTAATAATTTAAAACGTATAACATCAAAAATATTATTTCGCAAGAAAAACAAAGCTTGCCTGTAAACATTAAAGAAACTCAATTGTAATGTCTACGTACCGGATATGCTTAGAAAGTAATTATACATGAACTTGATACGCGTTAGAGGCGCAACATACTTTGGTTTCTATTTTATTTAACAGTTTTTTAAAATTCATAATTACGTTTTCTATCTATGATTTAATTAATCCCACAATGTTTATTTTAGAATGTTCCAACAGTGTATTTTACAGTTTTACACTAGTTTTGCCGGGTAGTTTAATTTAATTATTTTTATATTATAATCGTGCAATATCACGTAGCTGCTGAAATAATACAATAAGATAACTTGTTTAATTTTTTAATTGGAACTTATTAGTCACTTCAATAAAAATTGAGTGACAAATTTACACTACGATCGATATGAAGGGGACAAAATTAAGAAAAATTAGAACACAAAACAATTTAAAGGGTAGATTTTTTTCTTAAATAAAACGCAGTGCCACGAGCCGAGAGAAACTGCACGAAAAAGTGCAACATTCTTTTATACGTTATAAGTTTTATATATAAATATAAAATAATTATTATTTACTGCACTGTGGTCCCGGCAAAGCATACCTGAAGGATTTTACCTTGGAAGGTTAACTATATTAAAAAAAAAGCTTTTCGTTCATTTCGCATAAATTTTTATTAACATGTACCGCATGAACGCAATTATTAGAACGGTTGCGCCGCCATTTAAACTAATATAAAATTGAAATAAACATTTGCTTTACTCTTTTTGTTAAACAAATGAACTCGCAAAAACCAAGTCCGGTATATACATATTACAATTTATGAGTTTCACAGAATTTTAAACATATTTTCCATTCGGTTGAAATTGAATTTTAATGGAATATTGTTATTTTCAAAACTTTTTGATTTAGAAGACTGTGTATTCACAAAGCTCTATAAAATATGATCTAAATGTAAAAACTTACAAGGAATCGTGACAGAAATCTAATAACCACGATTCCAAATCGTGAAAGCAAAGAGAAAATATTGAAAAACAAACATTTATACTGAATATACTCATTTTACGAGTTGAACAAGGTCACATTTTTCGTAATATTAAACTTTTGAGGATGATTAAAGTCATTAGATTGCTTTTTGTAATTTTGTACTAATAGAAGCAAAATATTTCAGACAAAATTTAAATAGTTATTTATAAAATGTTACCAGGTTTCGTTTGAAGGATAAGGTACCAGTATTTAAGGTGGTATCCCAATTTGTGTATCCACACTTGTATTTTTCTAGTTTCGTAGGCCTTTATTAAATGCAATAAATAATATTTTAAAATATATTCAACCTTCCAATTCCCAGAATAAATTAAATCTTTCATTGTGTAAACTTGATAAATTTTCAATTAAAAATTTAATGAAAACGAAAATATGTATTAGAGCTCTCTGAATGTAATGTTTGCTTATAATTTGAAGGTTGGAACGTAACATTTGATTTGCTGTAGGCGCCGTGTTCTCCATGTTTTTTGTGGCAGCGAGTAAAGGACTGACCCAGTCGCGGCTTCATCCTAATTCTGTTATTCCAGTGTTATCCGCTACCCCAAACCTTGTCAGGGTGGAATTTAATTAAATTTGTTGCTTTGTAAATTGTGTCTTTTTTGGGACACACTTAAATAAAATCCCGGGGCATTAATTGTACAATTTTATGCAAATTACGTTATTGCAGTTTAACTTTAATTGTCGCAGTTTTTGATTTGATGGGGAACATTTAAATTTAAATTAAATATATATAGGGTGCGTTCCACTAAGCGTTCACAACAATCACGTTCACGACCGCATATTTTCCCGTTCCACGTTGCTTGCAAGCGTTGCAATCGTTTTGAATGGTTTTGAGCTGTGAAAAAATAAGGATTGCGATAGTTGATTAAATAGCTCTGCAACAAAAGCTATATCTACAAACAAAATAAATTTTTCATAAAAGAAATATATTCTAAATGATAATGAACATTGTTTATTTATTAAGTTAGGTTATGGTATGAGGAAAAGTGTTTAAATGACAGTTAAATATGAATTAAAATTAATTTTACTAAGTTTATTTATTATAAAAAAAAAATCCAATAAAATATCTCTTTCCGAATCATATAAAGTAGTTTTTTCTGTCATCGTCATCTTTAAGTTTTGCGTTATGTTTAAACATTGCGCCGAAATGCTCAACAACGACCACTACGACCCAACTCTTCAGATGGGTCGTTGTGAGCTTGGCGTGAGCATAATTAATGACGTCATTAGTGACGTTTTTGAATATTTTGGACGTTGTGAATGCTTAATGGAACGCACCCATAATCATGAACTTCTTGATGAGTTTGACAAATCTTTTTAAAGGGCATAAAAGCATCAGCAATGGAATAAGTGTATCGACTTAAAAAGAAAGTATATTGAAAAATATGCAAATCAAAATTGAGCTGACGATCCAAATCCATTTTTGTGTATAGAATTTTTCTGTTGAAAAGACAATTTATGTGATAGGTTCAAATTAAAAAAAATCAGTGAGACCTCTGATTTAAAGTAATTTTTTTTACCATTTTCTCTTTATAATGTAAATAAATTTCACATGAAAAATCCTATAAAATCAACGTCACTCTGAATTGAAAACTATTTTATTTTTAAAGATACACGTATTTCAATTTTGTTCTTGTTTTATTCCTTGCAACGAGAATGTCCTTACCAGAAATGTTCCGTACAACACATGTACTCGCGTACATTTTCTAGATTTTCTTTTATTTCAAATCATGTAAAGAATAACATATTTATTCCGCTTTCTTCTATCACAAACATTCTATTTATTTACATTTGAAAATAAAAATATTTCATAGATTTAAATACGAGGTTATGGATATTATTACCTTCTAAAATTAATTATACCTTTAACGGGCTTATTCTGAGCCAAAATTTTCAGTGCTTTGTTGTGTAGAAAAACGAATATTATTGTAAGAACTATTTTGTTAACAGCAGCTAGTTGAATCACATTATTTCAAATTTTGCTTTATGGTTTTAATCAAGTCAAAACGGGTACCCCGAAGCTGCTATTTTAGTTTCGAGAATATAAAGAAATCACATGGAACGAGATCTGGTGAATACGGTGGTTAATCAAATCACGAATTCTGAAGAAAACAATAAGCATCACCAAAATGTGTTTTTTTTAGTTTCGCATCGTCTTTTGTTCTCCATTTTATTTACTGTTGACTTGTTCCCGTGTCAAACTTTTATGCCGGTTTCACACCAGAGAGACAGTTCAATAAAACACGAACAAAAACACCAATATTTACACCAAAGAGACTGTTTTTAAAACATTTTTGTCTTTAAAAACTGTTTTAGTAAATAAAACACATTCCCATCTGGAGTCGTTAAGATCAAAGGAAAACACGTTTGTTGTTGTTTTTTAATCTACTTGGTTTGAACACGTAGTTTTGTTTTTTGTGAACATTTGCTCTTGTCAGTTGTTGTTTATCGTGTTTATAATTTTTATGGACACACAGAAAAACAAAATCAGTTTGTTCAGTGTTAATAGTCTGATTTCGAAAAATAGAACTGTTTTAAAATAAAAGAACACATGATGTTGTTTAGTTTTTTTACAACAAAACCGTCTCTTTAATTTTTATCGATACACTACTGGTATTAAAGGGACTTTAGCATTTATTATATATCTGAGTTCTGGTGGGCGTGAATTTAAATTTAGTTCTATCGTATCGGTATCGGTATCGGTGTCCATGTTTCACTGAAATACAAACATAAACTGCATGCAGAACATAGCGTTGTCGCCGATAGATTTCATTGGAACAGTATTGCAGCGTAACAACAAGCGATCTTAGGTATCCCCTCCAGTCTGAGGCGGCTGTTTGCATTTACAAAGGTTCGGATAGGATATCGTTGTAGTAGTGGTAACGCTTGGATAAAACTCGCCTTTATACGGTTCTAATGTGCGAGGTAGTGCCGCCCGTATTCGGACGGCTTTGTAGCGTGCAGTCTGAGAGCTCCAGAGAGATCTCATTACATTTACATGGTTCGGATAGGTAAAGCGTAGTAGCCCGTATACGTCCGGCAGAAATTCGTTTAAATACGGTGCCATACTGAGACAGGCCTAACGCTTCTTTTATCAGTACGTTTCATTAAATAAAGTCAATGCGTTTGATGCGAGTAGTGCGAACTGAGGACGCTTACCTTCTCTCGACAGTGCATTTTTTCATTTCATATTTCAGAATTGAATAACCAACTACTCGACACCGACAGTGCTTCCTCAGATTTCTTTTTCTTATTTAAAAGCAATTGTTTTCCAGCAATGAAAAGGAATTTTTATCTTTTTAAGAGAATTGAATTTCAATACATAGTTTATGTAATTTATGTTCTTAATTGTTGCTTCTTTTCTTTCAGAATTTTTCACAAAATCTAATTTTAAAAATATTTAACGTTAGATATTAAATCGTGCGCAGTCCCAATAAAGAAAATAATCTTTTATGAAATGCTTTTACCTTTTCTTGCGAGAATCTTTGTGAGAAAAGATTTTACTGGTTGCGTGCTACGGATTCCTTTTTTACCTACGAGTCTATAAATCTATCTGCTGTTAATCTTAACAATGTGATAAAATTTCTTATTAAAAGTATATGGGTGATTAACTCTCCTACAAAATATTGATAACATGAAATACGTATTGCCTATTACTGACACAGAAAATGGTTTTAATATCTTCTATAGTATTAATAAATTATTTATTAATCGTAAATTAAAATATGCCGTTGTACGAATATAATTCATAAGCTTTGTCTTTAAGGAGATCGTCGCATTGACGACCTACTCAAATCAACTCTATGAGTAGATGGGTGTGTAGGGTTGGTTGGTTATTTGTGTTGGGGGGATAAAATTTGTCTGTAAATATAATTAAGAATTTAAATGTGAACTTAGTGAGTAAAATAATTGAAAAAATGACCCAGTATTCCGTAGGTTGCACTTGTATTCTAAATCGAAAATAAGTAAAGATGGTAAAGTACTATAATTTATCTATTTCACTAAACGCAAAACATGGATGTTACCTTCCCAGTAAACAATTTGGTGAAGTGTTCTTTTGTGTGACGTTTCTATCACTATTGTATTTCAATTCATTTGTATTCCGACAGATGGAGTTGTTTCCCCATTTGAAGCCGATAAAGTAGACATTTCATATAAACCACTGAAAAACTTTAATGTAAATGAACCCGTTCATGACTAAAATTCATACGCATCTTCAATATGATGGCGAAGTGATTCCAAAATGTTTACTGGGTTAGGCTGATATCAGAAGGTTTACTCGGATGAACATTCATTTCAGAGAATTATTCATTTTTCTTTCATTGCATATTTACAAGCCACAGACGAAAAGGAACATTCATATTCGGCATTGTACTCTACTATGTCGTCAAACGATATTGGGCGTATTGGAATTCGTTTGATTTGTACTAAATCGAATGAACGAGTGAACATTCATTTTATGTTCAGACGTTTCATTTTTAGTTCATTCGCCATCCTGCGGAGCGCGAGTGAACGATGCCGAATGAACGTATCTGGGGCTCTATTCCTGAGTCTTGCGAACAATGATCCTGATCAAACAGATCTGATTTATATGAATTAAACATTTTACGAATCACTTTTAAAAGAGTATTTCTAATCTATAATAATAACTAATAATAAAATTCAGGAATAGTACAGGAATATTCATTAAAAATTGTTTTGTAAAATGTTTTACTCATATAAATCAGATCGGTTCAATCACGATCATTGCTCGCAAGATGCAGGAATAGGGCCCCTGGAACAAACTGGATCGCTGGGTACAGTAATAAATTCATTCCCCAGTTTTGATTCATTATAAGCTTCATTAAGCTGAACCTAATCACATTTAATCTAAATGGGTCTATGTTAATAGCTGTTCTAAAAGCGTTTAATCCTTATAAAGGTGTTCTTAAGATTATATAATCCTTAAAACGGTATTCTTATGAAGTTTTATAATAGCGCTAACGAACACAGAAGCGCGTAAAATATGAATACGAAGAAATCACTCGTGCGACGATCTCCTTAAATAATTTTATACAATTATTATTTTTGTCATCTGCGACTTTTTCATTTCTTTATTCCTTATGTATCTCGTTATTGCACTTTTTTATTTATTTAGTGAATTTAATAATAAAAATACAGAGACTATACATTTTGAAAAATGCATGGAACATAAACCGAAAGCTAATTAATTCTAGACCAATGTTTACTCATTTTAAATGTTTTTGAACAAGGAAATACTGATACCTAAATATACATTATTTAATTATTGCAGCAATTAATTTATGTACGAGTACATACAAAACTTTGTTAAACTAAAATATACACTTATATGTATATACTTATACACGTATGCGCTATATATTATATAACGCCTGCTTCGCGTAATGTATGCAACAACTATTACAAATAAATTAACATTTTTTTAACATATACATAATTATTTAGAATATCAGTACAATTTGTTACAAGTTGCTACATTTTTAAAATAACCAAGGTTTATATATTTAATGGTATACATATAGATATGTCCTTTATATTTATTAAGCTTTGGCTTATATATCCGTCTTGCCATCCTAAAAGTTATATGCATCTGTATTTTTTATTGATAAATTCATTCTTCCTCACTGTTTGTTTATTTGTTTATAAAACTATCACATTTTGTTATTATATTGTAATCATTTGTAACTACATTGTGTAAATAACTACGAACTTTTATGTTACATCAGCTTAGCATCAGCTAATTAGCTTGAGCAGGTCGGGTAGCAAATTCGAAGATATTTACAAAAGTTTTCTATTTTAATACTTACAATTTCCAAATATTTGTGCTAATATGCAGGTTTAAACGATCTAGCAATTTGGTAGCAACTTTTACGACCGACGCTAGTTTCTGGTGTGCAAAGTTACTTATGTCAATGGGGTATTATGCCGATTTTACACCAGAGAGACAAAACAACAAAACACGAACAAAAATTGTTTTTCTGAACAAAAACATTAATGTTTTGTAAAAACTGAACAGTTATTAAAAAATGTTTGTTTTTAAAAACTGCTTTAGTAAACAAAACACATTCCCATCTGGAGTCGCTAGACACGTTTGTTGTTGTTTTTTAGTCTGCTTGGTTTGAACATGCACTTTTGTTCTTTGTGAACATTTGCGCTTGTCGGTTGTTGTTTATCATTTGGTTGGTTTATATTTTGTTCAACTATATTTTGATATATGGTATTTTTCTTGGAGATTTTAGGTACTACCAAATTAATTAACAGTTCGAAATTAGTACTTGACATTCTTATAAAGTTGTGAAAGGAGGATCTCAATTCTCCATTTATTCTCCATCTCCAGAATGCCATAATGCACTCTCCTATTCAATAGAGAACTGATCCAATATCTCCGTTTTTCTTAAATTGGTATGTCATTTATTAAAAAAAACCACATTTAATTATAAAATCATCGTCGTCGTACATTTTTATGGGACACACAAAAAAACACTAGAAACAAAACCAGTCTGTTCAATGTGAACACTTGAACAGTCTGTTTTCGAAAAACAGAACTGTTTTAAAATAAAACGAAATATGTTTTTTGGAAACAAAACTGTTTTCAAAACTGTCTCTTTGGTGTAAAACCGGCAATAGAATCGTATACAACAAAAACGAAACTCTAAAAAGAAAGTATTGTCTGATTCACAACATTATGTACAATGCTGTTGAATATTACTCATTATGTTATGTATTTGTTTGACTTTATAATGTCATATTTACAGTAAAATAAGGTACATATTTCTACTACGCATTACTGAAATAATATATCATAATTTGTTTTGCCATTATTTACCCCAGAGCATTAGCTTTTGTCAGATTTGCTTTTGTACGTTGAATACAATGTCGGTAGGCTACATCATTATTATAAAATGTACTTTGTTCAAATTTAAACAATGGTGAAATGACATTACAATACTATATAATACATTTTATTATTATTAATATTTAAAAAACATTCAGTTTTCAGTTTGGTTTATTTTTACATTATAATATTGCTATTGCTATACGCTTTATTAAATAAATAATTAATTACATCAGGCAAAATTACACAGTATTAAATATTTATATTGAAATTAACATACTAATGAGAGTTTCATTAATTAACATTGATTGGGTTTAATTATAAATGGTTACAATATATCAACAATGCGATTATTTGTTTAAGGGTAATTCATCTTTGGCACCTCAATTGCTTTTTGGGAATTTCATTTAGTTCTTTTGCATGATCAGGAGTCACTAGTTACTGACTTTCACTAACTAGTAATGTAAAGGAAAATCTTCTTCTTTTCGTATAGAGTTTGGAGAAGAGAAGAAGAGTTTTTGTGATATTATTAGACAGCGATAGTCAGGCATACAGCCCTGTAGATCAGTTCTCTGTTAGTTTCAGACGGTCCGTTTTTCGAATAAGTAGGGGAAGATGGAAGAATGGCGGTCACTTAAGCAGTAATCGAAATATTTTCCTATTTTAAGGACTTAGGCCCTCCGCACATGCGGAGGATGCGATGCGACTGGTTGCCCGAACTGAATGAGAATGGAACTGTGTTGTTAGTGAGAGAACGAACGTGTATACGACAGAGAGAAAACACAAAGCACCCGCTAAGAATGACTGCCATTACCCAAAAATCGATAATGGTTTTGTTTATAGATGACTAAAAACGTAAAGAACTTTAATAAAATTTAACACGCCCATAGGATACAGTAATATGTGGGTAATAATTGACATTTAGAAAGATATTGGTATAAATCACTTTAAGCTTACCTTCATTGAATTTTTAATTTCTTTATAACTAAACACGTCGTTACTTTTATACAGTTGTCCAACTCACTGCGCGCGATGTAAAATTACGGTGTTTGGTAAATAAGTATACTCAAGCGTATACTTAAGCGTTAGCGATATGTTTTTGGAAGGTTTAGATTTCAATATGACCGCCATTCCCCCATCTTCTCCTAAATACTAATAACGGAACGATGAATGGAAACGGAAATAGAGAACTGATACGATGCAAAGACTATTCACTTTTTCTGTCTTAGTAGTGTAACCCCTTAACAAATGTCAGTCATTTAATGCAAACAATTGAATTTTAAACAATGCAGGCGAGTAAGATGGTTGTACCAGCTTATGATAAATACGACGGCGATAATGAGAACGAGATCTACTCCCCACCTGAAGAAGTGGTGGTCAATTTTCAACCTGTAAGTATTTATTAAAACATTTTTAAATATTTTAAATGTATACAAGTATCTTCTTTTTCTTCATTTGGATGTCAAATATTTTTAAAGCATTTTTGTTTTTTATTTTTTATTATAAAATTCTTTTGTAATATTTTTTTCTCTTTTAAAAATTCCTTTATAAAATTTCTACAATGTAATAATATTTTATAATATATATAAATATGATTGTATGTATGTCTTTTAATGTATGAGGTATATATACAATTTGTGTCTATATACATATATTAGCCGGAAACACATTTTCCTAAAATAATTCTTAAATAGAAATTGTAACACTATTGTTTATATTTGTGTGAAAAAGTTCTTTTTTTATTCATTTACGTAATTACAATGACCTACCAGCAATTTATCTTAATCAATACATATGCATAACATACGATATTAAGGATCGTCCGTTGACATTTCCTTTATTTATACTACCCCGGAGTCGAAATAAACGACATATTGACGATCTAAAAGAACCTGTTTCTGGGTTCGTTTATATAGGATTTTTGCTCCTACTTTTGGCCTACATGTGGCAGTTATCGGACAAATTATAATCATATTTATGACGAAACAAGGTTTACTTTACTTTATTTAGTATGAAATAGATTCCTTTAGATCCCTTTTTGGATCAGGATAGGTCTAAAATTTCAACTCGGGTATTCAAATTTTTAGTTTTACACTTCTTTTATAAATGTCAATGTAGTTCGAAGGGTTTCTTCCTCTTAAGTCTTCTAGTTAACTCTTGGTTGTCCAACAGTTGGAATACCTCGTCATTCGGATGACAGTGCAGTCTGCCATGATGCTTAGAAGCATATCTTTTTAATCCTTCGGCGACGATCTCTATTTGATGTGTGAAAAAGTAATTAAATACTATTTTTTCTTAATGTAAAACTGATTGTTATTACTAAATCAGAGGTTATAGTGGCTCTTATTTAGCTTTAATGTGTTCTCATCAGCTAAATTATTAATTTTCTTGGCTTTCTTTACAAAAAATGGCTCCAAAAATTGTTCTTTTGTAATATCTTGTTACGTCGTATAGAATATAAAATAAAAAAGTTTACTTTCTATCATATAAATGACTGAACTAGCACGTTGCAACTTTTAAATCTTATTTATTTATTAATTATAATTTTGTTCCTTTGATGATTTAAACTACTTTGCATACTTTAACGTCAGCATTTCCTTTAATAATTATAATCTTGTATTTATTTTAATTATGCATCTGAGTGCATTTTATTTAAAAGTTGCTTGTAACTAGAAAGCGCAGTAGTCATTTTATAAAACTTGGCAAATTAACTTACTTATTAAACAGAAAAACAGTAAGTTGGAACATTTACAAAGTTATGAAGAGTTACTGAAGAGTCCCGAATGGTTTTTAAATATATACAAAGTGTGATCAGAAAGTAACGTTTAAATATTTTATAAAAATCTGTTTTTCCGTAAGTTGGTAATACTGTACTTAATTAATATGTCATATTTAAGTAGGATCAGTCGATCCGTTTGTTTACAGCAGCCATTTGTAACCCTACCCCTTATATATGATGGTAGTTTACTTATTTTAAGAGAGCGATTATACAATCCTCTCTAGCGAAGGATTCTTTAAGTGAACCGTATCACCTTGAGTCGAGTATTGTGGATGTCTTATATATCTATCAGGACTTAGTACTGCATCTAATAATATTATATAAATATATTAGGCTTTCTTACTTTGTGTGCTCGGCAGGCTGCTACCTCTGCTTTGAACAATCACTTTATTTTAACGCGACACGACCGTTAATTCTAAGTACTTTACAATTAAAACAATGTATACTTTAACACTTATTTTCTTTATTGAACAATCAATTAGTTAATACGTTTCTTTAATAATTCTTTTGGTAACTTTATAATTCTTATATCGGGGCGAATGAGGCGAATGACTAAAACAGACCGACCGACTGAGGACGCTACTCCCTATTTGACTTTATTTTCTAGGTTTATATAGTTTAAAAAATCTTTGTTCGAATATATGATCTCATTAGAACTCTAGCTATGTTTATCTTAAATCAATGAAGTCAATACTTCTTTGGATTTTAGTATTTGGTTCTAATATAAACATTATTTGAAACTCTACGTGCTTATGAACAAAAGATTTAGTTAATTAATATTTCTTTTAAAAGTTAATGTAAATACTACATCGTCAGTTTGACTATAATAATATGCGTCGTGGTTCTATTGATAAAGCAATACTTAATCTAAATATTATACCATAATCATTAATAATCATAATAATCATAATACCATAAAATCATTAAAAATCTACGTTTTAGTTTAAATATGAACCTTTACACTGGTTCCTAAATAGTTAGTAATAATATATCAATAATTAATTAATTTATGAGACTGTTACACATTTAAATTAATCCACATCAATAGTGCACGGTGACTTTTATAATTATTGAACAATTTAGAGTTGTGAGCTGAATTTCGTATGCAGACTCGCCCAACAAATCTCGTTGCTTTTTAAACATATCATGTATGTAGTTTAATTTCTTAAAGTTTTGAATGTTTATTACCTTGATAATTTCTAAATTACCTTTTATAATTTGAAAACTTTTAAATATAAATGAACATCGCTCTTTGCTACTTTCTTTTCAAGAACACATTCATGAGAATCCCATTTATAGAAAAACTTTTCCTTCAGTTTCAGAAATCATTGATTACTCTGTCAAGCGTTAACTTTTATGTACTTGAAACATTTCGTGACCGATTATACCATTCGCTTAAATGTGTGTAGAACTTTAGCATCACTTCCACGAACAAACCAAGTTAACTGTGAAATAAACCTAATCGTGTAAATCTTTCAGACATCGTTTGATGATACTTTATTAAGTTGGAAACAAACTGACACATGTCAGGCGAACGATTGACGGACGTTATTTTAAAACGTCACAGTATCTTGTCAGTCTTTAAATGTTTGATTACGCTACTGAAAACTTTGTTGGTTAAATATAAACCAGAGGAATTCTTATATTTTAAAAATGCTATAAGTAAATATCTTCAAGAATGTAGTGGGTAGTATAGTTATCTACATCGTGTAAAAAAGCAGGTTCAAACTTTTAAACTCCATATACATGTAAAGATATGTCTCACAGGTTTATATAAACAGGTATACTTGACGAATATACCGGAGGTCCGTATAGGTAACGATATATCAGTTGATAGTCTTTGTTTTATCCACGACATCGATAAGGCGTGACGACGACTCGTCAACGCGTCAGTATTTAATTCAAGAGTCTTGTGTAAGGAGATTTGTGCAATTTCATCACATACACTTTCAGGTTTACCTTCAAAGGTGGTCCGTTCAGATAGGTATACCTTCATCTGTGTTCCCAACATACGTGATTTTTGACTAAAAAGGGCTCGCACCTCAGGGAGAGGGGCTAACGCATTGCAATACTTGAATGGGCTTGTGTCCTCATTTTCTAGTGGTCGATTTTTCAATTGTACATTGAAATTGATGTTCATAAATGTGTATTGGCGTGTCTATTTTATTAAATATCTAAATGCACTAAATGCACTAAATATCTATAGCAATTAAAATTTTGAATTGTAGTTTTAGCGCTAGACGTGAAATGCATTGTATAGGTCAGCGCTGTGGTAATGTTTCGTAGCTATTGGTAGTCGAAATAATCAAGTCAAGTCAAAGAATAATAAGTTTTTATTTTATTTAACCCTGTTACGGAAGACATAATATTGAAATTTTATTGTTCCTCCAAATAGCTGTAAATAATATTTGATATTTTGATATATAAATACATACAGCTGAGATTTATAGGCTGTAAGATTGGTAACCTGTAAACTTGTTAGAGTTCTGTTCAAAGAGATAGCAACTAGCGGTTGTGATGTGACATGCAGTTGGAATGTGTACAACGTTGAATCCCTTTAATAATTAAAAAGACAAAATGACTTTTTTAATTGTTAATATCTCTTGATATATAAAAAGTTATTAAAAAATAATTGAACATTTAAGCTTCTAGTAACCAACTTTATAGACATAGGATACAAGCTTGTCCTAACTTGTACCTTAGCTTGTAATAAACGCAATTATAACACTGCACTGCAAGACAATTTTCTACTTGGGTGCGGAAAAAGAAAGTGAAATATCTGCTTTTGGTAATTTGCAAAATGTTATTATAAACTGGATTCAAATACAATTCTAATAGTTTAGAAATGTCGTAATTTATACACTAAAATCGAATAGAAAATAAAAATTAATAAGTATTTTGCTAAGTAAATATTTAAAGAGAAAAAATAAATGTAAATTAAGTTAATAAATAAAATTATATGTCTATACCTTCAGGCAGAGAAAATCGGATAAAATAAATTGTGTTTGTGTTCTTGCAGCGCTCTCACATTTTCCATTAAACCCTTTAAAACATTTATAGTCGCATTTAAACCCGGACATTATTAAATCATTTAATCGCTGACAAATAAAATCACTGCAATCATAACTGAACCTCATGCATACAATTTATTGAAAATATAAATTGAAACATCAATAAAAACTACGAGTAAAAACTCATTCACATTGCCATGTCATCAACATGACGTACAACGGCTTAAACTATTTATTTCTGCGCTAGACGTCACTGACGTGTTATATTTCAGTATGTGTGAGACGTATATTAGTTGATGGATTTGCTTTTAAAACGGAAGTAGATTGGTGCGAGACATTATTCCAGGAGTACTGTATTAACATTTCAAACTAGAAACTAACGTTGCTTCAGCGTTAGTGTAGGCTAGATGAATAATGCATGATAGCTATGCAAATTGAAATTCAATATCCTGCAGGGGGTAGTGATATTTGTTGTTGAATACTGCTACGTATATTTACATGAAAGTTGGATTTATACATTCAATATTAACTTCTAAACATATGTTATGTGTTTGGTTAACATTTTGAGCCATACATGTCTTAGCCGAAGTCTGACTATTCATTTTTTACTGCTATTTTTATAAAAACACAATATCTGACAGTTAAATGCCAACAGTGGCCCATTTTAAGTGGGTTGTGAAAGTGGCAATTAATTAAAAAAGTTGGTTAATTGTCTTTTTTTTTGGCATTTATCACATGTGTACATACTCTAATAAATCAAGTTCCTAGCATCTGTCTTATTTAAAAAAATACTAGACGCTTTTGGAGTCGTAAAAACTTTAAAAATTAAAAAAAGATGCGCAGTTTATGTATTATATATTTCTATATTTAGAAATACAAATAAAATAGCCTTAATCATTCAAACCTTTTTAAAACATGCTCGGTTATTGGCCTTCCTTTCTAGGTATCACTTAAGCTGATATGTTACCAATTCTCATAATTAGAGCTTACCAACAAAATTAAGGGAGAATACAATTTCGATTATTATGTGGACAAATAAAACAAATTTTTTTGTGTAAACGAGCTCCTAGGCTGGTCCCCAGATGTGTAAACGTGTTAAAACAATTGCTGAGATATTCGTTTACTATCAAAATCCAATGCGCTGGCAACGATCTTGTTGGAAAATTATTGGTCTTTCCATTTCCAGAACGCCTGCCTTGTCTGAAAGCTCAGGGATATCATTTTGTAGAAACTCGAGATAGTTGTTACCGTTTAAATTGTCGGGAAAAAATGAGACCCAATCAAAGTTCTGCCAATAATTCCAGCCCACACATTAGCGAAATTTTTTCGTTGGAATGAAACCTGCTTTTTCCAGTAAGGATACTTATCTGTATCCGCCCATTGATGGAAATTACTGAAATTGGTTATTCCCTCTATTTAACAAACCACGAATCTTCAATATCATTATTTAACAAAAATCTACAGAACTGAATTCTTTGCTCGGGATCTCTTTCTTCTAAACCTTGTACCCCAGTCTGTGAAAAAGATATTTTCCATCTAGAAGCATTGTTTTCCACGTAATAATAAAGTACTGTTGTTTCAAAGCGTATTAAAATTAAAAAAATTATCAAATTCTAGTTCTGAGAATTGGTATGATATCAGCCTAAATGATACCTTGAAAGAAAGGTCAATAACCGAGCATGTTTTTAAAAAGGTTTGAACGACCAAGACTATTTTATTTATTTTTGTAACTGCGCTATTTTTAATGTTAACATTTTTTAGGACTTCAAAAGCGTCTAGTATTTTTTTATATAAGACAGATGCTTGGAACTTGGATTATTAGTTTAGGTACACATCTGACAGGCGCCAAAAATTAAAACAATTAATATATCAACTTAAATTGGGCCCCTGATAGCATTTAACTCAGTCAGAAATTGTGTTTTTATAAAAATAACATAAAAAGAGACTTTGTCTAAGACATGTATGGCTCAAAATGTTTCAAATGGTCTCAACTATCATCCCCTTAAGGCTATGCACCTTGCTTTCAAACACCCTGTATATCACGAATTACTATTATTTCTCTTTACTATGAATTCAGCAACCGGTCCTATGTTGACTAATTACAACTTTAACAAAACATAAATTATTTAAAAGATCAATGTCAAAATTCTCTCCTTCTCTTGACTTGATTTACAGTTCTAAAATAACTCCCAAGTTTAGAATTTCTAAAGCTGGATTCGAGAATAAATGATTACCATTTTGCCAACTTAATATATAATTTATATTATTGAACTTGGAAAGTTACAATATAAAATAAAGTTTGTGTTGCGTAACATAGCCGCTACGGGAAGAAAATTATTTGATATTCACGTGTATATATATATATAAATATACGTGTATATAAGGAAATGAGTAAAAGAGAAAAACAAAATTTTAAATGAAGATTTTATTAATCGTAATGTTTAATATTGCTTTAAGTAAAGTTCTTAGAAGAAAGAAATTTAATATGAGACGTTGACAATTACTACTTTGTATAGCTAGAGTAGTGTCCTTAGTGAAACGATAAAGAATTTGTCAGCCCTTGCTTGTACTGTTACGCCGGTTTCACACCAGATAGACAGTTCAATAAAACACGAACAAAAACACCAAAGAGACAGTTCTTAAAACATTTTTACTTTTGTTGCTGTTTTAGTAAACAAAACACATTCTCATCTGAAGTCGGTAAGATCAAATGAAAACACATTTTTTGTTGATAGTCTGCTTGTTTTGAACACGCAGTTTTGTTTTTTGTGAACATTTGCGCTTGTCAGTTGTTGTTTATCATGTTTATGATTTTTATGGGACATACAGAAAAACACTAAAAACAAAACAAGTCTGTTTAGTGTGAACAGTATGTTTTTGAAAAACAGAACTGTTTTAAAATAAAACAACACATGTTTTTGTTTTATATTTTCACAACAAAACTCTCTGTGTTAAACCGGCATTAATTATTATTATTTAATTAGGATTCTATAAGAGACGAGTGAATTAACCTTTCTGATTTTTCAAATTGATCGCATAATTAAAAATAATTATATTTTTCTTTTCAGTTACAAAATTCGGTTATTATATTGAAATAGCAACGGCACTGACTGATTAATATATTTTATGATAGAATAAATATATATTGAAAATAAAATAATGTTTTCTTTTAATCAAGTACAAAATCTTTTTGTTTTCTTTTCTCTTCTTGGTTTACTGTGATTTCAACAACTGTCATACTCTACACGTCTCAATAAGAAGATACCCAAGTTCAGCGTTTGTATTTTAATATTTGTATAGTTTATGGTATTAAAGTCACATATAAATTACCTGCAACCAGTGGCAGATTTAGATCAGTGGTGGTTTCAGACGCAGAAGATATTTTTCAAACCGCTCTTCCATGCTTTTCACCTTTTGCGTACGCCCTTCTACCATAAATGACTCTGATATCTTCCCTGTTCTGCCTCTTCACTATTCCCTCTGAGTCTTCTTACTTAGAGAAGTCGTTCTTAGTCAAATGAGAAAGTATTCGTCAGTCTTTGCTTGTACTGTTAAGTATCATTTAATTTTATTTTATAGTTTGTATTTAATTTAAATTGTTTAGCATATGGCAATACGTCTAGTCATTCACAGTACCATTTTTAATTTAATTTTTAGAACCTTACAACGTCCAATGTTTTAAATTAAAAATATTAAATTAAGAAAAAATATATTATATTTTTTTTTTTTTTATATTTAATTTAGGCTTTGGCTTATTCAGCCTTCTTGCCATTGCTTTTATTTGTAAAATTATATAAAAATTTACATATAAATTATAATTGTTCTAATAAATACAAAAAAAATTGATTCTTTTAAAAAATTAAACTAAAAATTAAATACATACTAAATAAAATATTTTAACTTAAATTACACTTCTATATTATTTTCTATCACAAAGTTTGTTAATATTTCCGCCGTTGCTTCACTTGTCATTAAACAGGACATATTGACTGGGAACTGTGTTACATTACATAAATCATTTAAAAGTCTATCAATTTTTGATGTTAAAAGATGACACCCTAGAATTATATGGTCCAAAGACCCTTCTTCTCCACATCTACAATTTGGTGTGTCTTTTATATTTATTTTGTATAGATGAGCTGGACATCTAGAATGCCCAGATTTCATTCGACAATTTGTTGAAATATATCTCCGTGAATGATTTTTATTAAACCATGTGGTTGTTGGAATTTTTTGATTCGCTGCAAAAAACAACTTTCCAGTACTTTGACTTTTCTCATTATATATATTCTGCCATTCTGCCATACAATTTTCTTTAATTATTTTTTTGGAATCATTTATTGACCAATTTATTTCGATTATTTCCCCATCTACACAAGCTTCTTTGGCCAGTTTGTCAGCCATTTCGTTTCCTTTTATGCCTACATGTCCAGGAATCCAAATAAGTTTAACATTGATATCATTTTTTTCCATTTTTAAAAGATATTCTTTAATTGAACATATTTTGTTATTATTATTGTTTTTGAATTTATTGTTATTTAAAGATACACAAACACTACGAGAATCTGTGAAGATTAATATATTTTTATTGTCAGTTTTTTGTATTATTTCTAGTAATTTCATAATTGCTGTTATTTCTGTATTATAAGAATTTGTGATGTTGTTAAGTTTGTATTTGTACTGTTGATCTGTATTATAATTGAAAATGCCAATTCCTCCAGTTTTAGAGTTTTTTTCGAATGAACCATCGGTAAACCATATACTCCAGTTTATATCATCTTTTGTTATATATTCCATATATTTTTGATAAGTTATTTCCTTACTGTCATTCTTCTTGAACAAATTTATTTCTGTATGTATTGTTGTCATGCTTATTTCTAATGGAAATTTGAAAAAAGGTATAATGTTGTGTACCTCTAAGTTCAAGTTATTATATCTATCAAAACTAGTTAAAAGTGCCGGTTTTTTATGAGTTGTCCAATATGGTTTATTATAAAGAACATATAGTTTAGATAATCTTGTATTTAAGGGGCCACATGAGTTATGTCTGTTTTTACAAAAGAAACTGTCTGATATTTGTTGTATTCTGATATTTACCGGAGGAATATTAGTTTGATAGTTGAGGATTTGGATTGGTGTTGAAATCATTGCACCTAATATTATTCTTAAACATTTGTTTTGTATAATTTCAATTTTTTTTAATCTTGAGTTATTTGCGGTGCAGATCATAGTACTAGAATAGTCAATATGCGGTCTAACAATAGCTTTATATATTTTTATTAAGGTTGTTGGGTGTGCGCCCCATTTGTATCCTGCTATACATCGCATCAAATTTAAGCCTTTTTGACATTTGTTAATAATATGTGCAATTTCTTTCGCCCAAGTGCTTTTCGTATCAAAGAATATACCCAGAAATTTGGTATTTGAACTAACAGTTATATTTTTATTTCTGATGGTTATTTTTGGACTGCAGTTTATTCTATGCCTTGTAAATATAACTATTTTACTTTTTTCTGACGATATATTTAATTTGATTTCCTTTAATAAAATATCTAGTTTTCTTAATTTCGATTGTAATCTGTTTTGAGCTATATCTTGTGTATGGCCCATACTATAAATAACCATGTCATCTGCATACATCAGTACTGTTGTGTTGTTATCTGATAATGTTGTTAACTTTTCTGTGTATATGTTGAATAATAAGGGAGATAATATTGAGCCTTGTGGAATTCCGTGATTACATAGTATAGGACCAGTTAACTTATTATTGTATCTAACTGTTATTTCTCTATTTTGGAAGTAGTTTATAATCCAGTTGGATATTTTGGAAGATATACCTATGTTTTCTACTTTTTCTTTTAATATTTTTAGATTAACATTGTCATAAGCAGCTTCAATGTCAATGAAAGCAGCTATCATATAATGATTTTTACTGTATGTTCTTTGAATATCGATATTCAATATGTTTAAGTTATGCTGTGTACTTCTTGTTTTTCTAAAAGCAAATTGTAACTCAGGTAATCTTTTATGATGTTCGAGATACCACTCCAGTCTGTTTTTGATGATGGATTCCATAGTTTTGCCCATACATGATAGTAAAGTAATTGGTCTGAATGATTCTTCTTTGTTTGGATCTTTTCCTGTTTTTAATATAGGAACAACGATATGTTTTTTCCAGTCTAATGGTATATCAGCAGTGTTTAATGACAGATTGTATATTTGTGTAAGATGATTTATTGCATTGTCAGGTAAGTTTTGTATCATTTTGTAATTTATTCTATCAAATCCTGTGCTACTGTTTTTATTATGATTTAACGCGAATTTTACTTCATTTTTATTTATGTTATTATCTAGAAAATTATCTTTTACGATGGTGGTGGTAGTAATATTTAAATTGTTGTTCTGTGGAAATTTTTTTTTAATGAATTCTTCTATTAAATTTTCATTATCACTTATCCTTTTAGTACTATAGCTTTTATTGTTAATTTTTCTTATATTATTCCAGACAATGTTGGTTGTTGTGTTTGGGTTTAAATTCTCGCAGAAATTTTGCCATTCTATTTTTTTCCTGGCTCTAAAATATCGTCTGGTTTTAGCTTGATGTTTTTTATAATTTAAATAATTCGCCATTGTCATGTTTTTATTAAAAATAGTTAGTGCTAATTTTCTTTGAGCTATCATTTTATTGCACTCAGTGTCCCACCAAGACGGTTTTATTTTATTAGGAGTTATATTATACAATCTGGTAGATGGGATATGTATGTCTGCCGAATTATTAATAACATCTCTAAATTGGTTGTATTTGTTTTCAACATCTTGGGGATTACTTGTGATTCCATTTGTGCTAAGGTTTGTAATTCTGCTTTCTATTTCAAGGCTATATTTCTCCCAATCTGCTTTTCGGAAATTTCTCCTCGTTAAATATTCAGATGTACGGTAACGGTCTTTATTATAGTCATTCAAACAGAAAAAAATTGGGTAGTGATCACTACCTAAGCTATCTGCAAGAACTTGCCACGAAGTAATTTGTTGTGTTAACGTCATTGATACCAATGTGAGATCCAATATACTGTCCCTTGTACTGAGATTGCTTACTCTAGTTGGTTTATCATCGTTGATAATATTTAGATTTTCGTTTTCTATGAAATCTAACAATTCGTTACCTTCATACTGACTACCTGGACAATTTATATCCCAAGCAAGATTAGTCGCGTTAAAATCTCCAGCAAGTATAACAGGAACATCTATTTGTTGTTTTATCTGTGACCAATTAGAATTAGATAGTTTATGATTCGGTTTAGCATAGATTGATAAAATACATATTACATCAGTTTCGTTATGTGTTAAAATTATTCCAACTATTTCGACCGAATTAAATGGGTTATTTAGCATTACTCGTTTATATTTTATAGATTTATGAATCAAGATAGCAACACCCCCGTGGGGATTATAATTTGTATTCTGTATCCTATCTTCTCTTTCAATAAAATAACCTTTGATGTTGAAATTGATATTTTTTGTTAAAAACGTTTCTGATAGTATGCATATATGTATGTTATGCTTCTGTAACATATGTTGTAGTTCCTCTTTAATATATCTGACTCCTCTGCAATTCCATTGAATAAAATTTATCATTTTAACTGTTTTAATTAATTATTGATTTTTATATCTGTCCTTGGTCTTGTTGTTAGATTTATTTATATATTTTATTTTATTTTTTTTTCTCTCCGTTTATATAATTATTGTTGATTTAATATTTTAGTAAATTTATTAAACGATTAGGTTTAGTGATGTGAATAGATTTTTAAAAAATAAACTTAATTTATATATCGATGTTTTCTTACGAGTTTGGCCATTGTACACTAGATATTTGTTTCTTGTAGCTTCTAAGGGATTGGGATGTAATATTTGGGTCTTTGTTTGTATTTTTAATTTTGTCATCATTATTTTTATTATATATTGATGTATAGCAGGTATCATTATCATTGTTTTCCATTGTAATATCAGGTGTCTCTTGGTTGATTTGCTTTCTGTTTTTTCCTTGATTAGTTATCTTAAGGTATGTGTCGCTTTCTTCATTGTTAGATTTCTTTTCTTCTCTTCTTCTTTTTGGAATTGGTTCTTTAGTGGATGTCGTAGGTTGTGGTTGACTGTAAGATCTTTGTAACGAGTTACCTGTATTTGATTTATTCACTCTGGTATTAGTTCTTCTGGTTAAAGGGTTTGGTTTGTATGTTGGAATTATGTTGATACTATTGTATTTATTAGTTATATTGGGAAAAGTCTCATTGTAGTTTAGAGCTTCAAAAGAGTTTTGAGTTCTTACTGAGTATAAATAGTCTGTATTTTTTTCTGTTAATTCTAATTTTGCTTCATAAAAACTGAGATTGTGTTGGGCCATGAGATCTTTTATCTTGATTTGTCTTTTTTTTTCAGGACATTCATTGTCTGTAGCCTCGTGGTTAAGTTTACAATTTATGCATGTCGGATTAGGAGATGTGCATGCAGTACGTAAATGATCTTCACTTCCGCAGAATTTACATTTTGCTACTTTTGCTCTACATTTTGTGGCTGCATGTCCAAATTTAAAACAATTATAACATTGTATCGTCTGTTGTACAAATGGTTCACATGCTCGTCTCACTCTCCACATGTAAACATAAGCAGGAATAGCAAGTCCTTCAAAGAATAATTTCACTGTTGTACTGGGTTCATATTTAATAGCTCCGTCAACTCTTAGTTTTCGATTTAACCTTTGCACTCTCGTTACTTTAAAAGGTGGACACTCTATATTATTTAAAATTGTATCTTCCGAATATTCAATATCAACACCTTTTATAATAGCAACTTTTGTGCACCAGTAAAATGGGATAAACGCTTCATACCCATTGTTTTTCAGCAATGTTGATTTGGTAATTTCGTTAGCTAGTACTGCATTAGCACATTGAACGATTACTCTATTTCTTCCCACTTTTTTAATTTCTATTATATTAGATTTATTGCTAATTTTACATATTATTTCTGCTAATTTAAGAGAACTAAAAAATGTATTTCCATCACTATTATTTTTAACTATCATTACTTTATACGAGTCATATTTTGTTTCTGTGTTGTATAAATTATTAAATATTTTTTTAACATTGTCACTATTGTTATTTAAGTTTTCTGTTATATCACTGGATGTTTTATCTGTAGGAATTGATTTGTTAGTCACAGAGTTGTTTTTATTGATTGGATTTTTATCGGGAGGTTCAACCTCCATATCCATATTGTTAATTAACCAGTGATAATTAAATAGAAGTTACTTCACTTCTTATTAATAACACTTAATAATAATATAAATTATAATTTAAAAAAAATAAATCACGAAAAAAAATATTATAATTTGCAAAAAAAAAAAGATCACTATTTATTTTATTGTTTTGTTTATTGTAAATACGTGCGCTCACCAAGAAGACTCGATGTAAACTGTGAATAATATATTATATTATAACCTCCAAAATGTGACAATCTGTAAAAATGCGAACTGTCTGAATTTATTAAGTAAATTAACTAAATGTAAAGTAAAACACAAATGCGAAAAGGAATGCTTAAACGAAAATCTGAAATCTAGATTACAATATTAAATAAAAACAATAAATTAAATATCAAAACAGTGAGTGGGAATGAGGCTTTACTTATTGTTATATAATTTAAAGTTATTTATTTAATATAATATAAAGTCTGATATTATTGTTACTGAACACGAGGCTGTTGTATCTTCCGGTTGGATATTCATACCTGTGCTACAATTTTATTAAATGTAGGCAGTGTATTATATTTCTTAAATATCAGGATATTTTAATGAAAACTCTTTTTCAAACAGAATAAAAATTCATTCACAATCTCGTTAATCCCGTTGTGCTACTATGATAGTTGATAAGATTCTCCTTGTATTCTTACCTGGTAAAACAAAATCTCACCTTAATTTACTATATTTTTGAATTTTTTGGTTTAAATGAAATATTACTTTGATTATTTGTTCATTCCTTTATGTATTGTTATTAAATATTAAGCTAGATTTGTTCTATTATAATCACAAGGTTTCAACGATCTGTTGCCGGTTCAAATCACCTTAATACAGCTCTCAAATCAACAACAGCCAAAACAACAAAATAAAGGCAAACTAAATAATATTAAGAAAAACCATTTTTTTTTTGTACGATATATATTCTATTATTTAATTGTGTGTGTAACATAAATGGCCAACACAGTCGACAGAACTCACTGTGCATAATGTTAAGTTATTATAAAATTACATAAAAAGGAATTGACAATTGATTTCAGATATGATATTATAAATTAAGTTAAACAGTGTAATTATTATAATGTGTATGTAACTTACTAAAATAAAAGTCTTTCATTTCAGAAGGAACACATAAGTTTGATTAAAAATTTACAATTCTAAATTTCTTGAACATAATTAAAAAATATAATTAGATTGGTTAAATACAATACACATATTAAGTAGTTTAAATAGGTATATTAGGTATTAGGTCTGGGCAGGCTACTTTCAGTCGTGCATGTATTATCATCAAGTGCATGTATTATGGATACGTGCAACCCAGTGCATATCTCCTACTTATATACCGTAAACTCGATCATAATGCAGCTGCAGTATCGAGCTAATAATAGTCCGCGTGATTATCCCCAACATGAACGCCGCGGCGTCACATATGTGGGGTACTCGTACTATGAGATGGGGTACAACACGTATAATTCAATAACGCTTCATATATTCCAGCAGCTAAATATACATACAAAGCTGCGCCGTATTGTACATAAAATAAAATATGTGTATTTAATAAATAACGGATGGCAACACTAATACTAGTACATTATTGTAGTACAAACGAGTGTATCATAGTACTCGAGAAATATTTATTTATTTTAAAATAACATATCTGTTGCTTACAAATGCAGCTAGTTCATAAAGTCGATTTATTTTTCATATCTAAACCTATTGTCGCGTATCAGTGCTTTTAATTATTTTTATAAAACTATTTTTTATTTGAGTGCATCAACCTTCGATAGTAATAAAAGTCTAACATCCGACTGCGTGTTTACTACGTTCTATGTTTTTTTAGTCAAAATACAACTTTTATTGATAAATATTAATAGAGAAATTCGGTTGTCCTGGTTTGCCTATAGCTGTGTTCTTTTATAGTTTTAAAACGACGGATAGTTTTTGCTATTATGCACTACATTCTTCCGCCTAAAATCATTAATTACATATCATTGTGGTTAATTACATTTAATTATCCTTAATCTATCTACCCATTCTCGCTCCTTCCAAATGAAAAAAAGAAAATATTCCTACTGCTTCTCTCTTCCTGTTACTGTCCCTCCGGTTTCCTCGGTCCATTTATCTATCTTCGCCATCCACCATTTCCTTTCACTGCCTCTCTTTAATAACTGCATAATCTTCTTTCCCCTTTTTACTCTTTTCTCGCATGAAAACTTAATGTGTTCCAGAATTTCTATCTCTCTCAGGCACACTTTGCACACACTTACCTCTCTACTTTCCAGTATCTGCTGCCAAATCTTCTTGTATTTTTCATTATACATATTTGTTATTATGAATTTTTTCCCATCTTTCTCACTGCTGTATCTCCCTGTCTCTGCTCCTTAGCTCTTCTTCCACTCTTGTACTTGCTTATCTTCTTCTCTCTCGCCATTCCGTTCCTTTCAATGTACTCCTTTCTCTCTCGTTATTATGTACCTTTAATAGTTAACAACCTATATTTGCGGGCACTTTTAAGCAACTAAATCCCATAAGAAATTAGTTTAAAAGCTACAATTCATTTACATATGCAGGGTGTGCGGAACGGAAGCAGAAACGCTGGAGCACATTAAGTTTTCAGGTGAGAAAATGGTAAAAAGCGAAAAGAATATTGTGCAGTTATTAAAGGGAGGCAATAGAGAATGGCGGAAGTAGAGAAAAGGAGCGAGGAAGCAGATGGAATGGCAGAGTAGAAACAGGAGAGAGAGTTAAGTAGTAGAAGTAGTTGCAGATGGAGTTAAGTAGTAGAAGTATCAGTTTTGTTTTAATTTTTATTTTTTTTCTTCTTTTGAAAGGAGTGAGAATGGTTAGATATAATAAGGATCAAAATTAAATAAATCACAATGATATTTAATTTAATGATTTAAGGCAGAAGAATGTAGTTCCCAATGGCAAAAACACTAAAAAAATAAATAAAATAAAAACAATAAAAAAATAAAATAAATAAAATTAATAATTAGTTTGAAGAATAATTTATTAAGATACGTATTGAACGTATAAATTTAACGAAGTTATACCTATTTACTCCTGGTTTGTAAGAGGTTGTGATTAAGTGAGAAACGGCAACCCAAATTTTTTCAAGTTCTTTACATATATCTCGTTGAAATAACCTATATTTTATCTTCAAAAGAATTGGACAAAATAGTTCAAAAAGAATTAATTTATTCAATTTTAATTAAAACTATTTGCGGCCATATTTTGATAAATAATATTCGAAAGAATAAATTCGGCTAGGTTCTATAACATTCTTTATTCATTATGAACAACGATTGGTAGCATTTTGGTAAGTACTTTCTATATTTGCCCGATTTAACTTATAATTCTCCATAGCCATCTGTTCATTTATAATATTTTTGACATGAAACAGCTGTTGCAAGATTAATTAACACAGTTAACATCTCTTTTGCTTCCCCTCTCCCTCAGACCACACCACTACGTCTGTTATAACCAGGGCTTACGTAAATGATCCTGTTATTTTTGATTGACTGATGATGTTAAATTACGTAAATGTTAAAATAGTTAACTCTAGGTCAAAAGTTCGAATAATTTTATAGTAGAAAGATTAAAATTAGAATTAGTCGTATAATTAAATAATCCCGGATGGAAATAACGAACTTACTACAGTATTAATTGGTTCAAAAATAGAATAAATCGTATGTGAAAAGAGTCACGTGTTATATAGTTGTTTTTGACAAACATGACATATTTCTTACTGTTGCTATGGTAACTTAACAAGATGTCGTTATAGTCCTTAAATGGTAAAGCGTCTGGTTATACGATCCTTCATAATAGGATTGTATTATTCGAGATGTCAGCTTTACAATGGTTGATGTAATGCTGGTATAATACTCGAAAATACCTTTATATAAGTTGGATTCAGTTAAGGGGATCGTCTCATTGACAACCAATTCAAAATCAACACTTACACTCAGAAACTTAAAGTGAGGACACACGGGAATGTAGACGTTGCTAATATGTATTAGTCTAAGATCCAAACGACACCGGACATCATTTATTTTCTGATGAACAAAATGTGTAAGATTGTGTATTAAAAATATTTTAAAACAATATTTTAAAGCTGACAAAAAATTACTTAAACTCACTTATAGTCTCATGGTCCATTTTTATATATGAGAAAGAGACATAAACCTTGATTACCTGATACCTGAAAAATGGTCGCCTGGTCAAGCTAGCAAGCAGGCATACGATTATTGTACATACTAACACTACTCAGTCTTACACATTTTGTTCATCAGAAAATAAGTGATGTCTGCCGGTCCTGCGATCTTGCTCTGTATGTCTGAGGTATAAAAACTGTGTCTAAACGTGATCAAGACTTCCTCTGTGATTTTATTGATTGAAATATATATATATATATATATATATATATATATATATATATATATATATATATATATATATATATATATATATATATATATATATTGTTACACTTTTTATCGGGCGACGGCGTGTTTTCTTTTTAGTTATTGAATGTTTCAAATTCAATTTATATTTTTATAACATAAGTCGCGTTGTGTAACTAATTAAAAATAGCCACATCTATAAAAGTCTAAATGATTCTTACTTTTATTAAAACCGCTTATTTTTATCCACCAAAATTACAATATTCACAACTCAAAAACAATTCTAATTCAATCTCACTACTCAAAACCATTACAATCCTAACTATTCCAAAAACAATTGACATTCTCTAGCTTTTGTTTATTTAGCCCGTCATCTCTATATCGTGACGATCCCGTCAATTCGTAACAATATATATATATATATATATATATATATCTATATATATATATATATATATATATATATATATATATATATATATATATATATATATATATATATTTTATAATTGAAAATCTCCCATAAGACTTTTAAAATATACTTTTTAAAAAGGTAATACCTACACTACATCCTAGAATTGATAATAAGCAACTTTATTTATTTAAAACGAAGAGCAGAAAAGTAAATAACAAATTAAAAAGAAAGAAATAGTTAGTTGTAGCTAAGTTGAATTTCTGGAAATTAGTTCTGCTCCAAAAAGAAATCCAAACTGAAAAGAATAACAACTAGTGCTTGATTAGTTTGCTAATTGAATTTATTGTTTTTAATACAATGTTGTTCCAGATGCTCCCTTTTCTTAGAATGAATGTAACGGAAGAAATAGCTATTACTGTTGAAACAGCTTAATCTTACAGTTTGTCATCATCTTTCACCTTCAGAAAGTTTATGATAGGCCCAAAGCGTTTCTACATACGATGCATGTCACATTTCAGAATATACATGACACAATTTTCAACTCTATCACACACATATGACATTGTTTAGTTTTCGGTTTAAATTATTAAGGGGTCTCTTACATTGGAACAGACTACTATCGACCTTTCACTTTTTGAAATTGTTTCGCTTAAACATTAATATTTATCTACACACCACTGTATTATATTATACCGGCCAAAAGGAGAGTAGGAGAGGAGGAAAGGAACGGAATGGCGACAAAGGAGTTAGAGATAAGGAGAGCAGAAGGCACAAGTGTGGGAAAGAAGCCGAGGAGCAGAGACAGAGACAGAGACATACAACAGATTGAAAGAATGGAATGAAATCATAATAGCAAATATAATGAAAGGTACGAGTGGATTTAGGAGAAAGAGTTACAAAAGACACAAGAAACATGAGAAGAATCGCAAGATTTAGATTGAGAAACGACAAGGAAACCAGCAGATACTGGGAAAATAGAGAACAAAGGATGTGCAAGGTGTGCTGGATAGAGATAGAAATGTTGGAGCACATTAAGTATTAATGTGAGAAAAGAGTAAAAAGAAAAGAAGATTGTGCAGTTATTGAAAGGAGGCAGTGAAGGGAAGTGGTGGATGGCGGAGCTAGAGAGAAGGAGCGAGGAGAGAAGCAGTATGGGCTTAAATCTATCTGCTTTGTTTGTATGTTCATTATTTCTTGGAAGGAGTGAGAATGAGTAACTAGAATAAGGATCATAAAATGTAAATAAGGACATTGATACGTAATTTATTGATTTAAGGTAGAAGAATGTAGTGCCTAATTGCAAAACATTAAAAAAACTATTTGGATAATATTGTTCATACGTATTTATATCAAAGTTTCACCTTAGTTTTTATAAGCAGTCACATATTTCCAAATTTTATGGACACACACACTTTTACAATGCACTTTTATTAACTCCAATACAATGTTATTTTGTTAAGCATTAAATGCCAATGTGAAATAACTGGAATATTTGGTTCTAAAAAGTCATCGCATTTAGTCTGTCGTAGTGTGTAAGTGTCCTAATGCTTTAACAACAGATTGTTCTCTGTTAATGTCTTCAAATATTAATTACTTTGACTAACTCTTTGTATTTAATTTCTGTTCCAATTATTTCTGTCGAGCAACAAAATCTCTCCTCTATTAGACAAATTATTTAAAATCTGTATTAATCTTAGTAAAAGTAAAACTAGTAAAGTTAGCTTTAAAGCTGACAAATTAATTTCAATATTTACAAAGCTCGAAGCAACGTGAGTTGAATATTAAGAAGCTACTAAAGCTTTGAAAGCTTTGTTAAATATGTTTATGTTTCAAAATAGGGTGAGAAATTATATTTCAGAAGCTGAGGATTTCTAGAAAGCTCATATAAACTAAAGGATTCTAAATTAGAGATGTCGGAGAATTTAATTTGACATTTGACATTACTCGTGGAAATTTTGTTAGTTAGGGTAATACGGTTTATTCGCCCACCTGAACCTAAAGTTATATTTTTTGACGTTTAATTAATTAATAGGGATCCTACTAAGATAAAATATTACTTCGTGGTTCTATAGTTGCATATAGATGACAACATTGTATTAAAATTATAATCGATTTGCAATTTTGTACTAACACTTCGTTTTAATTTATTTTTAATCAATACACCATTTTATTGCAGTTGATATGAAAGAATAATATATATCTATATCGTTATCCACTCTCACTGCTCCGACCCAGTAAAATAATAAACAGAAAGACAACAGCTATCGTTATATACGAATATGCAAGTGTCTCAGCACGGTCTGGTTCTCTACGACTGCGAGTAAATTGGAGTGCGGCACTTTGTCCTACCGTATTAAGAATACGGACGTAAGAATTATATACATTTTAGGATACAGTGGTGTATTAGTAAACATTAAAATAAAAACTTATTCGATAAATAGTGGTAATGTGACTACACCCTACTGAAAAAGTTGGGAAAAGACAATTAATAATTTGCGTTTAAGGTTACAACTACTGAGAAGTATCACCACCACTATTAACATTCTTGAAACGGTACCGACCAGCATTTTGCATTTGACATCTGCAGCCATATGTGAAGCACTTCACGGGGAAGACAATTTTGACATCTTTTTAAGATCCAAACGACATAAAATGTTTACCACCTCGAACATAACACCTGAGTTCAAGAAATTAATTAGATTTTAAAAGATATTATCCATTAGTCACTTAAAGTCACTTATATTTTTTTGACAGCATCAACAGAAAAAAGAAACGTATGACTGGCCAATTCTATATCTATTGAATCTCAATTATATGTTGTTGGCTTCAACCTTAATTAATTCTTTCTGTATTGTAAAACAATAATTTGTTACATAATATTATAGCGTTGAATTTCAAAGTGTAAGAAATCTATCAACGGAAAAAACATTGAAACAAAGTGTTTAACACTAAAAAAAAAAGTCCAATGCGAGGGGACCCTTAAAATTCCATCATCAATGCTTTAACATTCTTCTTTCATGCTGTGCATATTCTGAATAACAATCTCTTTCTTTTACATATTGAAACATTCTCATAAAAGCCAACATTTCTTGCTTTGTTAAAAATATTTCTTCACAGTTATTTGTCTTGTCTCAGCATGAATTATATATTCCGCAATATGAGCTACTCAGGATTTTTGCAGGAGTACTCTTTCATCGCAAGACAACCAGCGCAAGGTATTTCTTTATTTATTTTGTTTTCATCCTTATTTAACGCTTGGCTTATATATTTCCTTGGAGACTCCTTGTTGCCGCAAGGTTAGGTTCTATAAAGGACGAGTGTATTAACCTTTCTGATTTCTCAAATTGATCGCAGAAATTTAATTCAATCTTTCGGAAATAATTGGATTTCTTTTTTCAGTTACGAATATAAATACGGATATAAATAAAATATTAATTTAATGTAGGTTTGTACCATTATTAAGAACTGCATCACTAAAGCCGGTCCAACGTGTGAGTCAAATATTGGAAGATTCCTACTACATGGTGGAAATGAAGATAAAGTTGATGCGAACTATAATTGAAGTGCAATAGTGATAGAAACGTAACAAAACAGGACACTGCACCAAATTGTTTACTGTGCAGTTAAAAACAGCTCTTTTTGAAACATCCTATATTTCGTTGAGTTGTTTATAGTAGTGGGCTTACAATAAAATTAGGATGTGTTCACCATTTATTTATATAAAACAACAAAATATAAACGATTCCCCGCACAATACATTTAAAAATATAAATAGCGTCGTGTCAGAGCGCCTAATCCTCATCAATCTTCGTATGTCTGAGTAGCAGGTGGACCAGTGTACAAAAAAAAACAACATTAAAACCTTTTTCTTGTTATAATGTTGTCTCTCGTTCTTCTGGAAGACCATAACTTCAATTTATTGTCACGTCAGAAAGTCCAATTGCCTTTTTTATACATTTTTTATGTTGAGTTATTATTTATTATATGAAATAGACCATATTCATCGCTGTCTAATATTTTAGGTTATAAATAGCTTTTAAAGTTATAAGAAAACGGGATCTTAAAACTTAAAAACTCCTACTTATTAGTTAAGAAGAATAGATTGTTCTGAATTTCTTTTTCACATAGAACTTTGCCTTGAGTCTAAGGCTAGGAAAAGCATTTTGCACATTGTACTTCCCAAAGTAACTGTCTGTAAATAAAACCACATTCTTAAATAAAAGTTTTATTCTTACATTATCCTTTTCCTTCATCCTTACAAGTTATAACAAGTTTTCTATGGAAAATTGAATAAACATTTTCTTTTTTATTTTAACCTAATTTTTCTATTCTTCTCTTCTATTATTAAGTTACATAATAAAATGTATAAGATATAAAAGTTATATAGTAATAATTTTTTATTGCATTCACATACTATTGATCCCTTTAATCCCTTGGGATCTCATCCCAGCCTCGGGATATTTGTTCTTGTCACAAAGACTAGCTTTTTCCTCTGATAACTAGCGCTGTGTTTTGTCGAAATACAAATAGAAATAATTTATTATTATTATTATATATATATATATATACATATATAGAGACAATTAAGGAATTGTAAATTTTAAATCAAACTTATGTGTTGCTTCTGAAATCAAAGACTTTTATTTTAGTAATTTACATACACATTATAATAATTACACTGTTTAACTTAAATCATACTATCTTACCTGAAATCAAATAAACGACATTTAAAGTTTATTATTTAAATTGTCATTTCCTTTGTTATATCCTGGATATATTTAAAGCTGTATGTAGGAGTATGATTTTCAAATGAGTATACTAATAAATCTGCAATGTTATGAGTATCCTAAAAACTGCAAAGTATTACGTCTAGGTTTAAGTTCCCAAGTCAGTCTATTAATTTCATATATGAGAGCTGACTTATGTATACATTCCCAGCTAGTTGTGTGGGCCTGTATCTTTTAAATCAACCCTTGGAACTTTAGATAAGAAAAACCTAGATGTAACAAGTCAGGATATGTTTTGTCTCACGCTCTAAAAATACTTATAAGAAAATCTTATACTGAAGGTCATTCACAGTCTATCCTTCAAACTATTAACACTGAATAATCGATAGACTAATTGTTGGTTAAATTACTTATTATAACCCAATGTGAATCACTAATTCTTGTAGAACTTTTATATATCAATAAAGTTAAAGTATATTAATAATATTTGTTTTATTATCCTGCAATAGAAAAACTAAACTAACTTACAAGCTTTAAACGAAATACTACACTTTAAGAAAATTCAATAAGTCTGTTCGGTAAAACATAACACCTTTTTATCTAGTTTTATAATAGCTTAACATTATGTACAGTGAGTTCTGTCAGCTTCAAATATCAACTGTGTTAGGCGTTGCCACACTACAATGAAAGTAGCTATAGTTCAAATGACGAGAGTTTGGCGGCGACTTATACTTAAAACAAGTTGTGGGGTATAAACTGCCGATATAACTAAAAACAACTGACTCACTTATTTTAGCGAATAAAATAAAATTCATTATCGTATTATAGATTTATACCGCTCTTATAATCACTTTTAAATATAAGTCGCCGCCGAACTATCGTGATTTGAATTATATAACTTATATACATCGTTAGTTCACCTGACCAGAATGCAGTTGTAATATCTCGGGTCAGTGTTACCAACGAGAGAAATTTAATTATATATATATATTCATTTGTGTCTGCACACATGAATGTCGAAGCTAAATATTCCTCCTAGTGTAGTTTATTCAAACAGACAGCTGAAACATCCAAACGAGCTCAAAGTGCTTTCATCCCGTAGTAATATTACGTGGACATCAATCAAAACTGGGATTTGGCGTGGAGATTTATGTTTTTGTGTCAAATAAAATGTTAAGTATTGAAAGCGACAGGAATATCCATCAGATGTAGGAGTTTAATGTTTGAAAAGGAAGAGAAAAACTGTGATAAAATTCGTGTTTAAAATAAAAATATTAGTAAACAAATACCGTTCAAGCAAAGCAATGGCTTAACAATTATTATTCTGATTTATTATTCCAATTAATAAGTCGCATCATTAAAAACACCATAACTCGTAAACTATTAATTCAAATGTCATGAAATTTTGCTGTATATCGTTTGAAGGTTGGTACTATCTAATAATCATATGGATTTGTCAATAGTAACGACGATAGGGGAAGATGGTCAAATCAATACAAAAAAAAACATATTTTCGATAATCTTTTTTGACGACACAGTTAATATATAATTATTTCTATAATTACTACATGATAAAATAACATTTAAAGAATACTTTGTTAAATTTTCATAAATAAATATCAAGAAATGAGACATTCACAGCGAATCTCCGCTGACGTCACAAAAAAAGTCGCATTTCGGTTCCACTCATAACTCATCCCTGAATTATCAGAATTCAAAAAACCAAAATGATTTCATTAGTTGATAATTTCTGCTGGTAACCCTGTGACAGCACTTAGAGGTCCAAATACCGATTTTTCATGAAAAAGATCAGCAACTTTGTTATTTTAAAATACGTTAAATTAAAAAAAAAACTCGACAGCGTTACCTCGGCATTTATGTAAAGAAAGAGTGTGCAAAATTTCAAAAAGATCGGTCTAGTAGACTTTAAGCTAGAGAAGGCATCGATTCTGAAAGCTAAGTGTTAGGTAAACGCATTTAAAAGTTTCAAAGAAAGACGAAACCAGACCAGAGAGGTGAAGACTTAAAACTCTATATCTCCGACAGTTTTACTCCAATCGACTTCAAATTTTCACATAATAAACTTAATATGTTGTACATTAATATAAATAAATAAAACATATTGAAACCTTAACCCATTTATAGATATTACTGTATTAATATCGGGATACAACTGTCTTAAAATAGTCTTTTGGTTAAATTTTTAAATGAATACAACGAAGCTATTACCAAATGTGTCTATCTCGAGCTCACGTAACCAGAACGCAGCCGTTCTCTTTATGGCAAGACGTGGTGTTGCCAGAGACGCCGTTAAACGACACGGGTGTCGTTTATTAAATGGACGTTTAAGTTGTGCTCCAGGTCCATTACGCTAATCCAAATAAACATAATCCTCCATTTGGAAACACTTTGCTTTTAACCTACGTACACGTGCACCTAGACTGTTCAAGGAGAACTAGTTGGTAGCCTGTAACTGGTAGCTGGTAGCTGTTAGCTCCAGACCCATAAACCCACCACGTTGTGTGCTTGGCAGCAATAATACTTAATACCCTACCATGTGGAAGCTTGTCTGGGTGGGTCTGCCTGCTTTTAAATATAATGTGTTTTAGAGTTTCAGTCCCGTACGTGACTTCATTTTGTTTTTTATGCTTGGGAGTTATTACACTGGCTTGATTGTTATGTTTTTAAAAACTGTAAACTATTTTGTCAGTAGAACATCCTCACTGTACCCACGAACTAATTTTCTATTGATCTCTTCTTCTCATTTTGTTGCAATAGATGTAACCATTTTTTTTTGTTTAATTTTATTATATTTTTATTTTTTATTTATGATTTCTTAGGTTTCCTAGGGAAATTTGTCAGAAAAGTTTGTTTACCATCTTTTCTGCCACTTTTTCGCATTCACTTTAAGTATTGTATCTCGAGTACTAGTCGTAAATAAAGTGTTTCAGCCGAATGTTTAATCAGTGGGAACACTAACCACTGATTTCATCAATTTCAACGTCTTAGACTTTTTATAAAATCACCTTTCAAGATCCCCGTCTCAGTCCGTGTTATCTCAGACGTCTCTAATTCACCGTTTGCGTGGCTAAGTTTTTCTTCTTTCCAAACATTACGAGATTACCATACCCTAAGTCTAAGACATTATCGGTAGTTAAAAGAAATGCGTTGATAATATAAAACTTTTAAGTACACGAGTATATTTATATTGGGAAAAACTTTTCTCTTTGAACTAGTCTTGGTAAAACTTCCAATACTTAAATTTAAAATAAACATTCAATCCTATAAAATGTCTGAGTAGGTACATATGCAGAGAAATAACGAATAAAAAATGTTGAAATATTTATATTACTTTAAAATATTTTGTACATAGTTTTGGAATCTGACTGAATATCTTGTAAAGTTCAGTGGAAAAATATTTCTCGTCTGATTAAATATAATTGACAATAGTATAACATTTGAACGTTTACAATAATCGTGGTTAATGCTAATTTAATCAGTATGGTGATAGTTGACTTGACTTTATCTCTGTATTGACTAAATAATTTGAGCTGTGAACTCCATGAGGACGAAATTATGAGTGTCATATGCTTGTGGTCTCCCCAAAAATGGCACAGTACGCGGGAGAGCATGCTTAATGAAACAGTTAGCTTAATTTAGTTAGTTATTTATAATAAAAAAATTTATAATAACGCAGAAAGGTCTGGTCGTGAAACTCACTGGAGTCGCCATCGGTGCAGATCTTGGTGGTAGTAGCAAATACATATATATATGTATTTGCTACTACCACCAAGATATATAAGATATATATATATATATATATATATATATATATATATATATATATATATATATATATATATATATATATGTATATCTAAGACATTTTACGAATTGTAATTTTTTAATCAAACTTATGTGCTGCTTCTGAGACTCTTCAAAGACTTTTATTCAAATTTACATTTACTTTTATACGCATAATAATTACACTGTTTAACTTAAATCTTACTATCTTTCCTGAAATCAAAGAAACGACATTTAAAGTTTATTATTTAAATTGTTAATTCCTTTTTATCTAATTTTATAATAACTTGACTCCAAATATGAACTGTGTTGATCGTTGGCACACACTACAATGAAAGTGGCTATAACTTATATATACCGTTAGCTCATCTGACCAGAATGCAATTGTAATATCTCTGGTCAGTGTTACCAACTAAAGAAATATAATTTCTTTACACATATATATATACAAAGCACGTGATTCGTCATGAACACTGTGGTTGTTGCTACGAGAGGTTTACAGGCTACGTCTGTTAAATAAAACTAGCAATACCTTAAAAAGAAAACCTTATGTAAATATAAAAATTGCTAGTTCTCGAATTACTATTTTGATGATCAGATCTTTATTTAACAAATTTTCTCAATTTATTTTCATTGTAGAACTGCTAGTAGGACTTTGTAATCCAGTAGCCCCAACACATATCTTAAAATTTCGTAATCTCTATAAAAAAGCACAATCGCTCGAAGGTTCTTGAGATTTTCCTTCTACAACTCGAGTTGTCAAAGCAAACAATAGGATTTTTGTTCTTTATTTAAATAAAGCAAATACCCATGACGTCAGCCCAGTCCTCGTACACGACATTTCCAGAAACGTGGGAAGTAGTGCGTGAAAACCCTCGCTTTTGTAACGCTTCTTAGTTCGCCCAAGACGCGAGATGCGAGATGCGAGATGCGAGGTGGGAAAACCATGTACCACCTATTTCCAGAAAGCTGAAATCAATGTAAATCCGTTCAGTTGGTAGGAAGAACAACACATTTCATGTTGGGCTGAAGTTTAACAACAAATATTTTTGTTTTATAATTAAAACACCAATAAATAACATATGTTATTGTTTCGTTAAATTATTTATACATACGGGAATATATATTCAAATTTATACGTTTTTATTAAATGAATATTTATTGTAATTATAAATTCAACATACTGTTAATTGATGAATACATTTAAAAAAATACGTTTTGGCTCTTAGCGCAAATTTGACATACTACTCTACAGGTAGAAGTGCGATATTGCTTTAGGAGCGCTACAAGTGTTTTAGATAGAACTGACGAACTAAACGTTATTGACTTTATTAATGATAGATTCATTAACTTTCTTTATTTTAAATACCAATACTCATATTTATCTTATCTTAATATATATAAATTACGTGTCACGTTGTTCGTCCGCGATGGACTCCTAAACTACTTAACCGATTTTAATCAAATTTGTACACCGTGTGCAGTTTGATCCAACTTGAAAGATAGGATAGATTGATTAGCTTAGGATTATCTTATTGCAAATTATTTGTCTATTAATTATCTGTTAGCTCCAAACGATGACATCTGGCGACGATGATGGCGACATCTGTTGACTAGATTGAGTAAATATTCTGTTGATTAGATTGAGTAAATATTCAATAGATGGCGCTATGTAATGTAATATGACAAAAACGTTAGACACAGCAACGCGTGGCCGGGACAGCTAGTAGACTATAAATTATGCGTTAAAAATATTTATAAAGTGTGCTTAGTCATAGACAGGTTATGGCATAAAGCGGGTTTAAAAGTTTAGGTAGTAATAATAATAATGAAATGTAAATAAATAAAATGAAGTAAGAAGGGCGAAAAAAGGACCGTGGTTCTAAGAAACCCGTGAAGTATTAATAAAAAGAAAAAAAAATATTTATGAATGTTTATATTGTTCAAGTGCTGATCGAAAGTTGATGCACTCAAATAAATATTTAGTAAATAAGAAGAACTGACTAACTGGAATATTTAAATAGTTCGTTACGTCATAAGAGTGACTCTCATGACTCATAACATATAGTTTATGATAATAACATAGTTAATAATAATGCCAGATGTGTCTTTCTCTTTTTCTGAATATCATTGTACGATTTAGACCTCGTATTCATTAGGTGGACAACGTCCTACTCACTGGGTTTGACACCCTGGTAACATCCAGAATAGCAAGTCTACTACTCATAGCGCTGATATTCAAATCGAAAGTCCAAAATACAAAAAAAGAGGATGTAAAAATATTTTGATTTTGCAAAATCCATCAGCGGTGTAGGACTTAGAGAAGAGACATTTCTCTGGTTCTACTTTCCTATACAACAATGGGCTTGTGTCCTCATTTTTTAGTGGCCGATTTTTTCAATTGTTGATTCAAATTGATGTTAATAAATGTGTATTGGCGTGTCTATTTTATTAAATATCGAAATGTTGACGGAGATATAGCAATTAAAAGTTTGAATTGTACTTTTAGCAGTAGAAATGGTCAGCCATATTTGTATGACGTGAAATGCATTTTAACGTCAGTTATTTGTTGAGTAGGTCAGTGCTGTGGTAATGTTCTGTAGCTGCTGGTAGTCAAATAATCAAGTCAAATCAAAAATAATAACTTTTTATTTTATTTAACCCTGCTAAGGCAGACATAATATTGAAATTGGGTTATTTCTTGAAATAGCTGTAAATAATATTTAATATTTTGATATATAAATACATATAGCAGAGATTTATGAGCTGTAAGGTTGGCAGCGGTTGCGATGTCCCATGCATTTGGAATGTGTACAACGTTCAATCCCTATAATAATTAAAGAGACAAAATGACTATAATTGTTAATATCTCTTAACATATAAGGAGTTAATAAAAAATAATTGAACATTTGAGGATCTAGTAACCCAATATATAGTACACTTTTATAGAAATTAAGACATAGGACACAATCCCATTGTAGCAATAGAGTATAATAATTTTTGTAATTTGCAGTACTTATTTAGCGCCTCTATTTTATTACCGCACTTCATCACTTGTATCTATTTTATTTATTTTTGTATCTATACTATTTCTATTCAACTATCTTTTTAACGGTACTAAGAGAAGTATGGCTTGTTAAAGAGGGCTACAAATACGTTGTAACAACATAGATACGATACTGTCATTGGAATGCCTGTAATTTTATATATTGCTACGGGAATGCTATTAATGTTTCACAACAAAGTAAAATGAAATGACTGAAATTTACTTCATTACGTAAATTGTTTTACTTTGCAGAATAACTGTCTAATCCTTTACAAATCGCTACACCGACCTTTGCAAAAGTTTATAAGTCAAACAGACAACTTTAAAAAATAGGATTACGTCAAATTCTATACAAGGCTATTGTCAAAACACAAAACACAGTGTTATATATTATTTATTGCAAAATTATTTTAAGAAGGTACAGGACGTACCGTCAATGGAAAAAGTTTATCTCTCGGTAATAGGAAATGCAAAATATGAAGTACATGAGGGACGAGCAAATATTGGGACTGTATCTTTGAAATTGAATTTTTCAATTCCCTATTAAACTGCTTTTTGCTTGTTAAAATGATTCTTTTATGCATATAATAGTTTAATAAATTAAAAATTACCTATAATTAATATCAAATTTATATTAACTCAATTTAAATACAAATTAAATATTTTGAAAAAGGAATAATAAATTTTGCAACGCTGCAAATTTACGTGTGTTGACGCATGCGTGATTTGGTTCTTTGACCAATAAATTGTTATATTTTATATAACATTTATTCCGATTTTGAATTTTCCGCTCAAATTGGCATTTGCAACGTTGCCGGCTTATAACCTACATTTACTGTTTCTTAAAGGTTTTATTTAAATATTTTCGTATATAGGTATCCTTTTGATAATTTTCTTTTTGCAATAGTTACAGAAAAGATTATCTTATACACACCTAGTTTATGAAAGCCGTGCCACCATTTTTTTATAGTTAAAAGTTGTATTATGTGGTTCAGTGTGAACAGTCTCTTTTCGAAAAACAGAACTGTTTTAACCAAATAAAACAAAACATGTTTTTGTTTTGTTTTTTGACAACAAAACTGTTTTCAAAACTGTCTCTCTGTTGTAAAACCGGCATAAAAGCCCTGTTGCTAGTTTTCTTAACTTTATCGATAACTAAACTATACTATTAACGATAGAAGGTGTTACCAGAGGAAGTGATTATTAATAGGTGCAGTTTCAAGTGTGATGGCTTGTTACAAGCTAATTCTAAGGTTTATTTACTGCGTTTCACGTAGAAATTGTAGCGCAGTAAGAAAGATACATCTTTAAGCTAAGTAAATAAGGTTCTATCCTTACAACAAATTGTTTAATTCTCTAGTACAAACCTAGCCAATTTGAATATCATGGGATATAAGTGAGATAGAGAATATATAAATGAATCAGAACACCTAGCGCCAAAAAGAAATGTTGCTTCACCTTGAAAATAGATCCCTTAGCTATCTCTCATATAAACTAACCCATAAAAATGATATACAATTTACAAAATACCTTTTTCCATTAAATTGATTTCACAAAGTCTTCCGCAATTTATATCCAAACAAAACGTGATCACTTTTAACATTTTTCTACAACAGTTTTATTATTTTATCACTAAATTAGCTTTTAATAAAACACAAATATTTAACAAATTTTCTCGTTCGATGAATCTTGTTATTAACAAAGAAAAACCTTGCTATTTAATAATAAACCAATCTCAGTGTGTGTGTGTGGAGGGGTAATGCGTAGCACGACCCTCACAGTGACACCATCAGTTCAAGAGCAACCAGTAGACCAGCAGGGTAGAAGTACGTAGCAGCAACCTAAGGGTGGTGGATGGCTAATAGAGTTATTTTCACACTTCACTTCGTTTATGAAGCAAATTAGATCTTCGATGTAATGATTACTGTCACCGTGAACGCAGCGCGGTGTTTAGCCCAAGGTTATTATATTAGTCGCCGACAAACTATATCATTTATTTACTCGCACCTATTTATAAATGTATCGATTTGCTTAGAATAGCAAAATAAATCATTGGATGCTGTGAACTAACATGTAATTAAGGGGAGGATATGCTTCTGACTACCTCGTTACGTAAGCAGGTAGAATTAAACGGACAAACTTCTACAAACGTAAACTGCAGTAGTATTGTATGGTAAATAAAGAAATTTCGTTCATAGAAGGTTGGAGCTAGTAATATGTAGACTCATGATAGATCATACTAATTTTAATGTACTCATACATACCTACTTACGAAGAATCACAACCTATCTGTGAATATTGTAAAAATCATTATAACTTCACAAAGACAAAACTGTAATATGCCTGAAGACTATAAATGGATATTTGAAAGCAAAGAAAGTCTCAAAAATCTGATTGAGTTTATCAATATAAATAATATAAACTATTCTAGACTTTTCTATTTCCAAAAGTATTTTGTGCTTCTCCTTGCTGTTCCCTCTCGACAAACCCTCTATTATCTTTGCACTATCATTCTTCCTTTCAGACTTCATTTTTCCTTTCCTGTCTTTTACCTCTACCACTCTGTTCAGAAATAAACCGGTTTTTTTGTTTTTTCACTTCCTCCTTCTAATTACTTCTGCCATCCATCTGTTCCCTTCCTTTTCCCCTTTTAATGGCTATTCCATCTTCCTACTTCTGTCCACCCTGTCCACACAATCATCCCTTATGTGCTTCAGTGTCTTCACCTCTGCTTTGCACACCCTACACTTCTTTTCATCTCCGTCTACCCAGTATCTACTTCCATTTTCCTCGTTCCCCAATCTAAATTTCCTTGTTCTTCTAACACTCTTCAGGTCACTCTCCTTTATCCTCCATAATATCTGCTGTTATCAATTTTGTTCATTTTTTCCTGCTGTTATACCTGTCAATCTCTGATTCCTGGCTCCTCCTCTACCCTGCTTCCTGCCGCCATCTTTCTCTCCACATCCTCTGTCCCCATTCCATTCCTTTCGAAGTATTCTTTCCTTCTTTTCATACCTCCTCCTTCCTCTTCTTTCATATCCTCTGCGCTCAGGACAGCACTTTTCGCCCATCCATTTTTCCCTCACAACGCACTGCCCTTCTACCTGCTTCTACTCTAAGGTTATCCCTCTTCACCTCTTCCAGAACAATGTACCCAGGCAAGTATCTGTCTCAGTTCCCATTTTGTGTATCTCTATTGGTATATTACATATGTTTAAAAATGTATATATTGTTTGAAATTGTGTTGAATTGTATATTGTTTGTTTATATATATAAATGTTTAAGAACCATCTAGTTGATGCACACAAATTTGTTACATAACAAATATTATGCTAAAATCGATTGAAACTGGTAACTTGTACAAAATGTGTTTGCCCGGCTGCGTGATGTCAAAACTGAGACCCGAATCTATTTTTATAAGCTAAAATATATCTTAAATATGTTATGCGCAGTATTACAGTCTACATATTTTTTACGCTACTTAATTTTAAGATTTATTTTTGTTTATAACTCTTTTTTTATAAAAGTTACAACAAAAAGTTATGAATAAAAGTTGTAGATAATTTTCCTATCTACAAAACTTTTGTGGAGGTTATAGTTTTCATGATAAACGAAGAAAACTGGTTACACCGTTATTTTCAAGTCGGTTGTCGAAAGGCAGCATCTTCCTCTCCGAAAATTTAAAGTTAAATTCAAGTTTGACTTTTACAAAATTGCTACCTTCCCAAAATGCATGTTTTGATAACAGATTTTGACTAACATCACATTATTACATATATTTACATTCTGTTAACATTCAGGTGTAATATGTTGATTTTAGTCGTCCTTGTGTAAATAGTTATATTCCATGTTCCCAGTTTGCCTAGCGTAAACTGTAGAAGCATAGGCGTCCGTAGAAAATTTGGCTAGTGAATGAGGAGGAGCTGTACCGTTTCATTCTTTTGAGTGTAAATTTGGCAAAGTAACACATAGGCTGAAAAGTCCCGGGCCTAACACATAGATGGCGCCAGTTTTATTGCGCTCACCTTTTTTAAGAAAATACCATTAACAGTGAATATTATATAGCGTTATTGGAGCGTTTGAAGGCCGAAATTGCAAAGAAACGACCGCATATGACAAAGAAAAAACTTGTGACGCACCGTGTCACAAGTCAATCAAAACAATGGCAAAACTACATGAATTGAACTTCGAATTGCTCCCACATCCACCGTATTCGCCAGATTTGGCTCCCAGCAACTACTGGCTGTTCGCAGACCTGAAAAAAATGCTCGCCGGTAAGAAATTTCGCACGAATGAAGAGGTTATCGCTGAAACTGAGGCCTATTTTGAAGCAAAAGATAAATCGTTCTACAAAAGTGGTATTGAAATGTTAGAGCGGCGCTGGAATGATTGCGTTGCTCTTGATGGAGATTACGTTGATGAATAAAGCTAACTTTGAACCAAAAAAACTGTGTTTTCTTTGTTAGGCCCGGGACTTTTCAGCCCATGTGCTATTCATATAGTGTAACTTTTAATATCGGAGAAGGGTGTGTATTTCATTTGCCCTTTCCTACGGACGCCCATGGCTTGGTGTATCAACATTTCCACGGCGACTGGGTCAGGTCAAATGAAGATTAAAAATGTATCATTATGACAGTACAAACTCGGGACGATATTAATAAATTATAACAATGTCCCAGTTTGTTGTGACAAGTTGAAGAATGTCACACAAACATGAATGCATGGAGCTATTTTGATATTCTGTTTCAATCTACATACAGACACCGCTATAAAATATACAACAATTTGTTAAAATATGCAATTAGATATTCTTTCAGTGTGTGGATATTAATAATGCCCAGTTTCCCTAAAATCATCTAAGAAGTATCTGTACGAAATAAAACCATGCGAGTATTTGTAGATTGAATAATTATTCAATTGTTTAATGATAAAATAATTTTACACTTTTTAATTACTTTGAACCAACATTCTTATAATAACAAGATGGTTGGGAATTATGATCTTGACAGTGTAGAAGCCCAAAACACAACTGACACGAATGCCATATCGCTGTAGCGTACAGCAGTCGTCGTATTGTAGTCATGCGCATTACTTCTATTAGAGACAACAATACATTATAATGTTGGAATGCCAACAGAGACATCTTCTTATGTTCTGTACTAATTTTGTACTGAACATAAATTGCCAGCCAGCAGAAGTAGATAAGCTCACAACTAATATCAAATTATACAATGTTACATAAAATTATTATAAACCAATTTACAAAAAATAATGTGAACTTCTTAAAACTATTATAAACAAAATTACACAAAATAACATAAACTTCTTAACTCTATGGTAGTCTACATAATTTTGTGAAAATAATATAAAACAAATTAATTACTATCCTAAATATAACAGAAACCATAATTATCAATGTAGCATACATTATCATTTGCATAATGTACACAACAATCATCAACTCAATAGTTACAATGTTATTGAAACAATTATCTTTTAACAATTCCAACAGTACAGATGTTTGTTTTACATCAATGTTGTAAACATTGCAATTAATATCTGATGGAAGTATTGTATTTGAATCAAAAATTTTATTTGTTGCTTGTTTGATTCGCACCAGCAACACTGCGCTAATAATCTCAAGCTGGGGTATTGTAAGTACCTTACTTGATGGAGCTACACTGGACTTGTAGCAAATTAAATTTGTTTTTATTTTAATATTTATAAAAATAATATTGTGTTTTAAACCTAATGTCATAATACTGGTTGATCTGTTTAATAATGTTTTATAAACCTCCAATAATGAAGGATTGTGTCTAAATCTTTTTTCCAACACATTAAATCTTTGCGGGGCAACTGAGAAAGAATCCTCCAATTCTATTTTATTTACTAGGCTGAGTAATGGCAAATCAACAGTTAAATTATTTTTAAGTGCTACTGAATTTTGAAATTTATGTTCAGCCTTTAAGTAATCCTCAGAAAACTTATCTGATTCCTCTGGGACTTTCTCAGTTGTCCAAGATTGTTTCATAACATTCTCAAGGTTTGTATATTCACAAATAGCAAGATTACATACAATATTATTATGTGAATACTTATTTTTATTATACAATTTTCTTGGAACCACATTTCCTTTATTATTATTATTGTCATGTGACATATTTTTATAATCTAAACTATACTCAATTGCAATTGCACGTCTTTCTAAAAATGAAATAAATTCTGCCATAGTAGGCAGTTCTTCTAAATTTCTTTCCATGTGGAAAGTGCGGTTAGTAACGATATCTAATTTTCTACTTAAGGCCGAGATTAAAATCATATCCCACTTGTCTACAGGCTCATCAAGATTTTTTAACGCTTGTAATTGCTGTTTTACTTGACATAAAAAAGCCCTTATATCGACTGCAGTACCTTTCTGCATGTTGGGAATATCAAGTATTATATTAATGTGATAAAAGATTAATCTCGCCTTATTTTCATACCGCGCTAACAATAAATCAATAGCCTCTTTGTATGAACTGTTCACAAGCGGCAGATTTATAATTATTGAGAGAGCCTCATCAACGAGATACTTTCTCAAATAAAAAAGTCTTTGAACATCGGACAATGATGCATTATTGTGAACCACTGCTTGGAAGAGCTCATAAAAGGGCTTAAACCTGGTTATATCCTTGCCATCGAAGGTTGGAATTTCCACCGCTGGGAGCTTCAATGGAACTAATTCAGGCCTATTAACTTCTTTTAACTTATTGATGCTAGCATTTAATTTTGCAATAATGTTAAAATACTTCTCTTCAACTTCTTCAATGTCTTCCTCATCTTGATCATCAATTTCTAAAATGCTGTACTGCGTGAGCTCGTACGATTGGAATGTAGTCATCATCTTTTCTTTTTTCACCTGCAGCACATCCACTGTAGCGGAGTCGAGAGCCCTTGGGTCGCTGACGTAATTGTCCATCCGTGATATTGCACTTTTTGCAGCCGTCCGCGCCGATCTAAGCCTTTTCAATCCCTCCATCTTGCTTAGGTGATAGATTCGTACTTATATGATAGATGAAACGTGGATGACAAACTAATCCAGGTTAATCCAGCAACATGAGAAGTTTTTAATAGATTGGTACTTGCAGATAGTAATAATAACTTTGTACCTTCATGAGTAAAGAAGTATTTTACTCTCCTCCAGCATCCATGTATCCTCTTCCGTAATGAATAATTTTTCTTAAAATATAAACGTGTAGTAATCCAAATTATATGCGAATCCGCTTAAATCAAACGTTGCATTACCCAATCAATGGCAATTGATGACTTGCCAGGCCGCCATAGGGTAAATGTAACAAAATAGCTTGCACTTGTGCTGGTTACTATACAGATGTAACCTCAAAACACCACGAAATCACACGCGGGTACCAATGGCTTGTAAGGCCAGTTTTTTTTTTTTTTGTAGGATTTAAAACCTTCTTGAAATGTAATTGTAAAATATCCAGCTTCGCTTGTAAGGCTTCTGGAAATGTAATTGTAAAATATCCAAATCCTCCGTGAATCCGCCAAAATAGAGCGTCCCATTTACCCAATCAATGGCAATCGCCAAGGGGCAAATGTAATAAAACGCCAAAAATACAATGAAAAACACACGCGGTTAATAAACTCGAAGGATCGGCTTTGTAAGACTCGAAGGACCAGCTTCGCATGTACGAAATAAAACCATGCGAGTATTTGTAGATTGAATAATTATTCAATTGTTTAATGATAAAATAATTTTACACTTTTTAATTACTTTGAACCAACATTCTTATAATAACAAGATGGTTGGGAATTATGATCTTGACAGTGTAGAAGCCCAAAACACAACTGACACGAATGCCATATCGCTGTAGCGTACAGCAGTCGTCGTATTGTAGTCATGCGCATTACTTCTATTAGAGACAACAATACATTATAATGTTGGAATGCCAACAGAGACATCTTCTTATGTTCTGTACTAATTTTGTACTGAACAGTATCTATAAATAAGAGATATATTTCACTACAAATAATTTCTCTAAGAACTGTGCGAACCTAATAAGATTATTTTCTTTTAAATATTTATGTTAGTGCATCAACTTTCAACAGTTATTAGCACTTATACATTTTATTTTAACATTTAAATTTAATAATATATTTTTTTTTTATAAATTCTTATTTTTCTTTTCCGTTGCTCTAGTAACTCTATCTGTTTTCTTATATTTCTTTTTCGTATTTTTCTTGGTGATGTTTCTTTTTCCAATACCATGTTTGAATCCGAGCTATCATCCTCATTACCTGACTCGGTAATTGTAGTTTCAGTTGTCGTGCTCTCATTCTTTTTCCTTGTATTTTCTATTCTTGGGCCTAGTACTTTAAATATATTTTTTTCTTCGCCAATAATATTTACCGCTTCAGCTTCTTTCTTGCATTATTTTTCCCTTTTTCATTAACCCAATTTGGGAAGTCATGTTCGTTGATAACACCTGGTAATCTATTTCCCATTACTTCTATATTGTTTTCTGTTATTGTCTTGTTTCTTGAGAGTTGTCCTTTTTCGAGAGGTTCTATTTTTAAAGTGTGTGGGATAATCCTGTCCCAAATGGTCTAGGCCGTCACATAGTTTGCATGTTTTCCTTTGATTTCTATAGCTTGCCCAGACTTTTCGTCGCATCATACTAATGTACGATGGGATTTCTTTTTAAAATCATTTTTACTGCCAGTATCCCATTATACACCGGAAATGGGATCTCTTTCGCCCAAGTTTCTTTGCTTATGTTAATTATTTTTCCCTAATCTTGGAGTGCATGTTGTGTGGTAATGTCTTCCATTTCATATTCAATAACGCGTAATTTTACTATCGTATACCTGTCAGCTCTTTCCAATATAACTTTGTAAGCCTTGTCATCCGTTCCTATATATTAAATTTCTTCATATTTTTCTAGTAGTTCATTGATTGGTCTGGTTTCTTTTAATTTCACACCATTTTATTTCCTTTGACTTGGATGGCCAACACATCATCTACATTTAGTTCTAACTTATTTCTCAGAAATAGATGCAATTCAGTAATTGTCATCCTATATTCAACATTGACAAATTCCACACTCATAGTATTTTTCCTGTTTTGTTCCATTTTATTGTCTTATTTACTTCACTTTAATTTAAACTATTGAATTTTGTTTGTAAAATAAACAATGAACAATGAGTGCATAGCAGTATGACGCTGCAGTGGAGTAATCACAAAAACATGTTAACCCATCAGTGGTCGAATCGAGACTCCTAATAATAAGATTCTTATTCGATTTTGATACGATTGTGATACGATTCGTTACCGTTCCTACGAATTTTATGCGATTCTTGTCAAAATTGTTTGTAGGGATTTACATTTAGTATATTTCATAAGATCTATGAGGAGTAAATTACCCAAAAAGCATAAAGATACTAAAGTAAATAAATAAATACACCCCAATAATTCAGATTTCATATAAATTACTAAATGTCGTGGTCAGGAACGCGAACATCCTCATAAAGAAGTAACAATTTATTCTCGGTCTGTTAACCACATCTCACCCGAATATACGACGGGCGCTCGCAGCATCCCCCGGGGTACTTCTCGATCGACATCAAGTACGTCATATCCCCGGATTCTGCAGCCTCTGCGGCTACTGCAGACGCAGCCTTCTCGAAAACGCTGCCTCGCAGTCTAGTAGCATGATACCAGCTCGCTACCGAAGTCTGATTCTCTGAAATAAGACGAACATTTAAATGTTAATGTGTTTTGGAATGTAATAATATTTTATCAATGTTCTGGTAGCGATAAATTATGTTTGTACTCCATGGGCGTCCGTTGGTAAAGATAAACAAGGTACTTGTTTGAGATTAAAATTTACAATGAAAAATTAAGTATATGACAAATATTGTCCTGTAAAGAAAATTATAGCAGTGGTGGCTGCTGGCTACGAGAAGTGGTAGTGCACTTTACTAGCTTATAAAAAATTATGGCTTAAACTTGCAATATAGAAATGGTCAATAATCATGTCATATTATTTCAGCAAGCCCTGGTAATCTTCGTTCTCGTGTGTTGCACGATCAATGCCAGATTCTTCATATAGTTTGCACTGAGTATCTTCTGTCTCATGCGCTAGGCGATGTATCGCATATTCCATAGTAGTTATATGGAGCAGCTAAGTGCATTGTAGAGAGTGCACAGAAATATTTCTTCGAGTGAAAATAAGTTTTAATTAATTCGGCATAGAGAATAAGTTGACCCCTTGCAACTTCCTAAATATGATAATTTGTGATTCTTTTTTCCTATCAATTTATATATTTGGTAGTGAGCCCACGAGTGCACTTAGACCCTCAGCTAACGAGGCGACTGCTTGTAAACCTTAGCCCCGAATTTGCCCGAACCGAATGAGAATGGAACTGTGTTGTTAGTGAGAGAACGCACGTGTATACGAGTGAGAGAAAACACACGGCACGAACGAAACTAAACTGGTAGTCGAGCCGTGTATCGTGACTCTATAGAACTTTTAACAATGGCAAAGCAGGGAGTTCTATTGTGACGTATTTGATTGTATGTATGTAGTTAAATACTTTTCAATAGTATTCGTGAACATCTCTTATTTGATGCCATCATCAAAATCATGAAACCAACCATGCTCTGCGACCGAGAAATAGACTCGCAGCAAACGTACTCAAAACCAGTTTGAAATCAGTTTAGTTACGTTCGTGCCGTGTGTCATTCAGTTCGGGCAGATTCGAGGCTAAGTCGCCTTGTGTGCGAAGGCCCTTAAGGTGCAGCCGCCACTAGTTGAAAGTGAACTACGTTAAGTGAGCGACGATTTTGATTTTACTCGTGTTACCTTGTGACTAGAAGATTGCGACTTAACAGTGAAGCATGTAGGACATTGCGAAACAGAGAATTGCGCATTAAAATATGTTTTATTGTACACATGTTTAAATATCCTATTTTACATAGGAGGATCTTTCTGTAGGTTCAGCACAACTGCTCTTGGGAACGCCCTTAATCTTAGATATCTCCTTTCTGCTAATCCTTTTCTTTCTTTGCCTCTCAAGACTGATAAATTGTTTTTAGTCAGTAATTATTTCAGTTCTTTGTTGAGGCGAGGTTGCGATTCGCCCTAAAGCCCCTACCTTGTAGTCTAGACAACTGTCTTAGTATCTCTAACTCTCAACAGGTGTAAAAAGAGAAATACAACAAATATTAATTAGCAACGTCTACTCAGAATTACTCTTAGAAATTACTATATCAATGTAATACCCTTCGTGCTCGTCCTCTACTTAAATAGATCACGTGGTCTACAGGTGAATACATCGACCATAACATGTTATATCAAAATACAAAAGAATCTTTGATAACCAATAAGAACGGCACCTCCACCACGTGACAATGAACTCTAATACTCGTAGAACCGAACAATGTTCGACAGGTGATATACTCGTATTCATACATGGAGTGAAAGGATTGTTACCGTTCTTTCATCGATACAATGTTACCATTGATTTTCTTATTCAACGCAGAGTTTTCCTCTTTTCATTTCTTTAGAGGTTGTGAGTTTAAAAAAATGATCACGTTTTTCCTTGTACCTATATATCATCCGTACCTGTTGTAAATGTAAGTTTTTGTTAAGAATTTCATCTACCACAACTTGAAGTTTGTTTAAGATGGCGGTCATTTAAAATACACTGTTAGGAAAAGTTTTAGTTTCAAAATTCAACTATGATTAACTAGCTACAAGATTGTATAAGTATACATATTATTTTTAAATTCAAAATTCGTATATTGTTTTAATGCAGTTGGCTAGAAATATAATGTTACAATATTATCCAAAGTGTGTACTACTGTTGAAAAATATCTTGAAAAAAAATCCCCAGATTTTTATTTGATATTATTACACTTTTCTATTAAGCTACCAGAGTCGTTAATTTTTTTTTTTAATATTTTTGCCTCTGGTGTCCGCTTATCGTTGAATTTTGATACCCTGTATATCGATAACTCATATGACGAGAATGCAGCTGCAATATCTCTCAGATCAGTGTTACCAACTAAAAAAATCTTCTAAAATTTAATGTTTATTTTGGTAATTTACATACATATTTTAATAATTACATTGTTTAACTTAAATCATACCTGAAATTTAAAGAAACGACATTTGAAGTTTATTATTTACCATAAATTGTCAATTCCTTTTTATCTAATTATAATCATAACCTCACAATGTGCACTTAAGTAATTAACTGACTAAAAACGTGAGTTCTATCGACTCCAAATATCAACCGTGTTATTCCTATAGTGTCATCTATTGCGTTCATGAGTATATATTTTAATTGAACTGTTTTACCGACAGACGAGCTTTGTACTAACTAAAGAAATATTATTTCTTTATATACTCGTATATATATATGTGGAGTCATAACAATAAATCGAGCATACAAAGAAATCATAACTATAACATCCGAGCTAGAAAAGTCGTAAAAGAATGTGATTAATAAGTGTTCATTGTGAACGAAAACCAAGTCAAAGGTTAAAGCAATTAAAATGTGTGAAACTTTAAACCACTGATTGAATACGTGAGGGAATGTGCTTACCGAAATTAACTAAACGCATTCTCAAAAGTAATAAAAATAAACCTATTAAATATAGCTGAAAACTAATGTAGGACTGAGTATATAATAACTAGAATTTAAGATGGTTTGTTCATTCATTGTTCTGTATTTGTAAAGTAAATACCAACGTTTATATTGTAACCTTATTGTATTATTATCATCGTTATTATTTTATTAAATAAATGTATTAAAGAAATTAAGATATTACATAGTTGAAAATTAATTGAATTGACATTTGCCCTAAATTAATTAAGAGTACCTTGATTTTACATTAGAATTGGCGTGATAGGTATTGTTTTCCACATATATATATATATATATGGAAATATAAAAATATATCAACCATCCAACAAAGTAAGCGTTATTAAAACACTTGAGTCAGTAAATAAAGCAGGACGTAAAAGACCGTAATTAGATGTGTATATCGTAAGCGGTTACGTTAAAGAATGTACTTACCAAAATTGCCAGCTACTACGTATAAAGTTAGCCAACTGACTCTTTTAATAAGCGGTCAATCTCAGCATAATTCTAAGAGAATAAGTAGACGCTTACAGTATGAGAGAGACCTTATCCTTCTAAATCCAATTATTAAAACAATAAACAAATAAGTACCTTTAAAAGGAGAGCCATTAATTCAACTATTTCATATTCCAGGTGTCTATGGATCGGCGAGGTATAATAATAACCGCGGTGTTGGTAACACTGGGGGCCATCGCTGTTATAGTTGCTGCTCTATTAGTCTACTATAAGTGTCACAAGAAGAAGAAGAGAGGAAACGACAGTGAGGAAGGTTCAGTAAGGTACGTGATCTATTGTATAATCTTCTTAACGTTATAACTTCTAAGCTCTTTATAGAGTAACTCTTGAAGATCTTGAAGAAGGGAAACAAGCGTACAATAACCTGAACTTGATAAAATGTCCGTTTGTATAATAAAGAATTTATTTGTTCTACTAGAATACGGGTACCACTAAAGAAATATTCGCTCTAAATGTTTTAGCTCTATAACGTTTCCAAAATTTCGATAGAATACTTCTCCTCGTCAGATTGACCAGTATTAGCACCTGAATAGATTCATGTCATGTCATTAGCGCAGTATTATCTCCGATATTGCGAATAAGTAATTGATTTAAACGCTAATGACATTCCAATGCCGCTAATTAATCCCAGTTCACGACGACCCTCGGCGGCTAATGAATAGAGATAATAAAGCGTTTAATATTCAATGTGCACGGGTAATAGGTGCGGTGCGGTGGAATTAGTGGCGCTGAAATTGGTCCCCCCCTTCTCCGTTGAACACAGTTATGGGTGTTTAAGGTTTATTTATAATAACAAAAGTTACCGGTATCAATGTAGAAGTTACCGGTAACAATGTTACCTAATATACGAGGTCTGTTCAAAAAATAAGGTGAATTAAAAAGCAAGTGTTTTGCGTATTCGGCGATTTTCTGCTGTCGAAAAACATGGATCAAAGAGTTTGCATTAAATTTTGTGTGAAAAATAGAATAAAGTGCTCCAAAACACTTGAAATGTTAAAAGTGGCATACGGTGAGTCTACTTTGACCCAAAAGAATGTTTACAAGTGGTACAAGCTTTTCTTTTTTGTTTACCGGAGCTGGTTGAATATGTTGACTTCAGTAGTGCATGATCATTGTTTCTGTATGGCTTTAATCAAGTCAAAAAGAGTACCTCGGAGCGGCAACTTTAACGTGTTTCGGGAACTTAAAGAAGTCACACAGGTTCAAATCTGGTGAACAAGGTGTTTTTGGCATTAAATTTACCGTGAGTTTTTAGAGTTTTAAACAGTATACAACCTATTTTCTGCTTTTTGAGTAATTAAACAACCTGCATATTAGTTCTAATAAAACTTCTAAAAAATACTTTTTTAAATATAATGAAATCTAAAGGAATGCTTTTAAAATATAAAACATATTAAGGGGGGTGGTGGTCTAGAGCTCGGAAATTTAAGGAATTTTGAGGATTGTTTTAACTTTTTAGGCTTATTTACTACATTTATTCTACATACAAATACAAAATCATTTTTGAAATATAAAAAAATTGTTAATTAGTATGAGTACAGTTATGGTCAGAACTAGAGAAAAAAATTGAAAATTGACAAAATGACGCGCTTTTGAAATTGAAATTCTCAAAACTGTGTCTTTTTTACCAGTTATTTAATGAAAAAAATACGAAATTATTAAAATAAAAGTAATATTTATTTACTTATTTGCCTTGACTTTCGTTCGTCATAGCCACCATCAAACATTTTTTATACATCTTTTATAATTTATAAATCAATTTTACATATTTCTAAATATTTAAATAGTTCACTAATTAATTTTGAATCACTTAACAAAAATTTAGTATTAACAGGAAAAGTTTTAATCACATCTAATACATCACTATTCAATTTTGATCTTTCTAAACTATAATTTATGCATTCAAATATAATATGATCCAAAGTTCCTTCTTCACCACATTGACATCTATCGTCAGATTTAAAATTAATTTTGTACAGGTGAGCTGGAATTTTGCAATGATTACTTTTGATTCTGATTATAGTTGATATAATTTTGCGGGACTCTAGCTATTGATGTTGAAATAGTAGTTTTGAGATAAATGAAATGAAAGTTTTAAGTATGGATATTGCTATATGGTATATGATGTATATTACCGGCTGTAGAAACGAAATTATAGTCAATATCCTTACAAACAATTAACAGTATATTCTTAAAAGACTATACTTTCGAAATATAAAAAAAGAAAACGATTTTTAGAAAATTCTAGACCACCTTTCCGTAAGAATAGCTTTCAAAGAATAAAAAGTACCTTTTTCGACTAAAATATTACATGTGTTTTGCGGGCCCATTCTTTAGTGGTTTTCTTTGAATTTCTATTTCAGTATTGCTTTCTCTATAAATAACGTCCATTTAAATCGCGTTTCCTCACGCTAAGTCTATTTCTGTAACATTCCCAGTCAGTCATATCCGTTAAATGTGTTCCCAGTCTATGTGCTAACTGATTTGCAAGTCATGAACCCGTGGATACAAGCCCTTTCCCATTGTTACTGAAGTAAGGGTTAACAGCGTTATCACCCACATAAGATTTCCATTACTTATCTTCTTAAAAAGTTTTAGTTTCACACAAAAGCTAAGAACGTCACATTATCCAGATTATTTGACCCTCTTTCATTCACTTACCGCACAGTATAATAGGTTGGTAGGCCCGCACCGCTTTCAGTACACCTTATTAAATATTTCTACTTTATAAGTTGGTTAGTTAATTATATTGTTTTAGCATCGCCCTTTATTTTAAATCAAGTTAAGAAGAGTTTCACTGCCAAACAGAGAACCCTATGAATATTTTATAAGATAATGAAATAATTTATCATTCTAGGATTAATACTTTAAAACGCAGGTATTTCAAGAGTAGTACTAAATAGATTACCCGCTATTTGTTTATTTATAAATTCATGAGCTTTGATAGATAAGTTGCAGACCGGAAATTGTTTAGATTATCCCTAGAAAAATGATATACGGGCTTTTGGAACATATTAAAATATACAATATTAAAAAATAATTCATTTTAAGGTAAAACGATACTAGGATATTTTTGATACGCGAATTATAGATGGCGATACTATACAGCAGGTTAAATATTATCAAAAAAAACATGTTTTTTATGTTTAAATCGTTTTATGTAAGTAACTATAAACGCATATTAAAATCTAAAGCTGCAATTAGTTTAAAATTTAAATACTTTAATTTATACTTCAATACCTTAATCATTTAAGTTTTGAAAATGAATATTGCTATATTTTCTAGTTATATTCCAATTTTTATATGACTGTAACCTTTATTAAAACTTACGCTTAAAACTTAATTTTTATATGACTTACCAGTCATATAAAAATTGGAATTTTACTAGAAAATATAGCAAAATTCATTTTCAAAACTTATTTTTGCGGTTCCAATTCATTAAAAGTCAGTGGAAGAAAACTTAAAATTTAGATACGTTATTCATCTAGCTAATTGCAGCTTTAGATAGTTACTTATATATTTATAGCGTTTATAGTTACTTACATAAAACGATTTAAACATAAAAAACATGATTTTTTAGATAATATTTAACTTGCTGTATAGTATCGCCATCTATATTTCGCAAATAAAAAATGGCCAAGTATCGTTACACCTTAATTACAGAAAGCTTCAATAAATAAAGTAGGGAATATAACGACGGAGCTTTACAAAGATTGCAATTTGTTAAAAAAATAATTACAGAAGCTTATTCCTTGAGCTTTAAAGTGAGCTTTGGTTTGTTTCTCTACCGTTTTATTGAGATTTAGTGGTTGACTTCTTTTCTTATAAACGAAATGTAAGCTTTCAAGCTCATGATAGTGAAGGTTACTGTAATGACAACGGTTTGAAACTCGACTATTATTATTTAGGATTGAAAGTTTGCTAACATATATAGTAGAAAGCTTTCGAATCGGTTTCAGAAACTACTGTTTGTGGAAAAGCTTATCTAGTGTACCCACAGGGTGCGTTCTACTGAGCGTTCACAACAATCACGCTCACGACCGCAGTTTTTCAAGTTCCATTTCTTGCGAGCGTTGAAAAAATAAGGATTGCGATACTTAATTAAATAGCTCTGTAGCAAAATCTATATCTACAAACAAAATAAATTGTACATAAAAGAAATATATTCTAAATGATAATGAATGTTGTTTATTTATTAAGTTAGGTTATGGTATGAGGAAAAGTGTATAAATGTCAGTTAAATATGAATTAAAATTAATTTTATTAAGTTTATTTAAAATATCACTTTCCGAATCATATAAAGTAATTTTTTCTGTCATCGTCATCTTTGAGTTTTGCGTTATGTTAAAACATTGCACCGAAATGCTCAACAACGACCACTACGACCCAACTTTTCAGATGGGTCGTTGTGAGCTTAGCGTGAGCGAAAATAATGACGTCATTAGTGCCGTTTTTGAATATTTTGAACGTTGTTAACGCTTAGTGGAACGCACCATGTCTTAAGTTTACATTACCGCTACATAGATGGCAATGGTTTTGATCTCAGCTGTACATATTTCTTGCGGTTCCGAACTGAAATATAGAGAGACATCTGTACTTAACTTTGCTGATAGTTGAAGAGAAACTGTGTAAAATATATTATTGATTTTCTCCGATTATTATATTATACATATTATGAACACAACTCACAGGTTGTTCACACACCACTCTTTTGTGTATTGATAACTAGATATAAACAAGCTATCCACTACTTCAATCTACGAATTTAGTTGTAAATGTTTACTAACAAAACTTATATTGCTCAATTATCATTTATAGTTGATGAGATATAAACCATAGAGTTTGTATAGAGACCTTATATCTTAGATCTAACTTATAGATATCTTCACGTTTAAGATTGCAGTACAAAAAAAAAACAATGTTGCTTTTTTAAACAATATAACTTTCCAATAAAAGTTAACATAAGTAACACCGATTTTTCACTATTTATTTTAAAGCTAAAAATATCAGCGTCAGAAAAATGAAATATCGAAAATCATGTTAGCAGGGAAACGGATATTATCTTTCGCTATCTGCCAGAACATTATCATTCATATTGTTTATTGTATTTCAATATAGCTCACTCTAGGTGATAACAATTATATTATTGCTTATCTCATTCTGGCTTTTATCTATATTTTCCGAATTTAATACAAACATCGTTCAATGCAGCTCAAAGTTTCTCACTTCTTGTTCACAATTTGTTTCATGGTGTAATATTTAACAAAAGTATTAACAGTGTAGCTAACTACTAATGTAATAACTACTAATACTAATAACATATATGTGCTTTTTTTGTAACAATTAGGTATCTCGAAAAACTACACTTTTACGTAATTTTAAAACATAAAAGTGTTTAGCGAATAGTTACTCAGTAAACCATAAAATGAAATAGAACTACACTTCTTTAAGAAACAATAGTGAATTCTTTTCAAACTCAACTTCGTAATTTGAATTCATTACGAATTCCGTACGAGGTTTCAGTGTGTTTAATGTATATTTAAGAAACCATGAATATTATTTCAAATAATATGGTTTACTGCTAGTATATATAACTATATATATGTATATATATATATATATATATATATATATATATATATATATATATATATATATATATATAATTCCAGACTAGAACACACATCATCAAGTATGGTGGAACCGGTTGCAGAAAAGAAGAGCAAGCTGAACGGCTTCCTGAGCTTAAAGACGCCCCTTATTTCTACAAAGACTTTGGGGTAAGTGCTTTCAATGTTACTAATACATCCAACCATTAAATGCTTTATTAATATAAATGTGGCCTTGTGCATTAACCTTCATAACTAAAACATGTTATATAGACAACAAATAGCTTATGTAAATTTTATATAAATACTACGTAACGTTTATAAAGAAATCATTTAATTTTAAGCTATTTATGTGGATGTTAATCTTTCTTACTAATTAAGATATTCATTAAAATATATTCCATGTTTAATGTCATTTATTGTATAACGCATGTAATACGTACACAATATTCGTTGTCACTTGATCTCTCTGTACTTCATAAGGCCAACTATATCCTGCGATAATCGTGTCTCATGGTACTGCCAGTTTATTTTCTACGCCTGCGCACAAGTCAAATACTGTAACACAACCTGTGGTCGAACTGATAGAACTATTCTGATAATATTTAAGGCGGTAAAATTTAAATTAAAAACATAATTCTTAGCCCGGTCAAAATAAACATTTGAATTAGTTATATTTTGCATAGAGCTGAAAGTTGGTACAGACCTTGGGTACAGTATTACAAATAAAATACTAAAAGTCCTCACCGATCGCACAACTGCATAAATAGTTTTCTAGGTAAAAAATCAATAAAATGGTTTTTCCAATTTTTACGGTAAACGGTAAGTTTTTTCATAAAAATAAAAGAAACAAAAGTCGTAGATCATAAAATTATCTACAAAAACTGTTCTTATACTTTTTTTCTAAGAATCACAATTCCTGAGATATTCCGATTCTATTCTAAAAGTTGAAGAAGTCGTATTCTACATAATATGCACAGAGTTAGTGTATATTTTAACAGTTTATCATTCATTGTTTTAGTTAATATTTACATTTGTCTCAATTCTGGAACACTGCTCTTAGGGGTCATCTATAAATTACGTCACATTAATTTCAAACAATTTTTGAACCCTCCCCTCCATACCCATTGACACACTTTGTCACACATTGCGCATCACGTCAACCCTGTTGTGAGGTTACACATTTGAATAAAAATAATTTCTTTTTAACCTAAATTTAGATTAGATGTGACATCACAAATCCAATGACTCTTCCATCTTAGGAGAAATATCTCCTCCCTTATTTATGTGTGACGTAATTAATTGATGGCCCTATACAAAATGTAGTGTATTCTACACTTCTACGTATTCAAGGAAACGTAAATATTTTGTCCCTAATCCCGGTTCTATTATTTAAAGTAATAGTTTCGAAATCTTCCCGGAGATTGAAGTTAGAGGTCACTACCTTCTTTGACCTTTGTCTGTGACTGTCATTTACCCTTTACGATCGTTTTGCTCCGAACTGTCGTGACATTGTAAACATTACTATAGAAAATACAGCAGGATGTTATATTTATAACAATTAGTTTCGGTATGAATTAGTAAATCACTGGTAAAGGTCAAATAGACTTCATAAAGTCAGTTTATAATTATTTCCAATCAGTGGTGTTGGTGCAGTGAATGGGATCATAAATAATTTAGTGTATTTTTCATTAGCGGAAGAATTAATTTCTATAAACTTTTTACAACTACATCGTAGCTCCCTCTTCTAATGAGTCTATTTCTGTACTCTTTGTACCGATAAACGCTCAAGCATGTTGGCCGAGCCAGTTACCAACCCAACATGTTCGAGTCTAACAAGCTTTGTTGTGATATTCTTTATTCTACGTGGAACAATTACGCAGCTTTAACAGTGAAATATCTCATTACCTAAACATATTAACATAGTATATACATTACAAACCCTTACAGGAAGCCTGTAACGACCGTTACAACACGAAAACCTCGGTCGTTACGAAACCGTTGGGAAGGTATTGCGATTATTGCTCTCACATGGGCAGTAATGAGACGGTGTTATCACTGGAGAAAGAGTTATCCTGGAAATTAATTACAAATTTAAATTTAGTAATGATAAAAACCTCATTCACATTCACTGTTTTGATATTTAATTTACTGTTTTTATTTAATATTGTAATCTAGATTTCAGGTTCTCGTTTAAGCATTCCTTTTCACATTTGTGTTTTAATTTAAGTTTAGTTAATTTAGTTAGTGCGTATGCATCGTTAGTAATATAAATTTTGACAGTTCGACAAAATTGTATGTGAAATAATTAAAATTGCTAAAATTGTTTTTGCTTCTATATTTTTCAAAAACTGACATTAAACTTCTTTTAAAAGTAAATCCTACTGCATTTTGACAGATTGTCACATTTTGGAGGTTATAATATAACATTGTTTTTCTAAATTTAATATTTTTAATTTCTATTTTTAGGTTCTAAATAAGCTAAGAAACTTAAAAACTAAATTATATTAAAAATGGTACTGTGAATGACTACGCGTATTGTCATATGCTAAACAATTTAAATTAAATACAAAATAAAATTAAATTAAAGCAGTGAGTTGGAATGCTACTTAATACTTGTTTTGCTTTTAAACTTTAAGAACGTTTTTCGATAGGTGAACTAACTTTTCACTATCAATCGAGTCTTTGTGTTTCAGACTTTATACCAAATGTTTCTTTAGTGAAATGTATTGGTAACTAAATTTAAAAGAAGATATGGATAATCTAGATCACTTTATTCACTTCATCACTTCATTTTGAGTTGGTCGTAAATGAGACGATCTCCTTAAAGAGACATGTTTTTTATATGAGAGCAAAATGAGCTCGAAGAACGTCCTTTAGAGAAAAGTTATAAAAGAGAAAGCTATTTAGCGACTGTACCGTTCGCCGCCCCATTAAAAATATTTATTCTTATCTATTTCGTAAAATAAATTCATAATCTCATATTGTTAACAATAGTTAGAAATATTTTCAAGTTGATTGTACCTTGTTTTGGAATCAATACAAAAGCTCGTAGGTAGTGTCATCTACTCGAAATAACCTTGAACTACAGTTTACATATTCACGAACAGATGGCAGCATCTGTTACTTTATGAGCTTTCACAGAACCTACCCTAAAATTCTAAATCAATTTAACGGAATGATGCAATAAACGAAAGTTGAATTTATTAAATTTCAAATTCATTTATTTTATGTTATCGAATAATTTTAAGTTTTATTTTTACAAGAAATTTTTTTTATTTTATTTACTTCAATTATTTTGTGAGTAAGATTTTTATAAATTAAATAAGCTACTTAATTCAAGCTTTTCCTTTCAAATTATATACATAAGAGAGAAAGAGGGACAAACAGAAGCTTTTAAAAAAGCAAGGATATACTTTTCTTTAAAAGGTTATCCTAAATAATTAATATAGAGCTTTTGGGGTGAAGTTAATTATACCCTATTAAAAAAATATTACTGTATTAAGCACGGTCTAATATACAGGTTTGAATCCTTTGCATTATAAGAAGTAATAATATACTTAATTTAAGTTTTTCATTTGTTAACTTTTAATAATTATTTACAAGCTATTTTTAAGTTCGATTTCAAAACGAGCTTTTTTCAGTATAAGCTTTTATGTTGATATCTACAGGGTCGAGTGTGTTAGCTACATATAGTGTCGTAAACTTCACTAACAGACTGTTCAAATATGTTGGGTTGTTAAGTAGCTCGCCCAACAAGCTCGATCATTTATGTGTGCGCTCTGCTTGACGGTCACTGCCAACACGAACCGAGCTCCAACAAACACATACATATATTGCAAATAGTGAAAGGAGGACACTTTAGGACATAAGAAGAAAATAATATAGCCACAAGCATATTGGAAAGAACTGTGATATGAAAAACCTTAAAGAAATTAATTCCCGTGGATGAAAAATAGGCTTAAGCTAAAATGGATTCCCTATTTTCACTAGTAACAATTAAGCCCCATTCCAACTCACTGTTTTTAGTTTTAATTTATGGTTTTAACCTTAAATGTAATTTTGAACTTAAGAAATTATACATATTAGTAATATACATTATTTTGTAATAATTACAAAATAATGTATATTACTGACGCATGACGTATCATTTTTTAGGTTCAAATTACCTTTAAGGTTAAAACCTTAAATTAACACTAAAACTCAAACAACCATTTTGTTTAAAAACATTAAAACAAAATATTATTATATTATTCTTTCACACAAATATAAAAATATATTTCAATATTTTTTTATTGCGATATTTGATTTTTAACTAATGTTAACCATGTATGCATGAGGGAGGGCCGGCGGGGCTACTGTCCCGGGGCCTCCACAGAAGAGGGGCCCCACAATAGAGATAAAAACAAACAAAAATTGAAAAACTTGACGGTTTCTTTTATTCGCAAAATAATTAGGGGCCTCCACTCCTTCGTTGCCCCTGAGCCACAACACCTTCAAATCTAGCCCTGCTTGTATGGTCCGCTCGTGTACAGAAACTGCAATATTTTTCAGTGTGAATGGGCTTGTGTCCTCATTTTTTAGTAGTCAATTTTTCAATTGTTCCTTGAAATAGATGTAAATAATATTTGATATGTTGATATATAAATACATATAGCAGAGATATATGAGCTGTAAGGTTGGTAACCTGTAAACCTGTCAGAGTTCTGTCCTAAATATGCTATTTATTTTACGCTGTGTTGTATAAAAGAGATAGCAACTAGCAGCTGTGATGTCACATGCAGTTGGTATGTTGTCCAACGTTGAATCGCTTTAATAATGAATGAGAAAAAATGACTTTTTTAATTGTTAATATCTCCTGAAATATGAGGAGCTATTAAAAAGTAATTGGACATTTGAGGTTCTACTAACCGTCTTTATCAATATATAGTACAGTTTTATAGAAATTAAGACATAACACAAGCCCATTGCGTGTTTTAGCAATCAGTTGCATCTGCATTAAAATCTGGCAACACCAAGCAATACATTAGATCTAGACGCGACATTATGGATGTTCTATCTAATGTAATCAGGCAAAAGAATTCTTAAAACTTTTTTAGAAATCGCTTTAAATTTAAGTAATTGAAGTTGATTAAAAAACGTGTGATGAAATTCTGTGGAAAAGTGTTTCGAGGCAAACAGTGTGTCAATGACACTACGAGAAAAACATCAATCGAGGCGTCGCGACGTAGTAGACGGAAAAAAGACAAATTCAGTTATTATCAAGACGCAAAAAACTTAATTCAATTGGGCTTAGAAACGTCCATTAAATTAGATGGTATGGTTATTTGGAAGTAATAGATTTTTCTTATTTTAAGTGGTTCTCTTTTTGGTTGAATCCTCGACAAAAAATTAGAGATGTTGTTTTAAAAATGTAATGGTTATTTGTTCTATTTGTGTCATACGATAAGAAAAAATTAAACGTGAAGATGAATTTTAAATTGACGCATTTCAGCGTCATAGAATTAATCGTGTGGGGAAGATGTAGTAAAGCAACATTTGCGTCACGGCGATGATTTCTTGGCTACGTTGCTACAGATTTGATTTCTTCTGCGACTGTGTTAATCTTCAGGTCTCTATGTATGTCGTCATTGCGTATATACCACGGTGCATTAACTATTCCTCGCAGAATTTTATTTTGGGACGTTTGTATTTCTTTAATGTTCTGAACAGATCTGATGAACTGACTTTAGCATAAAGTATAAAATGAGTATTTTTATGTATATAACGATGACACCAATACTCTATTATCAATGCTCTTCTTCTACGATACTGATAATAGTTAATAATGTCTTTTTCGTATGAACTACTACATGGCATCATACTATCTATCTCTATCTCACACATTATTGCATCTATCTATCTCTCTCTAACTTAACAATAAAATCCATGTCGTACAGGTATAAATACATTTCTTAATATGTTTTTGTCCATCTCACACAATAAGAAAACAGCTCAGACTTAAAATAAAACGAGAATCATGATTTAATTTAGGATCAAGCGAGGGTCATATAATAATGTTTAGTATGAGACGAGGTTTACTTTACTGTTTTCAGAACGAAAAGAGGGGCAAAGATCCATTTTAGGATCAGGATAGGTCTAAAATTTCGACCCGGGAAAGTACCCCGCTCGTGTGTGAATTGGTACGTTTGCGATTACAATCACAAATCTGTCGACTTGTGTGTGGACGGCCTTAGTCTAGGCACAAACAAAAAGCAAGATAGTCTTAAACTACATTGGTTTAAATATAATTAGATAGTATACAATTGAGGCATATTTAAATATAGCGAACTATAACAGTATATTTATATTCTGAAGAAGAGAAGAGTCTTGTCACTGAGAGTGTGCACCTACACTAATCAAAAAATTCGTTGGCTATTAAATTTAAAGTAAATACTTAAAGTAATAATGATTTTGCAAGCTGTAGCTTAATTTTATTACAATAAAACCTTTTAAAGCATAAAGTGTAGTTAGAAAAGGACAAGAAAAAATACTTGTATATGTATTATCATCATATTTAAGTATTCCACGAGTATTCGGAGTCTCTTTATCTTGCTATTAACATAAGTATATATTAAAATTCAAAATACGAAGTTCCGTAAATGCAAAATGTTTAATTAAAATGAGAATGACGCGGACTGTACACGGCCTCGGTCGTTCGGTACGGTACTTGGTCCTGTGTACTCCGTGGTACACATAGAGGCAACTTGTTTTATTTAGATGTGTTTAGTTAGTGGTGAACACAAGGAGATGAATATGATGAAGAATTGAACATTACTTATGTATGTTAATAACTACTCATTTTTAAATTAACATCATGTATATTTTATTGTGTTATAATCCAGTTTTATCGATGTTATAAGTCTTTGTTTAATAATGAAACATACGCGTTTACTCTAGCTCAGAAAAATGCCTCCTCCTGTTTACAACAATATTCACAAAGAATACAATACTACATAAATACACAAATAGTGCGTTCCAATAATCGTTCACAACGTCCAAAATATTCGTAAACGTCACTAATGACGTCATTAATTTCGCTCACGCCAAGCTCACAACGACCCATCTGAAGAGTTGGGTCGTAGTGATCGTTGTTGACCATTTCGGCGCAATGTTTAAACATAATGCAAAACTTAAAGATGACGATGACAGAAAGAATTACTTTATATGATTCCAAAAGAGATATTTTATTTTATTTTTATAATTATGTTAAATAAGCTTAATAAAATTAATTTTAATTCATGTTTAACTGCCATTTATACAATTTTCCTCATACCATAACCTAACTTAATAAATAAACAATGTTCATTATCATTTAGAATATATTTCTTTTATGAAAAACTTATTTTGTGTGTAGATATAGCTTTTGCTACAGAGCTATTTAATCAACTATCGCAATCCTTATTTTTTCAACGCTCAAAACCATTCGCTCCATAATCCATTCTACTTGAGTGTATACTTGCAACGCTCGCAAGCAAGTGTAACGGGAAAAACTACGGTCGTGAGCGTGATTGTTGTCAGCGCTTAGTGAAACGCACGCAAAATGATATAAACTGGAATTAGAATCAACTAATAAAACTTAACAATAAAATTATCCACACAGTAAAATGATCATCAACGCGACTACGACCATTTAACATTCTATAAAAAACTCTATATAAAAATTGTTGTTTTGTTTTTGTATTCAATTGAAAAATCTGCATTTGTATTTGCTTCTATCCAGTTAGTAATACTGCGCTATTCACGCTTGATTGTCACGCATGCCACGTGATATATTTATATCACTGTCTATCTTAAATGATACATATAACTTTACTCCGTTGAAAATTCATTATATTGTAGTCAGTCTTAGTCTAGCTATCGTTCGCTAGCCACAATCTGGCTATTGTTTAGAACGTTACAATTAAACCATTGTTTAGTTAACATCTAAAGTTACAATCAGGCCAACGTTTAATTAGCAGCTATTCATCTATAGCTGAGTACTCAACTCAAGCATTGCAAGTATTTCGTTGTACAGTGCAACCATATGCAATAAGGCAATCTAAGCAATTACGCATTGGGCGGCATGAAGAATTTCGAAAAAGCTTACATTTCACAAGCACCCCACAGCCAATAAGCACAATTTGTTCCAAACCAAACCTACTTGTATTTAAATCCACTACAATGCTGTAATACTAGGTACAGAAACAAATTACATTCAACCAGTTATCTTTACGTAAAAATAACGTGATATGTATAGAACTACATTTTAGCTGCGCACAAAAATCAATAATTTTTTGTTTCATATCGAACATTATTTTTACATTAATATTTTTTGGCTTTGAAATGTTATCAAGTGTCATAAAAACGTCATTGAGGGGTTGTAAATAATGTTTTCATGATTATTTGCTTTGTGCTCTTGTTACCCACTCCTCCCACCAATATACAGCACCCCTCACACCATTCAACTCTAGATAACTCGTTGTTTTCATTTAGCAATAACACTATCTCTGGCTGCGAGAAAAATCAACACATTTTTTTATTCGTTTGAATTTCTTTGAATCAAACTAGTCCTATATTAAAATGTTCCAGGTGTATGTTTATATTCTTATATGTTTGTTTTCTTATATTTTTATATGTTTACACGATTCGTATGGTGGCTCGAAAACGACTCGTCATTGTTTCTGAAAATTTCCTATATCGTAGAGAAAAAAATTCTAAGAATTTTGGCGTTCCCTGAATTTCCTGGAAACCCGTAATTTTGGAAAAATAAGAAAAAAAATAATTACTTTTTCCTGTATAATTTTTAATTCGTAAAAGATTGAAAGTTGAAATCTTGCATGTGTATTACGGGGTTTAATGCTGATATTTTTCAAAAACTAGAAATTTAAAAATGCAAATTGAGGATGAGGGGTTGAAGAAATTTAGGGGCTCGGTAGGGAACTTTAGAGAAAGTTCATATTCTGGATTGTAGCATAATTAAGTATATTAATAATAAAGGAAAATTTCAAAATTACTTTACTTGAGGACCGAGAGTAAAAATTGTACCAGAAAGTTGAAATTTTGTATATAGGCTAACCTTGGTAACTTATTTACAAATCGAAAAAAAAACGCATAAATTGAAAATATTTTTTATTTTGTTGAAAAAAATATATTTTTTAAATTAGTTAATATGAAAAGTTATTTGTTTTTGTATGTAAAATTTATATAGAACGAATTAAATATTTCAATTAAAAAATAGAATTAAAATTTGACATGAAATTAAAGCCACACAAAAGACAGACGTCGCTTGCGACGAGGTAAAAGCTAGTAATTGATAAACATAACTACCAAATTTAACTAAAATAAATTAACTTTAGGCCTTTAGATAGGAATATGACCTTGTTATTAGCCGCGTCTGGGCTGCATTGGATTAGATTACTACCGTCTCCAGCAGCTGATATCACTTCTGTATGGGTTCATTGGCTCTCTGCAAGAACATAGTGAGACGTTTAAGAAAACATTGCCCTCTGTACCCTCCTGGTCACCACCACACTGAACTGCAACTCGAGTGCAGTGGATTTATTCTCAATTGACTCATATTTATTTTTATTAGTACGTTTACTGAACAAGCACTTTATGTGTAAAACAACAAGAAGAAATATTATTCTTGAATTATTACTTTAAAGATTGTAAATTGCTTGAAAAATACAATTACTGCTGCTGACGCCTAATAAATGTAAAATATTGGTATTGGTTTCTTAGTTTCGGTAGCTGTAGAACGTGCTGCTTTCTCCTTCTTCTTATATTAATTTTATAGGTAGAGAAAAAGTAGTTTAACCAAGCGTGTTTTGGAAACGGTTAATGTGGTTTTAACGAATATAACAAAGATAAATCACTATAAGATAGGTTAACCATTTAACGCCCACCTAAGGGTTTACTTAAGTTTGGAGAACGTAATTAATTAAAAAAATAACTTTATTATTTTAAATGCAAGTTTATTTTATTGATTATAATGATATAATTTTTGGTTGTAACTGAGTAGTGAGTAACGTAGTCAGAGCTCTCCGTTTGATAGTGTCATACAGTACTTATACTGTATTTCTTATCTTTTTGCAAAGATGGCAGTTCTTATACGGGTCTGTATCTTCGTTGTTGTCAAGCTTTAATCTTATATAGAGTTTGCAAAAGATTGTTGTATTATTTGCTGATTCTATTTGTTTATTTATAGCATTGTATTTCATATAGCTGTATATTCAAAGTTAACCTGCGCGTGTTTTTGAAAATCAAATTCATTTCTTTCCAATTGGTCGTCTTCTTTGTTTTAGTATATGTGTGTGTGTGTCTTTAATTTATTTCCCCATTTATTTCATATCAAACTCATTTAAACAAGCAAGCGTGTCTTGTGTCACCTATCCTAAGTAAGACACAATATTATACTTCATGTACTCACCACTCACTTCAACCGGCAGATCTTCTTCGTGAATTGGTGAATCAACTTTTCCTTTTTTATTACGTCTCTACTAAAGAGATATCAATTAATGTTAAAAATAAGTTTATACCAGTTTGAAAATGTTCAAAATAATTCTTTAACGAATGAATATTCAAATTAGTACGGATGTTTAAACACTGATATTTCGTTTCCATGAAAAACATTTTGAAAATATTGAAGATAGGAAACGAACAAAGGAGAATTTCTTGATGGGGAAATATAATGTCAAAAATCATGACTTGACAAAATGGATGAACGAATATTGAAGTGGAAAATGTTATACATAAGGGTGTTGAATGAAGATTGAAAAAGAAAAGTCTTCTTATAATGGAGTCAACGTGTTATATGGAAAACGTGAAAATAATGTGAAATGATTGTACAATGAAATCACCTTTTTAAGTTACCTGAGATGATTTCACGCTAAACGAGAACTTTATACACTAGACCTGTATAATACAAAACATGAATGTTACGTTACATTTATGTAATATTTTAGTTAAGTAAAACCCAGTACTCTATAATCTGAAAGGGACTTATTTTATAGCTATTCTAAAAGCTTTCTTAATCCTTATGAAGGACTCTTTGTAAATTTAATCTTTAATCTATAAGGTATAATAATATAAGGTAAAATCGTTTACTTTTTGTTATGTTAGACAAACCTTATAAACACGTAGCTGTGTTCAGCAGAGACATTAGGTGCGTTCCACTAAACGTTCACAACGTCCAAAAACGTCACTAATGACGTCATTAATTTCGCTCACGCCAAGCTCACAATGACTCATCTGAAGAGTTGCGTCGTAGTGATCGTTGTTGAGCATTTCGGCGCAATGTTTAAACATAACGCAAAACTTAAAGATGACGATGACAGAAAAAATTACTTTATATGATTCGAAAAGGGATATTTTATTGGATTTTATTTTATTAAATAATTATGTTAAATAAACTTAATAAAATTAATTTTAATTCATATTTAACTGCCATTTATACACTTTTCCTCATACCATAACCTAACTTAATAAATAAACAATGTTCATTATCGTTTAGAATATATTTCTTTTATGAAAAATTTATTTTGTTTGCAGATATGGCTTTTGCTACAGACCTATTTAATCAACTATCGCAATCCTTATTTTTTCAACGCTGAAAACCATTCAAAACGCTCCATCATTCATGCTTGCAACGCTCACAAGCAAGTGGAATGGAAGAAACTACGGTCCTAAGCGTGATTGTTGTGAACCCACTCATTATATACGATAAATTTATCATCCCCCTTCTTTATTCTCCACCTAACAATCTAATGATACTCAATGACCTTAGCACTGGTCCTGGAATCGAATCCGCATTAATTATCAAATTATTTTTAATTTTATTGCTCAGTTAATATTATATCTCACCCAGTACATTATATAACGTCTGATGCGCACCAGTCAAGGGCATAGAGGGGAAAGGGGTAAGGGACGGTTAACACGTCCTAAAAAAGAGGGGTCTTCGTCATCTACGCAGGCCATAAATAAACTTGAAACTTTTCTTCACATATAATAGCTTAAAATATACTGTAATAACGATGCTAAAAGAACTTGATTGCTAGACCGCATCCGGTACAGTCCAGCTTCTCCAAGATGTCTTCATCTTTATATATTCCAAGAACAAAATACGACACCATCATCAAAAATATAAATAAAATATTTTATCTATCATATATTTATATATAGAGTAGGAAATATATTCTTTTATTATAAAAGTTCAATGACAAAAGGAAATAGCTGCCTTTAGGAAAAATAAAATGTATAAAAAAAAGTTTTAATAGTATTTGAAAAGTGCATTATCGGATCTTACGAAGCGCATTCATGTTTTCCAGTGTTTGGAGCATGGTGTCAAAACCATCTGCTTTATTGTCGAATGTTTCACTTGCCGGAATCCTGACGGAAGGTGTGATAGATACATACCTTGCCTGTATAAACTGTGACATGGATTATATGTCCATGGCTTCTCACAGACCTTTCAAGAAAATATAGAAGTCATCTTTACCATATTAATAAGGATTTAAATGACGGCACAGTGGGCGCGAGCATTGATGCTTGACGTTAGACTGCAGAGTCTAAAGTCACCCGTCAGGTTGCACCCGTGTTCAGATTGTGATTGTGATAGTATGCGAATGAGGGTAATTTCCGTTGACATTGCACTCCTCGTGCCATGGGCGAACAGTGTTTGGTTCACTCTCATACTTACCCACTCCCCCCCCCCCCTCCCAGGACGCACATACTTCATTGATATTCATATTAGTTTTGGATGTACCTCCCCATCCTACATACCTAAGTTCCGCCTTTCTCGTGTACATGCAGATGCAATTTCTGCACAACATTTCGCGAGTTTATGGCTAATATAGGCTAGCATCGTAAAAGGATTTAAGAGTAGAGGAAAATCAAATTTAGATTTACTGCACACAGTGTAGTGTATAACTCGTACTCGTTTAAGGCTGCTGTGTCTTCGGGTTCCATCCCCGGAACCGAAATTCTATTTTGTGGGTTTAGTTATACAAAAGAAAAAGAAAAAGAATAAACAATTATGCACTAAAAGACTTAATTAACAGTAACAATTGGAAGGCATGGAAAATAGTGTAGAATATAGTTCTCTTTTAACAAAAGAAATTGTACCTAGGATAGACAGAGTATGCATGTTTAGGAAAGAAGCGGGGAATCCAATAAAAAGAGACATCCTAGAACCGATTCCTATGTCAGATAGTATAGTGCAGTTGTAGAAATAAAACTAAAATGAACCCATATAAGGAAAAATAAAAACGAGAAACAAGAAAAAAGAATATTGAAGTTATTGAAGATAGTTATTGTAAAATGGAATGTAAAATTGAAATTATAATATACAATAGTTATTAAAGATGTGATTGTAAATTATGTAATGCAAAATGTATACACCTATATTATTTAAAGTGTTAATAATTATTGAAAGATGACGCACTTGTTAGCGAATCTAGTCTAGACACCATCGCCGACCTAATCCTAAGGCTAGTTTTAGGTAAAGTTTTCTTGGAAAACTTTCCTGCTACTTTCAGTGAGCATCCGAGAAAACTCGAGAACTATCGAACGATGGCTTGTTTAGCATAAAATTGGGAAAGCAACAGGAAAAACAATTTTGTGATCGCAGCAATCATAGCGTTTTTAAGTAATAATTTCAATATTCGATGGTCTTTTAATGTTCAATGGTTCTTAGTATCATATTATGTTTCGTTTTATATTTAATATCTTATCATAATATTGTTCAAGTAAGGTCGAATGGCTAATATTAGATAAATGTGCATTGGAACTCATAATTTGTCTGAGGTGTTTTAGTTATATTTTATTGCTTTGTCAATATTTACCCTTGCTATCATCACACTAAAATAAATATATTTTTTAAAGGATTTAAATATAAAAAATAACTTGCAAATTTCTTATTTGTTGAGCTAAAATTTCCACTTGAAAATAAGTTTAAAAAATATTACAACACAATTGGATTCGCTGATAGTTCCGTCGTCCATCCAAAATAGTTTCTCCTGGAAAGTAGCGGAGTGGCCAGGGATAATTTCCACAAGTCATAAATTAAAGAGTTTCAAACCTTACTTTTAAACCACCTTTTAAGATGTGTGAAACAGAAAGGATATGTAGCACAAATATAGCAAGATATAAATATTTGCTATTCCACAAATATTATTTTCCACTGTTGATCAAGAATTACGTATTCTATCCCTCTGTATTTTATCATTCTTACTTTCCATCTCTTTCTGTTGCATATATTTTCTCTATCTACTCATTCTCTTGCTCTGTCCTTTACATGTAACAAATGGCGCTAATTACAAGCACGTTCTTAAACAGAAACAGTTTTTAATTTGATAATATTTTATAAATATTATTTACATTATTCTGGTACCCTTAAATAATGTGCTTTTTTACATCGAGCTTTTTCCTTCGTTCCGTGAGATGGTCATGGCAGAGCTTATCTTTGTTTAAAGTTCTGTATTTGTTCTATGTTGTTTTTTTTGTTGTTGCTGCTAAAGTACCAACAACATTGAAACTGAGATTGCAATCTTTACCAACAGTCCACAAAAGGGGTTCAATGTAACGTGATTCACTCTTCCCCACAGTCCCCGCGCGTCACAACCCCACACCATGTACTTTTTCTAGACAACGCAAAATTTATATTTGTATTATTTTGTATTATTTATTCTATAAATAAGGGTTTATTCGAAATCACTAAAATGTTGTCTTTATTTATGTTAAGGCAGCTCCGCGTGAAACCACTTTTCGATAGATTAAAAAGAAAATTGTTTATAGGCAATGAATAACATTTACTAAATCCCGAAATTTCAGACTTTTTGATCGTTTAGAATCTGAGATAATTATTAACAAAGGTAGCAATTTTCGGACTCACCTCTCAATTGAAGTATGTAAAACTTCCTGTTCGCCCAACTATTTTCTGTTATACAAAAAAAATTCTTGATAGAATTTTGAAAACATTTAGGAGAGTAACGAAAAATGTATTTTATAAAAATTACTCACTCGTACACATTCGTTCTCTCACTAACAACACAGTTCCATTCTCATTAGGTTCGGGCAGATTCGGGGCTAAGGTTTGCAACTAGTCGCCTCGTGTGCGGTGGGCCTAAGCCAGTTTGGAACATATCGTGGAAGGTTAGCGATTTCTTTGAGCAGTTTATTTTGGAAACGTTGAAGAATTTCTATGCTGGAAGTGCTTACCCCATAGATTTATGCTATCGATTTCCTACATACGCGAATGCGAATATCGGCTTTTTAAATATGGCCAATTCTTGGCATATGCCATCACAACTTTTATTCCCGAAGTTTAATATTCCTTTCCTCCAATTTAATTACTAAATGCTTTACTTAGTAATATAATATAAATCCTATCATTTGTGTTCTCAGTAAAGATATCATTTAAAGTAGTTTAGTGTAATTAAAAATTTGGTAATTTACTTAGCTCCATTGTGTGAATAAAAAATTTTTATATCGATTATTATATCATTATTATTTTATATTGCAAGTTCAAGTAGAAATAAAAATAAAAATATTTTAAACCGAATTATTTTATAAATTATTTTCACTTTTCGTTGCCAAATACATCCGCAAAAAAATTTACATAATCTGTTGCGAATGCGAATAATTAAAAAGATGCCAATATTCGTTACATAAAAGTAGTTTGCTATAGGTGGATAGCTATTCGAGATACAATATTTTAAATAACATTTTTCAATAATTAATTTAACCTTTGCATGAAATCTGAGAAAATAATTTTAATTGTTACATTTATACTACGCGTATAAATCTTTCAAGAATCAATTTCGAATACAATGTATTTTTTCATTACAACTGCTTCAGTTTTAAGTCACATTCCACAATAATTCATAAAAGCTTTAATAATCTTCACTAATGACGCTTCTTTCATATCGTCACGCATTGTTTGTAATAAACTTTTGAAGCTTTAAAGCACAGAATTTTATAAACTCTTAAGCTTAACTTGGATTAATGATTATTATTCCGAAGAGTTTTAAAATTTAGAATTTTATCGAACAGTTGACGAATTTTATACGTGTTACAACATTCGGTATCATAAACTTATTGGTATTGATGTAGCCCACATATATGAAGTGTCGACACCACAAAAACTGCCAACATAGTAGGTGATAGAACTCAGCTTCGTAAATAAGCCGACGTTAAATAAATTTATTAAAAACAAAATAATGAATAGAGTAACTGCTCCTCTTCCTGTGCCCATCGACTCATCCCTCAATTTTAATTGATCCTAGATTCTGTTCAGTTGGTTAATAGGTCCTGAGGTACTTCCTTTTTTAGTCTGCGTACTACCGAATTATTGGACATTATACAGCTGGCCAAATTAATTGGATATTCAAGTATTCTCTCTTTGTATGCTTTGATTCTAAGCACTTTTTTTATAATAGCTGTGGGTATATCAGATCCCGATGTATTATGTTATTAGGTTCAAACCATGGTGCATTTGTGACAATCCTTTGCATTTAAGATTGGAATCTTTGGATTATTTCAATATTAGAGATAGATGCAGTACCCCATAGTTGTATACCATATGACCATACCGGTTTAAGTATGGATTTGTAAAGCAGGAGGTTGTTTTCAGTGCTCAGTTGTGATTTACATCCTATCGGCCAATGCATCTTCCGTTGTTATAGGCCTAGTTGTTTTCTCTTTGTGAATATATGCTTCTTCCAAGAAAGAAGATATGGTATAAATTTTATTAAAATCGATTGAGTTGTCGAAATATCGTGGAAGTTAATCCGCAAAAAAGCAGTTTTGAGAAAAACGCGAAAGAAAAAGAGCTCACTTCAAATTACTATAACTTAGTTATTACTTAGAATATTAAGATGGGTAAACTCTCCAAATATTCTTAAAAGTATAATTTATAAGCTAAAAATTCTAAAGGGTGATCTAACCCTAGGGTGGTAAAATATATTTCTATTTACACTCTTTTTAAAATATAATTCTTTCTGACTAACCTCCAGAAATATTTTTATCTTTTTCTATTGTTCGCAAATTGTTCACATATGGTTGCTTTAATAAGAAATCGAGAGTCAATGTGTGCTACTATTGGCAAGTGGTCAGGATTCAAATAGTGAAGGTCAAATAACCACAAGGGTACAACGCACACACACACACTGGTCGTCGTTATTGTATCGCTTATATGTTTATTTTTTTATCTACGGATCAACTGAATATAACAAGTCTGGACCATTGTACGCGACTTGGCGATAAATTTACTAAAAGGAATCATCCGATATAAAGCGTAGAGGCAACGTAGTACCACGCTACGAGTACATGTCTACAGGTCTACGGGTTATGACGTTGGAGCTACGTTATTTTGACTTTTGAAAGCGAATGTAAAGGAAAGTAGAGATGATTTCATTCTTAAATTAGTGAAAGGTTATATATGAATGCCATGTTGTTAAATTTGAATATAACACTTCCTTTTTTATTTTTTTATTAACTATAATACTAAAACTAAGCATAGATATACTTATCTAGTGGCTTACATTTCTATAATTACACGGTGTGGTAGATATTGTTCCAAGGAACAATTCTACATGATTAGGTTACTAGGTCCGAGGGTTTAGTCCTGCAAAGTCTTCGAACATCATTACTATCAAGGAACATTTGCGTCACGGCGATGTTTTCGTGGTTACGAAGTCTTAATTCGTGCTTCGCTGTTATAGATTTGATTTCTTCTCCGACTGTGTTAATCTTCAGGTCTCTATGTGTGTCGTCATAACACAGTGCATTAACTATTCCTCGCAGAACTTTATTTTGGAACGTTCGTATTTCTTTAATGTTGGATTTCTTGGTACAACCCCAGAGTTGTACTCCAAACGTTCACACTAGCTTGTTTTCAATGTTTAGTTCAGACCATCGTCCAATTGGCCAATACATATTCCTGTATTTTAAGTTCAGTTCTTCCTTTTTCATTTTGACATGCGTTTTCCACCTCAAATTAGCATCAAACGTCATTCCTAGATATTTTGCTTCATTTGCAAGAGGAATTTTGTTTGCATTTATGAGTATGAAGAGATTTTTAGTATTCTTTTGATATGTGAAATTTAAGTGTGTTGTATTTAGGCGCCCCACACACGAGTCCACTGATTGCAAACTCGAGCCGTGTTTCATGACTCTATAGAATTTTTACCAGAAGCATAATAGTGGATTTTATTGTGTGGTATTTGTATGTATTTATGTATTTAAATACTTTTTAAAAGAATTTGTGCACATCTCTGTTTATGATGTCACTATCAAAAGCATGCAACCAAGCATTCCCTGCGACCGAGAAACATAATCCTTCAAAATGTGCTCAAAACCAGTTTAGTTTTGTTTGTACCGAGTGTTTTCTCTCACTCGTATACACGTTCGGTCTCTCACTAATAACACAGTTCCATTCTCACTCGGTTCGGGCTGATTCGGAGCTAAGGTTTGCAATCAGTCGACCCCTTAGACTCATTGAGTTTATTTCGCCACACTTTTGTTCAAGAGCTGATCCTTTCCACTGCTTTTTGAAATTGTATTGCGGCTTCATTGACAGTGGTGGAATTTGTTGTTTCCTCATCTTGTGGTATATCTCTTCCGGTATAACACTTCCGGATGGACATTAATTTGATCATATTTTATCAGCAGTCTTTACTTTTAGATTGTGTGGCTACTTTTACAGAATTAAATGCTAGTATGACACAACTATAGTTTTGTTGACATTTAACTTAGCAACTTTCACGTGGCTTAAATTATTTTTTAGAGAATTTCGTTTTTTTAGCCACTTCGATAATAATTATAATTAATTTCAACATTTTTATCAGTACATCGCCATCCAGTGCCATCCAGCGGACACATAAGTAAGCTAAATGTGCGGATGAATTTTCATGGCGTTTATCTGATCATCTAAAACAATATTGTGGGTATTTTACAAATTCAAATTCATTTTGAAACTGTTCTGTTATCATTTTTTGTGGTCATGAATGTTAAGCAAACGTTTTTATACTGTGTACCATAATCCCATTGTGTTAACGTATGTTTGTGTTTCGTAATAGTACGTACATCGGGGGAGGGAAGGGAACATTTTCATTTTAACCCTAAATTTTGTGCGGATTTCCATATAAAAGCTGTTACGTTTTTATTTCAATTTTAAACACATACACAAAAAATATACAATATCACTGATAAAATTTTAAAATAAATAGACTCATATGATTTGTATCTAATCAAAAAATAATGGGCTTGTGTCCTATGTCTTAATTTCTATAAAAGTGTACTGTATATTGATTAAGTTGGTTACTAGAACCTCAAATGTTCAATTATTTTTTAATAACTCCTTATATGTTAAGAGATATTAACAATTAAAAAAGTCATTTTGTCTCTTTAATTATTAAAGGGATTCAACGTTGTACACATTCCAACTGCATGTGACATAACAATCCTTGTGTAAGGTTACCAACCTTACAGCTCATAAATCTCTGCTATATGTATTTATATATCAAAATATCAAATATTATTTACAGCTATTAAAAAGAACAGTAAAATTATGCCTGCTTTAGCATGGTTAAATAAAATAAAAACTTATTATTCTTTGACTTGACTTGATTATTTCGACTACCAACAGCTACAAAACATTACCACAGCACTGACCTACTCAACAAATAACTAATGTATAAAATGCATTTCACGTCATACAAATATGGTTGACCATTTCTAGCGCTAAAACTACAATTCAAACTTTTAATTGCTATATCTCCGTCAATATTTAGATATTTAATAAAATAGACACACCAATACACATTTATTAACATCAATTTCAATCAACAATAGAAAAATCGACCACTAAAAAATGAGGACACAAGCCCATTAGGCAAAGTTTTATTGAAGATCTTCATTAAATGTATCCAGCAACCTTAATCCAAAATCTAGTGAAATTTTAATGTTTTAATTTTCTAATAACACACCCAGTAAACTCGAGAGAGTCCTTTGCCTTCCTATTCCTTCTAGATTACGCTTCTTAACAATGTCTCACAAACTCCCTAAGCAAACTACTTGATATCCAAGCATCACCCCATACAAGTTTCATACATGGTTAGTTAATGACGTCACATGCACAACACAGCATCTAATATTACTTGTAGTTGTATTTGTTTAATTAGTTATAGTAGTTTACGTGTCGTATAGTGCTGGTTATCACTGTATCAGGGTTACCACGGTAGGGTGTTATCATTTACAAAGGTGAAGGGTTGAATTTGACCCCAAAGATAAGGAATGTGTAGAGAGATCAACTATAAGTACATCCAAAAGCAAAACAAACGCTACCCCAATTCTCAAAATTTATGCGATACTGGACCAACATTTCTTCATGTTTTTTTTCGTATTTTAAATTAGGAGGCCAAGTTAGCCTATGTACAAAATTTGAACTTTCACCAAAGTTCCTTACCGAGCACTCCAATTTTCTCAACGCCGCATTTTTCAATTTTCGAATTTATAATTTCTATATGCAAATTTTTAACTTTCTATCTATTACGGTAAAAACTTATTCAGCAAAATATAAAACCATTTCACCTTGTATTAAGATAATCTACATGTTCACTTATAAATCAATAAGACCACTTATCGATTTCGTTTCAATGTTTATGATAATATCAACTACGAACAAATATCTTGTTCCAACAAATGGTTATTGCCAATTTTCCATTATTGGAAAAAATATTCTCATTTACTTTTATATTTTAAATTAAAGTTTGTTCATCATGCAATACTTCTACAATGCAGTTTGGAATATTATTTTCATTGCTGTTGTTTATTTTTTAGTTTTATTTTAATATAAAATAGTATAGTACGGGAGCAAACGACAAAGTGACCGAGAGCTTTACGCCAGACTGCTGCGTTTGCGGATTCGCAATATTTTTTGGATTTGGATGGTATCAGAATTAATTTGATGATATATTCGTGATTATAAAATGTTTGAAACACCATAAATACTCCCAACATTTTAGGAGGTCGTGGGTGAAAGAAATCGCAGCTTAATGAATTAACCAAAGTTAAAGAAATTAAATAAAAATTAAATTAAAATCTAAGACAATCTACTGGTAATGTTTTAAAGATACCGGAATACGTACGAAAAAAATAGACAAGCACCATAAAAACAATCACAAGATTTAGATTGGGAAACGAAGAGAAAGCAGCAAATACTACAGAGTACAGGATATTTATGTAAGAAAAGAGTAAAAAGTGAAAAGAAGACTTGAATGGCAGATATAGAGAGAAGGAGCAAGGATAGAGAAGGAATGGTAGCATAAACAGGAGGGAGAGTAGCAGGAAGAGAGAAGCAGTAGGGATTTAAATTTATCTATATTGTTTTAATTTTTTGTTTTTGGAAGGAGTCAGAATGGGTAGATAGAATATGTTAATAAGCACAGTGATATGCAATTTATTGACTTAAGGCGGAAAAATGTAGTTTCCAATGGCAAAAACGTTACAATAAAATAATAATAATAAAGTTAAAATCATCTCGCTAAACATAAAAAGTAATCTCATGTATTAATTTACGTAATATCTTTTAGCTAACGTTACGTTTATTTATTTACAAAAGTTTTACGTAATTCTGTAACATTGTTATTAAGTAAAAGATGTTTAAAATCTTTTACTAAATTAATTTAATTTAATAAGTACCATATATGATTTTGCATATCAAGCTTTATTTTCGTCAGCAAACATACTTTTATGATGAAAGGTAACTTTTGTTATGTAAAGTTACAATATATTAATTTAAAGAATGTTAGCAGCGCAACAAGACTGTCAAGATACAGTTATAAGCTTTGTCTCTATTTATTCAAAGTTTCGTATGGTGGTATTTATCTTTTGACAACATTTTTTTAGAGTTTTTTGAGTTTTATTCCGTAAATCATTAAAGAATGTTACATGTGAAATAAAATAAATTGCTAACTTAACGTTAACGTTGATAAGTATCGTCCACTACTTTCAATATCGTCTTACAGTTATAGTAAGTAAATCTAATTAGTCACTGGCGAAAAAACTTTCTTACCTTTTGACCTTTACAACAGCTCACTGACTACAATCCTATTTACTCTATTCCATGCTTGCTCCATGTTTTTTTTAATATAGACAAATATTTCAACAACGTGTATACGGCTCATCAAACAAACGTGACGTCATCTACATTTATTGTAACTCATATTTTTTTAATCTTCTCTTAATATACAAAACATCACTAATATCCAGCACTTTGTTGTTAATAATAATGTGAACAAATGTCGTTGCAATGTCAAACAGAACATTCAGAACATGAGATTTTATTTTCATCTGTTTTTATTTTTTAATTTTTCTTTAAATCCTTTTTCCTTGTATTTTTAAATGTATTAGTAGAAGTGTGAAAGAGACAAAATATTTTTGTATGTAGTCCGTTTTGTGGAGACAAATATATTTTATTTAGACGCTTTGTGTGTCACTCGTAATGTACAAAATCCAATATTCTCTGTGTTACACCATTGTAAAGAGGTAGCGTTATACGGAGGAGAGGTTTATAGCCCATTTGGCATGGGGTGTTCAAAAATATTAAAACGTTTCCTTTTAAAATGGTATTTCTTACAGTATTTCCTCAGTATAATACGAGTTCCAGCAAAGTGACCAAAATATTACAGCGTATTATTAGTTGAGCCTTTTATATTATATAAATAAAGGATGTAACGATTATTCGCATTTGCATTCGCGAATATTAGCGCCTTTTTTAATATTTGCATTCGCAACAAATTATGCGAATTTTTTGCGAATGTATTTGGCAACGAAAAGTGAAAACAATTTATAAAATAACAACGGTTTACAATATTTTTATTTTAGTTACTTGTGATATAAAATAACAATTATATAATAACCAAAATATTCTTTCAACTTTTTAAACACACAATGGAGCTAAGTAAATTACCAAATTTTTAATTACACTCAACTGCTTTAAATGATATCTTTACTGAGAACACAAATGATAGGTTTTATATTATATTACTATGTAAAGCATTTAGTAAATCAACGCCCGATCAAAATGTGAGATAGTGTGAAATGTAAATGTGTTACTTTTGGCGCCATATTTAAAAAGCCGATATTCGCATTCGCATTCACATTCATCATACATTCGTTACATCCCTATATATATATATATATATATATATATGTGTGTGTGGAGTCGTAAAAATAAATCGAGCATACAAAGTAATCATAACTATAACACCCGAGCTAGAAAAGTCGTAAAAGAATGTGATTAATAAGGGTATATTGTAAACGTAAACCAAGTCAAAGGTTAAAGCAATTAAAATGTGTGAAACTTTAAACCACTGATTGAATACGTGAAGGAATGTGCTTACCGAAATTAACTAAACGAATTCTCAAAAGTAATAAAAATAAACCTATTAAATCTAGCTGAAAACTAATGTAGGACTGAGTATATAATAACTAGAATTTAAGATGGTTTGTTCATTCATTGTTCTGTATTTGTAAAGTAAATACCAACTTTTATATTGTAACCTTATTGTATTATTATCATCGTTATTATTTTATTAAATAATTGTATTAAACAAATTATGTGATTCTTTATCATCCTGACAAGAAACTGAGATATTGCATAGTTGAATATTAATTGAATTGACATTGGCCCTAAATTAAATAAGTGTACCTTGATTCCACATCAGATTAGCGGATTGGGTATTGTTTTCCACATCAGAATTGGAATAGTACTCTCGTTTTCCACATATATACTACACTACTACATATATACTACGTTACTACAAGTAAATAAACGCCGCTGTTGAAGTTTGCTAAATACATCATTCTGGCGCTACCGTTTATGTCTCCTTAAGCCATCTCCGGCCTCCTTTAAGATTTCTTTTTATGCCTACTTCTTTCAATTCATTACACCTAACCTCTTAAGTTTCTCCTCCTGCACAGTCAGCTGTTAAAACGTTAGATGCGTAATGATAATACTACAAATTATTTTTTAGGTCAATATAACGTAAGACTACATAACAAAAATTATCGTTCGACGTAAATTTAAGTTTAGTGACGTTAATGAAACTTTCTTTGTAAGATTCATACAAAGCTACATATTAGACTGATATTTGGAAGCAAGGGGAGCCTTCGCGTTGTCCCTAATAGTCGTAAAGTCTATATTTTATAGAATAATAGTATAATTTATTTATTATTTAGTGAGTTTATTCCAATACCAGTCATGGAATAAATAGTCTATTTTATTTCCAGCAATTGATCCCAACCCAAGAATAGCTGAGTATTAGATTCTGGGATCTAAATACCTCTTGCACCCAGAGAGTAAAAAAGAGAGAGAGAGAGAGAGAACATTAGTAAAAGATTTTTAATATATCTCACATATATTTAATGACTATGTAACAACATATTTATGTTAAACTTCGATAAATAATAAAACGTAACTTTACGTAAAAAATATTACGTTAAATAATACATTACAATAACAAATACTAATGTAATCATGTGAAGTTATTGAGTAAAACTTTGTCTTTGCTTTGTAAGCAGGTCTGGTGCTAAACCTTGAGCACCACTGATTAAAATGACTTTGTAAGATCTTTAATATAAAAACGAAACTATTTTTAAAACGTTATTTTTCTGCGTTTGACAGCGGCCAATAAAAAATATAAAACTGTAAAGTTCTTAAGCCATTACATAAACTGACAGTTGCATAGCGGTTTAAATTGGAACGATGTTTTATGACAGCCATGCCTTATCACAGATGGCAGTAGTTGCTAACACAGACATTTATTTACTGGCGTCATATTTCATACGGGCATTACAGGCTATTGAATTGGAATATAATATATCGAACTCATTTAATTAAGTATTTTAATAAACCAACGTTCAGAAATGTCATTCGTCTTACTGTATTTTTTTTATTAATAGAATTAAGAACTACATCTCCACGCATTTATACTTGACTCACTGTACCCCACCAAGGTGCGAAATCAGATTACAAAGTTAACAGAGTTAGCAAACACTAGCAGCTGTTAAACTTGTTGTAAGTATATCAGGCGTCCACTAACGAGCTTTCTTAAATTACTAAATGAATGAAACTTAATTACTAACAATGTTGACTGGTTACTGTCGACTGGTGGTGGAAATGCCGGATCAATAAGTTCATTTGCGAGAGCTTTTCGTCGTTCTGTCGCAAACTTTTACTTTATTTTCTAGTTTTACATAATAAAGAGCTTTTACTATTTAATTTTAATAACAAAAATTGAATAGAAGCTTTTAAATGTTAATTTCATAACCTTAATATCCGCAAGGGGCAGTTATACTCGTCGTAGGGGTGCAATAAATGTTAGCATGACTTCAAGTTAATTTATGTTATGTATCTGGCGACGCAATTTAGGTTAAAACAAAAACCATTAGACTAGGAGTTTAATTGGAAATATATTCAATTAAATTTTAAGTGCCTAAAGTAGACGAAATTTAATTTGAATTAGTATTGACAATGAAATAATGTCATTAAAAATAAAACATTAATATACGACTATAATGGAATTTTTTCAGTCTTATTTGTTATACATTCGTCGGCAACTTGGCTTCAGGGGGGGTAAGGTTTCAACTTTTTTTTATTTATTTATATTATTGTACAACATATTAAGTTTATTGTGTAAAAAGTTGAAGTCGATTGGATTAAAATTGTCGGAGATATAGAGTTTTAAGTCTTCATCTCTCTGGTCTGCTTTCGTGTTACATTGAAATTTTTAAATGCGGTTTCTCACACATTTTCAGCGTTGAAGCCCTCTCTAGCTCAAAATCTACTGGACCGATTCTTTTGAAATTTTGCACACTCTGTCTTTACATAAATGCCAAAGTAACGCTGTCGAGTTTTTTTTATTTTTTCATTTTAACGTATTTTAAAATAACAAAGTTTCTGATTTTTTTCATGAGAAATCGGTATTTTGATTTTCAAGTGCTGTAAGAAATTGAAAAATTAATAAAAAAAAAAAACTCAACAGGATTACCTGCAGAAACTTATCAACTAATGAAATCATTTTGGTTTCTTAATTTTAGACAATGCAGTGATGAGTTATGAGTGGCACCGCAATGTTACTTTTTTTTGTGACGTCTGCGAAGTTTCGCTGTCAATGGCTCATTTCTTGATATTTATTTATGAAAATTTCACAATGTATTCCTCAAATGTCTTTTATCATGTAGTGATTATAGAAATAATTATATATTAACTGTGTCGTCAAAAAACATTATCAAAAATATGCTTTTTTTATCGTTTTGACCTTACCCCCCCTTCTAATTCTCGGCATATGGATGTAGTGAATAAAAAATGCCGGGAAGTAAGTGTGTTTGATGTTAACCCACCACTCTGTTCTAAAAATAACCGTGATTATATATACATTACTTATTCTATGCTTGAATAATTCAGCAATTTTTATTTCCGGTCGAATAAGTACATCCCTGTTTCAATAAATGTGAGCCCCCATGGGGTATGCACGCCCGGGCTACCAAATAAATCGGCGTAGGTCGATTCATTTCAACTGTAAACATTTTAATTACAATGCAAGTCCACATACCATACTTATGAAGTTCACTACGATTTGAAGTTAGTCACGCTACAATTCGACATGAAGTTAGTCGCAGAACGGTTTCCATGTTCATTAGCAACAAATGTCAATAACTTCACTCCACTTGATCAAATAACGCGCTTGACACTCACTTTACGTAAACAAGTCGCTTTAACGCGCTAAAGCGTCATATTGTTTAATTTAACGTTGGTTTCATTTCATAATATAAATGTTTGCCTTCAACCGATATTTGCCACACTGTATTTGTGTGTGTTGTGTATTATACAGTGTGGTATAGACATAGTCTTAATTAGTTGAAGGTTCTATCAATATTTATATAGCTCGTTAATTTTGTCGGCTGTGAATATTCGGTTCTGCTCGGGTTTTATCGGAGTTTTAGTTCGTGCAAACAGCTACACACATTTACTAAGCCAAAACGTGAGAGCCAGCTGCCTGAACTTTATCTTAATTTATTTTTACCGCCAAAGTAGAAAATGATAAGAACCTTGCATTACAAGACAATTTCTATATGAGAAGTAAAGAATTAAACTTAAAATTAGGTTATGCCAAGTTTTTATGTATAAAGTTCCACTAAAAATATATAATTATCCGGACAAGTGTGGAAGAGGAGCTAAGGAGAAGAGACAGGGAGATACAACAACAAGAAAGAATGGAAAAAATTGAGAAGAGCAAATATAACAAAAGATATAAGAGAATTTGGGAGAAAGATATCACAATACTTACATATCACATACTGATATCACATACAAGATATCACATACTGTTTTCTAATTAATTAATTTTGCAAAATATCCTCATGCTTAATCCAAAATGCAGAATCAAGTAAAACATATCGATATTATATTTATAAAAATATATTTGAATTAAATGACAGCACAGATCATAAAACATTAAGCAAATAAATTAATATATTTGTAGGTTAATGTAAACAAACTAATGTCAATGTCAATATCAAGTTTTCAAATAGAGAGGTCACTCGCAATGCTTGATAACTAATAGAATGAGATAGATTGCTTTCCTTTTACCCCGGGTAATGGATTCATATCCTCAAAATGAAAAAAATTATTTGTTCTCAGTCTATTTAATATATGGTTTGTGATTTTTACTGATTCATATAGAAGATATCTTCAATTATCTTTAATTAGTTCTTTTTACTAAAATAATATATTCTAAAGTGGTCTGATGATTTGGTCTAACATCCGGAATACCTTTGTCTTCTTAAGGCAATTTTGTATTTGTCGTAGAAAGAGAGAGACAGCACTATATGCACTTTTAAAGTAATTGGCTGCCAATAAAAGAAAATAAGAAACGTTTATAAAATAAATATAGTTACTTTTATATTATTTGACATTGTTGTTTGCAATGTTGCTTATCTTAAGTCAGAAGACAAGGTTATAGCTTTCAATAATTTGCATATGCAAATGGTTTTTAATATAATTCTGTATACAAATATTCACATGATGTCTGCGTTATTTCCACGTTCTTTGAATCGTCTCATCCTCCTATTATTCCCCTCCCCACTCCTCCTCTTACCACACTTTTCAACCACTCGTTGTTCTTTTGTCCATGTTCCAGTGTTCCAGTGTTCCAGCCTTTATGTACATTTCCAGTAATTTTACATAGCGAGGCGTAGAGAGAGACCATCTCATTAAACTGGAGTTCTCGCTGTGCTACGCCGCTACAGTGCTACGGAGCTACGAGCTACGAGCTACGATGCGCTACGTCGTTGCTTTGAAATGTTCCGAGTTCCAGCGACAAGTAGACTACTAGAGTTTCTGGAACTCCACTATAAGTACACTTGTTTGTATGATGTCTACTAGAGCTTTTTTACTTTTTGTAAAGCTTTGTTATAAATTTATATTTACTATGTCAGTTTTAATTGACGCTGGTTGCAAAAAGAACAAATATTTACTACTTGGATTTTAACAGATAATTTACTACCTGTATTTTATTTGTTAAATAGAATCAGCGGTGCTTTGGGCAAAAATAGCATTTTAAATAGATCAAAGTTGAAATTAAGTATGTACAATCTTTAATAGAAGATCCACTGGTGTGATCAAGAACGGGACGGGGAATATAAACTGAAAAAGAAAACAAGTATTGTAGCATACAGGAACGTATCGTGATGACAGACTGGACGAGAGCATTGGTGCTTTACTTCAGACTGTTGCGTCTTTGGGTGCTATATCCGTACCAGACTTAAATTTCTGGGTTTAATTATGAAAGAAAAAGATATAATTAAAAATAAAAGTTATGCACTAAAATACTTAATTAACAGTATACAATTGACAGACTTATGGAAAATTTTACACAATAATAAAGTACAGTTCTCCTTTAATAGAAGAAATTCTTCCTCTAGGATAAAATGAATATACAGTTCAAAAGAAACCATGAATGCAATAAAAGACACAGCAGTGGAGGTGATTCTTATGTCAGATCATAATGCAGTTAAGGCGTATGCACATGATGCGACTGGTTGCAAACCTTAGCCCCGAATCTGCTCGAACCGAATGAGAATGGAACTATGTTGTTAGTGAGAGAACGAACGTGTATACGAGTGCGAGAAAACACACTATAAGATTTCTAACAATGGCATAACAGGGGATTTTTTTGTTTCATATTTGCACGTATGTATGTATTTAAATACTTTTGAATTGTATATATGCACATCTGTGTTCATGATGTCACCATCAAAAGCATGCAATCAAGCTTGGTCCTGTGACTGAGAAACAGAGTCGCTGAAAACGTACTCAAAACCAGTTTTATTTCATTCGTGCCTTGTGTTTTCTCGCACTCGTATGCACGTTCGTTCTCTCACTAACAACTCAGTTCCATTTTCATTCGGTTCGGGCAGATTCGGGATTAAGGTTTGCAATCAGTCGCCTCGTGTGCGGAGGGCCTTATTGTTAAAGTAAAAACAAACAAACACAGAAAGGAACACATAAAGATACAAGGAAAAGGTTATTCGAAGATAAATAATGAACTCATTAAAGAAACAACGATAGAAGAATTTAAAATAAAATGGAAAAAGCTGATAAATAAAAAAACAATAGTCAACTCTATCCTTTACCCACCAGTAAAGGGTGTCCAGCGGGACTTTTTCCAGTTTAAATTATGGTTACTCTTATTAGCTTACACTTTGATATTCGGCGATTAAACAATGGTTCGATCACGCAGCTTATATGATTAATAGCCCGCATCCTGGTCCGTGCTCGTCAGCCTGCAACGCCAGAACGTGTGGTACAGGTGCATCAAGAAATCCAAGAAAATCAGTAAGAAATATTGCCGCCTCTACAGGCATTAAGAAGTCAACTGTTTTTGAATGGTTTTGAAAAAAAAACTAAAACTTCATCCATATAAAATGCAAATATTTCAAAAACTAAAAAAAGGGATTATTTTTTAAGAGAAACGTACGCCTTGAACGATGTCAAACCCCAGAACGCTTGGTAACATATTGTTTAGCGATGAAGCTCATTTCCACATCGGAGGCTACGTAAATAAACAAAACATGCGTTACTGGAACCGTTTATTTATAATGATTTAACTAAATCACTTTATAATATATTACTACAGTTGATAATTCAAAGTGTATACACTTTGTTCCTCTTTAAATAGTTTCTACGGACGTCAATGCGAAGGACTTTTGTTTTACAATGCGTCATAAAATCTCCTATTAACTTTATATATCCTAGAACAATACACCCATTAAATTAATTTTTTAATAACACCAATAGAACATTTAATGTAATTATAGAAAACACTTAACAACTTTATATGAAATTATGAATGTCGTTCAAAATTATCATGCACTTAATATTTTATTAGCGATATTTATTTTACAACGTAAATTAAAATCTGTCCAAGGATTAGTTATAAAAAGAAAACGCAATTACTGCATTAAAGAAAGGATATCGATACACCCCGTCGCAAAGAAACGTGTGTCATTAATAAAATATAAAAATAATACTTGTATGATGTAGTATGATGATGTACGAAACAGAGAAATGGGAGTGGAAGGAACAAGAGAAATTGTAAAGAATCCAGGAAAAATACATTAACTGGGTACTAGTGCTGGACAGGTGCACGCCGGGATACATGATAATGGAAGAATTAAAAAGGCAGTCAAGTTCGAGGAGAAAATCTAGTGAATTCGAGTGAAATCTTAAAGAAAATTAGAGAGGAGAGTAGAAAGGAGGGTGGGGAGAAGACCCGAAAAATAGAGAGGAGTAATACGTAAGGAATGGAATAGCGACGGAGGAGACAGAGAGAAGAAGGCATAAGTGTGGAATAGGAGCTAAGGAGATTAGAAACGAGAGATTAGAGATTGAAGGAATTACAACACTAGATATAAAAGGATTTGGAAGACAGAGATACCACAATACTTAAGAGAAAAAGACACAAAAAACATGAGAAGGATTGCCAGATTCAGATTGAGAAACGAGGAGAAAGGAAACAGATACTTGGCAAATAATGAGAAAAGGATGTGCAGAGTGTGCGAAACGGAGATAGAAACATTCGAGCACATTAAGTTTTTATGTGAGAAAAAAGTAATAAGCGAAAAGAATATTGGGCAGTTATTAAAGTGAGGCAGTAAAGAGAAGAGATGGATGGCGGAGAAAGAGAAGGAATGGTAGAGTAGAAACAGGAGAGAGAGTAGCAGGAGGAGCGAAGAAGTAGCAGTAGCAATTTTGTTTTTGTTTTTATTTTTATAAGGATAAATTTATATATTTTTCGTTTGGAAGGTTTCGTGAGAATGTTTAAATTTAATAAGGATCAAAATTAAATTAAGCACAATGACATGTAAATGAATTAGTTAAGACTCAAGAATGTAGTGCCAATTATATTTAGTTTAAACAGCGATAACGGTTATACCTGCAAAGATCATGAGATCATTTACACAAAATAAATACTGTCTCTGTCACTACGTTATAGCAACAAACACAAATCTTGCATTTCTCATAAAGCCTCCCATTGGTTTCGACGTAGCCCTACAAATTTCTATTAACCCAGTGATCCTTATCTTGTTTTCTTTATTGCAACATCCATTCAAATAATCAATATCACAGTACCAGTAGTTACCTACCACCACCACCACCACCATCACTATTATCAAGACATTATTATTATAGAGATTGGTTCCAGAAGATTATCATGTAATTTATGTTTATTACACGGCGTCCAACTGGAATTCCAGTGGCCACCCTTAGAAGCTTCAAGTCGAAGTCGAAGTCCAAGTTGTGTAAGCTGGCTTAGTTGTTTATACAGCAACATGGCAAAATGGCAAAATGTGGCACCTGAAATCAATGGTTTCAGTGAGGGGTCACGGGGTCAAAGCAAGACGCTTGGTTGTGTCACACCCCTGTAAATAACCCCATGGGATAGACCTCAACGAGAAAGAGGGGAAGAAGATCCAACCACTACTACCACCCCTATCATGTTATCTGAATTCTGACCAACACACACACTCGGGGGTGTCTTGTTGGCGAACAGGGTATGTCTACGTACCAGGCGCAGGCAACAAGATAAACACCACGTAATTATGCTATTAAAGGTTTATTTAAAGGAAAAGTCATTTAGCTTGGGGATGTTACTAAGAAAATATTATTTATTTCTTTTATTTTATTGAGTGACACGCTAAGCAAAATATTTGCTTGAAATTGGCTCTTTAGCAGCGAAGAATGTCTGCGTAATGAGACTCGATAACTTTAAAAACGATTCAAACGATATTACTTCATTAATCTAAGGATTTTTGTTGTAATGCTTTTATGAGTTATATAGCTTAGCGTCGCGTCAAACAATATAACTTCTAGTTAGTCTGTTATTAAGTTCTTATTTTCAAGAAATATTTATTTTTCTTCTCGTGACTTCTTACGAAGTATTTCTCCCTTTTCTATCTCTCCATGTTTTGCTTCCGCGTCGATTACTACTACCTGGTTCAAATTGGTGTAATTGGAAATGCTCTTCTATCTAATTTCTCAATGCCAGCAATGCCAGCAAATCATGCTTGTTGCCTATAGTTTTCATGAACAAATACCTCCTCTGTCTTTATTCTCTTTTCTCATGCTTTTCACCTCCTTCATCTATTTTATTTCATTCCCCCTCTCTTTTAGGATTTCCATCAGGTGTATTGCGCATTCCACTCTCTCCTTAATATGCTCTAAAGTTTCCTCTTCCTCATATCTTTTAAAGTTCTTCTTTAAAATGTAATGTGATTGGTAGAATTAATGCTGAAGAATGTAATGCCTAACGGCAAAACGTCAAATAAACAGAAATACAATAAAATAGTTAGGAAAACTGTCATAATTTAGCAGGTCGTATAAGTATATTATTCTCAGCTTGCAGTGAATATTAAACTGATATTGTATAAGCAAATAGCAAAAAGGCGGCCTCTTGTAGGGGCTTCGAATTCTCGCGCAACCATCCAAGTAAAAAATCTCATTACTATACATGTACTTGAATCTCGCGCCTCGCTCTTTAGAAATCCCACTAGAATCACTGCGTATATCTTTTAAGGCTTTCATGTGCCTTAGTTAATCATCATTAATATATGTCATCTTTGTGCTTGTTGACTTTTAGAAATCTTCCAATAGAAAATTATATTTCTCGTCAATTATCATCAAAAATACTTATTTACAATTTACATAAATTATACAAATAACAAGAGCCTCGCAAAGATGTATCACCCCGGGGCCTCGCAAAGTTCTGTAGCCCAGGGCCTCGCAAAGATCTGTTGCCCGGCTAAGGCCGCCCTCGCCCATATGGACTAATGGTATACAACTCTGGGGTTGTACCAAGAAAATAAATATAACAAAAATTCAAACTGTTATATTTTCTGAGTTTGGTAAATTCAGATTTAATTGGTTATGTGCAACCATAATCATGAATATGGAAAAATTGATCACAAAAAAGAAATTCGAAATAGAAAATTAAAAAAAGAAAATGTAAAGGAAAAAAGAAAAAAAGAACAGTTTTATAAGAAGAAATGGATGGAATGGGGGACATCGTAGTTGAAGCGATTCCTTTATCAGATCGCGATGCTGAAATAGAAAAAGGAGGAGGATATTGAACGGTGCGGTGCATAAGGAAAGTAATTAGAGAAGCACCGATGGAAGAATTTGAAATGGAATGATGAAAAAAGCTGAAATATAGAAAAAATTATAATATATTGTATAAATTATGTTTTTAAAAAAATGTATATAAAATAACTACCAATAGTTGATGCACTCAAAAATAAATATTAAAAATTATTAAAAACTCAGACTTTCGCTAACTAAGTACTACGAAGCATAACAAATACACAAATACTATTGCGACTCCAGAACCACCAGAATGAAGAAATTCTGCAGCCGCTTAATAACAGAGAGAATCTGCGCAGATTGAAGAGGACCAAGCCGGAAGACTTGACCCTATGATTCTGCTACTACAAACCGCACAAATGTTTTCATAATCATTAATATTTGAAGCTAGCCAGTGGACTAGAGCTGAACAAATCTGTTGAACTTTTCATATAGATTTCTAGATAATCCACAGCTAACAATAAAACTAACAACTATACAGAAATACAGAAATGTTAGCGGTGACTTTGTTTATCCAATCAGATGTTATCTCTATTTTCTTATGATAAAGACAAATGTTGTCTTAAAACTTAAGACTTGATAGAAATCCTCACAGGAACACCCTATAGCAGCAAAGAGAATTCACACTGGAGAGAGACTGGAATGCTCCAGCAATAAAACTCTATGTGTTACTGGTTTAAGGAGATAAATAATAATTTATTCTAATAGAATGGTTAGTTGAAATATATATGAATACGTTTTTCGTCGTCTACTGGAGTTCATCTCTCGAATTTAAACGACCATGTTTAAAAACGAATATGTATTATGAATTTAAAAGAAGAAAAACTTACTAACAAAATTATCTTTAAATATATAATATTTATTTTTCTTACAGTGAGTTAAAGCAAAACATAAATTTACTTTTTATGTTAATTTATTGAGACTCGTTATCTAGTTTTAAATAGATAGTGTTTACAAACGGCGTGATTCAGATTATATGAAAATAAAGACCTTTTTTGACAATGTGGGGTGATGTGGTGTCCTTAAATTGCAGTTCCACTCTACGGACAACATATCGAACAAAATTATTTATTTTTATTAAATACTCTTTATGAATTAAGATGATATATATATATATATATATATATATATATATATATATATATATATATATATTCAATGTTATCCAGTCGAAGAAATTTGCCAGGAAAGACTCCAACAACATGTTAATGTCGAGGTATCACACCCATTACCTACTGAACGCAATGAAGAGAAAACAAGAAGACGAAGATGGTTAAACATGCCTATATATGTAGTTAAATGTTTACAAGGAAAATCCTAAAATAAGTTATGCAGAGAGACAAATTTGAAACAGTTTTGTTGCCAAAATACAAAACAAAAAGATGTTTTGTTTTATTTTTCGAAAACAGACTGTTCACACTGAACAGACTGGTTTTGTTTTTAGTGTTTTTCTGTGTGTCTCATAAAAATTATAAACATGATAAACAACAACTGACAAGCGCAAATGTTCACAAGAAACAAAACTGTGTGTTCAAACCAAGCAGACCAAAAAACAACAACAAACGTGTTTTCCTCTGACTTTACCGACTCCAGATGGGAATGTGTTTTGTTTACTAAAACAGCAACAAAACCAAAAATGTTTTAAGAACTGTCTCTCTGGTGTAAAACCAGCTTAATATGTAAATTGTACTGTAAATTGTTTATTAGTATTATGACTGGATTATAATAGCTATACAAGTTAAAAAAAATGTTATCTAGACAAAAATCTTATTTTTATTCAGGTGATGTGTTCTTGTTATACCTTAAGAGAAGAATAACACAATCATGTGTTTCGCATTTATCATCAGCCTTATCATTAGGCAACCTTTCGCACCGCGGTTCACCTTGGTAATCAATCGCATTTTGTGGCACGTAGACAATTCATTGTTATTCACTTCTCATCGTTGAAGAAGAAGAAGTTGATCAACAAAACTTAAATAGTACCCTTACTATAAACAAAACCATCCGAAGAACTAAGTCAAAAAGGTTTCCATCTGTCTGTTTATACATCGATCAAACGTGAAACGTGAAGAAAAACATGAATCAATAAGTGATACGAAAATAGCAAAGTTAATATTAAATTTCAAAATTGTATTACCAGAATAGCTTCAAGCCTTAAGATGAAGATGGTGTTTTATCTTACTTATCAAGATAAGTCTGGTAATATAACTGCGCATGCACTGCAAGCATAACCTTGAAAATATCAACCGTATTAAATGCTTAGTTGTTGTTTAACAATTACTTATGTCAAAAAGTCATCCAATTCTTTATTGGAAAGGAAATACGCCCATGCAAATTAAAGCCGAGATGGATGCTCTGACTCCAAATTGACTAAAGATTTAGACGTTGAGTTCCGAGATTGATTACCCAAGGCCAAAAACGCATTCGAATGAATATTATCCAAGAATTGGAATTTGAATTTATTTATCACCCAACGTATTAACCAAGTGACCCTCTGACCCTCAGCTACTTCTATCACTTTCTTAGGTTCACAATATAGTTTGGAGGACATTCTAAACAGATTGCTTTGTAGAACAAAATGTCAACTACTATTAGACGCATTAAAGAGATGGGAGCATCTATAAGAGAAGTGTAAAACATTACAATGAGACTATGTTAAGAAATAAAACAGATTTTAACAAAAAAATGCTTGTCTCTGTATTAGGGTGGTGTCTTTGACGACTAACCTCGTACATATTGAAATGTAGAAAATAAATTGTCATAATACGTTTCCTGTCAACACCGCCTTTTTGATAGCAACACCGAAATTTATGCCATGAATAGATCCTTCTTGTTGTCGGGATATAAAGTATAATAAAAAGCAGATCATTATTAGGGGCAATAAAAGGCTACGTGCCTAGGAAGCCAGAGAAATAATAATTAAAATTTTTTTTTTTCATAATTAGAACTTATAATGTAACTACTCCGTTAAACCGTTAAAATGATGTCCAACCACAAAGTGGAGACGTCCACCCGTGATTTGCTGCAGCAGATAGCGTCCCTTCCACCCTCTTTCACCCTACAGTGTAGCCACCACTCTACAGGGGATCTTCAGCACAATATAAATAGTCTAAACGTCAGGGGCTGATGTGTAAAATAACCCTATGGCCCACACAATGAGATTAGACTCTTCAGTCTTCTTTTATTTCGGATCTTTTAGAAAAGTTGGGTCTTTTTATATGTAAAGTATTGTGAATACAACAAGACTGGTGTCATATCAACCTATATCAGTGGCGCGCTTATACATTTTACCAAGGAACTTTTTTCTTTTTTTTTATTCAAACTAATGTATCAAACTTTGTTGATACATAAAAATGACATGTGAGCTTGACTTTAGCTTAACCTATTATATTAATACGAGTATTATGCAACTAAACAAATAACTACTATGCTGTTGTTGATAAGTCCATCAGATTTTTGTGTTTCATCTGTCTGATTGGCTTGTGGTGGTAAATTTGTACAGCTGATTCATTTGGATGATTTCGTTATCTTCATAGATATTTCTTGCTGATAACTTTAATTTCGTCCTTGGTATGTAAGGCGAATCTTGGTGTATAAGCCAGTTTGCGACATATCTTGGAAGGTTAGAGATTTCTTTGACAAGTTTATTTCTGAAACCTGGGACTATTATCAACGATATTTAAATTTGCAAGTAATCGCGGATAGACACATTTTTCAATATGAGTTCACAAATTGACCTTCGGTAAGTAAAGGCGGTCGCGCCACTGATCCTTCGGCTGCTGTATGAGATGTATATAAATGGTTTAGAGAGTAATGGCCCGAATATCCTTCCCGATGTCCAAACGTTCCTACCGGGACCCTCTACGACACCAGCATCACATGTAAAATACATTTTAGTATCGTATTTTCTTGTAGGAAAAACACAGTCCACAAAAAAGTCGATGGTTCAGGGAAACAAGGCGCGTTAAACCAACTTATGGCACGGAAACGTGTGGGGGATGCGTCGTCGAACAGTTAAGTAGATGTTCTTTTTGTTTTCTGTAACAACACGCTGTGCCACGTTTCTATTGGTTTGTTGTTTACCAGCAAACGTAAAACAACCGAATCTTTACATGAAATTTAGTGAAAATTATTTTCCACTAGATTTAACTAAATTTCATGCATGAAAATATTTATTTAGTTTAAAGTAAACTTCTATTTTACTTCTTGAAGTTGTTTATTTATATAAGCGATAGCGATCCTTTTATTTATCTTATACCATTTAAGGGAGGAAGTAGAGGGTTAAGGTCAAATCGATACAAAATGAGCATATTTTCGATAATGTTTTTTGACGACACAGTTAATATATAATTATTTCTATAATTACTATATGATAAAATAACATTTAAAAAATATTTTGTAAAATTTTCATAAATAAATATTCAGAAATGAGGCATTGACAGCGAATCTCCGCAGACGTCACAAAACTCTCACTCGATTATTTGATATCAAAAAACCAAAATGGTTTCATTAGTTGATTAGTTTCTGCAGGTCACCCTGCTGAGTTTTTTCCCTACGATTACGATACCGATTTTTCCTGAAAAAAATTCAGAAATTTTGTTATTTTAAAATACGTTAAAATTAAAATTAAAAAAAGGACTCGACAGCGTTACCTCGGTATTTATGAAAAGAAAGAGTGTGCAAAATTTCAAAACGATCGATGCAGTAGATTTTGAGCTAGAGAGGGCACCGATTCTGAAAAAGATAAGTGTGAGAAAAACGCGTTTAAAAGTTTCAAAGAAAGACGAAACCATACCAGAGAGGTGAAGACTTAAAACTCTATATCTCCGACAGTTTTACTCCAATCAACTTCAAATTTTCCCACAATCAACTTAATATGATATAGATTAACATAAATGAATAAAAGAAATGTACCACTTCTCCATTCCCTCTTCATGCCGTAAGCGAAATATGTCAAAAGCTTGTTACTTATTGTTCTTATATTGATATTTTCTAAAAGGAAAATATTTAATTTATAATCCAAATTCTATCGACGACTAAGATGATCCACACTATCAAAAGTTAAAAGTGATCCCCATGCCCAGAAAATGCCCCATAAATTGATTAAAATAACGAAAATCCAATTTCATTTAATTCGAATTTAACGATACGATTATAAAATTCATGGTTTTAAAATAAAAACAGAATTGTTTAATTTATGTGGCTTAAGTCTTTTAAACCAACAATTGAAATGTTTATAATTAATTTCATTGACTAATTTAATTGTTGTTTTATGTAATTACTTTATTTCATGAGTTCAATTGTATTTGCTCTGTTTATCCTCTAGTTGTAAAATGTTTAACAGACGTTGTGATAAGATGGCTCCAAAGGATACGGTGAACGGCCTCCAGCGTGTGAGACAAATATTAAAAAAATTAACATGGCAACTTTACTTACGAATATTTAATCCGAATGATTTATTTATTTTATTAATTTGTTGATATTATTGACACTGACACTGTTTAAAAAAACGTTCAAGTATAAAACTTTTTATTGTTGTACGATTCGTGCAGAAAAATCACTTTTGACGCCGGTCAAAAGACCAACAACAGTCCGAACTTCTGGACACATGACATTAGACACACTTAGTTCCAGCATCGACCACGATAGCAGGGTTTGGTACCGGCTACAGTACAACGTCTTTAACATAGTTCAATTTGAATGGTGTGCCCCTGACTTCTGTGTTGTTTAAATCATTAGTATAACTGGCTTAACGACATGTGGATGATAAATATTAAAATTGATTGACACTAGTTAAAATTGTAATGTGCTTCTCGGCAGCGTGATGTCAAAGCTGACAACTTATAGACGTCTAAGCTATGAAACTACGTACCTACAAAAATAAATTCATCAAGTTGTTAGCATAAATCTGATCAAAAGAGTTCACGTCGCTGATTTTCTTTTACTTTTTATATTGAACGTACAGGAAGCAATTAAAAAATAAAAAATAAAATGGATAATATCAAGATTAAAATGAGAAAAGGAGAACTTAATGCTGGAGCAGATGCTCCAGAAAGTCCATTAAATCATTATTTCAAAAGCTTCAAGTAATTATGCATTTTAATAATTAAATATTCTTTATTAAATAAGAAAATGTAATATTCCTTATTATTCATTCATAAGTTTTCCATAGTTTTACCATTAAGTAAAGTTTTACGGAGTCGTTCTGCAGAGAGTAACGATTATGAGAGTTTTTGTCTCCAATCATCAGCTGAGAGCAAAGCAATCAACGAATAAAATGTTTTATGTGATAAATTATGAAGAAAAATTAAAAATTTTAATGACCTTTTTTATTATACTTATTATTCAAAGTTTATAATCTAAATTCTTTGGTTTTCATTATACGTAGACGAGTAAATAGTTAAACATAAAATTAATAATTAAAACTTTGTTTAGAAAACAGAGATTTCAAATGAAAACTAGTTTCTTCTTCTTTATTCTTTTTATTTGATGGCAACAAATTTAGATTCTCCTAGTTATTTCCTAGTTGAAAATTGTCTAGTATAACAAAGTTCGCTTATTCCATCTTGCTACAAGCTAATTCCTCTATTTATTTTCTATTTCTGATATAGAACTTATCCTACAAAGCAAGTTTCACACTTGTTAGCTTGCTACAAGTTTCTTTTTTTTAATTTTATAACTATTAAAATCTAGTCTATTAGACTTAATGTTAACACAATATAAAAATTAAAGGTTTTGCTCATCAGCATACCTTATTGTATGATATGAAATATTTAACATACGTATAACTTTTTGCACGATTACATTTTATTCTATTTAGTTCAATTAAACTAAGTCAAAAGGCTTAACCCTTTCCGTTGTCCAGTAGGTGTGTTACTTCATCATTAACATGTTGTTGGAGTTTTTCCTGGTGACTCTTGGCAAATTTCCTTATTATAGTGTTCACAGCTTCCATCTTTAAGTCCCGGTAAAGATCACTGTTTCTAATGTACCACGGTGCTTCCACGATGTTTCTTAGCACTTTGTTCTGTAACCTTTGGATTAAATCCTTGTTACGCTGACTGGTTTAAGGATCTGTTTGTATATTAGTATCTTATTTTGTACTGACAGAGTAGAATCTTTTCCAATGCCACAAGTAAATTCCAATATTCAATTGCTCCTTTGGTTAACACTAACTTTAACTTATACATTGAAGGTTTATGTCATTTACTTAAAGGGCCACAAATTACATTGGTCACAAATTTGTTAAAGTTCTCTTTTAAATAAATACAATTAAGTTTATCTTGTGAGACTATCACTCTAATCTTAATTGAACCCTTCTTGTTGCATTCTATTCAGCACTGCTAGAAGATTCAGTTTGCAAGTTAATGACATTATTTATTTTAATCTATTTTCTAAGTTACTGAGCATTAAGTATATTATTTACAAGCAGCTAAAACAGTAGCAAGTGGAGAAATTTAATATGATGTGCACTTATTGGCAATGAGCAAAAAATGAAGTGAAAGAGAAGTGGCAGGGTATGTGGAGAAAGGAAGAAAATTTTTCAGTTGTGGAAAGCCCAAGGTCCGAGAAGAGTGTTATCACTTATCTCGAGACTGAGGGTAGACCATACAGGGGCATTGGCACATCTTAAAAGAAATCACTTGGCTCAAGAAGATATGTGCAATTGTGGAGAAGGGGTAGCAGATCCAGAACATTTTATCTTCCCATGTACAAAAGTTTTGGTAAAAAATTAAGTGGTGCTGCCAACGAGTATGCAGGAGCTACTGAGATATCCGAGGTGGCCAGTGTGCTTAGTGTAATAATAAATAAAATGTAAATGAAATGAATTAACAAGCGCGAATAAAGGACCCTGATCCTAGGAAGCCCGTAAATTATTATTAAAACAAAAAAAAAGTGTATTATTTAGCTTCAAGCAGGCTTTTTTGCTGATAATATAAATTGGGCTTATTTTGTTGCTTAGTTTTTCAGAAAATAAATTGTATTTAGTCACAATTATCTTCCTATACTCAAAAACGATTCTGGGTGCTTTTAATTATCGTATTAAGATCTCATAATTCACAACCTTCTTAGCTTAAAGTTCGTACTATTTAAGATGAAGGAATCCTTCAGAGAAAAATATGACTGAGCGCACAGTGTCTATATTTCTAGGATAAAACCAAATGTGTTTTATATCTAGTGTGCGCCTAGGTTAAGTTGAGTCCGCAGTATACACTAGCATCCTGGTATATTTGAACTACCCTCACGACATTGTTTAACATTTCTCTACTAGTGGTTGATGCGAGTAGAACTAAGCAAACGAAGGTATTTATTTAATTATATGAAAACAGACCGTCTGAGTCGAGTAGGTCACATATACACTTGATGTCCCAAATTAGGGACGTCCTTCAAATTTGTATTGGAGGTACACCTAGGTAGAATTGTTACAGTTGTTACTGAATGAACTAATCTAATCTACTAAGTAAATCTTTAAACAGTGCTAATTAATTGAACGATGCTAGCATAAACCTATTGTACTTACAATAATAATATTAATTATTCAATTGATTGTCAATCTACGCCTCACTTTGCACTGCCGTCCCCTCCTGATACCGCTCTATTGTTCCTCTTCGCCTCCATTAGTTTTTACCCATTAATGTGAGTGAATAATTGAATTACTTGAAGAAGTACTCGCACATAAATATGATTCTCATATATTAACATCAGTAGAGTAACAGAGTAGGTTCTGGAAGCAACCCCATCTGGAAATAATTAAAACTACGTCAATAATTAAATCATTTTATTTAAAAGCTTGATGGTTAGTGGAAAATGCACATGATGAAAGCGGATGTAACTTCAACCAGAATATAGAGCACTTCCGGGCACTAGCTATATTCGAAGTGCCTCCCAAGGCTAAGAAATAAAACCATTAGTACACTGAAAATGTGGAAAACCATTTCACAAAGCACATCTGCTGTTCCCTGCTATAAATTGTATTGTTGCTATGAAATAATAGAAATTAACCAGAATGGAATATTGCGTTTGTTGCAAACTATACTTTTAACATTGTATGTGCGCGTATATATAGACACCTGTAGTCTGAAAAGTTTTCAGCCTAGCACAGAAACAAGTTCCACTTTTTTTGTTAAATTCAGTTTTATTTCTCTTTGTAATGCTGTACTTTTCCAGTGGTGCTCTCATCCCTGTAATCTGCTATCTCTCTAGCCTTTATTCGACGGGCGCCTAGCATCATTTGGGGAACTTTTTCAATGGTGTTGCAGTTAGGTCCGCCCGAAAACCAAGCTAATCACCGTCAACCAAGCTGGTACGATCACGTTAAAATTCAGCTGCCTAAAATTTCACGGTGATGAATGATGGTCTACAGTCCTTGTAAGCAGCATCCATCGCGACTTTAATTATTACTTTTTTATTTTAATGTTTTTTGCAATTAAGCACTACAATCTTCCGCCCAATTTCCCTTCTCCTTCTCAATTTCATTTTTTTTTATTTACTTATATTATTGTACAACATATTAAGTTTATTGTGTAAAAATTTGAAGTCAATTGGAGTAAAACTGTCGGAGATTTAGAGTTTTAAGTCTGGTTTCGTCTTTCTTTGAAATTTTTTAAACGCATTTTTCTCACACTTAGCTTCTTCAAAGTTGGTGTCCTCTCTAGCGCAAAATCTACAGCAGCTTTCCTTTTAAAATTTTGCACACTCTTTTTTTACATAAATGCCGAGGCAACGCTGTTTTCTTTTAATTTCAACGTATTTTAAAATAATAAAGTTTCTGATCTTTTTCATAAGAAATCCGTATTTTGACTTCTAAGTGCTGTAAAAAATTCAGAAACTTATATACTAATAAAATCATTTTGGATTTTCGATTTCAGATAATCCAGTGATGAGTTATGAGGTACACCGCAATGTTACTTTTTTTGTGACGTCTGCGGAGATTCGCTGTCAATGCCTCATTCCTTGATATTTAACATTAAAAAATAGCTATATGAGGGCACGACGGTTTCGTAGCCTCATTTTTGTAAACTAGACCGCCGCCTAATAAGATTACGATTATGTAGATACATATTTAATTTAATACAAATGACATGTATGTCCTTAATATATTATAGCCAAGGAGTAAAAAGATTGAAGGTTTATCTGGCAAAATGTCTCAGCGCTTAAATGTACTCATACCATGCAAAATATTAGGAAACTTTATTAGCTGATAAACTGATTAAAAAAATTATAGCGTTCTTATCTCTAAAACGATTTTCTTATCAGAATCAGCAGCAGCCCTAATCTAAACGACAAGGGTGTAAAATATAATATATTTAGATATTAATGTAATATATTTAGCACTATCACGGGGGGTGGTTGATGTATTTCGGATATTCTTCCCTATTGTGAATTATCTCTCCTTAGCCTTTAAAATAGCTTTATTGCTTACTGCAGCTGGTTTCGTGCGGGATAACTTTCGCAGGAGTTCGGAACAAAATCGGTAAAGTGACTGGAATGCTAAGTTATTGTCACTTGCTACTAGAATAGTGTTAAGTACTGCACATAATGCTAATTCGGTTCAAAATCAATAGTTTCACAATAGTCTTTAAATGTTCTGTGTTTGGAACTAAACTGGAAGTGCGAGAAGTACAACATCTTGTATTTAGCATCAATCTAGAATAGTAATTAATATTTTAATATCTGCTAAGTACTTGTAATCTCACTAGAGTAACTTTAGAAGTTACTTATCAATGGATATTGTCATCTACGTCCGAATTTCATGCGTGTCAACCCAGTGACCCAGAGTTCACCGCGATAGTAATATCCATTTAAAGTTTGCAACAACAAGATGATGTACTATGGTATAGTGAAACTTTAATTTGGAAATTAATGAAGATATTAACCAGGAAAGCTACTGAGTATAGTTATAACAAAAGTTAAAGAGAAATAATTAAAGTCGAGATGAAATTTATCTGCTTTGTTTGTACGAGTATTTTTATCAAAGGCCAAACCGATAAAAAAAGCATATTTTCAATAATGTTTTTTTACGACACAGTTAATAAATAATTATTTCTATAATTACTACATGATAAAATAACATTTAAAAAATTCTATGTGAAATTTTCATAAAGAGTACATGACCACACCACTATAATAAGTGTATGATTATGCATGTATATACTCAACTTTAATTAATAACAACCAAATCCAGAATTAAATATAACTCTAGTTCGAAAATCGATCCCAAAGACATAACAGTCGGTGTCAAGCACCACTTCTCTCGCCCACTGTGTCGTTTGTTTCTATTAAATTGTTTCTCTCACTTTAAGGAAATTGTTTTTTATAAATAATCGAAAAATGAACTCTTTTAAAGGATTATATAAAGTCAGGAGGCCCTAAAAAGCTATTTTTTAAGAATTATTCCTGAGAAGACTTTTACATGTATTAATGTAAAAAAGTATACACATATTATCGTAACTCTTAACTGTATTTTAACGTTTTCCTATTTGTAAAAATAATAATTTTAAAGCTGCTATGACTAATCTCTACCAGCTCCTTTAAAAAAAGGCATCTTGCGGTGACCACGATATCTCTGGACTGAATCATCTAAAATGAAAAATCCAAACGGATTTCGTTAAAGTAATTTAAAATCTAGTAATTAATCGAAGGAATAAGCAAAATAAATATTTTTGACAAAATGATAGCTTTTCAAAAAAAAAATCGATTTTTGATAAAATTTTGGCCTTAAATTGTTTATAAAAAAAATATGAATCGGTGAGAAAAAACCTTCGAGTATTTTCTAAAAAATATACTTAAGAAGCTTGTGTTAAAATTTGAGACTGATCGGTTCAGCCGTTTCCGAGAAATCTTGGTCACCGACTTTAAAAACACAGTTTCAGTTTACATAGAGTAAAAATTTATTCTTTCAACTTACATAATTTCGAAAATAATCGCCGGATTGACTTGAAAAATTTCTGTGTGTGTACTTAAATAAAAGAAATCGAAATAAAAGAAACCTCCACATCAAGCAAATAGAAACTCAATTTTTATGGATTCCCTCTCACACCGGTATCACACGAAATGAACAAGTTGATAATTATGCTAAAGAAGCAATTTATTCAGGACGCATTCCAGAAGAAACAACAATTACATGTTCAGATCTAAAGAACAAAATCAAAAATATAATAAATTGTTCATGGCAAAAAGAATGGAGTGAAGAAAGTGATAACAAATTAAGGGAAGTAAAACCATTAACAAACAAGAATTACCAGATGGAATAAATAGAAGGCGAAGTAGTAATATGTAGACTCATGATAGGCCATACAAATTATACTCATAGTTACTTATTTAAAAAAGAACCACAACCAATATGTGAACAATGCAATAACCTACTAACAGTAAAGCATATTATTTTCCATTGCTCAAAATACTCGTCGCTCAGATAAGAATGTAATATACCTCAAGAATATAGACTGATATATAAAAACAAAGAAAATTTGAAAAACCTTATTGAATTTATAAGCAAAACAAACCTAATTTCCTTATTTTATAATATTATATAAATAATTATATATGTGCTAATATAAGTGCTAATAACTTCTAAAAGTTGATGCACAAACAAAATAAATAAATAAATAAAAAAAAAGAAATCGATTTTTCGAAAATTCTAACTGTATATAACCACTTAAACAAACCAACAGTGATTTAAGAATATTCAACGGAGTAGTTCAAATTACAATTTGAAAAAAAATAACAGATGGCCACAGAAATTTAACTAGTATACTCCAAAGTTCGATCACGTCATTTATCAAGTAAACTAAATTAACTTACATGTAGTGAATCGGTATTAAAGAAGTTATACTATATGTCGTAGTAAAAATGTCTTAAAAAAAAAAATGAATATACCCCTAAAACATAATTTCATCTTGAGATTTACGAGTAATTCTCGGATGAATCTAGTGGTGTTCTCGTGGTACACCGAGCTCAAACCTTTTTAATATTTACCATGGATTCGGGGGCGTGGTACGACGTCGTGAAATGGCCGTCGATTTTCCACGAGACCACGTGATAAGAACGTGAGAGATACGACGCTTAGATGAATGATATAACAACACTACAAGGTGACTCACAAAACTTCTTGTTGACTTCACTCGTAAGTTGAATTGACATACTGCGAGATTAAATATAAGTAATTGGTTTTCAAATATAAGGTTTTAATTGTATTTTTTATTTTACATTTATGTAATAAAATAATTTATGTATTAAAGATTTATACATAATATTATTTATAATAGATTTATGTATAAAGCAACTTCTTTTTAAATTTATTAGAAAAAAATACATCAGGTAACATTTAGGCTGGGAAATAGAGAGAAAGGCAGCAGGTATTGGAAAATAGATAGGAAAGGGTATGCAGATTATGCAGAAAAGAAATAAAATTGTTGGAGTATATCAATGATACATGTGAGTGAAAAATATAGAGTGAAGGGAAGATAGAGAAACTAATGAGAGGACGCAACGAAGGAAAGAAGAAGTAGTGAGAAGAAGCAAGGAAGTAGAGGAAAGTAAGTACACAAGTGAAATAAGTAGGAGAAGAGATCAGGGAGGAGATGAAAGGCAAAGCAAATTTGGAAAATGCTACAAAAAGAGAATAGTGATAATAAATGGTGGAAATACAAAGAGGAAGGAAGAAGAGAGAGAGAAGTATGGTAATATCCATATCCTTCGTGCGGATATCAAACGACATGTGTCAAAATTTGATGACATTCCGAAGATCAGTTTACGAGGTACAGTGGTTTTAATGACGGTACTTTTGTTTTTTTAAAAACAAGCTGCCTACTATCAGATTATCATGTAGTACTGTGTCATCCTTCGGTACAATTAAGCCTGAAGCATAGGAGATATGATCTAACGGTCTCTATCTTAACTAAACGTTATGCCTTGATTAACCCAAAACAGTTAACGTTATCAAAAACATTTTAACGGTCAAATCACTAATTCATCCAGGCCATCTGGAATGCAATAATGCCCACATTCTCCACTATAATCCAAGTGTCAAGTACCTCTATGAAAAATCCATAGTCTCAAACAGAAAAGAAAACTCTTCAAAGATTTATCACAGTTCGCACACTCGGAGAATGTCCCATTTGATTCTAAACACGACCTATATTTTATCTGAACTCTCACTGAGAGGGTTTTTGTGTATGATCAAGAAATATACCAGTGCACGACCCTATAGGGGTTGTAATTCATTTATATTATTTAACAAAAATGATACATTACAGAATAATATGTACCCGAAATGCCAAATATTGCCCACAAAATACAAAATAATTGGGTGGCTGACACATAAAAAAACCTTTTTATTGAAGTATTTATATTTTAGGGGTAGTGTGGAAATTCGCTGAATATGTATATATGCGTATATTGAAATTTGTGTTACAACCCCTTCGAATAATTTTGTGTTTTAAATAAAAACAATTTTGTACGTTATTTGACAAAGATTTAACAAGGGAATGATTTAATGTGAAGATAGTAATTTTATACAAACGTAGCCAACGTAGTTACTTAGGGAAGGTTTACTTAACGGAAAGAAGAAAATTTATCTAAAAAAGGTTACCTAATTAATTGCCATTACAACCATAAAATTACCTTTTTTGGATTAGTATATTCGTTCTAAAATATTTCAAAAATTAAATAATTATAAAGCATCTTTAGAATCGGAAAGTAAAAAGTATTTAGGCAAAATTAAGACCTTTCTAGATTAACTATTACTAGTGTAAAGTAAACTGAAATACTAAAGTGTATTATATATTTTAAAAAATCGATTAATGAAATATTTAATTGTAGTTATGTTAAAAAAACTTAATCATATATTTATTCTGGCATCAGTAACTTAATGTTCTCAATGTTGTAAGGTTAATATGCTGAGTACAATTATAAAGCTTGACATGGTATTCTTGCAAAAAAAAAAAAATTAAAACTAAAACTAAATCATTAGTAGTAGTATCATGGGAACAAAGAGTAAAAAGTGAAAAGAAGATTGTGCAGTTAGTAGAGGGAGCCAGTGTAGTGAAGAGGTGGATGGCGGAGATAGGAAAAAGGAGGGTTACTCCCTCGATAGAGAGAATAGAGAGAAGGATTGGTAACAAAAACAAGAGGTAATAAAAACAAGAGGGAAAGTAGCAGGAAGAGAGAAGTGGTTTAAGTTTATTTGTTTTTTTTTTTTTTAAGGAGTGAGAATGAGTAGATGGAATAAGGCACATAAATGAAATGTAATGAATCACAAGGCAGAAAAACATTAGCTGTGAATGATACTTTAATATCTATTTCAACTGCGACATTTCTAAAGCTATAAAATTATAATTACCATACCACTCAGCCGTCTCCATAGCTTTAAAGCTCTCACATTTCTTAACAAACCTACATTTTCTTACCCAAGTTTTCAGTTATTTAAAATGTTGCTACATACATGAACCTTCTGTAAATCAGCAAGGATACAGGTCCTTTCGATTTCAAGGCATGCTTCAACCGTATTAAAGTTTCAACATGTATTTTAAATGCTATAAAGCTGAGCACAGTACGCATCTACCTTATTCTAGTTCCTTTGAAAACCCATAACATAAAAACTTTTCCCAATTTACGATAGCATTTTCATTTCCATCAATACCTATGTAAATCTATGCCGACACACGTATTAGTAAACACACAAACACACACAAACACAATACGTTCATGTGTGGAGAATTATCTAAGGTTTTTTGTACGCACTTTGACATATCTAAACCGGTAAAGCTTAAGACATACCTTTATCTATCTTATCAACATTGAGCTCCTCTAGAAACGCAGTAGTATTGTCCCTTTCTTTCTTATGAGTTTGGTTATAGTTTAATGTTGTTTCTCGCTCACACTTTGCTGATATCTTGGAGAATATGAATACCACACGCAAGGGGTTTGGAAAGTTAGAATGTATAACATTTTCCGCAAGTCTGGGAAATGTAGAGAGTCGTCAAAAAGTTTTCATGAATGAAAATCTTTTGTATTGAAATGGTTTTAAATATGATACCCTGATTTTATTCGCATAACTCTACTTTGATATTAATAACACATTTGTAATATGGTAATATTAAACAAATTATGCAGGTAAGTAGTTTTAAATCTTAACTACAATATGTTCTTCTTTTTATATATAAAAATTAATTCTGCAAAACTCGAAAAGTAGTCGATCGACTTGAAATTTTGACACGTGGGACGCACGTGTTTTCGAAAGTCGAATTCATTTGTTTCGTTTCTTTTCGGTTCATCATCTGTGTTTGTGTTTATGTATCTTTTATTTACTTTCTCATTCATTTCATATCAGACTGAGCCACTGCAAAGCGAGGCGGGATGTAGTTAGTTAAATATGAAGTAGTAATGAATTGTCGCAATAAATAAATAAATAATTGCATACAAAGCTAAATATTTGACCTTTTAGAAGTTATAAAACAGAAACAAATAGAATTTGAAAACTTGATAATAGAAAAAGAATCGTCTTTTATTTTAACGATCACAAAGTTTTTATATTTCTGCGTTGTAATTTATAACATAGGAATTGCTCATAAATTTAGAGCTTAAAAAGCTTTATTGAAGTATTACTCCTCCATAAATCTCAGAAAATATTATAGAAAAACATAAGTATAAGTTTCACAACTTTAATATATGTAAAAATTAAAATTTAATTGAGAAATTCAAAAAAAGTGCATAAATATTGTTATAAACTTTATCATCAGCACTAGTTAGTTCCAAAAATAAAGAATTTATATCCCCGTATCCACTGTAGAGAGCTTTTGTGTAGTGAATCGCACAACTACACTCTCCGTCCTCCCTCTTTTAGGTCGCACACCCCTCCGTGTCATAGAAATAGGGAATCCTCTAGCATCCCTCGCGTACTACGGGCCACGGAGTATATCGCGTAACCCTCATCCCCACCCACACTCACACCCCACCCCTCCTCGTCTCTTCTCTTCCCGTCGACAGTCCGCTGCTGTGCTCTGTGCTTTTATGTAGGTTACTCCCACATCGCAAGAAGGATTCCCAAAATTACGATATTCAATAGATGTAAACACTCTTCAAATCAATATTAATGTTATAAATAATTCTTTTGGAATACAACGGGCTTGTGTCCTGTGTCTTAATTTCTATAAAAGTTTACTATATATTGATAAAGTGGGTTACTAGAACCTCAAATGTTCAATTATTTTTTAATAACTCCTTATAAGTTAAGAGATATTAACAATTAAAAAAGTCATTTTGTCTCTTTAATAATTAAAAGGATTCAACGTTGTACACATTCCAAGTGCATGTGACATCACAATCCTTGTGTAAGGTTACCAACCTTACAGCTCATAAATCTCTGCTATATGTATTTATATATCAAAATATCAAATATTGTTTACAGCTATTTCAAGGAACAATAAAATTTCAATATTATGTCTGCCTTAGCAGGGTTAAATAAAATAAAAACTTATTATTCTTTGATTTGACACAACAGCTACAAAACATTACCACAGCACTGACCTACTCAACAAATAACTGACGTTAAAATACATTTCACGTCATACAAATATGGCCGACCATCTCTAACGCTAAAACTACAATTCAAACTTTTAATTGCTATATCTCCGTCAACATTTAGATATTTAATAAAATAGAAACGCTAATACACATTTATTAACATCAATTTCAATCAACAATTGAAAAATCGATTACTAAAAAATGAGGACACAAACCCATTGCTTTACTATAATTTAGCCAAATTTACAGTATCTTCCTCTTCACTCAAATAAAATATATCAACTGTTACGAAGAGTACTTGGCTCTATTATATTTCTCTACGTGAAGTAACCTACAATTTGCTCACTGTTGCTTCGTTAATGTCAGACCTGTAACAGGAGCGGCTGAATCTTGAGTGCACCCGCCCTCTCCACTATCAAATTTCTATAACTTGAAAAGAAAAAGAATCACAAAATATCATATAATACCCCAATGACATGCTGACTTTATTCTTAGGAAGTTGCAAGGAATCAACTTAATCTCTATGCCGAATTAATTAAAACTTATTTTCGCTCGAAGAAATATTCCCCGTGCGCTCTCCACAACGCACGTAGCTGCTCGATATAACTAATATGGAATATGCGATACACCGCCTAGCGCGTGAGACAGAAGATACTCAGTGCCAACTATATGAAGAATCTGATGTTGACCATGCATTCCAACTTTATTGCAACTTTCAATCATAATTCTCTATAAGCTAGTAAACTGCACTATTATCGCGTAGCCAGCAGCCGCCATTGCCTGTAACTAACAAATTCAATCAAAACAATAATAAGCGGTGGACTGTGATGCAACGTGCGATGGCGGTACTAGCGAAGAATATTCTATTTGTGTTGATTATAATATATTTACATAAAATAATTCTAAAGAAAAAAATTTTTGTACCCTGAAATCGTCCCAACAGCTATTAAATATATTGTACAATTTTTATCTTGTGAAATAAGTATGTTCTAATATTCTTGTGTATGCTAATATTTTTTTCTCTTCTTTTGCAGGTAAGTGCTGATTAGTTTGGAAATACAGTAAAATGATCTCGTCTTCTACTGACAGGTATTTTGCCATTATTTATGTTATCATATATTACCTATAAACTACGGTGCTGGATAACCTAGTTTCATTTTGCTGGATTAAAATGTTGGATTATTTTAAGTCAATAATAAGAATATTAGCGAAAATTCAAAGTAAGAACATTGGCAACAGAAAAGCGCCAATATCAAATAGATCTACGTTAAATAAATAAGAATAGATTAGGAAGTTGTAAAATTGTTATTGGCAAAATTATAATTTATAAATAATTTTATTATATGTCATATATTAATTAATAACTATTTCTCACAATTTCGCGTAATTTTTTCGAAGTATAGAACTGTTCTTTCCCTATTTTGATCAAGTTTCCCTAGTTTGAGTGCATCAACGTTGGATAGTTATTAGCACTGAAACAATGCATATATTTACAATTAATATGCTATTTACAAATCTATTTAAAATAAGGACATTGTCGGTTTGATGAAATCAATTACACAGATAAAATATGAATCTTGGGATTAGCTTGTAATAAGTTTAAAACAAGTTTGTAAAATGCACGGAATCTAACAGATTAAAGTCGCATTCGCACTCACTGAGTTTTAGTGTTAATTTAAGGTTTAGACCTAAAATGTAAGTTTCAACTTGTAAAATATAAAGAAATAAAATTAATTATATTAAATACAATAAATTATATTAAATAAAAATAGTAATATAAAATTATATAATGTATATTACGGAAGCATGACGCATAATTTCAGAAGTTCATAATTGCATTTAAGGTTAAAACTTTTAATTAAAACTAAAAGCTTTAAAGTTGTTTGATTATAAATATACATAGTTACCTGTTTAAAAATTGAAGTTTAAATTTCAAATAATTATCAAATATCTTTATATATTTATTGTTAAAATTATTTAATTATTTTTTGTTGTCCCCAAGGTCCCCAAATATTATTTTTAAAAACCCCAAATTCCATTACAACTTAATGTCGTCAAAACTATTTTGTCACATTCAATTTAAATTTGATGTCAGAAAATGTTCACGTACAAATCGCTGTGATCTCTATGGAATTCGCCCACCACTGTAGCACGGCAAGCAGGCAGGCATGGCACACAGAATAGCTTTCGACTCGTGTATGGTTTTCCCAACTTGCTCCGTTCGTAGAGTTTCACTCAGTTTGTCCCTACTCTAGTTTCAAACATCGTTGTGTTCCTATTTTCAAACACAGTCCAAACCAAACAGTTCCCTCTAACAGTTCGAATCAGTTGATAAAACGATCTCGCGCAAAAAACCTCGTGTTCTCGGAGAGAAAACATAACAAACCAAATAGAAGAGCAACGGAGGGAGGTTGTACGTTGTAGAGACACAGAGAGAGAGAGAAACTATTCCTCTTACTTATGTAATGAATTAATCATAAATATTGTTTATTAGATATACGTAAGATTCATAAAATGTTAATGCGTTAAGTCGTTAATTAATAGATTTAAAAACACTAGTGCCAAATATAAATAAATGTAAATTGCCTCTTTACGTCTGTGGTAACAATTAGTGCTAAAAATTAATATATTATTGTTGTTGTTATTTGCTGATAGTGTTGTATTTGTTATTTAATAAACGTGTTATTTAAAATAGAGTGTTATACGCATCCACGCATCGTGATACGTGTTATCTTCATCATTTATAGTAAGATCACATCTGTAATTTGTTGCCTCGTACCCCAATTTATATTATAACTATTACAGCAAAATGAAACGAAGAACAAACCGTTTTATATTCAAGTTAGATACAATATTTTTATATTAGTATTTGTTATAAAATAATTTTAGTTTTAACAGCTGTTTTATTGCCAATAAAATGAATGGGCTGTTTTCTTTGATGCAATCGATATATAAGAAATACACGAAAACTGACAATGTAGATATAGTTATAGGAGTATATTATAGAGAATAATTTCTAAACGTAATCAAATTATATACTGTAATCAATATGTGTAATATATAACTATCTTACTCCTTTTTTTTATTTAATTTATTTACTGTCGGCGTATTTTCGATGCTGAGTCCTATCACATACTATCTTAGTAGTTTTTGTGCCGTTGTCGTCTAATATTTGTGTCCTGAACCACTGACTAATAAGTTTATTATTATGTTTGTACATAATCAATTTAACTTGATAATAACTAAGCCCAAAAAATTTAACTCTGATCCTGAAATCAAACCCCAAAAACACACTCGCCCACTAAATCGTCTTATAGTTCAAATTACGAGAGTTCGGCGACGACTCATACTTAAAACAAGTTGTGGGGTATAAACTGTTGATATAACTAAAAAGCACTGACTCACATATATTTCTATAATGTGTATAAAAACAAATAAAATAAAATTCATTATCGTATTATAGATTTATACCGCTCTTATAAGCTCTTAAGTATAAGTCGCCGCCGAACTCTCGTGATATGGACTACCTTACTTTACCCTAATAGTTTTAATAAATGTTACACTTGAATTTTACTAACAGTTTATGTATTATTTCTGTAACATTTTAACATAAATGTAACATTTTAATATCACTAGAGTTTACCTCCTGTTGCAAGCGCCTTTTGTGTGTGAATTGAAAATCATTTCAAATTCTTATTTCATTAAATTTATTTCCTTTTTTAAATTAAAATACTTAACTCGTTCTATATTAATTATATATATAACAACAAATAATGGGCCCTCTAATTTTCTTAACGCTGCTTTTATATTTAATTTCTAAATTCTGAAATATACGAGCATTCTTTTTTTTATATTTATTTACTTATTTCCCTTGACTTTCTTTCGTCATAGCCACCATCAAACATTTTTTATACATCTTTTATAATTTATAATTTAATTTTAAAAATTTCTAAATATTTCAATAGTTCACTAGTTATGCGCGCAATCATTAACGTAATACACATGCAAAATATCACTTTTCTAACTTTTATGAATAAAAAGTTATACGGCATAACGTGCCCATTTTTTTGCCAGTTTTTCCAAAATTACGGGTTTCTAGGAAATTCAGAAGGATTGGAGGACGCCAAAAGTCTTAGAATTTTTTTCTCGACCAAATTTTCGGTAATTTTCAAGAAAATGCGTGGAGTCGTTTTCGAGCTACCATACAAAATTCGTACTAAACATATAAACAAATAAACATATAAACAAGTTGGAACATTATAATATAGGAAAGGATCCCAGTGCATATTTATGTATCAACTCAATAAATTATATTTGTTATTTAGCAATTATAATAGTGACTCAGTTAAATAACATAAATTATGAGAAATGGCTATTTGAAAATTTCGCTGAGTTTGTATTTGAGAAATAAGGAATTTGTAGTTAGAAGATAACCTTATTTTCGTGATCTTATATAAGTCACGTTAACATTTCTAAAAACATTTCAGAAAATCTAAAAATTTGTTTAGCTTATGACAGAATCCAACCCTGGCAAATAACATTTAACTTTTAATATTTATGAATAAAAGACTCGATTTTCGAACTTCTATTAACTGTTATTGATTTCCCAGTAGTCAAATTTTCCATCTTTTTAAATTAGCCAATCCTACCGACCCTACCCTTGATAAAATCATCTGTCTGAATGGCATCATTCATTTGTAAAATTAGCATCCCCATCAATGACTAATGACGTGGATGATTTATAAATTGATACAGTGAACAAATTCAAATAAAGTGGAAATTCCCAAAACCCGATCCGCAAGTACGAAGTTCCAATCGTTCACAGATAAGATAACAAACGAATAGCAAAGAAATATAATTAAAACAATAAAAAAAATCACATAACGTTTAATTTTATTATTTTTTATCTGTTATATGTCCATTGTATTTATTATATTATATGTTGTATACGATAATACAATTTCCTACCACTCCAAACAATCTGGAAAATCTTTTTCATTTTCCATGCGACATATGTTGCGTATGACAGCTCCAATTTATTCATGCTCGGCTCGGAAGAAGTATATACAAATATATAAATCAAAGATACAAGTAAATCTGTTATCACAATCCACCCCACAAAATGTCGTTGTATTTGACGGATATAAAAATATATTCGTCCGAACATATGTAGTGGAGTGCGTTATATTTGGGGCGCTGGGGGGCGAGGTTGCTTTGGAAATTAAATGATGAGAAGTATGTAAAGTTACTCATATTTATTGACAATTTTCTGTGGCACAAATGTTAAGTATAGTGGGACAGGTAAGACCGAAGAGATGCGATTGTAAGGAGTGGGGGTAATGCCTCCATGCCTTCAAATTAATTTTTTGAATTTTCTTTTGTTTATGACATATTTTATTATTAAGTAATCCAAAATTTTAGTTTTCTCCAAAGTTTCCTATCGGGTTCACTAATTTTCTCAAAGCCCCCTTTTCAAATTTTTCAATTTCTAATTTTCAAAAAAAGTTAGCATTGAACATCGTAATACACATACCAAATTTCAACTTTCTATCTTTTACCAATTAAAAGTTATGGAACAAAAAGTACAAAATTTTTTTTTAGTTTTTTCTAAATTACGGGTTTCCAGGAAATTCAGGGAAAAATCAGATGACGCCAAAAGTCTTAGAATTTTTTTCTCTACGAAATAGGTTATTTTCGGAGCCGTTTTCGAGCCACCATACAAATCGCATATCGCATAAACATATAAACATACACTTAGAACATTATAATAGTTTGCATATTACTTAAGTTATTCCATCTTTAAAAGATCTTCATTTATTTCTACTGCAACAAAGCATAGAACAGAATATTTACATTCCTTAAACTACCTTTGGAGAGTTTTCGTTTGCTCTTTATTCTAGAATGAATTTATAATGATGTCATGGGGGCAACAACGAGGTTTTCACAAGCCCTTTGAACAAGAGGTCTCATTTTTGTTAATGTGATGAAATTAGGAATGTTGTAAGGATATTACGGTCGTTTACAGCCCGTTGTGGCTTGTATATCCTTTGTCCTTGCACTCTCCGATCCGTGTATACATAAAGTCTAGGGATAATTATGTTATAGTGATCCTTTTATTATGATCCACAAAGGATATTTTTTGTAATATTTGATAACCTTTTCGTTTTTGTTCTGTACATTTCGAACGGAAGCAGTGGATCGAATAACGGATGCACTGGAATCAACTGCATGTGACGTCATAGTTTTCTAGTAGAGTGTAATCGCATTAGTACACTTTATCATTAGAGAATTTCTCCTTTAATTGTTATCAATACATCACTGCACCGTAGAAGTCGGCTTTTCACACGTCCGTATACATAATGTATTTTAAACGTTGATATATCAACGATTTGCCATACCTTCTACTCATGGTCGTATATATCCGACTCTGCTTGGTATCATACACCTCCGTACGTACTCTTTGAGGCTTATTTTGTAACTGCTTACCTGACAAAGGCCTATATTTTCTTAACTAACCTATGTAAGTTTACACAAAACTATTAGAAGATTAGAGCAAAATAATTCTCATAGCTTGAAAGTGGCATAAGTAGCCTAATTTGTAAATTATAGGGCTTTGAAAAATCGTCAGAACTTAACAGACGTTACAAAATAGGCCCCTTGTGTTTAATTCCATGATTAGCGTATCAGGGAACCATTCTACGCACTTTTATTACCCACAGTAGTTTGATGTATTGATAAACATTAAATCAGATAAGCTTCATATCATGATAAAGAGTACTAATGCGAATACACTATACTGAAACCGTAAGTTCCAGTGTGAAAACAGCCTAAATCACTGACGGAACTACCAACCCACAAGTGCTTCACTTGTATTAAATATACGAGACCATAAAATAAAGTAAAACAAGTAAATAAGGTAAAAACTTTTTATGTTAAGCAATTCCAAACTCATTTAAAATATATGCCGTAAAATAAACGGAAGTGCCTTAAGAAAAATTAACCATAAAATTTTGTTTCCCATTCATTTTAAAAGACTTCAATCAAAATATAAAATATTTAATGTTGGAGGTTTTGTTTTTGTTTAATGCATTAAATTTAATGAATTTATAACCACTTTTATTATTTAACGAAATTTATGGAGCAATTGGTTTGATTCTTTACTATTCACGTTCGGGTAGATCCAAATTTCTGGTAGAAAACAGTAAATTGTTATATACACAAAGCGATTTGTGACTTTTAGATGCAGATTCGTTTGGACTTTCAATAGACTTGTCAGAAAGAAATGTAAAACGGTCGCTGATATTTGGAAAGTCCATTTTATTAGCATTGTCATGTTCTATGTTATCAAAGTATCGTATTCTATGTCGAAATGATTTGTGATTTTTGTGTAGTTGAAACTAAAGTTTATATTTTTACATTGTGGAAACTCTACTTTTAGTGGTGATGGTGTAATATTGCATTACATTTTCTATCTGGGATATTTACCATTTTAATTTTGCATCAAATGTCCTGCAAGATACTAGTGGTGTATTGATAAACAATAAATTAGAAGTTTGCTCTTATGATAAAGTGCGCTGCAATATACCATACTGACAATAGTCCCCCAAAGCCAGCAGTCGTATGTGCCTGTTCCAAATGGGAAAGTAGCTTTACAGTCTCGTTTTAAAAGCCTCGTTAAAGTTTTAAATATATATATATACATATATATATGTAGTCCCATTTGTTGGTTTGATTAAAAGTTTTCTTTCATTCGTGCCATGTGTTTTCTCTCACTCGTTTACACGTTCGTTTTTTCACTAACAATACAGTTCTCATTCGAGGCTCGAGATTGCAACCAGTCGATCCATGTGCGGACGCTTCAGTGACAATATTTTTATATAGTTATGGATAAATTAATTTATATCAGTGTCATCGCTATGGAAATGATTCTGAATTCTCCAAGACTTCTAATACTCTCTCTCTCTCTCTCTCTACAATTTCCTCACTGTTCATTATCGGTAGAGAGCCAAAGCCGACAATCTTGTTACCCGTACCGACGCGACCGTGACCGAGACTCAGGTTTCTCCCTGCTTTACAAATTTTAATCTAATGCTGGTTAAACCACGAAATGGAGTTTCCTCGGAATAAATAATTTATGTGTATCTATGTACGTCTTATGGTACAGGCTCATTCATTTACACACACACACACACTTACTCGCACACATACATTAAGGTTAATCTTTTAAAGCTTTATTATTAATTATGAATTAATATTTAAACTTCTTGGCATTTGGGTTAATATGTGTAGCTTAGTATATATGCATATATATATATATATATATATATATATATATATATATATATATATATATATATATATATATATATATATACATATACAAATGGGACTAATTCTTTATTCCTAATATTTCGTGTCTTAGATTTAGTTGTGGTTAGTTCCTGTGAACTTCCTAAACATTAAAATTAAAATTAGTTGAATTTGATTGGAAATATCAATAAAACAAATATACAATAAATTCAATTACAGAATCCTTTAAATAAATCCTCAAGCCCTTCCTTGGTTGACACAAATCGTTTTAACTTGTTAATAGATTTTCTTTGAAGGGTTAATAATATATTCAGGATATAAATTCAATTTGAACCAATTTAAAAGCAACAGTAACTCTATTTCATCAATTCTAATTCAATAAAATCGAATTGCCTTTGAATCTTATTTCATTTTAAAATATTTAGATGTTAAAAACAATACATTGTGATTAACGACATTTTTAAACGTCACTGAAGTTAACGGCTATTTCGAAAATGTACGCTCAAGTCCTCTAGGTTATCCAAGTAGTTGCGTCGTAAACTCTAACGACCATACCATGTTGAACATACCAGATTTGGTCAATCTGGTATGTTAAACACCAGTAAGCCACTAGGGAGCTAGGGCACCTGTTCAGATAGTGACTGTGGTGGTATGTATGTATATATGTAAGTGGTATGAGAGTAAATCCGTTGATATTGCACCCCTTGTGCCAACGGTGAACAGTGTTCGGTTCACACACACTTCAGTGATATCAAATTAGTTTGGGATGTATCTTCCCATGCCTACACATGCAATGTAACTTCTACACAATATTTCGTTAGTCTATGGCCAATATAGGCTGGCATAGGAAAACTCTAGGAGTGGAGACATAAGTCTCTGATATATGTATTTATATATCAAATATTATTTACAGCTATTTCAAGGAACAATAAAATTCCAATATTATGTCTGCCGTAACAGGGTTAAATAAAATAAAAATTTATTATTCTTTGACTTGACTTGATTATTTGACTACCAACAGCTACAAAACATTGCCACAGCACTGACCTACTCAACAAATAACTTACGTTAAAATGCATTTCACGTCATACAAATATAGCCGACCATCTCTAGCGCTAAAACTACAATTGAAATTTTTAATTGCTATATCTCCGTCAACATTTAGATATTTAATAAAATAGACACGCCAATACACATTTATTAACATCAATTTCAATCAACAATTGAAAAATCGTCCTCTAAAAAATGAGGACACAAGCCCATTATTTTATTACTATTAATACAATACAATACATACATACCACGTATCGATACGACAGTACGCCAAGTCAAACTTAAGGAGTTGTTTTGCACTAACATAATTTATCATGAGAGCAATCTTGTACTTTAATTTTTATCGATACAACACTGTTCCCTTCCAGTCTGAGATGGCTAATAGCATTTACAAGGTAGGGATAGGTTTATCGTTGTAGCATGTGTATGCTTGGTTAAAGTTCGCTGTTAATCGGTTCCAATGTGAGAGCAACATAACGCCCGTATTCGACGGATATGTCGCTTGCAGTGTGCGAGGTTCATTACAATTAAATACGCTTGCAGTGTACAACAGCCTTTAGGATTCCTGCTAATGCTACGCTGATGACCAGTGATGAGCCTCCCAGCTACAAAACATTGCCACAGCACTGACCTACTCAACAAATAACTGACGTTAAAATGCATTTCACGTCATACAAATATGGCCGACCATTTCTAGCGCTAAAACTACAATTCAAATTTTTAATTGCTATATCTCCATCAACATTTAGATATTTAATAAAATAGACACGCCAATACACATTTATTAACATCAATTTCAATCAACAATTGAAAAATCGACCTCTAAAAAATGAGGACACAAGCCCATTATTTTATTACTATTAATACGAGATATAACCTAGCTGTTGAAATCGTAGTAATAATCTAAAAAAAATAGTACCAGTGGCTATAAACTTAAAATAGACTAGTCTGTATGTGCACTATCTACACAAAAGTGTCTGTGTCTTGTATGCAAGAACCCTTACAGCATCGATGAAATATGTATTTCATTGTTACATGATTTTTAACAATTTGTCTATGAAAAGTTAATAGTTTCACTGCAACATTGCATCTCAAAATGATTTGTAGAGGTTCAAGCTGATCTCACAGTTTAATTTAACATCTAACATCTTAAAGCTATGAATTGTAGCATCTTCACTAAGTGCATCTTTCAACTATTATTGTCGTTTTATCGTTTTGCAGAAGTGCAACAGTACATTAAATCAATTTTTGACGTGAACACAATTTTATTACAAGTCTCAGCTGCTCTATCTCTGAGTCTTCAAATTGCCCGTACTTAAAGTGAGTAAGAAATAAAACTCTCTTAATGTTGGATATTTCAGCTGGCAACCTTAACTATAACCTACAATTCAAATAGGTGCTTTAGATTTGAACAGAAGCAACATTTGAAACACGAACAGCTGTAAAACTTCGAGACAATACTCGTAGCTTTACGACGCTGCCACCAGAGTGCAGGCATGCTGCGTTTTAAATCTTTTTGAAATGCAATTTACTATTTACGAGCTTACAATGAATAATGTTTTAAGAGCTTTGTCTTTAATTGAAATCTAGCAATAATATAAAAGCTTTTGTTATTTTAATTTCAAAATTCAATTCAAAGAAGGAAAATATCAAACTTAAAACTTTTCATAAATATTTATTTATGTTTAAAAAACGCAAAATATATTTCTATCTTGGTATATGTAATTACGAATATATAAGCTTTATTATACATAAGGAAAATTACCTTTTGCTAAAAGAAATTTAGTAAAAATACATTTCTGTAACCAATTTTATTATCATCCCTTATCTAGATTAATGTAAACATACCACGTTCTATTATAATTTCTTAACGGGGGAGAAAGGTTTCAATTTTTTTTTATTTATATTAATGTACAGCATAATAAGTTTATTGTGTGAAAATTTGAAGTGGATTGGAGTAAAACTGTCGGAGATATAGAGTTTTAAGTTTTCACCTCTTTCTTTGTCTTTCTTTGACATATATTTCTCACACATAGCTTTTTTAGAGTCGGTGCCCTCTCTAGTTCAAAATCTACTAGACCGATTCTTTTGAAATTTTGTACACTCTTTCTTTACGTAAATGCCGAGGTAACGCTGTCGAGTTTATTTTATTTTTTATTTTAACGTATTTTAAAATAACAAAGTTTCTAATTTTCTTCATGGAAAAATCAGTATTTTGACTTCTAAGTACTGTAAAAAATTGAAAAATCTATTTAAAAAAAAATGATTTGACAGGTTTATCTGCAGAATCTTATCAACTAATCATTTTGGATTTTCGATTTCAGAAAATCCAGTGTTGAGTTATGAGTGGCACCGCAATGTTACTTTTTCTGTGACGTTTGCGGAGATTCGCTGTCAATGCCTCATTTCTTAATATTTATTTATGAAAATTTCATAAAATATTCTTCAAATGTTATTTTATCATGTAGTAATTATACAAATAATTATATATTAACGGTGTCGTCAAAAAACATTATCGAAAATATAATTTTTTTAGTATTACCCTTAGGTATTAAGAAGACCTAATTCTAATTTTTATGTTATTATATTTATTTTCATTAAAATGTTAATTAAGTTTTTAATAGTTTTATTTTACTGCTAAGTAGTACCCACGTCAAATAATTTGTATTTAATCAACTTACTCAATTCAATAATAAACTGTGCAAGTCATTTCTCAATCAAGTAAAGCATCCGTTGTATTTTTAATAAGGAAAATCTAATTATATTGAATAAGGAAAGATTTAATTATATTTTTTCTGTTTTTAATGTATATTCATGCTTCAGTTGTTCGTCCATCAGAAATTTTGTAATTGGGCCATTAGTATATCCGCTTTCGGTTCGATTGTAATAATTTTAATGATATTATAATTATGCATTGTAAAAGCCATTTTAATTAACCGTGCTCGTGCAGGTTGCATCCGTTGTCCGCTATTAGCAGAGTCACTTTGGTTGAAATACCTGAATTAAGTGGTTGTTTGAAGTCAATTGAGTTATTAGTTGCAATATTGCTCTTGTGCTTTTAAATTTACGTAATTGCACCTTTAAATTATTTATTTTAAACTCCTTAAGGAGGTACAAGACTTTTACGTAAATGATGAAAATGTCGTGAAATTTGGAAAATCGATAGAAATAATTAAAATACTTTTTTTAATTTTAGTGACCCAGTGTTCATAGTTTTTTTTTTTACAATTGACTTAAAACAGCTAATTTCCATATATATCATAATTTTTAGCTCAGTTTCACTACATAACATAACTTTTAACTAGTAAAAATACAGCAATGGCAAGAAATGGACTCCAAAGGGCGGTGCTACAGACTTCGCAGACGCTTCCTGTTAACACCGCTTTTTTGATTGAGAAACCGAAATTTATAACAGCAGTAGCCATGAATAGATCAATCTTGTTGTCGGGATACAAAGTATAAGAAGAAGCAGAATATATTAGGGGCGATAAAAGGCTACGTGCCTAGGAAGCCCGAGAAACTATATTTATATATATATAACTTTTAACTATGAAAAAATGGTGACACGGTTTTCAAAACTGCGTGTATATAAAAAAAATCTTTTTGTAAACTATTGGAAAAAGGAAATTATCAAAAGGATACCTATTTATAAATATAATAAAGTAAAGCAATAAGAAATATTAAATGTGGGTTATGATCCGGCAACCTTGGAAATGAAAAATGAGAGAAAAATTCAAATTAAAACGAAAATGAGAATAAATAAATCAACATTTGTTTTGACAACGTTGCCAAATTTATTATTACTTTTTTACAGATATTTAATTTGAATTTGAATTGAATTAATATAAATTTGATATTTTTTATAGTTAATATTTTAATTATTAAACTATTATATGCATCAAATAATCATTTTAACAGGCAAAAATTTAAGGCCATTTAATTGGAAACTGAAAAATTCATTTTCAAAGGTACAGTTTGAATAATTGTTTGTCCCTCATATATTTCATATTTCGTAATGCGTATTGCCTTTTAAGATATAAGATAAACTTTTTGCATTGACGGTACGTCTTGTATCTCCTTAAGTGTCTGGCATGCAGTTTTAGCTTGCCTGTTTACTACAAGCGAATTCCTAAATTTATATTCTTCCTCTCATATAAAAATTGTAACACACTGTGCGAGATTCAACTTGCTAGCCTGCTGCAAGCTAACTCAAGCTACCTTGGATATTTTTTCCGAAATTTATTAATAATATATTTGGAACAGTTTTTAAAGTTGAAATTTTTAATAACTCTCCTAATGAAATACAGCTTGTCCGAAAGAAAGAACTAATAAATCTAACAACAGTAACAGCTGGAGTTTTAAGCAAGTAAGAAGACTAAGAAGTTGTATATATGACGTATTAGATACAAGTATCCCCACTCGACTACAAACAAAAACATGTAAACTTTTTACTTTTAAAGTTCAAAGTTGATGAAAATTTATAACAAGTTACCTCATGGTCGTTCTCGCTATCTCACTCTTTCTGTTTCTAACTTTATCGCTGTCTCTGTCTTTCTTTGTGTCTGTGTCTCCATCTCGATGTAGACGGTGTAAATTAGAATGATATATGAAAATGTTGATGTAACGACAAAAACGAAATGGATAGAAAGTGAAACATTGAAGTTTGGGGAATTTCCACTTGCTCACTCACGCATCTCTTGTCTCATCTTTTATATGAAAAACAGTCAAGTTTTATTTTCTCGGGGGAACACAGATTAACCACAAAGGACGCAATGGAACATACTAATTCTAAATGGAATTCAATTTTGTTTTATATTTGCATTTAAATTACATATTTAAATAACAATGAAAACAAGCCTAAATGTTATTTCATTTTTAAGATGTATGTAATAGAATATTTTAGAAAATTTTTGCTTCTGTTAATGGCTTATACGACAATGAAAGAATTGGTAACATTTTTTTCGCTTAGATTCATTAATTATATTTTTAAGAATACTTTAATTATGGAGTACTAGTACAAAGTTGGAAATTGGTTGTTATTTTAGTACACTGTTACCATCTATATTTAAATATATAACCATGGAGTAATGTTTCACCTTAACCCAATATTATATTGCCAGAGTTATAGCAACTTAACTTGAGCGCAGTTATTATACATTCTCATACAAAATTTTCTTTACTTTTGGGTTTATCTCGAAACTGCTTTTTAGTCATGATATCTTGAAAAATATTAAACTGAGTTTAATTAAAATTTTAATTAAAAGTGGAAAGAATTCGTTCTTTTCGAAAAAAACTATTTTACTTAATTTCATATGATTTGTTATCTTAAAAAGACTTTTTTCAAACCTTTTTCGTTTTTTACTCAATATCTATTAGGTTTGTTTAGAAGAATTATTTATTTCTTAGATCAACCGCACACTGCAATCGTATTTAAGCGACGGAAAATTCGGACGAAAATCGGCGGCTTGGTTAAGTGGCTAGAACTCTCAAAACAAGCCGACTCCTGTGTTGTGTCTCAATACATACATACCACGTACCGATACGAAAGTACGCCAAGTCAAACTTGAGAAGTTGTTTTGCACTAACATAATTTATCATGAGAGCAAATTTGTACTTTGATTTATATCGATACACCACTGTTTCCTTCCAGTCTGAGATGGCTGATTGCATTTACAAGCCAGGGATAGGTTTATCGTTGTAGCATGTGTATGCTTGGTTAAAGTTCGCTGATATTCGGTTCCAATGTGAGAGCTACATAACGCCCGTATTCGACGGATTTGTCGCTTGCAGTGTGCGAGGGTTCATTACGATTAAATACGCTTGCAGTGTACAACAGCCTTAGAGTTCCTGCTAATGCTACGCTGATGACCAGTGATGAGCCTCCCGGCAAACGTGTTCAACGCAACACCTAATATCTTCCCATATTGTAATATTAATTAATATTTTTTATGTAAATATGTTCAGCAATGCATCCTGTATTTAATGATAATAAAAAATACGAAAAAACTGGAAAGTTGCGTCAGAACAAAAATATTCTTTTTGTACTAATTTTTACGACCGCGATAGTGATCTAACCCGCTAAGTATCTAATTAGGTTCGAATTAAGGCCCCTTATTTAATGTTTTTAATATTCCATGGCACCCCCTTATTTGCGTTAGCCTATTTAGTCATTCAGACAATTTATTTAATGCAAATTTAGCGAACCTAGGGGGTAGGCAATTAATTCCGAATTAGCATCAGCTCCGATATATATTAAAGAATTGATTACCAATAGAATTGTCTATTCCAGGGGAGAACTAATAGAGATGTAATGAAGTATTTTAAATCATTAAATAATTAGGAACTTGTAACTTCAGCTTCTTTATATATTTGTATATTTGCATCCGTTGTTAATGCCCGTTATCTGTCATGTCACGGGTGTCACCCACATGGGAAACAAACGAATCCTGGTTGACATCCAGAGTCAGGGTGAAGCGGAGATAGAGGTGATGCGGGATACAGACCACGGGGACACATCAAAGTGATTATCCCTCCTTCCATACCACCTGACAGGACCAGTAATTTTTCATTGTTATTTAATATCCTTAATTCAGAAACATCAAATGAAAAATTAATATCGTTAAATGTTGTTGACAGTATAAATTGGATAATGTGAAAAAGGGTATGTTTTTTTTATATGTTTTATATTCAAACAATATGTATTTCCATGTACATATGTGGTTGTATTTAAAGGTTTTCATTTATACGTTTCAATAAGTATTTATAAGGGTGTGGTATTAGTGATGGTTCCCAAACTAAGGCACGTGGACTCTTTTGTCCATATATGCAGAATAACATTTAATGCATATACAAACCAATGTAATTACGCCACTGAAAAATGTTGATTCGAATCTTGTCATATCTTTGTGTCTTCAACAGTAAACTATATTCGTAGAACAGGAGTTTGGTCGTGAGTTCAAATAGTTTCTTAAAATGTTACAAGGCTTATATGATAAATAACTTCAAAAATATTTTGTATTTTTAATTCGATTTAGTATCGATTTGTATGATATGATTTTATTACAGTTAAGGGTGGTAAAGGTATCTCGAAAATTAAAATATACTTATTTATTAGTGTCCTTCATACGTAGAAAAAGTGTCTCTTAGAAAAACTTAGAATCATTAAGGCAGATTGATCTAGAACTTTCAGAAAATCGTTTTTTCTTTTTTTGATATTTCGAAAGTATATTTAAGAGATTTTCAAAAAAAAATCTCTAGTTCCCGTTATAACTATAATCATACTAATTAATAATTTTCTTGGTATTTATTTATTTTTTAACACCATCAAAGTCCAATTCAAAAAAGATATTTTTGTATGTAGAATAAGTGTAATATTAAGCCTAAAAAGTTGAAATATCGTTTTTCATTATTTTTATTATAAAAAAACATTCCTCAAAATACCTTAAATGTTCGAGCTCTGGACCACTATACCCCCTGAATTGAAAATATGACAAATACTGTCCTGTAAAAAAAATTACAGCAAACGGTATTTGTTTTATTATAAAATATCTTAAAAGTGTGCTACTTTTGATCGCTTTCGATTTACCTCACATATCTACGTTCTTCACGGACAGTGCGAAAGAGATATGTTATACACACAGAATTACGAAAAAAATTAACAAATAAAAGGTAATACAACACTATATTAAACGTGGTTATTACGATATGTGATGCCTCATACGAAAAATATGTGGATGAATGATTTTGAATTCGTTTTAACGGTTTTATTAAACTGGAGCTGGAGTACAGTGAAGCTGGAATGTATATTTATGCAAAGTGCTTGCATATTTCAACGAATTCAATTAAATTCCAGCTCGTAGTCGCGCTCCAAAATATAATTAATGTCATGTATTATCATAATATTATTACTTGTAATATAACAAATATTCGCTTGTTTATATTCAAATTTAATTTCGCAAATTAAAATGAATTGACGTGATAATTATTGCATAATAACTTTATGTTGTTAAATTCTTAATATTTGAATATGAACATGTTATGCTGTGTATTTATTATTGCTGAACAGAGCTTCTCAAACTTTAAATTGTTTATAGTGTGCAAATGATTAACCTCTCAAAATATTTCAGTTCTAATCCTCTAAAGACGCTGGTCGTTAAAATGCATCCAGCATAGTCGAGCATCAAGTTCTAACAAATAGAATTTATAGATATTAAATGTAATAATTTATTTTTATTCCTCTACATCGGAGTTACGGCACTCTGCAGCAAATGTTAACACGTAGTTGCAGTTTTGAAGTTAAGGAAATGTAATCTGGTTACGTAACTGTCTTAAGGGGATGTTTAAACGAAATGCCCTAGATTTTAGAGTAATAATCAGCAGAGTGCCACGGGGTTCATTACTGGAGTAATTTAAACCGTTTCAAATTGATTACATGCAGGACTTGACACCTCAGGAGATATTTTCTTCAAATTAAATAGATGGATAAATTACGATAATTAGTAAAGTTTATTGTGTGAAAACTTGAAGTCGATTGGAATTAAACTGTCGGAGATATAGAGTTTTAAGTCTTCACCTCTCTGGTCTGGTAGCTTTTTCAGAATCAGTGCCCTCTCTAACTGAAAATCTACTGCACCGCTCTTTTTGAAATTTTGCACACTCTTTCTTTACATAAATGCCGAGGTAAAGCTGACGAGTTTTATTTTTTTATGTTAATGTATTTTAAAATAACAAAGTTTCTGATTTTCTTCATGAAATATCGCTAATTTGACTTCTAAGTGCTGTAAAAAATTGAAAAATCAATAAAAAAAATACTCGAGGATTACCTGCAGAAACTTATCAACTAATGAAATCATTTTTTTTTTCGTCTTCAGATAATCCAGTGATGAGTTATGAGTGGAATCGCAATGTTACTTTTTTTATGACGTCTGCGGAGATTCGCTGTCTCATTTAGCTCAATCATGATATTTATTTATGAAAATTTCTTAAAATATTCTTTAAATATTATTTAAAGCCTCCTCTAAAGTAGAAACTCTAAGGTTACTTACCTTGGAATTACGGTTGTATGTTGAGAGTTCTACATTTAAAATAGCACCTCTTATTTAAATATCTTAATCACGAAAAAGAAAAGAGATAGATATAAAATCATAACACATTGCAATAAATTTAAAGAGACAACAACAACATTATGACGTTTGACGTCATATTTACATATTTTAGTAAACAGAAAAGTGCGCAGGATTGGGAAGGGAAAGGTACATTCGTTGCTCTTCTAAATATAGTATAAACTGTGCCAGTGTTAGGTTATATAGTACTATATTAGATAGAACGGAGCCTATAGTAAAATCTAGAATGAGTTATAGTACTGATATCCTGTCAAATTCTCAACAAACACCCATGTATGGTATACAGGTATAGAACGATATTATTCCTTAAGATTAAGTCAATAATATTTGCGCTATACATCTCTTGCAAAATGTTCTAAAATATTTCGGGTTTCACTTTCTTAACCCTATTCAACTGCACGTTCATTGTCCCCTAAACACTACACAAAACGAAGCTAAACTTTGTCATCTACTACTATATATCTTAGCTTCAAACAAAGCCACAATGGGTTATATTTGTAACCTGTAAATCTCATTGAATACTAATTAAACAAATGACTAACATTGTATTGTTTCTATCCGCCAAATCTGTTTTTGCAACAATGGCCAGAAAGTTATTAAACTGTTTACTCATGTAAACAATTATGGTAATAAGTTGACTTGTAATAAATATTTCTTTCTTAATAGGCATGAGAAAAGTTAGCAGAAGATGTTCCTTGGAATATTGCACTAACAGAAGCAAATCTTAGGCCTGTCGCACACTGTAAGCGAATTTACATAGTTTATGTCTAGCCAACTATCAACCAAATTAAATGCGGTTTTTCCTAAAGTTTTGATGGTCCCTGACAAACAGTCTGCGGCGTATATACTTAGAGGGTGCTTATCCCTTAATACACTACAGACTCAACATTATACTCGTACATCTAATAAACTTAATATTCAAAGTTAAAATGCGTAGATTTTGAACATTATAAACGTTTTTGAAAGTGGTTTGATTTAGATTATACATTAGAGTCAACCAACAGTAATGTCTAAAAGTTAAGATCATATTTCAAATATTTTCCAAGCTCCACAGCTTTTATTATTCTACCCTCTCACCATAATCGTCCAGTGAAACCACCCCTAACCCACCCCACGAGATCATTGAACATACAGGGTAGTCTACGTACACTGTTCAGCGTCTGTCGGTCCGTGTTTTTATAATTGCCGTCGTGCTATGTAATTACGAATCGATTAAGTTCACAAGCCGTTGTTGCGTCCTACCGTCCTGGCGTCCTGCTAGCCACCCTGTTAACCACCCTTTTCCTGAGGCTCCCTCTAGATGCAATAAATAAGATAAATTGTGTTAAATGATGGATGATTCTTGTAGAACACATATTTAATATGCTGGTTCGAGCTTGATATATTGGTTGGCACAAAGGTTCGCTTGCCTTGAACCTTCTTAATGGGAGGTTATTTTAAAATAATGGGGAATTTAAAACGCGAAATAAATTTAACGACAACAAATGCAAAGTAGTGTTTATTTAGTAAACAATTGTCTTATTCTTATATTTAAATATTTTTTAGAAGTGATATAATAATACGTAATACTGATAACAAATAATAGAAGTAAAGTAGAGTTACCGGTCGGACTAAATAGAGACTGGAAGTAGTAATATGTAGACTCATGATAGATCATACAAATCTAAGTCATACCTACTTACTTAAAAGTTAACCATAACCAATCTGTGAACAATGCAACATCCCACTAACTGTAAAGCATATTATACTGCAATACTCAAAGTATTCATCGCACAGATAAAACTGTAATACGTTTTATGTAAGTCTTGAAAACCTTATTGACTCCATACTCATATTTATAAACAGTAAAATATATATTATAATTGTTATAAATGTAGATATTACATATAATGGGATTGTGTCCTCATTTTTCAATTGTTGATTGAAATTGATGTTAATAAATGTGTATTGGCGTGTCTATTTTATTAAATATCTAAATGTTGACGGAGATATAGCAATTAAAAGTTTGAATTGTAGTTTTAGCGCAAGAAATGGTCGGCCATTTGAATGACGTGAAATACATTTTAACGTTGATTTGTTGAATAGGTCAGTGCTGTGGTAATATTTTGTAGCTGTTGGTAGTCGAAATAATCAAGCCAAGTCAAAGAATAATAAGTTTTTATTTTATTTAACCCTGTTACGGCAGACATAATATTGAAATTTTATTGTTCCTTGAAATAGCTGTAAATAATATTTGACATTTTGATATATAAATACATATAGCCAGATTTATGAGCTGTAAGGTTGGTAACCTTACACAAGGATTGTGATATCACATGCACTTGGAATGTTGTCCAACGTTGAATACCTTTAATAATTAAAGAGACAAAATGACTTTTTTAATTGTTAATATCTCTTAAAATATAAGGAGTTATTAAAAAATAATTGAACATTTGTGGTTCTAGTAACCCACTTTATCAATATATAGTACACTTTTATAGAAATTAAGACATAGGACACAAGCCCTCAAATAAATATTAAAAAAGAAAACAATCGTCAAGACGTTCGATTTATGGTATCGAGACCTCAATAAACGGAAAACCAAATAATTATATTAAATTTAAAGTATTTAATCTTGTACGTCTTGAACGAAGTGTTTAGTTTGTATGTCATTCGCTAGAGGCGCTGTAGCAATGTAACAGTACGTCTAGTTTTTCTATTTTTTAACGTTTTGTTTTTCTCAAGAAATGTAAGGTTGTAATCGAGTTGGTTAATACCCACCGGGCGTCGAGGAAAAACAAATGGACAATCAATGTCGAATGTGACAATAAGGTTACGGTTACGGTTGTCCCAAGTGGTTTATGGTTACATGGTACCACTACGAAGCTCATAGCAGTGATATCAAATCTTTATGTTATCAATATCACACATAGATTCACACAATATCGCATGATTTAAATATTTATTTAAGAAAATAGTCTTGAAAATTCTATTTAGTTTTGGAAATATGCATACTGTACTTTCTAATACTAAGTGGTAGTATAATGGCCTGTTTTATCGACTTAGCTAATAATGTACAATCTGTTATAAGTAAATGAAGTTCAGCTAACTAAAAATAAGCAAATAGAAATAATTATATTAAATAAATATACCCAGCTAGTAAATTATCTTCTAGTGCAAATTAACACTTCCATATAGTGCCACTTTAACGTAGCATGGAACATTGTTTGTTTTTAAGCCTAATGTAAGCTTACTGCTAGAATAACTAAGTATTAAAATTACCTATCAGCTAGTTTATTTTCCTAGCGTATTGTGAGTTATCTAGAGTTCGAGTAAATGGAATGGCGACAAAGGAGGCAGAGAGAAGAAGAGAAGAAGGCGCAAGTGTGAAAGAGGAGTTAAGGACAAGAGACAGGGAAATACAACAACAGGAAAGAATGGAATAAATTGAGAAGACCAATTACAACAAAAGATATAAAAGGATTTGGGAGAGAGAGACACCACAATACTTAAGAGAAAAAAAAGCAAAAAACATGAGAATGATTGTCAGATTTAGATTGAGAAACGGGGAGAAAGGAAACAGATACTGAGCAAATAGAGTGGAAAGATGTGCCGGGTGTGCGGAACGGAGATAGAAATATTGGAGCGTTTTAAGTTTTTATGTGAGAAAATGATAATAAGCGAGAAGAATATGGGGCAGTTATTAAAGAGTGGCAGTGAAGGGAAGAGGTGGATGGAGATAGAGAGAGGGAGCAAGGAAAGAGAAAGAATGGCAAAGTAAAAGCAAGAGGGAGAGTAGTAGGAACAGAGAAGCAGCAGTAGAGAAGTTGAAGTTTAGAGAAAAGAGAAGGAATGGCAGAGTAGAAACAGGAGGGAGAGTAGCAAGAGGAGCGAAGCAGTAGCAGTTTTGTTTTTATTTTTATAAGGATAAATTAATTTTTTTTTTCGTGTGCAAGGAATGAGAATGTTTAGATTTAATAAGTATCAAAATTGAATTAAGCACAGTGATATGTAAATAAATGAGTTAAGGCAGAAGAAGAGAGTTCGTTTCGTAAACTGGAACAAAATGCATATGTTTACATTGTCGTTCACAAAACGCAATTCTGAAGTTTAAATAACTATGAAACCAATATTCAAGGTTCAAGAATTATGAGATATCTTACTAATGAACTAGGCGATACATATTATAATAAATATTTTAAAATAAAGTATGTTACTGACTAACGACGCATACGCACTAAGTATATTTTGAATTGAAACCTAATTCCAGTGCTAAAATTATAATTTAAAGTTAAAACATAAAATTAAAATTAAAACAGTTAACGAAGCGTTTCTATAAAACTGGACACTGGCAAAATAATTTATTGTGTGTCCTGAAGGGTAGTTGACTAAGTACTCCACTAAAGATAAGGCGGTATACGAACTTATCGGATTAAGTCTCGTTGTCGTTGTCCGGTACTGATTACTTTCCTTCATACGATGGCCATAAAAGAAATAAAAAGGAAATAACGTTACGTAACTGATCCAAGGGTTTATTGTACCATGTGCAAACTGAGGCACGTCACATAACAACACAAACAAAGAGACCCTTAAAAATGAGATTAATCAAGTGAAGGATAGTTCTTGAAAAAAATAAATTAAGAGACCAACCTACATGTACCGCGTCGTTCTAATTTACGGGAGAAAAGAAAACACAGGGCAATTACAAGATGCTGTATCATTATGGCTGGATTCTCGCAGCGTTGCAGGGAATTTTGAATTTCATCCATCCATCTGAGAGCGAAAAGTATTTAATGTGGGAGAAACATAAATCAAATTTCTTTTCCTCTCGTTTTACGGTGATTTAAATAACTTTTTCGCGATAATTATAAATTCGTAATAGATAGAAAGTTGAAATTTTATAATTATAATTTAAGTATTCCACTAGTGATTGTGACGATATTGCATAATTTAGAAATTAATAAGTTGGTCGGTAGGAAACTTTGAAGAGAGTGAAATTTTAGACTATGTAAATAATAGAATATCTAACTAATGAAGAAAAATTTGATTCCGTTCTGGGGCAGTTTCTGGGGTGGGTAAAAATTTAAATCAGGTAAATTTGGGTAATTTTGGATATTAATTTACAAATCGAATAAAAAAATAGCGGATTTTTAAAAGAAGAGTAGGTCAAATAACGAATGAATTTGAAAATGGAAATTAACTTTTATATTTTGATGAAATGTAAAGTTATTTTTAAAATTAACAATTATATTCAAGTAAACAAGGTGATGATGAATCAAAATAGTTGCTTTTTAACTGCGGTTTTTCCCAACTAACATGATTTCTTCAAAGTTAACAAATTAAACGAAACGTACTCGTACTTTGAAAGGAACGTAAATGGAGTAGAGGCAGAGAGAAAAAAGAAAGAAGGGAAGAAGGCACAAGTGTGGAAAGAATTCATAAGAGCAAATATAATGAAAAATATTAAAGGATTTTTGAGAGATATCGGAAAAAATACAAGAAAAAGAGACAAGGAGAATCGCGAAATTTAGATTGGGAAACAAAGAGAAAGGCAGCAGATGCTGCGAAAATAGTGATGAAGGATGTGCTGGGTGTGCGGGACAAAAGTAGAAACGCTGGAAAACATTAAGTATTGAGGTGAGAAAAGAGTTGAAAGTGAAAAGAAGATTATAGTTATTGAAGGAAGGCAGTTAAGAGAAGAGTTGGATGTCGGAGATAGAGAGAAGGAGTGAGGAAAGAGAAAGAAGAGCAAAGTAGAAACAGGAGTTAAAATTTATCTGTTTTTTTGTATTAAATTTTTTCTTTTGGAAAGAGTGAGAATGGGTATAGAATGTAATTAAGCACAATGATATGTAATTTAATAATTTAAGGCGGAAGAATGTAGTTCTTAATAGCAAAAACATTACTATAAAATAATAATAATATTAAACAAACGTTGCCTTACGACGGGGTAAACGCTTGTATTATTACAACTTTCCTACATTTAACGTTCATTTGTTAAAATAACTAAATAACAGACATTTAATTGCACAACTGTCATTAAGAATTGTGAATTATAACGAAGTAATTTGTGCATTCATTTGTACTGCATACAAATTGCTTATTGCGCATAAATAATGACAACAGCGTACTTGTAGTGGGTGGAATGAAGGCGTGCTAGGAAAATGGTACCAGTTGTGAAACGTGAATAGAAGAAACGCCTAACAGAATTATATAGGCAACTATAATAACTATTCATACGAGAACAATATTCCCGCTTTGTGGAATAACAGTTGGTTATTACTGAGGATTATATTAATTAGTACTTACAGGTATTTAGTGGTTTTATTTGAATATTAATTAATTTGGAATCTACCTACACGATTTACTAATTGGTCAAATATGGTAGGCAGATATAACTATCAATTTCTTGTACGAGTATAATATGAAAGTATAGGTGACTAGTAGAGTAACTCTGAAAGAGTAGGTGGAAATGGTACTTTATAGTCGGCAGCTGTGAATAAAATAACACAAAAGGCATCGTGGAAACATTCTAAGACTAAGGAATACAGGGAAACACCAGGGAATGTGTTAGAACAAGAATAGGAGATATTAATTAAACAAGCTCCCTATGGATTCTCACATATACACGTTTCTGTTTGATTGTATGTGTTGCATTGTGTTTAGGTGCATAGAGAAAAGCAGAATCGAGATTAATATTATACTTTCTTTCTTAGAAACAGTTTTCATATATTAAATTCAAAATCTGTGCACCTGACAATCACAGTAAACATTTTGGAGTCACTTCGCCATCATATTGAAGATGCGTATGATTTCTCTTTTATTTACAGTTCAGTTTCTCACAGTCGTTCATATGAAATGTCTATTTTATTGACTACAATTGGCGAAACCACTCCACTTGTCAGAATACAAATAAAGTTGATACGTACTATAATTGAAGTGCAATAGGGTGCGTTCCACTAAACGTTCACAACGTCCAAAATATTCGAAAACGTCACTAATGACGTCATTAATTTCGCTCACGCCAAGCTCACAACGACCCATCTGAAGAGTGAAGAGTCGTAGTGGTCGTTGCTGAGCATTTCGGCGCAATGTTTAAACATAACGCAAAACTTAAAGATGACGATGACAGATACTTTATATAATTCGGAAAGAGATATTTTTTTGGATTTTATTTTATTAAATAATTAAGTTAAATTACTTAATAAAATTAATTTTAATTCATATTTAACTGACATTTAAACACTTTTCCTCATACCATAACCTAACTCAATAAATAAACAATGTTCATTATCATTTAGAATATACTTTTTGTATGAAAATTAATTTTGTTTGTAGGTGTTGCTTTTGCTACAGAGCTATTTAATCAACTATCGCAATCCTTATTTTTTCAACACTCAAAACCATTCAAAACGCTTACAACGCTCGCAAGCAAGTGGAACGGGAACGCACACATAGTAATGTAAACGTAACAAAACAGGACACGTCACCAAACTGTTTACTGGGAATTCATCTTAAGATAAAATAATTAACAGTTCCTAAATAGGTTCTTAGAAGGCTTTTAAAGCCTAAGAACCGCGAAGCAAACATATATCCCGGGAATGCCCGACAACATCCATTACTCGAAAATATCTCAAATATTAATGAAATCTTTGTAAAGTATAGTTACGCACTAAAACTATGTCTTCAAAACTAAAATGGCTGTAAATATTTGAGGTATCGCATTCCTTGTGGTCACTTTTCATCTACAAAGGGTTGCATATTTATTTTTTGAAACCCTATACCTTTAACAACATTCCTCGTCGTTTTAATTTATTCGTTAAAATAAAAAGAAGAATTTCTTTACACTTCGTCATATTTTCATCCGCGCCGCGCGAGTTATAATTTCCATTAATAAAGTTATTCTGGCTGCTAAGTAATTGTGAGCAGATATTCTGCTTTATTAGGTTTCCACGTACTTTTTTCTAATTACATTACACCTAATGAAGGCAAGTAAAGTACGAGTACGATTCGGCAAGAGAACGCTTTTAATTATAAGTACTTTGTTGTAATTAATTTAAAAATACACAGTCTTCCCTCGTGGGAACTTCATAAATCATTCCGCTTCAAATACATTAACCTAAATAAACGAAGATCTGAACGTGAAGTCCGAATCCCACTTCTGATGTTGAACAATTTATACAACTCCATAATTATACATCCTAAGGGTATTAGTTTTTATAAAAATATAAATATTTTAAGTAATAAGAAAATATTTCACATATGTAATAAATAATTCATACATCAGGCAACACTTTTGAGATATTTATTTCTGATTGAATTCGTAATAGATTCACGTCAATATCCATCATAAAAGTTCATCAATAACTTTCCATGAGGCAGCACCATCATCATCAAAACAACTGAGAGACAGAGGTGGATTTAGTTAACGGGGGTACCTGTCAGTAAAATTACATGTCTCTTCGACATAAGTTTATCATAATGTGTTAAACTTTCAAGTTTATTTAACAAATGGTAGGTAGGTAATACAACCTTAAGGGGGTTCTTCCGTGTGACGACCTGTTTTTAAAGCATTTTTGATGTCCAATGAAAAGATAGAACTTTGAGATTTTTATCAGTTATTTATTACTATTTCAAAAGTATGTAAAACAAATTTCATGTAAAAATTTTCATTAGAACGTACAAAAACAGGGGCGCTGACTTCCTTCACGATTTTGACTGATTGGCTTATCTAAAAGAAAGAAAAGAAACGGCGTTTTTATCTATACACCAAAATGCATGGAGTGAACTAGAATCATTTGAAAATATTGAAAATTGAATTTTTGGCAGACTTCTGAAAAAAATGTTTCTAATTTCATGATTTTTTTTCACTTTTTCTTTTCGAAATATAATTAGAAATACTCAGAATTTTTGGAAGATTTTTCATTCATTGATTGTTCATTGTGTGCCTCTACATGTGCTGAGTCTATCCTATAATATTTTAAGTGAATCGGTCAAACCGTTCTCGAGATATGATGGAGGAAACTTTGAAAAACACAGTTTTCAGAAAAACGCGGTTAAAGTTCCTACCACTCAACTACGCGCTCTGAACATCTGCTTTTTCTAATTGTTGTGTCTTTATAACGACTTCGAATTTTGAAAAATCACTTTACCAAAATATTCTACATATGTTAAGAAATAAATTTATGCAAAAAAAGAAAACGATTTTTTGAATTCATCACACGGGAGAACCCCCTTAAGAAGGCCTCTCTAAAGTACAGTATGTTCCCGGTTTACTACAGTAGAGTAACTAAGATAGTTCTGGCTTAAACTGAAGTGAAGGTACTATTGACAACAATCTTTTATAAATTGTTATTTATAGGTATTATTAATGTATGTAGTTATTTATTTATATATAGTAAACAATAAAAACTTGTTCTTTTGTAACTCAAGCTACAGGGTTTCTAGTTCAACGAGGAGCCCTAATTTAAGCGACCCGAATAATAAATTCGACACTGGCACTAGAACCGCGCCAATACGTTCTATATGGTCTACACTGGCTGTGTGCAATACGTCAAATATAATTGATGACTCAAACACTTCAACAAGGCAGCCATTGACACTAGTATTTATACCAGAATTTGAGGTTATGCACGATGAATATTAATCACATTCAGTTCTATACGAATAGATGTATATTATTCGTAGTATTAACAGATTCACATCAAAAGCATACTTTGTAATATCTATTTTCAAAAGTCTTCTTCTTTCATAGACTTCAGATTTCTATCACAAAATGAATATAGTTTGTTCGCAAGTATTGCAACGTATATAACTTTATTATTGGAATCGTTTGGAGCTAATTAAATATTGAAAATGTTTAATTACGGTACTCAGCGCTTTGCTTTGATGTCAGATTGCAGTTTTTAATTAATTTTGAAACCACGCGTATGGATCACATCAGTATTTTTCATTTATTTTTTTATACACATACGAGTGCAGATAAGCTATGTTAAAAATGTTGTAATAAGGTTTTGTTGGTTTTAGATTCATCTACCAACCAGCGCTGGTACGATGTCAGTACCAGCGAAGCTAAGATCGTACTCTTTCTGTGTACGTGTTTTTAAGGTTCCCTTTTTTAATGCTGTAATTCTGTGTTTTACATGCAAATAACATTTTGCCTTCTTTCTTTGCTTTCGTCAAACGAATTAGCATTTAAACATTTATTATTAATAGGAATTGTATGAGTCGCTCATATAGCTATATGTATATGTACTGCTTAGAAAAAAATCTTGAGTTTTAACCACGAATTTAATTTAATTCTTTTCATATTTATTTGAGTGCATCAACTTTTGATAGTTACTAACACTTAAGGCGTTTTTTTCTGTTATTACTCACAAAAGGATTTATTTTTTTATTTCATTTTCCTAATGTACATATATTTAAGTACACACACAGAAAATAAGTAAATCCGTTTTTCTGAAAGCTGTGTTTTTAAAGTCGGTGACCAAAATTACTCGGAAACGGCTAAATCGATCAGTCTCAAATTTTAACACAAGCTTCTTAAGTATATTTTTTAGAAATTAATCAAAGGTTTTTTTCACCGATAATTATTTTTTTTTTATAAACAATTTAAGGCCAAAAATTTTATCAAAAATCGATTTATCTTTTACCTATTCCTTCGATTAATTACTAGATTATATATTACTTTAACGAAATTTAGATGATTCAGTCCAGAGATATCGTGATCACCGCAAGATGCCTTTTTTGAGGGGAACTCCTGGAGATCAGCTATAGCAGCTTCCAAATTAATATTTTTGCAAATATAAAAATGTTAAAATACAGTTAAAAGTTACCATAACATGTGTACAAATTTTTACATTAATACAATTAATAGTCTTCTCAGGATTCCTGTTTGAAAAATCGCTTTTTTGGGACTAATAACTGTATATAACTTGTTAAGACAACATATAGGGTTTTCCAATAGGGGCTGGTCAATATTGACAGTCTGTGGCGGCCATGTTGTTTTGAAGGTATCTCTCTAATCTGTTGTTTATTATTCAGTCATTGATGCCAAATCACCATGACAAGTTATACGATTGAGTAGTACGTCCAAATGATTGAACTTTATTACGAAAATGAGAGTTCGTTAGTGAAAACTTTGCGCGATGAAAAATCATCTTTGGCGACGAGACACATTTTTGGATGAATGCTAATAAGCAAAATTGTCGTACATGGGGCGCCACCAACCCCTACGAGGTTCACCAAGTAATACAATACATCCACAAAAAGCTGGTTTGGTGCAGATTTGTACTGAAATTCAGCAAGATCTATGCAGTAGAGTTATTGAAAATTGGACTTATCGGATTCGTGCGCCGTGCAAAGCCGCGTCGAATAATTGAACGATATCATATCCCATACACAATGGCATACATAGACCTTTCAAACAAAAAAGAATTTCATTAATACTCATACACAGTATGTTTTATTCGATTCGAACATCGACCCGCCCCTATTGGAAAACCCTATACATTAGCAATACATAATTTATAAATACGAGTATCTGTATTTAAAATAGAGAGATTAAATTAGATTCATTGATAAAGTCAGAAAGGTTATTCAGACTGTCTTTGCTTTGCTTAAATATCTCCTATAGTCTTCAGGCATATCACAGTTTTGTCTATGTGATGAGTATTTGAAGCATTAAAGAATAATATGTTTTACTGTTAGCGAATTGTTCACAGATTGGACGAAAGTTTCTAACTTCTTTAGATTTTTGTTTTTTAATTTCTTAGCAAAGGTTGCTTCTATTACTTTGATTAGCTATATCCCAAGATATTCTACAATTTTCTATTATGTCTAATTATAACAGATGATTAAATCTATTTATAGCTTTTTTAAGTAGCCACCACTTAAGCGCCACTTATCCCCTTTGTTTTTACATTAAAGACACCTACCTATACCAGTGTTTCTAAACAAAAACTACCCTTAACCCTTGTCTCGTTTACATATTTACCACTTCATCACGCCACGTGACCCACCCCATGACTCTACGGCACGGTATTGCCTCTCTTCTTGACTAAATACACCCTGCAAAGCTCCCTACTGCAACCAACACCTTCGGAAAGCTTGTTTTCATTCTCCTAGTCAAGCACCGCAATCCAACGTTTTGTGGTTGGAGTCAATCACCCCCAAACTACCCCCTACAACCACTAGATAGATGTCTAACAAGGAATAAACATTCATATCTTAGGGCATGGATTACCACTTTGAAATTAACATTTATAATGCGAGTAGATAGTTGGATAAATATTATGGAGAGGTGCACCAGAATGTGTGAAAAAGACGTAACAAGAGGGGGGATTCGAATCGAAAAAGAAACAAACCAAAAAAAACAAATGCAGACTAATTTATTCTTAATTTCAATTGTGTAACAACTGGGGAGTAGTCCATATTGAGTAACAAGACGTGACAATAGAGAGTCATGAAATTTCTGTGTTTTTTCTAAAACTTACTTACTCCAATTAAACTCGATCAATAACATTTTATATTCAGTTCATTTTTTCACATCTGGGTTCTCTTTTGAATGGTTTTCATTTTATTGCATCAACCCCATTGAAACTTTTCTTTAACAAATGAAATTCAGTAATTACACACCCTTAAGCTCGTTATATTGTTTGTGCTCAGTAAGAGAAGGGGTGTGTATATAATGTGAAAGACGGGTGGGGGGGGGGGGGGGGTTGGTAGATTACTGTACAGATAACGGACCAAACTTTTGAGATAATATTGTTACAAACTTTTGTAGTTTGGAACCGGATTTCTTAATTTTAAATTCAGCTGCTGCTCTATATTTTACGTTTGTGTAAAACATTGGTTTGTTTGTGTTTTTTCTTAATAATGAATAAATAATACTTCTACTTATTAAAACTTTGAAACTAGTGCAGTCACTTCCCGAGTAGACCACGACTAAAGTTTATTGTTGTTTATTGTTGGTTATTTCGGTTGCTTAGGAAAATTTGTTACCACCCCCACGATCCGAAGCTCGTGGCAGCCTCACGACCAGAACCTTCCGCGCGCACCACTATGACGTTCCTACTTATTGAAGCTTTATAATAATTATTAACAAGTTATAAATATTTCTCTGGCCCTATCACCTGATAACGCCTCACCGCTAAGGTTTCTGGACACGACCCGACTCGGACCCGAATCCGTCGGATATTGGCAATAAACACGAACCCGTGTAAAAAACCCGATACATGCCGAATGCCTTTGCTGATATAAATGTAAAATTAATTAAAACCAAATACGCGCCACTCGAATTACACACCCCAAAAATTTTAAATATTTATTGATATACCTAATGTTTGAATCGCGATTATTTTATCGCGATTATTTTTGCGATGTTGTACGATGATGTTGTCGAATTATGTGAAGAAAACCACGAATATTTTTTCGTTTAAAATTAAATTGATTTATTAAGAACTATCAACCACAAGCAACTGAGCAAAACGAATGAATGCCTTTTTTCCTTGAATATAATAGTTAAGTTAACAGTGCAATTAAAATAAACATGAGTACAATGGAATCAAAATTATAAAATAAAACATGAGTACAATGGAATCAAAATTATAAAATAAACATAATACAATGGAATCAAAATTACAATATTACCAGCACAAGCCGTAGACTCAGAATCACTACAAAATTTACAATCAATTTATACATTTATAACTAAAAACTAAAATTAAAGAGCCGATGAGTATATATGATGAACCTATATAGGACGGAACACCTATATATATTTAATATGAAAGTACCATTACTAAACAAATAAATCATAAAGTTAAATTATAGTCCAAGATCGCAGGGCCGTCAGACATCACTTATCTTCTGATGAACAAAATGTGTAAGATTAAGTAGTGTTAGTATGTACAATGATCGTATGCCTACTTGCTAACTGAACCAGGCGGCCATTTTCCAGGTATCAAGAAAACACAAACTAAAACTGTTTTTTCTGAACAAAATCACCAATGTTTACACCAAAGAGACAAGTCTTACAACATTTTTACCTTTTGTTCCAGTTTTAGTAAACAAAACACATTCCCATCTGGAGTCGGTAAAATCAAAGGAAAACACGTTTGTTGTTGTTTTTCAGTCTGCGCTTTGCGCTTGTCAGTTGTTTATCATGTTTATAATTTGTATGGGGCACACAGAAAAACACTAAAAACAAAAACCAGTCTGTTCAGTGTAAACTGTTTTAAAATAAAACAAAACATGATTTTGTTTTGTTTGTTGACAACAAAACTGTTTCCAAAACTGTCTCTCTGGTAATCGGCATAAGAATTTTACTGATTGATAAATATTTGTGAAGAGACTTTAATATAATCATGAGAAAACTTTCTTATTTGCGTATAATGTATCAACTAAACCTAGTTTTAAATAAATCAATCAAAGTTTACATCAGGCGAACGTTTTCTCTATGCGATCTATCACTTACCACGTCAGCTATTTGACGTATTAAATATTTGTATGTATACATGTATTGCCCTGCCATCTATTGCCTGATGCAAACACTTAATATTATAACTGAAAGTCGACTTCAAGTATATATAAACGTGTGCTTCAATTACTCCTTCTTCTTGTCCAATTCAGAAGTGGGTGCTTCCTTGAACTAGAAGGAACCCGCGATCCGCGACTGTCTGAAAACGACTGGATATGTATCCTCGTCCTATTTACATTCTAAACGGATTTCTGCGCAACCTAATGTAACGTACGCCTGCCTACTCTCTATTACTTGTGGTGTTTTCAATTCGTTTTCCAGCCTCTTCTTTATTGGATCTAACTTGTTACATATAAAACACATTTTGAATTTAAATTTTTATTACATTTTATTTTCAATCTTTTGAATTTTACTTATGTTACAACAATCATTTTTAAATTTTGGTTTAAGATAAGTGCTGGTGTAAGAAACTGTTTTACGGATAAATTGACAATTTGAAGCATAGAGAGTCGTGTACGAATCAACTAGCCCCGAAAGTGGAGGGTGGACGATAAGCGGGCATCAGAGGGTGGTCCTGCTCATGACTACATGAGAAAAAAATTTAAAAAAAATTTATCTCATTTTGCTTAGAAATAACAAAAAAAAAAAATTCGAAAATTGAAACACCTTAAGATGTTTTTAATTACCATGACCTCATCTGTGCCAGACGGCGAATTCGGACGTAAATCGGCATTCCAATGTGTTGGGTCACATTACATACATACCACGTACCGATGCGACAGAACGCCAAGTCAAACTATAGGGTGTATTGGAGTTGTTTTGCACTAACATAATTTATCATGAGAGAAATCATTTACTTTAATTTTTAACGATACACCACTGTTATGAAAGAGACTATTGCATTCTCTTTAAGTTTGGTTAAAATTCGCTGATATTCGGTTCCATAATGATACCTATGTAAGGCCCGTGTTCGGACGGCATTGCCGCTTTTAGTATGCGTAGTAGCGCGTATACGTCTAGCTAAAGTTTGCTTAAATACGCTTGCAGTGTACGACAGGCCTTAAAAAACTATAACGCCTATTCTAAAGCAGTTTCTATGAACTTAGCAGCATAAAATCGCGTTAGTATTTGTTGGAGATATATCCCATTACAGCACGTAATTTCAAAGTGTCAATGATAAAGATGTTAGTTCAGTCAGAGAATGAGCTAATGACGCAACAAAGCAGCGATACAACGCACAGGTGTTATATGTGCAGTATTCTATTAGGCGCATAATACTGTTAAACTGAATAAACTCGTTAATCTCATTTCAATGCTGCTAACAAACTAGTGGGACGCACAGGGTAGATCGATGTTCGTGTTAAATTAATTAAAGGCAAGATTAGTTAATGTATATAGAACAATAAAGCAAATAATTATATTTAATGGAATGTTATAGAGCTTGGGTATAAATTTAAATGTTCATGTGTTAGTCATGTGTATATATATCTACGTAATTGTATTAATATATAATTGTATTAGAGAGATACAGTAAATAATCACTTGATTTAACTTGGAATATACAGTGAGTTGAAGCGTTGACGTTGTCAGTGTGAGGTTATGGGTTTGTTTCTCGGATCGCGACCACAATTTTGACATCCTGTTAATTTATCGTATTACGATTCATCATAGAAGGAGATTTATTACTACACCTGAACTTGCTACCCTCCCACTCATTATCTTTATTTTAAAAAAATAAAGATAATGAAGTAAAATTTACGTGTGTTGACGCATGCGAGATTTGGTTCTTTGACAAATAAATTGCTATATTTTATATAATATTTATTCAGATTTTGAAGTTCCCGCTCAAATTGCTATTTGCAACGTTGCCGGCTCTTAACCCACAATTACTGTTTCTTACTGGTTTTATTTAAATATTCTCGTATATAGATATCCTTTTGATAATTTTCTTTTTGCAATAGTTACAGAAAAGATTATTTAACACTATTTTTTTATAGTTAAAAGTTATATTATGTGGTGAAATTGGGCTAAAAATTATGATTTGTATGGAAAATGACTATTTTTAATCATGTATAAGAAGAAAACTATGAACCCAAGGTCTCTAAAATTTTGAGACAGCATGTATTTTAACTACTTGTATCGACCCTCCAAACTTTACGACGTTTTCATCATTTACGTTTACGTTCTATACCTCCTTAAAATTTAAAACTTATAGATAGATACGAGTATTGGCACTCAAAATAAAGAGATTAAATTCGTGTTATTGATAAAGTAAATAAGGTGAAATATTATTTGTTTTTAGTGAAGCATAAGCTATTACCTAATGTAAAATAATTTATTACGTTCTTTTAGTATACAATTTGACTGAGTCTTCAGGACAGCGTCCTAAGCGTCCACAGGTTCGCACTGCTCGCGCTAAACATATTGTGACTTTATTAAACAACCCAGACGAAGAGCACGAATCCGAATTCAAAAATATTGTTCAATATTTAATTCTTGTAGTCGTGCGAAACTATGAAGCGAGAGCGAGATATAAAATGAACGAAAGAGAAAGATGGATAAGTATTGAAAACCTACCAGACCAATTTTAGTAAGTTCAAACATCGAGAAATGCAGACGAGTCTCGCACGTACCAAATGTCTACATAAATAATGTGTTGTATTGATTTTACGAAATGAATGAAGATTCGCTGTTGGAAGGAAGCTGTTTTGACAAAATATATATCTCATACAAATAGTTTCAAATAAATTTAGTGAAAAACGGGGAAAACGCACGTAGAATTTGAATGATGCTATAGATTAATATACGTGTATTACATTTATGAAAAGAATAAGATATGATAAGATTCGATACCTGGTAAGGAAACAGTTTTCTTAGGTACTTACAATATTAAACCATACGGTAATCCATTAATAGGTGACATACAGTGTGGAGGGAGTAGTCCACAAATTTTGACAAGAGGGGGAAGGTTGTATCAAAAGCTTTGTGAGAAAAAGTATTGGATGATTTTTTGTTTGTTCGCAATTATATGCCACGTTACAATCTGTTACAATAAGTAATTATGCTAAAAATGAAAATTAACCTAGATAAGAAATAGTCGTCCAGTGACTATATAGTGGCTATATCTATGAATGACAATTAAAAACGTTGTGGTAGCTTTAACGCACTATGTCTTTTTAGTCTTTTAAAGTCAGACGTATGTTTATCTAGTAGATTCACAGCTAGATAGTTTGGATGATTGTTTAGTCGCTGCCGGTATCTTTGGCTGAATTTGTTAATTTCTTCTTTCACAGTTTTAATGCCGAAGTCATGGTTGATGAATTTGTTGCTTATGAACCACGGGATATCCATAATGGTTCTTACTGTCCTTGACTGAAATCTTTCTAGTATTTCTATGTTTGAAACACTAGATGTTCCCCAGAGTTCAATGCCGTAAGTCCAAACAGGTTTCAGTATCGATTTATAAATCATTAGTTTGCTGCAATTCAGGGTCGAATTTGGAAGTGTGGAGGCCTCGGGGAAACGAGGGAGTGAAGGCCCCTAATTATTTTCTGAATAAAAGGAACAATTTTTTTCCGTCAAGTCTTTTAAAAATTTATTGCTTTTATCTCTATTGTGGGAGCGCATCTTTTGTAGGGGCCTGCTATTTTTGGATAAATGTGATTTACGTCCAATAAGCCAGTGTAACTTTCTGCACTTAAGATGTAGCTGCATACGTTTTTCCGTGATGTGCTTTTTCCAGGTTAGCCTCCGATCTAAATACACGCCTAGAAATTTAACCTCTTCACATTGTGGTATATACATGTGTTTCTACACAAGGTAAATGTAACATGAGTTGACTTCGTCTCGTTTGCTTTAATTAGAAACTTTTTTAGCCAGTCTTGAAGCGGGGTCGCTCTCTTGAAAAATACTACCCAAACTTGTATTAATTAGAAATGTATGACACCACATCAAGGTGGGGGGTAGAGTTTAGAATAGCATGATATTTTTGTGACGTAATTTATAGATGGCCCCTAAGTTAGCGACACTTTAACTGAAGAAGCGGCGAAGCACGGAGCTCAGACTGGATACGGTGTAGTGTGTTTAGACCTTAATTCAGTACTATCAACCGGAAAAGTGCATTGTATAAGTTCATCAGAATGGAAAACAAATCCAACAGTGGAATAACATATAATTGAAAACTCAACAATTTATATGGTGTATAAGCCGTGTACATGGTTGTATGTTTAAAACAACGACACCGTCGTACTCTACTAGAATAAATGATGTGCAAATCAATAAATCCGCGAATATTCCAACATATTGTCCCCTCCTCACCAGACACCGCTCCTCCTCCCATTGTTATTGGTTTACTGTGTACTGTGGATATTGATGTAAACATTTCATGGAATCCTCGACTTCTGGTCCAGGTGGAGTACCCATGAAGATTAAATGATTAGAAGGTAATCCGGATTTAAGTGAGATTACATGGATTCGAGGGCGGATATAAAGAAATAAAGAGGATTTAAAGAAATTCAAAATATTGTTCATTTAGAGTTATTAAATATATATTTAAGAATGTATTAAGAACTTAATCCATGCCAATATTCTAAATATTACCTAAGTTAAAGCAGTTTAAGTGAGTGGATGATAGTGATACTCATACAATACATCTGCGTTATAATTTACAAATTAGGCTACTTCTGTCAGTTCCAAGATATGGGATCCATTTTACTCTTTATTTAAAGTCTTCTGATAGTTTTGTGTAAACTTACATAGCTTAGTTTAGAAAATACAGACCTTTGAAAAATCGTCAGAAGTTAACAGACGTCAGGTAAGCAGTTACAAAATAGACCCCCTTGTTAACTTTTTATTTTCGTCGTTAGCTTTTTCAGACTTCTTACAATCAATCAATTAAATTAATTATATAATATGTTACATTTCTTCATGTAGTATTTCATATAATTAAAACTTATCTTATCTAAATAATTATGCTATACAATAAAATAACAAATCAAGAAGAGAAATATAATTTTAATGTTGATATTTTCTTTGAGTAATTAACAAACTTTCTCATTTCACGTGGGTTCATGATTTTTTGTACTTACTGTCGGACTTTACTTTGGTTACAAGTATCACTAGTGATCAACCTTAAGAACAAATGTTTTCTAATTTAAAAAACAAATTGTAAAAGGACACAACTTATGAATATTCAAACCCGTTCGCATTGTTTTTTCTTTTAATTTTCGTCTGGATTTTAATGAAGCTACACGAAGGACAGTGGCTTATACATCTCTTCTTTTTCGCATCTCGTTATATCAACTTTCGCAATTTATGTAAATTATTATTTCGTATTGATTTAGAGTTCCTAATGATATTTGCATTAATTAATAACTCGTCTGGCGTTTAATTAACATCCAACTCACGAGGCACAGATTTCAAATAATTAAAGAAAACGAAAGACAACTTTTCAACCGTGTTTACATAAAATTTCAAAACGAAGTTGTAAAAAAAACTTTGAAAATATCTTAAAGTTTTTCAATATCTTTATCAACCAGAGGCAGTACTAGGCCATGAATTTCTCAGCCAGGTTTTATTAGCCACCGTTAAACCCTTCGCCATTTCCTAATTCAATCGAATATCACGGCGGAGAAGGTTATTTAGATGTTCCACAAAAATAAAGTGAGTTTTAGGAAATCTCTTGTAATTTATGATTATGCAAATTTTATTGGCAAACGCAAACGGTAACCCTCGTTATACGTTGTGAATGCAGACAAATTTATTAGCCGTGTGGGAATACAGCGTTATCTATTTCGTCTGCAGATTAAACCAAAAACCTGTGCTGGAGTTTCACTTTTGTTAAAAATGGATATTTAATACTGTTGGAATTGAAACCGAGAACATTTTATTAAAAGTATAGCTGAGAAAATCTGAAGAGTTGCATGTAAAATGTAACTAGAATGGAATCTGAAACTAATCTGATTTCTGGAAAGAATTTAGCACCATTAAGCAGACGCTTAAGATATTTTAACTCATTAAGATTGTTATTACACTTATTCTCATGCAAAAATATCTTTTCTTAAATTTAGAAATATTGTTAAACATGTTAAAGATGGCGCTGAAACAGACTCTGTTAAAAAATTGGACCTGGATGGTGTTGCCGATGTTGTTGGCTCTTCTATTTATCTTTTCTTTTTTTTATTTGATTACTAAAGATTATTACAATCTGTCCTGCTTAAAGGACATTCAGTGGTAGGTATGTCAATATAGTACCTTGCGCGGGATGTGCCCATCGACTCATCCCTTAATTTCAATTGATCCTAGATTCTGTTCAGTTTGTTAATAGGTCCTGAGGTACTTTCATTTTTAGTCTGCGTACTACCGAATTATTGGACATTAGACAGCTGGCCAAATTGTTTGGATGTTCAAGTATTCTCTCTTTATATGCTTTGATGCTAAGCACTATTTCTTCATTTACTGTGGGTAGATCCAGATCACGATGTATTATGTGATTAGGTACAAACCATGGTGCATTCGTGACAATCCTTAGCATTTTAGATTGAAATCTTTGGATTATTTCAATATTAGAGGTAGATGCAGTACCGCATAGTTGGATACCATATGACCATACCGGATTTAAGTACGGATTTGGATAAATGAAATTAAAGTTTTAAGTATGGTTGTAGAAACGAAAATATGATCAATAAAGTCTATACTTTTCAAATATCAATTTTTTGAAAATTCTAGATTCGCTGCCTTAAATTTACCAAATATTATTTCATTCCATATTCAACTATATTTAACAGCACTTGACTGGAATTTGTATTAAATGAAAGCATACCACGTCTGATTTCACTAACAATAAGTCGTCGTCGTTCAGAATGATCAAATCCCATAAGTTAACAAACCACGGGATCAAAACTGACCACGGCAGCAATGTCCAAATGCCTCGCATTCTAGTTCACTGGATCGTAGAAGAGCGTGAGGGCGTATGGGGATGGTCATACCCCGGTTACCCATTCCCTGAATATCACACAACTGTGATCAAATCAAATCAATACCATTTAGTTTGCAAACTTCACCACCAGGTGGACAAAAACATAACCTATTGTTTCATAAAGTTTCCGTGATTGTTGCAGCACTGAAAATATTTAATAATAACTATATTTTATACTACTATTACTACGGCAAACTTTTCACAAAATTTAAATTTCCTCTCCTCTTTGTTAAGTATAAATATGTATTTCACTATTTCCAGAGTTTTGCATAGTAATATGGAGGACGATATTGAAAATATTTCTTCAATATATTTTGATCATATCAGCCATCGTATGGTAAACCAAGTATAACGATATCCGCGTGTCAGAAGACTCTACTGAATAATGATGGAAAATAGAATCATAAATTTAATAAAAGTACGTGCGAAAATATTCAAACTAAGCAAAAATATATTTATACCGGCGTTCGGTTATCTACTGGTGTGTATTGACCCGTAGCTACAACATCTTGCGTCTTTGTAGTATGTGTACATTTACCATATCGAATAAATTCGCAAATAGCAGATTTGAACAATATATATTGATGTTCACTTAATAAAATATTAGCAGATATCGACCCTCATACGAGGTCATCTTCAAGTAAAGCAAAATAAAAACTCTAAAACACTCTATGCTGGTACACTATTCACATCGGTGAAGAACGCAGTAGATTCGGACTAGTGTTGTCAATCAATATTAAATTGAACTGTAAATTACATGACTATTTTTAAAATGAAATGCAGAAAATATTATTACTATTATGTATTTTTAAATAAAAGTAATTTACATTATGCACATGCCTAATTAATTAAAAAAACATTTTAAAAAACAAAGTGAACACGATCACTAAAACTCTTGCCGATTAATATTAAAGAATAACTTTAGATAAATGTAAAACCTAAATAAACTCTTTCAAGAATTCATTCATGAATTCAAATTGTCCTTCATCCCCTCTTCTTCATTTTGTGAACTTGAGTAGGTGACTTGACTATCTGTTTTGTTAAGCAAAATTTCTTTTCCATTTTTCGGGCATTTCTGTTCTCTTTCTGCATTTTGATGAAGTAGTTTCCTTAAAATTAGAAAAGTAAATAGATAAAATGTAAATAAAATATAGTAAGAAGGACCGTGGTCCTAAGAACCCCTTAAGGCTGGAGGGGAAACAGCTGATTCTAAACAGTGCTGTCAACAAAACATAATTGACTTTTATAATAAATTAGAGAATAAACTAGAATAAATCAAAAAATACTTTTATTATGAACCTAATAGCAGGTTTTGCAACCGTATTATACGCGACGGCCATATTGTCAACGCTATTTAAACCAGCTGTACCAGGTTTTGCATCCGTTCCACTTTATGTCTAGTTCTGCAACTGACCGGATTTTTTAATTCAACTTTTCTATTATTTAATGTTTGATTTTTCACTCGTAAACCTCACAGATTTGTAGGAATTGACGAGGTGAATCCACCGATACCAATAACACGATTTTTGATTTTTTATCAGATGTTTTACAACTGGGCTACTCAATTTTGAATTATGTAAAACTTCCTGACCGCTCTATTTTCTATTATACACAAAAACACTTGATAGAATTTTGAAAAAATTCAGGAGAGTGAAAAAAAATGTTTTAAAATAAATTCCAACATGTGTATAGGGTATTCTTATGTACAGGATTTTGAATTTATGACAATAGTAAATGTTCTGACTATGCAATACCACGCCGGAACGTCCTTAAGAACCGTTTTTATGTGTCATACAAATGCTACTGCAGCCAACGTTCGAAGAAGACCTCCAGTTTGATTTTACCCTAACACGGAAGTCAGGATTACATAATTCTATTTTCAACCACGTGTGACACATTTCATTCAAATATTTACAATTACATACTTTATAAAACCCACTAGCCTCGCCTACTCCTCTCAAACATAATAATTATGAGTTCTCTATCTCTCTAATTTAATTTCATCTAGTTTGCAATATGTTCTCACAACTTAACTTTCCGTGTTAGCAAAGTGTTCTAAGTTTGTTCGCGTTCTCAAACGTAAGGTACGACTAAGTGGGACTACAATAACAAAAACAACTGATAAATCGTAACTAAAGTTTCGTACACTCATTGTAACAAATTATAAATGTATTTTAACTTATTTAGAAAACTTATTTGATACAATAAACTTGTTTCTTGTTAACTAAACTTAAAGTGTTCATCATAATCCGGGGATTAGTTTAAGTAGAATTGATCTGTTTTACTTTAAAACTATATGTTTGTTTGGAACAAACTATCTGAACAATTTATTAAAACAAATCATGGAGGTAGACCTAGAACTATCGACTTATTGGTTATGGTTTTGTACGGGTGCGTATAGGAAATGTCAGCATGCTAGCTAGGAGTCTCAGATCCATGCCTTAGCTGATTGCACCGTCTTATGCCACCATAATGCATTGTAAACACACTTTTACAAGATCCGTTCGCTACCGTAGTTCTTAGGCCGTCTGCATACGAGTCGACTGATTGCAAAATGCTGATTGTGTCGTATTATGAGGTATTTGTATGTATTTATGCACATCTCTGCTCATGATGTTCACCAGCAAAAGCATGCAACGTAACTGCCTGCGATCTAGAAACACAGGCGCTCAAAACCAATTTCAAATCTGTTTATTTTTATTCGAGCCGTGTGCGTTCTCTCACTAACAACACAATTCTATTCTCATTCGGTTCGGACAGATTCCGGAGGTAATAACTGCATGCTTTCTTTTCTTGAACCTTCCAGTTACAACTGCAACAGCTGAGAGAGGTTTTTCGAATGTTGATAACTGATTAGAAATTGCCTAAGGATTTATTTTAATAATTATTGATAGTATTGACACTGACATTGTTTAACAAAAACTTTCAAGTAAATAAAGAAACTTTCAAGTATAAAACCTTCCTTTGTTGGACAATTCGTGCAGCAGTGCATAACATGTGAATCAAGTGTGTAATGCAGGTAGAAAAATCTACCAATTCTATCTAAAAATTCTAACAATGTGAATGTTGAGCACATGATATTGGATACACTTAGTTCCAACATCGGCCACACGAGCGTGCAACGTTGAACGGTGCTCATAGTATCGTTTATTAAATTAAAACTTTCCATTCATGCTACATGTACTCGAATATAAATCCGTTAAACGACTACCACCCGAGGAGAGTGGGGAGCGGGGTACGTTTATAGTAATCTATCACGTGTTATTCGGCTCGCTGACTTACCCACTAGTTAATATATAGTATTATCTATAATACCAGTAATAACTTACGACAATTCTGTTACTGACATCTGTCCAAGACCCAGCTATGTGTCCCCCTTGCGTCTCAGTGAAATATCCAAGTCTGAACTGAAGCTAGTCTCTAATCCCAGAAAGCTGTGTGTTCCATGGAACAATGTGAAGTCAGCGACAAGGCTGCTATTCAGCTATTCAACAACTCTATGTTCGTGTGTATGTTCAAATGAGTTTGCGAGAGTGAGGTTATGTTATTACATCGGGTTCAGTAATTACCAATCAGGGACATTCAGCTCGTTGCTACCCGCCACATCGTGTGCCATTGTGTGATGGATGTTTACCGTCAATAATTGTATGGTAATGACAGCTACAGCTACAGCTCGACCTGATGAGCTAACTGTTCTCTCTCTCTCTCTCTCTATGTTCAAGATTTTATATTCACTGAGAAATTGTTCATTCCACGTTTTAACATTCCACGTAATTAACATCCCGCGATGCAATTGAATAAACACTAATTTCATATTCATTTATTTATTTTTCAGTGATTTTATTGTAATAAGCTGAATTGTTGTCATATTAAAATATATACACTAATACAAATTTATTAGACAAATATACAAGGTGTTTGGTAGCAAGGTGCAAAGCCTTAGGCCTGTCTCAGTATGGGACCGTATTTAAGCGACGGCGTATTCGGACGTAAATCGGCGGATTGGATGAGCTACAAAGCAAACCGTCTATGTGTGTCACAGATGTCTGTAGTCGTGTATTAGGGGGTGTATTGGAGTTCTTTAGCACTTATATAATTTATCATGAGGGCAAACTTTAACTTTAATTTTTATCGATACACTACTGGTATTAAAGGGACTTTAGCATTTATTATATATCTGAGTTCTGGTTGGCGTGAATTTAATCTCTCTTTCTTGAATTCAAAGAATTAATTTTTCGGGGTCCATGATTCACTGAAATACAAACTGAAGCATGCTGAACATACTCGTCACAAGTGATGTCGCCGATAGAACCGAAAAGATCCGTATTGCAGCGAAAGAACAAGCGATCTTAGGTATCCCCTCCAGTCTGAGGCGGCTGTTTGCATTTACAAAGGTTCAGATAGGATATCGTTGTAGTAGTGGTAACGCTTGGTTAAAATTCGCCTTTATACGGTTCTAATGTGCGAGGTAGTGCCGCCCGTATTCGGACGGCTTTGTAGCTTGTAGTCTGAGAGGTCCAGAGAGTTCTCATTACATTTACAAGGTTCGGATAGGTAAAGCGTAGTAGCCCGTATACTTCCGGCAGAAATTCGCTTAAATACGGTCCCATACTGAGACAGGCCTTAAGGGGATGATAGTTGACACTATTTAGAAGATTTAAATATCAAATGCTGAAGCTGATGTCTAAATGTTCTAAATAGTGTCAACTATCATCCCCTTAAGGCTTTGCACCTTGCTACCGAACACCCTGTATATTAATATGATATAATTATGTTATGAAAATGAATATACGGTATCTGAATTATTTTTCCAATACGCTGGTTTTGGAAAATACTAAAGAAATGTTGAGAAAGTTTTTAAGAAGTTTTCAATAAACTATTTTCAGAAATCAAATAAAAAATGTGAATGCCGAAGCCGTTTTAACAAAACAGAGTAGTGTGGCATGGAAAACTCATACTATTTAGAAGTTTCACTTCCCTCTAAAAGCGAGACTTTGGTTGAGGTACGAGAAAACGACCAAGTCGGTATTAACTTCAGATCATTTAAGGAAAAGGTCATATCTAAACAAAAAAGCATATTTTCGATAATGCTTTTTGGCGGCACAGTTAATATATAATTATTTCTATAATTACTACATGATAAAATGACATTTGAAGAATACTTTGTGAAATTTTCATAAATAAATATCAAGAAATGAGGCATTGACAACGAATCTCCGCAGACAAATTCAAAAAGCCAAAATGATTTCATTAGTTAATAACTTTCTGCAGGTAACCCTGTCGAGATTTTTTTTTAATGATTTTTCAATTTTTAACAGCACTTAAAAGTCAAAATACCGATTTTTCATGAAATAAAATCAGAAACTTTGTTACTTTAAAATACATTAAAATTGAAACCAAAAAAAAAAACGAGACGTTTCCTCTGCTATTTATGTAAAGAAAGAGTGTGCAAAATTTTAAAAGAATGGGTCCAGTAGATTTTGAGCTAGAGAAGGCACCGACTCTGAAAAAGCTAAGTGCGAGGAAAACGCGTTTAAAAGTTCAAAGAAAGACGAAACCAGGCCAGAGAGGTGAAGACTTAAAACTCTATATCTCCAACAGTTTTACTCCAATCGATTTCAAATTGTTACACAATAAACCTAATATGTTGTACATTAATAAAAATTTAAAAAAAATTGATGCCCGCTTATCCCGCTTTTAACCGATTACTCTATATATGTTACGTTTCTCTATATACATGTATTGTCTTGTTCGGACGCTGTGGTCCATTATGCTCCTATCATTCTACATCTTACAATTAAATCGAAGGCTTTGTTCTGCACAAATGATATTAATTGTATTTCGTTTGGTTGGCTCCCCGATTGGTTATTTATTGAGTGCCGTTCAACAATTAGACCAGATTACATAAACAAGAAACAAACGCAATCATTTATCTTCCGGACCATTCCAAGCCAACCACCTCAAACCACAATTGTATTTCGTTTGTAGGAAAAGCTGGAAAACAAAACGAGAAAATGTTGTAGGAAAATAAATCATAAGAAGATTTCAAAAGTTAAAACAGAAAGGTAAAAGATAAAAGTAATTAGTCACTGATAATAAGATACAATCCGGGGTCATTACCATTTTATATTTTGGAGAAACTCACGTTTTTGAAATTTAATAAATGTAGCACATCAAATAAATTAGAAAGATGGTTTTGAATATTTTGTGTTAACTATGAACAGGTCGTGCACAATGGGCTTGTGTCATATGTTTTAATTTCTATAAAAGTGTACTATATATTGATGAAGTGGGTTACTAGAACCTCAAATGTTCAATTATTTTTTAATAACTCGTTATATGTTAAGAGATATTAACAATTAAAAAAGTCATTTTGTCTCTTTAATCATTAAAGGGATTCAACGTTGTACACATTCCAAGTGCATGTGACATCACAATCCTTGTGTAAGGTTACCAACCTTACAGCTCATAAATCTCCGCTATATGTATTTATATATCAAATATTATTTACAGCTATTTCAAGGAACAATAAAATTCCAATATTATGTCTGCCTAAGCAGGGTTAAATAAAATAAAAACTTATTATTCTTTGATTTGACTTGATTATTTGACTACCAACGGCTGCAAAACATTACCACAGCACTGACCTACTCAACAAATAACTGACGTTAAAATGCATTTCACGTCATACAAATATGGCCGACCATTTCTAGCGCTAAAACTACAATTCAAACTTTTAATTGCTATATCTCCGTCAACATTTAGATATTTAATAAAATAGACACGCCAATACACATTTATTAACATCAATTTCAATCAACAATTGAAAAATCGACCACTAAAAAATGAGGACACAAGCCCATTATTAAATTCGTTATCAAACCTCTAATATTGGTTACCATAATTTCTATGGTGGCTTACAAATACGTCATTTGCATGTGGTGACGTCAACATGGTAGCAGAGACATTTAGCAAACGACTTGGCCGACAGAATATTAATATATTAAACGCATATGGTCATAAATTATTGTCACGATATTAATATCCATCCATTATGCAAACAAAGGACCTTTGATTGTATTGCACGGACACAGTGAAACACAGCTACGAGTATGTCATCAGGCAATACTAAATTAACCGGGTGAACTCTATTATCTTGTTTGATATTGACATAAATCAATAGTTTAAATGAATACAAATACAGGCAATGATAGACATTATAGATAAGACGAGCTTTGTGCGGTCTACAGTAGTAAATAGTTAATTGATAATGCAACATAATATAAATTAATTTATTGGAAACTAAACCTAATCTATTATTCTGACACGGTTCGTTGTATAATCATATTCGTCCGTAATAAAGATATTAACTTCATGGGCGTCAGAGGGGTGTACAAGGGGTGAGCTTACACTTCACTAACTTGATTGAAAATACACAGAAACGATTAACGGATCATTCTGCTTTAGATACTCAAAAAAAAGATATTGTTGTAAGTACGCATAAGTCGTACTTATCCTTCCTATTTTTAATATAAATGTTATTTATTTTATAAGAATTATATTATGTTATCTTTAATTTTAGTATTAATATTGTAATAAATAATTATTTGTATTTAGCGCTTGTAAACATTGACTCTGGTCTGTGGAGATTTTATATTGTTTTAATGCTGGTAACTCAGTATTGGCACATTGTGATGTGAAATAAATCATTATATATTAATCTGCACGCTAGTCAGAAAGTCAGTCTTCTCCTGAGTCTCAACCAAGTGTTTACTAATTGTACTTCGTTCGTACAATACTCCAATTGTAACATCTAAGTATTCAATAGTGAGCACATTTTAACTATTAATCAAATTATAACACTAGAATTACATTTTGTTTTATATCTGGCATCTTTATTAATCCAATAAAATACTATTGTAATTAAGTACGTAGATATAATATTACAACGAATAAATGATATATTTTAATAAAAGTGTTTGTATTAATAGTAATAAAAAGATACTAATTGTTCAACCGTCGTATGTTGCAACGAGGTTACTTTAGACCGCTCAAGTATTCTCTAATTGCAACAATACACCGTCTTAACAAGAATCCTATTAATCATCTGAAGAGACTTAATTCTTATCAACGTGAGTAATTCAAGAAGGTGGATGATCGTCAAACTGAAGAATCTACTTCCAGAAACTAGCAACACTGCGTGATGTATTAGCAAGCTGAGTAATCTCCTTCTAGAACGAGCATCAGACCTCTTTTTACAACATTGATGTCAGGTGTAACATCCGCCCTCGAATCTTACTCACAACATTGGTGTCAGGTGGGGTCTCGAAGAGATATTCCTACACATAAATATCCAAGAGGTACGCCCAAAATTTTTTTCTATATATTCTACACCTGGATGCAGATCAATTAATCTGGATGCCACTACGCCGATGGATTATTTCTAAAATTGCCGAAGAGTACGAGATAGAACGTCAATTCATCTGTATTTCTCATAATTTTCTACAAGTCCGGTGGATGCAAAACTACAGCCCGCTGAATCAGAAAAAAGAAATCTTTTGCCCCCAGCGAATGGATGGATGCTTCTAGAACACATGGAATAATCTAAATCGATGTTAATCGTCTCCAGACCCCTGCACACAGCTGTTTATAGATCATAATCACTGATAAGAAAATCTTTAAGTATAATAAGACAGTATCTTTCTTTTTGTATATAATTATTATTATAAATTGATAATTGTATTTTTTTTATTAATAGCATTATTTTTAACGAGGCTATCATTTTTTTTTAGTATTATATTCAGTACTTTTGAATATTTACTATAATCCAAGCATTTTTTTAGTAGCAACGTTGTTAATGAGGCTATTGATATTTTTTTTAGTATTATATTCAATACTTTTGAATATTTGCTATAATCCAAGTATTTTTTTGTAGCATCCTTGTCCATCATTGAAGCTATTAATTTTTTTATAGTATTATATCCAATACTTTTGCATATTTACTATAATATTTTTCTATAATTGTTTCCGCAATTATACTAATTTATGTTAATATTTTTTTAGAACAACATCTTTTTTTGAACGAGAGGGAATTTTGAAAAGGAGAAGTAAAGAGCTGAAGCAGTTTGATAGCAGTCTGTTCAATCAGAGAGACTACCTTCCTGTTACAACTGCGGTGTCTGAGCCCCATCGGAAATTTCCTGTGAGTTACTGTTTTCGCTAACAATTTTTCCTTGTCAGAATCCTATTTTTCGGAGAGTCGTTTATTGGTACAAAATAATCTTTAGTCTGTATATTATATATAACTTTAATTAAGTACAATGGCACCGAACGTTCATTCCCTCACATTAGTTGAGAATACAATCAATCTAATTAATGAGTTTTCAAAAAATTTAGAAGTCCAATCAACATCCTTAACAATAGTTGAATTAAAAATCAAAAACTTAGATAAAGCTTGGGTTAAATATAGTAGTATCGTAGAAGCACTGCTTCCAATTCTAAAAAATGAAGAAGCTACGGCTATCGTTAGTAAGTCTATGGAAGTTGAAAGTATTTATGACGACACTCTTATTTACTTGTTGAATTATAAGCAAACATTTGAGAATGATACACATATTGTAGACGACTCAAAAAGCATAGATTCAATAAAAAATCTGAACTTAAGTCCAATGCAACTAACCGTTTTTGATGGAGAATATACTAATTGGCAAAGTTTCATGGAATTATTTACAAATTTAATTCGTAATAATAGCAAACTATCAAACATTGAAAAAATGCATTATTTAAAATTAAATTTGACAGGAGAACCACTCAAACTCATAAAGAATTATCCTTTAACAAACGATAATTATGAAATTGTTTGGAACATCCTTTGTAAACGTTATGATAACAAGGTAGCACTTATTGAAACCTATTTAAACAATTTGATAAACTACAATGTTATACGTTTAGAATCAGAAACTAATATCAAAAATTTTTTAGACGAAATTAATGAATCGATTAGAGCATTAACCGAGTTGGGAATATATTCTAATCATTCAGATTTTATTTTTATACATTTTTTAAAGACCAAGTTAGATTTTAACACATTAAAGGAATGGGAAAACAGAAATACTTCTGAATTACCAACCCTAAATGATTTTACGAATTTTCTTGAAACACGGTGGCGCACTCTAGAAAGAAGAAGGCATGTTGAATTTAAAACAGATTCAAGTCATTCTATTTCTAGTAGTGAACCAGTTTCAAGTGAACAATTTGCTAACGAAGTCGAAACAAAATTTAAAACTTTTTTTTGTAACTATTGTAAAAAAAATGGTCATTTAGAGAAATATTGTTTTATCAAGAAGGAAAATGCGGATACGGTATATCCTGTCGCGCAAATTAATATTTGTAGGAGAGATACGGTATTTTCAAAACCTTCTGTTTATTGTAAAAGATCGAGACATCTTGAATCTGATGGTCCTCAAGTATCTTTTACTAAAAATACAAAACAAAATTCACGTTCTTTTTATAATCACCATTTACGTAAATTTAATAGTTTAAATAAAAATATTGAGATTAAAGAAATACAAAATACCAATGATATAACAAATTTTAACTGTAACAATGAAAATGTTATTGACAAGCAAACAGCTGACACTGTTCAATTCAGAATAGTCGCAGCCAAAGCAAAGACTGTATCATTTTTATTGGACACTGGTTCTCAAATTTCTTTAATTAAACAAAATATTTTAAAAAATAATATCAAAATAGATAGTACATCTAAAGTGTTATTAAAGGGAATCTCTGAAGGCACGCCTTATACTTTAGGTTCACTAAAAACTTCTATAATTTTAGATAGTTCTAGGTCGAAACATACTTTTCAGGTTGTGTCAGAGGATTTCCCCATTAAGCATGATGGAATCATAGGATTAGATATTTTACGTACATTTAAAGCAGTAATTAATTTGGAAACAAACAGCGTACAATTCTCACAACATGGCAAAATGTTTGAATTCCCATTATTGAACATAAACAGTATTATCATAGTTCCAGCACGTACTAGGAAATTAATTCCTATGTCGGGTTCTACGGTAGGAGTTTGTGTAGCCAAGGAATTGCTACCTGAAGTTTTTTTAGCCAACGCATTAATTAATCCTGTTAATAATACTTTTTATATATCAATAACTAATTCCTCAGCAAAAGATGTAATACTTAACAATTTTAAACCAGATATTATTCCAATAAATAAATTTAATTTTTACCATTTTTTGAAAAGAAATCCTAACGATCCTAAAAGATCCTTACGACATCTTTTATTTAATAATATAGATTTTTCAAATGTTAATTCAAAATACTTAACAGATTTAATGGAAATCTGTAATAATTTTAATAACATATTTTTTTTCCCGGTAGATAAGTTATCTTGTGCGAGTGCACTGAGTAACTCACCTAACCCTGTAAACATTAAGCCGCATAGATTATCTCATGCGCATAAAGAAATTGTTGAGAAGCATATTCAAGAACTGTTGGCTAACAACATTATTGAAAAATGCGACTCACAGTTTAACGCACCTCTGTTAATGGTACCTAAAAAAGCAGATGTGTCGGGGAACAAACAATTTTGCGTTGTAATCGACTATCGTAAACTTAATGAACAGACGACAAGTGATGTTTATACTTTGCCTCTCGTACATGACATACTAGACCAATTTAGTGGTGCAGAATATTCTTCTACGATTGATTTAGTTACAAATAAATTTACTAGTAATAAACCAAAATTTAAATTAAATTTTGATAGAAGGGTCAATTCTTTTTTTCACCTAGAAAGTATACGGTAGTTAATAGGAATAGATTGAAGAGATTTTGTACCAATGAACAAAACCTTGACGTGTTAGATGGATTTTGTCAGGGATGATTGTTTTGTGGAGCAGTGTTAACTCTATACGATGGGATCAGAATCGTTGTCGACACTTTGCTTCTCTTTTTGTTTTTTTTCCAGAATTGTAACTCGTATATTTTGTTTTTATACGTGTCCCTTTTTTTTTGGAAGGGGGTGTTGCGATAGTACGACATCGTCCTATCTTCCTTTTTCTTTTTCTTGGAAAGAAACGCATATGTTTGTTTAATATGCGTTCCTTTTTTAGGGTTGAAGGGTGTTGTAAGTACGCATAAGTCGTACTTATCCTTCCTATTTTTAATATAAATGTTATTTATTTTATAAGAATTATATTATGTTATCTTTAATTTTAGTATTAATATTGTAATAAATAATTATTTGTATTTAGCGCTTGTAAACATTGACTCTGGTCTGTGGAGATTTTATATTGTTTTAATGCTGGTAACTCAGTATTGGCACATTGTGATGTGAAATAAATCATTATATATTAATCTGCACGCTAGTCAGAAAGTCAGTCTTCTCCTGAGTCTCAACCAAGTGTTTACTAATTGTACTTCGTTCGTACAATACTCCAATTGTAACATCTAAGTATTCAATAGTGAGCACATTTTAACTATTAATCAAATTATAACACTAGAATTACATTTTGTTTTATATCTGGCATCTTTATTAATCCAATAAAATACTATTGTAATTAAGTACGTAGATATAATATTACAACGAATAAATGATATATTTTAATAAAAGTGTTTGTATTAATAGTAATAAAAAGATACTAATTGTTCAACCGTCGTATGTTGCAACGAGGTTACTTTAGACCGCTCAAGTATTCTCTAATTGCAACAATACACCGTCTTAACAAGAATCCTATTAATCATCTGAAGAGACTTAATTCTTATCAACGTGAGTAATTCAAGAAGGTGGATGATCGTCAAACTGAAGAATCTACTTCCAGAAACTAGCAACACTGCGTGATGTATTAGCAAGCTGAGTAATCTCCTTCTAGAACGAGCATCAGACCTCTTTTTACAACATTGATGTCAGGTGTAACATCCGCCCTCGAATCTTACTCACAACAATATATTTGTAATTTTTTTAATAATTTATCATTGATATAAAATTTGTTGAGTTTTTTTGTATTTTAGAATTTGAGGCGATTTCAACGTTAATATCATGTTCGCCTGAAGTTATTTTATTTTAGTTAAATTTGATTTATTAAGTTTATATCAGTTAGGAATTCCAGCACTTTTTGAATTTCTTCTGGATTGTCTGAAAGCATGTCCTTTAGTTCACCACTGATGCTGTGTTTTGTGACTTTGATATTGTGGGCAGGTTACTAGTAGATGATGGACTGTGGATGGATTTACGTCTGACAGTTTTGTTGAACTTAATAATAATAAATACACTCTGGAAATACATAATAAATACAGAAATTTTAAACACAAAAATAATAGTCAAACGTAACTCCTTGAAAAGTAGATAAGTCGTTGTCGCTATCGGCGAGATATCAACGATATCGTTGTCGTTGATATCTCGATAACGGTTTACGTGGAACGAAAAAATTTAAAAAATTTAGATTCAATGTGACTGTGGCTCTTGCGCGTTCTACAGATATTAATGTTTATTGATAAGTTATAAAATGGCGGAGATTTAAAAAATGAAGAAAACGAAGTTCTTTTACAGTGTTTTTGGCAAAAAAAATAGTAAAAATTAAAATGTAATACGGTTTTAGAATGCGCTGATGCTATTTATATGTAGAATACTCGCATGTGGTTAAAATTTCATAAGGATCGGTTCAATGGTTTTGGAAAAATCACCGCCGCCAACCTAAAAAACGTAGTTACAGGAAAACGTGTTTCAAATTACTTTTAAAAAAAAATTAGGAAAAAGTCTTACATTAACCTAATTAATGATGCATGCACCAATCTAATATTTTAACACAATAGTTTTAGATACATATTTAGCACTTTCGAAAAATGTAAAAAAAAAATCGATTTTTTGAAAATTATAAACCAGAACAATCGTTTAAGGGGATATATACAGTAAAGAGGGCCAAAAAAAATTTACTGGTAAGACTTTTAATTGTATTAATGTAAAAGAAATTAACTGTATTTTAATATTTTTGTATTTGCAAAAAGCTGCTATAGCTGATCTCCAGGATCTCCTTTCAGAAAACGCATCTTGTGGTGACCACGATATCTCTGGACTGAATCATCTAAAATAAAAAAACCAAACGGATTTCGTTAAAGTAATGTTTATTATAGTAATTAATCAAAAGAATAAGCAAAATACATTTTTTTGACAAAATAGCAGCTATTCTAAAAAGAAATCGATTTTTGACCAAAAATTTTGCCTTAAATTGTTTATAAAAAAAAAAATATTTATCGGTGAAGAAAAACCTTAGATTATTTACTAAAAAAATATACTTAAGAAGCTTGTATTAAAATTTGAGACTGATCGGTTCAGCCGTTTCTAAGAAATCTTGGTCACCGACTTTAAAAACACAGTTTCAGAAAAACGCTTTAAAGTTTATAAAATAAAAACCAAAATTCAACTTAGATTTGAAACTTCTGTGTGTGTACTTAAATATATGTAGATTACAAAAATGATATAAAAAAATATCGATTTCTTGAAAATAATAACTGTATATAACCCCTTAAGAAATAACATTTTTATTTTTAAAATCAATGTTTAAATAAAAACTTAAGGCATCTGGGATGTTCTTCAGATTTGTACAATACTATGTCATTCAGGCATTTAGTGTCCTCCTGGACCCTTTTCTTATGAACACTGAACATGTATCTCCCTGATATGTATGTCATATCGAAATTAATGTAGAATTGAAAAACAGCCATAGGTGTTTTAAAGGGCAAGACCTTAAAGAGATTTCTCTCATTTATTTAATAGCTTTCCTGCTGTAATAGTTATAATATATTAAAAATCAATAATCTTACATTACTAATTAATTTTTTTATTAATTTTATATTAATTAATCTAATTAAAGGTCTATAACCATGAGAAAAAAACAAAAATGTTAAATCCAAATTAAAAATCCAAATAAAACTTTTTTTTATTTTTAAATGTCGAAAAAATAATTCACACTCGACTTTTACAACGACCGCATTAAGAAGGTAAAACAATGCACTAACTAAGATAATGTAATTAATCTTCCGAGTCAGTTAACTAATGTAAGTGTTATGTATATTAGACGTTCATTGAAGTAAAAGCTTTTTTAATAATAAAATCTAATATATTTTTTGTAAAAACTATATCGGCCTAAATTACATCGAATTCATATCGTATTTTAAGATATTGTTGTTAAATTGTTGAAAGAGCAAAATTGATAAATCAATAAATAATCGTTATTGTGCAGTGATTATATTGTTAAATCATTAGTGGTTAAATTTTTAATATACAAAAATGTTTGAAGGATTGAAGAACAGCAAAATATCTAAGCTGGCGCTTTCCAGATACCTGTCACAATCGCTGTAAGTATGAACAGATATTTTCAGGAATTACATTATGTACGTGTCGCTTCCTTCTTTTTGTTTTTCTGAAGAATCAAGATATTTCTATTTTATTTAATTAATTTAATTTAATTTTTAATTTAATTTCTATTTAAGTGCACCAACTTTCAATAGTTATTAGCACTTTAAACAATATATACGTTTTACAAACATTTTGCATTACATCATTTATAATTCTTTAATAACTATACTATGTTATAATTTCATTTTACAACTATAATTTATTCAATAACTTCAATATTCATATTTCAATATTACCGTCTTTTTGATTCGAAACTGAAATTTATAATAGCAGTGGCCATGATCATTCTTGTTGTCGAGATACAAAGTTAAAAAAAAAATCAGTATATAATTAGGAGCGATAAAAGGCTACGGGCCTAGGAAGCCCGATAAATCATAAAAGAAAAAAATATCGGAAAAATCCTTATTTAGGATATTTCCGATTAATATATGTATTTCTTATTTCTTCTAACCTAATTTAACATTATTATAACCAAGTAACAAAATATACTTAATACTTTTGGATATATCTTCTGGGCTTCTATTTCTCCTTGCTCTACTTGCGTTTCATTTTCCTCTCTTTCATCTTCTTCTCTGTATATCTCCTACCCACCTCTTTCTTTCTTTATCTCCCTTTAGTAATGTATCTCCTCTCACATTTCCTTTCATATATTTAAGAGTTTTATCTTCTCTCTTATATAATTTGTAGAAGCTTCCTTCATTTTCCTCCCATTCATCCCACTAATTTCCCACTAATTTTTTTATAATGTATATAGTCGTAGAATCGAATAAAAAAAAATTCTCCATCGCATCCGCAGTAAATTTGGTGCAGTGTCCTGTTTTGTGACGTTTCTATCACTATTGCACTTCAATTGTAGTTCGCATCAACTTTATCTTCATTTGTATTCCAACAAGTGGAGTGGTTTTGCAATTTGTAGCCGATAAAATAGACATTTCTTATGAACGACTATGATACACTGAACTGTAAATGAACTGTTTCATGACAAAAAAATCATACGGATAGTCAATATGATGGTAAAATGATTCCTCTTATAACCTCTTTCACAGAAGTCTCAGCTGAATGCTCGTAATTTGAACTATTGCATCTTCCAAATTGTTTATATTTAATTATTCTTCTTTCCCCACGTTCATTGCATGGAGCCCTCCCTTAATAAGTCTCAGATGGCTCACCAAATTTAAATGTGGTGTTAGATCGTACCGAATTCTGGTGTAGAATCGTGCTCCAACACAATCCAATTTAGAATCTAGCTCCATTACTAATATGTCAGACTTTGTTTAATGTTAAAATGATATCCACTTAGAGTTTATGAATGTTTTTAGCAATACAGCGTATGTACTCTTACACTCATTCCCATCCCCATCCCACCCACACCCACACGGCAAACAATCCCAAACTTTAAATTGCCTGTCTCTCTTTATATAATAACGATGTTTAAGAGTGTATTCAAAAAGTTTTAAAGCACCCCACACGTTCAATTCAAGTTGGTAAATGTTATTTAATCATTGTAACGGAGTTACATTTATCCCTAAAATACACTTACTCTAATTTGCATATCGCAAGTTGTTAAAGTGAATTGTAAGCTACAGGTTTCGATTAAATAAAATCTTGGTCAATTATTATTTCAGTAATTTACATACATATTATAATAATTAGATTGCCAATTCCTTTTTATCTAATTTTATTATAACCTAACAATATGCACTAACTAGCCAACAGTGAGTTCTGTCGATTCCAAATATCAACTGTGTTCTCCGTTATTCCTATAGCTACATCTATGGCGTTCATGAGTATATGTTTTCACTGAACGGTTACTGTTTTACCGACAGACGAGCTTTGTACCAAGTAAAGAAATATAATTTATTTATATTCATTTGCTACACCTTTATTTTGTTATGGTTTTGCAAATACAATCTTCAAATCTTGCTATCATAGTATATAATACATAAATATTATATGAAGCTATAGCTTAACTAAAATAAAAACATATATTATACAATTAACAAATACAAAAAAGGACAACACCATGACGAATTTTAAGTGTAATAAATTATTTCCTCAAAATCGTTTTAAATAAAATTACTTACATTTCTTACGTTAAACTTATAGTATTATAATCTCTTGTTCTTTGTCGCTAGTGGAGCAATTCACACTTTGTATCCTAGCATATTTAAGCGACTTCTGTGTTCTTTGCATGTGTTGTGTCACAATACATACATACCACGTACCGATACGACAGTACGCCGAGTCAACTTGTGTACTGTAGGGTGTATTGGAGTTGTTTTCCACTAACATAATTTACCACGAGAGCAAACATTTACTTTCATTTTTATCGATACACCACTGTTATGAAAGAGACTATTGCATTCCGTTCCATATCCTTTCCAGTGAATTCGTTTGCTTTTTTCCATGTATTCGTTAAAATCCGCTGAAATACGTATGAGACCTACATAAGGCTCGTATTCAGACGGCTTTGTAGCTTGCAGTGTGCGAGGGTACATTGCATTTACAAATTTCGGATAGGTAAAGCTTAGTAGCGCATATATGTTAATTGAAAATAAAATCGTTGTTTGTGATTAATTGAATTAATGAAACTATTTTCCAGTTATTTGGCTGCTTGCTATATACATTTTCTGTCACCAATAGTGGTGTTTTTCATCTGCGATATAAACTAATTATCACTTCAAAATTAAATTTTCATATATCATTTGTGTATTGTATTTGGGTTTTGTTATATTTGCAAGGATGAGTCTCTTCTGGAATTGCTGATGTGACACAGAAGCGGAAATATTCTCAAAGACATTACTTTAAGCTTCAGTGATCACTTTTAAGATCTTTACCTTTTGTATTATACACTGTTAATATATAATATATATATATATATATAAGACAATATCTCCAATTTTATTAGGAATTGTAAATTTTTAATCAAACTTTATATACACATTAAAATAATTACACTGTTGAACTAAACTCATACTCTCCTGTCTGGAATCAAAAAAACGACATTTAAAGTTTATTATTTAAATTGTCAATTCCTTTCTATCTAATTTTATCATAAGTTAACAATATGCCCAACTTAACAATATTAACAAGTGAGTTCTGTCGACTCCAAATATTAACTGACTGGCCGTTCTTCCTTACAACGTCATCTATGGAGTCCATGAGTCTTTGTACCAACTAAGGAAATATAATTTCTTTACATATCTATATATATGCCTCACAAAGAACTCTGTAGATGTATAGAGGCATACGTTGTTTAAAAAGACAATGGAGGCTGTTAAATATAACATCGTATTTACAGAGAAAGTTGTGTATAAAATATTAAACCAAAATTATAATAAAATTAACAATTAAGGTAACACGTGGTATCATCGTAAGCTTTTAAGCTTCAACCCTAAAATTTTAATAAGTCGTTACGCGCTTAAATACATGCAGAACTTTACAACTTAAATAACTTGTAATACAATAATCATTTTATGACGTAGTCATAAGTTTACCAGAAATACAATTATAATTTAATGATAGAAATAATTATAATATATTTAAATAATTAACATTAAGGATATGTTACTACTTGCAGTAATATAATTTGTATATTTTTGATAATAGGTATAAAGGAGAGAACAAATCGTCGTATGTGACGTACCGTGTATTGGAGTTTTCTATAACTTTGCATGCTTTAATAATTCAGGAGACAAAAATATTTTCTTAACTGTTAATATCTTCTGAAATATAAAAGTTAATTAAAATTATACATATACTCGGTTATTTCCGTTTTTAAGAAATTAAGTCATGATTCACAAGCCCGTTGAAATCAATAATATAATAAGTAATCGATTTTCTTTATCTTTGTTTATTACTTTATAATATCAAAACGTTATGTATTGCTTCTTGTTATAAAAGTGTTACTTAAAAGTATACGGATATAGGGTTGTATCTAGGGTTAGCCTAGCTATATTCAATCAGCCAATAAGTTTATACTTATAAGATAGCAAAATCAATTCAACTTTGATAAAAATGAACCCATAAAAATATAGCGCTGCTCCTGAGATTGTACCTGACTGTCCCACTTTTAAAATAAATCGTAAGGCCTGTCGCACACTGCAAGCGTATTTAAGCGAATTTTAACCGGACGTCCTACTACGCTTTACCTATCCGAACCCTGTAAATGTAATGAACCCTCGAACACTTTTAACCAAACTGATGGAAGAGATCAAACGAATACGCTAGAAGGGATATGAAAGAGAAAGCAATAGTCTCTTTCATAACAGTGGTGTATCGATAAAAATTAAAGTAAAAGTTTGCTCTCTTGATAACTTATGTTAGTGCAAAACAACTCCAATATACCCTACAGTACACAAGTTTGACTTGGCGTACTGTCATATCAGTACGTGGTATGTATTATTATTATTATATTAATTGTGTACTTTTCAGCTTTACAATCTACATTCTTAATACATTTCATAGAACTTCAACTTGAAATGAAACTTAACCTATTCTAGACCTTTCTATTTCCAAAAGTACTTTCTGCTTCTTCTTCTCTTGACTCTCTCCCTTCATTTTCCCTAGTCCTCCTTCATTCTGACCGTTTCTTCACCTCTTGTCTTTTTTGTCTCCTCTCGACAAACCCTCTATATATTTTCACTATCCTTCTTTCCTTCTGTCTTCATTTTCACTTCTCCCGCCTTTTACGTCTATCACTCTGTTTCTTTTGTCCGACCATTGCGTTAATACTAGGAAAAATATTGCCTCCACATTCACATTGTGGTTTGGAATGGCAACTAGGTGTTCGCATGGTTTTATTAGACATCACTTCTGATTAGAATCACTTCTAATCTGCCGTTCCTTCTCTTTTCTCATTTCTTTTCTCTATCTCCGTCATCCACCTCTTCTCTTCACTACCACCATTTAATAACAGCACAATATTTTGACACACAAATGCAAATAACACAGAACTCAACCAAGCCGCCAATTTACGTCCCAATTCGCCGTCGTTTAAATACACTCGCAGTGTGCGTCAGGCCTAAAGCCACTAACCAATTAGTCATATGAAACGGTGACAGCTGAGCGTCTGCTTGGCTTAAGCTACGTCGCTACGTGATGGGTGCTACGACGTGACGTAGACCCGCGTAGCCTTCAAGAAGTCGTACAACCCACGCACACAAACGATGACTAATTGAGTTAGCAATCTGACAAGTGTTTAACTAAGAAGTGACTTTCAGGTCTCTGACTGAAATAATTGGACGGCTGTGTACTTAGGATGCTCTACGATTAATAAAGTTTTAACAGCTACGACAACAGACAACCGAATACTTCGTTTATCCTAATCATAACATCCCCCTCCACTTCCGCTCACTCTCACCCTCACCACCTTTTTAATTGATAGCTTGATATTAAATACAAGTTATCAATTTGCGTAATTGTTGTAAGTAGATTTAGTGCTGTGAAAACAAAATACATTTCATAAGAAATATCGAATTTGATACATAATTATTTTTGTGAATATGGAAATTTAATAAATTGACGTCTTGTAATTAATGAACTAATTAACTTTAGCTGTTAATAATTAAAAGACTTTCCAAGTGCTTCTTTAGCCCTCCCTTTTCTTATTTAATTCTACTACAAGAAATTCATTATATTTAAAAACCCCTGAAATCTATTCAACCCTTTCATAGAAAATAAATGTAAGAGCGTTTCGTTGTTTAATTACTTATATCAATTATATTATTAAAATTAATGAACAATTAATGTAGGGAAATGATTAAGGTAGTTGTCGTGTACTTTGAAATCATTTGTATGGGGAGCAATGAGAGTGAATGAGGGAGAAATACATTTGACGTGTACTTACACCAATTTTTGTTTGTATAAAATAAACAAATCGTTATATTGAGTAGGGGAAGATGAGGGAATGGCGGTCACTTAAGCATTAATGGAATATTTCCTTATTTTAAGAACTTAGGGTAAAAGTAACTGACTTTAGATAAATACGATACGCATTATCAATCTATTAAGCGTTTGTTGTTTTTCTATCGTTCTTTAAAATCCTTTGTTGACCGTCAAATATTGGGGTATTACTGGTCATTCGAAATTACTTAATCCTTAATACTTTATTGCATTCCATAATGTTACAAACGGTGTTAAGATATGTTTAGATAGTAAATTAACACAGCTTTACTTCTGAAATGAACTAATTAATAAAATAAAATAACTTTTTTTTAATTTTAACCATACATGTTCCTTATTTTTTATATTTAACCAAAATTACCCAGAACATTCTTTATTTATAATAAACCAAACATATTATTTTTTTTATATTTGGACTATGAAAATTACCTAGAGATCAAGACGCCTAAGAACTCTCCCTTTGCTCTCACAATAATCGCATAGATTCAGTGACCGCTATTACCCGCTAAGAATGACTGCAATTTCCCCAAAAATCGATAATAATTTTTTTGATTGATCACTAAAAACGTAAAGAACGTTCATGAAATCCAACAAGCCCATAGGATACACAAATATGTGGGTAATAATTGACATTTAGAAAGATGTTGATTGGTATAAATCACTTTAAGCTTACCTTCATCAAGTTCTTAATTTTTTTATAACAAAACACGTCGTTACTTTTACACAGCAGTCAAACTCACTGCGCGCGGTGCAAAATGACGGTGTTTGGTAAATAAGTATACTCAGGCGTATACTAGACGGGGCGTATTAGTAGCGTTAGCGAATTGTTTTTGGCAGTTTTAGTTTTCGATGTGACCGACATTGCCCACTGACCGCCATTCCTCCATTTTCCCCTAATAAAATCTGAGAGCTGATAAACGAACGATATTTTTGAGTATCCATAAAAGAAGCGAAAGTAAAGATTTCTATCGTTAGCTCCCACGCAAAGTCGTCACAAAATATCAGTTAAGACAGTATACCTTTCAGATACACAATTTGGAATATACCGACTCGGACTTCAAATCACAGCTGCTTATTTTGAATTCACATTATCTGAATAAACCAAGCAGGAACCGGATAGCGTTCATGTCACAGAATTGGCAGGCAGCCATTAGCACATTGTTGCTTTCACCCTTGACCTTTCATGTAATACGAGCCCATAATAAGTTGTGCACAAATCCTGTGGTTGTTGAATGAATTTTACCAAATATAGAACAAACTGTATGAGTAAAAACATATGGCTATGTTGGAACAGCAAATGATAGAATCTGTTAATAGTATTATATGGAGATTTATCAGGAAGAGGATATGGATCCAATGTTGGCAACAATCCAAAACAAAATGCAACAGGCAACAAGCAGCATTCAAGAATAATGACTGACCTATAAATGTCAATTGCTCGGATATGAACTTTGTTGCAAAGTCTATGAACGTTGAAATGAAATATGACATATAAAAGTTAGGTTATCTAACAAAGAATAAATCACGTGACAATATAAATTGTCTGAGATACATACCACACAATAAATGTATATTTAACGTCCTTTAAACTAACAGAAATATGTTGGATTAAGCTCTATGTACAACTCGTTAGACTCATCCATAATTTGGATAGGTGAAAAAGTTGCAGTGGCTTCTAGGATCTCGTTGAAACGTGTTTGAACTTATTTCTTGTTTTGTTACAAGTAATACCGGTTTTACACCAAAAAGACAGTTTTGTTTTCAAAATACCTTATAGTAAAATCCGTCCAAGTTTTCGCTTATATCTCTGTGCCACTAAATAGTTTAGTACATCTTCTATCGTTTGCGCTGGTTTTTTCATTTGCTTCTAGAAGCCTCAGTTGTCAAACAAAAGTTTGGATGAATGTTTTGTGATTTGAATATTTGTCATATTTTAGAAATAAGTGTGAACAGTTGGTTAAGCAAATAATCGTGCACATCTACTTGACCTCAAATATTTGGCAAACAGCACAAATAATTGAACACACAAGTGTGAACCCATAAGAAAGAGGCGTCTTAATCATTTTTTACAGTGTAGCTTTAAGTTTATCATTCTAACCCACATGTATAATTGTTTATTTTATTTATAAATACTTTAACTAATTTTATTTTCTTTCTTTTCAGGTAAGTGTCTTCTCATTTTTGTTAAATCAAAACATCAGCTTGATGCTTGCGTTAAGTCGTCTGACAATTACAAATCTGGTGAAACTGTAAGTAATCTTTATGCAATTACATTTTGTTTCTCGAATTTTTTATTAAAGAAATTGGGGTAAAAGAGTGAATGTAATGAATTTTTTACGATGAATTGTTCAAATTTCAATGCATTAAGGCCTAATCGATACAAAAAAAGGATGTTTTCGATAATGTTTTTTGACGACACATTTAATATATAATTATTTCTATAATTACTACATGATAAAATAACATTTAAAGAATATTTTGTGAAATTTTCATAAATAAATATTAAGAAATGAGGCATTGACAGCGAATCTCCACAGACGTCACAAAAATAAGTAACATTGTGGTGTACCTCATAACTCATCACTGGAATATTTGAAATCAAAAAAATCAAAATTATTTCATTTTAGGGATTTTTTTTATATAGATTTTCATTTTTTTACAGCACTTTTGTATTTTCATGAAAAAAATCAGAAACTTTGTTATTGTTTGTAAAGAAAGAATGTGCAAAATTTCAAAAGGATCGGTGCTGTAGAATTTGAGCTAACGCTTGAGAACAACGCGTTTAGAAAGACGAAAGCAGACCAGAGAGGTGAAGACTTAAAACTCTATATCTCCGACAGTTTTACTCCAATCGACTTCAAATTTTCACACAATAAACATAATACGTTGTACATTAATATAAATAAATAAAAAAATTAAAAAGAAAATTAAAACAGTACCCATCCCCCCTTTATATATATAAATATAAATTTATATAAAATATAGTTTGTAGATTATATAACAACAATATATATTTAAAGATATACACTTACAAATGTCGTTGAGGAACTTCGATTTTAATAAAGAACCGACGGAAGACCAGTAAATGGAACAATTACGTCACTCTGCCTACATGAAAATTTGAATCCTTGTCACAATAGAAGTCCTTGAAAGTTTCTGTAAGCAACAGGACAACACTATTCTTTTCAAGGACCTTTCAAGCTATTTTCCAAGCAGTGGCAGCTCAGTCTTCAATTTCTATGCCTACAAAGCTAGACCACTCAGTCAAATACCTTCATATTTTATTAGTTTCAATAAAGAAATCCTTCTTCACAAATATTAACGTACCCCACTGTTAATCCTTCTCTGAGGCCCCGAAATATCTCCATCCGGCACTGCCCTCAACTTCCGTGGACTGTCAACAATGAGTATGGATTTTTCTGTAACTCCGAAACTAACTCTTCTAAGTTCTCATAGAATCTTTACTTGTTGCATTTAATTTCTTTGGTACAATCACAGAAAAAAGCAAACTATTTGTACTGAAACTTTAATCATTCAAATGACTAAGAGCAATATTTTATTTAACTTGAAATCATCATTTATAATTTAATGAATAAATATTTGGAAAGCTCTCAGAAGTAATTGTTTAGTGAGCTTTTAAATTAAATTAAAGAGAAGCTTTTTATAAGTAATATTTCCGGTACTGTAGAATGTCTTAAAGAAGATGTATAGCAGCTTTTTTTAATCAGAAGCTTTTTATTTAATAAATCTTGTTATTTAATTATTTAAAAAGCTTTTTTGTCCTCAACAACTTGGTTATAGATTTATATATAATAAATATCTCATAGAAATTAAATATGCTTTTATGGGGCTTCAAAGTGAATTAATAGTATATGTATTTCAGAGATAAGCTGTCGTAACTTGGCTTACGCGGTTAATTCATTCTACTCGTTTTCACGTAACAGGAATAGTAATAGTTTTTAAGTTGTATGAATACTGGAAAATAGTTAAAGCTGAAAAAAATAAGAGCTTTTTTTTAAATATTTATTTGAGTGCATCAACTTTCAAAAGTTAATGCACTTAAGACAATATAAACATTTGTAATACAAAATTTACAACTTATAGTATGTTAACGTGTTGTGTAGTATACAACACGAGTATGGGTATTTAAAATAAAGAGATTAAATTGGTTTTATTGTTAAAGTCAATAAGCTTTTTCAGACTGTCCCTGCTTTCAAATATCTGTCTATATTCCTCAGACATATTACAGCCTTGTCTGTGTGACGAGCACCTTGAGCATCGAAGAATAATATGATTTACTGTTAGTGGTCTGTTATATTGTTCACACATTGGTTGTGGTTCTCATTTGAATAAGTAGGTATGAGTAATATTTGTATGACCTATCATGAGTCTACATATTAATAATTCCTCGCCTTCTATTTAGTCCGACCGGTAACTCTTGTTTGCAAATTGATGGCTTCACTTCCCTTAATTTATTATCAGAAAGTGAGATTTTATAATTAACCACTATTAATTGCCTTTTTAAAAATCATCTTTTATTTGTGAAGCATTGGCAAACATTGTTTCGCTTCGAGAATCCGTGTATCTTCGAATCCGAGTAAGTCGAGGACTTACGTATATAAATGTCTGTACATCTTTGTTGCGAAATTATATTCGTAGTAAAATTCAATAAATACTTTAATGGAATAGCTTGTCTTATCTAAATCAAGTAGTCTGTCAAGTGTCTTTTAAATGCTCGGCTGCTCTCACACTTTAATAGACTATTTGCGAATTGCACTTTATCATGAGATGAAGCTTTTACTTTACGGGGTTATATACAGTTAGAATATTCAAATTGTTTTTTATATTTCATTCTCGTAATTTTCATATATTTAAGTACACACACACACACAGAAAATTTCAAGTCAATCGAGCGATTATTTTCGAAGTTATGGTAGTTGAAAAAATGTTTTTTACTCTATGTAAAGTGTTTTTGAAACTTAAACGCGTTTTTCTAAAACTGTGTTTTTAAAGTCGGTGACCAAGATTTCTCAGAAACGGCTGAACCGATCAGTCTCAAATTTTAATACAAGCTTCTTAAGCATATTTTTTAGTAAATAACTGAAGGTTTTTTCTCACCGATAAATATTTTTTTTTTATAAACATCTTAAGGCCAAAGTTTTGGTCAAAAATCGATTAATATTTTTTGAGAAGCCGGTATTTTGTAAAAAAAATATTATTTTGTTTATTCCTTTGATTAATTATTAATTAGACATTACTTTAACGAAATCCGTTTGGTTTTTTTCATTTTAAATGATTCAATTTATCAGAGATTCAGATTCAGAGATATCGTGATCACAGCAAGAAACCTTTTTTGAGAGGAGCTCCTGGAGATCAGCTATAGCAGCTTTCAAAATTATTATTTTTACAAATACAAAAATGTTAAAATATAGTTAGAAGTTAATCATAATATGTACACAAATTTTTACATTAATACATTTTAATGTTTTCTCAGGAAAAATTCTTAAAAAATCGCTTTTTTGGGCCGTCAATAAACCACTTTTTACTGTTACTTGACACAAGCTAATTTCAAGTTTCATTTTCTACTTTACGACGCTACTTACAGAAATTGACTTGAAGTGCAAGGTTCACATTAGCTAGCCTTCCACAAGCTAATTCCAAGGTTCTTTTCTAACCATGTACGGATTATATTACTGAGACATTTTGTTCAAAGCAGCGATCATGTTTATCACAGACAAATATGATATGTTTCCTTAACACATAAAGGGTTAAGTTTTACTTACAACCGTTCCCTATAATCCCCTAGTGGTTTGAGCCCTAAAATTTAAATAAAATTTATTTTGAATGTCTGAATTATTTTTTATGTCATCTATAATATTCAGTTATTTAACTTTTAAATAAAATTATGTTATACATTTCCCATAGTGCGTTCGTGTTGTTATGAAACATAAAGCCGCTCGTTTTCCTCAACCTCAACCCTTCGCAACTTCCCCCACACTCTCCATAGAACACATAAACCCCTAGGGAGTGGGTAATTCGTAAATGTACGAAAGAGTAATATTAAATGCGGCCAAGCCTAGCACTGCAAAATATATTTGTTTGTTTAATGACTTGTTTCAATTTGAAAAATGTTTATTTTAAAATATTATGTAGTGTAAATAATGTAAATGACCATTTTTATCTTCTAAAAGCTAATGGGTTATTGATGATTATGACGCTGGAGTATTGGGCAGGTTTAGTACTTAATAGCTCTTCTATTTATTTGCTTTTATCGGTTTTTTAAAATTCATATTTAATTACTTCAAGCAATAGTAGTTATTAAATGTACTAGTTTGTAAATGGTCGAATATTAATAATGTCTCATATATACGCTCGTATATATATATATGTATATATAGTAGAGTTTACGACCTAACTAATCATCCTTCGATCGAAACTTTCACTTTATTAAAGAGGAGCGGGGGAGGTTTAGGTTTCAATTTTTTTTATTTATTTATTTTGATTTGAAGCCGATTGGAGTGAAACTGTCGGAGATATAGAGTTTTAAGTCTTCACCTCTCTGGTCTGGTTTCGTGTTTCTTTGAAACTTTTAAACCCTTTTTCTCTTCACTTACCTTTTTCACCGTCGGTGCCCTCTCTAGTTCAAAATCTACTGCACCGATCCTTTTTAAATTTTGTTCACTCCTTCTTTACATAAATGCCGAGGTAACGCTGTCGAATTTTTTTTTTTTTAATTTTAATATATTTTAAAATAACAAAATTTCTGATTATTTTCATGAAAAAACGGTATTTTGACTTCCAAGTGTTGTAAGAAATTGAAAAATCAATAATCAAAAAGAAAACTTGACAGGGTTACCTGCAGAAATTTATCAACTAATGAAATCTTTTTCATTTCAAATAATCCAGTGATGAGGAACACTGCAATTAATTTTTTTTTTTGTGACGTTTGCGGAGATTTTCTGTCAATGCCTCATTTCTTGATATTTATTTAGGAAAATTTCTTTAGGTAAATGTTATTTTATCATGTAGTAATTATAGAAATAATTATATATTATCTGTGTCGTCAAAAAACATTATCAAAAATATATATAATTTATTTCATCTCCGAAATCCTAACCCGAACCCAAGCATAGCTGAGTGTTAGAATTTACGACCTAATTAACTGGACAAACCAGAAGACAATTAGATATTAATTTTTTAAAGTTTAAATTAGAATATAAAATAAAAAATAATAAATGAGCATGTTAAATAAAGGCTAGCAATATGTAATCTGAAAGAAACTTATTTTATTGCCATTATTAAAGCCTTTAATCCTTAAAAAGAACTTCTAAGTTTTTAAAATTCTTTACAAATGCATACGATATATAAATGAATAGAAAGTTGTTCTTAAATAATTCGATTTAACATTTGTGATTTAATCAGATTGCTCACAACAGCCAGAGCTTTCCTAATAAAAACATAATTAGATTTAGAGCTTTTGTGCTTCACCGATTTCTATTTATAAATGCTATTTCAGATACTTTTTGAATGTGTGAATAATATATAAAAGGGAGGTATCATAACCCCTTACCCTATGATCCCATTTGCATTAACAAATTCCACCCCGAGCTAGAATTAAAAAATTGTTATTTTAGGGATAGTCATGTAAAAGGTGTTGCGTAACTCCAGGGGTACTAAAATTATAAAAAATAATATATAAAACAGACTGTACACAGTTTTTATATTTTTTTTATTATATTAATAATGAAATAAAATTTGAAATGTCATAAACCAATAAATACATTTTCTTTAACGATTTTCACACTGATTTTCTTTTATAGCCATCAATGTTCTGAGCAATTTTATTTCCGTCATTTAATCATAATCTTGTCTCTTTGCGTCACTTTAGACATTTCTGACATATTGTTTTCTGTCGTTCCTTGTGAACATTTGTGCACAGAACAAGCAGAGGCTAAATGAGCTATTGTTAGAAACCACTATCTGTGAAATTGCGACTCTTAGAATGCTCTTCTCGCCGAAATCGATTACTTGTCTCTTTATATAAAATATTCTATCCTATATATAAAGTAAGTAGCTTCTTTATTATAAAGACATATAACAGTTACTTATCTTTTGTCGATTGATGTATTTATTTTTTATAACTAAACATATTTAAGTTTTATTGCTATTATATAACTTACATATTTTTATTTCTTATACAGAGAGCCATCTATTGAATAATACCACCACTTCTTTTATTTGGTTTGTATCTCCGCTTACGAAATTAAAATTGTTAATAAACTAAACAAATTTTAAAACATTATATATAATTATTAATAATACCTTTAATTACTATTAGTACTTACAATATGCATTGCTAACTAATTATTAGTATTGATAATTACCAATCTTAATGGATACTACATATTTATCAACGCCATCTGAATTACGAATTCATTATTATAATGAAACGTTTTTGGTTTGAATCTTAACTTCACTGAAAAGCTCCTTTTTATTAAGAAGCTCTACTTATCTGAATCACACAGCGAATGTAATATTTCTAACTAAATTGCTGCACTAATAGTCATTTCAAGAGAACATTCAGCTTTGGGAATCTGTGATTTTATTATGTGCACAATTGCTATAGTTTGCTATATGCAAAAATTCTTGTTATGTTCGAAATAATTTCAACATAATATCAAATACTAAATAGGATCTCAATTTGTATATTTCATTGAAGGGTATTTGCAAAATGTTGACCGCAAATTACCCCTGCAGCTATTTGTAAATTGTTGAGCTTTATGAGCTTTTTACCCTTTAGTTGTACAATTTTGTGGTTAACGTTTATTAAATTATATGGTTTTATATTTTGTATATATGTATATATACATACATAAAAATATTTATTTTTATTTTTAAATATAAGTTGAGTGATGTGTATTATTTAAATAACTGCCAACTTCAACTAAAAATTCAGTAAATCTTATAAACATAAGTTTTATTTTCATGAAAGTGAGTGAGGTCGATTTTTTATGTTAATAAATGTATATTAGCGTTTTTATTTTAATAAATATCTAAATGTTGACGGAGATATAGCAATGGGCTTGTTCCTATGTCTTAATTTCTATAAAAGTAGAAGAAGTATAATATGTAGTACATATTGATAAAGTGAGTTACTAGAACCTCAAATGTTCAATTATTTTTTTAAAACTAATAACTCCTTATATGTTAAGAGATATTAACAATTAAAAAAGTTATTTTGCCTCTTTAATTATTAAAGGGATTCAATGTTGTACATATTCCAAATGCATGTGACATCACAATCCTTGTGTAAGGTTACCAACCTTACAGATCATAAATCTCTGCTATATGTATTTATATATCAAAATATCAAATATTATTTACAGCTATTTCAAGGAACAATCAAATTTCAATATTATATCTGCCATAACAGAGTTAAATAAAATAAAAACTTATTATTCTTTGACTTGACTTGATTATTTCGACTACCAACAGCCACAAAACATTACCAGAGCACTGACCTACTCAACAAATCACTGACGTTAAAATGCATTTCACGTCATAAAAATATGGCTGACCATTTCTACCGCTAAGACTACAATTCAAATTTTTAATTGCTATATCTCCGTCAATATTTAGATATTTAATAAAATGGACACGCCAATACACATTTATTAACATCAATTTCAACATCAATCGACCACTAAAAAATGAGGACACAAGCCCATTGTTAATATCTCTTAACATATAAGGAGTTATAAAAAATAATTAGACATTTGAGGTTGTAGTAACCCATTTTATCAATATATAGTAGAAATTTTGGCATAGGACACAAGCCCATTATATTAATAATAGGTATAATATATCAATTTAGTAGTATCACATATTGACGGCGTTACTGTTGACAAATCCATATGATTTTTAGATAGTACAAATCTTAAAACGATATGTGTTTAAATTTCATGACATTCCAACCATTAGTTTACGAGTTGCAGTGGCTTTAGTAATAATATTTTTGTAAAATGTAAACAATTAAATATAATGAGCACTGCTTTTAATAAATTCATGCAAATCAACTACCTGTTACTAATCAAATAATCATATTTGATTTAGTTTGCCTTAGACTTGTTGTAGGTGCATCTAACATAAGCGAAAATAATCGTACCACTCTCCTAAAGCCTGTTGCACACTGCAAACGTATTTAAACGAATTTTGACCGGACGTATACACGCTACAACATTCTACCTATCCGAACCCTGTAAATTCTCGCACACTGCAAGCGACAAAGCCGTCCGAATACGGGCGTTACGTACCTCTCACATTGGAACCAAATTTTAGCGAATTTTAACCAAGCGTATACATGCTACAACGCTAAATCTATCTCAGACTGGAAAAATTTGTTCTCATGATAAATTATGTTATGAAAACAACTCCAATACACCCTACAGTTCACAAGTTTGACAGAACAACTTATTCGAGTGTGATTTTATTGGTCCTTTTACACTAGCGCACTGCTTTCATAACATCTATGAACCAACCGCGCCTGGTATTACGACTACCACATTAACTCTATTAGCTTATTGCATATAATGTTCATTATTTTATATTTTAATAAATGTTGGTCAGTCATTAAACATTAACTACCGTCGCCATATCTGGTGTCATTACTTTTAACAACGTCCTTAGTAACATGAACTTATCGCATTAACTTTTCTACACTTTCAATGCTGTACTTGTATACCTCATAGTTAGTTTTGCCCATTGTTGTCCATCGTATCTTGTTCTGTTGTGTGTATTACGTCATAACCCGTTCATACGGTTCTCTGCTTGTTCAAACTTGTTTATAGCATGCATAATACATTATCTCTTTACTTTATTAATGTTAAATAAAAACAAACAATACGAAAGCATGGCTACCGCTGATAACATAACTGTGAACGGGAAAATAATGGTACATAGGACACTAAAACTTTAGTTCCCCTTCCGCGTTCATTTGTACTGTTTTACATAATATTATTATTTACCATTTCTTTTAGAGGCTCGTTTTAAAAACAGAAAACTAGACGGAAATACATGCTATTGCATTTAAGAGGTTATGTTTTTATATAATAATGATACTATGTATTATATTTAAACTGAATCACACTTGGATCGCATAGATCTTTCTCACGCATATAACGGTAAAGAAGTCCTATGTCTTAATTTCTATAAAAGTGTACTATACTCGTATATTGATAAAGTGGGTTATTAGAACTTCATATGTTCAATTATTTTTTAATAACTCCTTATATGTTAAGAGATATTAACAATTTAAAAAGTCATTATGTCTCTTTAATTATTAAAGGGATTGAACGTTGTACGCATTCTAACTGCATATGACATCACAATCGCTGCCAACCTTACAGCTCATAAATCTCTGCTATATGTATTTATATATTAAAATATCAAATTTTATTTACAGCTATTTCAAGGAACAATGAAATTTCAATATTAAGTCTGTCTTAGCAGGGTGAAATAAAATAAAAACTTATTATTCTTTGACTTGACTTGATTATTTTGACTACCAACAGCTACAAAACATTACCACAGCACTGACCTACTCAACAAATAACTGACGTATAAAATGCATTTCACGTCATACAAATATGGCCAACCATTTCTAGCGCTAAAACTACAATTCAAACTTTTAATTGCTATATCTCCGTCAACATTTAGATATTTAATAAAATAGACACGCCAATACACATTTATTAACATCAATTTCAATCAACAATTGAAAAATCAATCACTAAAAAATGAGGACACAAGCCCATTTATAACAATCCCAGTAAACATTTTGGAGTAAATTCTACTTAATTTCTATTACATATCATGAGTTTTTTGTCTGGAACGTGTTCGTTTTCTATTCAGTCGTTCATAGGAAAAGCCCTTTTTATGACCTACAGACATTGCAACGACTGAATTTCACTGCTGAATTAAAAGCGACTCCGGTTTATAAACTTGACACTAGCAGGGATGGCAGGGGTATAAAACTTAATGGAATTCTACTTTTTAGAGTCTGCAAAATATAAATATTTAGATGAAGAAATAAATAGATGTAATCTTTAGTACGGATCGTGCTTTTTTTAATGAATATTATTCATCTTCAACAATACTCGTTATATTAGTTTTTTACATTGTTTTGGTGATTCAAAAATCCACGTTCGGCAGGTCTGCGTTAGGTTTAAAACCTCTGCCTTACCCTCGCTGCTTAGAGTATTCGTTTAAACACATTATATTCGGAGATTGAGGGAGACAGCGTGTGCCTATTACCTTTAAAGAAATATTTGTTGAAAAAGGATAGCATATACTTTAAACATACTGTACTGAACGAAATACTATGCAAGTGTAACGGTGAAAAATATATTTTACTTGTCTAACCGCATCTCGTTTCTCTCTCTCACTTTGGAATGAAAATGAACTAAAAAAAATATATCCTAGTGTGAAAGAAACAACTGCTACTTAATGAATGATGTTGGAAAAAGAAAGAATATTATTATGAAAAAATTCTAACACTAACACAAAATCTGTGACAGGTAGAGAACTTGTAAAGCGTTAGAATTGAATTGTACGAGTGACTCGAACGTCACTAAATAGGGCACTTCACCAAATTGTTTACGGGGTATATTTCCTATAGATTAGAAGTATGTCCAAAATGTGTGCGAGAGAGAAAAGTATATTTTCCTATTTGTTCTCTATGTGCATGCACCGAAAGTGACGTCGATATATATATGTTCTAAGATTGCTAAGTCAATTTACTTGCAATAAAGAGAAATGTATCAGTTTTATACTTAATAAACTATAATGTATCAATAACAATTTCAAGCATTCCATAATTAAATAGAATGGGTACTGCTTGCCCTACAGTCAGTTAGATATATTATTATACACTAGCGAAATATCTTTATGAACAATTTCATTTTTATCTCAAAGGTTTTTTTTGGTAACACCCTTTTCATATCAGTTTTATTTCTATGGTTTTACGACTTTACTTATTTCTGTTTGTACCATCCATAAAAGTCATTGGCGTTGTAGGTTTCAACATAGTTTTTTACTACACAAAGATACTGTACCCATTAATGATACGTCACTGTCGTGAAACATAAAAGCAGAGTGTATTTCTACGTCTCTGTGCTCACAAATGCAGTAAAACACAACGTTTCGCAATAACAGTAGTCTGGAGTTTTGATATTTGGCACCCTGCCCTGAATGCGTGTCCAACTGACGCTTCCCCATGTGACACTACCCTGGGGCGTAGCCTAGACATATGAAAAAGGATAGTTTGCGGATACCTAAACCGTATTGTGAAATTTGAAGTAAAAAGTATAAAAGTACAATTAGCAAGGACTCAAACAAATATTTGTAAATAAAACAGTTTCCATTAACAATGACATCTGTCTATACTATTAAATACTGTTCGCTACCAAACTTTAAATAATACATCGGGTAACACTATTGTACTTAGTTGTATGTACAAAGTTTAAATAAGTGTGACAGCTCCTTAGATGTAGATTATATTTTTGTTAAATATTAATTTAATAATTGTTCGTCTTAATTAAAACTATACCAATCATATTCGTCGCGAGTGGCTGTTTAATTTGATATATAACTTGTCTTAGTTTGAAACAAACACACGGGACACTTTTGTTAAAATTTTACTACTTGTTGCTTGCGATACAGGTGGCATAAAGGTTACATATTTACCTAAATTATTAATTAATTTTAGTGTACATTTATTATTTACAAGTGTTTATATGTGCAGCATAAGTTTTCAGACAAATAACAAGTGGTATTTAATATGGGGTTATGTTTGTGGACTAAACTTGACTTGACAAGTGTTTTTTATAATTCGTGTAGTGACCTAGTGCTATCTTCAAAATATATATGTACATATTGCACAAGTTAACTCCTGCAGTTCAGGAAATTCGTAAACATAATGTACTTTTTTATATTCGGACTTTAACATTTAGTGAGGTGGTGCATTTGTTAAAGTATTTTTGCTTGACATGTCAGTGTCAGATAAATCGTTTGTGGTTTTTGTGTAGTGACTGTTTTGTGTGGATGATGTTGATTTGTCAACTATCAAAGTCTTTGACTTCCTAGTGCTTTGCCGACTAAATGTAAGTGAAAATATTTGTTATATATCTATTGTTTGTGTGTTTTGAAATGTAATTTTTTTTAGGTTATTATTTGTATAATTAAAAATCTATGATTGTATTATATTAACATTGGATTTTGCTGGATCTAAAACTTCTGCAGTTCAACTAGTAGTTTTTGTTATCTAGTAACTACAATTCCACTAATTAGTAGAACGGTTAATTACATAAATATTTCAGTTGTCTAGTGTTCTGAATTGATATTTAAATTAGGTTTTTCACTTACATCCAACTTTTGCAATTATTTTCTATTTACAAAAAACAAATTAATTTCAATATGCTAATTAAATGGCACGGTTCTTTTTACGGAGCCATGCAATGAAAATTCCACTGTTTTTTTTCTTTCTTTCGAACTCTTGGTTCTTCATTATTCCATTGTTCTTCTACGAATTGCTTTCAAACTTCTCGCTGAAATATTCATGTTAAAATACAACCGAAACGGAAATTATTTTCACTCATTATTCACGGATTTTAATTCTTTTCAATCTATTAACAATTTACTATTGTTTGGAAAGCACTATTGTTATTATCCTACATTTTTATTTCTTTACAAACGATTTTTTAATTTCGTTTTTATAATTTTTCATTTATATGTCAAAGCTATTAGAAATATTTTTAATAATATCGTGGATTTCTTTCTTTTTTAAATTCCTTTTTAAATATCTCTTTTTGGAAATATTGTAATACGTATATATATACTAAATTGCTTCAATATTTTTTTCACTGAATCCAAATTAGGGTAAGATCCGATATTATTTTCTAAATGATCTGTTTTTCTTTGTCTTGGAGTATAAAATTACGCCTATAGAAATTCACCAAACTTATAACAATGCTTTTTTCGAGTCATTTTTTGTTGCCTATAATACCGCACACTTCTGTAAAATTTACATAAACAAATATTTATATTTTATTAGATAGAATTTACGTAAAAAGTACAAAAATTACTTATCATCCGTTGAAAGTATAACATGTAAATATGCCATGTGTGTCCCAGCAGTAACGGGACGAATTCGAATTGTAATTTGAAAGGCTTCGCGTTACTTATTAAAATATTTTTTTTCTGTAAGTTGGTACCACTGTGTTCAATTACTATGCCAAATTTGAGCAAGATTAGTTTATCCGTTTGTTTACAGCAGCTACTTGAATCAGTCCATTTCAGTAGTTGTGCAATTTTTATGAAATAGTAGGCGTGGGCCTATTAGTCCCTTACAAACTCTCTGTAATTTTTGCAACACACTTTGTGCATATTATATTGAGTGTATTAGAATAGTGTGCGAAATTAATTGGAATTCTTTCTAATGCAAAGTAAGGTTTCCAGTAAACATTTTGGAGTCATTTTGCCATCATATTGAAGATGCGTATGATTTTTTTCTTATGGAAGAGTTCATTTACAGTTCAGTTTCTCACAGTCGTTCATATGAAATGTCTATTTTATGGGCTACAAATGGCGAAATCACTCCACCTGTCGGAATACAAATGTAGATAAAGTTGATGCTAACTATAATTGAATTGCAATAGCGATAGAAACGTCACAAAACAGGACACTTCACCAAATTGCTTACTGGGATGGAATCATATGAACATCATAATTTATAGATTTCTAGAAAAGTTATCGCGGTACAGAGATGTTTTTTTCCTTTGTATTTATTTTTTATAACATCTAGTGAACACACGCACTACGGAATTAATTCTGCAAATGCCATATGCTGTTGTCGGCGTATCTCTTTGGAAAGAGCCTAAGTTACAAAAAGTTACAAAACTTTTTCTCTGACGTCATTTGTTTTTATATTTGTATATACTCGTTTGTTTTGCAACGCTTGAAATAGAAATGTAAATTACGATATAAATAAAATGTTTGTTAAAGATGAAAATATACAGCTCAGTTTGCCGTTAACGGCATTCTTTATGGCCTAATAAATTTGTTAGTTGAGAGGTATCCTACAGGAAGATAGCGGGAATTGCGTATTCCCGTGTATAAATTACACTTAAATTAATTATTTTTATGTGTTCAAAATAACAAACATAGGCTTGAAACAAACATATGTTTAAGTGTATAACGTTTATTACAACCTATTCCATTTCCCTTTTTAGTTGTTAAATATTTTAAAATACTTAAAACTTTATATTTTCATGTGTTCATAATTTCCTATACAGAAATTTGTATTTGAGTACCATCTACATGATAAATCCTGAACTATACATTCGGTTTGTATCTGAGCTTAAATACATTGGTTGTATCTCTTACTAAATTAAATATAAAAATTCACTCTATTAATTAACTATATCCCCATTCAACAAGTTAGGTAACTGAGTGAGTCATTTATTTCCTAATTTAAAAAGTTTTTAGTGTAATGATCAAGAAAATTATTTTCTTTAGATTCTTTTTAACTTTTAAAGTTAATTTAAAGTTTAAATTAAAGTTTTTTTAAAGCCTCATATCCTGTATGAGCAAATATCCTGTATGAGTTTGTTCATGTACATATATTATAATAAATTAAACGTTTTAATTTTGCTTAACGGCTGGGTTTAAAGCTAAAAGAAGATAAAGAGGGATTATAGTGTCGCAGGAGCTTGGTTTATTGGACTATATGTTGCATAAAGGTGTGTAGGAACATGGATTGGATGTTGTGGAGCATCCACACTGATTCAACTTTAGTCGTTGTAGTAGCCGACATCGCATTATGCATTTATTTATTTATTTTTTTATTCATTTACGTAATGGGCTTGTGTCCTATGTCTTAATTTCTATAAAACTGTGCTATATATTTATAAAGTGGATTAATAGTACCTCAAGGGTTCAATTATTTTTTAATAACTCCTTATATGTTAGGAGATATTAACAATTAAAAAAGTCATTTTGTCTCTTTAAGTATTAAAGGGATTCAACGTTGTACACATTCCAAATGCATATGACATCATAACCGCTACCAATCTTACAACTCATAAATTTCTGCTATATATATTTATATATCAACATATAAAATATTATTTACAGCTATGTCAAGGAACAATAAAATCCCAATATTATGTCTGCCTTAGCAGGTTTAAATAATATAAATACTTATTATTCTTTGACTTGATTATTTGACTACCAACAGCTACAAAACTTTACCACAGCACTGACCTACTCAACAAATAACTGACGTTAAAATGCATTTCACGTCATAAAAATATGGCCGATCATTTCTAGCGCTAAAACTACAATTCATACTTTTAATTGCTATATCTCCATTAACATTTAGATATTTAATAAAATAGACGCGTCAATACACATTTATTAACATCAATTTCAATCAACAATTGAAAAATCGACCACTAAAAGATGAGGACACAAGGCCATTACAACTGGTCTAATGGTCAACCAACCAATTTATCCATAACCAATACATACACATAACATACGATATTAAGGATCGTCCATTGACATTTCCTTAATTTACATTATTTATATTTTTATTTTTACACTTCTTTTATAATTGTCATTCTAGTTCGAAGGGTTTCTTCCTCTTAAGTCTTCTAGTTAACGCTTGCTTATTTAACAGTTGGAGTACTTCGTGATTCGGATGACAGTGCAGTCTGCCATGATGCTTAGAAGCATATCTTTTTATTACTTCGACGGAGATCGTTATTTCGACTATACCAAGGAGCGTTTACTATAGCTCTCAGTACTTTATTTTGAAAACGTTGTATAATTTCTACGTTAGTTTTCTTTGAGCATCCCCATAGTTGGATTCCAAATAACCAAACTGGTTGATGATTTGCCAACATAGGAGCAGTCTATTGTCTATGTATAACTGAGATATCCTACCTTTCATCCAGTACATTTTCCTATGTTTAATGTCGAGCTCTTCCCTTTTCTTCTTAATATGAGTTTTCCATCTTAATTTTGCATCTAATGTCATGCCAAGATACTTTGCTGTCTTAGCGTACGGTACTATTTTCCCGTTTAGATTAACTGGCAGGTTTTCTACCTGGTTTTTGTTAGTGAAGTTGATTTGATTGGATTTGTTTTCATTTAGTGCTATTCTCGGTAATGGAGTCCAGCTGCTAATTTTGTGTATAGGTCTCTGCAGTTTATCCGTCAATGCCTTTACAATATCATCTACTGCTAATATTGCAATATCATCTGCACTTGTAGCAATAGCGTTTTTATTTTTTTTTTAATACGGATTTATTTTAAATTCTACTACTACTATTTATTGAAGTCAGTGGTGAAAAAACACTATTATTTATTTATTTAATGTTTTACATTTTGGCAATACATTCTTCTGCCTTAGTAGAATACATTTTAATCCTTAAATATATATATATATATATATATATATATATATATATATATATATATATACATATATATATATATATATATATATATATATATATATATATTATTTATATATGTATATATTTTATATATATATATATATATATATATATATATATATATATATATATTTCCTCCTACCAGAACCAAAAACAAAAACCTCAATTCTCCTAATATCTACAAGAAAATAAATGGTTTTGCACATTTTAAAAAGATTTAAATAACTTCAGCCTTCCTTCTTCTAGTTATTTCTGCCATCCATCTGTTCCCTTCCTTGCCCCCTTTTAAGAGCTGCCCAATATTCATCTCACTCCCTACTTTTTCCTTACAATCAAACTTAATGTGCTCCAGTGTTTCGTCCTCCGTTCCACACACTTTACAAATTCTTTCCTCTCTACTTTCCCAGTATATATGAAAAACCATCTACAGCCTAAAAACAAAAAAAAAAATTACTTTTTTGATTTCTTTCAAATAAATATCTGAAGAGAATCCTAAAGAGAACGAAATTTTGGACAAATTTCACCTTCACAACATTTTTATAAACCCACTAAGAAGCGCGTTATAGCGTTATAAAAATGGGATATTTTTCAAAGTTGGCAAAAAGCTTTAGTGTTTAAAAATCATTACTCACATATAGAAATTTCGTACCCCCTACGAATTTTTGGCATTTAATTTTTCTTGTTGCCGTAGTACAAATCTGGGTACATCAACGGGCATACGAGTGCTATCGACGTAGAACAAATCTTTTTAAGTAGGTAAAGAAATGAATCATTAATGATATAAGTCTTCCCTTCCCCTTCTCTTCTCTTCCATCTAGCTGATGACGCTTACCTTAAGACAATTTCTGTGCTAATTTTAAACATTTGCTTTCTGTATTCTGTAACTTCACTCAGCAGAATCTCTGTTAGTTAAGGCCATTTTAGTTTTAATCAATGCTCCATAGTTTCGTTGTATTAGACAGCGCCATTAATCAAAACGTTGTAATTTCCTGACTTACCGAAGGTGTTATTTTATTCTCATTTGTAACAACATTACATTAGCATTTTATTAGTAACGTAGCAAGCTATAAACTGCCAGGATATTGTATGAAGACGTTCCATCACCTGCTTTAAGCGAAAATATAAATGAACTATTCTAGAAGACATTATTAAATCGTTCTATCCAGTTAATAGTGCTGCGGAAATGTTACTAAATGTACACAGACAAATTCTACATTAGGGGCTTTTACACATTTCAATATGTTGCTCCGAACCAAGAATCCAAGTGGATTGTAAGCCATATCTGATAAAGTTGGTTATCAAAACCTCAAATATCAATTTACTTTTATTCAATTCACAATATTATAGAAGTTATTAATTCATTGTCATTTTTTGATATTCATTTTTTCCTTGTTTTACCAAGGAACCGACTAGTCGTCGTCATTTCTTCCTCACCTTCTTCCCTACTATCATTTACAGCAGCGAATATGACAAATGACTATACACCCTGTCTTCTCCTATCCATCTCATTCAGCGGTTTCAGGCTTTTATGTGTATCTCGTTAAAGTCAGTCGGGCGTTATTTGGGTGACCTACCTTACTTATTATATTCTAACGAGTTCGTGATCTCATCAACTACTAGGATAACAAAAATTAAAAAGGGATAAAATAAAAACATAAAGAATAAAAAGATCGACCACAAAAAATCAGTTCACAACCCAATTATATCCAAATAACATTCTTATTAAATTCACAGTCAACTACTGCAGAATATTTAAACTAGAGATGCGTTCCTCACTAGCTTGCTTACCATTTTGCCATGCATGTACCTGTATGTTGGCGCTGTATCTAATTTCGAGCCGAGCACATCACCTACCAACCCAACATGTTTTACTATATTTATTTACTATTTCTTCATAAGAATCTGTCTAGACTCAATTTGTATTTCGATTTTCTTTTGAATTGCCTCGACAATTTACCCCACTATATCTGTATGTGACATTCTGGTATATACATGAGAGCTAAGCTTCGGTGAAGTTCAATATCTTCACCGTCCTCCACTTCCTCGACCCGCAGATCGGTTTCACGATAAACTCCACAATTTACATAACAGGAATTGAATGAATCAATGGGGAATTTGAAAAAGATTTACTTCAAACAAATTAACCAGTAACATTCAGAATATTCATTAGGCAACTACGATTTTTTCGATTTCTACCGATATAGAACACCACACTAGTCGAAAGGCAACTATTTTACTTTTATTTAAAGTAAAGCCTTCCCACTAATCCCGCTGAACATGTGGTCTGGTCTCCCAGCTACAAGATCTTCGGTTGAGAAGATGTCATGCAAGCTGCGGTCAACCTCTAATCCATTATAAGACACGTCTGGCTCCCAGAAGACATCTGAACGCGTCTGGGTTTACGAAGCTGTTCGAATTCACTTTATAATGAATGGCATTTTGACAGAGTGCTTCTTTAAAGATTCGAGATTATAAAGCAAAGACTTTAAGCTGTATTCTACACTAAGAGATGTTCCGATAGCAGAAGATTGTCTTAAAGTTTCGTCATCACTAGCGGAATAATTAATGTTATATGTTTAATTATCTGTTAAGGAAGTACAGGACGTTAACATAAATGATGAAAACGGTGTGAAATTTGGAGGGTCGATACAAATAGTTAAAATACATTCTGTCTTAAAATTTTAGAGACCTAGGGTTCATAGTTTTCTTTTTATACATGATTAAAAATAGTAATTTTCCATACAAATCATAATTTTTAGCTCAATTTCATCACATAATATAACTTTTAACTATAAAAAAATGGTGACATGGCTTTCAAAAACTAGGTGTATATAAAATAATCTTTTCTGTAACTGTTGCAAAAAGAAAATTATCAAAAGGGATACCTATATACGAAAATATTTAAATAAAACCTTTAAGAAACAGTAAGTGTCGGTTATAAGCCGACATCGTTGCAAATGCCAATTTGAACGGGAAATTCAAAATCGGAATAAATGTTATATAAAATATAACAATTTATTGGTCAAAGAACCAAATCACGCATGCGTCAACACACGTAAGTTTGCAGCGTGGCAAAATTTATTATTCCTTTTTCAAAATATTTAATTTGTATTTAAATTGAATTAATATAAATTTGATATTAATTATAAGTAATTTTTAATTTATGAAACTATTATATGCATAAAAAATCATTTTAACAAGCAAAAAGCAGTTTAATAGGTAATTGAACAATGCCTTTTCAAAGGTACAGTCCCAATATTTGCTTGTCCCTCATGTACTTCGTATTTTGCATTTCGTATTACCGAGAGATAAACTTTTTGCATTGACGGTACATCCTGTACCTCCTTAAAATGTCTTCTTTATATACTTACTTTAACTTTGACGAAAATAGCTTCCTGCCGAAAATGTGCAGTTCCATTACAGACATGGTGCAACTAAGCTTATCTAGTAATTTAAATATATATATTTTTAATTTTATTGTTTTTGCCATTCCTCGATATTTGCCCAGTATCTGTTCCCTTTCTCCTCGTTTCTCAAACTAAATCTGGCAATCAATCTAATTAGTAAACAAATTTGTTCAGTTCTAGTCCACTGACTAGTTCCAAAATTTTAAACATTACGAAAATCACTTGTGCGGTTTGTAGTAGCAGAATCACAGAGTCAAGTCTTTCGGCTTGGTTCACTTAATAACAGAGAGTTGGTTTGCTTAATAATAGAGAGAATTTGCGCAGATTGAAGAGACGCATTTTCTGGCTACTAAATTTAAGAGAAATTAATAAAACTAAAACAGCTCGAACTGTTCGTTTGGCTGAATTACTTCATGACATTTGGTTGGCTCTGACAAATATTTCTGCTAACAAGGTTCTGCCCAAATGCTGATGATCTCAATTTTTTTTAATTACCCCCGTTAAACCCATGTCATGGCACCGTCGCTGAATGTCACGTCACTCATGACTGTGTGGTAGTGGTCTGATTCTCGCTGGCACATTTCCATGCCGTTGACGTAGCTACATCTCAATTCTGCTGAAACACTGTCCACGTATTCACATTGTGATGCTGCGGACCGTGTACCGATGTTCCATTTAACAGGACATCAGGGAAGGTCAACATTTATGATGATGATTCAAAGGGTCCAATATAATCTCGAATATTGTTGTTCGTCGTGAACATTGTCTGTCATTGACGTGGATTGGAACGTAAGAAACAATGAAGCATATACAAAGAGAAAGAGACTATGCAAGGTACCATCACTCAATGTAAAAAATTTCGTACCATGTCAGGTCGCATCGTAGCGCTCCACATATATATGGGTCTTCTATGAACTAAAATTACTCGGTAACTCTATGTCTTAATTCCTATAAAATTGTACTATATATTGATAAAGTGCGTTACTAGAACCTCAAATGTTCAATTATTTTTTAATAACTCCTTATATATTACGAGATATTAACAATAAAAAAAATCATTTTGTCTCTTTAATTATTAAATGGATTCAACGGTGTACACATTCCAAACGCATGTGACATCACACTAAGTGTGACCAAGACATGTGAACTCACAGAGCGTAAAAGAGATATATTCCTGACAGAACTCTGACAAGTTTACAAGTTACCAACCTTACAGCGCATAAATCTCTGCTATGTGTATTTATATATCAAAATATCAAATATTATTTACAGCTATTTCAAGGAACAATAAAATTTCAGTATTATGTCTGCAGTAACAGGGTTAAATAAAATAAAAATTTATTATTCTTTGAGTTGACTTGATTATTTCGACTACCAACAGCTACAAAGCATTACCCCAGCACTGACCTAATCAACAAATAACTGACGTATAAATGCATTTCACGTCATACAAATATGGCCGACCATCTCACAGCCCTAAAACTACAGTTCAAATTTTTAATTGCTATATCTCCGTCAACATTTAGATGTTTAATAAAATAGACACGCCAATACACATTTATTAACATCAATTTCAATCAACAATTGAAAAATCGACCACTAAAAAATGAGGACACAAGCCCATTTATAAATATTTGATTAAAAAGATAAATATCTAATTGTTTCTTTAACATAAACATAGAAGTCCATGTAGAATATATCTCTTCTAAGCCCACGAAGGAAAGGTTAGTTACCTCTTCTACCACCCCATGTGACGGATTGACACCACGACGACTGTACACGACGTTAACGAGCAGTTTTATTACATTTTTGTACAAGTTTTCCGTGGTTTATGCAAAATCATAATTTTGTTTTAAATAAACACGTATCATACACGTACACGTAAATACACGTTCTGCTCATTTACATATTTAGAAATAAAAGCAGTTACATTAGTTTTTATTCATATTTATGGGAATGGTTGTTTCATTTTTTACAACTATTAAATAATTGTTGAATTATGAATAAACTCGTAAATTTATTTAGTTAATTAAGTAAAGGTAGTAAATAGTATTGTTAGCTTGCTACAAACTAATTCTAAGGTTCATGTTATTGGAATTGTAACGCGATTTGTGCAAGATTCAACTTGCTGTGTTTAGCGAGCATTATGATATGATATCCACTTGACTGTAAATCGATTTAATAGAGCCAGGGAGCTTAAAGTTTACTCCATTTCCTATTTCTCTACATATTCTACACAATTGCCACTAGACAGTATTAATACGACGTACAAATTAATAAACAAATGAAAATTAATAATAAAACCACAGTCTTGTTCATTAACGAAATTAAATTAAATGAACATTTTGTAAAGCACTGCACAAAACATGTTCTCTCTATTCTATAACATTAGCGCAGAGACGGATTTAGGTAGGGTGGGGAAATAGGGATAGTAAGGTTTCAACTTTTTTTTATTTAAGTATATTAATGTAAAACATATTAATTTTATTGTGTGAAAATTTGAAGTCGATTGGAGTAAAACTGTCGGAGATACAGAGTTATAAGTCTTCACCTCTCTGGTCTGGTTTCGTCTTTCTTTAAAACTTTTAAACGCGGTTTCTCACACATAGCTTTTTCAGAGTTAGTGCCCTCTCTAGCTCAAAATCTACTGGCCCGATCCTTTTGAAATTTTGCACACTCTTTCTTTACATAAATGCCGAGGTAACACTGTCGAGTTTTTCTTTAAATTTAACTTTTAACGTATTTTAAAATAACAAAGTTTCTGATTCTTTTCATAAAAAATGCTGTATAAAATTGAAAAATATATAAGAAAAACAAAAACTCGATAGGGTTACCTGCAGAAACTTATCAACTAATGAAATCATTTTGGTTTTTCGATTTCAGAGAATCCAGTGATGAGTTATGAGTTACACCGCTATGTTACTTTTTTTTGTAACGTGTTCTGTGAAAATTTCACAAAGTATTCTTCAAATGTTATTTTATCATGTAGTAATTATAAAAATAGTTATATATTAACTGTGTCGTCAAAAAACATTATCGAAAATATGCTTCTTTTTTATCGATTTGACCTTACCCCCCTTAAATGGTGGGCGCACGGGGTTCTTCAAATAGTCAAACTAGATGCAATTAAATCTCATCCAATTTAATTTGTTTTGCACAGAGCGCCCATGTTGCTTAATCCGCTACTGTACAAACACGAGCATCTACTATTGAGTTCGAGCAAAGTTAGCTCCGTTCTACCAATGCTTCCATTTTCAGCTGAATGCGTCCTATTTATAATTGACAGATTCTGTAGAAAAGAGAAACTCACATTTACATGTCTATGCTATCATCAAACTTTTCATCCGCTCTTTTCAATATGTACATTGTACATATTATATTTGTAATCCTTTATTTTTATTTTGTGAAGTACGAAGTGCGATATTCCGCTAACGTGTCTGTCCGATTCATATCTAAAATGTTTGTCAGTGAAACAAAAAACAACTTTTCACTGTCATAAGCCGGTAGCCGGAACATTTAATAATAGAACCCCCCACCACAAAATATCAGTAATTCACGTGTTGCATTGAAACAAATTTATCTCTAGAAAATGTTACGAAACATATACTTCATACTCCTGTAGGGAGTAGTGCTTATCAAAATTTGATAAAATGAAGGTTGGATAATGAATTGATCGCTATCAGCACGAGATGGATGATGGGTAAAATTCACCGGGCTTAAAATCACGACTTTCCTCAATTTGTGAATGTGTGAGCACCACAAATTATTTTACAGGGTTAATTGTACCAGATTTTCTAGAACCATGTGCTATCTAATTTTGATTTATAATAAATTTAAAACCGGTCATTTGGTAGATAGCAAGTTTCTCAAACAATGGGCTTATGAGCCATGACTTTATTTCTTTAAAACTGTACATTATATTTGATAAAGTTAACCATCAGAACCTCAAATGTCCAATTATTTGTAATAAGTCGGACGTATACGCGCTACTTTTAACTTTCCGAAACCTGTAAATGTATTGAACCGACGCACACAGCAAGCACAATGCCGTCCGAACACGGGTGTTACGTAGCTCTCATACTGGAAGCGAATTTTAACCATACGAATACACTGAAAGAGGATATGAAAGAAAAAGCTGTAGTCACTTTCATAACAATGGTGTATCGATAAAAAGTAAAGTACGGCCTTCAACACACGACGCGACTGATTGCAAACACTAGCCCCGAATCTGCCCAAACCGAATGTCATTACAACTGTGTTATTAGTAAAAGAACGAAAGTGTTTATGAGTGAAATAAAACACACGGCTCGAACGTAACTAAACTGATTTTAAACTGGTTTTGACCATATATTCAGGGACTAGATTTCTCGGTCGCAAGGCATTGTTGGTTTCATGCTTTTGATGATGATATCATCAACAGAGATGTTTACGAAAAGTATTTAAATACATACATACAATCAAATATAACACAATAGAATCCCCTGTTTTGCTATTGTTATAAATTCTATAGAGTCACGATACACGGCTCGACATGGATCTTCGCTTAGTTTGCAATTAGCCGACTCGTGTAGCTTTCTCGTGTTTTATCTCATATCTCGATCTCTCACTAACAACAGTTGTAATCACATTCGCTTCGGGTAGATTCGGGGCTAAGGTTTGTAACCAGTCGCGTCGTGTGCGGATGGCCTAAAAGTTTGCTCTCTTGATAAATTATGTTAGTGCAAAGCAACTCAAATACACCATACAGAACACAAGTTTGATTTGGCATACTATGGTATCGGTACGTGGTATGTATGTATTGTGACACAACACATGCAAAGAACACAGGAGTCAGTTTGCTCTGAAAATTTTAGACGCTCTAGTCGCTTAAATACGTTTGCAGTGTGCAACGGCCTAAAGAAATTGAAGTTATGAAAAGTACATCTGCATGTGATGTCACATCCGATGATTTTTCATCTCTTTTATACAACACAGATGCATTGAAGTATGTGTGTGTGATACGTCATTTACTACTAACAGCTGAATCGTGCGTCCCGTCAAGTTTTAGATGATAATTGTGAAAAAAGAAAAAATATCTCGATTACTTATTTCTCCTGTGACGTCATGATCTGGAGTGAAGTCAATATAACACTCATATATGTCTCACTCACTCTCATGCGCACGGATAATGCTCTCTCGCTCCTACTCATAGCGGAATTAAAATTGGGTCTAGGGGATATTTGGCACTTGCATCGGTCTGTCCTTTTGTAAAATGTTTTAAAACAGTTGCTTCGCTAACATATATAAAAATGGACCATCATACTTATAAGTGAGTTTAAGACTACTCAATCTTACACATTTGGTTTATCAGAAAATAAGTGATGTCTGGTGGTCCTGGGATCTTGGACTGTTACATCATGTTCGGCAGTTCTGATTTGTGTATACGTTTTCAAGTTCTAATAAAAATTCCAAGTTTTCCACACATGGTTTTATACGTATGTACAGTAGGTTTTTTCACATTGACATCTATCGTCAGTTTTGAGATTAATCTTGACTTTAAATTTTGCGATGATCAAACTGTAGCACTTCTAACTATTTTTATAATAGTCATGACGATCATTTAATTTTTTCAAAACTCAATTAAAATACTTGACTTCCATTTTCTAACCAAATCATATTTCTATAATTACCAACACTTAACCTAAATAACCATTTGAATTATCGTTACCAGTACCAGTACCAGTTACCAGTACCAACAGCAACAGCAACAGCAAGAGCAATGCTAAACCAGTAATTAAATTCTTTTTCCACAGTAGAATTATATTTTCCCAGCAGTTTCCTTTACCATAATATAAAAAAGTTTTAATGAGATTTTGGTAATGACTAATGACATCGTTTATAGAGGGCGTTCCATTAATTACATAAAGCTGTTAAATAAAACGAAATGATATTCCATTATGTTTTCCGTTTTTCCGTTTTTCGTTTTCGTTTTCCACGCCTCATTGGTTACTCGAGTGAGCTTTTAGTAACAAAACTACAAATCAATCATATAATAGATGGCACTGCACGTGACGTAAAACATATTAATATTGATCGTTTGGATTAATCCCGCTTAGTGTCAGAGTCCGTGCTTGTCTCTGGGTTGAAGGGCTTGGGCTTGATCGTTTGGACTGAGAAATCCATTAGCAGTATTCCTTGCTATGCCTTCCTAGCGTTGACTTGTCAGAGACGCAACCACTTGGTAAAGATAAAGAATGGGCTTGTGTCCTTATTTTTTAGTGGTCGATTTTTCAATTGTTGATTGAAATTGATGTTAATAAATGTGTATTGGCGTGTCTATTTTATTAAATATCTAAATGTTGACGGAGATATAGCAATTAAAAGTTTGAATTGTAGTTTTAGCGCTAGAAATGTTCGGCCATATTTGTATGACATGAAATGCATTTTAACGTCATTTATTTGTTGAGTAGGTCAGTGCTGTGGTAATGTTTTGTAGCTGTTGGTACTCAAACAACCCAGTCAAGTCAAAGAATAATAAGTTTTTACTTTATTTAACCCTGTTACGGCAGACATAATATTGAAATTTTATTGTTCCTTGAAATAACTGTAAATAATATTTGATATTTTGATATATAAATACATATAGCAGAGATTTATGATCTGTAAGGTTGGTAACCTTACACAAGGATTGTGATGTCACATGCATTTGGAGTTTGTACAACGTTGAATCCCTTTAATAATTAAAGAGACAAAATGACTTTTTTAATTGTTAATATCTCCTAACATATAAGGAGTTATTAAAAAATAATTGAACATTTGAGGTTCTAGTAACCCACTTTATCAATATATAGTACACTTTTATAGAAATTAAGACATAGGACACAAGCCCATTAGTTATTAGTTTTAATGAATAAATTCTATTTAATGTAAATCTATTTTTAGTTAACTTTTCAAAAGGAGTGTGAACGCTAATCAAAATAACAGGTAACGTTAAAAACAACGATTAGATATATTTGCTTAGGTTTAGATTTTATTTGTCTCTACCGACACAGGAAACAATTTCGTGAAGTGTCCTATTTTGTGACGTTTCTATCACTATTTCAATGAGTAATATTTCAATATGACGTAAAAGTGACTCAAATGCTTACTGGGAAGCGTAGCATAAAAGGATTTGAAAAGAATGAATCGCTCTATTTTGATTTTGTTTGTGTTTGAGGTAACACGTCTTGCAGCTATTGAATATTATTAATTAACTTTTAATTTGTCTTCAATGTAATTTGTTTTATGCCGTAGTTATTTTTTTATTTTGTAATTATATGCCAAGTTACAATCTGTAAAGCCTCATTCCCACTCACTGTTTTGATATTTAATTTACCGTTTTTATCTAATATTTTAATCTAGATTTCAGGTTTTCAGAATAGGCATTCCTAGACATATTTGTGCTTTAATTTGAGTTTAGTTAATTTAGTTGGTGCGCATGCGTTTTACAAAATTGAAGATCAAATAATTAAAATTGCTGTTTTTAATAACAATTAGTAATAGAAATTGTCTTTATTTCTTTATTTTTGACAAACTGACATTAAACTTCTTTTAAATATAAATTCTACTGCATTTTGACAAATTGCCACATTTTGGAGGTTATACTATGATATAGTTTTTGTGAATTTAATCTTTTTAATTTAAAACATTGGGCCTTGTAAGGTTTAAAATCACTAAGAAAACTTAAAAAATAAATGAAATTAAAAATGGTACTGTGAATGACTACGTGTATTGCCATATGCTAAACAATTTAAATCAAATACAAAATTAAGTTAAAGCAGTAAGTGGGAAAAAGATACCTTAAAATAAATATGAACAATAACTACCTATGCTAAAAATGAAAATTAACCTAGATAAGAAATAGTCGTCCAGTGACGGCTATATCTATGAATGACAATTAAAAACGTTGTGGTAGCTTTAACACACTACGTCTATTTAGTCTTTTAAAGTCAGACGTATGTTTATCTAGTAAATTCACAGCTAGATAGTTTGGTATCTTATACCGTAGTAACAAAACCATCGTTGTAGTATATTTCAGTATTCACCATTCGATTTTTTTGTGGTAGTTAGCTATTTCCACCTCGAACCATAATAAAAATGAATTGTAGTTCTACAATAACTAAATTTAAATGATATGATGGTTATTTCCAATATTTACATATTTAATTGCATTTTACTGGAATATTTATTTTGCTAACTGAACGAGTATCTGTTATTTAAAATAAATATTGAAATTGATTGAACATTTCCCTATGCATATTTAAATGCTATTATTTATATAAATACTACTTTGAAAACAATATAATAATTGCAATTGAAAAAGAGTATAATTAGAGCGTAACACTGTGTCTATTAAAAACTAATTGTTTTACAAATTATAAGGACAATCGTGCACTAGGGAAAGGACTGTCTTAAGAAAGTCTGTCATATTCATAAAAATGCGCACACTTGAACGCCTTGAGATCACAAGGAGTGGACAAGAAAATGACTAATTTACTTTATATCAATATAAATATCAATTCCCTACAAAGTTGACCAAAATTTTGGCATATGCAGAAGCGAAAGTGACGTTTTTAGGTCAAGATTTTCCATTAAAAGATTTCTCCTTCCATATCGCAACTAACAACATTGGAAACATTTAAACCTTTGCTCATAACCTCTTTCTTGCACCATAGAATTCTCGTTATCCATTATAAAATCATAACCGGTTTTAATCTTCTACTTTTATAACTCATGATATATTAGCAGTGATATTGTATAACAGCAAGGAAAAGACATCAAATGGAGTTCATTTTGACCAATATAAGTTTGTACTTATTTTAAGATAATTAGAAGTGCTCATTAACTTTTGTTTTTAATATTTATTTGAGTGCATCATCTTTCATAAGTTAATAACACTTAAAACAACATTATTTACATAATGTACAACTTATAGATAGATACTAGTACGACTGCTTAAAATAATGAGATTAAATTAGTTTTATTAATAAAGTCAATAAGGTTTTTCAGACTTTCCCTGCATTCAAATATCTGCCTATGTTCGTCAGGCACATGACAGACTTGTCTGTGCGACGAGTACCTTGAGCATCGAAGAATAATTTGCTTGCTTATTAACTTGTTGTGTGATGTTGTAGAAAATAACTGGAAGAAATATCAACGACGAAACTAACTTTGTACATTAGACTCTAAACACATGAGCTACCTCGGATGCTAACAATCCAAATCCAACAGGAACAGGCCATTGTGTTTTATCCCTTAACTGCTTTCTTTATTGGATACTTGAATGAGATACATCTTAAATATATATTACAAAATTAATACATGAAGAAGTATTCAAGTGAAATTCAATAACATCAAGGCATTGCTTTGATTGCCTACCCAACATGCACCGCATCTCGCATCACTAATGTTATACCACAATGAAGGACTGAAGTGGTTGCCATCAAAATTGTTTTACTTAGTATCTGCTCTGCTGCCGTATAAAAACATTTCGTAGTAAAAGTTCCATTAATACTCCTACTTTAATCCTGCAATAAAGTATCGTAGGTATAATGACAAATTTACTTTTAACGGTGGAGCTGGGCGGCTCATTCAGGGAAGGAAAATCTGGTCACTGTACATTTAAAAGTGATTCGTAAAATGTTTCACTCACATAAATCAGATCTGTTCGATCACGATCATTGTTTACAAGACTCAGGAATACGGGCCCTGGATCTAAAATAGGCTTTAGAACCTGTTCTAAAATTTATACAATGTTTTTTGAGTATTTGAGGCGTACTATTAGAACATATAATTTCCAAAATACTTAGCAAAATAAAGGACATAGTATTTGACTAAATATTGATGTAATAACGGACTGCTTTTATTTCTATTGCAGTCCGGTCATTACACGATTGAATTTGATACAAATTTTTGCTTATAACTTTTTTGTTATTAAAGTTAAAACAAAAAGTTATTAATAAAAGTTGTAGATAATATTAATATCTACACAAAAGCTGTACACAAAATTTTTGTGAGAGTTACAGTTTTAAAAATAATCACAAAAATGAATACCCTGAATTTCTTGACTACAAAACGTTATATTGTTTTCCAAACATTGACATTATTTTCAAACGATCACCAGTTTCGTGTTTCCAATGATATTGTCTTAAATTTGCGAGATCTGCTTAAAGATAATCTTGTGCCCAAGGTACATCTAGATTTTTAGATTTAAGTAATACTAATTTGTAACATATTCTTGAAATTACACAAAAAGTTAACTTTGAAGCAGAATTATTACGCGTAAGTGTGGTTTCCCAACTCTGGACTTCATCCACTTCCTGCCTCATGTGATCCTAGTCCCAGTTTTCATCTGAGTACATTTTCTGGCACCGGATGTCGTGTGGGACTAATAGGAAACACAAAGCGTACTCCATTTTATACGTCTACCACAAATGAATTAGTAATGTAATTCAGTTCGTTCTACAAGTGGTTCGTTCGTTCGTTGGTTCGTTGGTTGGTTCTTTTACTTTACGTGACTTTCCACATTCATGTTATAAATTATTCTCTTTTCTTGTTTTGTATTTTATCAAAATTAAGACTTATTCATAATGGATAATTAGGTCAAAGTTGTCTTGCTGAAACTGACAGAAACTGCTCCTCTTTGCTGTGCTGTGCTGTGAGTTCAGTTAATATACGTTTGTGATTATTTTTAGGACATTAAAAGAAATGGAAATATAACTTATAAATATAATATTGCATTATCTTATATATTAGGACGTAACAGTATACGTCTTCGTTAAATATAGTCGAGGAACCTTAATTAACGTTGCTTACATATTGGAAATTGTATATAAAGGCTCGGTTATACCAGTCCTACTATTTTCATTCCCCTCCATCTAGTGGTGCGCTTCAACTTTATTCATTACCACCGATCCAGAGATATGCGTCATCAATAGTCTTGTTATACTCCTTTGCATCAAATAAGTTGTCCTATTTAACGACGTTCCAAAAAAAAAATACTTTTCTTACAATCATCTTGAAAATTGTGCTTTATACCCACAAAAAGTTACCGGTACAAAATGTTTAGGGGTTGACTATTGAAATTTGTATTTTAACATACGAACCCTACACCGACCTATGTATGTTTTGTGATATAACAATAGTAATTTTTATGCGATTGTTTTTAAAAAGTGTCGAATCATTAATTAAGATCAGAAACTAAAAAATCGATTCAGAAAATATCGAAGTCTAGAAGATCGATTTCTCAAAAATCGATTTTTCGATTCTTATTGAGTTTTTATATACTACACTACCCAACGACACTAACACAAAAAATAAAAAAGAAGACGATCTTTTATCGATTTTATTTTTATTGAATTTGTAAAAAAAATATTAGCCTTTCTTATAATTAAAGAATAAGTGAAGAGCAATTATTGATTAATTAATAAAATCATGTACGTTATTTATTATAAAATAAAATAATTATAATTCCAAATATTTCATGTCCAAGCTTATAATAAATAATTTAAATAATTGTATAGTTGCATTTTTACTAAACAAAAATCGAATCTCGATTTTCGAGTGTTTGAGATCGATTCACGGGATCGATCCATTGTTTGAAATCAATTTAACAAAACGTTTCTTCGATTAATTGATCTCAGATCGCCATCACTACTACACATGTTATAAACATGTTAGTTTACATAAGGGAATCATTCTCCCATGTTAAACACAACTGCTTCTTGGGAACGTCCGTAATGTGCAAATGATACCCCTCATTACAGAGACAGAGAATTATTAATCTCATTTAAAAACAATATATTTTTTAATTATGTTTTACACTAAATAATACTCAGTCCCCTCCCCCTCTTCACTTCGAACCCACTCAATGAAAATTCATGTTTTGATAATGAAACCAAACCAAAGCAGTGTGTTGTTTTGGTAACAAAAATATTTTTTTAAAATCACAGTGAGGTAAGCACCCCCAAGCAAGGGCTTTTGTATTATTCACCTTTATTTTGTAATCTTGCTTCAGGCAGTATCCCTTGGACAAGGACATGGATTTCCACTTTGTGTCCTTTGGATGTCGTTAAAGTATTCCCTTTTCAATGCTGTTCCTGTTGGACATCCTAACGAATGACCCAAGGCGTTCAATTTCGTATAAGGGAACCACAGAGAAGTACACCCTTGTGAAAACACCCTTAAAGAAGACGGTTTTAAACAATTAGAATGACATTTTCTTTATGACAATAGAAAGCATCAAATATAAAACAAAAAAAGAAAAATACAAGGAAATATTAAATGTGGGTGAAAGATTAGAAATTGTCGTGGTTGTGACATGAATAAAATATTAAGGGATGTTTCAAAGATGTGGACCACAAAGACCACGGGTGAGTAATTATTTAGCAAATGCGGGATGGCAGCACTGCGCTTGTTGCAACAACCCAGTGAACACAAATAAAAATATCGTATTACCTAATATTACAGTTTATATCAAAATAAGAAGTTCCCGCAGTTATATGTATTTAAAGTTAATCTGACATAACAAATATTACTTGCTACTGCTTATTAGAAAATAAATCTACCTTTTGCCTGTTAATATGTTAATAAAACCTTTTAAGAAGACCAGTTTAAGGGGGGTAAGATTTAATTTTTTTTTAAATTTAAAATGTTTATTGTGTGAAAATTTGAAGTCGATTGGAGTTAAAATGGCGGAGATATAGAGTTTTAACCCCTCTTACTCAAAATCTACTGGGCCGATCCTTTTAAAATTTTGCACATTCTTTCTTTGCATAAATGCCGAGTTAACACTGTCGAGTTTTTTTTATTTTTAATTTTAACGTATCTTAAAATAACAACGTTCCTGATTTTTTTCATGAAAAATCGGTATTTTGACTTCTAAGAACTGTAAAAAATTGAAAAATGAATAAAAAAAAAATTGGACAGCGTTACCAGCATAAACTTAACAACTAATGAAATCATTTTGAATTTTTGAATTTTTGAATTCAGATAATCCAGTCAGTTATGAGGTACACCGCAATCACTTTTTTTTGTGGCGTTTGCGTAGATTCATTGTCAATGCCACATTTCTTTATATTTATTTATGAAAATTTCACGAAGTATTCTATAAGTATTATTTTATCATGTAGTAATTATAGAAATAATTATATACTAACTGTGTCGTCAAAAAACATTATTGAAAATATGCTTATTTTGTATCGTTTTGATCTTACCCGTCGCTCAAGAATTATACATTTTTAGGGAATAAATAGCAATGAAGTATGAACCCTTTTAGATGAAAGATGACTAGGTATCATCCATGTTTTGTATTTAGCATGATTTTTATCATTTCCAAGATTTGCAAACCGTTATTCCAGAAACTAATATTAATTTGGAAAATTGTCTAAACGAATATAATATTTTGACTGGTAGTTCTCAGGAAAACATGACAACAACGTAATTGTCATTTATAAATTTTCAATAATCCATCCGTCTACTCAACACCTCTCTCCCCCCTTCTTCATACCTCACAGACCACCGCATTTACTACCTCCTATTCGTTCCGCGGCAGCTTTTCGATTTCAACTTTTCCACTTTTTCCAGCTTGTTTATTTTTACATCAGTTTCATACAACAATATTTTATATAAGATATTACATTTTTTGATGGATGGTTTTCCCCCGTTTCACTGTTTTTCCTTCTTGTGAATACATTTAAACTCGATTTTGGGCCCATTACATGGAAATATATTACAAAGGACATTTTGTTTTATAATATGACACAAATGATGATAAGTTTACGCATTTTGTTAATGTCAGAATGCAATGTGGTGAAGCATTATGGTTGTTAAGATGAAATTCAGAGGAAAATGAAGCAATCCGTATCAGATGATTATTGTTTTGAATGTTGATAATGTACTTGGAGGCAGTAGGACACTTTGACTTGCTTGGAGATTGTTATATATAAATATCAGTGCTTGAAACCTTGGATTCGACACTATCTAGTAGGTCTAATGTATCTAGAAAGCCATTCAAACCATGAAGAAATACTTCCACTTAGATCTGGATTCCTCAAACTATAACTTGACGAATAGGAAACCCAATGGGCTTGTGTCCTCATTTTTTAGTGATCGATTTTTCAATTGTTGATTGAAATTTATGTTGATTAATATATGGCGTTTTTATTTGATTAAATATCTACACTACAGGCATATTCTTCTGCCTTGAATTAAATTACATATCATTGTACTTAATTACATTTACGATCCTTGTAATATCTAAACATTCTTACTTCTTCCAAAAGGAAAAAGAAAAATAAAAGCAGAACATATCAATTTAAATCCTACTGCTTCGCTTCTCCTGCTACTTTCCCTCCTGTTTCTACTCCGTTATTCCCTTCTCTTTCCTCTCTTCTTTTCTCTATCTCCGCCATCCACCTCTTACCTTCATTGCCTCCCTTTAACAACTGCACAATCTTCTTTTCGCTTTTTACCTTTTTCTCATATGAAAACTTAATGTGCTCCAGTGTTTCTATCTTCGTTCCGCAAACCCTGCACATCAAATTCTTCTCATGTTTTTTGTGTCTTTTTCTTTTATGTATTCTGGTATCTCTATCTCCCAAATCCTCTTATATCTTAGCATTATATTTGCTCTTCCTAATTATTTCCATTCTTTCCTGTTGTTGTATCTCCCTGTCTCTTCTCCTTAGCTCCTCTTCCACACTTGTACCTGCTTCTCTTTGTCCTCCCATTCCTTTCAAAATACTCCTTTCTCTTTTTCGTGCTTTCTTTCCCCACCGATATAGCAATTAAAAATTTAAATTGTAGTTTTAACGCTACAGATGTCGGTCATATTTATGACGTAACATGTCAGTTATTTTTTATATGAGTAAGACTTCTGTGTTAAGTATGTTATTTCTTTTACGCTCCGTTGTATAAAAGAAATAGTAGACTTAACACAGAACTCTTATACATATAACAAATAATTGACCTATGCCGTAATAGTGCAACATGTTACGTCACCATGTATTAGAATTTTCTATAACGTTTCTCTTTAATAATTAATGCGAAAAAATGACTTTTTTAATTGTTAATAAATTTTAACATATAAGGAGTTATGAAAAAGGAATAGGACATTTCTAATAGCCAACTTTATCAATATATAGTACAGTTTTATAGAAATTGAGGCAAAGGACACAAATATCTTGTCAGCTGTCACTTTCGACGCATGCGGACAGAGAACAAATAGGAACATGTACCTTTCTCTCTCGCACACATTTTGAACACACTTTTAATCAATAGGAAACGTAGGCTATTCACACTCCATATATATATGCTCAAAGTATCGAACAAATATTCGCACATGTTAAATGTAAAGCAATTGAAAATCGTTTATACAAATAGTTTGAAACCGATAAATCACTGGAAGATAAAAACAAATAAATCATTTGAAATTAATCCAGAAAACGTGTGGATAATTTATGTATGCAACAACGAGTTGAGTTGTTGTTAAAAATATTGAGGACTCCGTCAAGTGCAAAGCCCTTCCTAAACCGTGGTCATTTATTCGTCGATAACTCATTCTTCATCTACGGAAGCGACACGACGAAAATACAGAATAAATTGGGTTCTATAACGTTTTGACATAGGAGAAGAGGACAGCACAAACGGAAGGACCATTCATCATTAGAATATATTGTTGTCGATTCAATACCCCTCACACATACACAGACACAGACACGTAGAGATAGCAACTTGCAGCTTTCAGGCTTCAGCTTTCAGCTTTCATAACAAACCATTCTTTTGTTGAGAGCCACCTTCACAAAAAAAGCACGTACATGAATCTGTAATTTACAACATACAAAAAAAACCTGGTTTTTGTTATTCGTTTCTCGGGTTGTGACTTGTCTGCGTTGTGCGTTGTGCGTTGACGAGAAGATTGATTGAAGATTGTCTCTCTCAAAGTTTAGCCAGTAAAAACTTTACTTTGGATATGACTTTAATGATTATATGTCTCATTTTCTTTTTATGTGTAGTTTATTCGATGGAAAATTAATTTATTATCTTAGACAAAGGTCTTTTGACTTTTAAGAGTCCGTGATTCACATTCAGGTATATAAAGTATGGCTTTCAAAAAAGATATACAAGCGAATATCCAAATATTCATGTAAAATGTGATGTATCTGCTCAGTTCAGATGCCTACATCCTCAGCCAGCTCACGCACACTCATTCTCCGATCGTCCAATATCATTCCATGGATTTTGGGGGCTAGAACGATTGAACGGTACGACCACAAAGGAACTCAGTAAGCCACTTCTTTACATTGAAATTGAAGGTGAAGGTGAAGCCTTTCTTTGATTTTAGGTGATGGATTTTCACGCAAAATATAATTGGAGTCACTTTGCCATCATATTGAAGATGCGTATGATTTTTTTGTCATAAAAGAGTTCATGTATTTCAATTGTCCTAGCGGCTGCAACTGATTTTATTTAATGAAAATGTTTATTGCTTCGATTTGTTTTGGAAAATGCTTTCATTTAATGTTATTTCTTTGATTATTTTAATCCGGGCGTTATTTGGATCAATGGTGCCTAATAACGCCCATTGACATAGTTTCTGTTTTTTTTATTATAAATTGGTAAATTTAGCAATCTTGTTAATCCAAACTCGTGTCTTTAATAGAAATATTTATGCTTTATTAAAAATATTCATAGTTTTCATTCCACTGGTAACCTTTTTTGAGATATTAAATGAAAAACCCTTAGATGGGCGTTATTGGTTACACATGTTTTACACAATTTTTCTTATCATTCATGTATATTAATAATCTTTTTTTTCCTTTACAGGTAAGTGTATTCAATTATTACACCTTAAAGAAAAGTATGCTACATTGACTTCAGTTTACTCATCACCTGGTAATTATAAGTATTTCTTTATTTCGAAAATTTATCTAATGCAAATATTCTTCATTTTGGACTTGTTCAACAACGAACATGCTCGTTGCATATGGCCGACATCAGCTTTACATCTGAGTTAAAATTTCATAGAAACCGATTTTCCTGTAGTCAGTAACTGTGGTTTATTACAAACCGTACTTGATACCCCTCTTTCTCAGAAATTAGTTTAGTTCATAACTGTTGCTTAAAAATACCATAACTGTTGCTGCCCCGTAAAAATACCTATGTTACATTTGTCAATAATTAATGCAGTCGATCTTTGACGGAACTGAAAATAGACTAACTACAATTAGAAAACCCATTTATTTTTAATATCCTATAACCAAAGGTTAACTGACAATTGAAAAAGCCGCCCTAAGTAAGCTGTGTGTTACAACAATATTTATATTTCATTATCAAACGTATACACTAGCGACTAGTGACACCACGCGGCGAGTTAACAAAACATATTATGTTCAACATGTCAGTTCACAAGCATAACACGCCTAGACTTTTATGTTGCTTTAAAAATTAAGGTAATCACAATAAATGGACTGGCTACACAACGGTTGCTAATGAATTAACACAGTAATCGATAGGACAACCATTGATAGCAGAGGCGGATTTATACAACTTCAATTGGGTTGTGAACTAGTTTTTTAATTCTTTAAATATAGGATAGTTACCGTATATTGGCGTTTTTATTTTATTAAATATTCTAAAATGGACGAAGATATATCTGTTTAAAGTTTAAATTTCGTTTTACCGCTTAAAATTTTTGGCATCACGAATTTTTGGTTGTATATTACATCATTATGTGAAAACTTGATGGGTTGCCGGAACATACTGCATCTCTTTCATACAATGCCATGGCAATGGTAGCAAATGGTGACAGGAAAGAAGCTAAGCAATGAAATTTTACATATTTATTTACTAAAAGGTCAAAATTCACTATTTCAATAGTTATTAACCTCTGCAACGAAGTCAAAAGTCTATGCGTTGATGATTTTGCTGTGAATGTTTTCTCAATTGTGTGTAAGCAAATTTGGACCAAATTTACAGGAAACAGTGCACTTGGTTTAATTTAAATTTTAGTTTTTTTATTTCCCTTGTTATATCTAAAACATTGTTGTTTGTTAATAACAGGAAAGGAACAGGTTTGCAAAGAATAAAGGAATGTGACCCAAGTAATTGTCGTATGTAATTGGAGGCCCGAGATGTTAAATCCGCCTCTGTCTGACGATAATAACCCGCTGTGTTCTTTCCTAACGTGTACTGTATTATTACCTTAGCTCATTTCATCGGGCAATTAATTAGTGATGGAATAATTATGCAAATTTCCTATTAAAGCGTGCGCAAAGCCGGGTTTTGTAACTGTAATTTACAGTTAAATTATGTGCTGTTGTAGGTAATATTAAGATAGTAAAAATAAACACGAAATTAGCCAGTTATGATGGCTTAGTCTTCGTTAGTAACATAGTCGAAATAATTAGATCGCTTTCGTAGTCTTTCATTCTCAAATCTAGATTTTGAAACTACTCTATTAATTTGTTATTGCTACAGTTAAGAATTTGTCAATTAGCTTTAGGTAAATAATAAATTTAGTAACAGTTTGACCAGGGGAGCTGTCAAATTATCTTTGCGCATATAATGGACTGTTTTAATAACCGTTCTTAAAATGTGCTTTTCTTAGCATATTATGTACCATAAAATAATGCAATATTACTCTACCAGGGTGCAGTTGCAACCCCTTTGCTTTAAACTTGCAAGTTTTCCACCGCACTAGCTCCTTCTCTCACACTCTGTAAACTTGGTGTAATTACTTGCGTTCTGTGGCACATAAACCACCCACCACCTGGAATCATGATGATGGTTTACAAAAGGGATTATTGCAAGTTGAGCTTTAAGCTGCATATAAATCTGTAATTCATGAAATATTACTCTTTTATATAAAAATATATTGAAAAAATTAGTTTAACTATAAAAATCGCTTTGATAGATATACCGGCAGCAGAAAGCCAGCAGCTAATTCAAACCCAAGGCCCGTAAACCCACCTTTCTTAAAAATGTGATAAAATTAATATATAGTGTTAAGCCTCATTCCCACTCAGCGTTTTGATGTTTAATTTACTGTTTTTATTTAATATTGTAATCTAGATTTCAGATTTTCGTTTAAGCATTCCTTTTCATGTCTTAATTTAAGTTTAGTTAATTTAATTGGTGCGTATGCATCGTTGGTATTATAAATTATAACAGTTGTACAAAATTGTATGTGAAATAATTAAAATTGCTATTTTTAATACCAATTAGTAATAGAAATTGTTTTCACTTCTATATTTTGACATTGAATTTCTTTTAAAAGTAAATCCTACTGCATTTTGACAGATTGTCTCATTTTGGAGGTTATATATAATATAATATAGTTTTTCTTAATTTAATATTTTTAATTTAAAACATTGTACTTTGTAAGGTTCTAAAAAAACTAAGAAAACTTAAAAAATAAATTAAATTAAAAATGGTACTGTGAATGACTACGCGTATTGCCATATACTAATCTATTTAAATTAAATACAAGATAAAATTAAAGCAGTGAGTGGGAATGATACTTTAAGCTAGGTGTATTTAATTTACCGGAAAAAAAAAATTCTATCTAACTTTTCGATATTTATAATTAAAGTGTACATAATTAACATGCAACGGGCCGATAAAGTATAAAAGAAAAAGACATGAAGACATAGTTTCGTGTGTATCCGATAAACCGTTTTTAGAAATGTTCTAAAAACGGAATATCTAATAAAACAAGGAATTAGGAAAATTTAGAGGTGAAAACATTTTTATTTATCGATTTGTTGAAAAGATATAAATATTTAAAGTTGAAATTTAAAAAAAAACAGCCGTGTAGTGTGATTGTATGGTGATTTAAAAAATGTCATTGTTTAGTGAGTCGAGTAAACTAATCTGTCATTAAGTATTTTAAAGTTATCGTATTGGCTGTCGGACCATACTTCTGTCTCCGATTATCATGGCAGAACCTTAATAGATTCTAAAGCTTAGGAAACAACTCAATAATTAGTAATGTATTTAGGATAAATCACCAATTCGAAAACAAAGAACTAGACTTCTTCTCAACTAGATGGTATTTATGGAATTTCCCAAAAGAAAAGCGTAACAGTGACAAAACTCTTTAACAGTAATCATGTGAAACAACACACTAGGGAACCGGAAGTGAGCGCTCAACAACATTTTATTAGACACGTTATTGTAAACGATGTCACCGCACCAAACTAGATTAACCTATTTCTCTTACTTCAAGATATCACTGACATATTAAACTGCTTATATATTACACAATATCTGTGCTTCTTCAATCTGTATTTACGGAAACTGTACTGGACCACAGGGAAATCAATGAACACACCCCCTCACGTAATCGCAGGGCTCCAAACACCCAAAGCAGTAGTCACTTCTTGTTGTTGGTTACCTTTTTTATTGTAAGTGTGCTATTTACCCTATATAAAATAAAGTATCTTTATTTACTGCACCTTCGTTTTGCTTTCTAGTTGATTACATGTATTTAAAGCTTAATATGTTACAAAACCTGGTGTTAAATCAATAAATATTAAGACTTCTTAAGTTTAACACAGTTAAAATATAATATAACATGATTACAGTAGGCGTCGTTATAATAGTGATGATTCTTGTTCAACGACTATGGTGCAGGTTGATTAGAGTTGTTAACTCCAGGATTGTGAGATTATGACTGACGTAAGATGGTGTCCATTCCAAAAGGGAGGAGAATGTATTAATTCATGATGAAACAGTTAGGTATATAACACGTGACCAGTGCATGTTTGCAAGCTATATTTGTTAAATAAAACATAGCAACAACTTCTGAAATAGAAGAGAAAACTAATATAATTATAACACATATATAAGACATTTTAGGAATTGTAAATTTTTAATCAAACTTATGTGTTGCTTCTGAAATCAAAGACTTTTATTTTAGTAATTTACATACATATTATAATAATTACACTGTTTAACTTAAATAGCATGTTATCATACTTGAAATCTAAGAAACGATATTTAAAGTTTATTATTTAAATTATCAATTGCTTTTTATCTAATTTTATAATAACTTAAATATCAACTGTGTTTGCCGTTGGCACACATTACAATGAAAGTAGCTATAACTAATATATACCGTTAGCTCACCTGGACAACGAAAGAAATATAATATAAAAATAAATAATATAACATATTAAAAACTTATAATCATTATGTTATGTACTTAAAAAGTACTCTTTTTGTGCCATAATTGTTGGTATAATGTATAATATATTTTGATATGTATAATATTAATGTAAAATTTCCTTACAATGGGATTATTTAGCATTTAACTCAAGTATTTTTGCAAATGTATTTACATACTGTGGTATTATATTCATATAATCATTATGAAAAGTATTATTTATTAATTTAATCAGAAAAAGTTTACTTGTTACCATTGTGTAACTTATGTAGAGAGAGAAAAATTTAAAATTAAAAAGCTTGCATACAAATATCTCTTCGTAAACGAAGCTTTTGTTGTAAAGCAGGAAATGCATAGAAAATTTCGCATAGGGTTAATGAATTTTAGTTACACCACCGTGGATTCTTTTTAAACTCAATTTCGTTATACGAATTCGACTTAATTGGACTAACTAGCAATTCCATTTGAACTAATAAAGTTTTCTACAGCTTCCAAATCTAAACTATCTGTTTTGAAAGGACTCCCTATTGATCTAGGGTATTATTACAATCTTAACAGCTAGCCGTAACTTTCCCAGGGCATCTAGTATCCCAAACAAACCATTAACAATTCCAAAAAGGCATCCTATTACTTAAGCAACGAACAAACACATCTGGTAACACAGCAAGCACCTCACTGTGGTACCACATCAGACAACACTGATCTGTAGAAGGGGTAAGGAGCTAAGACACGCGGCAGTTGCACCCCCTAGCTGTAGACTCAAGGCATTGAGTATAATTATGTTTAATAATGACACAAAGAGCTTCATTAAGAGGCCAATGTGGTTGAAGTGGTGAAATGAGCAGTCTCAGCAAATTGCAGAACAAATAACTGTGCTGTGCTGTGCCTGTGCGTGAAGCTGCAGTAAATATAATTCAGAGATTATTTTATGAATAAGCTCGTTAGTGAAGAAAGGCTGCGTATAAAAAGATCAAATGGGAAAAATTGTATTTGATGGGGAGTTATAATATATAGGTTATTATCTTGTAAGGTAGGAGTGGAAGGAAAGTGTCAGAACTCGTCGAAGTTTGAAATTATAAGGATATTTTGTGGTAAAAGTTAGTAATAATATTTTTGAATTAAAAAGGTTAACAAAATCAACATCAAATCCGGGTGCAGTATTTGCTGCATCTAAAATGATTTGCTGCTTGGAAATGTGTCTCGATTGCAAATGCGTGGTATCGTATGAGGCAACCTCATACTCTTTCTTACTCGGTTTGAGTTATTACTGACAAGCAACCTTAGTAACAACACCCTCAAAGTTAAGTTTATATTGTTGTCGTAATCGTCTGTTTTAATTAAATGTTATGAGGGAGAATCAACCCTAACTGTACTACTCAACAACTAACACTACTGGAATGAACTTAGTACTTAAGTAAATAGGATGGTTTAACAGTTTTCAAACCGTTAACATATGAAATTGCGCAGTCAAATCGCATTTCAGTCAAATATTTTGCCGCACGACTTTACACGACATCCTTTTTCGCAGTGCAGTCTTAGTCTAAGAAAGAAGTGGCTAAAACATTTTCAAAACCAATGTTTTTTATAGTGTACGTTGTCAACAATTGTCAACTTGGGCATAATTAGCAGCGAAATAAAATTTACGATTATTTCAGATTTTAACCAGTTGTAACAAAACGTAAAAATATAATAAAAATGTTTAATTATAGAAGTTCTCAGGCGTTGTGATTACATCCATCGTCCAAGTGCTGCTGCAGTACGAGTATATATAGTTGTGGCAGCACTCAAGATAAAGGAAATCTTATCAAGTGCCTACCTATGCAGCCACATGACAAATTTTTATTGTATCTTATGGCGGAAATAGAAAAAATGAACGAGGAAAGAGGAGGAACGTCAGAGTAGAAGTGATTTTAATCAGAAGTGATGTCTAATAAAACCATGCGAACCCCTAGTTGCCATTCCAAACCACAAAGTGAATGTGGAGGGAATATTTTTCCTGGTATCAACTCAATGGACGGACAAAAAAAACAGAGTGATAGACGTAAGAGGCGGGAGAAGTAAAAATGAAGACAGAGGGGAAGAAGTATAGTGAAAATATAATAAAGGGTTTGTCGAGAGGAGACAAAAAAGACAAGAGGTGAGGAAATAGTGGGAATGAAGAGAGAGGTACAAGAGAAAAAGAAGCAGAAAGCACTTTTGGAAATGGAAAGGTCTAGAATAGTTTAAGTTTAATTTCAAGTTGAAGTTCTATGAAATGTACTAAAAATGTAGATTGTAAAGCCGAAAGGCACACGTCAATGTTAGTCTCATATTGTTAATTTAATATTATTCCAATATTGTTATTTTATTGTATGTTGTCTTATGCCAACGCTACTTATTTCTTTTTATTGACGTCAGTAGCACAACGACGCTCTGTTAAGTGTTCAATTGCCAAGATCGCCAGTCAGTAATATGCATTCGACGCATCAATACCAAGTCAGTAAACCACAGCCGACACAAAAGGTTTAAGGAATTAGCGTTGGCATAGCTGCAGTGCACCAAGATAATTAATATAGTGTACAATTTAAATTAAAGAAGAATTAAGAAATTTCGGGTCCTTACTCGCCGCTGCTTTCAAACATTTTCCATGGTCCTGTCTAGCCTGATTATCCAAGTATTTGCAGGACCCCACATCTTTTAAACATTTTCCACTTCTTGTTTAGGCTTTATCTAAACTGGAAGTCCATAAATCACATTGAAATTTGCTCTCTAATACATAACATAGTACATACTTCATCTTATTAAATGAATATAAATAATTATGTGCCCTACATATAAAGTGGAATATTTGTCTCCCTACATTTCCTTTTCAAAATCAAAATAATTATTCATACGCCGCAATTTCGTACATTGCTACACTGATCCTACCCGGTGGTCAATTTACCTTCCTCCAGATTTTCCGGACGCGGTTCTGACCGTAAATGAAATTAGTCTGCTGTCAGTGAAAAAGCAAATTTACTAATTGGAGTTATTTTATCGCCACAATTTAAAACTTTATGATATTTTAATGTTTAAATGAAATTATTTGGTAATCGCGTTACAGTGGGATAAGTTAGAGATAAATCTGCTTTTAGTACATTTGTATACGAGAGTAATTGAGTTTTTAGTTTAAGTATATCTACTAAAATAGTAACTCACAAATTAATTTTATTATAGTTATAAACTTCATTCCAAATATATTTGTTTCAACGTATCTAAACCATCATTGATCTATATAGCACCAACTTTAATCGGTCCATAGACCACACGTTTTTCAAATACGACACTGCAAGAAAAGTTTACATTTTAAGGTGAAACATTACTTCATGGTTATATAGTTGGAGATAGATGACGACAATGTATTAAAATGACAATTGATTTGCAACTTTGTATTAGCACTTCATTTTTTCAAATATAAAAACGTTAATAACTTTGCACACGATTGAACTATTTAAACCATATAAACTTTAGGAGTCAGATAAATGTTCAAGCTTTGTTTATAAATAGATCTTTAATTAGTATATCAATTATTTAAAAACATATAGTGTGTTGAATTTAGGTAAACTGGGGTCTAATGCACTGGTAAAAAATATTGGTAATTGAACATCTTCAAAAGTTTTACAATTGGTTTTAACATTCAAAAGTTATTGAAGTTCAAAATATATGCCACATCAAAATATAATGCCCCTCAACGTAGAACTTCTTAATAATATATTTTATTGTAATTATGAAATATAATCCAATGATATAAAAACAAACCACCTACTGAATTATTAACCAATGCTCACAGAAACATAAATATTTTCTGTAATAATTCTACAACTAAATAACACCAAAATCATATTTAAGAAAGACCCCAATTTATTTCTCTTGGACTCAAGAAATATTTATGAAGTAGCTGCTACTTTAGAATATAAAATATTGCGTTTATTTTGAATTCGTAATTAGCTGTATAAATACACCTGGGCTAGGCTTATGAATAACATAAATTGCGTACATAAAGCACAAATAAAATATGAGGTAAGCTACCAGAAGGGGGGTTTCAATGTCTTCCAAGGAAGAAAGAACTTGCTTGGAGAAATATCATCTAAATAGATATTAACGTATTGGGCAAAATGGTAAAAAGAGAGGAGAAGGTATTACGAAAGTTGAGCGATGGCGGTGGAGGAGATAGAGAGATTAAGGGAGGAACTAGATACGATATTGCAGAATACCGCAATACCTAGAAAAATAGGGAGGTAAGGAAAAGTAAATGATCGCGAGGTTTAGTCTAGGGGATGAAGAAAAGGGTAGTATATATTGGGGAATAGAGAAAAAGAAACTATGTAGGATGTGTGGCAAGAAAGTGGAAACATTAGAGTACATTAAGAAGAGGTGTCGCGAGAAGTTGGAAGGTCAAGTAGATTTAATAGAGACTTTACAAGATAATAAGGAGGGAATAAGATGAATGAATGAAGTTAGAAATACGCGTAAGGAAATAAAGGTCAACAGAGATGAAGCATGACATGAAGTTTTAAGAATGTAAAATGGTTTATGTAATTTTTTTTAACTATAATACTACAACTAAATATAGATATACTTATATAGGGGCTTATATTTCTATAATTACACGGTGTGGTAGAGATTGATTCAATCAACAATTCTACATGATTAGGTTACTAGGTCCGAAGGTTTAGTCCTGCGAAGTCTTCGAACATCAAGCAACATTTGCGTCACGGCGATGTTTTCGTGGTTACGAAGTCTCAACTCGTGCTTCGCTGCTATAGATTTGATTTCTTCTCCGACTGTGTTAATCTTCAGGTCTCTATGTATGTCGTCATTGCGGATATACCACGGTGCATTAACTATTCCTCGCAGAATTTTTGTATTTCTTTAACGTTCTATTTCTTGGTGCAACTCCAGAGTTGCACTCCATACGTCCACACTGGGTTTAGCACTTGTTTATGTATAAGAGCTTGTTTTCTATGTTTAGTTAAGAGCCAATTACATATTTAGTTAATTAGCCAATACATATTCTTGTATTTTATGTTCAGTTTTCTTTTTGACATGCGTTTTCCACCTTAACTTACCATCTAGTGTCATTCCTAGGTATTTTGCTTCATTCGCATGAGGAATTGTGTTTGCGTTTATGAGTATGGGCAGATTTTTTGTATTCTTTTGGTATGTGAAAATTACGTGAGTTGATTGAGTTTAATTCACCACACTTTTGTCCAAGAGCTGAGTGTCCAACTTTTAATATGGCTTCATTGATAGCGATCTCAACGGCCAAGGTATTATCCTTAAAGGTAGCCATTGTTGTTTCCTCATCTTGTGGTATATGTAATAAAATGACATGTAGTCTATGAATTTAGGCGGAAAATATAGTGCTTAATGGAAAATCAATTAATAAATTTTGTTATAGTAAACATAGAATACTGCCCAAATGTAAACGAGCTTTAAGTCAGTTACTACCGCATTCTTTTATTCACCCTCAGTTTCAAATCATTAGTGTTTTAATCCACCAACACATGATTATAGCGTGCAATAGTTGTCGGGAATGATAGGGGGAGAGTGGGTGGGTTAGTCGTCAGTAGAGAATGCTCTCTTTATTACTCTTAAGGGGGTTTAACGACCCCTGCAACAAGACTGAATTAAACTCTCATAATAATTAGAAGATCCATGATAGTAAACAAAAGGTCTCTGCATCTCGCAGCCGAGCTCTTTAATTGCGGTGCTAGTGGCAGCATTTAATTTATATGAATCTTTTAAGCGAAATAAACAAAGTTTGAATATAATTAAATTTCTTCTACTACATTATATGTAGTTTATAGGCAAGGAAATCCGTCATCGAGCGTTGCATTTTGGGTATGTAACAATTTTCTTTCTTTATCATGTATGAAGATAAAACCCGGATTAAAAAACAACAACTGTTCTACATGTAAAACAAACAAAATTGTTACGGTAAGATCAAAACGATAAAGAAAGCATATTTTAGATAATGTTTTTTAACGACACAGATCATATATAATTATTTCTAAAATTACTACATGATAAAATATTATATTTAAGGAATACTTTGTGAAATTTTCATAAATAGATATCAATAAAGGAGGCATTGACAGCGAATCTCCGCAAACGTGACAAGGAAAAGAGTGATTGTGGTGTCCCTCATAACTCATCACTGAATTATTCGAAATCAAAGAACCAAAATGATTTCATTAGTTGATAAGTGTACTTAGTTGATAAACAAAAAAACTCGACAGCGTTACCTCGGCATTTATGTAAAGAAAGAGTGTGCAAACTTTCAAAAGCTTCGGTGCAGTAGATTTTGAGCTAGAGAGGGAACCGACTCTGAAAAAGCTAAGTGTGAGAAAAACGCCTTTAAAAGTTTCAAAGAAAGTCGAAAGTGGTAAAGACTTAAAACTCTATATCTCCGACAGTTTTACTTCAATCAACTTCAAATTTTCACACAATAAACTTAATATGTTCTACATTAATATAAATAAATTAAAAAAAAAAAAAGACAAAAAGTTAAAACGTTAAAACCTAAACCCCCACCCCCCTTTCTTAAAGGGACTCGCCTCGACGGATTTTACTGACTATGTGCGGTAAATTGAATCCAGATCCCTGTGAAATAAACGTCAAAGTAGATTTATTTTCGAGTTCATAATTGGATGTATAATTTGGTTAGATTTAACCATAGCACGGTAAAAGTAAGCGTGAATTATAACTGTTATAATATAATAAATGTCAACAGAAAAATACTCCAGACCATTTAGATTATTACTTTGTTCTGGATTCCAGTAATATGTGTATGTCACGGTATGGCATCGATCGTTCCAGAACCTTGGAGGGTTCCAGACGTGAAAATGTTTTTACTTGTGGAACAAATGAACGGAAACTTGTTATATTTCTTTGTTTAAGCTGATAATTCTTTAGTAGTTAGCAGTAAGAAGAAAAACAAAATGTTAAGGGGACAGAAACATGTGTATTAAGATTTATGTACGACATTAGTTATAAGGAATTTGTCTTGCAGCTCATGTTTATTTGTTTCTTCTATCTAAAACTTGTATATTATAATTAAATATGAAGCTTTAGTCATTTCGAAATTATAACTGAAACAAAACAAGAGTTAACTTGTTCAATATAACTTTTTTAGTTGGTATTGTCTTATTTTCCTTTCTTAGGCAAACTACCGTTACTTTCTGGACGGAATGTGGACTTAAAATTATATCATGTCAATTATATTATGTCAATCTTACATACATATTACGTTTAGATGAGCACTGTCATCATCTCATTGTTTTAAAACATAATATAATTATGTCTATTATATTGTTATAAATAATTTATATAAACTATCTAATAACATTTTTTCTAGTTAATTTTATAATGGTAATATTTTTTTGTAGTCAGTAAATTAACTTGCTCAAATGGCTTAATTCTTTTTAGCCTTCTTGTCAATCCATCCGTGTGCAGCAGGTTGATATGGTGTTGGAGACGTTGCTCGTGCTTTGTTGCAATTTTCGTAATTTCTTCAGCTACTGTAGTTACTTTGAGATCCCTATGTATATCGCTATTGCGGACATACCATGGTGCATTCACTGTGTTCCTCAGAACTTTATTTTGGAAAGTCTGAATTTGTGTCCCATTAGCCAGTATATTTTCTTATATCTTATTCCCAGTTCATCTCAAACAAAACAAGTAATTAAAGTTTTTGGTCGCGGCAAATTTTTAGAGATTATTAAGCTCATATATTTCCAGAAACTGCGAAAAACTAAAACACGATACTTTTATAAACTTCATTTAATAATAGATAATAAAAAATATTGATACTGCAAATTGATTGATTTAATGTCAGTTTCATTTATCATTATCCAGTTGTTTTCGCAGCTGTGAATACTTGTAATAAAAACATTTACTTATTTCTTTAATTTATATAAAACTCCATTTTTACAAAACGATACAATTTTCATTAAAACCCGTAAAAAGAAAAACAAGATAATTCGTCGAAATAACAACATTGGGTGTGTGTTATTTTACCGAAATATTTCTCATACAGTGCCACCTGTTATATATTGTTTGTTCTTCTAATGAACCACAACAGCATAACAATATTAAATAAATATACCCCTCACCCCCACCACCCGCCGGTTTCTCATCTTCGCATTTCGCATATACATAATTCACAGAATAATTCATTACCAGAAAATCATGGAGTTGCGTCCCAGTTGTTAATGAGTCGGTTTATCATAGGACACGTAGTTACAGAGCCTAGCAAGCCTACACTAGTTACTTATATAAAAAACTTGATATAGGATAATAAGCCTACAAATATACTAAGCAGAAAGTTGCTTTTTATATAAGGTTTCGCTTAAAAAAGATATTGGTAATCTATCCAGATATTCGAATGTCATGGTGCAGAAATTTAGCAGAGTATGTTAATTAGGGTATTATACTAAAACTTCATTTCATTTTACAGTTTTAACCTAAAATAAAAGTTTTACCTTGTGAAATATAAAGAAATAAAATGTATTATAATAAATACAATAATTTATATTAAATAAAAATAGTAATTATTACAAAATGCTGTATATTACAAAAGCATGATTTCACAAGTTCAAAATGATATTTTAGGTTAAAACGTTGAACTTAATTTATACTGCAAATAGTGGGAATGAGGCTTAAGGGGTTATATACAATTTAAAAAAAGCAATTTTTTAAGAAATTTTCCTGAGAAGACTTTTAAATGTATTAATGTTAAAATTTGTACACATGTTATGGTAACTTTTAACGGTATTTTAACATTTTTATATTTGTAAACATAATAAGTTTAAAGCTGCTATAGCTGATCTCCCGGAGCTCCTCTCAAAAAAGGCATCTTGCGGTGACCTGAACCTCTGGACTGAACCATCTAAAATGAAAAAAAAGTTTATAAAAAAAAACATATGTATCAATGAAAACCTTCGAATAATTACTAAAAAATATACTTAAGAAGCTTGTGTTAAAATTTGAGACTGATCGGTTCAGCCGTTTCTAAGAAATCTTGGTCACCGATTTTAAAAACACACTTTTCAGAAAAACGTATTTAAAGTTTCAAAAGCGCTTTCTTTACATAGAGTAAAAAAAAAATTTTTTCAACTTACATAATTTCGAAAATAATGGCCAAATTAACTTGAATTTTTTGTGTGTGTACCTAAATAAATGTACATTACGAAAATGAAATAAAAAAAAAAAAATTGTTTTGAAAATATTAACTGTATACAGCCCCTTAACGGGTTAGTGGAAGGTTCTTCATAAAATAAAACACCATACATATTTTCAAATAATAGAAAATATGTATATTGCTTCTTAATACTTAATAATTACAAGTTAAAATAATCACTAATGTCCTGCGGAAAGCAGAGCGGTATTATTCTCAAAAATTTCTCGCTTATAGTAATAACAATAAATTTGTTTGTGGACTAAACGCCCGATGTTAGACAATAAACCTTAGATGATTCTCGTTGTGATGTTGAGACGTGGTTTATTCATAAGTAAGTAAGTACGCTCTAGGAAGAACCGACTGTTGAGCTAGCACGTGTTTCGTAAATAACCGAGTTTCCATGATATTAACAACATAATATCTCATGTGTTTCAGATATTTCATGTATATTCATAGGTATATATGCTCCATAATGTAAAAATAACACACATGAAATGAATAGATAAAAGAGTACAAACTATTTACATGCAGCAATATTTAAATAAGCACATACTTTGCATTTGCACATACATATGACATACAGTACTTACATTACATCATAGCAGTATATACATAGGATATGCAATATACATATACGTATATAACTTAAATGTGTTTTGTGTAAAACAATAGATTTAGTATTAAAATATAACACAATCAAATATTAAAATATAATTAAACAACATACGTAGTGAAATTTTATATTTTTTGAAATTTGTCACTATTACAATCAGCAAGAGGTACTACAGTAGGGCCTCGTTAATCCGGAGAGGCAAAAACAAGACCCTTTTCGGATTATCGAGGCGTCCGGATTATAGTATGCCATATTAAATGTTAATAAAACACATGTTTAACCTTAGTTTCTTTAATCAATTTTTAAATTATAGCATATAGACAAAATGTACATGTTCAAAATTACAACTATGTAAGAAAATCAGTAAGTTAAAATAAAACATTAGTTAATTCTTCTTGAAAAAGTCTGTAATACTCTTCTGTTTATAATTTTCGCACTTCATTTCGAAAGCCCGGTCTCTAAGTCGACGGAGAAACATAACTTCGTGGCTATCAAATTCGTTATCTTCAGCCCATTTTAAAGCAGTGTTTAAAGCTCCTACTGCCTCTGAATTACCAACTTTTGTGATTTTTAGAATTTCAACGCTATTGTCCTCATCTTCCTCATCGTCCTCACACATAGCCGCTCGCACAATCTCCTCATCAGTTAACACTTCATATCTTTGTAACTCGCTTTCGGCACCATCATTTACAGCGGCTTCATCATTTGACAGTTTTTCACCGGCCATTTTTAAACGTCTTATTCCGTGGCGTTTTTTAAATTTGTCTAACCATCCCCGGCTTGCATTAAATCCGATATTGGAGTTTGTAATCTGGCGATGAAAAATTCGAGCTTTCTCACAAATCATATCACCACTTACAGGAACATGCAAATCGCCTTTGTTGCAAAAACCACGTAAACAAAGCATCTTCTAAAACAGGATTTTCCGATTTCCTCAGTTTTCGTACACCGGGACCACGTTCTGTTAGGCTAACAAACTTCAAGAGTTTGTCTTTGTTTTTCTTTATGTCGCCTACAGTTGACCTGCCTATACCAAACTTCCGAGCAATGACAGGGTAGCTGTCACCCTTATCTAACATTTCTATAATCCGTAATTTGTCTTTTATTGTTAATGTCGAATGTTTACGTGGCGGCGCCATGATGTTAGCGAGCACACTTAATTGACACTACGTATTACACGAAAGGCGATAAACAAAAGACTGACGGCGCATTGGCTCATGACAGCCCCCGCACCTACACGCCGCCGGGCCTCCCCCGCTAATCCCATTGGATTACATCCCGGCCGGATTACAGCGATCACCGAACAAGCGAGAGTCCGGATTACCGAGGCCCTACTGTATGTTGAAATTTTAGAAAACCTTCTAGGCTATATTTCAACTTCACCATAAAAAATACGCCACATAGACAAAAGCCCTTAACTATATATTATTAAGAAAGCACTACCTGTACAATTTCTATGTGTTTGTGAAGTTAGCAACTCGGTGTGACACTGTAACGTACAGTATTACTGCAATTAATATAACCACATGTTCCTGATAACAACTACCTTCCTTCAACCAACCAACTACCCTCCTCATCTCTCTTCCAACCCCTTCTTTACCGTAGAACTTAGTTGCTAGTTGCTTTTCTTTACTTTCCCTTTTGTTTCTGCTTTCTATTCAGCAGATTTAGCAGTCGTATCTCAGTACACAAGTTTCTGGTTTTCATGTTTCCTTCTTGGCACTGAAACAGCATAGCCGAGTTTGTAATGCGGTCGACGTAGTGTTCGTGTTGGTGTTGGTGTTGGGTTGATCATTAGTCAAAAGTGTTCAAGGGGATATGCCACGGGCCTATCAGCTTATATGTAGGTGTAAATATAGAGAGTAAATAATTTTTTTAACTATGTTATACGTCAAATATCTATTGGACACTTTAGAACATTTTAGAAATGAATTGGAAAGTATATAAAAGACACACACAGAAACACAGACGACGATCAAATGGAAAGAAACGAAAGAAATGTTTTCGTTTTTCTAAATTTCGTCAAAATTTCAAGACGCGAGCATAATAATTTTTGTCAACTTTGTCACGCTTTGTCACACATTGCGTATCACTTCTCCCTGTTGTGACGTCACACATTTGAAAGAAAATAATTTCTTTTTAGTCTTGTTTTGCTTTTCGATCTTAATATTATTTTTTTTTAAGTATAATTTTTGATTAGATGTTACTTCACAAATCCAATGACTTCTCTTTCCCTCATGACACATCTTGTCACACTTTGAGGACCCTGTCTGCCTTGGTTTGTGTGTAGTTCCCAATATACGACATAGTAAAGATAAAGACAGTAAATGTTTGATTCACCATTTCCAACGATAGAAAACTGTTAAGTTGCATTGTGTTAAGGGGTTATATACAGTTAGAATTTTCAAAAAAAATTGTTTTTTTTATTTCATTTTCGTAATGTACATATATTCAAGTACACACGCAGAAAATTTTAAGTCAATCCGACGATTATTTTCGAAGTTTATTTAAAGTAGTTTTAAAATTTTAAATGTGTTTTTCTGAACATTGTGTTTTTAAAGTCGGTGACCAATATTTCTCAAAAACGGCTAAACCGATCAGTCTCAAATTTTAACACATGCTTCTTCAGTGTATCTTTTAGTAATTAATCGAAGGTTTTTTCTCACCGATAAATATTTTTTTTAAATTTTGGTCAAAAATCGATTTTTCTTTTGAGAAGCCGCCATTTTATCAAAAAAAATTATTTTGCTTATTCCTTCCATCAATTACTAGATTATACATTACTTTAACGAAATCCGTTTGGTTTTTTCATTTTAAATGATTCAGTCCAGAGATATCGTGGTCACCGCAAGATATCTTTTTTGAGCGTAGCTCCTGGAGATCAGCTAAATATAAAAATGTTAAAATACAGTTAAAAGTTACCATGTTTTAGATTAATACATTTAAAAGACTTCTCAGGAAAAAATCTTAAAAAACCTTAAATCTTTCTTGGGCGTCCTAACTGTATATAACCCCTTAAGATAAGGGCCCCCCTTAAGTTAGATGGGTTCTTTTCCCCTGTCAGTACCAGTAAAAGTTTCTCAATATTTTTCTATATAGTAAAACAGTTAAAACAAACGTTTGTTTTCAATTCTAAAACTTTTGATCTTCTTATCGCATTTGCTTATTTAGAAGAACAGAAAATTGACTCAATATGAAAATGTCTTACATTGTACATTTACAGTTCCGCCAACTTAGCTTTTAAACAAATTAAAAACAAAAAGTAAGTTTCCTTTTATAGTCAATTTTTCGTTTCATATTCTCCAGGGTAAATAAGAACACTCCATTCCATGGTGCCATCAACAACGACTACCACTGGAGAACTGGAACTGGAATTTCACAGTGCGAATTCATTGCTATATTTAGTACGATCATATTGTTCTGAGGTTTTGGCTTTTAATTACTAAGCAAGGGATTCATTATTTAGTTGCTTTTAGTCACGGGCTGTTACTTTATGTTTTTCGCGCACATCGTAACACCCGTTACGGTAAAAGGTTTGATTTTATCAGAACAAGAAAATGAAACGCAATTTTCTAATGAGAGGCAATTTCTTCTAAAGTTTGTTAAGTAATGAGAAATATTACTCAAGTTTCATGTGGATATGTCTTTAAATTTAATCCGGTATAGGCGCAATATCTCTTTAATACACAAGGAGTGACTATGTCGTCATATCCATCAGGCATGGACGTCGATCAAGTTGGAAATTATTCAATAGTGTTGAAATGTAGTGTAGTGTAAAACTGAAATGCTAACCGTTGGTAAGTGGAAAACTGGCTGAACGAATTTAGCTTTCAGGGAAATTTTACAGACTTTCAGCGACAAATTTTAAATTATATATGTGGAGACATAAGAACAAATCGAATATACAAAGTAATCATAATTATAACACCAGAGCTAGTAAAGTCGTAAAATAATATGTGAAACGTTAAACCACAATGTGCTTACTGAAATTGACTAAACGCATTATCAAAGTAATAAAAATGAATCAGTAAAATCTAGCTGAAAACTAATGTAGGACTGAGTATATAAAAACTAGAATTTAAGATGGTTTTTCATTCATTGTTCTGTATTTGTAAAGTAATACCAACGTTTATATTGTAACCTTACTGTATTATTATCATCGTTATTATTTTAGTAAATAAATGTATTAAACAAATTATGTGATACTTTAACATCCTGACAAGAAACTAAGATATTGCATAGTTGAATATCCACTGAATCGACATATGCCCGAAATTAAATAAGAGAACCTTGATTCCACATCAGATTAGCGGGATAGTAATCTCATTTCCTCATATATTATGTATAATAATTAATTCTAAGTGTAAGAATTTGGAATCGCCATTCATTACTAGGTATATGTTCTATTCTAGGTATATGTTCACACCTTTTATCTTAGAAAACTTTATGATAAAAAGATACTAGCAGCTTTCGACCCCACATCGAGATCATCTTCGATAAAAAATATTATAAAATTGTTCTCTCTACTGGCATACTATTCCTTATTAATATTGGTCCCGTTATTAAAAGATTTGCAAGTCAAAATTAAAAAAGTACTCCTGTTACAGTGAAGCCATGTACCCCTTCTGGCAGGATGCTCATAAGCCTGTATGTAATGTTGAATATAAAAATAATAGAAAATTATCAACGAGCTTGATTGTCATTGGTTAAGCACCAGTTGGCCCGGCCGGTCATAGTTTGGATGGGTAGTTTACATTGCGATCGTGGTGTTATGCGAATAAAAGGGTATTTTCCGTGGACATTGCACCTCTCGTGCCAATGGTTCAATTCCATATACTTAATTTCCTTCTGAACGAATACACTTCATTGATCATATAAGGTCGAGCTTCCTCATAAACATGCAGATGTAATTTCTGCTCAAACTTCGCGAGTTTGATAAAGACTGGCATCGCACACCTGTAGGAGTGGAGGAAAAATCAACCATGATTTTTACTGCACACAGTGTAGTGTACAACTCGTACTTCGTTTATCGCGTTAAGATCTAAAGATCTGGGTTCGAGTCCCAGTCAGACAGTTGACTTTTTACTAGTTATTTTTCAACAGTATTATGCCAAATGGTACTACAATCGAACTTCTTTCAACGTTGACGCTTGAGGTCAATGTCACGTTAGAAGAAGTTCTCGAGGTGTTGTCGGTCTTTTGATCCGCATCAAAAGGGATTTTTCTACCCCCTCCACACACTTGATCCACATGTCATGCACTGCTGCACGAATGTCCAACAAAGAAAGGTTTTATACTTGAAAGTTTCTTTATTTGCTTGAAAGTTTTTGTTAAATAGTGTCAGTGTCAATAATATCAACAAACTAATCAAATAAATAAATCATTCGGATCAAAGATTCGTTCCACCGTGTAGTAGGAAACTTGCCATGCGAATCTTCCAATATTTGACACACATGTTGAAGGCAAGCATTTGAATCAAACGTTCACCGCATCGTTTGGTACCGGCGTTACACACTCTAGGTAATATATTATATATTAATATCATTTGGTAATTAATAAATAAATTTATGTTATAAGAATATATCAAACATTAACCTTTCTAAAATAATTAACCAGCACCAACGTAAATTTACGGTTGTTTTACCGGTCGTGGTCGGATTTATAACTAATCTCAATAACATTTGTTCATTTACTGTCCAATAAAACCGTATCTAGAGGTCGAAGTCACGTGTCCAGCGTCGTATTAGCTCAACAAATTCATAGTGACCTGTAAACCTCCCCCCTCCCACCTTATGTTATCTATAAAGGTCGACCTTAACATTGTTTATTCTGTGTCATCTCTAAATGATGAATCGCGTGAAATGGCAATATGAATTACCATATGATAAAAAGGGATGGAACAACTTAATCTATGATATAAGCAGGTTTTAAATTTTCAATAGAAAAGTAATATGTAGATAAATTTTGTTAGGGTAGAATTATACAATTGTAAAGCTATAGTCCAAATTACGAGAGTTCGGCGGCGACTATTATCTTATTCGTTTAATTCTATATACATTATAGAAAAATAAGTGAGCCAGTGCTTTTTAGTTATATGGACAGTTTATACCCACAATTTGTTTTAAGTATGAGTCCATGCCGAACTCTCGTAATTTGAATTATACCTTATTATTCCTCTACTTACCCATTATTTGATCTGTCACAATACATACTTATCACGTACCGATACGACAGTACGCCAAGTCAAACTTGTGTACTGCAGGGTGTATTGGAGTTGTTTTGCACTAACAAAATTTGCCATGAGAGCAAACTTTTACTTTAATTTTTATAGATACACCACTGTTATAAAAGAGATTATTGCATATCCTTCCAGCATGAAACGGCTGATTAGATTTACAAGGTTCGTAGCATGTATACGTTTGGTTAAAATTCACTGATATACGCTTCCAGTACGAGAACTACGTAGCGCTCGTATTCGGACGACTTTGTCGCTTACAGTGTGCGAGAGTTCATTACATTTACAGGGTTGGAATAAGTAAAGCGTAGTAGCGCGTATACGTCCCGTCAAAATTCGCTGAAATACGCTTGCAGTGTGCGACAGTCCTTACACACATTTCTATTTACTTATGAGTCATGAATTACTTCGCTACATTTAACTCTAGTATATCGTTACTTTCACTCCTCCCCTCCTCCCTCTTTCGTCGCGTCCCGTCTCTCCCTGTTATTAATTCACCGGTGTAACTCATGTTTAAAGACACTTTTTGCTGCTGTCTAGATACCGCTGTGTGTACAATATACATTCATTGTGTTCAAAGCTTCTGAAGAACAAAAACTCCAATTAGCTAAAGTAGTTCTCATTGAATGCTTTGTGTTATTGCGTTGCGTTATGTTATGATAAGAATTTGAATAGGCAGGAGTAACTGACATTCAAATCGGATTAATTATGATTATTTGAACAAAGCCTCCTTACCTCAATGTTATTACTTCTGTATATTCAATTATTAACTGGTTCAATTATATCTTCTATATATATAATTCACTAATCCTTAATCATATATATATATATATATATATGTGGAAAACGAGAGTACAATCCAATCCTGATGTGGTAAACGAGAACTATCCAACTTCTTATGTGGAAAACAATAACCAATCCGCTAATCTGGTGTGGAATCGAGGTACTCTTGTTTAATTTAGGGCAATGTCAATTCAATTAATATTCAACTATGTAATATCTTAGTTGGTTTGTCAGGATGATAAAGAATCACATAATTGGTTTAATACATTTATTGAATAAAATAATAACGATGATAATAATAATGATAATAATACAATAAAGATACAATATAAACGTTGGTGTTTACTTTACAAATACAAAACAATGAATGCCTAAACAACCTTAAATTCTAGTTAATATATACTCAGTCCTATACATTAGTTTTTAGCTTGACTTTAAAAAGGTTTGTTATTTTAATTCTAAGAATACGCCTGGTTAATTTCAATAAACACACACCCTCAAATATTCAGTCAGTGGTTTTAAGTTCTAAGTGCTTTCACTTGGTTTCTATTTAAAACATACCGTCATTAATCACATTCTTTATGACTTCCTAGACCGGGTATTATAGTTATGCCTACTTTGCATGCTCGATGTATTTTTACGTTTCACACGGCCGTCCGACTGCTCTTTGGCCCCTAAAGACGATACGTCATTGCGGTCATCTGGTTGCTGTTCGGCACCTGACACTACAGTTTCAGAATCGCTGTCGTCTGAGAACACACCCCATGGCTTCATGTGGTCTGCACTTGAGTGTGTATTAAAAGAACCTTCCCCTTCACCGATACGTCTTACCCTATACCGTTCATTTGGGTCAACTCCTGTAATTTGATACGGTCCTAAATATTTGTTATATAATTTAAATCCAGTACCAAACTGGGTTCTTTTTACGGCAACAATGTCTCCGACTTTATATGTCCTAGCTGGTTTCCTATTTCTATTGAAATTCTTGCGATTCTCTTCCTGTGGTTTTAATATATGTTTCTTGTCGTTAGCACGTAACTCGTGGAAGTCGTCCTCACGCATTTCTCGATTACCTTTTTCTAACAGCTGAGAGATATGCGTCTCCTCATCTGTTTTCATTGTCGCACCTGTTAACAACTTGAACGGTGTAGTATTTATGCTACGCTGATAAGTTTTGTTTAATTCTTGCTCTTCGACCTTGCCGTCGTTCAACCAGGTTTCTACATGTTTCTCAACTTCTTCTTGTTCGCAGTAAGCCATACGTCGCGAATTTTGAAAAACAGGAACCTCATCGGTCATGTATATTTCTGCTGCTTCAGTAACCCTTGTTACTTTTGGTTCATAAGTTTTAAGTAGTTCCTCAACTTTAGCCCTGACACCTGGACTAATGTTATTACCCATGACGATTTCGTCGTCGGCTACACATAATTTTTTATACTGTTCACTTTCCACGTACTTTTTTCGCATGGTAATACCGTCTACACTTATTGTGGTTTCTACTTGATCTAGCAGAGGTTTACCGATTACAACACTATGTCTAGTTGTACTTGATGGAACTATTAAAAAGTTAGTACAGTACTGTTCATTGTCTACTTTCACTTGAGCACTAAATTCACCTAAAACTTTGATTTGAAATCCTCCGATTCCAGTCAATACAATATTATTTTCGCGCACAACCGCTTTATTACTTAATTTAATATAATCGTCAGCTCTAATCAAATTCTGATCACTTCCGGTATCAATCAGACATTTAAAACTGATACTGTCTATGCTCATGTCTTTTGTCATATTACAGGTTTTATTTGTGTCCACTAACAAAGCATCACTTGTTTTATTCGCGGTACAATTTCTCGAAATATGTCCCTCTTCGTGACATTTGAAACACTTTATTTTAATTTCACTTTTAATGTTTTTCTCACTTGGTTTGTCTCTTTTATTCTCACTGTCTTGGTTACTTTTTCGGCACACGTTTGCTTTGTGTCCGAGTTCATTACAATTAAAACATTTTATCGCGTTTAAGTCTTTTGGTCTGTCTTTACGTACACTAAAATTATTCCTTTCTTGCACTTGTAATAGTGTCGAATCATACCGTTTTACTTTTAACAACAAATCAGGCACTGTTTTAAAGTCACACATTGATAACACACTTATCAAGTCTTTGTTGTTTAGTCCGGCTATTATGTATTTTATCACGGCCTTTTCACTGATATTATTACTCTTACTGGCGATCGCTTTCACCGAGTATACATAATCTTCTATTGCTTCGTTTTTTTCTCGTTGTCTCTTCATTAGTTCCATGTGTACGTCAGATTCATCGTACTCCACTGGAAAATTCCTGATTAACTCGTATTTGAACGTCGTCCAATCCTTTACTACGTTCAAACTAGCATCAAACCAGTTTTTCGCGGCACACTGCAGCTTGTTGACACCTTGATGAAGCTTCACTTTATCACTCCAGCCATAAATGTCTGCTATATCCTCCAATTTTCGCACCCAAGCTGTAGCCGTCAATACCGTGGTTGCTGGGTTAAACACAGGTATGCATTCCAGGTTCTGTGTCGGCATAAACCCATGATGATTCATTCTCTGTTCCTGTATTGTACTATTCCTGATACTCATCTGCAATAGTTCCTTCCTAAGCCTCGTCAGCTCTGCTTGTACTCCCAACCAACTATCTTCATTAGATGTTGAGTTACCTGAGCGTCCAGCTAACAAACTATCTTCAACAGTAGTATCGTTCATGTTTACGTTATATGCCATTTTCAATTTTCTCCTCGTAAAACAGTTTACACACTTTTCTGATACAATTCACTTGCTAGTCCTATTATAAAGTCCGTCTTATAAATTCTCGACTATTCCGCTAATGAACTATCACTTGAAAGCACTGTTTGTAGAAAACTATCTTGTATTATTCTTCTCCGTATTATTCACTTGTGGATAACTCGTAGATAACTAATCCGCACTTAGTTCAATTCACTATGAGTTACTAATCCGCACTTCTTTGTATTATTCACTTCGCGCACTTAGTTCAATTCGCTATGAGCTACTAATCCGCACTTCTGATGTGGAAACGAGAGCTCAATCGCACTTCTGATGTGGAAACGAGAGTACAATCCAATCCTGATGTGGTAAACGAGAACTATCCAACTTCTTATGTGGAAAACAATAACCAATCCGCTAATCTGGTGTGGAATCGAGGTACTCTTGTTTAATTTAGGGCAATGTCAATTCAATTAATATTCAACTATGTAATATCTTAGTTGGTTTGTCAGGATGATAAAGAATCACATAATTGGTTTAATACATTTATTGAATAAAATAATAACGATGATAATAATAATGATAATAATACAATAAAGATACAATATAAACGTTGGTGTTTACTTTACAAATACAAAACAATGAATGCCTAAACAACCTTAAATTCTAGTTAATATATACTCAGTCCTATACATTAGTTTTTAGCTTGACTTTAAAAAGGTTTGTTATTTTAATTCTAAGAATACGCCTGGTTAATTTCAATAAACACACACCCTCAAATATTCAGTCAGTGGTTTTAAGTTCTAAGTGCTTTCACTTGGTTTCTATTTAAAACATACCGTCATTAATCACATTCTTTATGACTTCCTAGACCGGGTATTATAGTTATGCCTACTTTGCATGCTCGATGTATTTTTACGTTTCACATATATATATATATATATATATATATATATATATATATATATATATGTGGAAAACGAGAGTACTATCCCACTTCTGATGTGGAAAACAATACCCAATCCGCTAATCTGATGTGGAATCAAGGTACTCTTATTTAATTTAGGGCAAATGTCAATCAATTAATATTCAACTATGCAATATCTTAGCTTCTTGTCAGGATGATAAAGAATCACATAATTTGTTTAATACATTTATTTAATAAAATAATTTAATTTTTCGATAATGTTTTTTGACGACACAGTTAACATATAATTATTTCTATAATTACTACATGATAAAATAACATTTGAAGAATACTTTGTATAAATTTCAAGAAAAAAAAGATTCGTTGCGGTGTCCCTCATAACTCATCACTGAATTATTTTGATGATAATACTTGATATGATTTTGTTAATAAGTTTCGGCAGGTAACGCTGATTTTTTTTTTATTAATTTTTCAATTTTTTGCAGCACTTAGATCTCAAAATACCTATTTTTCATGGAAAAAATCAGAAACTTTGTTATTTTAAACTACGTTAAATTTAAAAGAAAAAAAAGTCGATAGTGCAACCTCGGTATTTATGTAAAGAAAGAGTGTGTAAAATTTCAAACGGGTCAGTCCAGTAGATTTTGAGATAGAGAGAACACCGACTCTGAAAAAGCTAAGTATGAGGAAAACGCGTTTAAAAGTTTTAAATAAGGTCGAAAACATACTAAAGAGGTGAAGAATTAAAACTCTATATTTCCGACAGTTTTATTCCAATCGACTTTAAATTTTCACACAATAAACTTAATACGTTGTACAAACACCAAAGATCAAACACAATTAAGTAAACATTTATCATTTGTATCTCTTACATCCGTAACAAGATTACTTATTAGAACAATTTTATAAAATTTGCCAGCCGACAGCTATATAGCCAATATTATATATATTGTAACGGAACAAATACGCGTATATAGAATCTCTCAGAGGAGAAGAAGACAAGAATGGCTACCTCCCCTGCTCTCACACATTTTCTGGTCTCCAACTCAGTAAATTTAGACTGGATACATGCGTGTTTTATTTTGAGGAGCTTCATAAATATCAATCAAAAGCACGTATATTCATTTATCCGTTTCCTTCAGCTTCAAAATTTTATTATAGTTTATTTACACTATTTTGAGTAGTTGTGAAGCTACATTGAGCTTTTTATGAATATAGGATGCGCACCCTCCTCTATCTCTTCTTCTCTTAGCCTCTAATTAACCTTCTTTCTCTCTACTAACTGGAAAATCCTTACCCTAAAATGTTTGTATGTCCGCTAAATTAAAATGGGTATATTTTGTTAAACATAATTTTATATTTCATCTAGATAATTAGTGTTTAATTGAGAAGTACTCTTGGCTAGAAGGATGTTCTGAAATCACACTTAGTTTAATTTTTTACTCATAAGTTCTATGATTGTGATAGAAAGAGATAGATAGTGACAAAGAGATATTGAATAAAATGTAAAATATATAATTGAATAAAGTTTATACTCTGTATAAAAAAAATTAGATTTATTTTATCGAAAATCGAGACCGAAATGACAGTTCTACCAATTCAGTATATATGTATAACTTACTCTACTTAAGATGCTTCTGACATCAACAATAAAAGAGCCCAATTTGTTTGCAACATCTACTAAGCTAAGCAAAGACTCTCTGTAAGTTTACATTGTGCGCTGCATCCTCTACCCGAGACGCACACCAGCCGGCAGCCTGGCAGCCTGTTTCTATGACGATATCGATTAAAGGTGGACCTTAACTCGACGATGCCTCACGATGGGGCTACATGAGCTACGTGCTATACATGCTACGTGCCGTAGCACTACAATCGTACTACTATACTACACTATACGTAGAAGTAGCTTTTTGTATTGTGCAATCGTTTATATATACATAAAAGCACAGAGTATCACACGATGACTAAAACTCAGAGCAACAGAAGAGTTCAACATCAGAAGTGGGTGGGGTGTACTTCTAACTGCCCCGTTACCCTGTCCGCAAAACGCACACCAAGAACCGACACATGGATAAACAAGTACGAGTACAGGGTGTTCTGTATACAACTACAAGATGATCAGAAAGTTATTTCAATGTTTTATATCATTTTTATAACTGTTCTTTTGTAATTTTACAATTAATTTTGTTTTTATCTATGGTAATAATCGTTATAATTTTATAATGCTTTTAGAATTGTTTGAAAGAAGACAAGTACTTGGTTGTACATATAATGGTTGTTATATTGCAGTTTTATTGTATGTATGATGCTATAAAAATTATACCTGATGGGACAGCAGTGGCGTAGTGTACAGATAGTTGCTAAAAGGCGCTTTTTGCTTATCCCCAGACTCCAATTGCACTAAGATTCTTATTTAATATTTATTTGAGTCCATCAATTAGCACTAAAAACAATATATACATTAATATAGAGTTTTTCATTAAGAACTTTGTTTTTTAAAAAAAAAAAACAAGGAATTTATATGAAAATGATTCAAATTTTTATTGTATTAGAAAGGTTTGGCAATTATGATAGAAAAATTATATTGAGCAAATGTCCACCACGACCACGCTGACAGATGTTGATTCTTTTATCAAAATTTTCAATCACTTTTGAACAAAATGGCCGGTCTATTTTGTAAATCGCGTCACAGTTGGCTGTGTGACTTGTGGCACCGTCCTGTTGAAACAGCATGTCAGTGATATCAACATCATCAATAATAGGTCAGAACAACGGCCCAGACCACATAGTGCACCTGGATTTTTATTATTATAATGCGACTTTTGAGCGAAGTTCAATTCATTGTAACAATTGCCAAAGCATCTACTACTGATATGTCAAAAAACTAAATGTCAACACTGTCATGTTATTCATGTTGACCCTATTGAAAAACCCTATATATATATATATATATATATATATATATATTATTATATATTTGTGATATATAATTTACATTTATAAATACGAGTATTTATTGATAAAATCCATCCGGTTTTTTAGACTTTCTTTGCTTTCAAATATTTGGCTTTGCGATGAGTACTTGGAGCACAGAAGAATGATATGTTTTAATGTTAGTGGGCTATTACATTGTTCGCAGATGTGATTCTCCTTTAAATAAGTATATATCAGTAAGATTAGTACAAAGACTCTTGTTTGAAGTATATTTGGGCTTCAATAACTTATAATTTGCATAGTTACAAAAGATCAATATTGCAAGCTCCTGTTTGATCTTATATTTTGTAGCGGTAATATTTTTTTAGCATAAAATCAAAGAACTAACAAACCTTTGTTACGAAATATTTTCAAATGAATTTGAAAGAAGTTTTACTAATTTAAAGACTGTTATTGTATTATAAAAGTTAATTAAGATTTCAAAAGAAAATGAAATACTTACATTAAACGGTTTTAAGGTTATGTAATTTACGGTAATTTTTTTTTAAATATTGTTTCAACTATATATAATTTCATAATAAGTTTAATAGAAAATTGAGACGGCAAGTCGCTATGCCTTCGAGTCTAATTCTTAAGTATATACTTTTGACTCTGCAAATGTGCTTGACAAATATAAGCACACAATTCAATAAGACAATAATAATTGAAATTCTTTTCTCAGAAAAGAGAAAGGTCTATTCTTTTCTAAAATAACAAATAAATCTAAAAGAAAAGTTTTTTGAAAACACTTTTATTGACTTAAATATAAAATCACATATATTTAAAAGTTTTGACATTAAACTGGATTTTTAGATTCAATACATTAATAAAATATGCTTGCGACATATAAATGCTGTGACATACGTGTCCTGTTTATCAGTCTGAGCTGCTAACTTCAACTGCTAACTTCATTTATATTTAATATATATTATGACGACATTCTATAAACTGGCTATATAAATATCCGCGTAACGTACATGTATCTACCTTATTTTTTGTTGTTTGTTGGAACAATCAAACCGGGAAATGTTGCGAAAGAAAAGAAGAGAACAACGTGCTATAAACTTATGTAATAAAACTTGATATTATAAATTTTTCAAAGTTGAAAAGAAGTTTTGCATGGTAAACATTTTATAGGTAACTAGATCAGAGTCGCACTGAGTGAGTATTTAGAGGTAATTGTGGCACATTTGAATAGACCTAGTTAGGTAAGATATTTGGATGCAGATGTATCTGATTCAGATAATATGAAGCTTGAAATTAAAGCAAGAATTATGCCTATGTAAATTATAAACTAAATATTTTTGTATATGTGAAAAAACTACATATATGAATAGGAACGGTTGTCACTTCTTGTAGGTTAAGGAAAGAACAGTTTTGCTTTCATTCTGGGAAAACGGACAGTGAAGAATAAGAAGAAATATGGTTATGAAGTTAGATAAAAATGACTCCAATAGTTAGGACATAAAGAAAGAATGGAGCGAAGCAGATCGAAAAACTACAGAACTAAGAAACTAGCGGAAGAGAATCCAGTGCAAGAGCAAGTGGAGGAAAACCTACCGAAAATGGGTATTGTAAATTAGAAAAAAAAGGCGGCAAATAAAAAGAAATGATGAAATGTACATATATTTAAATACACAGAAAATTTCAAGTCAATCCGGCTATTATTTTCGAAGTTATGTAAGTTGAAATTATTCTTTTTAAATGCGTTTTTCTGAAAACTGTGTTTTTAAAATCGGTGACCAAGATTTCTCAGAACCGGTTGAGCCGATCAGTCTCAAATTTTAACGCAAGTTTTTTAAGTATATTTTTTAGTAATTAATCGAAGGTTTTTTCTCACCGATAAACCGATATTTCTTTTATAAAAAATTTAAGGCCAAAATATAGGTCATAAATCGATTTCTTTTTTTTTAAAAAGGCGCTATTTTGTTAAAAAAAATATTTTACTTATTCCTTAGATTAATTACTAGATTACACATTACTTTAACGAAATCCGTTTGGGTTTTTCATTTTGGATGATCCAGTCCAGAGATATCATGCTCGCCGCAAGATGCTTCTTTTGAGAGGACCTCCTGGGGATCAGCTGTAGCAGCGTTAAAATACACACAAATTATTACAATTAATACATTTAAAAGTCTTCTCTGGAAAAATTCTTCAAAAATCGCTTTTTCTGGGCTTCATATTTATAGACAACCGCTATAGCGGCATGATGATGATGAGTGAATGAAATGTAACATATTCATAACAATTGGTAAAAATCAGAATATGTAAACCTGTAAGGCCCAGTTTAAGGTTTGTAACATTCTAAAACTTGACTACTAGATATCAGAGCCGATGTGTAGTCCCAATTCACCTCTGTTTTGATGTATTAACATTTATTTTTAAGTGGACCTAGAAAATGTATTAAATTCGCATTCTCCTCTTGTAATAAGATAGCTCATAAATCCGTTTGAAGAGAATATAGACAATTAAGACTGCTTTAGCTGCGAAGGAAAACACAATGGCATAATGAAAGAGAATATTAACAGTTGAATAACGAAAATACTTATAACAAAAATTAAAAGTTTAGAGAAAGTATTTCAAAGTATGTTTATAAAGCGGATGAAAATGTAATTGTAAAAGAAATTGAAAAACAAAAATGCAATTTATTATGTTGTTTATGAACAGGATAGAATATAAAGAGGATTTTCTTTTTATTTCTGGTTATCTCGTCTAAAGAAGTTTTTGCCAATATTATAAGCTGAGTCTATAAGTATTTTTACGAGCAGTAGAAATACATATATTGATCTACGTAGTTTGAAAAATTATTTCAGTCCTTTGTAATAAATCTTTTGATCATTTGTACTAGGCGGTCATTTTTTACGTTTACTTATTTGTATTTTAAAGATTGTTGTTGTTGTGTTACAACATAGTCAAAAGTTTTGTTGCATCTTCAAGAAATCTAAATTTTAATTGAGTATACAGTTATATGTAACAGTGTATTTTTTATCTGATTTAATACTCAGATAACTCATAAACGCAACTAAACAAAATTATAATGCAGATATACTTATCAAATTTTTTCGTCGTTAACTCAAAATTAAATATTCAGAGATGTGTTACTAATGAATTGCGCAATCCAATTAGAGAGCAAAATAAGGCACAGTGCGACTTAGTGACTTAGTGGATGTATTCCGAAAGGTTCTTTTATAAAGGAGGAGGTAAGATCAAATCGATACAAAAAAGGAATATTATCGATAATGTTTTAAACGACTCAGTTAATATATAATTATTTCTATAATTACTACATGATTAAATAACATTTAAAGAATACTTTGTGAAATTTTCATAAATAAATATCAAGAAATGAGACATTCACAGCGAATCTCCGCTGACGTCACAAAAAAAGCGGCGGTTCTTCTCATAACTGAATTATTGGAAATTAAAAATTCAAAATGTTTTCTTTAGTTGATAAGCAGGTAACCCTATCGAGTTTTTTTTATTGATTTTTCAATTTTTCAGAAATCATAAACATTGTTAATGTAAAATACGTTTAAATTAAAAAAAAACTCGACAGCGTTACCTCGGCATTTATGCTAAGAAAGAGTGTGCAAAATTTCAAAAGGATCGGCGCAGTACATTTTGAGCTAGAGAGGACACCGACTCTGAAAAAGCTAAGTGTGAGAAAAACCAAACCAGAGAGGTGAAGACTTAAAACACTATATCTCCGACAGTTTTACTCAAATCGACTTTAAATTTTCACACAATAAACTTAATCTATTGTACATTAATATAAAGAAATAAAAGAAACCTTCCCCACCCCCCTCATTTAATAAACTCTTCAACTTTACGTTGTCCTATTTAAATTACGAACTGGATCATTATATTTCACGGGTTTCTATACATAAGCAAATAATATCGCAGCTATACTGAACATTTTTTATTATAAAATATTCCTATTTGTTCTTCTATTAAAAACGATGCACTAGTGAACTCCTAGTGTGCTCCCCGCGTAAGAAAATCCAAAACGGCATGACTTAAAATTTTCAGGATAACATATCCTTTGCAATAGTATACAAATTTATAATACTCTAACTATAAGTCTTGTAGCACAACAACAACCTTGCAACGAGTAAATTAGATTTATAGCTTTCTTTAATTCATTATGAATTCATTCATTATGAATTCATTCTTTATGTGTTGCTACCCAAATTTCTATTTAAGATATGGTTTTGAGATGTTCGCTCCAAGGCTGATTTTGCCCTTAATTTAAGGTCGAATGATAGCTCTGGGTAACCTTAAGTAGCTATTTAATATTTTTAAAGAAGAATATAAAACGTAAATGTTTTTTAATTATTTATTTTCAAGTTGTATTAATTTACAATAAGTATCACATTTTTTAATAACCATCTTAAAACTCTTGGAATTCGTTGTTTAAGGATTGAAATTGAATTCTCTTAAGAACAATGCTTTTTATTATAGGTACTCACATTACAATTTAAATTTAAATTACTACTTAAAATTATTGCTTTTACAATTTTACCTTTAGATATTCAAAGTGGATTTATCCAGGTGGGATTTTATTACTCGATCACAAAATTAAAGAACTGTAAAGCTAGACCAGTAAAACAAGAAAGTATAATGTTTCCTAAAGATAGTTTTTGTATAAATTACATAATCTAGGTTTGCATTCAGATGTGAAAAATATACATCATTTTAAACATAAAATACAGGAATATGTATTGGCTAATTGGGCGACGCTCTGAACTAAACATTGAGAACAAGCTGCTTATATATAAACAAGTGCTAAAGCCAATGTATGGAGTGCAACTCTGGGGTTGCACCAAGAAGTCGAACGTTAAAGCAATCTAAACGTTGCAAAATAAAATTCTACGAGGAATTGTTAATGCACCGTGGTATATCCGCAATAACGACATACATAAAGACCTGAAGATTAACACAGTCGGAGAAGAAATCAAATCTATAGCAACGAAGCACGAGTTGAGACTTCGTAACCACGAAAACATCGCCGTGACGCAAATGTTGCTTGATAGTAATGATGTTTGCAGACTTCATCATGTAGAATTTTTCATTGGAACAATCTCTACCACTCCGTATAATTATTGAAATGTAAGCCACTAGATAAGTATATCTATACTTCGTTGTAGTATTATAAATATATATATATATATATATATATATATATATATATATATATATATATATATATATATATATATATATATATATATATTCGAAACTCTCATCTTATTTCAACACCTTAGATGTTACACCTTATTAACTAAGGAATTCATAAAATAAGTAGTAAATTTTTTCTTTCAGTTGCGTTAATTTGTGTCCATATACTGACTGCACTATACGCGTTTTTCAAGCTCGATTTAAAAAGCTATTCTCCTAGTGTTTTGTAGAGCTTTCAGCGTAGATCGTAGCAAAAACTCGAGATCAAGTTGAGATTCGTACGTGATGTAGCGACAAGCTTTTCGAATACGTGTAGGACCCTATATGTTTCCCTTCGTCCAAAGCGCAATACAAGAAAGAAAAGGGTTTAAAAAAATATTGTTATGTCATGCATAAATAAAGAGTAAAGGAACTGGCGTAGATGAACATAGAGCAGCACCCCTCTCTTTCCCTTCACTCGTACGGCACTCATGTCGCTACAGTTCTCTGCTACGTTACCCCCACTTAGTTACTAATACCCCCTCCAGTCGCAACAGTGGACTGCTATAACGCGTGTGACAGAACGTCCACGGCAGACTGGACGTTGCTTTAAATGTTAATAATTAATTAAGTGTAAATAATTACGTGATGATGTTAAATCTGTGGAATTTATAACTTGTTCTATTTATAGAACGGACGACTAGGTGGGCTAAACGGAACATGTCGGATATTCTCGTAATGCAAACAAACCGCACTAGCATGTCCTTATTAATTAAAATTATGTATGCCTACATATATATGTACATAACTTGTATACAGATATTCAAATTATGTCGCATGGTAATATTAGTATATATATATAAGACATTTTAGGAATTGTAATTTTTTAATCAAACTTATGTGTTGCTCTGAAATCAAAGACTTTTATTTTAGTAATTTACGTACACATTATAATAGTTACACTGTTACACTGAAAAGACAGATTTGCGATCCGACATGGATATCACTAACATGTGGTGTCAATGAATTATTTCAAACCAAATTTTAAAACCAAGTTCTTGTTGAAAAACCCGATATATAAAACTATAGCCTTAAGACAGTCGTGTGTCCACTACACGAGTTAAAATATATCCTAAGAAAATGAAACCTTAAATTAATTATATCTGAGTTGGAAAACCTGTTGTATCCGCTAATTTCTCAAGCCAATACATTAGTATTAAAATATGCATCCTTTCCTCGAAACAGCCCTTAACTTAATTAACGTTAAGGGTTCTCCTAATGCCCACAGGAGTTAAAGCATGCATATTTAATTGCTGTCAAACTATAACCCAATTTTACCCGCTTTTTCAGTTGAAGCAATAGAAGGGTATACCCGAAGAGTATACAAGGATGTGCTAAAAATATGATTGATTATCCTAGCGGGCGAGTCCTTGGAAGTGATTTATTATGCGAGTCTGTACAGGATCTAGATCAGTTCCTTCCGTAATGTGTAATGATCAAATAATACAATTATTATTTTAGTCACCTGCGTATTACGTTGCAATTAATCTTCTCTTAGTTAATGAATTTGTGGAACAGACCGTGGAATCCTTCGTTCATGTGGAGTACTCGTACTCGTAATTATATTGTAATGGTCTCGTTAAATGTTGTCTTGTTCTTCGTTCGCCAGTCGTTTCTCAACGTCAAAATTGTGCAGACGAAGTATACTTGCAGCTAGTTCTTTGTTTCGCTTAAAATCTGGCAGCAATCAATCACGTTGATTAATGTATGAATGGATTGTGAGTGATCTTTCATTTCAATTTGCGTCGCTCTAGTTTCAAATGTTAGTGTTGGTTACAATCAATAGATGAAATATTGTCGATGTTATTAGTTTGATGTCTTGTGTTATATTATGTCCAGTAGGAAAAAGTGTTTAAAAAACTGTACTTTATTGCGTGATATTTTATATAAACCTGTCGCACACATAAACATAAATCGGCAGCTTGGTTCTCTCAGAGTAAGGCCGTCCGCACATGGCTCGACTGATTGCAAACACGAGCCCCGAATCTGCCAGAACCGAATGAGAATGCCATTCGACAGATCGAGAACACTAATTTGAAATTGGTTTTGGGCAGTTTTGAGGGACTGTCTTTCTTGGTCAATTACGTTGCATGCTTTTGATGGTGACATCATGAGCAGAGATGTGCACAAATACTATTCAAAAGTATTTACATACATACATATATACAAATACCTCAAAATACGACACAATAAAATCCCCTATTATGCTATTGTTAAAAATTCTATAGATTTAGGAAACACGGCTCGACATGGCTCCTTTTTCGATTTCGTTGAAAACTTCGTTGTGCGACTAGCTTGCAATCAGTCGACCCGTGTGCAGACGGTCTAAGCAGACTTCTGTGTTCTTTGCATGTGTTGTATCACAATACATATATACCACGACGATACGATACGACTGTACGCCAAGTCAAACTTGTGTACTGGAGTTGTTTTGCACTGACATAATTTATTATGGTATAATTTAATTTTTATCGATACACCACTGTTATGAAAGAGTCCTTTTAGTCTAAAACGGCTGGTTTCACATACAAGGGTCGGATAGGTAGGTAGATACGCTTAGTTAAAATACGACAGTATGAGAGCTACGTAACGCCCGTATTCGGAAGGCCTTGTCGCTTGCAGTGTGCGAGGTCCTTACATTTACATGGTTCGGATAGGTAAAGCGTAGTAGCGCGTATACGTCTGGTCAAATTTCGCTTAAATACGCATGCAGTGTGCGACAGGCCTATAGAGAAATATGTATCTGCCTGTGTTGTGTAGCATGCGCCTAGATAATTATTGTGTCTTTCGGTAGTCTGTATTAGCTCAGTAAACAATTTGGTGAAGTGTCCTGTTTTGTGACGTTTCTATCACTATTGCACTTCAATTATACTTCGCATCAACTTTATCTTCATTTGTATTCCGACAGGTGGAGTGGTTTCGTCATTTGTAGCCGATAAAATAGACATTTCATATGAACGACTGTGATAAAAAAAACATACGCATCTTCAATATGATGGCAAAGTGACTCCAAAATGTTTACTAGGTAGTTAATTCGGTCGGAGTCGGATTACTGGAATTATCCGAAGTCTTACTCAGATATATTTTCACCGAGTTTTCAGTCCTGGTTAACACCGTGTGCTGCGCCCTGTGGGTGCTCTTCTGTCGGAGTCTGTAAATATGTGGTTGAGTGTACACTATAAGAAACGGGAAAGGAAACGAAGGTTGATTGAAAAGGTGTTAGTACTAAAAAGAAGAAGACGGTAAAGAATGGGTGGGGCTTAACAGGTGGTATAAATTATTTTACAATTTCATAGCGTAATATTATTATATGAAAATTACAATTTGTGTTATGTTAGATTATGAATGATGGTTCATTTTGAGGTTATATAAGAAATGTTAGTTGAATTTGTGGTTGAAAAATGGTAATACAATAAATATTGTAATATTTTAATAGCTTACTGTAAATATATAAGATACTCGTTTCTAGCGCACTAATATCAATGGTCCAATTCATTACGGATGCATCTCCGATTTAAGTTGAGTATACAGTTATATGTAAAATAATCAATAATCATCTATCTGATTACAAACAAAATTATAATGCAAATAAACTTGTCAAAAACCATCTTTATCGTTATCTTAATGGGCTTGTGTCCTCATTTTTTAGAGGTCGAATTTTCAATTGTTGATTGAAGTTGATGTTAATAAATGTGTATTGGCGTGTCTGTTTTATTAAATATCTAAATGTTAACGGAGATATAGCAATTAAAAATTTGAATTGTAGTTTTAGCGCCAGAAATGGTCGGCCATATTTGTATGAAGTGAAATGAATTTTCAGTGCTGTGGTGATGTTTAGTAGCTGTTGGTAGTCAATCTACTCAAGTCAAAGAATAATAATTTTTTATTTTAACCCTGCTAAAACAGATATAATATTGGAATTTTATTGTTCTTTTTAATAGCTGTAAATAATATTTGATATTTTGATAAATAAATATATATAGCAGAGATTTATGAGCTGTAAGGTTGGCAGCGACTGTGATGTCACAATCAGTTGGAATGTGTACAACGTTGAATCCCTTTAATAATTAAAGAGACAAAATGACTTTTTTAATTGTTAATATCTCTTAACATATAAGCAGTTATTAAAAAATAATTAGACATTTGAGGTTCTAGTAACCCACTTTATCAATATATAGTACACTTTTATAGAAATTAAGACATAGGACACAAGCACATTATGAGATGTCTCACTAATAAACTGACGATTGATATATTAAACATTTTAATGGTAATATCTGATTTCAACTTTCTCAAGTTTATGTTTGATGCAGTGGCAGCTGCTGGCTACTAACACTGGTAGTTCACTTTACTAACTTAAAGAGAACTATGACTTAAAGTTGCAATAAAATAATATTTTCTTATTAATAATTTAATTTTGTATATATTAAATCAATCCGACGACTTTTATCCGCTGCAAAATAGGCAATAACTTTTTTATTGAAATCCGGCATTGAATGAATAAATTTTCTTTCAATGCTTAGCACAGAACCCAGTAAACAATTTGGTGAAGTGCCCTATTTAGTGACGTTTCTCTCACTATTTCACTTTAATTATAGTTCGCATCAACTTTATCTTCATTTGTATTCCGACAGGGGGAGTAATTTCGCCATCTGTAGCCGATAAAGTAGACATTTTATATGAAAAAATGTGAGAAACTGAACTATAAATGAATTTTTTTATGACAAAAAAATCATGACGCATCTTCAATATGATGTCAAAGTGACTCCAAAATGTTTACTGGGAAAGTGCAATTAGTTAGTTAGTCTAGTTACAGTATAAAAAGTCAAATACCATTCTTAGGGCCGGTTTTATGGTTTTTTATTTACTTCGGGGTTACGAAACCCCGAGTTAGTTTAGTTCGGTACTTATTTTTGTATCGGGTTTTATCATCCAAATTTAATCCCGGGTTAGTTAGTAGAGACGTAAACCATATTTTAAGAAATTCGAATATTTGTTTACAGTTGTAAATCCATGGGAATGCAAGATTCAGTTTAATTATTGTTTTAAAAATGACGGATTTCTCAACTTAGTACTATATTTGTATAATAGCTGATCTTCCTCATCATCTGTTATTGATAATTGATTAAGGTCACTCACAAAATTCATAATAAACAATAATTTAATATTATAACCTAAAATATTATAATAATGATAGCTAAACTGGCCGAGATAGCATGATATTTTATCTCTGTTGCACACTTACTCCGGGTTAAATATTTAAACCTTGATTTATGACGGGATATCTTACTCCGCGATTTTAGTTCCGAGTTAGCGTTAACCCTTGATGATAAAACCCATTTTTCGTTTAATTCGGGAGTTAGCTATTTAGTTCGGTAGTAAGACGAACTATAAAACCGGGCCTTAATGATATAAACAAAAATAATCTTACAATAACTGACGCAAGCCCCGGTAATCTTCATTTTTGTGCGATGCACGTATCAACACCAGATTCTTCGTATAGTATTCACTGAGCATTTTCTGGCACACGCGCTAACGGATGTATCGCATATTCCAGAGTAGTTATTTTGAGCAGCTACGTGCGTTGTGGAGCGCGCACGAAAAATATTTCTTCGAGCGAAAATAAGTTTTAATTAATTCGGCATAAAGATCAAGTTGATTTCTTGCAACTTTTTATTTATAAAGTCAGTATTTAACTGGAGTATTATATGATATTTTGTGATTCTTTTTTCTGTTTTAAGTTATAAATATTTAGCAGTGCAGCGCGCGAGTGCACTTAAGGTACAGCCGCCACAGTTTTGATGTTTCAAGTCAAGTTCACATCAAAATTTATAATAATAAACGCGTGAATCATTTCTCTGCAGTCTTCGTGGATCAGTGTATCATAGAACCTCTATGACTACTATATAACTTTTAAAAAGTTTCTTAAAGAAATTCAAAATAAACAAGTTCTGATTTTATATATCACCTTATATATTTTTAATCCAATCCTAACCCCTGGAATACATGCAACCATAATTACTCGAATCCGCTAATATTTATACTTATAACGTATCCCTATTATTGAATAAACCTCTGTTGATAAACTTACTTTTTTCTAAATCCGTAATACTGTTGTATTAACGAGACTCGTGGCCAAACCCCTGCTTCGCCCAGGTTGTGGTGAAGTGTCAGCACGCAAGACACCCTCCCTCCTCACCCTATTTCCTCATAGACACCACCAACCCTCACTAGTAATGGTGAACGATGCTCATTATTACATCGATATTATCTCTTCAAATAGAGACGCTCTTATGTGCGATAGTAACACCATCTATGTCAGAGTCGTGTAACTAACCGAGTAACATATATGGTGGGTGGGAGAGGAGAGTGTGATATCTCGTATAAGATGAAACGAGGTAAATGAAAATTAATTTCGCATTAGAGTGCAAGGCTGGAGATAAATTATCAAAGTACATGAAGGATTAATTATGTAAATCACTTGAGCAAATAAATATGTTACGTTGGGGGGGAGAGGGAAGGGGGAAGCTATATATTACAATGATAAAGATTATACTAATCCTTAGCCTTAGTAAAAGTAGATTTTAATGGGAGTGTGTCTAAGTTTCTCTGACTACTATGTCCTCGGGTTCGATCCCCGGGCCAGATATTATCAGGGTTTGGTTATAATTCCTGAGTGGTGACCGGGTGAGAAAGAATAGTCCCAATGTTGCTCATGCATGTCATAAGAAGCGACTAAAATGGGTACCCAGTGCCTGGGGATTATATCAGGAGACTGGTCCTCCAGGTTGGGGGTTGGGCGTGGTGCTAACAACTCCACCCCGTGATAAAAACCTTGTTACGAAATTACATTCGGAAAAATTCTTGAGAAAGCCAGGGCCCACCTAGAGAAGAAGAAGAAGCCACTGAAGAAGAAGAAGTGTCTAAGTTTCTATAAAATTGTATTATATATTATTAAAGTTGGTTATCAGAACCTCTTATGTCTAATTCATTTTTAATAACTCGCAATTTTATCAAAGATAATAACAATTTTATCATTAAAGTAAGAAAATAGAGTGTAAAAGATATGCATAATAGTGCCAATCAAACGTCAGATATTTGTTACAGCTGACTCGTACAATACATAAAGTTTTGATATTATAAAGGTGATGAACAAGAATAAAGCAAATCGATTATTTATTACTCTACACACTTCAAATTTAAATCTGTGACGTCAATTAAATTAAGCAACAAAACTGAAATTCTGAAAAACATTATAATATGCAGTGTCTCACATAGAAACACAAAAATCAACCCTATCGTTACAAATATGGAATTTCATTTATACATTTTAAAGAAAAACAACATTTAAACTGATACCTGGTCATTGTCTTATATCAGGGATCGAGTCAAGATGAAGCCGCCAAGTTGGCTGCTATAGAAGGAAATACGGTCTCTGATATATTACATTTAGATTTAATAGAATGATATGAAAAAGGTATAAGACAAATTCAAAACCAGTTCTGGACACAAATAAGTAGTAACAAATTGAGATTGATTAAGGAAAATAGAAACAAGTGGGAAAATTCTTGTCAGAGCAATAGACAATTAGAAAAAGCCATCTTCAGACTAAGAACAGGACATACGAGGTTGACACATCAACATTTATTCAGTAAAACAACAGCTCCACAACTGTCAGACGCAAATAACAGTCCATCATCTACTAGTAACCTACCCACAATATCAAACTCAACGAACAAAACACAGCATCAGTGGTGAACTAAAGAACATGCATTAAATTCTAAAATAAAAAATCTAAAAATATCTTCGTCAATATTTAGATTTTTAAAATAGCTAATAGATATAGTTCAATTACGATAGTTCGGCGGCAATCCATGCTTAAAATAGATTACTAAAGATACGATCTTATTCGTTCATATATATATTATTAAAAAATTGTGCTTTTCCATTGCCACAACTTTGTTTACACACCTCTCATAATTTAATCTATTTATGTATTAGCATATATTTCAATAACCCGACTTCACTTCAATAAGGTCAAGAGCCTACATTTTGTGTTCAGCAGAAAAACTATCATATTTTGTATTTATCAGCATAATCGCTTCTTCTGTTAAACATGTTTACAGCTTTCTTAGCAGGATCATTGAAGGATGTAAAGAATAAGTATACACATATAAAAAGGATCTTAAGAAATATCGAGCCGACACAAAGAATTTCACGGAAATATTAAAGGCAATTTAAAGCATCAGCCCGTGTATCGTGTATCGTGTGCCGGGAAGACCGCAGTATAAGGAACAGATGAAAGCCTATACAGTTCAGAGTTTGATAATCCTGGGGTTGGGGGTTGGAGGTTGGAGGTTCGCCTGATCCATACACTCGGATTACCTCAGACCTAACGTTCATCGTCTGTATTCGGTATTATAGCGATGAATATGCTTGACATTCAACGAAAAATACCGGCCATTATTTACGATAAAATGGAAACATTTTGTGATATTCCTTTCAAGAGTGCTTTTGTAAGCACTTTCTAGTTGCTGATTTTATAAAGATATATTTCTTTATGTGTATGTATCCCTTTTTGTATGTATGTATCAGTTAATCTCGAATAAACTAATAGTACAATCTGTTTTTAAATCAAAATATAATTTTTATAGATAATTATTATTAGAGAAATAGCCATAGAGGTATAATAATAGAGTAGATTGAATACTGCCATAAAGGTAAAGAGAGAGATAGCTGCCAAATGTCCTCTTGCTTACCGCCTACCTCACCGCCAATCTTCCAAGCCAGCAGCACCGGTTCGCCTAGAAACAGACAGATAGGACACTCGGTTGCTATCTCTCTCTTTGCCTTTATCGCTTCCTCTTACAGTATATGGAAATAGCAGACCTATGGATGCTTTTCAAACTTGTGTACTGTAGGGTGTATTGGAGTTGTTTTGCACTAATATAATTTATCATAAGAGCAAACTTTTACTTTAATTTTTATCGATACACCACTGTTATGAAAGAGACTATTGCCAGTATTCGGATGGCTTTGCCGCTTGCAGTGTGCGAGGTTCATTACATTTACAGGGTTCGGATAGGTAAAGCGTAATAGCGCGTATATGTCTGGTCAAAATTCACTGAAATGCGTTTGCAATGTTACTCTGTCAAACTCCCTGCGGAAAGCAATGGTCACATATGTCGTATAACTTTGTATCAACTGCAGAGTGAAAATGATAGCATCTAAATAGAGTTTATTATCTGTCAATGCGCTGAAGTTGTCGCAGCAAACGTCACAGAACGGATATATCGAGAATAATAAGTCAGCATTCTCTATGACAATATCAGGAACGTATCAATCACAATAGAGTCGACTATTTTCTCAGCAAAAGTCATTCCATTCTAACTTATATTGACTATTGATCCGATTGTATTTTGTTAGATATTCTATATCAATACTTCCTTAATAGTGTCATTGCTATCTATTGTTTTAGCTGTAGTTCTAACTTTCTTTTTAAGTATTAAGAATAATATGGCACATGGCAATCATTTCCTGTAGTGGCGTTTTACCCATAGCGCAGGTTGATGGTGCTACCTTTGTAGATAATTGTGGCTGTATAAAATCCCGCAGGAAGCAATTGTACAACTTACCAAATTGTATTTGCCAAAAAATTGACCAAAATATACAATTTTAAGTTAAAACAAAGCTTAGTTTATCATCATTAATATTTGTCGTGTTTGTACTTGTAAACTTTTATAAATCTATTTTGTATTACAAATTATACAAAAAACAAGTGTCCCGCAAAGATCTGCCGCCCGGGGCCTCGCAATCGCTAAGGCCGCCCCTGTACATAACATTCTGTTTATTTCCTTAGTATCAGTAAATACAATATTTATTATAAACTATTTCAAAGTTCTGATAGTAAAATTACAACTTCCATCATTATTTGTACAGAAAACTATAAAAAGTAAGTTAATTTAATACTTTTATCGTAGTTATATGGCTTGTCAAATATTTTATGGAGTAATAATTTTATATACTAATATTGCATGACTTTATGCCTCTAAATACATGCGAGTATATGAAATACGGGACATAAAATGTGGCACTTTATATTAAATGTTTTGTTCAATATGGTTCAGTACGTAAATCTGTGTAATGTGGTATTGCTGTTGCAGTGAGTATGCTCTAAAGCTACATTCCCACCTACTGAGTTTTAGTTTTAATCTTTAGTTTGTATTTTGAACGATTGCATTTACAAAGTAGGATGCGCTGTAGCATGTATACGTTAAAATTGGCTGAAATTCGGTTCCAGTATGAGAGCTACGTAACGCCCGTATTCGGACGGCTTTGTCGATTGCAGTGTGTGAGGGTTCATTATATTTACATTTTGTTGAATACAAAAAAATGCTTATAAATGTTTTAAAGTTGAATGTACCTAATTTAAAATATAACTGATCGATTTTTATTAGTTCACAATGACTGAAACATTTTTTTTGTTTGATTTCATGTGGCATAAGGATTTCATTTGGCGCAACATTAAAACCGACGGGAACGTTACTGGAATGTAAATAAATGATTGCCGAAAGCATCCCGGAAGTATGCTACAACCGGAACAACCGAACAAACCATATTTTATTATAAGCACGTTTAAATCTATGATTACAATTCTGTATTTTTATTTTATTTTATTTATCTATCGTTTTTGCAGGTTATAAAGTTTTTCTCTTTAATTTAAAAATTTATAAAAATAAATGCTTTGTAAAATATTTCCACCGTTTTAAAAATGTAATAAATATTATTTTGTTAAAGTCTCTCTGAGATAATCTCGTAATACACAATGTGAAATTATCTGCTTTGTAAAGAAGTTTTGTTCTGCAGTACATTGTGGTGGAAATAAAGTTGTTTCTTCTACATGCCATTAAACATGAACTGAGATATCGAATAAATGACCATTCTCTGGAAGCTATTCGTCACTGTAAGACTTAATTGCGGCTGTTTCTGTGACAATTGATCGAACGTCTTCAACTGTTCTTGGGTTGTCCGTGTTACCACTTACATGGCCGACTATTAATCCACTATCTACATTTAAGGATGTTCCCGAGAAAATCACTTTCTTACGATCAACTTGAAGACATTTTAGGAATTGTAAATTTTTAATCAAACTCATGTGTTGCTTCTTGAATCAAAGACTTTTATTTTAGTAATTTACATACACATTATAATAATTACACTGTTTAACTTAAATCATTCTATCTTACCTGAAATCAAAGAAACGACATTTGAAGTTTGTTATTTAAATTGTCAATTCCTTTTTATCTCATTTTATAATAACTGAACATTATACACAGTGAGTTCTGTCGACTCTAAATATCAACTATCTTGGTCGTTTGCACACAAATCCAAATGAAAATGTATTTTGTTTACTAAAACAGCAACAAAAGACAAATATGTTTTAAGAACTGTCTCTTTTGTGTAAACAATGGTGTTTTTGTTTAGAAACCCAGTTTTTGTTTGTGTTTTGTTGTTTTGTCTCTCTGGTGGAAACGGACATAAGAATGTAATGCTGCCAGATCCGAAATCCAAGACTCTAGAATTATTTTTATATTTCTGCGCATGTGAGACTGGGCGAAAGATAACATAACATAATATAAACGTATAGAGGGATCTTTCTGTAGGTTGGGCACGACTACTACATAAGACGGTGCCAAACGATCCTACGAACACCTTCTAACGTTGGACCTTTCTTCGTGCCGATGCTAGAACTAAGTGTGTCCAACGTTCACGTCGGTCTTTTTCCCGCGTCAAAAGGGATTTTCCTACCCCCACCACACACTTGATCCACATGTCATGCACTGCTGCACGAATCGTTTAACATTGGAAGGATTTACACTTGAAAGTTTCTTTATTTACTTGGAAGTTTTTGTTAAACAGTGTCAGTGTCAATAACATCAACAAATTAATAAAATAAATAAATCATTCGGATCAAACATTCGTTCCACCGTGTAGTAGGAAACTTGCCATGTCAATACCAAAACAAAATGGTAATATATCTCAGCAAACAATTTGGACTCAGAATTTCGTAATAATAATTATTCAATCTATGAATATTTACCGTGAAAGCGTTTGCTTACATTTTAACCGTTCATTGTACAATTTATCCTATCTACGTGATTTTAACAGTGTACCACCCGACGCAACGTTGCGTTACCGCACCTAAACACACGACGGTTCAACCCATGGGATTGTATTTAGCTCGCACAAGTAAAAAACACACACATTCACACAAATAGACACAACATCATACTCATATATGTACAGTAAAATATATCGTGGTGCGATCTCTCCACCCCGGGGCCACCCCTTCACCTACAAGGGTGTGATACAGGAAATACAGGGTATTCAACAATATGACCAACGCAAAATAAAACAAATGGTACCTACTTGTTGATTTCAGTTTAGAAAAATATTATTATTTACCCGTATCGTATTGCCACAAGGTCAAGTAATACAACAAGGTGCTAGGATGGGATCTTAAGTTACTATTTTTTTAGTTTTAATCTTATAACCGAAGGGTTCGATACTGTGTTGGTATTTGTTACTTATTGTTATTATATAAAATGTATTATATCTTAAGTTTATTGTATCATGTTACATAATATACTTGATTATAAAGAATCCTCGTATCTAATTTCTTTAAGGTCTGCTACGTGGATTGTATTTATGTAAAGAAATTATATTTCTTTAGTTGATACAAAGCTCGTCTCTCGGTAAAACAGTGACCGTTCAGTGAAAATATATACTTATGAACGTAATAGATGTCACTGTAAGAATAACGGCTACCACAGTTGATATTAGTTAGACAGTTAGTTAGTTAAATTAGAAATTTTTTAAAGAAAATAAGGGAGGAAAGTGTAAAGAAGGGGGGGGGGGAGCCCGAAAGGATTGGAATGACGATCGAGGAGAAGAAAAGGAGGCGCAAGTGTGGAAGAGATGCTAAGGAGAAGGGATAAGGAGATACAACAACTGGAAAGAATGGGAATAATCGAGAAAAGCAATTACAATACAAGATATAGGATTTGGGAAAGAAATATACCTCAGTACAAAAACATAAGAAGGACATTGTAAGGAAAAAGTAGGGAGTGAGATGAATATTGGGCAGCTCTTAAAAGGGGTCAAGGAAGAGAACAGATGGATGGCAGAAATAATTAGAAGAAGGAAGGCTTTTTAAGGCAGAAGAATGTTATACCGAAAGTGAAGGGAAGAAGTGGATGGCGAAGATAGAGAAAAAAAAACTAGGAAAGAGAAGGAATGGCATAGTAGAAACAGGAGGGACAGTAGCAGAAGAAGTGAAGCAGTAGCAGTAGCAGTTTTGTTTTTATTTTTATAAGGAATTTTATATATATATTTTTTTTCGTTTGAAAAAAATGAGAATGTTTAGATTTAATAAGGATCAAAATTGAATTAAGCACAATGACATGTATATAAATGAGTTAAGGCACAAGAATGTAGTGCAAAATGGCAAAAACATTAAAAAATAAAATAATAATAATATATATATATATATATATTATTATTATTTTATTTATATATTATATATATATATATTTTATATATATATATATATATATATATATATATATATATATATATATATATATTCAGGAACATCGACAATTCGCCGCGTAACGTAGAGTCAAATGTAGCAGCGTCGATTTGAGCGTAGAGCAGCGAGCTAGTTATTTTCCAACGTGAGTGAGGGACGGTCATTTCCCGTAGCTCCTCTACGTCGCTCCGTGTCGCACTCCGCTCAGCTCCGCTCCGTTGTTCGCGAATCGCGTAGAGTCTACAGCAGCTCTACGTAAACCAGACGTTAAAGTGCCGTGCGCGATACATCTACGACTGCTACGCCGTAGCATCCTACTATTTGTTGCTCTAATTTCTTAGAATATACCGTTTTAGAATATTTATAAAAAAATTACTAAATAAAAAATATTCTAAAATATTGATTGTGTTCTAAACTACCAGTTGTTGATTTACGTATTTAATAAGTGTTATGTAATCTTAAGTAATTAATATCGGAAAAATTAATTGTGTTTTAATTGATTTTTAATAATTAAGCAAGTGTTTTTTTTTATTAGCGGGCTTAATATAAATTAATGTGAGACGTCTTATTCAATAAATATTCATTTCAATTTTTGTATAATTTTAAGTAAATTAAAATTGAAATATAATTTATTTCTAAAGTCTGCGTTTTCATAAATATCGAAATTTGAACATGTATTCTTAAAATAATTAAATCTTCATTTTAAAAATCATATCATTTTATTTTGAAAGAGTAAGTAATACATTATTATGACAAAACAAGAAAAATTCTTTAATGTATGCCACTTTCTAATATCGTTAAAAACAATTCACTATTTATTCTTCTTATGAAATTCTCTATGAAACTTCTTAAAAAGAACTTAATACATTTTTTTTTAATTTCATTGCTTTAGTTTATTTAACCTTTAATTTAACATTTGATAATTTTGATAATCAAAAATGTTAAAATTAATTTTCTTCGTTTAAAACAAATATTACTTCGCACTAAACACAGTTAGTTACTATTTAAGGGTTTTAGAAAATACTTAAAGTTACCTGTTACGTAAACAATTTTACCTAATTTACAACATTTTGTAACTTACTTTCTTTTAATATTTTTTTCCTATCACTATAATCATCAAAGTTATTAAGAAAAAGAAAACCCTTTTATGGATTACAAAATCTTAAGAGCTCCTTTACCTCTTTAAGGAGGTACAAGACCTTTACGTAAATGATAAAAATGTCGTGAAATTTAGTGGATCATGCTATTTAAAAAAATTAGTGACCTGGGGTTCATAGTTTTTTTTTAACAATTGATTTAAAACAGCCAATATTCTTATATATCATAATATTTAGCTCAAGTTCACCACATAATATAACTTTTAACTATGAAAAAATGGGGACACGGTTTTCAAAAATTACGTGTATATAAAAAAATCTTTTCTGAAACTATTTTTGAAACGATACCTATATATAAAAGCAATTAAAAAGAAACAGTGAATGTGGGTTATGAACCGACAACGTTGCAAATGCAGAAAAAAATTTAAATAAAAGCAGATTATACAACAAAAAAAGAATAAATCATACATTTCTTTTGACAACGTTGCCAAATTTATTATTACTCTTTTACAGATATTTAATTTGAATTTGAATTGAATTAATACAAATTTTGCTTTTTTTATAGTTAATATTTTAATTGTTAAACTATAATCATTTTAACAGGGCAGAAGTCATTTAATTAGTAATTGATAAATTGATTTTCAAAGGTACAGTCCCTATATTTGTTCCTCCCTTCATAAATTTCGTAATTAGCATTACTGATAAATAAACTTTTTGTATTGACGGTACATCCTGTACCTCCTTAAGTGGTTTAAAATAGCTAAAAAGTAGTAATAAAACATGAAAAAAATATATGTTTGCAATAACCTTAGCAAAAAGCATTAATTATTATTAAAAGGTCAACAATTCACTTAATTACACCTGCAATAAATTCCACAAGCTTAGAGCAAATGTAATGAGATCGTCGTCATCACACAGATAATTTCTTTTCTTTCTTTTGCTGTTGTTCTAATTGCAGATCTTAAGAGAATGTGTGTCGCGCTCCACAGCATCTAGTACTTTGCTTTTAATATCTTTTTATGACAAGTTAATTATTTTCATTTCATATTTAACAATCTTCCTATCTTAAATATAGTCTGGGACTTTAGACAAAATACTGCCTTGACTTAAATATGACATTGATTGTCACTCACAAAATTTGTATCATCTCAACTTCAGAAATATATATTTCACATATTTTTTGACTGCTATTTTAGTGTACATGACCAAAGTAGAAAGAAACATTAAGTACCGTACAAATACGTGCGACTTAAACATGCGACATCCAACATTTGTTGTACACTAGTGTGACATGCTACTTAATACGTCGGAAGCTTTCATATTTCGAACGAATTCCTTCAACCTGCTTTAGAAAAAAAAGTAATAAAAGTGGTTACCATACACCATACCATAAGGATCTATGTTCAGGTCTATTTCATTTGTCCATTTAAACACCATTTTCAATTATTTTTATTTATTTACTAAACACAACTAAATAAAAACGTCAATGCACAATGAACCTTAACCCTTTTGTTCGAGATCACATTCAAAACCTAATTTATTTATATGTTCAGACTTAGCTTTGAAACATTTTTGTTTCATAAAAATACTACCTAGAATTTTCAAAAATAGCATAAGTAATGGTTTTATTAGTGCCGCATGTTTATGTCGCATTAGTCTGTACGTTAAAAATACAACACATTTAGTACACCCATGTCAACTTATGAATGAAAATATATAAATGTTGTATGTTGGATGTTGCATGTTTATGTCGCACCAGTCTGTACGAAGCATTAGGTCAGAAGGTCGTTTGTGATAAGGTTACCATTACATTTAATAAAAATTGATAGAAATAAATATAGTATCTTAAATATCAATCTAAATTGCCTTAAATTGTTGTGCTGTAAAAGCTATTCAACGAATTAAAACCCCCTATTGTTTTGATTCACAAAACAATCGCACATTTTGAAAACACTAATGCATAATTGTAAGAAAATATTTGCATACCGAACAAATTAATTCCAATAGGCGTCGCACTAAGTCAATATTTAGTTAACTAATTCGGTAAATATAGCTTGTGAAATTTAATAGCTTATCAAAGCACCCCAAAGGATTATTTTATACTTTAGAAACTAATTATAAAATGCACGGTGAATAACGAGGGGAACAGGAAAAAGGGGGGAGTTTATAGTCAATTAACTATACACTCAAAAAGTTTTTTTGCATTTTAGTCGAAAAATGTATTCATTTAAATAGAAAAATACATGTATTAATATATAGTATCTTTGTTCAAATGAATGGCATTGCTATCAAAAGAAAAAGTTGGGCATTAAATTGTTTGTTTTTCGGGGGTGTTCAAATAGTAACGGGTAAAAGTAAAATAAAGTAAAGTAATTTCTAATTTAAAAAACCCGCGCTAAATATTTTGCACTTAGTTAAAAAAGGTTATAAATATTAGAGGATCTGTCGAACCGTTTGCTTACAACAGCTGGTTGAATTAGTCCAATTAATTTGTCAATCGAGTCAAAAGTGATACTCCGATGCGGTAATATTAGTTTTGGAAACATAAAACAATAACCAGGGGCCAGATCTAGTGAATACGTTAATTGTTCGATGATATTTATTGCATAATTATTCTTCAATTTGGTAAAAACTGCAAAATTTTCGTACTTGTTGGTTTCTTTCAAATATTTCGACGTTGATTGATTCTAGTGATGTAACGAATATTCACATTCGCGTTCGCATTTGCAATAGATTATGCGAATTCTTAGCGATTATATTTGGTAACGAAAAGTGAAAATAATTTATAAAATAACAATGCAACTGATTCCGTTTACAATATTTTTATTTTAGTTACTACTTGAATTTGCAATATAAAATAACAATTATATAATAACCAAAATAAACTTTCAACTGTTTAAACACACAATGGAGCTAAGTAAATTACCAAATTTTTAATTACACTAAACTACTTTAAATGATATCTTTACTGAGAACACAAATGATAGATTTTATATTATATTACTAAGTAAAGTATATAGTAATTTGTAGTAAAGTTGATGAAAAATTCACAAAACTGAAATAACTCCTAAGTATAACCAAACAAAATATTAATACATATAAACTTGTCAAATATCATTATCTGAAAACGTAGTATTCACTATTATAACGATACACACGTTGCTCGTCGGCGGGGTAAAGGTCTAGTTTTTATATTAAATAGTACTTCTTTTAATACTAAACTGTTTGAATATTTTTTCAACGTAATTCATTTTCATAACTCTTTGCTAATTTTCAATTTAATAATAATTAGACGTTAACTAAAATGTCTTCGAGCTCGATTCCAAGATTCCTAGCTATATTGATTATGTATATACATAATCATAAACTTATTAGACAGCGATGTAATTAACACACATATATCAGGCCACGACACAAAAATCGGTAAAACAATTAAAAAAATAATTAGGATAAAATGAAATGTGATTTTTGGTGCTTGCAAACAAGAGTACATTTGCTTTGATAGATTTTTAACAAGAACGAACATGAATTTTTAAAACACACACACTTTGAACCAACGCTCTATTCCTTGCCGTGAGGTTTTTTTATTTAAATAATAAATGACAATTTACTGTAGTCTATAGCGATATTAATCGGGACAACTTTCTACATTCTGCAGAGCACAGATTTATGACAGCAATACCCGGCGGCGTTTTGGGACATTATTTGCGAAATTAAACGCCCCCATAAACTTTTAATCCCAAAACTTTCTCGATTTGATGTAAAAATAAAAAATAAAAATGAAATGTTACATATTTTCATATTTCAAGGTTATTTCACATCAGCCTGGCTGTGGTGTTGATGTAGATGGTACTACAAACACTAGATGGCGTTCTTTTGTTAAACTAACCATGTTTACATTACACAAGATGGCTACCCTGTATCATATCCCTTCATATGTAAAATAATATACGATATATGTCAACTTGATACGTTGATGTATTAATAATGAGATGTTTAGCTTAGAATTCTATATGTTTAGCTGAAGATGTTTCATTCATTCTTTTCATTTATTCACATATCCCAATGGTTACGAAAATATGACGTCATCAAGCTTATAAAAAATACTGATACTGTTACTATAGTCACCTATCCTGGTTTATGAAGGGGTTAGTTACGTATTATGTAAAATCATCCACTGAACTTCCACAGAAAAATCATACTAATGCCCTCAGCACACGATGCGACTGGTTGCAAACCTTAGCCCCGAATGTGATTACAACTGTGTTGTTAGTAAAAGAACGAACGTGTTTACGAGTGAGATAAAACACACGGCACGAATGTAACTAAACTGATTTGAAACTGGTTTTGAGCATATATTTAGCGACTATATTTCTCGTTCGCAGGGCACTGTTGGTTTCATGATGACATCATCAACAGAGATGTTTACGAAAAGTATTTAAATACATACATACAATCAAATATAACACAATAGAATCCCCTGTTTTGCTATTGTTAAAAATTGTATAGAGTCACGATACACGGCTCGACATGGCTCGTGCTCGTTTTCGTTGAAAACTTCGTTTCTCGTTTAGTTTGCAATCAGTCGACTCGTGTGCCTTTCCTCGTGTTCTATCTCACTCATGTTCACGTTCACACACGTTCGATCTCTTACTAACAGTAATAACAGTAATATTCTATATTCAGCGCAATTCATTTTCAGGTCTAGTTACTTCACACTTTCTTTATTTACTGTTATTAATTTTACTAAATGAACTATATATTTTACCTCTACACAATTACAATTTAATTTTCTGTGCCTTCAATTCTTTTGTTTAATTAGTGAAGAAGAAATATTCGGATAATGACTTGCTTCAACAAGACACTTTCTCATCCAAAAACAACCCCATAGCTTAAGATGTAACGTGTTTAAAAACAATAATAATATTTCACTAATTAATTAGCAATGTATTTTAATTAGGCACCAAAATTTATAATTACTTTTTCTTTTACAACATGAGCACCGTCTCAATCATTTTTTTATTACAAACATTATCAAAAAAAAAATGGGTAAAGTAATCCCAGGATTTCTAATATTCATTTCAGTCAGGAAATTTTAAATAAACCCAGAAAAAACTTAGCACCCTGTATTTTTTTAGATATCACGCAAAAACCAATTTACCTTCTTTCGATTGATTACCAAAAACCCAGATAATAAGATACTTTTATAAAAATAACCCAGATCTCGATGGAAAAAGTCAGAAGTAATCCTACTAAATGTGATATATTATCGGAGTTATTTCAATATTGAAATAACACACCAACGGGGCGAGGAGAAATTGGGGTAGAAATTCTACTAATTGCAACAGATGTGAGTCGTCGATCATGAATACGAATAAGGGGGTTGGTTTGTTCTCTGAATAGCAATTATACCCCGTAACACTTATGTAGGTGTAAATTGTAGACCATAGATTACATAGATCCTTGTGTAGGGGCACGGGAGGGGGATACGGATGAAGTAGAAACGATACACTTCATAATTAACAAATGGAGTGTTTAATTACCCTTAAAGTATTCTGTTGATCGTGTAATATCTACCGCAATAACTTTAAATAACAGGTGGCATTATTATTTATTGCGGAGCATTCCAATTCTGTATCAACTGCTGGCTTGTTGAATCTCATTACGTCACAAGAAATTAACTGATTCTGTGAAATATACTCGTTGGTAAAGAAAAGCATTTTAACACAGTTTATATTATTTTAACTTATATTGTTAATAATATTCCATTATTGTTTTTTTATTATTGTATTTTGTTCTATGCCAACGCTACTCATTTTGTCTTAGGCCTGTCTCAGTATGGGACCGTATTTAAGCGACGGCGTATTCGGACGTAAATCGGCGGGTTGGATGAGCTACAAAGCAAACCGCCTATGTGTGTCACAGATGTCTGTAGTCAGTCGTCAGATAACTAACTTGTGTACTGTAGGGGGTGTATTGGAGTTCTTTAGCACTAATATAATTTATTATGAGAGCAAACTTTAACTTTAATTTTTATCGATACACTACTGGTATTAAAAGGACTTTAGCATTTATTATATATCTGAGTTCTGGTTGTCGTGAATTTAAATTTAGTTCTATCGTATTGGTATCGGTATCGGTGTCCATGATTCACTGAAATACAAACATAAACTGCATGCAGAACATACTCGTCACAAGCGATGTCGCCGATAGATCTCATTTAAACCGTATTGCAGCGTAACAACAAGCGATCTTAGGTATCCCCTCCAGTCTGAGGCGGCTGTTTGCATTTACAAAGGTTCGGGTAGAATATCGTTGTAGTAGAGGTAACGCTTGGATAAAATTCGCCTTTATACGGTTCTAATGTGCGAGGTAGTGCCGCCCGTATTCGGACTGCTTTGTAGCTTGCAGTCTGAGAGGTCCAGAGAGATCTCATTACATTTACAGGGTTCGGATAGGTAAAGCGTAGTAGCCCGAATACGTCCGGCAGAAATTCGCTTAAATACGGTGCCATACTGAGACAGGCCTTATTGATGCCAGTAGCACAATTAAGCATTCAATTGCCATGATCTGCGAAACCAGTCTGCAACTTGCATTGAACGCATCAACACAGTCTGTAATTTTCATTCGACGAGCTAGTATCAAAAACAATAATTAAGCTGCTTCTGAACCACCATCATCAGAGTAGTCACTTCCTATCCAAAGTATTACTGAGTGCAGCATTGGCATAATGCAGATTAAGGAATATTAATTAAACAGTGAAGCAATTAATTAAAAAGCAGTGTATTGTTCGTATCCGTCGAGAACTACGTTCCAATCAATACCACATCTGCGTAATTGATCTCTGGATCCTCATCCGCTGGTTTAAGGACCTTCAACAATCTTTCATAATTTTCCACTCGTATCTGTGCAAATGTATCACTCCATATCTCGTTTAAATGCAATGAGACTGCTTTAGAAGCAGCTACAAAACATGACAAAGTACAAAATTTGACAGAAAATTTAAATTTCTGTTTTACCACTTCATTTTTGACTTAAGTTTTCAATAGTAAGTTAACTATTTTATTTTTCTTTGTTTATATATTTATATACTATATTTATAATATCAATTCAACGTTTGAGTATGTATTGTTAAGATAGGCGTCGACTAGTATAAACATAAAAGAAGATAGAAAATGGGGGGGGGGGGGAAACACACGCCGGTGCATGTATTTTGAGATAACACCTGGTAACACTAATCAGTTCAGAAGGTCTAGAGACTTTTTAAAGCAATATAATTGAAATTTGAACAAAGCTTTCTCTTCTGCTTCCCTTCCAATGCATTGACTGCTTCATGCAGTTTTTAGTATGCATAGTTAGTAGTGTAACAACACAGGTCCTGGAGTAATTTTAAACTGGAGCTGTAAAATTATTCGCTGTATTTTCATTCATTAGATGTAGTCTTATATTTATACTTACGGTCCAACGAGAAATGAGCTCCTTAATCGTTGGAGAACCTGATCGATGCTCATTATGGGTAACGTGCACCGATTAGGGCATTTACAATTTATTTATATTAAGTTAATATTATATATTATTAGTGTATAAGTTCAGCAGTGGTGTTGCTCTTTTACACTCTATTGAATAAAGTAACAAGGATGGCAATTTTTAGAGGGAAAGAAAATAGGTAATTTTCACAAAGTTTTTTATAAATTTAGATCCCTTTAATGATTAAACTTAAACGAATATAATTGCTAGTATCTCATACAATATTGCAACTAAACTTCCTGATAGCCAAATTTATAACTATCATCTCATAGAAATTAGTACATGGTTCACAAGCGCTTAGTATCACGCTGCTCGCATCAAACGCATTGTATTTATAGTATCAAACATGGGAATAAATGGAAACTTAAAGATAGGCAAACGCACGACCGTTTATAACTCAGTGGTGCGTTGTCCTATGAGCAAAGTGGGTAATTTTCCAACGTTTTTACCAACAGAAAGAACGCAAACCGATATTTAACAAATATGGTGTGAATGTATTAGAATTTAATAAATATACTGCGTGAAACATATAACAGTGAATATAGTTTGGAATCTATGACATTGATATAGGGACCCCATTTCTAAGAGCGAGCATCTACTATTACAATATAAAATTTTATCTTCAACATCGCTCTTAAAATCGAATGTTGTTCTGGTTAACTCCACGCAAGCGTAAACTGAAAAGTAGAATATTTTCTGTAAATCCAACATCGAATCAAATATTAAAATATATTTCTTAGAACCCCGTTCAAATCCGCTCTGAATATATCATGTAAAACCTAAGATCAAGTCGGGCCATAGCCGTTGCTCTAGCCGCAGCCTCGGCGTTATGATCCATGAAGCCTCACAGTTTTTATGTTGATAACGTTTCTACATCCTCCTACTCCACTAAAATCCATGTCTTCTTGTTCTCCATGCGCCCTCTGATGTTTGGACAAGGACACTGAAGCATGTGATGAGATCCTTATTCATATTTATAGAAAATGATTGTTATTTTTAAATTGTTCAGTTTGCTTTTTGATATAGATTTCTAACAAAACTAGAGCAACCAATAATTTAAACTCTTTTAATTTGTTTCTCCGAAAAACATACTCTAAAATTTGAGTTGGGTATGCATTTATATGAAAAATTGTATCTCATAAATGCAGCCAAACGAAAGACAGATAAACTTGACATTTTAGAAATTTTTAATCAAACTTATGTGTTGCTCTGAAATCAAAAACTTTTATTTTAGTAATTTACATAGACATAGTAATAATTACACTGTTTAACTTAAATCATACTATTTTACCTGAAACCAAAGGAACGACATTTAAAGTTTATTATTTAAATTGTCAATTCCTTTTTATCTAATTTTGTTTTAACCTAACATTATGCACAGTGAGTTTTGTCAGCCCCAAATATCAACTACGTTGACCGTTGGCACACACTACAATGAAAGTAGCTATAACTAATATATACCGTTAGCTCACCTGACCAGAATGAAGTTCTAATATCTCTGGTCAGTGTTACCAACTAAAGAAATATAATTTCTTTACATATATATACTACACTTTCAGACATAATATTGACAACATTTTAACTGCGTACGTGGCAAGCCTCTAATGAACCACACTATGGAAGCCATGTAAATTATTAATTACAAAATAATGCCTAATTTCATGTTGGTTACATGAAGCAATTAGTACATTGAAATTGTAACTTTTAAGCCCTAAAGTTCCCAAATGTTGTCCTTGCCCGAAGCCATATTGATAATTACAAAACTGTCATATTTCGTTAATTATAAAGTTAATATAATGGTTCATTAATAACGTGAAATTTAATTAGTTTATATAACACTCGAAATATCAATTATATTATCATTTATAGCAGAGGTTGACAACCTAAAAGAAGTTTAGATTCAGTTGTGATATCCACTTTTTCCACATTCCCATATGGAGTCAGTCCAAAAGGAAATCAAAACAAAACATGCTTGTTGTTGTTTTTTAGTCTGCCTGATTTGAACCTCAGAGCATATATATATGGAGCGTGACTAACTTATGTTTCTTATAGATTAAAAGTGTGTCCAAAATGTGTGACAGAGAGAAAGGTATATGTTCCTATTTGTTCTCTATGCGCATGCGTCAAAAGTGGCAGCTGTCTAGATATAATAAATATTAATATTCTATTAAGATATAATAAATAAAATATATGTAAAGAAATTATATTTCTTTAGTTGGTACAAAGCTCCTCTGTCGGTAAAACAGTGACCGTTCAGTGAAAACATATACTCATGAACGCCGTAGAATGCGCTGTAGAGATAACAATGAACACATTTGATATTTGGAGTGGACAGAACTCACAGTTTTAGTTATATTTATATATAATTTATTTATATTTATACATATCTACATTATTCTACATCAATAGAATGTCATATTTAACAACTTTCACGTATTATATCTAGACAGCTCTGACTTGACAACTGTCACTTTTGACACATGCAAATAGAGAACAAATAGAAACATATACCTTTCTCTCTCGCACACATTTTTGACACATTTTCAGATCCAGTATTCTCTCTATATATATGCTCTAAGCTTGAATGTGAACAGTCTGTTTTCGAAAAACAGAACTGTTTTAAAATAAAACAAAACATATTTTTGTTTTGTTTTTTGACAACAAAACTGTTTTCAAAACTGTCTCTTTGGTGTATAACCGGCATTATGCTTAAGCCTAAGCTTGCAAATTTACCAATTACTTGATAAATATTGAGCAAAATATGAATATAGACCTCAAGCACTTTGAATTACCACAAATATAAATGGTTCAACCCCTCAGAATCTGATTTATTCCTCAACGAAATTGAAATATGTAGTAATACAAAACTCCTCCCTCGCTGAATTCTTCCACCCTTCAATATTATAAACCCTTCACAGTAAATTATAATATTTTATCATTTCCAAGAACCACATTTTAAAAACTTATTTTATTTGATGCAGTGAGAATTAATAAAGTTTTATAAAATGTTGAAGCGAATTAAATGAAATATTTATTTAAATGCAAAACTAGAATTGTTAGCAGTGTAATTGTGAAAAGAAAAAGTTTGAGTGAATGAAGACGACATCCAGGGCGGCCCAATGTTTGGGATTTATTGATTAGCTGGGACTTTCTGGGGGTGTTTAAATATATGGACGGTTTATTTTGAAAATGAGGCAAGTCCATCTCTATCGCAGATAATCCAGCACCTGGGTTAAAATTATTTTTACATGACAGACTTTTTAACTAATACAAGTACAAATACTGTAATACAAGTGGCGCTACTTGCGTCGAATATTCGCGTTCTTTCGTCGACAATTTTCTCAGTTTTGTTTTTGTAATTAAAATAAAAAGTATTAAATACGAACATCAGAAAAGACATTTACAATGGGCTTGTCTCCTATGTCTTAATTTCTATAAAACTGTACTATATATTGATAAAGTGGGTTACTAGAACCTCAAATGTTCAATTATTTTTTAATAACTCCTTATATGTTAGGAGATATTAACAATTAAAAAAGTCATTTTGTCTCTTTAATTATTAAAGGGATTCAACGTTATAGAACATGCCAAGACATGTGACATCACGCCCGCTAAGTTGCTATCTCGTTTATACAACAGAGTGCTCTCTTACTCTTATCCATAGAAAAAATAACTGACCTACCCTTAATAGTATAGACATGTTACGTCATAGATATGGCCGACATCTGTAGTGCTAAAACTACAATTAGAATTTTTAATTGCTATATCTCCGTCAATATTTAGATATTTAATAAAATAGACACGCCAATATAAATTTATTAACATCAATTTCAATCAACAATTGAAAAATCGACCACTAAAAAATAAGTACATGAGCCCATTATCTCATTTGTACAAAATTTAACCAATAGTTAATAAATAAAAATAAAAACTTGTTTCCTTTTTTAACAGCCCATGTGTGTATATAATATTTGAGGAAATAGCTTAAAAAGGGTTTTTTAGTGGTCATAGTAGCATAGCCTGATAATGTAGCGTATAACTGTTATCTACTGACTTTTCGTTGAAACACAAATGCTTAGAGATCTCAATAACAAAGTACAGACTTACACCACTTTGAAAATGAACTGCTCATATTTCAATTGTCGATTTTGACACAAGACGACGTCAATGTTAGTAAATTTTCATGGAATGGTTCAGTCATTGAAACTTTATATATGATTTTTTCCCTAATGTGAAAACTTCCGATTTTTCTTTATTTCCGTTTTATTTTTATGTATTTCGAGTCTGGAGCCTTGTTTCTCTTATTCAGACGGTACTAGTGTACAAGGTGTCACAAAAGAGTGTTTCTTTTTAAGGGTAAAAAAGCTCTTATTGATTATTAAAATACAAACATAGATATTGGGATTATTTTTAATTAATGTTATTAATATTAATGAGAACTTTTATCCCTGCCTGCGTCTCCGACAAATGAGTGCATCATCCGATAACGAAATATTAATGAATGCTAAGTTACAAGGTCATCGTTGGATTTTCATTTTTTTTAATGATGACTTAGCATTCGCGAACGAAAAGTTCGTCCCAATCAAACCAAAAGTTTCTTTTGGGACACCCTATCTTACTCATATAGGTTTTAATTCGTTTATATTCCATACAGCATAAAACTTTAATAATTAGTTGTAAGTAAATATAGTTTAAATTGCGAGAGTTCGGCGGTAACTCATTCTTAAAACAAGTTGTGGGGTATAAACAGCCGATATAACTATAAAGCACTGACTCAATAAGATAAAATTCATTATCGTATTATAGATTTATACAGCTCTTATAACCTCTTTTAAGTATAAGTCGCCGCCGAACTATCGTGATTTAGACTACATACGAGGTCTGTTCAAAAAATAAGGTGAAGGTCAAATTTCGCGGGCTACGTACATTCGATTATTCAGTTTTAGCTATATAGCACATTTAGTTTGTTTGTGAGAGGCATAAAAGTTAGAAGTGCTTTGCGTGTTCGGCGATTTTCTGCTGTCGAAAAACATGGATCAAAAAGTTTGCATTAAATTTTGTGTGAAAAATGGAATTAAGTGCTCCAAAACACTTGAAATGTTGAAAGTGGCATACGGTGAGTCTATACTTAAAGCCAAAAAAATGTTTACAAAAACGGTTTTCGGAAATTTTGGGCATGAAACGTGTGGCAGCGAAGTTTGTTCCAAAATTGCTCACTCGTCATTGCTTGTTAATTTTTTGGCCAAAAACAACACCGTAATCATGCCTCAGCTACCGTATTCACCAGATTTGGCCCTCTGCGACTTTTTCCTGTTCCCAAGATTGAAGAGACCCATGAAAGGACGGCGTTTTAAGACGATTGAGGAGATACAAACCGAATCGCTGAGAGAGCTCAAGAGCATACCAAAAAGTGCATATCAGAACTGCTTCAAGGATTGAAAAAAACGCTGGCACAAGTGTATTATATCTGAGGGGGACTACTTTGAAGGGGACAAAATAGAAATTGATGAATAAATAAATATTTTTTGATAAAAATGAAAATTCACCTTATTTTTTGAACAGACCTCGTATTATGTATACGTAGTATTATGTATTTATATAAATAAAAAAAATGTTACTCTTATTTTAAATTTATTTTATCTATAATTCATTGATGTGAATTTTTCATTGAAATATTGCAAGTGTATTTAACAGTGGATGTTAGTTTAATACACACATCTATCAAAATTGAGTTTTATTTCGAACTATCATAAATCTAAGCAAAGAAATATATTGGTTCCATAACTCATGGAGTTTTTGACATCCGTTATAATTCATACGCCATTAAAACGACACGTTGTACTGAGGTAGAAACAAACAAAAAGTTCGAGATAAAGTTATTTTAATGTAAATTTAGAAACGTTATCAAAAAATTTGTTCACAAACCCTTTGTAGTAAGAAACAAAATAAATTTCCAAAATGTATTCATGAACGCTGCTAGAAAACTTATTATGTAAATTTTTATTTAAGACAGTTCTTATGTTGAATTAATCTTTAACAAACAAAAAGACTTTTATGGATAGGACAAGTCCAAGCTAGTTTTCAATATATTCAGTTTTATATAGGTCCATAAACTCGTTGCTTTATACGAGTATTCCAGTTAACTGAATATGGATGGTCCATATCCCAGCGCTGTGATATGGTGTGGACCAGAATCCGCGCATGAGTCACAAAGAGGAACCAAAGACAACGGCTCTGCAACAATGTGCTGGTGACGACGCTGCTTCCAGTTCGACGCTGGCGTCCTGGCAGTAAAGCCAACCTAACCATACAATACCTAATCCGGGTGTTTATTTTTATTTGAAATCAAACGGTTAAAAGTGGTACTGTGCATTCGTGCTTTTACAGTTCAATGTTTTGTTTAAACTAATGTTTTTATGATGTAGTTTAAATTTGTTGTTTACTGCATTTTTTATAGTGATACTAGTCTTTGGTTTTATGTTTTGTATTAATTACATTACGTTTTGTTATGTTATGAAACGTAAAATCAACTTGTGAACTATATTTTAATTTCTATAAAACTGTTGGCTATTAGGATCTCATATGTCCAATTATTTTTTAATAAGTTGCAGTATTATAGGAGGTATTAGGAATTAAAATAGTCGATGACGCAGTGGTCGAAAGCATTGATGCTGCTGTGTCTTTAGGTTCAATCCCGGCCCCGGGCCAGAGCTATAATTTATGAGTTTGGTTGTTATTAAGTTCAATTGAAATATGAGGCTAAGATACTACAAAAACTGCAAATATAGAAGGATCTTCAATGATTTAACTCAGCATCGGAAATAGGTCGGCGTTAAATAAATGAAATGAAAATAGTGTCTTTAATCATTAAATGAATCAAAAGTTATAACAAATAGTGAATTGACATCTCTTTTATATAAGAAGGTTTTATAGAGATGCATAAAACAGTCAGTTGTACTTTAGTAGCTGGCTCTTGCCACACATAAAGTTTTGATATTATGAATTTGTGAACAAAGAAAAATAAAATCTATTACTTAATAGTCTTAATAGTTAGTTGATCCGTAACATCAAAGAACGGCTAGAAATCAAGAGGATTTTTTTTTATTTTAAATAGCTTTTACCTATGTAAAAAAATGAAAATTTAAAAAGACTGCCTCAAAAATAAGTTGAAAAGCCTATTACATATAATGGACCATAGTGATAGAAGTACTCGCAAAACACAAAACTGGATATTACTTTCTAGATAGAAAATGTATCTTAGTTTCACAATTGCTAGCTTGTCGTAAACTAATTCCAAGGTTCTTTTTCTGCTTTTTATAGAAAAATTGTCGTATATAAAGCTAATTTAAATGTTACATATCCTGCCTGGGCTTACATTCATGTAATGGCCCAAATCGCGATAGTTCAGCGGCGACTTATACTTAAAAGAGGTTATAACAGCGGTAAAATTTTATAATACGATAATGAATTTTATCTTATTCGTTTCTATATACATTATAGAAAAATAAGTGAGTCATTGCTTTTTAGTTCTATCGGTAGTTTATACCCCACAACTTGTTTTAAGTATGAGTCGCCGCCGAACTCTCGTAATTTGAACTATATTTTACTTATGCCAAACCTTGTAGGTAATATTTAATATAAAAGCGTCTTATTTTATAGAAATTATAAAAGCCTTTAATCTCTAAAAGGGATTACTTAAGATTTTATAGTCCCTAAAACGTTTTATGAGTATGCTGATCCATCAAAGGGTAAATTTATTTTTCAAAAAGCAATTAAAAGTAAAATTGTTTACGTAACAGATAACTTTTGTTACGTTTAGCAGGTGTTTATATATAATACTAGCTGTCCCGGCCACGCGTTGCTGTGACTAACGTTTTTGTCATATTACATTACATAGCGCCATCTATTGAATATTTACTCAATCTAGTCAACAGAATATTTACTCAATCTAGTCAACAGATGTCGCCATCATCGTCGCCAGATGTCATCGATAATTAATAGACAAATAATTTGCAATAAGATAATATTGCAATCATAAATTGAGATGTAAGCTATCCTATCTTTCAAGTTGGATCAAACTGCACACGGTGTACAAATTTGATTAAAATCGGTTAAGTAGTTTAGGAGTCCATCGCGGACACACAACGCGACACGTAATTTATATATATTAAGATTAAATTTGTTTAGATAAAGTTTTAATTTAAGAATACAGTACAACAATTATTGAACAATACAACCTAAAAATAATATAGTATTTTATGAAACATGTACAATTTTCAACAAATTATAAAAGTTAACAAAATGTGACAAAATATAAAAAGCTATGGATAAAAATTAATAAAAAATTCAGTGTTCATACATTTTAAAAAAACAAATTAAAAAGTTCAAAATAAAAAATACAAGTCTAAAATAATGTTTCACACAACAAAGAAAAAATATCAAAAATAAATTTTATATTTAAACCAATAAAATATATTTTTTATAAAATTTATATACGATATATTTCCAATATCGGTCGATGGTATAAACCGACTGTCATTCTGGTCTTCTGGTCGCTTGGTCGTCATCCCCTTGGCTTAGCGCTGGCACATATTGCGAGGGTCGTTCATTCTTCGACCTGAACAAGCGACGTTTCTTCGGCCATGAATAATGTGGGCTGCTATGACGAGGTCGATAGAAATACTTGTTGCTTTTTTCGAGTACTATTCAGCCAGGTAAATATTATTTTCATCGTGGTTTTACTACTTGTGTAACACAATACCTCTTTATCTGTATTATCTTGTGTATGTGTGTGTGTATGTGAGAGAGACAGAATGTATTTGTGTAGACATTGTGCTCTTGTCAAATATAAAGGTATCGGAAAATGTAACGGCTTTGTAGCCAACTTCACCACATAATAATGGCGAACGGATAATATGACAGTTACTAACATTTTACGATTATTAAGCTATCTATAAGCTTAGTATAATATAAGCTCTTAGTACAACAAAAATTATAATAGATTGAAAATAATATTGTATTATTACTTTTTTTCATGTGTTTGCCATTTTGCGCTACATTCCTCTACATTAAATCTCTAAATTACATATCATTGTGACTAATTACATTTCAGTTGTGTTCCTTATTGTATCTACTCATTCTCACACCTTCCAAAAAAAAAAACTCTTCCTCCTGTTTCTACTCTGCTATTCTGTTCTCGCTCCATCTCACTATCTCCGGCATCCACCTCTTCCCTTCACTAACTGCACTCTTTTCTCACGTGAACAATTAATGTGCTTCTATCTCCCTCCAGCACACCTTGCACATCCTTTCCTCTCTATTTTTTCAGTGTCTGCTGCCTGTCTCTTCGTTTCCAACAATAAAATAATCATATTGTGGAATATACCACCGTTGGTTATTCTCTATAAACTTCGGAGTTAATTTATAGCACCCTCATAAGGAATACACGACTATCTGAAGATAGATCACTAGTGACAATCGTAGGCAAAAGCATAGTCGATATTAAGTACAAACGTTACGTACACTCCATATAGGACAATATTTTATTTTTTTCGGAGTTTGACCTCAATAATTTAATCTATTACATAAATGTGAATTTAAGGAAATATTGACTACATAATATATTAGCCTTTAATTGTCAGGATGTTAAAAAAACACACATTTATTTAGTAAAATAATAACGATGACATTACAAGAAAAGCGAGGAAAGGATGTGCAGGGTGTGCGGAATGAAGATAGAAAAATTTAGAATGCGTTTAGTCCGTAGTAGCTGCCAATTTTGGTAAGCACATTGTTTCACGTAATCGTTAAGTGTGCCACACATTATATTTGTTTGATCTGTAACTCGATATATGGTCATGATATCACAATTGTTTACGCCCTCTTTTCTTAACTGGCTCGAGTGTTATAATATCGCTCCCTTTGTTGCATGATTGATATATTTTTATCTTTCCACATACTTTATACAATCACACTGTTAGAAATATGACAACGTAACCACTGTAGTACAGTGTACACTAATCAGACAGCTAAAGAAGCCAGATTCAGTCTCTTTTCATCTCTTTTATACAACAGGGTGTAAAAATAACCAGAGTAAAAAATAAATATACGTAGCTGTATTACAATTTGAGAAATCAAGATTTCATTAACAAAAGTCAGTTAAAAGGAAGAGATTATTATATGTTTCATTCAAATTCAAGTGAGAAAAGATGGTTTAGAAATGAGTCCCGCAAAATTATATCAACTATAATCAGAATCAAAATTAATCATTGTAAAACTCCAGCCCACCTGTACAAAATTAATATTAAATCCGACGATAGATGTCAATGTGGTGAAGAAGGAACTTTGGATCATATTATATTTGAATGAATAAATTATAGTTTAGAAAGATCAAAATTCAATAGTGAAATATTAGATGTGAATAAAACTTTTCCTGTTAATACTAAATTTTTGTTAAATGATTCAAAATTAATTAGTGAATTATTTAAATATTTAGAAGATTGTAAAATAGAATTTTAAAATGTTAAATATGTATAAAAAATGTCAGATGGTGGCTATGACGAGTACAAGTCAAGGAAAATAAATAAATGAATAAAAATCAGTATCTAATATTTGAAAAGATGATATTTTCAACGCCAGATTTTTCAGATTTCAAACCAGTCTTTGCTTGATACAGGTCTGCCAACTTGTAAAGACAATAATGTATTAACTGATAAACGATGTGCCACCATGTGTTTAACCCAACAAACTTTCAGACACAGGTGTTGAAATATCCCATGACAGATCAAACTGTGAAACCAGCAACACATCGGGGGCTCGGAGCCGAGATTCACTAGGACCAGGGTGGCTGAAACTTGGAACAATCCATCAACCCATGTTCTTGGTTTCTCATTTAATCAGTGTTTGTTTACACCAGCGTGCATTGGCGTCCGAAAAAAATTCCAAAGAGATATTCGGGAAAACTTTTGTAACATCTCACATCGTAGTTCTATTTCGCCGATATTTTATGTTGCCTGTTGCACACAGAGAGACAGTTCAATAAAACATGAACAAAAACACCAATGTTTACACCAAAGAGACAGTTCTTAAAATATTTTTGTCTTTTGTTGATATTTTAGTAAACAATACACATTCCCATCTGGAGTCTGTTAGATCAAAGGAAAACACGTTTGTTGTTTTTTTTTAGTCTGCTTGGTTTGAACCTTAAAGCATATATATGGAGTGTGAATAGCTTATGTTTCCTATAGATTAAAAGTGTGTCCAAAATGTGTGCCTTATACCTTTACCTTATACCAAAATATACCTTTCTCTCTCGCACACATTTTGGACACACTTTCAGGTTCAGCATTCACTCTCCATATATATATGCTCTAAGGTTTGAAACCGCAGTTTTGCTTTTTGTGAACATTTGCGCTTGTCAGTTGTTGTTTATCATGTTTATAAAACACACAGAAACACTAAAAACAAAACCAATCTGTTCAATGTGAACAGTCTGTTTTCGATAAACAGAACTGTTTTAAAATAAATATGTTTTTGTTTTGTTTTCTGATAACAAGACTGTTTTCAAAACTGTCTCTCTGGTGTGAAACCGGCTTAGAAAGAAATCAAGAGCTCTTTTTGTTCTCTCAAGGACGCCCATGGCTCGGCCGCGGCCTGTAGTCTTCCATTCAGCGACAGATACATTACTGACAGATTTTGTAGAAGTTCCAATAAATCACGCTAACTTGATTCTAGAGGATTGTTTTGTCTTTTCTTTTTAGTTAAATCTAAATATATTAAGGATATAGAATTTGACAGGTTGTTTTTTTATGTTATTTTTTATTGATAATATACTACTAGAATGCTGTTGTTACTAGGAAGGAAACGAATTAATGAATATGCATTATTAATGCAGTTGAAATTGCTTAAGACTTCAAACAAAAAGAATAAGTCGCGGAATTAATGGAGAATTAAAAAGGGACAAGAATAGAAGTAGGAAGGAGAGCAGTCAAGTTCGAGGACAAAATGAGTAACGCTGAAGGAGAAATCTTAAGAAAAATTAGGGAGGAGTAGAATGGAGAGTGAGATTAAGTTTTCATGCGAGAAAAAGGTAACAAGCGAAAAGAATATTGGTCAGTTATTAAAGGGAGGCAGTGAAAGGAAGAGGTGGATGGCGGAGATATAGAGAAGCAGCGAGGAAAGAGAAGGAATGGCAGAGTAGAAACAAAAGGGAGAATAGCAGGATGAGCGAAGCAGTAGCAGAAGCAGTTTTGTTTTTATTTTTATAAGAATAATTTTTTCTTTTGGAAGGAGTGAGAATGTTTAGATATAATAAGGATCAAAGTTAAATTAGGTCATCCGCACACGACGCGACTGGTTGCAAATCTTAGCCCGAATCTGCCCGAAGCGAATGTGATTACAACTATGTTGTTAGTAAGAGGTCGAACGTGTATGCGAGTGAGATAAAACACGAGGAAAGGCATACGAGTCGACTGATTGCAAACTAAACGAGAAACGAAGTTTTCAACGAAAACGAGCACGAGCCATGTCGAGCCGTGTATCGTGACTCTATAGAATTTTTAAAAATAGCAAAACAGGGGTTCTAACACCATTCTATTGGGTTATATTTGATTGTATGTATGTATTTAAATACTTTTCAATAGTATTCGCAAACATCACTGTTGATGAAACCAACAGTGCCCTGCGACCGAGAAATCTAGTCGTTGAATGTATGCTCAAAACCAGTTTCAAATCAGTTTAGTTACGTTCGTGCCGTGTGTTTTATCTCACTCGTAAACACGTTCGTTCTTTTACTAACAACACAGTTGTAATCACATTCGGTTCGGGCAGATTCGGGGCTTAGGTTTGCAATCAGTCGCCCCTTCTGCGGACGCCCTTAAGCAGATAGAGTGATATGTTATGTTATGATATGTTACAGCACAAGAATAGAGTGCCAAATGGCAAAAACATTAAAAAAAATAAAATAAAATAAGTCACAGATATTTTTTTGATCAAAAGATTTGTCTAGAATTTCCAATAAATTAAATTCGTATTACATTCTGCTACATAATTCTTATTCAACTTTCGAATCGCTTGATTCGCTTCATTCACATAAACACACATTCTAAAAAGCAATTCTTTCATGTTTTTTCCAAGGGGTACTAAAATCATACACACTCCTATCTTCCTTATCACAATGCCGTTTAAATATATTCGTAGATACTTCAGATCAATAAAATATCTCATTCTATTTAAATTATACCTGTAAAACTTCAATACACATTTAAGGAGGTTCTTTTTGTTACATTTTATCATAAAATAGATATCAAAGTTGTTTGAATAGCGTGGAAATCTGTCGTAGGCTGAAGGAAATGAAATATTGTTACTGAAACGCGTTGATGAGGGTGGGGGGACGGTGAGGGAGGCGACAATCTAGCACAGTGATAAATATGGAGCAGATTCGTATCGTGTTGCTCTGATTTAAACCAGTTACACTGTTAACAACGTGTGGTGGAACACGTGGCGAGATGTGAAAAACATCGCAGCATTCCTTTGTTCGTCGTTATTCAATTCAGTTTGCAACCCTGGGAAGACTGTCAGCCATTTATTATTATCATTTTGCTTTTTATTATCGTTGATATAATTTCTATTTGACTCCAACACAAGTTTGTTGTTATGTTCTTTTTTTCACTCTGGATGTCTTCTTCATCTGACGTGTCCAGGCACGTGTCCGCCCGAGGCCCGCTCTTGTAAGGGCCTCGCATTCTGACGCAATAACCCTATAAAAATTATAGACATTGTAAACAACAACTGATAAGCACAAATGTTCACAAAAACCAAAACTGCGTGTTCAAACCAATCAGACTAAAAAACAACAACAAACGTGTTTTCCTTTGATTTTACCGATTCCAGATGGGAATGTGTTTTGTTTACTAAAACGTCAACAGAACACAAAAATGTATAAGAACTCTTTCTTTGGTGTGCAACGTTTATATTCTCTAAGTTTGGCTGTTATGAAGTAATATTGATAATGTATAAATAAATGAAAAAAATTCATAATAGCAAATTTAACGAAAGATATAAGATGATTTGGAAGAGAGAATACATACCGGAATACATTCGAGAAAAAGAGACAAGGAACATAGGAAGATGGTGTGCTAGAGAGAGATAGTAACGTTGGAACACATTAAGTATTCATGTGAGAAAAGAGTAAAAAAGAAAAGTAGATTGTGTAGTTATTAAAGAAAGGAAAGCAGGTAAAAACAAGAGGAAGAGTAGGAAGAAGAGAGAAGGAGCAGAGATATAAATTTATCTGTTTTGTTTGTATTTGTATTTTTTCTTTTGGAAGGAGTGAGAATGGGTAGATGGTATGTAATTTAAGGATTTAAAGTAGAAAAATGTAGTGCCTAATAGCAAAAACATTACTATAAAATAATATCAACATACATATGCAGTGGTGTAGCTCTCATGTATGCGAGGTCGTTAGTGATAGAACTCAGCATCGGACATAAGTGAGAAATGGGAGAGAAAATAAATTCGTTTCCATTTTAGTAATTGAGAAACGTTACACTACTATATTCATTATCCAAGAACAGAATCACTTTAAGATTTTCATCTCAATTTCCATTCTAAATAAAGCTACGCATTTCTCTTATTGTTTTGATATTGTGTGATTTCAAGGGAATATTTTTAACAGGGTTCAGGGTTGATCAAAGCCTTTGTATCCTAAGTAACAATATAGAAATTCAGGGTGGTTACAGGGAGAACCGGTGGATATAGTTGTATAGGGTTGTCCTGTAGGAGAGGATTTTGTAATTCCTGGTCACGTATTATATCAACTCACTGATAATATTGGTATTTAAATCTGTATAGAAAACTCTACAATACAGCAATGTGTTCTGACCTGAACAAAATAGTAAATAGGGTGGAAATTCAAGGGTAAAGACTGACACAATTAACGATTTTGTTACATGTAGGGGTACAAGTATTGTGTTACCTGGGAAGATGTTCATATAGAACTTGCTAGCTTACTACAAGCGCATTTAAATGTTAACAATAGCTATTTCTTCTTAAGGTGAAATATTACTTCATGGTTATACAGTTAGATATAGATGGCGACAGTGTACTAAAATGACAATCAATTTACAAATTTGTACTAGCAGTCCATGTTTTGGAATATGAAAACGTTAATAACTTTGCACACGATTGAGCTATTTGAACCATATAAACTTTAGGAGTCAGATAAATGTTCAAGCTTTGTTTATAAATAAATCATTAATTAGTATATCAATTATTTAGTAACATATAGTGTGCTGAAATTCAAGTTTCTATTTTCTGTTAATATTTTTTTATCAGCATTCAAGGATATGCGCTTCATATTTTCTAATGGTTCCAAAGTTCTTTTTATATATATATACATCGCTTCCAAAGTCATTAAAAGTCAGAGGAAGTAAAATGTGATACGTTATTCATCTAACGGTTTGCAGCTTTAGATTTTGATTCGCGTTTGTAGTTACTTACATAAAACGATTTAAACATAAAAAAACATGGTTTTTTTTGATAATTATTAACATGCTGTATAGTATCGCCATCTATATTTCGCCTATCAAAAATGGCTAAGTATCGTTTCACCTTAAGTGCTAATAACTTAAATATATTTTAGATTCAAACTGCAAAGAACACACACACACACGCTTATAAGTCGTACAGTATATTTAATGGTTGCTGTACAAAACAAAGTACCTGTAGCTCAAAAGGTTTGTAGCGAGCCTGTCTTCAACATTTCCACACTGTACTTTATCTTTATTGCTGGCCGCAGGAAGCAAACTAAAGATGCCTCGTAGTAAATAGAACCACTATGCAATGCAATCATAAGCTGAAGATATAATAATAAATAAACAAGATGTACGATGCAAAACAAATAGAATATAAACTGGTAGGTACATTGTATATACGTTGAACAAACTTCAGGCAGAGGCGATGCTACAGACGGGCGCTTAATAGTCTAGATATAATACGTGACAGTTGTTAAATATGACATTATATTGATGTAGAATAATATAGATATGTATAAATTTTAATAAATTATATATAAAAATAACTAAAAACGTGAGTTCTGTCCACTCCAAATATCAACTGTGTTGACCGTTATCTCTACATCGAAATCTATGGCGTTCATGAGTATATGTTTTCACTGAACGGTCACTGTTTTACCGACAGACGAGCTGTGTACCAATTAAAGAAATATAAGTTCTTTGCATATTTAATATTTATTATGTCTTAATAGAATATTAATATTTATTATATCTAGACAGCTGTCACTTTCGACGAATGTGTATGGAGAACAAATAGGAAAATATACCTTTCTCTCTCGCACACATTTTGGACACACTTTTAATCTATAGGAAATTTAGGCTATTCACTCTCCATATATATATGCCCTAAGATATCATCCTACAATGTTTTGTAAATTGCGAACTTACTAATTCGGTGCTGACTACATTGATGGGAGGATGGGAATATTGGTTGAGTGGCACAGATACACAGCATACAGCTAGCAGGGTATGAAACTTTAACTAATGCTTGAAACATGAGAACTAGTTTCGTGCTCGGTGTATCATTGTGTAATACGAATATTCGAGAGCATGTCTCTTGGCAATCTAAACCTGCGAATACAGATGTAATTGGCAGTATGAGTAGGAAGAGCTATTGTACGCTGTTCATATTTTATGTACATACAATGAAGAATAAATTACTTGTTGAAATATCTGCGAACTCATTCATTAAAAAGGACATTTTTAGTTATTTCATAAACGGTAGGTTAACCAATTAACGCCCACCTAACGGTTTTTCATTTAATAGTTCAACAAAGGTTACCAGTGGAATGAAAACTATGAATATTTTTAATAAAGCATTAATATTTCTATTAAAGGATCGAGTTTGAATTAACAAGATTGCTAAATTTAACAATTTATGATAAAAAAAAGAAACTATGTCAATGGGCGTTATTAGGCACCATTGATCCAAACAACGCACGGATTAAAATAATCAAAGAAATAACATTAAATGAAAGCATTTTCCAAAACAAATCGAAGCAATAAACATTTTCATTAAATATAATCAGTTGCAGCCTCTAGGACAATTGAAATACATATCTTCCTTAGCCATACCCACATACAGTTCTTGATCATTTTTGGTGCACGTTACTATGGGTGTTATTGGGCACAACTCCACTATATGTTCGCACATTTGTGCTAAATAATATAACATAATAACATTGGATTTTTTTTATTAAATTATGAAATATAAACACATTTACTTATGTTGAAGCTATTAAATAAAGAGTTTGTGCAAAACTTTGCAAATAGCTTACCCTTCAACTTATTATCTAATAATAAAATCGCAACGCGCGTCACTTCCACTTCTTATAATGCACCTAATTAAACTAACGCATAGCAACAACAGCAAATGTGATAAATGACTACACACCCTGTATTCTCCTATCCACCGCGTTTAGCGGTTTCTAGCTTTTATGTGTATCTGGTTAGCGTCAGGTGCGCGTTATTTGGGTGACCTGCCTTACTCAAAATAAATTTAAATTTTGAGAAAACTAAAAATATGAGTTGCGTCCCTGTATATATATACATATACATATATTATATCAACCGTGTAATCATAGAAAATTCAATATAAACTTGAAATTGTTAAAAATGACGTTTCAAACGGAAGTTAAGTAAAATCGTTATAGAATTGTGTGAAGGTGGTTGCCTGTCGACTGTCGATAATGCCGTTGCAAGGAAACGCGGAAATTGGAAAATATGTTGTATCAACAAGTCTTGAAGTGGTAGTAGATGGTTTATGGGAAACAGAAAAGGGGACTCGTGCACATTTCCACCCACCACCCACTAAGAAATGTTAGGAGTGGGGATGAAGTGGTACAGACCACAAGAAAACAAAGTCTATGAGACTGCTTGCTTCACTGACGGACTGTATGAAGTGATTGAAGTGAAATTCTTTGTTTATTTTATTTAGATAAAAGTCTATTTTGTTATTTATTTCTAAATGAAAAGTGATTTGACGAAATTGTCAAAATAATAATGTGGGAAGGAATTCTAGTAAGATAATGAAGTAGCGACGTTTCTGGATTAAGATGGGACGGTAAATTTAAGGTAACATCGAAATAAATGTTGGTTCTTGTACCCCTCCGAAAAGAAGGTACCTTCTAGTTCCTTCGTAGTACAATAAAGTACTGTGCACAATTTACCCAAAATATACCCATTTTTTTGCTCTAAAATGGCTTAATGGTCTAGTTTTCGGGCCCAGCATAATGAACCCTGCATTATCCATAACCTGCGTTGGAAACAAAGCGAACCACAATTTGTCAGCATAAAGACAATGTGTTTAATATAAAGCACAAATTAGTGGATAGAATGAGTAGGGCTAATGTACACCAAAAGAGGATTATTAAATCGATTGAACTCAACACCAGGAGGTGGAGGTGAACCCAGAGTGCGACCCGAAAGACCAACGACAACGACAACGAGGAAACCGAAGACCACTCCGGTAAACAAATGATTATGTAACCGTCTTATAGAAATATTAATTAGTCTGAAGATATAAAATACAGGGTAAGTGTAAGAAGGTAGGGAAAGGGGATGAAGCACAAACAATGTAATGAGTGTCGATAATACCACATGACCTTGTGACCCTTCTCCAATAGAAACCTGAGCCTTTATTAGGTTAAGAACAAGAGCGAGTACACTCCGGTATTTCTTTGGATTAAATGTCGAAAACTAATTAAATTATTTGAGAAGGAATTAAGTTATAAACCATTTAAAATATAGTTGAGAGTTTAGCTTGCTCATCCGCTACCGTCATGCAATTAGGAACTTCTTTTTTTGTTGTTTTATTTGAGTTTGTCTTTGAGGGTGATGTAGTATTAGTTCTAGTAGAGAGACATAGGTTGATTCACTAATTCGGCGAGCAGATAGTTTGATGTTAGTTAGCTGGATGTATTTAGAAAATCTTGATGGCCGTTTCCAGAATATCAAACTTGAAATAAATCTATTTCGCAGCTTTACTTAACTAAAGCTTTACTTGTTATACATAAATAAACTTAATGAACCAAATTTAACTAAAGAAAAATATTATTATTTATTATTATTTTAATTTTAATGTTTTTGCTACATTCTTATGCCCTAACTCATTTATTTACATGTCATTGTGCTTAATTCAATTTTGATCCTTATTAAATCTTTTTTTCAAACTACTGCTTCGCTCCTCCTGCTACTGTCCCTCCTGTTTCTACTCTGCCATTCCTTCTCTTTCCTAGTTTTTTTTTCTCTATCTCCGCCATCCACCTCTTCCCTTCACTTTCGGAATTACATTCTTCTGCCTTAAAAAGATTTAAAAAGCTTCAACCTTCCTTTTTCTAATTATTTCTGCCATCCATCTGTTCCCTTTCTTGCCCCCTTTTAAGAGCTGCCCAATATTCATCTCACTCCCTACTTTTTCCTTACAATCAAAGTTAATGTGCTCCAGTGTTTCGTCCTCCGTTCCACACACTCTACACTTTCTTTCCTCACTACTTTCCCAGTATCTGTTTCCTTTTTCCTCATTTCCCAATCTAAACCTTGCTGTCCTTCTTATGTTTTTTATGTCTTTTTCTATTAGGTACTGAGGTATATTACTTTCCCAAATCCTTTTATATCTTGTATTGTAATTGCTTTTCTCGACTTTTCCCATTTTTTCCTGTTGTTGTATCACCTTATCCCTTCTCCTTAGCTCCTCTTCCAGACTTACACCTCCTTCTCTTCTCCTCCCTGCCTCCTCGATCGCCATTCCATTCCTTTCAAAATACTCCTTTCTCTTTTTCGGGAACAGTCAAAAAACTTATTCTTAGCATATAAACAATATAATTAAATAATCTATCGAGTGGTTTCTTACAGGAACGCGAGCTTCACCATAATGTTCACTATTCATCAGTCGTTCACTATTTTTCCCCGTAAAGGTGATTAAGGCAACATACAAAACCCTATTAACCTATTTTATGACAAAACCCTTATGAATAATTAAATATCAAATTAAGATTAGCTCTGATAAAGAAGCAATAAGCTCTACACGTGAATTAGGTCATATTTTTATAAAAGGGTCTACTTTGTAAAACAATAACAAGTTCAGTAGGTAATTAGCTCCGGTATAACACAAAGTAGTTGCTTATTTCTGAAGCTTAAATGAAGTTTTTCTTTATTTACTTATCATCAAATTCCATCGATACGCTTAGGAACAGGTACGCAGTTGCGGAAGTCGTAAATATTAACTGTAGTAGCTGGTAACAAAAATTGCGTGACTCGGACGTTAGAACTTGGAATAACTTAATTATAAAGCCAAGTATCCATCAAAAGAACAAACGCTTTTATTCTTGAATAAAAGATGAGGATACGTAATGTTTGTTAGTCAGATATGTAGATGCATTACTCAATTTATTAATAAACACACCTATTTTTATTGATCTGATTGCATGATTGCAGATGTGAGAAGTAAATTGATTAAATGTATTGTGCAATTTATAATTGGCCAACAAATAAAAGTATAAATTAAAAGTGTACTAAATTTCACATATGTGTAGTGTTTCTTTTCTTTTATTAATATTTAATTGAGTTCATCAACTTTCAAAAGTTATTAGTACTTAAAGCAATATATACATTTTTAAACATTTGTAATACATAATTTATAGTTTATAACTACGAGTATGAGTGCTTAATGGAGGGGTAGGGTTTCAGCGTAAAAAAAAACACTTTTTTGCGATTTTTTTTCTCAAGTATAGATTGAGCAATTTTATTCGAACCTTTTGTACATTATTGAGCATACTTTTGACTATGTTGTATAATTTTATCATGCAGCAATATTGAAGCATAAGCCGGTAACAGAGCTTCCTCCAGAAGGTCTTGGGAAAATAGACAATTTGCGGTGTTCACTATAACTTAACCGGAAATTATCTGAATATGAAAAACCATTAAAATTTAGTTAAATTATAATCAAATCTTCCCCCCAATGTTCTCTGATAATTTTTTTTTTCATTTAAAAATTTTTGGCGGCCATATAAAGTGTGAACTGTTATTTTCCACGAGAAATTCCGCCATTTTGTGTGTGGGAACACCCTTAATGTAAAAAAAAAAATTTATCTAAACGGTGGGGGGAGGTGTTTTATATGTAGAAAATGTGTACGAAGTTTGAAATGAATCGGTCAATTAGTTTTTAAATAGCAGTGAACACGGACTTTGAAAAAGTAGTTTTTATTAGTAGTTAGGGTTATAGCGTTAAAAATCCGCCCTTAAAATAAAGAGATTAAATTAATTCATTGATTGGAGCTTTTGAAGAATAATATCCTTTTTGTTAGTGAGCTGATACATTGTTCATAGATTACTGGAATGTTCCTTGTTCTTTAATGTATAGTATAATTATTTAGATAAGATAAAACGTAATTATATGAAACGTTACATGAAGAAATGTAACATAATTGACATACGACATTGCTAGAAAGCTGAGAAAGCTAAAGCCAAAACTTTATTTCATACGTTTGAACAAACAATTCTCTAAAGTTTAGTGAGTACGTGGCTAAAGAATTTCCCAGAATGTATAAATACATGTTGATTAAACTATTTTAATATTCATAAGTTTTCAGTACTTCATTGTTTATTAAAAATAAACAAAGTTATTTTAAAATATCTTAAAGTTTGAAAACAATCAACAAAAACTACTCGTTGCTACAATATTATGGTTACAGTTTTTTTTATCAGTTTTATGTAAACTTATTATATATTAAATTCTTCGTAGTATGGTTATGTAGCAACTAGGAGTAATGAACATAAACAACTGATTTAACAATTCAGTAAAATAGCAAAAACTCTTGAATAAGAAGGTATCTATGTATTTCTTACAATTGTTTTGTCTTCCGACTTTACAATCTCCTTTACATTTCATTTAACCTAATTAATACTTCAAATATATCTTCCTCTAGTTTGTCCTTCTCTATTCTCTTTCTTATTACATTCACCATCAACCGTACAAATAATTTGGATCCGAAGCGTATAAAATTCGAATACGATGTTCTAGAATCCGACATAGTACAGGAATCGACATTTGTGCGATATAAAAAAGGAGGAATCCATTTCAAAGGCATTTTGGATCAAAAACGGTGGCGAAAATTTCAGAAGCAAAATGCATTTCCCCACCTTATATGTTTAATCTTTAAAATACAAAATTTCTTTTCCTGAACGTACCCAAATATATTTTCTACCTGTGGCTTAGAACGTGCTTCGAAAAATCTTACTCAAATTGTAATCATGCTATTTGACATTACTACGATATGAAATTTTTTTTGTAAAATAATCCTCTTTCGCACCTTCTGCCAAGACCTACCCTTAATAGGATCCTATTTCTCCTCTTTTCTTCCTTTTCTCGTCCTCTTTTCCCCAATATACTTCCTCCCAAAATCATTCCTCAACCTTTCCTTAAAATTCCTTGTGTGTATCTAAAAAATATTCTACAAATTTGATTTAGAACGGTCCAAGAAAATGTAAGAATAAGTTAACAATGGAATTCACTGAACCATAATATTTTTGCGCTTTAATTATTGTTGTTAAAAAATAACAAAATCATCTAGACAGAGATTTGAGTAAGAAGCCTGTTTAAAAAATTCGTGTTATCTTTTTAGGCGTGTCAAAGGCGTGTTGTTCACTAATTATAGTCCTTGGTCACAGAATTATTCATAAACCAAAATAGAAATAATTACGAAAAACATTTGCTGGGTTTTAATATTATTTAATGAGAATCTTATAAAGAACTATATAAACTCGGCCACGCTTTTCTGTAGCTCAGTCTGATGTGGATGGAATTAGGCAAATTTATCTTAATTTCATTTTATTTGGTTGCATTTATGAGTTATCTGAGTATTGAAATTTTTCATATAACTACATACTCACTTCGCATTTTGATATCTCTGTCAATATATTTAAGAGCATGATCCAAATAAAATGACATTTGCTATTAAAAAATGAAATTAACTTAGTTAAATTACTAGACAGTCTGGCAATAATTTAGTATCCATTCCATTAGCTTTGACCTAGATTCCTGCAGATATATCTTCTGATATTATCCTCCATATATTGTTTCCATGTATCCCAGATCAATAAGAGACTGTTGACGTCTTCCAACATCCATTTAGAAGGTCAGCACTTTTAGATTAGATTATTTTTAGAAAGATCGGATTAAAATTATATCGTGAACTGAACTTGACCTTCGACCTGCAAATACCACTCACAAAAATAAACTGCAAACTAAAACTATGTTGTTCATTGTTCGGTTTTTAATTACCTTTTAAAGTACAAGCATTCCATGGTTACGACCGTTACATTTTACAAGTATTCAACTATAAAAACTCAAATATAGTTATGTAAATATTTATTTTGATTTGAATATCAGAACGTTACCACCATAGAATCTTTATCGAATATAGGCTGACGTTAAATAAATTAGATAAAAAAATTAATTAAATCTACTTGTATATTATTATTTAATAAATAAAAAGTGCATGACAACTAAATCTTTAATAAGATAATTCATTGAACAAATAGTTAATTTTAATAAAGTAAAGTAGCGTGCCTTAGACGGGCCCCGTATCAAAATTTGTTGGGGGCCCAAATGATGAGTATAGATTTTTCACAAAAGGTACAAAAACGCTCGCATTGAATTAAAATAATTATACATTGATTATACGTTATTACTTACAATTAATACTCCTAAGTACTAAGCTAAGTACGGCCTAAGCGTTTAAGTGAGATTGTGGATAACATTGTTCGAATTTTTTCTTACACAAGTTTGGGGCCCTTGTAGCCAGGGGGTCCCGTATCATTGATACGGCGATAGCTGCGCCACTGTTTCTAAACATACTCGTACATATAGTTTTTATTTAATTATTTCACAATAGCTCTCATAGATGATGCTGTTATAAAATGGATTTTGCTGTATAATAAGCGAAATACGTTCATCAAATCTTAATCCAGGGATTCCCTAGCCATACGTCAACGAACCGTCGTAATTCTGACTATATTAACAACAGTTCTATACTTACGTTTCGCACAATTTTTATTGTCTCTAATTTTCAAAGAAAATTGTTTTTTTGCAGTGTACTATTTGATATTTCATATTTGAAATTATTTATTCTTATTACTTTTACAAGAAACACATTTATTTCAGAATTAAGAGTATCACATTATTACATTTATAAACCACAAACTGAGCCCTGAGCCCTGTGCCCTACTGGTTACCCCTTCTCCCACCCAACCCTACACGACTTCCCAATTTATCATTTTTTTATATAAAAAAATATTCAAGGAAATACGAGCAGGGCCGTGGTATTTATGTGCACCACGCTTGTTCATTAATTTACTTTAATTCATTTTATCTTCCCCTCCTTCTCCCTCTTCACCCGCTACCCGTCAACCTTCTGCCTTTTCTTACCTAGAAAACAACTTCCAAGACCCTAACGTTTTCCTTGCGTTGCCTGTAAATACAGAACGAAACACATTTTCATATCTTTCAAAAGGTTTTTCACAGTTTTTATTAATTTACCTTACCCTCTACTAAGGGTGAAATGAGCTGGTTTCGGTCTAGCTACTTTAGATGCTTTTAATTTTCACCCATATATAATTAAAAATATAACAATAATTTCTATAAAACGTCAAGGGTATTTTGTTAACTAAGTGTTGGGGTTGTTTTCATTTTTTAATTTTATAATTAAAAGGATGAAAATATTTATAATATTAATTGAACAAACAATACCTGAAAGTGTAATATTTTGTAAAAAATATTCTCGTTGTCATTCTCTATTATTCTGTATCTGTCTCCCATGTCAGGAGAATGTTTTTTAGTTCTAAATATTTTAGTCAATTTATATAAACTATCTAATAACATTTTGTCTAGTTAATTTAACAATGGTAATATTTTTGAGCCTTAACCATTGTTAATACTCTTTTTTTGTCGGTCATCATACTAGCTCAAATGGCTTAGTTCTCTTTAATCTTCTTGTCAGTCCATTCGTGTGCAGCAGTTGAAACGCTTCCACGTTGACATGGTGTTGGAGACGTTGCTCGTGCTTTCTTGCAATTTCCGTAATTTCTTCAGCTACTGTAGTTACTTTGAGATCGCTATGTATATCGCTATTGCGAACATACCATGGTGCATTCACTATGTTTCTCAGAACTTTATTTTGGAAAGTCTGAATGCACATGATGTTGCATTTCTTAGTACAACCCCATAGCTGGATTCCATATGTCCAAACTGGTTTCAATATGTGCTTCAACACCATGAGTTTGTTATGCATGGATAATGTGGATTTGCGTCCCATTGGCCAGTACATTTTCTTATATCTTATTCCCAGTTCATCTCTCTTTTTCTTTACGTGAGCCTTCCAACGAAGTTTGGCATCTAAAGTCATTCCTAGATACTTTGCTGTATTCGCATACGGAATAGCTTGGTCATTTATTAGTACCGGAATGTAATTAGTCCTTTTGTTGGTGAAATTAACATGCACCGATTACGTTTCGTTTAATGCAATCCGCATACATGCATTTCCTTGACCATGCACTTACGTTGATGCACTTTTTTGGTTGCTTCTTGCATATTACTAGCTATCGCCATGATAGCCGTATCATCTGCAAACGTTGTCATTATAGTATCACTGTTTGTTGTAATGTCATTGGTGTATAGTGTACACAGGATACTGCCTAGTATACTTCCTTGTGGAACTTTAGCGTTTATATTTCTCATACTTGAGAATTGATCGTCTACTGAGACCCTGAGCAGCCTATTTTTTATATATGCTTTAGTAGAAATTTAGTAGAATGACATTGTGATACAATATTTTAACAACAAAATCAAAATCTTCCATTTAATGAACATCTCTAAATCAATACACGGATCTCAAGAGACAATGACTGTTGTTCGTAAATACATCTTCCGTTTCCATTTCCTGTTGCTCTGACTACTACAAGATAAATTATTGCCATTTTAATACAATCAGAGTTTTAAAATATTTAAATATTTACTTGGCACATGAAAAACGATGTGAGCTTTGTATTGATCTACAACAAACCGTAGCCGTAGACCTGTCTACTTGCAAGGGTCTACGTTGTACGGGTGCTACGAGAGCTTTGAACGAATAACGAAGAAGCTCTGAGTCATAGGTGTAGATTGTAGTACACCGTTAAAATGATAAAGTAATTTGGCTACAGTCCTGTAACTGTAGAAGGCCCACTATACACTGAAATATGTTGGGTTGGTAACTGGCTTGGCCAACATGTTTGATAGGTGCATTCGTGCACTGCGCTACCAAATATTTATAACGTGCCAGACGCAAATACCAGTCCATCATCTACTGGAAACCTGCCCACAATATCAAACTCAAAAAGACAAAACATAACATCAGTGGAGAATTAAAGGACATGCTTTGAAACAATACAGAAAAAATCAAAAAGTGCTGGAATTCCTTAATGATATAAATATAATAAACCAAATTTAATTAAAATAAATTAATTTCAGGCCATGTTGTTAGAATCGCCTCTAATTCTAAAATTAAAAAACATAAAAAGAGAAAGCTATACTATTTAACTTCAAAATATAATCCTCTCAAATCATGGAATCCAATACCATAAGAGCGAGTTGCATATAAACGAAATTAAACTATTTTAATTTATGTAACTCTTACAATTCAAATTCTCGTGAAATAAAACTGTTTACTATCCCTTGACCTCGTTTAAAAACCATTTTAGTTTTAATAATAGTTCACATTACAAATATCTAGCGAATAGAGGATGAGGAATCCAATCAATAAGCTAGCAATTCCAGAATTTCATTTAAAACTTTTATAGAGTAACATCCAAATACTAAAAACAGAAAAACACATTTATTTTTAAAACTTCATTTATTTGAACTTTTAACTAAAGTACAACGTGTCCCAACTTTTTTCTATGGTTAAATTTTTGAAAATTATTCCTCACGTAATTTTTTGAAAATCAATTACTTTCTTAATCGGTTTGGGGCTCATGTTGCAAACCAATCTACTCGTGTGTGGACGACCTATGCCTATGCCTACTGAATCTTCTCATGCAATAATCGCAGAATCACCGAGAAAAACTTCGTAGCGACTGAATTCCCGAATTCCGTTTTCCAGATTGACATGCGCTGTGCGTTCCTCGCGTTCATAAAATGAAAATATTAATTATGGAAAAGGAAAGTATGCTCACAAAGTTTGACAATACAGAAATGTGTGGGGGAAGTGGGGTTAGTAGTATTATTTATATTAATGTAGAACATATTAAGTTTATTCGATTGAAGTAAAACTGTTGGAGATATACAGTTTTAAGGCTTCACCTCTCTGGTCGGGTTTCATCTTTCTTTGAAAGTTTCAAACGTGTTTTTCCCACAATTAGCTTTTTCAGAGTCGGTGCCCTCTCTAGCTCAAAATCTACTGGACCGATTATTTTGAAATTTTGCACAGTCTTTCTTTACATAAATGCCGAGGTAACGTTGTCGAGTTTTTTTTTAATTTTAATTTTAACGTATTTTAAAATAACAAAGTTCTCGGAAAAAAAAACGGTATTTTAACTTCTAAGTGCTGTAAAACATTGAAAAATCTATAAAAAAAAATAAAAACTCGGTAGAGTTACCTGTAGAAACTTATCAACTAATGAAATCATTTTGGTTTTTTGATTTCAAATAATCCAGTAATGAGTTATGAGAGACACTGCAATAAAACTTTTCTTTGTGACGTATACGGAGATTCGCTGTCAATGGCTCATTCCTTGATATTTATTTATGAAAATTTTACAAAGTATTCTTCAAATGTTATTTTATCATGTAGTAATTATATAAATAATTATATATTATTTGTCTCGTTAAAAAACATTATCGAAAATATGCTTTTATGGTATCTATGAAATGGAAATTTCAGTTACTTTTGAAAGCAATTATGTCTAGATTAAATGCGCTATTTATAAATAATGACAGAACAATACGAGAGGTTTTACAATGTGTGACATGACGTGACAAGGGGATAAGGGTAAATTTTGTGTGACATAATTTATAAATCACCATTTAGCCACAGATATGACCATTACCCATTTTACATATATTTTCATTCATCCACATTTTGTTTAAAATATTTTAGTGCTATATTATACTATACTTCTTTTATTAAATTTTATTTCCCAATGTTGAATATCGCTTTGTGTTTATTTTCCATTGTTCAGAAAGTGTAAAGTATTTATCGTTATTTGGAATAACGAACATCACGATGGGAACACTGGTCTGCGTTGGCACACTCCCAAATGGCAACTAGTATAACAACTGGTTTGTAACAAGCATGAATGAAATCAGCCTGTCATGTTTCAAATAATGAAGTTTCGTGTTTTAATGGAAAATATTGAAGATTATGTATCTATTTATTGAAAAGTTTTGTTGTGTGTTTTAATTTAATACATGTAGATATATATGTATGTATATAGTTCGTTTTGTTAACGTTGGTATCTGATGGCGCGTCACACGCTAAAATTAAAACATGAACTATTTTAATTTATCATATATTTGTGACAGGTTTTTATGTAGTTGCCACATTTTATATTTACAAATATATAAACCCAGATTGCAACTTAAATAAACCCAGAAACGTTCTTTTCGAGAAATTACCAAAAGCCCATATAATGAGATATTTTCATGAAAAAAACATATCCACCCAGATAACAATAAAAAAACACAGATATGGGTGGAAAAATCCAGGAGTGGCAGCATTACTTACTGCGCATTAAACTAAACTATAACAATATCTAAATAGCTAGTTTCAAAAGAAAAATAATTTATAATAATGACAGCTTGTTTAGAAGTTAAAGGACTAAATATTTATATTTCCTAATTCTTAGCATATTTATTAAAACATATTATTCGGTTAGTGCCTAATTTGTTTCACAACACATGTGGTACATAAACAATAATCGCTGTCACTTGTTAACCTGTTACTCTAATAGCAAAGTACCTAAATCTATGCTATAGGAAAAGTACAGTGTTGCTACAGGCTGATAGAATTCCTCGTACAGATTGGTGCGACATAAACATGTGACATCCAACATTTATATATTTTCATTCATAAGTTGACATTATTTAGACATGGGTGTACTAAATGTGTTGCACTTTTAACGTACAGACTAGTGCGACATAAACATGCGACACTAATAAAACCCTTACTTATGCTATTTTTTAAATTTCTAGGTAGTATTTTTATGAAACAAATTACCGACGTATTAAGTTGCATGTCGCACTAGTGTGGACGACTTCTTACTTCTTACAACATCTAAAGAAATGTTGGATGTCGCATGTTTAAGTCGCACGTATGTGTACCATACTTAGGATCATTAAGGCGCTAACAATTAAATTAAAATAATTTACAGTTTTTGTAATGCAGTTATAACTGCTTCGCGACCTAATTTATATCACACATAAACAAATAATAAAGATATTAGTGAATTCTTTTGCATGCAAGATTTAAAAACAAAATCACAATCTCTGCGTAATATGCTGATCCATAGTTTTGTATTTTCTTCGTGATAGTACTATTCACCATCCAGCAGTCGGCAATGTAGAATTCTACTCGCAACGCGAACATAAATCAGAAATAGATAAAACTATGAAAATTTGTTATTTATATATACGATGTGACAACTGGTAAAAATAGTTTTATCCTTTTTATCATAAAATATGATCTAAAATAACAAAGATAAAGTGGAATATCTGAGAGCAAGAAATGACTATTGTATTCATAATTTCATTCCTATTATTCTACTCTCATAAATATAACAACGACAATCTCGATAACCTAAGGTTTAGAACAGGAGTCGACAAAGTATATTTTTAATGGGCCTTATTCCTGACTTTCGCTTACTAGTATTGCAATATTTTTTAAACGATGAACAGTTGTTTGATGGTCGGTGTGGTGCTCTATCTCTCTCGCTCTTACGTTCCTTTATTAGTTAGCAACCTCTATTTGCAGGGACTTTTATATACAGGAGATAGGCAAAATTATATGAACATCTGACTTGTACACAATATAAGGACCATTTGCTTTTAGAACAGCTACAATTCTTCGCGAAATAGATTCATAGAGTGTCTAATAGTTTCCAACTCAATGTTGTTCATTCTTGTACCAAAACATCCATCAATTGATTCAATGATATTAGAGATGGAAATCTGCTCCTCACTTACTCTGCCCACTATTTCGCTTAGCCGAGACTTGAAATAAGACGAAAATCATGATTTCATTTAGGATCAAGCGAGGGTCATATAATAACGTTTAGGATGAGACGAGGTTCACTTTCCTGTTTTCAGGCTGAAAAGAGTGGCAAAGATTTATTTTAGGATCAAGATAGGTCTAAAATTTCGATCAGCTATGCTGTTATATTGTGGATACTGTTACTCGTGAAACGTTAAACAGTTCACCTGTTTTCGTCACATACGCTCCCGCTGACCGAGCACCAACGATTTGTCGACACCTTTATCGAAGTCTGTGGAATCACACACTTCACCGTCGCAGAACAAACCATATAATACAATGAAAAATAACCTACAAGACTTGGCACGTATTGTGCAATACATACACGTCGCGTTATTTACACGTAAGCAGTGTTGCCAACATGCAACAAGATGTACTATATTTCATGATGTTCATATTATTTTGTCCCTCCCCTGTACATAAGCATTTAATTTGATATACAATTTATTAACATACATTATGAATATATAGATTTAAAAAAGTTGTACCTGCCTGCACCTAGTGTACAAGACTTTAGATGGTTACAGCCAAGTGAGAAACAGCTGCCTTGAAATGAATTATATTTTATCTTCAAAGCAAGTGTCCGAAATTGCTTTAACAGAATTAATTAATTAAATTTTAATTGAAGGTATTTGCGACTATATTGCTATAGGCAACCCCGTAGAACCGTATTTCTCTATTAATAATTACGTATTCAGATTTTAGACTAACAGTGCTGAAAGAATGTATAATAGTTTAATTCAAAATCTAATGATTTAAAATTTGTTGGATAGAGAGTTTATGTTGGGGGATCTAGAATAAAGGAGGAGGCAACGGGTTTTGTTCATTTTTGGGTAACAATAACACTTCTTAAGAAGAACTTACAACTTTAAAGTCAACGAACAATAAATTGAAAAGTAATAAACAACAATCAAAAAATTGAACATGATCTTCTGACAAAGGCGTACGCAGAAAATTTTACAGCAAAGCTTCAGATGTCATTCTCTCGATATCCATGGCTGAACAAGCGCTTTACGTGTGGACTCCCATGTCTCTAAGTCTTTGACTTTCATAAATGTTTATTACAATGAAAAGTAGCACTTTGCAAGTGTTGAAACGCCATTTATTCGTTATTGTTGCTCCGAAAGTAATTCGGAAGTTGGTGACAATTACTGGAGCCATTGAGTCTGGAGTTCGCAGAGCTTGCCGACATAGCGCCACCACGAAGTCACGGGGTTATGTGGAACTAAAAACTATAACAATAGAAGGGTTAATCGAGCAAACAATAAGTGTTAGGTCGTAACATATAAGTCGACTACGAGCAAATATTGGATGAGATTAAATAACTTCTTAAATGTATACGAATATATATATATATATATATATAGGGTGGAAATACTTGAAAAGTAACTGAAAAAGTGTGGTATAAATATTTTCTGAAATCAGACACTAAGGCCTGTCGCACACTGCAAGTTTATTTAAGCGACGGCGAATTCGGACGTAAATCAGTCGAGAAACTTCTGTTTTCTTTGCATGTGTTGTGTCATACATACATACCACGTACCGATACGACAGTACGCCAAGTCAAACTTGGAGTTGTTTTGCACTAACATAATATATCATGAGAGCAAACTAAGTGTAATTTTTATCTATACATTACTATTATGAAAGATGCTATTGCTTTCTCTTTCATATCCCCTTCCAGTGTATTCGTTTTGTCCTTTCCATGTATACGCTTGGTTAAAATTCGCCTAAATACACTTGCAGTGTGCAACAGGCCTAAAGCGAAATATTTTATTTTTAGTCCCACCTACTGTTTTTCTCATAGAATAGAGTATACGTTTCTTGTAGAGTTTTAAGCTTTAATTTTGATTGTACAATATACTTTGTTTTTACATTTTATAAATAATATAATTATTTAAATATCTTTATTTTTTAGAAGCAGAAAAGTACAATGTAAAAAAATTGGTCGAAGAAATGCTTTAGACGCCTTTTTCTTAAGGTAAAGCTGCATTACGAAAAAGAATAGCGCGGAAATAAATACGTAATTCTGTAATACATTAAATCATATAGTGTAAGAAACAGGCATCTAAAGCATTTTTTCGAAAAAAAATTTACAGTGTAAGTTATAATAAAGTATTCTGTAAATTTTGTATTACGTTTTAGAAAGTTTGGAGTTTGCATGCTTAAAATCCAAAACATAAAACTAAAATATATGCAAGAGATGACTCCGATTATTGCCTAATAGAGTAAGATTCCAGGGCCACCAGATATCACTTATTTTCTGTTGAACAAAATGTGTAAGATTGAATAGTGTTAGTATGATCGTATGTCTACCTGTTAACTTGATCAGGCGACCATTTTCCTGGTATCAGATAATCAAGGTATATGTCTCACTCACTCTCATGCGCACGGATAATACCCTCTCGTTTCTACTCATTGCGAAATTAAAATTAAGTCCAGGGAATGTTTAGCCCCTTGGATCGGTCTGTCCTCTTGTAAAACGTTTTAAAACAGTTTTCTTACTAACATATATAAAAAATTGACCACCAGACTATAAGTGAGTTTAAGTAATTTTTTTGTCAGCTTTAAAGCGTCTGCAAGGTAATACAAGGTGGCCCTGGGATCTTGGACTATAATGCTATAACTGTTGCTACTAAACCATAAAACGAAATCAACCGGATTAACAAATTGACAAGTAATATAATTATTTAGAGCCCGTAATAGCTTAGTGGTAGTGGTGTAATCCGGGACTGGTGGGTGGGATGCTTTAGTTAAATATAATGCATTTAGTTATGAAAATGTTCGTTTATAAGATTTATATACTCGTACATACGTGCTAAAACCATTTACTTTTCATCCTGCAAGTATACTAGCTCAAGCAAAGAAACTCGTACTAATAGTGTTAAGAAATTTCCTCAACGTGCTGTATAATTTACATAAAATTTATTCATTTAATTAGAATTTAAGATTCATCGCATCTACTCGCACATCGCATCCTCGTACGAGACGTAAATATTCAGAACAAACAAATAAGTGAAAGTCTCAAAGTTTCTTCGTTATGGAAATTACATTACACTGAAAGCAAAACGTTAAATGATATTTCAAGTTTAAATATTTACGCAAGGAAATCCACTCTTGCAAAACTAATTTGCATAATCTGTTTTTTGACACTGTGCACAACTTCGATTTAATTTAATCAAAGAAATTATTTATAAAATTAAATTAGTTATGCAATAAATATGTTATGGATTTAGTTTACTATAAAAACTAACTTTAAATCAAAACTTTTGGGAAAACATTATAATATGCAGTGACTCACTTAGTGCTATGATAGTAATCACTAATAATGGAAACACAAAAATCAACCCCATCCTTACAAATATACAATTTAATGTATGCATTTTAAAGGAAAACAACATATATTACAACAACTGATATTACACTTAGACTTAGTAGAATGGTATAAAAAGGGTATGAAGCAAATTCAAAACCACTGCTGGACGCAAATAAGTAACAACAACTTGAAATTAATTAAGGAAAATACAAAAAGTGGGAAACTTCTTATCAGAGCAACAGACAATTCGATGAAGACAGTTTCTGACTACGAACAGGACATACGAGGTTGATGCATCAACATTTAATAAGTAAAGCAATAGCTCCGCAGTGCAGCAACTGTCAGACACAAATAACAGTCCATCATCTATTAGTAACCTGCCCACAATATCAAACACAACATCAGTGGTGAACTAAAGGACATGCTTTCAGACAATCCAGAAGAAATCAAAATGTGCTCGACTTCCTAACTGATATTAACTTAATAAATCATATTTAACTGAAATAAAATAACTTCAGGCGAGCATTGCATAGACATTAAAATTGCCTCAAATTCTAAAATAAAAAAAAACTAACTAGTTTTGAAATAGTAAACCTTTACTATCCTTTGATTTATCTGACCAGATTCAATCAATTAACAAGAAAAAGCTTTCTGTGTTTAAAAAAGCTCAATGAAAGCTCTTTGAAATGTAATATTATATTCACTGCAAACATCAAAAGGTAATAAATTATACAACTAGCATGGAAAAATTATAGTGCATGGCAAATTTTTCTTTATAAGCCCTGCGAACGTAGTTACAAAAAGCAGGAATTGGAAAAATAATAAAATCATACCTTTTGATATCAGGTGATGAAATTGTGAACTACTATACACTATAATTTTAGAACAGGTATATGAAAATAAAGCAACAGTGAACTATATATGTAGCAGTTAGGAAAGAAGGCAATCAGAGTATGAATAAGTAATAATATTGGCGCTCTAATTTATGGCGTGGTAATTAGTGGTGACCTTATAACAGTATAACTTTATACAATGAATTATTAATCGTACCACAACTGTGAAATGCAGAATAAATATGTACTACGATATATTTCACGACTCTTTAATTCTTCATATTGTAAAGATGATGAAATATCTTGTAGCTTTGTCGCTTGCACTGTGCGACAGGCCTAACTCTACACGTTTATGTAGACGTTATAAATAATAGTGATTTAGTATGATGTTTTTTTAACGACTACAATGCCGGTTGATTTGAAGTGAGAACTTCTCGAGTCAAATTATAACTGCCATAAGATGGTGTTCATTCCAAAGCGTAAGGAGAACCCGTAAGAGCGACAAATACAGTTAAATACAGACCACGTGATCCGTCATGAACACGGTGGACGTCCTTGTGAGACGTTTACAGCGATATTTAATAAAGCATAACAATAAAGTGCAAAATAGATAAAAAGTATAAATATAAAAATATGTACTATATACAACATATTAAAAACTAGAGAATTACACACGGTATTTATATCTTGGCAATTCACAGATAAGTACAATAGAAAAATACAATAACAAACACATTTCTTTGCAAATGCATTTAATTACTTCTTTTACCCTTTCATTCGTGGTACCACACTTTCTACCATCGTCTTCGTAAATTCTGATAGATATTCTAGTAGTTATCTTTATCAGCTAATATAACTCAGCATACTTCTTAGTCTATCGCTATATACACATGTATTTATGATCCTAAAACTCATTCAGAAAATTCCACTTTGGAAAGGAATGTAATTTTAAATCACCAAGTCAAAAGTTTCTGGCAACTTGTGTCTTCTCATCCGTTAAGCACTTCACTAGCGTCATATCTGTGACAGCCGCAATATCTTCCGTCTCTTCTATCGTGTCGTCTTTAAATTACATCCTTAAGTTCGCCATTAGATACCAGCTACCAAGGGGAAAGATGAAGAGTGCGCAGGGGGAAACAACCCTCGTTTCTTAAAGGTTTCTAATAAACTGTTTTATATGATATTACTTCAAAGGTTTTATCTTTACATATGTGAAAACCTATTCAACTATTTAGTTGTTAACATCTTGTTGAAATTTACGGTAAGAATTTCTTAAGTTTCCACACGATCTTTGGATCTAATATAACTTATTGGGCGGAAAGAGATGGACCGATACTTTTGATGTTTGATTAAACGATGTGAGTTAGTTTCTTTTTTATCAAACTTAATTAAATCAGAAGTTCCTAATTATTTGCTTTATTAAATTAGTTTTATGAATAACACAACTCAATAAATAATTTTTTCAAATAGGAAGTTTAATTGTATAGACTTCGTGTTTTTTTCGCTCAGAATTCTGGGCTATCGGAATTTATTTATAACACCTTCTTTCTCTTTCCAACTTCACCCCTTTAAGGTTGCTTTTACACCTTTCATTTCACTTCAAGTTCATTACAACTCAGATTCTTCTACCTCGCAGAGAACTAAGATTATTGTCTTTTCACTTTATACGATGCTATTTTACATGTATATAATGGACAAAGATATGTGTTAGGTTACTATCACATGTCACTCGACAGCATTCACTTCTGCTCTGATTATTTGAGCTGGATTCTTGAAGTGCTTATATGAAGCACTGGGATCAATGATTTAAATTCAATGTGAACACTAATGGAGTCCAAATAGTTTCCTTGAAATCAACTTGACTTGTTTATTGTTTATAATATACCTGTTATCGACTCAATAAGAGCCATAAATTTGTCAGTCAATTTGCTTGTCAAATACTAATTAATTGCTTAATTACATTTTGTGATCGTTATTATATCTAACCATTCTCACTCCTTTCAAAAGAAAAAATTAGAATAAAAACAAAACAGATAAATTTAAACTCCTACTGCTTTCTTCTACCTGCTACACTCTCTCCTGTTTCTACTCTGCCATTCCTTCCCTTTCCTCGCTCCTTTTCTCTATCTCCGCCATCCACCTCTTCCCTTTACTGCCTCGCTTTAATAATTACCTTTTTCTCACATGAAAACTTAATGTGCTTCAGCGTTTCTATCTCCGTTAACATCCCATCTATTTGCCCAGTATTTGCTTGCTTGCTTGCTTTTCTCTTCGTTTCTCAACCTAAATCTTGCGATTCTTCTCATGTTTCTTGTGTCTTTTTCTCTAATTTTTCTCTAATTTTTCTCTAATTTTTCTCTATGTATGTAATGTATCTTTAATTTTTTTCCCCTTTCTTTCCTGTTCCTGTATCTCTCTGTCTCTGCTCCTTTACTCCTCTTCTACATTTGTGCCTTCTTCCCTCTGCCTTCTCTGTCGCTATTCCGTTCTTTTCAATGTATTCCTTTCTCTTTTTCGTACCTCCTCCTCCACCCTCCTTTTTATTCTCCTCCCTAATGCTCTCTAATTATTTGAGCACTTATGTATATGTATGTAAAATTGTATCCCTTATCTTATTCAATACTGAAATAATTAAAAAAATACAACCAACAAAAGTTGTAATGCTAATACACTTTTCGAATATCGTTGTAATGCATACAACTCAAAACATAGTATTCGGAATGTCTCAGTAATGAACTGGACGATCGATATGTACTACTGTCCTTGAAAAGTCAACCTTTTAACGCTATTCCACTTATAATTCCTCAATTTTTTTCTTATCATATCTTTAAAGTTTCATAAAATATATAATAGTTTCACAAAGTTTTTAAAAACTTTTCTAAACTTAACCTTTGCCTTGTTTATTCACGTACGAGTTTATATATAATTCAAATCAGACTTTTGAAGTTGTCAACGAATGACAATGTGGAACAAAGAGTCACCTGAAGTTTGTCTCTCAGCTGCCGGTAGTAGAATGTGCAGCATACCAGAAGCAACAGATAACTTTGTATTAATTCCTTTGTCTCTTCATTGTTCTTGACTCACTCTATGACATACTTTATTCACGACTGTCTAAATTCAAGGAAACAGTTTCCTTCTTGCAGCATGGCCTCAATACATGATACAGAACTTGTAGAAGAGTTCTATTTTGAATACTAAATGATGTGATGTCTTTTGGCGTTTACGTTTCTTGATTTATTACCATAGCCCTTAACGAAAGAGAGGTATAACCTTCTTAAAAATTATTTGTATGTGTAAGCAATTATTTCTTATTTAAATAATAACGCTTTAGTGAGTAGTAGAGCCTCTGTAACATATCAACTACTGCTGCCACCTATTTATTGTTAGTTTAAAGAGATATATGTGTAGTATGTAAAGAAAAGACACTTACATTATATGAGGGCCGGTAATTCTAAGTTTTGGATATGTTTTAAAGGTAAAGTTTTTAATGAAAACTAAACAGGCATTATGAACGAAGCAAAAATATAAAGGACTCTAGTTCTTATTTAGATTCCCAGTCTTGCCCTTTGACCTGTATCATTATTGTATCTGTACACTTGTAGATTACTCAAAAATAAATTTATATTCCATTCGTCTGCAAGAAACCTAAGAAATGTACCGTCTAAATAATTCATCACTTTGTGGAAAAAGCTTTGCATTGATTTTCACATTGCTGTAGCAGTTCTATAGATGCGCTCTGTTTCCGTGGGATCAGAAATGGAAAAAGGAAGTTGAAATGTTTCTATATCGATATGAGTCGATATTCTTTATTATTATAAACTCAGTGTCTTGTACAAAATTGTTTAATTTATAATAATAATTTAATATAGATATTACGTAGCAGCGATATTTATAATCTAAACTTTCTTAAGTTTAAGTCTCATTCCCACTCACTGTTTTGATATTTAATTTACTGTTTTTATTTAATATTGTAATCTAAATTTAAGGTTTTCGTTTAAGCATTCCTTTTCACATTTGTATTTTAATTTAAGTTTAGTTAATTTAGTTAGTGCGTATGCATCGTTAGTAATATAAATTTTGACAGTTTTGACAGACAATTAGTAATAGAAATTGTTTTTATTTCTTTATTTTTGACAAACTGACATTAAACTTCTTTTAAATATAAATTCTACTGCATTTTGACAGATTGTCACATTTTGGAGGTTATAATATAATATAGTTTTTCTTAATTTAATATTTTTAATTTAAAACATTGGATCTTGTAAGGTTCTAAAAAAACTAAGAAAACTTAAAAAATAAATTAAATTAAAAATGGTACTGTGAATGACTACGCGTATTGCCATATGCTAAACAATTTAATTTAAATACAAAATTAAATTAAAGCAGTGAGTGAGAATGATATTTTAAACTTTGGCTTATTCAGCCATCTTGTGAAAAATTTAAAATATAAATGTTACTTCCTATAAATATATATTTCTTGCTAAGTGTTTATAAATATCAACAATTCTAACATTTATTTTTCTTTGTTTCATGTCTTTCTCTTCTGGATCTTCCTTTGATGTCTCTTTGTTGCATCGTGAAGAGCACAACTCGAGTAAGTATATATTTATTATACCTTTAACTGTCATCTTATCTAACTTTGTGACATCACAGTGTCTTCATCATTTGAGTATTTCTTACATCACAGTGCATTATTTTCACGCTGTTCTTTTTCGCAGTGCCTTAGTCTAAGAAAAAGGTGTTTAAAGCATTTTTTCGATTAATATATTTTTGCAGTGTACCCTTTATATTTCTAATCAATTACCATCTCTGTTAAACAACAGAATGCACAACTTACACTATGAGTACGTACGTCAAATATATTTACAGCTGTCTCGAGTAACAAGTTTTAATATTATAAAAGTGGTAAACAATGTGAATGAAATTTTAAGAAATGAAATTTTTAGTAGCTCTACAGACGGTGATCTAGAATTCGAAAGTTTAAGGTATTTTGAGGATTGTTTTTTTATAATAAAATTAATGAAACTTTTTAGGCTCACTTATTCTACATACAAAAAAATCTTTTTTGAAATTTAAAAATATTGTTAAATATGTTAAAAATGGCGCAAATGAAGTAGACCCTGTCAAAAAATTGGACCTGGACGGTGTTTCCAATTTTGGCTCTTCTATTTATCTGAGAAATAAAAACCAAGAAAATTATTAACTGATATGAGTACAGTTATTTTCGGAACTAGAGTGAAAAAGATACGAAATTATTGAAATAAAAAAATGATTTTAGTTTCAACGATAGTTATTGATGTTGTGAATAACATATTAAAATTTCAGACAATTCGGTTGAATTGTTTTTCTTTTTTTCTACAACACCATGCCGAAAAAAGTAGTTTTGAAGTAAATAAGCTTAAAGTTTTAAGTATGCTATGGCTATATGGCTATTGATATATGCTGAAACGACTAGAAAGGAAACTATTGACAATATCTTTACAAAAATTGAATAGTATATTCTTAAAAGATTATACTTTCAAAATATCAAAAAAAACAAAAATCGATTTTATGAAAATTCTAGACCACTGTCCCCCCTTTAGGAAAATAACGAACAGCCAATTAGACAATAATTTGCGTATAACACAATAACCATATTAAACATTAAACTAAATAATGATTGAATTGTTTCAGAACCACTGGTGTAAATCCACCCGCTAAATCCCCGGGCGGAAGTAGCGGTGGCGCCGGATCTGGAATTCCTGGGGCTGCTGGTGGAGGAGCACAAGGCGGTGAACGTACTCCACCAGCACCTCAAAATAAACAATTGCAAAATGTCAAGGGAGACCACCCTTCGGTGAGCCTTACAGATATTATGTTTATTTTACTGTCAATACATCAATATTTTCTATAAAACCAACCAACTTCTATTTGGTGAACTAACTATATGTCTATATATGTAAATACACTTTGGCTTTTAATATCGTGTGTTCAGATGGTTTGTTCTGTTTCTATTTGCTGTGTATTGATATAGATTCGTTGAATGGGCTTGTGACCCATTGGCTATTAGGGTCTCAAATTTCCAATTACGTTTCAATAACTCGCTATATTTTAGGGGATAATTACAATTAAAATAGTTTGCCAATTTTTTGCCATAATTATTAAAGGCATCCAACGTTAGATAGAAAGAGATAGCATACTTAACCCTTATCCCTTAATAGTGCGACATGTTACGTCATAGATATGGCCGACATCTGTACCGCTAAAACTGCAATTCAAATGTTTAATTACTATATCTCCGTCAACATTTAGATATATAATAAAATAAACACGCCAATACACATTTATTAACATCTATTCCAATTAGCAATTGAAAAATCAGTCCTTAGAAATTAAGTTCACAATCGCCCTATTGTAACATTTAAGTAAAGAAGCATTATAAATTACCACTTGGCAAAAAAACAACAATAGCAAATTGCTTTGAAATGATATGGCCCCCTCAAAGAATACTGGATTAGGAGCTTTGTAAATACTTAAGAAATATTTACGGGGTTAGATACAGTAATTAGGTCCAAAAAAAGCGATTTTTTAAGAATTTTTCCTGAGAAGATCTTTAAATTTATCAATGTAAAATTTTGTACACATATTATGGTAACTTTTAACTGTATTTTAACATTTTTATATTTGTAAAAATAATAATCTTAAAAGCTGCTATAGCTGATCTCAAGGAGTTCCTCTCAAAAAAGAAATCTTGCGGTGACCACGATATTTCTATACTGAATCATCTAAAATGAAAAACCCAAACGGATTTCGTTAAAGTAATGTAAAATCTAGTAATTAATCGAAGGAATAAACAAAATTTTTTTTTTTTTGAGACTATAATTTTGGCCTTAAATTGTTTATAAAAGAAAATAATTATCGGTTTATCAGAAAAAACCTTCGAATAATTACTAAAAAATATACTTAAGAAACTTGTGTTAAAATTTGAGACTGATCGGTTCAGCCGTTTCCGAGAAATCTTGGTCACTGATTTTAAAAACACAGTTTTCAGAAATATGCATTTAAAATTTCAAAAGCACTATACATAGAGTGTGTTTACTTAAACATGTGTACATTACGAAATTAAAATAAATAAAAAATAAATAAATAAAAAAAAGTTCAAGTTCAAGTTTAGACAATGGTGTAGCCACATATATAAGGCCACGACACCACAAGAACTGCCAAGGTCATCAGTGATAGGACTCAGCATCGGAAATAGCCCAAGATTAAATAAATAAAATTTAAATAATATATATGTTGTGTGAAAATATAATAAAGTTCATCAATCTCACATCTGTGGCAACAACAATCTATATTAAATTTAATATAGAAACAGAGCAAATCGTGTGTGACCGTACCGATATTTAAAACCACCACCTACCCACCACACTTATCTCTGTCTCTCTCTCTGTTTGACCTCTGACACACTCTAATGTACTTTTCTATGCTAACGTTTATGTGTGCATGTCCTGTGTCTGTGTCGGAGTTCGATTGCAGTCGATCTCTTTATCAATGAAATTGGCAAAATTTCATTCAGGTGAGCATGATTGTTCTCTTTTTAGTTATGTTGTAATTTAGCGGTAGTCTATAGTGTAAAACAGTAGTCTAATGTAAATAACACTTGCATGAATGTTACGTTACATACATGTTACAATAACATAAAAAACAAGTAACACAGCACTCAATTAGTTCATAGAATGACTTATAGATGGCACCACTATTGACAAATCAAAACCTTCAAACTATATAAGTCAAATATAAATACTTTTCTCATTAAAAAGCAATGCTTTATCAACACATGAAATTCAGATTTTTCCATTGTTTTGAAAATTACAAAAATTACGTCACTAAAATCACTGTAATTCTTAAAGTAATGATCGGAATGTCATGAAATTTTAATACATATCGTTTGAAAGTTGGTTCTATCTAAAAATCATATGGCTTTGTTAATAATGGCGCCATTTATATGTCATACTACGAACTTATAGGGTGCATTCCACTAAGCCTTCACAACAATCACACTCACGACCGCAGTTTTTCCATGAGATTCACGCTCAAGTGGAATTGATCATGATATGGAGCGTTTTGAATGGTTTTGAGCGTTGAAAAAAAAAGGGTTGGGATAATTGATTATCAAGACAAACAAAATAAATATTAAATATCTTTTGCGTTATGTTTAAACATTGCGCCGAAATGCTCAACAACGACCACTATGTTCAAATGGGTCGTAATGAGCTTGGCGTGAGTGAAATTAATGACGTCATTAACGACGTTTTCGAATATTTTGGACGTTGTGAATACTCAGTGGAACGCACCCATTGAGTATTGTGATAAGTAAACGTAGCATTTACGTAGCAGATAGATTTAGAAGTAAATGCTACATAAATATCTACGCTACTACTCTTCATTTTTTATCCTTTCACAGTGTCTGCTATCAGTACTGGTTTACTTTGGTTTTTAAATTCGAGGTTATACAACAGTAAATTGGGTTTACTTTTTTGTTTTTGACACACTGAAATTAAATTTCTTTTAAAAATAAACCTTACTGCATTTTGACAGATTGTCACGAATTTGAGGTTATGAAATAAACCTATAAAAACACCAACAAACATTTATATGTAGGTTGTAAACTGAATTACTATTTTAGTAGTTATAATTTGCCCTTGCAAGATTCTAAAACGACACCTAAAACTAAAATCAAATTTTAAATTAATCCGACTTGATCGATAGGGTATGGCATGTGGCAAGATACAAAGTCTAAAAGTTCATTTTGAGCGAAGGATTGAAATTAATTCACTGTGGAATAAGTTATGAAAGTACAAAGAATGGACTGTGGTCTTAGGAAGTTATTCAAATTATTATTAAAAAAAGAATTAAATCAAAACTGGGAATGATTACACATATGCTATATAATTTATGCTAAGCAATGACTTTAAATTATACTTTCATATCTCTGTAACTAAAACAAAAACTTTGAAACATTAAAACATTTCATATCTTTTAATGTTTCAACTGGGAGATATTAAGTTTTGTAATCAGAATTTTAGAAATGTAGTTCAATGAATAAAGCTACTCACACCAAAATAAGTACAAAAATACTTGCAATTCTATAAAAACACATTCTTTTGAAAGTTGAATTTCTGTTTTCTATGAATGTATTATAAGTAGTACTCCTTTGTATTCAGTATCTTTCTATTTGAAAATATATTTACTTTTGTCAGTTCTTTTATATCTGTAGAATTATTACTGGCTGGGTTGGTCTAAGAAAAGGCCACAAGAACCACTGCAGTTCACCGAGAACGTTGCATTTGAAATTTAAATAATTTAGAAACAATCTCTGTGCAAGTCGAAATATATTCGTATAAACATAACCTAACATGGAATGCAGAAACTGTGCAAAATCCGTTATCTTTTATTTCTTTTTTTATTTATATTATTGAAGGTAGTTTACTAGGAAAATCACTTTTCTACAGAATTTGTTAAAATGTAAATATGATATTATGTATATATGAATTATGAAATGTGAAATGATATTTGTATGTGTCCTTAATTTAATTAGTTTACTTAAGGGGTTACATGGGTTTCGTGTCTTCAAAATTTTTTTTTTTTTTTTGGCTTATTAATTTCTACAACATCTCAAAAATATTATACTAAATTTTCAAGTCGATCCGAATAATAGTTTCGGAGATACAGCCTTTGGAAGGTGTGCGCTCCAAGTCAGTTTTATTGTTACTCAAAAGTTTAAACGCGTTTTTCTGGGAACCGTGTTTTCAAAGTCGGTTGTCAATTTTTCTCGAAAACTACTCAACCGATCTTGATGAAATTTTACACAGGTGTTTGAGATACAATTTACTCGTGCTTAACAGAAGGATTTTTTTTGTTTTCAATTGCAACTATTTTAAAAAAAAACAAAATGTCAAGCAAATTTACCGAAATTTTCATTTTTTTGGAAAAATGTCTGCCAAAATTCCAATTTTTACTTTTTTTTTCTTTCCTTCTGTTAAGCACGAGTTTATGGTCTTACCTAAAACACTTATTTTTGTTTTTTCACTTTAGATAATCCTGTCAGGAGTTATGCTGACAACGCGGACGCACCTTTTTTTCGAGGCGTCACCGGAAATGACGTCACAATAGAGGAGTTCTAATTTTTTTTTTTTGAAAATTTCATAAATTATTCTTTAAATATGTATCTATAAGACAGAAAAAAGTTTGAATTAAATAAATAATTTTTTACATAGAAAAAAAAATATTGAAAATAGGCCTTTTTTTACCCGACGAAACCCATGTAACCCCTTAAAATGTTTTAACCAGTTGCGGAGCGAGAAATTATTAATTAAATTGCAAAAGATCTACAAAGTATGTTTCAAAAAATAGATGTCAATGCTCCTATAACTTAAAAAAAACTGATATATTGAAGAAAAATGAATTAGGAAAATTTTGACTGTATTGGGAGGTTTAGAATTGATATTTTTTAATACAGTAGGTAATAGGGATGTAAAGAATGTTCGATTTCCTACATTCGCCAATGCGAATGCGAATATCAACTTTTTAAATATGGCGCCAAATCTTTGCATATGGCATCTAAACTTTTATTCCTGAAGTTTAATATTCCTTTCCTCTAATTTAATTACTAAATGCTTTACTTAGTAAGATAATATAAATCCTATCATTTGTGCTCTCAGTAAAGATATCATTTAAATTAGTTTATGTAATTGTTATTTTATATTGCAAGTTCAAGTAGTAAATACAATAACAATATTGTAAACCGAATCAATTGCATTGTTATTTCAAATGTTTTCACTTTTCGTTGCCAAATACATTACATTTTGAAGGCACTTTGCCATCATATTGAAGATGCATATTATTTTTTTGTCATAAAAGAATTCATTTACATTTCAATTTCTCACAGTCGTTTATATTAAATGTCTATTTTATCGGCTACAAATGGCGAAATTACTCCACCTGTCGGAATACAAATGAAGACAAAGTTGATGCGAACTATAATTGAAGTGCAATAGTGATAGAAAGGTCACAAAACAGGACACTTCACAAAATTGGTTACTAGGTTATTGCGATTGCGAATGCGAATATTAAAAAAGACGCGAATATTCGTTATCCCTAGTAGGTATATCGTCTTGGTTGTCATCTTGGCATGCGTTGCCATATTTCTTAACAATGTGATTCTATTTAGTGTATTGTATATGTATAGTTGAAATTACGAGAGTTCGGCGGTCACTCATGCTTAAAACAAGTTGTGTCGTATAAATCTACAATACAATGAGACAACACTGTTTGGATCAACACGGAACGAATAAGATAAGGTTCACCATCGTATCGTAGATTTATACGGCTCTTATAACCTCTGCCGAACTCTCGTAATTTGAACTATATATCAAGGTTTACATATACTAAATAATAAAATCACTATCCTATATGGAAGTATACATAACGGGTGTATTTAATTATTATTTTATAGTAATGTTTTTGCCATTAGCCACTACATTCTTCCGCCTGAAATTATTTAATTACATATCATTGTGATTAATTATATTTTATTTGAGATTCCCATTCTTTCTACCCATTCTCACTTCTTCCAAAAGATAAAATAAAAATAAAAACCAAACAGATAAATTTAAATCCCTCTTCTTGCTACTCTCCCTCCTGTTTTTACTTTGCCACCTTCTCTTTCCTCGCTCCTTCTCTCTATCTTCCCTTTAATAACTACACAATCTTCTTTTCACTTTTTTTCTTTTCTCAAACGAATACTTAATGTGCTCCAGCGTTTCTATCTCTCTTCCGTACACTTTGCACATCCTTTTCTCTCTATTTTCTCAGTATCTGCTGCCTTTCTCTTCGTTTCCTAATCTAAATCTTGTGATTCATTTTATGTTTCTTGCCTTTTTTCGTTCTCTTTCTCGTATACGTAACGGTTGTACTTAACATCCGATTACACTTTTTCATACGATTCTCCGTAAACAATTTGGTGAAGTGCCCTATTTAGTGACGTTTCTCTCACTATTTCACTTCAATTATAGTTCGCATCAACTTTATCTTCATTTGTACTTCGACAGGTGGAGTAATTTCGCCATTTGTAGCCGATAAAGTAGACATTTTATATAAAAAATGTGAGAAACTGAACTATAAATGAACTCTTTTATGACAAAAAAATCATGACGCATCTTCAATATGATGTCAAAGTGACTCCAAAATGTTTATTAGCTTGCCACTAGTGAAATAACATAAATAATTTACAAGCAGTCTACGTGCAACTCGAAATGTGTAAAACATAACTTGTAAAATAAAATCATCTGCAGTTATCTTTTATGTTTGTAATAGATCTATCAATATAATTCAATAAACACACTAAACAGTATTATAGTCCAATGTAATTCAATAACTTATATTCTTGGCACACGATACGGGCTAAGCAACAAGTAAATAAATTGTTGAAGAATTGGCAGACCGCCAATATGATAAGTAAATCCCAGTCAACAGTTGGTGGATAAGGAAGTAATAACAGTCTGCCACAGTTCTCACAGCTACTGCAATAACCAACGCCGCAACACTTATTACGAGTTAGAATTGTTGCATAAGTAGTAGGGGTTACATTACTTTTGTGTTAATGGTATAATATCTGGAACGAACAAGGTTTATCCATTTTATATTTCCTATTATAATAGTAAAGAAATGTTTATTTTGTCACAGAAACAGAATGATATAAAGCTGCACAACCACATATTAATTCTATTTAATAAACACATTATAGCTTCTGCATATTTTTTTATTAGATTATACCTATATATATATATATATGTGGGAATAATCAAATATTTCTCTTTCAGATGGCATTTTTGCAGAACCGCAGCGTCTCTCTGGTCGATATGTACATCGACAATTCAGAACCTTCAGAAAATGTTGGACAAATTCATTTCTCACTTGAATACGACTTCCAAAACACAACTCTCGTTCTTAGAATTATTCAGGTGAGTCAGAAACGTTAAAAGAACTTAGATAGAGTTGCTTTGATATTATGATAATATATATTTTGTATTTATGCTGTTTTTTAATATTATTTCAGGGTAAAGAACTGCCGGCTAAAGATTTATCCGGCACATCAGACCCTTACGTCCGCGTCACACTGTTACCGGATAAAAAGCATCGCTTGGAAACAAAAATCAAACGTCGGACGTTAAATCCCCGCTGGAACGAGACTTTCTACTTCGAGGGATTCCCCATTCAGAAACTACAGTCTCGGGTAAAAGATATTTTATAAACACTAAATAAACAATAAAATGGTCTGCACTGGATCATTACACCATTTTGATATATATCACATAACATGTGGTGAAAGAAAATCAACGCCGTAAAATCCTTTAAGCCTGCCGCACACTGTAAGCGTATATAAGCGAATTTTACCGGACATATACGCGCTACTACGCTTTGCCTATTCGAACCCTGTAAATGTAATGAACTCACGCACACTGCAAACGCATTTCAGCGAATTTTAACCAAGCGTATACATGTGACAATGCTAAACCTATCCCTATCTTGTAAATGCAATCATCTGGCTCTGACTGGAAGAGAACAGTGGTGTATCAATAAAAATAATGTTAGGGCAAAACAACTCCAATATACACCCTACAGTACACAAGTTTGACTTGCTTGACTGACTTTGATTAATATTGCTATATTTTCTAGTTAAATTTTATAACCTTTATTTATGACAAACCCTTACAAATGTTACCAGTCATATAAAAATTGGAATTTAACTAGAAAATATAGCAATATTCATTTTTAAAACTTATTTTTGCGGTTCCAACTCATTAAAAGTCAGTGGACGAAAGCTTAAAATGTAGATACGTTATTCATCTAACTAATTGCTGCTTTAGATTTTGATTTGATTTTATAGTTACTTACGTAAAACGATTTAAACACAAAAAAACATGTTTTTATTGATAATATTTAACCTGCTGTATAATATCGCCATCTATATTTCGCGAATCAAAAATGGCCAAGTATTGCTTCACCTTAAGTGATTTATACCACTTTCTTTACACTTTTATATTATACTAGCTCATTCAACAGACGTTGTCCTGTCCAAATTTCAATATATTTATTCACAATTCCACTGAATCAATTTTTCTTCATTATTAGCTTGATTCACAATTTGACAATTCACATAGTTTCAAAAATCGCATAAAAATAGTTCTGTCAGTATTTATAGAATTTTCCAATTTTCCAAATTTTTTCCCCCTAAAAACCTTACACAGACTATTTCGAACATTTAAGAAAAACTGGCCGTTCTTAAGGGATGCGCTTATCAACGAAACACATTTAATTTTTATTTATACAGATTTACTTTTCATTTATGTTCCGTTATATTTTTTTATATTCTTGTTTGTCCTTTATCTTTACTATATTTACTATGGTACATTCCAATGCTGCGTAATGTCATTGCTGACATTCCGTTAAGCTTTATCAGCAAGACAATAAATACGCGGCGCGATCCAACATTTTATTACAAGAATAATTTATTTTTAATGACTGCACTAACTTCTTCTTAAGGATAATATAAAGTGGACAAAATTGTACAGCAACTAGGAGTCTATCAAGCAACCAGCAGACCTTATAAATATTAAATTTGATTCTATCTTTTAAGGTACTACATCTCCATGTCTTTGACTACGATAGATTTTCTCGAGATGACTCAATTGGTGAGGTCTTTCTTCCATTATGCCAGGTAATAAGTTTAAACCATACACAAGTAAATGAATCCGTTTACAAAGTGCTGTGTAACACTGACTTTTCAAATAGTCGTAACTTAATTAAACAGAATTTGTATAATAAACTTTTCACAGTCACAGTAAACTTCTAAAGACTAATTAAGTACATATTTATTTATTTTACAGGTTGACTTCAGCGAGAAACCTTCATTTTGGAAAGCTCTTAAGCCCCCAGCAAAGGATAAGTGTGGGGAGCTTTTATCATCCCTTTGTTATCATCCCAGTAACAGTGTCCTTACACTGAGTCTGTTGAAAGCTCGAAATCTAAAAGCTAAAGACATCAATGGAAAATCTGGTCAGTTTCTAATAAGCTCATAAAAGTAAATTAAAAGCTCATTAAACTATATTAAAACTCATGAAAAAAGATTAAAAGCTCATAGATAATACTGAAATCTCATGAAAGTAGATTAAAGCTTGTGAAAGTAGGTCAAAAGCTCGTGAAGACAGATTAAAAGCTCGTTTAAACAGATTAAAAGCTCTTGAACTCAAATTTTAAATGTTTTTACAGATCCGTACGTGAAGGTGTGGTTGCAATTTGGTGACAAGAGAATAGAGAAACGCAAAACTCCAATCTTCAAATGCACTTTGAATCCTGTGTTTAATGAAACTTTCAGCTTTAATGTTCCATGGGAGAAAATTCGTGAATGTTCTCTGGATGTTATGGTGATGGACTTTGATAACATCGGACGAAATGAACTGATAGGAAGAATACTTCTTGCTGGTAAATACTGCTGTCATTCATCCCCTATTCATTTGCCCAAGCACATTATTTTATTACACAGATTTTGCATATCTTACATTTTCTATTACCTATGGAAATTTATCAGTAAATTATTCTGAAATATTTTGCCACAAGAGACTAATTTACTACTCAGAATATATGTAATGTTTTTTTGGGATCACGAAGCTTATATGAAAGTCTCCAGATTTTATTTATCTTTGTTGATTACATTCTTAATATCAACAGTTTACTAAGTAGTAACTGATATTTGACTAGTTTTATTATGCATCTGTTTTAGGCTCTGTTGTATAAAGGAGATGGCAATTTATAGAAAGAAAGAGGATAACAACCGGACGTGACGTCGTGAAATAACTTGTAACTTTTTGTAACTTGTCTCCTCTTTAATTATTTAATGATAAAGAGATTCTCTTATAGCAACTGATTAACAAATAATTGCATATTTGAGTTATTGAAAACCAGATAACTTGATCAAAATATAGTACAGTTTATATATAAATTAAAGGAGCCTATTTTGTAACTGCTGTCTGTTAACTTTTGACGATTTTTCAAAGGCCTGCTTAATTTTCAGAATATTTTACTAATAAATTTCAAACCCTTATAACCAATCAGACGGTTTCATTTTATTAATACAATTAATAAAAAATGCAAATTGAATAATATATAAATTAAAATAAGGTGAAATGTCACCCGTCTGAAAGAATGGAATGTGACAAAATTTTATTAATGTAAAATTTCAATAGTTTCTAAATAATATCTTCATGTTTTTTTGCATTCAAATTTTCAATTCAAACATTTACATAATTGCTTATTTTATTGCTTGCTTAATTTTCATAAATTTATTTCACTTTAAAAACACTAGCAAGTTCCATGGAGCTTTTGTAATGATACACAAATAGAATGAATTTAGCAACAAGTCGACTGAAACTAACTTCACACATGCTAACATCATAACATTTTTCTGTTTTGCATCGTTTTTGATATTTTTATGCTACTCATCTATTGACTGTTACTATTAATGCATTCATTTTAATGTTTTTCTTAAATTTCGCACAGATGCTGAGCAATTCACTTATTCTTTTCTTTATTAAGATGATAATTGTACTATATTTCTATCTGATTCAAATTCACACCAGCTAAATAGTGTTAACTGCTCTAAATTGATTTTAAATTCAATTAATAATGTATTAGCGTAGGCATAACTATCCAGCAATGTGTCCATATATCTATTAATGCGGAAAATTTGTGGAAATTGTAGTAAATAAACTTCACTGGCTTATTATAGTGTGCTGATCCCAAATATTCTATTTACTAACCTCAATTTTGATGATTTAGATCTCCATCTTGCAAAATAGACGAATAAAAATTTGAACCTCCCAGTAAACATTTTGGAGTAAATTCTACTTAATTTCTATTACGTATCATGAATTTTTTGTCTGGAACGTGTTCGTTTTCTATTCAGTCGTTCAAAGGAAAGGTCCTTTTTATGAGCTACAGACATTGCAACGACGGTTCACTGCTGAATTAAAAGCGGAGTAGGTTTATGATTTATGACCGGATAATAAAAATATACCCATGTGGGAAAGAAACAGAAATACTTAATGAATGATGTTGGAAAAAGAAAGAATATTATTATGAAAAACTAACACAAAATCTGTGACAGGTAGAGAACTTGTAAAGCGTTAGAATAGAATTGTACGAGTGACTCGAACTTCACCAAATAGGACACTTCACCAAATTGTTTACTGGGCTTCTTCTAATCAAATATCTTCTTACCAGTGATAAAAGTTTAGGCTAAAAAGTGATAGAATAAAAGTAATTATCAATTAAATTTCCTACAATTTGTGTTTACAAAATTTTTACATACATCTGATAGATATTGAAGTGCACCACTGCAAAATAGAACACTTCACTGAAATTAGTAATGCTTGAAAATAGCAGATGGCATTCACCAACTAGTTCATGCTTTTACAATTATGGCCATATTTCTTAAATCCATGTTAGTACATACATATATCATTTATCGTTTAAAAGTATTTTTAAAGCCGCGTTCTCACAATGCGATTTTAGTTGAACGATCTTGATTCACAGATAAGAAAAATAAGAATAACTGAACTAATTTAACAAAATGGTAGTGCTGAACAAAATTAAAAATGGACACTTTGTGCTCTGACGTTTTCCAGTAAAAGAATTTTCTTCTTCAATTGATGACCAGTTAGGAGAACCGTGTGCACCTCAACTCGTTCATTTACTCTTATTCTTCTTATCAAAGAACCAAGATCATTCAACTGAAATCGCCCAGTGAGAACACTTAAATATTTTTTTGGTCATAATTTGGTTCTTGCAAGTATCGGAACATAGTAGTAGCTTCATTCATTACAGCATGGGCGACTATCCAATAAGGATGGGCTTCCCACTCTATCACTTTCCAGTAAACATTTTGGAGTAAATTCTACTTAATTTCTATTACATATCATGAGTTTTTTGTCTGGAACGTGTTCGTTTTCTATTCAGTCGTTCATAGGAAAGGCCCTTTTTATAACCTACAGAGATCGCAACGACGGTTCACTGCTGAATTAAAAGCGAAGTCGGTTTATGATTTATGACCGGAGTTATAAACTTGACACTAGCAGGGATAGCAGGGGTATAAAACTTAATGGAATTCTACTTTTTAGAGTTTGCAAAATATAATTATGAAAATAAAATATTTAAATGAAGAAATAAATAGATGTAATCTTTAGTACGGATCGTGATTTTTTTAATGAATATTATTCATCTTCAACAATACTCGTTATATTAGTTTTTTACATTGTTTTGATGATTCAAAAATCCACGATCGGCAGGTCTGCGTTAGGTTTAAAACCTCTGTCTTACCATCGCTGGATACTATCTTCGTTTATATACATTATATTCGGGGATTGATGGAGATAGCGTGTGCCTATTACCATTAATGAAATATTTGTTGAAAAAGGATAGCATATACTTTAAACATACTGTACTGAACGAAAAGTATACAAGTGTAACGGTGAAAAATATATTTTACTTGTCTAACCGCATCTCGTTTCTCTCTCACTTTGGAATGAAAGTGAACTAAGAAAAATATGAAAGAAACAATTGCTACTTCATGAATGTTGGAAAAAGAAAGAATATTATTATGAAAAAATCCTAACAACTAACACAAAATCTGTGACAGGTAGAGAATGAATTTGAACTAAAATTGGTTTCTGTGTTGTTGCTTCGAACTTGTAAAGCGTTAGAATAGAATTGTACGAGTGACTCGAACTTCACCAAATAGGGCACTTCACCAAATTGTTTACTGGGTTAGCACAGAGGTGACAAATTTAGATGCTCTAAGACCCGCTTCTAAAGTCTCAAAGGCAATCTTGTCTTTATAGCTTCAAATTTATTATACAAATCCAACCTGAATGGCTTTTTCCGCTCACGAAAGTCAGCTATCGAATAATTGTCTCACTTCTGATATTTGAATTTAGTAAGTTAGACTTTACTTAGTACAGATCAAGTTAAATCAAAGCTAACTGCTGTATCATTTAAACTATACTTAGCTTCAAACTAACCATAAGTGATAATGCAATGCATTTTTCAGAGCATTGCCCATTTCTTTAGTCACATTTCATTACTCATAAATATACAAAATCATTCTAAACAAAAACAAATCTTATTATGGCCTTTTTCTGTATGTTATTTTCAACGGTGATAAAATTTCATCCTTATGCATACCTATCATAAGAATCATTATTCAGCGATGAAATTCTATCACTGCTGAAATTAACATACACAATAAGACCATAATTAATTACTTAGATTCAATTGGTATTAAATAACTGTACAAAAAAATTAAAAAATAATCATGAAGGAATAATTATTTTTCAGGTAAAAATGGCTCAGGTACGTTAGAAATTTTAAATTATAATCTTAAATACTGCCTGACAAAAACTACAAACACTTTAAAAAACAAAATATATTTCTCTTTTGCTTGAATGAATATATGTTGTAAATATTTGTAAATCTGTTGCTTTATGTTATGCATCATCCAACTTTAAATATAAATAATGTTCATTTGTAAAACTAATAACTTAGCTAAGATCAGATCCATCGTATCTCAGAACCTCGCATTCATATTTTAGTAGCATAGTCGTAATTTATATGGTGAAAAGTAATTGGAATTTTTGGAATGGTTTAGAAGTATAATACTTTACTATGTAATAGCACCACTGTAACAATTTACTTGACAGGTTTATAGGAGCAGGTATACTTGCCAGATATGTACTACCGGGGTTCCAAACCATTCCTATTTCAAATTCTTTACACGCTATAATCATTTGTTTGTATTTTATTTCACTCAAAAATAATATTGATTTTGAAATGTTTTATTTACAGGAAAGAATGGATCTGGTGCATCGGAAACAAAGCATTGGCAGGATATGATAACCAAACCGCGTCAAACGATTGTTCAATGGCATCGGTTGAAACCAGAATGAAGAGTTGTCTCAATCTTTAACAGCTCTTCAATAACTGTTATTATTTCTATTTATATTCTACCCATAATGCTTCTTCATTTCAAATTATATTTAAATATTTTAAATAATATTATTCTTTTTAATTATTATATATATTAAATATTAGATTACTTCTGCAGTATACTGATTTTTGTAGCTGAAATCTTTGGTAAAATTGAATGATATGTACACTAAATAATATTAAAAATATAACCTCAATTTTAATTAAAAAGTGACATGTTTGTAATTTTTATATTACAATGTTCTTTAAGTATTATAATATTTACATACCAAACTAATCACCATTGATTTTAGCTGCAATAATCAATAAAATATTAACGCATAAATATATTTACTTCCAAATAATCAAATATTATAAAGTAAATCACAATTAACATTCAGTATTATTATTTAAATCTGTATTATTATTCGTACTTCACGAAAAGAAAATGTAACCTACAAATCTATAAATTGTATTGGTATATTAATACACCTTTTTAGACGATCAGAGGCCCTATTCCTAACTCATTAGTAATGCTATTGAATCCTCTTCTTATTTTCTCTAAATTTCACATTATTATCGAACGAAAGTCAGAAATAGTGCCTCTGATCAGATCTCGTATTACAGTTATGTATATGTAATAAAATATCTGATGCTCACTGTCAGATTTCTTGAAAGTGTGCTCAGAAGTAAAATAACACTAAAATCTAATCCTAATCTGATCTAATCGTCTAAAAAGTCCTTAAGAATGTTCTTTTGCTTTTATCGGAATATAAAATTGGTAAATGAAGAAATTTTTCCATAAAATAAATTCAATATTGTAGGATACATTTTTATAATTTTTCACAATATTAGAAACCATTATAATTAGAAAATCAATAAGTCTCATATTAATCGAATTGGTTCCATATATTTTTACTGGTTAATTAGCATATTGTATACAGAACCTTATAAAGAGATTAGTTCACTACTGCAACGTTAAAAATATGAGCTTTTACATGAAAAATAGTCTACAGAATACTTAAAACAAAGTGAATCCAATATAAGGTACAATTATGTTTTATTATTTATGTAATTATTATATAAATATGATATAAAATTTACGAGTTTTAAGAATTTAAAACACAAAAGTGTTTGATGACTCTACAAAGTAAATAAAGATCTACTAAAATACAACTGATGCTATATCGTACGTATATAATAGTTATAAAATCAAATTAACTCATTAGAGGACATTCATTAATTACGTGACACATACCTGTTCTTATCACGTTGTGACGTCATTCATTTGAAGATATATTTTTTTAGTCCCAATTTTTGTTTGATCTTGTATATTTTTTTAGTCGAATTTTAGACTCCTTTTATCACGTCTTGCCATACTTTTTAAACCCTCTCGCTCCCCTTTTCGTGTGGGGTAATTAATGGATACCCACTTCAGGAATAAAATTGTTGAATAATGTAATTTATATAAGTTTTCTTTTGTGAAGTATTTGTTAAGCCTTTAGAAGAATATATCTTCCATATAAATAATTCTAAAGTAAACTCAACAAAAATTAATAATATATTTTTACCGATTTGATAGAAATATATCAAGAATTTTGTTATTATCTTTTTTATTTTATAAATTATTTATATAATTTAAACGAATTGTTTGTTTATTTTAAGTAATACGTCACTTATAATAATTTTAGCTTATTGCCAATTATAGAATTGTGTTATTTAATTAATAGCATGTATTAATTATTGTTTTTAAACGTGTAATATAGATTTATTCTTTGTGAATAATGATCAAACAAAAATCAAACTAAACCCCTACGAGTTATCAGAACATGAAATTATTTATAAAACTAAACATACAATTTTAAACCAAAAAGAAAAATAAATGAATAAAAAAAATGATATTTTGTAAACGTTTACTTTATTCAAAATTTCTGAAAACATGTTTTTACAATTTTTCATTGTATATCTCTTAATTAAATATTTATTTAATATATCCTATCAATTAAAAATAGCTTAAACATTTATTCAAATTATATATAGACATTATTGTTATGAACAAACATCAAAATATATTTCAATATGTTTTTCATTTTACTGGCAGATGATGTCAGAAGAAACGTAATCATTTTTTATCTAGTATGACATCTCTTTGCTAATTAATTATATTCATATGTTTCTTTTTTCATTACCTTTAAAATTTAACCCATGAAGAGGAGTACCATACTGTAAAGAATGATTATGATTTTCTGATCAGTATCTGCGAGTCTTTTAACTTAAATATTACAGTTTTTAATTTTTGTAGCGAACATATTTCAAAGAAAATGTCATACAAAAGCGTACCTACACTAGTAATTAAGAAAATTAATTATAAATTATATAAAATAACAATTTTATTATTCATATATATAAAAGTGTTTTTGTCTTAACCTATAAGAAAAGAAGTATTTTAAATGTTAGAATGTATAAAAAAATACAATTTATAATGTAAGTGGAAAAATACAAAATAAAAGTGAAAAAAAACAGTGTATTATATAAAATATACTTAAACTCAAAAAAGAAGAAGTGAAATCACAAATCAAAAATTAGATGAAAATATTATATTTGTGGAGGTTGTATTTTTACTTAAAATCACAGAATATATTTTTTAAATAGTTAGCCATACTTATATACATTTTGAGATTTCTATTTAAGTACAAATATTTAATTTTTTGCGCGAATATTTAAAAAAACTGGATTATATACTTTGTGAAGCCGTTATTATTATTTATATATATTATATATATTTTAATTAATAGCTTTTATTACTTTAAACGCAATAATTACAGTTTCCTTTTCAAATAAATATAAATTTAATGAAGTATACCCAGTAGACTACATTTACTGATGTAACGAAATCAATTTCGTCACCATCGATTAAGAAAGACTCACTCCTCTTCTAATTATTTAAAAAAGAATTCAGGGTGAAGTGGCGAACAAAGAGACCGAGCGATTTCATTATTAGTTCATCAGAGAATCCATTTCTAGTCCCATTTCATCTTATGGTTTGTTTACTGGGTATTATAGACACAGTTCATTGTAAATAATCTAATGTTATTTCTAAGCTGGTCATTTTAGAGCTTGAAACACATATAATTGTTGTTTGCAGCAAGAGGAACATATTTCTATCGATCATGTTGGAACGATACATCGATACATTACGACACAGACAGTTTGGAACAGAACACAAATATTTTTTAAAAACAACATTAATATGAATTTCAATAGTAACAATTGTTAAATTTGTTTAGATCAAAAGAAAAGAAATAAAACATAATTTAGAAAAATATCATAGAAATATAAAGAAAAGAGTTTAGTTTAAAATAAAATAAATATATAGTAATAAAAACTATATAAAAATATGTGAAAATTTATTGTTATATACAAATATATACATATTAAAAGATATATCGATACATATATGTATTTTTAAAAATAAATTATATAAAATTATTAAATATTATATTATAGTATAATAGATCAGTAAGATTTTGTATGGCCGATTTAAAAAAAACGCACTATCTAATTGCAGGTATGATCAATTGGTTTAGAACAATTCTTGCTCTATTGGTTTAGGATAACGAAGCAACAGTGCTTGCGAGTGATGTATTAATAATTTAAATAAAATACAAATTAGTTTTTATGATTACTCCATTCCATAATTGAGCAGTGCGCTCTTCGTAACAGTTTAGAAGCAAAGCAATTGATCATTATCTGCAAAATCAAACATCTGTACTGCACAATATGAACTGATAACGAATAAAATAGAAAAATAATGGAATATATTTAAATAAATGTATTTCATTTAAATATATTGGATTATAAGGACATATTTTTTTTAATAAATATCGATTTGGAAAATAAATCCTTAACATGATTGATACATAGATCATAGATCATAAATCTAGATCAGTAAATTATAACCTAAAAATGAAAAAAAGTAAAAGAATATTAAATATTTGTAAGTTATTTTAATAAATATTTATTGTTGAACAATTAACAACGAATATTTAAATATAGTTATTTTATAGTTAAAATTAACGTCAAAATAACGGTATTTAAAGTAACGATCAAAGCACAAACAAAATTATTATAACTGACAAATTATTTATTATTTGTTCCATTTAATGTAATGTGTTTTTCTAATTGTCATTATTTGAGTTTGCGTTATGACTTCAATGTTTACTCAATGAAGACGCTCCTTTTATTGTTTCAATTTTTGTTTTGTTCAGCTTCTCCTTTTGTCCTAAATTAATTGATAAGAATCTCATAGGAGCGCTACTTTAGGCTTCATATTTCTATCCTGCAGCATTTACAGTATGTTATGTTTTTAAGGTACTCCACTAGTGAAACCACTTTTATACGTGATTTGATGTCTTTAATTCAATGAGCTTGTGTCCTCATTTTTTAGTGGTCGATTTGTCAATTGTTGAATGAAATTGAAGTTAATAAATGTGTATTGGCCTGTCTATTTTATTAAATATCTAAATGTTGACGGAGATATAGCAATTAAAAATTTGAATTGTAGTTTTAGCGCTAGAAATGGTCGGCCATATTTTTATGACGTGATATGCATTTTAACGTCAGTTAGTTGTTGAGTAGGTCAGTGCTGTGGTAATGTTTTGTAGCTGTTGGTAGTCAAATAATCAAGTCAAGTCAAAGAATAATAAGTTTTTATTTTATTTAACTCTGCTAAGGCAGACATAATATTGAAATTTTATTGTTCCTTGAAATAGCTGTAAATAATATTTGATATTTTGATTTATAAATACATATAGCAGAGATTTATGAGCTTAAAGGTTGGTAGCGGTTGTCACATGCATTTGGAATGTGTACAACGTTGAATCCCTTTAATAATTAAAGAGACAAAATGACTTTTTTAATTGTTAATATCTCTTAACATATAAGGAGTTATTTGACCTGACCCACTTTATCAATATATAGTACACTTTTATAGAAATTAAGACATAGGACACAAGCCCCATTACAAAGTTTTTAATGTTTTGACCAGCTGTGAAGCGAGATATTAATAATTAAAGTGCACATATTTAATCGTGCGAATGTAGAAATCGCTGTAACATATATCTCGGGTGCGATTCTACAAATTAAAAAGAAACTGATAAATATTGTAGAGGAATAACGTGAGCAAGCTTTGACTGGTTTTTTAGATTGCTTGAGTAATTAGTAAAAAAGATATAGAGGTTTTAAGTTGATAATTTGTTTAAACACATACACGTACTGGCGATGGCTATCGCAACTTGGCAACGTGGTATGTTGTCGTGGTTTTCACGCATTATTTAGTTATATCTAGTGGATTACCTTTAGAAACACACAGGTGAATAACAGCGTTCTATTATTTTATATTAATTTATTATTTACATCTGTAATTCTAGAAGAAATGTAAATATAGTAAATCTAAATTACTGTAACTCTATGTCGATTAATGTAACGCATTACTGTGGTTTCATCATTTTAAAGTACTCGTATTGTCATTAACTAAATTATAAAGTTGGCAACGCTGATTTTAAGGTTATACCAACTGAAAATTTCTATAATTTTCAATACAGGTTTATTCTCTGAAGGTACTATAAAATACTTTGAATAAAATTATTGTTATTTTCTTTAATTACATTTTAGCACTATATAATTGTTATATTTAAACCATTCGCTTTTTGAAATCTATTGAAAATTTTTGTTTTTAACTTAATTTATTTTTGGAGGTGAACATGTCTATATTCACTCCGGTTTAGGTAAGGAATATCAAAACTTATCGCGCTGATATCTCGCAAACCCTAGTCGATAGCCTAGTGAAGGGCGGCACCGCGAGGGTTTTGAACACTTTTATTTCAAATTGCAAAGAACTTTCACACTAGAGCAGACTTCTTGTGACATCGAGTTTTTCACTATGGTGTAGGGTCTGTTGTTTCGCGGTAGCACACTTTATCATGAAATGAAACTTGTACTTTCATGTTTATCAATGTAGCAGTGTATTGAGAGAAGTAAAAGTGCTTATTATATCTCTGTATCATTTTACCCTCTTACCGATTCTTCTATACACTGGTGTATTGATAAACATTAAAGTAAAACAGTATGTTAATGTGAAACTACTCTCATATTCCCTACCAACAGAGTAGATGATTGCAAGTAGTGTCCAGTGTGAGAGCACTCTTAGCAGCTCTATTATTATTCTTCAATACTGTAGTGCCTAAATTTTTTATCCCCTACCTTATATATGTCAAAGCTTAAACAATCATATTTTTGCTTTTATTTATATTTTAAATCTTATCAATTTTAATTATTTTGTTGAAAATTCATTATTTTAATTGGTGTTAAACTTCAATCGTGTAAAAGTTGAAAATAGTTTACTAATTGTGCACTAGCCTTTAACTGTTGTTATAACTAACTGTCGTGGCTATAGAATCTACATAACTTTAATTATTCAAATTTAATTTTTAGTACATTTTGAACAAATTTCAAACATCCATTTATGATTACAAATTCATGTTGTAAATAATTGTTGTAAAATGAAAATCTGTGAGGACGAGAACAAGAGAACAATTTGTGGAGCGTGCTAGAATATTATTAGTAATAATAAGATCATTTTGTGTTCTTTTTTTAATTAATATTTCAGTTCAAAAGTGTCAGTTAGTTATTAGTGTAACTTACAATTTTATATTTTAGATATTCGAGTATATCTGAAATAAAAAATGGTTAAAAATAGAAATAAATATTGTGAATTAATGTAATTTGTTTAAACAAATACTTCTCAGTTAATAACCAAATTATAGCGTTAATATTTCATTTTCTGATTGGGTAGTTTTAAATAAAATTTGTGCTCAAAACCCAAATTCCATTTATATGTATAAATATATATTATATACATATTTAAATATTTTATATAAGTATATATATATAATATATATTTCTTAAATATTATTTTTCAAAATATTAAAAAAAAAGAAAAACTGTATATGTAAATAAATGTCAGTATGTAGAAATATATTGTGTAGCAACATAATATGCATTAATAAAAATATATGACGAAAAGCCAAAATTACTGTTTTATTAATTACTTTAAGTTACTGATAAAAAAAAATAGTTAAAAAAATTAAAATTAAATGTTTGAGAGAGCCTTAATCTAATACTCAAATATATCATTAACATTTTAAGTGTACAAAATTTACGAGAGCTTTTAGGTTAGAGTCGACATCTACTAGTAATTCAACACACTTCTTATTATCCAGGATCACAACCTACAGAATTGATTCGTCTCCTAAAGTTGATGGACATCTGAAGAGAAGCCGCCACGGAATTAACAAGATTATAGCTTTCTTTCTTCGAAGAAAATAGATTTGCAATCAGTTGGGAAAACTACGTTCAGATACTTTTGAAAGTTTTTTCGTTAAAAATTTTAAAAGTTGTTAAAATTCTGTTGTTAATTTTATAAAAAATTCTGCCTGTTTATGAGATATTGTCATTTCCAGGGTTAAATAATGGAAATGTTTCAAGATGGTTATCAGATTTGAAATCAGCGGGAAACTTTAGTTCATAATTTCACTTTTAGAATTTAAAGAAATCTAAAATTTAAAAGAATAATTTTTAATATTAATTTAAATATTTAAAAAAATATATATAATTTTAAAGATTATACTCTTGTTAATTTCAAGAATTCAACATTATCGCGGTTTTTGACAAGATTATAGCCTTCTTTCATCAAGAAAAAACCAGAAAATGTATGATTCTTTAAAGTCTAAAAGTGAACCTTTTTATCATTTTTAACAAGATTATAGTCTTCTTTCGTTGAAAAAACCAGAAAATTTATGATTTTTTAAAGTCTAAAAGTGAAACTTTTCATCATTTTTAACAAGATTATAACCTTCTTTCGTTGAAAAAATAACAGAAAAATTATTAATTTTTAAAGTATAAAAGTGAACCTCTTCATCATTTTTAACAAGATTATAGTCTTCTTTCGTTGAAAAAATTACAGAAAATTTATGATTTTTTAAAGTCTAAAAGTGAACCTTTTCATCATTTTTAACAAGATTATAGTCTTCTTTCGTTGAAAAAATTACAGAAAATTTATGATTTTTTAAAGTCAAAAAGTGAACCTTTTCATCATTTTTAACAAGATTATAACCTTCTTTCGTTGAAAAAATAACAGAAAAATTATTAATTTTTAAAGTATAAAAGTGAACCTTTTCATCATTTTTAACAAGATTATAACCTTCTTTCGTTGAAAAAATAACAGAAAAATTATTAATTTTTAAAGTATAAAAGTGAACCTTTTCATCATTTTTAACAAGATTATAGTCTTCATTGGTTGAAAAAATAACAGAAAATTTATGATTTTTTAAAGTATAAAAGTGAACTTTTTCATCACTCTTAACAAGATTATAGTCTTCTTTCGTTGAAAAAATAACAGAAAATTTATGATTTTTTAAAGTCAAAAAGTGAACCTTTTCATCATTTTTAACAAGATTATAGTCTTCTTTCGTTGAAAAAATTACAGAAAATTTATGATTTTTTAAAGTATAAAAGTGAACCTTTTCATCATTCTTAACAAGATTCTTCTTTCGTTGAAAAAATAACAGAAAATTTATAATTTTTTAAAGTCTAAAAGTGAACCTTTTCATCATTTTTAACAAGATTGTAGTCTTCTTTCTGAAAGATAAAAACATATATTTGCTATATTTAAATCTAAAATATGTTCAGTTCAACACAATTTAGAAGAATGAATTTAGAAAGAATAGATTTTGTAAATCTGCAGAGTAATGTTTCGGTGTATGTTATGTTGCATGATTTTCAGGCGTAGGAAATGTTGAAAAATGCATACCGCAATAATCTTTAGCTACTATTTCCTAGATGGCGCTAACTGTTGGTTTAGATATTTGATGAATTAATAGTTTTAAATTATACAAGTATTCTCTTATAATTATTATATTATGAATAAGGTGCATTTGAGGTTATCATTAAATATTACACAGGTTTATTTATACAATATACATTTTATTTTATTATAAAATTTATATAATTACAATATTTATACAAGAAGTTTTTTGTTTTGTGAAGTACTTCATAATTACATCCTAGCAATTTCGACAAATTATTACATGATTCTTTGCTTCTAATTTATGAAATAAATGAAACTAACTGTTAATAATGTATGTTCATAAAAACCTATATCAAATATTTAGAGCAATTTTAGATTTTCTCAGTAATGCGTAAGTTTCGTAGTATTTTAATTTCTGCAGGCGTTCATATACTATTTTTATTATCTAAACATATTTACATTACATTTTACACATTTTTCTCAACAATATGAACAATAAGTGAAACATAAGATGTGATGCGCTAAAGCCAATGCTCAACATCTCCACTAAACAAATTTAATCTATACTTAAATAACATAATATGTATTACAATATTAGCACCTTTAATATATAGAGAAATATTCAGACTTGAACGTCTTCCGTTTCCGTTTCTGTTGGAGTTTTTGTGTATTTTTTAATGAACTCGTCCGCCATTGCTCTATCTAAGCCCTTGTAAGTGAGGTCAACTTTCTTGGGTTTCGGAGCATTACTTTTGATTGACCGGTTTCTCTCGGATGAATTTTGACTTCTAGACGAAATGTGAGACCCAGCGTTTCTGTGTGCATGTTGAGGATGGACCTTTGGTTCTTCTATTGGCCAGTTTCGGTAAATGCGTTTATCAAGCTCACGTCTAGCAGGTTGCGGAGGAATCTACAGAGGACAATATCAAATGAATAAAGCTGCTACGAAATGAGGCTGGTAGTATGCTATATTATAATGTTCCAAGTGTATATTTATATTCTTATATGTTTGGTACTGAATTTTGTATGGTAGCTCGAAAAATTCTAAGACTTTTGGCATCCCCGGATTTTTCCCTGAATTTCCTGGAAACCCGTAATTTTGGAAAAGCTGGAAAAAAGTGGGCCCTTTTTTGCTGTATAACTTTGTGTTCGTAAAAGATAGAAAGTTGAAATTTTGCGTGTGTATTACGCTAATGCTTAGTATGTGAACATATTTCAAAACTTAGAAATTCAAAATTTAATAAAAGAGGCCTTGAGAAAATTACGGGGCCCAGTAGGAAACTTTGGAGAAAGCACAAATTTTGGATTTTGTAATAATTGAATATCATATTAAAAAAAAAAATTCAAAATTTTATTTGGGGACACGGAGGCGGCTTTTGCCTAGGGTAAAAATTGTGCTAGAAAGTTGAAATTTTTTATATATGCTAACTTTGGTACCTAATTTACAAATCGAAAAAAAAAATCCCAAATTTTGAAAAAAAGTTGGGCAAATATATTTTATTTTATTGAAAAAACTATAAATGTGAAATTTGTATAGAACGAGTTAAATATTTCAATTTAAAAATGGATTTAAAATTTGAAAAAATATTCAACCCACGCGTAAAAGACAGTTGTCGCTTGCGACGGGGGTTAACTCTAGTAGGTTTATATTACTTACCATGGGGTACATGGGATGTTGATGCCTTACTGTCAGATCCAGCAGAGGGGCATTTCCTCTAGGGTCCTAGAAATATAAATTAGTAAATATTACCGCTTTGAAGTACACAAAAGCAGGTGACTAAAGGAAGGCGTACACTGTTCCTCATGGAAATCACATCCTAATCAGTATTCCTATAACAAGCAAACCTATCTCCCACTACTGACGATAGACTTCCACGCGAATAAGTGGACGCCCTCCATAATTCCTAATACTTACACCAACTCCAGCTGGAACCAATAGAATAGGCCGTTGCATTGTCTGCTGCTTCGCTTGTCTTCCAAGCCACGAGGAGACCAATTGATCCTTGCTATTAAGACTGCTCATAGGAGAACCATCTCCGCCAACCATAAACTGGGATGTCGTCCTCCGCATCTTGTCATCTCCAATGAAATAATTCTGCCCCTTCTGAAGAGTTGGCAACGAACTTAGCGTATTCATCGTCGGAATCTTGTAAGCGTCCTGAGGCAGCATTGAAATCCTTCCAGTTTTGCTCATGTAGTCAAAGTTCCTAATAGAACGGGTGTTACCATTGGTGCAGTTTACGAGATCCGGAATTTTGAGAACATTCATCTGATTGGATCTAGGTAGTGTCATATGATTGGTCAGGAAGTTCTTTAGTTTCTCGATGTCTCTTGGGTGGTACATCTTAGCTTTAGCTCGTTGCATTCTTATTGTGATTGTTGTGTGGTAAACAGCCCACAAAGCACAGATGGATTGAAGGATGATGATGAAGATCAAACCTCCTGCTGACCACAGAGGAGCTGTATGTGTCTGCAATTGAAAAGTAGATAGTAAATTGCCTTAAACGAAGCAGAGCAGAAGAGTTGCTATTAGATGAAGAAACAGTGGCTTACCGAATTTTCCAAGAACTTGGAGTAGTCTCTGACGATCCCAATGCAAGTCAAGGCCAGCGCCAACGTGCTGGCAGCAAACGAAATAAGGCACAGAACCATGAAGACGGTGAGACTTTCAATAGTGTTAGAAGACGCCCACAAGACTCCAACCGTCCCCATAGCAGCAGCCAGAGCTCCGGACCAAACACCGCCTCCTAGAGCTGCCAAAGAACATCCTTTAGCAACAACAAGACCTCCCAATATTGTCATCATAAAACCAAGCAGCAAATTTCCCAAACTTAAGTATGTTAAGAATTTGTTTTTGGGGATCGTCTTCTCAGCCAACAGATCTAATTGGGAGACCAATCGACTCATTTCAACCTCGATAGGTTCTTTGTGATTTTTAGGTTGCGGTTGACTTTTTGGTACTTTCTTTTCATCAGAATTTTGGAATTGTTTGTAATCTATCTTATCAGCTTCATTGAGTTTTTGACATTTTTGTAGTTTTTCGTTTATATCTAAGTCTATTATATTAATTAGTTTCTCAGTTCGGTCAGTAATTAGGTTTTGATCACTTGCTTTAGTGAGGATCAAGTTTTTGTCATTGTGGTTCTTGTTTTTGGTGTTGTCATCTTGGCTTATTACCGATTCGTTTGTTGTGGTACTGCTCTCGTCTGGATGCTGTTTGGAATCTTCAATTACCTCGTAGTTCTGCATTATGTTTATCTTTTTCTTTTCTAATTTATTAGAACATGTTTCTAGAAAGTTGATTACGTTTTCTTCCTTGTTGATTGCGTTCTGCAAATATAAAATTTATTATTATTATAGGAAAGTTGAATTCTTATTTGCTGTAGATAATTAAAAATGAAACCTGCATTAAACTAATAGGATTGAGATTGATTTCTCATATACCAAAGATATTGACTATCTCCTCTCTATTCCCAAGTTAGTTGTCGGCGAAACATAAGCTGGTATCTGTACCAAATACTAAAGCACCAAACGAAGCCACCATTTCTCTAAAAACTAACATATATTTAAATGAATGTTAAATAACATAACTCATGTAATATATCTGCTTCATTAAATAATGTTATAACAAACAATATAATAGACTCGTTTGAAAAGATTCCCATACATTTTTCTCACGCGCCATCTCTTGCTGTTATTTAATACATCTTCATTATTTAATGTTACGCAATAATGCAGCTTTGTTTCAAGAACAGTAGAGTGTGTTACAATTTCAAAACAAATGACATCGTAATTAGCAAAGAACACTCTAAAAAGTTAATCAATCTTACCAAACATAAACCGTAAATATTTCATAACCTAAAAATACTAAAACTAAAAACTTATTGTTTTACTGTATTCCATTACACATTGATAATTATTTTTATTTTCTACTAACAATGATGTATCAATCATTCGATTATCTTATACCTTGTAAATAAGTCATTCCATGCAATTTGCAATGCGTGTTTAATACATCACGTGCCATATAAAGTAGGAATCATTTGGCGTTAAAGAAAAAAACCGGTTCTGAATAATATATGGTAATGATGCTTCTTAAAGCATGTGGTAGATAGTAAATCCGCTGCAGCGTCAAGGACAATGCATCTCTTATCATTGGATGTTAAACATTATGTACGCGTTCCAGTAAACAGGACAAAGAAACAAAATTATCAACCAAGGTTTATAATAAACCTCAGTTAACTGAGAATTAAGAAACCACACATTATCTACCAGGACCTCAAATGTGCACTTTTTTTTAATAAGTCGCCATATATTATACACCTCTGAATATTAAAGGAATCTAATCGTTTGACATCATCAACGAGTCCTACCCTCCTCCTATGTTCTAAAGAATGCGCTTGTATCCTATGTCTTAATTTCTATAAAACTGTACTATATATTGATAAAGTTGGTTACTAGAACCTCAAATATCCAATTACTTTTTAACAACTCATTATATGTTAGGAGATATTAACAATTAAAAAAGTCATTTTGTCTCTTTAATTATTAAAGGGATTCAACGTTATAGAAGATTCCAAGAAATTGAACGTCCCGTCCGCTAAGTTGCTATCTTTTTTATACAACAAAGCGTAAAAGAGATAGCATATTCAACAAAGAACTGTTATCCATAGAAAAAATAACTGACCTACGCTTAATAGTACAGACATGTTACGTCATAAATATGGCCGACCATCTCTAGCGCTAAAACTACAACTCAAATTTTTAATTGCTCCGTCAACATTTAGATATTTAACAAAATCAACTTCAATCAACAATTTATATAAAGTATAAGAAGAAGCAGAACAATATTAGGGGCGATAAAAGGCTACATGCCTAGGAAGCCCGAGAAACTATATTTAATAATAATCAACAATTTAAAAATCGACCCATAAAATATAAGTACACAATTGTCCATTGCCATCTCTGTTATAGAACAGGCTGTAAAAGAGACGCACACCCAAAAGTCAGATAATCAAATAACACTTAAAAGAATCAATTACTTATTACTTTACACACTTTGATAATAACCACGTGGCATCAAAATATAACAAAATATTAAACGGCAAAACAGAAATTCAAATATTTTTTTTTTTTTTAATATTTATTTTTCAGTGCATCAACTATTAGTAGTTATTAGCACTTTTAAATCAATATTACATTTTATAACATATAACTTATACAATATAATATAATTCTTTCTTTTTCTATGTTTCAGCTTCTTTCCTTATTCTATTTCAAAGTACTCCATCGGTGCTTCATCAATCACCTCCTCGTTCAACGTTCAAGATCCTTATTCTTGAAATTCAAATAATAAATAGCTATATCTCCGTCAACTTTTAGATATTTAACAACATAAAACAGCCAATAGATGTATATTAATAAACATTTCAAAAACGAGTTCATTTTCAACGTGTTGAAATAGAACGTGACCAATAGTGAAGTCCTCGTAAACTATAGTTCGTTTCGTGAATTCGTTACGAACTCTATACGAATTCGAATTCGAACTAACTATTAATTCTTCGGAATGGTTGCACATGCCTGTCCAATCACATACCTGCACAGTTACTTATTTGCAAGTAATCAATACATCACATCATTTAGTCGTGGGAGAAACAAGTGCATGATAATACCGTATGAAAACTGTTACAAGTGTTTATAAGTAATTAATTAATACAGCAAATGAAGGACGAATAATAATATACCATTATTTAATTAAATAAGAATTTCTAAACGTGATATTTTTGCTTTGTTTGGCTTATGATAATAAGACAACCGACAGGTGTGGTTCAATGGTTCCAGATTCTTTCGTTTCTACTTCTTGATCTTAACTGAACATTCTCCAGATACAATGATTTACTGGTTTCATAATATTGATCACCTTTAAACAACTTTCAGCTGCTCACCATTTATTATAATGTGTATTAGATTTTGAATAATGAAGGCCGTTCGTTTCTAACCTCACTTGTTATTATCATAAAGATATAGAGCATCTCCCACTGTGTTGTATGGGCTACCAAATTTGAAGTGTAATGCGAAAGTGTAATAATGAGATTCAAAATCGGAAGAACTGTCAGATTTCTGATTTCTTATTCCTAATGGGCTTGTGTCCTATGTCTTAATTTCTATAAAACTGTACTATACTCGTATATTGATAAAGTGGGTTACTAGAACCTCAAATGTTCAATTATTTTTTAATAACTCCTTATATGTTAGGAGATATTACAATTAAAAAAGTCAATTTTTCTGTTTAACTATTAAAGGGATTCAACGTTGTACACATTCCAAGTGCATGTGACATCACAATCCTTGTGTAAGGTTACCAACCTTACAGCTCATAAAGCTCTGCTATATGTATTTATATATCAAAATATCAAATATTATTTACAGCTATTTCAAGGAACAATACAATTTCAATATTATGTCTGCCTTGACAGGGTTAAATAAAATAAACCCTTATTATTCTTTGACTTGACTTGATTATTTCGACTACCAACAGCTACAAAGCATTACCACAGCACTGACCTACTCAACAAATAACTGACGTTAAAATGCATTTCACGTCATACAAATATGGCCGACCATCTCTAGCGCTAAAACTACAATTCAAATTCTAATTACTAAATCTCCGTCAATATTTAGATATTTAATAAAACAGACACGCCAATACACATTTATTAACATCAATTTCAATCAACAATTGAAAAATCGACCACTAAAAAATGAGGACACAAGCCCATTCTTCCTCCCTTGTAAAACTTATCGAAGGACGCCATTTTGAAAATGTTACTCCTCGGGGCATACGAATAACTGTCCGACTCTGATGCGATTCCCACTATTAACAGTAGTTTAAATAATTTAAATAACATGTTTAATCGCGGTTTAACTTTTTCTTTCTGTATTAATTACCTGTAGAGAGATTGGACATTAATTTCAACTAGGTTAAATGACTTTTAAATTTTTTATTGTTAATTATTGGTTAATAGAAGAAGTGACTTGCAAATTATCTCTTTACGGTTGTAAAGTTGTTTCTCACAGATTTCTTTCAAGACAAATTGATTTTATATGAAATGTAAAACCGTGTTATATGAAACGTATAGAATATTTTAACTATGTGTATGTGAAACATGTCGGGCTCTGGGTGTACAGCGATGACTAAAGAAGGAACCCACCACAATCCCTGATTTATACAAAAAATACAAATCGATTGTGGGAGTGGCCAAGTATTTTATTCTATAAGTATTAAATACGAAGTGTGTTCAAAAAGTACCGGGAATTTAAAATGACCCGCGCCAGTTATTTTATAAAAATCTTTTTTTTCCGTATGTTGGTAGTACTGTTCTCAGTTACTACGTCAAATTTAAGCAAGATGTGTCAACTCGTTTACATTGTAACCCAGTAAACAATTTGGTGAAGTGTCTTGTTTTGTGACGTTTCTATCACTATTTCACTTCAATTATAGTTCGCATCAACTTTATCTTCATTTGAATTCCGACAGGTGGAGTGGTTTCGCCATTTGCAGCTGATAGAATAGACATTGCATATGAACAACTGTGAGAAACTGAACTGCAAATGAACCTTTCATAGCAAAAAAAAATCATACGCATCTTCAATATGATGGTAAAGTGAGCTCAAAATGTTTACTGGGTTATTTTATAAAAAAAAATCTTTTTTTCCGTATGTTGGTAGAACTGTTCTCAATTACTACGTCAAATTTAAGCAAGACCGGTCAACCCGTTTGTTTTTCAGCAGCTGGTTGAAGCAGTACGGTGATTTTTGCTTATATTGTAACCTACTGTCTTAATGAAATATTTTGATTGATTATCGTTCTTTAATTAGAGAAAATCTTACCGCCGCGCACCAGGAGGTCTGTTTTCTCCAGGTTTATCACGCCGTGAGATACTTACTATTTCTTATCTTATTTTTAATTTAGCCCGAGTATGTAACTTTCTTTAACTGCGCCAATTTTTAAGTTATAAAATTTTAGTCAATCAGCGGCGGATTTAACTACAGTCTCAAAAAGTCCCACAAAATTCTGCGCCTGAGTCCTCTACGGATTTAAATGTACTACTGTACCAAATAATAAAAGCGATAAATAACGCAGTAAACATTTTCGAGTCACTTTGGCATCATATTGAAGATTTGCATGATTATTTGTCATGAAAGAGTTCATTTACAGTTCAGTTTCTCACAGTCGTTCATATGGCTACAAACGGCGAACCACTCCACCTGTCGGAATATAAATGAAGATAATGTTGATGCGAACTATAATGGGCTGTTGGTGTCAAACTAATCAAGTCTAGTCAAAGAATAATAAGTTTTTATTTTATTTAACCCTGTTACGGCAGACATAAGATTGAAATTTTATTGTTCTTTGAAATAGCTGTAAATCATATTTGATATTTTGATATATAAATACAAATAGCAGAGATTTATGAGCTGTAAGGTTGGTAACCTGTAAACTTGTCAGAGTTCTGTCAAGAATATATCTCTTTTACGCTCTGTTGTATAAAAGAGATAGCAACTAGCGGTTGTGAGGTCACATACATTTGGAATGTTGTACAACGTTGAATCCCTTTAATAATTAAAGAAACAAAATGACTTTTTTAATTGTTAATATTTCCTAGCATTTGAGGTTCTAGTAACCCACTTTATCAATATATAGTACACAAGCCCATTGAAGTGCAATAGTGATAGAAACGTCACAAAATAGGACACTCCACAGAATTGTTTACTGGGAGCCCATTGTTTCAGAAATTCACAGCGTGTTTACATATCAAATACGTAATAAAAACATAAATATGACTTCCGTGTTAACTGGAATAGAGCATCTAATATGTTATCTAAAAAAAACCAGGCTCAATATGTAAATATATTTTGAGGTTAGGTATTGTAATGTGCATCAGCAACATCGTGACTACACAAATGATCTAATTTGAAATATGTCAGCCACTTGTAGCTCTGTCAATCATTAGACACCCAAATATTAATCAAAATTCCATATAGTACGTATAATGTATGCTTAAGTAATAATCACTAACTGTTTAAACATTTATTAAATCATATTTCAAGGACAAATACTTCTTTACCGCATGTTTTGTTTTATTTCGTTTTGTTAGGTTAGATAATATTTAACCATGAAATGCGGAAACAATTAAATCTATTTATCCGGGCTTAACTAGATTAATTTGTAACAAAAGTATTTTTTTTATTTAAACAACATACCGCTGAAGGTTATTGCAAAAACTTCTTTTTTGTACTGTGTAAATCTTTTTCAAGTTTTTATATACCTTGATGTTAAGTTGGGACAAATTTATAGGTTAAGTTTTTATGTTAAATTTAGACAATTATTAGAGCAGAACCGCCCATTTTGGTTCGAAGCGAAGAATGTAATTCGGGAATTTGTTACCGACCGAAATTGTAGACTCTATCTAGTCTAAATGGTATCACCGAAGCGACTGTAAACCTAGGCTAGGGTAGAGTTTCCTTGGAAAAGCATCCGAGGAAACTCGAGAACTATCGAGCGATGGCGTCTTTAGCACAAACTTGGGAAAGCAACAGGATAAACAATTTTGTGATCGTAGCAATCACATCGTTTTTAAGTAATAATTTCAATATTAGTGAAAGATGCGGGGGTCAGTGGGCACTACCGGTCACATCGAAACACAGTAAACATTTTGGAGTTAATTCTATTTCATTTCTATTACTTTTCATGAGTTTTTTTTGTCATGAATGCGTTTGTTTTCTATTCAGTCGTTCATAGGGAATGTCTCTTTTATGAGCTACAGACAGCGCAACGACTGTTCACTGTTGAATAAAAGTGACTCTTGTGACAGGTAGGGAATCAATTTGAATTAAAATTGTTTTTCTGTGCTCCAACTTGTAAAACGTTAGAATTGAAATGTACGAGTGACTAGAACTTCATCTAGCCATTCTATTTCACCAAATGTTTACTGGGAATCTAAAACTTCCAAAAACATTTCGCTAACGCTACTAGTACCACCGTCTAGTATACGCTTGAGTATACTTATTTACCAAACACCGTTATTTTGCATCCCGCGCAGTGAATTGAACAGCTGTGTAAAAGTAAGGACGTGTTTTGTTGTAAGAAAATTAAAAATTCGATGAAGGTAAGCTTAACGTGATTTACACCAATCAATATCTTTCTAAATGTCAATTATTACCCACACACTAGTGTATCCCATGGGCTCGTTGGATTTCATGAAAGTTCTTTGCGTTTTTAGTGATCAATCAAAAAACCATTATCGATTTTTGGGTAATGGCAGTCATTCTTAGCGGGTAATAGCGGTCACTGAATCTATGCGATTATTGTGAGAGCAAAGGGAGAGTTCATAGGCGTCTTGATCTGTAGGTAATTTTCATAGTCCAAATAAAAAAATAATAATAATGTGTTTGGTTTATTATAAAACAAGAATGTTTTGGTTAATTTTGGTTAAAATATGAAAAATAAGGAACATGTATGGTTAAAATAAAAAAAGTTATTTTATTTTATTAATTACTTCACTTTAGAAGTAAAGCTGTGTTAATTTACTACCTAAACATATAATAACACCATTTGTAACATTATGGACTGCAATAAAGTATTAAGGATTGAGTAATTTCGACAAGACAATTTCGATATTTTTTAATAAAAGTCAGTTACTCATACAATAAGGAATAAAGAAATATTTCTATTACTGCTTAAGTCACCGCCATTCCCACATCTTCCCCTATATGGTATTTTAATGTTCAATGGTTCCTAGTACCATATTCTGGTTGGTTTTATTTTTAATATCTAGATATCTTATCATAATATTTTGGTTGGAAAAAAAAATGGACTCAGGTCTCTCTTATGATCGAGTAAGGTCGAATGGCTTATATTGGATAAATGTGCATTGGAACTCATAATTTGTCTGAGGAGTTTTAGTATATTTTATTGCTTTGTCAATATTTACCCTCACTATCAAGTGAGATGATAAACAACCTCAAGTTACACAGGTCATCCGAAGCAACAGGCTGAGATGGCTCGGCCACGTCTGGAGATCCCCTGAAGACCACTTTACTAGATTATACACCATTAACAACCCTACGGGATCCCGTACCCCAGGAAGACCACCAACAAGACGACATAGTAGAGGACATCAACACATTGAAAGTAAAAAACTGACAAGGAGTTGCTTTGGACCGATTGAGTTGGAAGAAGCGTGCTGTTGAGGCAGCTAAGACCTGCAATAGGTTGTTACGCTCTTAAAGAAGAAGATCAAGTGAGATGTCTTCTAATATTGAGTTTTCAGATAACGATGAAAACAATATTTGAGTTAAAAACATACATATCGTACCGTACTATGTTCTATAAACGCAGGCATACTTAGAGCCAATCAAGCGCTTGTTCGAATTATGCGCCACTTAATTAAAGAAATGCGGAAACTCGTCGCAGTAATTGAAAGCACTTGACTTAATAGCCGAGTAGACCGCGATAAGTACATGGACGACATTTCTTCAACGACAATTGACACACCTAATCTGCAAGACTGTCACGTGAACCGCGGCGAACGTGCTGGAATATCATTATTCTGCGTTGCATTATTACTGAAGCCGTGTATTCACCAAAAAGCAACACATGACAATCAAATCTCCACGTTTGCTAACGATAGTTAATGTTACGCCTGATTGGTGGGTACCTGTCTTTATTTGCAATAAACTGAGACACTTTCAAATATATACAGTTCGAATCGATCTAGAAAATGTCAGAAAAACTAGTTTACAGTTCACCTGAGTTGTGCATATTAAGTTTGTATTATACCGTATTGTCTATTGCAGAGGCGATAATAAGGGGTCGTAACTATTATTGCAAATGGCGCTAATTATCAAGGCTGTTCCAAGATCAAAACTTTTTTTTTATATTTATTTGAGTTTGATGCACTCATAATTATTAGCACTAAAATCATCATAGAATAGATCATTCTTGTTGTCAGGATATAAAGTTTAAAAAAAAGCAGAACATTATTAAGGGCGATAAAAGGCTACGTGCTCAGGAAGCCAGAGAAATCATAATAAAAAAATTAGAAAACCATATATACATATTAACATTTGTAATACATAATTTATACTTTAGAAATACGAGTATGGGTATTTAAAATAAAGGTATTAAATTAATCAGGTTTTTTAGATTTGCTCTGCTTTCAAATATTTGCTTATAATCTTCAGACATATTACAGTTTTGTATATGCGATGAGTACTTAGAGAATTAAAGAATAATATGCTTTACTGTGAGTTAACTAACACATTGACTAAGTATTTAAATTATTGTAAAAAATAAGACGTTCTCTTTAATCCATGTTTCTGTTTAAGGTAAGTTTCTCGAGGTTTGTTCGTCTGACCACATTCTGTGGTCATATAAAAATATAACAATAACAAGAAATGGACTTCAAAGGGCGGTGCAGACGCAGACTTCGCAGACGCTTCCTGTTGCAGTAGCCCTGAATAGAACATTCTTGTTGTAGGGATATAAAGTATAAGAAAAAGCAGTACATTTTTAGGACCGATAAAAGGCTACGTGCCTAGGAAGCCCGAGAAATCATAATTAAAAAAAAACTATTTATCTATCTCATAACGTCATCAAATAACATAACAAATATTAACTCCTTGCGACTAGATAGAACAATAACAAATTAAGACAAGAATAGTAACGGTCGTTACATAATTACGCATAACTAGCTTAAAAACACTTATAAGTGTAAAAAATTTAGTATTCAAGTTTTGCTACATAAATAAAACCTTTGGATAATATCTCAAGTTTAATTATGTAAATGTTACAATTTGTCCGCAATTATTTTCACTGCTTATTGTAACGTATGGGTGTAATGATTGTAATAATAAAATCATTTTATTGACTCTTAATTCAGAATTTCGACATGAATGTTATTAGAAATTTTGCAATACTTCACGCCGCATTCCGTGACGCTAATGGACGTGATCATTTTTACTCAATTTATTATTGACATGATTTGTAAATTAATTACTTTATTGCAGTGGCGTACTATCAATAGAATAGGTCCTCTTCAATAGAATTGATGGAAACGATAAAGAAAAGAAATAAATATAAGCCAAAAATGAGTAATACAACTTATAAAATTATATTCTTATATTCTATATTTTCGATAATGTTTTTTTGACGACACAATTAATATATAATTATTTCTATAATTACTACATGATAAAATAACATTTAAGGAATACTTTGTGAAATTTTCATAAACAAATATCAAGAAATGAGGCATTGACAGCGAATCTCCGTAAACATCACAAGAAAAAGAGTGATTGCGGTGTCCCTCATAACTCAACACTGGATTATCAAAAATTCAAAATGATTTCATTAGTTGATAAGGCTGCAGGTAACCCTGACGAGTTTTTTTTTTATTGATTTCTCAAGCACTTAGAAGTCAAAAGATCGAAACTTGGTTATTCAACAGCATTTCTTCGGCATTTATGTATAGAAAGTGTGAGCAAAATTTGAAAAGAATCGGTGCAGTAGATTTTGAGCTAGAGAACCACCGACTCTGAAAAAGCTAAGTGCAAGAAAAACGCGTTTAAAAGTTTTAAAGAAAGACGAAACCAGACCAGAGAGGTGAAGACTCAAAACTCTATATCTCGGACAGTTTTACTCCAATGAACTTCAAAATTTCACACAATAAACTTAATATGTTCTACATTAATATAAATAAATTTTAAAAAATTACCCCCTCCTTAACTGCTTAATATACAACGACAATTTTGTTCGTCTTATCCATAATCCTTTTATACACAGGGTCGTTATATAGAGGTGAATACAAATAAAGATTAAAAAGCAAGAAATTTATGTAACGTAATTTATGGATGGTTCTTTGCCTGCAATGTCAGAAACAACATTCACAATTCAGGAATGTCTAAGCAACCAAGCTATTGCAGAAATAATTTTATCTGTCTACGTTTTTATCTCAATTAGTTTACTTATCGAAGGGCCCCTGACACGCGGTGGGCTCTTCCGGCCACAGCTGTGCCACCGTATCCACATTTTGTGTTTACCGAACACACATTATGCAGTTGTTGATTTCCCTGTCTAGATAGACTATTATCTCAAATTTCTAAATCATTTACATTTTCTACAAACCATAGTGAAGAGAGTTGCACATTCCACGAGATCTGTGAGGAAGGTCAGACATATGTTTACATTATAAATTAATTTCACAAAGCGATAAATTTACAAGTTAAGGTGTGTGCAAGTCTTCATTCCCTAGTTCATCTTATAAACAACAAAAAGGGAAAGCGCTGTCGCCGTTTGCGACTACGACTGTGGTCTCTGAATCTCACTATGTATGTACGAGTATATTAAATTTCTATTTTACTATATTTTATCTAAAACTACAAGCAAATAACTGGAAACACAAAGTGACGATCAGCTCGCGCTCTGAGCATCGTGAATCGTGACCAGATGACTTTTATTTATTTCTTTTTTTATCTGTTTTTGTTTTTGTAATTTCCGTTGTGCTTAAAAATATGTTGTAATGTTTGTTATTATAATGAATATAAAACTTACATTGAAAATGTTATTACATTTTATTTCTAATTAAAAACTATTGTTATTCATTACTGATGTGGTCTAAATCTATTTCGTTGTCTTCTAAATATTAACCGGCTAAATACAGAACATGTGTTTAGTATTATTTTACTTAAGCGGGCTGTAGTATCCTCTAATATGTTTAAATCTCTTTTATACAACAGAGTGTAAGACTTGGTAAATAAGATAAATTAAATTCACCATCGTATCGTAGATTTAAACGGCTTTTAAAACCCTAACTTTTAAATCCGAACTCTCCTAATATACAAGTAGTAGCAAATATATCAATAAGAAATTTAAAAAATCCGATTTTGAAAAATAATTTCACAAAGCTCATTTTTAAAACCGGGGTTGGTGTTTTATTCCACTGCAGCAGTCTCCATAGTAAAGTGGAAGAATAGTTTGCCACAAGCTAATACCAAATTGCGAAACCGAAATTTATAACAGCAGTGGTCATGATATTCATCATTCTTGTTGTCGGGATATAAAGTATAAGAAGCCTATGAAGCCCGAGAAATGATATAAAAAAAGGTTCATTATATACTTCTCATATAGAAATTGTCTTTCAGTGCAATATTCACACTTGCTAGTTTACCACAAGGTAATTCCAAAGTACTTTTTCTACCTGGGTAGTTTTTAATTTATAAAACAAAACTACAAATTATATTTACTGAAACTTAACATATTTTTGCATAACTTTTTACACTATTTATTAAATAAATATAAGATATACATAATTTTTTTACTTATATTAATATATACTTGCTATTTACTTACTTTAATATATAACATGTAATCTTGCAAAAAAAAGTTTACGTTAGAAAACGTAACATAAACATATTTTATTTATATAATCTGGAATTAACATAAAAAGTTTTACGTAAAATTTATATATTTAATCTTTATATTTGATCATATAACCAATTAAACGAAAGAATAACCAAGCCTATAAAATATTCACCTAGCGTTGGTATCGAACCTATTTTTATGCTTTTATGTACACTTTTTTATGTAAACTAAACTTTAAATACAGGTAATCCGCAAAACACAAAACAAGATAATATTTTACTTAAGCAAAACCTAATAATATTTAATCTAAATAAGGGTCTTACATTATTATTTTATAGTTATTCTAAAAGCCTTTAATCCTGGAAAAAACTTATTAAGTATTTATAATCCTTAAAAAGGTGTTCTTAAGACATTTGATGTGAATGTTAATGTACAAAAGGTAGATTTATTTTTAAATGCAGTGAAATAGGTCACTATATTAGTTTAGTATATAAAGTAACACGTAACTTTTGCTATATTAGATAAACCTTAAATAATACATAAGAGAAAAAGACACAAAAAACATGAGAAGGATCGCAAGATTCAGATTGGGAAACGAGGAGAAAGGAAACAGATACCATGCAAATAGAGAGGAAAGGATAGCAGGGTGTGCGGAACGAAGATAGAAACGCTGGAGCACATTAAGTATTCATGTGAGAAAAAGGTAAAAAGCGAAAAGAAGATTGTGCAGTTATTAAAGAGTAGCAGGGAAGGGAAGAAGTGGATGGCGGAAATAGAGAAAAGGAGCGCGAAAAAAGAAGGAATGGCAGAGTAGAAACAGGAGAGAGAGTATCAGAAGGAGTGAAGCAGTAGGGATTTAAATTTACATTTTTTGTTTTTATTTTTCTTTTTTTCTTTTAGATGGACCCAGTAAACAATTTGGTGAAGTGCCCTATTTGGTGAAGTTCGAGTCACTCGTACAATTCTATTCTAACACTTTACAAGTTCTCTACCTGTCACAGATTTTGTGTTAGTTTTTCATAATAATATTCTTTCTTTTTCCAACATCATTCATTAAGTATTTCTGTTTCTTTCCCACATGGATATATTTTTTTTAAGTTCACTTTCATCTCATTTATTCCAAAGTGAGAGAGGAACGAGATGCGGTTAGACAAGTAAAATATATTTTTCACCGTTACACTTGTATACTTGTATAGTATTTTGTTCAGTACAGTATGCTTAAAGTATATGCTATCCTTTTTCAACAAATATTTCTTTAATGGTAATAGACAAACGCTATCTCCCTCAATCCCCGAATATAATGTATATAAACGATGATAGTATCTAGCGATGGTAAGACAGAGGTTTTAAACCTAACGCAGACCTGCCGATCGTGGATTTTTGAATCACCAAAACAATGTAAAAAACTAATATAACGAGTATTGTTGAAGATGAATAATATTCATTAAAAAAATCACGATCCGTACTAAAGATTACATCTATTTATTTCTTCATTTAAATATTTATATTTTGCAGACTCTAAAAAGTAGAATTCCATTAAGTTTTATACCCTGCTAGTTTCAAGTTTATAACTCCGGTCATAAATCATAAACCGACTCCGCTTTTAATTCAGCAGTGAACCGTCGTTGCAATGTCTGTAGCTCATAAAAAGGGCCTTTCCTATGAACGACTGAATAGAAAACGAACACGTTCCAGACAAAAAACTCATGATATGTAATAGAAATTAAGTAGAATTTACTCCAAAATGTTTACTGGGAAGTAAGGGTTATGTTAGTGTCGCATGTTTATGTCGCACCAATTTGTACCAAGCATTAGATTAACCTTAAATAGACGCATCTATGTTTAGCGGAAATTATTGTCAATAATATTAAAAGGATGAATGCACATATTTATATTTATATTTATATTTAAATGAATCTTGGTGACTAACACTACAAGTATAATAAATTTGTTGAGTGTAATAAATATTTACAGGTTTCTTAAAATAACCATCCACTTACCATTCGACGGACATATAAACATAATGTTGTTGTTTTTTACATGAAGAGAGACACATCATACAACTAATTTAATCGACTAAAGCACGTAGTTGACCTCAATTAAAGCCGTCTTGAATTAACTAAAACTGAAAGTTCAAATTTCACTACAACGCATTTTTTGAGTGATATTCCAAGGTACACGCTAGCTCTGCTTACGTTTTGGTAACATAACCACACTTTTTACGATGTTCTTATTTTATTTTTTTCCTTGTCGCGTGATGTGTCGTTATGTTAGTTTTAACTCGCTAATTAAATACACGGGACATATTTATCTAATGACTTAATAGGATATTTTGGACAACAAAGACTTTGTTTGTTTTTAGTATTATTGTTGTGGTAATATAAATAATTCGTTTGGTCCTTCGAGCCGGATTACAACACGTACATTACAAATACAGGTGACACAAATCCTATAATTAATTTTTGATTTTTAATTAATATCATTACGTACTGTAATTTATCGAATTAAAAATGAAGAAACTATTAGATAGGTTGGATTGATTACATTTTTATTGTTAATTACTTTTTTAATAGTTCATATCGTGTATTGCGAAAATAATTAATGAATATTTCAAAACGAATAGAAATTATAAAGGGATTTCAGGTTAAAATTATTAAATCTTAATATAGTGGGCTTGTGAACCATGACAATATTACGGGATAATAATTTCATACCCTCTTTCCTTCTAAGAAATTGATATCACTGATATACTAAAGAGTTTAAGGGAACCAATTACTTGCGACCTGCAACTTTTTTTAGTAGCGTGCAGTCGCATTAACACACTTCTACTTTAATGTTTATCAACACTCTCTATCGACATAATCTGTGCTTCATACGTCCGTATATTTATAATATAGTTCATACGCATGTATATCAAAGTACCGCACTGCGATCTACTCGTAGTCGTATATATCCGAACTTGTAATGAAAATGCATCCTCGAACAGAATGTACGCGGTTACAATTTCACGGACAGCGGATCGGTCATGGATTCAAATATATAATATGCATGTTATTAGCTACTAGCTAGTGGTGTATTGATAAACATTAAAGTAGAAACATCATCTTATTAAAAAGTGTACTAATGTATAAGAAATAAAGCACACCCTTCGCAAGTAGTCGATTTAAGAGTTAGACTTAATGCAAATACTACATACAGCTATCTTGACCACATTAAGTTTTGATATTATAAATGTGATAAACAAGGACAAAGGAAATCAATTACTAATTATTCTACAGACTTCCATACTAATTCTTTTATGTTAAAAATATATCTAAACATTAAGTGGTAAATCAGAAGTTCTAATTTTAAATAGCTATATCTCTACCAATTTTTAGATACATATATTAGCATATATTTAAATATAAATTCAAAATTAGAATATCATCAACAATCCACTGTTGTGTTAACATTTTTTAAGGTATCGAACCCTCTTATATATATATATATATATATATATATATATATATATATATATATATATATCGAACGCCCGTTCATTAGTAAGACATCTCCAAATATTATATTTTGAGATAACGGCGAAAACAATATTCGAGTTACAAGCATTCCAGCGGTATTTGACAAGATTATTTGCATTATAATTTTGTTTGGTTACAATTAAGACTTATATGTATGAAATCAGATATAGCGTAATTCTTTACATATTTTTCGGACTTGTCTACCTAATGAACTACGCGATCGATATATCTACACCGCTCTCTAACTTGATTTAACTTGAATAAACCTCGAATATATAACGCTGGTTAAGGAATCAAATTTAAAGATTCAATACGAGTAGATTTTAAAGCCACAAATCTACTGTCATATTTTCTAACCTTAAAAAACAAACATCATAACCTATTTATTTTGTTTTATGATAATAAGCAAGCTATTTCAATAAATTGCATGCACTTGTTCTAAACAAACATTAAATATTTGATTTAAATAAAGATATTACCTTTTGAAATACACAGGACCCGATGAAAGTAACCAAATTTAAATCGATGCACTGAATATCGTAGTAAACACTTCAAAGTCACTTCAAATTAAAGAACTGTACCATTTAAATAAACACTATTACTTGATTGTCAATGATAAAATACAATAAAATAACGAAGAACGGTAACAACTCGATCCAGCGCTGGCCGCGAGACGATTATTTGTGCGTGACTTGATAAATCTAGGATAAAATGGAAATGGCAGGTAAGTTGGGGGGCCAGTGCCGGTGGAAGAGAGATGTGGAGGTAAAAGAAAGCAGCAAATCAAAGACTTGCCTATTCACCATGTAGTAAACATTAACTTGGTAAAGAACAACAATTGTTTGACGTCGTAAAACGTAGCCATGCTCATAGGAACTAAACTGACAGGATGAACTCAACATTGATTACGTTGAGAAGCACAGATCGTGAAATTAATTCCGTACCTTCCTCGTATCATTATTTACGAACAGATTGTTATAGTCGTACATTTATATCTAACAGTTTTTATAAGAATCTTTCCAGATTCATATTCACTATACTTGTTGAAGACGAGTTAAATTAAAATTCACGAACACTAGCGCCACTGGTGTGAAATAAGATACAACAGAGTAATAGAAATTATACATGGCGGGATTTTCAAAATAAATAAATAAGGCTCAAACGAATCTCCTTTACAAAGAATCTGAAATAATATGAAAGGCTTAGTACATATATAATTTATTGAATACGTAAAGCATATTGGCACAGAGTGCTCGGGGTATGGCGCAGTGAATGTTGCCTGGCACAATTAGCTCCACTGGGGTATGGCTATAACAACAAACAACTTGCGCTCAGTAAGATATATATATTAATGTAGTAGATTCTATATTATCTAATTTTGATGCACTACACTTGTTTGTTTCTTTTTTATTTATTCATAAACATAAAATAGTATCGAAATTTCAAACCGAGTGACAAAATAAGAAAACGAGTTCAATAAAACACGAACAAAAACACCTATGTTTACACCAAAGAAACAGTTCTTAAAACATTTTTGTCTTTTGTTGCTGTTTTAGTAAACAAAACACATTTCCATCTGGAGTCGGTAAGATCAAAGGAAAACACGTTTGTTGTTGTTTTTTAGTCTGCTTGGATTGAACAAGCAATTTTTTTTTGTGAACATTTGCGCTTGTCAGTTGTTGTTCATAATGTTTATAATTTTTATAGCACACACAGAAAAACACTAAAAACAAAACCAGTCTGTTCAGTGTGAACTGTTTTAAAACAAAACTGTCTGTCTGGTGTGAAACCGGCATAAAAGAGATCAATGGGCTTGTGTCTTAATTTCTATAAAAGTGTACTATATATTGATAAAGTGGGTTACTAGAACCTCAAATGTTCAATTATTTTTTAATAACTCCTTATATGTTAGAAAAGTCATTTTGTCTCTTTAATTATTAAAGGGATTCAACGTTGTACAACATTCCAAATGTATGTGACCTCACGTCCACTATGTTGCTATCTCTTTTATACAACAGAGCGTGAAAGAGATATATTCTTAACATAACTCTGACAAGTTTACAGGTTAACGAACCTTACAGCTCATAAATCTCTGGTATATGAAATTATATATCAAAATATCAAATATTATTTACAGCTATTTCATTGAACAATAAAATTTCAATATTATGTCTGCCGTAACAGGGTTAAATAAAATAAAAACTTATTATTCTTTCATTTCACTTGATTATTTCGACTACCAACAGCTACAAAACATTACCACAGCACTGACCTAATCAACAAATAACTGACGTTAAAATGCATTTCACGTCATACAAATATGGCCGACCATTTCTAGCGCTACAACTACAATTCAAATTTTTAATTGCTATATCTCCGTCAACATTTAGATATTTAATAAAATAGACACGCCAATACACATTTATTAACATCAATTTCAATCAACAATTGAAAAATCGAGCACTAAAAAATGAGGACACAAGCCCATATTGTTATTATTCAGAAATAATAATTGGACATTTTAGGTTTTGTTAGCCAACAACTTTATCTAAATACAGTGCAGTGTTATATAAATTCAGTTTTGAATCACAAGCCTATTTGTTAAGCCCGGCTAAATAACAAAACCAAAACACAACAAAAAAAATGATTAAAATATGAAACCATGACTCATTCTTACGTTTCAAGAACAAGTCTATTCAGATTCTGTTTTTAAATACAAATCCAACTGTAAACATGAAATAAATATGCATATTTTTACGAGGTATAGATCGCCGTAACCTTACGCTTTCTTCTGCCCTGGCGTGGATCATGGAGTCTCTAATCACAGTGGTTTGTCTAATTATAATTCATAGAGGCGATCGTTGACCTCAACTGGAAAGCCTCTTACCTCCCTGTTCTTCTCTTGAAGAAGTTTTTTTACGCTGTGTGGTGAAGATGACCTCAGGCTAATAGCAATTCAAAAAGTAAAAGCGTATTCTTTAATTTTTCGAATTAGAGAATTATAATAACAATTTACAGTAGTCGTAAATCAAGTCGATTAACGCTGTGTGTTTCTTGTATTTGTCTACAGAACTGGATTAAATGATTACGAATGGGCTTGTGTCCTATGTCTTAATTTCTATAAAAGTGTTCTATATATTGATAAAGTGGGTTACTAGAACCTCAAATGTTTAATTATTTTTTAATAACTCCTTATATGTTAAGAGATATTAACAATTAAAAAAGTTATTTTGTCTCTTTAATTATTAAAGGGATTCAACGTTGTACACATTCCAATTGTATGTGACATCACAACCGCTGCCAACCCTACAGCTCATAAATCTCTGCTATATGTATTTATATATCAAAATATTAAATATTATTTACAGCTGTTTCAATGAGCAATAAAATTTCAATATTATGCACTGACATACTCAACAAATAACTGACGTTAAAATGCATTTCACGTCATACAAATATGGCCGACATTTTCAAGCGCTAAAACTACAATTCAAATTTTTAATTGCTATATCTCCGTCAACATTTAGATATTTAATAAAACAGACACACCAATACACATTTATTAACATCAATTTCAATCAACAATTGACAAAATCGACCACTAAAAAAATGAGGACACAAGCCCATTTGGATATGATCAGTGGAGCCATCAGAAACCCTTTCCCTTCAGGGGCTCCGTCAGACGTAAATCATAAGAAATCGACTAGGACAAGATTTGCTGTAAACATTGTCAAATTCTGACCAGGTGCGATACCAAAAGAATTATTCATCTGTGATACCTTTTACATATAAAGAAAACAAATGCATAAAATAGCTAATAAAACGTCAGTTAGTACTTACAGCTGACTCGTACAACACATAAAGTTAAATAAGAAGAATACTTGTACCATAACGTCAAAAGATGATTCAAAATTAAGCGACAAAACAGAAAAACATTCTAATAGCAATATCTTCGTCATTTTTTTATTTTTAAAAAAGACAAAAATCGATGCAGTATTTTTTAATAAAGTATCAAAATATCTAAAGAAATAATACAAAATGTTACGAACTAAATAGTAATTAAAGATAAATTTCAACATATGTTTACACAAAATAATCTTTGAACGTTCATTCACTTGCCGCTGAGTGACCTACATTTAAATTTAAAATATTTCTGTGGAATTTCTTGTCAAGATACGAACACATTCTTTCTTCGCTTCGTGTTTTTGCAATTACATGGACGTTTTTTGTTGTTCTTTGAGAGTAAGAGTTGTATTTATTTACAAGAACAGTGAACACAATATAAAACATAACGCAAAGTTTGCAGGTTACCTGATTTTATTGCATTGGTTAAGCTACACAGAAAGAATCACTCAGATATTGGTACTACGAGAGCTGTGGCGTCGTAAATATAAAAATATACAATCTTTAACATTTTTTACTGAACTATACTAAATATACATTGAATTGAGTGAATTATAATTGAGTGAAGATAAATTTGAGCTGGATATATTAAGACCGGAGATGTGCGCTTTTCAAATACATATATTCAAAATGCAAATACAAAATAGTAAATACCTATTTTCTATTTTGTATTTAAATATCTTTTAAGAGTATAGAATTTTATATTTTATTTGAAAACTTTTACCAAACTATTTCCTATTTGGAAAATACAAAATACTTTTTTCATTTTTGTTACTTCATAGTGTTAATCAGTAAACATTATTTTTTGAATATAAACTTAAAACCCCACCAACATTAGCACCATCTATGATCTAAAAGTATCTGCACAATTGTCTTAATAATTCTAATTTAATATGATAGATGTGCCTATTATTTTATTATCCTTCCTGTTACCCCCACCATAAGACATCTGATTTTCGTTTACCTAAATTTCTTTATCATTTGTTCTAGTTAATTATTTGTTTTACTACAAGACAATCACTGCACTACATTCCTTACTGAAATATATATACATAAATATGTATTATTTTACCCCTTAACATTTGTCCGCTTTAATCCCTAAACCACCCCAACTATATATAAATATTTTATCCTTCTACAAAATCAAAATATTTCATCGACGAAAAATGAAAGATAAATTATTTGAACAAATAGTGGTAATAAAATCCATAACATATATATTTTATGTAAATTCTCATAATTATTAAAAAAAATAACATATATATTAGTAACATAAAGAGTATTCTATTTTCTCAGTAGTATTTTTAAAATACGTATTTTGTATTTAAATACTAACATGAAATTTATTTTTTATTTTGCATTTGAAATAGGAGAATAACGAGGTATTTCCATTTGGTATTTAAATTCTTTTTAAAAGTATTTGTGCACATCTTTGATTATGACAGTTTTAAAACTAATATAAATTTGCACAAACTGATTTATAATAGAACAATAATGAAACCTTCGACAAATTCGCACTGGATAAAATATATCTGGCGATATGATCCGTCACTATGTAGTTCTGTGTTTAATCATTGTCTCGCATCTCTGGTTGCCCTGATTTTAATTAATGATAATTTCTGCAGTATTTTTTTGTAATATTTATATATACTTTCTGTTTAAATATTCCAATATGTACACTCAGTCTTTTAAAAGATAAATTCAGTATCCAAAATAAATATAAAAATTGTTTCTTTCTAAAAATCTTTGCCAAAGAAATTATTGCTTATTAAATCACTGATCCTTGTCAAATTTTCCAAATATCTTACAAATCTAGTTTTGCATAAGTTTTTTATATTTGCATAATACAATAAAGAAATATTTAATAAATTTCTGTGTTATTATTATCGCTTTCATTTTATTAGATTGCAAGCCACGCTTTGTGGTGTCAGTAATTACCGGCTGGCATATTTAATTGTCACTAAATGTCTAAGAGTTTCACTTACTACATCTTTGGGTGTAGAAAATCTATTTCTACACTTGTAAATAACAATAATTAACACTATACTTACTACAGAAACTTTAAAAAGAACACAAAGATTGAATAGAGAAATGAGTTTTGTTTTTATCTGTATTACTAGTTGCATCGCAAGTCTTCCAGGCGTAGACAAATTGGCTCAAATTATTTAATACAAAAATGTAATTCGTTTTAGTATATTTAGCTTTTGATTGTGGCTCTCTCAAATTAACTTAAACTTAGAAAGATAACACATTGTATAAATATATATAGCAACACGCAAGAATTAAACATAATATCTTCTATTTAAAAACATTTCTACTCTTACTTTTTAACCATAATTTGAATGATGTTATACGAGTACATGGTTTTAACTTTCAATGCATGCAACTAAAAAGAAAAAGAAAAATTTATATATATTTAATGTCTTATAAATGGTTTCGTGACTTGAATTTTCTATGAAGTTATAAGTCATTTAAATAGTAACAACAATGGGCTTTTGTCCTCATTTTTTAGTGGTCGATTTTTCAATTGTTGATTGAAATTGATGTTAATAAATGTGTATTGGCGTGTCTATTTTATTAAATATCTAAATATTGACGGAGATATAGTAATTAAAAGTTTGAATTGTAGTTTTAGCGCTAGAAATGGTCGGCCATATTTGTATGACGTGAAATGCATATTAACGTCAGTTATTTGTTGAGTAGGTCAGTGCTATGGTAATGTTTTGTAGCTGTTAGTAGTCAAATAATCAAGTCAAGTCAAAGAATAATAAGTTTTTATTTTATTTAACCCTGCTAAGGCAGACATAATATTGGAATTTGAGTGTTCCTTGAAATAGCTGTAAATAATATTTGATATTTTGATATATAAATACATATAGCAGAGATTTATGAGCTGTAAGGTTGGTTACCTTACACAAGGATTGTGATGCACTTGGAATATGTACAACGTTGAATCCCTTTAATAATTAAAGAGACAAAATGACATTTTTAATTGTAAATATCTCCTAACATATAAGGAGTTATTAAAAATAATTGCACATTTGAGGTTCTAGTAACCCACTTTATCAATATATAGTACACTTTTATAGAAATTAAGACATAGGACACAAGCCCATTAAGAGCATTTTTCCCTAATGCTCTTGGTATTTACCTATTCTTATATTTAATAAATTCGTATTATAAAAAAAAAATTGCAAATAAATATAATCTAAACGTTTTACTTATAACTTCAATATCTTTATACATATTGGTTTAACAACAGGGGCGTAGATACCGCCGTATCAATGATACGGGGCCCCCGGGCTGTAGAGGCCCCAAACGTGTGTAAGCAAAACCTCGTTTCTTTTCACTATTTGAAATCATTAATCCTGTTTCTAAAGCTTCACAGCATGAAATTAATGACTTACAGAAAGCTAGCATTTTACTAAGTAATCTTTTGAATTGACTGAGTGAAATAAGAAATCAAATTTCATTCCATGGTTTGCATAAAGGAGTCCAGAGATCTAGCAAAAGAGTGGAGAGTAACAACTGTTTTCAAAAATAAAAGAAAGAAGATAACGAAACGTTTTTTGATGAGCTAAATACAGTAAAGACATGTCAGTTGATCTTTATGAACAATTCATTGCTTTGAAAACATGCTTAAAATCAGAAATTCTGAATATTCATTTCATTAAGGAACTCATGGAAGTATTGCTGATAAAATTCAAATGCCTTGCATCCAGTTACAAGTGCAACAGTTAAATGTTTTTGATAATAATTGTGTGTTCATATATATCCATAGGTTTAATTAATGATTCAAAAGGAATAGAGTATATAGGAGAATTAGAATTTATAGTTATTTCTAGTTATATTACTAGTATCTTTATTTATTTTATACCATTATAATATTGAAAATATTGTTTTTATATAATATATATATCGAATCTATTATAGTAGTCTAAATTAGAACAGTTGCCTAGCGTAGTCAATGGTAGTTAAAATTAAATAAGTTCCACTGAATAATAAATACTATTATTTATTTTAAAGAGAACCATAGAAATACAAGGTTCTCAAAAATATAAGAACAAATACAATATATTGTATATGTTATTCATCTTTTATTAAAGTTAAAATTTTCAACTGCAGATCGAATAATTAATCCTTCTAATTTTTTGTATATAAGACCACAACAAAAGTCTAGCTCAGATGTTGATTGTTTAACATCTTGGACAACTCCAGGTTATTTATTTTTCACAAAAGAAACAAAAACGCTCGCATTGAACTAAATTAATTATATATTGTTTATACGTTATTACTTACAATTAATACTTCTAGGAAATAAGCTAGACAAACAATTCAAATCAAATAAACACTTTTCTTTGCCTTTTGTTCGGCAAACTTATTTAATAAATCATTCGTAGTTGAAGACGATTTAAGTTTTTCTAAATTTTCTGCCTCTAAAGACAATAGTGACAAGTCTGAGAGCCTTTCCTGTCCCATAGAAGTGTTTAGATTATTTTTTATAAGTTTTAATTACGAAAAACTTCGTTTAACTGTTGTACTTGTAACCGGAATTTGTCTCGATGTCTACTGTCTGGGATGGCATCGAACTGATAGATCTGTAAATGCAAAGCGGTTATTACATTTATTGATTGTTTTACATGTAATGATTGATTGTATTGATTATTTCAATTTATTTAATATTACAAACATTATTAATTACTTCCTTGACACAACCACATCGTTAAGAAATGTTAGTGTGTGTTAGGGAGGTTTTGGAACAGCTCCAGAAGGTGGTATCAATGTTGTTGGAAGCAATTCACCATCAGAACTTATTACAGGAAATGCTACTCTTTTGTTCAATATATTTGTTTTTTGTTCTATTTGTGTGTTATATTGATAAGTTGGAGGATCGTTCTAACCTGGGGTATAACCTAAAATACGGAACACATTTATTTTATAATCCATCTGTACACGACATGTAATTATTATTATTTAAGAGAATACAGTAACTATACTCATACCTGGATTTTTGGGATCTTTTTGTGTGTCGGACATTATTCTGTTATAAATACATATATTAAGATGACTAACAGTTGCTAAACCAACATCTGAAGCAATCTGAAGAGAAGGAAGGGTGAAGGGAGTACACCATACACTTCAAAATGTTTACAATTCACTCCCTTCGAAGAAATCGAAGAAACAAACCTATTTATTATAATGCAGCTACCTACAAATGCTGTTTAATTTTGTTTGTTGCTTGTTTTAAAAATCGTTGGCTGTTGCAAATTTCCGAAATATGTCTTGTTTAAGAAATTACCACACTTCCAGTAGTTAAAAAAATGTGATTTATCTAACGTCGCCCTATTTCTGTTGCTGAATCCTATCCCCGACGACCTCCTGCTATGTCGGCAGCTTATATGGTGTGGTGGTCTGATATATGTCTACCACACAGCAGCCTAAGTTTTTATGATTATGTTAGCACATATTCGATTTACTTTAATAACAACCAAACCCAGAAAATATAACGCTGATACGGATATCGAACCCGATGATATAGCTGTCTGACGTCAAGCATTAATGCTATGGCCACTATATCGTCACTTACTACATTAAATTACTTATTTTGTTATATAAATTGGAAAGTAACTTTCTTTTAAAATAGATTTTTATCATACATTATTCTAAATATATATTTTAGTCTTCGCTCCACAAAGCCAGCTTTCGTACATTCCAGACTACATTGAACTTAAGAACATGGTTATTCTTCTTTTTTTAATTTGATCTTCTTTGGTTAATTTGATATCTCATGCTCCTGTAATCGGTCTTGCCTAAATATTTTCAGTAATAAGCTCTTCATTTTAAAGATAATATTAATATGAGAACTTCGCATATTTTTACTCTTATTAATTTACATATTATAACTCTTCCGCATGAAATAAGTTGTATCTAGTCACAATTGGCAGCCAGAACCAATTGTATTCAGTGGTGGATTACTTTTTGGAGGTCCAGCAAATTTTATAACATTTATAATACAAGACTTATAGAATGATGATTTGAAATGATAAATTTAATGAAATGAATTAATAATAAAAACTCAAATAAAACATATTTTAAAGGGGGGATAAATTTATTTTATCGTACAGCTTAAGACAATCCGGAATGTCACATTTGCGTTATATTTCCTTCATTTAATAAAATGAAGACACGTACTATTATATATTATCTATCTTCTTTAAAAAAGAATAAGTTACAAAAAGTGGACAAATATGTAAATTTAAAACATTTTTATTACTAAATCATATAAAATACCTATAGATTTATCCACAGCATCCATTTGTTTTATATGTTTTAATACAGAAATTTAATATATTTATTTTTTCTAATATTTTATTTTTCAGAATTAATAATCCAGTTCCTGTATAAAAATACTTGAACATGAAATAATAATGTAGTTACTTAATTTTAGAACTAGTTACTTTTAAGAAAACAATTTTAAGTGTTTCATAACTCGTCAATGCGTATAAAACCTACTGGATAATAATGTGAAATATTTTAAATAAATGTAAAACTTTGACTAATAACAGCAAAGAAATTATACTCGTATGTAATTATAATGAGTTGATGAATTAATTAATTTTTGTATAATGCAATTAAACCGTCGATCCTAATTAAGGTACACATACATTCATCAAAAAACAAACATACTGGATGCCCAACTAGCTTTGATTTATTAAGTTATTCAATAGAAAATGGAATATTTCTATCAAAATATACTCGTTATATGTATAATTTAATGTTTATTTATTTTTAGCATGTTATGAAATAATTATTTAATTATTGAATTTGAAACATGTAACTTGAAAAGTGCATATTAGGTAAAATTTGCTGTATGTATAAATATTTCAACACACATCTTCAGTCATTTCTTGCCCTAGTTATTTTATCTATGTTTCTAATATTCCATAATATTTGAAATGTCATAATGTACACATCGAATATATAGTTTAATTAGTCAACAGCATAAATATATTAAGTAAATAGAGTAATTATATAGTGTAAGAACAATATCAGAATCATTTGTTATGAATGAAATTATTATTAAACAAGTATGGTAATACTTGTTTAAATAGAAAGTAAGTATCATTGCTATATTACAGTTATAATTAATTCTCCAATCAATAACATCACAATTTTATTGCACCATTAGCAAGAAATGCATATAATTTTGTTTTTGTTAATATCACTATATAATTCATCAAATGATCGAATTTATATTGTTTATAATAAGCTGACAATTTAAATAAGAAAACATTTTGGCACCAGTATGTTTGAAAACAGCTTATAAATACACTTAACAGAAAAGCAGTTTCTTTCAAACCAAATTATTAAATATTATTTGGAATGAAAATGATACAATTCGCATATTTTAATAGTAAGAGACCTTCAAGATCTGGCCTTTATTAAACGTATCACTTGAATCACTTCACAGACATCTCACTGTATTTTTTTTAATCGTATATTACAACACATACTTGATTCTTACAATTAATAATAATTTCGTCAAAATTACTTGCAGTATACAATACAAATACAATACTTGATTTGAGTTAGTTCAAAGTACAAATCTAAATAATTTATGCATCGGCATTTAATAGATAAGGAATGTGGTTTTCCATAATCTCATCGTTTTAACTTAGATATAATTATCTATTTGCGGTATTAAGAGTGACGATATTATTTTATTATTCTTATTGCAATCATTTATTTATATTTAATCGATTATAAAAGCTTCAGTAATTTTGACAAACAATAAAAACACTTCAGCAGCGAAATACTTTTTTTTAATTATACATTTATTATAAGTGTAAAATAATAAAAAAAAATTACTTGAAAAATTATACATATAAATAAAAAGCATAGATAAAATATAGGCTACAAACTATATTTAATGATTTTAGAAAATGAATAATGACCTATCCAGTTATAAAAATAGAAAAAGAAGCAGTAATTTCTAAATCATTAATTAAAAAATGCAATGAATAGCTTAGTAAAATACAATAATACTAAATCAGAATTAGATCAAAGTACACTTGACTAAGGATGGCTTAAAAAATAACAATTATTTTAAATAGTATCCATATTTATTTTATCTATGCTACACAGTAAAATATTTTAAATTAAATACAGGACAAAATTATTTCTTAACATTTTTTTTAATACAGTGTGATGCCCGACAATTATGTCCACTTTTTTTTAATTCTTCATACTTTTTTTATTTTAAATATTTTTTTTAATTTCACCACAAAAGAGTTTATTTTATTCTTTTAACTTGCTCACTCTCTTCTTAAAATAATTGTTTTAAAAATCGTTGAAGCGCTGGCTTTATTTAAAAACTCTTCAGATTTAAGTTTAGCAAATCATAAACTTTCAAGAAGTTTTATTTTCGCTACATAAAATCTAAATAATTTTTTTAAGTCATGTTTTTTTCTCAAAAAGATCAAAACTAGGAATGACAATTGTATGTAGATACTATATATTTAAAAACTTAAAACTCAGGAATCTTTTCCTTAGCAACAAAAAATATTAATAAACTAATAACCATGGTAAAAAAAAACGTTCAAAAGTTGATAAATATAAATATATTTTTAAAACTTATGTAAATTCTGTAAAATTTAAAGAAGCCAAAAATAAGGATAGTAGAATAATGACAAAAATTCATTCATTATTAAAATTTATTACGTCTCAATACATCATATTATCCTAAGGGGTCAAAATCAACAAATATCTTAAATTAATACACGCCCACACATCACAGACGCTACTGCAGGAATATTCTACGTTAATATCCACTCCATTTAGCTCAAATCACATTACGTAATATGATATCTTCATTTTATTTTTAGGATAAATATTAATATAATAAAATGAAGGTAAAACTACACGAGACAATTCCTTCAGCTTCATACAAACCTAAAACTAACTTATATGTAAAATTAAGTAGAACAAATCTGTGCAAACGTCTGTTATTGAAGTGTCCTTTGTGTTTTAATCAAAAAAAATCTATTGAACCCTATTTATAGCTGTTAATGAAATTAAACAGAATTTCCACAACTTGAAATTGCAATATAAACTAGTTACATAATTATTATTGTACTTTTTGATCTTTTTCATTAAAACATGTGTTTAATTATTTTATTGGCTTTTAAACCACAACTCACAGCGTTATATTCTGTTGACAATTATGTTTTTTAATGCATGTTGGATTTTCAGATGTGTTTTATAATTTTTTGCTGATTTAAAAAAAATAATGATTTAACGGTTAGCATTTTTCAGTTGATTGGACAACCAATCGAGGCCTTCATATAAACCATCTCCGCTAGTAGCACAAGTTGCTTGAATGTACCAGTTCCTGTTCCGTAGCGAATGCAAACCAAGTTTATCGGTTATTTCAGCTGCATTCATTGCATTTGGCAGATCCTGAAATTAAGATTTGGGTTATTTTGTTAGTACAAAAAACAAAACTCATATTAACATTTCATCAGTTAAAGAAAAATTAATAAGCAAAATGAAACTTGTATCACCTTTTATATAAACTATAACAAAAAATGATCATCCAATATTGAAAAAACGTTCAAGAAAGTTATTTTATCAATTGTAATTGTTAAAGTATCACCATGTTTAAATACATACACAAACGCATTAATTACATAACAAATATGTTTAAAAATATAAACTATATAACTATGAATAAAACATTTTCGTATGTACACTATTAATAATAATAACGAATATATTTAATAACAACAAAGTTAAGTAACGTAAAACATTTAAACATATTATGAGGAGATTAGATTATGAGGGTTGGCCTTGGTACATAATAGTACTAAATGTTAAAGGAATCTGTAACTACCTTTACCGATATAACATGGAAAGTTATACATACCCAATTGTTTGTTACGTAAATATATTATCAAATTTTAAACGCAATAAAGAATATCAACCAATCTCAATTGAGTACTATTAAAGCAATAAAATGCTGTAATAAAAATATTAATAGGATAAAAAAAAGTATAACTTAATACTAGCCAAATCTATAATCCGGTAAAATAATATCATTTAATAAGTATACTGATCATGAGATATCAATTTCGAAAGCCATCATTAATAATTACCTGTTTGTTTGCAAATATAAGGAGCACTGCATCTCTAAGTTCGTCCTCTGCTAACATTCTCATTAATTCTTCTCGCGCTTCACCTATACGCTCTCTGTCATTGCTGTCCACGACAAAAATAAGGCCCTGTAAAAATAAAAGTTACATATCATAAATGTATTCGTTACTCAAAAGTTATAATTCAGAAATAATGAATAAAATAATTTGGTGCTCAGTAGTTACATCATTTTTAGATAACAGGACAAAAGATATGAAACGATAAAATATATTTTACGAAACAATAGCATTTAGTAAATATAATCAAATATTTTCGTAAATATTGTATTTCATAAAATACATTTACTTTAAATTAGTAAATTAAAAATAATGCAATATTGTAAGCTGTTTGCACGTGACCGTGAATTTGTGGAATATTTTCCGTAGACTACAATCACAAAATCTGATAAAAATTTTAATTTTGGATATCAATTTTAAGTTTATGAAAAAGATAATCTAATGGATTTAGCAAGATAACAAAATGAGTCACCGGTCGAAGATCAAATCATGATATTTTGCATTTACCAATGGTAATAACAATACTTTCACCAAAACAGCAATTACAAAAATTACCAAAATATAGTAATTAAGCATTATTATGAGTTGGAGAATACTTCTTACAAAATTTTATGTATTTAATAAATTAAATATTCATAGTTAAGATAATTAATTACTTGTGTATTCTGGAAATAATGCCTCCATAAAGGTCTAATCTTGTCTTGACCGCCTACATCCCAAACTGTGAAACTGATGTTCTTGTATTCTACTGTTTCCACATTAAAACCTGAAAAAAAACATTTAAAATTTATATATTCCATATAGAAATATATGATTTCCATATATAACATAATGAAAATAAATGATTAAAATTAATTTAAGTGAAAAATTATTTTAAAAATACATAACTGCTGTTCACAACCTCAATGTACTTAGCAGATTACTTAAGACCATTGGTCAGTTTCTAAAAATAGCTCATATTTGTATCTGGAATACACATGCATTATTCCAAGATTATTTTCGTTTAAATCTTTTATCTCTTCTATGCTAAATAAATACAAATGTATAATAAACGTAAAACTTATATAGCAGGTGTGTTAGCAGGTAAAATAATCGTAAATGCTACATAAATGTGATGACGTTTACGAAATATTTCAGTATTCTATGTGAGTAAATTAGTGGTGTACACATATTTTGCGTTGGCAAACTACTTTCTATTATAATCTACTCCAACTGTAAAAATATTAACTCAAATACAAATATTAATAAACAAATATTAGTTTATGAATCGGTGTAATGAGTAAGTTATAAGAATTAATATTTGTATTGGATGTAATACAATCTGATAATTTTCCTTTGGTAACATTCAAATTGCTGAGTTAAGATATAGAAATGTTATACACCTGATTCTCATTTACAACAAGTTAGATTGTACAATTTGGAAATAAAACTGGTCTTAAAACGAGCTAATCGTTAGAGTGCAAAAGATTTCTCTACAAATAAAGTTCTTAGTCCTCAGTAACATTTTGTATGTCTATAAATAATTCTTCGTTAACTGAAGACAACGCTGCTAAACAATAAAAGCAAATCAATTTAATATTTATTTTCTTATAACGGATTAAAACAGTTTTTAGGTAGTTTCTGTATAACAACATGTTATTTTCCTAAATATGAAACTCAGTGTATAATAATAAAAAATCCAGTAGTTAATAAATATCATGAGTTAGGCACAAATTTTTTCAAGCTACACATAAATATTTTTCTTTATAAAAGTAAACACAAATATATTTATTACACCTATGAAGTAACAAATTTATTATTATTATTTAAGAATTATAAAAAATCACTTACCAAGCAAAAATTTAAATTATATAATAAAAATAATTAATTGTTATGAATCAATTATAAGACTATTAATTTCAAAACAAATACCTTGGTATATATAAACAATTAAATATTTTAAATTTATAAAATAGAATTTCTTTTAATTATGTATCATTATTAAGTGTTACCTTTAAGAAAGAAAAAACGTATACAAGGAATGCAAGCGTTTTAGTTCCACATATGTTTATTTAATTACTTTTAAGCATGTGGTTGCATTAGTCATAGGTTAATTTAGCTAATATACTAATTAATATTAAATGCAATCCTATCAAAGGGAAATATTTTATTTGAATTAATAATTGACATTTAAAAATCATAAGTGATATCGAGCAAAAATATAAACTTAACATTGCTTCTATTTCAACAATTAATCATATTTTATGAAATTTTCTGTTAAGTATGTACAGTAATTTGGGCAATTTTTAGACGGTACTATTTTAAACAAAGTTAAGTTACCAATAAAACAGTCTAATGTTCTCTATGTCGTTCAAGAAGTTACAAAATAAGGCCCCAATGCTGATTAAAGAAATATTCCTCCAAGTATACATTTAGACCAACAGTAAAACGTGTGGTTCTAAATACAAGAACTAATGTTCAATATTAATTACTATTTCTAATTTCATACCGATTGTTGGTATCGTAGTGACAATCTCTCCGAGCTTCAATTTGTAAAGAATGGTTGTTTTACCGGCTGCATCCAATCCTACCATGAGTATTCTCATCTCCTTCTTGCCGAAAAGGCCTTTAAACAAGTTAGCGAACATATTCCCCATGATGGTGTCTTGTGTGAGAGCTCTGAAAATCGAATAGATAAATAATTCTGTTGTGAAAATTACAAACAAACTAATAGTTTAAAAAGATACATATTTAATATATAATCCACAATGATTTTAACTTGGACAGAGTTGAAACCGTCTATAAAAATTGTAATAAACTTTCACTAGTATAATAGTAGTAAAAATTAAATCTCTAAACATGATGTATTTCTTTATATTTCATTTTTATTTATGATATAAATTTAAAATGTATCTATGTGGTAACTTTCTGACTGAAATTTATCACTTTGACATATGACGTCATTGAACACTTACATTATTTAGTAATGTGTGATATTACAGATTATTCTAGTAGAAGAATCATAAAACAGAAAAAGCGTATTCGATAAAGTAATTCGAGAATCAGTTACAGCCACGTATTATTTCTAATGTCACAAATTCAAAACGCTATATCACATGTGGCAGATACAAATGGCAGCAGAATGACAATGTCATCTTGTACTTTCAACAGTTCTTTCGACGATTTATAAGACATATGTTTTATGAGATTTATAGAATACAACAGATTTTCATGCAGTTCACAAATAAATATCATAGCCATGGGTGGATAAGTTATTGATTATGATTAAAAATTGCATAGGCATTGTTTTAGTGCCCTCTGAACAAAATCTGTTAAATTAGAAAATTTAATAAGTACGCATAATAAAATGTTTTTAGTTGATAGCCTACTAAGTAATAACTTCGAAACAAAAGTTAGCATAGACAAATATTTGTACGTACTCAAATTAAACAAAAAAAAGTATAAGACAATTTCAGTTTTTCTGACACCGCTAAGGTCGACACCCTAGCCGAATTACTTTAAAATTATTAAATATGTATAAATAATATGTTGACTTTAGCAAGAATACTATATAGAACAGATATATGCACCACAGTAAATTTATAAATGTAATGAACTTACTTTTTTAGATAAAAATAAAATGTTTCTTCAAGAAACGCTCACACATTAAACCAATACTACCGAAACTGTCGTATATCAAAATGGCGGACGTGGAGAATAAAATCTTGCTGTATGCCACGTATAGGAGACGGAAAAACTAATAACTCTGTTTTTACAACCTGGCACTGTGTTTGATGGCAGCACTTGCTGGAAGTAGAAGACAAAAAAGAGAATTTAAATAGCTAAATATTTAACAAAATATTGAAATTCGTATGATCCCCAGTCATTTCATATCGCTTTTATTATTTTAAATGAAATATAACACAATTTAAATGTACAGCAATTCTTTAACAAATCAATTTATACTATGTTGTTGGTAGCATGAAGTGTATGAAGAAGGTTCTCCACATCAAACTGCCATATTCTTAGTGACGTACCTAAACTGTCAAAATGACATACTGTGACATACCATCAATAGGTTATTTATTGTTTATTCGATAAACTTGTTCTATTAAACAGTGAAGTTATTTATTTCTCTTATTAAAATCTGTGGTTATTATCAGTATAATTGATCTAGTATATCAATTTAGATATGGATTATTGCAATAGTCCTTTTAAAAAACATCCCGAAATTAAACAATATATAATTCCAAAACAAGACAAATTAGAAAATGTTAGTGTTAACTATTAGGTTTTAAGTATACACGTGCTTTTAATGTGATAAGAATAGATATACAATATAACTTTTGTTTTAGAATGAATTTATAAACAGATTGTCAGCGTGGTTGTGTCAAACCCCAAAATTCACAACTTATCGAGTGAATACAATTCATTATGATGCAAAAAATATATTGACTATGTTGACATTGGAAATTGCAAAACTGGATAATACCTTTAAAAATATTGCAAAGCCAATACAGTTACAGCACTTTCCAGAAATACTACTAGTTGCACCATTTACTTGTTCAATTGATAATAATACCAATGCATTTAAACATGTAATGGTTGACAGTATATGTGGTGCTGCTTTATTGCGAGGGGCTCATTTATACGCACCTGGTGTCTTATCAATGACTACAGGTAAGAATTATTATTGTTTGCTATTTTAATACTTCCATGTCTGTGTGTTTCTTTTTATATATTTCTGTTTGTTGACATTCACTACTTAGCTACTTCACTAATTATGGTCTGCTGTTAAACACGAATACCTATTACATAAATATTACTTTCATGATTAGAATGAATACATATCGTTTTAATTATGTTTGTTAAGATTTCGACTAACATTGCCTGTTTAAAAGCTTTTCTTAAATAACGTATTGAACATTTTTAGGAACCTCAATAGGAGAAATGGTTGCAGTTTTCATAGACATTGCTGGCAATTGTTTAAAAGGTCTTAATAAAACCTATACCGGTGATAAGTTGTTTATTGGATATGGCATTGTTCGTATGGATAGGAAACTTTTATTTGGACCAAATTTATTACCGTGGTAAGAAATTTAGCTTCCTAGATTTTGTAAAATGTGTAATAGAATATTATCAACTATTTTCTTAGTGGTATTGCAGTTGAAATGAAATCTGTTATATCTGGAGTTCCAAGTATTGGAGATGAGTTTCTTCCTAGAGGCTCTGCTATTTTACAAAATGCACCGTCTATTATTTGTGGATTGGTTTTGAACCCACAACCTGGAGAAACCGTATTAGACATGTGTGCAGCACCAGGGAATAAAACTAGTCACATTGCTCAATTAATGCAGAATAAAGTAAATCAATCATTTTTCTTTTAATATCTGAATTCGATATTAAGTACATAATATTTTATTTGCTAATGTCAATAATTAAATTATAAATATTTTAGGGAATTATAATTGCTATCGATAAAACCTCAAAAAGAGTAGACCTAATTAGAAAAAGATGTCAAGAATTTTCAATTACAAACGTTTACCCGTTTGTTGCGGATTCCATGAAAATAATATCTGATGTTGAAAAAGATATCCTTTTAGGACCCCCATTTTCTAGAAATAGTTTTGATAGAGTTCTGCTGGATGCTCCATGTAGTGGATTAGGAAATCGTCCCCAATATAATAATACTTTATCTTTAAAAGTTTTGAAATCATATGTGGCACTACAAAGAAAATTATTTCGTAATGTGAGTGACTATATTTATATTATGAATAATATGATGATGTGTGTCACTTTTTAATAATATTTATAGGCTGTCCCGTTGCTGAAGTCCGGTGGCCATTTAGTGTATAGCACATGCACAATAACTTCAGGCGAAAATGAGGGTGTTATAAGTTGGGCGTTGAATTCGTTTCCAGAATTAACTTTAGTACCTTGTGAACCTCACGTAGCTGGTGTAGGATTAAAATACCAAGGGTTAAATGATGAACAAAGGTAATAAGAAGTCGAATACATTTTATGTCACTCATCTTTTTCTTATTTAGAAATTTTTTCAGGAGTTACGTGCAACGTTTTGGTCCTTCGGAGTCATGTGATGATAATTTAACTAAAAGCGAAATTAATTTTAATGATACAGTAGGATTTTTCATTGCTCATTTTATTAAAAAATAATGATAACATTTTCTGTTAAATATTATTGACACACAAAGCTTTTGCAGAATATAATGTACAATAAAATAAGTTTTAAGAAAATTAAATATAAGAAATAAAATTTTTATAAAATAAATGTACAGCCGCAGTTTTCCCGGAATCTTATCCTGCTATTAATTTTTTATACATTCTATATTTGGAGTCATTTGTTCCGTAGCCACTTACATTGAATTGCAAGATGTAAAATGGTAGACACGTCAAAATTTGTATGGTTTCAATGTATTTCATAACTTCTGTGGGAGTGAATTCGATGTGAATATACTCCGCGTACTGTGCGTGTCCCACACTAGGTCGACAAATACCTTCTTTTGTTATTATTCTTATCTCTTTTACATTATGTTTTCCTTGCACATGGAATTTTACTGGTATAGCTGAAATATAAAGCAGTTATTAAATTTAGCACAATATTTTTCGAGTCAGTGCCATATTAATTTGTTGGAGGACTACCACTCAAAAATATGAAATCGATTGAATCTAATCACAATTATCTTCCATCGAAATAATATTGCCTTTAACGCTAAGCCTTTTTCAAGAGTAACACGGCACTGTATATAACACATTTTATCACCTGAACCATTTTTTATCGTTGCAGATAATTGTGAAGTATCACCTACATAAACTGGTCCGAAATGATAGGTATTAGTTACAGAAAGAGTAAGCATAGGAAATGGTATTTCCAGAATTAATTCTATACTCTGAAATATTTCAAATTTCAGTAATTCATTACATTACAATACAATACATTAATATCCATTTTATTTATAGTTATTACTTGAACGACGTATTCATCTTGACGCAGTACTAGCGTTCTGGATAAAGTTGTTAACTTCTTCTTCTCATTGGGGTGCATGTGATACATAGCACATATAGGTCCGCGATTCAATGACTCCCATGCAAACCAAACATGTCGTGGGTGCAATACACATAGTATATCAATCTACAAAACATTGTAAATTGTATTTTCAATATAATATTTATAACACCTTCATGAGTTCGATTACACTGTAAATGTATACAAAGATTGCATTCTATTTGTATGCAGAAGCAGCAAATTTTCTTGAGATAGTATGCAGAACTAAGGTTGTTAAAATGTTGGAAATAAAATATTAAGAAACATACTTCCATGGATTCTCCCGCTTGTATTAATGGTGGATCTACATGCACTTGTGATAAGCTAGTCCGTTTTTTACCAGCATAAGTATAGGAAGGAGTTCTAATGCAGGTAATTTCAAATGGATCTTCAATTTCAAACGTTAAACGGATAGGCACTCTGCCATAATTTTTAAAAAATAGAGTTCGTTTTATTCTGAAATAAAATATAAATAATGAAAGATCAATCTACATCCACTGTAAATCGTTATAAGTATCAAACATGTATTTTCTAAACAATCAGTAATTCTGTCTACTAAAAATAATTTAGAAATCCTCTTACTTCTTAATACGGTTGACCATGATATCCACAGCATGAGCAAAAAATTTGAGATTAGATTTGTACATTTCAAGATCAATGCATCTTGTCCTCAAATTAGCACCCAGCATTATTCGGAGAGGCGTAATTGAGTTCGCTTCTAGCCGAAAAACTCTTGTTGGAATATTCCTAATAAAACATATTGCTTTTTAAAATTATCCTTAAACAATACTCATTAGTATCTGGTATTAAATTTTGTACTGAAGTTTGAATATTTTATTAAAATTTACAAATGTTTAACTCTCTATAGGGTTGTAATCTTGGATGAATGTTATTTATGTTAAAGATATAAACAAAAATTAATCATAATTAAAACTACCAAGTAAATGGCATAATTACTTAAATTCATTGGGTAATCGCACTATTCCTACTAGCGGACATCTCAAAATCGTATCCTCCATATACGGGAAATCATCCGGAGGTAATTTTGCTGGTCTAAAGACAATTTTTAAAGATGCTGTTTCTCCAGGAAATAAATCTACAATGCTAGGTGTTATCTGTGAACGCGGTACATATAACAATTGATTACTTTTTATTATTAGTTTTGTATTATAACAAATAATAAGGATAGATGTTTATAGTCTTTACAGTCGATTCTTCATACCTGAAATAATTTAGTATTTTCTTTTCCATAAAATTCTGTTAACAGTAAATCCATTTTTCTACTGGTTTCAAGCAGGTTTTCAATGCTTTTTCTATTAGACTCTATATTAAATAAATCTAAAATTATGTTGAAAGGGGGTTCGTCTAATTCTGGCATTGCATCTGGGAGAAAGCAGTGCCACGAAACATTTACTGGTAGTCCACAAGCGTTTTCTATCTTCAAATATCTAGTTACTTCAGATGTGTTGTACGAATAATCTCCAAAACTATATAAGTATTATGAAAACAAAACTTTATATAGCATACTGTATCGAAAAGACGCAATAATAGTTAAGATAATATTATTTTTGTTAATATAGTTTTTAAATTAATTAAATGTTTTACTAGTGGTAAGGTTGTTCGATTATCTATTTTAATCCGAATGTAATTGAAGTATCATCTCTATAATATAAAATAAAATCAAAGCCGTCACTTTCATCCAAAGGCAGTGACATTTATGAAAGTGAAATAACATCAAAGTACCATTTGTTTTAAAAGTGAAAGTTTGTTTGCGAGAACGAAACATGAGCGAACACTTTTAGCGTTGTACTTCGTCTTGACTTTAGTTTATGGTATTATATTTACGTACTTTAGCAGTGGTTCCGGTAAGACACTATTATTAGCCATCGGAAATATAACAGGGGGACCGACTGCAGACACAAAAATTGGTATAATAAATGGCGATAATCCATGCATCTGTAATCACATAACAAAAAAGAATTATATTCTATTATAGTAAATTTAGTGAAAAAATGTAATAAAGCATTCACTTGAACTGTGATCATGTCATTGTACCATCCCCAAGTATCAGCGTACACCCAAATATCAAGAGAATAACATCCGTGTCCTGGCAAATTTACAGGACCATGTGTAGATGGAAATATAATAAGCCCTTGATGTTGTGGCACACGATATTTATATTCATCTGAAAATAAACAGATAAAATACTATAGCTTTATTTTATAATACACTCATATTCAATACATTTTATATTCTACTTACCATAATAAATTCCGTTTACTTCTGCTTGTATTTTGTTCAATTTTTCATCTCTAGAAAGCTCAATATCAGTGAAGAAGTTTTTGATAGAAATTGTAAAGTAGGTTGCTATCGGAGTATCATTGCGAATAATCACAGTTTTCTTTTTAGCTAATTAAATAAATCATTTAAGGTATTACGAGAAGTATATAATAGTTTTTATAATTGAAAGATTGTAATGTAAATAAACTTTAATCATTCAGTAATATTTAAACGGTAAATAAAAATAGTTAAAAGAACATAATATTTAATCAGTTAACAGTGAGCAAAATAGATAAGTCTATAAGAGATAAATAAAATTAAGGCATTTTGTATTATGTTTTCTAAGCGTCCCCCGAAACTAGGATCTATTATGACTAGAAACAATAGATTTTGCGTGGAAGCGAAAAAATGATAATTTGACATAGCCTGAAAGGCACAAAGACACAATTATATCGCGTGTGAACTAAAAGAAAAATATTGAGTGTCTATTGGTTGTAGCTGAATTAGTGTTTTTTGTATTCTAAATTGGCAGTTTTGATTAATTTATCTTTTATAATTAACACATTTGGGCAAACTTTTTAAACTTGGAATTTACATATGTTGTTAAGACAAATATACTGTAGTATAGTAAAGTAAATTTTATTCTTTATTTCTAAATTACAGAAGAAGTGTATATTTTATTCTTAGTATCGAAATAAATTAGAACTGCAAGAGCACGTAAAAAAATAATCTGTTTTACTTATTGTTAATTAATAATAAAAAGATATAAAAGGATTTGGGAGAAAGATACCACAGTACTTAAGAGAAATAGACACAAAAAACATGAGAAGGATTGTAAGGTTTAGATTGGGAAACGAGGATAAAGGAAACAGATACCGGGCAAATAGCGAAGAAAGAATGTGTAGAGTGTGCGGAACGGAGATTGAAACACTGGAGCACATTAAGTTTGCTTGTCAGGAAAAAGTAATGAGCGAGAAGAATATTGTGCAGCTATTAAAGGGAGGCAGTGAAGGAAAGAGGTGGATGGCGGAAATAGAGAAAAGGAACGAAAAACATTACAATAAATAATAATTTCGTTATCTAGTTTGCATGGGGAACATGAAGAGAGGATCAAGAGAAGAAGAAGCAGAAAGCACTTTTGGAAGTAGTAGAAGTCTACAATAATTTTTTTAGTTTTAATAATTAAATAAAGTTTAGTTTTAAGTAAATAGTTAGTTTTAAATAAAATTAATATAGTTTAGTTTTAAGTTTGAATGTATATAGGAATGAAATGTATTAAGAAATAGAATACGGTAAATTGTAAAGCCGAAAGGCACACAATTAATAATAAATAAATAAAACTTATTGTTAATTATATTCTAATAAATGTAGTAACTAAGCAGCTTATGTTTTAACGTTTTAATTCGTATATGAACATGAATATTACCAACTCTAGTAGGCAGGTTTATAAACTTAAGAACAGCAATATTTAAATCTTGTGGGGGTGAACATTTTCGCACCAATATGTCTGTTGAATCAGTTGAACTTGAAAGTAATTTGTCGCTCAAAGTTGATGCTAAAATAAAATTTGCTTGGTAAATTAATTTGTTTCACTAATAAATATACAACGTATTATAAATACCTGATTTAATATCTCCAGCACGATTAATATCGATGCTTTTTTGCGCGTTGCTTAAACGTCTTTCTTCGTGAAGTGCGCCATCTATAATAACGTACCTCCACGTTTCTTTCGTTAGGTCAAATTTTTGGGCGGATGTTACAATCGCTTGAATATGAAAAAATAATATCGATACAAAGCACTGCAAAATTATATTTATAAAAATCGAATAGCAAGAATTGAAACTAAATTTGTTAAATTACGTTTAATGCTATGAATGCTGTTAAACTCTTGTTCTTCTTGGAGTTCGTGTTCCGAAAGAAATAAATTGATATTAGTAACGCTCAAATCTGAACATTTCTGAAAATAAAACAATTTATTGACAACAATGATCTGTTTCTTTTAATAATAATTAGATTTATTAACGCAAACGTAACTTTAAATTCAAAATTAGGATCTCCTTCCGCAATACATTGTGAATTAAGATTTGTGGTCTTTAATTCAATCTCTGGTCGAAAGGCTTCCACAAAGTTAAAACCTTGTTCCATGGCTTTATGAGCAGAGTGCGTAGTTCTATTCGAATCGGAGCTCAAACACCCATATGAAGATTCACTTGGAAGTGGCACTGTCTGGAAATAATATAGAATTAATACATTTCTCTAGATTAAACAAAAATTCTAATTATATAAAATAATTTAAGTAAAACAAGATGATGTACATTTAAAATAGATTTATTGAATTTTTTGAAATAAACATAACTTCACAAGTACACAAATAATTTATTATGATTAAATATATTAAGTAAAATCTACGTAAATTATCTAGTAAGTAAAACATTTTATAAGTTTTCTATATCACATTTTAATGACCTATAAATAAAAATCATAACATTAGGGAGAGATTGGTGAGGCGAAGGTTGCCTCTAGGGGGATAAAGCTTTGCGTGGGGTAATTCAGATCATCTTCAAGACTTTGTTCATCATCGCTGGTAGTAGAAGTTAGTGAAGAACAACTAGAGCTACTCCGCCGCCTCAGTTTTTCAGAGAGAAATGCATTTTCTTGTCTTAACTCCTCATTTTCGGCCAAAAGGTTCCTAATTTTTTCAGTCTGCTCCTGTATTTTTTCCAAAATAGTTTTATTACCGTAATAGTCAGGAACTCTTTTGTGTCTAAGTGTCTTTGTAAGCTGATCCACCCGCGATTCCATTATCAAATATTCTTCAATTAACTGATTTCTGGGCATAGCACCTAACCGTTCGCACTGCGCAGTCTCGTACGCGTTAGAAAATTCTCTGTCCAAAAATTCATCTTCATCTGTTTGAGAAAAAACATAATTTTCTTCAGAGTCCACTATAAACCCGGAGTCTCGCGACCGCGGAATTCGAGGCGAACGAAATTGCACTGATAACATAGGTTGAGGCTCAGGCATATGTTCTTCCATTAAAAACTGATTTGTATTATATGGAACTAATTTATGTCCCATCTCCACAATTTGTGCACGAACATTATTTACCCGATTTAAATCTGACTTTTTTAATTTTTTATATTGGCGTGGACGTTTAGTATTCAAACATCTATTTTTGCGTTTATTTCTCCCGCGACGGGTCTTCTTCTTTTTCTTTATACAACTCTGATTAGAATTGTCGTTCATTGATCGTTTCCCTTTGTTCACGAGTCGCGGCGCTTCAGTTACACTGCTAGTTACTTGAGGCTGCAGACATTCTTCAGAAATGTCAATTTTTTTTTCATTTTTTATATTATCTTCTGTATTTTCTGACATACTGTACTTATTTTGCACAAAACTTTTATTTATTTTATATATTTCAGTAATATTTAATGCACTATTATTGCCCCTAAGTCCTGCTGAACATTTACTGTCGAGCTTCTACTTGCAACTGATAGACCTTTTAGCTTCCTCGCCATTTTTGACTACATGAGTTTTCCAACGCTACCGTTGCATTGCAGCGCCATTATTTTCCTGTTCAGTGAAGTAGAAATATACAGAAATACAAAAGAAAAATATATTTCCTTTATTTATTATTATTTATTACACATATGCTTTGAATAATTTATGCAAAATAATTATCGGATCAATTGGTGTCTTGCTACTGTTCACATGTTCATACTACGTGAACATGTAGTTTAATAACAAGTGCAAATACATTCACTAAATGATGAACGCAAAGCACTCTACGACGGCACTGGTTTCGGTTTTTTTTATTAATATATTTTTTCTACATCTCAGTATGTTTGTTTTGATTTCACGATCTTCATTTGTAGCGAAGCTTGTCGAATAATGATAACTCACGGTATTACATATGTTCAAATGCAATGAGATGTATAGCATATAGTTTGTTGCAAATGTAGAAACATATGTATACAAATGTACCACAAATATTTTGTGCAAATGTGCAGAAATGAAACATAATACAAAATTTGTTAGATGACTAATATAATAACTAATTCTCTTGTAAAATTATAGGTGTTCTCTCATTTATTGCGTATTCTATATATAGAATGATAAGATATATCGATGTGTTGCCGACTTGTCGCGTGGGGGTAGAAATTAAGTAACCTTAGTAACGAAAATAATGTGCCTGTATATGTTAGGCACCTGTAGACTGCAGCAAGACATATTTCTATGAAACAGTAAACACAAAGAAAACATTTTTTGTATTTCAAATAAACACTTTTATTATTTATGTACGAAGATAAGACTTGATAGATGGATTAAATGTTATCTAAGCAAATGTCTACGCATAGTTAGGTCATGCAGCTTCACCGCTGACGCTGCGACAAATTAATAACCGTAAAAGAATTTCGAGATTATTTCTTATGCACTCCACCGAAGTGCTCATTATTTTGTTCTTCTTTTTCTATTTTCTTTTATTTCATTTATTTAACATCGGTCTATTTCCGATGCTGAGTCCTATCACCGATTACCTACTCCTGCTTTGACAGTTTTTGTAAATGCAGTACACCCTGCCTAATAAGTTTTTATCATATGAGCACATAATCATTTTAACGTTTTGGTTTGTTTATTTTATTTAATGTTTTTTGTCTTTAGCCATTACATTGTCTTTATTCAATTTAACTAATATGAAATTAAACTTAATCCATTTTCAACTTCCCAAAGCTCCTTTACCTCGACATCTTTAATTTCTTTACTGCCATCCTTCTCTATTTTTCCTCCATCCTCCTCTTCCCTTCGTTGTCCTCTATCATCAACTCCTCTATCTTCTTTTATTGTTTATTTTACATTTGCTTGTTCCTTTTATATGCTCCAACGTTTCTATTTCTTTCTTACACATTCTGCATAATCTCTTTTGTCCCAATATTTACTATCTTTCTCTTCATTTCTCATTCAGAATATTGCGATTATCCTTACCTTATCCATTGTCTCTTTTCCTCCTATATATTCTGGTACCACCTTCTCCTACAGTCTCTCGGTTTTTGTTTTGGTTCAATGGGCTTGTGTCCTATGTCTTAATTTCTATAAAAGTGTACTATATATTGATAAAGTGGGTTACTAGAACCTCAAATGTTCAATTATTTTTTAATAACTACTTATATGTTAAGAGATATTAACAATTAAAAATGTCATTTTGTCTCTTTAATTATTAAAGGGATTCAACGTTGTACAAACTCCAAATGCATGTGACATCACAATCCTTGTGTAAGGTTACCAACCTTACAGAACATAAATCTCTGCTATATATATTTATATATCAAAATATCAAATATTATTTACAGTTATTTCAAGGAACAATAAAATTTCAATATTATGTCTGCCTTAACAGGGTTAAATAAAGTAAAAACTTATTATTCTTTGATTTGACTGGATTGTTTGAGTACCAACAGCTACAAAACATTACCACAACACTGACCTACTCAACAAATAACTGACGTTAAAATGCATTTCATGTCATACAAATATGGGTGACCATTTCTAGCGCTAAAACTACAATTCAAATTTTTAATTGCTATATCTCCGTCAATATTTAGATATTTAATAAAATAGACACGCCAATACACATTTATTAACATCAATTTCAATCAACAATTGAAAAATCGACCACTAAAAAATGAGGCTCATTTTTATATAATATATATTATGAAGACTTTTGCAGAGGACTGTACTGCTGAATATATATACATATAATAAATTTGGGGTGGCTCGGGTATGCATGTGTATGTACATATTTCAATTTTACGAAAACTGGTATAAAAATGACCACCACTCTAGTAACGGGTTATTGTATATATTCTTTATTCATTTCAATAGATACATTTTAAGACTTTGTGTATATAATGAATTTTTAAGAAAAATTAAAAAACACCCTTTTAAAAATCACAAGTCTGGCTAAATATGGGGATGTAAAAGCCATACATGGACTGACAGATGTATAGGAGATGCTGGATTAGTGCAAACGTTTTTTTATACGCAGTTTTATTTAATTCAACGGTAATACTTGCAATGCATGTTGATCTCAGTTGTTGTAACAGTAGATCTATAGTTATCGCTATCATGAAATATTTTAAAAATCGTTTGCAAAGTTTTGGCCTCAGTTACAAAGAAGCAAACAGCATGAACGAGGTTAAATAAAAACTATATTCACAGTATAAAATTATGTACATATATTAAAAATAGGTACTTAAATTAGGACACTGGATTTTTAGAATGAAGTTCGTACGATAGATAGGTTATGTCATAATCTAATTACTATTCAATTAATTAATGTATTCAAATGATAATAAATTAAATCCACGGTTGTATTGCACTAAATACAATACACAGAGTAGAAGCAGAATGCCATTCACCAACGACAGACCTGCGTCATTGTGAAGTTCAATTATTTGCTCTGTCGCTGTACGACACAACGTATGTTTAATATTTGTTATTTAGAACGAATTTACATATTGTAATATATTCATTTAAATAATTAAATATCAACTACCAATAAGCCTAGGTAGTTGGTACATGTTTGATATAAAAAATTATACACCGTGTTATATTATGAGGTATTAAGTAAAAGTTTATTAAATAATTGTATCTAATCAATTTGTGACGTTGACATAATATTGACGTTATTGGTATATATAATACACATTTACATGACAAGAGCGAGACAACTATGCTGGGTCGAAGGCAACGAAATTTTGAAAATAAATAATTTCAATTCAGATTCTCAATAGACATAGAATTTATTTTTGCTTTCGATGCAATGAAGAAATTAGATAACATTATGTCAAATAACCAAACGCCTCAACAAAGGTTTTTCTATTATGATCTCATTTCTAATAAACATGGGACTACTATATTGATTTTTAAATTCCAGCAACAGGAATAAAGCAAATAACATTATAGGGTGCTCCAAAATGTATCGACTCTCATCCTTTAATATCATCAAAATGTTTTAAATTTCTAATATTACCATAACGGCATTACCCATTAATTATCTTTATTCACTTGCTGAACATTTATGATTCCTTAATTACAACAACAGAGAGAAATAAAATAGAAGAGGAAGGGGAATGTTTCGCATGAACTTAGGGTTCGTTTAAACAGAGAGTAGCACTAAAATATAAATAAGTATAGTATTGAAGTTATAATAAAAATATTACGGAGGAGAAAGAGAAAATTATAGGTGAGATAGAAGAAAAAAGAGAGAAGTACGTAGGTAGAACTTAGGGAAATTAATATTAATAAGAATTACAAGAGTGAGTGAAAGGGAAATATCAGCGTACTTAAGAAGAAGTGAATAATAAAGAGACACAAGAATCGCCAGATATTGAATAGAAAATAAGTAAAAAGGAAACATATATTGGGAAGGCAGTGAGAGAAGGACTGGCAGATTGTGTAACATTAGCATTGGAATATGCAATGGGCTTGTGTCCTATGTCTTAATTTCTATAAAAGTGTACTATATATTGATAAAGTGAGTTACTAGAACCTCAAATGTTCAATTATTTTTTAATAACTCCTTATATGTTAAGAGATATTAACAATAAAAAAAGTCATTTTGTCTCTTTAATTATTAACGGGATTTAACTTTGTAGACATTCCAAGTGCATGTGACATCACAATCCTTGTGTAAGGTTACCAACCTTACAGCTCTTAAATCTCTGCTATATGTATTTATATATCAAAATATCAAATATTATTTACATCTATTTCAAGGAACAATAAAATTTCAATATTATGTCTGCTGTAACAGGGTTAAATAAAATAAAAACTTATTATTCTTTGACTTGACTTGATTATTTGACTACCAACAGCTACAGAACATTACCACAGCACTGACCTACTCAACAAATAACTGACGTTAAAATGCATTTCACGTCATACAAATATGGCTGACCATTTCTAGCGCTAAAACTACAATTAAAACTTTTAATTGCTATATCTCCGTCAATATTTAGATATTTAATAAAGTAGACACGCCAATACACATTTATTAACATCAATTTCAATCAACAATTGAAAAATCGACCACTAAAAAATGAGGACACAAGCCCATTGCAATAAATTGACATTGGATAGATTTACATTTTGGTTTTCATTTTTCAGTTTTTCTTAAATGGATACAAATTGATCAGCTTCGTACATCAGTTGTGCAACTAATATTTTTCAGAAATTGACGTTATTTTCAATGAGAAACAAAATAGAAAACAAACAAATAATTTTCGAAAGTCGAGGTGTTCTGTTTCATTGATGTTTTATGTTTAGCTCAACCGACTTCGTTTCCCTTCTATTTATTTTTCAAATAATACGTCATAGCAGATTTTGTGGAGATTAAGGGACACGTTATTCATCTGTTGTCATAGTTACCATGTACCATGTATATTAAGGTGTACGTATTACATGATACATCATGATACGGTACCTAACGAAGCTCTTGTATTAACTGAGGGCTGACATTGAAAATAAATTGCGTCACCCTCTCAATTGCACTTTTTTTTCAATGGGCTTGTGTCCTCATTTTTTGGTGGTCGATTTTTCAATTGTTGATTGAAATTGATGTTAATAAATATGTATCGGCGTGTCTATTTTATTAAATATCTAAATGTTGACGGAGATATAGCAATTAAAAATGTGAATTATAGTTTTAGCGCTAGAGATGGTCGGCCATATTTGTATGACGTGAAATGCATTTTAACGTCAGTTATTTCTTGAGTAGGTCAGTGCTGTGGTAATGTTTTGTAGATGTTGGTACTCAAACAATCCAGTCAAGTCAAAGAATAATAAGTGTTTATTTTATTTAACCCTGTTACGGTAGACATAATATTGGAATTTTATTGTTCCTTGAAATAGCTGTAAATAATATTTGATATTTTGATAGATAAATACATATAGCAGAGCTGTAAGATTGGTAACCTGTAAACTTGCCAGAGTTCTATCTTGAATATGCTATCTCTATTGTATAAAAGAGATAGCAACTAGCGGTTGTGAAGTCACATGCAGTTGGAATGTTGTGCAACGTTGAATCCGTTTAATAATTAAAGAGAAAAATTACTTTTTTAATTGTTAAAATCTCCTGAAATATAACGAGTTATTAAAAAATAATTAAACATTTGAGGTTCTAGTAACCCACTTTATCAATATATAGTACACTTTTATAGAAATTAAGACATAGGACACAAGCCCATTGTTTTATTTGTATATTTTATGCTGCTTGCGACGTCACAACGCTTTATGTATTGAAGAACAGTTTTTTTTATCAATGCCTGCATAAAACAAGTTTTTCCATTGGAATAGCAGATAAGCAACCTTTACCGTCACCCGTCGCCATGATAAAAATAATGTAACAATTTCAAACTGTTTGCATGTCAAAACACAATATACTTTTAATAACAACAATAATAATAGTAGTTTTAAAAGAAACAGCTGTTTTAACATCTACTGGTAACGTATAATATATAAATGTAAATATAATACAGTGTGCTATGTGTTTCTAGAAGAAATACCAAGTTGTAATTAAGAAAACAGATGCAATGCAGAAGCAGAATACAGATCTAAACCAAAAATAGGCAGGACACCAATTCAACATCAACATCACAGCACCACCACCACATGGTCTATGGTTTATATGAAGGACCGTCTCCACTAGAGCAACATGCAATGTCTAACACTTATATATCAAGTCACACTCAAGTGCTTTAACTTCTTTAGCCTCACTACCGTAGCAGTCTTGTTCTTTTTCTGTGATATTCCGATGTATATATAGATATACATATGCGGTGCACACTTTTATGAAATAATATATATAACAATGGGCTTGTGTCCTCATTTTTCAGTGTGCGATTTTTCAATTGTTCATTGGAATTAATGTTAATAAATGTGTATTGGCGTGTCTACTTTATTAAATATCTAAATATTGACGGAGATATAGCAATTAAAAGTTTGAATTGTAGTTTTAGCGCTAGAAATGGTCGGCCATATTTGTATGACGTGAAATGCATTTTACCGTCAGTTATTTGTTGAGTAGGTCAGTGCTGTAGTATTGTTCTGTAGCTGTTGGTAGTCAAATAATCGAGTCAAGTCAAAGAATAATAAGTTTTTATTTCATTTAACCCTGCTAAGGCAGACATAATATTGAAATTTTATTGTTCCTTGAAATAGCTGTAAATAATATTTGATATTTTGATTTATAAATACATATAGCAGAGATTTATGATCTGTAAGGTCGGTAATCTTACACAAGGATTGTGATGTCACATGCACTTAGAATGTGTTCAACGTTGAATCTCTTTAATAACTAAAGAGACAAAATGACTTTTTTAATTGTTAATATCTCTTAACATATAAGGAGTTATTAAAACATAATTGAACATTTGAGGTTCTAGTAACCCACTTTATTAATATATAGTACACTTTAATAGAAATTAAGACATAGGACACAAGCCCATTATATAAATAAAAAGTCAAATTAGAAAACAAACCCTTGTTCCGCAGACGTTTGTCTTATCTTGTAATATTTTTTAAATTGTTTGGACTAAACCACGGCGTCTTTTACTGTTCCATCTTCCATTCCAGCTGTTGAAACATTAGATGTTTAATACCAATATTGCTCTAGTGGGAACATTCCTTTATTCTCAACACTCAACACATTTGTGTTTGTTTATAAATGTTACTTTCTTACGCAATCTTGAAGCAATAACATTATCATTCTATCTCTTTCTAACACATTACAGTTCTACTAAAGAATTTTTAAATATTCTATGCTACATTTGTTTTTATTGTTCATTGTATTCGCGTATCGTGTATTCTATATATTTAATTTAATATTTATAAATCGAGATAACGATTTAACTAGGCATAAAAACATACTATAAAACTATATAATTGTCAGTGTCGTGCTTAGAGCCGTTTAAAGTATGTATAGTCGATTTATTGAAAGAGAAAAAGAAATAATTTTAAATCTTAAACTGGTCCGGTTTAAACATGTTTGAGAGTAGCGGGGGGGACTGGGGAGGGGGTTTTAGATCTTTGGAAATGTCACCGAAAAAGTGTATTAATTGTATGCTCACTCAGAATTATAAATGTAGCCTCTATTTGAATTCGTTTAGCGAGGATAGCCTGTCTAATGCAACACTGATTTGTTCTAATTATGTTAATAGTATGTATATTAAGTGCTCCGAAATATTTAGTCCTATGAATACTCTTAACTCCAAGCTAGTGATACTATTATCCAATGGGCTTGTGTCCTATATCTTAATTTCTATAAAAGTGTACTACATATTGATAAAGTGGGTTACTAGAACCTCAAATGTCCAATTATTTTTTAATAACTCCTTATATGTTAAGAGATATTAACAATTAAAAAAGTAATTTTGCCTCTTTAATTATTAAAGGGATTCAACGTTGTAAACATTCCAAGTGAATGTGACATCACAATCCTTGTGTAAGTTTACCAACCTTATAGATCGTAAATCTCTGCTATATCTATTAATATATCAAAATATCAAATATTATTTACAGTTATTTCAAGGAACAATAAAATTTCAATATTATGTCTGCCGTAATAGGGTTAAATAAAATAAAAACTTATTATTCTTTGATTTGACTTGATTATTTGACTACCAACAGCTACAAAACATTACCACAGCACTGATCTACTCAACAAATAACTGACGTTAAAATGCATTTCACGTCATACAAATATGGTCGACCATTTCTAGCGCTAAAACTACAATTCAAATTTTTAATTGCTATATCTCCGTCAACATTTAGATATTTAATAAAATAGACACGCCAATACACATTTATTAACATCAATTTCAATCAACAATTGAAAAATCGACCACTAAAAAATGAGGACACAAGCCCATTATAAATGTAGCCTCTATTTTAATCTGTTTAGCGAGGATAGGCTGTCTAATGCAACACTGATTTGTTCTAATTATGTTAACAGTATGTATATTATTAAGTGCTCTTTCATGCAGTACATGACTGCTGACGTAGACCTCCGACCAGTGGGCCTGTGTTTCTAACCGGCAGTTATTAGTCAAAGAAAATAATATTAAAAACTTGCGGTGATATGTAGTGTATTATATATGCCAATACGCCACTGTCCTCTAGCACAGAATGTCGGGTGCCAGTCTGTGTCATTTTGAGATGGAATGACTTATGTTTTAATAATGACTTTATTTTTACATTATTTAAGTTTCTTCATTTCTAAAAAACTGTACAGTATATTAAAAATCAAGATGGCTACCAGGACCTCAAACATAGAGATAACCTCAAAATGTTCTCTAATTTTTAATGTCGCAATATAATAGAAGATATAAACAATTCAAATAATCTTTTTTATCTCTTTAATCTTTCAAGTGATCAAATGTTATAAGAAACAAGAAATAAGCGATTTCTAACCTTTTTCTTTTATAAATTATTATTCAACAATGTAAAACTAATTTGATTAAATTAGTATCTGAATAATACTAAGGTGGTTTCAGTATCTTAATTATGATACTAATATAATAGGGATACTAATTTAAATAGGTATATTCTATAGTCAAACTAATACCTTTTTAAGTGACTGTGTAACAGTTATGCTAAACGTACACTATACGTAAATATTACATAACTGTGTCTACTGACATATTTGAACAAATCTGAACGATTTTAAAGAAGTATAAGGTGATCAACTTAATTTTAATTAGGTTGTGATCGATTGAATGCTTCACAAATTGCCTGTATAGTAAGCTGTACATAAGATTGCTAAAAACAACTGTGTAATATTTATACTACAGTGAGCCGGTTAACTATAAATAAATATGTGGAAACAAGTATAGAGAGAGGGGTGTTGTAAGAAGGCTCGCGGGGCGTAGAGGGGCATGATTACAGTCGATGTTAAACTTTTGAAACATTTAACACAAGTTTATGGACTGCAAATTGATTTATGTTTTTTTGTAACTTGGCAATCAATGGTATGAAAGTTTTACTTTATATAGTAGTATAGCAGCGAAAAAATATATGTTGAACGAGTTGGCTTATAACCCAGTAAACATTTTGGAGTCACTTTGACATCATATTGAAGATGCGTCATGATTTTTTTGTTATAAAAGAGTTCGTTTATAGTTCAGTTTCTCACATTTTTTCATATAAAATGTCTACTTTATCGGCTACAGATGGCGAAATTACTCCACCTGTCGGAATACAAATGAAGATAAAGTTGATGCGAACAATACTTGAAGTGAAATAGTGATAGAAACGTCACTAAATAGGGCACTTCACCAAATTGTTTACTGGGAAGTTGGCAGTCCTTTGGAAATAGTTTAAATGTCAAAAAATTCTTTTGGAAGTTTTAAAAAATAGTTGTGATGAAAATGTTAATCAAGTGAAATACACATCTTCTACTTCTGGAACCCAGTAAACAATTTGGAGTCACTTTGACATCAAATTGAAGATGCCTATTATTTTTTTATCATGAAAGAGTTCAATTTCTCACAGTCGTTCATATGAAATATCTATTTTATCGGCTAAGAATGGCGAAACTAGTTCATCTATCGAAATACAAATGAAGATAAAGTTGATGCGAACTATCATTGAATTGTAATAGTGATAGAAACGTCACAAAAAGGGACACTTCACCAAATGGGCTTGTGTCCTATGTTTTAATTTCTATAAAGGTGTACTATATATTGATAAAGTAGGTTACTAGAACCTCAAATGTTCAATTATTTTTTAAGAACTCCTTATATGTTAAGAGATATTAACAATTAAAAAAGTCATTTTGTCTCTTTAATTATTAAAGGGATTCAACGTTGTACACATTCCAAGTGCATGTGACATCACAATCGCTGCCAACCTTACAGCTCATAAATCTCTGCTATATGTATTTATATATCAAAATATCAAATATTATTTACAGCTATTTCAAGGAACAATAAAATTTCAATATTATGTCGGCCTTAACTACAATTCAAATTTTTAATTGCTATATCTCCGTCAATATTTAGATATTTAATAAAATAGACACGCCAATACACATTTATTAACATCAATTTCAATCAACAATTGAAAAATCGACAACTAAAAAATGAGGACACAAGCCCGTGTACTGGGAACTGAGTTTATGGAAGAAAGTAATATTCAAAATGAGATTGACTTTGACGGTATCTCGAACATAGCCGAAGTATATATTCGGACGCGATCGGACCGATTTTGAACGATTTTAAAAGAATCAATGTCTTACCCCTCCATGGTCATGCAGTGACCACGACACGTATTTAACATCGTCATCTTCTTCTACATCCCCACTAGATTTTTGATCTTCAGGGATAGCGAAGGACACCTTTAAATCTTCAACCAGGCAAATAATACACAAAATAAGTGGATCTACCAGGCGGCCAATGAAACATGGAACAAAGAATTTGTCAATGATGTGGGCTTTCTTTGGAGTAATTTCCACCGAAATGGTACAGCATTTTCCGGGCTCGATTATTGCATATGGAGGACTGAATCGAACCTTCAAATAATAAGCTTGTGGGCCTGAAAGAAAAGGTCAAATAATAATGAAACATAAATATAAGAAAAGAAGAAAGAAGGCACAAGTGTGGAAGAGAAGCTAATGAGAAGAGACAGGGAGATACAACAACAAAGACACAAGAGAAAAAGACACAAAAAAGATGAGAAGGATTGCCAGATTCAGAATGGGAAATGAGCAGAAAGGAAACAGATACTGGGGAAATAGCGAACAAAGGATGTGCAGGGTGTGTAGAACGGAGATAGAAACATTTGAGCACATTAAGTTTTCATGTGTGATTAGACAGTTATTAAAGGGAGGCAGTGAAGGGAAGAGGTGGATGGCGGATATAGAGAAAAGGAACGAGGGAAGAGAAGGAATAGCAGAGTAGGAACAGGAGGGAGAGTAGGAGGAGGAGCGAAACAGTAGCAGTAGGAGTTTGTTTTTATTTTTATAAGGATAAGTTTTTATTTTGTTTTTCGTTTGGAAGGAGTGAGAATGTTTAGATTTAATAAGGATTAAAATTGAATTAAGCACCCCAGTAAACAATTTGGTGAAGTGCCCTATTTGGTGAAGTTCGAGTCACTCGTACAATTCTATTCTAACGCTTTACAAGTTCTCTACCTGTCACAGATTTTGTGTTAGTTTTTCATAATAATATTCTTTCTTTTTCCAACATCATTCATTAAGTATTTCTGTTTCTTTCCCACATGGATATATTTTTTTTAAGTTCACTTTCATCTCATTTATTTCAAAGTGAGAGAGAAACGAGATGCGTTAGACAAGTAAAATATATTTTTCACCGTTACACTTGTATACTTGTATAATATTTCGTTCAGTACAGATGTTTAAAGTATATGCTATCCTTTTTCAACAAATATTTCTTTAATGGTAATAGACCCGAATAGAATGTATATAAACGAAGATAGTACCTAGCGATGGTAAGACAGAGGTTTTAAACCTAACGCAGACCTGCCGATCGTGGATTTTTGAATCACCAAAACAATGTAAAAAACTAATATAACGAGTATTGTTGAAGATGAATAATATTCATTAAAAAAATCACGATCCGTACTAAAGATTACATCTATTTATTTCTTCATTTAAATATTTATATTTTGCAGACTCCAAAAAGTAGAATTCCATTAAGTTTTATACCCCTGCTTGTGTCAAGTTTATAACTCCGGTCATAAATCATAAACCGACTCCGCTTTTAATTCAGCAGTGAACCGTCGTTGCAATGTCTGTAGGTCATAAAAAGGGCCTTTCCTATGAACGACTGAATAGAAAACGAACACGTTCCAGACAAAAAATTCATGATATGTAATAGAAATTAAGTAGAATTTACTCCAAAATGTTTACTGGGACTATGAGTTAAGGCACAAGAATGTAGTGTTAGTCAAATGGCAAAAACCTTAAAATAAAATAATAATAATAACATAAATATTTATAAATTTTATGTTTTTAATTAGAAGTCATTTAAAGAACTGATTTCTTTTTGAATCTTTCTAATTTTTTGACGCAGTTTTCTTCGATATGCTTTAAAAAAAAAATCTCTACGTAATAGGAAACTTACCATACAAAATTCAGTACCAAACATATAAACATACACCTGGAAGATTATAATAGTTGAAGAAGATTACCCAATATTTTAATAGAAAACTAAAAAATCGACCCCTAAAAAATCAGTTCATAACCCAATTGAGAATTAAAATAGGTTGACAGTGTCATGCTTTGTTAGCTGCAAGACCTCCAACAAAGATCCCTTGTTACCAACCCTCTACAACGAACCCTAAATAGATCCACGTGGGGGTTCAAAGTGCAATATATTTCTATTTAAAAAAATGAGAAATTTATTACTTTTAGTAGATAGTTACTAACCTATAGCTTTACTCCATAAGAAGGATAAAGGAACTTTTCCGTAGTTCCTCAGAGTCAGTTGCCACGTGGACGGTATGCCGGTGTACAAGAGTTCGCAAGGGGTCATAATAGCCGTGTTCGTAAACGGAGCCTCAATGGTAGCAGCAGGACAGTGCACCTGTCAAAAGAACAAGAAGAAGAATAAATATATTTATTTATTTATGTTGAATACATCGAACCTGGAAAATCTAGGCAAAGCTAAGATTATATTATATCTTCTGATATAACTAAGTATACAAGACATCGCTGCAATGCAGTATACTATACGCTCGGTACGAATCTTACATTAACCAACCTACCGTCATCGTTAATATTTCATTAATGAAGACTATGCTTTATAATGAATGGGCTTGTGTCCTCATTTTTAGTGGTCGATTTTTCAATTGTTGATTGAAATTGATGTTAATAAATGTGTATTGGCGTGTCTATTTTAATTAATATCTAAATGTTGACGGAGATATAGCAATTAAAAATTTGAATTGTAGTTTTAGCGCTAGAAATGGTCGGCCATATTTGTATGACGTGAAATGCATTTTAATGTCAGTTATTTGTTGAGTAGGTCGGTGCTGTTGGTAGTCGAAATAATCAAGTCAAGTCAAAGAATAATAAGTTGTTATTTTATTTAACCCTGTTACGCCAGATATAATATTGAAATTTTATTGTTTCTTGAAATAGCTGTAAATAATATTTGATATTTTGATATATAAATACATATAACAGTGATGTGTGAGCTGTAAGGTTGGTAACCTGTAAACTTGTCAGAGTTCTGTCAAGATTTACACTCTGTTGTATAAAAGAGATAACAACTAGCGGTTGTGATGTCACATACATTTGGAATGTTGTACAACGTTGAATCACTTTAATAATTAAAGAGATAAAATGACTTTTTTAATTGTTAATATCTCTTGAAATATAAGGAGTTATTAAAAAATTATTGAACATTTGAGGTTTTAGTAACCCACTTTATCTTTTATAGAAATTAAGACATAGGACACAAGTCCATTAGATGTGTGTAAATGTATGCATGATTAAGTACTTACTCTCATCAGTGTATTACGCTTTACGTACCATTCCTTGTACTAGAATATAATGCTGATCAACGGAATAGGTCTGCGGGAAGAGGGGGGTGATCTCCAATAGAGATAACCACGGACCTTTAGTCTGAAATACAAAATAATCTGTTGTATACGTGAGGTAACTGTGCAAATCAATAACGGCTTCGCTTCCTGAACCTGATATGAACATGAAGAGCTCTTACTTCAAGCAACTGGCATTAGCCTACTACCGCATACGTCTGTATCATTTAGCTTCTATGTGGAAGTACTATTAGAGTAAGATCGCAGAGCCCCTAGACTTAAGTTGAATTTTTAACTGTGGTTTTTAACTTTTAACTTCTTTTTTCATTTTTTTATTATTTATTTATATTGATGTAGAACATATTAAGTTTATTGTGTGAAAATTTGAAGTCGATTGGAGTTAAACAGTCGGAGATATAGAGTTTTAAGTCTTCACTTCTCTGGTCTGGTTTCGTCTTTCTTTGAAACTTTTAAACGCGTTTTCTCATACTTAGATATTTCAGAGTCGGTATCCTCTCTAGCTCAAAATCTACTGGACCGATTCTTTTGAAATTTTGTACACTCTTTCTTTACATAAATACCGAGGTAACGCTGTCGAGTTTTTTTCCTTACGTATTTTAAAATAACTTCTTTTCATGAAAAATAGGTATTTTGACTTCTAAGTGCTCTAAATAATTGAAAAATCAATATAAAAAGAAAAACTCGACAGCGTTACCTGCAGAAACTTATCAGCTAATGAAATGATTTTGGTTTTTTGATTGCAAGTTAATCCAGTGATGAGATATGAGTGGCACCGCAATGTTACTTTTTTTTGCGACGCTTGAGGAGATTCGCTGTCAATGGCTCATTTCTTGATATTTATTTATGAAAATTTCACAAAGTATTCTTTAAATGTTATTTTATCATGTAGTAATTATAGAAATAATTATATATTAACTGTGTCGTCAAAAGACATTATCGAAAATATGCTTCTTTTAAGGTCCCCTTAAAGAAAAGTAATTTTACGCACCAGCCAAAAGTTTCAGCTTTGCTTAAACGACGTATGTCTGGGGGCTCTGGGATCGTGATTCTACATTTGCAGATTATGTTTGCAAAATAAAACTGTTTTACAAATCGCTCTTGCTTTACAAGTAGAGTGACTTTACTCAAAAATGAACCTTATTAACTGTTACATATTAAAGCGATATATAGTTTAAATTACGAGAAAGTTTAGATTTGTTAACGTGGCGCCATTACTTACTCTAGTGTGTAAGTTGTATTTAATGACACTGAAGCTATCCTTGTGGCACAAAAGTCCTTGAATATTCGACAGATTTTTTACTAAACATTTTTCAAATTTTAACGACTCAAAGTTGTATGAGTATTCTTTGATTTTCCAAGTCAGTGTTTGTTCGCACATGTTTGTGACGACAAATTTCTTATAGCACTTAGTGTCTGTCTTCACATCTCCAAAATCCATCAGCTGTGTTGACACTTTGATGCAATTTTTCTTGGTTATAGTTTTCACTGCTATTACAGGACTTGCTATTGGTGGACTGCATGCAACGGTGCACCTGAAGAAATGAAATATATTAGAATATAAGAATTAGGAATATAAATATTGATAAAGTCCAATGATCATGAACATTGGACCCAGTAAACAATTTGGTAAAGTGCCCTATTTAGTGACGTTCGAGTCACTCGTACAATTCAATTCTAACGCTTTAGTTGTTAGAATTTTTTCATAATAATATTCTTTCGCAGTTGCAGTTGTTTCTTTCACACTTCATTTTCATTCCAAAGTGAGAGAGAAACGAGATACGGTTAGACAAGTAAAATATATTTTTCACCGTTACACTTGTATACTTGAATACTATTTCGTTCAGTACAGTATGTTTAAATAGTATGTTTAAAGGCCAAGTATCGTTTCACCTTAAGAAAATTAGGAGACCAGGTGGAGAACTTAGGAAAAAGTAAAACTTACTGATATTTAACATGATTAATGCAGTTTCCTTGCAGATTGATATTGACCGTCAGTTCCATAGTATCTTTTGGGTTTAGTGTTACCAGCATCGGGCTAATCTCAACTTTATCCTTCGTAGGCCGTCGTGCTGGTACAGTGCAAGGGCACAAGCAAGGTTTCCCACATTTTAGTCTAGACGCAGTCGAAACTTGAACGGCTTTATCATCACTGTCTTCTGGAATCGCTTTAACTCCTTTAATGCTGTTTACCCATAGTTCAGAGCTGCTGTGAGATATCTTGGACCGTGACGAACTTGATGTGCTGGAATCAACGATTTCTAAGAAGACAGATGAAGGAATTTGTCCTATATTTTCTGTAATGTCCTGCAACATCATATCCAAAGCATCAACTTCCGTTTCTGGGGCTTCTAATTTCTGTATTTCAAATGTTGTGTCGTATTGAGATCTGTTTCGCACAAGCAACGTTTGAACTATGCTATCCCCACTGAAATTATGAATTAGTAATAAAATATATTAGATTTTATTTACTTCTTTTAAAGCCTAACGCCAAAAACAATAAATAAATACTGTATGATGATAATAATTGTATATTACAGTTCATAAAAAAGTTAGGTTAGTTGAATGTTATGACAGTTCACGAAATTTTCAACTTACGTAATGTTACCGCAACTCAGGTCGATAATACAGGGCTCTACATGCAACTCCCTTTTGTAACATTCCAGCCAGATCTCCACGTTTGATATAAGAACATCCACGCGTGACTGATGATGAATTAAAGTAATTATGTTATATTGTTGCATAAATTAGTTACTTATTAATATTTATGACATATATAGCACGGCAGTATCTATTTCATGTGCTTAATCGAATGGGCTTGTGTCCTATGTCTTAATTTCTATAAAAGTGTACTATTTATATTGATAAAGTGGTTTGCTAATAACTTCTTATATTTTAGGAGATATTAGCAATTAAAAAAGTCATTTTGTCTCTTTAATTATTAAAGGGATTCAACGTTGGACAACATTCCAACTACATGTGAACTCACAACCCCTAGTTGCTATCTCTTTTATACAACAGAGCGTTTTACAGGTTACCAACCTTACAGCTCATAAATCTCTGCTATATGTATTTATATATCAAAATATCAAATATTATTTACAGCTATTTCAAGGAACAATAAAATTTCAATATTATGTCTGCCGTAACAGGGTTAAATAAAATAAAAACTTATTATTCTTTGACTTGACTTGATTATTTCGACTACCAACAGCTACAAAACATTACCACAGCACTGACCTAATCAACAAATAACTGACGTATAAATGCATTTCACGTCATACAAATATGGTCGACTATTTCTAGCGCTAAAACTACAATTCAAATTTTTAATTGCTATATCTCCGTCAACATTTAGATATTTAATAAAATAGACACGCCAATACACATTTATTAACATCAATTTCAATCAACCATTGAAAAATCGACCACTAAGAAATGAGGACACTAGCCTATTGTATATTGCGTAAAACAAGTAAGTTTTGTTATGTTAAATAAGTTTAGTGGGAACTGTATCACACAAATAGAGCCCCCAAACTTTTCATTTTGGACATGTGGACTCCGTTGAAGATATTTCGTTGTGGAGGCAGCGTTGTGGTACATCATTGCTTACCAACTCGCAGCTGCTGTCTCGCTGAACACATTTAGGAGGAATTTCAGCTATTAGACTTTGTGTAGGAATATTACTTGCATACAGCCTAAATATAAAGCGTAAAGTAGTTGGTAATAGATAATATTTTAAGGTAATAAACAAGTTCACTTTGTTACCCCACTATGGATCTAAATTCTCCGTAACCACAGGGCTTTACAATCAGCGTGAAACTGATAGTTTCACCTGGATCAATAATCCCATTAATTGGGGTAATTTCTACGTTCTCTGTTGGTAAAGCCTGTATTCCAATATTGGCAGCTGTCCACTGAATTTCTGGAATTCGAACTTCCCAATAAAAGGACAATTCCACTGAGCTGTAATGTCAAATTGTTCAAGTTAAAATGTATAACGAATAACGTATTATAACTTTTATTTAAGGGAGGGGTTAGGGTTTCAGCGTAAAAAAACCCACTTTTTTTCTCAAGTTTTGACTATGTTGTATAATTTTATCATGCATCAATATTGAAGCATAAGCCGGTAACAAAGCTTTCTCCAGAAGGTCTTGCGAAAAAGACAATTTGCGGTGTTCACCATAACTCGGCCGGAAATTATTTGAAAATGAAAAACCATTAAAATTTAGTTAAATTATAATCAAATCTTCCCCTCAACGGCCTCTGATAATTCTTTTTTTCATTTAAAATTTTTTGGCGGCCATCTAAAGTGTAAAGTGTTATTTTGCACGAAAAATTCCGCCATTTTGTGGGTGGGAAACACCCTTAATGTAAAAAGTTGTTTTTATCTAAACGTTGAGGGGAGGTATTTTATATGTAGAAAATGTGTACGAAGTTTGAAATGAATCGGTCAATTAGTTTTTAAATAGCTGTGAACACGGATTTTGAAAAAGTAGTATTGAGAAAAACGCGTCAGGACTATAGCAATGAATAAACTGTATACCTGATTAACATATAATACGATATAATATACCGGATTAATAAGACAATAACTTGCTTAGATCGGCTTAAAATTTTAAGGACATATTCTTGAAATGTTAAACAATAAGATAAAACAAAAAAAAATTGTATTTTTCGAAAATGAAAACCCTAACCCCTCCCTTAAATTAAGAAATTTTTACAAGCAAATGTAGAATTTAAGGGGGGAGTAAGATCAAAACGATAAAAACAAACATTTTTTCGATAATGTTTTTTGACGACACAGCTAATAATTGTTTTTATAATTACTACATAATATAATAACATTTAAAGAATACTTTATGAAATTTTCATAAATAAATATCAAGAAATGAGGCATTGACAGTGAATCTCCGCAGACGTCACAAAAAAAAGTAACATTGCGGTGACACTCATAACTCATCACTAGGTTTTCTGAAATCAAAAAACCAAAATGATTTCATTAGTTGATAAGTAGTTTATGCAGGTAATGCTGTCGATTTTTTTTTTATTGATTATTCAAAACTCGACAGTTACCTCGGCATTTATGTAAAGAAAGAGTGTACAAAATTTCAAAAGGATCGGTCCAGTAGATTTTGAGCTAGAGAGGGCACCGACTCTGAAGAACCTAAGTGTGAGAAAACGCGTTTAAAAGTTTCAAAGTAAGACGAAGCCAGACCAGATTGGTGAAGACTTAAAACTCTATATCTCCGACAGTTATACTCCAATTCATTTCAAATTTTCACACAATAAACTTAATATGTTGTACATTAATATAAATAAATAAAAAAAATTGAAACCTTACTGCCCCCTTAATAAAAAAATGATGAATGCACCAAACTCCAATGTGTAAGTCAAATATTAGAAGATTGACATGGCAAGTTTCCTACTACACGGTGGAACGAATGTTTGATCCGAATAATTTATTTATTTTATTAATTTGTTGATGTTATTGACACTGACACTGTTTAACAAAAACTTTCAAGTATAAAACCTTCCTTTGTTGAACATGTGGATCAAGTGTGTGGTGGGGGTAGAAAAATCCCTTTTGACACGGGTCAAAAGACCGACGTGAACGTTGGACACACTTAGTTCCAGCATCGACCACACGATGTTATTACTAACCTGTTGTTAGTGATGCTAAAATTATGTGATGCTACTTTTCCCAAAGGAATAGCTTTCAGGTTTAAATAATAATCTGCTAGTACATCTCCATCCATGTTAATATTGTAATCTTTACCTGGTAACTGTAATGAGAAATTCGTTATACATCATTTTTTCAAAAGAAAATTGTGCTGCATTAAAAATTTATTTAAGTGCATAGCTCCACGCGCATTTGATGCTTGGATTTATTGTATGAAATATGGAAGCAAAGCGAAGCGAGAGGGAATATATAACCGGTAGAACCTAGCAAACGTTCGAGCGAAGTCGTGTGTAGTGGGGGTTTTCGTTCGCTTTCGGTTTTCTAAATGACGCCATTATAAACAAATATAATTTGGGGTAAATGCATTCGTGCATTGGCATAAGATAATCTTTAAAACTAATGTTGAATAACTCTGTAATTAATTATACAGAATTATAATTTTATTGACCTCAGGGGTCAATACTTAAAAGTACGATAGTCAGCAGTCGCTGTACTCTCTCAAATTAGAATGTCAAGTAGTATGTACTAGTGTATTATTTACTCAATACTAAAATTGCAGAACGAGGCGAAAGTTGGTTAAACTAATGGAACACATTTTTACTAAATGTGAAGTTACGTGCTTCAAGTATTCCGCTTGATTTCCTCTCAGAGAAAAGAAGAAATGACTTTCAAGTCTGTAAAGGTGCGCGTCCACTTAACAGAGTGGAAATCATTGCAAGTAATTCATTTAACAGTAACGCTTGATTAGAAATATGCATCAAATGCGTCGTGCTAAATAAAAATAAAAGGGTCAGTAGTAGAGGTTTGTTTCCATGACAATTTTTAGAGGCGCCATCTGTGAACGTGTAGCTTAACACTACGTTTACTTAGATAAAAATATAATAATAGGATTTTGAGTTTAATTGAGATTCCTATCCATATAATTTCAAACAAATCAAATTAAAAAGTGAAATGAAGTAACCTACATCAATCTTAATGCATTTGCGGTCGAAGCAGACTCCATCTCCTAGGAGGTCGGCGCCCCGAACTGTGCAATTATCACAAAGTAATAAAACTCGTTGCACATGTGCACCGCAGGTATGCGGTTGAAATATCGTCTGGATGACGGCCACATTGTTCGGAGTTAGCTCAAAATAAACAGGACTCATGCAAAACGGGTACACCAAGAGGTAGCCGTCAGTTGTGACATCCTGAAATTCATTTTGTGTTTTTAATTTTATCTATAGTTAATAATCAATAATGATAATCTTTTCATGAGTTTTTTGTCACGAACGCGTTTATTTTCTATTCAGTCGTTCATAGGGAATGTCTCTTTTATGAGCTACAGACGGCGCAACGACTGCTCACTGTTGAATAAAAGCGACTCCTGTGACAGGTAGGGAATCAATTTGAACTAAAATTGATTTTCTGTGTGTTGCACCAACTTGTAAAACGTTAGAATTGAAATGTAACCTAGCCATTCTATTTCACCAAATGTTTACTCGGATCGCTCACCGTCACCCCTCTTGAAAGTTTGTTACAGTGTACAGTATACTGTCAAGGCAAGGCTACTGCAATCTTCAGACAGTCTTTATTCATGTATATATGCGAAACTTAAGTAAACTTTGAAATCGTAACTGAAGGGGGCAAACAAAGTGCCATAAATCTGTGTTTAACGGGCGACTTCTAAAAACTTAATATCAAATGTACTTGTATTTACAGTAATTGTGCATTTGAACCAATCGTCTTCACTCATGAGGAAGAACTTTCCGCAACCACCAACATTCTTAACGACTAGTAATATCTCCTTGAAGTCTCCTAGTAGACATGAACCACACTCAACAGATCTGGAAATTTTAGATGACATTTTGATCATTAACTTTTGAGTTACAATGATTCTAGTTTGAATGGAAAAACTACCGAGACTGAATACTCAAGCCATTGCTTTGTTTGAACGGTTTTGGTACGTCTTTGTTCTTACCTATTTAGTACTTTTTCCCTGTCCGACTGCCGAGGAACTTGAGAAACGTTCGACTTACATTTATGCAGATCCAATTCGAGATCCAAAACAATACCTATCGAAAAATTTATGTTTTAAATTTAAGATTATGTAAAAGCAGAATCCCCACCAGTTGCATCAACTTTTGAAATGGTAATAATCAATTTTAAATTTTCGAAATAAGCTACTGCTACAAGACTACTATAAGACTTTCGTTACTGTTGTAAAATGAGTTAATTTTTTTTAGCTATACCTTTTAATATTGGAGCATCCCTATATGCCCGAAGAACTATGGTGACTTGACATCCTTCTCGAGGCATTATAGTTAAAACATCTTCTGCACCAATTTTATCGTTTATTCTGCATGTTACATAGATTTTAACAAATATTCCAGGAGCGGATACAGTTGTTCCAATATTAACCCTGAATGGACTCTTTGGACGCAATGGATCCGCAAGGAACTTGATGGGCTTTGTAGTAATATTGTAAAGTTTAACGAATTTCTGCAACAGGAGCAAAGGTTTGCATGTTTCATGATCTACTCTTTGAGCTGACATAGATACAATTATATTTCTACAGCGCAAACACTACATAAAATAAAAGAAGTTGCTTGCAGTTACACAAAAGGAGTGTAATCACTTTTTCCTGTACTTACCTCATACTGTTGGCCCGGTTCATAATTAGAAAACTCTACCACTTTAGGCGACACTTCAAAAACTTGCTTAGATCTGTCAATACTATAAGATATAAATCTTTGTTATTTCATTTCATTTTGTACTGTATGCGCAAGTATCTTGCTAATATTTAAACGAAGATTGTAATGAAAATCGTGATGGCATACTAATCTAAAGTATGCTAATGCGACTACATCCTAAGCATTAATAAGCATAATAAGAGCTAGATGGTATATTTTAAAACGAAAAATTTATTAACGTGTAACGAATTTGTTGAATATGATATTTAGATAAACTAAGAATTTTCAAATGTTATATTTGTTTAGTAATTTTCTTTGTATACTTATGAACTGGTTTTGGACGGTTTATTTTATCAAGAGCTTTCTGAACTAGTCGAGGATCAACAAAGCTAGATCGTTCCGACTGACAACGAAATTCACCGCGTTGAGATGCACGTTGGGACTCCCTTTGCGTAATTTTAGTCGAGGTGCTACGAGCTGTAGAGCAAGACCAAACACTTCGTTTACCGGCTAGAATGTAATTGATTATTTGTTATTATGATACTCAAACATTCCGCTAGAATAATCTTAATATATTACCTAAAACCTTTTCATATTCTTCACCATGTAAATCTTTAGATTGTATAAGATGATAATCTTGAATTAATTTTTCGTTTATTGTCGAATACAGTTGCGGTCTTTGTAGTAACATTTTGTCTGCTATTTCAGGAAATTGGTTAACTTGATCTTCGCAAACGATGAACTCAGCTTGACTTTTCATCAATTGACGTTCTGTACCAGTGATCTCAGTTCTATCAAAATCCTTGAATATTTCAAATAAATGAAATCATTTAAATTGTATAAGACATATGAATGCTGCAAGTCTATTATACCTGTGGCTCGGTTGAACATTTTTTGTTCAGCTTTACTCTCTTTCCTGATGCAAGTGCGCTTTGAAAGATTTCGGTTAGGCAACTCGCTACATCAGCATAAGGTGGTCCAAATGCACGTGGTATAAACGGAGGAAGATTATCCATCATAAATGGCGATTCAATAAATAGAACTTATGTTTTGAATTAGATTTTAAATTTTGTATTACAAATACTATAAGTTATAATTACGCCGTGCTAATCTAAAATAAACTCCTAAATCTTTTAAATCGATATTTGCCATCTTAAAACAAAATCTGATATGCTAACGTGATTGTTATCAATAATCAATTCCGTTTCATTCAGTTTCTATTCAGTAAGAAAAAATCAAACTAAAATGATATTACTATAAAATAAAAATAAATAAATATTTGTTTTATAAATGTATATTTTAATAATACAAAATATGAAATAAAAAATCGATAATAAAATGTTTCTCTTTGGTTATAACATACATGAAATAATGATACATATTCTACTGATTATTGCTAAAGTATCTTTCTGAAATAATCAACTTCTGTCCTAAATATTGCGAGATTCATCTGAACCTAATTAACATTAAAATGTATATTATATTTAATTTTTTCCAATAATATAAAAGTATCAAAAGTATTGTAAAAAATATTTCAAGTTTTATATCTACATAAAAGTATGGCAGTTCCCAGCTGGGTAAAATAATATATGATTAAATTTATAAATGCTCTTAAGTAAAATAATTCTATATACAATTAATATGATGACAAATACCATTAGTTATATAATAATTCTATTGGTCTGTTTTTTAATTTTATCGTGGTTCTAGAACAGAACGTTTGAAGCAAGCATCTGGAAGAGATTCTGCGATGGCCCGAATTACATCGACTTCTTGTTGTAGACGTATCACTTCCTGTTCACGATTTTTAATCCAAAGGGTCTGTGTTGAACGGGCTTTGTTTAAATCGCTAATACGTTCTTCAAGATTTGAATTTGCCAATTTTTCTTCAGAAATATTTAGAGCTTTTTCTATAAGAAAAAATATATATTAAATATATTAATGGTAATCTTAAAAATAAAAATATTTGATTGTTACCTAAAGTATCCAAATCTTTCTCGTTGATATCTGGTAATTCCGTTAGCTCCTTAACAATAAGTGCCACCTCTGCTAAAGCTTTCTCAACTTGCTTAGTCGCTTCTGCTGCATCTGCTTTAGCTTCTCCAATTGTTTGCTTAGCTTCAGAAGCAAGCAATGCCTCTCCATCAGCTTGAGCTTCAAGATCATACAAACGCTTATCTGTCATTGCTATACGACCAGCTAGAGCATCAGCTTCCCCACGATGTTGCACTACTTCCGATTTCGTAGCATTAGCGTCACGTCGAATTATTTCCGCATCCTAGAATTATATAAAATGTAGAGTGTGCGGAACGGAGATTGAAACACTGGAGCACATTAAGTTTGCTTGTCAGGAAAAAGTAATGAGCGAGAAGAATATTGTGCAGCTATTAAAGAGACACAGTGAAGTGAAAATAGAAAAAAGGAACGAAAAACATTTAACAGCAATAAATAATCTCGTTATCTGGTTTGCATGGGGAACATGAAGAGAAAGGGTCAAAAGAAGAAGAAGCAGAAAGCACTTTTGGAAGTAGTAAAGTCTAGAATATTTTTTTTAGTTTTAATAAATAAATAAAGTTTAGTTTTAAGTAAATAATTAGTGTTAAATAAAATTAATAAAGTTTAGTTTTAAGTTTGAATGTAGATAGGAATGAAATGTATTAAGAAATATAATACTGTAGATTGTAAAGCCGAAAAGCACACAATTAATAATAAATAATAATAGTAATAATAACAATATAAAATTATTTTAAAAAATATCTCACTTAATCAATATTACTGCACATATTTCAAAACCAAACCTTTATATTTATAATATTATTATAGAATTTACCTTAGAAGCTTGTAACGCAAACTTTTCCTGAGCATCTTGGGCGGTCTCTTTAGCTTTTAAAGCATTATTGCGAGCACCTTCTAGAGATTCAGTGGCGTTTCTTGTTTGAGCTACAGCTTGTTCGATCATGCGATAAATATCGTCTTCTGTTTTCAATGCTTCTTCTGCTTTTAGTCTACTGGATTCAACGTCTCCATGGAAAGCAAGCAGCGTATCGAGCGTCTGTTGGGCATCCTTCAGAGTTTCATCGCCTAGTTCCACTGCGGTCTTCGCTATGGTGTGTGCAACGTCTGCTTCACTTAATAAAGCATCAATATTATTCTGTTGTTTATTGGCGCTAATAATGAGATCGCCGGTTAATTTAATGTCGTCTTGAATTTTATCCAAGGCATCGATGTTATCTTGATTAAGGGACTCGGCATCACTGGCTATTTTATCGGACTGCAAGAAACAAATAGATAGTTAGGACATAATACCGATATATAATATTCTTACAATGGGCTTGTGTCCTATGTCTTAATTTCTATAAAATTGTCCTATATATTGATAAGTGGGTTACTAGAACCTCAAATGTCCAATTATGTTTTAATAACTCCTTATATGTTAAGAGATATTAACAATTAAAAAAGTCATTTTGTCTCTTTAATTATTAAAGGGATTCAACGTTGTACAACATTCCAAGTGCATGTGTGAAAATATTATTACAGCTATTAATAATAATATTATTTACAGCTATTTCAAGGAACAATAAAATTCCAATAAAAACTTATTATTCTTTGACTTAACTTGATTATTTGACTACCAACAGCTACAAAACATTACCACAGCACTGACCTACTCAACAAATAACTGACGTTAAAATGCATTTCACGTCATACAAATGGCTGACCATTTCTAGCGCTAAAACTACAATTCAAACTTTTAATTGCTATATCTCCGTCAATATTTAGATATTTAATAAAATAGACACACTAATACACATTTATTAACATCAATTTCAATCAATAATTGAAAAATCGACCACTAAAAAATATGGACAGAAGCCCATTGATATACAACTGCAAACTGAAGTACCTCTTCAGCAACTCTCTGAGCTTCTTCATTTAATTTTTGGACATCGATGTCTGGAACAGGTAATGCCTCTACTTCAGTCAGGAGACTTAAAGCGTCGCCGTAGACTGTGTTTGCTCGCTCCAATGATTCGTCAGCTATATCAGAAACTTCATCTAGTTTGCTTCTCAGAGAAGCTAATTCATTTTGAAGGATGCGAATGTCATTTCTGAAAAGCAACATTTTTATAGAAACTAGAATTCTTAAGGACTTTCTTGAACAATAAAATAATTACGTAATATTCGTTTGTGTATCAATGGCATTCTTGGCTGCATCATAAGCATCCGTAGAAATATTTAACCCTTTCTTTGCTAATTTTTCAATTTCATCAGCTTCTTCTTGCAGCCTGTCAGCTATTTCTCGAGCGGCACTGGAGATATCGGTCATAGCTGACGATTGTTGACCAAAAGTTTCGCTGCGTTCTGTTGCTCGTTCTAGTGCTGATGCGCCTTCAGTATTTAGATATTCAAAAGCTTCCTTTAAAAGTTAAAATGTATTAAAACAAAATATTAATACGTTTTATAATAGCTTGTAATAAAATAGTATTGTAATTCTCACATCTAACTCGGCATCAGCTCCGTCAATGTTTTCATCGGCTCTGCTGACATTCACCTGACTCTGATCAGCCAAATCTTTGCTTTGAAGCGTTAATTTATCCACGGTTTCCAAATATTCGTTCACGGAATCTAATCTATAATAATGAATGAAATTTTATCTAGATTACAGTACAGTGGTATTCACTGCAGCTTAAATTATGTGGATAAGGTTTTACATGTTCCACATATATTTAAATTTGTTAATTTTACGCACTTGTTTCGTAATTCCCCTAGTCGTTCGACCAACGTTTTATCTCCTCCTCCAGCACCAACTCTAGCTTGTTTCAATAGCTCAGTTACGTTTCCTTGTACATAAGCCATCGTTTTGTTAAAATCTTCATCGGTGATCACAGTTGGGTTGCTGGTAATATTTGCTAAGGTCTATAAATAAATTTCTTAAAGTTAATAATGGAACTGGTTAATGAATTGCAGGTTTGAAATCAGCATACATTTTTACGATAAGAACCGTTATAAATTTTACAAGACAGAAATTTCAATTATTATAAAATGAACAAGTGTATAGCCTTCAAACTTAAAAGTATTTATACAGCAGTACATCGGCGTACCCCGCATTATGAAATTTCCGTACATGTAACATTTATGGTACATATAACATTATAAATTTATATTACATATAATATATAAATAATTGTTTACGTAACATTTTTACATAAGATATTTTATGGAAATTATAGTATTCAATATTTAGTAACCTGTTCAAGATCTTGTAGTTTTCTGCGATGAGCTTGTGCCGCATCCTGAACTAGATTGTAACAATGTGGGCAATCTACACATCCGCTTTTCCTGTCGTATTTGTTTTCTTTGCATCGGTCACATTGACGTCCTTCCACATTATCATTGCAAGGACATTGTCCTGAAGCATCACACTGAAGCTGACGAGATCCGATCGGATCACAATCACATTCTCGACATCCGCTGGTTGAGAATCCGTATTGGTAAGTAGCACACATGTCGCAATGTTTGCTGAAATTAAACACAGATATATTTTAAAATAAGTTAATCTTATTTGACAGTATTAAATACAAAGTAAACTACATACCCTACTACTCCAGGACGGCACCTACATTGACCGGTAAATTTGTCACACGTATGATCAACACTTCCAACAGGATTACAATTGCAACTTTCGCATCCGTCTCCGCTGACCAGATTGAAATAGCCCGGTTCACACTCATCACAATTACGTCCTATGACATGCGAGCGGCATATGCATTGTCCAGTGATTTGATCACATTTTGGGGGTCCTTCGAAAGTTTCCAACGTTCCATAAGGATTACATTCGCAACGGATACAATCGCCCTTATGAAGGGCTAAAGCGTCACCATAGAATCCTAAAAATAATGAACGCCATTTTGTGAATTCTTCATAAAACGATTTAAACATAAAAAACATGGTTTTTTTGATAATGTTTAACCAGCTGTATAATATCGCCATCAATATTTCGCGAGAAAAAATGGCCAAGTATCGTTTCACCTTAATTTGATTTACCTGGCAAACATTGATCACAATGATCTCCTGCTGTATTGTAAACACATTTTAAGCAATGCCCCGTCGTTCGATTACAATTGCCGACAGCGTTAGGATCCACATTGGTGTTACAATCACATTGTTTACAAAGTTGAATCGATGGACCAAATATTCCATCAGGATCACCAAAGTAACCATCAGAACAAAGATCGCAGCGCGGTCCAGAGTAACCAGTTGGACATTCCAAGCAAACTACAGTCTCATCAGGAAGTTGCATACAAGCGCCGTTGTTAGGGCATGGACAAAGTTTGCAGTCATATGGAGAGCCTCCTAGAGCATTACCATAATAACCTCGAGCACAAAGCTCGCAGTTGTCTCCAGCGGTGTTGTGCTTGCAAATGCAACGACCTAAAATATAATTGACAATGAAAATTACGTTATATTCAAATTGAATATATCAAGATAAAAATATTTACCGGTTTCTGGGTCACATATGTCTGTATGGCTGTTGCATTCACAAGGAACGCAGCGGGTGAAGGGTCCTCCTCGAGCAGGGGTGTGACGATACCCTGGTGCACAGGATTCACAATGCTGACCAATGTAAGCTTCAGGACACTTGCAGTTTTCAACCCAGCGCGCGGGATATCCTAAAAACATAATAGAAATTCAAAAGAAACTATATAGAATACCAGAGATGTGCGTTTTTCAAATACATATACCCAAAATGCAAATACAAAATATTCTATTTTGTATTTAAATATCTTTTAAGAGTATAAATTTTTTTATTTTATTTGAAAACTTTTACAAACCTATTTCCTATTTGGAAAATACAAAATACTTTTTTCATTTTTGTTACTTCATAGTGTTAATCAATAAACATTATTTTTTGAATATAAACTTAAAACCCCACCAACATTAGCACTATCTATGATCTATCTGCACAATTGTTTTAATAATTCTAATTTAAACTGTTACAAATTTAGGTAAACGAAAATCAGATGTCTTATGGTGGGAACATCTGATTTTCGTTTACCTAAATTTGTTTATTATATTTTCTCGTTCATTATTTGTTTTACTACAAGACAATCACTCCACTACATTCCTTACTGACATAAATATATATTATTTTACCTACTACCCTGTCCACTTTAATCCCTAAACTATCACAACTACATATCAATATTTTATCCTTCTACAAAATAAAAAAAATTCCGTCGACGAAAAATGAAAGATAAATTATTTGAACAAATAGTGATATTAAAATCCATATCATATATATATACATATACATTTTATGTGAACTCTCATAATTATTAAAAAAAATAACATTTATATTAGTAACATAAAGAGTATTCTATTTTCTCAAAAGCATTTTTAAAATACGTATTTTGTATTTAAATACCAACATGAAATTTATTTTTTATTTTGTATTTGAAATAGGAAAATAACGAGGTATTTGCATTTTGTATTTAAATGCTTTTGGAAAGCATTTGTGCACATCTCTGTAGAATACAATATTGTACTTTGTTTATATTGAAATAAAATTTAAGAACGAACCGTGTCCACGATATGCAGTTTCAAGGCGAACATCATCTATGAAACCTAGACCTCCAGGAGTGTAGACTCCACGAATTTTAATAGCTGTTAAATTAGCGAGGATGGACATAAATGCTCGTGCAGAGAGTCGTGGTTGCCAAGCATAATCCTGATGCTCGTGTAGGATAAATGTGTATTCTTGAGTCTGTAATGAGATTCAGTAAATAAAAACACTTTTAAATTTAGATGCTAGTAGGTAGTACGAAACATGCTATTCTCGAGAAAATTCTACCTGCTAGCATATGTATACATTACGTGCTATTTATACGGGCTGTGTATTTTTCTAATATCTATTTATTATGAGAAATATATAAGAAACAAATAACATTTTTCTTTAAGACTTCAAGATAAAAGCATTGGTGTGTTTCTTGGGTAATTATTTCTATGATATATTATCACTATTATCTGTAAATAAAACTATCAAGAAAAGTAAAAAATTTAACTTACTTTAATTGATGGAACTTGATTGTGTTGTGCAAAAATAGGAATAGCAACACTACTACCACCACCTTCCAAAATAACATCCTGTGGACTTGGGGAAGGTCCATTTTCTCCAATTCGTAAAGTGAAAGACAATTTGTGATTATAAGATGCTCTTTGATCCCCCAGGAAACGATCTGGTGCGGAGAAGAAGATTGTGTCGTAGGTGGATTCTGGTGTAGTACTGATGCCAATACTTTGTGTGATACCATTGTACTGCAGAGGGATGTTGCGGTTGTATTGGTCAACGCCTTTCCATTTTTCATTATTACGGGAAAACATTGATTCCATGGTCAACTAATAACAATAGGATGAATTACATTATGTAAAAATTAGGCGTTAATATTGCAGGAGTTATAATTTGTCATACCTTGGTGTAACCCAAGGCTTCAGAACACTCTGACGAATGCCCGTAACAGAAACAAGGGGTGCAGCCGAATCTATTTTCCAAATCCAAGTTGAAATATCCTGGTTTACATCTGAAATACAAACATACTGTGTAGTTAAACAATTTCAAACTGCACCTGACTAAAATGTTGCCAGAGGTTGCAATTGTCAATAACTTTTATTATGTAAATTATTGGAAATCATACATCTCGTTACAATATCGTCAACTTAAACTGAAACGATACTTGGCCATTTTTGACTCGCGAAATATAGATGGTGATACTATACAGCAGGTTAAATATTATCAAAAAAATCATGTTTAAATCGTTTTATGTAAGTAACTATAAACACGAATCAAAATCTAAAGCTGCAATTAGTTAGATGAATAACGTATCTACATTTTAAGCTTTTTTCCACTGACTTTTAATGAGTTGAACCGCTAAAATAAGTTTTGAAAATGAATATTGCTATATTTTCTAGTTAAATTCCAATTTTTATATGACTGGTAACATTTCTAAGGGTTTGTCATAATTTTAAAACGTTTATTATGTTTCTCAAACTTACGCTTAAGACTTAAAAATATATAGAGTATTCGATAATATCCCAGTTATATAAAAATTGGAATTGATTCGCGTTTATAGTTACTTACATAAAACGATTTAAACATAAAAAAACATGGTTTTTTTAAATAATATTTAACTTGCTGTATAGTACCGCCATCTATATTTCGCTAGTCAAAAATGGCCAAGTATCGTTTCACCTTAATGTTTATCATTAAAATAATTAGTGAATTTGGGCAAAACCTTTGAAAATATCCTTTTAGTTATTTACTTTTCTTAAAATGAATATAACAATGCAATATCCATTTCAATACTAAACCAACTACTACTTACTCTCGACAACGTTGACCCTCAACATGTTCTTTGCAGTTACAGACTCCTGAGATGGGATTACAGGAAGGGAAGTTACTATCAGATCCTGCGGGACTACAATCACAGGATTTGCATCCTTGAGATGAAAAATCATAGTAATTAGCATCACAGCGATTGCATTTGTCGCCAGCAACTCCTGGTTTGCATTGACATTTTCCTTCAATGTTGCACTGCAAAGATCTGGATCCTGGAAATGTTAAAATCATTTTAATTTGCACATACTACATGAATGTGATTAGTAGTTGGTGAAAATAGTTTACCTATAGGATCACATTCACAGGGACCGCAATATTCTTCATCAACTTGATAGAAATTTTCTTTACAGCGTTCGCAATTAGCGCCGTCTCTGTTGGCGCGACAATCCGTGCAATGGCCGCCATGTTCTGTAAGTTCGTACAGATTCTTGTCGAAGTAACATCTCTCGGAGAAACCGTTGCAGTTGCAAGCTGAAACACAGAACAATAAAATTGATAATGGGTGGTGACCTAAGTTTCAAGTAAACCAGTAAATGAAGATGCAGAATGGGAAACAGATACCTGTATTGGGAAGAAAGCAAAGGAAATGCTTGAACATATGAAAAGGAAATGATAGAAGAAGGTAGAGAATTTGTCAAGGTATAATCAAGGAGGCATAGTGTTATTGGGTAATAATGGAGGTAAACAAAAAACAATCACTTTTTATATCTATTTAGTTTGGTTAGAACGTGTTTTTATAATTAGCCTAGCTTAATTTAATTATCTTAAGATCGAGATAAATTAATGATATCTTAAATTCTAATACGTTTAACAATTAGATAGATAAAATTTACAATGCTGCAACAAATGGAACATATGTACTGCTCACAACAAATTGATATTCCACCGAAATTTCCACAAATTCTAAAGGAGTATGCTAAAGGTAATGGACACTATGACAAAAGGGCGCAGTTTTATAATAATCAGCTCGTATTAAATATCGCTTCTCGGCCTCTTGGATAAGATCAAAGTTAGCTCGTATTAAATAAAAACTTATAACCAATTGATTATCAATTAATAATCGTACATATTTCCAAATCAAAAAAGATGCCATCCGTACCCAACCAGCAGACCTGCTGCTGTGGTCAGCTTGCTATTTCCGGTGCCTAGCCAATGGAATTCCTGTACCGGCAAAGAAGCGGATAGAGGTACCACCTACTGTATCACGTACTGGACTGACTCCAGGGTTTATAGCAGTCCTTATAAAACAGGTGCTTCCATATTCTTTCAATATTAAATCACGTAATTACATCTCATTACCAAATTACTCTTAAAACTATTCTAACATTTCGTAACTCAAGAAAACATTGTCTGATTTTTTTATACTAATGTTTCTTTCACTTTACTCTTTTTCCTTGCATGTACCTCCGCCGTTCACCTCTTGCCCCCCAGTAAACATTTGGTGAAATAGAATGGCTAGGTAAAGTTCTAGTCACTCGTACATTTCAATTCTAACGTTTTACAAGTTGGAGCAATTTTAGTTCAAATTGATTCCCTACCTGTCACAGGAGTCGCTTTTATTCAACAGTGAGCAGTCGTTGCGCCGTCTGTAGCTCATAAAAGAGACATTCCCTCCCAGTAAACAATTTGGTGAAGTGTCCTATTTGGTGAAGTTCGAGTCACTCGTACAATTCTATTCTAACGCTTTACAAGTTCTCTACCTGTCACAGATTTTGTGTTAGTTTTTCATAATAATATTCTTTCTTTTTCCAACATCATTCATTAAGTATTTCTGTTTCTTTCCCACATGGGTATATTTTTATTATCCGGTCATAAATCATAAACCTACTCCGCTTTTAATTCAGCAGTGAACCGTCGTTGCAATGTCTGTAGCTCATAAAAAGGACCTTTCCTTTGAACGACTGAATAGAAAACGAACACGTTCCAGACAAAAAATTCATGATACGTAATAGAAATTAAGTAGAATTTACTCCAAAATGTTTACTGGGCTATGAACGACTGAATAGAAAACAAACGCGTTCATGACAAAAAACTCATGAAAAGTAATAGAATTTACTCCAAAATGTTTCCTGGGCCTCCTTATTTCTTCTCCGCAAATTCTTTATTTTCTTTTTTCAATCCATCCTAAAATAGCAGTTTCCTTTCATATGTTCCAACGTCTCTTTTTCTTGCTTCCACTTTCTGCCAATCCTCCCATTTCTTCTTATTATTTTATTAAAACAACGAATTCCTACCAAGTACCACGTTTCATCCCACTTGTTGTTATTTTTCCTTGCTTGCAATGTCATTCATTCATTTTAATTCCTTCTCCTTTCCTTACAAGGTTTCTATCAGGTTTACTTCGCTTTCCACCTACTCTTAATATTCTGTAATGTGTTCTCTTCAGAGACGGCCTTAGGGGGTGGCAAGCAGGGCAACCGCCGGGGCCTCGCATTCTCGCGCAACAACCCAAGTAGAAAAATTCATTACTATATATGTATTTGAATCTCGCGCCTCGCACTTTAGAAATCCCACTAGAATCATTGCGTATATCTTTTAAAGCATTCATGTACCTTAGTTTATCATCATTAATATTTGTCATCTTTGTGCTTGTAAAACTTCCAATATAAAATTTTATTTCTCGTCAATTATCATCAAAAATACTTACTTACAATTTACATAAATTATACAAAGAACAAGTGCCTCGCACAAATCTGCCGCTTCGAGGCCTCGCAAAGTTCTGTCGCCCGGGGCCTCACTAAATAGGTTGTCTTCCATGCCAATAATCCTGTATCGTTATCCTTCCAGGTTACTACTCCCCAGTACCTACTGCTCCTCCCTTTATTGCCAAGTCTAAATCTCAATCACTTGATTTCCAGTTTGGACATATTTCAAAAATTGATAGAGATGTACTTTGGAAAAGATGGATTGGGGTATGCCTTTGTGATGAAGAGTTAAAGAAAATGTTGATTTTGGGTAAAATGTTGAAAACACCTAAAATTCCTTGGATTAAATTTGTGGCTCTAATGATTGGACATCTATGTAATGTAAGTCTTTGTCCACTAGGAAATAGCGTGTAGAATTAAAGGTCATTCTCTCTTATCGAGTTTTAGTTTTACATTCATAATTTAACTAAAACAGTAGGTGTGAATGCTGCTTCATTCAAGGATTAATTCTCAATCAAATTTCAGTCCTTAACGGAGACCATGATAATGTTTTGCGAAATAATGACAAATGAGCCAGACGGCGGAAGCGCAATGGTTCCTTTCTCCGAATTTAAGGAAGCGTACATATTCCTAGCTCAACTAGATTGCGGGTCCACTCAAAAGTTCAAGGAGGGTCGCAAAGTTGTCGATAAAACAAGATCTAGTGAAAAACGAGTAGAGTACAAAAGCGAATCTGACACGAGTACTGTGTCTACGCATAAAGAGGCAGTTGGACAAAGTGGTAGCAAACAGTTTTACCTAGGAACACATATTGTCTCAGATGTAATATCAAAGGATGCACTGGCTGGCAAACATGGTGATATTATAATTGATGCAGTTATTGACAATTTGGTGGGAGAAGAAGCTACAGAAGAATTCGATCTAGATAAGTTAGATCTTAATCACAAGAAAGTTGCTAGTGTTTCTATGATTAGCGAACAGGCTTCGAGTGTTGATATCTTCCCGATCCACGCTGATGCAATAAAGTCTCAAGTTGTTTATGAAGATGACGTGAACGAAGTATGTACCGTTAAACTAGTTCCGACATTTTGTTTCTAGCCTCCATTTTGAAAAAATGGCGGTTAAAACCGGTTTCATGGAAGTTAATAAACATACTATTTAACTTATAGGATGAAGAAGATATTGAAGGTTATGAACAATGTGAAATTGAGCAGCTGCCAGAAGAGAAAGGTGACTATGATGCAGGGATGTTAGATTTTGATGACGGTATCAGCGTGCACACCTTCACCCAGGTCTTTGATGTAGATAAATCCACCACCGTGACACGCACAAGTAATAAATATTATTTTTATCAAAATATGAAAAGTTTTTGAAAGTTAATTAATTGTTCCACGTACGAGATTATGAACAAAGATTCGGAGATTAAAAGTGTGTCCAAAATGTGTGCGAGAGAGAAAGGTATATGTTCGTATTTGTTCTCTATTCGCATGCGTCGAAAGTGACAGCTGTCTAGATATAATAAATATTAAATATGTAAAGAACTTATATTTCTTTAGTTGGTACAAAGCTCGTCTGTCGGTAAAACAGTGACCGTTCAGTGAAAACATATACTCATAAACACAGTTGATTTTTGGAGTGCACAGAACTCACGAATTTAGTTATATTTATATATAGTTTATTTATATTTATACATATCTACATTATTCTACATCAATATAATGCCATATTTAACAACTGTCACGTATTATATCTAGATAGCTGTGACTTGACAACTGTCACTTTCGACGCATGCGCATAGGTAAGATATACCTTTCTCTCTCGCACACATTTTCGACACACTTTCAGGTTCAGCATCCACTCTCCGTTTCAACACTCATGATAAAGTGTGCTTCTAAGAAACAACTGCAACATACCATACTGCCTTAGATTTAATGATCTAACAATAGTAATACATTTATTTTGCAGCATTGAATTCAAATGTGCCATCACGTGTTGCAAGTAATTCATCCACGGTTGACACCATAAGCCTGAGTGAATCTGAAGAAGAAGCCATTGTCTCGTACGCAGAACCTGCTGTATATTGGGACAAGAAAGAAGAGAAACCACCTTGTGGATTGAAGCCTGACAATATGGACCTTAAGAAAGATGGAGTGATTTATATTGAATCAATAAAAGGCATCGGTCCTGTTGTGCCAATCCTTATCGTTAAGACGTTTATGGAATACATGGAATGTTGTGCCAATAATCAGCACAATATGGTCATGCCACGGAACATGCGCCATTATACCTGCCCAAATCTAGAGCCCAACCCCTCGCAATTCGAATCGGAAATGGTGAACATCGACATTATTTACTAAATTCATTGTTCGTCTTTCTCCTCAAGTTTAAAATCGAAATTATTTTGTTATATCATTTATATTTTTTATATATTTTTGAATTATTTACTTTCTTTTATATATTTTTATATATATATTTTAACAACTTGGTCATTGGTTTCATTATATTATTTATAAGAAAAAAATAATTAGAAAAAAAATTATAAATTTAATTATACTTTTCAAGATTATTTTAAAAATTTACCCTTGCCAATATTCTGAATATTATTTTTTTTTTATATTTATTTATTTATTTGCCTTGACTTTTATTTGGCATAACCACTATAAAACATTTTTTATATATGTTTAACATAACATTTATAAATCTATTTTACAAATTTCTAAATATTTAAATAATTCACTAATTAATTTTGAATCACTTAACAAAAATTTTGTAATAAAAGGAAAAGTTTTAATCACATTTATTATTTCACTATTGAATTTTGATCTTTGTAGACTATAAAATGAATAGTTATCTATTCGGTGTTATCTATTAAAATATTAAATTAAATATTATCTGAATATTACTTAAGTATTCCTACTCACTGCTTTAATTTAATTTTGTATTTTGTATTTAATTTAAACTGTTTAGCATATAGCAATACGCAGTCATTCACAGTACCATTTTTAATTAAATTTATTTTTTAAGTTTTCTTAGTTTATTTTTTAGAACCTTACAAGGTCCAATGTTTTAAATTAAAAATATTAAATTAAGAAAATCTATATTATATTAAAACCTCCAAAATGTGACAACCTGTCAAAATGCAGTAGAATTTATTTTTAAAAGAAGTGTAATGTCAGTTTGTCAAAAATAAAGAAATAAAAACAATTTCTGTTACTAATTGTTATTAAAAATAGCAGTTTTAATTATTTCACATACAATTTTGTTGAAGTGTCAAAATTTATATTACTAACGATGCACACGTACGAACTAAATTAACTAAACTTAAATTAAAACACAAATGTGAAAAGGAATGCTTAAACGAAAACCTGAAATCTAGATTACAATATTAAATAAAAACAGTAAATTAAATATCTAAACAGTGAGTGGAAATGAGGCTTTATACAATGTCTTTTCTTTTCTCTTGCGTTTATCTCAGAAACTACTTTTCTTGAACTGTTCGCCACGATACCTCAAGAATGCCTCATCCGTTATTAATGAAAATTACACCACATATTTTTTACAACATCTATCGAGCAGGTTACGATTTTTGCGATTGAATTCCTTCTTTATTCTTTATTCAAGCTTACACAATAAAAAATAAAGAAAAGGGCTCATGTCTCAAGTTTCAAATACACGTTTATTCTATTGATATTTAAAAAAAATATTTGAATATTATCATTATTATCCATAAAAGGAAAGACAGGTCGCTGACGATGAACAAAGCAAACTCGTTGACGTCGCAGTCTTAAGAAAAATAATAAATATAAAATTCATAAGGTCTGTAAGTTCTTTTATTAAAACTTACTGCTTTCATCTGATATATTTTAATGTATTTTCTGAAGTATAGACATTCACTATTTACAAAACCATTTAATTTTTAAATAGTTCAATAATATGTGTTAAAACTTCAAAACATTCCGACTATTAGTTTTCGAAATACAGTCGTTTTAGTGACGCTACTTTTATAATTTTCAAAACAATGAAAAAATCTGAAATTCATGTGTTTGTTATTAATATTAAAATAATATAATATATCTATAATATCATAATAATATAAAAGAAATCGATTTAAGTCATTGTATATTCTGCACACCAGTCGATATTTTGTGCTGTCTAAAATTAATTAATGTCTAATGCCAGAGATATCTACCTATAAATAACGTTTACTTTAACCCGAGCGCGTAAGTTTTAGTAGGGTTCTACATTTCCTGGCTCATTTTAATTATATTTGCAACTGTTATAGAGGTTGCGGAATTTCAGGCGCTTAAATGTAAATAATTTACATATTTTAAGTAAAGATGCTATTAAAGATAGAATTATACATAAAAATACATATTTATTAATACAAATAAATTCACAGAAAGATAACCCATGGAAAAATAAGTGTATTTTAAATAAAAGAAAATGTTTTTAAACACTTACACTATCCTACTTGTTACTTTAAAATGGATCTACGTTTAACAGAAGGAATAATAATATTATAAAACTTTTAACTAATTGATTATTAATCGAAGATTCAAACCAATGTCTGTCTCTCCGTTATAAAATTAAAATTACTGCGAAAATATCCCAACTTGTCTAGATTTAAATGAATGAACCTTATGCATATACTTACACGGCTTCCTGTACCAAGGCGACACAGCATTCCACTTATAATAAGTGTAGTAATTTTGGCACGAAACAATTGTTATTATAATTTGTACAGCAAAAACAAACAACGTTAATAAACGCATAATTCCGCTTAATTATAAATTAGATCTTAAAAGTAGATGAACATTTTCTAAATAATCCGACACGCAGGGACACAAATCGACAAATGAACTATACCTTGAACCTCTTGTAAATTCACGAAACAGGTTCTCGACATATAATTCCAAAAAGGGAAACAAACCCGATTGAAATAAAAGAGAGGAAACAGGAATAAAATTCCTGTGCAATACATAATGTAGTTATGTGAAAAAATATAAGTAATTTTACCTTTGCATTCATGCACATCACTTGAAGAAGCTCTTCCCCATGGTGCATCGTTGTAGAATGGAAGACATTCTCCACAGTCTGGACCAGCCGTGTTGTGCTCGCATCTGCATACTCGGGATCGCTGACCATCTGGACCTGGAGAATGAAATTAGGCAATATTTGTTTAATCACAACTTTTAAATGATCTCTATCAAATTTTTCGGCACCACTGTAAAGATACTTGCGACAAGAATGCTTTAAGATAGAACTGCTAGCATTATGTCTATATTTATTTACACCCTAGGACTTTAGGTTCCAACTTAAGGGAAGGGTAGGGTAAAAACAGTAAAAAAAAAGCATGTTTTCGATAATGTTTTTTGACGACACAGTTAATATATAATTATTTCTATAATTACTACATGATAAAATAACGCTTGAAGAATACTTTGTGAAATTTTCATAAATAAATATCAAAAAAAGTAACATTGCGTGCCACTCATAACTCATCACTGGATTATCTGAAATCGAAAACCCAAAATAATTTCATTAGTTGATAAGTTTCTGCAGGTAACGCTGTCGAGTTTTTATTTATTTATTAATTTTTCAATTTTTTACAGCACTTAAAATTCAAAATACCGATTTTTCATGGAAAAGGTCAGAAACTTTGATATTTTAAAATACGTTAAAATTAAAAAAATGAAAAAAAACTCGACACCGTTACCTCGGCATTTATGTAAAGAAAGAGAGAGTGTGCAAAATTTCAAAAGAATCGGTCCAGTAGATTTTGAGCTAGAGAGGGCACCGACCCTGAAACTAGACCAGAGAGGTGAAGACTTAAAACTGTATATCTCCGACTTCAAATTTTCACACAATAAACTTAATATGTTCTACATTAATATAAAGTAGTAGTTACAAACCTGTGGATGGGACACATTGAGAAGCGTGTCCATTACATTTGCACCTAGCTCCAACGGCAACATCAGCAATAGCATAAAAGTACGACCGCAGAACCTGAGGGTCGCCGAACACTTCGTCACCGAATGTGTTAAGTCTATCCAGGGTAATTCGAATATCCGTGGCTGTGACCCATTCCTTGAAAATGAAATATAATCGCGATTATTTTCTTTCAAGTTAAATATTTTTATACCGGCTTCATATATCATTCATGATAAGTACCCACGTGTGAGTGGAATACGATTTACCTGTAATTCTGGACTGGAATCAAAGTTGTAAGCACTAGGACGCCCTTCCAGTGAAGAGAAGGCAACATTTCCGCCTCTTAGAGGAGATATATCGCTGTACTCGCTGGTACAAAGCGCTCGGGTTTCTGCTTCTCCTCTGATGGCATAGTTTTTGTCAGGGAGATTATAAGTGTCACGGCAAGTTGCGCTGCAGAAACGAATGAGTCATTAGAAACCATTAAAATCATTAATTTTTTCGTGAAACGTGATTTTATGCGCCCCCCTGTACCTGTAGTAGTGGTATGGTATCCATGGTCCTCCTTCTCGCGTTCTCTTGTAAATGGCAAAACTTTCTGGACGTGGTGAATAAAACCAAAGTCGCACGTATGTAATATCAAACGCTTTGCCTAGAAATTCACATTGTATAAAGTTTGGATGCTAACAGAACCGTATTAAGTTTTCGGTAAGGGTACTTATCCTTAATCCGGTCTAGAACACGTGTTTTTTAAGGTTACAATTTCAATCTAACCTACAAATACTTACGAAGTTTCAACGTCAAGTTAACTTGCGACGGGTACTGAATATTTTCATACATTGTCTCAGATTGCCACCATGTTTGATTATCCTGGTGGGATAAATCAGTCAGATAGTAAGCAGGATGGTCACCCTCTCGACATGTATCGCAAGACTTTCTAGCTGATGAACCTGTTTGCACACAAAAGTCAATGGGACCAAACTCTCCACACGTGTTTGTGGCTTCCATTTGTACTTCGTACGCGGCGTTTACAAACTCGGGAATACATCTCTGAAATATTAGAAATTCACTATGTAATATTCAATGAAAATAAAATAGTAAAATCCAATTTGGTTTTAAAAGTGCGTTTAACCAAGAATCGAACCAAAGCCAACCTGTGTTTATTCATTATTAAATTAAAAAATCGACATCTAGGAAATCAGTTTATAACCCAATCTTAACGAACTGCAAATAGTACAGAACTTATTTCTAAGAAAGGAAGTACTCTTCTAACGAAAGCAAACCTACATAAAAGAACAAAAGAATAATACAAGCACGATCCTTCCATTGATTGAAAATAGCGCACACGCCAAAAGCAACCGCTGCAGCTCATGCACAGGCTCACGCTTTGCCAGAGCATCTAATGACATAATTACAGAGTCGATGACATAAGATTGACATTTTATGGTTAGATAATAACAATAACATTGATACAATTATTTATATTTGTTATTTAAATAAAAACATGTTCAAAAGTTATTTTAATATATGTAACAGCGGCGTACGGTGGGGGGAATTGTTAACAATATAGTTTTATTAATGAACTAGACATTTCAATTCTGGCAATTGGCAATTCTGGCTGCCATCTTGAAAATAAGATAAACATTTCTTTGTTTATCTTAAAAAGTATAATTCTTAGAAAGATTTTGTAAAGAGCTTTATTGTAGATAACTATATTATCTACAACTTTTATTAATAACTTTTTGTTGTAACTTTTATAATAAAAAAGTTATACGCAAAAATAAATCTTAAATTCTGTGGTTTAATAAACAGACTGTACTATTGTAGTACTGCAATAGTGAGCTTGTGATTCTCTTTTACTGAAATGAAAGAGATTTGTTAAGACTATAGAACCCTATGTTTAGAAGAAGTGGGGTGTACGTGAAGTGTATGCTTCGCTGTAAGTGCAGATGAAGTGCTACTTGAAGCAGCTACAGCAGCGTCAGCAAATACCAACGGAATCATTTTTCATAAAAAAATCTTTGCAATTCTATAAAAGCTGAAATAAACTGTTGATGCATGTTCTGAACAACGTGTACCTTTAATTAAGTTGAATGAATAAATACTCGTACAGCCGTATAAAATCTTATGATTTATGACGGTGTTCTCTTTATTTTTAAACGTGATCTTAGGAAGTTATGCTTATTGCTTTGAAGTAAAGTTAGGTTATGTAGCACTCTGGCAGCTTCAATTTTAAAGTAACCATTCACACGTAATGCATATATAATTCCGTAAACTATTCCATGTCATACAGAATTGCGAGATTCTTTTCGCAGTGCCTCAGAAAGAATCGATGGCAAAAAATGCCCCACAAATTTTTGCTTTCTTTAGATCTGAACATCTTTCTTCATGCATATAAATAAGTTTACTTCATTTACCTATACTAAAGCAAATTGTTTTATATTAAATCTATTATTCTGTTACTCATAGCTTGGCTTAAACATATAACACACATTCGGTGCAACGATCGGACCAATTCGATAGCTGTGAGCACTCAGTCTTAAGCTACATGAGAATTTTAATTTAGAAGAACGGTTCGTTGCACTGTACAGATCATAAAGTTTATACATAACCTTCAATTCTTTATTATCTTTCAATGAATACGAGTAAAAATAGTTGAGTAGCGACAGGACTGGCTTTAAAAATATTGCTTGCGAGAATAAAAAGGACAGAAACTTATATGTAATAAATATTACTTTAGATTTTCTATTTTAGTGTTACGTAAAGGTATTTATTTTTAAAGACTCATTGCGCAAGGGTGTTACAAGATACCCTTGAAAATATCAGTCATATTAGATGCTCAGCTATTGTGTTATCAGTCATTTGTGTCAGTTGATGTTAAGGGCGTCCGCAGACGGGGCGACTGGTTACAAACCTTAGCCCCGAATCTGCCTGAACCGAATGTGATTACAACTGTGTTGTTAGTAAAAGAAAGAACGTGTTTACGAATGAGATAAAACACACGGCAAGAACGTAACTATACTGATTTGAAACTGGTTTTGAGTATATATTCAGCGACTAGATTTCTCGATCGCAGGGGATTGTTGGTTTCATCAACAGAGATGTTTACAAATACTATTGAAAAGTATTTAAATACATACATACAATCAAATATAACACAAAAGAATCCCCTGTTTTGCTATTGTTAAACATTCTATAGTCAGGATATTAGGTTCGACATGACACGTGCTCGTTTTCGTTGAAAACTTCGTTTCTCGTTTAGTTTGCAATCAGCCGACACGTGTGCCTTTCCTCGTGTTTTATCTCAATCGCATACACGTTCGATCTCTTACTGAAAACATAGTTGTAATCACATTCGCTTCGGGCACATTCGGGGTATAGTTTGCAACCAGTCGCGTCGTGTGCGGACGCCCTAACAGTCATTTGTGTCAGTTGATATTAAGTGTTTCTGTAACGGCAAAAATTTTGCATTTGATAGGCAAGTTGATAAGACAAATTCTCTTTGAGAGAGCATGATTATCATTGAATGAGGAGGCTTGCACATTCGTAAACAACTATTTTGCAAAAGAAGATGTATTCTACTCAAATGAAATAATTTCTTGTTTAGATGTAACAATAATATGCATTACTTGCTATGGAATTGAAAACAATTAATAACAAAACGAAACCATATACAATACTGGTATATATGTACATAAGAACAGAGGTCGTTACATACACATTAATCCAGCACTTGAACAAGACGTGCGAGGATATTCATTTCATTAAAGATAACAGTTTTTGTGACTATAAATTAATTGATGTGTTAGAACTATTCATAACTGTCATAGCCGTCCGCAAAACATTTTACAAGAGGAACAAAATTTGGAAACAAATAATCGTCGCATTAAACGTTTCACAATTTGTATTAAATGAAAATATCCTTATCAGTTGTTTTTTTAATTAAAAAACAATCTACGTATCTTTTTTACAAAAGTAACCCAATTACACATTGTAGAATATTTTCCGTAATTCATTGAGTTCCTCTCTGAGACGCCCATGATGGTTCTGAGTACACAAGATAACCAGATAGTTTGTTTTCATTAATTGAAGAATATAGAACATTATTCTATACAAGTGAATTTGTGTGTATTTGGTCAAAAAATTAACGTCATGTTTCTAATCTCAAGTGATAAAACTAACGCTAGATAAGAAGAGCACAATAGAAAGTATTTATTTTATAAAATGTTATAATTACAACACTTTATAACTAAAAATATAATATAATTTGTAACTTATGGTCAGTAAACGCTGTTATGTAGCTTTTACGTATAATTTATGTCTAAATGCTTATGCGGTTTCGTGAATTTGAAATATGAGTATAAATATATTGAGTAATACTAAATATATATTTATGGTAACAGCATATTGACCTAGAATGTTGAACCGTTGACACCATCTCGATGTTTTTAGGTTCGATTTCAGGAGCTACAGTATTGAATTTAGCCTCACCCTATCAGGTCAGGTGCGGCAGAAGTTTGCGAGGCTCTTGTTCTTTGTATAATTTATGTAAATTGTAAGTAAGTATTTTTGATGATAATTGACGAGAAATAAAATTTTATATTGTAAGTTTTATAAAAGTTAACAAGCACAAAGACGACAAATATTAATGATGATAAAGTAAGGTACATGAATGCTTTAAAATATATACGTATGATAAAAGATATGCAGTGATTCTAGTGGGATTTCTAAAGAGAGAGGCGCCAGATTCAAATACATATATAGTAATGAATTTTTGTACTTGGGTTGTTGCGCGAGAAAGCGAGGCCCCAGGCGGTTGCCCAGCTTGCCACCTGCAAAGGCCGCCTCTGCCTATGGTTATATATCGATTATTAGATTCTAAGATGTTCAAGTGAAGGCGTTGTGCAAAATTTCAAATACCATTCTATCTGGTAACAATTTGTTAAACGATTGAATTGTGGGATAATTGCAACTCAACCTATTTCTACTTCTGTCTTACCTAGAATTTACCGAAAATAATAATTTATCAAGTAGAAAATCTAAAATGATAATGTCGCATGTTATAAAATCGAACACCCCAGTAAACAATTTGGTGAAGTGCCCTATTTAGTGACGTTTCTATCACTTCAATTATAGTTCGCATCAACTTTATCTTCATTTGTATTCCGACAGGTGGAGTAATTTCGCCATTTGCAGCCGATAAAGTAGACATTTTATATGAAAAAATGTGAGAAACTGAACTATAAATGAACTCTTTCGTGACAAAAAAAACATGAAGCATCTTCAATATGATGTCAAAGTGACTCCAAAATGTTTACTGGGACATGATAATTTTTCAATATTTAGATTGATATTTATTGATCAAAGTGTAACTAAATAGGATGACACAAATAATTTTCTAATAAAGGAAATAATCTGCGTTCTTCGCCGAGTTTAAATCTTCATTATTGTTACTGGATTGGAACTCTGTATCTCTGACACTATATTAAAGTTGTAACATAAGTTGGAGTGTCACCAGAAATGTTAAAAATAGGTGAATACATTTTAAACTGTACCTGTGGCCTATTAAAATCATCGGTACATTTAGTGTATCCGCTTTTAATCCCCAACGAAGGCGTTTGTGGTAAATCATGTTGGGCATTTATTAAAACACTAATTAAACACAGAACAAATATTACACGAAACTCACAAAACTTCATTTTAAAAACTGTACTTAAATTTAAACACATAACATTAAATTATAAAAGAAAACACTCAATAAAACACTAGATCTGATACGAAATAATCTTCATTTTAATAATATTTGAGTCATTATTTAAGTAAATTATAATTGTTTGTTAGAGTATTTGTAAACAAACACCCAACACCAGTCGGAGGAGCTTAGGAACTGAAATTAGAATTCCTGAAAACATAAAGCATACTGGCTTCAATGGTTTGGCTGTGTGTTGGTGTCGGCTGATCATGTCGTGGAAGGTTTGGTACATCGTGCTCGCAATGCTTGCCTGTGCTATGCATTGGAGCTGGAGCAACAGCATGAATCTGAAATTAAAAGCAACAAAAAACTCAGTACTGAGTGAGCTGAAGAACGACTACAGATGGCGTTAGCGACTGTGGGTGTGTGCCAGTTGTCTTGTGGAAGAGCGAGCGAAGGCTTGTACCTACATCTAAAATATAAAGGGTTCTTTTCAATCAAGATTTAGCATATAAACCTAAATACATTAGTTAATAGACTAGTATACAAACTATTAGACTACATAGAAACAGTTGATACTTTTAAAAAATGTTTCATTCAAAAAGGTAGTTATTAGAATTATAAATAACGTACAAATATTATTTTGCTGAGCTGAGCTAGCATTCAACGCCAAACTATGCCTGCGTTTGCAGATTCGGACAAGCTATCTACTGACTTGTGCAAGCAGTATTATCACTCTGTCCTTTTCTTACGCACTGGCGGCAGTTTCAGAGATTTGTTTGTTTTCATTATCAGTATACAACATTGTGCGTGCGTTATTAATCAACAAGTTAATTATACACTTCTATTATACGCAACAGGAATAAAACGTTTATGATCGTACTTATTTTCTTAAAACTAAAATATGTTATATTTATTACAGATCTTTTCACAGATTCAGATCAGATTCAGATCGATACAGATTTATCACAAACAGGTTTCGATCGTCGAGAACTTTTAAGATAACGGCGAAAGCAATATTCGAGTTTCAAGTATTCGACAAGCCGTATTCGAGAGTTTTGTTGGATTATTGTTTTGTTTTATTGCATTTATAAGTTATTTACGAGCACCTGCATATGTCTCTGTATTAACTTAATGGACAAGAGTAATATACACAAACTTATTCTCCTATTGTCTTTTGTACGTGACGTGACAACTATTTTAAATTTGAAATATGTTAGTCTCTGTCCTTAGGTTTAATTAAAAAACAAGTTAGAACCAATGGACGAATATATACTCGTGTTTCAGTAAAGATTTTTTGAGGTTAAATGAACGAAAATTAGTTTTTGTTTTAAAATCAAAAATATGTTCGCTAAATCTACTAACGCACATTTAGTGTTAAGTACTTCTACGTTAAACTCTCTTGACTTTAAGAATTTCTTTCGTCCTCTTTCTTTTTCTCAATTGTAATCATTCTCTGTTTCTTTCTATCTTTCAGAATAATGTTTGAAAGATCGCCCACAGGGTTCACAGATGTTTAAAAACAAAGAAACTTTAAGATGAGTTACGATTCATAGAAAATAAAACCATTTCTAGGCATTACACATTTATGAAATAAAGTTGCTCCGTTTAAAGTAGATGCTATTCATAAATATGCTAATTATTCGATATAGCTACACCTTTTGTTTTGAATCTTATAAAAAAACTATTGCACTTTCGTATATTTGATGCTCCTTTTATTATAGTGAAAACATGTACAAATCACACGTAATATGCCTTATACAATTGTTTATTAAAAAATAGACAGAATTTATGCTTAAAGTTGACCAATAAATGTGAAATATGACGCCATTTTTACTTATATATGGAATATTGTCATTTTATTTCTAACCTCAAATTTGAAAATTTAACTTTAACCATTAATGTTGTCTATTTCTAAATAAAAAATTGTATAATGTATATATTGAGTAAGATTTGTACATGCTTTGAGCATACAACACACACCATAAAACATACAAAAATGCAGTAGTTTTTAAATAAGATTCAAAACAAGAAGTGTAGCTATATCAAATAATTACTAGAAATATTTTACGTTTTAAAATATCTATTTAATAATCTTCAAAGTTCAAAGGCTTTAATTCTGTTATCTGAAGGATATTTGTTTAAAATCGTGATTTGAAACTCAAAGGTTTTTAGATTATCATGTAGTTATAAATAGTTAATGATTACATAGAGAAAGAGATGGCTTCTAAGACTGCTCTAAGACAAAGTTGCTAGCTTTGTTTCTGTTTAAAATAACGGTAAGTCACTCTGTCGATCTTGTAGCAGAAAATGAATCAGCCAAACGATTTAAATAATTTAATATAGGTTACAACGCAGGCTGCCATTAGTGTCCAGAACTCAAGAGCAGTCTCGAATTAGACATTTCGAATTCATTCAAGTAGCAACCATTTTAAATCAAATATTACAAAAGAGTAAAATATTTGCTGATATATTTACTTGTATCTCCCCGTCCCCTTTCCCGCAGACATCGCTGATCTGTGGGTGAATTATATATGATATCATCTCCAGTTTGACTTCCGGTTTGTTCGGGTCATACAATTCTCTGCGATAACTGATAAACCTCCGCTGATGATAACTACCACTCGGTCACGAAACTATTGTAACGAATAACGAAGCATCAGTGTAACTTTGCAGATAGCACACTTGAAGAACAATTATTTCAAACAAGAAATGAAATGCTGTTTATTTTCATGAATTTGTTCAGCTCTTTGTGCTAAGGCTGTCCAAATTAGAAGTCAATAACTATTTTAAATAAATAATCAATTCTCTTAGGATTAACATGACTTAAAATTAAGAAAAGAAACGCAATCAAATTTTAAATAGAAAAGCAGATAGGCATGTATTAGCAAAATCCTGTTCTATTTACTACAGTGTATTGACATTTTATATTTGCAAAAGCTAGAGGAGTGACCGCAGGGACAATTCTATATTTGTCAAAGTTTATGAAACATAATTCCGAAATACATATTTGTAAGGTTAGAAAGAATGTGACCTATGATAAGAGTATCTTTCATGAAAAAAAGTACAACGTCTATTGACCCCTGGGCCCTGCTTGCTAAGATATAACGTGTGACATTAAATATATCAGATATTCAGATTTACAAAGCCTTAAAGAAAAAAACAATAATTAGATCTTAAATAATTTTAGTTTTATTTCATTTTAAAATAGAGGCACTCTCTTTGGCAGCCCCATAATTACAACATAATTTTAATAGCGATAAGAGAAGATAAAACTACATGAATAAATTGTAAGCATCATGGTTTTTTTAAAGAACCACCACCTCGACCGCGCCCTTATCGTTCTCGTTCTCGAACTTAACCACGTAAGTAGGATAATAAGTTGCATCTGATTTTTGTTCCACACTGCAACTTATTTTCTTCACTACTATTACCAGGTCTCCTTTATTTGCAGTAATGTGTTCTACCAAAACTGGTTCTTCATTTTGCCATCCGATATTAGTTCTTCTTGGATCGAGGTTGTAGTCCAATGCAACATGAAGTTTATCGGATGTGATTTTATAGAAAGCGTCGGTCTAAAAAAATAAAATCAAATTATTATTCAAGTTTGCTTTTTATTTAAAAATGTCATGATAGATGGCAGTGTACATACAAAGCAGACATTTCCGTTTCTATGCCGTTTTATCTGTTGCGTCAAGAATAAGCATCTGCCATACGCGTAAGGATGCTGCACTCTCTCAATTGTTTCGATGTCTTCTGCGTTGAAGAATCCCTGTGCTACAGCCTAAAATATAAAAAAGAAAATAGTATATATTTAAATTTATAAAAAATATATATAAATATATTTAATGATTATAATTTTATTTGAATAATCTTACATTATATTCACTGCAACCCTTTTCAATGGTAAACTTCTTGTACCGCACGTTGCCATAATTGTCCTCTACGTCTACCCATTCTTCAGGCTTATTCTGCAGGACTAATTGCAACATCATGCGTCCCTATATATGGATTTATATTTAAATCGAATGAATAATTCAGATAATACGCAATTGATAACAATGTAACAAAAAAGCACACGATTTTTTTAATCTTCAATTCTTTTTATCTAATTAAGTTTACTTACAAATGAAAAGTGTTTTCTTAATAATTAATAAAATTATTATCTTATTTGAAATATTTTTTCACTGAAAACCTAACTACTTATGGAGAAAATTGATGCAAACAGAAGTGTCTAGTTTCGCTGTATATCTACAATGCAGTTACATATATGAGTTCATACACATCTACATACTCAATTTGATTCGCATTTAAAATAATGGGAATCCCTTTTTACCAGGGCGTGTACTATTGTCAACGTTTTACCAGAGATGATACGTTTTACTAAATGACAAACAGTAAAAACAAAGATGGCGGCAGATATTTCCGAGGCACTTGTTCTGTATGTAATTTAAGTAAATTGAAAGTAAGTATTTTTATATTATAAGATTTATAAAAGTTAACAAACACAAAGACGACAACTATTAATAATGATTAAGGTACATGAGTGTCTTAAAAGATATACGTAGTGATTCAAGTGGGTTTTCGAAAGCACGAGGCGGGAGATTCAAATTCAAAATGATTTTCTTGTACTGTAAATTTTGCTCGTAAGTAATGTTGCCGCTCTGTCAGGCGCAATGATGTCTTAAGTTTTATTAAATTCATGGACTTTTTTTCTAAAATATTTTTTGGATTTCTCGAAATTTTTTGATGCAGTTATGTTCGCTAGGCTTTAAATTAAAGAACTGCTTCATTACATTTTAAATATCTACTCGATTCTGGCTTTTATGCGACCTTTTTTAAATTCATGGACTTTTTTTTCTAAAATTTTTTTTGAATTTCTCGAAATTTTTTGATGCAGTTATGTTCGCTAGGCTTTAAATTAAAGAACTGCTTCATTACATTTTAAATATCTACTCGATTCTGGCTTTTATGCGACCTTTTTTAAATTCATGGACTTTTTTTTTCTAAAATTTTTTTTGGATTTCTCGAAATTTTTTGATGCAGTTATGTTCGCTAGGCTTTAAATTAAAGAACTGCTTCATTACATTTTAAATATCTACTCGATTCTGGCTTTTATGCGACCTTTTTTAAATTCATGGACTTTTTTTTTCTAAAATTTTTTTTGGATTCCTCGAAATTTTTTGATGCAGTTATGTTCGCTAGGCTTTAAATTAAAGAACTGCTTCATTACATTTTAAATATCTACTCGATTCTGGCTTTTATGCGACCTTTTTTAAATTCATGGACTTTTTTTTTCTAAAATTTTTTTTGGATTTCTCGAAATTTTTTGATGCAGTTATGTTCGCTAGGCTTTAAAATGAAGAACTGCTTCATTACATTTTAATTATCTACGCAGATACTCAAAAAATTGCATTGCTCTTAAAATCATAAAAGTGAACCTTTTCATCATTTTTAACAAGATTATAGTCTTCTTTCTATATAGAGATTTAATATCTTGATATATCGTAAACTAAAATACTTATTTAAAAATGAATTATAAATATGAAATCAGCATTTAAAATTAAGTTAAAATCTGTTATAAAATAACAAATTTATTTTCTTCAATTTTTATGAAAAGTAACAAGAGTATAACCTTCTTACTTTTCATAAAAATTGAAGAAAATATATTTGTCATTTTGTAAGGGATTTTAACTTAATTTTGAATGCTGATTTCAAATTTATAAATCAATTTTAAATAAGTATTTTAGTTTATGATATATCAATATATTAAAATATATGAAAGAAGACTATAATCTTGTTAAAAATGATGAAAAGGTTCACTTTTATGATTTTAAGAGCAATGCAATTTTTTGAGTTTCCGGCTAGATATTTAAAATCTAATGAAGCAGTTCCTTAATTTAAAGCCTAACGAACATAACTGCATCAAAAAATTTCAAGAAATCCAAAAAAAAATTTAGAAAAAAAGAGTCCATAAATTTAAAAAAGATCGCGTAAAAGTGAGAATCGCGTAGATATTTAAAATGTAATGAAGCAGTTCTTTAATTTAAAGCCTAGCGAACATAACTGCATCAAAAAAAATTAAGAAATAAAAAAAAAAATTAAGAAAAAAAAGTCCATGAACATAGAAAAGGTCGCGTAAAAATCAGAATCGCGAAGATATTTAAAATGTAATAAAGCAGTTATTTAAGTTATAGCCTAGCGAACATAATTGCATCAAAAAATTTCAAGAAATCCAAAAAAAAGTTTTAGTAAAAAAAGTCCATGAATTTAAAAAAAATCGCGTAAAAGCCAGAATCGCGTAGATATTTAAAATGTAATGAAGCAGTTCCTTAATTTAAAGCCTAACGAACATAACTGCATCAAAAAATTTCAAGAAATCCAAAAAAAAATTTAGAAAAAAAAAGTCCATAAATTTAAAAAAGATCGCGTAAAAGTGAGAATCGCGTAGATATTTAAAATGTAATGAAGCAGTTCTTTAATTTAAAGCCTAGCGAACATAATTGCATCAAAAAATTTCAAGAAATCCAAAAAAAAGTTTTAGAAAAGAAAGTCCATGAATTTAAAAAAGGTCTCATAAAAGTCAGAATCGCGAAGATATTTAAAATATAATGAAGCAGTTCTTTATTTTAGAGCATAGCGAACATAACCACATCAAATTATTCCAAAGAATAAAAAAAAAATTTAGAAAAATAATGTCCATGCGAACATTTGAAATATTAAATATTAAAAAAAAAACTCGTTGTCTTGCGACGGGCTGAACAGCTAGTAGTAATAAATTATTCTACTTGGGTCGTTCTTCGAAGGTGCGATCTGCTTGCCACCCCCTAAGGCCGCCTATGACGACAAGGACGCAGTAGTATATCGGACAACATGTCAATAATTAATTTAAAATATACATTGATAATAAATCTTAAAACGCCTAAAATATATGTGACATATTAAACGTCCCGATAAGAAATGTATCTATGCAGTTTATACACCGTCATAACACAGTCTAGCTATTCCACATACCATATGAGAATATCGACCGCCATAATTTCCATTCGTTGCATTTATAAGTTATCTGCATATTGAATCAGATAGAGAATACAATTTTACATATAAATGCGTACGCATAATTGATAAGACTTCTTGAAACAAGTTTTTTAGCGTTAGCTCTGTTTCTTTTATAAGCTCATATGGTGTTGTTTCATCGTTTTTACTTGAAAGATAACATTTTCTAAACGCAGTCGTATGTAGATCATTTTATGAGATATCTACGATACAATGAAAAGCATTGTCTGATTCATTTTACTACAATGTATACAGAAGCGAAAAAGATATAAAATTTAAAGAGTCATCTTTATTCTTTTATAAATTGAATTACATCACTCCTTATTGCTGCATTGTGTCTGCCAATTTGCCAATTTACAATTTCCATTCAATATTCATAAGACCTGGTAATTTACATAACATTAACTAAAATGAGAAAAAGAAATAGAATCAGTTTAATAATATATTTATTAAAATATAACTTTTGTAAATACACAAAATTAAAATAGAAATAGAAAAACCATTTCTCCTTAAATAAAAGAATGATATTTAGAAATTACAATACATAAAAAAACACAAAGAACGGCATGCAGTTAATAAAATGAATTTGAATATAAAACTAGATTTTCTCTCGTGCTCGTAACTCAAGTAGAACTCAACCTGAAAACAAGAAAAATCTGTTAGTATAATCCAGAACCAACTTTTAAAAATATTTTTGAACGTACTTTTTCCCGCTGATTACAAATCTGAAAACCATTTTAAAATATTTCCAATATTTAACCGTTGAAACGCTAATATCTCGAAAACCGGAAGTGCCATCAAAAAATAAATAGCAGATTTGAAATCAGCATAAATTTTTACGTTAAGAACTATTATAAATTTTACAATCGGAGACCATCAATTTCTTATCAAATTTTAATTGTCCTACTTGTAAACGTCCACGTCAACGTAAGGTAAGGTAAGGTAAGGTAAGGCAATTTAATTTATATTAAAATGAAAATTACCTTGCTTTGACTCAGTCAAACTGAACCACATACAACGGATAATAACTGGCATCCGTGTCTTGTTTGACATTAAGCAGCTTCTTTATAACAATTAGCACCTGCCCATTAGCAACAGTTGGAGGATCATTTAAAAATGAAGGTTCGCGACTACCAGAGGTCATCCTATATCGCCGAGGATCACAGTTATATTCCAGAGCCACTGCCAAATCTTCTTGATTCACGACATGGTACACTACTTTCTATAAATAAACGATTAAAGATTAGTCATTCATCATCATCATCATCATCATCATTAGTTCAATGGATTATATTGTATTTACCTCTCTTATGGCTTCATGGGCTACTAGCATCTGTTCTTTTAAGAGCAAGTATCTTCCAAAAGCATAAGGATGTTGTACTCTCTCTACACTTCTAATATCTTCATCGTAAGCTCGAAAATCTTTGATCACGGACTGCAATATATGAAACTTAATAAATTCTATCCTAAAGAACAAAACATTCTTTGCATTGTCTATGATCTTACATTATATTCCAGAGAATTTCTGGACACTATACATCTTACATAGCGCACATTGGAATAGTTTGCTTCGTTCCAGTTCTGCGGTTTGGCGGCCAACACAATGGACAGCATGGTGATGTGCGATTAAAACAGAAGAGCAGTATCTGAAATATATAGGTGAATAAAACAAATATAAAAATTAGAATTCAAACTTGGAAAATGATAAACAAAATCAAAATGATTTCAGCTTGGTATATGGTAAGCACTACCATGTTGGATTTAGTATCGTTTAGCAGATTTACACACTATAGACTGGCTATGATAAAAGAACTACGTGGATATTATCGTAAATATGTTAAGTGGTAGTTGCCAGTGAATTAGAGATTTATTTTTGCGTGTAACTTTTTTATTATAAAATTTACATCAAAAAGTTATTAATAAAAGTTGTAGATAATATTATTATCTAGAAAAAATCTCTTTACAACATTTTTTTGGGACTTATAGTTTTTAAGATAAACAAGAAAATAGTAACTGCGGTAATTGGAATGTTTACTTTAATCTATTACTCACTCAACCAAACACTAAGAAATATAATCTCAAAGCAAAACCATTGTTTTCTTTCTACTATTAATTTAATATAAATATAAATTAGTTTAATACTTACATTTAATATGTTCCTACTCTTATGGTCAATTAAGTGTTTTTTACAAATGTAAAGACGTCTGCAATGTATGACAGCTAACTAACACACAAAATACTACGACGCAAACTGCAGTGAAATTTATATAACATTGACAAGCCAATCTGAGACCAAACACAATAAAGCGGGGAATCCCTTGTTTCTTTGTTAGCTGACAGTCAAACCTATCGCCAAGCAAATTGATTATTCTTATCTCATAATCAGTAAATGAGGATTACTTAAAAAGAAATATTCGATTACATTATAAAGAATTATATTCACTTGGATGTAGGTAATTTTGTAAAAATATAAAAATTGCGAGATAGAAATAGTTTTGCTATTCGACAACAGATGTGTTGCTGTGCGGGAAATTTAAGGTATCTTCTATAGACTAGTTTGAAACTTTACTAAAAATTGTATACACGTAAATATAATAATTTAATATGTTTACAGCCTGTAGTTGACATGCCGTTTAAGTTATCGCAAACAACAGGCAACAGCGGGAGTCCGCTATGTTTCTGACACATAATTAATCCTTTACGTAAGAGTTTAAAGTAGGGGAAAACAATGACCACCTAGGGGATGGTATTTGCGCAATTGCGCAGTGCGTAATGTGATGTACATAATAAGAAATTATCATTATTATACACGACGACTGGTCAGAATTACGTCCACATGACTAACCAGACTAACGTTCTTTTTTTTTATAGCTTCTATACGGAAAATGGGCTTTTGTCCTATGTCTTAATTTCTATAAAAGTGTACTATATATTGATAAAGTGGCTTACTAGAACCTCAAATATCCAATTGTTTTTTAATAACTCGTTATATGTTATGAGATTTTAACAATTAAAAAAGTCATTTTGTCTCTTCAATTATTAAATGGATTCAACGTTGTACACATTCCAAATGCATGTGACATCACAACCGCTGCCAACCTTACAGCTCATAAATCTCTGCTATATGTATTTATATATCAAATATTGTTTACAGCTATTTCAAGCAACAATAAAATTCCAATATTATGTCTGCCTTAGCAGGGTTAAATAACATAAAAACTTATTATCTTACTACTCTTTCACTTGCTTGTTTGACTACCAACAGCTACAGAACATTACCACAGCACTGACCTACTCAACAAATAACTGACGTTAAAATGCATTTCACGTCATACAAATATGGCCGACTATCTCTAGCGCTAAAACTACAATTCAAATTTTTAATTGCTATATCTCCGTCAACATTTAGATATTTAATAAAATAGACATCAATTATTAACATCAATTTCAATTAACAATTGAAAAATCGACAACTAAAAAATGAGGACAAATGAAGCCCCTTAATTATGTCTAGTCACAGTTGCCTTCCCGCATATCTAAAATTACTTTTTTTGGCTCTTTGCGAATTGTACGTAGTCAGTTTTAAGGAAGAAACATAGATGACATATATGCCAAATAAACGTCTATTACTTTCTTTATTAAATTTATATTTTAGTAACTTTCCTTTATAAATTTACTGGCATAATTTTTACAAGAATTGAAGATGATGATTTGTTACTATTAGATATTAAACAGTGTACTTGAAGCTACACTTCAAATACAAAAGTATGCTAATGAACGTGAACGACATAAGCTGGGTAGTAACAGGCTTCTGATTTTTGATTTTCTTCTTGAAGTTCCCTCAAAATAATGACGACTTCTTCTTTGGACACGAATGGTGGACTTGGATGAAATCTGGGAGTAATGTGACCATTGGGATTCGTTTCATATCGTCGGGTATCGCAATTATATTGTAACGCAACTGTCAGATCCTTTGCATTAACAACATGATACACCAATTTCTAAAAATAAATAAAAATGATTTAACAATTAGCTTGAACCGCAAAGATATAAGTAACATACGAACCTCACTGATTGGTTGATTAGATAAGACAAGTTTCTCCTTTTGCAGCAAAAATCTGCCGAATGAATAGATGTGTTGAACTCTCTCTATGGTTTTAATATATTGCGACAATTGCCCGAATTGCTGTGCGACGGACTGGAATAAAGATACACCTAATTATTAATAGAATCATCAGTGAATGATATATTGCATTGTAAAGTTAGTACGTTAAATTCTAATCCAGATTTGGGTACTAGAAATGTTTCAAACAAGACATCCTTGTAATCAGCTTCCTCCCAATTTGATGGCCTCTTGGATAATATGATAGATAACATTTCTTAGCTGAAATAAAACAACAGTTTGTTTTACAAAGTTTGCTGCACTATTATAACCTCAAATATTTATGGTGATATCTATAAGTGTTATCAAGAATGTTTTTAAATATGATTCATATATGATGGTGTTATTAATTCTTTTTAAATATTCACTATGCTCATTGTATGTTTAACAAAGTATTAAAAAGCGTAGGAACATACATTATACATAACATAGAAAAAGACTTACTTGGAATTATCTAAAATTGAGCGTAACAAATACTCCAGAGCTACGATAATGTTTACACAATTGACAGTAACTGATAACACACAATTATAACAACACCACATACATAGATGTAATTACTTATCAGGTATAATATGAAATCACAATATGAAATACCAAAACGATGACTATAGCAACCACATCAAAATAAAAAACAATGGAGATCATTTAGGGAATCCCTTTTTTTACAAGGCGTGTCATTCGTGCCATGTTACAAACCATTTGATTTGTTAACTTTATAATAAACACAGACTCCTTGTGCGAGCAAATAATTAGGTAAATAAATTGTAATAATTACTAAACAAAATAAAGATAAAATTTGTTAAAAGTATATGCATATATATTCTGCAATCAACAACTCGAATTAGTAACGCTACTTCATGAAAGATGGCGTGATGTTTCAGGCGGTAAGTTCAAATTGTTTACTGGATTTTAAACAATATAAAAAATATTTAAATTAAGTTCTAACATATTATTCTGCATTTTTAACTAAGATACTATTACAGTGTTGCTTTCAATATAACATATTAATAATAATAATATTATCTATATCTAATAATAATATTAGCTATAATTAAAATATGCTTACGATAAATATGCATATAAAATTACAGTTATGCATTGGACAGTGTCCTTGAAAACATAATGCATTTGCAATACGCTTTGTAGGTATATCACACAGATTCATAAACTGTTTTATGTAGGTTGATCTTAATTCAGAGCAAAAAAGATTTTGAAGATTTTTCGAATAAGCAAATCAGATTTTGTTTAGAGAAAGTTGCGTTATAATAACTGTGTGGGCTTTGGTAAAAATTACATTCTAATTAACACGTATCATCGATAGCTATATGTACTTACTAATTTTTGCCTGCCCTCCTACTGACCTATTTTATTCTCATACCAACCCTATACACATTTTAAATGACTCTTCAAAGTGATTAATTTGCGATGAATAACTTCTGAGATGAATTACAATGCGATGAACTGGTCTTCAACCAAAATTTTGATGCGTAGTTATCAGTAATGGTATATTTATTGTTTAAATATTTCATCTATATTTGAGAGCCTTTAAGTTACGCAACCTGTTCAACACAACTGTTATATAAAAATATGAACTTACACGGTACAATAAGCCAGTGGTTTGTAGTTAAAACCGCTGTACAATTATTATACATCATTAGTTTCATTCTATTCGAATAATTAATCATTGTTTGGAAGTTATACAAGCTCAAACTAATGGGATATACATGAGTATGTATTTATATGGCTTTGAGGTTAGGTTATCTTTACTGAAACTCAACGCAAAATCAATAACACATCCATTACTTACGTCTCAGTGATACCTGCGAACTTCTGTTATTATGTTCAACAGATTCAGTTGTAAAGGTGACCACCTACACGATAAGCACAAGGATATTGGAGGCTTCCGTTTTTAATTCATTTATATTTGATATGTACATCATTTAATTTTTTAACCTTACTTTCATTTTATATACTTTTTGTTTGTTTTGTTTCAACAAGTGTTTTTGGTAATTCAAATATATCAGTTATTTTGTAACGTAGATATAAATAAACAGTTGACAGAAGTGTACACGTATGAAGGAAGTCTTATTCGATGTAAATAAATACATTAAATGTGCGATAAGAAGTGCATGAGACTAACGTAGTGCAGTTATTTAATCATAATAATTATCTTATCAGTATTATATATTTAAAAAAAAGTGTTATCGAGATATAATGGTGTCCATTTTGTGGTTCCGGCATGGATTACGACTCCATGATAACCCAGCGTTATTGAGTGCCATTTCTGACAAATCGAAGAAATTTTATCCGGTATTTATTTTTGATGGAGAAAGTGCAGGTATACACTCTTTAAAATTTTGGTAATGTTTATAATAAACGGCATATTTTTAATTTGGTTTAGAATTGTTTGTTTTGCTAATAGAAATTGTCTTGCAGTCATGCAATTTCACACTTGCTAGCTAATTAAAGTGTTACATTTTCCACCTGGGTAGGTTAAAATAATTTTTTGCGCAATCGCATTTTTTATGGAGATTCAATTCTAATTCTACTCTAACAAGAGTCTCTCTCTTAATTTTACCGTGTTCTATTCTAAAAAATATTGATCTGCATGTACGAAACCTGCCAAATACAGTGATGTATATTTTATAAAAACGAAATTACAGTCTGTATAAGGCCCTCTGCACACGATGCGACTGGTTGCAAACCTTTGCCCGAAACGAATGTGATTACAATTATGTTGTTAGTAAGAGATTGAACGTGTATGCGAGTGAGATAAAACACGAGGAAAGGCATACGAGTCGACTAATTGCAAACTAAACGAGAAACGAAGTTTTCAATGAAAACGAGCACGAGCCATGTCGAGCCGTGTATCGTGACTCTATAGAATTTTTAACAATAGCATATTGTGTTATATTTGATTGTATGTATGTATTTAAATATTTTTCAATAGTATTCGTAAACATCTCTGTTGATGAAACCAGCAATGCCCTGCGACCGAGAAATCTAGTCGCTGAATATATGCTCAAAACCAGTTTAGTTACGTTCGTGCCGTGTGTTTTATCTCACTCGTGAACACGTTTGTTCTTTTACTAACAACACAGTTGTAATGACCCAGTAAACATTTTGGAGTCACTTTGACATCATATTGAAGATGCGTCATGATTTTTTTGTCACGAAAGAGTTCATTTATAGTTCAGTTTCTCACATTTTTTCATATAAAATGTCTACTTTATCGGCTATAGATGACGGAACCACTCCACCTGTCGGAATACAAATGAAGATAAAGTTGATGCGAACTATAATTGAAGTCAAATAGTGATAGAAACGTCACTAAATAGGGCACTTCACCAAATTGTTTACTGGGGACATTCGGTTCGGGCAGATTCGGGGCTAAGGTTTGCTACCAGTCGCCCCTCTGCGGACGCCCTAAAAGTTTTTTTGTAAAATATAAGAGGTTACCCATGAATTACATCTCATACAATTTATGTTTTCTTAACTTACCAGTTCCCATTGTCACGTCTTGTCACTCTTAGGGATCCTCTTCCACTGTTTGCTGTGACGTAATTTATAAATGGCGCCTAATTTTGTCAAATTGTCATTAACAAATTGACAGCAGGATTCCATTTTAAAATTAAATTATCTTCACTAATAACAAACTGTATAAACAATTGAAATTAAACAAATTCACTTGCCTAAGTATAATATAAGTTGTAAATAAATACATACACCTCCACTAGGTGGAAAAATGTTTAACAAAAACTGTTAAATGATAATATTTATTAAATAAATAATGTGAACCAGTGCCGCAGCAACTTGTCTGTGGGCTTTGTGAGCCCCTTGAATGACATTTTCCTTTTTAGTCTCACGGCAAATTGTATTCAAGTCAGCGTTGTATAACGGCTGGGGATTCAATAAATGCGTGAGTCATGAGCGCACGTCCATTATGCCCATTACATGATCCGCCTCTGATCTAGACTGAACCGAGAATAGAAAATGCTACATATATAATGTTCAGATTGTAGGTTGCATGTTGGTGGAACACTATAGCGATGTTTATTATTTCAGGAACTAAAATTGTAGGTTATAATCGAATGAGGTACCTTCTCGAATCTTTGCAAGATCTGAACAAACAATTCGAGGAACTTGGAGGACGCTTATTCGTCTTTGTTGGAAACCCTAGAGTGATCTTCCATACTATCTGGAAGGAAATAGGTAGGGTACATAAATAAAACAAATTAAAAATATCTTTCTTTTTAAATCTAATACAATATTTCTTTTTAAGGCTTATCTACATTATGCTTCGAACAAGATTGCGAACCAATATGGCGGGAGCGAGATTACTCCGTCAAGGAATTCTGCGACAACGAAAATATACAATGTCTGGAATTTGTGTCTCACACCCTTTGGAATCCCCACAAAGTTATTAAGACTAACGGTGGGGTGGCACCACTGACTTATCAAATGTTTTTGGTAAGGTTACGCAAACTGAATGTTAAGATAAATTAATATTTAGTTTCTATACAAGTTTTGTTCAATTTCCAGCATACTGTGTCCACCATTGGTGTTCCTCCAAGACCTGTGGAAGATCCTGATTGGACAGGTGTTGAATTTGGGAAACTACCTGATATTCTAGTTGCTGAACTTCACATGTTTTATAAGGTATATTTTATGTTCTTTAAATTCCTCTGGTAATACCATAAAATTTATGTGGATACCAGGACATTGTAGAATAAGAGGAAACGAAATTGCGGATAAATTGGCAAAGGAATCAATAAATTTGGAAATTGAGATGAAAGTGAAATTACGTTCATATGAAATTTTTAATTTAATCAAAAAATTAAACTTCAATTTGAGAAACCAAGATTTCATTAACAAAAGTCAGTTAAAAGGAAGAGATCATTATATGTTACATCCAAATTTAAGTAAAAAAAGATGGTTTAGTAATGAGTCCCGCAAAACTATATCAACTATAATCAGAATCAAAAGTAATCATTGTAAAACTCCAGCTCACCTGTACAAAATTAATATTAAATCTGACTCATATTATTTTTGAATGCATAAATTATAGTTTAGAAAGATCAAAATTCAATAGTGAAATATTAGATGTGATTAAAACTTTTCCTGTTAATGCTAAATTTTTGTTAAGTGATTCAAAATTAATTAGTGAATTATTTAAATATTTAGAAATTTGTAAAATTGAATTATAAATTATAAAAGATGTATAAAAAATGTTTGATGGTGGCTATGACGAATAAAAGTCAAGGCAAATAAATAAATAAATATAAAAAAAAGTCGCTCTGGCTTACCTTCTCTTCCACATTTAATTTAATAAAGCCAATGCGAACAGTGCGGCCCATGGACGATTACCCTAAACAGATATATGTAATTTTAAATAAGGATAAACAGAATTAATTTTTTTAAATATTTTATTTGCAGGTTCCAGTCCCTGAAGACTTTGGCATTTTCCCTGAATATTTGGGACGCCCTACAATACATTGGAAAGGAGGGGAAAGGCAAGCATTGAGAAATTTACGGGAGAGGCTACAGGTAAGATAAAGGTATATGGAAAAATGTTTCATGAACTAATATATACACTCTAGCTTAATTTCTCTTACTTCAGGTGGAAGAATCTGCTTTCAAAAAAGGTTTTTATTTGCCTAACCAGGCCCAGCCAGATATTCTGCAGCCCCCTACTTCACAGAGTGCAGCACTGCGTTTTGGGTGTTTGTCAGTGAGAAAGTTAGTACCGATTTATTGGACATATTGTGAACTTGTGATCTTCAAATATTTTGGAAAATTCTGTTTAATATTTTTCCTTTTAATAAAGTTATTGTATTTCAGGTTCTATTGGAGCGTCCATGATCTGTATGTCAAGGTTCAAGGAATAACCGATCTTTCCGAACATCAGGTTTGTTATATTAATTAATACCTAAGTATAATTTGGCTAAAAAGAATGAGGCTTAAGTCTGTCGTGCTTTTCAGGTTCATACCACTCATGTCACTGGACAATTGATTTGGAGAGAATATTTCTACACCATGTCTGTCAACAACACATACTATGGAGAAATGAAACGCAACCCTATCTGTCTGGATATTAGCTGGAGGGAGGATGAAGTTATGCTTAAAAAGTTTGTAAAAAAAATCCCTAAAAAGGGCGCTTCAATAGTAACAATTTTAATACAGCTCTAGTTCTTTTTAGATGGATGCAAGGACAAACTGGATATCCTTTGATTGATGCTGCAATGAGACAATTGAAATTAGAAGTAAGTTCTTCTTCTATAAATCAGCAACATCTTAAATGTTATAATCCATGTAATAACATTTTAAAATTGTTCATAAGGGCTGGTTGCATCACATTTTAAGAAACACTGTCGCAACGTTTCTGACGCGTGGAGATTTGTGGATCAGTTGGGAGCATGGATTACACTTCTTTTTGAAGTATTTGTTAGATGCAGATTGGCAAGTTATTTAATATATTTTAAATAAATTGGGGTTCTTCTGGTAGCCAAATGATAGCATGGTTCACAACCCAATTCTCTGTTAACTGGCACTGAAGTACTGTTCGTTCTAACTGGACTTTTTCAGATCTGTACTTCGGTTTCGTGAATGCATTTGGTTTACTGGAGTACTCTACGATTAACGAGAATTCTGTTGATTTCATATTTTGTCAGGGTGTAATTTATTTTTACATATCAAGGTCTGTCTGCGCTGGAAATTGGATGTGGGTTTCCAGTTCAGCTTTTGAGCAACTATTGGATTGTTCCAAGTGTTCCTGCCCCGTATCGCTCAGCAAACGACTAGATCCCAATGGGGAGTACGTGCGACGATACATTCCAGAACTTGCAAAATTCCCAACAGAGTATATGTGAGGACCTGTAGATCTACCATATCTTTAAATCTTTGACAAATGAACAACATTTAATAAGAAAATTTATGTTTGTAGCTTTGAGCCATGGCGTGCGCCTTTAATGGTCCAGGAAAGTGCAGGTTGCATCATTGGCAAAGATTATCCACAAAGAATTGTTGACCATAATGTGGTGGCACAAGCTAATAGTCAGGTAAATTACTCAACACACTTAGGCGCAGATCCCCCTTTAAATGTTTGGAAATCAGATAGGAAGAACAATTGTTTATTCCAGGTGATGATGAACATCAGAACAGTGCTTATGTCTGCTTCTCCAGTCAACGTGCCGCAGCACTGTCGTCCTTCCAGCGAAGACGAGGTGCGCCAATTCTTATGGCTGCCTGATGAATGTAATCTCCATCCTTAAAAATCCGCTGAAATTACCAAAACATATTCATTGTGATCCTATTTATTGCCAAAGATATTACCTGTTAAAACACGTACTGTTAATTTTATATACTTGTATTCCAATTTAGAAATGTTTTTGTAATAGTTATTTTATACACGCATTTAATGATCTTTAAGTTTTCTGATTGTCAAACCTAAATAAGGACTTCTTGATACTCGCGCGCTCTTATGTTGACACTCTTCTTCCAGGATTTTTTTTGCTCCGTATCTGTTTAATGTATTACAACAAGATTAGTTTTTGATTAACTTTTTCTTAGAAACATTACCATGCACTACATGCATGTAATGTGATTACAGTATCATTTTGTATAAATGGTTCTTCTTGTGCCATACAAATTATTCCGCATCGTAAACAATTAATTTCTGCAAACTGAAACAACAAAGTTTGAAATTGTCTGGTTAGACACAGTACCTCTGTACCTCAAGTACAGATACATCTGGAGATTAATACATTCCATATATAATAAAGTGTTTAAATACTTAACGTATCTAGATATACTAATTACGTATATTCAATACCTATTGACAGAATTAAAACTAACTTATTTATATATACTTGCTTATAAATATATTTGTTTGTTGTTATATTTATTGCTTGCATGTTTTTGTGTTATTCGTACAATTGAAATAAGTTCACCCGAATCATGTGAAGATTTATATGTAATTACCTGTTGGGACAAATAAAGTTATTAACATTAATAATAGGACACTGTCTTATTACCAGAGATGTATATACTTTGTATTTTAGTAATAGTTTGAAATGAAGAAAAGCTGAATTAGCTATATTTCGTTTTATTATCAATTAGTATATAAAATATTAAATGAGTAAATCAGTCAAAATTATATTTTATAGCTACGATTAAAAATACAATACAATACATTTATTATAAAAGTATAAAAACTACAAACTACGAAACTGGTATAAATACTGAATGTCTTGCTGGATATTATTCTTTTCTTATGTATAATTTATGAAAAACCACTATAGAAGTTATTGACTTACAAATAAATTAAAGTGGAAAAATATGGCCTTGATAATACGTATTATACACTATATTGTATATCTATAAATAATCGTATGTCAACTAAACTCATTTTAATAATACAATAAAACGATGAGTTGAACTGGTTTACGTTGATTCGTAAAGTGCAAAGACTACTTTAACATTTGTTTGATTAATTTCCTAAATACGAGGGCTATTCGCAAAGTAACTATTGTTGAACTGGGTTCATCTTTCTTGTATCAGCGCAAAAGTAGAAGCATTGTAGTGTCAGGCTTTTGTTCATAATATTAGAGAAGGTTGCGCGTCAGTAAATGTGGTTGTGTAAAGTTGGAACCATCTACTACAGTCAGTGATAATCTCACCAAGAAAAGTGATAAAAAAGCTTGTGAGAACTATCAATTGATAATATCTTAGCTTTCTTAACAACTGCCACACATTTCTCGGATTGTTTTATATGAGAGCATCAACGAAAAATTAATCGGAACAAGGCGGCCGAGTGTTATACAAATGGTTTTGCAAATTAGTGCTTGAACTTAAATCGCGAATATGTAAAAATTTATAAATATTCGTTTTAATAAATGTTATGGATTACTTATATGATATTAAACAAAATATTATCTAGTAGAATTGAAATAAGAAGTTGTACGACATTCAAATATTAATAAATATCATTTGAATTATCGAATTTGTTATGCACAAATATTAAACAGCATTTGAAAATTATGCTACTTATATTAAAATACTTTTAAAACTAATCAGCAATGCTTCAACTTTATTATAGTTATGTAATTTATTAAAACTACGTTCAAATTTGATCGTATATATTATCCTAAAGAGTCGTTTCCACCTACTGTTTTAGTTTTAATTTAATTTTTTAGTTAGCTTCAATCTGTCTCGACTTGATAAACGTAAAGGATATATATTATAAAAAGTTATAATAATTTATAATAAATAAAGATAATAATCAATATTAAGTAAAGCACGACCCGTGCGCTCTAAGTGTTTTTAAAATTAAAACACTGCAAGAAACTCATACTTTGTTCTGTGACTTAAGCATACAAGGTAAGGCTAAAACTTACAATTTAAGTTTAAAATATAAAATTAAAATAGTAGGGGGCAAAGGCTCTTATTTCTAATTGAAATATAAGAAAAAAAAAATTAAATTTCTATCAAATAAACAAACCAATCACGTGTGTATTCAATACACAAACCTGTTTCATCAAAATGTTGTGACTTTTCCCAGATTTAAACCTAAAAGTTTTCGTTGTTTTTTCACACTTAATTTACTAAGGAGATGCGTGGTTCCTTCTATGATGGCGCGTTCGTCTTCATCATATAAAGCTGCTTGTGAATCTCCTGGACCTCCTTGAGAATCACCAGATACGAAACCACTTTCAGGACGGGATAAAGAAGCTGCAGAAGGTAATAGAGAGAACCATCGAGCTACTTTCGCACTGGAACTTAACTGTTGAGAAAAAAATAGAAAAAACAATTAATAAACCAAGTTAAAAATTATAAAGAGAATGAAAAAATAAAAACAATTCATACAGTTCATTTTTATCAATAAAAATATTTATTTACATTATATGTATTTTAAATTTGGCATATTATGTTTTAATAATTTCTTATGAAGTACCTATTTGTCATTTATACAAATTTAATTTAAAAATAACTAACAATAAGTAAATTTAACAACCGTCTAACAAATGAACTCAATACACTTTTATACTAATATTAAATTAATTTTAATTATTCTAATTTAGGCTAGTAATTTGAATAATCTTTTTAATACGAGTACCATACATATAAATTCTTTTTAAAAATGATTTATACATTTTCTAAAAACCGACGAGTTTTAAAATAATACGATTTATATATTATTTACGAGTTTCTATTAATAAATTAACATATATTATTAATTATATTAATTTATATAATTAATGTATTTTGTTTTACAATGGCTAAATTTACTAGAACATTGTTCAATTCATTTAATAACATATTAGACATGATTCAAAACTATTGCAGATTAAAACAGAACCGGTATTATAATGTACAATAATGGACAGTTTCATAAATTATGAGAGAAATAAATTGGTGAAATAATACTTAACATTTAATAATAATTAACTTGAAAAAATTAGATATTCTTTTAAACAAAACATACAATAAATTAGAAAATGATTCTGAAAGAATAAGTATGAATTAAATGGACCAATGCAACTCAAATATTTAAATGAGCTACTAAAACAATTTTAAATTATGTGTTTAATTAATGTATTTTATAATATGATTTACGGTAAATATAAATTAGTTTAGCGCTAAAGATATCAGTGGAAAATTAAGCACTAATTATTAATCTTAAACAACCTAATTAATATATGTATTGTAGAAGATATTTTGTTTGTATTTTGTGACCCGATCGATAGATCGATACATCAGTACAATTTTACATAGTTTTTTATTTATTTATTTTGGCACTAGCATTTAAATAGTAATATTTCATTAAGTTTATGTATATATAATATATTTATATCTAATATTAAAATTTGGCGGGATATTTAAAAGCTAATAAATTGACTAATACTTATTAATATAATTTTCTTTCGAAGTAAAAAAAGTACATTGAAAATGATAATATTTTGATATGTGTCGTAAATTTAAATTGAATATAATACATACATCGAAGAACTTTAAATATTAGTTCATTGATACTCGTACTTAACATGGTGTTTCTTAAAACCATATTTCTTTTTGAGCCAATTACATATAGCCCAGTCATTATAGTAAGTTCACCTCGGAATTCGAGATACCCAGCTGTAAGTCTGTAAATACTTGTATATTGACACCCTAAAGTTGTCTCAAAACCTACATATGGTACAGACTTACAGCTGGGTATCTCGAATTCCGAGATTCTTACCTAATTTAAGCTTAAATGACTGGACCAATATACATGTTATCCTCCTAGATTATTTCTTGAAAAAATAAACTTTTGTGTAATAGAGACTTCATTTTTAAGTAATATTATTTTTGCTTTGTGTAAACTAATTCATTAAAAATCTGTATCTTCTGGAAAAGCATCAGTTCATATTAGATATGATTTCCTGGGCTCCTCAATTCTTTTTAAGAATAACATAGATATACTTAAGACACCATGTACAGAGCTTAGATAAAAGTACAATTAAGATATGATAAGCAGAGATTGCCATGGTTTTATGGAAGCACCACTCAAATATTGGAGATATCTGTTGTTGTAATGGGCTACTATTTTGAATCTTACAACTAGAAAAACGTTTCAACAGAACGAGAACTAGAAAAGAACTAAAGGAACGCGTGTCATTTGGTGGTATGTCTCGCCCAAGCGTTCCGTTGGATGGATTCTGCGCTGCGGTTCTTGTGGACTGATTTATCACTAGTTGGCCGTGTTATAAACGTATTAGTCTTTGTAATATTATTCCCTCCTTCATCAGTTATCCTCAGCGTCACCATTGACGGCAGACCTCCGGAGGACCCCAACTTCTTGTCTTTGTTTCCACTATTTCCTCGTGCGTCTTCATTTACAGGAACTATAACCCGGACACGACCGTCACTGTCCATCGTGGTCAGCGTCCCAACTTGTGACAACGGTCTGATGAAGGCAGGCTCATCCGAACCGAGGTCGGACTCTTCCGGATCGCTCCGTGATAGAATTGGACTATTGGAATAGGAAGACTGTTGTGATAATCGGTTGAATCCGATTGGAGATGGCGCTAATTGGCCAGGACTGGGATGCTGCAGCAAGTTGTTGTAGTTGTTGACAAGGTTTTGGTTAGTGAATACGTTGTAGGGGTAAAGATCATGTTGCTGGTGGAATTGGTGGTACGGATTTGGATGGATTTGGAGTCTGGAGTAGATTTGTTCTGTTGTTGGGAAGTTGAAAGAGAACATGGAGTTATTTGGGGAGTTTCCTGAAGTTGTTCCTTGATTTCCTTGTAAATTGTTTCCTGGATTTCCTACTGATGGTGATGCCAAGTTATTGTTGTTGTTGTTGTTTTGTTGTTGATGGAAAGTTTTACGATTTGGTGAACTTGGTGGTGCTCCTAGTCCCATTAAATTATCTGATGCGTCTATAGGCGTCCCGGTTTCCGGCGCGTGATGGTATTGCTGCATGGAAACCTAAAAAATTGAAAGATGGAGCATTAGAAATTATTTGGAACCATGTGTAATTCAACTTAATATTATTGTGTCACTAAGCTATTGCTTTTAGAAATCGTGCATATATATTATTACTAGAACTGGGCATTTGTTTTAATAAATCCATGCAGCGATGCAATAGCAACTAGCCCAATGGCAAGTAGGTGAAATATATGAATGGAAAAAATAGTATTTGAGATGGGGGATTTAGAAAAAAGAAAAAAATCAGTATTGAATTGAATGGACAAACCTAAAGTCTGCTAGATGGAGATGAAGATAAAAATATATGAGTATCTATTTGATACTAACCGGAATAACATTTCTCTTTTATATAAATTTTAATCAATTAAGTTCGAATCCGTAGTAAGAGACTTCAAATCAATGCACTTTGGACTTCCGGCTCGTTAAAGCTGCGGGGCATGAAATAACTGCCAAGAAGTTTAATATTGGTTTTTACTACAATCCAGTATTTCACTTACAATTACCAATACGAGTAAACGTGAATTATTACCATGGAAAACTATAGAATGAGTTTTCACTCAATATTGAATAAATCAATTAATATTCAATTGACTAACTTTAAGGTGTTGTTTAATTGAGACCAATAAGTCCAGAAAGAAATAAAATAAGTTTAATAAAATTGTCATTATAAGACTCCAATGATTGGAACAAGTAGAAAGAATGGTCCGCCACAGAACGGTGAATAAACTTTTGGAAAAAACGCAGCAGAAGCAATAGTGCATTTAATAATTACCTAAAATAAATATTTATATATATAATGAATTAAAATGCGACAAAATTTTAACTATATTAAATTTAAATAAAAATAAATAAAAAATAATACTTACCAAAACATGCAAAAAGCGAATGCAATTACAGGATTAAAAGAAATAATAATAAAAGAAACACAACACTCAAAAGCACTAGAATAAGATGATATAAAACACACACTCCTCTTAAAGAGAGAGAGATAAACAAAAAGTGTTAAACAAAATAAAAAAAAACATCATTAAAACAGCAGCGCGCTACTTTCAAGACGATATAATTAAAAGTAATAATGTAAATTGTTACACAAATAGTGAATACATGCTGTAAACTGTAAATTAGTGAAACGGTCGTCGGTGCCACGACTGGCACCACGTCGAGAAGCGTAAAAATAATATCAAAAACGAACAACGGCTTCATTATAAGACAAGTAGATACAATAAAAATGTAGTTAAATCGCAATACGTCATGATTTTTAGGTTTACTTCTTTTTATTTGAATTTAAATTTATTATTTGAGTGTAATATCTTTATTTCTTCCATTACTTTACAGATAGTGTATATGTTGACATAACGATGCGAGTTTTATCATCTCTAAACTTTGAATTCAACAAATTACAAAAATATAGAAAAAGCACGTTCTTCAATTTCTAGTTTTAAGTTTAGTGTGAAGAGAATTTATAAATCAGAAGTAGTGTTTAAAAAATAACACATATTTTAAGGTTTAGTGATTTGTTCGTTTAAATTTGCTGTTTAATTTGACCAATTCACTTGTATTAGTGCAATTTTAATATTTTGGAAACTAGAAAAGTCTATAGATGATAAATTTGACGAGTATAATAAAAATGCAAGTTAAATGTGTTGCATTGAATTATTTGCAGGAGCATTGTCATGATACTGTATTCGTTAGATAAGTGTAAAATAATGTCTGTTAGAAACATTGTTGATGGAAACTGGTTTAAGAATTCATTATCTTTGCTTTTTTTGTACAGAATTTCAGAAAAGTGACCAGTAAACCCTTAGATCATTCTTTTTAACCTTTAGAAATTTAAGTTTACTTATTTTACAAATAAATGTATTTAAGAATTTCTTTTAAAAAGAAATTACTACATTTACAAATTACAAAATTTGATATCAAAGACGTTTCTAATGATATATATTTAAATAAACAGAACTTAAATGTAAATTTTAATCCTTAAAAACACATCTCATGCTGAAAAACATTTTCATTTCCTAATGAATTATTATTAATGAAATATAACAGCTCAATATGCAAAAACAACTTGTAATTATGCAAATCACTTACTTGTGGGACCATTGTTACTGATGGCATACCCGTTCCAGTGCGTTCTGAGTCCTGCAGATGCGCCACCAGGGCTGCTATATGGTCCAGGAGTTCGCGATTGTGCACCAGAAGCTGCTGCGTCCGCGTCTAATACATTAATGTTTTATATAAATACGACATTATTAATTGCAACTAGAAAGAATAAATTAAACATAAAAATAAGCAGAGGTGTGCGTTTTTCAAATACATATACTCAAAATGCAAATACAAAATAGTAAATACCTTTTAAATATCTTTTAAGAGTATAGAATTTTATATTTTATTTTAAAACTATTCCTATTTTCTATTTGGAAAATACAAAATACTTTTTTCATTTTTGTTACTTCATAGTAAATATTATTTTTTGAATATAAACTTAAAACCCCACCAACATTAGCACCATCTATGATCTAAAAGTATCTGCACAATTGTCTTAATAATTCTAATTTAAAATAGTAGATGTGCCTATTATTTTATTATCCTTCCTGTTATCCCCACCATAAGACATCTAATTTATTGATTTGATCCTAAATTTGTTTATCATATTTTCTCGTTCATTATTTGTTTTACTACAAGACAATCACTCCACTACATTCCTTACTGAAATATATATACATAAATATATATTACATAAACAAAAATGTTCTCATAATTAAAAAGAAAAAAAAAAGAATTCTCATAATTATTAAGAAAATAACATTTATATTAGTAACATAAAGAGTATTCTATTTTCTCAAAAGTATTTTTAAAATACGTATTTTGTATTTAAATACTAACATGAAATTTATTTTTTATTTTGTATTTGAAATAGGAAAATAACGAGGCATTTGCATTTTGTATTTAAATGGTTTTGAAAAGCATTTGTGCACATCTCTGGAAATAAGAATGTATGGATCTAGATTCGGAGCAGCTCTTAACTGAATAAAACAACTAAATATACAATTTAACGATGTGCTTCGAAGATAAATTCGTCAATGAAGATGAAGCACATAAAATAATCAATAAAGAATGATTCTACAAGTATCGCTTGGGGGCACTTAAGTCAAATTAAGACGTAAGCATAACTCATCTCAAAGTGTGCCCACCTGTGCCTCTACGCGGGCAGCTGTTTCCGCCGCCAGTTGATCTCGTAACATAATAAGTTGGGCCGAAGCGTGTCTGGTCTGTTGCGCCTGTTGTTCTAGTTTTTCTCTAAGCAGCTGTAGTTCATGGTGTGCCGCTAGAGGCACTGTAGTCGTCGACGTGTCTACTAGTGGACTGGAATCATTTTTCTGTTGATCGGGAAAAATTGAATTCAGTAAAAAATAATTTGGAGGAAATATGTTTTGTATGTTGGTACTTACAGCTGGTGATCTTCGCGATGAACTAGGAGGTGGTGGTAGGAGATCTAACCGTTTTGGTCTTTCTGCGGGGGTTGATACTGTTGTTTTGGAATCATCTGGTGTAGCTAATATATCTGAAAATAAAATATAGTTAAAATTACGAGAGTTCGGCGGCGACTCATACTTAAAACAAGTTGGGGTATAACTACCGATATAACTAAAAAGCACTAACTCACTTATTTTCTATAATGTTATATTATAGTAAATTATTATTTTCTGTAATATTATTTTCTCTTTTAAGTATAAGTCGTCGCCGAACTATCGTGATTTGGACTGCATCTGACACAATTAAATATAAGTAGACTTAATAAAGGAACAGGCTAATGATTTTCAAACAATAGTGTGATCATATAAAGGAAACTCTAAAGAAGAACACAACATCGAGCTAGCTAAGAATTCAAATCAAATTAAGTTACCTGATTAAAGAATCACGCGTGTATTTAACAAACCATATGAACAGATTTTAAATAGAATTTTTATGCGTATCCATTGTTTAGAAATAGAAAATATAAATAAACAAAAATGATTATATAATTCAAACAAAAAACCTTTTTTAAAAGAAATCAAATACGAGTTTAAAATCATAAAAATAGTTTAGACAAAACAAAGATGTTTTCAAGGTTAGGTTAGGCTGTGTAAGACAAGACAAGACAGGCGTTATTCTAACCATGGTCTATGGAAATATTTTATTATTTACGAGTATGTGAAACATCTTTCAAAATGTTGTAATAAAATTTGTTGTGTGATTGAAAACGTGTTATACTTTTGATTTAAGACTGCCTGTTGAACTTTAACTCTTTGCTTAATGTATGGAATGTATAAGACAATACAGATTCTTATATACAACTTACACCAACTAATAATCCTGTGGTTTCATCATTATAAAACTCTTTTATATCATATTTTAACTATTATATCTTATTCATATTTTAACACAATGTTAAAAATACAATAAGCTTGTCATATAGATGACAGCCACTGCAGACAACCCCATATGATTTTTACATAGTACCAACCTTCAAACGATATGTGTAAAAACTTTTGACATTAGTAACACTAATTTGTTACACTGACGAAACTTTTGTAATTTAATTGGATAAAACCGAATCCAAATAACACTTGTTAAGCCATTGCTTTGCTTGAACGGTTTTCATATTTCTTTTATAGCCATCTTAACTTCAAAAATGTTCCACAGTTGCAAAGAATTGTACAGTCGTAATGTTTCTTAAGATATATTTCAAATAAACCGCTGTTTCAAGATGGAGGACTGAATTAAGTACACTCAAATTACAACACGAATGTAGAATAATAACTTGACAAATTGTAGAATAGATACAAAGCCTTGTTGAAAATTAAAAGACTTAGAACAAATCGTTGTACGGCCACGTTTAATAATACTGTTTTATGTATACAAGTAAAGTTTTATTATTAACAAGTAAGCGGGTATTTTTAACCCGTTAGACGTGTCTATTAGCATTGTCTGTTAAATTTACGCGTCTTTCAATTATACACACCTATACATATAAACTAAATACACATACACAAGCACACGCACCTGTGGAAGGATTTATTTTAATTTAATAGCAAAATTATATTTACAAATGTTCCCGCCATCAGCTATAACACTAATACAACGTTACTAAAGACATGTGACGTCACACTTTGCCTTCAAACGTAGTGTGTTACCTTGACTATTGTAAGTTAGTCGTTTAATTTTATAATTATAGAAAACTTATTAAAATATAGGTCATACGTCTTTATAATTTATAACCTGGGAGATTTATTTGTTTTTTTATTTTCGGGCAAGTTAAGTTAATGGTTTAGACAATTTTGTCACACAGTTATTAACTTGAATGCAGCAAATTTATTTTATTCAATCATTTTTCTGGATTTTAAAATTATACTCAGAACTCTTCAATTCCCATTTCTTAATTAAAGACATTAATTAAAATTTAATTACAACAGCTTCCCATCGTCGTAAAGCAAACAACATTTATTGATTTCATTATTGTAAAAGCTTGAAATTACACAAAAAAAAAACTTCTAACGCTCAGAACTGATTAAAAATATAATCACAAATAGTTGTAATCAAAAGACTTAAACTACTAAGAATATAAAATCAGTTAATGATATTACCTTCTCTGTCTCTGTCTCTTTCTCTTTCCTTTTCTTTTTCCCTAATAATTTCTCTATCTCTATCTCTTTCTCGAATCATGTCTTTTGTTTCTTTCTCTCCCTTGTCGCGGATGTCCGCTGGTTCTGGCGTGCCATATGGTTCCTGCTCTGAAGACGAATCCTCTGCATCAGATAAGGGTTCAGGCGTCGGCTCATTTACCGACAACTTGTGGCACACTTCGAAGGCTTGTCCCACCGTCCGCACTATTCGCATAGCTTGACTCTGGAAATAAAGAAAATGTCAGTTTTTGTGTTATATTATTCCAAACATACAGACGCCCTTATTTATAAGAAGGCAACTTTATGGCCAGTACCACTTCCTTGACAATAAGACAAAACGTAATCCAATGGCGTAGGTGAGTTGGGATGATGGGACTAATTTTAACACGAAGATACAAAGTTGAAATTTCGTATATACGTAGGAAAAGAAGGAAAAGAAACGAACCTAAATTTAGAGCAGAATGATAAACAATTACTAATAGAGTAAATTAAGAGTTTTGTTTTTAGTTTCTGTTCTTTTGTCGTACCGTAGCAGTATTTATGAAGCAATTATAATGATTTAAGGATCTCGGAAATCGATTGCTAATTAATCATTAAATATGATTTACAAGCTAAAATTTTGATGTAAAATAAATATCTTAAATTTACTGTTATTTCAACAATTTGTTATTCTGCCGGAGCAGAAATGAACACACACCACAATTAGTATTCTAACCTCCAATTCAATGTCTAAATAATCCAAGCTATTGCAACGTCCTCTACGGCCACTTTTTGAACCATCACTATTTTTATATTTTCCTACAACTCGTCTTGGTAAAGTCTCATGCTTAACTCGCGCACAACCTACAATTTCCGGTTCACGAAACGAAAGTTTTTTCCTGGGACGGTCCAGTATAGGCGTTTCCGGTGCATCATGGTCGAACACTTTAACCTTGGCGAAAGGACCGTCCAAATCACACTTTTCTGGTAAACTAGAAAACTGTGGACCAGACGAATATTGTCTTTGTAATGCACCGCCATTTTTAATTGTAATTGGTCTACTTTTGATCGCCATATCGTCGTTTGATATCACTCGTGGTTTAATCTCTTGATTCTTCTGCGTATTCTGTATTGTCTCAGCCTGCTTCTGTTTTTCTTCTAATGTTTTTTTGGGTTTTAGAAAATAGTCTAATGTGGTTTGATGGATTGTTTTTGTTTTTGGTGCGGAATTTTGTTTATCTGGATTAGGTCTAGATTTTAAAGCATCACTCAAATTAGTTAGGGTCGATTTTGCACGGAAGTATACATCAGCTGGTAGTTGTTTTAGAGGAATACTTTTTTCTTTGTCTTGCTTTAGCATCTTTATATTTTTTACTTCAGTTCATTTAGTTTTTCACTTGTGCGTTCACATTATTTAAAGTTTTATTTCACTATTTTGAGAGTTTTTTTATTTAGATTGTTTTTAAATATTTGAACCTTAGAACTAAAAGTCATTGCCACTGCTGCCGCTATCGTCATCTTCTTAAACTAAAACATTGTTTAGAAATTGTGGAATAGTTTAGATCCAAATTAGGCTGTTTAGTGCTAGTTATAAACTATTTTATTGCCAAAAGAAGGTATAAAGTGTAACGCTTGAATTAGGTTATAGTAAGCTAGCAAGCGTGAAACTCTACCTATTTCTGAGCTGATCTTATTCATAAAATAGGAAGCAGGAACAGATGCAAAAAAAAAAAAACCGGAAGAATAAAGTTATTTCCTATGCGTGTAAGTTCTAAAAATAAATGTAAAAAAATAACCTAAAAATGAAATAAAGCATACAAATTGTTAGTTCTTATTTTCTCAAGGCGCAAGCGCAGATGGTGTGAAACACAGATATTTTTTGTCGACAGATTTACTGAAATTCTTACTTAATTTTAACGAACTTTATATAATATTATTTGATGGAAATCCAATAACAAATGATAACTTAAAAATAAATAATAAAATGAACCCATTGTACGAGACGACGCTGGGCATCGCGACGCGGCGGTCTCAGAATCTGACAATATCAAAAGCAGAGCGAACTAATTATGCGGTCAAATGCAACAAACTACAAAACATGTTATAATGCTATGATTTTTGGCGGTGAAATCTCATAAAAATAAATGATACGAACAAAAATAATATATAAAAGCAAATGACGTCATGGAAATGGTTATAAATCATGTATAAAACGAAACGACAGGTACCGAAAATAATCGAACTTATACGAATTGTTTTATTTATTTTAAAACACGTCACTTAAAATAAATAAACTTGGAAAAAGATGGTGAAGTAATTGTTGTGACGTCAGCAGTGCTACTATGAACAACGAATTATTTTTGAAACTGTATACAACTCAGGTTTATTCTGTTGCTATTGTATGAGTATATTTGTATACGATTGTGTATTGTCCAGAGAGGAACTGGTATAATAAATTGGCCAGGATATTAACATAAATAGTAAAGTAAAGAATTTGAAAGCCCCGTTGCCAAGCTGAATTGGTTGTGAACTTAGCTGTAGTAGCTAGCAACAAAGATGAAGATATCTGTATTTTGACAGCCGCTGCAGTATTAAGTTATAAGTTAATTTGATATAAGTTCAATATGTATAATAGTATAAGAATAATAAATACATTAAATAATATAACGCATTTGATTAAAACATTGTTGTTCTAGAAAAATGACTTTGTTGACAGTTTTGGTGAATTTATTTTTAGGTTAATGGGCTTGTGTCCTATGTCTTAATTTCTATAAAAGTGTACTATATATTGATAAAGTGGGTTACTAGAACCTCAAATGTCCAATTACTTTTTAATAACTCCTTAAATGTTAAGAGATATTAAGAAATTAAAAAAGTCATTTTGTCTCTTTAATTATTAAAGGGATTCAAGGTAGTACACATTCCAAATGCATGTGACATCTCAACCGCTGCCAACCTTACAGCTCATAAATCTCTGCTATATGTATTTATATATCAAAATATGAAATATTATTTACAGCTATTTCAAGGAACAATCAAATTTCAATATTATGTCTGCCTTAGCAGGGTTAAATTGACTTGACTAGATTATTTGACTACCAACAGCTACAAAACATTACCACAGCATTGTCCTACTCAACAAATAACTGACGTTAAAATGCATTCACGTCATACAAATATGGCCGACCATTTCTAGCGCTAAAACTACAATTCAAATTTTTAATTGCTATATCTCCATCAACATTTAGATATTTAATAAAATAGACACGCCAATACACATTTATTAACATCAATTTCAATGAAAAATTGAAAAATCGACCACTAAAAAATGAGGACACTAGCCCATTTTAACTTCACGTCTTGTCTAATTCATTACAAAGTAAGGCTTTTAGTTTAGATCCCTCGAAAAGATCAATTTCATCTAATAAAACCGTCTGCGCTTTTTGACATGCGTGTCTAAAAGTAAGAATATAATAACCATATTCTCCCCCTCTCAATCTTCCCATCGAAAGCAACCGGGTCCATTGACGTAGACGACCCTCACGTGATGTTATTAACGCTGACAGTTGCGAATCACGAAGGAATTAATTATCACCGACCGTGGAATTTTTTGGCGCGCTTAGACATTTTGTTTTGAACAAATCTCAAAATTTTGTACGTATCTGCATCATCATCATAATCATGCGCGAGGTGAGGTGGTCTATTTATTGTTCAAGTCCTTGTGTCTCCGAAGTAAAACAGCAAATTTTCTATTATAACAATAACGCGACACATTTGATAGCTTGGCAACTGCTGCTGTTTAAATATTTTCTATTTTAATTAAGCCATAGTACCTTGGCGCTTACTGTAACCAAATCATTGTCTCTTGGAAATGCTCGTATATTAGTGCGAGCTACAGCTAGCGGTAGCCTGTAGCCTGTAGCCAACGAACTATTTATAGAATCATCTATCTTCACAGATTTGTTCTAAGAGTTTCTTTGTTAAATAATTAAATAATATTCTGTCATCTGGATTGAAAAATTTTATTATGTTTCTTTGAATGTCGACATTTTATATGAAGGCTCATTAAATATTAAGATCACACAACGAACAAAGACATCTAAAACATCTTTATTAACATTTAAACAATAATTATATTTTAAGAAAAAAGGTTTTTAATCGATTATTTTGTAAATGTAAGTAAGATTTGTGTAGCAGTGCAAATTGAGAAGCAATATAGTTGTTGGGGGGTAAGGTCAAAACTATAAAAAAGAAGCATATTTTCGATAATGTTTTTTGACGACACAGTAAATATATAATTAGTTCTATAATTACTACATGATAAAATGATATTTGAAGAATACTTTGTGAAATTTTCATAAATAAATATCAAGAAATGAGGCATTGACAGCGAATCTCCGCAGACGTCACAAAAAAAAGTAACATTGCGGTGCCACTCATAACTCATCACTCGATTTTCTGAAATCGAAAAACCAAAATGATTTCATTAGTTGATAAGTTTCTGCAGGTAATGCTATCGAGTTTTTCTTTTTTAATTGATTTTTCAACTTTTTATAGCACTTAAAATTCATAATATCGATTTTTCATGAAGAAAATCAGAAACTTTGTTATTTTAAAATACGTTAAAATTAAAAAATTAAAAAAAACTCGACAGCGTTACCTCGGCATTTATGTAAAGAAAAAGTGTGCAAAATTTCAAAAGAATCGATCAAGTAGATTTTGAGCTAGAGAAGGCACTGACTCGCAAAAAACAATGTTTGAGAAACTGCAAAGTTTCAAAGTAACACGAAAGCAGATCAGAGAGGTGAAGACTTAAAACTCTATATCTCCGACAGTTTTACTCCAATCGACTTCAAATTTTCACACAATAAACTTAATATGTTGTACAATAATATAAATAAATAAAAGAAAATGAAAAAAAAAGTTGAAACCTAATCACCAAACTTCCCCCCCCTTAACAAAGATACATCGAATTAGTTTGGATATCAAAATATAATTGAATTTAAAAGAAATATATTAAGTAAGGCCCTAATTCGGACAGCTGTGTCGCTTGCAGTGTGCGAGGTTTATTATATTTACATCGGCTAAATACAGTTTGGACAGGCCTTACAGTTTATTTCCATTTAACTAACTATTGCGATAATTATGACCACACCAACCGGTCCTTATGGTAAGGATTATAGTCATAATAAATGTACAAGATTAAGAATTCGCCTTTTTAATAAATCTTGACGTTAGAACTTTATTGCATGTAGTAATCTTAAGCCACAGTGATTGTTAGTAATTATTAACGATCCTGTCATCAACAATCGTTACACAGGATGTTCTACAAACGTAACGGCCCGTTAACCGTTGCATCCATCCGTTATAACCATTAGCAACTATTCGTTATGACCACCAGCCTCCAGTGAATCGTCATAAATGCGTTAATAACGATAACGATCCACCAAGCGAATGCAACATAGTAACTTAAAATTGTTCTAAAATGTCATAAACTTAACTTGCATAAACCGCTCGCTATACGCAATAAATATAACGGTTTCGTTAAGCATTTTGGTCAAGCACCGTTGCCTATGAAGTAGTTTTAACGAGTGCAGCAAATGCAACATCTTATATACGTACGTATGAGAGCTACGACGATTTATTATTTTGTTTTGTGTAGTCTAAAACAGAAATTACTTTAGACATTGTTTAGTGAATTTGTTTGTTTTATTATTTTGTAGTTTTGACGTTTTTGCAATTAATATTTTTATGATTATGTATTATTTTATGCAGAAGGGAAATGACGCAAATGCTGTCTCATATAATAATTACTTTCTTACAATTAGTCATAACGTTTTATTGATATTAGTCATTTTATTTATAATACATAGGCTAACTCTTTGTAGTGTTTAACAGTATTTAAGATTCTGCAAATATATAGCACTAAAAAGCAAAACTATCTTGACGGGAGTGCAGTGTACATGTAAATTAATTAAACACCATAAAAAAGTTTTAAACAAAAATAAAGTTAAACACCTGTAGTTCAATAAGTTCGCAAACTGACATAGAGATGGCGCTACTATTGACAAATCCATATGATTTTCAGAGAGTACCAACCTTCAAACGATATGTGTCAAAATTTCATGACATTCCGATCATTAGTTTACGAATTACAGTGGTTTTAGTGACGCTACTTTTCAAAACATTGGAAAATCCTGAATTTCGTGTGTTCATAAAGCATTGCTTTTTAATGGGAAAAATTACCGTTTCAGCAATGGCTTGATAAGTTGCTATTTATAAAGTAATATACTCGTATAAGATGAAAATACATCACTAAATTTTAATGTAACCTTCAGGTGTTTTTGTTCCGAGTATTTAAAATTTAAATTGTTGGTAATTATTCGATAAAGCTACACCTTTTGTTTTGAATCTTATAAAAAAACTACTGCACTTTCGTATATTTTCTGGCGCTTTTATTATAGTGAAAACATGTACAAATCACACGTAATATACCTTATACAATTTTATTTATTATAAAATAGACAGAATTTATGCTTAAAGTTGACCAATAAATGTGAAATATGACGCCATTTTTACTTATACATATATGGAACATTGTCATAATCTCTAACCTCAAATTTGAAAATTTAACTTTAACAATTAATGTTGTCTATTTCTAAATAAAAAATGATATAATGTATATTACGTAGTAATTTGTGTATATTTTGAGTATACAATAAACGCCATGAAACATACAAAACTGCAGTAGTTTTTAAATAAGATTCAAAACAAAAGGTGTAGCTATACAGAATAATTACCAAATTGTTTAACGAAAGAATCTTTACTTCTTCTTATTATTTTACCGCAGTTACTAGACACAAGAATGTTTTTACCGCAGCACCACAATATATTTTCTAATTACAATTTGGCTCGGTTTGTCACACCGCGTCGGTGTCATGCGACGACGGCGACGGCAGCGTCCACGCAGATGTTGTGTTTGTCAACTCCAACCAACGAGGAGTGGGGGGGACTCTAATAACCTCCAAAGACCCCTTCTCACTCCCAGAAGTTCACAATGCTAGGACCTACTGTCACACTGCACCTTGTTGTGCGTTTCTCATATTTTATTTATAAACAGTAGAACACAAAAAAGAAAAATTTCACAAAATCTATGCTGATCTTTCTTTAATGCTCTCACAAGTTGAAGATGGCACTCAGCCATCTCTGAATTGCAAAATAATGTATTTAAAGTATAGTTGTGTTAAATGTAAATGACGTCATTGTATAATTTACGTCACAAAGTAACTAATAATTGTGTTTCTTTTTGACATATATTTAAGAAACTGTTTCACAATATTGTACTAAATTAATATGAGTATTTGTGTAGAGTATTATACGTCGTCCAAACCTGTGGTACTTCAACATACGTTGAAAGAGGTTGTGCAACACGTTACTTAACATATCGGCATCCTTTCTTGGTACTACGTGTTCACGCAAGCGGTTTTATATATTTATAAAAGAAAGTTATAAATTAAATAATAAAACTCTACAGCAGAGACCTCATATATATAGTTCAAAATACGATAGTTCGGCGGAGACTTATATAATTTTATCTTATTCGTTTCTATATACATTATAGAAAAATAAGTGAGTCAGTGCTTTTTAGTTATATCGGCAGTTTATACCCCACAACTTGTTTTAAGTATGAGTCTCCGCCGAACTCTCGTAATTTAAACTATACCACGTACGATAATGCAAACGCAAATAATGTTTTCCTTCTAATGCAGACTAGAATAAAAATACTTTTCGTGTAGTTTTAAAGATTGTATATACTATGTGAATGTCGCATTGGTTTGGACCATAGGTGATCAACAAATGTAGTACGCACAGCTTTGGACGATGCATTACAGTTGTGAAGTTTTATAATAAACATACATAGTCGTTTAATGTTTTTATTTCATATATAAAATCTTGTCTAAAAGCACTTTAATTTTACAAAAAAATAGTGTCACCGTTGGAAACAAATAGTTTGCTTTTAGGGACGCGTTACGAGTTTTTGGATTTTTGTTTGATGTGATGTGCAAAGGTAAACGAACCTACGTTTTATGGCCGATGATGTACGATGTATTTCACGCAGAATATATTAAACTTTAACGATAGCATATGGTGGAAACGTTACAGCAATCAGGAGGCAGTGCTTAGTTGATACATTTTATGTTTAACAGACGCAATTATTGAAAATCTGTTCAGAAATTTATATAGCCTAAGGAACGTAGAAAATTGACTTATTTGATAAAATGGTTAAGGCCTGTCTCAGTATGGCACCGTATTTAAGCGAATTTCTGCCGGACGTATACGGGCTACTACGCTTTACCTATCCGAACCCTGTAAATATAATGAGATCGCTCTGGAGCTCTCAGACTGCAAGCTACAAAGCAGTCCGAATACGGGCGGCACTACCTCGCACATTAGAACCGTATAAAGGCGAATTTTATCCAAGCATTACCACTACTACAACGATATCCTATCCGAACCTTTGTAAATGCAAGCAGCCGCCTCAGACTGGAGGGGATACCTAAGATTGCTTGTTGTTACGCAGCAGTACGGTTCAAATGAGATCTATCGGCGACATCGCTTGTGACGAGTATGTTCTGCATGCAGTTTATGTTTGTATTTCAGTGAATCATGGACACCGATACCGATACTGATACGATAGAACTAAATTTAAATTCACGCCCACCAGAACTCAGATGTATAATAAATGCTAAAGTCCCTTTAATACCAGTAGTGTATCGATAAAAATTAAAGTTAAAGTTTGCTCTCATGATAAATTATATAAGTGCTAAAGAACTCCAATACACCCCCTAATACACGACTACAGACATCTGTGACACACATAGGCGGTTTGCTTTGTAGCTCATCCAACCCGCCGATTTACGTCCGAATACGCCGTGGCTTAAATACGGTCCCATACTGAGACAGGCCTAACTTCTGTCTTGGACAATAAAGTGGACATCAAGAGGCTAAGGATCAGTAGCAAAACAATTGGCCTATAATTGTGAGGAATGTAATATAATCCTTACAATATTTCAGAAGAAATCTATGTAATTAAAGACGATAGAAAAGATACTACGATTTCAATTTCACAATAGAAAATGCTAGCAAATAAAATGAACAAGGTTATACACATTTATCAGTAGTGCAAAGTGAGGTACAGCTTAGTACAGGCCACTGCAGCTTGCAGCATATTAATTTCGTTCGTGAATTCCATAAAGTGCATTGCTCGAGAAAACGCAAGAAAAGTAAAAACTTGGAAGATTGATGCATTTAGAAAACAACTGTACAGATTGACGGTGAGAGTGACAGGGGCTTAATGCTGTGTTCTATTTTCAGAGAAACAAAAGAAAACAAAATACTTTCAACGATGTAAATATATCCATAATTTGAAAACAATATTTTGTGTTTTTTATGTACTTGGAACATTTAAACTAATGCCAAAAATTAATAAAAGAAATTGTTGAGAAACTGTTGGATTATTTATTGATTTTGGATGAGAAGGCAATAGTGAAGACAGTCCTCATCCTTGTATGTAGACAAGTACAACTGTCAAGTAGTACTGATTTTCGATTCTACCAAAAATTATATTTAGTTAAAAACATTTTTCAACAAAGTCATCTACAACCGTAAAGCATATTTTTACTAATTAGAAAATGGTAATAAATTGTTTAATTAAAATAATACACCCCGCTAATGAAGGGCTCTGTCAAATTTTCTGTGGATTCCCATAATTTCAAACATGATTAGGAAAAAAACTAATTTCAAAAGTTGTGCAAAGAAACAAGAATATTTAAAAGATGTGGCACAAATTTAGAAATGTGTTAAACGCCAATAAATCAACCGAGAAGACAGATCTGTCTGAATTGTTATCATTGATGGTTCATTGTTCTCGATTCAATAATTGGCAACTTTAATTCTATGTTTTAAATTTGTTCAAAATGCTATACCGTATATCAGGGTATCATAATATCGAATATTAGGAAAGCAGAACTGATTCACATCACTATTAACACTTATTACATTTTAATTAAATAACTGTTTTATTTTCACATACACCATTGCTGTAGATTTTATTATTTTTAATCACTTCTTACGTGTAAACACTTGTATTAGAAACACTTTGAAGTTTATAAAAGAAAAAACGATGTTATATTTATAATTATAATCAATAACAAGAATTACTTAATTATTTTTTTAAATTAATTACAAATGTTTAAACTTTCTTCGATTATAAATATTTAACCTTATAAATTTTCTTTCATTCAGTTCATTTGAAATGTTTCAAAAAACCGGTGGCACAATAGTGAACGTTCGCAGACAACTGAATACATGTTGTGTTAGTTTTAATAACAACCGCTATGAATACAGCGCCACTGACTAAAAATATCACCACTAAAATTATTCAAATACGACTGTACGAGTACCATAGAGCACCGTACATCCAAGGAGAGGTGTACAAGGGGAGGGGGAAGGCTCTCGGACCTGAGAGACTAGTCACTAGTAAGATGGGGAACGGTGATTAAAAAAATACTTAGCGCACAGGAGTGTTGTGTACATTCAGAAGAAAAATAATCGTTAAAAAAACAATAGATAAAGTAAAAAAAAGGTCCACTCTGCACGGTATTTAAGAGGTTATAAAATAAATAAAATAATATGGATTAGTTTGTTTCGCATCTGTTTTTATGCTCTGTTAAATGTGTTTTGTGAGTGCAATATTGAGTTGATAACATTCTGCGTTTACCGCCAAATATATTTATTGAAATTGATTGATTTTTTAACTTAGTGATATTTGTTACGATAAAGTTTTTAGGTTAGAAATATATAAAAGCATAGCGATCTTTTTTTGTAAGTGTGTTACATTATAATGTGATAAATAAAGTTTTATTTGGTGTATTAAATTTGCTAATAGATATTATCTTAATATATATAAATTACGTGTCACTGTGTTATCCGCGATGGACTCCTAAACTACTTAACCGATTTTAATCAAATTTGTACACCGTGTCCAGTTTGATCCAACTTGAAAGATAGGATACCTTACATCTCAATTTATTTATCTTATTGCTAATTATTTGTCTATTAATTATCTGTATATGACATATGACATCGGGCGACGATGATGGCGACATCTGTTGACTAGATTGAGTAAATATTCTGTTGAGTAAATCGAAATCTGTTGACTAGATTGAGTAAATATTCAATAGATGGCGCTACGTTAGGCACAGCAACGCGTGGCCGGGACAGCTAGTTGTTTTATAAATATTTAATCTGTTTTTATATCTGTATATTTACAAATTTAGAAACATAATTCTCAACATTATAATATGTTGTTTGTTCTTTTTAGTTGATATTACTTTGAAAATGAACCTCTGCGATAGAAATCTTTCTGAACAAAGTTTGGGTAACAAAGTTTCTGCTTTGGCTTCTTGTCTCACTGAGTAGGACAGGGCTATGGGTGGTTTAGGGTGGTTAGCCATTAAAAGTTAATGTAAACTTGTAAACAACAACAATTATCATGGCAATTATACTGAGTAAACACTAAATTATAGCAACGAGACTTTTCAGCCACCCTTTGAATAATATTTGCATAAATTAACTGCCTGTATAGCTCATATTTTATTAATATTAAATTTTTGTTAACTTTGCATTTAAGAATGAATATATTAAATACATAAATCAAATCATTGTTCAGTCAAATGTAAAATATTCACGAATAAGTGCTTTTGATCAATCGGAGATTAAGAGAAGCACCCTTAAGCGTAAAAGCGTGCCGTTCTCTTGAGAAAATGCTTATTGTCTTAAGTGGCAATTAACCAGTTGATTGATTCTTTTTCTTTTCACTTTGTTTAAAATTATTTAACAGAAGGACCACAGCATTCCAACGAATGTTTTACAAGCAGAGAAATCGGTAAAAACCTGGAACAGTTAAATAAAAATAATATTTGAATGGCACTCATATTTGAAAGTTAGGTAACTAGGCATTCTTCTAGCGAGTGAGAATTTTGTTATCGCGATAGTTTCACTTTAGTGCATCAGAGTTCGTTGGCAATCTTTTGCTACTCAAGACACCAGTAACTGAAAGATACAATGCGTATGCAATGGGCTTGTGTCCTATGTCTTAATTTCTGTAAAAGTGTACTATATATTGATAAAATGAGTTACTAGAACCTCAGATGTTTAATTTTTTTTAATAACTCCTTATATGTTAAGAGATAGTAACAATTAAAAAAGTCATTTTGTCTCTTAATTATTAAAGGGATTCAACGTTGTATACATTCCAAGTGCATGTGATATCACAATCCTTGTGTAAGGTTACCAACCTTACAGCTCATAAATATCTGCTATATGTATTTATATATCAAAATATCAAAAATTATTTACTGCTATTTCAAGGAACAATAAAATTTCAATATTATGTCTGCCTTAGCAGGGTTAAATAAAATGAAAACTTATTATTCTTTGATTTGACTATAGAAATTTACCACAGCACTGACCTACTCAACAAATAACTGACGTTAAAATGCATTTCACGTCATACAAATATGGCTGACCATTTCTAGCGCTAAAACTACAATTCAAATTTTTAATGGCTATATCTCCGTCAATATTTAGGTATTTATTAAAATAGACACGTCAATACACATTTATTAACATCAATTTCAATCAACAATTGAAAAATCGACCACTAAAAAATGAGGACACAAGCCCATTCGAAAGATTTTAAACAAAACATCGCAACACAATACCCTTTAATTCCTCCTTGCTACATTCACGTTTTTAATTTGTTTTTCATGTTGGTTGTTTATGTATAATGACAGGAATAATAATATTATTTATTCATATAACATATTTTCGTTGTTTTTCTTTTCAACGAATTTTAATTGAAAAATATGTATGATAACAAAAAAACAGCTTTGTAAATATAAACATTTACTTTTGATATATTTTTACAAAGGGATTCAATTGTTTGTTGGCTTCTCTTTTAGGCTGAAGGAATTTCTTGCCAATGTTTTTTTAGCGGAACATTTGAATATCTTGTTGGTTTTAGTAGATGTATAAGACTCAAATATTGCGACTCATTTTCTATCCTAAATGTGTGTAGAATTTTAACAGCGAAAAAGAAAAAGAAGTGACTCCATTAAACATAATGACTTCCCAGTAAACATTTTGGAGTAAATTCTACTTAATTTCTATTACATATCATGAGTTTTTTGTCTGGAACGTGTTCGTTTTCTATTCAGTCGTTCATAGGAAAGGCCCTTTTTATGAGCTACAGACATTGCAACGACGGTTTACTGCTGAATTAAAAGCGGAGTCGGTTTATGATTTATGACCGGAGTTATAAACTTGAAACTAGCTGGGGTATAAAACTTAATGGAATTCTACTTTTTAGACTCTGCAAAATATAAATATTTAAATGAAGAAATAAATAGATGTAATCTTTAGTACGGATCGTGATTTTTTTAATGAATATTATTCATCTTCAACAATACTCGTTATATTAGTTTTTTACATTGTTTTGGTGATTCAAAAATCCACGATCGGCAGGTCTGCGTTAGGTTTAAAACCTCTGTCTTAGCATCGCTAAATACTATCTTCGTTTATCTACATTCTATTCGGGGATTGAGGGAGATAGCGTCTGTCTATTACCGTTAAAGAAATATTTGTTGAAAAAGGATAGCATATACTTTAAATATCTGTACTGAACGAAATATTATACAAGTATACAAGTGTAACGGTGAAAAATATATTTTACTTGTCTAACGCATCTCGTTTCTCTCTCACTTTGGAATAAATGGTATACTCTCACTTTGGAAAAAAATATATCCATGTGGGAAAGAAACAGAAATACTTAATGAATGATGTTGGAAAAAGAAAGAATACTAGAAAGAATAACTAACACAAAATCTGTGACAGGTAGAGAACTTGTAAAGCGTTAGAATAGAATTGTACGAGTGACTCGAACTTCACCAAATAGGACACTTCACCAAATTGTTTACTGGGTTTATTGAATAAATTGTGGCAGAGGAGCGAATTGGGAAGGGAGGTGGTTTTTTGTTTACCATAATTTTGTTATAACTAATTTAAACGATTAATATGTGGTATTAATTACACTACCATTTAAACATTTAACTTCTTTTAACTCTGAATTAACTTCTACCAAATTTAACTGCCCATCAGAAAATGCGGTATCAATCTGCATGGTCGCTCGAATCGAATCGATCCCTTAATTTTATTCGAACCTTTTGTACATTATTGAGCATACTTTTGACTATGTTGTATAATTTTATCATGCATCAATATTGAAGCATAAGACGGTAACAAAGCTTTTTCCAGAAGGTCTTGGGAAAAAGACAATTTGCGGTGTTCACTATAACTCGGCCGGAAATTATTTGAAAATGAAAAACCATTAAAATTTAATTAAATTATAATCAAATCTTCCCCCCAACGGCCTCTGATAATTCTTTTTTTCATTTAAAATTTTTTGGCGGCCATCTAAAGTGTAAACTGTTATTTTGCACGAAAAATTCCGGCATTTTGTGGGTGGGAAACACCCTTAATGTAAAATTTCTTTTTTATCTAAACGTTGCGGGGAGGTATTTTATATGTAGAAAATGTGTACGAAGTTTGAAATGAATCGGTCAATTAGTTTTTAAATGGCTGTGAACACGGACTTTGAAAAAGTAGTTTTGAGAAAAACGCGTCAGGACTATAGCAATGAATAAACTGTATACCTGGTTAACATATAATACGATATAATATACCGGATTAATAAGACAATAACTTCAAGAATATTGCTTAGATCGATTCTACACAATACATTACTTAGAAATACAGAAGTTGTAAATAAAAAACATAAATCAAATTTTTAAAGAAAAAAAAAAAGTTTTATTAAATGAAATGAAATCCATTCGTTATTACAGTTCCACCCCGTTCATAATTCAATAACTCACCCCTCCACAGCGCGGCAGTGTGGTTCAACCCCCATTTACCAGTTGCAGAGTCTACCAGTTCTTCCCTCGAACTAATGCGGCTAAATATCCATCCGATTTTACGTCGTATAATTTCTTATGTTTTTAACTTTTTTTTTTTCGACATTTATAGCAAAAGTTAATATAAAAATATGTTTTTTATTTGAAAAGTGAATATGTTTTTAGCGCGCCTTATATTTAACGGTTCCGGTTCCCTTTACGTTTACATTTTATTCAATGCACTAGTGCGGACCTCTGGACCTCTAACGTGTAGATGTCAGGGAAAAAACTATAAACTAAAAAAAATGCAAGTGATTTTAACTGTATTGCAACCAGTAGAATCAATAGGTTATGGGCTCAGGAATACGAGGTCTGTTAAAAAAATAAGGTGAGGCAAAAATTTCGCGGGCTACGTACATTCGATTATCGATTTTTTTATTTTGTTATGTTGGTACACTCGTCTCGAACATATGTTCACAGTTTTAGCTATATAGCACATTTAGTTTGTTTGTGAGAGGCATAAAAGTTAGAAGTGTTTTGCGTGTTCGGCGATTTTCTGCTGTCGAAAAACAATGGATCAAAGAGTTTGCATTAAATTTTGTGTGAAAAATGGAATCCAGTGCTCCAAAACACTTGAAATGTTGAAAGTGGCATACGGTGAGTCTACTTTAAGCCAAAAAATTGTTTACAAGTGGTACAAGCTTTTCACAGAAGGTCGAGAAGATGTGAATGACGACGCTCGCCTTGGACGCCCCAGCACATCAACAACCGATGAAAATGTTGAGGAAGTAAAGAAAATTGTTATGGAGAATCGTCGAATCGTCAATTAGAGAAGTTGCTGAGGATGTCGGCATATCGGTTTGCTCATGCCATGCAATTTTTTCGGAAATTTTGGGCATGAAGCGTGTAACACCGAAGTTTGTTAATGCACCTGCTCACTCGTCATTGCTTGTTCGTAATTTTTTGGCCAAAAACAACACCGTAATCATGCCTCAGCCACCATATTCACCAGATTTGGCCCCCTGCGACTTTTTCCTGTTCCCAAGATTGAAGAGACGCATGAAAGGACGGCGTTTTGAGACGATTGAGGAGATACAAACCGAATCGCTGAGAGAGCTCAAGAGCATACCAAAAAGTGCATGTCAGAACTGCTTCGAGGATTGGAAAAAACGCTGGCACAAGTGTATTATATCTGAGGGGGACTACTTTGAAGGGGACAAAATAGAAATTGATGAATAAATAAATATTTTTTGAGAAAAATGAAAATTCTCCTTATTTTTTGAACAGACAGCGTATATCACGATACGTATAGTGAAGCACTATTTTCTTTTCAGTTGCCTTTAAAACAATAAAACAAATCTTATTTAAGAAAATAATAACGCCTGACACCGGTAACATATTTTATAAAAGCACATTTCCAAAGTGACAGTGCTTTCATTACGGAAATTGAATTTCACCCACCTTAAATATAATCTACGACTTTTTTGTTTCAACAATGGAATCAAGAGTTGAAAAGAATTTATAAAAGACATAATCCAAGTAACATCTTGTTCTACAGATTTTCTTCTCTATTGTTTGCACAGAAAACTAATGATAAAATATATATGTTTTCCCAAGCTAGATTTCTTTGTTAATACTCAGTTTATTATTTTGAAAATGTTGTACACGTTGTTTTTTTTATTAACATTTCCCACTGGACTGTATTTCACTTGGATTCACATTTCGGACCAGACAAATGTGACCATTCCGTTAGATACACACGTAAGTGCATCTGCACTAAACAGCGCCTGGAGTACTGTCCGCTGCAACCAGCTGCTCTGGCAATGGTCTCACACCCAGCACACACACACACAGCCCTACGTGCACTATATTTAGCAAGCAGGTCTCAGACGAGTGTATTATTAGCCCGACAAGAACGGCAATAGGTCTTTTTGTTTAGTTTATATTTGTATTCTCTGTAATGAACATCCACTATTCTTTAGTAGAAATAATAGAATTTATAAATATTATGAATACAGAAATATTTAAAGGATAAAATAAAATGATAGCTATCTAAACTTGTTGAAAGCTGACTAAATTAACTAAATTGATAGGACGTTTGCATTTTGTTTAACGCTTGGTTATCTCTTCTTGAGAATAAACATTTAAAAATTGGCAAGTAGTGCTGCATCAGTAAGTGCTAAATTAATTACATTTATTTTTTTGATAAGTTTCATGGGCTTGTGTCTTATGTCTTAATTTCTATAAAAGTGTATTAGGCCTGTCTCAGTATGGGACGTAAATCGGCGGATTGGATGAGCTACAAAGCAAACCGCGTATGTGTGTTACAGATGTCTGTAGTTGTGTATTAGGGGGTGTATTGGAGTTCTTTAGCACTTATATAATTTATCATGAGAGCAAACTTTAACTTTAATTTTTATCGATACACTACTGGTATTAAAGGGACTTTAGCATTTATTAAATATCTGAGTTCTGGTTGGCGTGAATTTAATCTCTCTTTCTTGAATTCAAAGAATTAATTTTTCGGTGTCCATGATTCACTGAAATACAAACATAAACTGAAGCATGCTGAACATACTCGTCACAAGCGATGTCGCCGATAGATCCGAAAAGGTATCCCCTTCAGTCTGAGGCGGCTCTTTGCATTTACAAAGGTTCGGATAGGATATCGTTGTAGTAGTGGTAACGCTTGGTTAAAATTCGCCTTTATACAGTTCTAATGTGCGAGGTAGTGCCGATTCGCTTAAATACGGTGCCATACTGAGACAGGCCTTATATATTGATAAAGTGGGTTACTAGAACCTCAAATGTTCAATTATTTTTTAATAACTCCTTATATTTCAAGAGATATTAACAATTAGAAAGTCATTTTTTCTCTTTAATTATTAAAGGGATTCAACGTTGTACACATTCCAAGTGCATGTGACATCACAATCCTTGTGTAAGGTTACCAACCTCATAAATCTCTGCTATATGTATTTATATATCAAAATATCAAATATTATTTACAGCTATTTCAAGAAACAATAAAATTTCAATATTATGTCTGCCATAACAGGGTTAAATAAAATAAGAACTTATTATTCTTTGACCTGACTTGATTATTTCGACTACCAACAACTACAAAACATTACCACAGCACTCACCTACTCAACAAATAACTGACGTTAAAATGCATTTCACGTCATACAAATATGGCCGACAACATCAACCGTCAACATTTAGATATTTAATAAAATAGACACGCCAATACACATTTATAACGAAAAATCGATCACTAAAAAATGAGGACACAAGCCCATTAAACGAAAATGAAAACGTTATATTAGCATAGTGTAAAGAAATACTTAAACTTCATCTAATCCTATTCCACAGAGAATGGACCGTGTATTTATGTTTAATTTAGTACTTAAAATGCTAATTCTGCAAATTACATATCGGTAATATACACGGAATAAATTAAACCGATGGAATTGCGTGCCTTCTGCGAATTAGCTTTCTGTGGTTTAGTAGTGCTAAGAGCACAAGATAGGGATCAAATAAGAAGTCTTGTTAATGCTATTGGTATATTCTTTAGTAAATAGATAGGTACACCAAAAAACTTTCAGACAAAAGATAGAGAAATAAAACTTACTTTTATATATTAAGTATTATATGTTTGTAATAAAACATTATGTAAAAAGCAGCGAAACCTGTCGACGAGAGAATGGTGAAACCGACGCCAGAGGTCGCCATAGAGGGTGGCAAGCAGATGCCGAAACACACTGAATACCCAAGCGCGCTATGCTTACAGTTAGCTCGGAGAGGGGATGTGAAGGGACCATCACAGCTGGTGGCAAGATGTGTTTTGTTATTATTTGGGGTCTCAGGTATAAGAATCCGACCACAGTTGCCGGTCCTCACATTTTGCATACTCAACTACCTATAGCGCCTGCACTAATAGTAAAGGATAAAACAAGTTTGAACCAAAGTAACTTTAAAGAAAGGTGTTATTTAAAATTAACACACTATAAAATAATGTAAAATCTAGGTTGAATATTAAACGTTTGCTCGTTTTTATGCCATCCATTTTGTTACTTCACTTAAGCGTGTGTTGAGGTTACATTGTAATTTTACTGTTGCCAGTGCGACGAGAAAGAGATAAAAAAACAGTATTCTTCATGATAGAACGAGATAACGATATATCAACCCCAACTTGTGTTAGTTTTTCATAATAATATTCTTTCTTTTCCAACATCATTCATTAAGTATTTCTGTTTCTTTCCCACATGGATATATATTTTTTAAGTTGACTTTCATCTCATTTATTCCAAAGTGAGATAGAAACGAGATGCGGTTAGACAAGTAAAATATATTTTTCACCGTTACACTTGTATACTTGTATAGTATTTCGTCCAATACAGTATGCTTAAAGTATATGCTATCCTTTTTCAACAAATATTTCTTTAATGGTAATAGACAGACGCTATCTCCCTCAATATCCGAATATAATGTATATAAACGAAGATAGAATCTAGCGATAGTAAGACAGAGGTTTTAAACCTAACGCAGACCTGCCGATCGTGGATTTTTGAATCACCAAAACAATGTAAAAACTAATATAACGAGTATTGTTGAAGATGTATAATATTCATTAAAAAAATCACGATCCGTACTAAAGATTACATCTATTTATTTCTTCATTTAAATATTTATATTTTGCAGACTCTAAAAAGTAGAATTCCATTAAGTTTTATACCCTTGCCATCCCTGCTAGTGTCAAGTTTATAACTCCGGTCATAAATCATAAACCGACTCCGCTTTTAATTCAGCAGTGAACCGTCGTTGCGATCTCTGTAGCTCATAAAGAGGGCCTTTCCTATGAACGACTGAATAGAAAACGAACACGTTCCAGACAAAAAACTCATGATATGTAATAGAAATTAAGTAGAATTTACTCCAAAATGTTTACTGGGAAGTGGTATGCGAATCGCTCTATCTTGAATAAAGCAAATGTTATCAATTAGACAAAGATTACTATTAGCAATTATGCCTTAAAAATAATCAATATAATAATTAACAATACGTAAATATAAAAAGATGGTTATGGCGATGGTTACGAAGAAGTGATCTATAGATTATTAATATAAAAAGTGTGTAAATAAATGTACGTAACATTACATAACCCGATTTGATGATGTAATTAAATACAGGTGATCTGCAAGTGTCGAGAGCCATCTGTTAGAGTCAAAGTAAACGACGAGTATTTGTTTGTGAATAAATCAACCTGTATGCAGACAATTCGTCTTCATTAGCATGTAGATGTGTCCTTACACTGCGTAGTTGCTCTTATTTTCACTTCCATTAATTAAGTCTAAATTCGTGATTACGGTTGATGGGTACAAATATGTGCGTGCGGGAAGTTCTTATTGAAACAGTGACAGCGGCAAAAAGGTATTTGATAATCTTTCGTTATTTTGAAGGTGTATTTTTGTAACTTAAACATATGAATTATCTTTCTTGTGCTATTCAAAAATATAAAGACAATGCCAATTTTACGCTGGTCGAATTCTTCTTCTGAAACTGAGGCAAAAGGATAAAAAAAAAGCATATTTTCGATAATATTTTTTGACGATACAGTTAATATATAATTATTTCTATAATTACCACATGATAAAATAACATTTGAAGAATACTTTGTGAAATTTTCATAAATAAATATCAAGAAATGAGGCATTGACAGCGAATCTCCGCAGACGTCACAAAAAAAGTAACATTGCGGTGCCACTCATAACTCATCATTGGATTTTCTGAAATCGAATATCTAAAATGATTTCATTAGTTGATAAATTTCTGCAGGTAACGCTGTCGAGTTTTTCTTTTTTTTATTGACTTTTCAATTTTTTACAGCACTTAAAAGTCAAAATACCGATTTTTCATGAAAAAAATCAGAAACTTTGCTATTTTAAAATACGTTAAATAAAAAAAAACTCGACAGCGTTACCTCGGCATTTATGTAAAGAAAGAGTGTGCAAAATTTCAAAAGAATCGGTCCAGTAGATTTTGAGCTAGAGAGAGCACTGACTTTGAAAAAGCTATGTGTGAGAAACCGCATTTAAAGGTTTCAAAGTAACACGAAACCAGACCAGAGAGGTGAAGACTTAAAACTCTATATCTCCGACAGTTTTACTCCAATCGACTTCAAATTTTTACAGAATAAATTTAATATGTTGTACAATAATATAAATTAATAAAAACAAAATTTAAAAAAAAGTGGAAGCCTTAGCCCCCCCTTAAACAGTTTCAAACTTATAAAGTATAAAGCAAATTATTGATGAACGAAATTTGACAGCGATCAGTTTGGTAACTGATGTATTTAATGGCAGATATTACTTAAATTTATTAAATATTCTAAAAGCTATAAAAACAAACACAAATTTACAACTTGTAGGTCGTGCATTTAATATCTTGGATGCATTTGTTAGCTAAACACATTAAAGTGAATATTTTCATAACAACTAAATACCCTGCCAATTGATATCGACGCCACTGTTTATTAACTTCATTAATTTTTCGCCAAAAACAACATTAGCTCATCAATCAAATAGTCTGAATATACATAAATAACCAGTGAGCGAGAGAGATAGAAGAAAGAGTTGCACAACTGCACGCAGGAGTGCGTATCCACGGAAATAGATCAACCACAAAACAACGGACGCATGAAACGCGCCAGATGTGTGGCCGCTTTGAAGGAAACATGTTAGATGTCACCGAAAAATATATTACAGTGATATTAACGTACTCCCACTGGTAAATCATGTTGCATAACAACGGCGAATGTTCGCGGAGTTCATTTACGCACAGCGGTACCGAGCTGAGCGCACAGAACTAGGCTGGTGGTACAACCGTTAGTGGGTGAGTGCCAGATCCCACCCAGACTGTCCTGACAGTCGAATGGAGTGGCTACACATCGTGAAGTACTGCAGAACACTACGTTTGCGACTGCCAGTAGATAATGATAGAGTTTGTACTAAACGATGGTCATAAAACCATTGCCGTCATGTTTATGTGTATGCTCGTATTTTGGTAGTGTTCACTGTACTAGTAACACTCGTATCAAGTTAGCAAATTTGAGGTTATGTCGACGTGACAGACTACCATGTATATAAACTATATACTGCGAGCATAAAAAGTGATGACGACGTGAATTACCAAGATAAAAGTTCAAGTATTGAGTTTGTAGATTTAAATTTGAACACGTTATTGTAGTTATCATGATTATTGGTGTAAAAGTACGACCCCCAGAGCCCCAAGAGTTATGTCATTTTAACAAAGGCGAAATAAATAGTGTAATATGTAACAAATTCTTATCTACATATTATATTATTCATTATTAAAAGTGCTCTAGGACTCGGTAACGTGCCTTAGACGGGCCCCGTATCAAAATTTGTTGGGGGCCTAAATGATGGGTAAAGATTTTTCACAAAAGGAACAAAAACGCTTGCGTTGAATTAAAATAATTATATGTTGATTATACGTTATTACTTACAATTAATACTCCTAAGAACTAAGCTAAGTACGGCATAAGCGTTGAAGTGAGATTGTGGATAAATTTTTCGAATTTTTGCTTACACAAGTTTGGGGCCCCTGTAGCCCGGGGGGGGGGGGGGGGGGCGTATCATTGATACGGCGGTAGCTACACCATTGCTAGGACTATTCTCTTCTTTTGTGTAATTGCTTTTTTATAGACAAATTTTGTTTAATTTTTAATTAGACTATACTATCTATTTTAATAATTCAAAATGGTGTTTAATCTATATGCATATTTCATTATGGTATATGAAAACAAAAACGTATTTTTTCAAATGAAGAACAAAAGGAATAGAATACAAAAATGAATCGAATAATTTCGGTTTTAAATCCCTGCTACTGACTTAATCTAATTGATGCACTTAGATAAAAAACAGTTGCTGAAGTATACTTATACAATTTTTATACGTTGAAAGTTTAAATTGTAAAGAAAATAAATAATTACTAACAGTTCATCTCATTCTGTAAGGAACCTCGAGACGTGCCAATAATAACTTCATTTTGTTTATTACTTTTAAAAATGTAACGTCAAAAACTTTGTAGCCGCAAGAGTTAAAGTGCTCTCACACTGGTACAGCAGATCGCCAATAAGTGACACATAGGTGTCACAACTTGTTTGAGGTCTTTGTTCTTTATATAGACTTATTGTGGTGGCGTTTTTGTTTTACGAACAAGCTTTTACTTTAATGTTTATCGATACAGCTTGATGGGATTGTGTCGTACGTTTGAAATAAACGTCGGTTTCGTTTCCTACACTATGAGAAAGCTGTTAGTGGAGCTCAGATATACGTCGGTCCTTTTCTGACCTTCTGAATCCGATAAGGACCGACATACAGTCAGCCGTAATCTCTTCCAATGTGAAAGAAGACTCAGACCGTTAAACAACCATACGTTGCAATATATCTTTCACGGTGTTTGCAAAAATGTTCGTGAAAATATATTTTATTATAAAAAATAATTAAAAGTTTTAATGGTTCATGCAATATTAATATAGAGCTATGTCTTCAAGTTAATTTTTACAATTCACGTTGACTCTCTGTGACCAAATTGTCTATTTAAATTTATATGAAACATATGTGATTTTTATTTTTATATATTTCTATTTTATGATTGTTTTGTATTTCTATGCAACTTTCTACGCAGGAATAAATAAGTGAATGAGTGTGCTTTAGCTATACTTATATATGATAAGTAGAAAAAGTTGTTGTATTAGCACACTTAGCTTAAGAATTAGAGCACGAAAATGAATCAATAAGTTTGTCATAAATAAAGATTATAAAATTTATGACAAACCCTTAGAAATGTTACCAGTCATATCAAAATTGTAATTTAACTAGAAAATATAGCAATATTCATTTGCAAAATAAATTTTTGCGATTTCAACTCATTAAAAGTCAGTGGAAGAAAGCTTAAAATGTAGATACGTTATTCATCTAACTAATTGCAGCTTTAGATTTTGATTCGCGTTTATGGTTACTAACATAAAACAATTTAAACATAAAAAAACATGGTTTTTTTTGATAATATTTAACCTGCTGTATAGTATCGCCATCTATATTTCACCAGAGTATCGTTTCACCTTAAATAAACTTTGGTAATTATCTCCGCAAAAATATTTATTTTATTACACCTAATAAGTCATAAACTGGGGCACTTAGCAGCTAATAACGCGTAGTCATCGGTTTATGGTTTGTGCCGAGAAGCCCGACTCCTGGAGGAATACAATACGCAACGACGGCTCGGAAGAAACATTAAAATCCCCGGGCCAGAATGCTATCTCCAAGTTATTTATGGACAGTTTATTACTGATGGTGTCAGGTGTGATAGTAACACAATTTACCTTAACGGTAGTACGACGTCTATGTTATTTAAAGTGATGGATCGAATAATAATATCGATGTTATATCGATGTTATTTGAAGTGATGGATTGGAAAATATTGCAGGTGTTCTTTTAAACATACATGTCACAACCTTCAATTGAAAATATGTAATTGTGAAAGTCAAGGTCACAAATAAATTAGCAAAAGTGTATTTAAAAGATATGTAGCAAAATTAACAATTTACAAGAAAAACATAACTCTGAATTGTAAACTAACTAAATAACATATTAATATGATTCTAAAACAGTTTATTTATGCCAAAACACAGTCTTGTCGTCACAAGGTTTATTATGTTCTCAGAAATAAAAACTAAACGCTGACGCTGACGCGACGCTAACGTTGTTGACCTTTGTACTTATCAAACGTTGTTACATTAAGTCCGGTACAGACTAGTGGGACTCCAACATGCGACATTCATTTTACTCTAGTAAACTCACAAAACACTACGAGTCATCAGAGCAATCTGTTACTTATATCCAGAAGCGGTCTTAGGGGGTGGCAAGCAGGGCAACCGCCCGGGGCTTTGCAATCTTGCGCAACAAACCAAGTAAAAAAATTCATTCCTATATATGTATTTGAATCTCGCGCCTCGCTCTTTAGAAATCCCACTAGAATCACTGCGTATATCTTTTAAGGCATTCATGTGCCTTAGTTTATCATTATTATTATTTGTCGTCTTTATGCTTATTAACTTTTATAAATCTTCCAATATAAAATTTTATTTCTCGTCAATTATCATCAAAAATACTTACTTACATTTACATAAATTATACAAAGAACAAGTGCCTCGGAAAGATCTGCCACCCCGGGGCCTCGCAAAGATCTGCTGCCCGGGGCCTTGCAATGACTAAGGCCGCCCCTGGTTACATCCGTTTACTGACACTGGCGTGGTAAAAAGTAAAATCTTTTATAGACTAGAACGAAAATATTATTTGCGTTTGTATTATGTCAGATTGACGCTTGAAAAAAAAAAAATAAATAAGATCCACTCTCACTTTTGTGAACCCAGAACGAAATGTTTAAGCATTGACCGATGTCGCACTAGTGTGTACGGCACTGTAGGCATCGATATACCTCATACGACCAAGCAGAGCAGCCAGATCGTGACGTCACAACTGTTGACAGCTGTTTGACATGTAACAAATTCGTCTTTCGTTCTTCATATCATGTCATTATTATCACTTAGTAATTTTAACATACAAATACTTGAAAAATTAAACTCAAAATCATTCAACACTTACGATTAAAATGTGTTTCATTTTTAATGTTATTGAAAGTGTTTTTATAAGACATCAAAAAATTATATTTCGTTTTAGAACCGGTGAAGTTATTTATTTATAAATTAGAACAAAGTTATTAAGAATACCTTTTTAAGGATTATTTGATGTAGTAGTAGTTATTTTTAAAAATAAAAGCATTTATACTAGCAATAAAATAGGAAACTTTTAGATTAAATATTTCTAGGTTATGATCAGTGCCGTAGCTAGGTAACCAAGGGCCCCGGTGCAAAAAAAGAAAAATCTGGGCTCCTAACTAAACTGTTTAGGTTTTTCAAGTCAGATATAAATATATATAAATACTTTAAAGGTACAAAGTTATTAGTTTATCATCAGCTCTTTATCGTACACTGCATAACACAGCAAAACTACTTACTACATGTATGTGTATGTGTGTCTTGTGTGAGCTTTAGTGATCGCCTAGGTGAAGAGTTTAGGAATGTATACTTGGATTTATATTATTGGTATTAATTAATAAAACGAAGTAAATTAAAAGATGTATGCATGTATGTTGTAAAACATTTATTGTACATAAAACATTAATAGTATATTACACACCGAAGGAAGAAAGTAAGACATTTCAACCCGCGTGTAAAACTGACCCCTATCCGAAGGCAAGGGTGGCAAACACGCGAACTGGAATATCATACTTTCTTCACTAGAGGGTATACTATTTTGCTCCAAATTATGTGCACTTATGTCACTCCTTCTATCTTATCCAGATCAATTATTATGATGTTTTAATAGTAGACCAAAGGAAATAAACATCTGCCTTTTCTGCATATTGCTAGCGATATTGCGCTCTAAGACTCTAAGTACAATCCTGCAGCTACTTTTGTTTTAGCTTAATCTCAACATAAACAACTCTAGAATGCGTACCTCTGCCTGAGAGAATTACGTAATAGACTTAGACCCTTGCCTGGTCCATGCTTCCTCCTCAGCGTTCAGCGATAAATTTGATAGTATGAGAGTATGAAATACACTCTCAATAAAAAAAAATTCATTCCTATTTAGAATTTTTGTTATTGTTTATGTTTTTGTTATAAAAGTTTTGTATGGATTGTCGGGAATAACTATTTACTAAGAGTATTACTTCACTGTGAAACCGTTAAAATATAAATATAAGTTATAAAAGTCCGAGGGCCCCCTGAGCTTAGGGGCCCCGGTGCACTGCACCGACTTGCCCATACCTAGCTACGCCAGTGGTTCTGATGAGTAATATATTACTTATAAGGTAAAATCTATATTTTGTGTTTTGAAGGCATGTCTATACATCTATATGTAACTCAACAGACATTTTATGCTTTTGAAAGTGACATTAACATTAGCAAAATGTTTTTAACACGAGTTAATCGGTGTACGTTGATTGATACTTTCACGTCAATTATAAAAACGTTTTGAACTTTTTTAATCGCAAAAATGATTTAATAGATTATGAATTATATTATTAGTTAGCCGATTTATCAAACACTTTTACGTATAAAGTCATTTATCATTTAGTATGAAATATTGAAATGAGCACCGCGCTAAATTAAAACATCTGGAATTATGGTAAAGTGAAGTGAAGGGGACGGGATTAAAAATATCAATTGGATTCTGTCGACTGTCGGTTTTTTATTGGACAGTTAGACAGATAACTTTATTCAGATTTTAAATAAATTTTCTACTTTTACTTTTTCATATAGATATACTTTTATCCATACATCAAAAATATAGTTTTATCTAATTAGGTTGGAAATATTAACACAATAATATTTAAATAAAATTATGATTAATGGTTTAAAAATTTATCTGCAAATGGAGTAAGGATCTAAGATGTTCCATTTCTAAATTTTAAAAAATGTTTTCATTGTTGAATGTTGGAAGACATGTTGGAATCACCTCCATCTTGTTTTTGTGTATGATATTGTTGCTAAAATGAACGTTGAATAAGAAGAGGTATCAGAAACCAGAGAATCGCCCTCAGCCCTCAGCCAATAAACAATACAGGGTCGCGTGATACCAGTATGTGTGACCGACCTCCCCCACCCCCCACTCTAATCCCATCCTCGGGACAGCTAAGCCCGAGGCAAAAGCTAAACAAACAACAGCTTTCATACTGTAGCAACAACACTCGTAAGATCTTGAAAATTGAGTGAGATCGAGATGAAATATGTGTTTATTTATTTGTGTCACTTTTGGGATAGTTTATATAGTGAATACATTATCCATATTGGCTTAGGCTTCGGGTTACAGGCTTCGGCTTTCGGGTTAGACTTAGGCTAACGCAGATACACATACTTGTACAATGGACGTGATGTATTTATTTTCATTCTGAGATTTTTACCAACTGTGTAGAAGGTAACAAAATAAATAAAATGAAGAAAAGAGATTACATTCTTTATTTAAATCTGTTGGAATATTTTGTTCATATTCGCGTATATTTAGTTTGGTATTGATAGATACGATAGATACCTATTATACCAGATCGTTCTTTGTGAATGACAATTTAATGTGATGCAATGACATTCCGTTAAAAAAATGTTCTAATTAATAATTAGTGGTTCTTCGAAGACGGAGAAGTTTAAATTCTTATTCCAGTATTTCAAGAGTTTCAAAATTGATTTCAAACAATATTAAATAATAAATAATCATTTCTTAAGATTCAATAATTAAATACCGACTGGTATTCGTATAAATTCGTACTTTTGAATTAAAAACTTTTAATTTTTAATAATATTAATCACAGTCGAAGTACGCTACGGTTGGTTTTGCCTTTGTTCGTTCTTTGGTTGGTTGCCTGCCTGCTGGGATGGTGTTCCCTTTATTTAGATGTACGAGTAATACTTAAAACTCAATTAAGCGAAACCATTTGCGAGCATAAAACTTAAAAGAAGAAGTTATATTACTTTTACAAAGTTTCAAGCAGGTGTAACAGAATGGAAAACCAACTTCAAGTCGATATTAGCGTTATTATAATCCGTGGAAACACGTTGGGAGGGGGAGGTTGGTTGGATCCGCTGGATTCAACTCTTCTGATTGTATATTTTGGGGTAAAGTAAATACCTGCGTTTGTATTGTGTTACGAAGTTGACATTTATGAATAATTCAGATGGTAAAAACATAACCTATAAATATAAACATAGAGCGTAGTAATTTAAAATGTAATAACCACCTTTTGAATAACTTTCTGGGTGCACAGAAACTATAATATGAAAATGTCTTACCTTTTTGTTACTTTTGAATACGCTGCATTTGAACACATCGGTGGCTCCATCTCTCGCTATGTAGCTAAAGATTTTGAGATCGCTGCTGTCATGGGACACGTAAAAGATTCTATAAATTGGGTGGGACATCAATTCTAACGGTCTGTCGTCTAACCACGGGTGCGGCTTCTACAAAAGGAAGAAAAACATAAATTTAATTAGTGACTAATTGAAGAATATTGGCTTCAAATGTCGACGGACGGGTTCCTCGATTCGCGTTCGCTTGGTGGGACAAATTATACTTTATTGTTCTTTGTAGCAAAGAGAAATAAAAGAACGAGATTTTGTTAAGGATTTTATATTCAGCTCTTGTCGTTAATCAAGAAATAATTTAATGATACACGAGTATTACAGTAACTGAAGCGTGCCTAATCTAGGGTTAAATGTTTATTGTGATTGAATATTTCTATGAAAGATTTAAAAAAAAATGTTGTTTGGGGAGTTTGGACCTTATAGAGATCTATAGGCTGGCTAGGGCGTATCTGCGAACAGTCGGCGGTATCCAAGTTCTCGAACGGCAAATGTCGCTCAGTTCCTTTCAATAGCTTAGGGTGCGCACAATTTGTTATGAAGGACCTTTTTGTTATTAACTAATTAATAGCAATTTTTTATTTATATCAAAAGACACAGCAAAACATCAGAACTTTTTTAGATTATATTTATTTTAAAACTACACTATGGAATTACATATAAATTGATTAAATATTTTAATTGATGAGAATACTAGTTACGACACGAAGTAAATGTAACTCGCGGTTTTAGTTATAAATAATAATATGTGTAATTATTTATTTTAAGTAAATGCACCAAAAGGTTAAAGCGTGCTGTCGGGTTAAGAGTTGAAGTAATAAGAACGAAAATGGGAACATATACGTAGTGTCAATGCCTAATAGAAATGAGTCGTAAAACAAAGGATGTTTACATAAGCAATATTAGGGCTTGCCCACATAGAAAAGTGTATATAAAAACAAATAGGCATAAAATAGAAATGAATTAAGACAAAGAAATCTTAAAACTAACATTAATTAAAAATAAAGGCAAGATATTGATATACAAATATGAATATTGCATGCATTTATGAACAAATGTATTTTTATATTCTAAAGAAAATATAAGGAGATGCAACAAATTAGAAGACTTTGAGTAAAGCTACAACTCATGTGCAACACTAAGTCACTTTCATTAAAAACTGGGCTGTACTTAGCAATTGTACGTATCAAATAAAAAATATATTCAATTTAAATCATTAATATTCTATTTCGTGGAAAAACACTTTTCAATTATGAGTTTCTATATAAATTCTCTTGTACATTACAATTTAAAAAAAACAAAGTATTCTACCCAAGTAAGTCTACCAAACTAAGTATCCTACCCCTCTCACCTCTTTATTAAAATTATGAAAATTTCCTTTGATGATATTTGTAAAATACAAACGTGTGCAGCTAGGTAGAATTGTATAATAACGTGTTTATAAAAAGAAATATCGAAAGAAGATCAATTATTTGTACATGAAGAAAATTCTTAATTAAAATGTAATGTCAATATTTAAAATATTCTCGTTAATTTCTTACATTTTAATTTGTTTCTTTTGAAATGTAATACTGTTGACTAAGAAGAAGCATCGGTGTTCGATTTGATAATGAATTGATAGATACAAATTATTCCAACACTTTGATAAAACACAATTTAATAAGGGACTACAAATTACACTAATTAAAAATACACTATTAAAAAAAGTTTTATTTCAACGTCTTAAGAAATCTAGTAAAAGAGAAACTCTGTTGTTGTAGAAACTTTGAAAGTAGCGAAACTAGAAAAGCAATAAAGTGCAGCTTCCCATGAATTTGAAATTAGCGCCCAGTCGTAACTAAATACGGAAGTACAGCTTTACAAAAGTGCAATAATTTTAACTTTGTATCAGTAGTAAACTTTTCTTTTAGTGGTGTTCAGAAATTTGAAGGGAAACTTTTTAAAAAGAAAAGTCCAACACTATAAAGTTTTATAGAGTGGAGTAGAAACTTGGTGCAATAATTTCAACAGCTGCCTGACATTCTGTGACTTTCATACAAAAAGTTTAACGATTAATTAAACCCTTTCTAGAGGGTGTTTCTAAGAGAGGAAGGAAGGGGGTGAGGATGGTGTTACTGTAGTGGTTTTTTCAAGGTCTTACCTTTTTCTTTTTCTTTCTTAGGGTGACTCGAACGCCGTCCACTGATATTTCTACTGACACTTTCTTCTTTTTGATGTTTCTTGCTTTGAAGTCGTACTGGAACAATTTAATTATTGGTTATCGAATAGTAACATTAAAATTACTGCTTTAATCATTAAGAACACATTGACATGGAAGAAATTAGTCAGATGGAAAATGGGAACCAATATATATATCTAAGTGAGCCTAATATGAAATACGTATTAGATTTGTTTTATATTACATAAAAACAGTAAAAATTTTCTCAAATTTTTTCCTCCACTATATATTTATGTAATTAAGGTGAAACGATACTTGGCTATACAGCAGGTTACCCTTAGAAATGTTACCAGTCATATAAAAATTGGAATTTAACTATAAAATATAGCAATATTAATTTTCAAAAGTTATTTTTGCGGTTCCAACTTATTAAAAGTCAGTGGAAGAAAGCTTAAAATGTAGATACGTTATTCATCTAACTAATTGCAGCTTTAGATTTTGATTCGCGTTTATAGTTACTTACATAAAACGATTTAAACATAAAAAACATGTTTTTTTTGATAATACTTAACCTGCTGTATAGTATCGCCATCTATATTTCGCGAGAAAAAATGGCCAAGTATCGTTACACCATAAATTTGGAATTTATTTATTTTTGAATTTGGCGCCTACATGTCTATAGAAGAATCTGATGCTAAAATTAAAATAACGATTCTTTAATGTTCGAGTTTCAACTTGCAAACGAATTGAATATTTTCTTAAATTTAAATGTAGAGTTGCTAGTTATTTCGCTAGATTGATCTGGAAACTATATTCATCTCTTTTCTTCAACAGCCAATTATTAGGCAGTCGAAAGGAGTGTCTCAAGCTCGTCTTTATTTTATAATGAATTCTCTTTATTTACACACTGTTGTATAAAAGAGATGTCAATTCATAGACGAGTAGGAAATGATCATAATGTTATTAATTTTTCTTTTAGATAATGTGCCCAACAAATTAATTTGCAAAACGATTCATGTGTTTCACCGTTAAAGGGTTATTACTGAATTTATGAGGCCTGAGATGCCCTTATGAGAATCCGCTACTGCCTTCTTCGAAACAGAAAATATCTCCCATAGTTCGCGGTTTGTCTCTGGTAATAAATGTACTCTGTTTTGAAGATACTTTTCATCGGTATGGAGCTGTCATATTTAGAAGTAACATTAATTTATCACTGTTTTATAAATGTTTTATTTTCATAAAACGTAAAATAACTATGAAAGTATTTCAGACACTATTTGTTAGACTGAGTGACGCGTCATACCGCTCTGAGATGAATTGTGTCTCTTATTCTAGTAGAGTTCATTTATTATTGAAAAGTATAACGCTCTCTGGATGGAAAATGGGAAATACACATTTTTACTATTTATTATATTATTATTAATAATATTTTCACATTTTTAGAAGCCAGGGGTTTATCTTCAGCAGATCAAAGTAGTGGACACCGTAGGAGTTAATCAGATTAAATAATAAATATAGTTCAAATTACGAGAGTTCGGCAGCGACTCATACTTAAAACAAGTTGTGGGGTATAAACTGCCGATATAACTAAAAAGTACTGACTCACTTATTTTTCTATAATGTGTATAGAAACTTATAAGATAAAATTTATTATCGAGTTATAGATTTATACCGCTCTTATAACCTCTTTTAAGTATAAGTCGTCACCGAACTATCGTGATTTTGACTTTATATATACAGATGTGCCACTGGACACATATTGAGCAAGATGTCATAATTGTAAACATATTGTCTCAAATGCCTCTAGGGAAAGATCCATGAGTAATTGAATTTCTATTTATTATGTAGATCCAGAACTTAAAACGTATGTTGGACTGTACTCAGCGTAATCCTTTTCGCCATTCAGTTTATAGCAGTGCTTTTCATTTAAGCACATCATATCAGTATCATTTTATATTTAATTCAATTATAATATTATGCGTTGTCCACATAAGAACAACACCTACATGCAGAGGCGACATTAGGAGGTGGCAAGAAGAGCAACGGCCCGGGGCCTCGCATTCTCGCACAACAACTCAAGTAGAAAAATTCATTACTATATATGTATTTGAATCTCGCGCCTCTCTCTTTTGAAATTCCACCAGAATCACTGCGTATATCTTTTAAAGCATTCATGTACCTTAATATATCATTATTAATATTTGTCGTCTTTGTGCTTGTTAACTTTTATAAAACTTCCAATATAAAATTTTATTTCTCGACAATTATCATCAAAAATACTTACTTACAATTTACATTAATTATACAAAGAACAAGTACCTCGCAAAGACCTGTCGCCCGCCGGGGCCTCGCAAAGATCTGCTGCCCGGGGCCTCGCTATGACTAAAGCCAGCCCTGCCTACATTCTACATCAATATTTGTTAGAAGAGGTTGTACAACACGTTCTCTGGGAGATTTATATGTTTACAAAATAAGTATTAAAAGTTAGGTTAATTCTTAAAACATTTCAGTGTGTTTCGGATAATGCATAATATCGGGTTCAATTACCGGGCCAAACTGAGCTAATTTTTAAAACCCTTCGTGAACTTTTAAAGATATCATATATTAATAAGAATGTTGAATTGATATAGACCATACAAGTTCAACAAATTGAATACACTAACCTCTAAAAAACATCAACTTATGAATGCTCGATGTCGAAAGTTAGAGTCGCACTAGTTTGGACGACGTATTACATATGCACTATCAGTATTTGGTATATTATATTTAAAACGTACTTATTTTAATCCTCTTAAATAACAGTTCGCCAGATTGGAAGCACTACTAGCGCCACAGTACATTGCAGAAGAACAAAGAAGCCAAGCAAATACTGTATCTAGTTTGCAGATTAACCCGTTTTACTGGCAACATTCGTGCTGAAGAACAACTGATAGTAAATAATACTAATTCCAAGTAAAGGTACACGTCCAGGGATCAGTATGGGAGTTATAGCAGGCGTGGTTAAAAGTATCATTCCCACTCACTGCTTTAATTTAATTTTGTATTTAATTTAAATTGTTTTGCATATGGCAATACGCGTAGTCATTCACAGTACCATTTTTAATTTAATTTACTTTTTAAGTTTTTTTAGAACCTTACAAGAAAATTAAGAGAAACTATATTATATTATAATGTATAAATGAAATAAAATCTGTGCACGTGACATTTACTCTAAAAAGGTGCACGTGTCCCCCCGTGACCATTAATAACATTGCACTTCCTCAGGCAGAGACAGTGAAGTATCTAGGCATGCACTTGGACAGACGTCTAACATGGAAAACCCACATATGGAAAAAGAGGCTTCAACTAGAAGAAAAACGAAGAGAACTATATTGGCTCCTTGGCTGGAAATCGCAAGTGTCTCTGGAAAATAAACTGCTAATATACAAGACAATAATTCGGCCAATATGGACTTATGGTATACAACTATGGGGCTGCGCTAGCATGTCAAACATAGAAATTCTCCAGCGTTTCCAAAACAAAATATTGAAATAAATATTAAATGTCCCAAGATATGTCCCTAACTGGTTAGTACATAAAGATCTTCGAATGCCCCTGGTCAAAGAGGAAATCCAAAGCTACAGTAGGAAGTACCACCTTCGATTGCAGAATCATCCCAAAGAAGCAGCAGTGAAGTTGTTCCATCATAGGCCAATAAGACGGCTGAAAAGAGCAGATCCCAAGGACTTAGCGAATTTAATCCCAAATGAAAACTAAAATTGAAATGTCATCGTACTAATAAAATATATACGAAACTCAGTTATTGTACACAGTATAAAGGGGTAAGGTGTAAGGGGGAGTCATCAATGGATGGCAACCTCACATGTCATTTATGTCATACAATTTTACTTAATGTCCTCGGACAGATTGTAAATTAATTAAAAGGGAAAAGAAAAAAAAAAATGATATTATAATGTCTAAAATGAATTTATATTTAAAAGAAGTTTAATGTCAGTTTGTCAAAAATAAAGAAATAAAGACAACTTCTATTACTAATTGTTATTGAAAACAGCAATTTTAATTATTTCACCTTCAAGTCGAACTGTCAAAATTTATATTACTAAAGACGCATGCGCACCAACTAAATTAACTAAACTCAAACTAAAATACGAATGTGACAAGGAATGCCTATTCTAAAAACCTGAAATCTAGATTAAAGTATTAAATAAAAACAGTAAATTAAATATCAAAACAGTGAGTGGAAATGAGGCTAAAGGTATACCGCTATCAAATAGATCTTAGTTTTATTTGTATGACTATTCTGTTCTTTGCACAGGATCGGGGATATGCACCGTATCATTCAGTAGCATCCATGATCAACTTTTAGCCCCCAAAAGAATCTACTACATATCTAGAGTCAGAATAGGACAGAGGAATTTGATATAAACAGATCGATTTGATTTTAGCAGATCGATTTGTCGAATGTTGTGTTTCAATGACTTTCATGTTGATAAGTGGACGCATACCTTTACACCAAATGAAATGCGAATATGTTAATAAAACCTCATATAAATTATTTATATGTATAACCATCGTGCACTCGAGTGTCTTGCACGCTGAAAGATAAATACGACATTATCCAACTTGACGTAGCGATGCGAGGAATGCTACGGCCGAGTCTACGGCGACGAGGCTACAACGTAGGCTGTGAGAGCTTGTAATTGAGCTCTACGTGCAAACGTAGCAAGAAACCGCGGGGAATAGGAACCAGAGAATATACTTAAGCGAGATGTTAAATTCAGTAAGAATGCTTGTTTGATCGTCAATTTGGGCACTTCCAAACAGGATATAGGGGTTCGTAAGGTGGCGGAAATTTTGAAATTTCATTCATCAGTTGGTTCATCTCATGATAAAAGTGTACTAGTGCAAAAAAAGTTGAATAGATCGAACTCAAAAAGGTGTTTACCTACTGCATCTGTCACTAATTTGTTTACTCTATTGGAGGCGCTATTATTGACGACAAACATCGCCTGATGCTGTCACATTAATAGTGATAAACCCCACAACGATATTCAATTAATGTTTTCTCTAACAGACCCTGCATATTTATGTTATTCGTAGTCTGTTCAATGTTACGAATTTAAATGAAAAAAAGAAATCATTTGAAAGTCAGTCTAATGGAAAATAGTCTAATTCAATTTGGTTCTGATATCGGAATGCTTACCCTTATTCTTCTCATGGCTGCCACAATCTCCACTCGACTGGTAGGCCGCGGAACTTCGAGGGTTCCAATGTACTGAAACAAAATAAAAATATTTTAATAATAATTCTTGTATGCTACTTATATACATAAACAGAATATATAGTGTCTTGAACGTCTCTATGGTCTTAAGTTTTCTCTGCAGGTAATCCAGCTTAACTTTGAATAAATGGCAAAGTGGTACGTAACACTATAAATATTCTAAGTAAGTGTCGCTTCATTTGGTTATAAATCGCATGGCTGACTGACTTAATAATAACAATTACTTTTTAAACAAAATATTTTGTCATTGTATACTTAGAGCATATATATATGGAGTGTGAATAGCCTATGCTTCCTATAGATTAAAAGTGTGGCCAAAATGTGTGCGAGAGAGAAAGGTTCTCTATGCGCATGCGTCGAAAGTGACAGCTGTCTAGATATAATAAATATTAATATTCTATTAAAGTATAATAAATATTAAATATGTAAAGAAATTATATTTCTTTAGTTGGTAAGAAGCTTGTCTGTCGGCAAAACAGTGACCGTTCAGTGACAACATATACTCATGAACGCCGTAGATTTCGCTGTAGGGATAAGACACACAGTCGATTTTTGGAGTAGACAGAATTCACGTTTTTATTTATATTTATACATATCTACATTATTCTACATCAATATAATGTCATATTTAACAACTGTCACGTATTATATCTAGACAGTTACTTTCGACGCATGCGCATAGGGAACAAAAAGGAATATATACCTTTCTCTCTCGCACACATTTTGGACACACTTTCAGGACCAGCATTCACTCTCTATATATATGGTCTAAGTTGTATAGCAACTTTAAAATTTGTTCCACGCGTGCTCCTTACATTTCTAGCAACGCACTTTTTTTTAGTAGAGGGGGGGGGGATTATTACGTCATTAATCACAGTCACACGTTGACATTGACATCTTCGATAAAATTGAAATAACTTGACAGGATCTTGAATCCCTCTTTTGATATATTTTAACATCGGATTCTTTAAGAACTCTTGATGGAAGAACCATTAAATGTATTCATCGGTACTCAAAAACACTAGCAAAATAATTTAAAATAAATGTTAAACAGAAAAAAACACGCAAAAGAAAAAAATGTATAAAAAAGCAGAAACGATTTCTGTTGACATATTTTCAAATATTAAACAGTGGGGTGACTGAAAGGGTGCTCTTCAAAGACAAAAAAAGATATCAGAGCCGATGCTGACATTGACAGGGCGCCCCTATATCATACGGTGAAGTATAAAGGATAACAAGCCATCCCTATGCACCTCTCTCTTCAATCGTCTCTCTCTCTCTCTCTTTCTGTTGTGTGGCTAAACATTCAACCTGTCAAATATATTACACGTCATGGAAAATAAAGCAGAAGAACCAAAAGCTCGGTCAAAGCATAAAACATAATGCAAAACAATGGCGCGCCGCAGTCGTGACAGGTGACAGTTGCAGATGGAATGACAGTTGAGGACAGCATCTCCTTAGGGTGGAACACTGCGTGAGTAAGGGACGGGGAAGGGTGGTTTGTAGCCGTCAATTCTACTGGTAATATTATATTTTATTGCGTATTTGCACGGCTTTTATTGTACTATCTTATACGCACTCTTCTACCTTTTATCAAAGAAATGTATACAGTACTAAATTATAATTTGCTTTTTATTTGAAAGCTTTTTTTCTAACCTGATTTCATTTAGAAATGTCTCATTTCGTTCTTTTTACTTATATTTATTATTTTACGTCTAAAAATAGAGTGCAATATCGTTATATAATATTAGTATAGTTCAAATTACGAGAGTTCGGCGGCAACACATACTTAAAACAAGTTGTGGGGTATAAACTGTCGATATAACTAAAAGCACTGACTCATTTATTTTTCTATAATGTGTATAGAAACGAATAAGATAAAATTCATTATCGTATTATAGATTTATACCGCTCTTATAACCTCTTTTAAGTATAAGTCGTCGCCGAACTATCGCGATTTGGATTATATCTCGCTTAACACAAAATATGGGTATTAAAACTTCTTACTTTATGATTTTTCTACACATAGCGTAAGACCTCACGTAAACAGTTAATATCTGTTAAAACTTTCAGTTTGTTTATTTACACACGGTCTAAGTTATTAGCTATTGTGTCGATAACACTTGACACATTTGAATTTGTCGGTTCTTGTTAATTATCTATTTCATAAATTATTTTAGAATACTTTAAGAACTTCTCGTGGGACTGCAAAAGTCAAAATCACAAGTCGTCAGAGACTTAGTACATTTAATATACATACATTTTAAATCCTACATATATATATATGTATATATATCTTATGCTTAGCTCAAATTGCGCGAGCTTGACGGTAACTCAACAAAGTGACCTAAACAACTTGTGCCGTATAAATTTGCGAAAGAATGAAAAAGCAATCTCTCATTAATTTTTTTTTTTATAAAGTATATGTAGGAACGAATTAGTTGAATTGTATCATTGTATCGTATATATTAAGGCTATATCTAACATAATATAATAAATATGTTTATGTTTGTTTGCATATGAGTTCAACAAGCTAAACATAAGAGCAATAAGTCTGCCTAATCATCACAAATATTAAATCCATTGTGTTTTCTCACGATCCCATAAGGCTTTATTTTACCCTATTACGTAAAACCACAAGCATTACGTTTAAATCTAAATCTAAATTCCTACTCAAATATTTTGATAAACATCCAAATATCACTACGTTAGGACAAACAACTGGTTTCCTGACCACTAATCATTGACAACACCCTCTCAGCAGCCCCGTATCAACCTACGTGGAGTAAGGATTGATGCGTCCCCATCCCCACAGACTTCGTCTTCCTCCGCTTGATTTTACTCATTGTTTTCAAGGGGAAGAATATAATCTCCAGGAGTAAAGGCGTGTAGATCTGAGCATTAGTTTGAGAAATGGGGGAGATGGGGAAGACTGGGAGGTGTTATAGCAGGAATTTGTGTCAAGGGTGACACGACGTAACAGTCTGATTATGCGGGATTGTTCGCCGTAAATTAAATCACGGCATTTGGTAATGCAAATTGAGTAAATTATAGAGTGTAGATAAAGAGACAAACTGGTGAGGCTTGTTGGGAATTCGGAGCAGTTTGCTTGACGTGAGACATGGGACATGGGACATGGGACATGAGACACGAAGCAGACTCATCGTGACACCGTTGTGTTTGTGGATCAGTCAATCTAATTACAAGTTCGCTACGTTACTTATATGATCTTTAAGAGAAGTGCTTAAGTGGTTTGGTTAGATCTTTTGGGGGAGTTGTCTCAGCAATGAAATATCTAAAATAGGTTTAGATTTGTATTGAGAGTAAGTCTACTGTGTTTATTAAATGAAGTAAGAAGGAACATTGTTCAAGGTGCTGAACAAAAATTTACGTAATTAATTGACAAGATAAAACTCGTTTCTGTGAATCATTCCATTGCTAGATGTATGTGGCAGGATTAGTAGCTAGTAATCTATTGGCAATTGGTTATTAAATAAACTATCTGAAAAATGCCAATTGATGGAAAAGAAGGTAAACAAAGTACTCAATTTTAATATTCATTAAAAACAAAATAAGCCTACGTGTGTCTAAAAACAAATTGTTTCTAATAACGGATTAACTTCATCATCCATAAAACTTGCTGTAAATAATTTGATAAAAGAAGTAAGAAATTGAATTCAGCTGAACACAGCAGACAAGTAAACTTTTCCACTTAATTTCGAGGACCGTGAACTTCCGTCTGCAGCTGCAGACATAGTTTCGTTTCCGGTAAACACGTTCGACATGGCAAAGCTAATAACGTTCACGCTAATTTAATAAATGCAATTGCATTTAATGTGCTGCGATGTTCAGATCGGTTCGAGGCGAGTTTTCTAGTTGCAACAATTTACGGCTTGCGAAGAGGAAAACTCATTTAAGAGAAGTTTTTCTTGAACTATATTTTTCACGATTAAAGTTGGTCAATCGGGATAAAATTAGGTCTGTAAATGTTGTTATCACATCGAAGTATATAACCCTAAATCCAGATATGCGTGTTCGAGTACGAATGCTCAATATTAGTGTTATGAATATGCACTGCAGTTGGAAGATTCTTGTATTCGTACACACAAGTGTGAACCCGGTCTAACGCTTGCAACATCCCTAAAAAAAGTCCACAAGTTTTGAAGGATAACAATATTTAAACATTTTGGCCAGTAACCCAGTAAACATTTTGAAGTAAATTCTATTTCATTTCTATTACGTTTCATGAGTTTTTTTGTCATGAACGCGTTTGTTTTCTATTTAGTCGTTCATAGGGAATGTCCCTTTTATAGGCTACAGATGGCGCAACGACTGCTCACTGTTGAATAAAAGCGACTCCTGTGACAGGTAGGGAATCAATTTGAACTAAAATTGATTTTTTGTGTGTTGATCCAACTTGTAAAACGTTAGAATTGAAATGTACGAGAGGTAGAACTTCACCTAGCCATTCTATTTCATGAAATCTTTACTGCGAAATTTCGTAACCCTATTGATTAACTTTAAGCAAAAGACATTTAGTAAATATTATAGCCACAATACAGCTTCGCAACATTTGCGTTCGGGTCTCATTGCTTCGTTATTAATATGTACTTTATAAGTTTAATTAACAGGTTATTGCTACAAGAAGATAAAACACAAGGACACGGCGACACAAGACACAATGCTTCAAGTTCCGGATGAATAAACACAGCCTAATTATTGAAATTGCTTCAAAAACAAAATTCATAAATGAATATGGTTTCTACAATTTGCTTTGGTAATTAATATTTATTCAAGGATGTAACACAAGAAAATAAACCATGTTTATTTAAGTTGATATTATATCTTTGAATTGATATAGTAAATACCCCAAAAGGGTAGATTTTTAAGGGTGGAATTTTAGCGTACACATGAGCGCCGGCAGGATTACTTTTAGTGAGGAGGAGGACATCGAATTCACTGACAAGGTGTTGAACAAATTTGGACCTTAAGTTTTTATTCAAATCGTGACTTTATAAATAAAAGACTTTATATATATAAATTTCACTGACCGCGCTAATATATATACAGTTATAGTTCACGGTACATTGCAAAAGACTATAATGTTCTTTTTTATTACAATACATTTAATGTTAGCCCAAGCTCTGAGGTTTCCATTCGTCCGTGTCTACGTTCATCAGGCAGTTGGTAGTTTGCTACTTCCACTTCCTCTTGCCACTATTTCACGAACAGCACCATGTCAGTGCTTTACCACATCATACATAGTCCCTGCAGTCTCGTAGTGGAAGTCTCCCAAGACCCATTCCGACCCCATACCTCTCCCCCGCCCGTTCTCCCAGTACATCAATGCCTTTAATGGTTCGGATGAAGCTTTTATAGCTTTGTCAGTAGTACACCGAGTCAGTTCTTGAACAAATCGTACACGACGCTTCGTAAGGCAAAGCTTTTGTGTTCCTCTTCCTCTGTCAAATAGCCGACCTTCGTTGTAGCACCGTTACGCTGAGTGAAGTTTGCTGAATAGCGAACACTGGACGTACATAGCTGGAACTATCAGAGTGCTAAGGAGTTAACATGTGACACTGATGTGGACAACGAGGATGTTACTCTCAAAAGGACGTCAAAATGCATTTCCATGTACACGTTACACAAAGGAGCACATTATGTATGAAGCTAAATTCAAAAAGCAGGAGTAGAGTTTATCAAATAATGGGCTTGTGTCCTATGTCTTAATTTCTATAAATATTGATAAAGTGGGTTACTAGAACCTCATATGTGTAAATATTTTTTAATAACTCCTTATATCTTAGGAGATATTGACAATTAGAAAAGTCATTATTTCTCTTTAATTATAAAAGGGATTCAACATTGTACAACATTTCAAATGCTATATTCAATTGCTATCTCTTTTATACGATAGAGCCATATTCTTGACAGAACTCTGACAAGTTTACATGTTACCAACCTTACAGCTCATAAATCTCTGCTATATGTATTTATATATGAAAATATCAAATATTATTAACAGCTATTTCAAGGAACAATAAAATTCCAATATTATGTCTGCCGTAACAGGGTTAAATAAAATAAAAACTCATTATTCTTTGACTTGACTTGATTATTTCGACTACCAACAACTACAAAACATTACCATAGCACTGACCTACTCAACAAATAACTGACGTATAAATGCATTTCACGTCATACAAATGGCCGACCATTTCTAGCGCTAAAACTACAATTCAAACTTTTAATTGCTATATCTCCGTCAACATTTAGATATTTAATAAAATAGACACGCCAATACACATTTATTAACATCAATGAGGACACAAGCCCATTATTTTTTTTAAATTAAATTTATTTAACGAGTCCTGTATAACCGCTGCCTTATTAATGAAAGTAATTAATAGATGGCCCCTTAGTATTTAGAATCCAACCAATTTTATGAACCAAAGACAATATGTTAGAGGTAAAAAACATTCTTTGTCGTTAAGCTCTTACAAATATTTTCAATTTGTTACATCCTTTGCTTTCTAGATTCAAATATGTACAAGTTCTTCAAGATATAAATGTATTTAGAAACGTTATACCTGTTTTTTCTTAAATATAATTCTATAAGAACTGCGTATACACAACATACCAGACAATACCAAAATAATTATGAGGTTTACTTAGTAAATAACCAGGAGTCGCTTCTTGTAAACATTTTAATCCAGACGCAGAGGAATCATTGGGGTGTACATTGTTAGCAAAATAATATATTCAGATATTCTATAGAAGGCTTTCAGAATTCAGCTATTATGAAATAACATAACAAAGTTAACACAAACTTAATTATTTACGTTTTTAAGCTTAATTTCATTATTAAATTAAAACAAATGTTGAATAATTATGTAAAGAAAAGTTGAAATATTCAAGCGAATATGAATGAACAACTTACATAGGACTTTATTTTGAACAACAGTTTCAGTGTTTAATATTTTGATTGAGATTGTCTCTAGGACGGTTAAGTTAGAATGCTGTCTTTCGAATCAATTTTATCACACAGTTTTAAATAATCTTAAAAATATTTTGCAATAACCCAGTAAACATTTGGTGAAATAGAATGGCTAGCTGAAGTTCTAGTCTCTCGTACATGTCAATTCTAACGTTGGAGCAACACACAGAAATTCAATTTTAGTGCAAATTGATTCCCTACCTGTCACAGGAGTCGCTTTTATTCAACAGTGAGCAGTCGTTGCGCCGTCTGTAGCTCATAAAAGAGACATTCCCTATGAACGACTGAATTGAAAACAAACGCGTTCATGACAAAAAACTCATGAAAAGTAATAGAATTTACTCCAAAATGTTTACTGGGTTATTGAACAATTTATTAGATTTATTAGATTACCTGTACAGGTAAAACTGTAAAGTTATCCTTACAGATAAACTGCTCAAGTAAATCTGTTTGTAAAGCAGTCCATATGGACTCAGATGGACATAGTCTACACAAAACGAAAAACAAATACTACGATTTCTAGAATAAGACGATCTTCTTAACCAGTAAAACCCTTGCTAAAATAGTTGTAAAAAGTAAATAATTGGAATAAAATATGCCACTATGTTTTGTTAAGCAGTAAAAGCAAGTAAGGGAAGCTCCAGTATTCGTTAAGTAGAACTTAGAGCCGCAGAACAAAGTAATACGACGGGGATGGCCATACGGAAAGGGTATACTTCCACCAAGGGGTGTTATATACTGAGAGCATGGACTACATAGCTTTAACGACCAACACAAGCTAATAAGATGGTCAATTAACGTAAGTTTAGCTGCAATATACCGAGGTCCGTGACCAAAATGGGCAATTTAGAGGCAATATTGTAACAGTTTTGTAGCCCATTTAGGTAACCACACAAACAATATACTTATGCATATTGCGACGATTCTTAAACTATGAGTAGTAAAATAGGAGTAACACCTTACTGTTTTACTTTGCAACATTCTCTCACGACGCACGCCGTCAGAGAAAATTACAAAATATTTTATAACTATTAACGTTATTGTTTTCACATAAATATTATTGGCAAGGACAGATTTAGATGGCTTTTGAGGTAATACTTATTAGTTTATAATTCATTCATAATTGAGAGGCAGCGACACCATAAACTGTCTATACAAAGCTTCCGAAATCATGAAACTAATTAAAACAACTAAAATAAAATAATTTTGATACGGTTTCATTATCTCTGTTTGGGGAGTTTGGACCTTATAGAGATCTATAGGCGGTATCCAAGTTCTCGAACGACAAATGTCGCTCAGTTCCTTTCAATAGCTTAGGGTGCGCACAATTTGTTATGAAGGACCTTTTTGTTATTAACTAATTAATAGCAATCTTTTATTTATATCAAAAGACACAGCAAAACCTCAGAACTTTTTTAGATTACATTTATTTTAAACTACACTATTGAATTACATATAAATTGATTAAATACTTTAGTTAATAAGAATACTAGTTACGACACTAAGTAAATGTAACTCGCGGTTTTAGTTATATACATATAATAATATGTGTAATTATTATTTTATGTATGCACCAAAGGTTATGCGTGCTGTAGGTTTGAATGTTGAAGTAATAAGAAGGAAATAGGAACATATACGTAGTGTCGATGCCTAGTAGCAATGGATCGTAAAACAAAGGATGTTTACATAAGCAATATTAGGGCTTGCCCAAACGGAGCAGTGTATATAAAAACAAATAGACATAAAATATAAATGAATTAAAACAAAGAAATCTTAAATCTAATATTAATTAAAAATAAAAGCAAGATATTGATATATAAATATGAATATTGCATGCATTTATTAACGATCTCCGTTATTAATTTCCATGTAAATAAACATCTAATAACGATTCCATAAATACCTTATTCTTTTATTTGTAACTGGAACCTAATGGTTAGGCAACCACATATACACTTAAGTTACGTAAAGTGCTGTATTGTCAGGGGCAGTCGTTTACGATGCTACAAGATATAAATAAATGTGACTTTAATTGTGTAGGAAGTGATTAAGTACGTATTTATAAATATTTGATTAGATTTGTTTAAGTTCCAATTATCTCAATAAAACTAAATAAACTGTTTCCGATTCGAATTTATTTAATGAATGAAGAAATTCTTGTATTAGATTTATTAGTAGTAAATGTAATTTTTAAATGTTCTAGATTTAACAACACTGTTACTACTGGATATTATTAATATATTTAATAAATATATTTTGTTATAATCAGATTGTATAGTATACCTTCTTAAGACAGTTTGTCTGTTCAGTACGGAACATGCAAACATTTGAGAACGTCAGTTTGTCTCAAGCCGTCCGCGCACGGGTCGACTGGTTACGAACCTTAGCCCGAACCGAATGAGAATGGAACTGTGTTGTTAGTGAGAGAACGCACACGGCACGAACGAAACTAAACTGATTTGAAACAGGTTTTGAGCGACTGTGTTTCTTGATAGCAGGGCAACTACGCTGCATGCTTTTGATGGTAACATCATGAGCAGAGATGTGTACAAATACTATTCAAAAGTATTGAAATAATACAAATACCTCATAATACGACACAATAAAATCCCCTATTATTTTATTGTTAAAAATTCTATAGAGTCACGAAACACGGCTTGTTTTTCGTTTTCGTTGGAAACTTCGTTGCGCGATTAGTTTACAATCAGTCGACCCGTGTGTAGACGGTCTTAAAATAAAATAATTTTGCGACCATGTTTTTTTTTAAATTTGGCGCTTCCTTTACCTTGGCGCCTAATGTGACTGCACTTTTTGCAAGCCCTTCAGACCGGCCTTGAATGTATGCAACTGCGTAGTTTTTAAACAAATCTGTCTTAAAACAATATTACCTTGGTCGAAGAGAAAGGGAGACAGCACCATATCTTTTCTGCGACGTTTTAGTAATTTAATAAAGTAACAATTCAGTGCTCATCTATCCGTCTCGTTTTCTCACTTAGGATATATAAATACTTCTCGCTTACTCATTAATAAAAGATATTACACGACCCAGAAAATTGACGTATAGTTTTTAGGTTAAAGAACGAACTGTCTAAAGACATTTATGTCTCGTGAATTCCAGATGTAATGAGTAAGCCATTGAAACACGAATCAGTTCAAGTGTCACAAATCTTACGAACTTTAGTTTAACATTTGACCTTCACCTCACACACATTGTTTCATTTATTTTCCTTTTGTGCGGTTCCTCGTGAAACATTCTTGTGGAATCATTCGGATTGCTGGCTCACAACAATGTGCGACTCCACCGTTTGTTGAGATACGATTGGCGTACGCAGTCTGACACCGGGAAAACTGAAAATGATTCCAGTTCGGTTAACAAACATCCGAGAACCGACTAAGTTATGGGAAACTTTCGAGGAAATCTTTTGAAGATAACAAAAGATTCCTGAGTTCGTACGCATCGGGTTTGTTGGAAATAATGAATAAAATATTTTTTTGGTGAACAAAAAGGAAAATGATTGACGTTTCAATAATAGTAGCTCAAAAGCTTGTTATTGAAGATTCAACTTATACTGGTATCTTATTGTTAAGACATTAAGAAAAAAAAAATCGTCAGTTACTTTTTCAAAAAAAGAAGCGCAGGAACTACTAGAATATTTCAGCTAGCCGTCTACATTATTGAATTGATGTTGATGAGTATATTTTTCTTTGGAAGTTTGCAAAGTTTTGGCATGCATTATAACTAATGTATGTAAATTATGCAATATATATCTAGAAATATGTCTTTGGAGTTCAAATAATAACACATTTCAAGCAAACCAATGGTTGATTAGAAAAAGAAATGTTTTATAATCATACAAAATACAGACTTCCCCATTGCTTTGAAAATTAGAAAAGTACCGTTACCAAAACTACTATAACTCGTAAACTTATGCTCGGAATGTCATGAAATTTTGGCACATATGGTTTGTAGGTTGGCATTATCTAAAAAGTATATGGATTTGTCAATAGTGGCGCCATCTATATGTCACCTTACGAACTTATTGTTAAATTACGATTTTTCAAAAAGAATCACCGAAGTTTGTATCCCACCACTTTTTCATTCATTACACTGTAAGTATTAAACGTTTCAAGTGGCATTCTAGTAGCCAGAAGTGCAGCATGCTAGATTTATGTGCAAAAATTAATGTTTTCTTAACATTTTAGAAACATCAACTGAGTAAGGAAATTCTTATTTACAATTCGCATGTCGTTTGGATAATCTCCAAGGACTTCAAAGAATATTGCTAAACTTCTATGCAGAGGCGGTTTTAGGGGGTGGCTAGCAGGCAACTGCTTCGCGCCTCGCATTCTCGTGCAACAACCCAAGTAGAAAAATTCATTACTATATATGTATTTGAATCTCGCGCCTTTAGAAATCCCACTAGAATCACTGCGTAAATCTTTTAAGGTATTCATGTACCCTAGTCTACCATCATTAATATTTGTCATCTTTGTGCTTGTTAACTTTTATAGAACTTCCAATATAAAATTTTATTTCTCATCAATTATCATCAAAAACACTTACTTACAATTTACATACACCATACAAAGAACAAGTGACCACCCCGGGGCCTCGCAATGGCTAAGGCCGCCCTTGATCATACAAACTTATTGATAAGTTACGATTTTTCAAAAAGAATCACCGAAGTTTGTGTCCCAGCATTTTTTCATTCACTACACCGTAAGTAACAAACGTTCCAAGTGTAATACTGGTAGCCAGAAGTGCAGAATATTAGATTTATGCACAAAAAGTTCCAATAAAGAAACATTAATGTTTTAGAAACATTATTAACTGAGAAAGGAATTTCTTATTCACAATTTGTATGTCTTTTGGATAATCTCCAAGATCTCTTTCTATAAAGAACAGTGATTTGCAAGTACCTCGCTAAACTTCTATGCATTTGTAAGATCTACCAAGCGCCAAATTCTCAACACAATCAAAAGCAAACATATTTCAAATACTATACGTGAATCTAATTCATTCAATATATTGTCACATTGTTCTAAAACTAGAACTGTTCTTTCGTGAGTGGAGAATATGTTAGAAAATGAACTTTAGACAAATTATTGTGGTATAGTGTGATTTTATAAGATCCAAGGTTAGCAATTCGAATAAATTGATTTATCAATGACAAATAGTCGATTAACTTTGTCAAACAGTATAGCTCAAATCAGATTTATAAATAATTCAGTCGACAGATTCTCAACTCACGTTCCATTTAAAATTCTCTACAGCAGCATTTTGGAAGTGTCAATGAAGCAGAAAGAATCCAGAAGCTGTAGTATCTAAATCGCAAAGTGTTTCAATGATTCGCTAATACCTGAATACCCACATGGGCATTTGCAACCCGGGTCTCTCCTCTAAGGGATCGTTTTGTTATTCGAATAGGGTAGCTTCAATCTCGTAGTCAGTTTTGTCAAGTTAGTCGCACGGTGGGTGGGAGTAGCTACCTCCAACCTCTGCGCCGGTGTACTTTTTGTGCATTGAGAGCACGTACCAATAAGTCAGACAAATCTTCTCCTTTTCTTAAAACATCCCCTTCCCCCTTGTCATACAACGATATTTCAACTCCTGTTCCGCTATACAGTTGTATGTTTTCAGGGTTTCCTGCTCGGTTCGTTGTGGCTACACGCGTCAGGAGAATACTGATATCTCAGCTGGTAAATCAGCAATCACATGGAGGATTACATGAAGCCATTAGGGAGTTTAAATACTTAGTATTACATTTAATTTAATTAAATGTGAGGTACGTTGCAAGTACAAGCATGGTGGTGGATTTATTGGAGAAATGAGAGTCATGATGCGATGTTACACGGGAAATAAAATGACCTATTACGTAAAAATCGGTATGCCTAACAAACGATACCATAAAACTACTTGGGAAGTATATAGTCTTCGTGCTACATCTCTGGAAATGAATCAGATCAAATTTGTAGAGAATTTTATGTCCTACAAGTTTTACTACAACGTCTAATGACACAATAGGCTTAAGAGACTGATTTAAGTGTCGTTCGATCTCGAATATCTTGACTCGCGAGGACTGCTCCAACTATATTTTTCAACAAAAGAGTATGTAGCCTCTACCAGATCTTGGTCTCAGCGTCGCTCAGTTCGGCACAAAGGTAGAATTCAACAAACAAACAATTTTAAACTCTAAACAATATACTTATAATAATATTACATTGTCCATTCTCCTAGTTACATTGTCATAATTTGTAATTGTAATATTGGATGGTCCCTTTTGTTCAATTTGGCCAAATCCATTAGTTTTTCGAAGATTACCATGAATATATCTATCATCCCTAAACAAGTATACTTTGCATACACCGAAATTGAGTAACACGAGAATTATTTAAATAAAATAACACTTAAAAGACCTTAACCCTCCGAATCCGATGAGAAACAAGTAATTTAATCTTTTGTGCGTACATTAACGATTCCCAGCGCTACAATTCCAGGTAAGAAGTAAGAACATAAACCACTATTGTTTCAGTAATATGAATACTTGCTGAACCCACCCCTATCTCCTCCACGTGTCTCCTCACCCCTCAGTTCCATCGAATTACAAAAAGCAAACTTTAACGCGATTAAATCTGTAGTTTCCAATATAATTTTCCTTGGGGATGGTTTCCGTGTTTGAAGACCTCTGGTGCGGGATGCTCGTCGACACCCCATGGGATCCTATCCTCATGGGCTACACATGCGATTTATAGGAGGTGATAGGGCGCGTTCTACTGGTGATTCGCACTTTATTTCAGCAATAAAACCCCGGTGAACGATGGTAAAAAAAACCTTTACACTCTAAGTAAAGAAGCTAAAATATTTGTGTTTTTCTGTTTTAATGTTTCTCACAACATCCGGGGTGTAGCAGCAAAATTAAATTAGGACGATTGTTAAAAATTTCATTTCATTTATTTAGATAAAATGTATAAAGGTCATTATCTGCTTTGTACGTTATTAAATGTAGTTTACTCAAAAACTGCAATCTCGGATATACTCCTAATTACATTTCTCTTACATTTAAAACCTGCTACAAAAAAGTTCATTGAAATTATTTTTAACAAACCGTACAGAAGCTTATTAAACATTTCATTTACATTGCTCACGCATATCTGCAACTATGAGCTTTAAAGCTCTTTAAAATCAACAGAGAAAAAAGCTTTTATAAAAAGCTTTTCTATATTTTTAAAAAGAGAAATCAGAGTTTTTTGTACTCTGAAAAGAACCAGTTCTAAAGCTAGCACAGTCAGAAAATGACTGCGAGAGAAGAGCTTTTTAAAATTAAATTATAATTTATTATATCTTTATACTCATATAAAAGATTTATATTAACCATTTTTCAAAAGGGAGAACCGAAAGATTATATTCCCAATAAAAATATTCAAGGCGAAATAGGTTCACAGATCTTATATTTATCTCAGGAGATTTATTTCAGACTTCTTGGTATAAGGATCATATTACAACGACCTGGATCCTTGACATTGCAGAATCCTTTTAAAATCGGGTCTTATATAAAATGTTTAAGTAGTTTTAGATGATATAAAAAATTACAATTCGTAAGACCCTGTGCTTACTTTGCAACATAGGAAAATCAAAGTAACAAGTGGCAAGAGCTTAAGGTGAAACGATACTTGGCCATTTTTTCTCGCGAAATATAGATGGCGATACTATACAGCAGGTTAAATATTATTAAAAAAACCATGTTTTTTTATGTTTAAATCGTTTTATGTAAGTAACTATAAACGCGAATCAAAATCTAAAGCTGCAATTAGTTAGATGAATAACGTATCTACATTTTAAGCTTTCTTCCACTGACTTTTAATGAGTTGGAACTGCAACATAAGTTTTGAAAATGAATATTGCTATATTTTCTAGTTAAATTCCAATTATCGTTTCACCGTAATATCAGTTTAACAGATGTAACCTGATGTAATTTTTTCGAGTTTAGTAGTATAATTAATTATGTTAATTATTACTACATAACTAAGAAATATATTTTACCTAAGATTCGTAATTAATTAAATAATAGTTGTGCTTATATCCAGCAGTAACTATCTACTTAATTAAGTAATAAAAGAGCAGAAAGATAGACATTGCTATCCTGTTCTAACACATGCTGTAAGCCTACTATTTTAGAAAGTACTGATAAACCCTAAATCGAATTGCTTTTATCAAGGAAATAAATAAAAATATCAACATTTTTATTACGTTTTAAAATTCCATAAAATATTTGAATTTCTTAAGGGCTCTATAAATTTTAACGGTTTTTCAGTTAAGCGCAACTTTACGTGCTTTTTTAAAGATAACCTAAATATTAAAATGCATATTGTAGAATTTATTGTTTTTTGGTGTAAGATACGTTGGCTCTTCGTATGGTAGTATTTCACTATAGAGGGCGATACTGCATCATATATGAGTGTAGTGTAATATTATGCCGGAACCGGTGATCAAAGTAAAGCGATTACAGTGTTTGAACTTTTTTAAGCTTTTACTCGAAATTTAAAGTTAATGTCGCATCCGGTGTACATTTGACTTCCCTTTTTATGTTTGTGTGGTCTCTTATTTGTGGACTGCACCCAGTATAAAGGCGCATGAGATAATTTTAGCAATTACATCTTAATCTTAATAATATATATAAATTACGTGTCACGTTGTTTGTCCGTGTTTGTCCGCGATGGACTCCTAAACTACTTAACCGATTTTAATCAAATTTGTACACCGTGTGCAGTTTGATCCAACTTGAAAGATAGGATAGCTTACATCTCAATTTATGATTGCAATATTATCTTATTGCAAATTATTTGTCTATTAATTATCTGTTACCTCCAAATGATTGTAAAAGATGGCGACATCTGTTGACTAGATTGAGTAAATATTCAATAGATGGCGCTATGTAATGTAATATGACAACAACGTTAGTCACAGCAACGCGTGGCCGGGACAGCTAGTATACATATATAACTAAATAATAACACAAAACACAAAACTAAATAATAAAACTAAAGTGTAAAGAGAAATTCTCCAAACTTCAACAAAAAAAAAAAAAAATTCGATAATATACAAAACAAAATGTATGAAATTTAAAAAGTAATTTAAAGAAAAAAAAAAATTCAAAAACTTTTTTGATTTATTTTTTTGAAAAGAAATAAATAAAATAGTAAGACGTTCAATTCCTTCTTCAATCTCTTGACTTATAATTTTTTCTATAAAAATTCCAATATTTTTCACTCTTCTTCTTCTTATTCTTTAACTTTCATCACACATTTAAACTTTGCCAAAGCTCTTACCATATTATTATTATCATCACTCTAGAAAACGTTTTCAAGCTTAAAGCTTCTGGTGTGATGTTTCAGCTTTTGAACTTTTAACGTTGTGTGTACGATATGTATAAGTATGTGTGTGTGTGGCTGTTTCTCATTCTTTAAAAGCTGTCGATAAAAGCTTCTCCTTGTTTTTAGAATTTTATTTGTTTTTTTGTGATTTTATTATACCGAATTACTTATTTTATATTATATCCAGGAATTTTATAAGAACGTGTATTTTATATTACATGTTTGTTTAAGTTCTGCTGGAATATGTTAACTATGCTTAGAGCTAGTTTATTAAACCAACCCCCAGCAATAACACTAAACATTATAGTATATATATATATATCAGTGATGGCCAGCCTTAAAGTAGAGCACATAATATGAAATAAATATATTTAATAAGAAAACTAAGTGGTTTAATAGAACTAAAGTATCATTCCCACTCATTGCTTTAATTTTATTTTGTATTTAATTTAAATTGTTTAGCATATGGCAGTACGCGTAGTCATTCCCAGTACCATTATTGATATAATTTATTTTTTAAGTTTTCTTAGTTTTTTTAAAATCTTAAAGGTCCTATGTCTCAAATTAAAAATATTAAATTTAGAAAAACTATATTATATTATGTGACAATCTGTCAAAATGAAGTAGGATTTACTTTTAAAAGAAGTTTAATGTCAGTTTCTAAAAAATATAGAGTTGAAAATAATTTCTTTTACTAATTGTTATTAAAAATAGTAATTTTAATTATTTTACATACAATTTTGTCGAACTGTTAAAATTTATATTACTAACGATGCATACACACCAATTAAACTTAAATTAAAACACAAGTGTGAAAAGGAATACTTAAACGAAAACATGAAATCTAGATTACAATATTAAATAAAAACAGTAAATTAAATATCAAAACAGTGAGTGGGAATGAGGTTTAAGTAAGTAAGTAGGCTACTTAGTATGCGAGTCCCGTAAGGAATATACAGAGTGTACAATTTTCTAACACGTAATTTTAATATACAAGTAACTACCTACGCAAAAACCTACTACAGGATAACAAGTCATATATTTTTATAAAACTTTTCAATGAGATCAATTTTCACAAACTTTCAAATTTCAAATATTAAAATACATGAAAAGTATAATACGTAAAAAAGTTGAACGACATATTTCGCTTATACGGCCCTTAATGAAATTACCATTGATCTTAACTTCAAGCCCCTCTCATTCTTTTTTTTTACTTAAATCTACGATCTAATTTCGCGGAAAACTTCAAAAAACTTGTTACATTACAAAAGTTAAAAACTTTTTTTTATTTTTGAACAAATATTCCATAGCAGTGGTTTTTGTTGGCTTACAGTTGGTATTACTGCATGGTGTGTTTAAAGTACGGTTGTCATACCGTTTCTGACGTCAGATAATCCTCGTTAACATCGTTACCCTTCCCGCACCGCGCCGTAGGAGAACGCTGAGACCAGAGTTGGTTTCAAAGCTAATGAGTAGATGCAGAAAATCCACAAAAATGTAAAGTATGCCACCGTTAGCTACGAATGTAAAAAAAGCTAGTAGCAATAAAGTTAACAAGAAAAGTCGTCTGCAAATTAAAAAAGGAAGCGAAGTTTAATTTCAAAAACATGTCATGAAGGATGTATTCTGCAGCTTCCCGTGCTACGTATATTTAAACTTTGCATAATTGTATACAAAACAATATACAGAAATTTACATATTTGTTTCTGAGATCTCTGAGAAGCAGAAATGTTTCTACACCTTGCGGCAACAAATTAAATCATTTTTATTATTTTCGTGAATAATATTTGTTATAAGAAATATTATTTACAGTTGCCGTAGAATTTCTTTGTAATAAAAGGGCATGTATAAAACCTATAAATACAAAAATGTTATGATGGTAATGTTAGTTAGCAAAGTAGAATAAATCACCAAGTCAGCAGTGGGATTTGAGAGTACATTTCCAGTATTTGTTTTCCGTTGTCAATATTTGTAATAATTGAACTAAGGCAAACAATTGAAACGTATCGAGCTCAGATATCACAATCAATAACAATGCGGATGACATTTCTCTCTGAAACAATACCAATACCATCGTTTGTGTATTAGTTGTAAACAGGGGCGGCCTTAGTTATTGCGAGACCCCGGGCAGCAGAACTTTGCGAGGCACTTGTTCTTTGTATAATTTATGTAAATTATAAGTAAGTATTTTTGATGATAATTGACGAGAAATAAAATTATATATTGAAAGTTTTATAAAAGTTAACAAGCACAAAGACGACAAATATTAATGATGATAAACTAAGGCACATGAATGTATTAAAAGATATACGCAGTGATTCTAGTGGGATTTCAGAAGAGCGAGCCGCGAGATTCAAATACATATATAGTAATGAATTTTTCTACTTTGATTATTGCGCGAGAATGCAAAGCCTCGGGCGGTTGCCCTGCTTGCCACCCCCAAAGCCGCCTCTGGTTGTACACACTACAACAATGTACAGAGCACAGGGCATGATCAAACAGAGAAGTCTCATGGTAATTGTCACTGTGCTGCTAATAACGACGTAATTAATATTAATTGAATTACAAGTACATCTATGGGTGTATGATATTATATGCAAAGGTATTTAAATATTTGTGATATCATCCAAAACTTTGCTCTGCTTTTAATTGCAGATATACAATAAACAAAGGTTAATTAATTAAGTAATTATGTCACGCTCATTTCCCATTTCAATTTATGGATGATGAAATATTTAGTAAATGTTCGATACCAGTTCATTATACAAGTTTTATATTATCTTAATTCGAGAAAACTTGGATGGATAAGAAAAGAAATGTATGCAGAATATACAACAATATCGCTCCGAGTTAACAATATTCTTAAATTATAATCACATTTCAGAAAAATAAAATAGAACATATCGATAAAACTTAAAAAGACAATATCCAATTATTTAAGTAACTAAGCAAAGTATAAGGTAGACAAAGAAAATCTTTATTACAGAAGACCAGTTTTTCATTTTCTTCTTATTAGCGCGCATAAAACAGAAATAAATCCTGAGTACCAAACAATATGAAAATCTGTAACAATTTTGTTTGATGTAAAATACTGCATATTGTGTTTTTTTTTTGTGTACGAATATATTTAAAATCTGAGGTTAGTTTTAAAACAAAATAAATTAAATCCTCATCCCTCATGGGTGTTTACTTTTAGGGGTAGTTCGTTCTCCACGTAGCAACCATCACTACGAACATAAATACAATTCACAACGGTATCTTATTCTTCTTCGTTTTCTCTGTGGTACATTAAACTAGATTATTTTCATCTTCTTTTTCATTTGTTTCGTTTTTACATACTGTCACGACAGAAACAATTCGCAAAATAAAATACTTTTGTTTTATTTTTTTTATATATAATTTTGCAATTTAAAAATACACTGCTAACATTTTAGTATTAAATTACTACAAAAAAGTTTTTATGAAACGAATTCACTTGTTATGTATTTTTATACAAGAACGCTTTACTTGTGCAAACACTCTGTGATCGAATTCAATCCGTCTGGATATTTTCAGGACGGATTATCGAAACATAAGGCCAATCTCTAGCTTTGTTTCTATTTGTTCGATGTGTTTAAATGATGCTATCCGTTTCTTTCACAATAAAGACAAGCCTGTCTAAAGAAAGCCATGTTAAGACCGTCTTAAGTGTTATAGAACTCATGACTGGAGTCCATTTAGTTAGATCTCATGCGAATCTTGCAAAATAAAGTTTTTGATAATTTTTCAATTTCTAAAATATTTTGGATATTAATTGAATCAGTCTCTTCCTTATGGAAGCTCATGTATGGGTCAATGTAAAGGTCATTTATTCCCGTAGGACCCTTTTTATGATCAAGAAACGTGTGGGATTCATGTACATCCCAGTCATAAGTTTAAAGATGAAAAGGGTCTTCTATTCGCCGAAAAGAGAAAAGAAGTTTTATGATTATGTTAATAGATAAAAAGGTAGATTTGTTTAAGAAATAAGTCACAAAACGTTGTATATTAGGTAACATTTACGTAATAGATAACTTACGTTATGTTAGATAAACTTTAAACACATATAACTTTATTTAATAGAAGGAGTAAAGGTCGCGCTAGTAGATTTTTCTTAATTTTGGTGCAGGTAATGAACTCTTAGAGAAACTAAAGTGTATTTAAAAACAACAAGAAATATGTTTTCACATTTATCAATATGTTTATTGTGAAAATGCGAGAGAGTTTGGTTCACTAAAGATGGTATCACCTGTTATATATTATAGATACATTTTCTTCCTTCGTTATAGAACATTTTTTTCAATGGAATTAAAAGCTATTCAACAAATTTAATGAATTATTTTCAGCACAAGCAGCTACAGTGTAATTAAATTATGAAAGAAATACAAACACTATAGAACAAAAAAAACGTAAAAATTTTAAATACAACTGATGCTTAAGTCTCATGGGAAGATGTTCACACTATTAGCATGAAAACTAAACAACTATTATATATAAATGCAATCTTAAAAAATATTAAAAGCATAAACGTGTGCAATTTTTGCAAATCAACTGTGATTGGTTTTTAATTATAAATAAAAGTAGATATCATAAAATTCATGTATTACTTAATGCATCGGGTCCATTGGATTTATCTCCTCCCGCTTCCCTTCTTTTCCATGTATGATACGATAAATCCAAAACGCTTGATGCGGATAATGCAAACGTGCTTAATTTAATATGCTCCTCAATGTGTTTAAGTCAATAAATCAAAAACCTTTACCGATTAATTAATTTAAGGGAGTACACTGACGTATAACAAATAGAATCCACAATTTTAACTCCAGATTACGGTTGCAATCTATCGCGGAGTCTCCTTAATAGATACAAAATTTCATTTTTAATAATGATTTTATTAAAATATTATCTTTCACAAAAGCAATTGATTGATTTGGTTTTTATGCCTCAGCATTCAATAGGCTTTTCTAACTGGTTTAGTGATTTCTCATTCATTCTCCGTTTACTCCATTATTCGGTTAATATTATCCGATACATTTATTTCTTGGCTGCCTCATCAGAGCTATATCAGATTATTGATATGATTCGATTTCATACAAAAGGATTTTTTCTAAAGGGAGCTTTTTATATTTTATAATGCAATAGAAAAGAAAGAAGTTTGTCAAAATTCGTGATGGATAGGAAGTGAAGGTGGGAACAGGGCTGGTCCAAGGGGCATTGGGAGCTAAGACAAGCGATAAAAGATCAAGCAAATATAAAGATAGACTTCTTCTTATATGGACATTGAACTATGGAGAATAAGAAGAAATCTGGAAGTACAAAGTACGAATGGATCGAAAGAGAAAATATGGGAACTCAGGGATGCAAGAGTGAGATGTAAAGGGCCAGTGGAAGAAAACGTAACACTTAGGAAAGAATGAATAAAAGTCTAAATAAAAAACTGCATTTTAAAGAGATTGTATTTAAGGTTTTTTAACATAAAAAAATTTAGCTTTACTAGATTAAAAAAATTGTTTGTTTACAGCTTTCGATTAACACAAATGAATCTACCTGACTTCATATAAAAAGCATGATCAGCAAAATGTCCAATAGATTTAGTATTCAAAAGAAAAACGTGTTTAAAATACAATAATATAAAATAAAAAAACTACAAAAACCTCATAAATCAATAATGTTGGAACTCCATTCGTTTGCAGTGAAGCGTCTTGAACTGGCAACCCTCCAAGCAAATGCTAGGACGCGTAATTCCGCGTTATTACACAATATAACCCAAAACACGAAATCAGAGGAATGGAAAACCGAAAAAGGTTTTCCCGTATCCAATAGAACACGAACACGAACCGGCGCGACGCGACCCGTGGGACCATGGCGAACGCCGAACACGAACATGAACTAACTGCAGTACTGATACTTGGAGCTACCGTTCCCGAGGATGATACCCTAAATCAGTGATTTGTATGGACGCCACACTGCACGGCGAATCGTGAGATCAGCGTTGAAACTACTGCTTTCGTATTTTAAAAAAAGATATTCTTTTCATTTCAGAAAATAAACTATAGTCTTTCCTTTTTTGCTACTCAAAAGCCTGTTAATTATTTTGTATTATAATAAATTACAAATTCTCGTAACTTTTTAAACCACCTCGAATGTGAAAGCACAATTTCTATAGCTACACAAGTAAGGGATGGTAACAAGAAAGAAAAACATATACAAACATAGATTAGTTAACCTAAAAAAATAAATAATAAAGTTTTAAATACACAAATGTAATAATAATAAAACATGAAAACAATTGTAGAGAAGTATAAAGTTTTTAAGTCTGTTCCATCTATTTGCTTCAGACTTAAAAAGTTCTCGCGAATAATCAGGGATCTGCATCGTCAACAGAAAACATTACAGACCGATTCCAGTGCCGGTCACATAGTTGGAGAAAATTCCCATGAGGAAATGAATGTATACTGCGGAAAATCATGAACTGCAGTTACACTAAATTACCATAAAAAAAGAAAATAATAATTTCCACGGAGAGATAAGTTTTAATAAAATTACAAGATTTAAGATAGCTGTACGAATAAGTTATTCAATGTGAGAGACTTTTCATTTTCGTGGAAAGAAATGTCAGTGGAAATGTCATTGTGATAGAAAGCTGCATTTACTGACTGACGTTGAATAAAGAATAATTTAAAACGTTTTGACACTCTGTATAAAGTCAGGTTTTATTTACATCTATATAGATAATATTTTGTTTCTTGTTCCATGCTCCTTCCTCTTCCTAGTTCGTAGTAGATGATTAGTCCTTCACTCGGACTACTCATCAGCCGCAGGTGTAGTAACATTACCGCCTAAATCAGCTAACTTTGCTTTTAACGTATCTAGCGACGCTGCTTTATCGCCATCACCTGCAGGATCCTTTTGATCATCAGCCGCAGGTGTAGTAGCATTGACGCCTAAATCAGAAAACTTTGCTTTTAACGTGTCTAGCGACGCTGCTTTATCACCATCACCTGCAGGATCCTTTTGATCATCAGCCGCAGGTGTAGCAGCATTACCGCCTAAATCAGCAAACTTTGCTTTTAACGTATCTAGCGACGCTGCTTTATCGCCATCACCTGCAGGATCCTTTTGATCATCAGCCGCAGGTGTAGTAACATTAACGCCTAAATCAGCAAACTTTGCTTTTAGCGTATCTAGGGACGCTGCTGTATCACCATCACCTGCAGGATTCTTTTGATCATCAGCTGCGGTTTCAGATTTAGATGAATCTCCTCCAAAAGCACCAAAGATTCCCACTAGTTTATCTACAGGAATAGATTTATCAGCACCATCAGGATTTTTATCAGCATTTCCATCAGCATTTTCTTTATTATTTGAACCGAGTTTCTGCAGATCTGCAAAATATTGCATGAGGCTTTCCACAAATTTTAGAAATGTAGTATCGTTAAGTGCTGATAGATTACTGAAATCCATGTATTCATAGGATGCGTCGTCATCATCCTTCGAGCCCACAACTGAATTCACCAAGCCTCTTCTTCCGTCAACTTCTTGTGTGTATTCATCATTAGCTGGTTCTAATCTTCTTTGGGAATATTGGGACGAATCTGAAAACATGTAACGCATAGAATCACCAATATTTCAATGTTCTTACTCTGTAATAGGAAGTGTTTTCACTTGCTATATCATTTAATAATTTACTTGTAATAGTTTACAAGTTGGCAGTCTCCATCTTATACAGAGGAAGAAACATACTATTAATATTTGGCAGATTAAATGAAGAAATTAATTGAACCTTGATATCCGTAGTAACTAAAGGCTGGAAGAACTTCTCCGATGAATGCGCACAGGACGAAGATGACCAATTGACATTGAAACATTGCTCTCACGTGAATTTAAATCAAATGTCCAAACAGTTCGTCTTGCAAGCAGTATTTGTTTTTTCCTATTAATCAATAGTCTTAAGTTAAGTTAAGTTTTTGTATTTAATAAGCGTAGAGGTTTATTAATAACTACAAGCATTTTAAAAACTGTTATTGCAATTAATGCAATATAACGTGCGACATGCCTATTGTTATTCGAGAATGGAACATTATCGTGAACATACCAAATCAAAACAACCATTAGTACTCAGTTTATTCTCACATTTAAAAACAAGAGAATTTTTAATTTCGATTGAATCAGTATGAAATCAAAAGTAATTTAAAGTTTAAGGGTACCTTAGGTTGATCACACTTGCTAGCTAATTAAAGTGTTGAATTGCGTTACGTTTGCTACCTTAGGTTGATCACAATTTCCCTGAAATCACCCATCCTGAATTACATTCACTCCTTGCCTTTAATTAACAAAATGAATTTTTAATATTTGTTATCTGGTAATTCTTATCAGTTAGTTGATGAAAGTAATATCATGTAATGAACCTTACATGTTTTGTTAACGGAATGTAAATTGTTCATGATTTACCTAAAATTGATTTACAGAAACTATTTTGATTTAAATAAAATAAAAACTTTAAATTCATTATAACAATGCAGAAGACTGGATTTCACATTCCTGGATTTATTTATTGTCAGAAAAAATACAAATATATTAATTGAACTAAATAGGAAAAAGAACTTTTTGTTATTGTATCGTACTAAATTAAAAATAAACAATTATTATTCCTCTTCTGCTGGTGCTTCTTCTTCTGCAGGTGCTTCTTCTTCTGCTGGTGCTTCTTCTCCTCCTCCGCCTCCATCACCTCCTCCATCGCCACCTCCATCACCTCCTGCATCACCACCTCCATTTTTACCATCCACATCTGCGTACTCATGGGAATCACTTACGTATAAATTGGGTATGAAGTAATGTAGAAAGATCCTTCTTGCCGCACTTTTTTGTGCTGCATTACCACGAGAGCTTCCTAATCTTCTATGCCTATTTTGAGAAAGATCTGAAAGTATGCATTATATAGAACTATAATTTTTTAGGAGTTCACCATTATGTTTTAATTTGATTTTATATAAGCACTATGATATAAACATTAATTCCAAATACAAAAACCTTTTCAACAGAGATAACATCTGAGTGGTCTCGATACCGTGACAGCAGAGTGATAACGAAACAAAGTTATTTAAATATGATAAACCTAAGATGTTATTTGTACCTCTATGTCCACCGCTGGCAGGGAGAGACAGAACCTCCACAAGCAACATGCAACACAGAATGAAGGCAACTTGACATTTAAACATTCTAGCAGCAAGATTTAAAACCAAATGTCGCAGAGCTAGTTTTTGCGAGTTGTATTTATCTCCTTGATAACGATTTTATATTTTACCTAATAAGCGTAAAATGTTTAATATTTGTGTAAAATGTTATTAAAAGTGTTATTACACACTGACATTGTTGTTTAAGAACGGAACATTATCTTTAATGAACCAGAACCATATAACCATTAGAGCTAATTCTATTTTTTTATATATATTCAAAATTACAAAATAATCAATTCGGTTGAATCAGCATGAAATCAAAAATAATAGGAACCTTAAGTGTAGCTCGAGCAGAATTTTGCACTAGGTGTTTCAGAACCCTGATGAGGATCTAATTGAGCATCTTCACGGTTTAGCTGTGACATTTCTACTAATATTTAACGTATTACTTATGTAGAAAGTAGAAACATAAAGTTTTCTTCTATGTACTTAAAGAGTTTTTAAATAGATTAAATGAAGGGGAAGGGGGGGGGGGGGGGGTTGCTAGTACACAGTAATTTTTGTGCGAGATTTTATAATCTTTTTTGCATATTTTGGTTATAATCTAAAGTGATCATACCACATGAACTTTAAAAATTAGTTTTATTATTTCTGTTTAAAAAGTATTTGAACTAAGATGAGAAGCTACATTTGTCTGTTAATTTATCTTGCCAACGTTTGCTCCGGTCGCTTAATCTTGTTGTTGTTTGTAATTAAGATAAAAAATGATTCAATTCAATAAGATATTCTACTCTCGTTAAACAAATTAATTTGAATACACAGTCCAAAACAGTTACAAGAGAGGAAAATGACAAATAACAACTTTATAGATTCAATTAATATCCAGAAGTTTAATTCAAATAAAGAAATACAAATATATTAGTAGCACTAAATAAGAAAATGATCTTTTGAATATTGGTTCGTACTAAATTCAAAATAAATAATTATTCTTCGGCGGCGGCTTCTTCACCACCACAGTCATCTTCGTACAAAAAGGGAAACATGTAATGAAGGAAGATCCTTCTTCCAGGAATTTTTTCTGCTGAATTATCAAGAGATCCTCCTGATCTTCTATGCATATCTTGACCAACATCTGAAAGTGTAGATTACAGAAAAATATTACTTCTTTAATACATTAACTTTGATCCTAATTAGCAGCTTTAATTAACTTCGTACATGGGGTGTTTATCAGTCGCTGTGCTCAAAACTTTGCAAACGATTTTCAGCTCAAATTATGTCAAAATTACTTCAATAAATTTTGTACATTATTATCGATGACGCATCTCGGGTTTCAATCGATCAATGTAAAGTTATGCGTCCACTTATCAGCATGGAAGTCGTTCCGCGCTTACTATTAAACAAATTCAATAACAATACCCAACAAATGTCTATTATTTTGCACCAGACCAGAGGTATGCATCGTCAGTGGAGATGGTTTGCTTCCATGAGCAACTTTTAGAGTCGTGCCTAATTTTGTCTATTGCTTTACTCTTCTGCCAACACATAAGTATGCACAAGACTTGCATTGTCTAAAGCCAGAATATCATTGTTGACAATACATGCATCACGCTCTTAATGAAATTGTTTGAAACGTAACAGCAAAGTTATTAAAATATGATAAACCTAAGATGTGAATTGTACCTTTGTGTCCACCGCTGGCAGAGAAAGACAGAACCTCCAATAGCAACAAGCAACACAGAATGAAGACCGCTTGACATTTGAACATGGTTGCAGAAAGATTTTAAGTCAAATATACGCAGAGTTTTTCTTGCGAGTTGTATTTATTGTCTCCTAAATAACCATTTTATATTTTACCTAAGCATAAAATGTTTAATATTTATGTAAAATATTATTAAAAGTATTATTACACAATATCATGGTCATTGTTGCTAAAGAATGGACCATTATCCGAAATGAAGCAGAACCAAAAAACCATTAGAGCTAATTCTATTTTTTAATCTATATTTAAAATAACCAAAATATTTATTTTTAAAAATATGTTAAATGAAAAAGTTTGACTGATGCTTATCACAGTAGTTCGAGTTTAAGTTTACACTCGATGTTAAAAAGCCCTGGTGAGGGTCTTGGCAAGCATTTTAATACATACAAATATGTTCTTAAGATTTTATAATTCTTGAAAAGGTCTTCTTAATAAGTTTTATTGTTATGTTAATGGGAAAAGGATACGTGGATTTATTTTGCAAAAAGCCAAACATTCGGTCACAAAACGTTGATATTAGGTAACGTGTAACATAGGTAACAGGTAACAATTGTTATGCTAAATAAACCATAAGTACACGTAAGTGTCTTTAGCTAAAATATCTGAAATTATAAGTTAATTGACTTAAATATAATTGATCAAAAAATTGAAATTGATTCAAATAAAAAAGCTAGAAGACTGAAAATCTAAAAGAGATATTAAATATAAATAATTTTATGTAACAAATATAACCTTTTTACATACACTTTATTATGTGAAATATATTTAAAATTCAGATTTTTTTTAATTGTTTATTTGTTTATAACATTGTATTTATAAGAAAGAAGCAAATCGTATTAGTGTTTCTTTTTCGTTAATTGCATCTTAATCATCAGACTGATCATCAGAATACTCGTTATAATAATCATCTTCGGCCCCGTACAAAGAAGGAAAGACATAACGAAGGAGGAGCCTTCTTCCAGATGAGGCTGGTTCAAATTTATTTTGATCCGGCTCCAATCTTTTATACATATTTTGAGAGCCGACTGAAAAAAAAGTGTTAGATAATTTAGCATATGTTTCACTTTTTTTCTTCGTATTCATTTAAATCTATAGAATGGCATTGGCACGAATTAACACCTTCTCCTTCCAATTACACATGAAACAACATGTTCAAACCAATTTAGGTCTGTTGCAAATCAATCACCAATCGAAACCCCATCATAACTCGATGGAAATATTGGAGCATATTAAGAATAGGTGTAGGCGAAGGAGGAAAGTGAAGTAGACATGATGGACATCTTCCAAGGAACGAAGAAGGGATACAATGGTCATTCATGATATTAAAAGCAAGGCAAGGGAAAATAAAGACAAGGAAATGAAGGATGACAATTTGTAGTGTTTAAACTAAAAACTGTATAAAAAAAATGAATTGCATCTAGCTAATTGCCCTTCGGAAAAATCAATTGTATCTGGTCACAATAGCCTTCAACGGTATTTTAAAAGTAGAACTATTAATCCGGCACTCTGTAGCAAACTGCAAGATCTAATTAAACTGAACGTGTATTTTTATAAGAAGTATATATTTACTTTTCGCGACTCACATATTTATGATTAATTTTCCTTTTATTCCATGTTCACACGCCACAGACGAAAATAAACATTCATTCGGCATTACATTCTACAATGTCGTCAAGCGATGTTGTGAATATTGGAATTCGCTACACTACAGAACACGAGAATAAAAGACTGAGCCCGAGAAATTTTTCATCTGCGGAGCGCAAGTGAACGATGCCGAATGAACATATCCAACATTGCTGGATCGTTTCACTAATGAATTCATTCGGCACTTTTGATTCACTTTTTGAAAGGCAGTAATTAACAAAAGCTGAACCGTCGAATATTACTAATGCAAGTGTTGCTAATACAAACCAATAACTTACATTTGCTTTCAAATCTACCGCCGGCATTGTAAGACAGAACCTCTCCCAGCAACATGCCACATACAACGAAGACTATCTGATATTGGAACATGGCTGTCGACTTATCTACATTTAAATGATGCTACCACTACTGTTTATTTTCTGTTATCAGTAAGTTTTTATACGAAATTTATACTATATATAATAACCGTAAAGTATATAAGATTAACTACATGTATTTTGGAAATTGCGATTATTGATGCAGTATGTTACTTTAATCCGTACATATCAGAACAAACAAATACCATTACCACTACTGCTCCATTTTTTCAAAATTCTTTTGCGCAGGTTTTTGCCATAAACAGTCGCGCAATTATTAACACACATATAATTCTATTGAGGTAAGAACTACATTAATATTTATACAATTTTTACATAAAAAACATACTAATATATTATGACCTATTTATGTAAAATTACTTATAGAGAATTAAAAATTACATAATTAATTTTACATAAGTAAATGTAAATTTTACTTAAAAAATTAATTTATATTATATTTTTAATGTAACATATACAGACAAAGAATATATAGTATGTACTAATTTATTTTAAGTTGGGTTGTTATATTAAAACTCGCTCTAAACCCTCCGTCTTTATCAGGTTTTTCATCTGGTGCTTTTTTACCATCGTCAGCTGGTTTTTCCTCTGCTGGTTCTTCCTCTGCTGGTTCTTCCTCAGCTGGTTCTTCCTCAGCTGGTTCTTCCTCTGCAGGTTCTTCCTCTGCAGGTTCTTCCTCTGCAGGTTCTTCCTCAGCTGGTTCTTCCTCTGCAGGTCCTTCCTCTGCAGGTTCTTCCTCAGCTGGTTCTTCCTCTGCTGGTTCTTCCTCTGCTGGTTCTTCCTCAGCTGGTTCTTCTTCAGCTGGTTCTTCCTCTGCTGGTTCTTCCTCTGCTGGTTCTTCTTCAGCTGGTTCTTCCTCTGCAGGTTCTTCCTCAGCTGGTTCTTCCTCTGCAGGTTCTTCCTCAGCTGGTTCTTCCTCAGCTGGTTCTTCCTCTGCTGGTTCTCCCTCTGCTGGTTCCTCCTCAGCTGGTTCTTCCTCTGCTGGTTCTTCCTCTGCTGGGTCTTCCTCTGCTGGTTCTTCCTCAGCAGGTTCTTCCTCAGCTGGTTCTTCCTCTGCTGGTTCTTCCTCAGCTGGTTCTTCACCATCGTCTTCTGCTTCTTCAACTGGTGCTTCTTCGAATAACCCATCGTCCTCGAGTTCTTCATCTATTGCATCTTCACCTTCCTTTGCTACTGTGCCTGATGACACTTCTCCAGTTGCTTTATTACCGCACTGTGGATTTTCATTAAAATATTTCACGACTTCTAACATAAAACTTAGCATTTCTTCGTTCAGGGCCGGACATTCGCAGTATACATAGGATTCATCCTTACCATTATTATTATATAAAGAGGGTAGTAAATATGAAAGCAAAAATCTTCTTGTGTCAAATTTTTGTGAAGAGTTATATACAGCATTCTTCTGCAGATATCTTCTGAAGATATTTTGTTCAATTTCTGAAAATTATTGATTAATAATAGTGTAAATATTATCACAGCGGAGAATTGTCTGTTCGAGAATTCGAAAATTATCTGTAAAAAACCAACACAAATCAGTCAGTTATTTCTACCTTTATTTCCAGTGATATTATAACCGAACACCACCTCTCCGACGAATATGTACAACAACAAGACCGTTTGACATTGGATCATTGTTGTTGTGCGAAATTAAATTGCGCGAGCATTTGCGTTCGTTCATTTAATTTCACTTTCTAATAAACTTTGATAGGCATTACATCTTTTTTTGACTTTAACAAGATTAAACGAATATTCTAGAAATCTTATTCTAAGTGTAGTGCTATAATATCGTAACATGATCGTTGGCGTTTAGAATGGAACGTTATTATAATTGCATTAGAAGAAAACACTCAAAAAATAATTTTACGATTATGTTAGCATGAAATCAAATATAATGAAAAATGTAAGAGTGACAGGGAGAAAATTGTCGGTTCCCACTTGCTAACTTGTTAACACATGCCAGCTAGTTGCATATAATGCTCATATAGAAATTATCTTGCCGTATTACCTTTACATTTGCTAGCTTGCTACAAGCCAATGAAAGTGTTACATCTTTACTTGGCTGCTCACACTGTTACTATCATACTAAAAATTGAGTTGTGAACCTCAGTAGGGAACATGTGATTAAACAGGTCGAAGAAACGAAGAAAAAGGAAGTAGTTTTGGGTAAGAGAGTAAAGAAGATGATGCAGGATTTGTGGGAAGCTGAACTTCAAGAATGCTGGAGTTATATTTGGGACTAGGGGCGCTGCAATTTCAGGGGTCAAATCAGAACCTCAAATATCCAATTATTTTATATTATTCAGTTCGCAATATTATAGAAGTTATTAACGATTGAAATAATCCATCTAGACAATGGAAGGCATCTAAAAGAATGCGAAAGCGAAACTGTCTTGCTTGCGTGTAATGGCATTTCCCAGGAAGCAGGAATGCCTACCTAATTTAAAAATTGCCGGACTTTAATATACTCTACGTAATTTTATAATACCTAAATGTAAAATAAACATAACATCATTTATTAACACATAATTTTATTGCAGTCAGATAACGAAATTTTAAACCAAATATAATTTATTGTATAAAATGTAGACTTTTCATGTTAATGAATGTAGTGGTATTCACCGGGAAGTACAATTTCAAAGTCTTCATCAAAATCACTTTCCCCTGTAATATCTAACTCAAATACACCATCTGGAATTTTACTATCACTCTCATCTGTTTGCCTGTCATCTTGGATAATCAGAGGTTTGAGTCTTTGATAGTTGCTCCTATTTAAATTGTAGTTTTCAATATCCGTTCGGGATCTGTTCATATTCTGTACTGATTGATTCATTAGCTGCTGATTTTTATAACTTTGGAGAATAAATTCTTTCATTTTCGAAAGTATGTCATCCAAATTCTCTGAATCACGTCTGCTGTTGAGGTTGGGCGATTCCTGACGTCTGTTATTGGAGATAGACATCTCACGACGTCTGTTATTAAGGTTTGACATTTCCCGACGTCTGTTATTAAGGTTTGACATTTCCCGACGTCGGTTATTAAGGTTAGACAATTCACGGCGTCTGTTATTGTACACAGAGAAGAAATCTTTTATTTTGGAGTTTCGTCTTCCGTCTGTAATTAAATGTAATTTGTAATTTATGTTTTACTAATTGTGTCCATAAAAATCGTTGCATAATAGATATCATAATCTGATATCACTTAGATATTTCTCAAATTTGTTTATAATTTTATAAAGCCGTAATTAGGATTTGGTGAGGACACTGCATGGGGATCTTGGTGGTAATATTATTTGTAGTACTTAGTATTTGCTACTTCCACCAAAATCTGCATTGATAGTGGCTCAAGACCAGCCTATTTTAATAAACCTTAAATTTGATAAAAACTAATAGATAATTTACAAAAAAAAAAAAAATGAAGTGGACTTACTAGAATTTGTATGGCGTGAAGATATTGGTAAAAACTGACTAAGGAATATGCAGCACATGGCCAGTGCGCACACTGTTCCATTGCGAAGCATCGTGGATGTGTGGCATGTTTTATCAGTGCGGCTAACTTGACATTATAGTTTCTATTAATGAAAAGTATTATGTTCTAATGCAGCGTAATGTACTTTGCAAATGCATTAATAGATTTCGTTAAAAAAATGTATAGCTATTGTTAGAACGTGAAATAAAAAATATATAATTACTAGATATAATGTATGAGCAAAAACTTCAAACTTTGTAAGGATTAGCACAACGAAATACCATAAATATTTAAACAATTAGATTTGTTGCTAATGTGTTTTCTAATGAGTGCATAGAAAATTGGATAATATTAGAATTGGAAATTAAATCAATTTGTTAAATTATTCTTTTATTTAAGTAACTATATATTATATTAATAGCAAAATCATTAATTTTAAAATAACATACAATACAAAATAATAACAAATTATATGAAAAGAAAAACTTTGAGAATTCATCTATTTCGCTCGGATTAACCAACTCAGATTATATCTGAAACAATAAAAAGAAAATGTAAGATTAAACAGATTTGTTTCATTTACTCTAAAAGATATTGAGTAGTGGCGTATCATGGTACAAATACACACACTTATTATATTACAATTTATGCGAGATATAACCTAAATTTTCTTTAGAAGCTAAATATAACAACATACCCCATTGAATGTCGAAGGGCATAGCCCTAAGTTTTGTTTTGATCTTTAGTTTTCTTATCCGCAGAATTATTACTACTATCTTTTGCAGAGCTCCTCCGAGATTCTCCTTTTACCGGGTTTTCTTTTACTTTCTCACTCTCCATCTGTCTTCGTCCGCTACGTCTACTCGTCGATCTTCTCTTGCTACTTCTAGCACCTTGACGACCACCTTTACGACGGCTTGACTCCTCGTTTTCCTTCAACGATTCTTTATTCAGAGAAACTAAATTTTTGTTAAATTCTTCCTCGGTAGGCTCTATTACTTCATAGTCTAAATCAAGTAGCTTTCTGTTGTTGGCTTTCTTATCTTGTTGCTTTCTTCGTGGAGAAGCTTGATTTTGATTTGAATATTTGTTCCTATTATTATTTCCAGAATTTTGCGTCCATATCTCTGCTCCTGATGATCCGGTCCCTGATGATGACAACCCTGTATGCATCGCGGCTGAATCATACGTTTCCAATTCAGGATACAAAGGTTCAAGAGGAACCGAAATATCCACATTATTCGGTTTATCAGCTTCATTTTGTTTATTCAACAGCATCACCATGGTATCTAACACAGTTTTATAATATTCGGAGTTAGGTGCCTTTCCTCCTTGCGATTGCATCAAAGAATCAGTAATTTGCTGGGGAAGATTTAAATTTACTAACAACTTTGTTGCTCCATCCGATTCAGGTCCTGTTGGTCCCTGTTCTAATGTCTTTCTTGTTTTTTGCTGGTTCAGCAAATTCTGAATGTAGTTGTAAAGTAATTTCTGATATAAAGTCTTGGATTTCTTTCCTGGAGGTTTGCCCATTTTGACATGATAGTAAACATGGACGTCATCTTTTGAGGCATCATGGTGGTCATCATGGTGGTCATCATGGTGGAGAACATGGTCGACAACGGGATGAAGACTAGGGTTAACAACATGCTGGATAACAGGCGGTACAATAGGCGGTATAACAGGGTGAGTTTTATTTGTATTTAAGACAAACTGTGTCAAATTCTTAGGTGGTTTCCAGAAATCTGTGTTCGAAGATTACACATTAGAACATTAAAGTAGATAGCTAATAATAGAAAATTAACATAAAGCTCTCTTTGGATAAAACTCTTTTCAAATTAATTCCAACCGCAGATAATACAGATACTAATAACATAAATTACCTCCAAAATAATTGAATGGTGCACTACTTAAATTAACAGCTTGCAACAAAACGAAGATGCAGACAAGTCCATTATGAAACATGCTGGCTACTACAAGATCGAATAGGTTTAAAAATATATAATTAATATGAATAAAAGTTTCACGAAACAAAAATCATATCTACATTTGTTTAATGGATTGATTTTGAGAACATACAACGGTTGCCTAAAATTTGATTTAATGTACACGAGAAAAAGTTCAGCAAACTAGGACCACGATCGTAAGTATACTATGCGCTGGGTTTAAGGTCTGTTCAAAATATTTTATGAACAAAATGTTAAGGGTAATGAGATCGTTTATTGTTTATTCGATTGAACGAATTCTAATGACTTACGCAATGATTTTGTAAATGTGAATCTTTATTTAATTATACTTGCAATGAAGAAGTAACAGAAGTGAAGAAGCAAGTACTTGAATCAGCTTATCACACGCTAGAAATACGTAAATATCTAAAAACGCTAAGTTTCAAATACGATCGCTCAATTCTTAAAATAATAATACAAAATATTTATTTCACTTAAATTTATGAAGTTTTCTTGTAGTGATTTCATTTCTTTAATATAATAAATTGTAAGATAAATACAAAGAAAAAGTCGATTGCAAATAAATGTTATCAAGAATAACATGCTGCAATCTATCAGTGATTAATAAATTTATTATTCTTTTTATTTAGTAGATTTGGCTCGTATCAGGCAAACAGCTGTTCTCTCATCAGGAATTAAAGAATTTTGTATCATAAATGTATTAGGTACACGCAGAAATAACACGTTTACAAAATGGTGCTTGATGGTAGGACTCATAAATAATTCAAAAACAAGTAAAGTAATCTTGTATTTTTGGTAGAATGCTGTTTTTTATTAGAAAAAAATCGGCACCTAGTCGAGGTGGATACTGTTTACGGTGACTATGTATAATGATTTGCAACATTAGCTGAATTTAAACCAGGTCGTACCAGCTAGTTTAATGATAAACGTTCGAGACCTCCAATAACATTGAAAAAGTTCACCAAATGGTTCTAAATGACCGTCGATCTCGTGGTGGACAGTATGTGATCAAACAATTACGTATTAGGATTCTACCCACCGTATTCATCAGATCTGCTCTCCAACAGTTTCGCTTGGTAGGTATTCCAAGGCATACACAAGTGTACAACATAAGAACGGGACACAATACGAGAACTCTCACTCATTACACATCCAAATTGTGACGTCACATGCAAATAAGAAGACTTGGTATTCGTAACATCATTTGGTACGAACCTCTGCGTAAACAATGTGCACATTCACCTGTGTAAACTTAGGGGTTACATTTGAACTTAATACACGACCAAACAAGGGAAGAACCTCGTTAAGAGGGCTCAAACAATTTCATTAAATACGTGACTCTTTTTAATTTAAGTAAACTGAAAACGTAATATTGTCGTGAGTTTTGTATCGCAGTAAGTGAATTTTTTAGCATAGCTATAAAATAGAATATTATTTAACATCTCTTTTATAATAAAGTCTATAATTTCATTTCAATATTTAACGACGTGTTTCGATTTTATAATTTTAAAGAAAAATATTAGGGATGTCAATGTGAATTATTTTATAGCGAATTGTTTTATAATAATCAATAATATAAACTGAATGTTGATTGCAATGATTAAGACCTAACACAACTGTCAGTTTTTTTATTTCACAGGTCCTCAAACTCGAAACAATATCAATTCTATTGAACCCACTAAACCAGTGTAAATTTGTTATCAATATTCAGCGACGGTCTTGAATTTTTCGAATTGTAATAAATGAATTCGTTATAAAAAGTTTTATCTAAAAATTGATCGTAATTAAGCTATTAAGATCTTATAATATCAGTAGCGAAAAAGTAACTTTCATTTTAAAATATTGTATACAAAAATGAAAGAAAATACTTAATGAGTTTTGAAGTAGTATTGGAATTGATAAAATAGAAGTGGTTGTAAAAACTTATTATTATAAATGACTCTATGAAAACGGTCTTTATGAAATGCAGATAATTCTGATGCTGTAGGGTGCTCAAGTTCTGTTTACTAACATGGCCATTAGGGTAGCGCTATGGCGGTCAACGAAAGAATCAAATAAAGTTTTATTATAAAAAAAAACACTGAAAAAATAACGTAGTAAATATAATAAATAAAAGATACGACATGAAATATGAATAAATGCACTGTGTGGCAGTGTCGTTGTCGCTAGAACTGTCCTCTTATTTATGAAGTCGTAGAACAGAACGTCGTAGCAGCGCTACGTTATGATCGCAACGTTAGTGGCGCTCCAAAACGTAGCACCGTAGCACTGTAGCACTGTAGCACAGTGGGAGACTAGCGAGCGGTACTAGCTTTTTATTGCTTAAAGTGAATACTGCGGAAAGTTATTTACGTGAATTCAACGAACGTATGGGGATGATAAAAATATCATTCTTATGTGTTAAGTTGAAAAAGATAAAAAGAAATGTTTATATTTTTTTGTTTAGTGAATTATTCCACATTTTAAATTCTACTGTAGTAAGTGAAATACTTTGTTTTGTTATTTCAACTGGAAACAATTAAAATAAACGAAGTATGTAAAGGGAAACATACGAGAATTTAGCTCTTGTCTAAAGATATTTAAATATATGTAATTTAGTTATTTTCTTATTTGTCTTTATGCGCAATTTTAAACCGCAATGAAAGTTAAATAAAAAAAAAATGTTTTAGCTGTTTTGCTTATCTTAAAACCGTATTTTTAATAGCATACACCATCTACTATATAGTGGACTTATTGATAAAAAAGACCAGTTTTTATGTGTAAGCCACTACTGTTTCTGAACATAGGTTCGTTCCAAAATCGTTATAGATTCTCAGTCTTGTATGATTATAAGATATTATCAAACAAATTAATTAATTTAAATTAATTCTTAAACAGATTGTGGCCGCACTTAAAAGCGGCCCCTTGTTTGCCCTTGATTTGAGTCCACCTCCGACGTAAATTCTGAACTCTTTCTTGCTACAACTTCAACTACACAACAAAACATAGCATCCTATGTGCATAGGATGATTTTCTTTCATAAATCAAATATTTACAGACATGTTATATACAAAAATTTTAAAATTTAATATGCAAACGCAGACAAAAAAATATCTACGAAATACATAAAAGAGTGTAATAAAAAATGGCTGCCAACAAAATCCACGATGAAGTTATACCTCGGTTTTTGCTATTTATAACTTAAACACAAAATATCCTCAAGGGCTGTCTAGCGAGAATGTTGGCATTGGGGGGATGAGAAAACCAACCTCAAACAGTAACGAACCCCTGCATGATTCAAATGAAAACAAATGCAAACTCGACAGCAAATATTGACGGAGTGTGAGTGATTATAGGTCCCCGTGCCTCAGAAGTAATTCTAATACATAGAGATTTAAGCAAGTTTAAACCTGCAGTTCTTAATAATATTGAATAAAAGTACCACTTGCAATAAGAAAATATTGTTAATTAACAGTTTTTTTACAATTTGAAATAGTGACTCGATAGCAAAATCCAAAAGGTTCAATCGTTTATGTAATAAGTAATTTTTGTTATGTTATATATACATGTAAGTCACACATATATATATATATATATATATATATATATATATATATATATATATATATATATAAGCTTACATTTGTTATATAAACAATTCTATTCTCTTTTAGAATCTGATTCGTTTAACTTAGACAACAAGGCATTTAATTTTCTATGGTAAAACGTACTCCAACTGAATCTAGTAATTCAACAATAATCTTCATTAATTTTAAATTAATTCCAATCTATAAATTTAATTATTATTTTCACCCGCTTTCCGTTTCTCGGTTTACATCTCTGCGTTTATTCTCCTGGTTCTGGAAGGCATACTTAGTTTCCGTTTTCCGGTTTTGGGTTTCCTTTTTCATGGCGTTTTCTTCACGCGTTTTTATTCTACGCCTATCTATCACTATACGAGCAGCAATAAAAACACTGAAATAAAATAATAAAACATATTTGCGGTTCTTAAAGACCAATCGCGTGATTTTTTCTTGAGACACGTTTCTTTTTTAAGACAAGCAAATTTATCAACAATGTAGCTCCTAATTGCGCAACGAAAATGGAAAGAGACTATAAAAACCGTAATATTCTTACTTAATTATAAGTAATTGTAATAGACAACTGTCAAATTTAAATGTTCAGTGTGATAAGTATTTGGAAATTTATATATATTGTATATTATGCAAGTGATTCTCATTTTCAAAGCGTAAGCATCTACATATAGTGCAACCTGAAATAATCAAACATATTCGTCGCCTGCCGTTTATGCAACACTAATAACACATTTTGTGTTTCATTGAAAATAAATGTTACCACACCTGTTAAACTTATGTAGAGTCTGTAATAGGCTTTATTAAATATTTGTACTATAGTATTTTACTTAGATATGTTTCCTGCGCAAAAATAATGCTTAATAAGGACACGAAATTCACTTTTTTTCATTTTTGTTAAAATTCATGAGGTGGTCTGCTTTCAATGGTTATCAAACGCAAATTAAGTGACGCAGCTTGCTCAAAATGTGACAGTAGTCTATTAATAGATGGTAGTTGACGGGAGCTGTGTTGCATTTAAAGTTAAAGTGCGGGAAATTTAAAAAGTAACTGCTCTTGTATTTAGCTAGCCAGATGATAGCATAATCCATTCATGCCCAAATAGACCATGCCCGACTTGATAAAAAAAGGCACATACTCGTAATAATATCAGTACTTTAAAAAGAAAAAGGGTTCTTGAACGTGATTTCAATGCATTTCTTCTACTTACATCATTTTTCGTAAAGCTACTTAAATATTCTAGAATACTCTGTGTTATATATATTTATCAGATTTGGTATTTCTCAAAATATCCCGCTTTTTAGTTTTGATGATTTCACGTAAACTTTTATGACGGCTATGAAAAATATTACGATGTATCGATGTAAAATATTAGAGTTTCGTTTCGTTAAGCTCTAAAAGTTTTAAAATGAAATGGGCGAATCTTTTATAGCCGTCATAAAACGTCAATGGTGTTGAAATAATTATAAACAGTATAGCGATCGATGTTATTAATATGTTATATACACATAATTAATAATCTTTATTAATCAAACAAATTATTAACATCGATTAACAGGCGTTAATAATTTATATTTTTATATCCAGTCTAGACTACGAAATAATTTAAGATTTATCCCCGAATAGGTTATGTAAAATATTTTACGTTATATTTATGTTTTATATAAATATGAATATATTTGAGGTTAAAACTTATTTTCTGTTAGAAATTTTTTAGTTTAACAAGCTACCGTTTGTTGAATATTTTCATTTCAGTTTTGCGACAGTGTTTCACTTGTGGGTATGAGATGTAGTCTATGGACTACAGAGAAACAAGTGACAACGAATATTGCTCATGTATTACACGTGTTCTAGAATAAATTACATCTTAAATATTAAATATGCATACAAATAATTAAGAAATATTAACATTTGCATCTTGATAAATATCTCAAAGTGAATTTTCATCACGAAATTCTGTGATCATTTTCGGACTAATCTGATTATGTGCTTTTGATCAGAATAAGATGCGAGTCCAGCGTATCAGTTTCAGTTAAATTAATATTCAAGTTATGAGGTCAAGTTTCAAACTAACTAGGACACTGAATTATAAACTCATTTCAGAGATATTAAGTGATGTAGCTAGATTATTTAAATTAGTTATAAACTTCATCATTTAAATTATTAGCAGATAATTTGTGCTGAACTTGTGATAATGTTCCTGTGTCAGTTTTAAACTTTGCAGGACAGGATATTGTTGATGTAATATTACATAATCAAAATTATCTTTCGTTTTTATGCAGTATTATATACATATGTTATATATTATATTAATATATAGGTAAAAGATGTTTACCTAAAGCTTCTTAGCAGAGACGGCCTTAGGAAGTGGCAAGCAGGGCAACCGCCCGGGGCCGCGTATTCTAGCGCAACAACCCAAGTACAAAAATTCATTACTATATTATATGTATTTAAATCTCGCGCCTCGCTCTTTAGAAATCCCACTAGAATCACTGCGTATATCTTTTAAATCATTCATGTACCTTAGTTTATCATCAATAATATTTGTCATCTTTGTGCTTGTTAAGTTTTATAAAACTTCCAATATAAAATTTTATTTCTCGTCAATTATCATCAAAAATACTTACTTACAATTTACATAAATTATACAAAGAACAAGTGCCTCGCAAAAATATACTGCCCGGGGCCTCGCAAAAATATGCTGCCCGGCGTCTCACAATCGCTAAGGCCGCCCTGCTTCTTAGTACATAATCTATGTCAATGAAGGTATTTGACCATCTTATAAAATTGCCATTACATTTGATCCACTAACCACAAACGTTACCTTACATTAATATAATATTTTATCCCAGCGTATTCTAGTAATATTTAATCAGCAAGGGTCTTATTTTACTACATTACAACTATTCTAAAGGCCTTAAAAAGGTCTACTTAAGAAGTTTGATAAGTAATTTATAACCCGTTGTATATTAGATAACATTGTTTACGTAATAGGTAACTTTTGTTACGCTAGAAAAACTTTAAACATACGTAACTGTATTTAGCGAGAATTCAGAATACTTTTTAAGTCCTAACGTGTAATGTTATATAAAAGATTGTACCCTTATGATATACGAAAATAAGAATTTACATTTCACTGCAAATTTCAGCAAAGCTTTGACACCTTAGGATACTGTAACATCGCGAAAGTCCATGGTTGATGCTATAAAAGACTAATTACTCTTCTTAAGCTGTAAATATAATTTTGAAACACAAACTTTTCATTATATGCGTCGACGTTAAATACATATTATCCCTGTAATCCATGTCACCCTGGATCCTGTATAAACGTTATCTTATGGAAGTTGTGCTTAAAAAAGGTTAACGACACATCTGTTGTACGAAAGGTTAATGGCTTTGTTACTGTTCAGGGTGTCGTTAAAAAAAATAAAAAAAAGTTAATTAACAAAATGCGAATTTAAGTTAATGAATATCTTAGGGGAGATGCTAGATTAAGGGGTGTGCCAGGAGTTGAGAACAGTTTATCGATGAAATTACTTAGGGCCTACAATGCCTAACTCTGATTTGCAATGTCTAGTGGTATAAGGTTGTGACAAACAGACGGATAGCGTTAGCTTTATTACGAACCAAAAAAAGGCCAAAAATATATTTCAACAAGTGTTTTCTTAATTGGTACCCGAATAAATTATAAGTATCACCAAAGAATCCTAATTACAAATATAATTATTATAGTTTAAAATACGAGAGTTCGTCGGCGACTCATACTTAAAACAAGTTGTGGGGTATAAACTGCCAATATAACTAAAAAGCACTGACTCACTTATTTTTCTATAATGTGTATAGAAACAAATAAGATAAAATTCATTATCGTATTATAGATTTTTATCGCTCTTATAACTTCTTTTAAGTATAAGTCGCCGCCGAACTCTCGTGATTTGGACTATAGAACAGTCCTGTAACTTTGAGAGCAAAAACCAGGCTTTAGCTTTATTCTGTTTGTCATTTTAAAGCGATCTTAAAATTTCAAGAGGTTTTCTTTTTGACTAAAAATATATTCGCGGTACGTGTTAGAAACATTTCTTGCACAACACAATTTAAGGAGGTACAGGACGTACCGTCCATGCAAAAAGTTTATCTCTCGGTAATACAAATGCAAAATTCGAAGTACATGAGGGACGAGGGACGAACTGTACCTTTGAAATGAATTTTTCAATTCCCTATTAAACTGCTTTTAGCTAGTTAAAATGATTTTTTTATGCATATAATAGTTTAATAAATTAAAAATTACCTATAATTAATATCAAATTTATATTAATTCAATTTAAATTCAAATTAAATATTTTGAAAAATTAATAAAAAATTTGACAACGCTGTAAATTTACGTGTGTTGACGCATTCGTGATTTGGTTCTTTGACCAATAAATTGTTATATTTTATATAACATTTATTCCGATTTTGAATTTCCCGCTCAAATTGGGATTTGCAACGTTGCCGGCTTATAACCTACACTTTGTTTCTTAAAGGTTTTATTTAAATATTTTCGTATATAGGTATCCTTTTGATAATTTTCTTTTTGCAATAGTTACAGAAAAGATTATTTTATATACACCTAGTTTTTGAAAGTCGTGTCACCATTTTTTTATAGTTAAAAGTTATATTATGTGGTGAAATTGAGCTAAAACTTATTTTCAATCATGTATAAAAAAAAAAACTATGCAACCCAGATCTCTAAAATTTTGAGATAGTATGTGTTTCATCTATTTTTATCGACCATCCAAATTTCACGACGGTTTCATCATTTACGTTAACGTCCTGTACCTCCTTAAACGGCAATGTCTTCTGCGAAATTCGATTGCAACGGTCGCCAAAACGAGTCTACTATAGTTCAATTTCATTGTAGTCTATTCTAAGGTAGATGGAAGATCGAAATCATCATCTCAAATCAACACTAATAATTAAATCAATTATCTTTCATAGCAAGTAAAACATTCCACCTTCGCAATCTGAAATAGAGTGTGAATGTATTAACCCGTGAAAAAGATACGCCGTCCCCATGTTGTCGACCCTGAGGTTATCTCGATTCATGCACCATCTGGTGGCAAAATGTGGCGCTTAATAATAACAAAAGTTCATAATGGAAATTAGGAATGGGCTAATGTTGTAATACCTTCTGTTATAGTAATAGATACATTAAGAACAAACAACTGGGTGAAAATCAACAAAACAAAACACAACAAAACCTGCACAATGTGGGGTGCAAAGGGGGTGGGCGCCATATTAAACTGATGATACAAAAAGTTCTGAATTACTTTCAAGTAACTCTAGCGTTTTGTTAGGAATTTATAACAGTGTGTTATGTAAAACTGAAGTTCTGAACAATACTAATTATCTCTGTATTAATTAGGGATAATTTATATGTGATGCCATAAATTTGCTTTTTAACATACGAATCGTACGTGATATAATAATGGTAATTTCCTTACAAGTGTTTTGAAAAACTTCGTAATCAGTAATTGAGAATATGTCAAATATTGTGCTGTAGAGAAAATTAAAGCAAGTGGTATTCTTTTTTTTTTATAAAATATGTTGAAAGTAAAACACAACGTAACAAGTCGTCTGTTGATCAGGCTTAGGATGAATCGTTGCTAAATCTTTGAAGGATCTGTCTGTAGGTTGACCACAACTGCTCGTTGTGAATGTCCTTAAAGTAAATACTTTGTAAGTGTTATACTTCGTATCATTTGTACATAAGATTAACAGATAACTTTAAAATCATGTTAAACACTTATTTGCTTCAAATCCGTAATTAAGAAACATTTTCTACTTAATTCTACTTAAAACTTAAATAATGATAATTAAATAAACATATAAAATAATGTAGTTAATTGGGTTTAATTGTAATTTACAAAAAAGATGAAATTGGTAATTACTAATGCTCTTAATAGATAAATATTCTTGATAAAACTTACCATTACCGAAATATGATTTTCTAATTTCATTCAATAGTAGAAAAAGTGTTTTCTTACCTGTAACAAAAAGAAATAGAATATTAAATATAATTTAAAAAAGTATATATTGTGCGCATTAGATGTGGCAAAGTATATTGTAGTTTATTTATTATATTAATTATGTGCCTTTCGGCTTTACAATCTACATTATTATATTTCTTAATGCATTTCATATAAATTCAAAGTTAAAAACTAAACTTAAACTATTCTAGATTATTACTACTTCGAAAAGTACTTTCTGTTTCTTCTTTTCTTGATCGTCTCTCTTCATGTCCCCTACTCCTCCTTTATTTACACCGTTTCCTGCTTCTCCTTCCTTATTGCCTGTATCTTCATCTTGTATCACCTCTTGCCTTCCTTGTCTCCTCTCGACGAACCCTCTATTATCTTTTCACTATCCTTCCTGCCTTCTCTCTTCGTTTTCACTTCTCAACTTATGTCTATTACAGGCATAAACACTCTATCTTTCCTATTTTCTCTTGACTCTCTTACTTTACTATTTCTTCTTAACTCTCTTCCTTTACTTTTTTATTATTGTCTCTATCTCCGTCTATCTCGATTCTAGTCACAGGCCCCAGTATATTGTAGTTTAGCAATTATTACAACAGTGATAACAAAGTAGGATACATCCGCGAAATAAATAATTAATAAACTATTTAAAAATCAATTTTAAAATATTGCTTGAACATTTCTTTACTTGTTATTGCTTTTACTTTTTAAATAATAATTTGCGTTGAACACTGCAGGCGTTTATATTCAACTAATATAACATGAAGTACTGCTACGCCTTAAAACAATTTTATAAACATTGAATTTTGAAATGCACAACACAAAGAAGTTTTTGTAACATGCGTACTCAAATTCTTATACAAGATTAAAGATATTTTATGATCCTTCAGTTCCTAAATAGCTTTCTTAAGTAGTTTTATGATTCTATTAATTTGACAGCAATAACATAGGTAACAAAATCGGACGTAACAAAGGTTAGATGAACATTAAATATACGTAACAATGTTTAGCTGTTTTGTAATGTGATCGAATCATTATTTTCAGATGGTTTGTTCTTTAGCAAAGAACATTTTCAATATTATAACCACCCTTTAGTCTGCGGTATTATTTCTCGTTGAAGATATTTATAATTGTTTAATAGAAATAATAGACATGGAGCGTCGCGACGGTGTTCAGCCATATTTGAAATAACTGTCACATCGAGTGTAAGTTAAACATGGTTTTTCTCGTTCACGAATTAATTGCCGTCTGGCATTGAAGAAAATTAGTTCGTGTTAATTAAATTATAAATGGAAGTGTTGATTAATTTTTTCTAATTAGATTCAGAACATAATATGAATTATAATATGCTGGTGAACTTACAATACTTTAACATTTCATATACTCGCACTGGAACCGATTACGTGCGACTCTAGGTCGTTGATACTGAAAATCCCCAAACTTCAGGAATTAAATAAAAGAAGAAGAAGTTTAGTTTTATTGAATGCACTAGTGCCTGTGCAAGGCGTTAATCTGCATCCCTACACGACATAATTAAAACGAAACTGCACCACGTAAGGGATGTACAAGTAATTAAATGAGAAATTAATTAAAACATTTTTATTCAGTTATATTACTCCTCAGCGTCGTTAATTCCGACGCGTCCCGACGCTTATATCACCATTCTGGGATATAAATTCACGTTTAATTTATTTTATAGCTATGCATAAAGTTATTATGCAATTATAATTTGGTTATATGTAATTTTACAAATTACTTTTAGTTTATGGTTATTAAAACTGTCGCATAAAGTGGCATTAAATATGGAGGGTAGTTTTGTAAAAGGCCTTATATACACTTAGACATGTTGGCGCAGAGCATGCTGGTCGGCACTTGGCCAACAACAATGGTAAGTACCGCGAGCATTGCATGTTAGGTTAAAATAATTTTTAAATTGAAGTTATAAAATTAATTTCTATAATTGTGTGAAAAAAATATATGATATAAACGATCAAGCATGTTGGAAGCTGTTAATTATATAGGAGCATGTAAGGGCCCTTTAACAGATGAACCACAAGAAATTATTAACTGGTAGTTTTCTGATGATAATCCGTAGTTACATCACGCTTACTTACATGCAGTTGTAACTTATCTCCGGTAGTCAATTTTCGGTTGTTAAAAAACTGTAACAAGTAATTTGGTAAAAGGATAATACTCACAAGAGTAATTCATCAAAATCGGAGAACTGTGTCATGCGCAACTGATAGTGATTGGCCCATGGGAATAGACTAGGAGATAAATTGAAGATGATGGATTTGGAATAGATTACGCTGGCATTATTTTGATGAATCTCTATGTTTTAAAAAAGTGCGTAAAGATTCTCTGTTAATGTTACAGAGCCCGGGGCCTCGCTCTTGAAGGGGCCTCGCATTCTTGTGCAACAACCCAAGTAGAAAAATACATTACTATATAGTAATGTATGTATTTGAATCTCGCGCCTCACTGTTTAGGAATCCCACCAGAATCACTGTGCATTAGTTTATCATCATTAATATTTGTCATCTTTGTGCTTGTTGACTTTTATAAAACTTCCAATATAAAATTTTATTTCTTGTCAAAAATCATCAAAAATACTTTTTTACAATTTACATAAATTATACAAAGAACTGACTCGCAAAGTTCTGCTGCCCGGGGCCTCGCAATGGCTAAAGCTGCCCCTGGTTACAAATATTCATATTTTACATGTATTTGTAAATGTTAATTTTAAATTAATATTGAGTTTTAGTATTAATATCTATCATAAGTTTATGCAATGAAATAAATCGTTATTATTGTGACGAACTTTAAACTTTCTAGACTGTAGTAAATACTAATAAAGATTCTTTCCATTGGCAAGATTACAATCGTGTGCTATAGAAAGTAAACTAATTGGAATTTGTCCGAACACACAAAGATTCAATGTGTTTTCTCAAAAATTAAAAAGTTTAGTGTATAGGTAATAAAGAACGTTAAATTCTCTTGAAGCAAGGTATATCGTAGTGGTCATTTACTGGAAGTTTTTCCTTCCTTTGCACACAGTGGCAGATGCTGGAGAGTTCTTTCATAATGGTATTGCTTGCTTAGGAATGAACACTATCTATTTCATCAATAAAATATTTAAATAAAATTTGTAACACGTTTCAAATCGGTTTAAGAAATCGCTGTTGAATGTCAGCCAATGGTTTGAGTCATTACTAATTTTCTGTTAAGTACTTACAGCGGTGCAGCTCAATATCTAAAGGAATAAGAAAATTGAGTTGATAATAATTATTTTTATTTTAGGACCCTATGAGGTTGTACCAAGAAAACAAATTTAACAAAAATTCAAACTTTCCAAAACAAAGTACTACGGAGCATTACAAATGCGCCCTGGTACATACGGAAAGACAATTTACAAGCTGCTGCTGACAAGCTGCTTAATAACAGAGAGAATCTGTGCAGATTGAAGAGGACCAAGCCGGAAGACTTGACCCTGTGATTCTGCTACTACAAACCTCACACGTTTTTAAAATTTTGGAACTAGTCAGTGGACTAGAACTGAACAATTATATTTAACTTTTTTATATATAAATTACTAGATAAGCCACGCTTAGTAGTAATATTCTTGTAAAAAAAAAAAAAAAAAAATTTTAGGACCAACTGGTAAGAAGGTTTCACTCGCTATTTTTCTTAAGAAAGAGGACTAAATCAATCAAATTAAACCTCGTAAGCTTCATAATTAGCTTTGACCTTTTGAGATATGTTATTCATCTAAAAATTGCAGCTTTAGTTTTCATTCACGTTTATAGTTACTTACATAAAACGATTTAAACATTAAAAGAACATGTTTTTTTTGATAATATTTAACCTGCTGTATGGTATCGTCATCTATATTTCGCGAGTCAAACATGGCCAAGCATCGTCTTACCTTAAAGTACAAACTTCCTCTCATGATTAGGGATTAGGTGTGCTACCGAAGAAATAGAAACTCGCCAGAAAGTAGCAGCAGTATGAGAGGGCCCTAAATAAATAAATATACATAATTCAAAACACTGTACTCGTATACAAAAGAGCTGAGACTCTGTACTACGCCACTGTGTTCCCAGTATTGTAACTTGTATCTTTTTAACTTTCTGCTAACTCCCATAATCCTCTGTAAGCTTTGCAAGCTTGGTGTTTACGTAACGTTGTGTTTTCGGTACTCTAAGGATTTAGCGGCTCCGGCAAACAGTTTTCAACTATTTAACAAAAAGGATACCGAAACTCACTCCTATCTACTTTTATACCTCAAGCAGTTGCTGCTGTTAGTTTTCTCTTCGTTGTAGTTTTCTTTGTTACACCAGCATTACATATCAAACGCTTTGTTTTACAGCTTCGGAGTTTCTCTTGGTATTAAAGAAAAGCGCAGTTTATTTTTACGTTTATACAATGTATTGGCAGCAGGATATGAAAGTGAAAATTTCAGTGTTAAAAAGTTTATGAAAGTAAATAGAAATCATCACATAATATGATAGAATAATATAATAGAAAGCTCGCAATTGGGCACCAGAGGCGGCCTCAGGAGGTGAGAAGCAGTGTAAACGCACGGGGCCCTAGCATTCACGCGCAACAACCCAAGTACAAAAATTCATTACTATATATGTATTTGAATCTCGCGCCTCGCTCTTTAGAAATCCCACTAGAATCACTGCGTATATCTTCGTAGTATGTACCTTAGTTTATCATCATTAATATTTGTCGTCTTTGTGATTGTTAACTTTTATAAAACTTCCAATATAAAATTTTATTTCTCGTCAATTATCATCAAAAATACTTACTTACAATTTACATAAATTATACAAAGAACAAGTGCCATGCAAAGATCTGCTGCCCAGAGCCTTGCAATGGCTAAGGCCGCCCCTGTTGAGCACAATTAAAGCATTATTACTGCTCTTCCTAACTTTTAAACAATCCAACCATCGTCACCTAACAATTAGATTAAATTGGCGTTGATGGAAATGAATTAATTACAGTAGCACTCGCTCAGCAAGCCATTATCCGTTGCCCGTTACCCGTTAGTGCTAGAGCTGCTGTAACCGTTACAAACAATGAGTAATGATGTCTCCAATTTAATTTGATATTATAAGACGCTTGTACGTAAGTCGTCGCGACGCGTCTCTTCAAATCTAATTCACGTGCTAAAACGTCACCGATGATTGATGGTTGACAAAAAATAAACAAACTCAAAAATAACATCTGACGGATGGAAATAGATATTATTCTTTCTAATAAAATTAATCAAATTTTTTGTTATATCTTCTAACATCTAGATTTTGATTAGAATAGATGCTGCCAGATGTTATTTTTATGTATATGTTTTTGCGGTATTGACAATGATATTTTAATCGAAATTCGGACTAAACTTTCCAATGAGAACCAAAACAAAACCATCCTAAACTTTTTTGATGAACTGTAGCAAAATGCATAAAAATGACATTAAGTAATAAATTTATTATCACATTTTAATAAACAACAAAGCAAAACACAAACAATCAGCATCTATAAGTTGGCAAGTTGCCTTGAAACAGAAACGACACATTTTAATGTATGAAAACTAAACTCATTTTCACATTAAATTTATAATAGTTTAAATATATATATCGGTACTAAATCTGAGTCTAGTCGCCATATTTCTTTCTAAATATCATGTGGGACTGAATCAATACAATACAACAATATCGTATTCATTTTACATATTCACGTCACGGAGTGTGTTATATATTTGTGCAAGTTCACGTAGCGGGCAGACGTGGATGCGGAAGGAAGCGCTTGACGGAGAAGATCATCTTCGTTGGCACTTGTCAGCCTCAATCCGCTCTAAAGGTTGTAAAATGAGATTTTTCTTGAAAATATATAAACTACAACTGATGATGAAGAGTAGCATTCATATTAAATTTAAAAACTTCATTACTTTTTGTAAAAATGATATATGCATATGTCAAAACGATAAAAAAGAAGCATATTTTCGATAGTGTTTTTTGACGACACTGTTAATATATAATTATTTCTATAATTACTACATTATAAAATGACATTTGAAGAATACTTTGTAAAATTTTCATAAATTAATATCAAGAAATGAGGCATTGACAGCGAATCTCCGCTGACGTCACAAAATAAAAGTAACATTGCGGTGCCACTCATAACTCATCACTGGATTTTCAAAAAATCGAAAAACCAAAATGATTTCATTAGTTGATAAGGTTCTGCAGGTAACGCTGTCGAGCTTTTCTTTTTTTATTGATTTTTCAATTTTTTACAGTACTTAAAAGTCAAAATACCGATTTTTTATGAAAAAAATCAGAAACTTTGTTATTTTGAAATACGTTAAAATTAAAAAATTAAATAAAACGTGACCTCGGCATTTATGCAAAGAAAGAGTGTGCAAAATTTCAAAAGAATCGGTCCAGTAGATTTTGAGCTAGCGAGGGCACCGACTCTGAAAAAGCTATGTGTGAGAAAACGTGTTTAAAAGTTTCAAAGTAACACGAAAGCAGACCAGAGAGATAATAAGTTCCCAATTATTAGCGGGATTAGTGGAAAATTGGGTGTGCAAGTGCAGTTGTTATTGCCATACAACGACACGAAAGAACCTGCTGAGCTAGATAACAAGCATCTGCAACGTCATTACAAAAGCTCACAGTCTCTATCTTACAAATACTCACTCGGATAGATTTTTATGTGATTCTAGGAAATGCTTACATATAATTGGCACGGGCACAACAGGGTGGTTAAAAATAGACACAACACAAAAACAGTAAACGAACAAAATACAAGCATAAAAAACAACAAGCAAGAAGATCCACAACACTACTAACAAACATGGCGTCACACATGTATTGAAACTGACAGAACACGATGTACAGGACGCGGAAAATAGGGGGGGGGGGTGTACAGCTAATCGTTTGGTTACAGCGGTCATTAGTTCGTGTAGGAATGTTCGATATTCGTGATGCGAACACATACATACATAACACATATTAAAGCTGTCGAATTTGACAATCAGTTTAAATGATTCACTGAATTCTACCTGGCATCCTTTGTGGTTGTTGCAATTTATTATTCAGCGGTCAATGATAAGGCCAATGATAAGGCCCTCCGCACACGACGCGACTGGTTGCAAACCTTAGCCCCGAATCTACCCGAAGCGAATGTGATTACAACTGTTGTTAGCGAGAGATCTAGATATGAGATAAAACACGAGAAAGGCACACGAGTTGACTAATTGCAAACTAAACGAGAAACGAAGTTTTCAACGAAAACGAGCACGAGCCATGTCGAGCCGTGTATCGTGACTCTATGGAATTTTTAACAATAGCAAAACCGGGGATTCTATTGTGTTATATTTGATTGTATGTATGTATTTAAATACTTTTCAATAGTATTCGTAAACATCTCTGTTGATGAAACCACACCGACCGAGAAATCTAGTCGCTGAATATATATACTCAAAACCAGTTTCAAATCAGTTTAGTTACGTTCGTGCCGTGTGTTTTATTTCACTCGTAAACACGTTCATTCTTTTACTAACAACACAGTTGTAATGACATTCGGTTCTAGCAGATTCGGGGCTAAGGTTTGCAACCAGTCGCGTCGTGTGCTGAGGGCCTAAGAGTACCGCCAGTACCGCTGTATTTAAAAAGAATTTGATCTATATTTACTTAATAACGTCATTTCGTAATAATAATACAACGGCACCACTTGAACAACTTGAAATTTAACAAAAACAATTACAGCACTCTCAGACGCCAGACCAACCAACGAGATGACCACGTGATGAGATGATGACGTCACGAGTGACGTCCTCCACGTCACTAATTCATCTGTAGCTGTAGAGCAAATCGAACGGTCATTATATCCAAAATAAGAATAATGGCATCAATGCGGACGGAAATAGCTGGAGCGCCAAGCACCACGGAGGCCAGAGTATCTGCATACTGGTTCGAGTATGTATTGTGTAAAACATTAGAGCAGTGGTAGAAAATGTGCGGCCTAGTACTGCTTTAACGGGCTTGTGCTAAATGTTGACGGAGATATAGCAATTAAAAATTTGAATTGTAGTTTTAGCGCTAGAAATGGTAGGTCATATTTGTATGACGTGAAATGCATTTTAACGTCAGTTATTTGTTGAGTAGGTCAGTGCTGTGGTAATGTTTTGTAGCTGTTCACAGTCGAAATAATCAAGTCAAATCAAAGAATAATAAGTTTTTAATTTATTTAACCCTGTTACGGCAGACATAATATTGATATTTTATTGTTCCTCGAAATAGCTGTAAATAATATTTGATATTGTGATATATAAATACATATAGCAGAGTTTTATGAGCTGTAAGGTTTGTAACCTGTAAACTTGCCAGAGTTCTGTCAAGAATATGCTATCTCTTTTACGCTCTGTTGTATAAAAGAGATAGTAACTAGCGCTTGTGATGTCACATGCATTTGGAATGTTGTCCAACGTTAAATCCCTTGAATAATTAAAGAGACAAAATGACCTTTTTAATTGTTAATATCTCCTGAAATATAAGGAGTTATTAACAAATAATTGAACATTTGAGGTTCTAGTAACCAACTTTATCAATATGTAGTACAGTTTTATAGAAATTAAGACATAGGACACAAGCTCATTATTTTCTAGTAGTATAAATATATATAAATGGTGATCTTGAAACTTAAGGAATCGTCCCCCATGGTAATAAATAAGGGACGAGGAAAAAGAGTCACAAAAATATTTTTAAAGAAGGTAGTTTCAAGACAGAACATTTTCAGAACATTCTAAAGCTTGAAAGAACCATATAGGAAGTTTAGATCCTTGTTCGCTTTTATTTCTATTGTTGTTGGACCATAGTATGGCTAACACTGCGCAGTATAGTATGGTAAATATTCTTCAGAAGTGAGGCGTTTGAAATTGGGAACTTAAAACCATGTTCTAGTTATTCGCGCTTTGATTTATCTGGCAGTGATCTGTTTTTCTCTTTGATGATTTTGTCAAACTTAATGCTGTTAGTAGTTACAATGTTTTATAGCAAAAATTGACGTGTATTCTTAAAACTATAATATTTATAGTAGTCAATATTGTTCTAGAAATACGCTAACGCATCTAACAAGCTCCTAGTTAATCCTGTGTCATCTTATGTAAAATGGATAATCAAAAATATTACTTTGATGTTGTGTTATTTATTTAAAAAATGGGTTTAACTTAACGTTGATTTTTCGCCAAAATTATCAACGCCAAGACTGATGTAATAAATAAAATAATGAACATTAACAATAATTTAGTATTCAACATATTTTCAAAACATAGTAATAGCAATAAAATAAAATATAAAGCCCTAATGACATGCTTATAAAATAATCAACACTTCTCAGATCGTGGTAACGAATTAATAGATGCTTACAATATATATTTCAATAACAAATTGTGTTTTGATGTCAAATATTATACTGGTGTAACAAACGTATTTGAATTTCCCGCGCTGTAACTTTAAATGCAACACTGCCATCTGTTAATAAACTACTGAATTTTGTGCCGGTTGTGTCATTTAGTTCTTTGATTGTTTGAAAGTCACTGAATTATCAAACTACCCTCGCTATCACACTTTGAAAATAAAGCAAACGTTACCTGAATTTGCTATAATTATTATAAAACTTGCAGATACAGTATGGGGGTAATCAAATACAAACGTTAAGTAGATTTTATATATTTGTTTGATTTCACTTTTAAATAAATTTCAACCACGAAAAAAAAAAACATAAAAGAAAAATCGTCTTATTCTTTCAAACTTTTCATTCTCTTGAAGTGGTATTATACTTCAAACAAGAAATTTTCATCAATAAAATATTTACGATTCTTTGTAAAATTCAATTTTATAAAACTATCAAAGACAGGGTTTACTTTCGATGGACCATCAACAAATGTAATCTATTGAAAGTAGAATTACGATGAAAGATGAAACTTCAAACTTAATCGGATCATTATGGCCCATAAAATAAAGTCCTTGGAAAGAGTTTAGCTCCACGGATTTTGTGGAAAATAGAAGGTTATATAAACAGTTCCTAACTATTAAATGAATGTTAGTTTCACGAAAGGATTCACTTCCGCAATGATATATGCATTTAAGGAGGGGGATAAGGTCAACACGATAAAAAAAAGCATATTTTCAATAATGTTTTTTGGCGACACAGTTAATATATAATTATTTCTATAATTACTACATGATAAAATAACATTTGAAGATTACTTTGTGAAATTTTCATAAATAAATATCAAGAAATGAGGCATGGACAGCGAATCTCCGCAGACGTCACAAAAAAAAAGTAACATTGTGGTGCCACTCATAACTCATCACTGGATTTTCTGAAATCGAAAAACCAAAATGATTTCATTAGTTGATAAGTTTCTGCAGGTAACCCTGTCGAGTTTTTCTTTTTTTATTGATTTTTCAATTTATTACAGCACTTAAAAGTCAAAATACCGATTTTTCATGAAAAAAATCAGAAACTTTGTTATTTTAAAATACGTTAAAATTTAAAAATAAAAAAAACTCGACAGCGTTACCTCGGCATTTATGCAAAGAAAGAGTATGCAAAATTTCAAAAGAATCGGTCCAGTAGATTTTGAGCTAGAGAGGGCACCGACTCTGAAACACCTAAGTGTGAGAAACCGCATTAAAAAGACGAAACCAGACTAGAGAGGTGAAGACTTAAAACTCTATATCTCCGACAGTTTTACTCCAATCGACTTCAAATTTTCACACAATAAACTTAATATGTTGCACATTAATATAAACAAATAAAAAAGTTGAAACCTTACCCCCTCCCCCCCTCCTTAAGAAATGGTTTACAAGGCCATTGTAAAAATTGGCAATCGTAGGCTATTTCAAATGGAGAAACAAAATTTGTGTATGCATTTTATCAACGTACATTTTCACAAGATTGCCGTTCACACAGTTTGTCGTGTACACAGTTTCCAAACCTTAAAATTTGTGTGGTATTTATGAATGACCCCTTATCAGTTACTGAAGATTAGGAGTCGTACATTCAAAACACCAAGCAAAAATACGTCATTGGAAAAGCAAGAGCTGCATACCTTGCATATTCCAATTATTGTCATTGATAAAATCGCTTGCAAAACTGTAAAATCCACATAAATCTAGATGTTTGGTTATTGTCAATGATGATGCAAGAATTCTGACAGCCAAACGTTGTACTCATACACAGATTGCAGGCGTCTGATTTATTTTGAGTATTTTATGGATTAATTTATACGCCATTATACTGTTCTATATCGGACTATAGTTCGGTTTCGGTCTACGTCGAAACATATGTTTTTATTTATTTGGCAGACACGTTACATGGCCACCCGACATTTTAAAACGTGATATTAACTTGACATCAATGACATAAATAACGTTTTTAAATATATCTTGACAATCAGAGACGAACTGATCTCGTCCAAAACGGCAACCACAGCATTGGAATAGTTGATCAATTTTATAATAATTCTAAATTAATACTTATTCGATAACGGCAGTACGGACATATGAATGCTTGTCTCTAATCACGCACTATTGTTATTGAATTCGTTTGATACACGTTGATAACTGCACAGGGACCTTAAGGCCTGTCTCAGTATGGCACCGTATTTAAGCGATAGTGTATTCGTACGTAAATCGGCGGATTGGATGAGCTACAAAGCAAACCGCCTATGTGTGTCACAGATGTCTGTAGTCGTGTATTAGGGGGTGTATTGAAGTTCTTTAGCACTTATATAATTTATCATGAGAGCAAACTTTAACTGGGAGTGAATTTAAATTTAGTTCTATCGTATTGATATCGGTATCGGTGTCCATGATTCACTGAAATACAAACATAAACTGCATGCAGAACATACTCGTCACAAGAGATGTCGCCGATAGATTTCATTTGAACCGTATTGCAGCGTAACAATAAGCGATCTTAGGTATCCCCTCCAGTCTGAGGCGGCTGTTTGCATTTACAAAGGTTCGGATAGGATATCGTTGTAGTAGTGGTAACGCTTGTTCTAACGCTGGTTCTAATGTGCGAGGTAGTGCCGCTCGTATTCAGACGGCTTTGTAGCGTGCAGTCTGAGAGGTCCAGAGAGTTCTCATTACATTTACATGGTTCGGATAGGTAAAGCGTAGTAGCCCGTATACGTCCGGCAGAAATTCGCTTAAATACGGTGCCATACTGAGACAGGCCTAAGACGTTCTTTAAATAAGATTGCCAGCGATCAAACGTCACACCATTGGTGGCGACCATCTTCCACCACCACCATCTTAAAATATCCTCTGCATAAATCCTGATTAAAATATAAGAACGATTATAATGATAAATCAATGTTGAACTATAAATGTTCAGGTGTCGGGTCGGGTCGGGTCGGGTCGGGTTGTGTCGGTCGTCGGACTTGCAACGAATAAAACAACAACATAAGTTAATTTATTGCTCAGAAACAAACAACGTGATTATTATGATTTATATTAAGCATTATTCAGTTAATTTTAATTAAAACAAATTTATAATTTAAACAAGAAGAGAATAAAATAACTCATAAATCTTTGAAGAATTAAATGGCAAACAATATCTCATATTCTTAAACAACAGTAACGGTATAAACACCGGGGCTGAAAGTGGAGGAGGCGGCAACGGCGACGTCTGGTTCTGTCGTTTGAAATGTAGCAGGAGCATAAGTTAATGTAGGGACCAAGCACCACCTCAGACGACCCTACAGTCTTCAGCCAACCCTTCTAGAACAGTCGCGTCACGGAAAGAATAAAGTTTGTTTAGCATATACATAATGAATGAATTCGTACATAGGAAAAAACACAGGACTATGGTATTTTCTCCATTAAAAAGCAATGTTTTATCAACACACGAAATTCACAAAAAAGCAGCGTCACTAAATCTGCTGTAACCCGTAAACTAATGCTCAGAATTTTGTGAAATTTTGACACATATTGTTTGAAGGTTGGTAGTATCTAAAAATCAAAGATTTGTCAATAGTGGTGTCAACTATATCCCACCGTACGAATGATATACTAGTGTCACTAAAACCATAATAAATAAAACTTGTACATTGTTCAAAAATTACAAAATTCAAGAATAAACCTAACCTTACTTTTCAAACCCCTAAAGTTTAGAATAATTTCAACTGTGAACTATTAATTTCTTGATCAAATACAACGAGCACGAGAATATCAGACTTTGTAGCCCCACTTTGTTACAAAGTAAACTTTACTTCATAAATCTTAGAAACACAAACATGAGGTCTAAGAAGAGACTACGAGTACGTTGAATCAGCTAAAGGTCTCAGACAATGGGAATAGTATAAACTGTACCCCGTATAACAAGGCACTAGTAACTCCGCAAGGAATAATGAAGCCAATAAATCGATCTGTTTTAATTAGTCTCAAATGAGTCGCAGAGGGATGCCCTAACTAACTAATAACACAATGTGGTGCAGTTAAATGTTCTAAACCATCTGCATAGTTTGAGGATAATGTTAGGCCAGTCAAATATAGTTCAAATTACTTAAAACAAGTTGTGGGGTTTAAACTGCCGATATAACTAAAAAGCACTGACTCACTTATTTTTCTATAATGTGTATAGAAACAAATAAGATAGTTAACGCCCCCTTTTTGATTGCGAAACCGAAATTTATAACTGCAGTAGCCATGAATAGATCATTCTTGTTGTCTGGATATAACGTATAAGAAGAAACAGAACAATATTAGGGGCGATAAAAGGCTACGTGCCTAGGAAGCCCGAGAAACTATATATAAAAAAAAAAAAACAAATAAGGTAAAATTCATTATCGTATTATAGATTTATACCGCTCTTATAACCTCCTTTAAATATAAATCGCCGCCGAACTATCGTGATTTGAACTATAGTAAATTTCAGGGCAGTCATTTTTGTCGTAACAATTTTTACTAAATATTTTAAGTGCATCAACCTAGATTATGCCGATTGTTTTAGAGGTAGTGCACCTACAAATTTAACAAAAAAAACCTAGATTGCAATTTAAGTAAACCCAGAAAAAACAGAGAGAACAAGTTATATAAGTGTAAATTACCTAATTTCGTTTAGCTCTAACGCGAAAACCTTCCAGCTTATCTGAATTGTGCCTAAATTGTACCGAAAAACTTAGATAAATACAGATGGCAATAAAAACTCAGATATGGGTGGAAAATCCTAGATAGAACAACATCGCTGGATGTTGCAAAGTCCTCATGAGGTTCTTGCTAAACTAGTTAGCATCCTATATTATAATGTTCCAGGTGTATCTAACTTGTTTATATGTTTGGAACTGAGTTTTGTATGGTAACTCGAAAACGACACCGTCAATGATTTTGAAAAGAGTTAAATATTTCAATTTAAAAATGGAATTAAAATTTAAAATAAAATTACGAATTATTTTATTGAATCATACACACTAATAAGACGTTGTTTGCGACGGGATAAACTCTAGTTTATTGTATAAACATGAAGGACAAGTTGTCCAATTGATATATCGCAATCTAGGCTATTGATCTGCATATTAATATTCAATAAGCATTAGGATATTTATTAAAACAAATGTAACACAGCATTTGTCGTCACTTGTTGACTTGTTACTCAAGCCTAAGTGGTTCTTTCAGTCTCGTTTTTTACTCGTGATAGAATCTAAATTTATATAAAATAATTTCTTACAGATCATGTTAATATTAATCCTTAAACGGCTGGATTATAAAGGAGTACCATACTGTTAATAACACGAACCACTGATCCTAGAATCAGGATGTTATCTTGGAGTTTGTTGGTTCATTATAAGCATCCCTTGTTTGCACGATTAATCCTCATGTGGAGTTATGGAACTACAATGGTACGTGCATGCGAACAGGAACCAGGTCCAGGATCAGGACCGGGACCGGGTTAGGGATACGAACAAGGGATCAGGACTATATAGACCAGGATCGCGGTTGGGTAAGGATTCTCTAGCTTGGAGTTTATCTGGTACAAGTGTAGTGACCGCAACATCAAAACCCAACAGGATTACAACAAGGATTAAATAACATTATCAGGAACTGGACCACAGGAACATACCGCTTGGGTTTGCTAGTGTCGCTCAGTTATTTTTACTGAAATTAGAGTGACATGCCTCACAATAAATACCGAAATACACATGACACATACATTGTCTTAAATATTTAAAGCACACTGTCAAATACGAATTCTAAACAAATAATTATAAACTTCTTATTATATTATATTAATTGTTTGCCTTTCGGCTTTACAATCTACATTCTTAATACATTTCATAGAACTTCAACTTGAAATTAAACTTAAACTATTCTAGACCTTTTTATTTCCAAAAGTACTTTTCTGCTTCTTCTTCTCTTGACCCTCTTCCTTCATTTTCCATAGCCCTCCTTCATTCTCACCGCTTCCTCACCTCTTGTCCTCTTTGTCTCTTTGTCACTTAAAATTAAAATCATTTCTGCTCTGGCGTTACTTTTCTTTCCTCGTTCCTTTTCTCTACTTCCGCCATCCACCTCTTCCCTTCACTGCCTCCCTTTAATAACTGCACAATGAATATAAAAAAATATAAATAAATTTCTTATTTTTGTATTTTGTCTTGACTTTGTTTCTTAAGTTTTGTTTTGTTTTATTATGTTATTGTTTAAACTCTTTTATATCATGCTTTAGTACATATTTATAGTTCAATTTACAAGAGTTCGCCGGTGATTCATGCTTAAAACAAGTTATTCTGTACAAACCTACGACACGAGTCTAACTCATTCATTTTTTTTCATTTTACTGGTATTGTAGAAGTCTTTTAAGCATGAACTCTTGAACTATACCATAATACACTGCTGCCATTCGGTTTGGAGATGACCTCAACATATTTGGAGGTGACCAGAACCCACCAATCATCCATAGACAGCCCCAATCTATAGAATGACGTAATTTTATTTAAATTTTCCGAACGCCCATTTCATCTCAATATCTCATAATCCGATTATTTATTCAACAAAGTGTAATCCATAAAATATCACCTGGTGTTTTCAACACACCGTGAAAATAGGTGATACATTTCTTCTGTGTTTTTATTCTATTTGCATAAAACAGTTTTATATGTAAATTGTCTGTTTATTTATTTTTTCACGGTGTGACGTCATTGACTTTTTTTCGGTTTTTACGTTTACGTATTTCGTTTTTTGAGGTTTAACTCGGTCTCGGGCCATCGAGCCATCGGGTGGGTTGGATTTATTTTGAGTTTAGATACAGATGCAGGGTAAATGGTAAATGGTAAATAGAAACTGGTGGTTGGTTCAACTATATCCAACAATCCTCTGAATAAATTGTAACAATGTATTCATATTATACTATATTATATTATAATATTATCATATTTTATTTCAAATCAGATTTATTTGAAACTCGAAATATGAAACAGATTGCTTCTGTCTTTAGGCTTGCCACGCTTTGAAAAGTTGAAAGTAAATCGCAAAGAAATTCAAAGTATAGTAAAGTATAGCTTGTAACTGCGAAAAGTTTTTTTTATTTATTTGTATTATTGTACAACATATTAAATTTATTCTGTAAAAAATTGAAATCGATTGGAGTAAAACTGTCGGAGATATAGAGTTTTAAGTCTTCACCTCTCTGGTCTGCTTTCGTGTTACTTTAAAACTTTTAAACACGTTTTCTCACACAGCTCTTTCAGAGTCGGTGCCCTCTCTAGCTCAAAATCTACTCCGATTCTTGTGAAATTTTGCACACTCTTTCTTTACATAAATGCCAAGGTAACGCTGTCGAGTTTTTTTTATTTCTTTATTTCAACGTATTTTAAAATAACAAAGTTTCTGATTTTTTTCATGAAAAATCGATATTTTGACTTTTAAGTGCTGTAAAAAATAGAAAAATCAATATAAAAACAAAAACTCGACAGCGTTATCAGCAGAAACTTATCAGCTAATGAAATCATTTTGGTTTTTCAATTTCCGAAAATCCAGTGATGAGTTATGAGTGGCACCGCAATGTTACTTTTTTTTTGTGACGTCAGCGAAGATTCGCTGTCAATGCTTCATTTCTTGATATTCATTTATGAAAATTTCACAAAGTATTCTTCAAATGATATTTTATCATGTAGTAATTATAGAAATAATTATATATTAATTGTGTCGTCAAAAAACATTATGGAAAATATGCTTCTTTTTTATCGTTTTGACCTTCTTTCCTTGTCTCTTCGCTTTGTCTACTTCCTTGACATCCTGCATTTCTTTACTGCTACTCTCCCTTTTCCTCTACTTCGTTCGCTCTTCTTTGTACGTCTACCATCACCTCTTCCTTTCGTTGCCTCCTCTCAACAGCTCCTCCATCTTCTTTTCACACATTATTTTGCAATCGCATCTATTTTGTATGCTCCAACGTTTCTATTTCTTTTTTACACATTTTGCATACCCCATCCTCTTTATTTTCACAAAACCTACAGCCTTTCTCTTTATTTCCCATTCTGAATCTTGTAATTCTCTTTAAATTTCTTGTCTCTTTTCCTCCTACATATTCTGATACCATCGTCTCCAAAAACCTCTTGTGTCTCTTATGATATTCATAATATGTTACGATGAAATTAATATTTTTTAGTAGCTAAAAACATGTAGCAAAACTTTATTAAAACAGAAATAATAAGCTGCAAAAAGCATAATCCAAGCAACAGCATTACGGACCTAGAATATAAATAGTGAAACTCGACTGTCCGACTGCCCTATCTCGTATTGTGCGAAATGATGCGAGGTAAAACGATATCAAACGTTTCTCAGAATCATGTTGAAGAAGATATTAAAAAATATTTGAACAATAACTACAGTTCACGTTGACAGAGAGCAATAAGAGTCATAAAATAAATGCAAGTATATATTGGTTTAAAAAGATAATGAAAATATTTATTTGTTATGTGATCATAAAGTTTTTAATTATGAAAACCAATTACTGTCTCTATTATAGAACTGACAATAAAATATAAGGTAATAAAATTGTGTATAAGCTAATAAATTAGTGGGGGTAATAACATTGCAATCCGGATTTATATGTATACTAGCTGTCCCGGCCACGCGTTTCTGTGCCTAACGTAGCGCCATCTATTGAATATTTACTCAATCTAGTCAACAGATTTCGATTTACTCAACAGAATATTTACTCAATCTAGTCAACAGATGTCGCCATCATCGTCGAACGATGTCATATGTCATATACAGATAATTAATAGACAAATAATTAGCAATAAGATAAATAAATTGAGATGTAAGCTATCCTATCTTTCAAGTTGGGTCAAACTGCACACGGTGTACAAATTTCATTAAAATCGGTTAAGTAGTTTAGGAGTCCATCGCAAAGGAACAACGTGACACGTAATTTATATATATTAAGATGTAAAATTTACACATAACCTACAAATCAAATATATAACTCAGTAACCTATTCATCAATATTTTGTTAATACCAAATATTATTTATACAAGTACTTATAATAACATCACGAGTAATATAAATATCATACGGACGAGTTTGTAACTAAGAGTTTAGGAGTTCCTGTAATAATCCTAAGTAAACACCCCATACGCCATATGCCGCACACACGTCAAATTCAGCAAACTAAGAACTTGACGTTAAAATCACACAAAACTTTAATGGTGGTATAAAAGCTGGTCCAGCGGAAAGTTCTGCAAACAAACTACAGTGAAGAGCTGCTGGTATCCAAATAATTACACTACATTAATATGCTTGTACTAATTAGTAGACTTTGCTGAAAGAATAGAAACTTGAGCTAATACTGCTAGTCATTAAATCTTATGCAAAGTAAAATATTGAACTTAATATATAATTTGTTGAACTGCTTATATAAAATAATAAAATCCATGCTCCTTACACCTAACCCCTTTTAAAAACAAATCTTTAACGTTCAAGTTTCAACTTGCTAACAAATTTTAAATTCAAATAAATACGTAGTTAGATTGATCTGAAAACTATATACATCTCTTTTCTTCAACAGCCAATCATTATGCACTCGCACATGTCTCAAGCTCGTCTTTAACTGTAACACTTCCACCGACTTAACCCTAACATTAAATTCAATTGTTTACTTTATAAATATTTTTAAAACAATATTGCTATCTCTTTCTTTTACATATACAAATCCTAAATCAAAATTATGCACTGCTCTAACACATTGTAATAATTTTTCTCCAAAAATAAACATTGCGAAATAATTAGAACTTGTTATGATTTGCCGGTCATTGATCTCGGTGCAGGTGTACAAATATAAACAAATACCAATGCTTTGTTGCCATAGTTACAGAATTAATATGAAAGTGAATTAAATAAATTTACAATTTTGCAGGATCAAAATATTTACAAATAAATAATTGCAATAAATTTAATTAACAATAATTTTGATTCTAATTAATAATGACTACTCTGTTGTATAAAAGAGATGCCATACATAGAAGAGAAGACTCTTAACGATTTCACTTAGATATTCTTATATAAATTCAGAAAAAATATGATGCACACTACCAAAAGAATAATTAAATAAATTCTAATATAATTTTCAGAATCGTACCATTTAAATGAAAGCAATAAAACATATTAAACACACCTATTCTATAAATAAATGATCAAGTAAACATCACTTCAACTTTGTGTGGGCGATGATAACCTTGACCTCATTGACCTCAGTCCTCATGCAGGCACAGCATTCGACAAACCGGCTGAGCTGCAAGATAGATTGTCCGGCGAAAGAAAAAGTAACAGAGGATACCAGTGATTACGTGAGTGATGGCTTTGCATACATATTTACATATTGAAATAACAGTGCCGTTTGTATAGTTAAAATTACGAGAGTTCGACGGTGACTCATGCTTAAAATAGGTTATAAAAACTGTATATAAATAATCTACGATGATGAATTATATCTTATTCGTTCCTTTATACATTATAAAACATTAGTGAGACTGTGTTTTTATATTATATCGTAGATTTATGGCTATATATGGGCGTGGCTATCTTAGTTCGGCATTTTAATAACAGCTGTTATTGAGAATATTTTTTTAAATCGAAGTAGTTTTTATTAAAACGTAGAAACGACGTATTCAGAGAAGCATCCATTTCTCAGCATGGAACGCATCGCATTTATTGAATAAAATTTTTAACGTTCATTAATTTTCTTATGATACGAGATATTGTCTCTCTAGTTAAGTCTTTTACTCATAGTGTAATACTATAATAAAACTGAATGAAAAAAACTTTTTTAACAAAAAAAAAAAAGTTTTATTTTGTTCAGTGGTGTTTGCAATTAATTTTTAAATAGCATTCATTAAATAAATAACTTTTGTTTGAATTAAAAACTTTTCTTTTTAAAATTTAAAAATTATAAAATAAAAATATTTTTAAGTATTTTTTGTAATTGTGGTTCTGGGAAAGAAAGAAATAAGCACCATTAGCTTCTACATTTTACGTTTCTTACCGCTGGAGGTATTCTGTATTTTCTTACATTTGTTACAAGTTTTACGGCACACCTTTTTACATTTAAAATGGTTTAAAACTCTAAATTAGTGTAACATAAAACGTATACGGGACTTTAAAAACATAAAAAAGCACTGAAAATGTAAATAAGAAAAAAAGGTGCTGTTAAAATGTAAAATAAAACAAAGTGCCAGCAAAGTTTTAGCTAATATCTGCAGAGTATCTTGAACAGGCTGAGAATATTACTAAATAATTTTCTTAAGGCTTCAAGCGCCATCTACACTGATGAAACATCCAAATTCTTACAGCGAAGTTCATCTAAAATTAACGTTTCTTGCACGAGAACACTTAGAGAAATTTATATAAAAAGTAGAAGATTATTGCACATAAGGTTCTCAGAAAGGATTCTTTGCAAGATCTAACGACGGTCAGCTATGGAATAACGCAGTATTTCAGCCGTAACATAACGAGAAAATATAATAAAGTAATTCTCAAGAGTTATTATTAATTAGATCGATTTGGCCCTCTGCACACGAGTCGACTGATTGCAAACGTTAGCCCCTAATCCGGCCGAACCGAATGAGAATGCAACTGTGTTGTTAGTGAGAGAACACACGTGTACGAGTGAGAGAAAACACACGGCACGAATGAAAGAAAACTGGTTTTGAGCACGTTTTGTGCGACTGTGTTTCTATGTCGCAGGGCATGCTTTTGATGGTGACATCACGAGCAGAGATGTGCACAAATACTGTTTAAAAGTATTTAAATACATACATACAAATACGACACAATAAAATCCCCTATTATGCTATTGTTAAAAATTCTATAGAGTCACGAAGCACGACTCGACATGGCTCGTTTTTCGTTTTCAACGCACGAAATTCAGATTTTTCCATTCTTTTGAAAATTACTAAAGTAGCGTCATTAAAAACACTGTAACTCCTACAAAAATGGTTGAAATGTAATGAAATTTTGACACATATCGCTCGAAGGTTGGTACTATCTAAAAATCATATAGATTTGTCAATAGTACGTTCTTATTCAGAGATAAGTGTACTAAATTTGTTGAAAAGAACGCAGAGCCACTAAAAAATAATAAAAGTAAAATTTCCTTCAGTTGTAAAACATCCGCGGGCAACTGGTTGCACAAACCTGTTTCACAATCTCAAATAATAATTTATAAATGTTCCATAGCCAGGAATCGCGGTTGAGTAGTTCTTTATGATTCCCTTTGCACTACCAGTTCATAGTTTTCTGTAATTAAACCCACAGCAATGTTGCTGGATGGTTCCTTCAGGCTCCAGAGGCTAGTTCTGTCCATCCCATTTTACAATATTCCACCACATTCACATTGCTGGCTCTGGAAGACCAATAAGCCTACTTTGTGCACCGTGTGGTCTCCAAGGGATTCGATGTACCATACGTAGGAGGGGAGCTCTACAAACACACCTGGAGCATGAAAGACCTACTGAACTGGAACAAAACCTTCCACAGAAGAGAACAAGAGAGTTACTAAAGCATGGACGAGTCAAGCGGCCCTAGTCCAGGAGCGGATGGATCGCTGTAAGTCCTAAGGTTTATGTTTATTGAGGATCCTAAAATAATAAGGAAAGAAAATACATCGCATACGCAGTAAACAATGGACTTGTTTCCTATGCCTTAATTTCTATAAAAGCGTACTATATATTGATAAAGTGGGTTACTAGAACCTCAAATGTTCAATTATTTTTTAATAACTCCTTATATGTTAGGAGATATTAACAATTAAAAAAGTCATTTTTTCTCTTTAATTCTTAAAGGGATTCAACGTTGTACACATTCCAAATGCATGTGACATCACAACCGCTGCCAACATTACAGCTCATAAATCTCTGCTATATGTATTTATATATCAAAATATCAAATACTATTTACAACTATTTCAAGGAACAATAAAATTTCAATATCATGTCTGCCTTAGCAGGGTTAAATAAAATAAAAACTTAAAATTCTTTGATTTGACTTGATTATTTCGACTACCAACAGCTACAAAACATTACCACAGCACTGACCTACTCAACAAATAACTGACGTTAAAATGCATTTCACGTCATACAAATATGGCCGACCATTTCTAGCGCTAAAACTACAATTCAAATTTTTAATTGCTATGTCTATGTTAACATTTAGATATTTAATAAAATAGACACGCCGATACACAATTATTAACATCAATTTCAATCAGCAATTGAAAAATCGACCACTAAAAAATGAGGACACAAGCCCATTTAAACTCTATTGGAAATTAAAATCATTGAAGTTTTGCTCTGAAAGATATTTCTCGCAGTTCACTAAAAGAAAAAGAGTATCATCAAACAAAATATATCTGTCTCTGTTACACTCTGGTAATGGTTTATTTGCAACTGGTACGGTACAGTTTCATGACACCAAATGTTTACTGAGGCGGCTCTGTGTTTCCCAGTGTGGCTACGTTAAAGTGAGTGAATACCCCGAGGTACTATTAAGCTGCACAACTATGTATGTTGAAAACAAAGAATAAAAAAGTCTTCTACATCAAAAAGATTATTACTTAGGGTTATACGACGACAGCGACGTCGGTGGACAGTCACGTAAACATTTAATGGGAAAAACAACAATATACTTTGATGTGAATCACACTCACATGATCCAAAGCTTGGGGAGAACCAAGTAAAAGGATTTTGAATGGCCATTGTACCATTGTGCCACGTATCCTCTAATTCAATTCATCAAAAGAATGGACGACTGTATTCAGAGTGGATTTAATCCGCTTGTGAGAACGTATAAATCACGAAGGAAGCTGTATAATATACCACGTGGTCAGCAGTCAAACTTTACCCAAGGAATACATATTTAATATTTGTTTAGTTTCATAACGCTTAATAAGTACATTTAGGTGTTAACGAGAACGTAAAGAATTCATTAATTACAAACTGTTAATGAGTAGTTATGAGTATGCGAGCACACCCACGTGGTGCAGGCCAGCGTCTATGTTCTGCACGCTGTAATGCTTGCTTGGGAGACGGCTGATGGATTTATGAGGACCAGTTCGTTCAACTCCTGCAGGTCGGACTTGATTAAGTCCAGGCGTCATGAAAAACAAACAATGTTATCTTAATAATTAAACGTTCCATAGGACACGTGGGTATAGTTAACACACGTGTATAGCATACTAGAAATCGTATGCAGAGCACGAAACTGATTTCCGATGCCCGGGTCGCCGTCGGTTCAATTTAATTAGTTAAACCGGAAAACCCTGTTAAAAACAAGTCGTTTATTTTCACGAATGTGTTAAGCTGTGAAAATTAAATGACTGGATTACTGGAAACAGGAAAAAGTATCAGAGTCTAGCAGAAAAACAACATTTACGATTTTATGTTTATTTTAAATGAAATATGTTAAATTAATAACAACAATACTATAGAAAAACCGGAGATTGAAACATTGGAGCACATTAAGTTTTCATGTCAGAAAAAAGTAATGAGCGAGAAGAATATTGTGCAGTTATTAAAGGGAGGCAGTGAAGGGAAGAGGTGGATGGTGAAAATAGAGAAAAGGAACGAGGAAAAGAAAACGCCAGAGCAGAAGTGATTTTAATCTGTGACAAAGAGACGAAGAGACAAAGAAGACAAGAGGTGAGGAAATGATGGAGGACTGAGGAAAATGAAGGGAGAGGGTCAAGAGAAGAAGAAGCAGGAAAGTATTTTTGGAAATAGAAAGTGACAGTAGAGTAACCGCTTATGGAGCAACTGTCCTTTTTGTTTGTATATTTATTTTTTCTTTTGGAAGAAATGAGAATGGTATGTAATTAAGCACAATGATATGTAATTTATTGATTTAAGGCGGAAGAATGTAGTGCCTAATGGCAAAAACATAACAATAAATAAATAAAATAAAAATATTTACTATACAAAAACCGTCTAAAACATTGGTCAGCTACTAAATTTAAAAGTTGATGTAAACGAATTTTGACTTTAAGATTAGCAACGTTGCCGATATCTCCACTACTCTGTATTCATTACAGCAAGAATTACATTAACATAAAACAGTTCTTCGCCATTTTACAAAAGCCACTTCTCAATAGAGTCAATAGAAATTGAATTCTGTCATAAAAATAAACGAATATCGTTTTATTCATACGAAAGCACACATCAAATGGATAAGAGTAAAGGGATTGAGAGCCTGAAAAATGCTGTACCGGTATATTTGAATATAAAAGGAGGTAAAACCAAGGATCATGAATAAATAATATGTAAATGTCAGTTTAAAAGTCAAACAAAAGTGTATAAATAGAAAAGAAATTGATGAACAACTTTGAAACATCCACGCAAATAGAAACGGGATCAGGATCAGAATCGGGAATGAACGTTTTATGTTTGACTTTATTATTTTTAAATAAATAGATAATATTTAGGTAAAAAAATAAGGTTGGTCTCTAATGAAAAGAGGGTTTAAAATGCCTTGCAAATAGAAATAGTGAGGCATCTCCGAAGATTGAGTTTTCAGATAAAGACAAAAACAATATTCGAGTTGTATACGTAGTCTGTTCAAAAAATAAGGTGAATTTTCATTTTTCTCAAAAAAATATTTATTTATTCATCAATTTCTATTTTGTCCCCTTCAAAGTAGTCCCCCTCAGATATAATACACTTGTGCCAGCGTTTTTTCCAATCCTCGAAGCAGTTCTGATATGCACTTTTTGGTATGCTCTTGATCTCTCTCAGCGATTCGGTTTGTATCTCCTCAATCGTCTCAAAACGCCGTCCTTTCATGGGTCTCTTCAATCTTGGGAAAAGGAAAAAGTCGCAGGGGGGCAAATCTGATGAATACAGTGACTGAGGCATGATTACGGTGTTGTTTTAGGCCAAAAAATTACGAACATGCAATGACGAGTGAGCAGGTGCATTATCGTGATGCAAAAGCCATGAATTGTTTTTCCACAATTCCGGACATTGCATGGCATGGCATAAGCCAACCGATATGCCGACATCCTCAGCAACTTCTCTAATAGTGATTCGACGATTCTCCATAACAATTTTCTTCACTTCCTCAACATTTTCATCGGTTGTTGATGTGCTTCGGCGTCCAGGGCGAGCGTCGTCATTCACATCTTCTCGACCTTCTGTGAAAAGCTTGTACCACTTGTAAATATTTTTTTGGCTTAAAGTAGACTCACCGTATGCCACTTCCAACATTTCAAGTATTTTGGAGCACTTGATTCCATTTTTCACACAAAATTTAATGCAAACTCTTTGATCCATGTTTTTCGACAGCAGAAAATCGCCGAACACGCAAAACACTTCTATCTTTTATGCCTCTCACAAACAAACTAAATGTGCTATATAGCTAAAACTGTGAACATATGTTCGAGACGAGTGTACCAACATAACAAAATAAAAAAATCGATAATCGAATGTACGTAGCCCGCGAAATTTGACCTTGACTGATAATTCACCTTATTTTTGGAACAGACCTCGTATATTCTAAAGTGCATCTACAATATAATCTTATGTGTTTGGCGTTTTTGAGTTATCTAAATATTGCATTAGATAGAGGATACACTTTTACATATATCTTAAGTCGATTTTCATTCACTCTATCAGGCTATGACTAACAAAGTTTTATTGCAATATTTACGATAACTTTTCTTAACACTTTGCAGATTATAAAACTCGCAAAATAAAATGATGACATAGATTATAAAACATTGGCGCATTACCTACTCTGTTTAATGGCTTAATAAGGAATCCTTAAATAACAAAAGTTTTTAATGATCAATTGGGGATTTGGCCAAAAAGTGGCAGCCGTTAATCATTGAGTACGAGCTTATTCTGCTCGGCCATAAGGGGATTGTGAAAGTTTCCATAAAGCTTTCATATGTTACCCTTACATAAATCATTCTACGACCACCCCGCATTAGACGTATGGGATTATCCAGACATATTCGTATTTACTTGAATTACGGTTTACGGCTTAACCGAATCGGTTCCGAATACAATGTCGTAGACACTAATAACGAATTGGAAACGAGTGAACCAACCTTATTTACTGTCTGGTATCCAAATAGCTGCACAGCCCAAATAGAAGCCTACGAATTTATCAAACCACAGGAAGATGGAACATTGGGGCTTACCTGAAACAAAAAAATGCAAATTATTTCATACTATAGAAAATAGTCTGTAATTAAATTTTTTTAAATTTATTTCCATACTTTTAAATACTAAAACATATTTCTTTATCGAGTTAATAGGCTACAATTTATACATAATTAAAATAGAGTTCTATCTTGTAAAAAATAAAGAAATAAAAATAATTGGTGCTTCAAAATAAAAATGAAAACACTTCAAAAAAGGCATATTCCTGTTGTGTGACTTAAACAGTAGGTGACAATGGCCCTTCATAAATATAATAGTACATACTTAGAGCCCCGGAGGATCATATTACATAACGAAGTAGTGCTAGTTTTATTTGCGGTTAAAAAGTGTTGAAAATATGTTGATTATACAGTTACATCAAGATATAGGTATCAAATGTAAACACACGCTCATTACAGGTGACTAATGTGAGGTATTCCTATGAGTTGTATCACAAAACATAGTCTAAAAAGGATCTCTATTTTACATGAAAACGAACTTTAAAATACTACTTCAAAAAGGTGTTACATTCGCAGTACAAAACATTAAATTTGAAGTTTAAAGTTTGAACTTGAAGTGTTAAGACAATAAACAAACTAAACCTCTGCTTAATGAGAATAAAAATGTCTGATGTATGCAGAAGAGTTTTGTTTTGAGACTGTCTGAAATCACCATTGGTAGTTCTAGTGCTAGCGATATTTGGCAGTAGCAATTTAAAGATACTGGCTATGCAACTTCAGACTATTTGAATTTGAGTGAGACAGTAAGCATCTGGAGCGACTCTTAAAGACAACGGACTTGCAGTTTAGAGGTTAAGGCCTGTCTCAGTATGGCACCGTAATTCGACGAATTTCGGCCGGACGTATACGCTGCATTACGCTTTACCTATCCAAACCCTGTAAATGTAATAAGACCTCTCACACTGCAAGCAGCTTTTCCAGCAGCACGTTTTTCACCCGTAGTACTTGATCGATTCGTGTTTGAGGTTTGTTGAGTTCCGCTGGATGTGGAATCAAAATTTATGGGAAGACCTTCACTATCCATTATAATATTATGCAGTAAGCATATGCGTTTGATTATGTTATCTGCTCGATATCCAATAACATAATAAGATAATATACCCTTATCTTATTATCCAGGCACACCAGATTTAAGACGTAAACAACAACTGAATACTGTATCAAAAATATAGATAAATAAATTAGTATAAATATGTATTGTGACACACATAGGCGGTTTTAGTCTAAGATCCCAGAGCGATCTGACATAACTTATTTTCAAAATCATAGAACTTTCGGTTCTAAGTAGTCTCTACATGTACTTTTAATACCTGCGTATTTGTGGAGTTCGCTCGGTGACACCTGGGCAGGTACCAGGTGAGAAAGGTAACTAAAAATCAGAGTTACTTTACTTAAATTTGTATGACTGATTTTTAAATATATTTTGTAGAATGTTATTCTGAAGTAAAATTAAAAGTGTCAGACGCTTTCCATGGGCCAGAACTTTTGTCAGACGCTTTAAAGCTCTGTAAAAAATAAATTAACTTTACTTATCCCCTTCTTAAACTCACAATCTGTTTCAGTCTATTGTGGATGCGTATATACTATTGCGCACACCGTATTATATACAGTATATAGTATACAGCGTAGTTGTGTTTATGAGACCACTAACATGTTTTTGTCAGTTATATAGTTCTGGCCCATGGAAAGCGTCTGACACTTTTAATTTTACTTCAGAATAACAATCTACAAAATATATTTAAAAATCAGTCATACAAATTTAAGTAAAGTAACTCTGATTTTTAGTTACCTTTCTCACCTGGTACCTGCCCAGGTGTCACCGAGCGAACTCTACAAATACGCAGGTATTAAAAGTACATGTAGAGACTACTTAGAACCGAAAGTTCTATGCTTTTGAAAATAAGTTATGTCAGATCGCTCTGGGATCTTACTCTATTTGCTTTGCCGCTCATCCAACCCGCCGATTTACGTCCGAATTCGCCGTCGCTTAAATACGGGCCCATACTGATACAGGCCTAACACGAAACGAGAATCAGTTAAGTTTTTAACAATTCAAAAATATTTTGAAATAACGGATATACACATCAAATATTTGATAAAACCAATTAACTGATAAGAATGAAACCCAGGAATATTTGACACAATATTCCGATGTTACAGACCGTTTATTAACAGTATATATCTCTCTCTCTCACTTTGATTGTTTTCAGAATATCTAACAACGTGAAATGATCATTGTCATTTGTTAAACAATTGTTTTCAGCAGGTCGTCCGGTACACCTTACAACTTATAGCGTTATCTCTAAAGAGAAAAAACAAGTTTTCTACAAACAATGCAAGAACAAAGAGATTCGTATCTGACAATGCCTGTAATTTGTGGTCGTGTAGATGACAAGGCTTATCACAACACTACTGCGAGGATTCCACCGCATACTAGAGTAATAAAGTTCCAGATTGTTCTATGCTTCATTCTATCTTGTTGTTAACTACGATACGGGTTAAATTTGAGCCACTTTTACTGGATAATATCTTCGTAATTTGTGAGGCTAATGTTTAAGTAGGTGACAACGTGTTTGCGGCGTGCTACTTTATGTTAATAAGTGTAGAAAACAAATTAAAAATCTTAAGCAATTATCTCATTTTGAATATTAGCGCCTTAAATATTTATATTTCAAATATATCAGTTAGTGTGATACAAATTATATTACTAGAGTATTCGGACTAATGCGCAGACGTAAGACAATACCCGTGAAGGGGGTACTCGCAGTTTAGGAGGAGGAGGGGTACTTCCTATTTGAGTGACGTAATTTATAAATAACCCCTAAATAGTCTGTGTGAAGTAATTTAGCTTGAATACTAATTTTATCTAATAGCATTTTCTAGATTACATTTTTTTCACTTTCTCTGGTGTCTTTTCTTCAAAATAAGTTGTGCCTTCTAATTTGTTTCGTGTTCCTCTGTACAGATGGGCAATTTTCTACTCTATCTTCGTTACTTCTTTTAATAGACCAGATGCTAGATGCTTTACCTTACACACAAAATTAAGGCTTTTCAATTGTTTTGAAAATTACAAAAGTAGTGTTACTAAAACTAGTGTCAATTGTAAACTAATGGTCGGAATGCCATGAAATTTTGACACATATTTGTCGTAGTATCCTTTACCAATGCTATACAATCAATTGGATTATCATCAAAAAATTATATAAAAACGAATTTTAAAAAGAAAAAGTCTTTCTGTTATAATGGGCTTGTGTCCTATGTCTTATTTTTATTAGAACCTCAAATGTTCAATTATTTTTTAATAACTCCTTATATGTTAGGAGATATTAACAATTAAAAAAGTCATTTTGTCTCTTTAATTATTAAAGGGATTCAACGTTGTACACATTCCAAGTGCATGTGACATCACAATCCTTGTGTAAGGTTACCAACCTTACATCTCATAAATATCTGCTATATGTAATTATATATCAAAATATCAAATATTATTTACAGCTATTTCAAGGAACAATAAAATTTCAATATTATGTCTGCCTTAGCAGAGTTAAATAAAATAAAAACTTATTATTCTTTGATTTGACTTGATTATTTGATTACCAACAGCTACAAAACATTACCACAGCACTGACATACTCAACAAATAACTGACGTTAAAATGCATTTCACGTCATACAAATATGGCCGACCATTTCTAGCGCTAAAACTACAATTCAAACTTTTAATTGCTATATCTCCGTCAATATTTAGATATTTAATGAAATAGACACGCCAATACACATTTATTAATCAACAATTGAAGAATTGACCACTAAAAAATGAGAACACAAGTCCATTGTAAGACATTTTATGACTCTAATACAAGGTCTACTTATTTAATCCTCCAGACAGTTAGTGTTGTGATTATTTTAATACAAAAGTAATAAACAAAGTAGCTGAATATTTTTTGGTATGAATGATACACTGTACCTGTACTTTAGTTTGAAATGTATAACTTGGAATTTCATCAAATTTCCATGAAATTACAGTACATAGCGTAAATTCATAAACAAGCTCATGTCTACTACACGTGGATTGTTTCTCACTTCATAAACTTGTAGAGGTTTGCGGTCCGAGGGTCATATGTTGGCGACCCTTCTTGTTGAATGTCGTCACCAACATTCCAAGGCTTCTACAGCGTCACCATGGGTTCTACTTCCATTTTGTTGTTCATTTGTTGGTAGGGTACCAGCATGTAGCACGCGCGGAGATTTAGTGATATTAACGCTAGAGATAAATGAACGAGAACTTTGTACATGATAAGATCTTGAGGGGTATGCGAGGGGATGATTAGGCAAGGCGTAGAGACTTAGAGGGAACGTATACACCCTGTTGACAGGGTGGAAAGAGACATGAAGATGGAGGTGAATTAAAATGGGAATTGTTCCTTAAATTATGTGCTGTATTATTAAACTGAGACATTATAATTAATTATATTGTTTGAGAGAAATTGTTATACATATTTTATATAGAAATTACGTTTTGTTGTTTATTTGTTTCATAATAGACCTTTGTTTCATTGTTTATTGTTTACTTTGAATGTTAGGGTAACATTTTGCGTGATTATTAATTTGCATCTTCAAATATACTACCTTTAATAGTCCGGTATCAGCCTATTGGCTTCTTGACACTTTCAGCAATCACAACAGTTTGCTGCTGCATCACTGTGCCATCAAAACGTTCTTTCTTATATTATTCTTTAGAAGAAGTTGTATATACTCAGGCGGACTTAGAGGGTGGCAAACAGGGCAGTCACTAGAGGCCTCGCTCTTGTAGGGGCCTCGCATTCTCGCGCAACAACCCAAGTACAAAAATTCATTACTATATATGTATTTGAATCTCGCGCCTCGCTCTTTAGAAATACCACTAGAATCACTGCATATATCTTTTAAGGCTATCATGTACCTTAGTTTATCATCATTAATATTTGTCGTTTTTGTGCTTGTTAACTTTTATAAAACTTCCAATATAAAATTGTATTTCTCGTCAATTATCATCAAAAATACTTACTTACAATTTACATAAATTATACAAAGAACAAGCCTCGCAAAGATCTGCCACCCCGGGACCTCGCAACGGCTAAGGCCGCCTCTGTTTACACTTATAACAAGTTATTATATAAAAGCTTTAAGAGAGGGTTTAGGGTTTTCACTTTCGAAAAATCCAATTTTTTTTTCTTATCTTATTGTTTAACATTTCAAGAATATGCCCTTTAAATTTTAAGCCGATCCAATCAATATTCTTGAAGTTATTGTCTTATTAATCCGGTATATTATATCGTATTATATGTTAATCAGGTATACAGTTTATTCATTGCTATAGTCCGGACGCGTTTTTCTCAAAACTACTTTTTCAAAGACCGTGTTCACTGCCATTTAAAAACTAATTGACCGATTCATTTCAAACTTCGTACACTTTTTCTACATATAAATTTTTTTTTTACATTAAGGGTGTTTCCCACCCACAAAATGGCGGTTCACACATTAGATGGCCGCCAAAAAATTTGAAATGAAAAAAAAAATTATCAGAGACCGTTGGGGGGAAGATTTAATTATAATTTAACTAAATTTTAATGGTTTTTCATTTTCAAATAATTTCCGGCCGAGTTATAGTGAACAAACACCGCAAATTGTTTTTTTCCCAAGACCTTCTGGAGAAAGCTTTGTTACCGGCTTATGCTTCAATATTGATGCATGATAAAATTATACAACATAGTCAAAAGTATGCTCAATAATGTACAAAAGGTTCGAATAAAATTGCTCAATCTATACTTGAGAAAAAAAATCGCAAAAAAAGTGTTTTTTTTTACGCTGAAACCCTAAACCCTCCCTTAAATCGAGATTTACATAATAGTAATTTTAAATCAAAATGGAATAAACCAAAAAATGAAATAGATGAGCTCAACCTTTTCATTTGCTACATTCTTAGGGTATCTAAGTCTCATATAAGGCAACACCACTGTCTAATATTTATGATATATGGTTAAGGAATAGAACTCGAAGACACAGTAGTATAGCATTGGTTTTATTTTAATTAAAACGCGATAACGTAAAATTCACAATTGGTATTTCTTTTTAAAAACTTATAATCTTATTTTAATTTTAAAAGAAGCAGGTTTATACGCAGGTATGCAGGATTTTAAAGAAGAAGAAGATGAAGATGCAATGCGAAGAATGCGATCAAAAAGACAACGGTTCCTTGTACAAGAATTCTCAGAAATGAACAGGAGAAAAAAATGCCAAGAATTTATGAGCCGGAAATCATGAAATATGTTAGCAATGACTTATGTTTTATTTTATGGAAACGGGTCGAAAAAAGGGTTGAATTATAAAAATATCTTTTGTTTAAATTTTAATACCGTACAGCACCATACAACTTACAATACCATAACAAAAAGTTTATATTCCCTGCTTTACGAAGTAGGGTTATGTTTTTATGACATTTTGTATTTAATTGTTTTAATAATGTCAATGGAGAGTCTCATTTGTCTCACAACATATGTCACCACTGTAAATCTTACAGAGACGAACATAAATCTCATGTGTCAAAAAAAGAAATGTGATGAAAAACTATCACAAAAATAAGACCCTTTTCACTTCTAGGTTTAATTAATATCGCTTTTAATTACATTCCCTTAATTAAAATACTAATTTATTTTGAAATTGTAATAGAGATAAAGGATAATAACTCGGGACAGTCTTACAAATGAAGAAGTGGGAACAAAAACCAACAGATTAGACTTAAAAGGTTTCTGGAACTGGAGTTTTAGCTGGAGCTGGAGCTGGAGGAAAGTAAAAAGTTTAATAATGCGATCCTCTTTATAAAAAAACACAATAGGAATAAAATAACAGACCACGAAAGCGGAAAAGCGGAAAGCGATTAATGGTTGGAGAATTCGTAGTTGACTGGAGTGTGCCTACGCAATGTATTTGAAATTTATTTTATTGCTATTAAAAACATAAAACGTCATTTTAAATTACTAATTATAAAAACACTTTTTTTAAGGTAATATATTTTTTTTGTATGTTTAGAATCGCAAGAAAAAATGAATATGGGCAATATTTTAACCATAAACTAAAATATACTATTCCGATTTAACATAAAGTTAAATGTCTATTTCAACATAGATGTGTTTGAATAGAATCTGATTATGTATTTCGTGTTTTGAAAATTAAATATTTTGAAGAGAAAAAATGACAATGGAACTGTTAGCACCAAGCCAACGATCTTAAAATATAAAATGGATTTGATGTCGCTCTTTTTATTATGTTTCGAGCTGGGGCCCTATTCCTGAATTTTGCGAGCAATATTCGCAATCGAACAGATTCGATCGAAATGAGTGAAGTAAGATTCGATCACAATTGTAAACACTATTCCTGAATACAATCGAAACTAACATTCTGAAATTTAAATTAATTTAAATATTTTTTGTAAGTTGGATATCATTATCTGGTTAAACTATTATTTCTACTGTTTTTCTGGATTTTAAAAGAAGCATTTATCTTAGTATAGTACAAATTTAATATTGAATACAGAGTTTGCATAATAATTTATACATTCTCCTATTTAGTAATTTTATAGAACTTATAGAAAAATAAAAAAATTGACATCAGAAAAATAGAACAAGCAACACAAATTTTACTAAATACTCTTGCCTGAAACAGTGATAACTAATAAAAATCACTAAAATTTACTGTTCGATCGTACATTCGCAAGCTAAATAGTCGACGTGCAAATGTTCACTTTTTTGCTCGATTTCTCTACTCGTAAATTTTCGTAAAATTTTCAGGAACAGCACTTTTGAGTAAATCGAGTGATTTTTGCGGAAAGAAGAAGAGTTTACGATTCGATTGAACTCAGAAATAGGGCCCCTGATCGCTACAATGTATTATATTTATCTTTTGAAGATTCAGCAAGATCCTTCTTTTAACTTCATAAGCTAAAGAATAATTCTTTGCTACATATTTGTGATGATTGAGATAATGATGATATCAATTCTGCCAGTTCCTACAACTCCTCGCTTTTTTTTAAATAAAGTATAAATGCAATTATAAAATGGCTGACAACATAACCTCACTTTCTACATTTTCCAAATATTACCACAATTACGAAATCATTTAAAAATATTTTTTAATTTCATTCACTTCAAAATACTAATTAGGTAGTAGTTGCAACCACAAATTTCCTGCTAGAAAAGTAATCGCTCATATTAAATTTGAAATCATCGCTTTTGTGACGTCATTATTTAATGATGAAATTTTAAGGTCGCACACAGAATACATAATATAAAATAAATGTATTTGCTTTATGTTTTTCACACTAATTTTTCAAAAGAATATGCAGATAAAATGTTCCTAGCATAGTTTGCATGGTCTATGGTTCTACTACATGCAAACTATTATTCATACGCCAGGTACAGTTATTTTACACTAAGATATTAATAACATAACACTAGGAAAACAATAGACTGGCTAGAGCTCCTGTACTTAACTGTATCTCTTACAAAAGTACAGCAGCAGCTGTTTCACATTCCCTCGCAGTCTTGTTTGCCTATTTATTTGCGGTTCATGGAAATTTGCTTTGTTTTTGGTCGATTGCTTCCGTTGCTTCTCTACTGCTGCTGCAAATATGCAGGTGTGGTGTTCATTTCGAGGTCAAAATACTCTGCATTGGATCGTTGAAGCCGTTGGCTAAACAGGGAGACAGCTGCTCGCAGAATTGTCTTCAAAACTTTAAAGAGATTTTTGTTTCGTTCTTGAATTTAGATATATTTTACTTGTAATACATATAATCAAAAAATGTCATAGGTTGAGGATGGAGTTACAATTATAATCGTCTATTTTTCCCGTATCCATTGTTAATGGAGATACTTCTCTTCTTATCGCTATACACCATTTAAATTACATATGTAGAAGACCAACAACACCCTCTAACACAAAACGTAAACTCATGTATTATTTAACGTAATATGTTTTTTCAACGTTATTATTATTTTTTTTTTAATACTTCACGGGCTACTTAGGATCACGGTCCTTTTTTCGCCCTTCTTACTTTATTTTATTTATTTACATTTCATTATTATTATTACTACCTAAACTTTTAACCCCGCTTTATGCCATAACCTGTCTATGACTAGGCACACTGGCCACCTCGGATATTTTAGTATTTTCTCCATACTCGTAGGCAACTCCACTCCATTTTTCACCAAAACTCTGTACAAATTATGTCTGCAGGTAACTAACGTTATGTTTTGTTTAATTTTTTAATTACCGTCGACCTATTTTCAATGCTGACTTCTATCACCGACGACCTGCTACTATGTTAGCTTAATATATGTGTAGACAGATTCGATTTCAGTTTGCACGATCCGATCAGGTCTCAATTCTTAACCCAATCAATCAGTATTCCAAGACCACCAGTACGGGATCATATTTAAGCACGTGTTTGCATCAAAACAAATCCACTGATAATGATCTTGGTTTATTATTCGTTTTTAATTAAAGTAAATCCATTTATTTGGATTGTACTTCACCTCCTTACTGGGATCGCTATGCAGCACCTGTCGTTGGACAACACATTTTTTATTAGCAAAGGAGAAGGGTGTTTGAGCTCCCTCGATGCAGCGTTCAACTGTTCGAGGCCTTTTAGACGACCGTTAATATTTAGTGTTTACACATACGATAAACGATTCATTTGAATCTGAAACAAACTGAAAATCTGATCTAATCGTGTAAAAGGCTCATTCAACTGTTCGACTAGAGAACCTTCAATAAACTGGTTTTGATTACACAATAATGCTGTTGTACAAAGTTATAACTAACTAATGTAAAGAATTGTTGTTCTTTCAACAACATTGTATCTATGCACTAGTGGCTACACTGTAAAAGAATAGCTATCCTATAAAATACTAATATCTGTGCAAAGGAAGCTTAAATGTTTAAAAGTCTGAATGTTTCAATATGTGAAGCAGAATTTAACATAGAACAGTATTCAAAAAAAAGTAATTTTTATAGGTTATGTTAAACCTTGACCTTAGTAACATAATTACTAATTAACATATTTTATGACTACATTTGAATGTCGTTGCCTCGGGTTAGGTCATATTCATATCATGGTAACACCGAATGGACGTATTGTGCCGGCAACGTTGTCAGAGTTGCCTATTGTTCTCATGAGTATGACTCGGCAATCAAGACTGGTACGCGAGTACATGTGCACTCGGCATATGCATTCCAACAATGATCTTCATCTTATAGTCTGGTCAGGTGAACCGCGTTCAGTCGACGAAGAGATCAACTGAGTTCATCCAGTTCGTTTGTTGCACTGGCCCTTTGGAATCAGGAATGGCCTTCGAAAGATCAAGAAAAAACCTACCTCACTACTTTAAAAGTAATTGTCGATTGTCTGCTTTAACTGAAACGCAATATTAAATGTGTGTTCCCAGTAATGATGCATCATTGTCTTAGCAGCATTTCTTTGTCTAATATAAGCTGGCGTATTCTATAAAGATGTATTTCTTATGTATATTCTTTGCTCTAAAATGCGGGCTCAAAACTTTCTTGACGGCTTGGGATCGAACTTGAAGACACACACAGTTGTCTCACTCTCCAATACCACCATTTAAATATTATTGGTAATTTGGTCACTAAGAGAATCTCTATATCAAAGTCCCTGTGTACACCTCCGTCCTGCATCTAGTGATTACGATTTAAACTAATCCTTTCCTTTTTACTTTAATTTTTAGTTGGAAATATTACCTTATATACCTTCAAAATATTTAATTTTCAAAACACGAAATACATAATCAGATTCTATTCAAACATATCTATGATGAAATAGACATTTAACTTTATGTTAAATCGGATTGGGCTTGTGTCCTCATTTTTTAGTGGTCGATTTTTCAATTGTTGATTGAAATTGATGTTAATAAATGTTTATTGGCGTGTCTATTTTATTAAATATCTAAATATTGACGGAGATATAGCAATTAAAAATTTGAATTGTAGTTTTAGCGCTAGAAATGGTCGGCCATATTTGTATGACGTGAAATGTATTTTAACGTCAGTTATTTGTTGAGTAGGTCAGTGCTGTGGTAATGTTTTGTAGTTGTTGGTAGTCAAATAATCAAGTAAAGTAAAAGAATAATAAGTTTTTATTTTATTTAACCCTGCTAAGGCAGACATAATATTAAAATTTGATTGCTCCTTGAAGTAGCTGTAAATAATATTTGATATTTTGATATATAAATACATATAGCAGAGATTTATGATCTGTACGGTTGGTAACTTTACACAAGGATTGTGATGTCACATGCACTTGGAATGTGTACAACGTTGAATCCCTTTAATAATTAAAGAGACAAAATTAGTTTTTTAATTGTTAATATCTTCTAACATATAAGAAGTTATTAAAAAATAATTGAACATTTGAGGTTCTAGTAACCCACTTTATCAATATACTCGTATAGTACACTTTTATAGAAATTAAGACAAGGACACATGCCCATTAAAATAATTTTAGAAAAGAACTTTTAAACTTAAGAACCCAAATGTTGACATTAGCCCTTTTAGCATTAAACCACTGATATATAAGGCACTTACTTGTTTCAGCTTTATTTTCATGTAAAGCTATACATAATTTCTATTCGGTTTGTAACATACTCGAACACATTGTTTACAAATGCGCATAGAAATGAGGTACGTTTTTAATTAATCATTAGGGTAACAAATGATTACACATTTGTGATGTTGTTGAACACCGGATGCGTTAATATTTGTTTCACACATACTTGCAAATATCAATACATGTAAATAATACAACGAATTAAAACCTAATAACATGAAATACATTGCGCCTGAACCAACCCGAATGCCTGGCCAAAACAAAACACGGAAGCGTTTCGAAAACGAACAAATAATAATTGGACGTTAAAAGCTATATTTAATTACCCTATACAGAATGCATAGTGGTCCAAAACATGAATCTCACAGGATGAAACTAGAATTGAATTTACGGTCCTAATTGTATTTTAATTCCAAAGTAGACTTATTTTAAGGCAGAAAGGAGACACAACGCGAATAAATAAGGTAAATACCGTCACCTTACCTCCCGGAAATTGACGAACAAATTTGTTTTGACATTTTTCAAATCTGTTTAAACAGTTGTTTACACTTTTTATGATATAGTTTTGATGTTTTCTATAAGTTTGAGATTTGTTTACATTATGTATACATCTATATGTATGTAGAAAGAGTTATTTATATGTTCAAGTATTTAAAGATTTATGTTTTCACATTTATTTCCACATATTTAAAAGAATTTTTTGGTAAGACGTATTAAAATGTTACTTAGCACATGGGCTGAAAAGTCCCGGGCATAACACATAGATGGCGCTAGTTTTATTGCAGTCACCTTATTATCAGTTAATACTAACCTTCAAAAGACAGCTGTTAAAATTTCATGATATTCTATTCAGTAGTTTGTGAGTTATTGTGCTAAGAGTGACGCTACTTTTATAATTTTCAAAACAATGGTAAAATCTGAATTTCGTGTGTTGATAAAGCATTGGTTTTTAATGGAATGAAATACCGTTCAAGCGAAGCAATGGCTTGAAAAGTGTTATGGGGACTCCGCTCCATCAGAAACAACAATAAAACGTTGGTTTGCTGACTTCAAACGTGGTCGTAGAGACACCGATGATGCAGAACGCAGTGGACGTCCAAATGAGGCTGTAACACCAGAAAACATTAAAAAAATCCACAACATCGTTTTGAATGATCGAAAAGTGAAGTTGCGTGAGTTAGCTGACATCGTAAAGATATCAAAAGAACGTGTTGGCTTTATATTGCATGAGCATTTGACTATGAGAAAGCTCTGTTCAAAGTGGGTGCCGCGTTTACTTACTGTTGACCAAAAACGACAACGTGTTGATGATTCTGAGCAGTGTTGCTCTTGATGGAGATTACGTTGATGAATAAAGCTAATTTTGAACCAAAAAACTGTGTTTTTCTTTGTTACGCCCGGGACTTTTCAGCCCATGTGTTAGTTGTAAATTCAAGCTTGTTAGCTTGTTACAAACTTATTGTAAGATTTTAATAGCAAGATTTCGTGCAACCTACTATAACAATAGCTATGGGATTCAAACTCTCATTCAAGAACTTAATTATATTCAACTTAATTCGATAGAAACCGAAAAATATTTCTTTCATAAATATCTGAATTCCCTATAGGCAGCTAACATGATTATCCACAAGTAAAAGTCATTTTCTCTTCTTCCCTGTATTAAACCAATATATCTAACAAGGATAGCTATACATCCTATTGTTTTATTCAGTTTATTAAGTCAATATTTGACCATCGTGATGATAAGGTTTCATGGGTTTCCATTTTTTTCATTAATGTGAATTTATTTTATATAAAATTTTCTCTCATATCAAAAGCTGAATGTTAGGTATTTAGAGAATGTCGGGGTTGTTTGTTACACTCGTTAGACAATGATTTATCGTGGCTTTGAACTCGCTATGCTTGTTACAAATTACCCGTCTTTCCCTTACCGTGCCATGTTCTGTTATCAGCACACGCTGCTGTGGGTATCAGCCAGTGTTACACGTGGTAATTCACGTGTGCAAGCAGAAAACTTTATCGTTTAATATAAGTTACAGGATAAACAATAAAAAGGAAGCATATTTTCGATAATGTTTTTTGAAGACACAATTAATATATAATTATTTCTATAACTACTAAGATAAAATAACATTTGAAGAATACTTTGTGAAATTTTCATAAATAAATGTCAAGAAATGAGGCATTGACAGCAAATCTCCGCACACGTCACAAAAAAAAGTAACATTGCGGTGCCACTCATAACTCATCACTGGATTTTCTAAAATCAAAAAAATCAATGTATTTTTCTTTTTTTTATTAATTTTTCAAATTTTTACAGCACTTAAAAGTCAAAATACTGATTTTTTATGATAAAAATCAGAAACTTTGTTATTTTAAAATACGATAAAATTAAAAAATAAAAAAAAACTCGACAGCGTTACCTCGGCATTTATGTAAAGAAAGAGTATGCAAAATTTCAAAAGAATCGGTGCAGTAGATTTTGAGCTAGAGAGGGCACCGACTCTGAAAAAGCTATGTGTGAGAAACTGCATTTAAAAGTTTCAAAGTAACACGAAGGCAGACCAGAGATGTGAAGACTTAAAACTCTATATCTCCGACAGTTTTACTCCAATCGACTTCAAATTTTAACACAATAAACGTAATATGTTGTACAATAATATAATAAAATTTAAAAAAAAGTTGAAAACTTAATCCCCCTTCCCCTTAAGTAACGTTAGTTAAATTCTACAGTCTAATATATAAATTAAAGTATAGTATCATACTGATATAGTATGTTTTAAGTGAAATTTAAATATATTCCAATAAATCCAATATTATTTTCACGGTTATTTTTACCGTGTGATTATAGCTGTATCTAGTCAACGGTCTACCATAGCTATTGGAGGTTATTATAATGGAAAATAAGAGTTTAGAATGTAACTTTATAGCTTAAAGAGCTTGGAAGAAGATTTGTTATAAATATGACGGGGCAAAATGGATAAAATTACGAACATTAAAAAGCAGTGATGTTTAAAATAACGTATTTGTCTCAGTCTCCGTAATATTATCAGTATGGAGGCTCTTTACGTGCTCAGACATTCGTTTCTGTCAGTACTGCTCTAAGCTACTGGCTGAAGGTAGAAAGCAGAAGGCAGAAAGGACCTCGTATGGGAGGGATAACGGTGAAAGTAAAGGTCCTGAACTGAAAGTAAACATAGGTTTTATTTGGGTAATATCATTATTGTATCCATTAGATATTTTATGAAGAAACCAGAGAAAGAACTTTAATGAACATAACATTTTACTTTTTTATTATGATTTTAATTTCAATGTTTATAGAAGTCGATGATAGTTAAAAGTCAAATTATTTTCTGGAATAAAACACATAATATAATTGTTAAAACTCACTTGATAAGAGTTGATAAGGTGTTGATAACCACAATATTTATTTTAAGATTTTATTCATAACAGAAAGTTAAATTATTTATTTTCTATCATCATTAAATATGGGATTATAATTGTTATCTCGGAGATCTCATTAATTACACAAACTGCCAACAGAGAGATAGACGACCTGTTAATTATTACTTCACTGATTTCTGCTCAAAACATGACCCTTTTCCCAGCTCTCACCCAAATAACTTCACCTCACTTCAAAGCTCTACATTTCAAGTAGAATTATCTTTACCACATTTTATATATATTAAGCACTTGCTGTTTTACAAAATCATTAATCATATTTTTTAGTGGGAGGTTTTAAGAGGGTGAAACGTATATTTATGCGTCACATAAAAACAATAGGCTATTACATCAAATATTAAATCGCGCAAAAATAAACGATGAAAAATGATATAAATATGAGATAAATTCACAGCTTTTTTATTGGTATCGTTAAAGTTTGATGAGAAATATCGAAATATTGTAATATCCGTTATATATATGGTATAGCAGCATGTTTACAAAATAAAATGTTTTTAGATCAACCAATATTAAATTCAATAAATTTATATAACAGAAAGAAGAAGAATGAGGGGAGGGGGGAGCGAAAAAGAGAAATAAGTATTATGAAAGGAATGGAATGGCGATCGAGGAGGCAGAAAGAAGAAGAGAATGAGGCGCAAGTGTGGAAGATGAGCTAAGAAGATACAACAACAGGAAAGAATGGAGAAAATCGAGAAGAGCAATTACAACACAAAATATAAAAGGATTTGGGAGAGAGATACCACATTACTTAAGAGAAAAAAACATGAGAAGGATTGCCAGATTCAGATTGGGAAACGAGGAGAAAGGAAACAGATACTGGGCAAATAGCGAGTGTGCGGAACGGAGTTAGAAACATTGGAGCACATTAAGTTTTCCTGTCAGGAAAAAGTAATGAGCGAGAAGAATATTGTGCAGTTATTAAAGGGAGGCAGTAAAGGAAAGAGGCGGATGGCGGAAATAGAGAAAAGAAACGAAAAACATTACAATAAATAATAATCTCGTTATCTGGTTTTCATGGGGAACATGAAGAGAGAGGGTCAAGAGAATAAGAAGCAGAAAGCATTTTTGGAAGTAGTAAAAGTCTAGAATAATTTAAGTTTAGTTTTAAGTTTGAATGTATATAGGAATGAAATGTATTAAGAAATATAATACTGTAGATTGTAAAGCCGAAAGGCACACACAATTAATATAATAAATAAATAATATAACAGAAAGTAAGTTAGTGTCAAATTTAATGTGTAACGAAGGTTGTTGGAAAAGTAGATTTATGAAAAAGCTTTCTCAATAGTTCTCGTAAATTTCTCAGACTGTTTTGTAAGAAGTTGTCACCGAAAAATTAGGCTACCTGTAATTATGATACTCAGTGGGTACCGAAACGAGTTTTATGAAGAAGGAATTTGAAAGTTAAAGAAACGCTACCACCAGTGATTAACTTTAAATGGTGATTATGTTGAAAAATAGTGGAAAGGTGTCGTTTTATCAAGCACATAATTAAATATTGATATTTATGCGGTTTTTTCTTATTTTTAAGCAAACTACCGAACAACAATCATAACTCAAAGTTCAAAAATGTAAAAAGTGCCTTTTCGTGCATTCAACATATCTAATCCCAACTTAAGTTTCCAGAAGTAAATCTAGATCCATTAGGAATTAGAATTTAAATATCAAAAGCTATTTATTCAGTAACCAGTAACTATAACTCCAACATACGTTAAGTGTTAACTTTCTGAGAGCTTTCAAAATATCCCAACCTAACGGAATCTACCCTTACTCGTATCCAGCACTAGCTACCCTTAGTTTAGGATATGATTGTTTAACCTCACTCAGAATAGAGGTAAAACACATTCAAACAAACTGGAAGTTGTACCGGAAACAAACATAATTCACTTTACCTTTTTGTTTCCGCCCTCAAACGAGTTTGTATTTCTACGAGTTCTGTTCCGTTGTGTTTTATATAATTAACTAATTAAAAGTAAACAAATTATTAGTGTTATTACGTGATTTTTATTTATACAAACGCAGCAAAATTATAAAATAGAATTAATTAATTACGTTTAAAAGTCCCGCGTTCGTTAAAAGTGTGCGTTTAGCTTATTTATGTTAAAACTTATCCATCCCAAACGTTCGATCTTAATTATTTTCGTTGTATTCCTACCAAAAGTTTGGAAGTCTATTTAAATACTATTGTCCTAATGTAATGAATACGTGGAGATGGGGATTATAGGGGGATTGTTTATTTTAAAACAGGCTCCTGGTTTCCATCCCATAGAATACACATTTACAGAGAATTCTGGCTATGGCATCCCTCAGGAACACAAAACGCGATATTAAAACAGGCTAATGAAGGTAAGGCTAAAAACATAACCTAGAAACATTCTTTTGTAAAACACATTGATGATAAGGACAATGAAGCAGCAAACTCGTGGTAACGTTCCCCTCCTAATCTAGAGAACATAACAAAGAATAGAATTAGGAAAAAATATTGAAGTCAAAACAAAAACAAATTCAGAGGAGCAAGCTAATTGGTAGACGTTTTTCTCGAAAAGAATTTAAAATAAAATTGTGTAATTTCTTTGTGAAGTAAGAATACTTGTTATTTTTTATAGATAGTAGAAAAGAATGAAGTTTGAAGATTACTTCCCTATATAGTTTTTTTTTTTACAACATACATAATTTACGTACAATCTGTCCTCGGAAAACATTAATTAATTTTGAGAATATATATAAATATAACATGCGAGCCTACCATCCATCGATGACTCACTTTTTGACTTAACCTATTACATTAATATTAAGTACATATGGAACCTATTCTACACCATATTTGGTAGGTCCATTGGATTTTTAAGTTTCAGTCGTCTAGCCGGTTTATGCTGGAAAAGTTGTACAGCTGATTCATTTGGATGAACTTCTAATCTTTGTACGTACTTCTTGCTGATATCCTTAATTTCACTTCTTATGTATGGAACCCCAAGATCTTGATGTGTTAACCAGTTTGGAACAAATCGCGGCACGTTAAGGATTTTCTTTAACAGTTTATTTTGAAATCTCTGTAAGATTTCTATATTAGAATTGCTGGCACAGAATTGGCTTCAGTATGACCTTGTATAACAGTAGTTTATTGCTGGTTGATAACTGATACTTCCAGCCCAGGAACCAGTACATATCTCTCCTTTTACCTTCTAACTGCAACCGTTCCCTATATAGTGATTGCAATTCGGTTGCATCCGGTTGGTAAGGTCCATTCAAAATCAATTCTGTGATTCTGTTCCTTCCCTTTTTTAAAATATCTGTCAATTGTTTTAGATTTTTTCTTGGGTACAAATAATATCAATTAAGTCACTTTTTGACGTGAATGATTTAGAAGGCGCGGAGCGAATTAATAAGCTTCGAAACACAAAGCGATTATTTATTCCAGAAGTTGGTTTCATGGATTTTTAATTCAATTTACCGGCAAATTAGTGTCGAATCCGGTAGACGTCTAATGATTGCAATCTCTAGCCGAATATTTCTAGCTGCGCCACTGGATATTCTTAAAGATATTCGCACACGATTAACATAAACTCAGAACGAACAATATGAATACACTTCCAATATTATTTTATCTTCCATTCTGCAAATAAAGGAAGATGCTTCATATCTGATATCCGCAACTCAAACAGACGCAGGCGAAAGCAGACCATTCTGAAGCGATATTTTGTAACGTAACATCGGAACACAAAACATGGAAAACTGATCAAATAGACAACGTTCTCTTCTTCTTACTTTTTGTTCCTGATATTTATATATATATGTGTTTTTGCTAGAATCAACATTTTTATGACGTTTTTGTAATTTCCGGTTTAGATATTGTGTAGCATAGAGAAATGCAGAACAATATTATTTTAAAATTTATTTCAGTAAATAGACTTTATCTTAAAAAGTATTCAAAAAATGAAAAGAAATAAAAGTCGACTTTTGTAAAGAATTATTTGAATAGTAAAGATAGCAAAATACTTGGTAAAAAATGAAAAAACAATATGGCGTAAATACAAATGTTTACAGGTCTATACATGTAGTTTTACTAATTAATCAATGTTTTAATTATATTGGGCTCAACGTAGCGTGAAATAGCGTTACGCGAGGATTTATATAAGGATCATTCCCACCTACTATTTTAGTTTTAAATTAATTTGATTAATAAGATAAATTACGTATAGTTCGGCGGCGACTTATACTTAAAAGATGTTATAAGAGCGGTTTAAATCTATAATACGATAATGAATTTTATCTTATTCGTTACTATATACATTATAGAAAAATAAGTGAGTCAGTGCATTTTAGTTATATCGGCAGTTTATACCCAGAACTTGTTTTAAGTATGAGTAGCCGTCGAACTCTCGTAATTTCAACTATAAGCTATCTTGAACAAACACTTTTGAATATAATTTTCCACGTAACTCCAGAAAAATAAGTGAGTAGCCTTATTCACATGTAATTTTAATATTTAATTTTAATTTAAATGAATAAACAAATAGTAGGGGTACGCAATATTGTTTCTGTGGGCCATTTGTACCTTCATTAATAATTTATAATTCAGTTTTATAACAAAATATATTTATTTTTGTATAAATGTTAATTGAAACGCACAAAATGTTATTTATGTTACTCTCAAACACAATAAGGTAAATAATAAAAAATCGACTTGTGAAGTCTGAATTGAAAAAAATATGTATAGTTCAAATTACGAGAGTTCGGTGGCGACTCATATTTAAAATAAGTTGTGGGGTATAAACTGCCGATATCACTAAAAAGCACTGACACACTTATTTTTCTATAATGTATATAGAATCGAATAATATAAAATTCATTATCGTATTATAGATTTATACCGCTCTTATAACCTCTTTAAGTATAAGTCGCTGCCGAACTACCATGATTTGGACTATATTTAATTTAATTAATATACATATATGTAGATGTAATTACAACTGCAAAATTAATTAAGTTGCACTGTGAAATATTTCTAACAGTTCTATTCCAAACCAACGACTGAGGAGCGTGAAAAATCATATTCTTTGAACGACATAAAAAAGCTAGAACACTGATTTGAATACGTATAGATTGACAGACATTTTTCTAATTTCGAGCTGTATTTTGGGCACCCCTGATACACAAAAACAAGACGAAATATCATCTGAATGTTTCAAATAAAATTAAGTATTTATACATACACAATGTATATAACTATACGTATAGCACAAATATAAAAACAAACATGTGTTGAATTCGAAAATACCTAAATACTCGTATATACCTAAAAACTGTGGAAATACACAACAAACGTTGTAGGCATGGGTGAAGGGCATAATCCAACAAATGAAATGTATTTCCCTAGGTAAAAATAAGCCACAACAGCACTCAAAAGTTCAAAAACTCTGTAGAGACCAAAAGTAGAAAAAAGATGCTTCATTTAATAAAAAAACTGAAAAAACAAAAACAAAAATGGAATCTACAAAGCCCATCAGTTTTTATTTGTTCATTTTTTGCCATATGTTGATAAGAGCAACAGCAACTAAAATATACAAAGAAAAAACAATTGTACATGTTCGTAATAGAAACACATTTGTTTTATTAAAAGCGTGGAAAATACATAAAAGAAAATATGACTGATGATAGATATTTAGAAATGATCACATTTCCAACACCGTAATAAAAAGAGCAAGAGAAAGGAGAGGGAGAAGTGGTAGAGACAGGGTGAATAAGACTCATCCGCAAGGAAAATTGTGAAGATCGTCAGATGATTCTGAAGCCATAGCGAGTTCAATCGAATTTATAATCAAACCGCGGTCGCGGGGATGATTGAGTGTTGCGGATGATAACGTGTTGGGAAGAGAGGGGAAGGGGAACGTGATGGAGGTGGGGTTATAGAATGATACAGTGAAATGTCAACCCCTGTCAGTTGTCACCTACAGCGGAAGTGGAGATATGTGGGTCATGAGCGCGTCCAATCATAATACTGGTAGCGTCATCTATATGTAACAGGTTCACTCATAGAATAACGACAGTAGCGGAGATAGCTATGACGAAATGGGATGTACTCTTTGACTATGACATCATGCAGGGGAACAGTGGTGCCTATTCTTAGAAGCAGGGTACGCAGTTACTTGGACATCTGCTGGACACAGGGAACTCTTAGGGTTCTGGTTTTGGAGACACTTGGAAACTTAGAGATTCGTTATTAGAACTTCGACATTGCGAGGCACTTGTTCTTTGTATAATTTATGTAAATTGTAAGTAAGTATTTTTGATAATTATTGACGAAAAATAAAATTTTATATTGGAAGTTTTATAAAAGTTAACAAGCACAAAGACGACAAATATTAATGATGATAATCTAAGGCACATGAATGCTTTAAAAGATATACGCAGTGATTCTAGTGGGATTTCTAAAGAGCGAGGCGCAGGATTCAAATACATATGTAGTAATTAATTTTTTTACTTGGGTTGTTTCTCGAGAATGCGAGGCACCGAGCAGTTGCCCTGCTTGCCACCCCCTAAGGCTGCCTCTGCTTCGACACATACAGATTCAGGAATTGGTTATTAATAAATGATTGTTATATAATTATTCCGTTTCCAAACAAACGCGTTCGATTTATCGCTTCAAACAAAGTAGGAGTATAAAAAACATATTTTAATAGTTTATTAATTGCAGAGGTCCCCCGATAATCATGCTACATATACATGTGCGCCACTGCGAAAAGATAGAATAGTACAGAGTGGTTTCAACTATAATTGTGCCGCGATTTCTGTAGAGTCAGTTTGAACTCGTGGAAAAGAGAAGGAAAACTTAATGAAATATTTCAAAATTATTAGTAGTGAAATGAAAAATAAATAGAAAAACTCGTTCTTAAAATGAAAAATTGATGCCGGAAACAAAATTTCCGATTGACGATCTTCCAGGTGGTTCGTAATTTTGCTTATAATGTACTACAAATGGCGAAACCATTGTTGATGCGAAATACAGTGGACTACCATTTCACAAAATTATTCACTGGGTTATGTATTCATAAGGTTGCGGAAACATTTCCAACGAAACTTTCCCAACATTTTCAATCATATCGTGGTACACAGTTTAAAATATATATGGTACACAGTTTTAACCTTAATTCAAATCACGAACTTCCCGTAAAATTATCTTAAATTTAATGTAAAGATATTTTCTTTGATGTTTCCATGTGCTTTTTATATTAACGCATAAGTATGCGTTGTAGTCAACCCTGCTCCCCAAACTTTAATAAAGTCTTAAGTTATACTTACGCATTCTACGCAGAAAGTTGAATATAATTTCATACATGATTATATGAAGTTTGTGCTTTGAATTCTTTCATAAATAAAAAGAATTCCGTGTTATAAAATATGAAAAAGACAGTAATTGATTATATAAAGTCCGCAATTCCGTCGAGTTTGAAGTATGCTTGAAATTAATGAAATAGCATTAATGCCAGTGGCTCAAGACACCGAATGATAAATGACTTGCAGTTCTTAAAGGAACACACAAACGTTGAAAGAATATTTCACATTCAAAAGTTTTTCAAAACTGATTTCAACACATTCAGACGTTATTAACTAAGCAAAAAAAAAACTTAATCAAACTAAAAAATAATTTATTCAAATTCTGTAAATAGAAATCCAACAAAAAAAGAAGAAAAATCATTGGTACGTATTAGATAATCTTTTCGAACCATTTCCGATTGTTTGCAATCGGCTTATGTCGAGACCCATCGGTCTGTCGGTCCATTGAGAGTGGCTTTGTCAGCATCGGTTATAGGAAAGAGTCGTAAGCGTGTATCGAAGTTGAGAGCTTGATATTGGTCCATTGGGCGGATGCTGGATCTGTATGGTCACATCATAGACCCTGATGCATATAGATTACGCATTAAACCACAAACGAGGGACAGGGCCAAATTCGAGGGTGAATTAAATCATGTTTACAATCAATAATAATATTTGTTTGAAATATTTTCTATAATAAATATGTTATATAATATTTTTCGTTGATTTATTTTCTTTGATCTCCAATTTAAAATTTAAATTATATCAATGAGGTAGTTATCGTGCTATATACGTCATCAGAAGAATATTAAATTTTGTACAGTTGTAAAGGATAAATTGACCGTTTTGTACTCGAGATATATTTAATCAAAGTTCAAATCAACTGCTTGTGGTGCCATGAGAATGAGAAGCAAATTTATTTTACGTGTACTTAAATTCATTCCCACTCACAGCTTTAATTTAATTTTGTATTTTGTATTTAATTTAAATTGTTTAGCATATGGCAATACGCGTAGTCATTCACAGTACCATTTTTAATTTAATTTATTTTTTAAGTTTTCTTAGTTTTTTTAGAACCTTACAAGGTCCAATGTGTTAAATTAAAAATATTAAATTAAGAAAAACTATATTATATTATAACCTCCAAAATATGACAATCTGTCAAAATGCAGTAGGATTTACTTTTAAAAGAAGTTTAATATCAGTTTTTTGAAAAATATAGAAGAGAAAACAATTTCTATTACTAATTGTTATTAAAAATAGCAATTTTAATTATGACACATACAATTTTATAGAACTGTCAAAATTTATATTACTAACAATGCACCAACTAAATTAACTAAACTTAAATTAAAACACAAATGTGAAAAGGAATTCTTAAACGAAAACCTGAAATCTAGATTACAATATTAAATAAAAACAGTAAATTAAATATCAAAACAGTGCGTGGGAATGAAGCTTGACATCATCCTTTTATATTTAATAAAACAAACTTCTTGACAGTATCGTTAATTGAAAAAAGCAACGTAAACTAAATAGTTTATTAAATACATTAATTAATTAAATAATTAATAGTAAATAGTTTATTAAAACGCTGAAGTGCAGTTGAAAATAGTTGTTATATAAACATAACCCTACATTTATTACCTTATACTATTGTCAAATAACAGTGCAACATCAACTTGCAAATATACGTAGCTATCCCTTGTTCTAAAACAACCCTGTTCAATTCACTGTTGTAACACAGGGAGCTTTGTATCTTCTGACATCGTCATCCCCAAAATGATCATCCCTTAACCCAACTGGATAACCCTTTCCCAAATTTATTACCATTGTATATCATACATAAAAAATGGCTTCCATAAAGGTTATAATATTTTTTTGTATTCTTTTAATAATATTGTAATGCAGGAGCTATACTACCTATCATATACATTCAACACGAATTGCCTATTTTCATTTTATTACTGTGAATTTGAATTTATACGCGCTTGCTTGAATTTATGTTTTTAGCATAAAAATATTATTAAAATTTCAAATAAGGGTTTTATGACTTTGAATTATTAGCTCGTCAAACTATATTTGTGTCTAATAGTTATAAATTTAAATCATAGTAATTTTAGCCGTGACTGCAGGTAAAGGTATTAGAAACTTGAGAGATATCAAATGGGCTTGTGTCCTCATTTTTTAGTGGTCGATTTTTCAATTGTTGATTGAAATTGATGTTAATAAATGTGTATTGGCGTGTCTATTTTATTAAATATCTAAATGTTGACGGAGATATAGCAATTAAAAGTTTGAATTGTAGTTTTACTGCTAGAAATTGTCGGCCATATTTGTATGACGTGAAATGTATTTTAACGTCTGTTATTTGTTGAGTAGGTCAGTCCTGCGGTAATGTTTTGTAGCTGTTGGTAGTCGAAATAATCAAGTCAAGTTAAAGAATAATAAGTTTTTATTTTATTTAACCCTGCTAAGGCAGACATAATATTGAAATTTTATTGTTCCTTGAAATAACTGTAAATAATATTTGATATTTTGATATATAAATACATATAGCAGAGATTTATGAGCTGTAAGGTTGGTAACCTTACACAAGGATTGTGATGTCACATGCACTTGGAATGTGTACAACGTTGAATCTCTTTAATAATTAAAGAGACAAAATGACTTTTTTAATTGTTAATATCTCTTAACATAAAAGGAGTTATTAAAAAATAATTGAACATTTGAGGTTCTAGTAACCCACTTTATCAATATATAGTATACTTTTATAGAAATTAAGACATAGGACACAAGCCCATTACAAACTACTTTTGACAAATCCATATGATTTTTAGATAGTACCAACCTTCAAACGATATGTGTTAAAATTTCATGAGTTTAAGAGGTGCAGTAGTTTCAGTGACACTACTTTTGTGATTTTTAAAACAATGGGGAAAATACCATTTAAGTACCCAAAATAAATTTAGTAATTAATGGAAAACCTTCAATACCCGATCCAGATGAAACTGACTCAATCCTTTGTAGCAATCACTAGAGCATCATCCATCTACAGATTCATTTAATCTAATTTTTATTGTGTTGCTATATTTATCACAGACATTCATCAACATTAATTAATTTGTTATCTAACTTTGCAGCTGGTCAATAGATGGCTCTGAAGTTCCTTCTATTCATTCATTAATGAATTCCAGCTTATCTCTTCCTCCTCCTTCCCCCTTTCAGGGTATTTACAATCTCTATATATATTTATATACAGTAAACTTCAAAGCTGTATCTTATACTATGTAGATATTTTTGTGTTTATTTTTGAATGAACCTTTTTGAAACTGCAGATTTAATAAATCCAATGGCCTACTTTTGTATAAAGACGCTCTATCTATCGTCAGATCTGATAACTTTAAAATGAATACGAGTTTACGAATTAAATAGGAATGCAAAATGGAAAAGAGAAGAAGCATGTTTTTTAAGATGCATATTATTTTAAATAAAGTATGTAAGTGGTGTTTCATGTTAAAAGCGCTGCCATCCCTTAAGTGAAAGAATGCTTATATATACAAGAGCGATACTCTGCAGTATGCTCCGCAAACGCGACTGTGATGACATCTATTGCAACTAAAGAAATTACCCGCGAAATTCAAAATAGGCACAAAGCAATAGGTGACACTATATTGTTTTTATGATTTTAAAACAGTTATATATTAAAATGAGGACAGTTTTTATAAGAAAATTAATTTTATGCAATAGTTTTTGCGCAAACTCGATTAAAAGATAACTACTAAACAATAACATTACGAAAAATGTAGTTAAATTTGATGATTTCTTTGTTTTTTAGATCTTAATTTATATTTCTGATGAGAAAATTTTCATGTTTCTAAAAGAATATACACACTCTCGTCATAAAATCATTAGAAAAAAAGACATTATCAAAAATTGACCTTTTAAGAGCTGTAGAAAGTTATTCGTGCGATGAATAGCACGCAACAGTTGCACATATTAATTAGAACACCAAAGTGTAACAAAAAAGCACTAATTTGGCTATGAGTGTAAAGAACATGATCCTTAAATTATTTTGCGAACATCAACGAATACAAAAGACTGATATTTACTGTAACAAAGTTCTACCTCCGATTTAATTGTTTGTGTAAGGGCTAACACCCCTCGAAACCGCAAACACCTACGCCCCTGCACGTCTGTTATACGTACGAATATACGTAATGGTTTATTCAAAGCTCTCATAAAATAAATACAACGGCTAAGGGTTTTGTATTGTTCTGTTAAAAGCGCGTTCCCTCATTTACATTATTGAAAGTGTAAAAACCCGCGTTATTAAATTTAAATTTACTGGTTTTACAACAATATGTACTAATGATGACCTATGGAACCCTATTCTAATATGAGGCGCTGAGAATTTGGGCGGTGAGTTATATAAATTGAATACATAACAATTATAACTTAAGGTTATAACTTGATTTATAATTTTTATCCTAAAAAATGATCTACATCTAAGGATATTCCCATCAACTTCTCGCTAACCCCTCTCGTTGCAATCACAACGTGGATTTATTGTGTTTGCCAGTCTGCACAACGACAAAGGTCCTTTGAACTCCATGTAACAAAAGCCGTGTTTGTTTCCGAACAATTTTTTGGTTTCATTTCATCTAAATTATCACAATTGGTTTTTTTACTTCAAATATATTTAAACGCTTATTTTACTACCAAACAGTGGAAACAAAATATCTAAATAAATGTACTCTGTAGACCAAACAAATTTAGTTTGTTCAGTGACCTGCAGCAGGCGAAATAAAAGTGCAAAATAGGTCATAACACTGGGGTGCCGGTCCAGTCTAAATATTTGACTAACTGTATACACGATTGTTTTGCAAAATTAGTTACACAAATTTATAGAGCAAACATTCGGTACAAGAACGTCCACTTTTAGGAGGTGCTACATTGGTTTAGATATCTTCAAGCAAATGATTCGAACTATAATGATAATTAGATAAGGATATCATTTATAATTGTATATGTAGATGTATTGGTTCACTTCCCAAGGAACTACACGTATAATAATCGCATATTTGCTTAACACCTATTGGACATGTTTATAAGTTTTCATGTCAGAAAAAAGTAATGAACGAGAAGAATATTGTGCAGTTATTAAAGGGAGGCAGTGAAGGGAATAGGTGGATATCGGAAATAAAGAAAAGGAACGAGGAAAGAAAAGTAACGCCAGAGCAGAAGTGATTTTAATCTGAAGTGACAAAGAGACGAAGAGACAAAGAAGACAAGAGGTGAGGAAACGATGGAATGAAGGAGAACTAGGGAAAATGAAGGGAGAGGATCAAGAGAAAGGTCTAGAATAGTTTTAAGTTTAATTTCAAGTTGAACTTTTATGAAATGTATTATGAATGTAGGTTGTAAAACCAAAAGGCAAACAATTAATATAATATAATAAAAAATAACAAACTTTATGTGGTGAAGATTTTTGGACAGATTTATTAAAAGACCTAGCTACCATTTCACCCTAATAAAACGCCCTTTTAACGATTTTTTTGCCCTCGTAACATCGATAACAAGAGCAGATACAAGTGTGTAATGCAAAGTCACAAGGGATGTGAAACTAATAACGTCGCGTCGAGTGTTATGTGGTTTCCTGTGTAATAGAACGATAAAAACACTGAAAGATTTACGACACTCCCATTCACGTTACCCTTGTCCGTCTAAGGGTGGTTATCATGTCTCCTGAGACACACCCAATTTGTGATGAGATATTACAAAGTCATTGAAGAGTGCGTTACCCTCGTATGGTTCGCCAGACGACTTGATTGCACGCAAAGTAATCAGGCAGAGTTCTGCTTGAAACTCGTATGGTGCACCTCGCGTGTCTGACCCCATTACCTGACCCGCCTGATAGTGAATCACTTACCATTGTAGCTAAGTGCATGGAAAAGTGACATGGGACAAAAACACAGACAGAGGCAGCCATGACATTGAAGTGTGCAATGTACAAGCAATTGAAACTACTCTACCTTTATGACAAATAACATATTCAAGGATTGAAATTGTCCAGAGGATATTAAACGTGGGGTACTTTTAGCAACATATCCTAATCATAATATATGTGGTTATTATAAAATTCAAGGAATGTTTTCTCTAGTGCAGGAAACGTATTATATGTTTTCACTTGCACTCATTGCAATTAAATGAGTTTAAAGCAGGACAGCGGTCAATGAAATCTAAAAAAAAAAATATACTGGCTTTGCCTTGAACTCCGTACAGTGAATTAAATTTCTTTAACTTAACAGTGCAAGGATGAACATGACATTTAAAGTTTCTTCAATTTTTTGTAGAGTTTTGCTGCTTAAATTGTCCTAGTTCTTTAAATTACTAATTTAATTGCTTATATCTTCAATATTACTGCAACAATTCAAAGAAACTTTATCAGGACATGTAATATATATTTCTAGAATTTAAGATATTCTTCACAACCCAAATTAAAACGTGTTATTTTATCAGAATGAGCAATTGTCTGGGTCCACTTTTAAGTATCATTCCCACTCACTGCTTTAATTTTATTTTGTATTTAATTTAAATTGTTTAGAATATGGCAATACGCAAATTTATTTTTTAAGTTTTCTTAGTTTTTTAGAACCTTACATGGTACAATGTTTTAAATTAAAAATATTAAATTAAGAAAAACTATATTATATTATAACCTCGAAAATGTGACAATCTGTCAAAATGCAGAAGAAGTTTAATGTCAGTTTTTTTTAAATATAGAAATGAAAATAATTTCTATTACTAATTGTTATTAAAAATAGCAATTTTAATAATTTCACATACAATTTTGTCGAACTGTCAAAATTTATATTACTAACGATGCATACGCACCAACTAAATTAACTAAACTTAAAACGCAAATGTGAAAAGGAATGCTTAAATGAAGACCTGAAATCTAAATTACAATATTAAATAAAAACAGTAAATTAAATATCAAAACAGTAAGTGGGAATGAGGTTTAACAGAGAAACTACAAACCATAATTTAACAAATTCGTGCTAGACTTATGAATGAGACTTAGGCAGTTTTATACTTGAACTATAATGGAAGCTCAGATAAATTTACACTGGATTATATAGTATCCACTGGCGTAGCTAGGTCCTATGGGCGAGTCGGTGCAGTGCACCGGGGCCCCCAAGCCCAGGGGGCCCTCGGACTTTTATAACTTATATTTATATTTTAACGGTTTCACAGTGAAGTAATACTCTTAGTAAATAGTTATTCCCGACAATGCATACAACACTTTTATAACAAAAACATAAACAATAACAAAAATTCTAAATAGGAATGAATTTTTTTTATTGAAAGTGTATTTCATACTCACTTGTGTACAAATTTATCGGTGAACATGAGGGAGGGGAGAAGCATGTACCAGGCAAGGGTCTAAGTCTATTACGTAATTCTCAAAGGCAGAGGTACGCATTCTAGAGTTGTTTATGTTGAGATTAAGCTGAAACAAAAGTAGCTGCAGGATTGTACTTAGAGTCTTAGAGCGTAATATCGCTAACAATATACAGAAAAGGCAGATGTTTATTTCCTTTGGTCTACTATTAAAACGTCATAATAATTGATCTGAATAAGATAGAAGGAGTGACATAATTTGGTGCAAAATGGTATACCCGCTAGTGAAGAAAGTAGGATATTCCAGTCCGCGTATTTGCCACCCTTGCCTTCGAATAGGGGTCAGTTTTACACGCGGGTTGAAATGTCTTACTTTCTTCCCTCGGTGTGTAATATACTATTAATGTTTTATGTACAATAAATGTTTTACATACATACATGCATACATCTTTTGATTTACTTCGTTTTATTGATTAATACCAATAATATAAATCCAAGTATACATTCCTAAACTCTTCACCTAGGCGATCACTAAAGCTCACACAAGACACACATACACATACATGTAGTAAGTAGTTTTGCTGTGTTATGCAGTGTACGATAAAGAGCTGATGATAAACTAATAGCTTTGTACCTTTAAAGTATTTATATTTATATCTGACTTGAAAAACCTAAACAGTTCAGTTAGGGGCCCAGATTTTTTTTTGCACCGGGGCTCTTGGTTACCTAGCTACGCCACTGATAGCATCAATGATAAATAAAATTATTTATGGAATAAATAAAGAACTATTGTTCTTTACATTATTATTATTACAAATATATATGTACTCGTATATAAAATGTTTGCATTGCATAAAAATAGTAATACACAATATGACACAATGATTACGTGTAAATTTAATGACAAATCGAAATCATTCAACAAATGATGAGTCAAGTGAATGGACATGTTAACTCAACAAATCACAGATTCTGTAATGACTCATGAATATGTTAATTAAATGACGAAATGAGCTCAAGCCCGGTGTACGGTGCTCGGTACTTGTGATGTGATTTGATGCGTATAACTTCCGAGTGTGTCATTATAGTAACATAGAACTAGTCATTTACAACAGTTAGAATTCCCACATTTTAAAGTTGTGGATGAATCAAAAACGATTTATTTTTCTGTAATTAGAAATGGAAGGAGATAATCTGTAATCTAGAAATTCATTACGTAGAAAATCAGTTAAAAAAAGTCATGGAAAATTATGATAAATTCATGTACCAAAAGTAAATATAATATTATTATTATTAATTGTTTATTGTTCGCCTTTCGGCTTTACAATCTACATTCTTAATACATTTCATATACTTCAACTTACAATTAAATTTAAACTATTCTAGACCTTTATTTATTGTTCTGTTTTTCCTTTCCTTTTTACTATTTCCGTCATCCACCTCTTTCCTTCACTGCCTCCCTTTAATAGCTGGCCAATATTCCTTTCGCTCGCTACTTTTTCCTTACACTCAAACTTAATGTGCTCCAGTGTTTCGTCCTCCGCTCCGCACACTCTACACTTTCTTTCCTCACTACTTTCCCAGTATCTGTTTCCTTTTTCCTCATTTCCCAATCTAAACCTTGCTGTCCTTCTTATGAGAAGATATGAAAAAAGAAAGTGATTAACACATTAATAATTAAATAATAAGCCTGTCGGATGACTTATATATGGCACACTACTGACAAATATATATGATTTTTAGATAGTAGCAACCTTCAAACGATATGTGTCAAAATTTCATGACATTCCGATTACTAGTTTATTACTTGCAGTGATTATAGTGACGCTACTTTTGTAATCCGAATTTCGTGTGTTGGTAAAGCATTGTTACTATTTGTCTCGATGGGGTCGGAATAACTTTTGACAGGCAATACCTTTGCATGAACGATAATTTTACCCTTTACGTACTAAAATCACAAAAATACTGTCTGCAACAATTTGCTCTTTTCTTTTGAGCACATCTCATCATAGAGATTGGAAATCTCTGCCATGAATCGAATGCTACTGTAACCTATCCCCTTCCCATTATCAGTTTGGGGTAAGAGGTAGCGTTCAAGAAACAAACAAACAATTTTTTTAATATAATATTCAATTCGTTGCGACATGCGACGTCAGAAAGTTTATTATCCCTCCACCCTCCTGTGTGTGATATAATTAATAATAATTAATGATGGTCCCTAACGACGAAAATAATATTCAACAAGTTTATTTTCATTATACATAAGCAAGAAAATTTAAGCTAAAGTAAAAATGTTTTGTTTTTAATAAAACGGAAAACTGATCATTATTTTGTCAGCTACGAGAACTCGAACAACAAATATAAAACGTGAATCGTACTTATTGTTGTCATCAAATGTCATCCTAAGATATTACACACGTCTCTTTCCTTCCACTCCCCTCTCTCTCTCTCTCTTCACGTTCTGTTGTTACGAGAGTATTTATACAATTCTGATTTCACACATCTTTTGTCTCCCATTATGTCTCTCACACTTAATATAATACCTGATCTCAACCTCTTTTCAACAATAGCTGAACTACTAATCCACAGACGATTACGTATTCCTGTTTTATTTTAAATTATTGCCATTTTATTTATTCCTGTATCTTTTAGTAGCGTAGTGGCACAAAGTATTCAGATAGCGGATAACGTGCTATGCAGTAATTAACGTCTTTCTTCGATCCATGGCAGAGATTTCCAATGTGTTAGCAACTTCTTAGTACTGAACACTATATTCAATTGTTCCTTAAAAGACCCAGTGTACACAGGGTTAAAGATTCTAATAGAAATCGCCAATCTGTTCATTCACACTAAAAGTGAGCTAAAGTGGTATAGGAATACGTGTGAAACGAATTCAATAGTAATATCGCCTGCTTATAGGGGTAGATGCATACGTCAGTATCTATAGTGTTAAAAAAATAAGGAGAATTTTCATTTTTCTCAAAAAAATATTTATTTATTCATCAATTTCTATTTTGTCCCCTTCAAAGTAGTCCTCCCCCTCAGATATAATACACTTGTGTCAGCGTTTTTTCCAATCCTCGAAGCAGTTCTGATATGCACTTTTTGGTATGCTTTTGGGCTCTCTCAGCGATTCGGTTTGTATCTCCTCAATCGTCTCAAAACGCCGTCCTTTCATGGGTCTCTTCAATCTTGGGAACAGGAAAAAGTCGCAGGGGGGCAAATCTGGTGAATACGGTGGCTGAGGTATGATTACGGTGTTGTTTTTGGCCAAAAAATTACAAATTAAAAATTGTAATTAATTAAAAATTAAAATTTTTTTGGTCAAAATTCAGCAATTTTGAAACAAACTTCGCTGCCACACGCTTCATGCTCAAAATTTCCGAAAAAATTGCATGGCAAGAGTCAACCGATATGCCGACATCCTCAGCATAACAATTTTCTTCACTTCCTCAACATTTTCATCGGTTGTTGATGTGCTGGGGCGTCCAGGGCGAGCGTCGTCATTCACATCTTCTCGACCTTCTGTGAATAGCTTGTACCACTTGTAAACAATTTTTTGGCTTAAAGTAGACTCATCGTATGCCACTTTCAACATTTCAAGTGTTTTGGAGAACTTGATTCCATTTTTCACACAAAATTTAATGCAAACTCTTTGATCCATGTTTTTTCGACAGCAGAAAATCACCGAACACGCAAAACACTTCTAACTTTTATGCCTCTCACAAACAAACTAAATGAGCTATATAGCTAAAACTGTGAACATATGTTCGAGACGAGTGTACCAACATAACACAATAAAAAAATCGATAATCGAATGTACGTAGCCCACGAAATATGACCTTTTTTAAAAATTCACCTTATTTTTTGAACAGACCTCATATACGAATATTGCATTTATTATTAGTATTAGTTTTCTTATTGAATACCCTGTAATGTTTATGTAGTAAGAGCTGTTGGACCAGTACTCTGCATTGCTTGCATTGCCTGTTAGTGAGATCCATCTGTGTTTTACTGGATTTCTCTGTGTTGTATAAACATTTATAATTGGCACTGAGCAGCATCGAAATAATTTACCCATTCTCTATTTTCTTTCTGAATGGTGTTCTGCTGTGCTAGTACAAACCTGTTCTCCAAAGAATATCTCCTACAGTCGCGTGTGCAGCCTAAAATAAACCAACGGCTGATAGATAATAACGAGCACTCTTTGCAACAGTGTTAAATATATAACACAGACTGATATAGATAGCTACACTTCCAACTGTAACTAACAAAAACAAATAGAAACTAAACTAGCTCTAGAGGACGTCTACCTTCATCTTGACTCGTCTTCTTCTTGTTTATATAATTCAATTTTAAAGTTTATTTTTTTAATACTTTTATTAGAAACTAAAAATATAAAAAATGTTTTCGTCAAGTGTCAAATTTATTATTTTTTAGTGGTTTTTCTTTTGTTGTTAATTTAGATGAAATATAATGGATGGTATGATGAGTAGTATAAGAAATTATTTAATTTAGTAATTTGATTAGTTATTTAAACAAGTTTTTGTAATTAATGAGGTATAGGACATTAACGTAAATGATGAAAACGTTGTGAAATTTAGAGGGTCAATACACATAGCTGTCTCAAAATTTTAGAGATCTAGGGTTACTAGTTTTCTTTTTATACATGATTAAAAATAGTCATTTTCCATACAAATCATAATTTTTAGCTCAATTTCACCTGAAAAAATGGTGACACGGCTTTTAAAAACTAGGTGTATGCGTCAACACACGTAAATTTACAGCGTTGCCAAATTTATTATTCTTTTTTCAAAATATTTAAATTGAATTTAAATTGAATTAATATAAATTAGATATTAATTATAGGTAATTTTTCATTTATTTAACTATTATATGCATACAAAAATCATTTTAACTAGCAAATAGCAGTTTAATAGGGAATTGAAAAATTCATTTTCAAAGGTACAGTATTTTGCATTTCGTATTACCGAGAGATAAACTTTTTGCATTGACGGTACGTCCTGTACCTCCTTAAATAAATGTACTAAAGAGATATTAAGGTATTTACAGAAAATTTAGCTCTATCCTGTGGTAATAGATTCAGTTCTGACCTCCTTTTTTCCGGTTTTCTTCTTGCAGGTATCATTGACACTGTCTTGACACCTTTCAAATAATTTTACATTCGTTTTTTTTTATATTTTAAAATACACATAGTGTACTACATATCAAGCTTCATATTCGCTTCCCTGTAAATATTTTGGAGTCACTTTGATATCATATTAAAGATGCGTTTGTCACAATTCAATTTGATTTCACTCGCTTAAGGAAATGCCAGCGATATGAACTACAAATGGTAAAATCACTTGACCTAACCTCACTACCGTACCAGTAATAAATGAAGTTGCAAATTAACCATTAAAGTGTAACAGAGACACATATATCTTGTTTCTTTTTGAATGATAATCTTTTGAAATGAATGTGTAGTTCTATCTCTACTAAAATAAATATTTTCAAATGTTTAATCCATTTAATTGTATGATGCTGGAAAAAGTAAGAATATTCTTATAAAAAAATAATTATTTTTTCACCAAAATGTTTACTGTCTAATTTTAACTGGTGTTTTTCTTGAACACCATGTGGCTTACACGATTATTAACGCAAACTAATAAGTACAGCAATTGTAAATATAGAAATAGCTAATATCGCTGACTAATGAGTAGCGTGGTTGGGCCGTGTACTGCGCTTGGTGCATCCCAACTCGAGTGAGCTAGAGTTCTTGCAGTGCAGCCAACATTATACACACATACAATCAAATTGGTACATCAATGAAACGAGAATTGATTGAAGTTGATGTCTTTGATTTGATTTTGTTGAAATCATTGTGATATTATTTGTAGAGCTGTCGATTTGGACAAGTTAATCAACCAGCTTCACTGCAGTGAACTGCAGCAATGTAAAAGCAAATAAATCAAATGTTTGTGCTAGGAATTTGATTCGATAGGAGTTAGAATTTCAGTCAGTCATCAACAGACGACATTTGTTTATTAGTTTGGTTGGGAAATATTTGCTTTGGTGGTATTTATGTTCTTGTACAATCGCTTTGTAATTGTAAGTGTTATAATTGTTAACCTCAAAAGTTCTTAACTTCTGTAGACATTTTGTTGACGAATATGTTTACGACACGATACTGACGATAGTCGCCGCATAGTTTGTTCCAGTGTGAGAGCAACGTAATACGTGAATTCCCTAGTATGTAAATAAATGGTCCTGACAACGAGTGAATTAGAAAATATTAATTGCAGCTGCAATTGCCACTCGAATAAGCATGCAACATTGTATTTCAGTGAAATAGTCGAACGAGTTTTATAAATACTTGATGATCCGAACAGAGGGCAGAGCAGACCACTGTAAACATAAAATCAAGAGCAGATTATTTAAATTACTAATATTTCGTTGTTGTTCGATGTTTTTGGTAAATATTTATTTTGGGATATTATGTTTAAAACATGTATTGGTAAAATTCAAACCGTATTCGAAAACGCTTGTCAAGGACATAAAGAAATTGGTAGACTCCATCCATTATAGATATTAAGGCGAGCATTCGAACTAACAAACAATGGCTTCTTTAGCACAAAGTTGTAAAAGCAGTAGCATAAACAATTTTGTAATATTATTTTGAGAATTTTTGTTTTCATTTTATTTTCGTCATCATTTCCAGCACTGGATATTACATAATAATAAGACACATAAAGTGCCTAGGATGTAATGCACTCATAAAACCACTGTGACGTCATGGACGAGGACGGGTAAATAAAAACTCTGCAGATGAAATATTGCGATGTATAAAGCCGTATAAAATGTTCCTAGCATAGCAAGTAGGTTTTCCAACATGTGGAAATATGCTTTGTCAAATATTTTATGAATTTCTGTTATAGTTAAAAACAGAGATAGTCTGAAAATTTAGTAAACTCGTATATCAAATGTAAATTGTAGCACATGGACTGAAAAGTCCCGGGCCTAACACATAGATGGCGCTAGTTTTATTGCAGTCACCTTTTTTTCAGTTAATACTAACCTTCAAAAGACGGCTGTTAAAATTTCATGATATTCTATTCAGTAGTTTGTGAGTTATAGTGCTACTTTTGTTATTTTCAAAACAATGGATCAAAAACAATTTCGTGTTTTAATTTTACACTGCTTCTTGATGGGAAAAATACCGTTCAAGCGAAGCAATGGCTTGAAAAGTGTTATGGGGACTCCGCTCCATCAGAAACAACAATAAAACGTTGGTTTGCTGACTTCAAACGTGGTCGTAGAGACACCGATGATGCAGAACGCAGTGGACGTCCAAATGAGGCGGTAACACCAGAAAACATTAAAAAAAATTCACAAAATCGTTTTGAATGATCGAAAAGTGAAGTTGCGTGAGTTAGCTGACATCGTAAAGATATCAAAAGAACGTGTGGCTTTATATTGCATGAGCATTTGACTGTTATATTTATCATCGATCTATGATTTAAAAGTAATTTAATTTTTGACTAACAACGGTAGGTAGTACATTTTATATATTGACAATATTTAGATAGCACAAACCATCAAACGTTATGTGTCAAAATTTCATGATATTCTGACCATTACTTCATGAATTATAGTGGTTTTAGTGTTAAAGGAATGGCTTGATTAGTTCATTTTTTTTTATTAATTTAATGTGTGTGTCGTTAGACTTTCCATTCTTTCAATATTAAATCACGTAATTACATCTCATTGCCAACCTAAACTTAAAATTATTCAAACATTTTTAATAATTCCAACAGCAATGTTGAATTGTATACTCTTATTCCTACCTCCTAGTAGAAGGTACTCCTACTCGAGTACTCCTAATTGTTTTTCTACCTTTACTATTTCTTCTTGACTCTCTTCCTTTACTATTTTATTATTATCTCTATCTCCGTCATCCACCTCTTCTCCTTATCTCCTTTCCGCAAATCCTCTATTTTCTGAACAGAAGTTTAACTCGCTACTTCTCTCTTTCTACTGCTTCCCTTCACTGCCTCTTTTAGTACTTCCTCTTTCTTATGTTCCCCATGCAACCCAGATATGAGATTATTTATTGTCCTGTTCTTCTTTACTTTTTTCTATTTCCGCCATCCACCTCTTACCTTCACTGCCTCTCTTTAATAGCTGCCCAATATTCATCTCGCTCACTAAGACTAACGCTGGAGCACATTAAGTTTGATTGTCAGGAAAAAGTAGTGAGCGAGATGAATATTGGGCTTGATTAGTTTTCCAATCGGAAAACGAAGAAAGCATTTGCTATTTATAAATAAAAATGAATACTACATACCATATTTCTTTTAATAAATATTACTCGTTATAAAAATGTCAAAAAGCAAGTTAATTAAGCGCAAAGCATGTGTTACGTTGGGTAATGTGAAACATATTACATCATTAATAAATCTGATTTAAAAGCCTTGCCGACATGTTAATTGTGCTGAGTTCTGTAGCCAGTTTAAACAAAACAACGTAAACTGAAAATATTAAAATTTAAAACAAACATAATTCCTAATCAGCGAAACCTTTGCCACGACCAAACCCGAACCCGTGCCCGTAACTCGTGAACCTTGCAATTAGTTTATTAATTATTATGCTAATAAAGTTATCCAAGAGATGTGAGGTGGAATCAGGATGGACCACGCACCGTTTCCGTCAGCCCATCCCCCGCGCTTCCCCCGCATCTAGAACCGCGATACGGTAATCTTCCGCTGATTTACTGGCGGTAATTAATCCCACGCAGGATCATTTTAAATTTCACAGTAGAATTATCGTTCATTTTATTCTATTACATAGTGCAGATAGAAATTTTCAATTTATAAAAATTATTATTGCCATTTGTTCATAGGAATTGAAAATAATGTGATTTGAAATAAGTCAGTGTTAGGTAATCTATTGTTGGCGTGGGAAAATATGAAAAAAAATTGATGTTTCTTAACAAAATAGTACTTAACCCTGCGTGTGTACACTGAGTCTTTTAAGGAATAGGTGAAATTTCAAACTGCTATTTCTCTCTCATGAGTACAGAGTGCGCTTTACCTATGCCCTCTAAAAAATCTAGGTAGTGGTAGGGACTTAAGGTTCCAGCAGAGTGCGGACCCTAAAAGGGTCAGTGTAGAAACGACGTTAGAATTTTCCAATGTTAAGTAAAAGTTTAAGTAGTTAAAATAATTTTTTTATGTAATTTAATATATTATTTTTTAGATTATATATATATATTTCTTTTTATTAGTTCATCTCTTTACCACAATAAGTTTTAGAAGGTAGGTGACAATTCAACGGTTGCGCACCGTAAATTCTCTTTTTGACACTAACTATTATTAACTAATATTAATTATTATTTCATAACTTTTGTATTTTCATCAATAAAAACTTATTTTGTGCCGAATAATCACCGTTCCGTTTATTATGACATGCCTGAATCAGTAAAATATCCCCCACTTTCAGGTGCACAAATAATTCAACTTTTTGGAGCCCACGCCAAAGACACTACATTCTTTCGAAAGCTTATAATCTAAGATAAAAAAGTCTACAACCGTTTTTTTTAATATTAGTTTGTTATAAAGTTATGAATTTTTTAACAATATTCCGTTTTTTCCACGTTTTTCACTATTTGTGAATTTTTATTAACAACGGTTTTAAACTTTGGACTTTGGCAACTTCTGGACTATGTAGTAGACACCTCAAGAAGTAATCCAGAATTCTTTCTGATTTTTTAAAAGCTTAGAAAACTGGAAAAACTCAAAGACCCAGTGTACACATCATGACTTGAAAAATATAGTGTAAACACGGAGGGTTAATAAACGTGTTAAATGTCAATATACAAAATATGGTGTCCTGAATAAAATACCATTAAATTAACCTCTTGAAAAATTGCTACAAAATCAAAATGAAACATGACGGAAAATATAAAAACTAATAAAAATTTAATTGTGTTACAATGCAGTATTTTACCTTACTTTCTGGCCTGAATCCGTACTACATATTACTTCAACAAACAATTATATAAGGCAATTAATTCAAATCAATTTATGATTCATTTCGTAACAGGCAGTTCTAATAAATTACATCCAAATCTTTTTAGAAAAATTATGCCGTCCTGCTATCAGCCAAATGTTTAGATAAACTGTGTAATACTACATAAATAAATTTCCATTTCATAAATTTAATTAAATCAGCCAATATTTTACAACAGCACCGCTGCGTACTAATTTAATGGCATTCTATAAACAACATCTCATAAATTAACATTATCTCTCATTGCACAATTTGATATTATTTTTAATCAAAAATTTATTTATATACAATATTATATATATACTTTATTTATTATTAAAACCAGAATCACACAAATATTCAAAATATAAACAAAACAGTTTTTAAAAAAGACATTATCTTTTACAAAATAACCTAACCTATATCTTTAAATGTTTACAAGCAGGCTGAGTTATTTGGCTGTCAGCTAAGTTCATTGGCTCGCCGTTGCATTGCTAAGCGGCGCTACTAGTCAGACTGTCTGCATAGCGGTACGATATTTATGCAATATAAACATTTTCTTTACCGATATCTTGTTAGAACATACGCAAGAATATTACACGAACAACAGAAGCTCAATTTCTTCAAGTAACTGGCTGATACTGTCAAAACAAGTGCCGCGTAATCATTTTCAAATAATATATCATTCAGAAAGTTTGTGAATTATTCATTGGTCCTTTTAGTGAAGCGATTAATCGTAGCTTAGAGACAGGTCAAAGTCTAGACAATAAGTTACACTTAATGTTGTTTTCTGCTTGAATAAACTTTAACCTTTTACACCGAAAGGTTGATCTAAGGATTTTCATGTCTAAATAGAAAACATGAATAGCTTTTAAAAACCGAATTTTTTTTGCAATTATTTATCTGTAAATATTGAGATCGTGCAACATTGTAAATTTATTAAAACATTACTTTAATTTTAATTATGTAACTATGGCAACAACGCATTGGTCATTTGTTTATATTTGTACACCTGCACCGAGATCAATGACCGGTAAGTCATATCAAGTTCTGTTAATTATTACGCAATGTTTTTTTTAGAGAAAAATTATTGCAATGTGTTAGAGCAGTGCATTAAAAGTTTTATATATAAAGGAAAGAGACAGCAATATTGTTTTAAAAATATAAAGTAAACAATTGAAATTACTGTTAGGGTTATGTCAGAGGATGTGTTGCAGTTAAAGACGAGCTTGAGATATGTACGAGTGCATAATGATTGGCTGTTGAAGAAAAGGGAAGAATATATTTTCTATTTAACATATATTTTGATTTAATAAAATACTTGATTCCTTAGCAAGTTTAAACTTGTTGGAACCTGCTAGGTGTGTGGGTGGTGGGAGGGAGCTAATAGTATGGAAAGGGGGATTGAAGTTGGGTGTAATTTTAAGTCTTGCATCAGATTTGTATATAGACATACAGGCGCCAAATTCAAAATATAAACATGCGCGTAGAATGCACTTTTTATAGTGTCTCAAAATAAAGGGGGCTCAAAATTGAATTATTCCTCGTACCTCTCAAGTGCTAGATCTTTTCAAAACGGTAAAAGACATTTCTTTATTTGCGTTGCTTTATATCCGCTGAATTTCTATAAAACCAACTCTTTTAACGATGCTAAAGATGAAAACATATCCCTTTGATTCTAGTCACAACTCATACAAAACCCAACACACCACGTTGCTCAGCTTCCAGACGCATACTGTGACAACGTGCTATTATTTTCCACACATGCTTTAACGCACACTCACTTAACATTATATTAGAGGTGCTGGTGATACAAAGTTGTGCTTCTGTGTATGTTACGCCCAATGAAATGTTATTAAATTAAACTCTGTACAATGAAATATAGAGCAATATGTGCTTCTATGCGCGACGCTACAACGCGACAGTGTTCGTCAGTTTCACCGAATATACCAACCCCCCTCGCTCTCGAGTTTTACATTAACAGGGAAAACTTTTAGAAGTGATAAATTTCATATGATATGAATATAGTGGGATTGCAATTAGTGCTTTTTAATTAGATTTAATTTATTTCGTAGAATAAATGTAAAACATTATTTTTATTCAACAATAAATTTGTATATATTCTGGTAGCAATGGACTTGTGTCATATGTCTTAATTTCTATAAAAGTGTACTATATATTGATAAAGTGGGTTACTAAGACCTCAAATATCCAATCCTTATATTTCAGGAGATATTAACAATTAAAAAAGTCATTTTGTCTCTTTAATAATAAAAGGGATTCAACGTTGTACAACACTCGAACAGAGCTCTGACAAATTTACAGGTTACCAACCCTACAGCTCATAAATCTCTGCTATATGTATTTATACATCAAAATATCAAATATTATTTACAGCTATTTCCAGGAATAATAAAATTTCAATACTATGTCTGCCTTAGAATAAAATAAAGGTTAAAGGTTAAATAAAATAAAAACTTATTATTCATTGACTTGACTTGATTATTTCGACTACCAACAGCTACAAAACATTACCACAGCACTGTATAACACATTTCACGTCATACAAATATGGCCGACCATTTCTAGCACTAAAACTACAATTCAAATTTTTAATTGCTATATCTCCGTCAATATTTAGATATTTAATAAAATAGACACGCCAATACACATTTATTAACATCAATTTCAATCAACAATTGAACCAATTCAACCACTAATAAATGAGGACACAAGCCCATTAGAGAGTAGGCCTAATAATAATAATAATAGTAAACTAATTATTATATTTCCAGATTTGGATGCTACCCCGTTGTAAGCGCAGGGCAGTGCAACACAGGGTGGGTTGCATAGAGAAAATATTATATAGCAACTGACATCATCAACCACACCTCAAAACCATCCCCCACTCATACAATTTAATGGTAAAATTTCATGTCAGACGACGGTTTGTGACTTTACATAAAATGGTAAAATGTGTAGAATTTCAAACGAAGAGCTTTACTAATGGAATGAATTGAATATTGTAGATACTCGGAATGGGGGCGAGAAGTGAAGGGAATGGGAGAACGTAAAACTATCTCATGACCATCTACATTTAATTGCAACATCCAACGTTAAAACGGAGAACAAGTTTGCACTGTGTGGTAACTCATGCATTAAGTAATAATGCTAAAAAGCTTTATGGCTGGATGTGGTACAACAAAGATTAATACATTCAGCTCTCGGACAAATAGTTACTTAGTATAACATTTTCCACCACTTCTTAATATTTTACATATCTTTTTGGATAAGTGTAACTTTGTGTCAATATTTTGGATGACCAAAAAAGACTTATTGGAATCTGTCATACTTCAACTGAAGTTAAATATAATAATTTAAAACCTTTCAAAAATCTCCTAATTTATATTCAGAAAGTGGAAATATGCAGAAGAGTAGGAGACCAGTGAGACTTGATAAAATAGTATCTAATTCTTGAAGAGAGTATACATATTTTAAAAATATCAAATATTTTCCAGAATTCTCTCGATATAATATTTCAGTAAATTAGACCTCGGACTCTAAATGCTGACTGTGAGATGTAGAGATGCCTTTGTGTACCAAGGTGCTTACAGAATGCTGAATCTCGAGAAGATCTTGTTCTCTCACATTCTTCGAAGTATTATCCTTATATTGTTATTCGTATCTTATTTCAGCTCCATTTCAACACAGTGGTGAGTTTTTGTGATCTGTATTTGGTATGTCTGGAGTTACATCAGTGTAGCATAGTCTATTGTATTGCACAGTTTATATGTACACTATGCAAAATATCAACTAGCAAGGAAACTGTTGTCAGTAGTAGATGAAAACCAGTGTCGTGCGATAGCGTCGGGCCTCAAAAGGCACACAACAGCTCAAGTAAATATTAAACTTACATAATTCCAAGATTGGTAGAAAGGTAACCTTCGATAGTTCACTCTTGGCGAGACATTTGTCAAAACATTTGTCACCTCTCATTTCCTTTGACTTGTGTCAAAAGACCACTCATCAACCGAGGCAAGCCAACGCGAGGCGAGAGTACTCAAAACAGGCCAAAACGAGGAATGAGCTACAGGCACAATGATCACAGTGACTTTGATTTTTGCATAAAGCAGGTTCTTAAGTAAAACAGTTACTTTTGGCTACATTTTTAGTCACTAAGAATGATGCAAACTCTTACCGCCTTACAAATAAACCTGTTATAAAATTTATACCAGGTATAAACTGAGAATAAGCCTGTCCGAACGAGCTTTAAAAACTACACATTCCTTCATCAATATAATTGTTGTGAAAGATAACACAGAGACTTGTATTTCATAAAAGTTTGATAGTCCCTGATATGTTACATACACCATCAAATATTTTAATAGAATTTAATGAATTTAAACGAATTAAAGTTCGTAACGTACAAAAGAGCACTCAAAACATTATTTTGTATGAAATGCATGGTACCATATATCGTGTGTTATGTTATACAATGTTTAAAGTAATCTGTAGCTAAGTAGACATTCCTAGTTCCACGCAGGCCTGACTTGGCGGCACGAGACTTAATTATACGCTGTGTAATTAGTTTGGTAGTTAGCGTTTACTACTTACTGCCACTAATACAGCAAGAGTAAGTCTTAGCGAGTAACTGAAAGCGGCAAAACTTCAACATTTCAAATAATTGTTTTTCATAATTAAATTACATTACTTTAATTCATATTATTTGCTGTTTATGTAATAAAGGACTTAACATTGTTGTTGTTTTATACAAACGGGCTTGTGAATTATGTCTTAATTTGTATAAAACTGTGCAATATATTGATAAACTTGGCTTTTACATTGCTCGCTATATTTTAGGAGAAATTGACAATTAAATAGTCATTTTTCCGCTTTAATTATTGAAGGGAGCGTAAAAGAGATAGCATAACATACTTAATACAGAACTCTTATAGATATAACAAATAACTGACATGTTACGTCATAAATATGGCCGATATTTGTAGCGCTAAAACTACAATTCAAATTTTTAATTGCTATATCTCCGTCAATGTCAACAGCGCTGCCTAACTAGTTCATGATTAATCAATTTAAGGTGAAACGATACTTGGCCATTTTTTCTTGCGAAATATAGATGGCGATACTATACAACAGGTTAAATATTATCAAAAAAAACCATGTTTTTTTATGTTTAAATCGTTTTATGTAAGTAACTATAAACGCGAATCAAAATCTAAACGTATCTACGTAAATAAGGCTTATAAAATTTATGACAAACCCTTAGAAATGTTACCAGTCATACAAAAATTGGAATTTAACTATAAAATATAGCAATATTAATTTTCAAAAGTTATTTTTGCGGTTCCAACTCTTTAAAAGTCAGTGGAAGAAAGCTTAAAATGTAGATACGTTATTCATCTAACTAATTGCAGCTTTAGATTTTGATTCACATTTATAGAACATCACACTCAGAATGGACACGATGTAAGGCAAAAGTATACTATTCTCAACGTTTTAGGTTGAGACAAATTGTAAACTACTCGGGTTCAACATATAGTAAATATTTGGAAATTGAATAAGAGGAGAAATCCTTTAAAAATACATAACCTTATAAAATAACGTATAACATTTTATGTAGTTGACCATAACAAAACTATTCATAAATTTATACAAAAAATTACTTAAAAACATCCCGAGTAGAATATCAATTCCATTTTCCCTTCGTATTTCTCAAAGAAAAGTAACATAAGTGTCAAATAAATATCTTGCTTTACAGTGGATCTAGATGGCGTTGTGTTGAATGGAGGTGGAGGTGGAATGTGCTAGAACATGAAACGAAGACCAAGGACGGTCGCCGACGTAGTGTTACTGATTACGTACTCGTCCACGTGACGTCATGTGACATTTGATGATCACCGGAAATAACAAAATGTGGACGATGTAAAGCGAGCGAAGAGAAAAAATAAATGGATCCATTTGTACCGGATCTTGACACAAGTCTGGAGTAAGAGAACGGGAAAGAGGATGGGAAGGATGAGGACAGAGAGGTCAGGATACAGATAACCTTTCTACTGTTAGTGCAGGTAGTGTAATCACATGAGATGGTTTGTAAAGAATTGTTGAAATGTTATTTGGTACTCAATTCATACATGTCTGTCAAAATCTCTTATCAAATAAAAGAAAATATGTTACCTTTTATAAATTGAATTGGAAAACATTGCAAGATAAATAAAATTATATATAAAGATGATGACAAAAATCTGCTGTTGTTACTACTATATTTCAGAAAATTGCTTTTGTTATTTACTGGGACATATTGGAAAACCGTTAGAATCACTTCTTTTGTATCTACATTTTTTATTTTTTTTCTTTATTTATTTTATTATATTAATTGTGTGCCTTTCGTCTTTACAATCTACATTATTATATTTCTTAATGCATTTCATATAAATTCAAAGTTAAAAACTAAACTTAAACTATTCTAGACTATTACTACTTCGAATAGTACTTTCTGTTTCTTCTTTTCTTGATCCTCTCTCTTCATGTCCCCAACTCCTCCTTTATTCACACCGTTTCCTGCTTCTCCTTCCTTATTGCCTGTATCTTCATCTATCACTCCTTGCCTTCCTTTTCTCCTCTCGACAAACCCTCTATTATCTTTTCACTGTCCTTCCTGCCTTCTCTCTTCGTTTTCTCTTCTCCACTTATGTCTATTACAGGCATAAACGCTCTATCTTTACTATTTCTTCTTGACTCTCTACCTTTACTATGTTATTATTGTCTCTATCTCCGTCATCCACCTCTTGTCCTTATCACCTTTCCGAAAATCCTCTATTTTTCTGGACTGAAGTTTAACTGTTTCCTCGCTACTTCTTTCTTTCTCCTGCTTCCCTTTACTGCCTCTTTTAGTACTTCCTCTCTCTTCATGTTCCTTATGCAACCCAGCTACGTGCTTATTTATTGTCCTGTTTTTTCTTTCCTTTTTTCTATTTCCGCCATCCACCTCTTTCCTTCACTGCCTCCCTTTAATAGCTGGCCAATATTCATTTCGCTCACTACTTTTTCCTTACACTCAAACTTAAAGTGCTCCACTTCTTTTGTATCTACATATAAAAAATCACCATCCATCTATAGTTTTAACCTTCCCTCATGCTAGAGCAAGTCTACGATCTAGTCAAGTGGTTACGATAATGTACTAAAGCACGTACTTCTCTACTAAAAAGAGCATTATTAATAAATGCTGTTATTTTTCATTATAAGGTAATGCATTTTTCATATTATTAAATTACGGGTAATAATGTTATGTATTACATAACTCGCTCCTAGACCCAACTCGTTGTACTTCCACTGCTATCTATATTTAATTAAAGTCAGCAAATTAAGTCTCATAATAACTACGTGTTTCTAAAAAAACAAAAAAAAAAACAAAAAAAAAAACACAGCACTGACTGAGCTGATGCAATTAAAACATCTCTTCTGTAAAATAAGTGAATATAAAATATATTTTTTTTAAGTTTATATATTATTAATTTAATATCAAATAAATTACGAACTAGTGTGCTGTCGATGAGGAAGTATATAAAGAGGAGGTATGGATAAAAAAGCACTTACTGTAGTATGTGTGAACTGCAAAGATAAAAAGGAGTTAAACTGTCGGGATTGGCCAGAGCAGTTACAAAAAAAAAAGCATATTTTCAATAATGTTTTTTGACGACACAGTTAATATATAATTATTTCTAGAATTACTACATGATAAAATGACATTTGAAGAATACTTTGTGAAATTTTCATAAATAAATATCAATAAATGAGGCATTGGCAGCGAATCTCTGCAGACGTTACAAAAAAAAGTAACATTGCGGTGTCACTCATTACTCATCACTGGATTTTCTGAAATCGAAAATCCAAAATGATTTCATTAGTTGATAAGTTTCTGCAGGTAACTCCGTTGAGTTTTTCTTTTCTATTGATTTTTCAATTTTTTACAGCACTTAGAAGTCAAAATACCGATTTTTCATGAAAAAAATCAGAAACTTTGGTATTTTAAAATACGTTAAAATAAAAAAATAACAAAAACTCGACAGCGTTACCTCGGCATTTATGTAAAGAAAAAGTGTGCAAAATTTCAAAAGAATCGGTCCAGTAGATTTTGAGCTAGAGAGAATACCGACTCTGAAAAAACTAAGTGTGAGAAAAAGTATTTAAAAGTTTCAAAGTAACACGAAAGCAGACCAGAGAGGTAAAGACTTAAAACTCTATATCTCCAAAAGTTTTACTGCAATCGTGTTCAAATTATCACACAATAAACTTAATATGTTGTACATTAATACAAATAAATAAAAAAAAATAAGAAAAAAGTTTAACTGAGTCGCGACGATTTGAAATTAATCGACAAGTAAATTCCTTAAAAATAATTCACCAAACTAATAAGCAACTAATCAAAACATATTCAAATTTCGTTTTACAGAATACTGACAATTAATTAGTGCCCTTTCTCATAAAGCAAACCACATGACAGTACATTTTGTAAAAGTTTGAAATTTTCGTAGCGCCCAAAAATTCTTCTGTGACAGTACCACAACAAAATAAGGGATGACAAAGACCTCACATGGGGTGAAACACATGGTGGTGTGTCTCCTACACCGTATACCAACGCTACCACACTTAAACGAGGTGCTTGAAGATTTATTAGTCCTGCTATATTGGTTACCCTCTTCCTATGCTGGTCCATTTTCAGGAAATTGTGTTCTTCAATAATCTAAACTAAAGGTCAACTTTGTACGGCTGGTGTATGGAGTTGTAATACATAGGGGTTGTTTGTTATACTAATGTTTATAAATAAATAAATATGAATCCCTTTTTTGACGTTATTTAGAACCTAAAACAAATCTAATAAACAGACGTAAAATATATGTAATGTGTCTATAGTTTTCGTTACCTTTTATATAAAATTTGTAGGTTAGAATTGGCGTAACTACATTACTCTACAAGTATACTATAATACGATTCATGTCAATGCCAAATAACAATTCAACATCTACTGATATCCTTCAAAATATATACAGCCATCTGAGAAAAAACAACAGCAAAAGACAGATGATGTGATTAATATTAGGCGAAGAGACAGACAGATCATGATACCAAAGGACTGGGTGAATATGATTCAAGAAATAAACTAGATTAAGGAACCTAACATACATCTTGTTTAGCGGGCTACATACTAATTATTACTATTTAACTAAATGCTCAATTCTTAAAAACAAAATATAAATGGACCATCTTCATTTCCATTTATATATTTGTTTTTCTCTAGATTGTAATTATATTTATTTGAACTGTACAGTCTGAGAAATATACAAACAGTTTCTAGCGTGTGCACATGCAACAAAATTTAACTAATGAAATTCACATTTCAGGAAACAGCGCAATAAAATAAAAGACTACGCTGTGTAGATTATCAAAATCAATAAAGACAAAATGAGATTAAATGAAACGCGAGTTTTTTTATTGAATTACTCTTAATAGAATTACTATTTAATGTTGATTTTACTTCAGTTTTTCATAATCATTTAAATGTTAAAACAATAATGTCTGTCTTAACAAAAAACTATACTAACCGAGATAAATGTATTTAAGTTTTATTAAATACTAAAAACGATGTTATTAAGTAAGAAATATTACCTATTATACAACGTTATGTGACCTATTTTAGTGGTTAAACTTCCCTTTTTGATTTACTAATACTTTTTGAATCTCTTCAATTAATCGAAACCCAATATAATAAAATATAAATATATTTTTAGCACTGTAAACATAAAACATGAATATTTCAATTATGATTACATTCGTATATTATTTTACTTGAACAATTTTTAGTAATATTTAATCTAAAAGAATATTTATTTCTTAAAGTTTAAAAATGCTGAAATATGATTATTGTAATGGACACAACGGTAGATTTATTTCTCTAAAACCCAAAAAATAAGTCACAAAACGTTGTATATCAGGTAAAATTGTTTAAGCAACAGGTAACCTTTGTTATGTTAATTAAACCTTTAAAACACATAACTGTGTTAAGAAGGAAAGGAATTTGACTCTATATATTTGACTCTAAAGTTCAAGAAGGGTAAAAATTATCATTTATCTACTTATGTAAAAGCTTGTGCTTTCTACCTCATTTCCACCAAAGAAATAATTAATTAGAGCGACTAAGAACATCTACAGTGTACATTTTTCCACTCAATTTATATTCTACAAGTATCTATACATCTTAGCATACTAAAAAAGTATTCTACAAAATCATTAGTCGTTATCAAAAGGTATTTTGCAAGTTTTTATGACTCTATTTTAAAACTATCTTACACCACATGTGTTATAACGAAAGTGGAGCTTTTTTACGCCTGATTGAGGAAGCAGAATGATCGTAAACAGAGCAGACTCTATAACCGCTGGGGAAATCATCAGGCGCGTATCGGAAATAGAACTCGAACTGACTCACGAGACTTTCATATAAAAACATGGTATTTTTATTGATGAAATTGGAAATTAATATTGATATTTTTGAAACTACTTCGATTCGAATTTATCGATTATATTTACTGAGCAATACGCAGCAAATTCTTTATCGTCGCAGTTGTTAGTTATGTATATTTAAGGTTGTACATACGTATAAATACGAACGTATAAAATACATACTTCTACGATACAGTTGTGTATTGATAAACATTGAAGAAGAAACTCTGAATAAGTTCGTACGATGACACATTTTTAGATAGTACTAACCTTCAAACGATATGTGTGAAAATTTTATGATATTCAGATACATATTTTGTAAGTTACAGTGACTACAATTACTACAATACTTGAGACAGAGTTCGTTTTCTAAGGACGCATACTTTTTAAAAAATGCATTAAGTATAGGTTAACCTTAACCTTAAAAAAAATTTGATGTTATGTTCAATAAATAATTTAACCATTAGAGTAACTAATAACTTCCAACGTTCCGGAACATAATTACACAGGAAGTGAGAGTGACATAAAATAACCCTTAAGTGAATTCATCCATTCAGATTCTCATGGGTGAAACATTTATAAAAAAATTCTTACCTTTGCCTGGAAGCAGATGCCATGCTGAAAAGCCTCATCAGAGTGCAGAGGAATTCTGGTATCATAATCGTCGTTTTGCACTAAGTCGTACTGCTTCTTGGAAGGCATTTTTCACTTTATTTTAGTTAAACACTGCACTGTTGATATACACTTTAATTTTAATGTAATGTTAGCACAGGTTATATTTAAATAAGTGTTTATTGTATAAGTGTAGAATTCTGTTTTTATACATGTTAGTGTGATAAATGAAATCGTAAAGAAAATGAACAAAACATTGTAAGTAAGAACTTAATAAATAAGTTCTATTAAGTCGAGGTTAAAGGAGTACTCTTTTCAACATTTTCAACAAAATAGAGAGCAATTATCTTTAAACGTTGACGTCATAAGTACGACTTTAATACCTACATCGGCATCCTTTGTTGTTCGTACGAATTTATTCCACGCACCAGTCTTGTATGTTTAGTAGTAAATAGTAGTAAAAGTCAAATTAATTCTTTACATTTATCTGGGTCTACAAAAGAGACAGAATATATTATTTATATTCGCAAATAATAGTTTCGTTCTAGTCTACAACAGATTTTGGTTTTTACCGATCGAAAAACTGGGAAAAGATATAACAAAGTGTATAATAAAAATATTCTAAGAATAGTTGTTACATGACAATTCAAGCTACAAGTTTTCAGCTATTGGTAAACCTTGTTTTGAATTTTTTTTAAAGAGGTACAGGGCGTACCGTCAATGTAAAAAGTTTAACTCTCGGTAATACGAAATGCATAATTCGAAATATGTGAGGGACGAGCAAATATTGGGACTGTATCTTTGAAAATAAATTTTTCAATTCCTATTAAATGGCTTTTTGCCTGCTAAAATGATTTTTTTGTGCATATAATAGTTTTATAAATAAAAAATTACCTATAATTAATATCAAATTTATATTAATTCAATTTAAATTCAAATTAAATATTTTGAAAAATTAATAAAAAATTTGGCAACGCTGTAAATTTACGTGTGTTGACGCATGCGTGTTTTGTTTTTTTGACAACCAAATTGTTATATTTTATATAAACTTCATATTTTGAATTTCCCGCTCGATTTGCCATTTGCAACATTGCCGGCTTATAACCTACACTTACTGTTTCTTACTGGTTTTATTTAATTATTTTCGTATATAGGTATCCTTTTGATAATTTGTTTTTGCAATAGTTTCAGAAAGGATTTTTTTATATACACCTAGTTTTTGAAAGCCGTGTCATCATTTTTTTATGGTTTAAAGTTATATGATGTGGTAAAATTGAGCTACAACTTATGATTTGTATGGAAAATGACTATTTTTAATCATGTATAAAAAGAAAACTATGAACCCCAGGTCTCTAAAATTTTGAGACAGCATGTGTTTCACTTATTTTTAACGACCCTCCAATTTACGTTAAGGTCCTGTACCTCCTTAAACCTGATGATATATTGTAGCGTGAATATCATTAGATTTATCGTAAATACATACAAATTTAAAATACAAATTGAAGTTGCTACGAATAAAATGCTATGCGCGAAGCGTCGTTTCTAAAACCATCTTTACCTACATTTTCTGAATCCAATAAAGCTTGTCCTGACACAATACTAGTATTACCAGCACTCGCAAAACCTCCTGGTAATTCATAGTCTAATACTGAAACACTCTCTACCAAAACAAACTTTCAGATTTTCACATTACATACATTTTTGATTTGTTTTTGAAATTTTCACTTCCGTTCACTTTAATAACATAATAAAATCTTACAACAACATGAATCAAACTTTTAAAGAAATAATGAAACGTATGTATGTAGAGTTCTAAGTTTTCCGCGTTAACAAAGTTCACAAAGTTCAAAGTAACTTTGTACTTAGTATGAATATTCACGACGGTAAAATGATTGCTCAAGATAATTGTACAAAATAAATATTATATTTAGGTTGAGCTTGTGAGATACTATGGTAATATGTATTTTAACCAAGAACTAAAACCGAAGACGAAGTTAATATTATCAACCAAAGATCAAAAACGAAATAAATCATTAAGTTAACCTAACAAATATTTCAAATATTTGTTATATAACGTATATGTCGTAAAATCTATATTTAAAAACGAATAAAGCAAAGATGTCTTCTTCTATTAAATCAGTTTGTGGTTAAAATACTTAAAATGTATTATAAACATCAAAAATTCAAAATATCTAACAAAATGTGAAGTCATTAAACGAAACGAATGAACCTATTACACAAGTAAATAATAAAACCTCAAAATCAGCAATAATGTAAATATTTTAATTATATTTGTGATGTAATATTGAAATTGTGCTAATACCAGTAAACGCAATTAATATTTCAGTTTTCTATTTAATTCTGTAACTTTATAATATATTAGTCTAAAAAAATGTATGTAAATAATAAACTAAAGTTAAATAAATACAAACAACAAAGTCGAAGAATATGTTAAAAGTTAAGCAGAATCTTAATGAGTATAATTACGAAATCAATTTTTCTTCGATAAAGTTAAATTAACAAAGCGAGACAGTAGGCAGGTCAGAATTAAAATATAATGAATAATTCAAGAAATATATTTTGATTATACTCTAAACCAAATAAATGCTAATTTTTCATTAAAGATCTCGAGGTAGAAAAGTGAAATATTTAAACATTATTTTTTTCACTAAATAAATGAAATTTTACAATGAATGAATTACTATGTAATAGGATGAGTAATTTGTATTCAGAAATATATTATGTTACGTAATGTATTATAAAATAAATTGAATCAGAGATTTAATTAAACTTGTTAAGTGAAAACGGTAGCAAAAACTATGTGATTGTTAACAGATGGCATCGGAGCGTAAAAATATACTTATGTATTATATTTTTGATTTATTGTTCTACTCATACTCTTATAAACGTACGAATAGATAAGGCACATGCATAACTTTACACATAATTAAGTTACAAATAAAAATGTGACCTAGCTTCGTTTTAAAATAGAATTATTTTCTTATGATTCTATTAATCCGGGTGACCTATCATTGTATGAATCTAATAGATAACAAAACGTCAATTTTGGATAACATTTCTTATATAAAAGGTGATTTCTTTTATGTTAAATAAAACTTTATTTATAACTGTGTTGTATTTTTTTTTTTTTTTTTTTTATATTTATTTATTTATTTGCCTTGACTTTCTTTCGTCATAGCCACCATCAAACATTTTTTTTACATCTCATATAATTTATAATTCAATTTTACAAATTTCTAAATATTCAATAATAATTCACTAATTAATTTTGAATCACTTAACAAAAATTTAGTATTAAAAGGAAAAGTTTTAATCACATCTAATATATCACTATTCAATTTTGATCTTTCTAAACTATAATTTATGCATTCAAATATAATATGATCCAAAGTTCCTTCTTCACCACATTGACATCTATCGTCAGATTTAATATTAATTTTGTACAGGTGAGCTGGAGTTTTGCAATGATAACTTTTGATTCTGATTATAGTTGCGTTGTTCTAATTTTGCGGGACTCATTTCTAAACCATCTCTTCTTACTTAAATTTGGATGTAACATATAATAATCTCTACCTTTTAACTGACTTTTGTTAATGAAATCTGTGTTTCTCAAATTAAAGTTTAATTTTTTGATTATATTCAAAATTTCATATGAAGGTAATTTCACTTTCATCTCAATTTCCAAATTTATTGATTCCTTTGCCAATTTATCCGCAATTTCGTTTCCTTTTATTCCAGAATGTCCTGGTATCCACATAAATTTAATGGTATTATTCTTATTTATTGTATGAAAATACATAAGGATAATATACTTAATTTTGCATGTTAAAATATCGTTATTTGATTTGTTATCAATAGAATTTAAATTTTTTAAAACACTTAAAGAAACCGTTATTATTATAATTTTATTATTGTTGATATTTTCATTAATTTCCAATGCTTTTAATAATGCTAATTTTTCTCCAGTATAAGAGCAAACTTTGTTATTTAATTTAAATTTATAATATCTTAAATTTATTTGTTCATATATAGCAATTTCTTTCTAAATCAGTTGTACTTATAAAATAACTAAATTTATTACAAAAATAATTACTTTATTTATTTAGTGTTCTAAATATTTATAATCTTCGAATAATAGACCTGATACTTATCAAAATAATTGCAAAAAAATTACTAACAATTATCTTAACAAGCAAAACAAAAACATCTCATAAAAAACTAAATATATAATTCAATAAATGAGAATTCACGCGCAATGTTTTGTTCTGATGACGGCGTATTGAATCGAATTAAATCGTTACGAAATAATTCATCACACTTTACAGAATTATAATTTTAAACAGTGTACTACAAATTATTACGTTATTTAAACATACTCGTTACTTACTTGAATCAAACTTTACTCGGCACTTTAAATTTCACGAAGTGAATGAATTGATATAAATTAAAAACACTTGTTTGCGACAACTTCATGCACTTTTCACTTTATTTTAACACTTTTATTATTGAACACTGAAATACATTTAATAACAAAACACCGGAAGAAATTTGATCACTGCAAAACTGTCCCGATGAATCTGCAAATAAAGAAAAATATTGTTAGAAAATTGTCAATGTTGTAATTGGATATTTATGTTTATAAAAGTAAATAGTATAAAACGTTTAGTAGATAGGTCAATAAGTTTGTGTCGTATGTGACTTATTTTCTTAACCATAATTCAAGAAAACCTGCAGCGGATTGTACCAATGGTGACGCAAGAACAGTGGTCAAATAAGTACGACAAATTAACCAAAATGGAAGTGTAAATCTTAATATATATAAATTACGTATCACGTTGTTCCTCCGCGATGGACTCCTAAACTACTTAACCGATTTTAATGAAATTTGTACACCGGATGCAGTTTGATCCAACTTGAAAGATAGGATAGCTTACATCTCAATTTATAATTGCAATATTATCTTATTGCAAATTAATTATCTGTATATGACATATGACATCTGGCGACGATGATGGCGACATCTGTTGACTAGATTGAGTAAATATTCAATAGATGGCGCTATGTAATGTAATATGACAAAAACGTTAGTCACAGCAACGCGTGGCCGGGACAGCTAGTATTCTATAGTTTAAGAAGATCCAGGGCGGAATAAAAACCAAATGTAGCAAAAATAGATATTGTAAAATGGGAAAGAGAGACGGCCAATAGAAACGAATGGTAAAGACTCTGCACAAGCGACACCCGAAGACACAGCTGTCTGGTATCACGCATCAATGTCCCCCAATACTTTTATTTGTACATTAGAAAATGTTGTCTGTAATCTCAGAAACCAGTGCGTGTTACTAGGACTTAAATACAAGTATATTAGGTCCATCTCATCAATTTACTCAAACTATAAAATGTCTCAAGTATAAAATGTGTTTAATTACTTGTGGAAACTCTCCATCTTCACTACACTGACTCGAGCGTCTCGATATAAAACGATGTTCAGTTTTATGGTCATTTTATAGTCAATTTTATAGGAATGTTATTATTTGTAATAAAATACGTAAATTACAATAAAACATAAATATTTTATTTATTTTCTAATTTTATAAATAAAGTACAAGAAGTATAAAATCTAGAGGCGATTATTTCCACTGAAAGAAAAATCAGAACATTCTCAAAACAACATACTCCCCCTTACCCCTTTCATTCTTCCCTCAACACCGTTCTCCGTATATGAAATATTAGATGAATTATTAATAAATACATATGTTCTTTTACTTATACCAAATTTAGTTATCCTATATTTAACAGATGCTTTCCAACGATTATTGAAAATTGCTAATCAAAATAATTTTCTGATCGAAATTAAAAATCATTATTCGTACCTTTACAACAAGAAACAATACTAGCCTAAATTTAACAGCGATTTAAATAATTACATTGTATCTTCTTCTTTACGGGTCTTTTACGCGATCTTCATTTTGATTCAGATTCAGATGAACTGTCAGTTTATCGTATGTGGAAACAGTACAATAAAAATGATTTTACTTGGAGAAAATTCAAATAAAAAATTTATAGATAAGAATTAATTTTGAAAGCCGCTAATTAATTTTGTTTGTTTAAAAAGAAATGTTACACTGGGACTAGTTAATTAAAATTTAGGAAATTAAACAATAGCTGTTTGTATAAAATACAAATATTGGCTAATTTTAAAATAAAATTGTCTTCAAAAGAAGTTCTTTATTAGACAAGACAAGCAAGTAAAGTCAAAGAAATATTAATCGCTTTTAATGACAAAAGCATGAATTGTCTAATAATGCTGTTTAATAGTATACATAGTAAACAAATACATAAACAATAGCAAATTATAACTAACAACAATTATAAACAATCATATAATAATTACCTTAAAGTCAATGTAATTATAATATTATTTTATAAATAACAAAATGGACAACAATTTCTGTGATAATATAAATTGAAACATTTTATTTATTTGTATTAAAATCGCGTAATTTAATGACTCTAAAAATATCACAAACACACAGAATCACTCCCACCATGTGTACATGCCGCGCGGTCGGCGAAGACTGAAGTTGAACATGTTAGAACCCGTATAGTGAGGTTTGTTAGTATTGGTGTTAAAGTTGTCTCTGCGCGAGAATCGTGAAGCCGAAGCCTTGCTTTTACCAGACTCCAATAAGAATTCATGCCATCGGCATGCACCACCAATAGATATAGATATAGCGCAGTCTATAGGAAAATGTTAAACAATGAGAAAGAGTGAGACAGATTGCTAATGGTTTTCTCTTTCTGACAAACAGGTTATCAAGGTAGGGTTTGTTTAAATTAAAAAATGATTCTTTGAATTCAATTCTGTACTAAGATTCTATCATACTTGGGAGCAACTACATCCACAAATGCTGCGCGTGTGCAGGATATAGTTTTATTCAGTTCCAATATTATTACCGCCGAAACTTTTCCGATAACTATGAGTGCAGCAACCTGCTCCAGTCTGATAGGACTCTCAGCTTTTCTAATAAATGGTACGACAGTTATGTAGTTCGTAGGATGGCATACAGTTGGCGCCACTATTAAAAAATACATATGATTTTTAGATAGTACCAACTTTCAATTTACATGTATCAAAATTTCATGACATTACAAGCATTAGTTTCGGAGTTACACTGATTTTAGTGACACTACTTTATTAAACTCAATTTAATATTCATGACGACGCTACTGTGACAATGATAATAATTAAATTATAATACATATTCGAAATATATTATGCATTGGCTTTATAATCCCCTGAAATCCATATGTAATAAATATTTTAATAGAATGTAATATTCTAGTGGAATGACATTATTCTAAATACAACAGCTTATGCACACTTGTGCATGCATTACATGTGTAAGCAACGAAGAGCTGGATGTAATAAAGGTAAAAATACCCTCCGCGGTAGTTTAATTTGTATGTTCTTACTTAAGGGGAGGGTAAGGTCAAAACGATGGAAAAGAAGCATATTTTCGATAATGTTTTTTGACGATACAGTTAATATATAATTATTTCTATAATTACTACATGATAAAATAACATTTGAAGAATATTTTGTGAAATTTTCTGACGTCACAAAAAAAAGTAACATTGTGGTGCCACTCATAACTCATCACTGGATTATCTGAATTCGAAAAACCAAAATGATTTCATTAGTTGATAAGTTTCTGCAGGTAACGCTTTAGAGTTTTTCTTTTTTTATTGATTTTTCAATTTTTTACAGCACTTAAAGTCAAAATATCGATTTTTCATGAAAAACATTTTAAAATACGTTAAAATTAGAAAATAAAAAAACTCGACAGCGTTACCTCGGTATTTATGTAAAGAAAGAGTGTGCTAAATTTCAAAAGAATCGGTCCAGTAAATTTTGAGCTAGAGAAGGCACCGACTCTGAAAAAGCTATGTGTGAGAAAACGCTGGTATAAAGGTTCAAAGTAACACGAAAGAAGATCAGAGAGGTGAAGATTTAAAACTCTATATCTCCGACAGTTTTACTCCAATCGACTTCAAATTTTTACACAATAAACTTAATATGTCGTACAATAATATAAATTAATAAAAAAAGAAATGAAAAAGAAAGTTCAAACCTTATTCCCCCCTTAATTTGAATGTTCTTATTTAAAGTGCACGTAAAAAATGTTTGGATATAAATAACATTATTCTACAAGTATAGTGCAATAGATAACATTATGAGTCACGTGCATCAACTAGGGCATTTACAATTAATAGTTAAAGTTCAACAGCTGGACAAATACTCGACATTCTGCGCGCTAGATACTGTATTATATGTGTTTGATTTTCAAAATGAGTAACATATAATTTTTGGCGTTGTGATCATGTAAATAAAGCATCAGTACATAAAACGTTAAACGTATGTAATTACGTAAGGGGATGATATTATGGGGTGTGTTTATTTAAAATATAATGAAATTTAATTTAATTTGCCTAATATCATTTCATTTTTAATTTGATAAATAAATTACAATTTTAATAACATAATATCATACTGAAAATAAGCTATTAAAACAATAATTAGATTTTTTGACTTTATTAATGAATATATTAAAAACCAACGCTTTTATAAAATAAAATAATTATGTTTCTATATGCACTTTAAATATGTACCAGCATTTACCTCGTCGCGAAGCGACGTGTGTTTTGTTTAGAAAATATTAGCGACAAGCTTCGTTTCCTATATCGATGCACAGAGGCGGCCTTAGGGGGTGGCCAGCACGGCAACCGCCCGGGGCCTTGCATTCTCGCGAAACAACCCAAGTACAAAAATTCATTACTATATTTGTATTTGAATCTCGCGCCTCGCTCTTTAGAAATCCCACTAGAATCACTTCGTATATCTTTTAAGGCATTCATGTGCCTTAGTTTATCATCATTAATATTTGTCATCTTTGTGCTTGTTTACTTTTATAAAACTTCCAATATAAAATTTTATTTCTCGTCAATTATCATCAAAAATACTTACTTACAATTTACATAAATTATACAAAGAACAAGTGCCTCGGAAAGATCTGCTGCACAAGGACTCGCAATGGCTAAGGCCGCCCCTGTTGGTACATGTTTGTTAAGCATGCTGTTAGCTACAATTAACCTTACGCTATCAGGTTAATATTTATCTGTGTTATTTTGTAGATTATAAATATTACAATAGTTTCTCCATCATTCTTACAACTCACTATGTAAACATTCAAATCACACACTTATCGCAGCAAACCTAATTCATTTAATATTATCTTAATATATTTTAAGCACCGTCCCCATTAAAGCAACTTTGAAAAGATGTTTCCGTGAATTTACACCAAACAATGGCATGCATCAAAAACCAATCCTGTGAAACATTAACATTGGATACTTGATATTGGCACGTTGATATTGCTGTAGTGGGGACGCTGCTTTTAAAACACTATGGTATAACATTGATGGCAGCAAATTGAATTATTTGTATCATAGACGTACGATTCTGTTAACAAGATTTAGCTGACGATTCGTGCTCGTGTTAGGTTTGTATTATTTCTTGTATTACATTATTAAGTTACTTCCGTGTTATAGAAATTTCATTCAATAAATTGTTTAAATCATAATTCTATTTTGTAGTATTGTTCTCATGTTGTTAAGATAATACTCGTAGATGGAATATTACGTTTCTTGTGTAAGGGGTAAGGTCAAAACGATAAAAAAGAAGCATATTTTCGATAATGTTTTTGACGAGACAGTTAATATATAATTACTTCTATAATTACTACGTGATAAAATGATATTTGAAGAATACTTTGTAAAATTTTCATAAATAAATATCAAGAAATGGGGCATTGACATTGAGTCTCCGCAGACGTCACAAAAAAAAGTAACATTGCGGTGCCACTCATAACTCATCACTGGATTTTCGGAAATCGAAAAACCAAAATGATTTCATTAGTTGATAAGATTCTGCAGGTAACGCTGTCGAGTTTTTCCTTTTTTATTGATTCTTCAATTTTTTACAGCATTTAAAAGTCAAAATACCGATTTTTCATGAAAAAAATCAGAAACTTTGTAATTTTAAAATACGTTAAAATTAAAAAATAAGAAAAAACTCGACAGCGTTACCTCGGCATTTACGTAAAGAAAGAGTGTGCAAAATTTCAAAAAAATCAGTCTATTAGATTTTGAGCTAGAGAGGGCGCCGACTCTGAAAAAGCTATGTGTGAGAAACCGCATTTAAAAGTTTCAAAGTAACACGTTTCAAGAAACCAGACTTAAAACTCTATATCTCCGGCAGTTTTACTCCAATCGACTTCAAATTTTTACACAATAAACTTAATATGTTGTACAATAATATAAGTAAATAAAAAAAAAATGAATATAAAAGAAAATTGAAACCTTATTAAATAAATAAATATATAAATTTTAGAATATTTTTGATCCTTGCAGACAAATAAATTTTGTACCGTTGTAAAAATGACTTTATAAAAATGTTAGCACGATTCAACAGGTTCCAGAGATTCCAGTCGACTTACAGTTTCAATGCAAATATTAAGTTGTTTTGCCTTGGACTTTGAACATTTTCGCATAAAACCAAGGTTACTTAAATAATTTGGAATATTCACACACAGCATATATCTCCAGAGGCCGGTACACTAGCACTAGTGGAGCTCTAGGCACCTCTGTGCTGAGCAAACCTTCCAGAGAGCCGTCCACTGGGCACTGACCTCCTCGACATGTGTTCGCTATTATTTATACACATTTTTATTATTACACAACACAAGCAACCAGTAATAATATATGCATCATTAGCATATATAAATATAGAAAATAAAACTGTTGCTTTTACTTTCTGACCACAATAAACAAGAAGACGTTGAAGCACTACTGACCTATTGTTAATAAACGTAAGGAACATTTATTAGGTTCACAAGTTCTTTGGAATTTGCTGTCTTGATGATTTGTTAAAGATTTTTAGGTTTTTAACGAAGATTAAGAATTTATTTATTATTATTTTATTATTTATTTACCTTGTCTTTTATTCGTCATAGCCGCCATCAAACATTTTTTTTAATTATTTCATATTTTATTTCTATTTTACAAATTTCTAAATATTTAGCTAATTCACTAATTAATTTTGAATCACTTAACAAAAATTTAGTATTAACAGGAAAAGTTTTAATCACATCTAATATTTCACTATTGAATTTTGATCCTTCTAAACTATAATTTATACATTCAAATATAATATGATCCAAAGTTCCTTCTTCGCCACATTGACATCTATTGTCAGATTTAATATTAATTTTGTACAGGTGAGCTGAAGTTTTACAATGATTATTTTTGATTCTGATTATCTTCTTCTTAATATATATAAATTACGTGTCACGTTGTGTGTCCGCGGTGGACTCCTAAACTACTTAACCGATTTTAATCAAATTTGTACACCGTGTGCAGTTTGATCCAACTAGAAAGATAGGATAGCTTACATCTCAATTTATGATTGCAATATTATCTTATTGCAAATTATTTGTCTATTAATTATCTAGATTGAGTAAATATTCAATAGATGGCGCTATATAATGTAATATGTCAAAAACGTTAGACACAGCAACGCGTGGCCGGGACAGCTTATTTATGCTACAATTTATGATTGCAATATTATCTTATTGCAAATTATTTGTCTAATTATCTGTTAGCTCCAAACGATTTTAAAAGATGGCGACATCTGTTGACTAGACTGAGTAAATATTCAATAGATGGCGCTATGTAATGTTGACAAAAACGTTAGCCACAGCAACGCGTGGCCGGAACAGCTAGTACATTATAATTAATGACATGCCTTACAAAATCTTCGCTTTATGCATTTTTTGCGTTAAGTTGCAAGAGTGTTAAATTATATATAATTATAAGTGTTTGCCCGCGTGTATTGCAACAAAAATAAGAAGTAAACAGCTGGAAAAGAAGAAATAGGAGAAAATGCATTTATATACGAGTATAAAAAACAAGTGCACTTCAATTATCTGAATAATTTACCCGGTGTTATTCGGTCAAGGCCATTCCTTACAAAGTTTTTACCTTTCAATAAATATGTCGTATAGATATGTATGTATGTATTTGAAACGAACATACAGCAGAGATATTCATATTTAATTATGTATTGTTTAACAGTATGTTTGATGGAGTCGCTGTGATCACGAGTTGTGAGGTTCACAATGCATGTCGAGCTAGAGTACCTCAGAAAGGACTACGACTTTTGAATGAACATCGTACAGGTAAAACCTGTTCTTGCAAGTATACTGTATAGTCCTGACTCCATGGAAACTCTCTTACGGATATGCAACTCATAATATTCTCAGATGAATACAAATATATTACCGCTTTGAGCAATTCCATTTTCCTGTTAAGGTGGGAGGGCGGAGGATTATTGTACAACATATTAAGTTTATTGTGTGAAAATTTGAAGTCGATTAGAGTAAAACTGTCGGAGATATAGAGTTTTAAGTCTTCACATCTCTTTCCCCCCCGCTTTCGTGTTACTTTGAAACTTTTAAATTCGGTTTCTCACACTTAGCTTTTTCAGAGTCGGTGTCCTCTCTAGCTCAAAATCTACTGCACCGATTATTTTGAAATTTTGTACACTTTTTCTTTACATAAATGCCGAGGTAACACTGTCGAGTTTTTTTTTTAATTTTTTAATTTTAACGTCTTTTAAAATAACAAAGTTTCTGATTTTGTTTCATAAAAAATCGGTATTTTGACTTTTAAGTACTGTAAAGAATTGAAAAATAAATAAAAAAAATAAAAACTCGACAGCCTTACCTGCAGAAACTTATCAAGTAATGAAATCATTTTGGTTTTTCGTTTTCAGAAAATCCAGTGGTGAGTTATGAGTGGCACCGCAATGTTACATTTTTTTGTGACGTCTCCGGAGATTCGCTGTCAATGCCTCATTTCTAGATATTTATTTATAAAAATTTCACAAAGTATTCTTCAAATGTCATTTTATCATGTAGTAATTATATAAATAATTACATATTAACTGTGTGGTCAAAAAACATTATCGAAAATATGCTTCTTTTTTATCGTTTTGACCTTACCCCCCCTTAAAACCGATATGATACATCTACTGTTTTGGTTTTATATTGTCCTAGCGAATCGCTTGAATGAAAATAGTTGCCGCAACGTTTTTGTCAGGCGTTCTTTACTTTTTAAATACTTCTTTATAACATCGTATAATTAAAGATTTATAAACTGTTAATAATTGTGTGAGCAACAAAGTAACCAATAATTCTATATGATATATGCAGGCAACAAAGCAAGTAACTACTAGACCACTGCACTTAAATGCATAAAAGGAGGAATCGTGTCTCTTTCTAACCACAAACCATTGCTACTAACTTACAACTCATCGCAACAATCCAGCTCGTAGTTTTGGCTCGTAGTTTTATACGTTCTGCTATTGCATTTCAGTTTTGCAAAGTTTATACACAACTTTATGCAAAATGTAATTATTGTTCAGTGCAATCCAGCATTTGTAGGAATTGCAATTATACTGATATGACGTAAGAAACAACTTTCATTTCTTATTAAATTATTATGATTTGAAATACGAGCAAGTGCTTTGTGTTAGTGCGAAGTTGTTTTCGTTCATCAAAATATATTTTAAAGTAATTTAAAAGAAAATTGCTTGTAAACATATTTCGTTACTGAAATAATTATTGTTGTCTTTAGAATGATATATTTTTGGATTCAATTCCCTTTCCTAAAAAAAAAACGAACATTCCTTATCCCATCCCACTTTGCACACTATCAACATCCACCCAACACCCACAACAAATCTTTGACGAGCAAGTTTCAACTTGCAAAATGATTTTATTAAATACGAATGAGCTGGTTAATTTGTTAGGTTAATCTGCAAACTATATCTATCTCTTTTCTTTCAGTCAATCATTAGGCATTAACGAAATGTCTCAAGCTCGCCTTTAACTATAACACATCCACCAACATAACCATAACATTAAATTCAATTGTTTACTTTATAAATATTTTTGTAATAATATTGCTATCTCTCTCTTTTACATTACAAAATTTAAAAACAAAACTCTAACACATTACAATAATTTTTCTCTAAAAATAAACATTGCAAAATAATTATTGAAACTTTGGTGTCAATGCACGTGTTCAAACATAAACAAAAAGTCGATGCATTGTTGCCATATTTACGTAATTAAAATTAAAGTAATGTTTAAATAAGTTTACAATGTTGCACGATCAAAATATTTAAAGACAAAATTATGAAATTTATTATAAAGTACTCATAGTATTATGTAATTTTTTGAAATAAAAATCAACAGAGAAAGTATTTTCTTTGACAAGTCACTAGTACCATATTTTCACTTTCTCTGTCACGCAGATATTATAAAATTATACATGCGTGCATTTCCTACGTTATTACGTATACGTTAATCAATGTTATTACTTATTAATTACTGTTTATTACCGTTATACTTTAACATAAATTATTACATATAAGTCATCCTTGCAAAAACGGTTGATGGTGTAAAAATATAAGGAGATAAGAGTTAACAAGAGCCGATGGAATGTTGAATCAATGGTGGGAGGAGAGCGTGGGCGGGGGCGTGAGAACGAGATATGACGCTATGATTATTAGCGGAATGGAATAGGATTTCTATTGAAAGATGATCACAGATTTAAAGTCAAATTCCAACAAACTGTAGTGACGCGAGAACACTAAGTGGTTACTAAACTTCTCAGTACTCTAGATAATAAACTGGTACTTCAAATATACAAATTGTTTTAAATATCTATGTTAGAACTATTATGAGTTCAACCCGGGCCTAGCAATGACATCATGCAGAGCTAGAAAGGAACTTCGACACATACAAGTCCACAGGTTCATATTCGATTAGAATTAATTATTAATAAAAGAATGTTATATAATTATTAACTTTTAATTGCGAGGACCCTGACATATATTTTTCATTACTTCTAAGCTCTCCTTATATTGGGGTATACTAAAAATATTCAAAATAAAATAAAAACCACTGGTCCAACAAATTATTCATTTTAATCTTTAATTTATTGTGGTTTTAGAGGTAATAATCATCTAAAATTGCGCGCCCTTAAGTATTCATTTTGTGAAGTACTTCATCCTTCAATGAATTTGGTATCAAGAAGGTCGACCACTTGAATACCACTTCCAAAAGCCCTTTGAATGAATTTCAAGACAATTTACGAACGTCAGAAGGTGCTTAAGTTCTCAACGTCAATGTCAACTTCGCGCCCCGTTGGCTACTACACGGGCGTTATGAGATTACTAGTAGTTTACCTCCATCACACCCTATTCGAGAGGGTAGTTGGTTTCTGGATGATGCAGATATACACTATGTAAAAAGAAGTCGCTTGGTAGATTAATTGTAATACAAATTTTGAAATCCATGTTTTGTGTTTGCAAGATATACTCGTATACTTGCATCTTGCTAAACACAATTAATTATATGTATCGGAGTTATAAACAACTTCTTAAGAATGTTTAATCCTTAAAAAGTTTTATGATTATGATAATAAAGCGGTATTATTAAAAGTACTTAGCTCCCCCGAAGTGTAAAATGATAAGCTTAAGGAGGGGTAAGGTCAAAACGATAAAAAAGAGCATATTTTCGATAATGTTTTTTGACAACACAGTTAATATATAAATATTTCTATAATTACTACATAATAAAATAATACTTGAAGAATACTTTCTGAAATTTTCATAAATAAATATCAAGAAATGAGGCATTGACAGCGAATCTCCGCAGACGTCACAAAAAAAAGTAACATTGCGGTGCCACTCATAACTCATCACTGGATTTTCTGAAATCGAAAAACCAAAATGATTTCATTAGTTGATAAGTTTCTGCAGGTAACGCTGTCGATTTTTTTTCTTTTTTATTGATTTTTCAATTTTTTACAGCACTTAAAAGTCAAAATACCGATTTTTCAAGAAAAAAATTAGGAACCTTGTTATTTTAAAATACGTTAAAATTAAAAAAAACTCCACAGCGTTACCTCGACATTTATGTAAAGAAAGAGTGTGCAAATTTTTAAAAGAATCGGTACAGTAGCTTTTGAGCTACAGAGAGCACCAACTCTGAAAAGCCTAAGTGTGAGAAAACGCGTTTAAACTTTTCAAAGTAACCAAAAAGTACTCCTATCGATTTCAAATTTTTACACAATAAACTTGATATATTGTACATTAATATAAATAAATACACACCCCCCCCCCCTTCCCTTATCAAAATCACAAATAATTAAATTTTATACAATATACTTCTTTTTAGAAAATGATTTTTAGATGCGAAGTATTAAATTTTCATAGAACGCTTTATCATGCTCTTAAGTTTCGAATATCAAAAATTTGAATTTGCAGATACTTTCTTACATTTGCTTATTTTGAATTGAAAGTGCAACTACAAAGTAAGAAATACAGAGCTATGTTTGTTAATAATTTTACTCAATAAAATCACTAAAGTACACTGGCAATATTAATTAAGTTTGCAAAGAGTGGTGTTGTGATTGGTCGTGGACTTGCTCCGCTACTGTTTCAACTTTTCTATATATTCTAAAAGCACCACTCGATCAATTCAACAATATACCAATAAACTACCATCTATTTGACCAATTTTCTTCAGAGTAAGTGGAAATCAATCACTCACATCTTACTCTTCTCAACCTCATTCACCACCCTTCACTTCACCCTGAAGAAGACAATAAAGAACACAATAGCCACAGGTCTGTCAGCAATATTAGATCTCTCTCTCTCTATTTCTCTTCTTCTGCCATGCTTTTCTCAAGTTCTCGTTTCATTTAGAGACCTTTCTATGATTTGATCACTTTGTTCTGGTGGTCTAGCCTAGCCGGGGTGCTGGGCCTAGGGGTGAGGCTGCTTGTAGTGGTCTTCTGCTGATCCTTGTCAGTTACAATTTGACGGTTCAGTGAAATACAAACAATATCTCATTCTAGTGTTATTAAATTTTGGATCAAAACAAAAACATTTCATTTAATTCTTTCTGTCTTTCTTACAGTTATAATACCTTAATATTATGTTGGAGAAGTAATTCTTTTATATGCCAATGTATACTCCCTGCAACCATTTCAAATTTATATTCCGTATTGGGACCACAAATTACGTCACACAAATTTCAAGACTATTAACCCCCTGCCTGCATTGTCAAATGGACTTGTGTTCTATGTCTTAATTTCTATAAAACTGTACTATATATATATGAAGTTGGTAACTAGAACCTCAAATGTTCAATTATTTTGTAATAAGTCCTTATATTTCAGAAGATATTAACAATTAAAAAAGTCATTTTGTCTCTTTAATTATTAAAGGGATTCAACGTTAGACACCTGTCTAACTGCATGTGACATCACAACCGCTAGTTACTATCTCTTTTATACAACAGAGCGTAAAAGAGATAGCATATTCAAGATAGAACTCTGGCAAGTTTACAGGTTACCAACCTTACAGCTTATAAATCTCTGCTATATGTATTTATATATCAAAATATCAAATATTATTTACAGCTATTTCAAGGAACAATATAATTTCAATATCATGTCTGCCGTAACAGGGTTAAATAAAATAAAAACTTATTATTCTTTGACTTGACTTGATTATTTGACTACCAACAGCTACAAAACATTACCACAGCACTGACCTAATCAACAAATAACTGACGTATAAAATGCATTTCACGTCATACAAATATGGCCGACCATTTCTAGCGCTAAAACTACAATTCAAATTTTTAATTGCTATATCTCCGCCAACATTTAGATATTTAATCAAATAGACATGCCAATACACATTTATTAACATCAATTTCAATCAACAATTGAAAAATCGACCACTAAAAAATGAGGACACAAGCATTGAGAGATGCAAGCTTTACCATAGCTACACAACTCTTTGCATACTAACTTATAACACTTCGAAAAATTCTTATTTACTTTGTTATTTATTTACACATTTACGTGATTCTTTCTAACAATTAGATGTTAATTACTGTCAAAGGATTTTCTTTGTCTCTCCACTTCCGTGCATATCTTTTACATGACTTTTTACATAAATAAGTGCACATGCACGTGTTTCACATAAATACTAATATCTTGCAATGTTCTGTCTTGTGTCAACTTTGTTTACAATGATATCTACTTTTGGCACAGACTTCATTCTCAGGTGTATCTGTACTGGCAGCTGGCATTAACTATAGCTTTATTTGTGTCAACTAAAAATATATCTTGTTGCAACGAGAGTGGGGGAGGGAAATATAATTAGAATAAAATGTGAATCATTTATTTAAGACTGAGATGTTGACAATTGCGAAAGATTGCCAGTAATTATAAGCGTCGTATGCAATATTTGTTACTGTTCACGAGGTTGCATGCAAGCTACAAATGAAGCCAGAAGTATTCTGCATCTCAGTTCTGTCCACGTAACATCATACAAGCTTCATACAAGGTCACTTATCTGAAGTTTACCATTGAGAAAGCACGTTCTTCCATTGGGAAAATGTCAATTGATGAAGAACACGTGATTATAGCGTACGCTTTTATTAGAAGACGACTAATCAGACGTAGAATGTATTGGCTTCTTCCATACATCGAAAAGAACATTAACCGCAGATTGTTTGTTGCTGCAAGAGAGTTATCAGAGGATGATTCAGTATTTCAATCAGTATACCGAATGACTATTGTTCAATAGACTGCCGAACCCGTCATTTTTACAAGAATATTACGAATTCGTTTTTCGAAAACACGCGCGTCAATCGACCGAATAGTTTTCGAGTTTTGCGAACACAAACATACGCCGCCTGAATTTGTATATTTAAATTTAAAGATTATATATAGTCGAAATTGCGAAAGTTTGGCGGTGACTTATGCATGCAAGAGGCTATAAGAGCCGCATAAATGGTGATACGATGGTGAATTTACTTTTATTAGTTACAATATGCATTATAAAAAAATCTGTTCTATTGTATCGCAGATTTATACAGCACAACCTGTTTTAACCATGAGTCGCCGGCGAACTCTCGTAATTTAAACTATATCTATTGGTTTTTATATATTTTTAAATATATAAATAATATTAGATATATCAGGATCTTTGGTTGGGCTCCATATATTTACAAATCTGGTTATTTCAATGTTTATGGAATGAAACATCAATTACAAGCTATTCCTTTGTTCAATTCAAATGTTTTACATTAACAAATGCAGGTGGTCACTAAGTCCATTTATAGAATGAAGGAAACGGCTAGCAGTATTAGTAGAGCCTGCAAGATACATCTGCGTTGGTATAAGAAACTATTGTTCTATCTCAATACGTATCTTAACGAATCAGAAAGCAAATATGTAAGGATAAAAGTTAAGATACAGCTGGCTTGGTTGATAGAACACGTGTAAAACCGTCATCGTCGCGCATTAAAAACCTTATCGAGTTATCTAGTATTCTAACATACAATTTGTTACACATAGATACAATCCAAACATAGTACTTTTAATAGGTTTCAAAATACAGGAAGTCTAAATAGAGGATAACTAATGGGCTTGTCTCCTATGTCTTAATTTCTATAAAAGTGTACTATATATTGATAAAGTGGGTTACTAGAACCTCAAATATTCAATTATTTTTTAATAACTCCTTATATGTTAGGAGATATTAACAATTAAAAAAGTCATTTTGTCTCTCAATTTTTAAAGGGATTCAACGTTGTACACATTTCAAGTGCATGTGACATCACAATCCTTGTGTAAGGTTACCAACCTCACAGCTCATAAATCTCTGCTATATGTATTTATATATCAAAATATCAAATATTATTTACAGCTATTTCAAGGAATAATAAAATTTAAATATTATGTCTGCCTTAGCAGGGTTAAATAAAATAAAAACTTATTATTCTTTGTCTTAACTGATTGTTTGACTACCAACAGCTACAAAACATTACCACAGCACTGACCTACTCAACAAAAAACTGACGTTAAAATGCATTTCACGTCATACAAATATGGCCGACCATTTCTAGCGCTAAAACTACAATTCAAACTTTTAATTGCTATATCTCCGTCAATATTTAGATATTTAATAAAATAGACACGCCAATACACATTTATTACCATCAATTTCAATCAACAATTGAAAAATCGACCACTAAAAAATGAGGACACAAGCCCATTGTCTCTAAGGATAATTTACATGACGTATTCACTATGATATTCGCTAGATTGATGATTATTGAAATTCCGCGCAAGTTTAAAATCAGATGAAGATGAATAAGCCTAAGCGCTCTTTGTCACTAAGTGTTAGTGACAAACAAAAATGTGTACAAAAGTTTTCAACATTTTTATTCATACAGCAATATTAAAACCTTAATCTTAATGTAGATTGAAGTAATATCTTCAATAATCCAAGTGGTAAAACTGCATCATCATTCATTAAACTCTACTAAAACCGACTAAATTTATAACATGTAATAATTCTTCTTATACTCTTTTTGTTTAAACTTAAATGAAACTTAAACATCAATAGAATTCTATACAATGTTCATAAAAGCACTTCTACAAAACACAAAACAATTACACACAAAATGTACCGTTAAATTTTCCCATCGCTATTTGGGGTTGATTTTCTCTCAATTTTGATAATGACGTTACGCGTGATTAAACAAGAAAGGGGTAACTTTCAAAAGCAGGAATGCAGACCACACATTGAAGGGATGCTGAGATTGCTGAAGGGGTGTGTGTGTGGGATAATGAGAAGAGATGGTGGTGAGAAAGGGTTCAGTCTGCTCACTTAGATTCATATTCGTTCATCCGTACTAACGTAATGTGTGGGATTGAACTGCGTTGTATTTGATTGTGTCTGGGAAGACCCATTTCTCCCACTTCTGACGCGATTGTCTGATCTACTCCACTAGTAGGATTAATACAAGTGTAACCTCAAACTCCAATAAGTCCATCGTACTTCCCTTCGTTCCTTAACTCATTCTTGGACCCCTCTTCTTGCCCTACTGAGATTAACTGGTAGGAACATATTTAGTTGGGTAGTTTCAGATATTGTGATACCATCAATTCAGATAATCTTGCTACTTGGTAACAATGATTTCATTACAAAGTTGTATTGAGTAATGGCATTTGAAATTTTATGGAATTCTAATACAGTATTTTTCTTAAATGTTGGGTTATCAGCTAATCCGGTCCTATGCGGGATATTTTAATGTTTATGAGGGTTCAATTTCTGAAACTATATTTTCTGGCTTTCTTTGGTATCAAGATTAATTAATTATGTGCTTATACAATCATAAACTTATTAGGCAAAAGAGTGTAGTGAATTAAGTATAATCGACACTGTCACAATTTATAAAAATATAGTTTATATTACGAGAGTTCGACGGTGAATTATGCTGAAAAGAGGTTATAAGAGCTTTATAAATAACGATAGTGAATTTGATTGTATTCCTTTCTATATACATTAAAGAAAAATTAGTGAGACAGTGATTTTTCATTGTATTGTTAATTTATACGTCACAACTTGTTTTAAGCACTAGTCACCACCGATCTCTCGCAATTTGAACTATAGATAGATTAAATTTTATGAAAAATGTACACAGAATAAAAGTGTGCCTGTCAAATTAACTGCTGACCTATATTATAAATATAACCTTGAAAAATAGAATAAACAGGAAAATTAATGTATTTTTTTACAAGTAATAAATACATATTTTAGTTTATCTAGGCTGTCATATAATTTATTTCCGGTTTTTATATTTAATTATTATTTTAATTTGCAAAAAAATCGTCACAGTAATTATGAGATTATCAGTACATTAATTCTGAATGAATAACGTCATCGTATCTGAATAAAAGAACAAATAAATCTAGAAAATATTAGTCCCACCTGTACTGCATGCAAGTTATCTATTTTCATAACGTAAAACGAACATAATACACAAAATAAAATTACTATGTTTAATAGAAATATACAAACTGTCAAGTTTCAAGTTCAAATCATGAACCTAGCCGATAATAACTTCCGGTTATATAAAACATTACCTACATATTAATTATGTTTATTTATAGAAACAAAACACATGTTTAATACTGTGTAGGACACCTGTCAACTTTTTTAATTACGGATCTGGACAACAGATGTCAATAGTTTATGTAATTATAGTTCCATATATGTCTTAATTAAATTTACTCTATTTAAAATATGATTTAATAGATATATATATGAATAAAAAGTTTTGTTAAGGTGAAATGATACTTGGCCATATTTTCTAGCGAAATTTAGATGGCGATACTATACAGCAGGTTAAATATTATCAAAAAAAACCATGTTTTTTATGTTTAAATCGTTTTATGTTAGTAACTATAAACGCGAATCAAAATCTAAAGCTGCAATTAGTTAGATGAATAACGGATCTACATTTTAAGCTTTCTTCCACTGACTTTTAATGAGTTGAAACCGCAAAATTAAGTATTAAAAATGAATATTGCTATATTTTCTAGTTAAATTCCTGGTAACATTTCTAAGAGTTTGTCATAAATAAAGGTAATATAATTTAAATTAGAAAACCTTAAGTAAACTTTTTAAATGTATATTTGTGCTTTGAATTAGAAAACACTGCAGAGCTGTAAAAGTGGTTGCAGAACAACGATCAGCAGGCGTTACAAATAATTTTTAATATTTTTTTCGAAATACGATTCAATCTAAGCCAAGTTCTTCGTCCAGTCGAATTATTACACAATGCCATGTAATAAATGCTTGTGTACACAAGATAGTACACACCTCACGTTTATGTATCTTTACAGAACGAAGGGTTTTGAATCGTCCCGTTCTCGCGTCCGTCCATTACTCGTTTTATTGAAGACCTTCGTGGTATCATTGACCTCCCGGTGCATTGTTAAGAAGTCTATTTCTGTAGAACAACGAAACAAAACAGAATGCATCGGATCGAGCATCGGGTTTTGTTGAGCTGCATGCAGCTCAGGTACACACGCTACGTATATGGACTACAGCTCTTGTCAAGTTTTATTTTATCCATATATGAGTTTTTATAACATGTACCATGGCTTATGGAGAATTCCATTCAGAGGCGTCACGTGGACAATCAACAGCATCATATACCGAGTATCTAGATTTATGAAATAAAAGTCCGCCTGATTTTACGGCAACAAACATAACCTTTTTGGATATTTATATGGTTAACCTTTATATTATTAAAGTTACAACAAAAACTTACTAACAAAAGTTGGAGATAAAACCATTATCTACAAAAAAGGTTCTTACTCTAAAAGCAGGGGCAGCCTAGCCATTGCGAGGCCCAGGGGCGGCAGATCTTTGCGAGTTGTTCTTTGTATAATTTATGTAAATTGTAAGTAAGAATTTTTTATGATAACTGACGAGAAATAAAATTTTATATTGGAAGTTTTATAAAAGTTAACAAGCACAAAGGTGACAAATATTAATGATGATAAACTAAGGTACATGGATGCCTTAAAAGATATACGCAGTGATTCTAGTGGGATTTCTAAAGAACGAGGCGCAAGATTCAAATACATATATCGTAATGAATTTTTCTACTTGGGTTGTTGCGCGAGACCCCAGACGGTTGCCCTGCTTGTCACCCCCAAAGGCCGCCTCTGACTAAAAGTATTTTTTCTTTACGCTCGCAGGCCACCTTCAGGCATCAGAGATGATACGCCACTGTTTGTATTAACACAGTTTATTATTTTAACGGTCAGGGCTAAATATATTTAAACCTTATACGTTATTTATTTATTTTTTCAACATAATTTAATGTAATATCTATTACGTTAACCTAGTTCTATGATGTAACTAGATTTTCTCACAATAAATTAGTTCTGAAGGATGTTCATCCTACTTTTAAAGAAAGAATTTTCTAAAATAAAACTCTTTTTAAACCCAAAAGAGAAGGGAAGCGAGATAGAAGGCGTATACAGCTTTTTCAACAGCAAGAAAAAATTCCATTGTAGAAGCAGAGTAATTTTTTTAATCCATATGATTTTTAGATAGTACCAACCTTCAAAAAATATGTATCAAAATTTCATGACGTTCCGACCATTAGTTTAAAAGTTGTAATAATTTTCAAAACAATAGAAAAATATGAATTTCGTGTGTTGATAAAGCTATCGATATATAGTATAAAAAAGAAATACTACTGCGTTAAAATATTACATGCATTTAAGGTAATACTTTTGTTTTATGTTTAGCGGATATAGTCGCTAATGTATACATATACATTCTTAGTAAATAATTACTGTCTTCCCACCATTTCTTCATTCTTAACACATTGTAGGTTGAGCCACTCAGCGAGCGAATGATAACATTAATTAATTTAGCAATTGAAGCAATAGATAATAAACAACAAAGCCAACAGCAGAACTCCGAATTAATCTTGCTACAGAATACACAAAACGTAAAGGCATCCGTATCAAGTTAATAAAACACACACACACACTGACAATGTACCAGTAAATTATATCATTAATTTATTGAAGTCGTCTCGTCAATCCACTAAGCGAGCGATCGTTGCTTGCATTGTATGGTCAGCTATAAACTTAACCTCAATTGACATTAATTCACGAAACAATTAAAATTCATTATAATTATGTACAATAATGAAGCTACATGTGTAAATATTAATTAATAAACCGCATAGATCTTTAACGAGTCATTATTAAGATTATTTAATGATGTTTCGTAATTAAAAACAATTGTCTTAATACAGCGCTGTATTGACAACATCGGTAAACACAGTCTAGTGAATTTAGACAACAAATGTTATCTGTCACCCAATAAACTACTCTTTGTTACCTATTATATTAAGAACAAGCCCCTTAAGAAGTCCTTTTTAAGGAATAAAAACTTTAACAATTGTTATAAAATTAGAACCTTTTTAGATTAAACATTACAAGGTTAAGTACAGTCCCTGATAGCGGGCTTAATATATCTAAAAATCAGAACTACCTGACGACGTACAGGTCAAAAGTACAAAGTTACTGAACCGTATGTACCATGGATAAATAGATAATAGGAAATAAATGCAACTAATAGGTGCGACCGTAGTGTTATATTGTGTTGGTGGATTTATTACTAATGATTTAATTGTATAAGCATAATAGTGATAGTATACTCCGATTGGAATGCGTTAGAATGCAGAAATGCGATTGTGATAGTGACAAACGTTTCACAAATTGCATTATCCGCACCAAGGAGTGCCCCAATCACCAAAGAAGCCCCACTATAATGCATACTTTAATTATATAAATGCCTTTACCCTTGCTACTGCTATTTATTTATACAAAACAACAATCACGAGTCGTACTTGTTATTATATGTAGATCTATGTATTACAGTAGTTTCTCAATAATTCAAAGTTTTATAAGTCGAAAGAACCAAATATACATATTGTGTTGATATTTAAGTAATTTATAACCTTAAATAATTAAAGAGATATTGTTTTTCAATTCTCAGTTAACTAAGATTTATCTTAAACCTTAGTTCATAAACCTTGGCTAATTAACTGTGATTAACTATGATAAAACTAGAATTTAAAAACCCATTTATAGGTTATGCCATAACTGAAGTTAAGCTGAGAATTGAAAACATAACGAAGTGTAAAATGAATATTAAGTAAACTTACCACTAACAGATTATATAAAGGTATCCAATTTTAATAAAACTACACAAGCACTTTGTTATTAAATACACTTTTATCAACCTTAAAAACCACTTGATTATAACTGAACCGCCGCGACGGACCGGTGAATTTGACAGCATTAAACTTATTCAACAATAAAATTCTTGACGGTTATATTTGTTGTTTGTTTTGTTTGATTTGAAAACACTTCGGTTGTATTCGGCATCTTCGAGGCATGTGTTACTTTCATATGTTATTCTTCGGTAATTCAAGTTATGTGGTATGCTCCGCCCTAACATAACCAGCGGTATTGCGTCACTGTTATAAATCTTAAGAATAATTTAACCAAAGGATTGAAGCTTCCCGACTGATAGAACTCTATTCGGTTTATCATATTGCCCTTAGGTCACCAGGTCAATTACTAAGGTGTTAATGTTTTATAGAAAACCGGAAATAATAATAATTTATATAATTTTAAATTCGTCAAGTAATAATTTGTATGTAAAGAACATGGTAGCAGGCGCCATCTCTTAGCTCTGGAAATGTATCTGGTCACAAGTAGAGTTTAGGAAGTGTATAAACTACTCTTTCAAAAATACATTTTAAAATATAATATAAATCACACATTGCTTCTGCATTTAATGTTTATTAATTACATCTGTACATCTTAATAAATTACTGTTCAATACCCCTTACCAAAAGCATCAAGAACTGAGGTTTGAATCTTTAGTTTTGTGTAGCGCTCTGTAACAAAAGGTTGGTGCTTCTGCTTATATTGACAATAAATAACTGATACATCTACGAACTGTCAGATTAATAATTAACTAAAAGCAATTAATGTTTAGTGGTAAATTAATAGATTACTACTGCGTTTTCGATTTTTAATTAAAGTTGTTTGCCTTATTTATTTAAATATTTTATATTTGTGTAATAATTGAAGAGTTTAAAATAAGGGTTATAAACAAAACTTTTATATTTCATTTTATTCAATAAGAAATACTAATACAAAAGGTTTTACAATAAGTTTCATGCTTGTATCTTAAGTAAACATAATAATTAACTGCATAAACTAATAATTAAGATTCAATATTTCATTCACAAAAACTTAACGACTAATGAACATAATTGGAATGATTAAATGATAGTGTAACGAATATTATTGGCTTAACAAGATCACGAATTTCATTTATAGAAGTTGTAATATCAAATCAACAATTTATTGAACTCCAGTAGATCCAAAGCCCCCATCGCCTCTTTTTGTATCATCCAGAGTTTCTACTTTCTGAAGTACAGGGTGATAAATTCTTTCACAAATCAACTGGCAAATTCTATCACCTTTTGCAATAGTAAAATCTGTGTCAGAGTAATTAAACAAAACGACCATAATATTTCCACGGTAATCTTCATCTATGACCCCAGCTATAAAGATATGATTATGTAGTTTTTCATTTTAAGAGAACTAGGTTATTTAATGACATTGTTTATACCTCCAACATCAATGGAGTGCTTTGCAGCTAATCCTGATCGTGGTGCTAATCTGCCATAACATCCAGATGGAAGTTCAATTTGAATATCAGTTTTTACAATTTCTTTTCCTCGTGCAGGCACTGTGTAATTGTATGCACTACAGAAAGAAAACAAATTGATTATAGGAAATACCTAGAGCCAATACTTTGTTGAACAACTGATAATATTAATAAACACATAGCTTACCTTTTAAGATCTAATCCTGCTGCCTTTTCAGATCCTCGCACTGGATCAAATGCTTCTGGAGACAATTTTGCATAACGTAATACTTGTTGCTCAGCCATTTTAGGTTATAAAATTATACAGTGATTATGAATTAAAACAGCTGTTTATTACACTTAAAAGAACTGAGGAACTTTACTTAATTATTAATAAAATTGTTTACAAAAGGGTAGATTAAAAATATTAATAACAAAAAGAGCTTAGCGAAAAGTATATGCAGTAGCAAACACAAAAGCCGACTGCCAAAGCGGGAATCTGCTTGTATCATTAACGCGCGCTTATTATCGTGGTGCCAATATTGCGGAATGAAAACTACTAAACTATCTAATAAACTAACCAGTTAAATATATTATTATTTTGTATCATGCAAAAATATATAATAATTAAACAATTTTCTACAATACTACTTCCATTTCTAATTAGATTTGTATCTTATATAATAAAGAATAGCATATAATATCTGGTATAATTTAAATGCGTTAGTTACTAACGCATAAGTACGTATGTTGGTAAACGATACTAAAAGTGGTTCTGTTATTATTAATAATTAAATATTATATTAATCAGTTTCAACTAAGGTTCGCAATAAAGTAAAATAGGACATTGATGAACTCAGTATCTGTAAAAAAATAATGTAAAAATTAAAATAGAAATAGGTAGTGCCATCTTCTTTATAAATCAAGTACTAACTGTTGCAAAGCTGGGTAACGATAATACAGAAAATTTATACGCTGTGATACGCAAAGGTCGTTGACAACGGTAAATCGGTAAAATTAAAGACTTTGCCACTTTATAAGAAACAAGATTATGCCATCCGCAAAGGTACAATGATGGAGCTAAAGATCCACTCTAAAAAATAATACATGCACAGTTATATATCACTCAATTTTTTTATTGTATTAATGGGCTTGTGTCCTATGTCTTAATTTCTTTAAAATTGTCCTATATATTGATAAAGTTGGTTACTGGAACCTCAGCTATATGTATTTATATATCAAAATATCAAATATTATTTACAGCTATTTCAAGGAACAATAAAATTTCAATATTATGTCTGCCGTAACAGGGTTAAATAAAATAAAAACTTATTATTCCTTAACTTGACTTGATTATTTCGACTACCAGCAGCTACAAAACATTACCACAGCACTGACCTACTCAACAAATAACTGATGTTAAAATGCATTTCACGTCATACAAATATGGCCGACCATTTCTAGCACTAAAACTACAATTGAAATTTTTAATTACTACATCTTCGTCAACATCAGATATTTAATAAAATAGGCACGCCAATACAAATTCATTAACATCAATTTCAATCAACAATTGAAAAATCAACCACTAAAAAATGAGGACACAAGCCTATTGGGTATTCCTTTTACCTGATAAATGAGTTTATCTCCATACCAACATAAAATAAATAGTTGATTCAATGCAGAAAATATATAGATAACAAGTTTAAAAAAGTCTCCAATGCTCATTTTCACCTAGAAATGAAAAAAAAACCGAATTAAAATATATAATATTGTTTTTTCTTTGCCTAAAAGGATATATCATAAATTTTATATTATCACACTTACAATTACTATCTGAAATCCCACCATACAAATTATAAATGAGCTGACCATAAAATTGACGAGGAAGATGGGGCTAAAAAGTTCTTCTAATTTCTTGCAGAACCTGAATTGAATTAATTAAGCATATTAAATTCTCCAGTGGGGTGAGGAACGGAGGAATAATCTAGTGCTTTCGATTTTTATATATAGTTCTTTCGGCGCTCCTTTTTGCATTGCACCACGTTACATTTTGTCCCCAAAGATCTTTGCAAACCTTTAACCGTAGCGAAAGACAAACTTAAGGTTTCAACTTTTTTTCAAATTTTTTTTTAAATTTATTTATATTAATGTACAACATATTAAGTTTATTGTGTAAAAATTTGAAGTCGATTGGAGTAAAATTGTCGGAGATATAGAGTTTTAAGTCTTCACCTCTGTGGTCTGCATTAGTCTTACTATGAAACTCACACATAGTTTTTCTCACACATAGCTTTTTCAGAGTTGGTGCCCTCTCTAGCTCAAAATCTACTGGACCGATTCTTTGGAAATTTTGCACACTTTTTCTTTACATAAATGCCGAGGTAACGCTGTCTAGTATTTTCTTATTTTTTTAATTTAAACGAATTTTAAAATAACAAAGTTTCTGTATTTTGACTTTTAAGTGCTGTAAAAAATTGAAAAAGCAATAAAAAAATAGAAACTCGACAGCGTTACCTGGAGAAACTTAACAACTAATGAAATCATTTTGGTTTTTCGATTTCAGAAAATCCAGTGATAAGTTATGAGTGGCATCGCAATGTTACTTTTTTTTTTGTGACGTCTGCGGAGATTCGCTGTCAATGCCTCATTTCTTCATATTTATTTATGAAAATTTCCCAATGTATTCTTCAAATGTCATTTTATCATGTAGTAATTATAGAAATAATTATATATTACCTGTGTCGTTAAAAAACATAATCGAAAATATGCTTCTTTTTTATCGTTTTTAAATAAAAGCTTATAAAATATATTCACTTACTCAATAATAACGTTGTGAGTTTGGACGACATCCCGCAGTAAGACATCAAACTCTTCTTCGACTAGTTTATCAAATTCAAATCCATCATTTACCTCCTTGTGTTTCTTGCGAACATTATCGCAAGCAGTGTCCATCAATTCATCAACCGACTTATGTAAAATCTTTAATTTTCCGCAAGTATGAACAATAAAGTAACAAAACAAACTATCCTCAGCAAAAAGTGTCGTTACCACACAAATCCCCGCCCAGGACGAAAATAAATACGTGAGTCCATAGCTGAGGGGGGTTTGTGTATCAAACGGAAACCACATCTTGTAAGGAAACGGTTTTTCCTCCAAATCAGGCGATGTTAATGTCTCCAATATCGGCAGAGTGACATACATGGTTATCAGCGTCGTCAACATTACCGACATAGCCTTCATAATGATAGACTCACGTTCGCAAATATTGTGCATAACCTCATTCTCTGACTTAGAAATCCAAATGTTGGACACGAATAAGGTGATCACTTTTTTAAGTTTGTTACGCATTAAAAATAAATGTACCACCCTTATGAAATTGTGCAGTCCCATCAGAACTGTGCAGCAACATTCGGTGACTTGTATGATATCGGTAAAGTTATGTGTTATGAACAGAAATTGCGCGGTACATATTGTAAATATCAAAATAATGGTCCAGACACAGTAAACGCGGTAACAAATCCCTGCAGATGTTAGGTTAGGTTCGCTTTTCTCCAACGGCCACAATCCCAACAGTTTTAATGTTTGACACTGAGGAGGGAAGATAAAAGATTTACTTCCATCGTGGGCTACAGGTTTGTACATGTTAACAAAATTATTTATTTGAATCTAATGTATGCAGTACGAATGAAAATGTAAAGTTTCTACCGTCACTTGCAGGTAATGCGATCGCGACTGTAATAATCACTGAAGGGTTGAAGGGGTTGTTTTATAGACAGTAAACCCTTTCAAGTTGATAACAGCTCAATTAAATTAATATGCCCTGCTATTAAGTGAAGTGAAACATCAAAAAGATATTTGAATAAAAATTTAATGAGCGATTAGTTCTACCAGTACGAGTATTTTATGTTTAGTGAATTCCACGGCGATAAAATATATTTAAATTTATTTACATGTGATAGCTTGGATGATAAAGAGGGCTTTTGTACTCGGTGGGAATAGGCTTGTGAATCATGACTTCATTTTTTATAAAACTGTACAATATGGTAATATTTTTGGCTACCAGAAATTCTTATATTTTAGGAGATATTAACATATATCATCGCCTTACATAAATGAACTAAATGCTAAATAAAAAGCTAGGTTATATCTCGCATAAATATTGTGTATTTTATGCATTTCCCAGTAAACAATTTGGTGAAGTTCCCTATTTAGTAACGTTCGAGTCACTCGTACAATTCAATTCTAACGCTTTACAAGTTCGAAGCAACAACACAGAAACCAATTTTAGTTCAAATTTATTCCCTACCTGTCAAGATTTTGTGAAATAAAATCTGATATATGTAGTCTTTGCAAGTTCAAAAGTGGTACACAAAAGTCGCTTTTAGTTCAAATTGATTCTCTACCTGTCACAGATTTTGTGTTAGTTGTTAGAATTTTTTTATAATAATATTCTTTCTTTTTCCAACATCATTCATTAAGTATTTCTGTTTCTTTCACACTTGGATATATTTTTTTTTTAGTTCATTTTCATTCCAAAGTGAGAGAGAAACGAGATGCGGTTAGACAAGTAAAATATATTTTTTACCGTTACACTTGTATAGTATTTCGTTAGTAATTACTTATTATATGGTTGATATATTTGTTTCTTTTCGATTTGATTACCATTTGGTGAGTTTATTTCATTATCAGTCATGGAATAAACTTATTCAATCTCCAGGAATCGAGGTCCAGTTAGAGTCTACGACCTAACTACTTCGGCCACCGTCGTTAATTCATATTTACTATAATGTCTTTTTTTATATTTACATTAGAAAATATTATTTCTTTTATTTATAAGTACAAAATAACAAAATTTACAACCAGACAAAAATATATGCCTTGCACAATTATGTAAAGATTCTGATTAAGAAAATGTATCTTATGGAAGTGAAGCCGTCAAAGCCGCGGGGAAATGCATGGGGCGGCATATAATTGAACTATTTTTAAATTACATTTAAAAGCAATTACCTAAATGGCAGATTACTTAATTAATGTATTCCATTTGTGTCAATCAAATACAAAAACCTCTTTCATTTTCTGATTAGTTTTTCGAATTATAAGTATCAAAGGTAAAGTCAAATTGCTGCAATTAGTATAACCTTTAATCATTTATTAATTTTTAACTGTTGTTCAATTTCATAAAAGTCCACTACGCTATTTTAGGAAAACTGATTGTAAAATTTATTGAAAGTAGTTAATTGAATTGGAAAACCAAATAACTTAAATAAAAAAGAGTTCGCTCACAGCGCATTTGTTCAGTGAAGTGTCAAACTACAATTGAAATAATAATCTTTCTTTCAAACGTTTCATTTTGTTCTTCCTTAAATTTAATAAAACATCAATTCTTCATCGTCATTTCTTTTAACCACTCTATCTCTTTCTTTGTCATATCTTTTCCTTCATTGCTCTTTTACACTTCCTGTCCAATTTTTGATAAGTTCAGCATAAGTCTGTAGTCATGGTATTTTCATAAATATTTAATGTGTCAGATGTTTTTGGCCGGTATTAATCAATAAAACTGAAAGTAATAGACAAGTAATATATCGAATGCATCATAAGTTAGCGAAAATAACCAAGTTAAGTTCGTTCCTTAATTTACATAAAAAAATACAATCAAATAATTGAAATTTTATTTTTGAAACTTTATGTGGATTATTTAAATTTTGTTCATAAAGATTGTGAACTAAAGTATCATTCCCACTCATTGCTTTAATTTAATTTTGTATTTTGTATTTAATTTAAATTGTTTAGTATATGGTTTAATTAATTTTTTAAGTTTTCTTAGTTTTTTAGAACCTTAAAATATCTATAATAATAAATTAAGAAAAACTATATTATATTATAACCTCCAAAATGTGACAATCTGTCAAAATGCAGTAGAATTTATTTTTATAAGAATATTACTGTCAGTTTTTGAAAAATATAGAAGTGAAAACAATTTCTATTACTAATTGTTATTAAAAATAGCAATTTTAATTATTTCACATATAATTTTGGTTGTCGAACTATCAAAATTTATATTACTAACGATGCATACGCACCAACTAAATTAACTAAACTTAAATTAAAACACAAATGTGAAAATGAATGCTTAAACGAGAACCTGAAATCTAGATTACAATATTAAATAAAAGCAGTAAATTAAATATCAAAACAGTGACTGGGAATAAAGCTTAAGTCTTAAATTTCTTTAAATTCTATGGCCCATAAATCGATCCCGAATACTTGAACGGTTTTGGCCACTGTGCCACAGTTCTGTTAATTGTTAAATTTCTATCAGCTGTCATATCAGTTTTAACACTCCTTTTCAACAGAGATGATGTGAACAAAAGAACTAACAGCCAATAAAAAAACAATGGCGTCGCAATATGGCGGCTAAAAATGGAACAGAACTGTCAAATTTTATATTACATTAAAATACAATCGACATATATATTAATTCAGGGTCAAAATATGCGATAAACAAAAAGTTGTTCACAATTAAATTATTGTGTTAATTTTAAATGAAAGAAAACCAACAAAATCCAAAGTGAAACAAATGATGATCATTTTTATATTCATATATTAAAACAATGACTGTTTTTTCAATGTGATGCAGTTGTTTTTCTTTTTATTAATTACGATAATGTTTTTAATGATATTTACAAGTAGTAATTTTGTAAGTTGCATAAATTGGTCAGAATACAAGAAATTTAGTTCGCCATTGAAGTATCTTCAGTATAAAAGGGATCTACATTCACATTATTTGAGACTAAAACGAGAACAAGACGATGGCGATACACTAGGAGATATTCTAACTACTCACGGAAGGAAGGGAGAACATGAGAACATTTGGGAGTTTGATAGTATCCTAGAAAAACCGGATGAAAATGTTGCTGGTTGGTAAACTTGTAACACTGCACTCTATTTTGTTTTGTTTTGTTTTGTTTTGCTTTGTTTTATATAAACAATATTTTTTAGGGTGACTAGAAAGTATTTTTTTAGAATATAATCCATTGAACAAAATCAAAATGTTAGGTTATGTATTTTAAAAGCAATTATTTATTAAACAAAATGGGCTTGTGTCCTATGTCTTAATTTCTATAAAAGTGTACTATATATTGATAAAGTGGGTTACTAGAACCTCAAATGTTCAATTATTTTTTAATAACTCCTTATATGTTAAGAGATATTAACAATTAAAAAAGTCATTTTGTCTCTTTAATTATTAAAGGGATTCAACGTTGTACACATTCCAAGTGCATGTGACATCACAACCGCTGTCAACCTTACAGCTCATAAATCTTTGCTATATGTATTTATATATCAAAATATCAAATATTATTTACAGCTATTTCAAGGAACAATAAAATTCCAATATTATGTCTGCCTTAGCAGGGTTAAATAAAATAAAAACTTATTATTCTTTGACTTGACTTGATTATTTGACTACCAACAGCTACAGAACATTACTACAGCACCGACTTACTCAACAAATAACTGACGTTAAAATGCATTTTACGTTATACAAATATGGCTGACCATTTCTAGCGCTAAAACTACAATTCAAACTTTTAATTGCTATATCTCCGTCAACATTTAGATATTTAATAATATAGACACGCCAATACACATTTATTAACATCAATTTCAATCAACAATTGAAAAATCGTCCACTAAAAAATGAGGACACAAGCCCATTTAATTGAATGGTAACTTAATAATAGGTAACGCTTGAATTAGCTTGTAGCACGCTAGCAAGTTGAATCATCAGCTTATTTCAAGCCTACTTTCTTAATTTACAGTTAAACGCGAGTACACTACTGATAGCCCAGAAACAGCTGTTGCAAAACTACGAAACACTCTTGAAAAAGCTTTGGAGGACATAAAAAAGTTGCAATGTTCCATTATAGATAATTGTAAAAAACATTCCGTGGAGAATAGAAACCAAAGCTCGACAATAAGTGAAAAACCACCTGAAAAGAAAACTGAGGCAACTGCTGTAAGCAATATAACAACTAGAACAACTATCGCGGAACAAAAGACTACAGAGAAAGTAAATATTACTAGTTTAGAAAAAGTAGCAACTACGGAGAAAGTAACAACCTCAGAAAAAGTGACAACTTCGGAAAAACTGAATACTACCGAAAAGGTAACAGCAACTGTTGCAAACCTGGAGAAAAGTTCTGTGAAAGTGTCTTTGGAAAACCATGATGTTAAACATAAGGATCACAAAATTATAAAAACAGATGATGATGACAAAATGAATTCACACGGTTCAACTGGATATCCTTATAACGAGGATGCTGTCGATGAATATGAATATGTCACCAAACTAGCTCCTTATAAGCAACTACTGGATGTAAAAGGTTCGAACAATGAACAAAGTAAGGAAAATATGACGAGAGCTGAAGTGTAAGATTCTGTAAGACAATTGTAAGACCATATATATTCTTGCACGAATTTTTTCAGAACAGTTAGTAGCGGAAGTCACGACACGCACAATTAGGGAGGAGAAGATCAGGCGGTGGGATAAATGGACTCCGTGGTCTCCTTGTAGTGTCACCTGTGGAAAGGGAAGACAGGTGAATTGTACTTTTTTTTTTAATTGCGACATTTTGTGTTAAGAGAGGGGGTAAGAGAAGCATATTTTCGATAATGTTTTTTGACGACACAGTTAATATATAATTATTTCTATAATTACTACATGATAAAATGACATTTGAAGAATACTTTGTGAAATTTTCATAAATAAATATCAAGAAATGAGGCATTGACAGCGAATCTCCGCAGACGTCACAAAAAAAAAGTAGCATTGCGGTGCCACTCATAACTCATCACTCGATTTTCTGAAATCGAAAAACCAAAACGATTTCATTAGTTGATAAGTTTCTGCAGGTCACCCTGTCGAGTTTTTCTTTTTTTATTGCTTTTTCAATTGTTTACAGCACTTAAAAGTCAAAATACCGATTTTTCATGAAAAAAATCAGAAACTTTGTTATTTTAAAATACGTTAAAATTAAAACATAAAAAAGAACTCGACAGCGTTATCTCGGCATTTATGTAAAGAAAGAGTGTGCAAAATTTCAAAAGAATCAGTCCAGTAGATTTTGAGCTAGAGAGAGCACCGACTCTGAAAAAGCTATGTGTGAGAAACCGTATTTAAAAGTTTCAAAGTAACACGAAAGCAGACCAGAGAGGTGAATACTTAAAACTCTATATCTTCAACATTTTTACTCCAATCGACTTCAAGTTTTTACGCAATAAACTTAATATGTTGTACAATAATATAAATAAATAAAAAACATTACCATTCAGCAATGAGTAAGAGGGAACCACTTAGGCGTTGTATAAGGGTAAACGAGACAGATATATAAGAGCTTAACAGATAAATGTGTGTGTTAACAGATAAATTGTCTTAGAACAGGTTTATTCAAATGTACGCGTTCTCAGATATTCTCATAGCGTCAACTGAACAGTCTATTTTGCAAGACAGTTTATTTTCCCTGTCACATATTATTCATAGGTGTCTTCTTTCAGATACGTTGGCGACATTGTATTTTGCAAGACTGTTCGGAAGCTGAATTGGAAATGGATCAAAAGGATTGTCAATTACCTGCATGTGGATCGAAATTTTTAGGAATTTTTAATCTAGGTCATTAAAAAAATAAAAATAATAAAAAAAAAATATCTTTTACCAAATCATGATTTTTATTTTTCATCTTATTTTTATTTTTTAAGTTTTTTATTCTATTCATTGTCACAAGTTGTGCTGTTTGAGCCGGTAAGTTTCCACAGGTATGGCTCAAACTGAATCATCACGATGAGATATGTCGCAACAGAGCCGAGGATCTGAAAGAAATGGAGCAAATTAGTAAATTGGTTGTAATGCAAATTAAAGATTTTAAACAGTCGCGTTAATAATCTCGTTCTACCTATCTCTCTCTTCATCCATCTCACTCGTTATTTTTGGAATGAATTTTGAAATAGGTTTGAAAGTTATTTACTCCCTGACCGTCATTGGGGGCTTAGTGAGTAAAACCTATTTAGATATGAAAAGTGGTCTGCTTTTTATGTATTCAAGCGCAATGCTATATGGTTCGCATGAATCGCATTGTATTTATCATATGAAACATGGAAGATAAGTGAAGCGAAAGATAACTACTTACTGCAGTTAGTTGAGCCCGTCCAATGACGAAGTAGCCCGAAGCTGTCACCTGAACGGGCGCTGCAATAAGTTGTTGTAGAAACATTTGGATCTGGAAATGTAAAACACAAATTAAAAAACAAAATACTTGATTTTTATGAAAGTAATTTGAACGCATTTACCTCCATCCTGCACATTGGACTGATTTTCGAAATTGGGATTGCTTTCAACACATCTACAACGCTGTGTGCCTGAAAAACAAATTGTTGTATAATCAAATAAAGTGGGATGAAGTTTGTCGCACGTTGGACGCATTAAAGAGCTTCTTACAGATTTCGAAAGTTCCTCAGAAGCCGAGTACAAAACGACCGTTTCAAATATAGATATCATAGTAATAATCAACAGATAAATATCCTTGTAGTTAGACAACCATAAATACACGAAGAAGTTGATAACAAGCATGATGATCATAATGACTTTGTCAATAGCAATGACAAAACCATAGCAAGCCGTTAATGATGTCACAGAGGTTCCCAACATGGCGTGAATCCTTCTCAGGTCATCAAGCACTTTAGCACTGGATTCAGAAACGGTGTACTTCTCAAGATTATGAAGATCCAATTGTCGTAGCGCTTTGCAAATATCTTGAAATCCCTGCGCTATCTCTCTCGTGAAGTAGATGTAGAGAAAGAGAGGTAACACCTGCCAAATACTCAATCCTGCATACAGGACGCCACCAAACCCTGGGAGTTGCATCTCTGTTGGCCACAGCATGTTGACAAAGTTACTTTGCTCGTACGCGGTGAACCCTATGAAGATGAACGCACCCGATATAGGAAGAATGCAGTATGTAAATATATTCCTTGGTTTCGCATCGCTTAAAATCCCTTCTCTTAGTTCATTGAATTTCTCTAAGTTGGTGACAAGAGCGGGAATTCGCTTAGCTGATAGCTGACTCAGCACGAAGGATGTTACAGCACGGAATACGGTGATGTAGGCAACGATGATCTTCCAGTTGTGGTCCATTTGCGGCTCGAAATCAAAAACAACGCCTGATGTGTACCACAGCGCAAATAAAATGACACTGGCCATTGCCATGTTCCAGAGAACGTGGAAACTACAGATTTTGAAGTAAAGCTTCCTGCCGTCGTTTTGTAAGCAATTGCCTAAAGGAAGACACCCTAGAATCTTGCAAAGCAGTGCTAAAGGTCGCATGTACCAATAAAAAGTCCGGTATATCTTTCGCTTAGGAACCGAGCCAAGTTCTACGGAGTTAACGTCCTCCTTGGGAGCCTTTGACTTCTTTTTGAAACACATTTTATAACTTAAGAACTTCGTATTACACTAAACATCGCCATCCAAATCTCTGGAACTTCTATTTCTCTTCACTAAACAAACAAAACTGACTTGGAACAACATGCTACTTCTTGGAGTTTCAAAGTTTAACGAAGTACAATAGAAATGTAACTGATAACATAACACGAAGGGTAATTTATAAAACATTATTGATGAAATCAAAAGCTAATAGGCACCATATGGTCAATCAATCATAAAAATCGAATAAATTGTAAACGATAAATAATCCCGAAGAGTATTGATAACAACAGATAAAATGAGCGAATTACAAGCTCGTTATGTTCGGAGCAATTCCAAGAAATACGAGTATCTTCTACATATTATGAAAGTTACGTTTTCAATTCATAAAATATTTATTAAAAAAAATGAACAATTGTTTTCTTCATTTTGTTTTTACTTTTACGTAAATGTACGCTAATGGGCTTGTGTCCTCATTTTTTAGTGGTCGATTTTTCAATTGATGATTGAAATTGATGTTAATCTATTTTATTAAATATCTAAATGTTGACGGAGATATAGCAATTAAAAATTAGAATTGTAGTTTTAGCGCTAGAAATGGTCGGCCATATTTGTATGACGTGAAATGCATTTTAACGTCAGTTATTTGTTGAGTAGGTCAGTGCTGTGGTAATGTTTTGTAGCTGTTGGTAGTCAAATAATCAAGTCAAGTCAAAGAATAATAAGTTTTTATTTTATTTAACCCTGCAGACATAATATTGAAATTTTATTGTTCCTTCAAATAGCTGTAAATAATATTTGATATTTTGATATATAAATACATATAGCAGAGATTTATGACCTGTAAGGTTGGCAGCGGTTGTGATGTCCCTTTAATAATTAAAGACACAAAATGACTTTTTTAATTGTTAATATCTCTTAACATATAAGGAGTTGTTAAAAAATAATTGGACATTTGAGGTTCTAGTAACCTACTTTACCAATATTTAGTACAGTTTTATATAAATTAAGACATAGGACACAAGCCCATTGTTGAAGGAATTCCAATTCCAAAGAAAAAATGGAAATGAAAACATTTTGATGTTTTATGCTTTTCGTGTACAATTTTGAATTACTGTGTAACTACAAGATTAACAATAATTAGCTATAAATGTACTAGCAGATACTCACCACAGTAACCAGGTGATGAGTCAAGTTGTAAACGATGGTCATAGTAACGAAATTGTTAATCGTAAAGTTCATCATGTAAATATCAGTACTTTTGGATAACATGAGAAACATATATAGTTGTAGCACTGTGTCTATGACGAGGAAGAGAGATGCACAACCCAACTGGCGACCGTAACACCTGATTCATTATAAATAAAAAAACATTTAATGTTTTAGCAGAATTAAATGAATGTCGCATGTTGAGGTCGCACCAGTCTGTACCGGACATATATAGTATATATATAACAAAACATGCGTTCCAAACAGCAACATTTGCTAAGATAGCTTGCCTTACATCTAACCATAAAACTGTGATTGAAATACTCTTCTCCAATACTTGTTGCCATTACTTCCCGTTTTACTATTTATGAATTAAAACTATAAATAACTTGCTACCTCTACTTCCTATTTATAGATTTTAAAAACAATTTTTTGCAGTTGCATTATATTTAGCAAACCGGTATATACCAGGGATGCATTAGAGTCATTTGGTTATATTTTATGCAACATTCTTACTACTAAAATGATAAAACGAATACACCCTTTGTATCTTTATGGACCTGTCGTTCTTACAAGGCCGTTGCGTTTCCGCTGCACAATGTGTTATTTATGAGTTTACGACGTGTGTTTTTATGTGTGTACTCAGAAAGTATTGGGATCATCTTAACACAATACTTACTGACACAATTTTTATGAATGAATTTGAATATGTTAATTTTAATTTGATGCATGAGATTATAAACTTTCTTTTAAAACATTTCTTAAAGTTTTTATTGAAACATGTTTTAATATAACATCATGTGAAAAATATAAAAGACCGTTTAGAGATTATAAAGTACTCGTAGCTTCGGGAGATTGAGTTATGATTTCTATACAAATCGATCAATTTTAGATATAAGTCAATAATAATTAATTAAAATTACCTTTCCATCTGAAATATAATTTTGGCAAGTTTTGCATGATTTATTCTTTCCCTTCCCAGCAGATCTTCATGAAGGCAGGTTGCATTAATTTTGATTTGTCTCTTAACATGGTAGAATGGAATTGTAAGAAGATAGCAAAAATATCCATACATTGTCATTGGTACCAACTTCGGCATATTCATGAATAATAGCGAAAGTACATCCAGGGCAAGCTCTAACTAAAAGAGAAATTGTCCACAATTATTATGTTTAGTTACAAAATTAAATAAATTGCTACCCAGGTAGAAGATTGTCTTTCAATGTTAGAGTCTTATTTCATAGCTTACTGCAAGCTAATTAAAGTGTTAAATCTTTAAACCTGGGTGTATTTTCTATCCTATATGTTTAACACTTTCGGAGTTAAGTTTCATTCTCACTCACTGTTTTAATTTTGTATTTAAATTGTGTAGCATATGGCAATACGCGTAGTCATTCACAGTACCACAGTAGTTCTTTTAGAACCTTACAAGGTTCAATGTTTTAAAATGAAAATATTAAATTAAGAAAAACTGTATTATATTATAACCTCCAAAATGTGACAATCAGTCAAAATGCAGTATGATTTACTTTTAAAAGAAGTTTAATGTCAGTTTTTGAAAAGTATAGAAGAGAAAACAATTTCTATTACTAATTGTTATTAAAAACAGCAATTTTAATAATTTCTCATTTAATTTTATCCAACTGTCGAACTGTCAAAATTTATATTACTAATGACACATGAAAACACGAATGTAATTTTAATTAAATATCAAAACAGTGAGTGGGAATGAAGATTTTGTTTCGTAATACCTGATTCTTCTCCAGTGCGACGTAATATGCATAAGTAGTTCCTGTGAAGACAGCCAGAACTATAACTAAAGCTATTAGAAAGATTTTAGTGATGGAAGACATTTGTAACTTGCACAAATCAGTTTGTGAAGAGTAGTAATCTTCTATCATGTGAATTAGTTTTGGGTAGAACTTGAACGACGTGTGGCTGATGATGAATTGTGCCAAGCTACGTATTATGGACACAGTCATGTAGACGTTCTGCCACGCGATGGTGTACCCCATGTTGGTGTGCACCAATGTCTCAAAGGAAGACAATTGGTAGTGGACTGTCATCATAATTCCCAGCAGGATGAAGTCCCAGACGATGATTAGTCTCCTGAAAAAAGTTGTTAAAGTAGGGTCACTAAAACTTTTATAACTCTTAAACGAATGTTCGTATTGTCATGAAATTTTAACACGTATCGCTTGAAGGTTGGTACTATCTGAAAATCATAGGGATGGTTTGAATTATGAATTAGAAATAGAGAAGAAGTCTTACCAGAATCTATACGATATCTTTCGACCATCACATTGCATTGTGCCCTGAATTGGAAGCATGCCCAAAATCTTACAGAACACAGCAAACGGACGAAGGGACCTGTAGAAAGTAGCCTGGGGCGTTTTGTTAAGGTTTATACAGTTTTTTAATATCATTTTAATGTCCTTTAGAATTCTGTACAAATATTAACTTAATTTATAGTTGAAAATTCCTAACTTTCTAAATATATTCTGACGGCTATCAACAACTATGATATTTGACAATGATAAGCTGTAATTATGAGGTGTGCTCATTCAAGTATGGGTAAACAAAAGATACATAAATTAATAAAGGTGTGAATTGGGTGGTTGGTTTCTTTTTTTACATTTTATTAGGATTTAATTTATTCAGTTAAAAATAAAAACTTAAATTCTCAAGTCAAAACTTTTTATTGAAGATTGCTTTGAAAATTACAATACAATAATAATCTTGACCGTCTATTACTGAGGATTATCATTATTGCACTCAATTTATATTTCAATTTTCTATCCAGTGTCAACAAAAAGAACCTCCGGTTGTTTACAAATTTAACTAATAGTAAAAAACTTGCAAAATTAAAACTAAAATACATTAAAAGAATAGTATCTTCTTTTTTAGATATAAAAATTCCAAAACTTGAAAAGTAGTCGGTCGATTGACTTGAAATTTTGACACAACGTTGATTAAATTCATTTCTTTCGTTTCTTTCCAGTTGATCGTCGTCTGTGTTTGTTATTTACTTCCTCATTTAATTCATATTAGACAAAGCCACAAGAAAGCGTGATTGGGTTTAGCCGATAGATATAAAAATTAAATCGAGCACTACAAAGCTCTTCGTTGGCTAACAGCGATAAACGCTATTTTCTACTATTAAATATTTTTTCATGATAAATATTTTTTCTTTTTAACCTGTTAATTTATTTTATGTATTTTAAACGTGAACGCAAACCAACTGTCTACATTAAGCAAATAATCCATCGCTGTTCGGTATTCGTGAATGAACATACGGATAACAATTTTAATTAGAGGTCAAGTCGACCTTCTTTATTTTTTACAATATTAAAGAACAATATATATAATAGAATTTTAACTAGAATTTTAATAACAATAATTAATAAAATTTGTTTACACAAATTCCTTTTCTTTAGATAATTATCTATTGTCTCTTAATTCCTTATCTATTTCAGATAATACCTTATAGTTAAACAGTAGTTCTAACTATTGTGTATTTTAAGTAAATTATAAATTTAAATTTCTTTCATACCTTATATGGACAGTGCATTCCGTTAATTTGGAAACAAATTTAGAAGTTAGAAGAAAAGTAAATTGAGAAGAATATTATTAAGATTTAAGAAGGAGAATCTTACTCAAAACGTACTTAGATCACATTATTTTTACTGGGGTAACACCACAGAGAAATAAATGTATCTCTATAAATTGCCTTTAAATAATAGGAATGTTAAATGTAGAATTATTAAGCAATGTACTTAATTTTGAATAAGATTTCAAACAATTCTCTACTGTTCGATCAGATTATAAATTATGAAATAAAATAAATAAAGAAAGATATAAATGTAAGTTAATCTTTCGGTTGCTTTGCTTTCTACGCCACTGCATATAAATAAGACAATATAAAAAGAACTGCTAACTATTAATGACTCCTACTAACTACAAGTGCTTGTTACCTTGTTCAACAGAATGAATTACCTACTTTTGTTTGTTGTTGTGCCCTTTTTTGGAATTGTTTCTGCTTATATCTTAGGTAAGCACTGTTACCTACTTGCAATCTACTGTTTGACCACCAATTCAGCCCTGACATCGCCCTAAGCTCAAACTGCAGACAATAACTAAGCATTTGTGCGCCTAACTTTACTTTCTGCATTCTGCATTTTTATAACAACAATTTAACTGCCCGACGCTTTTATTTTTGAGCTGCGTTTACTTTTCATTTCCAATTCCAAACTCGTAATTATTTATATATATATATATATATATATATACGAGTATATATACATACAGCGGCAAGATTTTAATTATTGTTTTAATTATATTTCAGATGACGATGACCAATGTGGAGTCGTAGGGCATTTACTGTGTCTAGTTCAATGTCTTTTAAGCGGCGTTCGAGCAAAGTGTGTTAATGGAAAATGCATCTGCAATTAGCTACGCAGAATAATCAATACAGATATTATATATTTATAATGGTTCTGTTTCATTTTCAGTAATAAAGATAAATATCTATAATTACAACCATTCTGATTTGTATACTCATAATTATTTCGAAATTAAGCGCCATATTTTGTAAGTTTTTAAGAGTTTTCAAATTGCTATAATTTTCAATTCAAATATTAAATAACTTCTACTATATTTCAAATAATCATGTTGAGGGCAAGTACAGGCACGAGGTAGTCATTTTATCGTCAAACAATTTTAGAAATACTTTCAAATTCCAAAATTGTTAAACCACGAAAGTCATGTAGGTTAACAAGCGAAGTACGAGTGGGAAAGATTCATATTTTGAAGACGTGGATAATTTTAAGACGTAATTTAATTATTAATTAAGCAAACCATTTATTTGAGTTGAACGTTGAGTTGAAGCTGTGCAAATAAAAAATAAATTAATTTTGGATAACAAGTCCCACGTATTCGTATAAATTAAAACAAATATAAAAAACATTTTGTTTAATAAAACACCAACACTCTGACAATTTTAGGTTAGTAACAGTAAAACAAAATTTGTGTTTTCAACCAATGGGAATGGAAAAAACCGAACGTGAAACTGTACAAATAAAATGTTCAAATCATGTTCAATGTATATGTTTCAAACAATTCTCCGAAGATAACGAATACATTAAAACAATTTACGTGTTTAGGCAATTGCAGGACCGAATTGTTATTAAGTTTAAGATCAGGCAATTGTACGTCCTAGCTAGTCTTTTTTGAGCCACAAGTCATTGAAATATAAACCAGAATATTTTAATTCAGATTCATTGATGATTTTTAAAAATACAATGGATACCAGAAATATATTTTCTGCGCCCGATAGGAAGCTTTTGATTCCATCATGGAAATAAGAAGATGGCTGCACGCGCATTGTTCGACCATAGCACCCTCTTTAAATATTTCGCCTACTGAAGCCTTCTTCAGTGAAGCAAATATAATGGTAGTCACATGGGGATGAGTTTGGACTATTAGGGCCTTATTCTGTACACTATTTCCACCGGTGAAAAAATTTCATCGCTATAAAATGACGCCACAAAAGCGATGGTTTTTTATTTGGTATTCTGTAAGCAATTTCCATCGATTTTATTTTTGTCGCTGGAAAAAAATCGACCAAATTATAAGGTCGCCGTTTGCGGTGACTTTAAAATATTTCATCGCTGTATTTTTGAGAACTGTCAAACAATTTTAATACACAGTATTCAAGTGAAAGTGTATTTTATAAATATATGTTTATAAATGATTTCATATTTGCTGTAGTTGGAGGATTCTACAAAAAAAGTAGAAAAGAAGTTAGTATTTATATGTTTACATATGAATATATAAATATAAATATATCAGAAACCCAGTAAACAATTTGGTGAAGTGCCCTATTTAGTGACGTTTCTATCACTATTTCACTTCAATTATAGTTCGCATCAACTTTATCTTCATTTGTATTCCGACAGGTGGAGTGGTTCCGTCATCTGTAGCCGATAAAGTAGACATTTTATATGAAAAAATGTGAGAAACTGAACTATAAATGAACTCTTTTATGACAAAAAAATCATGACGCATCTTCAATATGATGTCAAAGTGACTCCAAAATGTTTACTGGGAAGTGAGGTTATCTTGTTTGTCAATTATTGCTTCAGGTGAATTAGGGTAAGTTAACTATTCTTCAAATTTATTGTTTTATAATTGGTAATCTTTAATGACAATACTTTATTATAAATCTATATTTAGCTTCTATGAAAAATTTGAAGTTCCTAGAGATCTTGGGGGTCATAGACTGCGTACACGTTAGAATTGTTTTGTCAATGGTTTACGATAAGCATTATTCTGCATTTGCTTATCCTGGCAGTAATGTTAACACAAAGTTTAAAGCTGTAAGTATATGCTTGGAGATAATAATTGATGTACAGTTGTTGCTTTATATTATAAATGAAGCACATTATCATTATAGGTATGCGATTCAAATCTGATATTGTTGGCAGTAAATGCAAGGTACCCAGGATCAATGCGTGACTATGGAATTTGGAATCTAAAAATTATATTAGCATAGAATTTATATGCTTAATAAAGAATTAGATAGGCACAAAACACAGCACATGGATGTTACCTTACATGTAATATTTTGCTTCAGCAAAATCTAGTAATATTTAATTATAATGAGTAAATTTTGTTATGTTAGATAACCTTTGACACATGTAACTGTGTTTAGCGGGTACAATAATTACTTATTTTAATGAAATGAATTTGTAAAATATATTTTAAGTAATTACAATATTTGTATTCCATATTTTAATATACTTTGTATAATATATTATAGTCAAAATAAATGAATAACTCTGGTTTTCTTTAGCAACACACTTCTAATTATTGTACAACATATTCTAACATGTAAATGAATTGGCAATTAATACAGTACAAAGTATAATTCATATTTGTATAATTTATTTAATTTGATGTTATGCTGTTAATTGCTTGAGAACTAAAGTAAGAGTGAACCCTTACGACATTGAGACACAACAAAGAACCAAATTAAATAATTGCAAACTATGTAAATAAAATAGATGATTATTCAAACAACATAACATGTCTGGTGTTCTAAAATTAAAGAAGCTTTCACTTCTTGTACATCAGTGTTACTTCCAGTATAGTTGCTGTAGGAGTATTGACGAGATTTCGATCCACTACAATTAAGCAATTCTGCTAATTCCTTCCACATATCTTTTAAATATGATGGATTAGAAGGAATAACTTTATTTTGTCTGAACTCCGGATGCTCAGACAAAAAATCAACATATAAATTATATTGTATATTTGAAGTTTTTACTTTTCTTGTGAGCTCCATATTTCTTGAAAAAATTTTGACAAGTGTACACCGTGTATTCGTACCTGTCAAGTGTTTGAATTTTTAAATATTTGAATATTTTGAATGTCGTGATTGATCAAATATTTTTAAAATGATGAAAATGATATGATGAAATTGAATACCAGTTTATACTGTTTCACCGCTGTATATTATAAGGGCGATTAAATATTTGAAAATATTAAATATTTCCACCGCTGAAAAAATAAGGTCGATTTTTTTAAAAGATACAGAATAAGGCCCTTAGTTGTAAATAAAACTATCGACAAGGATGACCCAGTATTTGAAATCGTCGTAAAACAAAAGAAATGTTGCTGTATTCACCACTGCGGCGCTGTTTTAACGGCTTATTTGCAGGTGGAGATGTTTGTTATATTTCTTATTTAAACAGCTGCATTTTAACTATATAAAGTTGAAAATGATCATGTGGAATCATTACTCAGATAAAGAAGATACTTGAATAACAATTCCAATTGACGATGAAGTTTTTAAATGTGTGCCACGTTGTGGTAGTGATCGGGTTACTCAGCGTGTTGGGTTTTACTGGTAATTATCTGGCTAAAGCTATTTTACTCTTATTCAAGAAATCTGTATGCAAAATTTCATCTTTGTTTCTCAATTAGAATGTCAACTGTTAGAACAGCAGTGTGTTAATAACAACGGTTGCCCATCTAACCAAGCTTGCGTGTACCTAAGGTGTGTGGACCCTTGCTTTGTAGTTTGTGGAAGCAACACAAACTGCGCGGCCAGCAATCATATCCCGACTTGCTCTTGCCTTCCTGGATACACTGGTGATCCATTCATAGGGTGTACCCCAGGTAAGAGTTATTTATAAAATAGAAAAAGCTTCAAACGCACCAATATCCCCCTTCAAAAAATCGACCTTATTTTTTCAGCGGTTGAAATATTTAATTTTTTCATCGATAGAATAAGGTCGCTGTATTTAAAATATCTAAAGTGGTATTCTGTATGTAAAATTTTCCACCGCCCTTATAATACACCGTGGTGAAAGAGTATAAACTGGTAATGATGATATTTGACCAATCACGACAAAGTATTAAATAGAGAATATATAAAATCTTTTAAATGACAGTTGTTTATATAATTCCTACATGTCAAAATCTATTTTAAAAAAAGTCAATATGGCATCTACGAAAAGGAAAACGGAAAAATCAGTGGGGAAATAGTTATTATAAATAGAATTTCAAATGGACATGGCACAATTTATGTAAAAAATTCATTCACCTGAAGCAATAATTGACAAACAACATAACCTCACTTTCTTATATAGTTATATATTCATATGAATATATATTATTATATCTATGGATAGATTGTAATATTCTGGGGCCCTATTCCTGAATTTTGCGAGCAATGTTCGCAGTCGAACAGATTCGATCGAAACGAGTGAAGTAAGATTCGATCACAATTGAAAACACTATTCCTGAATACAATCGAAACTAAAATCCATTCGATTGAATATATTGTGTAGAACATTTTGTAGACCAGCAAAATGTGGGAAATTTAAATTAATTTAAATATTTTTTGTAAGTTGGATATCATCATCTGGTTAAACTATTATTTCTACCATTTTTTCTGGATTTTAAAAGAAGCATTTATCTTAGTATAGTACAAATTTAGTATTGAATACAGAGTTTGCATAATAATTTATATATTCTCGTATTTATTGATTTTATAGAACTTTTAATCATTTAACAATTGCATTTTAAAAATTATATGCATTAATAGAATATTAGAATACATTATATTTGTTAAATTACGATAGATTAAAAAAACAGCACTTATTTTAATAAGTGTATTTAAGAATAACACAATATACTGTTTCTAATTTTATTAATAAATAAACAGTATATTCTATTATAAATAAGATCTATTAATTAAGTGTTTTGGCTACGTCTAGTTTCTGATTCTAATGGTTGTATTTTCTTAAATGTATTTCATTTTCCATATAATTTAACTCCGTTTCTTCAAGCATAGCTAAATTATTTAAAGCCATACTTCTTGATATTATATTTTTTTTTAAATTAATATAAATAATATATTAATTTAATAAAAATATAAATATTTTTATTAAATTAATATAAAGCGCAATAAAAAGTAATAGAAAAATTTTAAGTTAACTTCACACAAATATTTATTTTTTTGACATTTCTAGAAATCTTCTAAATACTCTTGCCTGAAACAGTGAAAACTAATAAAAATCACTAAAATTTACTGTTCGATCGTACATTCGCAAGCTAAATAGTTGACGTGCAAATGTTCACTTTTTTGCTCGATTTCTCTGCTCGTAAATTTTCGTAAAATTTTCAGGGAAAGCACTTTTGAGTAAATCGAGTGATTTTTACGGAAAGAAGAAGAGTTTACGATTCGATTGAACTCAGGAATAGCGCCCCAGGGATGTCAATAAAAAAATAAAAAATATGTGTATACATATTAATACTAACTTATTTTCTATTTTTTTGTAGAATCCTCCAACTACAGCAAATTATTGTTCAAATTGTTTGACAGTTCTCAAAAATACAGCGATGAAACATTTTAAAGTCACCGCTGATTCGACCTTATAATTTGGTCGATTTTTTTCCAGCGACAAAAATAAAATCGATGGAAATATCTTACAGAATACCAAATAAAAAATCATCGCTTTTGTAACGTCATTTTACAGCGATGAAATTTTTTCACCGGTGGAAATACTTTACAGAATAAGGCCTTAAGTCACGTTGAGGGCAAGTACAAACATGAGATAATCATTTTATCGTCAAAGAATTTTAGAAATATTTTCAAATTGTAAACTCGCAGAGATCACGTGAGTTACGAAGCGAAGGACGAGTTGACACATTTATATTTTGGAGACGTGGATAATTTTAAGACGTACGTTGATTAATAATTAGAGAACCCATTTAATAAGTTGAACATTGAGTTGAAGCTGTGCAAATAACAAATATATTATTTTTGCCCAACACCACTTGTTTTACGTAACGTTTACATTTCGTTTACAACAACAAGTCCCACGTACTCGTATAAATTAAAACAAATATGAAAAACATTTTGTTTAAAAACACACCAACACTCTGACAATGTTAGGTTCGTAACAGTAAAACAATATTTGTGTTTTCAACCAATTGGAATGGAAAAAACAAGAACAAAACGTGAACCGAGCGTGAAACTATAAATAAAATGTTCAAATCATGATCAATGTACGAGTATATGGGCCTTATTCTGTATCTTTTCAAAAAATCGACCTTATTTTTTCAGCGGTGGAAATATTTAATATTTTCACCGCTCGAATAAGGTCGCTGTATTTAAAATATCTAAAGTGGTATAGTGGTATACTGCCGAAAGTGGAGCGCTCTGGTGTCATAAATGTAAAGGATTGTGATGTTAACAGCGTAGAAATAGTATATGCATAGAATAGTATATAAATAAATAATGCAAAAAATAATTAAATTAAGGCCAAACTATAAAATTTTTCAATAAAATATTCAGTTTTTGTAAGTTACTGATAAATATTTTTTGTGCTGAAGTTCTGTGGATGCAGAATAGACTCCTAATGCTGTAAATGTCAGACCAGTTTTCAATTTTGTCAAAGTGATAAGTAATTTCGTTTTTTTATCTATTTTGGTAGATTTTATGTCGGGAAGCATATTCAATAGAAATGCAAATATTGAAAAATTAACACCTGTTAAACTGCTTAACGATTGGTCATCATGAATAGAAGTAATTCCATTGAAACCTTGATAATCAGATTTAATAGGATCTGGTAATTGGATCACACCCAACATCTTCAACATTCTTTCGTAAAAGCGGCAAATTAATTATATTATAATATTGGAATGTTTACTTGCACTTCTGCAGTAGTTACACCATCACGGGAATTTATGTTACAAAAAAAATACTTATGTTCATCTAAAACACTTTCATCAACAATTTCATCAGTTTGACATGTTATACTACGAGTTGTTTTTTGTGGAGTAGCATCAGAAGCATAATGATCTTCAACGCTCTGTGTTTCAATATCTACATAATTATCCTCTTGAATTTCAATTTCATTATTATTATTATTATTATTAATGATATTCATTTCACTTCGTACATTCCGTTGCCGTAATCGTTCGAAACGTCCAAATGACTGAGTGGATTTTTTGGTATTTACTTTACCAGGAAAAATTGTTGGTGTGTATGAAGGATGCCGAGGATGTTCTGACTTTTGATTATTCACAAAATGATCACTACAAATGCGTGTATTTTTAGTTAGTTCCCAATCCTTTAGATATTTTCTGAAACACAAATTTTTTAAATTTTACTTTTACTTATTACTATTTTATTTATTTCATAAAATAATTATTATATAGTTTAATATTCTATTTTATAATACTTAGCTTTTCAAATTTGATTGTGATTAATTAAATTTTTTTATTAAAATAATTTACTTACACATAGTTTTTCACTGCATTTATCCATTGTTGACGTTTAAAGGTTGACGTAAAAGGATACAGCACGATACTTTTGAAGAAGACATTACTTAAAATTATTTCGATTAGATTAAAAAAATTATTAATTTAACAAATTCCTTATTGTTTTCTATACCACTTGCCACCACTTTGCTTTACATTTTTCTCGGTAGTTGGCGTCAAAGTCATGTTCCTCAATCCCTATTCTGTATGCAAAATGTTCCATCGCCCTTATAATATGCAGCGGTGAAAAAGTATAAACTGGTATTCAATTTCATCACATCATTTTCATCAATTTTAGAAATATTTGATCAATCACGACATTCAAAATAATCAAATATTTAAAAATCCAAACACTTAACAAGTACGAATACACGGTGTACACTTGTCAAAATTTTTTCAAGAAATATGAAGCTCACAAGAAAAGTAAAAACTTCAAATATACAATATAATTTATATGTTGATTTTTTGTCTGAGCAACCCGGAGTTCAGACAAAATAAAGTTATTCCTTCTAATCCATTGTCATTAAAAATTACCAATTATAAACAATAAATTTGAAAAATAATTAACTTACCCTAATTCACCTGAAACAATAATTGACAAACAAGATAACCTCACTTTCTGATATATTTATATTTATATATTCATATATAAACATATAAATACTAACTTCTTTTCTACTTTTTTGTAGAATCCTCCAACTACAGCAAATATGAAATCATTTATAAACATATATTTATAAAATACACTTTCACTTGAATACTGTGTATTAAAATTGTTTGACATTTCTCAAAAATACAGCAAAATACAGCGATGAAACATTTTAAAGTCACCATTAAAGGCGACCTTATAATTTGGTCGATTTTTTTCCAGCGACAAAAATAAAATCGATGGAAATTTCTTACAGAATACAAAATAAAAAACCATCGCTTTTGTGGCATCATTTTACAGCGATGAAATTTTTTCACCGGTGGAAATAGTGTACAGAATAAGGCCCTATGTTTCAAACAATTCTCTGAAGATAACGAATACATTAAAATAATTTACGTGTTTAGGCAATTGCAAAACCGAATTTTTATTAAGTTTAAGATGAGACAATTGTACATTCTATCTAGCTTTTTATATGTACTAAATACAAGGCAGCAGGTAATGATGTTAATCAATGTTACCTATAGTAATTCTTACTTGATCCTGCAGTACTCTTTGTACTACGAACATCTTCTTCTTGCGAGTTTCCTAAATCCGTATTTTGAACCGCATTCTTTATTTTATTAACCACTTGTCAAAGTTGTGCTCTTGGCCGTTTTTCGCTTTTTTTTAAATTTTTCTACCATAAGATGCAATAATAGTTGATTTATATTCTTTAAGTTTGCTGAACTACCCATTTTTGTTCTTCAAGTATTGGATATACTTGTATATCCAGCAGTCGCTCATTACGATAACTTTTTAATTATTTAAATCTGTTTAATTACATTTCAGAGAGTCAATGTGGAGTCTTGGAGGAAGCGCTTTGTTTTACGCAATGTCTTTTAATCGGCACACAAAATTGTGTTGATGGACAATGCGTCTGCACTGCTACTTAGATTGATCAAGATAGATATTATATATTTATTATTTTATAATGGTTCTGTTTCATTTTCAATAATAAAAATAAATATATATATTGTCAAAACTACTTTGAATTTTATTTAACAACGTTATTCTAAAACAAAGCACCACATTTTGTAAGTTGTTAAGACATCCTTCAATTTTAGAAAGAGAATCACATAAGAATTTAATTTTCTGTTTAGAAAGTACAGATAAGAGGACAAAAAATAAATACACAAACAAGATTCCAATATGCATACAAAAAGTTATGGAGTATATTGAACATAATAGAAATTAAAGATACAGGAATTGTTTTATATCAGTTTATTTCATAGTATTCATTTATTATGCAAACTACGAAATTGCAGATATTACAAAATTATCCTTCATGCTCTGGATAGCACGAGCACTCATATTCCCGATCACAAGTGCCTCCTACTTGTCCAGCAGCAACGCAGAGAATGCCGCAGGTAAGGTCCCCAAGAAGGCAAGCAATGTCACTGTCTATTAAGGCGGCTAGAAAGAGAAGTGAGTAATTAAATTTCTCGCCTATAATACTACAATAATGCTTATTGAGTTACTTCTAAGAATTGCATTGAATTTATAGATGATTTAAAAAAGGAAATTTGGAAAGAAATTAATGTAATTAAGTGTAAAAAAGTTTTAAATTTGCTAATAGATATTTACTTATTTTTATTAATTATTATTTAGCTTTGACTTTTATCTTCTTTAGAAGTTATTGGGAGTGATCGTATAGTTTTACAAATAACTTTTAAATGTATTTTACCATCTTCTAAACATTTATGCAATTCACTATTTAATTTATTGTAATAATCTAGTAAAATTACAATATTTTGTATTTCTGGTTTACTTCAACGTTCTAAAGCAGTAGATGAAAAGTCCCTATTGATATATTGTCAAATGGGACAACTCCTCTATGCATATGTACTCTTCTATTATATTTATTCGATAAAAAATGTATTTTGTGTAAAATAATTATTGGAGAAAGGCATAAATCACCACCGTGAATAATATTTACCTGAGGCGGTCAGTAGCTGCCCTGCGACCAGGAGAACTGCGAAGAACAAGTGAAGGAACTTCATGTTTATATTATTTCCTTAGCAAATAACTAGTAATTTATATTTTAGTCATGCAAAACTTGTGCATTTATATACTGGTCAGAATATAGGGCGTCTTAGAGTTCAGAAATACTTACAGAAAATAAAATGTTAAGGCCTCTAGTTACCTACAAATGTTTTATATTTTGAAACACACTGTGAAGCTCTTTAGATTTGAATATCGAATCTTCCGGGACCAGCAAGGTGGCAATAAGATCATAAATCCTAGAATAGTATTCCCTAATAGACAATGACATATTGTAAAAATGTAATGTCCCGTAAAAATAGCCCGAAGCATCAATTTTAGTTGCAGAGTTTCTTTATTATTTATTTCAAGAATTTAAAAAAAAGAAGTAATTTTTTAAACATGGTGTATAAATAAAAATTAGTTAATATTTTACACATGGAAACGTGCACATTAAAATAATTTTATTACATTGTCACCGATTTCGTGAATTACTATTTAACGTCGCAGTCATAAAAATTGCTTTCGTGAACTGGATGAACTAGTAAAGGCTAAAAATATTATTTTCTTCATCTGAAGAAATGCAGAATATCTTATATTTGTTACAATTAAAAATACAACAAATTTATCAATTTTAATAGAAGTATAACCTTTATTTTAAATAATGATGTGAAATCTTATTTTTGACGCCTGATCATCATGCAACTATATATACACTAAACTAATATTGCTATCTATGAAATAAATGAATTATAACCTTGTTAGATTTCAAGAAATGAAGAAACTCTTATTTTTATTAAAATTAAAAATGCAACACTTTTATGAATTTTATCAATTTTAATCTCCAGGAATGAAGAAAATCTTATTGTTGATAAAATTAAAAATTCAACAATTCTATCATTTTTATAATAGAAATTCTACTTTCTCTGGAAAAATACGACAACTGATTTGCGTTTTAAGTAGTAAACTAAACCTTTTCTTATTTCTTAGAAGATTATACTCTTCTTTTATTTAAAGAAATATGGAAAATTAACTAACTTTATAACTAAAAAACTAGCTGTTCAGCCCGTCGCAAGACAACGAGTGTGAGTTATGTATTTCTTTTTTAAATAATTATTATTTCAAACGTGTTTAGTTTTTTAATTGATCTATATCCGCTACACTTTTAATTAATAAACTGTTTAATTAAATTCCCAATACCTACGCGATTTTGACTTTTATACGACCTTTTATTCATGGACTTTCTTTTCTAAAATTTTTTTTTGCATTTCTTTAAATTTTTTGATGCAGTTATGTTCGCTAGGATTTAAGTTTAAGAACTGCTTCATTACATTTTCATTATCTACGCGATTCTGGCAGTTAGGCGACCTTTTTTATATTCATGGACATTTTTTTTCTAAAAATTTTTTTTTTATTTCTTAAATTTTTTTTGATGCAGTTATGTTCGTTAGGCTTTAAATTAAAGAACTGCATCATTACATTTTAATTATCTTTGCGATTCTGACTTTTATCATAAAAAAAAATTTAGAAAAAAAAGTCCATGAATTTAAAAAAGGTCGCATAAATGTCAGAATCGCAAAGATTTTTAAAATGTAATGATGCAGTTCATTAATTTAAACCCTAGCGAACATAACTGCATCAACAAATTTCAAGATATCATGAAAAAAATTTAGAAAAATAAGTCCATGACTTTAAAAAAGGTCGCATAAAAGTCAGAATCGCAAAGATAATTAAAATGTAATGATGCAGTTCTTTAATTTAAAGCCTAACGAATATAACTGCATCAAAAAATTTCAAGAAATACAAAAAAAAAATTAGAAAAAAATGTCCATGAATTTAAAAAAGGTCGCATAAAAATCAGAATTGTGAAGATATTTAAAATGTAATGAAACAGTTTTTTATTTTAGAACATAAGGAACATAACTGCATGAAAAATTTTCAAAGAATGAAAAAAAAAAATTAGAAAAGAAATGTCCATGAACTTAATAAAACGTAGACATCATTGCGCCTGACAGAGCGGCAACATTACTTACGCGCAAAATTTACAGCACAAGAAAATCATGTATTTTGCTATTATTTTCTGACAATATTTAGAGACTAAATGAAGGCGGAAGAAATATTACGTTCTTATTCACCAATTAGCAATTAAATTTAACCATTTTTGTTAAAATTAATTAAGAGTTATACAGCAAAAACTACAAATTTTTTTTTTCCAAAATTACGGGTTTCCAGGAAATTCAGGAGAAAATCCGAGGATGCCAAAAGTCTTACAATTTTTGTCTCTACGAAATAAGCATTTTTTAAAAAGATGCATGGAACAGTTTTCGAGCCACCATACGAATCGCGCAAACATTTAAACATATAAACTTTCATTTGAAACATTATAATATAGTATTTAATATTTAATTTCTTGATGTTAACAAGATCATGCTCGTTGCGCCTGATTAGATGCAACTACACTAACTCTTCAGTATAAAAATTTCTAGTTGTAAAAAGGTGATTCCCTTAAAAAGTATAAATAAAAGAAGTAAAATTATCAATTTCAACAAGAGTGTAACCTTCTCACATCTCGAGTAATGAGAAAATCAAATTTTTAATAAAGTTAGTAATTCAACTTTTTTTTATTAATTTTAACAAGAGTACAACCTTCTTACATCTCGAGGAATGAAGAAAATCTGATTTTTGTTAAAATTAAATTTAAACTGTTTTATAATTTTTAACAAAAATAGCCTTCTTTAACTGCAAAAATACGACAAATAATTTGCTTGTAAAGTCGTAAACTGAATCTTTTCTTCAATTTTAACAAGGTTATATTCTTAGAAATATGGAGAAATAATATCTTCTACTCGTAACAATATTATAGCCTCGTTGCGCCTGATTTATAGCAACTACACTAACACTTATGTATTAAAATTACAAGGAATTGATTTATACTTCATGAGTGGGGTTTACTCGATGTTCTTGTTCAGGTTCAAGTAAATGATATTTACTTTTTTACTATTTCACAGTGGTTTAAAATGCTCGTACAATCTATCTGAACACAACTGCGGTAAAATAATTTCAAAAAAAGATAAAAACAAAACATTGAAAGTGATAAGGGTAGAAGGGTTGGAAGGCGGACAGAGGGTGGAAAGAGATTTCCTAACGACGAAACGTGAAGTCGAAAAATAAATGAATACTGACACACAACATTCAATTATATAATAGTAATTAAAAATACAGAACTTGTTTTATATTTGTTTATTTCATATTATTTATTTATTATGAAGACTGTCCAATCCAGACTTGAGTCCAGGTTGAGTAAACTTATGGAGGGGTACAGACGCACTCCAATGTCGAATCACAAGCGCCACCAGTCTGTCCGGCAAAAAGGCAGGCCAAGGCGCAAGAATCACTCCCCCAAACACAAATAGTATCCATGGCTTCTAGAAAAACATGTCTGCTATTAATTTCTGCTATGTACTTGTGCTACAACAACAATACTCCTTGAGTAAACTCATAGGAATAAACGAATTTGCAAAGAAATGTACTTAATTGTAACAAAGTTTTCAATTTGCCTTCAACAGAGTAATCGTATAATTTTACAAATAATTTATAAATGTATTTTACCATCTTCTAAAAATTTAAACAATTCACTAATACATTTTTTGTAGAAGCTAGTACAATTAAAATATTTTATTTTATTATCATACCAGCTATCGGAATGTTTTAAGGTGATGAACTGAGATGTATACTCGTATATCCCCACAGATTTGTACCGTGAATAATATTTACCTGAGGCGATGAGCAGCTGCGCAATGACCAGGAGAACTGCGAAGAACAAGTGAAGAAACTTCATTTTGATATTGTTTCCGTTTCAAATAACAAGTAGTTTATATTTTAATCATGCAAAATGATGCAAAACTTGTGCATTTATATACTGGTTAGAATAGGGTGTTTTAGAGTTCAGAAATACTTACAGAAAATAAAATGTTAAGACCATTAGATACTTACAAATGTAATTTATGGAAATATTAGAATATTACAATACTCTAGCCCACTTTGCAATGCTTTAACATTAGATGATGTTACAAAAGTCTCCGGGGGCAGTAAATTGGAAATAAACAATGACATATTGTTAAAACGCAATGTTTTGAAAAATATCCTGAAGCATCAAATTTAATGGGCTTGTGTCCTCATTTTTTTGTGGTCGATTTTTCAATTGTTAATTGAAATTGATGTTAATAAATGTGTATTGGCGTGTCTATTTTATTAAATATCTAAATGTTGACGGAGATATAGCAATTAAAAGTTTGAATTGTAGTTTTAGCGATAGAAATGGTCAGCCATATTTGTATGACGTGAAATGCATTTTAACGTCAGTTATTTGCTGAGTAGGTCAGTGCTGTAGTAATGTTCTGTAGCTGATGGTAGTCAAATAATCAAGTCAAATCAAAGAATAATAAGTTTTTATTTTATTTAACCCTGCTAAGGCAGACATAATATTGAAATTTGATTGTTCCTTGAAATAGCTGTAAATAATATTTGATATTTTGATATATAAATACATATAGCAGAGATTTATGAGCTTTAAGGTTGTGAGGTCACATGCATTTTTAATGTTGTACAACGTTGAATCCCTTTAATAATTAAAGAGACAAAATGACTTTTTTAATTGTTAATATCTCCTAACATATAAGGAGTTATTAAAAAATAATTGAACATTTGAGGTTCTAGTAACCCAGTTTATCAATATATAGTACACTTTTATAGAAATTAAGACATAGGACACAAGCCCATTGTAGAGTTTCTTTATTATTTATTTCAAGAATTTAGAATTAAGAAGTGATTTTTGAACACGGTGTATAAATAAAAATTAATAAATATTTTACACATGGAAACGTGAACATTAAAATATTTTTTTAAAACCTTTTATTACATTTTCACTGACTTGCAAAAATTATTGTAAGACTGTGATACATTGTCACTGATTTCGTGAACTATTATTTAATGTTGCAGTCATAAAAATTAGTTTCGTGAACTGGATAAACTCATAAAGGACACGTGTATTTAATGTTTAAGGTAAAACATCTTACGTAAACGATATTACCTAATATACAACGTTTTGTGACCATTAGAACACATTACCAGACGCTTGAAACAAATTAAAAGAAAATCAAACGATAAAAATATTTATTTTGTGATCATATTTTATTACTCCTCTATACATTTATACTAATTAGGTAATCACATTTATCTTTGTTTTACATAATATAATAAATTAACGCATTCAGAATTACTGTCGAACTATCATTTCGTAAAAATAACAAGTACATAGTTTGCAACGGTAAAAAAACAAACTTAAAAAGCTCAGAATAAATTATCTTTCAAACATTTACATATTTGCTTATAATATTTAAATTTTGTGTTCCTTTATTCCATTAGAATATATAATTGAATTCAAAAATAATATGTTGTTATATTCTTCAAAAAATATACAGTTATTTATCTTTTAGTTTATTATTGGTCCTACTTTCTTTAACAGCACATCTGTGATCATAATCGCATGAATCTACAATAATCTGAGGATATATTCGTTTGGGAAACAATCTTCGTTTCGATAAATAAGAAAGTCTCGTTTCCTCTTAGGCCCAGTTTTTACAAAATGTTTATTTGTTTCATTTCTATGTTCAAAGAATTCGAGTTTTATTTTAAACTTTTCCAATTCCTTTTTTTGTAATGTTTAAAGTAGTAGATACCATTCGCTTCACAAGCTTGATTGAGAGTAAAGTAAATGAGTCAGTTTTACGATTCAAAATAAATGAGAGTTTTATTTACTGTGCCACTGTGATCACAGTGCGCCATGCCTGTATAACTTGTTATAAGAATTAGATGAATTCCCCATTTTCGTATACTCGTACTTCCAAGCAGAAATAAATACACTTGCCTTAAACTACTATGTACAAAATTTGTGTTTACTTTGTGCTATATCATCTAATAATTTATTTATTGTTTGTATGGGCAATTACAATTCCTGGCACGCTTAAAGTGTCCACAATTGTTGCCACCAAATTAAATTTCCATTCCTCAACGTAACGATATTCACTTTTATAAGATGTAAATTCTAGTTAGTCCATTTACTCTTTGAATAAAATTAGTCACTTTATTGTTTTATCACATGTTTCATTATAACGATTTTTCTAAACGTTACATTACGTTTATATAATTTTTCTAACGTAATATAACTTTGAACTAGGCCATATTGTTTGGTTGATATACCAATAATTAAAATATTGTTTTACACAGTAAAATAAATTTAATAAATAAGAAATTCTAATTTAACGAAATTTGCACCAAATTATCGATGACTTCATCAGCAATGAACTCTGCGTCCATCTTCTTTGCTTGGATTTTCTTTCGATTCTCTTCAAGATACAGCTTTCAATTTCTTGCTACTAATAGTTCTTTAGGGACTCATTATGTGAAAGCCCTTAATGCAACATCAATGTAGAACGATTCTTTGCAGTTCTAGTCCCAGCTCGCATGTTCAATTCCCAAGTCACCATTCTGGGAAGATGAGATAAATAGCTTTCCAATTAAAGAGGAGTGTTATAGCTGTTTGAATTCCCTTCCTCCAAATCCAGTTGCACCTCACTAATCGATGACTTTGATCTAAACAGAGTAGGTCTGTGGAATTCAACCACAGGAAGTGCTAAGTTTTCTCTCACTGCGTTGTCACCTTCGTCGTTTCGATTGTGAACTTCTGCTTCGGTGGTTGTTTGCTTTGTAGTATTGTTAGGAGCATGGCTCACGTGATTGTGTTGAGCATCTCCTAGATGAGGTAAGATGTTGTTGTTCAAAGATTCTCGCATTTCTGGAGTCAACCGTTTTAGCTCGAAATCCTTCGTCAAACAAACGAGATATGTGGTGACATATCCACCCACTGCTTCCATTCCTTTCACTTTAGTTTTTCCGCGCAACTCGCACTGGATACCACTTCGAATTAGCGCCATGGCTGTTTCTTCCGTGACCTTTGAAATAACAAAAACTTATAGGAAAACCATATTTCAAAAATATTGCTATTGAATATTGACTTGTACCTGTATATTTTCCTTCACTCCTGTAGAGTCCATCCTTGAAGCCATGTTTACTGGGTGTCCCCAAATATCGTAAAGTGGTTTCTTTGAGCCGACGACTCCAGCCGTTACTTCTCCATGAGAAATTCCTACAATTGGTAAATAGATACAGGTTTGTTATATCTAGAAATCTATAAGTTAACTTAACTTCTAACTTAACTCTTAACTCGTTCAATATCAAAATATTTTTTTCGTATAAATTAACTAAAAGAAATATTTTTTTCAACAAAATATAAAATATTTTCAATTTATTCGTTATTTGACCACTTTTTTTCAAAATTTGAGATTTTTTTTTCGATTCGTAAATTAGGTACTAGTAGGTAGCCTATATATAAAATATCTACTTTCTAGCACAATTTTTCACCTCGACTAAAACCGCCCCCGTGCCCCCAAATAAAGTTTTTGAATTTTGAATTTTTTTTTTTGTAATACCATATTTTATTATTAAGTAATCCGAAATTTGAGTTTTCTCCAAAGTTTCCTACCGGGCCCTTTAATTTTCTCAAGGCCCCCCTTTCCAATTTTTCAATTTCTAATTTTCAAAAAAAGTTAGCATTGAACACCGTAATACACGGGCCATATTTCAACTTTCTATCTTCTACAAATTAAAAGTTGCAGAGGAAAAAGTAAACAAATTTTTTTAGTTTTTCCAAAATTACGGGTTTTCAGGAAATTCGAGTAAAGTCAAACGTCTTAGAATTTTTTTCTCTACGAAATAAGCAATTTTAACGAAAATGCGCGGAGCCGTTTCCGAGCCACCATACATATCGCGGTCGCATATAAACAAACAAACATATAAACTTTCAGTTGGAACATTATAATATAGGATCTAATAATCTAATGAGGTAAATGTCTCACCAACTCGAAGCTTAAATTCCTGTTGAGTCTCTCGATTTAGTTGTGTTAACGATTTCATCATCTTAGCGGCGAACTGAGTCATCAGCAACACTAACTTGTCTTCTTTAGCCTGCACACGTTCCTCTGGATTTTCCAAAATATTACCCGAGTCTTTTCGTCCTGGATCCAAACCGCAAGCTGCCATGTAAGTCCAACCAGCCATTTTTATTTTTTCAACTCTATTATTTTTGTTATCGAACAACAGCTAAAACAAAATCATTTTCTGTGAGGTGAGTCGAAAGACAAGTGAATCTTTATTATCAAATACTAACTTTATCAAAATCACAAATAATTTGATTAAGTATGCAGAGAATTCTTCGTTCGCTAAGCTTTGGCAGGTTGTCGTCGTTGATGAGGTTGTAGTCCGTGATGGAAGCAAACATTACCGCGACGGACTTGTACTCCTCGTAGTACAGTTCATCCGTCTGACGATTTGTGTTCAAGTAAATCTCCGCTGTCGGAGAAGACATGGTTAGTTAAAATACAGCGATACGAATATTACCAAAGAGAAAACGCATGGGACGATCACTAACCTACGTGCTTCGGAAGTATGTTCTCTAAAAGCATATTATTCACCATTCGGGTATCGGAAGCAATTTTCTTCTCCTCTTGCAACCGCCTCTTCCACAGGAAATCGAGACGGTTGACATACTCCATTTGTCGGTCAATGCAATGCATCACGAACGTTAGGAATACAATTCCAAGGATGTGAGCAAGTCGGGGATCCAGCCCTGCGTTCCACGATTCACTTTGCTGAAATAATATCACCCAAATATAAAACCTGAAACCTCTTTTGTGAATTCTTTTTTTAGGGGTGGTGTTTTTAATTTATTTACCTTAAATAGATCCTTGCGCAAATCCCAAACGACCCAGGAGTATAATACAGTAACTACAATTCCTATAGTTAGCTTTAAAAGGTAATGGATCTTGAACATCATGAAGCTCATCAAAACTGCGAGCATTACGCACTGCGTCGTCACCTGTAATTAGATAAATTGTTAATGAGCTTGTGTCCTATGTCTTAATTTCTATAGATATTGATAAAGTGGGTTACTAGAACCTCAAATGTTCAATTATTTGTTAATAACTCCTTATATGTTAAGAGATATTAACAATTAAAAAAGTCATTTTGTCTCTTTAATTATTAAATGGATTCAACGTTGTACACATTCCAAATGCATGTGACATCACAACCTTACCGCTCATAAATCTCTGCTATATGTATTTATATATCAAAATATCTAATATTATTTACAACTATTTCAAGGAACAATAAAATTTCAATATTATGTCTGCCGTAACAGGGTTAAATAAAATAAAAACTTGTTATTCTTTGACTTGGCTTGATTATTTCGACTACCAACAGCTACAAAATATTACCACAGCACTGACCTACTCAACAAATCAACGTTAAAATGTATTTCACGTCATACAAATGGCCGACCATTTCTTTCGCTAAAACTGCAATTCAAATTTCTAATTGCTATATCTCCGTCAACATTTAGATATTTAATAAAATAGACACGCTAATCCACATTTATTAACATTAATTTCAATCAACAATTGAAAAATGAGGACACAAGCCCATTACTTCGTCGAACACTGGTTCTTTCATCGTGCCCTGCACATATACGTACCCATGGAGAATTGCAATCATGGACACCAGCAGAATACAGCGAAATATTATCTGAGGTCGAGTTAACATCAAATAAACACAGGCTACCCTCGTTAGAGTTTGGACAGCAATAAACCTGCAGACAGTAATTAACAAAATTAACTTAGGAAGAAGGGACTCATTAATCGCATAATAAAGGTAAACTCACTAGATTTATGATAGCGGACGATGACAATAATGTTATCACGACTAAATACATCAGAGTCCTCAAGCAGATGCTCGTAACCACTCTTTCAGACATCCTAAATAGAAATCTAACAGTCCGAGAACGAGGACTTTCGATTTCAAGAACCTCGTCTTCATCATCCTGTGGTATTTTGTAACCGTTCGAAAGTGGATGAGCATTAGTACGTCTCACTTCAATTTTTGAATCATCAACTTTTTGTTTTATCAGGTAGTTATAGATTGACTGTGTCCACGTTAATGGAATGAGGATTAGAAATATCACAAAAGCCACACCGACTGTTAATAACGTTGTCCATTGCGATCTAAAAATCAAATAATGTTATTAAAATAAATATTAATGTTATAAACAAGTTATTATAGTTGCCTACCCCACAATGCTTTGGGCGGCCAGAATAAAAAGTAGAATAAATAATGCTGTTAAGATGCAAAACTTGAACATAGGATCCGCCTGGCGTATAAACGGAAGCTCCCAGCCCAATTTCCGGAAGTAGAGAATTCCTGGTACAAGTTCTGATTTGAAACTGAATTGTCTACAAGTAAACAAAATAAGTTGAACAAAAGTTTAAGCATTACTATTACATAATACTGATGAAATTATTACCTAAACATGCCAATTGGAAGTTGTGCAATAGCTTGCTCCATTTTCTTATCTGTATTCCGCAGCATGACCAAATAATCTTGCAGACCGTTATCCATGAAAGCCCTTCTTTGAGATATTAACATCGCATCGGAAGACAATCGGTTCTGCAATTAAATAAATCACCTTTGTTATTTAATAAAAAAGTAAAAATGTAAAACTAAATGTAGCTATTATCATACCCGGAGGAACTGATTGTTAAGAATCCTAGCGATGCCTGTGGAAAGCCTACGACTACCGTTCATAAAAACTCTAGGAGGCGGTGAAATCAAGAACGTGGTGATGTTATTTTCAACTAGAATTGGTTCCATTTTGGCTTCGATTCTCGTCGCTGGTTCGTACTCATACTGATCATCCAACAAATCGAGAGTCTGTTGCGTAACATGAACTTTACTGGAATGAATATCATATTAATATTATTTTAAGGGTAGTTTTATAAAAGTTAAAAATAAAACACAGCTCTTCTTACCCAGGTTCTCCAGTTGATTCCATTTTGTTTGCTATGGTAACGTCACGCGACCAGACATCGTATTGCCATTTGCAGGCACCTACTACCCCACTTATGATGCTCCCCGAATGTACGCCAATGCGCATGTCGATATTTAGATTGCGACGTTCCCTGTGTACAAACATTAAGATTATCTTAATGTTAAACAACTCCAGCTAAACACTGATATTTAGCATTTACGTTGGAAGGTATCAGCTACGTAAATATTACATTACGCTTGTGTTTAGGAGAATAATATATCATTGGTTTTGAGATTTGTTGTATTAAAATAAATATCAAGTTATTGTAGTTGCCTACCCCACACAATGCAGAAACAGAAGTATAAATCACTTTTTTGGATGTCTAACTGCTTCTACCGGGCAATAAAAACAATGGTGGTTTCTTACCTGACTTCTCTTATGATAGAGATCATGTCGAGTCCCAGATCGACGCAGCTCCTAGCGTGTTGTGGATTCGGCTTGGGAACCCCTGCAACGCAGTAATAACAGTCCCCCAAGAATTTAATCCTAAGCACGTCATGACCCTGAAATAGTGGTAGCATGCACGTTTAAACGAGAAAATTTGGTGCTGTTAAAGATAGAGGCAATCTTATCTCTAAAAAACAGCATCTTACCTCAGAAGCATCATCGAATCTGCCAAAAAGTTCATTAAGGGTTTCTACCAATGTCTTTACTGGGAGCTCCGTTGTCATCTGGGTGTAGTTCACCACGTCTGCATACAGAATACTGACGTTGTGATGCTCCTCCACATAGATATCGCTAGAAAATATTTTCTATTACAGAATATTTTACTTTTAGCTGATAAATGTGAAATGATGATTAATAATTAAGAAGTTGTAAGTTTTCTTGTTGTTATAGTTGTTGTTCACTTATTGAACTTTGCTCTTTTATAATCTTTAGTAGGTAATATATCCTGGTACTACTTAGAGCTTAAATATTAGTGATTACAAAGTAGGTAATATTTCCAAATATGGATTGAAAAAGGTTTAGATAGTAGATATAAACACCTAAGATTTACACCTAAATTAAAGATAACTGCTTAAGATTACAGTTATCTGTAATCCTGTTTAATAATTACATATAAGCAAAAATCTACGAACAGCTAGTGAATATTTTAGAACTTTTAGAATATTTAGAAGTTGTTTTAATTCTACATAAATATATAATAAAAGTCAAAGGAACTTGTCGAACTTGTAGAGAAAACTTACTCAAAAGGACTTGCTTTGACAGTGATGTCCTTCTCAATATTGTTTTTATGAAAAATAGCGTTCATATCGGACTTCATTTTTTCAGTAATGTGTTCTGGAAGTATACTCAACATAAGTGTCTCCTAAAATAATAAATAATTTGGTTTATAAATCAAATTAATTGCACTTATGTTTGCTTTGTTTTAAAGACTTACCGTCTGCACCTTCTCGAACTTCAGTTTCTCTGTGGTTTCTAAGCACGCTCTGCGGTCTAGAAAGGTTCTCCTGATGAACACCTCATTCATCAACCGGAAGAACAAACCTAAGCAGTTGACACAAAGCAGATAAATTACGTCACAGACTATCTGAAACAATAAACTGCTAAAGACATTTTAACATGCATTAACGGACATTTTTTTCATGTCCGAAAAATTGGTTATAAAAAAGAGTCACACTGTCTTTTACACCTGATGTGCTACTCGAGTTATAAGGAAGGGATTCCTGCACTCACATTATAAGGGATAACAGGATTTATTAGATTAGATAAGGTCAGGATATATGGCAAGGCTAGCTGTAAGATTAGTTTCGTTTTGTGTGGGTCAACCTCACATGAATCTATAAAATGTTACTTTCAAAGTTATTTGAATGTTCCTTACCCGCGAAATGTTGTTATCTTTGAAATCGTAGGAAATTGTTGCAAGTCCAATAAGATAGCTCAAGGTGACGACAAGGCCGAGCACCGTTGCCTGCGCATTATCGTCGATGGGTAGAAAGATGTAACACGCCAGCAAAGTAACGATCCCACGCGATGGGACCAATGAATCTCTTACATCCAAAACTGCCGCTGAGAGATCTGAAAAAGTGGAATAAGATTTATTAGTGGGTCGATTTTTCAATTGTTGATTGAAATTGATGTTAATAAATGTGTATTGGCGTGTCTATTTTATTAAATATCTAAATGTTGACGGAGATATAGTAATTAAAAATTTGAATTGTAGTTTTAGCGCTAGAAATGGCCGGCCATATTTGTATGACGTTTAACGCATTAACGTCATGCGTTTGCATTTTAACGTCAGGTATTTGTTGAATAGGTCAGTGCTTTGGTAATGTTTTGTAGCTGTTGGTAGTCAAATAATCAAGTCAAGTCAAAGAATAATAAGTTTTTATTTTATTTAACTCTGCTAAGGCAGACATAATATTGAAATTTTATTGTTCCTTGAAATAGCTGTTAATAATATTTGATATATAAATACATATAGCAGAGATTTATGAGCTGTAAGGTTGGCAGCGGTTGTGATGTCACATGCATTTGGAATGTGTACAACGTTGAATTCCTTTAATAATTAAAGAGACAAAATGCCTTTTTTAATTATTAATATCTCTTAACTTAGTTATTAAAAAATAATTAAACATTTGAGGTTCTAATAACCCACTTTATCAATATGTAGTACACTTTTATAGAAAGTAAGACAAAGGACACAAGCCCATTGAAAAGGACTGAAACGCAAGATATTATTTAAGAATTGTGATCACAACTAATTTTAGGCACAAAATTACTTACCATTTACAACCAGAAGAACTAAGGTCAGACTGGAAGATAATAAAGGCAGCCATGGAACATTGTTCAAAACGCGTTGACTAGTGACGATGCCGAGAATGGGCCAACACGCGATGGAGATAGCGCCATAGATACTACATATTGTCACTAAGTTATCATCCTAGAAACGTTAAGAAAACATAATATAAGAATCTGTGACATAAAGCAATGATTTTCTTATTAATAAACAAAGCCTAGATTGGATATCTCTATAAACAAATTGTCTTCACGTATACACTTAAATCTTTAGCTAAAGTATCATTCCCACTCACTGCTTTAATTTTATTTTGTATTTAATTTAAATTGTTTAGCATATGGTAATACGCGTAGTCATTCACGGTACCATTTTTAATTTAATTTATTTTTTAAGTTTTCTTAGTTTTTTAGAATCTTACAAGGTCCAATGTCTTAAATTAAAAATATTAAATTAAGAAAAACTATATTATATTATAACCTCCAAAATGTGACAATCTGTCAAAATGCAGTAGAATTTATTTTTAAAAAAAAGTTTAATGTCAGTTTTTGAAAAATATAGAAATGAAAACAATTTCTATTACTAATTGTTAGTATAATAGCAATTTTATTTATTTCACATACAATTTTGTAAAATGAATGTGAGAAGGAATGCTTAAACGAAAACCTGAAATCTAGATTAAAATATTAGATAAAAACAGTAAATTAAATATCAAAACAGTTAGTGGGAATGAGGCTTAATTCATTTTAAGTGTTTATATTATTTGAGTATTATGTTTGCTTTTTGTAATAAATTTTGTTAAATGAAAATCTATATTCAAGTTTGCAGGTAATATTTTACGGTATAGAATTTTACCTTTTACATTAAACTACATATATATTACTAAGTATGCTGTTAGTATCACAAACTTTCACAACTAGGGTTGCCAACCGTATTCAGTCTACAATTACATGTTTAACTATGTGATCACTTTTGGCGCCTGGAATGTTGGCAACCATAGTTACAACCAGTTAGCTTTCCTTACTTACTTACTTCCTTACTTACTGAAGCCGTATTAAGCAAGACCAGTATGTGGATCAGAGTGATGATCGTTTGTATTATTAAGAATGACCCCAGGTAACTTCGGTGGAGGCGGCTCACGTAGATGCTGTACAAACCGTCCAGGTTACGTTGGTTAAATTGATGCTGAAAGAAGATTAGAGGAAATATAGATCATTAAAAAACTACAATATAGTTCAAATTACGAGAGTTCGGCGGCGACTCATACTTAAAACAAGTTGTGTGGTATAAACTGCCGATATAACGAAAAAACACTGACTCACTTATTTTTCTATAATGTGTATAGAGACTAATAAGATAAAATTCATTATCGTATTATAGATTTACCGCTCTTATAACCTCTTTTAAGTATAAGTCACCGCCGAACTCTCGTGATTTGGACTATATTTAATTGTGATGATAATGTACCAGTTTATAACCGACCACAAATAAAACTTAAATGCAGCTGAAATTGGTAGAAAATCTAGTACTGTTTCAGCTGTTTTTTGTATACCATCAGCTGTATTGCAATCTATGACACATGTCTCTGTGATGTTTTCTGTGGACAATCATTGTTGAATCTAACGATTATCTAAACCACAAGTCTGCTACAACATCTAACATTTCTCTTTGGATAGCTTTCCAAATTGTAATTCCGTTATCCAATTACTTTGATATTGATGATATTAAACACCGGATCTTGAATCGCTTCCTTAAGCCTTTCAAGAATTCCCCAAATTCCTGGTTTCCTGAATAATTCTTATTAATTCGCTATAATAAAGACACTCGTTGCTACTTCATTGAAAGATGAATAACCCTCTGATTCATCATTTGATACCTAAAAGGTATAAAAGGTACTTTGTTGCAAGGGGACAATATTTAAAGGCATTGATTAGCAATGCTTGATTAAAGCTATTAATTTCTAGCTATTGAAAAAGTCTTTAATTCCTGAAAAGGTGTTTTGAAGATTATATAATCCTTAAAAGAATTCTGTTAAGAAATTTTATGATTATCTTAAGGTCACAAAATGCTGTAGCTTAGGTAGCATTGTTTACGTTTGTTATATTACATAAACCTTAATTGGACAACTGTGTTTACCGGATAAGCGGTAAGTTTCGTTTAAAGAAAATCGTAAAATACAAAGCATTAAATTACAGAGAAAAAAATTATTTGATAATAAATTTTAAACGTTTGCCTACGCTGTTACACTGTTTAGCGTTTCATAACTATTTCGCCATGTCTCTAGAATACTTATGCCAAATTTCAAGTATCTAAGTGACGATTCTGCAAGATGGCAATAAATTTAAATCAGTCAGTTCTTATTGATACACTTTTTTTTTAATTTAAGATAAATTATAAGAAATCCTTAATTCTAAACGCTCCGAAAAAACATGCTTGCATTATAAAAATTTAAAAAAAATTAAAAAGGATAAAAATGTATTTTAAGAATATAAAAACCATTATAAAAATAATGATGAAAAACAATATACCTATATATAATCTATTTACCTATTTAAGGAAGATTATTTTCTTATTTCTAAAGAACAACATATTTGGAGACATATTTGATTAAATAAAACATTCATAAAATAAATATTAATTATTTATTATGTAAATAAAGTGAAATTAATGCCAAATCAACATTATAAATATATTTAACATCAAATTTACTTACGTGTCGTATATTTAATATACCTGTTAATCTCACAATACACTATTTAAAATCAAAACAATATTTTAAAATTAATTCTATTACTTACTTCATAAAACTTAATTAGATTAAATCACTTCTAGCTTATTAGACATTATTTACTATTTAATTTCCCTACACAGGTTTAAAACACGACACTGTAAATTAATTGTAATTGTGAATGTATATTTATTTGTACAGCAGTTAGACCTCTACGCGATAACGAATCTCGTAGTTTATTCGCTTGCAGCACTTCACTAGCCTCTACGCTTCCTATAGCTTCCTGGACTAGCGTCGAGTTGAACCGGGCCGGCGAGCTTTCCCGTGTTGGATAAGTTGATGTGCTACGGGTAGACTAAACGTAGACGTTGTGGCGAGTGGATTTATTATACCTTCTTATACCCGCAGTAGTGAGCCTGACGTAGCAGTTGTTGTCGCTGTGTTGTGTCATGGTGTGTTTAGCTGTTCCAGCTGTACTGGTGGCACTGGCACTGGGTCCATTCCTCAGTAGTCACTGCTTGTGCAGGCCGTAGCAACTCGTAGCAGTAATAAACTACCTACAGTATACTATAGTGTGTTCATTTACAGAAGCATTTTATAAATATTAATTTTCTATTATTATTATATTAATTGTGTGCCTTTCGGCTTTACAATCTACATTCTTAATACATTTCATAGAACTTCACCTTGAAATTAAACTTAAACTATTCTAGACCTTTCTATTTCCAAAAGTATTTTCTGCTTCTTCTTCTCTTGACTCTCTCCTGACCTCTTGTTTTCTTTGTCTCTTCTCGACAAACCCTCTATTATATTTTCACTATACTTCTTGCCTTTTGTCTTCATTTTCACTTCCCCCGCCTTTTACGTCTATCACTCTGTTTCTTTTGTCCGACCATTGAGTTGATACTATGAAAAATATTCCCTCCACATTCACATTGTGGTTTGGAATGGCAACAAGGTGTTCGCATGGTTTTACTAGACATCACTTCTGATTAAAATCACTTCTGCTCTGGCGTTCCTTCTCTTCCCTCGTTCCTTTTCTCTATTTCCGCCATCCACCTTTTCCCTTCACTGCCTCCCTTTAATAACTGCCCAATATTCTTCTCGCTTATTACTTTTCTCTGACATGAACACTTAATGTGCTCCAATGTTTCTATCTCCGTTCCGCACACTCTACACATCCTTTTAGGGCTATTTGCCCAGTATCTGTTTCTTTTCTCCTTGTTTCCCAATTTGAATCTGGCAATCCTTCTCATGTTTCTTGTGTGTTTTCCTTTAAGTGTTGTAATATCTCTCTCTCTTTCAAATCCTTTTATATCTTGTGTTGTAATTGCTCTACTCAACTTTTTCCATTTTTTCCTGTTGCTGTATCTCCCTGTCTCTTAATTTACCATATAGTTTTAAAATTATTCTTATCTATTGGCCAATAAGTATTTCTCCAGAAGACTTTTTGCCTACTCCCATAATATGTATATACGAGTATAAACCTAAAGTGGACTATATTTTACATTGAAGTTGTAAACACAAACGTAACATTTACATAGTATTTATTTTACTTATATTTAAACGTAACTTATACATAAATGTGTTTAGTATGAGTATTAATAAAGAATAAAGCTTTTCTTTTATCAATGTTATTGATTTCTTTGTTCTAAATGTTTATATAAAAGTGAAGTTTTGATTAGATAACATTGACAAGTTTAAAATTATGTATTCTAATTAATTCACTCATTGTTATTACCTAATTGACAATTAATTATAAAGTATAGAAATAAAGATAAACTGTTAATTAATTAGAATTACGTTTATTTTGTAACTGCATTGTTGAAAAATGTGTAGTGGCGCATGTATTGTCTTTTTAATAGAAACTTAATTTTATAATTGAGTGATATTGTATTTAAAAAATTCACGGAGTTAGTCGTTTATCTCACGAACGTGTGTGAAGTTATCTGTAGACGTTGACATTTGTCAGGAAATATGATTTAAAGAGGTTAAGGAGATGATTATCTTGGATCTGATTTAAATTTCGGATAAAATGTTAGCTACATATTTAAATGTTACTTACTGGGTTGTCGAGGATTCGTTTGAAATTAATTAAATACGTAGACATTTAATATTCTAATAATTACAAAAGATGTACAATTATAGGTAACATAATTTAATTTTGTAAGATGATGGTAAGGTGAACTGTTACCTTTTTCATTAAGCCAAATAATCTCTTTTGCAAAATCATCATCCATAGTCCCAGTGGACCAGGCCCTTAAGGACTAGAACTAGTACTAAGCAGAATATAATATGTAAAGTTAAATGCCCTTAAAGATAAATTTGAACAATATTTTACACATTTATATTTACTCACACTTTTTATTAAAAAAACAACAATATTCTATTCGTGAACAAAGTATTCTAGCTATACACCGCCCGTGAAATATTGATCTCTCTCGATGCGAAATTCAAGGATTATATTTCGCCCTCTAGGCTCTGATGCTGCAGTTAAAGCTCGTATAATAAAATACGTATAAAATGGGCATGATGTATGAATCTATTTTTAGAAACGAACATTTGTTATCAGACGACATAAACAACTTTGTCTGAAAAGCTCAAAATATTTCGTTTAACGATAAAGTTACAACGAGCTTTTGTTGAGCTTTTCAGTAAATGTAGCTGAATTTACTATAGTAGTATTATTACGTTATTTTCTTGTAAAAACGTATAGAGATTGTTTGGTAGTATAAACCCGTAGTAACTTCAAGCATTGCTTTTTTGCATTACTTAGAAGTATCAGTTTTTATATTAATTAAAATCTCTAACTATAAACGCGAATCAAAATCTAAAGCTGCAATTAGTTAGATGAATAACGTATCTACATTTTAAGCTTTCTTCCACTGACTTTTAATGAGTTAGAACCGCAAAAATAAGTTTTGAAAATGAATATTGCTATATTTTCTAGTTAAATACCAATTTTTATATGACTGGTAACATTTCTAAGGGTTTGTCATAAATTTTATAACCTTTATTTATGACAAACCCTAACTAATTGCAGCTTTAGATTTTGATTCGCGTTTATAGTTACTTACATAAAACGATTTAAACATAAAAAAAAAATGGTTTTTTTGATAATATTTAACCTGCTGTATAGTATCGCCATCTATATTTCGCGAGAAAAAATGGCCAAGTATCGTTTCACCTTAAGACTATATATCCCAGGCTCTCTACAACAAACACAATTATTTCAAGACAGCCTGGTTTCTAGTGTGTGACACCCTAAGGGTACAATATGTACTAGAATAACATATTTTAAAATTTAATATTTTGAAACACAGATGTGAGCTACAGATATAAAGTTAAAAGTTATTAATAAATTTATTTCTATTTTCGGAGTAATATATCAGTCCATCCACACTGCACCCCTGTGACTGAGTTCTATTTATATCCATCGTTTTATTCATTTTCTTTTATTTTTCTTTTCTGCGTTCGTTATAAATGGGTTATAAAAACGGCGAAGTCGGCCTTAATGTATTCAGGCACAGTAAACCCCCTGTAACGTGGTTAATGTGTTACGCCTAGTATGGAATATAGGACTTGAACAGTGCGAATTCTCGTAGATATTACCAATATTTTTAAATGAAAATAATGAAGTTTTTTGCCTAACAATAGTCAAATTATTTTTAGAAGTGTACTGAGTTGATCAAGACACATAAAAATCGAAATTTTTCTTGAATAACTCACTTCATATTGAAGTAAGTTCTGATTCAATACTTAGATAACTCATAAATGTAATCGAACATAATTATAATGCACATAAACTTGTTGAATATCGCTGCAATGCTTACAACACAATATTATATCCTCAAAATTTATTGTTCAGAGATGTGTCACTAACGAACTGAACCTTCAACAATTGTATCATACAGATACATGAAACTTTTTTTGTTTGTTATTTGCTTAACAAACAATATTTGAAATTTTCCACAGACAGTTTTCACATTTCCATATGTCATATCAACAAACAGATATCGACGTAATATCATCGTTTGCCAGATGACAAATAAATAGAGAAGCTTTTCATTCTATTTTCATATATTTTCGTGAGTTTGGTTGTTTGTTTTCAACACAAACACCGCGGGCTCGTATGCCATTAAGTGGTTCAGTGGCGTCCGAAGATTAGAAAGAGGAAGGATTTCTAAACCGGGAACATAAATATAAAGAATTTGGAGTTAGTGTTTAGCGGGCATAATCGCAAGTGATTGAGATACGAACTCAACTCAAACGTAGGTGTTTTGAATTTCAGATGTAACCCCACGTTATCCCCCCCCCCCCCAAACCACTCCACTTAATCTTACAGCGTGTGTATTTAGGATGAAACAAAGGAAGAATCATCATACATTCAGAAATCTATTTCAGAGAGAAGTATTAAATCAAAATAAAATCTGTAACCGATCTAATGCCTAGATTTTAAAACTAAAAGCGTGTTTTATCAATACAAGCCTTTGCCTACTAAACACAGTTACGATTATCTTACATACAAAAAGGTATCTCCTGCTTAAACGACTTTTACTTAAGGTGAAACGATACTTGGCCATTTTTGACTCGCGAAATATAGATGGCGATACTATACAGCAGGTTAAATATTATCAAAAAAACAATGTTTTTTATGTTTCAATCGTTTTATGTAAGTAACTATAAACGCGAATCAAAATCTAAAGCTGCAATTTGTTAGATGAATAACGTATCTACATTTTAAGCTTTCTTCCACTGACTTTTAATGAGTTGTAACCGCAAAAATAACTTTTGAAAATGAATATTGCTATATTTTCTAGTTAAATTCTAATTTTTATATGACTGGTAACATTTCTAAGGGTTTGATGTTCAATGAACAATGTTCAGATGAACAATGTTTGATGTTTTGTTATCCTACTGCACATTAAGAGCACCCTTTTAAGGGTTTTATAATCTTAACAAATCTTTTCTAAGCTTTACTTCACTTTAAATACCTTAAAAAGTATTTTAGGTTAATATAGTGTAAGAATACATAACAAAAGTTATCTTTGTACATAAATTAATATTTTCTGATGTAAACGAAGCTTTTTTATGACAGATTATAATGTTTATATATTAAATTAATAAATCAGTAAAAGTGTTAAATGTAACAGAATGATGTTAAACTTCAGGAAATGATAATTCATAATGTTTAATAAAACGTTTTACCGTTTTGTGTTTAGTGCAATGAATGTAAGCTTCCTCTTCTACCCACGCCACTGGATCCTTCATATTTCCACTGAGTATTCGAGTTAAAGTATTTATAGAAATAAGGGTGAATTCTTTGGAGTATGAGACACTAAATAGGGGGTGTGAACACCCTAACAGACCTCGTACCAAGGATTCAAGGTCTCGAGCTCCTGGAGATAGCACAGCGAGCATTTCTGGACTCATATATCTTGTTATATAGACACCAAGACCACTCAGAGTGGGAGGAGCGACAAGGGACCTCTGGGGGTATGGGGAATTATATTATATAAAGATAATAGGCTCCAACTCCGTTGATAGAAGTTGTCAGCCGATAATTGTCACGTGACATTCTAACCCTTTTACACTTTGATATTTTTGTTAATTAATTGAATATAAAGTTTCATGTTAAGTTAGAATGTAGTAGGAGGAAGAGCGGGGGGTGCTTAGAGTGCACAGTGTTAAAAGGACTTATTAAGAATACCTCCATGTTTTATAATTTTATTATAACACTTCTTTAATATGGAAATAATATAATCAAATCAATATTTGTTTTTAGATTGCATGGCAAGAAATATATATTGCATAAGTATCCTAATTCCACTCTAAAAATGTGTCAAACACACTGATTATTATTCCTAACCTTACTTCTTAATGTTAAGAAACACGGATTTATCTCTGAAATTAGTTTCTCCAACTAATAACTTCAATCACAATACTACTACTAAAAGTGTACGCCTTCCAAATCACCTGCTGCTACTACTATTACACCAATTTCTTTCTGCATTTCAACATTTAACTATGACTATTGGTATAAATCTGAGTTTAAGAAAAACTATTACCATAAGTGAAAAGTAACTCACCCTCAAGTAGCTCCAACTCCAATTGCGGTCACTCAGTCTGTTTGTTAATGAAATTTCGTCCTCTACGTCATCATCTTTGATTTCATGTAAATTCTGCATAGAAATTCGAGCGGCGTATTCAACAGGACCGGTTGGTATAGTAACCCGGCCCGTCACTGAAGCTCGTGCCATGGTCTTAATCGTTAAGGAGTCGACGAGTTCTACTAGTGTTATCTCCAGGAGTACATCATTTTAAGGTTAGGGGAATCTGTAAGAAAATAATACAAAATAAGATTTTCACTTAAAGAGGTTTTAGAGCGGGTGCTGGCTCACCTAACATATGACGAAAACACGTTTGTAATTCTTAAGTACCATCCCCACTCACTGCTTTAATTTAATTTTGTATTTAATTTAAATTGTGTAGTCATTCAGAGTACCATTTTTAATTTCATTTATTTATTAAGTTTTCTTAGTAGTTTTAAAACCTTACAAAGTGCAATTTTAGTGGTCGATTTTTCAATTGTTGATTGAAATTGATTGTAATAAATATGTATTGCCGTGTCTATTTTATTAAATATCTAAATATTGACGGAGATATAGCAATTAAAAGTTTGAATTGTAGTTTCAGCGCTAGAAATGGTCGGCCATATTTGTATGACGTGAATGCATTTTAACGTCAGTTATTTGTTGAGTAGGTCAGCGCTGTGGTAATGTTTTGTAGCTGTTGGTAGTCGAAATGACTTGATTATTTCGACTATTTGCTATTTCGACTTATTTGCTATTTTGATATATAAATACATATAGCAGAGATTTATGAGCTGTAAGGTTGGTAACCTTACACAAGGATTGTGATGTCACATGCACTTGGAATGTGTACATCGTTGAATCCCTTTAATAATTAAAGAGACAAACTGACTTTTTTAATTGTTAATATCTCTTAACATATAAGGAGTTATTAAAAAATAATTGAACATTTGAGGTTCTAGTAAGCCACTTTATCAATATATAGTACACTTTTATAGAAATTAAGACATAGGACACAAGCACATTAAAAATATTAAATTAAGAGAAACTATATGATATTATAACGTCCAAAATGTGACAATCTGTCAAAATGCAGTAGGATTTACTTTTAAAAGAAGTTTAATGTCAGTTTTTGAAAAATATAGAAGTGAAAACAATTTCTATTACTAGTTGTTATTAGGAACAGCAATTTTAATTATTTCACACATAATTTTGGTTGTTGAACTGTCCAAATTTATATTACTAACGATGCATACGCACCAACTAAATTAACTAAACTTAAACGAGAACCTGAAATATAGATTACAATATTAAATAAAAACAGTAAATTAAACATCAAAACAGTGAGTGGGAATGAGGCTTTATAAGACATATAAATAATTAAGGAAAATGTAAGAGACGCAGTAGATACAATTCAATTGCCATAGAATAGATTGCAACATTGTCTGACTTTGATAAGTGCATAGCCTGACAATAACGTCTACTGCGCATGTGCAGCACGTAAGCACATATCGTTAGGCAAGGAAACCATCAGTAATTCAAAAGCAAATAAGTTATCTCTTTCACCTGTCTTATACTCGTATGAGTTTTCCGGTGACTGGGAATATGAGCAATGTTTGAACAGAAATATATTGATTAAATAAAGAAATCAATTAATGCAACCAGAGGCGTATCATAGGTGTAATCAGGTGTAGGTCCCGTAATCAGGTTATGGGACTTTTACCACTATGAAAATATATCATTTTAAAATAAAATTTGTGGATCCCCTTGAGCCTGACCCAAATGGAAGGTTGTACGTATTTATTAATGGCACTTAGAAATTTGAAGTCTGCACTTGTAAATACATATGTTTTTCATAAAAACAATTTTACTGATAAAAGCACAAAGATAAGTGAGTTATTAAATATATTGAGAGGAAGTTACACTCCATATTGAATTGATAGCAACTCGGACTTTATTTGGTCATAAAAGTATCACTGGTTAACCATGTGCGTCTCAGAAAAATACAAACTCCAATTAACCTGATAATGGGCTTGTCTCCTATGTCTTAATTTCTATAAAAGTGTACTATATATTGATAAAGTGGGTTACTAGAACTTCAAATATTCAATTATGTTTTAATAACTCCTTATATGTTAAGAGATATTAACAATTAAAAAAGTCATTTTGTCTCTTTAATTATTAAAGGGATTCGATCCAAATGCATATGACATCACAACCGCTGCCAACCTCACAGCTCATAAATCTCTGCTATATGTATTTATATATCAAAATATCAAATATTATTTACAGCTATTTCAAGGAACAATCAAATTTCAATATTATGTCTGCCTTAGCAGGATTAAATAAAATAAAAACTTATTATTCTTTGACTTGACTTAATTATTTCGACTACCAACAGCTACAAAACATTACCACAGCACTGACCTACTCAACAAATAACTGACGTATAAAATGCATTTCACGTCATACAAATGGCCGACCATTTCTAGCGCTAAAACTACAATTCAAAATTTTAATTGCTATATCTCCGTCAATATTTAGATATTTAATAAAATAGACACGCCAATACACATTTATTAACATCAATTTCAATCAACAATTGAGAGACACAAGCCCATTGTCATCTCTGCTGTACAACATATTTCAAAAGAAATGGTTTATTGGAAGACGTCAAATATGATAAACAACCTCGTACCCCGAAAACTCAAGTTTAAATCCAAGTTCGACTTCGATTCGACAAAAACTGTACCATTTCGAACTTGTAGCTAAGCAGTTTCTTACTTAACATGTGCTTATAATCATTCATTTGTTTAATAAATGTTGGCAAACACAAACTGGTACTTGTACAGTCGTGCACCTGATAGTCTTTGTATGCTCTGATTGACATGTCGAACCTTGGCGAGGGGAAGGGGGGGGGTGCACGGTACTGTAACAGTCATCTCACAAATCACGGCGACAGCAACATGTATCAAGTGAATTTATTTCATACTAAATACAGTAATCGACGGCCTAGATACTGTCCAGTCCAGATTGTATCCAGAGGACGGTCACACAGCACCGGGACAATATCAAGATGCGAGACAGAAAGATAACTGGTGCAGACTTCATCCCTAGACAGCGATGTAAACAATAAAATATCATTCTTTAGTTCAGTTTCATTCAGTTTTCTTTGTCCAATGTTTTAAATTAAAAATATTAAATTAAGAAAAACTGTATTATATTCCCAATAAACAATTTGGTGAAGTGCCCAACAATTCAATTCTAACGCTTTACATGTTCTCTACCTGTCACAGATTTTGTGTTAGTTGTTAGAATTTTTTCATAATAATATTCTTTATTTTTCCAACATCATTCATTAAGTAGCAGTTGTTTCTTTCACACTAGGATATATATTTTTTAGTTCATTTCCATTCCAAAGTGAGAGAGAAACGAGATGCGGTTAGACAAGTAAAATATATTTTCACCGTTACACTTGTATACTTGTATAGTATTTCGTTCAGTACAGTATGTTTAAAGTATATGCTATCCTTTTTCAACAAATATTTCATTAATGGTAATAGGCACACACTGTCTCCCTCAATCCCCGAATATAATGTATTTAAACGAAGATAGTATCCAGCGTTGTTAAGACAGAGGTTTTAAACCTAACGCAGACCTGCCGATCGTGGATTTTTGAATCACCAAAACAATGTAAAAAAACTAATATAACGAGTATTGTTGAAGATGAATAATATTCATTAAAAAAATCACGATCCGTACTAAAGATTACATCTATTTATTTCTTCATTTAAATATTTATATTTTGCAGACTCTAAAAAGTAGAATTCCATTAAGTTTTATACCCCTGCCATCCCTGCTAGTGTCAAGTTTATAACTCCGGTCATAAATCATAAACCGGAGTCGCTTTTAATTCAGCAGTGAACCGTGGTTGCAATGTATGTAACTCATAAAAAGGGCCTTTCCTATGAACGACTGAATAGAAAACGAACACGTTCCAGACAAAAAACTCATGATATGTAATAGAAATTAAGTAGAATTTACTCCAAAATGTTTACTGGGCTGTAACTCGTAAACTAATGGTTAGCATGTCATGAAATTTTGACACATATCATTTGAAGGTTGGTACTATCTAAAAAGTGATTTGTCAATAGTAGCGCCATCTATATGTCAACATACGAACTTATAGAGTGATGTGTTATGTACATTACATGATATATATCATTTTACTCACAAGGTCATTTCCTTATATATTACAAAGTAATTGATAAGAAGAACAGTTGGTTCTTACTCAAGAGTAATGTAAGGCAATTACCTCTACTATTCTTTAATTGCAATAATTTGATAAAGTTCTATTTATAGAATAAATCTACTAATAAAAGTACCGATGACAAACAGACAAACAGGGGCAATAAATACCGCGATATGTTTTATTGCAACAAAAATTTATAAGTAGAAATGTCTACAGTCTAATTGAATGTTTCCAGTAATTTGAGTAAAAGGATCTTACGTTATCAAGTAATACTCGTTATTATCAATTATTTAAATAAATGTGTTTTTTGTCATCGTTTTCAAAGTTAGTATGAACGTATACCTATTGCGATTAGTCTTCTAATCACTATAGCCTTATCTTTGCATTCCGGTTCTAGTTGTTTTAGTTTTAATAATATGCATAGGCTACTAGGACTAGATAATAGGTCGTAAGCCTTAATAATCCGAAAGTTCTGCATGCAAATTGTATAATTATATTGGTAGTTGCTTGATGCCTTATTGCAGTGTTATCAACGGGATTGAAATTGATGTTAATAAATGTCTATTTTATTAAATATCTAAATGTTGACGGAGATTAAAGAGCAATTAAAAATTCGAATTGTAGTTTTAGCGTTAGAAATGGTCGGTTATATTTGTATGACGGTAAATGCATTTTAACGTCAGTTATTTGATGAGTAGGTCAGTGCTGTGGTAATGTTTTGTAGCTGTTGGTAGTCGAAATAATCAAGTCAAGTCAAAGAATAATAAGTTTTTATTTTATTTAATCTTGTTACAGCAGACATAATATTGGAATTTTATTGTTCCTTGAAATAGCTGTAAATAATATTTGATATTTTGGTATACAAATACATATAGCAGAAATTTATGAGCTGTAAGGTTGGCAGCGACTGTGATGTCACAAGTAGTTGGAATGTGTACAACGTTGAATCGCTTTATTAATTAAAGAGACAAAATGACTTTCTTAATTGCTAATATCTTTTAACATATAAGGAGTTATTAAAAAATAATTGAACATTTGAGGTTCTAGTAACCTACTTTATCAATATATAGTACAGTTTAATAGAAATTAAGACATAGGACACAAGCCCATTTATAAATTAAACGAAGTTAGTTACAAAAAAGTATCTGCTTTTAAAAGTTACAAAATGTCAGCCTTGGTTAAAATGTCGTATGTCTAGCGGCTCTGCGATCTTGGACTATTACTTGTTTTTAATTAATAACCTCTAATAAGTATAACACGTTGATACTAGTAATTCCCCGATTGATAACAAATCCGTAAACAAACACCAAGTTTTATCTCACTTCCTAAATTTATTCCAAGAACGGTTTTTCCATTGATGTTAATTCATTTCTTACAAATCCTGTACTTGATTCCAACGTGTGAACACTAATTCGCTAACAACATTTTTACGAACATTCCAATTAATACCGTTTAGTATTCTGAATGATGTCACTGTATTGATGATGGTTTTTGGACACTTGAAAGTTTACCAATCTTATATAAGACACTTCAAAATATCTCTAGCAGATAGTAGATTAATAATCATAGAGTTAATTTTAGTAACATAACGAGCAGGCGTAGATCTAATGGAAATGGTTACCAAACTGAATTGCACTACAATGGGCTTGTGTCCTATGTCTTAATTTCTATAAAAGTGTACTATATATTGATAAAGTGGGTTACTAGAACCTCAAATGATCAATTATTTGTTAATAACTCCTTATATGTTAAGAGATATTAACAATTAAAAAAGTCATTTTGTCTCTTTAATTATTAAAAGGATTCAACGTTGTACACATTCCAAATGCATGTGACATCACAACCGCTGCCAACCTTACAGCTCATAAATCTCTGCTATATGTATTTATATATCAAAATATCAAATATTATAGCTATTTCAAGGAACAATCAAATTTCAATATTATGTTTGCCTCAGCAGGGTTAAATAAAATAAAAACTTATTATTCTTTGACTTGACTTGATTATTTGACTACCAACAGCTACAAAACATTACCACAGCACTAACCTACTCAACAAATAACTGACGTATGAAATGCATTTCACGTCATACAAATATGGCCGACCATTTCTAGCACTAAAACTACAATTCCAAGTTTTAATTGCTATATCTCCGTCAATATTTAGATATTTAATATAATAGACACGCCAATACACATTTATTAACATCAATTTCAATCAACAATTGAAAAATCGACCACTAAAAAATGAGGACACAAGCCCTTTGTAATAATAGTACTGCACTGGCATTCATACTCGTGGGTTAAATTTGACGTTTCTTAGAAATGTTACTAACTACCAAAGTTTAGCAAAACTAGATAAGTTTATTCTTATCTATAAATGATAATAGAATCACAATAAATTGACTAATTCAATGTTCATTGATAAATTGAATCTATGTCTTATCTATAGAAGAGCTTTATTGGTTTTTTATTTTGGTTCTAACATTTAATACACTTGCTTCATTTACACCCATTTAAGCTGGAGTAAATGAGGATTAGCTGTAGTCAGTGGATTAAAAACTGGATGAGTTTGAACAGAAAAGGAGTTAGGCCTGTCTCAGTATGGCACCGTATTTAAGCGAATTTCTGCCGGACGTATTCGGGCTACTACGCTTTACCTATCCGAACCATGTAAATGTAATGAGATCGCTCTGGAGCTCTCAGACTGCACGCTACAAAGCCGTCCGAATACGGGCGGCACTACCTCGCACATTAGCACCGTATAAAGGCGAATTTTATCCAAGCGTTACCACTACTACAACGATATCCTATCCGAACCTTTGTAAATGCAAAGAGCCGCCTCAGACTGGAGGGGGTACCTAACATCGCTTGTTCTTTCGCTGCAATACGCTTCAAATGAAATCTATCGGCGACATCACTATGTTCTGCATGCAGTTTATGTTTGTATTTCAGTGAATCATGGACACCGATACCGATGCCAATACGATAGAACTAAATTTAAATTCACGCCCACCAGAACTCAGATATATAATAAATGCTAAAGTCCCTTTAATACCAGTAGTGTATCGATAAAAATTAAAGTTAAAGTGTGCTCTCATGATAAATTATATAAGTGCTAAAGAACTCCAATACACCCCCTAATACACGACTACAGACATCTGTGACACACATAGGCGGTTTGCTTTGTAGCTCATCCAATCCGCCGATTTACGTTCGAATACGCTGTCGCTTAAATACGGTCCCATACTGAGAAAGGCCTTAAGTTAAATAAACTATAAAATTGATATTTTATCATATACATTTCTCAAATACAAAGGCACGTTTCTCTAAAATGTTTCAAAATATTTGGAAAATTGAATAAATGGCGGCATTCTCTATAAAGGATCCAAGTCAATAATTAGTCAGCAGTATTGAGCTCATAAAAGTAGAGATATGAAGGTATTAATCAGTTAAGAACCACGCGAAAAATTCTCCAATATTATGATAGTATGATAAGACATTCTGTGGACGATGGTATCTCCTCGAAAACCACTTGTTAGATTATGATTACTTTAGGTCAGTGGCGTAACCTTGAATAGGGTCATAAAAATATGTTCCACTTAGGTAAAATATATATTATGTATCAAATTGTATTTGCAGAGCTATTCAGAATTAAGGAGGTACAGGACGTACCGTCAATGCAAAAAGTTTATCTCTCGGTAATACGAAATGCAAAATACGAAGTACATGAGGGATGAGCAAATATTGGGACTGTACCTTTGAAAATGAATTTTTCAATTCCTATTAAACTGCTTTTTGCTTGTTAAAATGATTTTTTATGCATATAATAGTTTAATAAGATAAAAATTACCTATAATTAATATCAAATTTATATTAATTCAATTTAAATACAAATTAAATATTTTGAAAAAGGAATAATAAATTTTGCAACGCTACAAATTTACGTGTGTTGACGCATGCGTGATTTGATTCTTTCACCAATAAATTGTTATATTTTATATAACATTTATTCCGATGTTGAATTTCCCGCTCAAATTGGGATTTGGAACGTTGCCGGCTTATAACCTACATTTACTGTTTCCTAAAGGTTTTATTTAAATATTTTCGTATATAGGTATCCTTTTGATAATTTTCTTTTTGCAATAGTTAAAGAAAAGATTATTTTATATACACCTAGTTTTTGAAAGCCGTGTCACCATTTTTTTATAGTTAAAAGTTATATTATGTGGTGAAATTGAGCTAAAAATTATGATTTGTATGGAAAATGACTATATTTAATCATGTATAAAAAGAAAACTATGAACCCTAGGTCTCTAAAATTTTGAGACAGCATGTATTTTAACTATTTGTATCGACCCTCCAAATTTCACAACGTTTTCATCATTTACGTTAACGTCCTGTACCTCATTAATGGAATAAAAGGAACAGGTCGAAAATCCATCATTGTATGTTGGTGACAAGCAAAGGAAAGAATAAGATAAATGTGTGAAAGAAAGAATTACAATATATTAGAGAGAATGAGAAAAAGGAAAAAGCGGATGAGGTAGAAATGAAGTACATTCTAAATCTAGCGCAGGAGGAACAAAGAAAATGGGGATTAGCGACACGTACGTAAAAAAGCAAGACGAATAAAAGAAATATCGTTGTGGATAAAAGGGGCAGGATTCTTCACTTCCTAAATTAACCTTCTGGTAATCTCTGATGTTAAGAGGACGTGACTCACGCAGAGGAAATGAATGTCTCCACCAAGATGAAGAGATATGGCGCCTATCGACGGAAAGGTGAATATCGTTCATTTATATGGGTATCACAAACTCATTAATAATTTTATTGACAAATTGGTGATGAAGTACCTCTATATTATGAAATAATCTTTATTATATCAATATATTTAATTACTAATCTCGTTATCTCGTTATCCATTGATTAACACACGGAGGAAAACGTTTTTACATATTTTTAATCCTCTGCTTTAACTTGTTGTTACTCTTAATGTTTTAGTTCATTCCAAAAACGGTTTATACATATCGGTATTTACCGAAAACTTAATAAGAAAGTAATCGAAAAAGGACAAAGGATGATGATACTGAAATATAATGAAAGGAAAGAGTTTTTAAAATGTGTAATGGAGCAGAGGAGACGCTGTAATATATAGGGAGAGATAATGTAATAAAAGAAGTGTGAGGAGTGGTTAAAAAGAGACAAGGAAAGAAGGAGGTGGACAGCGAAAGTACAGAGAAGGAGGAGTAGAGAACAGAAAAAGAGGCAAGAGAAGAAGAAAGAGTTCAAATATGGATTAAAATAGTTTAAAGTTTTATAAATGGAATGATGTAAAGCATAGAATCAGGGGCGGCCTTAGTGAGGCTCCGGGCAGCAAATCTTTCCGAGGCCCCGGGGTGGCATATCTTTGCGAGGCACTTGTACTTTGTTTAATTTATGTAAATTGTAAGTAAGTATTTTTGATGATAATTGACGAGAAATAAAATTTTATATTGGAAGTTTTATAAAAGTTAACAAGCACAAAGATGACAAATATTAATGATGATAAACTAAGGTACATGAATGCCTTAAAAGATATACGCAGTAATTCTAGTGGGACTTCTAAAGAGCGAGGCGCGATATTCAAATACATATATAGTAATGAATTTTTCTACTTGGGTTGTTGCGCGAGAATGCGAAGCCCCGGGCGGTTGCCCTGCTTGCCAACCATTAAGATCGCCTCTGCCTAGAATGCAGGCATTATATAAATAATTACTTCTATGTAAATGACAAATATTATTAATGATTTCTTCACTTAAAAGTGTTACCTAATATACAACGTTTTGTGAATAATTTTAATTAATAGAATTTCAGTCTTTAAGGAGACTATTTCATATTATCATCTTTTTTGTTTAGCGGGTAATATTTATAAAACTATGATTCTTCAAAAGTTAAATTCGAAACAATTAAAAGTGTTTTAAAAGTATGTTAGTTGGAAATGGGCTTGTGTCCTCATTTTTTAGTGGTGGATTTTTCAATTGTTGATTGAAATTGATGTTAGTAAATGTGTACTGGCGTGTCTATTTTATTAAATATCTAAATATTGACAGGGATATAGCAATTAAAAGTTTGAATTGTAGTTTTAGCGCTAGAAATGGTCGGCTAAATTTGTATGACGTGAAATGCATATTAACGTCAGTTATTTGAGTAGGTCAGTGCTGTGGTAATGTTTTGTAGCTGTTGGTAGTCAAATAATCAAGTCAAGTCTAAGAGTAATAGGTTTTTATTTTATTTAACCCTGTTACGGCAGACATAATATTAAAATTTTATTGTTCCTTAAAATAGCTGTAAATAATATTTGATATTTTGATATATGAATACATATAGCAGAGATTTATGAGCAGTAAGGTTGTGATGTCACATGCATTTGTAATGTGTACAACGTTGAATCCCTTTAATAATTAAAGAGACAAAATGACTTTTTTAATTGCTAATATCTCTTGAAATAGAAGGAGTTGTTAAAAAATAATTGAACATTTGAGGTTCTAGTAACAATATATAGTACACTTTTATAGAAATTAAGACATAGGACACAAGCCCATTACAACTGGGTTTCTTTGCTTAAAATTTGCTCACTTACCAACTAATTATTTACTTGTAATACAATTCTATTTTTACTTCACAAACAGATTGTTCTTAAATAAGTATGCATTTACTTAAAAGCGAACTACTAACAGAAAATATTTAATCAAATGTAATTTATGTAAATTACTTTAGTTCTTTTACGCAATTGTAAACAGTATGTTAATATAACTAGAATAGAATTTACCTGTATTTTATCCAAATAAGGTGTTTAATTCTTTACGCAAATGACTTGTCTTCACGTATTGAAAAAACTCACTAAAATTTAAATCACAATACGGTTGTATACCTTAAACATTTAAATCAGGCACATAGAAACTGTTAATTATCACTTCTAAAATGTTTATTTAATTATGAGTATTATATCTAATTTTCTGACACTGTAGTCAGTCAGTTCACTTTGGTTTATTTGGTGTGTTAACAATACGTTTGATTTGTTTTCTTTGATTAGATATGATGATTAATATCGTTCGATTGTTGAACGGTGTTCGTTATAGAACTGGATTTGTTCGTGCAATAACCACGACTAAGCAATGCACATCGCTACATGAATATGATACACTTATAACATGGTATGGCCTTCTTATCAATCAGTAATAAGACGGCATCGGCATCGGCATCGGTGAACAGGTGAGGGAACAATATTGGCTGTGTGTTAATTGAATGCTATTAAGCCGGCTCCAAACGATGCGGTGGAACGAATGTTTGATCCAAATGATTTATTAATGGGCTTGTCATATATTGATAAAGTGGGTTACTAGAACCTCAAATGTTCAATTATTTTTTAATAACTCCTTATATATTAAGAGATATTAACAATTAAAAAAGTCATTTTGTCTCTTTAATTATTAAAGCGATTCAACGTTTTACACTTTCCAAATGCATGTGACATCACAATCCTTGTGTAAGGTTACCAACCCTTACAGCTCAGAAATCTCTGCTATATGAATATATATATCAAAATATCAAATATTATTTACAGCTGTTTCGACGAACAGCAGGAAAAATAAAAACTTATTATTCTTTGACTTGACTTGATTATTTGACTACCAACAGCTACAAAACATTACCACAGTACTGACCTACTTAACAAATAACTGACGTTAAATGCATTTCACGTCATACAAATAAGGCCGACCATTTCTAGCGCTAAAATTACAATTCAAATTTTTAATTGCTATATCTCCGTCAACATTTAGATATTTAATAAAATAGACACGCCAATACACATTGATTAACATCAATTTCAATCAACAATTGAAAAATCGACCACTAAAAAATGAGGACACAAGCCCATTTGTTGATATTATTGACACTGACACTGTTGAATAAAAAATTTCAAGTATAAAACCTTCCTTTGTTGGACGATTCGTTCAGCAGTGCATGATATGTGGATCAAGTGTGTGGTGGGGGTAGAAAAAACCCTTTGGACGCGTGTCAACAGCCCGAACTTTTTCTAACGTGAACGTGGGACACAATTAGTTGCAGCATCGGTGTTCGTAGCATCGTTTGGTAGCAGCTTCAGTTGTATATCGTGTGCGATGTGATTAGCTTTATACGGAATGGTCTATCGGTCAGTAACTCGTGGTGACAGCGATTGTTCGGGGCCTCCACAATGTTTACACAACTCGCGATCTGCTAAACACAAAACATGGAACTTATCTTACATTTATTTCATATTTCACTTAAACTAAACCTAGTAGTATTTAATCTAAAATTTTCTCAGATAGAAAGTTGTATGCAATTGCACATGCTAGCTAACTACAAGCTAGTGTTACATTTTCTATCTGTTTTCAATTCCAACTGTATTGTATTCGATGTGATGTAACTTTAGTTGCAGCGTCTAGGCGGAGATACAGTTTACAATATTTTTATGAAAATTTAAAAACTACAAATTAGCATGTTGTTTTTTATAGAAAATTTTAAATGAGTAAGACATACGACTGCTTGACCACATTGTACATTTCCGCAGGAGATAGTGGTTATTTGGATATTATACAGTATACGTGCGCGCTTATCAATTAGCATATATATCATTATTTTCCTTCATTCAAGAAATACTAATTTGTAAAACAGTTACTTTGTATTACACACAACCATATGGTGTTTGTTAAAACTTGCTACAATAAGTAAAAACTAAAGCAGCGTGTACACTAGAGAATTCAAATCGTAACATTATATCTGATAAATCTCATTCAAGATTCAAACCATTATTTTGTTCAAATATTTTTGCTATTCTATTGGATCGTGCGAATGGGCTTGTGTCCTATGTCTTAATTTCTATAAAAGTGTACTATATATTGATAAAGTTGGTTACTAGAACCTCAAATGTTCAATTATTTTTTAATAACTCCTTATATGTTAGGAGATATTAACAATTAAAAAAGTCATTTTGTCTCTTTAATTATTAAAGGGATTCAACGTTGTACACATTCCAAATACATGTGACATCATAATCGCTGCCAACCTTACAGCTCATAAATCTCTGCTATATGTATTTATATATCAAAATATCAAATATGATTATGTCTGCCTTAGCAGGGTTAAATAAAATAAAAACTTATTATTCTTTGACTTGACTTGATTATTTGACTACCAACGGCTACAAAACATTGCCACAACACTGACCTACTCAACAAATAACTGACGTTAAAATGCATTTCACGTCATACAAATATGGCCGACCATTTCTAGCGCTAAAATTACAATTCAACCTTGTAATTGCTATATCTCCGTCAACATTTAGATATTTAATAAAATAGAGACGCCAATATACATTTATTATTATCAATTTCAATCAACAATTGAAAAATCGACCACTAAAAAATGAGTACACAAGCCCATTGAATAATGCAAGGAATAAAACCGATGCTAGCGTACCCTGCGGTTAAATCGAACATTAAACTATAGCGAGACAATACTGTCTTCAGATAGACTTGTTAAATCGCAGAAGGAAATTAATATATGGAAACAGGGAAAACTTATAATAAAAAACTTATTATTTTTCACTTTTACATAATGTATATTATAAAAATTAACAATATAATTATAATTATTAACAATTAATTTTGAGGTAACCCTTTGCGATCTAACCACCCAAACTGCCGACAACATTGATCACAATCTTAACGTAAGTAACTTAAAATAAAGACAGTATATATTTATGCAATATATCAATAATTATCAGTTCTTATTAAGACGCAATATATTCTCGAAGACAAAGGGTTGAATAAACATAAATAAAGTTTTCTTAAAAAATAACGTTTCAGAATTCTAAAAATATAAGGAACAAAAAATTAACATAGTTGCTTTGGAATATTATTTGTATGTATCTAATTTACAAAACTATATAATTTTATAAAACATCGTATACGAATTGTTGAACTAGAAATGATACTAGGATAAGCAAAAATAACGTGATATATATAATGTGATTTTTAGACAATTACAACACATAGATATATAGAATTCATTTTAATTGAAAGGTATTTTTTGCAGTATCGACGTATCAGAGGTTCAATTCATGTTCTGAAATACGAAATATTGTCATTGCAATAAAATATATAATGAAAATAAATAAATGAAAATTATTATTCTAGGGCACTGCTCGATCCGGCAATATCATTCGTTACGGTGGGTGTTTGCTCTGGCTGATCAACGATTACCTAAATAAAAAAATGACATTATTGAACAAGATTAGAAGAAGAGGGAGTGAAAGTGGGAGGGGAGAAAACTGGTAGTAAGGAGGAGTTAAACATCAACCAAAAAAAAAAGGTAAAGATAAACTGATAATTGAGAGAAAGTAGAAGTAGGAGAGATATGACAGATAAGTAGAAGTTAAAACGCAGAGGCAGAAAATGTGGTAAAAAGCGACGAAAAGACAAAAAAATCCATAAAGGTTCATGTGTTACAGAATTCGTAGAATCGGGTCTATGCCTAACTAAAACGTTCGTAGCAATTAATCGCATTTTAATTAAAACGTAGCATGTTTAAATCTAAATTATATATTGCAAAAGGATACACACCTGTAAGTTTTTAATTTCATCAACATGGGTAGCCAACAAACTAGCATTTAGACCTTCGCTAGAAGCCAGAGATACTGATAATGGCGATCCTCCATGATCAATAGAACCGGAAACACCACGTTCAATAGAGCCAGACAGGGTTCTATCACCTGATACACCAGACAACACACTTGAACTGTCGGGAGAGAGAGCAGGCCGACATTCTGAACGATACATTTCTAATATTTGTTCTTCCATACGTTGATTTATAGAACGTAGTGCTTTATATTTATTTTCAACAGCCTAAAATGATACTTGACATTAATTAAATGACGCACTTATATATTATTGCTATATGAAATTAGATTGAAAACTAACAGCTAGTTGTTCTTGATTCTCTTCTTTCACAACTCGTAATAAACGTTTCTGCTCAGTGAAAACGGTATCTTGTTTAGAAAGAGCTGCCTCTAGTTCTACAATACGCGCTTTAGCAGCATCCAAAGCTGACGACTTCACACTTAAGTTGTTGGATATTACTAGAACATTCATATCTATATTTATATCGTCTTACAAATGAAAACAAGCACAATGGCCCAGTCATTTAAGCTTAAATTAGGTAAGAATCTCGGAATTCGAGATACCCAGCTGTAAGTCTGTAAATAATTGTATATTGACACCCTAAAGTTGTCTCAAAACCTACATATGGTTTATACACCCTACCATATGTAGGTTTTGAGACAACTTTAGGGTGTCAATATACAAGTATTTACAGACTTACAGCTGGGTATCTTGAATTCCGAGGTGAACTTACTATAATGACTGGGCTACAAATATAGTTCAAATTAAACTCATACTTAAAACAAGTTGTGGGGTATAAACTGTCAATATAACCAAAAATCACTGACTCATTTTTCTATAATGTATGGAGAAACGAATAAGTTAAAATTCATTATCGTATTATAAATTTATACCGCTCTTATAACCTCTTTTAAGTATAACTCACCGCCGAACTATCGTGATTTGGACTATATCTAATATTTACATACCTGATACTTCTTCTGTATATGTATCGTACAAAATTTTAATTTCCTCATCTCTAGCCCTTAAATAAGGCAACTCAGAAAGTTTTTCCCGGCATCTCGTCTGAAATTCTCCCATTAGAACTATTTCAGTCTGCAAATTTTGGAGTTCGTAGCGAAATTGCTCACCAACCTGTAAAATTATTATAATATAATTGTTGCTAATTTTAACTGGATATATTTACGAAAATATATTGAATAACCGTAAAAGAAATGAAGATTGAAGAAAAGTATCAGGCATATCAAGAAATTAGGAATAAAGAGTAAAGGAGATAAAGAAGCAGCAGAAGAAACAAGAGAAAAATCTAATGCCAAACTGGGCAGGAAATGAAGAGTAGATTAAAGGAAAGCCATATAATGAATAATAATTATTAAATTAATTAAAACTATTAAATAAGAAAACGTTACCTCGGCTTGTTGTAATGCTTGCTTCATAACATGACTAACTTCAAATAATGCAGCCCTAGCTTCTTGCAAATCTGTAACAGTCTTTTGGTAGGACAATGTTTGTTCATTCAACTGTTGTGTTAAAAATTTTACAGTTACATTTAAAGCGACGCTTTCGCTCTGTGACGTATTATACTAAAATTAAAAAAGTTGTGCTATTGAAAATTGTTTAAAAATGTAGTATTCATTATTATTGATGCATTACCTTATCTTGCCAATATTGTATAATATCATTGAGCTCTTTTTCTTTTGCTGTGTATTGTTTCCTCTTAACTTCCAATTGTTTATTTAAAGAGTCTATATCAGTTTGTAAAAGAACTAACTGATCTCGCTATAAATAAATATTAATATTTACAAATATTCATCAACAAACAATAATTTAAATTGCATTAGAATACAAACCAATGCTAAATTTGATTCCTCCAGTGCTCTATTATCACGCGATTTTCCTAATAAACGTCTATTTCTTTCAGCGTGGACCTCTCTCCGATGACGTTCAAATTGTAACTGAATATGCACCAGCTCCAATTGATCACGCAAGGCCCGTATTTCTGCAGAATCTTCAAAACCTATATTTAAATACATCATATAAACTTGTTCCACAAAATTTTCAACATGATCATGTGTTATATATTACTATTTCTTTTCTGTAGATGATCATGTGCTTTATCAATAGCCTTGTCATGGCTTGAACGGCGTTGTACGCATCCTTCAATATACCTATCCAACATGGCGCATGGCGAAACTGCAGATGTCTTGCTACTGACTGACGACTCCATTTGACCTGCTATTAAGTAACGATTATCGCTCTGATTACATTTTGATATGCGTGTGAGTAGATATACAAATAAAACTTACAATAAACCCCAGAACTGTGCGTTGGACTAGCACTAGGTGCATCTAATTGAGGAAATAATCCAACAAATAAATGTTCATACGGTTGAGGCCAAAATGAAACTGTCTGTGTCGCGGAGTTTTGTACATTGCGAACTGGTTCCGAATATTTAAATTCTTTGTTAATCTGTAAAGATACAATCGCTATAAGATATAATTATAAGATTTATTTGGTATACGAACACTCTTTCTAACCTCATCTTCACCAGGAGTCGAAGTTTTCAGAAGTCTTCGATGTTGAAATTGTTCATTTCCTTCAAGTGCTGTTAAAGGACTGACCACGCGGCTTGGTGACCTCTTAATTTCAGGACAAGATTTAGTTCTTCTAAAGCACATTCCTTTATATGGAAATAAACTTGAGTCAGCTGGACTTGTCCCAGCACTGAACCCTTTATAGTAGCCCCCAGTATTATCAGTGGCGCATTGGCTGTAAAATCTCAGACGCTTTACACGACGCGCAAAATCTAATATAGATCTGAAAATTAAAAAACGAATAAACAACATTAGCTTAATTGAGATCAAGTACTACGAGTAATACATATATTGAACTAGAAATGTAATACATACCTAGAATTCGGAATGTGCAGGCCTCCTGAAGTACAAAGTGAGCCATGTTGATGTTCGCACTCATCAAATTTATCTTCACTTTCCTAAAAATATAATTCTCTGATAATTAATCAAACGCTCTCCAATCAGTCTAATTTTTGAAATGAATAATTTCATAATGATTATTATATTCAATAAAAAGAATATTACTTGTGTTTCATACTGCTTGTCACCGTCAACATATGTTTCATTATGTTCCTTGTCTTCTTGAGATATATCCTAAACAAAATTAATTGGATTATAAAAATAATTTGGGTCTATATATCATCCTAGTACTGTAATTCCAGTAGACCTATAATTCCTATAATTTTTCATTACAAATCTTCTCCTTTCTTTCCATTAAACTTTTACATAATTGAATCAACAAAATCAGCACATTTATTAAGTATATTTCTTACGTGTTGAGGGGCATCAAATCTTTTGTCGGCCCTATATTTAGTTTGCGTAGAATCATGTTGTTGCTGTGGCTGACCCTCCGATGAACTAGTTGGTGGTGCTTCTCCAGCAGGAATACGCAAAGGGCTATATAATTAACAAGATGTTAATAAAAGCTATAAAGTAAGTTACACATCAAGATTAACAAACATAAAATCAAACCTGCTTGGATAGATGGGGTTTTTATACAAAATAGAACCTTCAGCTTGAACCTATAATAAAATTATAATACGTAAATTGTATATGAAAATATTTCACGTATTTTGTGCCTGTATCAAAACAATATTTCACCTGAGATCTGTCCATTAAAACTCTATTTAGTTTCTGAGATGCTGATGCAGAATGTTCAAACCCGGCTCCTCCATGTCCTTCAGGTGGGAATCTGTAAAACGTTATATCGCATGAGTTCGTAAAAGGTTTATACGTAATAGTAATAAATTAATTAGTACGAGGCGTGTTCTTTAAAGTACCGTTTTGGAATTAAAAAAAGACGTGCAAAGATATCGCAATAATTTTATTTTTACATGAAAGTCTGTACCTTAATCTACTTTTCTACATAATTTCCGTGAATATTGAGGCACTTGTCATAACGTGGCACCAGTTTTTGAATACCCTCCTCATAAAATTCTGCCGCCTGACTTGTTAACCACTGTATCACAACTGTTTTGACTTCGTTATCGTCTTGAAGACGCTGCGGCCATCTTTAAATGCTCTCACCCATTTCCTTACCATTCCATCACTCATAATGTTTTGTCCGTAAACTTCACAGATCTAGGCTCAAATAAAACAGATAAACTCAAGGAAAAGAAAGCACCAGGTAGAGATGGACTAAAGAACGAGGCGTGGAAAGCTGGGCAAGAAAGGATAGAGAAAGGATTACTGACTGCGATGAACAAGATATGGAAAGGAGGAAACCTGCCAGACAGCTGGAGAGAAGGGGTAATAACGCCGATATATAAAAAGGGAAATAGACATGAAGCCAAAAATTACAGGGGTATCACACTACTGAACACAGGGTACAGGATTTATGCAGGGATTGTGAGAGAAAGACTGGAAGAAGAGGTAAAAGTAAAAGAAATATTTCCCGAGACACAAGCAGGCTTTAGAGAAAATAAGAGAGGATTACATAAAGAATGGGGGGGGAGGAGGTCCAAAAAAGAGAAAAGAATACTTTGAAAGGAATGGAATGGCGATCGAGGAGGCAGAGAGGAGAAGAGAAGTTGGCGCAAGTGTGGCAGAGGAGCTAAGGAGAAGGGATAAGGAGACACAGCAGCAGGAGAGAATGGGAAAAATAGAAAAAAGTAACTACAATAAAAGATATAAGAGGTTATGGGAAAATAATGTGCCTCAGTACCTTATAGAAAAGGACATAAAACACATAAGAAGAACAGCAAGGTTTAGATTGGGAAATGAGGAAAAAGGAAACAGATACTGGGAAAAGAGTGAGGAAAGAAAGTGTAGAATGTGTGGAGCGGAGGACGAAACACTGGAGCACATTAAGTTTGAGTGTAAGGAAAAAGTAGCAAGCGAAAGGAATATTGGCCAGCTATTAAAGGGAGGCAGTGAAGGAAAGAGGTGGATGGCGGAAATAGTAAGAAGGAAAGGAAAAACAGGAGAATAAACTGGTGGTAATAAGCTGGTGGAGTATAATAGAGAGGGCCAAAAGAAGAAGAAGCAGAAAGCACTTTTGGAAGTAGTAAAAGTCGAGAAGATTTTAAGTTTAGTTTAAGTTTAGTTTTAAGTTTGGAATGTATATAGGAATGAAATGTATTAGAAATATAATACTGTAGATTGTAAAGCCGAAAGGCATACACAATTAATATATAAATAATAATAATAATAACTTCACAGATCTCACGATGAATATCGATCGGTTTTACGCCTTTAGCACTAAGAAATCGTATAACAGCCCGTACTTCACAATCGGCGGGACTCACGATTGTCGGAGGCATCTTAAACACTCAGTAAACAACGTATACAATGAAGAATCAGACTGTAATGGCTGTAGAAAAGTAGATTAAGGTACAGGCTTTCATATAAAAATAAAATTATTGCGATATCTTTGCACGTCTTTTTTTAATTCCAAAACGGTACTTACTTAAAAAACACGCCTCGTACAAGTAATTAATATTTAATATACCTAAATGGGGACTGTTCTTTCTTCATCGGTGAGGATGGCTGAGACTGTCCTGGAGTATTATGGGCAGAGCGACTTAACCATTTCGAATCCAATGCTCGCACAGCAGATGAATTAGTAGGTAACGGCCGAGTTCTTGAATCCTGAATATTTATCAGATCTTATGTTATAAAGAGTACAAAGTATATTTTATTTTCGAAATAACTTTAACCTTTAACGGTGTAGTCTCAGGAGTGGCCTCTACCGCTGCTTCGGGAGGTGAAGCACCTTCCTGTCCGCTTACAATACTACCAGTTAATCCGGTTCCAAGAGAAGTTGGGACAACGGCCGGTGCTACAGCTTGATTTACAGTGTATAACTAAAATAATAAAAAAAAATTAGTATTCTTACTAAGTACAAGTAACATTAGAGTCATAATAATACAAATGAACAACTTGAGCATTTGGCGTAGGAGTCTGTGGAGGAGTTGATACTGGGCATACAGCGCTCGGACTCCACATTTCCTTATCTTGAGGTCCAAGGTAACTAGCCTGAAATTTATAAACATAAGGATTAAGGGAAGCATAAATGGTTTTTGCTTTATAATGTAATTACTTACTGTTTGTAACTCATTCGCGGAATGTATGTAGGAACTGCTATTCTTTAGCGCTTGTTGTAGTTGATACGCAACAGAAGAATCTAGAATAAATATAAATTAAATAAGCAAGAGACAACAAAGTTAATAACGCTTTTTATGCTTATGAATGATATACAGAAGAATAATTTTATTACCTAATGTATTTCCATAATCCAATCGGGTTGAAGTGGTCATACAATCTTGAGAATCATTTGAGCGATCTAATGAATCAAGAGATAATCTTGAGCATTCTATTACAACATCATGAACTTCCATGTTCTTCCATCTAAAAGAAACGAAATACAAGATATTGATTTTTTTATCTTAAATCAAAGCCCACATTTAAAATAAGCGAATGTTTACCGTATGGTATTTGTCTCCACATCTTTATTGGCTGTCACTAGCAGAGGATGCACTTTAACAGTTTCTAGTAAAGGCTAAAAAAAGGTAAACTTGTGTTATTAGGATCAATAACTAAAAGAAATTCTAAAAATATTTGTTCTCACTTTTATAGTATGTGTAAATATAGCGCCCCTATCATGACTGCTGTATTCTCGTTGCAAATAAGCAAAGAAGTTGCAAGGAAACATGCCGTATAAACGATGGAACAGTGCAACAAGTCCAAACTGAAAAAGATACAAACTGTATTTTACTTTGGATACTGTTTTAAAACAACATAATGTATAAAGACAACTAAATACCTGCAGATGTACTAGCTGCTCATCAGGTAATTTGCTGGGGTTATTACAATTCCACGAAGCTAGTCGACTAAATAAAAGAACATTTTGCTTATATTTAAATGTTTTACTAAACATAAACGGAATTAAATTGATAATCAACTGTGTTTTTAAAATAATACCTGAATATTTCAAAAAGATCGTTCAAAAATGGTGTAATTAAAGCAGGTATCATTGGAAGCAAAGCACTTAAAGAGAGGAGAGCGCTCATGATTGTTACAATATCTGTCTCCACCTGGAATATAGAACACGATTATTGATGGTGCTACACAAGTTTTGAAACTCCATTTAATTCATTATGTACCTTCAAAAGTTTTAAAATCTCCTTTAGTAAAGAGTGCTGTGCTATTTTATAAAGCCATGAAGGTTGTCGTCGAACAACGTGTCCCAAAATAGTTAAAGCTTGCACTTTGTGTTGGCTTGTACGAATCATATCCATCAACCTAAACGTAAAATATTATGATTAAGTCTTGAACTGACCTGTTATAGTAAAACATAATTCAAACTTCTCCTACTTACCGATCAAATAAATGTTTATCGTGAGGCCCTTGAACCTTAACCAATATATCCACTATTCGAAGAGAGTTTGTTTGTAAATAATAATCAACTAATCCATTTACCAACCAGGTATCTTTAGCTGTAATTAAAGTTACGATTTAATAACTTTTTAAGAACAACAGTATGTATAAATATGAGAAGTAGTATGTAGTCTTACTGAGAGTAAAGAATTCTGAAAATTTCTTTTTAATATCTTCAACAACCTGGATGTTATTTGATTCTAACATATTGAACAGCTCCATGACCTCCATTGTAGCTTAATAAAAGAAAATAGGTGTTAAGTAATAAATGGTGACTTCAGTAATTAGATTCTACTAGTGGGGCCGTAATATGTCACATATTTATCTAGCTTTTGATGTGCATAAAGATAGCAAATATTATAGGATGCTAATGTCTTTCTGAAAATAGATGATTATCTACTGGATAAAACTGAGCAGGAGAGGTTATTCTATCATAAATACTTTTTGTAGATAGAGAGATGACAACAAATACAAGAAAGATTGGTTATCATATACGGAATAATTAAGAAAATATATCATAATTGTTTAATGAGTAAATAAATATAGATCGCCAACCTTAGTTTGGTTGATTAATTAAAACAAATTACAGTATTTCACATAAATAATTAACTTTTTCACTTTTCTAATTACTCAAACGTCAAATCACGTTAAATGAAGTGAGACTGCAATGACATCTCTTCATATGTCATTTTACTTTTCATCACTATTCATTTGTAGATAGCAGCACAGGTAGCTCTTTCTGCGTATTATTATTTAAATTTAAAAGATCCTTCATTTTCAAATGCTTTACTTGTCTCTTGCGGGTAATATCTTCATAAATTCTTTTGGTAACATATTTTCAATATTCCGCTGTAAAGGCGGTTCAGCAAGCTAAGAATAATTAAAAATGAAATCAGAATAATTTCCTCTTAAAATTTTTATTTTACATTACAGTTATAATAATAATATCCTGAGTTATACAAAACACAATCTCTAGAAATAACAAATCCATTTAACTGCTTTGAGTGGAGCAGCTGCTTCGGGATGTATTTCTTGATGGAAGATTTTTCGGTCTCTCTTGAAGTTGCCTGTACAATATATAAGCGCATAATAGCACAACAAATATCATAGCAAATGCACTTCCGCTAATAATTCCAACTAACTGGTAGAAACTTTCTTCCTCTGGAGTGGGTGAATAGCTGATGTCTTTTGGAGGACCAGCTTCCATTGAGAAGGAAGATACACATTGATCTTCGTTGAGATCAAGAGAAGTTTGATTATTTTCTTGGAGGCTGTCCAGGTCTTGAGTTAGATTTCGTAGTTTTACTTGTATGTCGTCGATCGAATCAATCTGCGTTGCGGTGAATTCTACTACCTGCAAGGAAATATCATTTAACTTGAGTTTAATAACTTGCAATTTTTCTAACCTACCTTTTCAAAATCGTTTTCCAATGGCAGTTTCACATATACCAAAAAAGAGTAATATACATCCCTTGGGTGATTCTTTAATACTACATTCTTCAGAAGTTCTGGCCAATCCAGACAATCTTCCTCTTCTTCCCATCTAAAACAACGATGAATCATAATAGGCTTGTGTCCTATGTCTTAATTTCTATAAAAGTGTACTACATATTGATAAAGTGAGTTATTAGAACCTCAAATGTTCAATTATTTTTTAATAACTCCTTATATGTTAAGAGATATTAACAATTAAAAAAGTCATTTTGTCTCTTTAATTATTAAAGGGATTCAACGTTGTACACATTCCAAATGCATGTGACATCACAACCGCTGCCACCCTTACAGCTCATAAATCTCTGCTATATGCATTTATATATCAAAATATCAAATATTATTTACAGCTATTTCAAGGAACAATCAAATTCCAATATTATGTCTGCCGTAACAGGGTTAAATTAAATAAAAACTTATTATTCTTTGATTTGACTTGATTATTTCGACTACCAACAGCTACAAAACATTACCACAGCACTGACCTACTCAACAAATAACTGACGTTAAAATGCATTACACGTCATACAAATATGGCAGACCATTTCTAGCGCTAAAACTACAATTCAAACTTTTAATTGCTATATCTCCGTCAATATTTAGATATTTAATAAAATAGACACGCCAATACACATTTATTAACATCAATTTCAATCAAGAATTGAAAAATCGACCACTAAAAAATCAGGACACAAGCCCATTGTAGAATTTTGCACGTGAACACGATATTATACTAACTTCTTGCAAGCGATGAATTCCTTTCGTGCTTTTGCGTACATCTGCACCGACTGAACCAGCTGATTGATACTTTGGTCCAAATCAGAAGTGGGATCACTTGAAATGTTCAGTGAATTGTCACTAAAATTATTAGAAACAATTAGTGAATATTGATTATGTAAAACGTAGCAGAAAGCCCAAGCTGAGGTGAGAAATATTATAGCATTCCTACCTGACAGCTTGAATCCATACAACGGTTCTCTGAATGCCAATATCTTCCGCCATTTTGGCGTTTGGTGCAGTGTCAATAGTAGACGAGTAGACCAGCAGCGATGCATTCGTTGACACTTGTTTGACTGCCTCAGTCACCTGACGCAAATCAGATTTAGAGCCAAGAAGCATTACAACTGAAACCAGGATATTTCAATTATTATATTGTATTCAAACGCAGTAAATTGAACTCACTGGAATAATATTTACCTGGCACACTTTTCCATAGATGTTTTCGATTTTCTTTTGTAGCTGTTCCGCTACTTAAAACAAAACAAAAGCCATGACTGTTTCCGTGGTTTACTAGAAACTGAGCTTGGTGTAACACTTCCGGTTCACTGGAATGCATAAGTGTAACATCGAACCATTGCAGCTCTAGTAAAGTAGACAGGACCACCTGAAAATCAGAAAAGAAACAAAATATAATAAAAAGAGTTTGACACCATATTAAAATGGGCTTGTGTACTATATATTGATAAAGTTGGTTACTAGAACCTCAAATGTCCAATTCTGTTTTAATAACTCCTTATATGTTAAGAGATATTAACAATTAAAAAAGTCATTTTGTCTCTAATTATTAAAGGGATTCAACGTTGTAGAACATTCCAAATGCATGGGGCATCACAACCGCTGCCAACATTACAGCTCATAAATCTGTGCTATATGTATTTATATATCAAAATATCAAATATTATTTACAGCTATTTCAAGGAACAATAAAATTCCAATATTATGTCTACCGTAACAGGGTTAAACCCAGTAAACATTTTGGAGTAAATTCTACTTAATTTCTATTACGTATCATGAATTTTTTGTCTGGAACGTGTTCGTTTTCTATTCAGTCGTTCAAAGGAAAGGTCCTTTTTATGAGCTACAGACATTGCAACGACGGTTCACTGCTGAATTAAAAGCGGAGTAGGTTTATGATTTATGACCGGATAATAAAAATATACCCATGTGGGAAAGAAACAGAAATACTTAATGAATGATGTTGGAAAAAGAAAGAATATTATTATGAAAAACTAACACAAAATCTGTGACAGGTAGAGAACTTGTAAAGCGTTAGAATAGAATTGTACGAGTGACTCGAACTTCACCAAATAGGACACTTCACCAAATTGTTTACTGGGAATAAAATACAAACTGATTATTCTTTGACATGACTTGATTATTTCGACTACCAACAGCTACAAAACATTACCACAGTACTGACCTACTAAACAAATAACTGACGTTAAAATGCATTTCACGTCATACAAATATGGCCGACCATTTCTAGCGCTAAAACTACAATTCATATTTTTAATTGCTATATCTCCGTCAACATTTAGATATCTATAAAATAGACACGCCAACACACATTTATTAACATCAAGTTCAATCAACAGTTGAAAAATCGACCACTGAAAAATGAGGACACAAACCCATTGCAACTTTTAACTGGTCTTTACCTTAGCAATAAGTTCCTGATTTGGCTGATTCAAAAATACAGTTTTGTCATCATAAATATTACTTTCTTCGTTTTCAAGAAAAGGCGCTGTTGCAGTAATGTGCGTTATGTTAAAAACGGAAGTGACTTTTTGTACTGATGGTAACAAACTTATATCTTCTGGTCCAACAAAACCTAGAATATGGAACTTCTTTAGATTATATAATCCCAATTTATTTAGTTAGAAGAAGGTTACCTAAAAATCCAGGAGGTTTCAAGCAAGTGTCTTTATATTTCGCTAAAATACGTAGAGTTGTTAGCGTGATGTCTTCAGGGGTGCAGCTATAAGCAAGGGTGATATCTGGAAAGTATTTAATTAAGTTTAAAATACATTATGTAAAACTATGTGTTATAGTATTAGCGTGAGGATCAGGCGCCTTGTAATGTTTCATATTTGTGTTATTTACACAGTAAAAACTTTATTATTCTTCGTGAAGTAATGGAATACGGAAACATTACGAAAATAACAAGAGATCTTAAGGTATTTTATGAGTGTAAACAGCACTTTTATAAATTCTCGCTGTAACAAGACAACATCAAATATAATGAAATAACAATAATATTTTTGCTGGATCCTTCGCGTTAGCTACTATTTTATATTTGCTTGACTAAGTCGTTTACAATTATAAATTATTATTTTAAAGTATTTGGCTATTTTAATGTAGAAGAATGGGCTTGTGTCCTATGTCTTAATTTCTATAAAAGTGTACTTTATATTGATAAAGTGGGTTACTAGAACCTCAAATGTCCAATTATTTTTTAATAACTCCATATGTGTTAAGAGATATTAACAATTAAAAAAGTCATTTTGTCTCTTTAATTATTAAAGGGATTCAACGTTGTACAATTCCAAGTGCATGTGACATCACAATCCTTGTGTAAGGTTACCAACCTTACAGCTCTTAAATCTCTGCTATATGTATTTATATATCAAAATATCAAATATTATTTACAGCTATTTCAAGGAACAATCAAATGTCAATATTATGTCTGCCTTAGCAGGGTTACATAAAATAAAAACCTATTATTCTTTGACTTGACTTGATTATTTGACTACCAACAGCTACAGAATATTACCACAGCACTAACCTACTCAACAAATAACTGATGTTAAAATGCATTTCACGCCATACAAATATGGCCGACCATCTCCAGCGCTAAAACTACAATTCAAACTTTTAATTGCTATATCTCCGTCAATATTTAGATATTTAATAAAATAGACACGCCAATACACATTTATTAACATCAATTTCAATCAATAATTGAAAAATCGACCTCTAAAAATGAGGACACAAGCCCATTCAGCCGGTTAAATAAAATGAAGCAATACCAGTGAAATGTATTTTATTTAAACAATTGACAAACTATTTTTATTATACTTATTTATGTTGACAAAAAATTATAAATGTGTTCTTTATCCGAGTTATGTAGTGACAATGAAGATGCAGTACGTCGACGAAAAAATCTCCTCATGTTCGCATTTCTCTTCGGTGCTTGTCTTGTTGGCTGCATGATTTTCATACTAGTGCGAGTCGTGCAAGAGAAGAACATGAAAGAACGTCAAGCGCTTATTTAGAAGAAACTTAGAATTTTACCCAAGACGTTTTACACCAAGTATTATCAAATATTTTGATGATTGTCAACTTTTTTTATTCTGTATGTAAGGAAAATGTATATTTTATTAATTTAAATAAATTATGATGAAGTTCACAACTGTGTCGCTCTAATATTATGGTTATAGTTATTAGCTCAATGGGCTTGTGTCCTATGTCATAATTTCTATAAAAGTGTACCACATATCGATAAAGTGGGTTACTAGAACCTCAAATGTTCAATTATTTTTTAATAACTCCTTATATTTTAGGAGATATTAACAATTAAAATAGTCATTTTGTCTCTTTAATTATTAAAGGGATTCAACGTTGTACACATTCCAAATGCATGTGACATCATAACCGCTGCCAACCTTACATCTCATAAATCTCTGCTATATGTATTTATATATCAAAATATCAAATATTATTTACAGCTATTTCAAGGAACAATAAAATTCCAATATAATGTCTGCCGTAACAGTGTTAAATAAAATAAGAACTTATTATTCTTTGACTTTACTTGATTATGTGACTACCAACAGCTACAAAATATTACCACAGTACTGACCTACACAACAAATAACTGACGTTAAAATGCATTTCACGTCATACAAATATGACCGACTATTTCTAGCGCTAAAACTACAATTCAAATTTTTAATTGCTATATCTCCGTCAACATTTAGATATTTATTAAAATAGAAACTCCAATATATATTTATTAACATCTATTTGACTTCTCAGAAATGAGTTTACAAGCCCATTAGACATTTATTTATTAAATTAAAATATTCACCAGTTACAAAAACTTGTCCTCACTCTATGGGACACAAAATTACAACTTTCCTAGAAATCGTTTTGATTATATATTATATTAATTACCATTCATTTTCATTTCATTCAACTGTAATCATAAACAGTTAGGGTTATCCAAAAGTGTCCAAGATATTAGTCTGACCGCAGATATTAATCTTGGGTGTTTGTACCTACAGTTCCTAATTAACTACTTAATTATTAATCATAATTCCATATACATTTGACATTTTCACACCTGTACACCCAACAGCTGTATCTGAATACATTTGCAGAATATTTCTCTATAGCTATGTGATGTGGGATAGATCTACAGAATTTAAAATTAAGACAATTATAAGTAGCTACAAAATAAATTGTAAATCTAAGGATACTATGAAAGATCAACATATACAAAAACATAGACCTACAGCATAGTAACAAATAAAAATTATTTGTATAAAACAATTTTAAATGAATTTGACAGTAATCAAAGAAAAATTATCTTTAAAAGTGAAAATTATACTTGGTATCGCTGTTGTGTTCATGGTATTTCTTTTTATGCTACTTATCTTTTGTTCCTATAAATTACACACGAGCGAAACTGGACGATTTGTGGCAGGTGACTTTCAAAAGAGTTTAGGGCTCATGTAGTAGTCAATTTGTAGTTGAGGCCGTAGTAATACGTAAGTTTTATTCTTAGTATTAGTCTTGCACAGTATATATAATCATTTTATATAAAACAAACCAAAATGTGTTAAGTGGTTTGCAGTCGCTTCAGGCGCCGCAATCTTACATGAGCTGGGTTTCGTTTAGAACCGCTTTTTATAACTCTAAATACTTAAACTACAAAAAATGACTCTGTGTGAAATGTTCATTTGTTTAATTTCTTATTTTATAAGCTTAACGCAAATAAGTTTGACAGCTATATCGCTTCTGTCATGGGGAGAAAAATATGTTGAGCAGAGGTTGAAATCCTAGTTCACTGTATTTAAAATCTAAAAAAAAATATTTACTTTCTTTTTCTAAACGAATTTTAAAATATTATGCAATTCTATACTAGCATGTGCGATTACGTATTTGGGAACTAAATTGTGATCCTGAAAAATGGAGAGTAATAATTGGAAGGTGCCTCATTTTCTTCAGCGTTTTGTTATTCGGCATAGTGCTACTAGTTCTTGCTTATGTTGCACAAAAATTTAACCATAAGAGCTAACAACATTTTTAGCTGACAATCGTGAACCTAAAGCAATTTTTTACGATTAATGTAAGTACTCTTTAACATCTTCGATTGGCAGTCTTTGTTCGCCTTAACAGCTGCATTAAAATATTAATATTAGTTGGTGGTTTAAATCTTAACTATTTTATGAGCAGTATTTAAAATATAATATTCTTGAGATAAAACTAAATTGAACACAATATTATTCAACTACAAAAACAAAATCGATATTTAAAGTAAAACTATAACTGTAGAAGCATGTGATCCATTTCTTAATAAAGATATGTATTGCATTGGGTTGATAACTATATTGTTTTAATTCATTTTTACTATATTAAACATATTATATATTAAGAGTATGCCTCAAAAATGGAATAAGTTCTTTGAAGAAAGGTTTCTTTACAAAATACTAATTTTTCAAAAATATGTCTTGCTTGATTAGACGCTAAAAAAATTGATAAAATAGAAAATGATAAAACTATAAATTTTTACATTGAAAATTATAAAATAGATATTACCTTAGACCACTATTTCCTTTCATTTCAAAATCAAGGATATTTTTTTAACAAGAAATCAATTGTATCCAGTTACAATTTCTTTTGAACATAGTCAATTTGCTTTCAACGGTAGGGCTACTTTTAATGTTGGCTTTAAAATTACCCCGCAACCACAACCAGCGTATTTAAAAATCAACCTGCTTGCGATTCACTAGGATACTCAAAATAAGAATGCTAATTTCTATTACATGCTCGAAAATGTAGCATTTGCTCGATACTAGCTCGCTCAGTAAGCGAAGCCTGAACTTACTTTAATGGGCTTGTGTCCTATGTCTTAATTTCTATAAAAGTGTACTATATATTGATAAAGTGGGTTACTAGAACCTCAAATGTTCAATTATTTTTTAATAACTCCTTATATGTTAAAAGATATTAACAATTAAAAAAGTCATTTTGTCTCTTTAATTATTAAAAGGATTCAACGTTGTACACATTCCAAGTGCATGTGACATCACAATCCTTGTGTAAGGTTACCAACCTTACAGATAATAAATCTCTGCTATATGTATTTATATATCAAAATAGCAAATATTATTTACAGCTATTTCAATGAATAATCAAATTTCAATATTATGTCTGCCTTAGCAGGGTTAAATAAAATAAAAACTTATTATTCTTTGACTTGACTTGATTATTTCGACTACCAACAGCTACAAAACATTACCACAGCACTGACCTACTCAACAAATAACTGACGTTAAAATGCATTTCACGACATACAAATATGGCCGACCATTTCTAGCGCTAAAACTAAAATTCAAACTTTTAATTGCTATATCTCCGTCAATATTTAGATATTTAATAAAATAGACACGTCAATACACATTTATTAACATCAATTTCAATCAACAATTGAAAAATCGACCACTAAAAAATGAGGACATAAGCCCATTCTATCAAAACAGATACAATTTCAAAAATGATGTATCCTAGTTCACTGCATATAAAATAATTTAAATTATCATCTTTTATAAACGAATGCTAAATTTTCTGTACTTTTAAATTGTCATGTGCGACTTGGTATGTTGCCAACTCAATTGTGACGTAGAAAAATGTAGATTTGCGGTTCGGAATAATGTTATACTCTTCTTTCTTGTTTTGTCTATTGTAATCATAGTAGTTATTTTATATATAGCTACCAAGCATATGAACAAAAGTTAACTACTCTATTTTTAAGACTCTCTGATAGGGGTATTAAAGAAACAGTGGCTCATGTAAGTTCAGTTCGTTTTTATTGTAGCTTTACTATTTCCACTTAAATGATGAATATTGGTCGGAAATAAAGTAAACATGTTGCCTGAGGACACCTGGCGGTGCTTCAGATTCTTACGCGTGCTCTGTTGCTTGTCAAACTAGATCTTTTCGGCGTGTATTAGTCCAAACGTTTCTCATTCAAAATTATATAATAGATCTTACCTTAGACCACTATTTTTAAGACTACATCTTTCTTAAGTTTATGTAATCGTCACAAATAATCTAGCTAACATTATAAATACTCGCAAATTAGTTTTTATAAATAAAAAACGAAAAATTTTTACGTTTTAAAAAGTGATTTTCTGATAATCTTAGTTCCCTATGATATTAGATAATATTTTTTGTTTTTTAGTTTTATTAATTATATTATGTGCGATTATGTATTTTGGGAAATAAAATGTAATCAGGAAAATTGTAGAAACAAAGTTAGGTTATGTCTTGTCCTCTTCCTATTTTTTCTTTTCTTTATATCAATGTCGATAATTGCTTATAAAATAGGAAAATATAGAAAAGCGCAAGCATCTAGTGAACCACACGCGGAAAATAAGGTAAGATTTTTAAATACTGACTTTTCTTTTCAATAAAAATGCCTACCTAGATATATTTCTTTATTAGAATTTTTTTAGAATTTTATTGTTCTGTTTCAATATTTCAAACAGTATTAATTCGTTATTTAGTTGTGTTCTACTTTCTTTATTGAATATATTGAAACTAACTTTTTAAAATTTGAAATAATTTTTTCCCGCCAAACTTTATGAGGCCATTTAATTCAATTTAATTGGTAAACTGTACCAATTATATAGTTATATTTAAGAGAATATCAATGTTGGTTTACTCTTATATTATGTGTAGCAATCCAAATTATATTTACTTTTTTCAGTAATCAATTAAACTTTGATAAAAAGCAAAGCATTGGTCTTGAGATCGAACCCGAAGACAGCAATCTATCGTCAAATATAAATACTCTCCACCACTGTCTTGTAATATCTAAAACAATTAATTCAGTTGATGATTTCTATGTGAAAATGAATAATTTTCAAAAACCATATCACAAAATACAATTAAAATCTAAGAACACTTTATTTAATATTTTAGATTTTTTTTCATTCTCTTTATTAACGGACGATAAATTTTGTGTGCACATTTTTAAAATGTAATATGTGCGATTACTTTTTTTGTGAATTAAAGTGCGATGTAGAATACTGGAGATTAATAGCCCGAAATAATTTATATCTTGTCCTGGTTGTGGTGATTTTTGCAACGGTGATTCTAATCTTGCCTCAAAAATTCATCAGCCACAGTATTAAGTTGAAAGAAACTTTCAATCCTTCCTACTTTACTACTGCCAACGCCTGATTTACTAGCAACAAACATAACTCTCATAAAATTTAGCGAACTCTACCTCTGCCAATACTTTCGGTAGTTAATAGTGTAGTTTAGTTATCAATATAGTTAAGAAATTCAGCAACAAGAGCTGAAACTGAGCCATTGAAATACCCACACGAATTTCAATTTCAAATGAAATTTTAAAAACATGTTAGAAAATAAAATTCAAACTCACCAACTTTATTTTTTACTTCAGATATGACGAGACCTTTCAAAACATTTATTTGCTGAGTGTCCCTTAAACGTGGAGAAGCTGAATGGTTGCAAATGGAAAGAAACGCAATAATTACACTAGAATTAGGGGATGAAGCACATGAAGTAGACACGTTGATCAAAAATGAGTTCCCTGATAATAAAATAACAACACAAAATTTTAAAATTCTGTTGTATATATTGAATATATTGCAATACATTGTTATGTAGGCTTTTGAAAACTAAGTTGAATTTGTTTTTAAAATCCTGTTTTAAAAAGGTTTGAAATGCGAACAGATTGCGAATTGTACGAGTATATGAGTGTTAAGAAATATTAACGCATATTTTTTAAGTTGTAAAATAATGAATAAGTTGTCTACCAGTGATGATATATTTAAGATACATTGTTTCCAGACATATTTTAGTTAATAAGGACAAACTGGTCTGTACCCTCTGTTTACATAAAAGATTTATATTTTTTCTATTTATAATTAGCATGAAATATTTATTAAAGCTCCTGCACCAAATGCAGAAGTTATACAGGTTCTTTCCTGGCTTTAAGATATAGAAAATTCAATAAAGAGAGACATCGCTAACAACTTTGTCTAAAAACAGACTATAGTTCAAATTATGAGAGTTCGGCGGCGACTCATACTTAAAACAAGTTGTGGGGTATAAACTGCCGATATAACTAAAAGCACTGACTCACTTATTTTTCTATAATGTATTCAGAAACGAATAAGATAAAATGCATTATCGTATTATAGATTTATACCGCTCTTATAACCTCTTTTAACTATAAGTCGCCGCCGAACTATCGTGATTTGGACTATATCTAATATCTAACTTATATCAATTATTACATTTTAAAACATACTTACATCGAAAAGCTGTATCAAATCGAACACAGTCAGGTAATTTAATTAGTTTAGCAGTTTTAGGGCTTCCAATATTCGTTGAATAAGAAGTATAATTATCTTCATATAATCTTTCAAAGATTTTAAAAGCATATTACATAACAGTATGTTTCTGAACTTGTAGGTCGATTTATGGTAAAATTATGATATAAAATTAAAGAAAATAAATATCTAATATATAATAATGTATTAATTTATAATAGTATATAATCTATACAAACATTAAGACTTAAATATATATACTATATAAATAGTTATATTTCAAAAATACAACTTATAAACATTCAATAAATATATAATACATACAAATTATAAAAATGTGATGTTTGCGTATTTAAAAATTTGTGTTCCCAAATCCGATAAGCAAAACCGTGAAAAAAATAGGTTAATCATCATGGAGGTTTCATTGCTCTATTCAGTGAATGCTACCTCATTATCTTTCTGAACATTTCCAATTCGTGTATACTAGTTGAGAGTCTAAAACAAAAAAAATATTATTTCTCACACATCTGATTTTTGCAATTACAAACAGTTTATATTATGTAATTTAATTTCTCACCTGCCGAATGCGTTTAGTAGAGATACAATCTCACTTCTTTCTAGTTGGAATTGGCTTCTTTTAAGGTGACCTATTTCAGTGCCTGGAATGGGTACTTTGAAATAGTAACATTTTTCAAAGTAAAAATAAAAAATAGAAAATTATTAATCATTCTTTTTGTAAAATTGACCAATGTATGTTCATTATCAACAACCAATATCCCATCAAAAAATTGTGAAATGTGCGATATATACAAAATGTTCTGACCTTGAACCAACAGGATATAGATGTGTTAAAATGAGGTTTTTACAAAAACAATGAATATCGATCGATAGGTGCTATTAAAGTGATATAAAAATATTTTATATCCAAATATTATTGCTCCAAATATCCAAAAGCTATAAAAAATTGCATGCAAATTTAATAGTAATTATATTTATGAATATACATAAACCAATCAATATAAGCAACTTATGTTTGCATGAAAATAAAAATAGAAAACAAGCAAATATTTCAAGTATTCCATCCTACCTAATGGATCAATAAGATCAAATTTCCCTGAAAATAATATTTTCAAAGCTGTTCCCAGTCCCTGTATCTGAAGTTTTCCCCATAATTTACATTTATCACAACCGACACAATCCATAATTCTAGAGATGTTTCGAAAGTGTTGCTTGAACTCCATTTTAAGTTTTGCTGCTTGGATGCCTCCGTTGAACATGGTACTTTCATTAAAATGACTTGGAAATGATCTAAAATAAACAGAGAAGATATAATTAATTAAAGAATTCCAAAGTTTTATCGTTCATTCAAATAATAACATTCAGAATATATGAAAAATAATAATGTAAATGTGTTAGTTCGCAGAATAAATTTAAAATGTATAGAAAACGAAACACCGACTCCTGACATATATGCAACAACAAAAACACCAAATTCATGTAACATGTAATAACCAAAATTAAGAAATTGCGTGACCCCTAATAAATACATAGGTATCATCTAGTATCAAATTAAATTGTAATAAAAGAATATATACTTACTGTACAATGCCCAAAAAATCTGTAACTGCTGTTTTGACGTCTTTGTCTTCGGAGCTATTTCCTGTAAAGTAATCTTCGCGTGTTAAATATGGTGCTGCTTTAGCTAATGCACGAAGCTCCAATAAATATACGAAGTATAGATTTCGTAACCAATGAGGCCCTTCGTTGTTAGTAGTATCTGGGTGGAATCGTGTGTGAAACTCTTCAATATTAGGGCCCCATAGTCCATTAGGTGGAGACATAAATCCAGGTTGATTTTTTTCTACAATCGTAAACATTTATTGATTTGTATTTGACATGAATCAAAACTATGTTTTAAATTAACTGTCGATGGTAATACCTGATAAAAGATAGTTTGCTGCTAAATGTATGTTTATACTAGCATGCAGACCGGAGACTACTCGATAGAAAACTCTTTTTTCCAGACATATACCATTATTACTTGACATATCCATGTAAGGTATAAATACATTTAAACTCTTCTTTTGTGGCCTAGAATAACAATATTATATAAAGCAAACACTATAGCAATAAAATAACATCATTCTTTTAACGAAAATCTTTACAAAGAAACAAGAAAACTTTATGATAATAATAATCTATTTCTTTATTTAGGTAACATTAACCTATTTCACATGCTACAAAACAGGCAGTATTTATGGTGCAGTAGCCTCATATAGTCCGGGGATTGAATCCGTAGAAACAACAGTCTTGCCTCAAGCAGAAATTGTCTTGGGCGTTGTGTCTTCTATATTTCTCTTACATTTTATATTTAATGTGACTTTAGTGCAAATTTTACAGTTAATCACAATTCATTTAAATATAAAGAGCATGTTTTACATATTATCAAAAATAACTATTCATAACAAATACTTTAATAATAAACTTTTATCAAACTGCAATGGCAGACAAAAAATAATTATAATAAATAGCAAGGTAGCGTGTCTAACCAACGATAGATATCATATTAAGTATGCAAAACAAGATATTGAAATCTAATGGAATATATACATAACGCTATTGAAAAAATGTAATATTATTTATTTACTGAATATACCGTTGTGAAAATAGGAAGCAAATCGATTATTTTTATCAGATTTATTGATAAGAACTGTTATACGTTATTTATTGGAATTTGCGATAAGATATTGCAGCTTACTATTTCTATATTTCTTGCACTATAAACTAATTCAAATTCTGCTATAGAAGATATAAAAGTTAATGTAAAGAAATTTCACACAACCTAAAAAATATCACGTACCTAAAACAATTTTCCATATAAATGCTCCTCCATATTCTGTGAGCAGATGGTCCTTTGTAGCCAGTGTATCTCTCCGGATTTAATAACAAATCCACATATTCTGCTCCTCCGTTTTGATATTCGTCGTTCATGCAGAAATTATCCTGTTATATACATAACACATGTTACATACATAATTAAATTTAATGATGGCATGATACGTTTACTTATTTATTACTGCGCATCTTTAAGCAATTTAGCTGGTTATTACTGGAGATCATTAATTTAAACTAATAATTTACATTTCATGATTATTAATATAAAATCAAATCATACAAGACTACTTTATTGCCTTCCTTGAAGAGTCATTTACAATTTCTATCAAGAATTATAAATCTCTATTAATGATTGTAAATTCTCATTTAGTTATTATTGAAATTCATTATCAATTTAAATATGTACGATGATTGTTTAAATTCAAATCAGGAATGTTAAAGATACGTGTAAATAATTATATAATTTATTTACTTTAAAAATACACCTGTCAAGTGGTTTACCTGAGCATCGTCATGTTCAGCCCATTTTACAAATCCTCTATGCGCCGCTGCACTGATGCTGGTGTTCAAGTATCCCAATTCATCATCATGATCTGCGCAGCCGATAATTTGATCTTCCTCCGAATACTTAAAACAAATATTTATATTATGTAACAATTGTTAAATTAATTTTTGCAAACTGTTTAAACATTTTATGGAAATATGAAATTTAACACAACTGAATTAAGACTTCATTAACTAAAAGAAACGTCGATAGCGTATAGATTAATAGTAATTAACTTTTCTTTTCAAAAGTCTAAACATTTTTCAAGCAAGTAAAAAATATTTATTTAACAAATACTACTACTACAAATTAGAATAATAACATATAAATGTATCTTATAATAATAATAATAATAAATAATACAAGCGGCGTCAAGAGAATATTGGCGCAGTAGGTTATATCAACATCATTTACATCTAAAATTTATTCAATCTATGCTAATGAACATATATATAATTATATTCAGCAACTAAACAATGAACAACATTTGTTGAAATAACGTAAAAAAGAATTTTGACTGAAAGAAATCTAATAATATTTAGGGTCTAAATAAAATAAAGATTTTATAATCGTTAAAAAGGTCTACTTAAGAAGTTTAATGATTATGTTTTTTTTTTTATTTCTCCTATTGTTTCAGCAATCTGCCTAAGTAGGCAATAAGCTTCTTAAATGATTATGTTAATAGACAAAAAGTTAGGTTTACTTTACCAAAGAAAATGTTGAATTTTGGGTAACGTTATTTACGTAACAGGTAAGTTTTCATATGTTAGATAAACCTAAATTACACGTAATTGTGTTTAGCGAGTAAAATACATTCTTATTATAATCATGTAAGCATAGCTAAAGAATAGTTATTATCATCTATTGTTTCTATTATAGAGCGTGCAGCTTAATGTATAACAAAAATATATTTTTACTTTGTTCAAACAAACATTAGTCTATTTGCAGTACAAAAGACATGTTTGTGACTTTTCTGTATCATTACAATAACAAATGCAACATTATCTATAAATGATAATTATTTAATATACCATATGTTCACAACCACGGTTTATGATTTCTATAATTGTTTCCTCTTAAAACTTGTAATCCATTGAAATATTTATCAGTATTGCGATTAATTACATTTCATAATAACATATTATAGATAACGAATTCCGTAAAAAAATCACGAATAAAATAATCATCATTTAATTATCATCTTAATGAATCATCCATGTAAGGAAAATAGAATCAAACGTGCTTCAGTCCACGTAGACTATATGTGATAACATATGTAGGTGTGAAGAAATAGACACAAAAATTTAAGAAAAACATACATGGCTGGAAAAGATATTAACAGAAAGATATATTGATATGTATTTTTACACTTACCTTATTAGCTGGACTATGCCCTTTTAACCCTTCGGGTATATCCTTTTCTAAACATGCTTCCACATGGCAATGCCTCATAGCACACCGGCTATCATCCGCCCAGAAAGGACATTCCTATGAATATTGAAACAATATTAATCTGTTATAATTCACTAACATAAAAAAGAAATCTTAGTTATTTGTTTTATATAATATATTGTTGAAGAATACTTGTATCTTTATTGACACAAAGTATAACTTCCTTATTCGCCGAGTAATAATAAATTTAATTAAAAAAACAGATGTGGTAGTACATAGAAAAATACTTAAGTATTAAAGAAATTGCGTGCATCATACATGAGAATCTTATTAAAAGAAATAGAAATAATAAAACAGAATAACTAGGCACAAATAACAATAATGATTCGTTAATTAACATAGCTATCATTTTACACAGTACCTGATTTAAATTAACTTTATAAAAACGAAAGTAATCCTTCACAAGTAAACTTTGTAATCTTGGATAAATTTTGTGATTGTTAAAATGATCTACAGTGTCCACATTACAACTGCAGTCATCAATACTCCCCTTAAGCTGAAAAATGATTAACTTTATAAAAAAAAGATTACAAAAAAGTTATATAACGTATAATAAATACAACCATACCTGACAGAAACAATGTTCACCATTAATTATTTCACTATTTAAATTAAAGTATCCACTTGTTTTATCTGTTATTAATAACAAAACTAAACATAAACTTATGAATGGCGTTGACATTGTAATTTTTATTCTCATTTTACAATGAGCATTATCAGTAATTATAAAATTTTATATTTGATTTATTAATGTAACTTTGTATAATAATCATTGCTGTTTTGTATCACATTATTATTTATTTTAAACAACGCTTATAATCAGAAAAATTTCATATTTATACACCACACAACGAAGTTGAAAAAACCCAGATGTCAAATGTATTGTATATGTCAATAATACATGATAATACATTAATGCACGTACGCCGCCTGTAAGTTAAGTCAGAAACTTCCACTTTGGTCTTTTATTTTTAGATAACGGTAAAAAGGAAATCTGTTACGTGTATCAATACTATTTGCGAGAATAACATTCTTCGAATCGTCATTGGTCAATCAGAAATACTCCCCTTTTAAATATAAAATGATGAAATGTGCAATTTATTTAATAATTTTATTATACTATATCATTCTTCTTTTACTCAATATATAATATGAACAACGCCGCATTAATCATGGTGCACTTGTGCTATTCATCTATCGCAAGTCTATCGTTGAAGGCAATATTGTGACTAGATACAATTTATTTCGCCGATTAGCGCAATTGTGACTAAATACAATTTATTTCATCGAAAGGAAATTGTGACGATAGAATTGATTTTGTCAAAACGCATTTGTGCCAAGTTACAATTTTGAGTTCGTGAAATTTACGTGAATTGTAACTAGATACAAATGCTATTTATGAATGTCAATTATGGCTAGATACAATTGATTTCAGCGAAAAGCAATTGAGACTGGATACAATTGATTTCTCGCAGAAGAGTTAGAAAAAAGATCCTCTCAGGTATATATGGTTTTTAATTTTATTTATAAGAATCTTTAATTTTATTTAGACCTTAAATATTATTAGGTTTCGCCTACCATAAGTAAAATATTAAAGGGATGTAAAATAAAATCCAAGTTTTAGGTTTAGCGTCTTATATATTTCATTACTTTCAAGAAATTTAGTCAACAAGTTTAAGTATCTTTATTATTGGTATTTAATAACAATTACGCTCATTAAAATATGAATTAATAATAATTAATAATAAATAATAATTGTATAAATAAAACCAGTAAAATATTACAGACAGATAGTTTTATTTAAATAAACTAAACAGATATATCACAATTTTAGGATAGTTTCCTTTCCTTTTTCACAATGCTCATAAAAGTAATTTAACACAAAAATATAATGTATATACAGCTTTCGTTAGAAACGGCTAAAGTATTTCAAATTCATTAATGTTACAATTTGCTTGTCTCACTTGAATTTTTTTTACCTAACTACTATGTAAACATTATGTAACATTTCTTAAAAAACCTATTTGGATTATAAGTAAAAAAAATAAATAAAGTAAAATAAATGAATAATATACTTCCACAATATTCCAAATCGATGTTTGTTTACGTTGCTTTTTTAACCATAGGCCATAGGTTTTCAGTAAAACGTACTCAAGTTATTTTGCTTTGGCACAGTTTATCATGAGATGACTTTAATGTTTATCAATACACCGCTATACTACTAAAAATGCCATCGGGCACGTATGTACGATATTTCAAAGTAAGTTTGGATCTTTTTCTTTGATCTACATACGTATAAATCATATTATGCAGTGGTGTATAGATAAATATTAAAGTAGATACCCCTCTAATGCTAAAGTGTGTTAATGCGAAACAACTTCAAGACACCTTAGATAACATCGAACTGAAACATATCGAGCCGTATGTAAAATATGCATTCATAATAAAATGGTAGACGCATATTAATATTAATAGATTTTTTTATGTAAAACATTATTATTATGTTCTGTAATATTTACGTTTTGTGTTTATTAGAACAGCTGTATGCTATATTTAAAGTTATACATAGATAATATATAAATTATATAACAATTTTCAGAAGTTTACACTGAAGAAAGGAACGATTAACACAAAAATTTAGTATTAAGTATTGCTTTGGTTTGATTAATGTTTATTATTTTTATATTGATATTGAAGGATGAATAAAAAAATTACCACCATATTAAATTAAAAGTATAATATTCAATAATAGTAAATTTTATGTAAATACTGGTTTTACTACATCATAATGAAAGACAACTCTAATAGCAACACAAACCGGGTTTTCCTGTAAATATACTGATACGGCCATTTAGCTCCTTTTTACTAATTTCAATGTCAAACATATATGTATACATATATCAGGAATAATACAACAATAACCAAGAAGAAATTAATATTTGATTTCAGTTTATTCAAACAAAACTAAAAGAAACTTAATATTTAAATATATTTTGTAATATCACATAAATTAGTTCATATCTCTAACGAGTTGTCTTCAAATTTTAAAATATTAATACTATATTACAGAAATAAATTAATATAAATATATTTTAGTTACGTAAATAATTATTGCTTACTTTTTTAATGATTGTTAATGTTAATACTTTCAATGAATCTTATTCAAATTTCGGTAATCGAAAAATAATATTACTGTTAAACGGGTTTCAGAATTAGGTATCATATATTACCTATATAAATTGAAACTGCCAAGGTTCTGCTCTTCATGATGTAAAAGCGTTAAAACTTAATACTTTGTTGTTACCATATAAACATTTTAAATTAAATATTGTATAAATATTATATATAATTCCTGTAATACATACTTAACATTGCTTAAGCTGCAATATATTTTAAATTATCTCCAAATAACTGTAACATCAGGATCATTTTCAATGGCCTCCTCGACTTGCGGTAGTGAAAGTCCTGTGTTACAACATAATTCATCGAGACTAAGGTGTCCAGTAAAGAGTCGTTGCAGATCGATTGGAGGTTGGCCCCCACTATATATTGGATACTGCAATTACAAAAAAATATATATAATGTATAATTTACAAGAACGATATTTTGTACGATACTCACTTTATTTACACATCGAATAAATTTGTGAAGCAATCCAAATCTGATCAATTTTCTGTAACACATTTATAAAAGGTATTTTATTTTAATATTTATTTGATATTATAAAAGCGGTTTTATAGAAAAAAGAGGTGAAACTACTAACTGTTCATCAATATTATCTTTATGTGGAATAAACCTCAGGCAAAGTGTTTTTAATGTAGCCCCATTGTCCATTGCACTGTAGAACATTAATATTTTTGAAATTGGAGGTAAGTACCCAGAATCACGTAAAGTTACGTAACGTCGGCATTGAGATTGTAGTTTGTCATCTTTTAAAAGGAAGCGAAAACCAGTAGTAACTACGTAGATATTACAATATTTTAAAATCGGCAACAGCTTTACCTAGAAACATACGACCAACAAATAATTTAACCCGGACAAAATAAACATTTGAATAAATATAGCTAATTTACCAATATTTTATTGTTTATTTTGACCGGATTAATTGTAAATGTTTAATTTTGTACTTTTGTAATCATAAAGCATATTAGGCAGAGTTTTAGTAAAGCAATAAAAATATACTCACTACTCCATAGTACACTAAATTTTGTACACACGCTTTTACTAAATTAGTTTCAACATCACTTTCAGCTGCTATACGAGAAATATGATTGCATCCGTCAATATAGGGAAGAACCTATGGAAAAATTATAATTTATACATAAGCTTTAATTTCATAACATACAAATTATAAAATATCACCTGTTGGGTTGTTAAATCCCATTCCTCAGGTGTATGTTGATAATTCTCAGTAAATACGGGAACCTGATGATCTGCAGCGGAAGACGGATCTGGGTGTGCTTGAATAATTTTTAGATATATTGTGGTTTCACCCTCTAAGAAAAATGTAATATATTAAGGGGCTGTTACTTCCTAAATTTTAAAACCACATAAAATAAACTTGTAACTGTACCTATAACAGTACATTGACGGTGTGTATTTAAATCTGTTAATATTCTATCAAGTAAACCAATTAAACGTGTAGAGTCACCCTCCGAGAGAAACTCCGTATCCTCTTCCATTGTAGTCTGCAATACAGAATTGGATATATTATATTCACTCTAAAATAATACAAATGTAATTCTATTTGTAAAACTTACAAAATATTCTGCAAGTTTTTTCACAACTGGTTCATACTGAACCGATTTTGCCCAAGCATCACAGACAAAACATAAGTTAAAATAGAAAGCATTTCGGGCATATCGTTGACTATCAATTCGTACCGGAAAACCGACTATTTTATACCCCAGGACATTGCTGTAATAACGAAACACATTGTTGTAATATTTATGGTGGTATTACGATTCCTCTAAAGACATAACCTCAAAATAAAATTATACTGACACTGTCAAAATACATCTCTGCAATTGTGGTTTTGGAATGATATAAACACTAACTGCATCAAATACTTCCTTCGAAACATAGTCATCAGGAACCTAAAATAAAACTAATGAATTCTTTGAGGGCAAATGTATGTGTAATTACAAAATTCATAAATATTTATACCTGACAAGTAATTTTTGGACCTAGTTTTGGGTGAAATTCACAAAGAAATATACATCTAATCGGTCCTTCTTGTCCACAACCTTCATAAAATTGTCCTGCAGGTATTAATGATGAATCCATCGTGATACTGTATTTCTAGTAGTTGAATTCATTACAAAGAAAAGCAGTATCCATATAAATATATATGCAAAAAACGAACAAGTTCGCTTGACGTGTACTAAATGTCCATATAATCAAAAATAATTCTCTTTTAAAAGTTTATAATGCGATAGCCGGTCTTACTAGTACAACAAACTTGTTTTGCATCTGTCATACATGTACTCTGCAAACGAAACTTCAAAAAGAACAAAGGAACTGAATGGCCGGTATCCGGTATGTTATGCATGTAGACAAAAGTCAAAGGTAAAAAGTAAAAAAAAGAATTCAATTAATAATAAAAGACTAAAATATATATTTAGTAAAATAACAGATATTTTTATGTAATATATACATACAAAGTTAATATATAGATATATAAAACATTAACATTAAAATAAACTAATAAATGTTTGTATTTAAAATTAGTAGTAATCATAATAATTAATACTTCTATTATTATTTAAATTTTATTATATATGAATACGGGGTAATAATAATGTGAATATATAAATGATTACCATATTTTTACCATTACTTACGTACTTGCTACTTCAATATTACTTTCATGCTGTTATCATTATTGTGTAACTATATTTTTAAATTTTGAATTCATAGCTCTATCAAAGTGGGTTCCATCCCAATAACATTTACCGCAACTCTGACAAACGTAAAATACATTTACTTTTTCAAATATTTTATAATGAATCAAATCCGCACGTATTAAAGCTCCTGTATGAGTATGCCCATTAATATGAGTTCCACTTACTAAAACATAAAAATTCAACATAAGATAATATTTCCTTCTTTGCTATAAAAAATGTTAAAACTCACCAATATTTATATTTTGTCTAGGTGTCTGATAAATATTAGAACTTGTTTGAACTTCCGAAAACTTTCCGGAAGTTAAGTTTTGCATTTCAGTAGAAGATAAAAGCAAATAATCTTTTGTATTGCAGATCTAAATAATTACATCGTTAATTTATACATTACATTAAGAAATCAATATATGATTAACTCTTACTTACTGGACATCGACTGAGTATATCTCTTTCTGTAACTTCAATGTTATAATATTGCAAAGTTTCAGCCAACTGTTCTTCAACAGTGTCTGATTTTAGTCGATAGCAGTGGCCAATTGGGACATGCTGACGGAGCTGCACAATAAAAATGTTAAGTCATTTTAGTATGACTTTATTACTTATTTGTTATATCATCACAATATAAACCTGATCAAAAGTAGTCCCACGTGTTAAAATAACTCTATTCTCTTTTGAAGCAATCCGCGCACACATATCATGGGGCTGGTTATTTTGTATTGAGATTGCATCAATTCCACAACGACGCAGAACCCTGGCCAGGCCTTCCACCATGTTATCGCAAATTATTTTAATGTCATTAACACTCCTTGATTTTGGTGACAGGAAAGGACTAGGTGGTTGAGTTACCAATGGTTGCTACATTAAATTCAAAGTTCCATAATATTATTTATATTTTAAGGAAAATTATAATTTGCGGTGACAATATGTATTTACATATTATGAATATTTAATTAGGATATTTCCTATATATTAATAAGATTCAGAACTGCTTCAATTAGTATAATCAATTAATAAAATTGTTGATCTGTTTACTAACTCTGACAGGGATAATAATAAAGTTAATGTTATAAAATTAAGTCTCTTTTTCAAATTATTTAAAAATAAATGATGTCCATTTATTTGGTCCTCAGACATCATTTCATCTAAATTTAACATATATAAACTTTGTTAAAAAAATTATGACTATCACAATAAAAATAATGCGTAATTATTGTCTCTTAGTTACACTAATATTAATAATAATCACATTAGTAATAGGTAAAAGCGTCTAATAATAAAGCCTAAAAACATTGTATACGTATTTAGTACAAATTAACCTTTTTCTCAATTTTCTTTTTATTTTTTTTCTTTGGCGATCTGTTATCTTGTACTAAACGATCACATATATCTTGTAGAGGAATTCGAGAGTTATGACAGACTCTTATTATCACATCATGAACTTCAAGCAAACAATGCGCATCCAATGCTGTAATCATTAATAATTATGATAAACAAATAAATGTGTTATCCCTAAAGCAAGAAACATTTTGTGCTAGTCAACGTTACCTGCGTAATATATTTGACCAGATCTTAAAGGACGCAGTTCCCAATTTGAAAATTGATTCGCCTTATCCAAACTGGCTCCAAGGCACATTTGCACTAACGCAGATAATCCATCACCAGACCCAGGTTCATCTATCAAATAGAATGAAATCAATTGCTTTCGAAAAAAATTCTATTTAATTATAAATTAAAATATAACTCTGATCCGGAGATCGAACCCGAAGACACAGTAGGCTAACGTAAAGTATCAATACTCTCTTATTTGAATGATGCGATTTTTTAAATGTTCCCAGGTTGTAATAAACAATACTTTTTATTGTAATCATTTAACTTGATAAGACGTATGTCAAAATTTCCGTTAATCATTTTGGCAGAGACTTGCTTACCGGAATATGGATATTTGAATGCCTTATTCTGATTCAGAACTTTTGACAAAGGTTGTAAATCAAGCCATCCTTCTGCTGAATTACAGTAACTGTTTGTTAAATTTAAACTCTCATGTATTCTTTCCATATCTGTGCCCAATCCGTAACCTGAACAATTATAAAGAAAAGCAACTTTAAAATAGTATCCATCTTACAAGTTACAAATGCATTTATCATTAAATAAGACTAATATTTTTAAAGTTCTTTGCATAATTACCTAGCTTTAAAATATTGTGATTTTCGAATAGTTCAGCTGATAATCTTTTCCATAAATGGGTGAATTTTCCTAACGAAACTACGTCCAGTAGGTAGATAAAGTTACCAGTAGCTATTTGAATTAGAGCTATTTCAGACCGTTCTGTTCCAAAAAATGGCTTCCATTCAGCATCCAAACCAACACGATATATGTCCTGGAAAGATGAGCTATAGAATTTCGCATAAAATAAGTATTACCTAAAATAACAGCTGACTACCTTTAGACCCTTCCTTATCATATTTTCAAACATATCCATCGAATCAACTAATATAATCCTTGAGATTGGCAAATCCAGTTTATAGTATCTTTGATTTTGAACTGCAAATTCTAAATTCAGAGAAGCATTTATTTGTTGGACGTTGCTTGTATAATTTGTCACAGCATTCGTCGAAACATCATCTTTATAAACTGACAAATCTGTCTCAGGTGAGTCCCAACATTCTTCAGGTTCTTTTGATGTCGTCTGATTGACAAAATTATTATCGTTTCTAAAATCACAATTATTATTTGATATATAAAACCTTCCCATTAATTAACATGAATCTATCTTTTAATATCCGTACTTTTCTAATGCATAAATTTCCTTTACGCTGTAAGGCCAGTGCTCTGTTGGTACTGAATAATGTAAGGCCCATTTGTACGCTTCTTGTGGATCACCATATTGAACTAATGAACAGATCAGTTCTATGTGCAAATCTGGATTATCTTTCACAGCCTCCTGTATCATTTCCCGCCAAGAATCTAATCCTAATAATATCATTGTTTAACAAACTGTTATGTAAATAATATTAAAACATTTATAAAATTACCTAAACTTTGTTCGATGTATCTCTTATTTAGTAAGAATTGTAATGCACCTTCATTTCTTTTTAAATTAAGGTTTGGGCAGCACTCAGAGGGAAGATTGTATTTCTTGCAAAGACGAGCCACTAATTTTCCTAGTGGTTTATGATAAAGTTTTTCGGATTTTACATTTGGTATGCCAAGCTTTCTGTTACAAAAATCCAATATTGTTTTAAAAATTCTAAGGAGTTAATTCAATGTATAATTAGTACTTACATAATAAAGGGCTCTATACTTTTTTGTACTGTAACATTCTTTACTAACAAACTATCCAAAAATCTTACGAAATCCATCTGCATTTTAACATCATTATCCAAAAATTCTTCAGCAAGAGTATTTTTATCTTGTAGTACCAGAGGTAACACAAAATCTTCATATGTAAAATAAGAGTGAAGTTTAAGTAATAGTGCCCATTGACAAGCCTGCAAAAATAGAGTAATATTTACTTTTTCTATTAAGATGAGACTTTGTATAAAAAAATTTATGTGCGCTATACCTCCTTGAAGTCCTTATTTCTAATCATATCACGCAATACATCCAAAAATATGTTCCTTTGTTCAATTAACTTGAAGACATCACAAACAAGTTTAATTATACATACATTTCTCTGTACTTTTACCAAAGAGAAAGCAGTGAATTGCACGTCTTTTGTCAAGTGATGCCGTAAGGATTCAGAAGAAGATTTCGCCCAATTGCCGAGTTCTTCTATAATTACGTACGGTAAAGTTTTAGGTTTTGGATCATAATGATCGTTGCAGTTCACATAAAGTTTGAGAGCGCATAGATAAGGATTTGGCGCTGTCTTAAAGTACTCATGCAATGACTTCACAACAGGAGCAGACTTCTTCCCTGGAAATGTTTTAGGGAAATATGAAAGTATAGGTAACAGAATATGTATAAAATTAATTTCTTAAAAAAAACTTACAGGAATGCCATATCTGAAGAAATTGTGAGAACCATGCTGCAGTCGGTTCATCTAATTTAGCTTCGAAACGTTTACCACAATATTCATATAATTCAGAAGCTGGCGGTACTACTCTTACTGGTCTATCTGGAGTGGCTAATGAATGTACATTTTCCTCAGTTAAACTTAACGTCCCAAATGTCATTTCGAACCCATCATCAGAACCTTCATCTTCTTCATAATATTCTGGTGGAACGTAACTAATTTCTGTACACAATTTACCATTTTTATTTGTATTAATTCTGCTGGTATCAGACTTAATTGATGTATGGTGTGTGCTTGTACTTTGATTAACAGTAACAGATATATGTTCAGCAATTCTATGATACTTTTCTGCCATTGTTATGATATCTCCACCTGGTTTCTATTTATCATTACAACCAGGTCTATTTTTAATGTTTTTTAATTTAGCAGTTCTTTGCATAGGTAAACTTTATTCACAATCAAAAACCATTTCACTTTTAATTAGTTAGCAATTAGTAAAGGACTTTTCGTTGTGTAACACAAAAAATCTAGGTTATGTCTGCTTGACAGCTCATCAAATTGAAATCAAACAGGTGGCACCACAGACCAACATCATTTACTTAACAGATTATTTGTTTGTACCGCTTCATTTAAAAAAAATATTCAGGAAATATATAAGAAACATTTTATTGTATTACAAAATATCAAAAATGCATAACTATTTATAATTTATTTACTGCAGAATTATGGTTGCATTCGCAGAGCACCATCAATACGAATTACTTCTCCATTCAGTAATGGATTGTCCACAATAGAAGTAACAATGTGTGCATATTCACTAGGTTCCCCAAGTCTCTGAGGAAAAGGAATAGACTTAGCCAAGAAAGCTCGTACCTTATCTGGAAGTCCTTGGAGCATCGGTGTGTTGAAAAGACCTGCAGAATATATATATTTTTAAAGTCTGGAATTTACCAACTGTTAAATTAAAAGTTACTGTACAAATACAATCACAGTACCTGGTGCAACAGTTACAACTCTGATTCCTTGAGTTGATAAATCTCGAGCAATAGGTAGAGTCATACCAACAACAGCTGCCTTTGAAGCTGCATACGCCGCCTGACCTATTTGACCATCATAAGCAGCCACGCTGGCGGTATTTATTATGACTCCTCTTTGTCCATCTTTATTTGGTTCATTTAATCCTATAAGGCCTGCAGCTAGGCGAATTACATTAAATGTTCCAACAGTATTTACCATAAGAACTTTTGTAAAATCATCTAACTTATGGGGAAGACTTTTATTAAAGTTGTAAGTTTTGAATGCTACAGCCGTTCCAGCACAGTTAACTGCAACATCTAGACGACCAAATTTATCTTTTGCTAAGGCTATAGCTTGTTGAACGTCTGCTTCTGATGATACCTGTAAATATAAGTAAACGAATTATTTCATTTTACAATATTATGTAAACAAATGCGTGCCATTACTTACATCTACTGGTGCAAATAAAACGTTATCACCTAGTTCCTTTGCAACTTTTTCTCCGTTTGATTTTGGTAGGTCACATAATAAAACGCGTCCCCCATGTTGTACAAATCTCTCCACAGTTGCTTTACCGAGACCAGAAGCTCCTCCAGTGACCAAAGTTACAAGACCCTAATATAAAAATGTTTATTACTTGTTATAGTTACGTAATAAGGGTCATACATTGGGGCGATTCATAGAGTATAGTTAGTTACTTACCTTATACATTCTCAAAACGTATTTACTTGGTGTATAATTCGGATATTTGAGAAGTTGTATATAGTATTTATGAAATACACTTGTAGTATGTAGTATAATAACTTTATTTAATGTTATTGCTCTGCTAGGATACTCAGCAATACACCACTACTGCACAGTCAGACGTTCAGCGCCGTATTCAAATAAGTTTTAAAAAAAAATTGTATGACAATATGGGTCAGATGGATAGTAAGACAGGTCAACACAAAGGACAAACTATGAATCTATATTTAATTTAATCCCACACATTAATTAAGTTCAATGTCCATACGCTTTAAATTACGTAATCACTATATTGTAGCAGTTTAAAAGAGTATAATAAATATAAACAGACTAATTGCTCTTGCAAATTAGATGCAGAAATGTGAAAGATGATTATATTTGTATAAAATATTCGTGAAAAAGTTAAATGTTGGTGAATTTCTATGGTTATATTTCTTCTGAGAGTTTTTGACAATTTTATCTGGTTTTATCTTTCAATGGCTTGGTCAATTGTCTTCAACAAGTCTTCAATGACATTAAAATCTTGAACTTGCTTGAACTTCAGTGACATCCAGTGACATGATTCAATACTTCACAAAGGTCATGATTGCTGGTAGGTTGGTATGAAAGAGTTGATACACACATAAGTGTTATTATCTCTGATAAGTGTCCAAGTGGTCTGTAACTTGTCTGTAACACAGTTCTCTGATATTGCGTTTGACGTTTACTAACCGTTTTAAAAGCTTTCATGACGATCATGAATTGTTACCGTTTGAATTTGTGATTTAAATATCATAGTTGGTCATGAAAACACATAAAGTCTAATACATTTGATTTGATAAATAACAACAATTGATATACATGTATAAAAATTGATAGAACTGTAACACAATGTAACCCAAGGCAAGTTCTGCTATGTTAGTAAATAGTTTGGAAACTTGTTCAAATACATATTTAATTATATAAACCAACGTGGATATCATAACAATACGAGATACAAAATGAATGCCGTCAGTCTTAAAAATCTGTGCTGTGTTTGTTTGGAAGACGGACATATGAAAATATCTAACAATGTGGACCTACCTGTTCCCAGAGCATTAGAATCCTTGGCAATGAAATTGGAATCTGTAACATCGTACATTGTAACTATTTTAATTTATTATTAATAAAATATTCATTACTAAAAAAATATTTACACTTTTGTTAATAATGTTTTAGGCACAAGTCAACGGCAATTATCCTTCTATGCTGTGTAAGAAATGTATAACAAAATTAAATATTGCATTTAACTTTATTGAGGAATTTAAATCTTCGAAGAATAAAGTACATAACTATGTAGATATGTCTGACACCAGTATTCAATCTGTCAAATCCGAGCCAATAGATTTAGACAGTAGAGAGAGTTTGGAAGCTGGGGATGGTGCCGAGTCTTCTAATATTGAGGTAGAGGATATTAGTTTTGATATCGAAAATGGTGATGCATACTCAAATTGTAACGAAGTAAATGCAAGTCCTCAAACTGTGTTACATATGAGCATGAGAGCAATTGAGGAGACACTCCGATTGGATACGGAACATACACAAATAACTCCACCAAGTTCGAGTTTATCTGCGAACGATGATTCAAGATTATCTGCCAATAATGCAGCACAGAAAGTAAATTGCACCCCTAATATAGACGTAGATACTATATCTGCACAAACAGATAATTTAGTAGTACGTTTAAGCCGTGATAATAATGCGAAAGTAGAAGAAGACTTGAACACTAAACGAGAGGCATTATTGACAAATGAACAAAATATTATGGCTGAAAGTTTTGAAAATCGGAGTGTCTTGTACGATAAAAAAGAAGGCACCCTTCGAGTACAAATCCCTTTAATTGGCAATTCTAAGAAAGAAACAAATTCACCAAGAAAACAGAAAGTGTCACTAGTTAGTAATGGTTTATTTCAAGCAAAGAAATTAAAAACAAAAAAAAAGAACGATTATAAAACAAGCAAATCGAAGCGTTTTACACATGTAAAAAGTAAATCGAATAAAAATAAATCAGTAATACTTCAAGATGCCACTTTAAATAATAAAAGTCCTAGAAGCTCCAAAGAAAATAATTCAAAATTAGATGCTGCAGAAAAAGAAAGTAAAACACCTAAAAGATATGTCACAAAAAAATCAGCTTCCAATAAATCATCATCTGCTTTGTACAAAATATGCTTAAAAAGTAAATCCATACAATCCAAAAAACGGAAACAAGATTTGTTGCGTACTAAAATAAATGAGGAAAGATTCTTGAAGATGTTAAAAGTACAATAAATTTAATTTTCTAGTTGAAATTTAGTTAATATTTTAGCTTATCCTCAAGTTCTAATAATAAGAAAGCATTTCTTTTCTATTTGACGAATATAAATTTATATTAATAAAAAGAAATATCGATAATATTGTAGTCTTTTTTAATTATTTTAAATATATGAGACATCTATTTTTCAAATGTTCTTCAGTTATTTACTAATTATAAATCTTATTCCCGTAAGTGTTTTGTGATGCAAACGTAATTCAAAATATAGAAATCAGTAATCGTCTGTACCGACGTATACAGGATCATGGTACCGACAAACCAATGTTTGCGATAAAATTAAAAAAAATTGAGACAAACTAATAAAAATATTTGTAGGTTTTATATTAAGTAATAAGTAGTAGAAATTAATTTAATATATATATATATTTCTTATGTAAAATTTTACAGTTGAAGATAAACTTGTGTTTACATTTGCTGACATTTTGTTTCAAAATAGGAGCTTGACAGATCGAAGTGCTCAATCTCTGAATATAAAAGATGTTGTAACTCCAACTGAAATAATTTAATTAGATTTTGGACAAAAACTAGTTATGAAATTATTTAATGATCTTTCAGTTGATGAAATGTCCGGTCTAAGTTTGGAAGAACCCACTGAGAACAATGATGAGAATATTTCAGGTACGCACTTTTATTAAACTGTTACCTTCTGTTACTGTTAAAACGTTACCTTCTTAAAAAGATTTTTAATTTGCTAATACATTTTTAAACTGTGTAAACATCAATCAATATTGTACAAATGTTTTAGATTACAAAATTTCGTTAATGTAATATGTATCTGATATCTTGCTGAAGAACGCTTACAGTGGTGACTACAGATAAAAGGAGCTTTTTTACTTTATCATTACTTTATAAATAATAAGTCGACATCAGTAATTCTTATATTTACTATTTAATTGAGTTTCTAAATAGTTTATCAAATATGTTTTACCAACATATACAAACAGATATAACAGATAATTCTTCTTCTGTTATCCTAGTTCTTATAAATATTTCAATGATCTGGAAAACTAAAATAGCAACACTTATAAATATGATGAGTTATACTACATAATTTATTATAAAAATAGAAAAAGCAGAATAATTATAACAACTGCAATAAAACAGTTATACATAAAGTAAAACTTCCTGAACGATTTTTTATTTCAAGCCATCTAATTAAATTATGAGATTATCATTCTCTTTAAAGGTTGACGTATTTCGCAGTATAAAGTTTTCTTGTAAAGCGTAGCTTAAAGGTAAATAGTAGTCTAATGTATTTATTGTTTTTAAAAAATTATTTCTGTTGAATTAGTAATATATTCTTATTGGTACATATTAAAGTTGTCTTGAACTTCGGGAATAATCTATTTACGATTAAGCGTAACTTTTACAACAATATAGTAATGTAACTTGGATAAAGAATTTAATAGATCTGTAGATCTCTATTTATTAAAATTGGATAATTTCAGATATTGTAATTTGCTTACCTTCATTAAATAATCCTAATATTAGGTAAATTGGTAAAATGATATGATATTGATTGGTAAAATGATAAGATATTTAGTTGTAAAATTAAATATCAAATAATATGTTGTAATCTTCTTGATTATTATAGCTTCTTGATTGCGTAACAACAAATATTAGAATAATTGAAGACTTCTCTTGAAGAAGAAGTCTTCTTTCAAAGGAGTAGTTTTCTCTATATTCCGTTAGATTTCATCCAGTTTTTATTGTAGCTATATTTTTCTATTATGATACCACTCAGATTTATGTGATTTCTACATTCACGATTTGTATCGAATTTATTGTTTTATCAAAATATCTGATATAATGATATCAGTGACAGGTGTTGGTAGATTAGTTTGCTTTTTACCTATTCTATAAAAACTAATGGTCTTTCTGAAATTGCTCCTTGCATCATAATGGCACATAATTTTGATCAAAAATGTATTTAATATTGTAATTTCAAATAAAATATGTTTTAATTAATCTTTGAAGACTTTGAAGTTAATTAAACATAAGTTTTGAAATTGATTTTTATTTTAGATTGTAATAGTTTTGTCCTACTTAATAGAATATTTTAAATAAAATGATTAATCAATTAATTAGTATTTGCTAAGAATCTTATCAAAATGGCAAAAATAAACGAAAGTCTGATACGTTTATATAAAGCGATACTATCGTCTCAATAAATTTTGATAACATACTTTAGTTATCAAAACATATATTTCCAGGATATCTTCTGTATATCTATTTAGGAGATATAATTTCTATCCTTATCTTGGTTTTTCTGTAATGTCATAGCTCTAACTTCATTAATATTTATTGGTAATAACACTAACATGCATTATGTTATGTTTAAAATATTTTATTAAAAACATATTCTATGAGAAGAATTTTATCTTTGTTCGATTTTAGAGGTATAAAAATAAAATCTATGTATTCATTTTGTTTCACCCTTCATTTAAATATTTAGTTTCTTATCAGTAATATGTGCCAAATATTATACAATATAAATCAAAATAATATTTGCTTGGCATTAACAGTTTATGTCCTCAAATTTTATTGTTATTATTGTTACAGTTGATAAGGAACTAGATAAAATGGAGTTGTACGTTTTTACTATAGTATAGCACAATAAAGTTGTAACTTAATTGTATTTGCTTTCTAGATCCTGTGGAGACTGACACACCACCTGATACAGATTCTGAAGGTTGTGATACTCTCTCGCACCCAAATACCAGCTCCCAGGGAAGTAGCAGTGGTAGAGAAACTTCGCCTGGGAGGGGGTCTTCTTCAGGAAATACGACTGATTTGTCATCAAACAATACCCTAACATTAACTTCTTGCGGTATACCACTAACAACTATTCATGGATTAGGTAATCAGTTGTTTATTTGTGCTCTATTTTGTAAATCTAATTATACGATACTTATAGTTTGCTTTTTAAATTAGTAAGTAATATTTGTACAACTTCCTCTGAGCACTCAAAAGTACTACGTTAATATAGGGACCAATTTTTTTGTATTCCATATGTTCGTATGTGAATTGAACATAAAATAATTATTTTAGTATTATTATTAATTACTATTCGAATAAATTTACAATTAATCGCCTGAAATATATGCAACTACTACTACTGATTTTTTGAAATCGTTTTTTTATAGTTAATAATTTATTATTATATAAGATCATTTCAGGAAAGAAATGAGGAGATCTATTAGATATTTGGTAATTCTAATTTGAATTAAAGCAATATTTGATTTAAGAAATACCACTAAGAATGAAGTTTTAGTTGAACTTAAAAAATTAAATTAAAATAATAATTAATATGCTCCTTTTGTTAATTAAACAATGTTCTTCTTCTAATATAGACTCGAGTAGCAAGAACAGTACAATTAGTAGTGCTAGTAGCCGAGGAACACTTTTACCTTGGGGAGCCACTAAAGAACGCCCACCGCTTCCAGCCTGTGTTAACGACATGGATCTACGTCCAGGAGAATTTGTGATGAGGACTTTGTTCTCTGATTTTACTGTTCAAGCAGAGAAAAAGATGGAAGCTGTGATGGCGGATCCTCCGGTAAATTTCATTATTTAATTTGCTACAATAAGTAATAATCAAACATTTTCACATTATTTTGTAATATGAAGATGTCTCTTGAAGGCAGAGTGCATTCCCTACTTATTAAAATTCAATTCATTCAATAATTATAAATTACAGGAAAGACCGTTGTCAAAAGTACTTCAACGTGGAGAAGATCCTCAATTCGATCAACTACTATGTGCATTTGGATCCGTTGCGGAGCACTGTTTGCCTTCTTTGTTAAGAGCTTTATTTGGTTGGTATGAAAGGCAAATGGCACAAGGTGGAGCTACGGAAAAGAAAAAGGTTGATCAAAAAGGAAAGAGGTTGGTTTAGGTGTCCTACTAAATTTAGTCTTCAATGAACGCAGTTATGTAAGTAGCATTTATATTATATTTTTCTTCTGAATATTTCAGTACAAGCATCATGTACAGTATAGTATCCGGACCACCGGAACCAGTTGAACGCAGTGAGGCTGACATACAAACAGAGCGTCGGGATTTAGCTGTAGAATTCCTATTTTGTCTTGCTTTGATTGAAGTTTTAAAACAATTACCATTTCATCCTGGTCATGAAGACCTCGTCACATATATTGAGCAAATAGCTTTCAAACATTTTAAATATAGAGATGGGTAAGTACATGCTAAATTTATTTATTTTTACTATTAAAATCACATAAAGGTTTAGTGAAATTTGAAACAGAAAAGTTTATGTTAAAGTAAAGTTCTTATAAATGTTTAAAATGTGTTTTAATATGAAGAAATATTTGTTTCAGGATTCAATCAGGACCCAATGCGGCTAATATTCACATTATAGCAGATTTGTATGCAGAAGTGATTGGTGCCTTAGCACAAAGTAGATTTATGTCCGTCCGAAAACATTTTATGAGTGAACTAAAAGAATTAAGAGCGAAAGAACCATGTCCGGCTACTACACAAAGCATTATATCTTTGCTTATGGGTATGAAATTTTTTAGAGTCAAAATGGTACCCATAGAAGAATTTGAAGCAAGTTTTCAATTTATGCAAGAATGTGCACAATATTTTATTGATGTCAAGGATAAAGATATTAAACATGCACTTGCAGGACTTTTTGTGGAAATATTAGTTCCAGTTGCAGCAGTAAGTTAACGCATAAATTTCGATAAAAATAATATATTTAAGTTAATTATTTTTTTATGTAACTGTTTTTTTCAGGCGGTAAAAAATGAAGTAAATGTTCCTTGTCTGAAGAACTTTGTAGATATGCTGTATTCCTCAACATTGGATGCTAGTACAAAATCCAAACATCGTTTGGCATTATTTCCTTTAGTTACTTGTTTATTATGCGTTAGTCAAAAAACATTTTTCCTTACCTATTGGCATTGCTTCCTCGCGATGTGCTTATTAAATCTGAAAAATAGAGATACTAAGATGTGTCGAGTTGCTCTAGGTAAGTGATTGTGATTAATTTTCATTTGTGATAAGCTTTTATTATTAATAAATTATTAAATAATTTTTAGAATCACTTTATCGTCTCCTATGGGTTTACATGATAAGAATAAAATGTGAGAGTAATTCCGCAACTCAATCTCGTCTTCAAAGTATTGTAAATTCTTTATTTCCAAAAGGATCAAAAGGAGTCGTTCCAAGAGATACACCACTTAATATATTTGTAAAAATTATACAGTTTATCGCTCAAGAGAGATTGGATTTTGCAATGAGAAATATAGTTTTTGATTTATTATCAGTGGGACGTTCTTTTAAAATAATATCTACACCTGAGCGCATGAGTATTGGGTTAAGAGCATTCCTTGTAGTAGCTGATAGCTTGCAGCAGAAAGAAGGCGAACCACCAATGCCAAGGACAATGGGTGTTTTACCATCTGGAAACACTTTACGCGTTAAGAAAACATTCCTTAACAAAATGCTAACAGAAGATACAGCCCGCAGTATAGGAATGAGTAGTTATTTCCCCCATGTTCGAAGAGTGTTTGTTGATATTTTAAGAGCTCTAGATGTACATTATGGTCGCCCCTTAATGATGACAAGTACACAAAATGTAAACAAAGAGCCCGATGAAATGATAACCGGTGAAAGGAAACCTAGGATAGATTTATTTAGAACTTGTGTTGCTGCTGTTCCCAGACTAATTCCTGATGGGATGACAGGCGTAGAGCTTGTTGATTTATTGAGTCGATTGACCGTACATATGGATGAAGAGCTAAGGGGATTGGCTTACCAAAGTCTACAGACCTTAGTTCTAGATTTCTCAGATTGGAGGCAGGATGTAGTATGCGGATTCACTCAATTTTTGGGTAGAGACGTATTAGATACATTCCCGCAGTTAGTTGATAATGGTTTAAGAATGTTGTTACAATTATTGACAAGTTGGAAGAATTCGTTAAGTGGAATAACCGCTACAGGAGTCGCTGCGGGATCTAGAGTCAAAGAAAGTCCTGAAACTGGTACTACTAGAAAATCAGAACAGGTAAATTACATTTCTATTCTTTTTTAAAGAAAAATGTAACTGTTTTAAATAATGTGTATTTTAAATTCCAGAAAGTTGAACCAGCTTCTTCTGTATTACATCTCGTGGAAGGGTTCGCTTTGGTAATGCTGTGTAATACTAGATTATATCCAAGGAGATTAGCTGTTCATATTCTCAGAGAAGTTAAATTACTTCTGAAAGCTTTGGGGCTTCCTGAAGACGATCAAGCCGTCATTGATGTTATTGACAACTGCTGTCCACAGGTAAATTTTTTAATGTTTTAATTCATATTATTTAAATTCAAGATTAATTTTTGTAAATCATTCTTATAAAGGTTATAGAGAAATGTCTTCCTATACTACCACCTACTGAAAAGACAGCAGCTCTTGCAGCACCGACGATAGATTTGCAATGGATTGCAGAGAGAAGTGCAGCAGTGTGGACATTAGATGAAACTAGTATGTACTGTTATTTAGGTATAGATTGTAAATAACTAAATATGTTCGCAGGTAGAAAGTTGACTTGCAATGCAAGTTAAACACTTGCTGGCTCGCTACAAGGTTCATTTTCTGGCTATCATATCGCTTGCAGTAAGCTTTACACTTGCAAGCTAATTAAAGTGTTACCTGCAAAATATTTAGAGAGTTCTTATTGTGAGCGACACAAACAAAGCATATTTCATTTTTGTAACAATCATTTATTTCTAGATTCAAGCAATCGCAGTACAACGTCAGTGAATTTATCAGGAGTTGATCCTTGGGGAACTTGTTTATTTGGTTTCCTGGATAGAGGCAGAGTTTTGACTTTGTGTCCTTCTGCAGTGACGCATTCTTGGCCTTTTGTTTATTCTAGAGTAACCACTTTATTTACTGTGGTAGATCCTATGTAAGGCTATTATTTTTATATAATAATTCAGAATACTAAATAATGTATTTTACTAAAGACTTCTTCTGCTTTCAGACCAGTCAGTGATAATCGTGCTTCTCTGCTTAGAAGTAGTGCTGTTGCGCGTAAACCTATTAATGAACGGGACGTTTACATGAATATTTGGCGTAACTATGTAACATTTGCATTTCGTGTGGTTCCTCCAGCACCGTTTCCGTCTGTTCGATGCGCATCGCCAGATTTAAGTCTCAGGTATTGTCGCTTTTATTAAAAACGGTACGATAATAAAATATTCAGGTGAAAAATAATGATATATTTTTTTCAAGTTTGAATATTATTTATGTGTATATTTACTATTTTTTGAGTCTTTCTGTGAATGATATTAGTGAGACAACTCCGAATAATCGTAATTTGAGTTGAGTATACAGTTGAGTTGAGTATATTCTTTCCTCATTATCTGAAAACTAATTATTTGGAGGTGCCTCTGTAATGAATTGAACAATCGATGTATTGAGTAATTTTAATTCAAAATATGAACATTTACTTTTTTTATATGTTGCTTTTTCATCGTTTAGGATTATTTTTTCTGTTCGTTACAATATTTGACAAATCGGGTTTTTGATAATGCAGGACATTTTCACGATTTGAAATCTTGAATCGAGAAGACTGCTTTCGAAATTTTGAAACGGTGCAGTAGCAAAAGAAGATTGGGATTATTGTTAAGATAATTAATTTTTAAGATTAAATATATTACGAACACCTTTTTTTAAAGTAAGCGTCCCACAGAGGGTAGGCGTTCAAGAAATCTTCCTTTATAAGTTGGAACTAAACGGAAGTTTTTTATAGTATTCAATAAATTGAAGTAACAGTGTTCCAAGCATCAAATAAAGTACTACATACGTAAAAATCAAAAAGATACATTCTAAGTTTAATATTGTAACGAACCGAATATGCCAAACGCATTTGTTTTGCCACAAAATTTGCTTTTATTGTTCTGTGATTAACTTGTTGTGTATATTTCCATTTTTACTCACTAAACATAGTTATGTTGCATTTACATATTATTTACGTTTAAATATCGTATAAATGTAAAATGAATGCAATCCCATTTCAGCTATTATACAGGGTGTCCCAAAATTCAACGATAAGCCGGCACCAGAAGGTGGTCCTGCTCATGACTACACAAGAAAAAAAGAAAAAAAGTTTTTATCTCATTTTTTAAAAAGAAATTTTTTTTTCGAAAATCGAAACACCTTAAGATGTTTTTAACTACCATGACCACAATTTTTCAAATATTTCTGATTTTTTTTTGTATCGGCAACCTAAATAGCACTGCTGTCCACCACAACCATTAACACTCCCAGAATGCTAGTAGTTTTTGCAACAACAATTTATGAAATTTGATTCTTGTTTAGAAATAGTATGCATAATTTTTTTTTATTGCTAGTTTTCCTGGAGTATTATACCATTTGGGAATCCTGAAGAGTTGCGCCAATTTTTAAAAAAACTTGCCATAGTAGTCTTCATACTTTTTTTTTACACCACGATGAGTTAAAGTTGACTGAAAGTAAAAATCTTTAAAAAATTTAGGGAAAAAAATAATTTCGATTAAATTTGGTGTAAAAACTACTAGCATTCTGGGAGTTTTAATGGTTGTGATGGATAGCAGTGCTATTTAGGTTGCCGATACAAAAAAAAAATCAGAAATATTTGAAAAATTGTGGTCATGGTAGTTAAAAACATCTTAAGGTGTTTCAATTTTCGAAAAAAAATTTTTTTTTTCTAATTCCTAAACAAAATGAGATAAAATTTTTTTTTCTTTTTTTCTTGTGTAGTCATGAGCAGAACCACCTTCTGGTGCCGGCTTATCGTTGAATTTTGGGACACCCTGTATAAAATATAATAATATATTAAAAGCAAAGTACATTACTAATAAAACTTACATAAAATTAAAACTAAAACTGCTGGAATGTGGTTTAAATGTGTTTAGAGGGTTTCTCCTTTATTTTCACAGTATCATTTACATTATAGTGCAATTAAATTCATTTATAGTTTAATATACTAAGTTTAAAGATAGTATATTTTTAATTAGGAATAATTTTAGTATAAATACATACATAATTCTCACATAATCTATAATATCGGTTGTTTTCGCTCCATGTTTTTGTCCATTTGTGTGCGTTTTTGTGCTGGTGGCAGGCTGTTTCTAAAATAAGGAAACGAGAATATTAATACAATAAACGTTTTATAAATTAATATCTAGATTCATCGCACAGGCATGACTTTGATCGCGTAGTAGAGTATTATTTGCGATAACATTTCAATAATATATTTATTTGTTCATAATCAATTAATGCTAAACAGAGATGGCAAATATAGAGCAGTGTCAACAGATACATAAAAGGACTTTAATTTTAGGAATATTGAAGTTACTTGAAATAGTTTTTATAAATATTTTTAGCGAATCTAACAATGAAAGAAATACTAGTTTTTTTAAATAGATTAGGTTTCATTAAATAATATTTTTTAACACATTAGTTTCTAATCCATCTGCATTTGTTCGTCGTTAACACACAACTTGCAATAAATGTTGCACATACTGCAAATTTAAATGCGTTATGTCCAAGCACTTTTGTAAACAGATAAATCTCTTTCGATTGCATTATTTGCATATGAAGAGTACCGATTTATCGTTCACCTTGTAATTTTTTCAAAATTATAAATGTATATGCACAGCTTAAATGCATAAATACTAAAAATAAGAAGTCATATTGTTTCTCACTCATATAATCATCTCAAATAAACAAAATAAATATGCGTTAAATAGTGCTAGATGTTATAGAGCACTTGGCTTCATATTGCTTTTCTGCTATCAAAGATTCAAACCATTTATCATCAAAATTTCATACAAAATAAAATTGATTATATTTCGTGTTATTGTTATTTAATATTGCCCGACACAGCGCGTCACAGATGGACAGTTTACATGAGAGTGATCGAGATTCGTTTGGTGTAAGACTATCAGAGTCTATGGATAATCTACAAAATATAGGGGTAGCTCCAATAGAGCGCGTCCCCGTTACTTCATCGAGCATAGCTGCTAGGTTTACTCTACCATTATCTTATGGAAGAAAAGATAAACAACATAAAAGAACTAGGTAAAAGTATAAGAATTATAATAGGAGTACAATGGTAAAGACTCCCAGATATGAACTATGATGTAGATGACAGTAATTTTGTGTTAATTTGTACATCCCTGGTATATATCACTTTATTTACCTCCTATTATCAATTACATCCAAAGATTTGGTTACATTTTAGGTCACAATCGCTAATCATTCATAGTATGTGTTGAATATAGAATAGTTGTACATTATTATTATTTTTTTCAATTTAATTTTAGTCTATTTTTGGTACTAGCCCTATTATCCATGGCTTCCTCCCGATATTTGTAGTTTTTATTGCGTGGTAATAAGTTTGGCATTTACTAAATTAAAGTAAATAGTAAACTCAATTAAAATATAGCACTGATCAGGGAATCGAATCCGAAAACAAGATAGTTTAGCGTCCTGTCTCAAGGTACCTATTAATTTTGCAAATCAGACTGGATAGAAAGATTTGGTTCTTATATATACATCTTTTGGTAAAACACTTACAGGACCGTTTTTTCTTAATGAAGAATAAAAACAGCGAAAACGGAAGGTTTGTGCTTGATCTGAACCGAAACGAATAGAATAATTTCGGGTTTGAGTCCCTGATAACATATAAATTCCGATGAATTTGACTAGCTTACTACTGTTCTTGTCTTAGGGCCAGTTGCGGAACTCATAGTTATCGTTAATGTTAGTTAGTTTGAACAGTTAAACAGATATAACAGTAAGTTCAGTCCACTATAATGTTACCTGTAAAATACGTATTTTGCTGTGGTGTTAAATAGTATTACCAGATACTGCAATTAATATTTGTAAAGCTAGTATTTGAGTTTGAGGTTTTTCAGTTCTTAATTAAAATATTAAATGAGTTTTAATTGTGTTTTGCATGATTCTTACATATTTCCAACAGCTTCGTATCATTTCTGTAACGGGTATAAATGAACGTTCTAAAAATCATTGTCATTCTATTTGTAATATTAGGAAACTTTATACGCCTGAAGTATATGCAATAAGAACTACACCGCGTTTTTTGATGTTGGCAAGTTCTGTTCTTATGTGTAGTGCTTGTAGAAAAGCACATGTTTCAATAAAAATTTTCATCGTAATATTTTTATAACCGTAACAACTTTGGAACGCTGTTATTATTGTAGTTTGGTTATTTATCTTCCGTTTCTCGAATTAGAACTTTGCAGAACTTCTATAATCCACTCTTCTTTAATTCTGATTTACATGCTTACACTTTCAGCCCTTCTCCAGACACCGCTATTAATAAAGGGTTAGTATTACAACTATTCTTTCTTTGAATTAATAATGTTTCGTATGTATCTTCTTCCTTTTTCTTAAAATCTCAGTGGGAATTTTTTGAGGTTAGTTTTTCATACTTATTTGGTGTCTTCAAATAAATGAAATTTCACTATTATCATTCATTGTTTCATTAATTTCATCCACTGTTTTCTAAATGTTCTACTTAATTTCTATTCTTTTGAAATTCTATCTTTACTTATAAATTTATTATCTATCAGAGTTCACATCTGCGGGTCTGAACAACATAGTCTTAGTGATTGAAATAGTAAGACCTAGAATTAGTTTAAAAGGAATGATGCTTAGAAAACTAACAAATACATATTTAAAAATACAGAATTGTTTGAATTTATGCAATAACTATCTAAGCAAGGAATGTAGGAATGAAATATTTACTTTTATTTGAAATGTATTAATCATTTTTTTATGTTATTGATATAGCTCATCTCCAGATAGTTTAAATGCTGAACGTACCGATAGTAAATCACCAGGAGCTCATGCAAGTCCTGCACCATCAGCTTTATATAAACTTATCGTTCCTTTATTGCGATGCGAAGTCGTCGACGTAAGAGATGCTATCGTGCATGCACTCGGCAAAGTAAACCAGGACGCCTTAAAGTAATTGAAACTTATATTATAATAATCTGTTACTTGAATTTTGTATTTATATTATATTTTAATTTTTTAGGGATTTAATGGATGAGTTAGTTCCATATATCAGAGAAGCTGTGGATAGAAAACAAGAAAATGTACGAAGAAGACGACGCCGTGATGCCTTACGTTTACAACTCGTTCGAGTTTTGGAACTTGTTGCTGAATATGGAACTTTTGGAATAAGGTATTCATCCAGATTATTAGATAGACATCTCCGAATACTTTGTCTTGGCGACGAAAGCAATATTCCAGTTTCAAGCATCGATATTCAACAAGTTTATCTGCATTATAATTTTTTTTTGGTTGCATTTATTTAATCAGCATATTTAACTTAAATTGCGATGTATATAGCCCGGTCAAGATAGACATTTGAAATAACAAAAATTCTTGGAGAGCTGGGGTTTATCATTACAAATAAAGTTTTATAAATCCCCATCGATTCTATGTGTGCTTCAAAAGTTATTCGGGGTAAAAAGTCCAAATTTGAGGTTTTTTGGATTTTTCTCGAAAACGGTAAGTTTTATCAAAAAAAAACCTCAAACCAAAGTTGTAGATTTTAAAATTCTCTACAAAAATGGTTCTTATGATTTTTTCCCTAAGAGTTACTATTCCTGAGAGATTCTAAGAGTCACATTATACATGATATGCACACATTTCCACGCCACCTGTGTAAAAATAAAATATAGTTTTGGCATTTGGGATAAGCAGATAAACAATCAATTGTGGTCGTACCAGCACAAGTGACGCCCAAAAGAGGTCATCACGCTAGAAATAGGCGATAAAATCCATGGAATGATTGTAACAGTACATCACTTTTTATATGAATATTTGGACATGAAAAACACTGTACTAAATGTATCATGCTTAAAGAGACTATATTACTAAATATAGCCCTTTTTGCCGAAAATAATATCTTCTATTCAGAAGTAAAACGCTTCTTCAAAAAAAGAAGTATAGTTTAAATTACGAGAGTTCCGCGGCGACTCATACTTAAAACAAGTTGTGGGGTATAAACTGCCGATATAACTAAAAAGCACTGACTCACTTATTTTTCTATAATGTATATAGAGACTAATAAGATAAAATTCATTATCGTATTATAGATTTATACCGCTCTTATAACCTCTGATTTGGACTTATATTAAAATGCATTAAAAATGCGTTTGGACATAAATGATGGAAAATGCTATTAAAAGTAATTTTAATTAGAATTTGCAGTCACTGTTTCTTTACAAATATATTATTCTACAAGGGTAATGGGAGATAATTCAGTGAAAACCTATTATTTGGAAGGAATAAAAAAATTGGATAAACTATTAAAAAATGTTGATAAATAAAGTGCTGGTTCAAAACAAAAATATTACTGAATTATCAAACTACCCTGGGGTGCAAGGGTAGTTTATAAAAAAGTCCAAATAAATATCCATTTATAAAGCAAATCAATATTATGGTCGGTAGTCTTTTTACTATTATTTTATACATTCTGTTATTTGAGTTTTTGATTTAATTTTTTCTCTTATTTTAGCTCAAGCGTATTAGACCGCGATACTCAGTCTCTTCACCCAACTTTTGTTGAATACATGGAAGGGGCCCGTTTATACCTCGAAAATGAAACCAAAGAAGATAAGGATGCCCCAATACAACAAGAAGTTAAATTACATTTCTGTGATTTTATTAGAAAAATGATCAAAAGTTTCTCCTGTAAGAATATATATAGAATATTTTTACTTTGTTAAACTTTGTTATAATATTGTTATTTTTATTGTAGTGGAGACTTGCACCACCCTACTGAAGCGTGATTTGCGGAGTAATTTATTTAATTTATTCGCGTCTTGGTCTGGTCCTTTTGCCAGGCCTCTAGGCGTACAATCTACCTCACATTCTCACTCCCAAAGTAACGCGCAAACGCAGAGTCAAACTATACAAGATAATGATGAAAAACTACAGATTTCTGCTTTACAGGTAATTATTTTTTAATTAATATATTTCGCTTCTTCTTCATGTTATGCACACTTCAGGGGCGGGCTTAGTCATTGCGAGGCCCCGGGGTGGCATATTTTTGCGAGGCACTTGTTCTTTGTATAATTTGTAAATTGTAAGTAAGTATTTTTGATGATAATTGACGATAAATAAAATTTTATATTCTAAGTTTTATAAAAGTTACCAAGCACAAAGACGACAAATATTTATGATGATAAACTAAGACACATGAATGCCTTAAAAGATATACGCAGTGATTCTAGTAGGATTTCTAAAGAACGAGGCGCGAGATTCAAATACATATATAGTAATGAATTTTTCTACTTGGGTTGTTGCGCGAAAATACCCTGCTTGACACCCCCTAAGGCCGCTCTGGTACTCTTTGTTATATTATTAGTTCAATTGTCTGGTCATTAATTTTTGGTAATTATTTCAGGCTATGAGTGCACTGGTTTGTTGCGGAGGCTGTTTCGATCCTACAGCTTTAGCCGAAGATGGTTCTATCTATCCATGGTTAGACATGTTGCTAGCATCTCAGGATGAAAAGGTAAGATGCTTATTTTATTAAGACAACCACTGATATCGATTAGTAAATGCAATAGTGACACAACTCAAAAAATATAAACTGATATAAATATATATTTCGAAAAATTCGTTAGATTTGTACTTTGAGTTATGGAATATGTTTAGGATGTAATTGTATTTATTTGATTTTACATATAAATCTCTATAGTAATTGGAATAAGCTTGAACGGTATCTTTTCCATTAAAAAACAATGCTTTATCAACACACGAAATTCAGATTTTTCTATGGTTTTGAAAATTACAAAAGGAGTGTCATTAAAACCACGATAACTCGTAAACTAGTGATCAGAATGTTATGAAATTTTTACACATATCGTTTGAAGGTTGGTACTAACTAATAGTCATATGGAATTGTGTATATTTATATTGTTGGTGCCAACTATATACCATCCTACGAACTTATTGAGTGATGTTATGTAAAGGTAATCGAAATTGTTTTCGGTTAATAGGAATAAACGACCCTTTGAGACACAAAATAAAAATGTTAAGGATATACGGAAGTAGAATCATCATAGATGGTTTATTGTAAAATGTACTTTTATACAACTTAAAAACAAAAGCAGATGAAATACCTTAGAGCATATATATATGGAGTGTGAATAGCCTATGTTTCCTATAGATTAAAAGTGTGTCCAAAATGTGTGCGAGAGAGAAAGGTATATTTTGCTACTTGTTCTCTATGCGCATGCGTTGAAAGTGACAGCTGTCTAGATATAATAAATATTAATATTCTATTAAGATATAATAAATAAAATATATGTAAAGAAATTATATTTCTTTAGTTGGTACAAAGCTCGTCTGTCGGTAAAACAGTGACCGTTCAGTGAAAACATATACTCATGAACGCCATAGATTGCGAGGTAGAGATAACGGCCAACACTGTTAATATTTGGAGTAAACAAAACTCACGTTTTTAGTTATATTTATATATAGTTTATTTATATTTATACATATCTACATCAATATAATGTCATATTTAACAACTGTCACGTACTATATCTAGACAGCTCTGACTTGACAACTGTCACTTTCGACGCATGCGCATAGAGAACAAATAAGAACATATACCTTTCTCTCTCGCACACTCTTTGGACACACTTTAAGCGATAGATCTGCACGCAACTGTTTGCAAAAAAAAATGTCACAAACTATCGGCGCGCCCTATGTAATAAAAGACATTTTTTGTAAAGAATTGATGACTTAGTTGGGTATAGAATAATATGAATGTATTTGTACCACACACACAGAACCATCTAGTAATATATTTGTTTCACATGAAACACTGAAGTCAACTTGGTATCTATACCAATAGATAGTCTGGCTTGAAACTCTGCACACTATCTTTGGGCTAGCCGTCTGTGACACTGTTGGTGGCTCGACGGGGTGAAGGGGAGGGGGTTCTATCACAACTGCATGTATTACGCTATGCTTCACGTTTATCTCTTCGCCAGCACAGACTGATTGATTATTTTCAATCTACAACAGTTTATTTCGAACAATATCATTTTTTATACTTGATTTTGGATAAAGCTAAAATAGAAAGACGATTAGTCATAGATAGTGCACCGCTCAATATAAAAAAGTTTATTGTTCATGAAATGTTTACAATTTTATTAGTCTATTTCTTAATGGGCTTGTGTCCTTATTTTTTAGTGATCGATTTTTCAATTGTTGATTGAAATTGATGTTAATAAATGTGTATTGGCGTGTCTATTTTATTAAATATCTAAATGTTGACGGAGATATAGCAATTAAAAGTTTGAATTGTAGTTTTAGCGCTAGTAATGGTCGGCCATATTTGTATGACGTGTAATGCATTTTAACGTCAGTTATTTGTTACGTAGGTCAGTGCTGTGGTAATGTTCTGTAGCTGTTGGTAGTCGTAATAATCAAGTCAAGTCAAAGAATAATAAGTTTTTATTTTATTTAACCCTGCTAAGGTAGACATAATATTTAAATTTTATTATTCCTTGAAATAGCTGTAAATAATATTTGATATTTTGATATATAAATACATATAACAGAGATTTATGAGCTGTAAGGTTGGTAACCTTACACAAGGATTGTGATGTCATATGCACTTGGAATGTGTACAACGTTGAATCCCTTTAATAGTTAAAGAGACAAAATGACTTTTTTAATTGTTAATATCTCTTAACATATAAGGAGTTATTAAAAAATAATTGAACATTTGAGGTTCTAGTAACCCACTTTATCAATATATAGTACACTTTTGTAGAAATTAAGACATAGGACAGAAGCCCATTGTATGTCGATATCGTGTATTATATTTTGCTCGTGTGTTTGTGTAGGCTATCTATGACTATATTTGATTTTAAAGTGTAGGCTATCGTGTGTGTATTGTCCCACATGATTTAAATAAAATAATTGTAATGATATTTTAAAAATAGTTAACATAAGCAGAGTAATTCTTTATCCAAATTTGCATTGTGGCTAGGCAATAATTTTCAGTGTTTTTCGTTTATCTTGAAAACTGTAACTTTCACAACAATTTTGCAAGGAACTTTTTAATAGATAATAATATTATCTAACATTGGAACCGCAAAAATAAGTTCTGAAAATGAATATTGCTATATTTTCTAGTTATTTTTATTATTTATTTATATATTAATTGTGTATGCCTTTCGGCTTTACAATCTACAGTATTATATTTCTAATACATTTCATTCCTATATACATTCCAAACTTAAAACTAAACTTAAAATAAACTTAAAATCTTCTCGACTTTTACTACTTCCAAAAGTGCTTTCTGCTTCTTCTTCTTTTGGCCCTCTCTATTATTCTCCACCAGCTTATTACCACCAGTTTATTCTCCTGTTTTTCCTTTCCTTCTTACTATTTCCGCCATCCACCTCTTTCCTTCACTGCCTCCCTTTAATAGCTGGCCAATATTCCTTTCGCTTGCTACTTTTTCCTTACACTCAAACTTAATGTGCTCCAGTGTTTCGTCCTCCGCTCCACACATTCTACACTTTCTTTCCTCACTCTTTTCCCAGTATCTGTTTCCTTTTTCCTCATTTCCCAATCTAAACCTTGCTGTTCTTCTTATGTGTTTTATGTCCTTTTCTATAAGGTACTGAGGCACATTATTTTCCCATAACCTCTTATATCTTTTATTGTAGTTACTTTTTTCTATTTTTCCCATTCTCTCCTGCTGCTGTGTCTCCTTATCCCTTCTCCTTAGCTCCTCTGCCACACTTGCGCCACCTTCTCTTCTCCTCTCTGCCTCCTCGATCGCCATTCCATTCCTTTCAAAGTATTCTTTTCTCTTTTTTGGACCTCCTCCCCCCCCATTCTTTATGTAATCCTCTCTTATTTTCTTTAAGATATTTTCTAGTTAAATTCCAATTTATATATGACTGGTAACATTTCTAAGGGTTTGTTATAAATTTTTATAACCTTTATTATGGTTCTCAAACTTACGCTTAAGACTTAAAAATATATAAAAGTATTCGATACTTAGAAAATATAACAATATTAATTTTTAAAACTTATTTTAGCGGTTCCAACTCATTAAAAGTCAGTGGAAGACAGCTTAAAATGTAGATACGTTATTCATCTAACTAATTGCAGCTTTAGATTTTGATTCGCGTTTATAGTTACTTACATAAAACGATTTAAACATAAAAAAACATGGTTTTTTTGATAATATTTAACCTGCTGTATAGTATCGCCATCTATATTTCGCTAGAAAAAATGGCCAAGTATTATTTCACCTTAATAACTTTTTCTTGTAACTTTTATACTGTAAAAGTTACACTTAAATTTAGTTAACACCCTGTGTTAAATAGAGGAAATAAATTTGAAATACAAAAGTGAACAACATTGCAATACAAAAGTAATCATAATTACATTTGTTTAATTATGTTTATTTCTAGTTCTATGTATGATTCACTTTTAAAAGGCATTTTTATTATTAAGAACTCTGGTACACGCGAATTGGTAATTTAATAATTAATATGTTCTATTGCGTGCATATTTTTCATATTTATCATTTGCGGTAAAGTGGTGTAAAACATTTTAACATTTTTCTTCACACGTTTTGCTCCAAATTTTGTAAACGTTTTAATGATTAATAAAAGAATTTATCTCCACGTAAATATCATCATTTGTTGTCACTTGTCTATAGGTAAATTCAGGCCCGGATTTGAGAGAGGGCAGGCGGGGCTACTGTCCCGGGGCCTACACGATAGAGAAATAAGCAATAAATTTTTGAAAGACCTGACGGAAAATAATTAGGGGCCTCCACTCCTTCGTTGCCCCAGGACCTCCACACTTCTAAATTCGGCTCTGCGTACATTGTATATATTGTATAAAGACAGCTAGTAACATGACCCGACGTTTCTTGTGATAAAGAAAAAGAATAAGACAAATGAACTATGTCATTTAATATATTGAAAAAGTGTTTTACTTGAAAAAAGATAAAACAAGCGAGCATACATACATTGCGATTTCAGTTATACTATATTTCTTATTCTACATTCATTCATTATTTATTTGGATGAGGGTGGGTAGATTGTCACGTTTTTAAGGGGAGGGTGAACTTAGATCATTTTGTGATTGTTTCTTATTCATTTATTGAATAACATACATTTTTAAAATACATATACTCAGCCGTTAGGGCAGGTGAAATAATATTGCATTTAAAACCGGCTCTAGACGATGCGGTGAGCCTTTGATTTAAATGTTTGCTTCCAACGTGTGAGTCAAATATTGAAAGATTAACTTGGCAAGTTTCCTGCTACATGGTGGAACGAATGATTTATTTATTTTATTAATTTGTTGATATTATTAACACTGACATTGTTTAACAAAAACTTTCAAGTTAATGAAGAAGTATAATTCAAATTACGAGAGTTCGGCGGCGACTCATACTTAAAACAAGTTGTGGGGTATAAACTGTCGATATAACTAAAAAACACTGACTCACTTATTTTTCTATGATGTATATATAACCCAGTAAACAATTTGGAGTCACTTTGACATCATATTGAAGATGCGTCATGATTTTTTTGTCATAAAAGAGTTCATTTATAGATCAGTTTCTCACATTTTTTCATATAAAATGTCTACTTTATCGCCTACAAATGGCGAAATTACTCCACCTGTCGGAGTACAAATGAAGATAAAGTTGATGCGAACTATAATTGAAGTGAAATAGTGATAGAAACGTCACTAAATAGGGCACTTTACCAAATTGTTTACTGGGAAACGAATAAAATAAAATTCATTATCGTATTATAGATTTATACCGCTCTTATAACCGCTTTTAAATATAAGTCACTGCCGGACGATTCGTGCAGCGTTGCATGACATGTGGATCAAGTGTGTGGTGGGGGTAGAAAAATCAGTACCGACACAGAACCAACTTCTTCCAACATGAACTTTGACCACATTTAGATCCAGCATCGTTTGGTACCGCATATTTCACATCACAGAAACGGAGAGGGAAGCAATACAATAAATAAATATATACGTATTTAATACATATGCACTTGCTTTTAAAATATTTATTATTTGTTAATTCTTAATCTTTTTAGCAAAGTTTTAAGATTTTTCAAGTTAAAAGTTAAGCAAACATGAGAGTTGTGTTTTCCAATTAATTTTAATGAGCTATAGCAAAAAAGAAGTTGACAACTTTTAAAAGTGGTTTTATATTTTTTGCCTGAAATTAATAAATGCTGCGTTAAAAATTTAAGTACACACAAATTAGTAAATTGATAAGAAAGTTATTTAAAAAAATATTAAGTGGATGACAACGCTGACTGCTGTGTCTTCACATTTTCATAAACAATTAAAATAAACAATTGGTTTAAGATTAACGCACAAATGTTCTACTAAAGTAAATTCTAATTACAAGAATCTTTGTTTACAATTACAATTACAACGTAGTCTAGAAAATGTCGAAATTTGTTGGCTCTTATTTGCTATAATTATATAAAACGAATTCCAGGTATCACAATTGAATGAAAGCACAAATAAATCAACGAGAACTGTAGTATAAATGTGTCTGGAGTTGTAGAATGTTTTGAATACCACTTGAACAGCCAACATCGGGTTGTTACTGGAACTGAATTTACCGACCGCGGGAAAACAGGAACAGTTGGCTTGTGTCCTATGTCTTAATTTCTATAAAACTGTACTATATATTGATAAAGTGAGTTACTAGAACCTCAAATGTTCTAAGTGATTCAACGTTGTATACATTCGAAATGCATAACAACCGCTGCCAACCTTACAACTCATAAATCTCTGCTATATGTATTTATATAACAAAATATCAAATATTATTTACAGCTATTTCAAGGAACAATAAAATTCTAATATCATGTCTGCCTTAGCCGGGTTAAATAAAATAAAAACTTATTATTCTTTGACTTAACTTGATTATTTGACTACCAACAGCTACAAAACATTGCCACGGCACTGACCTACTCAACAAATAACTGACGTTAAAATGAATTTCACGTCATACAAATATGGCCGACCATTTCTAGCGCTAAAACTACAATTCAAATTTTTAATTGCTATATCTCCGTCAACATTTATATATTTAATAATGACGTAAATTAATGACGTCATTAGTGACGTTTTCGAATATTTTAGACAATATTTTTGCCACACATCGTACATAGTTTCTATTTCCCTTTCTTCATTGACTACAGTGACTTCAATTTTATTCAATAGTGACTAATATTTTCAGAAAATATTTTAATTTACTTATAACTTATGACTTATATTTTAATATTAATATTTAATATTATTATTAATTGTTTATTGTTCGCCTTTCGGCTTTACAATCTACATTCTTAATACATTTCATATACTTCAACTTACAATTAAATTTAAACTATTCTAGACCTTTTTATTTCCAAAAGTACTTTCTGCTTCTTCTTCTCTTGACCCTCTTCCTTCATTTTCCCTAGTCTTCCTTCTGGACTGATCTATTCCCTAGTCTATTTTTCTGGACTGAAGTTTAACTGTTTCCTCGCTACTTCTTTCTTTCTCCTGCTTCTCTTCACTGCCTCTTTTAGTACTTCCTCTCTCTTACTGTTCCTTGTGCAACCCAGCCACCAGCTTATTTATTGTCCTGTTTTTCCTTTCCTTTTTACTATTTCCGCCATCCACCTCTTTCCTTCACTGCCTCCCTTTAATAGCTGGCCAATATTCCTTTCGCTCGCTACTTTTTCCTTACACTCAAACTTAATGTGCTCCAGTGTTTCGTCCTCCGCTCCGCACACTCTACACTTTCTTTCCTCACTACTTTCCCAGTATCTGTTTCCTTTTTCCTCATTTCCCAATATAAACCTTGCTGTCCTTCTTATGTGTTTTATATCTTTTTCTATAAGGTACTGAGGCACATTATTTTCCCATAACCTTTTATATCTTGTGACTATAACTTATTTGTAACTTATGACTTATAGTTCTGAGATCCCCTACACTCAACATATCAAAACAATTTTCAGAACCTGAATCCACAACATATAGTGTGCTTAACTAAGAATATATTTGTATTATAAAACAAAGCACTTTACAAATTAATTTTCTTAATCTAATTCAAGATGTGACGATTGCGGTTTTGTGCTGAACAAATATATAAATTATGTAAACTGTAGCTATAATAATAATACTATATGTGGTACCACCAAACGTTGCAAGGTTAAAAAGCTCGACAAAATTTTATCCAATTACTAATATTACAAAATCCGTATTGTAGAATGCTAAATTCTTGTAAATTTTACGATCAATTTGGAATTGAATTTTTACCGTCTTTGCCAAAGCAAATATGCAAAAAGTTTTAAAACTTATAGAGTTATATTAGTCGAGAATTCGAGTTTAATTAAGGACCTACAGCAAGTTATGATGGCGCCACTATTGAATCGCCAAATCTCTTTCATAGTATCAACCTTCAAACGATATGTGTCAAAATTTCATGACAATCCGGCCATTAGTAACAAATTACAGTAATTTTAAAAACAGTGGAAAAATCTGAATTTCGTGTGTTGATAAAGTATTGCTTTTAAATGGAACAAAATACCTTCTCCGAATTGTGTTCTCTTTATCTTACTCCCATTCTCTTCAAGCTATGTGGGTAGAAATGTTTTATTACATGTTAAAATTAAAATACATCACGAGTGCTTATTATGAAATCCTGAAATTTAGATTAAAATATTAAATACAAATGTAAATTAAATATCAAATAGTAAGTGGGGGGGAATAAGGCTTTATATCCTTATATATCATTCAAAGTTGAAACGTTTAATTTTATTTCATAGATTTGAATAAAAAAGGGTTTAATCATTCCTATAATCTTTGAAAGGGTTGGAATAATTTTAACCAAGTCTTTGATTATATTTTGTATGGATTATTTATTTTGTAGCACAAAACATCTCGCAGTTGACTTTGATTCATACAGCTTATTCAATTTTAACCCTATTCAAAAATATATCAATTAGATCAATTTTGATGAGTCAAATAAATATCAAAGTCAACCTTATCTAAAATATTCACGTTATTGAAAATTCATATTTAAAATATTCCGGCTTTATATCATAGAAAACACAGATGGATATATAGCGTAACGCTGCTCCCAGTAAACATTTTGGAGTAAATTCTACTTAATTTCTATTACATATCATGAGTTTTTTGTCTGGAACGTGTTCGTTTTCTATTCAGTCGTTCATAGGAAAGGCTCTTTTTATAACCTACAGAGATCGCAACGACGGTTCACTGCTGAATTAAAAGCGGAGTCGGTTTATGATTTATGACCGGAGTTATAAACTTGACACTAGCAGGGGTATAAAACTTAATGGAATTTTACTTTTTAGAGTCTGCAAAATATAAATATTTAAATGAAGAATTAAATAGATGTAATCTTTAGTACGGATCGTGATTTTTTTAATGAATATTATTCATCTTCAACAATACTCGTTATATTAGTTTTTTACATTGTTTTGGTGATTCAAAAATCCACGATCGGCAGGTCTGCGTTAGGTTTAAAACCTCTGTCTTAGCATCGATGTTTACAGTTCTAATACTCGTATTCGTATAAACACATTATATTCGGAGATTGAGGGAGACTGCGTGTGCCTATTACCATTAAAGAAATATTTGATATTTTATATTTAATATTTGAAAAAGGATAGCATATACTTTAAACATACTGTTCTGAACGAAATACTTACAAGTATACAAGTGTAACGGTGAAAAATATATTTTACTTGTCTAACCACATCTCGTTTCTCTCTCCCTTTGGAATAAAAGAAATGAAAGTGAACTTAAAAAAAATATATCCATGTGGGAAAGAAACAGAAATATTTAATGAATGATGTTGGAAAAAGAAAGAATATTATTATGAAAAAATTCTAACACTAACACAAAATCTGTGACAGGTAGAGAACTTGTAAAGCGTTAGAATAGAATTGTACGAGTGACTCGAACTTCACCAAATAGGGCACTTCACCAAATTGTTTACTGGGCTCTCACATTGCGAACGTATATGCAAGATAATATCTGTCCTTTTCTGACCTTGTGAATACGAAAAGAACCGATATTAATAGTGCGAGATTAGCCGAAGTTCTTAAAAGTTTATAAATATAATTGTACGCAGTACCGCATTAAGATGCTGGCCCTTCTACTATTTGTAGCTTTGCTTTATTGCGTTTAAACATCGTTAAAGGACTCGACCACATGTGGTACCACATTTTTTGTTTTGTTTTATATTTAAAGTATAATAATTTTAGTTTGCCTTTTACTATATAATATATTTTTATTCAAATATTTTTGGTAATACTATTTGTTTCAAAACAATATGTGGTGCCATATGTTGTCTGCAAGAGTTTATAAAAAACATTCTAGAGTTAAGAAATATTATAGTTATTTTGTAATATTGAAATGTATGAAGATTTATTTTTTATCTGATTATTTTAAGGTTGAGCTCACATTACAATTGTATGCTCACGTTATTATACACTGTTATACGTCTGTGTTCATTTTGTGTCGCAAGTAGTCGCTCTGGTGTGAGAGAGCACTGAATTTTAACCGACTATGTGTGTCCCTTTCGGATTCACAAGGTCAGAAAAGGACAGACATAGTCATATGACGAAAGATACGCGCTTATACGGTTTCAATCTAAGTTCAACCTGATACTAATTCCATCTCCGATTACCTTCTACTGTTGGCACAGTTTTTTAGTTGATTAAATATGCTTTAATATAGTTAAAATTACGAGGGTGCAGCGGTGGCTCATGCTTAAAAGAGGTTATAAGAGTTTTTTTTTTTTTTGGCTTATTTATTTCTACAACATCTCAAGAATATTATCCTAAATTTTCAAGTCGATCCGAATAATAGTTTCGGAGATTCAGTCTTTGGAAGGTATGCGCTCCAAGTCAGTTTTATTGTTACTCAAAAGTTTAAACGCGTTTTTCTGGGAACCGTGTTTTCAAAGTCGGTTGTCAAATGTTCTCGAAAACTACTCAACCGATCTTGATGAAATTTTACACAGGTGTTCGAGATACAATTTACTCGTGCTTGGACGAAGGATTTTTTTTTTTCAATTACAACTATTTTAAAAAAAACAAAATGTCAAGCAAATTTGACCGAAATTTCATTTTTTTGGAAAAATGTCTGCCAAAATTCCAATTTCTACTTTTTTTTTCTTTCCTTCGTTCAAGCACGAGTTTATGGTCTTAACTAAAACACTTATTTTTGTTTTTTCATTTTTGATGATCCTGTCAGGAGTTATGCTGACAACGCGGACGCACCTTTTTTTCGAGGGGTCACCGGAAATGACGTCACAATGGAGGAGTTTTAATTTTTTTTTTTTGAAAATTTCAGAAATTATTCTTTAAATATCTATCTATAAGACAGAAAAAAGTTTGAATTAAATAAATAATTTTTTACATAGAAAAAAAAATATTGAAAATAGGCCTTTTTTTACCCGACGAAACCCATGTAACCCCTTAAGCAAGTATCATCGTCGAACTGTCGTAATTAGAACTGTATAAGACATATATAGTACACATCTTATATGTTAACTAATTTTGTTATATATGTTATATGCTACTTATGTAGAACAGTACTTCCAAACTATTTACAAGACTTGACTTAATCATTCTGTCATCCTGCTTATTTAATTAATGTAAAGCTACTGCCATTAATTAAACTAGTTTTCCTTCCGTCTTAAGATGGTATTGTTTATCGGATTATAGCATTTACAGTTTCAAATGTAATAACATTAATTGGCTTCGTTACCCAATGACTTAATCTTAATGTTCACCAAATCTTTAAGACGTTTGAAGATTTCTGTAGCTCTATTCGTCACACGTTTGAAGAAAATATACTTGTCTTGAACTCTATTCCTTCTAATAGAAGTCGTCTTCAAAGTTTGAAATATTATTTGGTAAAAGAAAACATTTCAGGTCGGTTGATAGCTTTTGCTCCAGTACTTTTAGAATCTTTAAAATAAATTCATAATCTTAATTCTTTGCTATAAGTAACGGATAAGAATATTGTGTTACAAAAAAGAAATATTCCCCTATTGAATAATCCGAGTTAAAATCAGATTTGAAAATCGTTTGATGTACGTATGACATCGTTAAAAAGGAATGAAAATAAGTTTTTTTATACTATTATATATGATTTTAGGTGTTTCATGTCAAACGAAAATAAGTTTTTCGTGTCAGCGTTTCTTTATTAATGTATGTTTCTAAGAAAGAATCCATAGAGATCTTAGATTTCCGTTATAGGAATTAAAGATTGAAGATAAATTCGTGGAAATTCTAATTGTTGTACAAGTATATTACATTTAAGGTCAACCGATACTTGGCCATTTTTTGAATCGCAATATAGATGGCGACATGTTTTTTTATGTTTAAATCGTTTTATGTAAGTAACTATAAACGCGAATCAAAATCTAAAGCTGCAATTACTTAGATGAATAACGTATCTACATTTTAAGCTTTCTTCCACTGACTTTTAATGAGTTGGAACCGCAAAAATAAGTTTTGAAAATTAATATTGCTATATTTTCTAGTTAAATTTCAATTTTTATATGACTGGTAACATTTCTAATGGTTTGTCATAAATTTTATAACCTTTATTCTCAAACTTACGCTTAAGACTTAAAAATATATAGAGTATTTGATAATATCCCCTTAAAACATAGAAGGAAGGGATTAGTTTCATGAAAAATAATATAAACTTATTCCATTTTATCAAGTCGTAATACATTTTAAATACAACGGTTATTTAAATATAAACTTGAATTTTGTTCACTTGACTCAGTGACGTAAGCAGTTACGTAAGCGTTACAGTCGAGATATACTCTCAATATGAAGCTGACGCTGCGGTTCAACAGTACGTGCGTTATTTGCTAATTGTAATGATAAAGTTATACATTCTACTGACACCAGTGGTCTCGCATTACATAAAATTACTAGATGTCCTGTTTTAAGGAAAAATAAATGGCCACTTTAATCCTACATTATGAATAATATAGCAGAGCTACATAGGCTCACGTTCTGGGAGATAATAAGGAAGTTCCGTAATACGTGTTTTATGGTCTAAAGCTTTAAAGGAGAGTAATCGTTAAACTTTAGCGCTATTTACAAAAAAAAGTACTACGTCAATACTTCGTCAAGGGTGACGCGAGACAGAAATGCGTTGTTTGCATTTTAAAACATTCTTGTCAACCTCTTTCAATCTTTGCAGTAAGAATAAAACATAAAGGTTCATTTTTCTAAGGTTATTACATCACTCAATAAGTTTGTGGCATGATAATTGACAAATCCATATGATTTCTAGATTAGTGTTGCGTTGTAATATTATGTAGACATTTTGTTTTATAGAATGGGCTTGTGTCCTATGTCTTAATTTCTATAAAAGTGAACTACATATTGATAAAGTGGGTTACTAGAACCTCAAATGTTCAATTATTTTTTAATAACTCGTTATATGTTAGGAGATATTAACAATTAAAAAAGTCATTTTGTCTCTTTAATTATTGAAGGAATTCAACGTTGTATACATTCCAAATGCATGTGACATCACAACGGCTGCCAACCTTACAGCTCATAAATCTCTGCTATATGTATTTATATATCAAATATTATTTACAGCTATTTCAAGGAACAATCAAATTTCAATATCATGTCTGCCGTAACAGGGTTAAATAAAATAAAGACTTATTATTCTTTGGCTTGACTTGATTATTTGACTACCAACAGCTACAAAACATTACCACAGCACTGACCTACTCAACCAATAACTGACGTTAAAATGCATTTCACGTCATACAAATATGGCCAACCATTTCTAGCGCTAAAACTACAATTCAAACTTTTAATTGCTATATCTTCGTCAATATTTAGATATTTAATAAAATAGACACGTCAATACACATTAATTAACATCAATTTCAATCAACAATTGAAAAATCGATCACTAAAAAATGAGGACACAAGCCCATTATGGGTGCAATGACTTTCATGCTTATAAGTTCACATTAACCTTAAGTCAACAAATTCGTAATATTCTCAAAAGTCTGAAGCGTCACAAAACTTTCAAAACGAAAAACAATTTTAAGAAGTAGTTACCTTTATTAAATATGAAAATTCAAGATAAGAAATATAGAAATTGAAAAGGGATTCATTCCAGCTTTGTTTCTTAATCTACAGCTATCCAAATTAAATTTGACTGCTCTTAGAAAATATACTTAACACGTAAATCTATTTAAGATTTTATTCAAAGAAAAAACCACTTCGAAATGGTAATAATTTCTTTTCAATTCGCAAGTAGCTGCAGCGTTTTATGCTATGTACAGTAAAGTTAAATCAAATTGTAATCTCCATAATTATACGTGATTAAAGTTCTCTTTGTGGGTACTGCTTTGCCAGCATCCTCAGGCTCAGCTGAAGTGAATTACGTTACGAAACCATTTCGATTTGTTTCAGAAACTGCGTCGAAAAGTTTTCGTTTACAGACAGAATATAATACAGTTTATAATTTGTTATCCAGTAAATTACATCTAGTAAATTTTTAACCGAAAAACGGATCATATTTTATCAGATGTGTAGAGAGAAACAAGGACAGCGAATATGGTCTATGTAGCATTTGTGGACATTTGTTGTAAAATAAATTAGATGTTAAACAGAGACAGAGAAAAAAATTCTAAGACTTTTGGGGTCCCCGGATTTTTCTCTGAATTTCCTGGAAACCCGTAATTTTGGAAAAACTGAAAAAAAAGTGAGCCCTTTTTTGCTGTATTACTTTTAATTCGTAAAAGATAGAAAATTGAAATTTTGCATGTGTATTAAGATATTCAGTGCTGACATTTCTCAAAAGTTAGAAATTCAAAAATTTAAATTGAAGAAATTCGGGGGCCCGGTAGGGAACTTTGGAGAAAGTTCATATTCTGGATTCTAGAATAATTAGGTATATTATTAATAAAAAAAAATTCAAAATTTTATTTGGGGGCACGGTGGCAGTTTTTGCCGAGAGTAAAAATTGTGCTAGAAAGTTGAAATTTTGTATATAGGCTAACCTTGGTAAAAAAAAATCCCAAGTTTTGAAAAAAAGTTGGTCAAATAACGCATAAATTGAAAATATTTTTTATTTTGATAAATTATTTTATTATTGTGCGAGTTTATTATTTCAATTTAAAAATAGAGTTAAATATGAAATGTTATTACGAATTATTTTATTGAATTCAAATCATACATGCCAAATAGACGTCGCATTGCGACGGGGTAAACTCTAGTACTATTATAATATAATTGGAAACATTCCAACAAGTTTATGTTTCATAAAAGCAGAGAATTCAGGATTCTGTAGCAAGTGATCCTATCTGTTTATTTTAGTTTTAAAAATTAAGTAATTATCTGGAACCCTCTGTATAAATAATAAACCGTATAATTTATGAGATTTTAAGATAAAATCTTGCACAAGTTTTTTGTATAATTCCTAAGCTTTTTTCTACTAATTAAATTGTTTAGTCATACTGTCAAAATATTTAATTTATCTTATTTAAAGTTAATTTCAAATGCAATTAAGCTTCTCTGAATATAACACCAAACAACCGGAATTATTTTAAGATTTATTTAAACAACGGCTTCTTATGTTCCTTCCGGAATTAAAAGGAAATAATCCTAGAAATACCCCGAATTATAAGATAGGGTAATATTAACAAGGGATGAATACGTTCTTACTTTATCCTATTTTCAAATGACAAAATAATCCGAACTTAGATTTGAGATTTTATTTTCGATTTGTAAGAAATATTATCAAATTATTTTATATCATACTATATTTATGTTTTAATCATCACTAATTTTCACTAAAGTGCTCTACTTTACAGCGATGCAACTCAATATTTAAATACAAAAATTATTTTGTATTTTGCTTCTGGTTTAGAAGACTGTCGCGATTAATATGTTACTAATTCTGTATTTGAATAATCAATATGTTTTTTTTAAGGAGGTATAGGACGTACCGTCAATGCAAAAAGTTTATCTCTCGGTAATACGAAATGCAAAATACGAAGTACATGAGGGACGAGCAAATATTGGGACTGTACCTTTGAAAATGAATTTTTCAATTCCCTATTAAACTGCTTTTTGCTTGTTAAAATGATTTTTTTATGCATATAATAGTTTAATAAATTAAAAAATTACCTATAATTAATATCAAATTTATATTAATTCAATTTAAATACAAATTAAATATTTTGAAAAAGGAATAATAAATTTGACAACGCTGTAAATTTACGTGTGTTGACGCATGCGTGATTTGGTTCTTTGACCAATAAATTGTTATATTTTATATAACATTTATTCCGATTTTGAATTTCCCGCTCAAATTGGCATTTGCAACGTTGCCGGCTTATAACCTACATTTACTGTTTCTTAAAGGTTTTATTTAAATATTTTCGTTAATAAGTATCCTTTCGATAATTTTCTTTTTGCAATAGTTACAGAAAAGATTATTTTATATACACCTAGTTTTTGAAAGCCGTGTCACCATTTTTTTATAGTTAAAAGTTATATTATGTGGTGAAATTGAGCTAAAATTATGATTTGTATGGAAAATGACTATTTTTAATCATGTATAAAAGGAAAACTATGAACCCTAGGTCTCTAAAATTTTTAGACAGCATGTATTTTAACTATTTGTATCGACTCTCCAAATTTCACAACGTTTTCATGATTTACGTTAACGTCCTGTACCTCCTTAAATCAATATCTTCTTTGTTTTCTTATGGGACACTCTGTAAAATACTATACAAGTGTATAATACATTGAATTTACTTTCTTTTTAGAATGTGTAACCCTTTGTAGAAATTTCAATGAATTATTTGAATTCAATAAATCTTCCAACGTATTGTAACAATTTTGTAGAATACGTTACATAGGGTTCTGCTCCTTTTGTAAATATATAGTCTATTGACTGAAAATCCAAAACGCATTTCTATCACATTTTTCACTCAATCTAGGAATGTATTTGTTACTTTGAATTGGAATGGAAACGCATCAAACTGATTTAATTTCCACGCTTTCTTCTTGTTTGTAACATGTTTTTCATTAGATTCTTTATAGTGGGCTTTTTTTAAAACGAGTTCTTTCTTCTTACTAATCAAAGCCATTTTGAATTCAATGAATTCGTGCTTTTGTACTAAAATATATTGAATTTTAAATTGTCAAAATGTGTATAAATGAGGGGAGGTCCGTACATGTGTGAAAATCATGACTACCTGTCACTTTTATTATTAGATACGATGTGGCATACATTTTAGGGTGAATTTTCTGCTCCCCCTTTTCGTTTTTATTATTGTGGTTTGTGAAATTGTTAACAAATTCTTCCATTTATGAGGATATTAATATTAAAGTGGAAATATATTTGAAAAAATATATTCAGCATTTATATGCGGTGGAAATCAAACCTAATTTTTATTAAGCTAAACTCGAATATTGGTTGGTTACTACCCAGTAAACAATTTGGTGAAGTGCCCTATTTGGTGAAGTTCGAGTCACTCGTACAATTCTATTCTAATGCTTTACAAGTTCTCTACCTGTCACAGATTTTGTGTTACTTTTTCATAATAATATTCTTTCTTTTTCCAACATCATTCATTAAGTATTTCTGTTTCTTTCCCACATGGATATATTTTTCTTAAGTTCATTTTCATCTCATTTATTCCAAAGTGAGAGAGAAACAAGATGCGGTTAGACAAGTAAAATATATTTTTCACCGTTACACTTGTATACTTGTAAAGTATTTCGTTCAGGACAGTATGCTTAAAGTATATGCTATCCTTTTTCAACAAATATTTCTTTAATGGTAATAGACAGACGCTATCTCCCTCAATCCCCGAATATAATGTATATAAACGAAGATAGAATCTAGCGATGGTAAGACAGAGGTTTTAAACCTAACGCAGACCTGCCGATCGTGGATTTTTGAATCACCAAAACAATGTAAAAAACTAATATAACGAGTATTGTTGAAGATGAATAATATTCATTAAAAAAAATCACTATCCGTACTAAAGATTACATCTATTTATTTCTTCATTTAAATATTTATATTTTGCAGACTCTAAAAAGTAGAATTCCATTAAGTTTTATACCCCTGCTTGTGTCAAGTTTATAACTTCGGTCATAAATCATAAACCGACTCCGCTTTTAATTCAGCAGTGAACCGTCGTTGCGATCTCTGTAGCTCATAAAAAGGGCCTTTCCTATGAACGACTGAATAGAAAACGAACGCGTTCCAGACAAAAAACTCATGATATATAATAGAAATTAAGTAGAATTTACTCCAAAATGTTTACTGGGTAGCTTGGCCAACATGCTTGATCGGTTTGATGATCACTGCCAACACGAACCGAGCTCGTTCATTCTATCTTGAACAAGTTCATTCGTAATCTTTATGTCAGTGAGAGGAACATTGTTACATTTCAATCATCATTACATCTCTCAGTCTTCTTATCTCATCTTAAAATGTTTTTCAATACAGACGTTGAATAGCGCGAACGTAACAAATAAAATATCTGTCAATAAAGAAAAGAGACAGTAAAAGAAAAAGATAGATTGTAGCCCATCACTTATATTTTTGTGACAGTATGATCAATATGTCATTAAAAAAAAGTTAAATAAATATATAAAAATATAAAAAAAATATGGTTGAAGTTACGAGAGTTCGGCGGTGACTCATATTTAAAACAAGTTGTGGGGTATAAACTGCTGATATAACTAAAAAGCACTGACTCACTTATTTTTCTATAATGTATATAGAAACGAATAAGACAAAATTCATTATCGTATTATAAATTTATACCGCTCTTATAACCTCTTTTAAGTATAAGTCACCGCCGATCTATCGTGATTTTGACTATATCACATTTTTTTTGTATTGATGTTTTTTATAACACTTGCATAATCGTTTCTCTTCCTTGTTTTTCTTTTTAAGTTTCTGAATCTATTGCTGACATGATAGTTGATAACACACTTTGAGGACGCCCAAGGCTTCACTACTACCAATTGCTGGTAATGTTCAATGCTGCACAATCTCTGCCCTTTTTTAACCGAATGATTAATGACGTCATGTTTTTGTTTCGTTATTTAAGCCGTGTCATTTTCAGTGTTCTACTTTAATAATAGATTTTGGGGTTTCTTAAATCGATCCTGGGATGCTAACGTCGTTATGGAAATGCGCCGGATCTGGACGTATAAATAAATAGACATACATAGCTTTAAAAAGGATAACTATGTTTTAAGAAGGAAGGGGGGTGGGGTTGGTTTAGGTCAAAACGATAAAAAAGAAGCACATTTTCGATAATGTTTTTTGACGACACAGTTAATATATAATTATTTCTATAGTTACTACATGATAAAATGACATTCGAAGAATATTTTGTTAAATTTTCATAAATAAATGTCCAGAAATGAAGCATTGACACCGAATCTCCGCAGACGTTACAAAAAAAAGTAACATTGCGGTGCCACTCATAACTCATCACTGGATTTTCTAAAATCGAAAAACCAAAAAGATTTCATTAGTTGAGTTCATAAGTTTGCAGGCAACGCAGTCGATATTTTTTTTATAGCTTTTTCAATTTTTTACAGCACTTAAAAGTCGAAATATCGATTTTTCATGAAAGAAATCAGAAACTTTGTTATTTTAAAATACGTTTAAAAAATAAGAAAAAACTTGACAGCGTTACCTGGGTATTTATGTAAAGAAAGAGTGTGCAAAATTTCAAAAGAATCGATTCAGTAGATTTTGAGCTAGAAAGCACCGACTCTGAAAAAGCTAAGTGTGGGAAACCGTATTTAAAAGTTTCAAAGTAACATGAAAGCAGACCAGAGAGGTGAAGACTTAAAACTCTATATCTCCGACAGTTTTACTCCAATCGACTTCAAATTTTTACACAATAAACTTAATATGTTGTACAATAATATAAATAAATTTAAAAAAAAATTGAAACCTTACCCCCCTTTAAGTTTTTATATGAAACGTTACAAGTTAAACCGAGCTAGAATTATTGACCTTGTCTTAAATACGAGCATTGCCTTTTTATGGGGAAGAATACCGTTCAAGCAAAGGCATGCCTTGCCTGTTATTCGATTTTATCAACACGCGAAATTCAGATTGTTTTGAAAATGACAAAAGTAGCGTCACTAAAACCACTGTAACTTGTAAATTAATGTTTGGAATGTCATGAAATTTTGACACATATCGTTTGAATGTTTGTACTTTCTAAAAATCATATATCAACCTACGAATGAGTATACTTCTTTGCGAAATTAATTTTAAATTATGTAGAGATTAAATTCAATTATGTCAAAGTAATAGCTCGAGATCGGAATTCCTGGTTTTCCACAAATATAAGGAAATATTTTACCTAATACTAACAATGAGTTATATAATTTTATGATTGTTAAACTCTCTTTGATGATTAAGGTAGTTGAACCATAATTATAATCATTTCTAGTTTAGACAAAGTATGTAAACACAAAGGAATATGTCTTCTAAGAATTTTGGGTTCACCTAAAATAGATTAATTGTATTATATAATATAATGTGTTTAGTTATTGTAAGATTAAATAATGGTTTTATTTTCAAAGAACTTAGGAAACAATTATTATTCATGTTTCATAAATTCTTGAACGTAATTTCCGATTTAGTGAGAGAGAACGAGATATTAATGGAAACATTCGATTGTTATATTTCCATTGCTCACATGCTCGCAAGACTACAAAAAAGTTCATAAAAATTAGAAAATAACTCAAACAATATTTAAAGAAAAGTTAAACTTCCATAAGAAAATATGGATATAAATTTAATTATGATAAATCATAAAATTATTTACAAAAAAATGAAATATTTTATTAAAATAAAAATTAAACTTTTGTATAAAATTAAAACTTTTCTACATAATATAACGGACGACCAACATTATTTACTGAATAAGTTTTCTTTATATCAGAACAAAAGTAAAAATATGGATATTAAGGCAGACATAAAATATAAAATCAACTTCATAAAAGTTTTTCGTTAAATGTTAAATAAATTAATTACAAAATCTGTCACTTGTCCTAATTACTTAATTATGAAAATGTACTTTCAATTATTTTGTCAGCAGTTTGGACTACTGAGTACTTTGAAAGAGAAATAAAGTTCAGTAGCAGTTTAAATAAAAAACTGTCTTGAATTAAACCTCATTTCCACTCACTGTTTTGATATTTAATTTACTGTTTTTATTTAATATTGTAATCTAGATTTTAGGTTCTCGTTTAAGCATTCCTTTTCACATTTGTATTTTATTTTAAGTTTAGTTAATTTAGTTGGTGCGTATGCATCGTTAGTAATATAAATTTGACAGTTGATAAAATTGTATGTGAAATAATTAAAATTGCTGTTTTTAATAACAATTAGTAATAGAAATTGTTTTCACTTCTATATGATTTAAAAACTAACATTAAACTTCTTTTAAAAGTAAATCCTACTGCATTTTGACAGATTATAATATAGTTTTTCTTAATTTAATATTTTTAAGTTAAAACATTGGACCTTGTAAGGTTCTAAAAAAACTAAGAAAACTTAAAAAATAAATTAAATTAAAAATGGTACTGTGAATGACTACGCGTATTGCCATATGCTAAACAATTTAAATTAAATACAAAATACAAAATTTAAATAAAAGTAGTAAGTGGGAATGATACTTTAAGTTTAATAACGAAATTAAAAGAAATCTAGAATATAGGGTGTTTCAACAAGAGGAGAAAATTTAATATTCGCACAATCAACGTACAGCTATCATTGCGGTGACATTTTACATATATTGTGTTCCATTAGTAACCTCAGAGTTTGTTTTTTGGATTAAAATAAAAATATCACCACTTTTTACTAAAATATTGATTTTTTTTGTTGATTTAAAATAACACCTCTTATTGAAACACCATTAAAATGGCCTTGCTTGTTGAAAGACCCTTCAGATGCGAGATGATCATTCTACCTTAGCACCCTTCTGCTATTTAGAATAACATATGTAGTTTTGCAATAACTAAAGCTACCAGCATATCTACTTTAAATAAGTAGTTGTGTGTGTGTGTGTGGGGGGGGGGTTATGAGGGAGGGGTGTTGGCTTTTATCTGTTTCCTACCGTAGTTATTAGCAAACCTTACAAAGTCTACAACATTTAGGGTCTTACTATTTCATCTGATTACGGTTTTAAACAGACGGTTTAAATACACGCTTTGTGGTTATGCTGGAATTTTTGGTAATTACTAAGTCTTTGACGAGTTCCTGTTTGTAATAATCCACTGGAACAAGAGAGTCTTCATAATTGAACATCATCCGACAACCCTTTTATTTAATTTGTCTTCTAATACTTATTTCTCTTGACACAACAATGATGGGATTACTTCATATTTTCCACAGGTAGATCTAATTAATACAGAATTCTCAGTATTTGTTATTACTTATAATATTGTCAAAGATAAGATAGCATACATGGAATCTTATAGTTAAAGTAGAAGAAATACCACAAATGGAATGGGGTTGCCATTGAGACAAAGATTTCGTTACGAGGAATTATTATTTAAGTACTAGAAGACGTTGATTTTGATTTCAAGCTTGACATATTATTTATAATGTGAACTTTTCAGTTAACTCGAGAGATGATTCGAATAGTAGTAGTAATGTGGCAACAGCGCTTTTATTTTTCTACGAAATAAGCGCGGTTTTTTTTTTAATGTCGCGAATGAATGCAACCAATAAGTGTAGTTATCACGATAATTTCTGCATTACTATAGTTATGTGTGTGAGAGGAATAAGGCCTGTCTTAGTATGGGACCGTATTTAAGCGACGGCGTATTCGGACGTAAATCGGCGGGTTGGATGAGCTACAAAGGAAACCGCCTATGTGTGTCACAGATGTCTGTAGTCGTCACACTTGTGAGCTGTAGGGGGTGTATTGGAGTTCTTTAGCACTAATATAATTTATCATGAGAGCAAACTTTAACTTTAATTTTTATCGATACACTACTGGTATTAAAGGGACTTTAGCATTTATTATATATCTGAGTTCTGGTTGTCGTGAATTTAAATTTAGTTCTATCGTATCGGTATCGGTATCGGTGTCCATGATTCACTGAAATACAAACATAAACTGCATGCAGAACATACTCGTCACAAGCGATGTCGCCGATAGATCTCATTTGAACCATATTGCAGCGTAACAACAAGCGATCTTAGGTATCCCCTCCAGTCTGAGGCGGCTGTTTGCATTTACAAAGGTTCGGATAGGATATCGTTGTAGTAGTGGTAACGCTTGGATAAAATTCGCCTTTATACGGTTCTAATGTGCGAGGTAGTGCCGTCCGTATTCGGACGGCTTTGTAGCTTGCAGTCTGAGAGGTCCAGAGAGGTCTCATTATATTTACAGGGTTCGGGTAGGTAAAGCGTAGCGTAGTAAATTCGCTTAAATACGGTGCCATACTGAGACAGGCCTAAGACGACTGTACTTTCGCAAAAGTTTTCAACCGCTTCACCTATCTTATATTCGTAGCACTAAGCTATACTTTTGAATCAGATTGTCACTGAGAAACTACCTTATGAATAACTTTAATCCTAGACCTTAGCATATCTCTATAATGTTTGTAAATGAGTCATAATAAAATGACACAGTGGTAACAAGCCTTACAAAGTTGCAGCTGAATTTTAATAAAAACTTATTTAAACTTTGTATTAGTTTTCTGATATAAATCCAAGGGATTCTGTTCGGTTTATTTCCGCTTCCTCCACCTCCTTTTAATGTCATTTCTTGTGAGTAGTGCACGTGTTGTATTACCGGATTGAAAATGTCTTAAATTTTATATTAGCTTATGGAACTAATATCGGGTTTTCATTTTCTTTAAATTTAAGTTTGCAACTAGTTTACTACAATTTGTAATGTAACATGTAGTACAGGGTGTTGCGTATATCGATAGCAAGTTTATTAGGCTGTTAAAAATATATTTGTTATTTGTAAATGCAATATCACCACGCACAAAGCCGCTTGAATAGATAACACTTATGATTAATTAGAATCAAAATTATTGATCATTAATTTTTTTATTTTTTATTATTCATTAAAATAATTTTTCTTTAAATATTTTGATCGTGCAACATTGTAAATTTATTTAAACATTACTTTATTGTTTTAATTATGTAACTATGGTAACAACGCATTGGTCTTTTGTTTATATTTGCACACCTGCACCGAGATCAATGACCTGTAAATCATAACAAGTTAATTAATTATTTCACAATGTTTATTTTTAGAGAAAAATGTTTACAATGTGTTAGAGCAGTGCACAGTTTTATTTAATATTTTTATATGTAATAGAAAGAGATAGCAATATTATTACAAAAATATTTATAAAGTAAACAATTGAATTTAGTGTTAGGGTTATGTCGGTGGATGTTTTACGAATAAATACGAACTTGAGATATTTCGTTCGAATGCGTTATAGTTGGCTGTTGAAGAAAAGAGATGAATATAGTTTCCAGATCAATCTAACAAAATAATTAGCAACTACATATATATTCGAATAAAGTATTTGATTCGTTTGCAAGTTGAAACTTGCAGATTCTTTTACAGACATATAGGCGCCAAATTCAAATTCAAAACCAATTAACCTCAAAATTTAAACGTATAGTGTAGGTGTTGTGAAAATAATTAATGTGTTTGGGAGAGGGGAATACTTCTGCCTCAATTAGAAAAAATACGAAACTCTCTTCGATTTAAAAATGAAATACACAAGAAATGATATTTAAATTGTGGTCCAGACTAAGTTCTATTTACTTGCAATTTAATGTTTTATGAGGATCGCTAGATGATAGCTCGTGCCCGTCCTGTGTTCGTGCGTTCAATGTTCAATAGACTGAAAAAATCCATTCCAAATGGAACCGTCATGAAAATGTCAAACCAGAGGAGGGGTTGGTTCACCGGAATTGGATTTACCCTCAATATTTTATAACTTTTGTTGTTGTTTGATAATGAGACATTTATTACGTGATTTGTTTTTATAACGAACCAGATTTTTTATAACTAAAAAATATCCGCAGGGGATTTAAATTATAAAATGTATACAAAACTTTTTTTTATGTTTTAATTTTGTAATGGTTTTGTTGTGTCGATATTTTCAAATATTAATTATTTCAACTTATAATTTTAATATACGTTAACTACTCTTGTTTTTCATGTAGCTAATCGATACAAAAAGGCATATTTTCGATAATGTTTTTTGACGACACAGATAATATATAATTATTTCTATAATTACTACATGATGAAATAATATTTAAAAAATACTTTATTTTCATAAATAAATATCAAGAAATGAGTTAATGGCAGCGAATCTCCGCAGACGTTACAAAAGAAGTCTCATTGTGGTGTCCCTCATAACTCATCAATGGATTATTTGAAATCAAAAATCCAAAATTTCATTAGTTAATAAGTTTCTGCAGGTAACGCTGTCGAGTTTTTTTTTATATTGATTTTCAATTTTTTATAGCAGAAAATCCAAAATGCAAAATCAGAAACTTTGTTATTTTAAAATACGTTACAATTAAAAAAACTTGAGAACGTTACCTCGGCATTTATGTAAAGGAAGAGTGTATAAAATTTCAAAAGAATCGATCTAGTAAATTTTGAGCTAGAAAGCACCGACTCTGAAAAAGCTATGTGTGAGAAAACGTATTTAAAAGTTTCAAAGTAACACGAAAGCAGACCAGAGAGGTGAAGACTTAAAACTCTGTATCTCCGACAGTTTTACTCCAATCGACTTCAAATTTTTACACAATAAACTTAATATGTTGTACATTAATATAAATAAATGCTTTTCTAGTCTTCTAAAAGTATGCATTTATTATCGATAATTGTTAATATCATTTTTTTTTTCACAGATATATCAGCTAGCCCGGGAGACAGTTGTTCTGCTGTTGGAAGCGAATCCAGATATTGGCCCCCTCTTAGATTGGGCCGTTGATCGGTGTTACACCGGGGCTCCTCAAGTTGCAGACGGGTGCTTCCTGGCATTAGCGGCCATATTCAGTGCAAGGTATGTACTCTATTTTTTGAGGTAATTTTTAGGTCATGCTCCTTCGTTCCAAGGATTATTTATTGGTTGCCATCTGCAAGATCCTTACACCCCACACGAAATCAAACGGTGAGCCATTTTTTTATGCGGAAATGTTAAATGACTGGCATTTATAAAGTGTCGTGTTTTTACACAGAATCATTTCTCCAAGTCAAGAGAAATCTGTTTTACGGTGAGTTATAAGAAAAACCGGATATGCAGATATGCAAATGAATGCTGTAAGAGATTTACTTAATGATACGTCATTTATTTTATTTGATACATAGTTGGCGGTTGGTGTGTTTCGCTTGGCAATCGCTGCCAACACGAGCTGAGCGCCAACATACATATACATCTATGACATAACACCAACATTTCGAACATTGATACTGTCGTTCAACGCACGTGTATACGAGTTCGAGAACACACAAGCTCGAATGAAAAAAACTGATTTGAAATTGATTTTGATCGACTATGTTTCTTGGTAGCAGGGTAATTACATTGCATGCTATTGATGGTGACGGAATACCTTTCAAAAGTATACAAATACGACACAATAAAATTCCCTATTATGCTATTGTTAACAATTCTATCAAGAGTACCGAAACACGGCTCGACATGGCTCGTTTTTCGTTTTAGTTGTGTGGCTAGTTTGCAATCAGCCGACACGTGTGCAGACGGCCTTAATAGTCTAAAACGTATCTCAAGTTTAGATTATTTTGTAGCTTTACTGTGAATTTAATAATAACGTCTTGACAAATTTCTAAGTCTGTATAGGAACATAAGCTACAATGGGAAATAGAAATAATTTATTAATAAAATTTTCAACTTCACTTTTCTATATAGTATCGACACGGGCAATCATTCTAGTTGTCTTATATGTACATACACCAAAATATTGCTGTGTTCTCACATATTTTAATTTGAAAATATATCAATTTATTTTATTTTTATTAACTCAGATCCTAACCCAGTAAACATTTTGGAGTAAATTCTATTACTTTTCATGAGTTTTTTGTCATGAACGCGTTTGTTTTCTATTCAGTTGTTCATAGGGAATGTCTCTTTTATGAGCTACAGACGGCGCAACGACTGCTCACTCTTGAATAAAAGGGACTCCTGTGACAGGTAGGGAATCAATTTGAACTAAAATTAATTTCTGTGTGTTGCGCCAAGTTCTTAAACGTTAGAATTGAAATGTACGAGTGACATAATTGGATAATAATTGTACAAAAAATTACTACATTCTACTGATAAACTTACAGTAGGATAACTACCTATTATTATATATATTAATTGTGTGTGCCTTTCGACTTTACAATCTACAGTATTATATTTCTAATACATTTCATTCCTATATACATTCAAACTTAAAACTAAACTTAAAATATTCTAGACTTTTACTACTTCCAAAAGTGCTTTCTGCTTCTTCTTCTTTTGACCCTCTCTATTATTCTCCACCAGCTTATTTATTCTCCTGTCTTTCCTTTCCTTCTTACTATTTCCGCCATCCACCTCTTTCCTTCACTGCCTCCCTTTAATAGCTGTCCAATATTCCTTTCGCTCGCTACTTTTTCCTTACACTCAAACTTAATGTGCTCCAGTGTTTCGTCCTCCGCTCCACACATTCTACACTTTCTTTCCTCACTCTTTTCCCAGTATCTGTTTCCTTTTTCCTCATTTCCCAATCTAAGCCTTGCTGTTCTTCTTATGTGTTTTATGTCTTTTTCTATAAGGTACTGAGGTACATTATTTTCCCATAACCTCTTATATCTTTTATTGTAGTTACTTTTTTCTATTTTTCCCATTCTCTCCTGCTGTTGTGTCTCCTTATCCCTTCTCCTTAGCTCCTCTTCCACACTTGCGCCACCTTCTCTTCTCCTCTCTGCCTCCTCGATCGCCATTAGGATAACTACCTTAAAGTCTCATTTTTCTCACTACAATCGTTCACGCTGTATTCGAGCAAAACTGACTTTCGAAACACCCTGCATTTCTATATATTTTATAGCTTCATGTACTTTAGTACTTTTACATTTCTCAGTTTAATTATTTTCACACATTATGAGCTAATAAATGTCACCATTTTACTGCAGTAATTACGGTGGTATTAGTAATATTAAGTAGCCATATTTAATGGATTAGTTTTTATGAATTACGGTTCTTTTCAACATATCACTTTCTATATTACTACGCTTCTATGTTTAAACAAAAAAAGAAAAACTAATATTTTTCTATTCCCAAATACTTATTTAAATAAATTTAAATATAAAAAATGTAATAGCAGACATAGCTGATGACAAATATATTGCGTGTTGTGGGTGTCTGCTCCCCTCGCTCCTCCCTCGGTTATGTGGACAATGTTGAGAAAGGAAAAGGTTGTAGGGGTATGATATTAGCAAAGACATTAGTCAAATGGATATAAGATCAATGTAGGAGGCGTTGAGAAAGTCTGAAAGCCCTAAAGCTCGAAAGCTTAAGATAGCAACACTGAAATAGAGTCAACCTGTAACCCTAAAAGTAAATTTAATGGTTTCTAAATATAGATATTATATTTTGAATAATATGATACGGTTAGGGTAGTCTTTCATTGGACCAGACTACTTGTGACGCTAAGTTTTCTTTTCGTAAAGCATTTGTCGACCAATTTTCCAGTGTTATAGAACCCTTTTAATCACAATTGTTGATCAATCGCTCCATGAATTAATGGAATGGCTCTTTGTTCGTTCAAGTCAAGGTAGATTTGTATCTTTTAATAAATTTATTCGTGTACATATTTAGAAATTTAATACATTACATTTAATGCCCGTAAGGAAATTAGTTTATTTACTTATAGCAATTTATTTCACTAGTTTACCAACTAATAGCCCATTTATAGAAAGGCAACCATTTTGTAATACAATCAAAATACCTTACAGAAATGTGAATCTTCGTATAGGAGTAATAATTATAAATTATAGACGATATGAAAGTTAATACAGTACACTGTTTGATATAAGAAGAAGAAGAAGAAGATACATATTTACTGTAAACACACAGGGACAATTTAAACCATCTTACGATGATTCTAAAATTACGCTAATTAGTTAATATATTTTATATATCATATAACTCAATAAGTTCGCAGGATGATATATACAATACATATAATTTTTAGATAGTTTCCAACCTTCAAACGACATGTGTCAAAATTTCATGACAATCGGACCATTAGTTTCCTTCTTACAATCCTTTAAAGTGACGTCACTTTTGTAATTTTGAAATATTTAATTATGTGTTTTAATAAACCTAAAGCGAAAAAAGTAAATGAGCGAGTTGGATATCTGCGTGGTGCCAGATACTTATCTAAGGGCGACTTCTTCTTATTGGAGTGGGACCTAAAACTAGGGAACACCTAGCTTTTATAGGAGTTTTTATACAATGGCTAAGGATAAAGGGACGAACCCTTGTTTAAAACAAAAATAGGATTATATGTATATTGGATTTTTATACATAAAGTGATTGCGAGTAGAAAAAAACTTTATTTTCAAAAATATAAGTGCTACAGATTATAATATAATTTACTTTTATTAAATAATGAATTAAAAGTGTTTAGTATTTGAATATAAAAGCTTGTAAAAAATAATTTTAAATTGAAAATAGCTTTAATGGGCTTGTGTCCTCATTTTTTAGTGGTCGATTTTTCAATTGTTGATAGCAATTGATGTTAATAAATGTGTATTGATGTGTGTAATAATTAAAGAGACAAAATAACTTTTTTAATTGTTAATAACTCCTTATTATAATTAAAGTTAATTAAAAGAGTTATTAAAAGGAGTTATTAAAAAATAATTGAACATTTGAGTTCTAGTAACCAACTTTATCAATATATAGTACACTTTTGTAGAAATTAAGACATAGGACACAAGCCCATTTCAAACTCAATGTAATCCAAAATATTTAATAGAGAATGGTACGCAATCTGATTTATCAATAAGCATTTTCCTATTCTTCAGGCTGCCAACCTGGTAACCGTATTTCCGCTTTACTATTAATATGGCTGAACACATTAGCAGGAATTGTATCAAAATCATTATCTGTTAAATATATCTTTCCAACATTTTCCAATCCAGCAAAAGAATCAGGATTAATAAAAGTCAAATTGTTATGCTGCAAAAATAGTGTCTCCAATAATGGTAGGTTGACAAACATATTCCCCGGAATGTTGGTCAGCCTGTTTTTGTGTATAAATAGATATTGCAGTTTATCCAACTTGTGAAAAGCTTTCGGATGAATTTCTTCAATTTCGTTTTCGTTAAGATTCAATTTCTTTAATTTGACAAGCCCATCAAATATATGTTCACTGATTGCTGTCAACTTATTCATTGACACATCCAGTTTCGTTAAGTTGGCTAACTCTCTGAAGGCACCATCTTCTATATCAGTGATAACATTATCTGGTATAAAAATGTCATCTATTTGTGATATCCCACTGAAGGAATTGTAACCAATTCGTTCAATCTTGTTCGAAGGTAGCGAAATGTAACTCAGTTTTGTTAATCCTTTAAAAGCGTTACTATTTATTGCTTTTAAGTTGGTATCATGTATGTAAATCGTGCCTAAATTCACTGACAATTCAAACGCTTGTTCGTTTATATCTTCAAGTTGGCAATCTGATATTGAAATTGTCTTTATAGTTGAATAACTGAATTTTTGGGTTGTTATATTTTGTGGGTCACTTGTTTTATCAACACATTTTATTTTTAATTCTCTAACACTATGTGATTCTAAGTCATCCTCTGGTAAATTATTTAAATTGTCGCACGATAATGTATTTTTGATAACATAACCTTCCAGACGACACACTTGGTCATCAAAACCACTGACAAATGAAATTAATAATAATATATTTAAGTAATGCAACATTTTTATGTTGTTGCTACTTCATATTGAAATAGAAATCAAACTGCTCTCGTTTTATATATTATGAGTACATATCATCAGTACATCAAATTGAAGGTCAAAGATCATGTGTTATGCAAGATAAATTATTAGGAGTGGCTATAAAGTTTATGAATCTAGTCTATTCGGTAGTGACTGAACGATTTCCAAGATTGCTGTAAATGCAATATGAATAATTTGTTTTTACAATTATTTGAGTTAATAGAAAACAATAAATTCTATTGCGGATTTAGGTCTGTGGGTGCCACAGAGGCAGAAACTTCGGGGCCCCACTTTTTAGGGAAAATTTAGAAGAAATAGAAATGCTAACCATATTTCTTTTAGCTCTCACACTAGAAAATAAATCGCATCAGTTACATATGGTTTTTGTTGAAATCAATTGTATCCATTCACAATTGCCTTCCGAAATAGTATATTTAAATCGGTTCTAATTCTTTAGGACACACTGTATTAATTTTTTTTTATCATAATAAATAATTATAATTAGTTTTTAAAACTAATCATCTTGAAATGACCTTGTCAGACTGATTTGCTATTTGATTTATTTGAATCAATAAAAAATATATAAATACACACACCTATAGTTCAAGCGGGACTAGGATGCTTAATCACCACAATATAAATTAAAGATATAATGGAATCAAACTTTCCTTGATTACGTGTCAAGTGCTTGAACCACTCAGCTAAGGTGACCGTAACTTATAACCTATTTGCAATACAGCACGCCTAAACAATAGTCCCACAAAGAATGAAGAAGCTATTCTTACTTCTAGAATATATATTATACTAGCTGTCCCGGCCACGCGTTGCTGTGACTAACGTTTTTGTCATATTACATTACATAGCGCCATCTATTGAATATTTACTCAATCTAGTCAACAGAATATTTACTCAATCTAGTCAACAGATGTCGCCATCATCGTCGCCAGATGTCATATGTCATATACAGATAATTAATAGACAAATAATTTGCAATAAGATAATTAAAATTGAGATGTAAGCTATCCTATCTTTCAAATTGGTCAAACTGCACACGGTGTACAAATTTGATTAAAATCGGTTAAGTAGTTTAGGAGTCCATCGCGGACATACAACGTGACACGTAATTTATATATATTAAGATAAGATATTCAAATTACGAGAGTTCGGCGGCGACTCATACTTAAAACAGTTTGTGGGGTATAAACTAAAAAGCACTGACTCACTTATTTTTCTATAATGTATAAAGGATGGAATAAGATAAAATTCATTATCGTATTATAGATTTATACCGCTCTTATAACCTCTTTTAAGTATAAGGCGCCGCCGAACTATCGTGATTTAGACTATATATACATTTTGATAGCGAATGTTCTTTACAATTTTTCAAAATTTAGCCTAGATATAGCTTATAGAAAACGTGTTTTATTATTTGATAAAATGTTTTATTAGCTCTTATATCTTTAACAGATACATAAAATTTTCTTAAGATTTAAACTTATGATTTTACATTATTAAAATTTGTAATATGTTGAAGATTACGCATATCTTACATTTTACGAGTATGTAGAGATGGCATTTTACTACGTCAGAGTGTATCATAATATTTTATGACGTCAATTAAACGTTTAATTGGTGTTTAAAGCGTAGATAAATTCTAGTAGTGTAGTAGTGTGTGTGACTTACCTTCGTAAGTTCCATTACATTGATCCTATGTAAGATGTTTTTATTTAAGGGAGGGGTTAGGGTTTCAGCGTAAAAAAAAACACTTTTTTTTGCGATTTTTTTTCTCAAGTACAGATTGAGCAATTTTATTCGAACCTTTTTTACATTATTGAGCATACTTTTGACTATGTTGTATAATTTTATCATGCAGCAATATTGAAGCATAAGCCGGTAACAGAGCTTCCTCCAGAAGGCTCTTGGGAAAAAGACAATTTGCGGTGTGCACTATAACTCGGCCGGAAATTATTTGAAAATGAAAAACCATTAAAATTTAGTTAAATTATAATCAAATCTTTCCCCCAACGTTCTATGATAATTTTGTTTTTCATTTAAAAATTTTTGGCGGCCATCTAAAGTGTGAACTGTTATTTTCCACGAAGAATTCCACCATTTTGTGGGTGGGAAACACCCTTAATGTAAAAAAAATTTTTTTATCTAAACGTTTGGGGGAGGTATTTTATATGTAGAAAATGTGTACGAAGTTTGAAATGAATCGGTCAATTAGTTTTTAAATGGCAGTGAACACGGACTTTGAAAAAGTTGTTTTGAGAAAAACGCTTCAGGACAATAGGAATGAATAAACTGTATACCTGATTAACATATAATACGATATAATATACCGGATTAATAAGACAATAACTTCAAGAATATTGCTTATATCGGCTTAAAATTTTAAGGACGTATTCTTGAAATGTTAAACAATAAGATAAGACAAAAAAAAAATTGGATTTTTCGAAAGTGAAAACCCTAACCCCTCCCTTAAATGGGCTTGTGATCCATCTTCATTTCTATAAAACTGATACAACTCAAAGATACAAAAGACATTAATAAACATACATATATTTAAATTTTCAAGATGATAAAAGTGATATTCTTGGCAAAGTCTTTAAGAAAACAGTCTAAAGAGAGAATATTTTCATTGTATATATAAATATCTACAAGAAATAGTCAAGATCCTTAGGAATGTTATAATGACTCTGCGTAATTATTTCTGTTATGTAATATTAAACAACAAAATCGATGAAAATTCTCAGACGATGTTGGAGACGTTTTATTATTTATTAATATGACATTCTTTGCAGGGAATATCCTTGTGATCACTATACGGCGGTCATCAACGTCACGTTGCTCAGCACCGGATGTCCAAGAGCTGCTGTCCACGACACGGCGTTGCAACTGTTGCAGGTGCTCGATAAAAGATTCTTCGGCGCTGTAGAGCCCTTAGCTACAGAAGGTGATACGGGTAAGTCTTATTTATTAGCTTTTATTTGTAGTATGCATTTGTCTAAGTACATTGTATATATGTATAATATGTGTATTCACTCGTGTATTTAAACTATGATATTTTTAATATTATTAGTTATTGCTTTGTATGGTATACTCTATAAGTATAGAGTTTTTCAATAGGGGCGGGTCGATGTTGACAGTATCTGTCAAATCTGTTGTTTCTTCTTTAGCCACTGATGCCAAATATTCCTTAGTGAAAACATTATAAGCGGAGTACTTATAGTAAAATTATGGTGGTTGTCTTTCTGGGTTCATTAACATATGAATATACACGCTAGTAAAGAGCATGCTTAAAAATAGCATACTCGATAACGTAATTCCCTATCTGTGAATGAATCTGTGCTCAAAGTCCCAGATAAGATACTTTTTTCAATCTACTACGTGCAAACTTCTGCTGCATTCATTTTCTACTATTACTTTACTGCAGCTATTAGATTTTCACTGCTTGTCTCTTCTTTACGTAATAAGTAAGTTTCTACTAACACCCCCACTCCCATTCCTGGGGCAGATACTCGTACAAATAGTGATTAATATTTTCCATCCACCTGATCCAGACACAACGCAGCTGAGCTATTGTTTTTTTGTTTCTTTATTTTAATTTACTTCTTATTCATTGCTTTGCTCGAGGAGATAGATATAACTTCACGTTCGTCTGCGATTCTGTCTTATTTGTTTGTGCAAATGTTTACTTTACTTAATATCTCTTGGCAGTTTGATCTAGTCGTATAACAGTAATCTTGATAAATGTGTTCCAGAAAGCAAGAAGATTTAAAATTGCATCCATTTTGGTACACATTTAATTTAGTGCTAATAACTTTCCTACAGTTATTAGCACTTAAAACAATATATACATTTATAAACATTTGTAATACATAATTTACAACTTATAGGCACGAGTATGAGTATCTAAAATAAAGAGATTAAGAATGGGCTTGTGTCCTCATTTTTTAGTGGTCGATTTTTCAATTGTTGATTGAAATTGATGTTAATAAATGTGTATTGGTGTGTCTATTTTATTAAATATCTAAATATTGACGGATATAGCAATTAAAAATTTGAATTGTAGTTTTAGCGCTAGAAATGATCGACCATATTTGTATGACGTGAAATGCATTTTAACGTCAGTTATTTGTTGAGTAGGTCAGTGCTGTGGTAATGTTCTGTAGCTGTTGGTAGTCTAAATAATCAAGTCAAGTCAAAGAATAATAAATTTTTGTTTTATTTAACCCTGTTACGGCAGACATAATATTGAAATTTGATTGTTCCTTGAAATAGCTGTAAATAATATAGCTATTGATATTTTGATAGATAAATACATATAGCAGAGATTTATGAGCTGTAAGGTTGGTAACCTTACATAAGGATTGTAATGTCATTTGCATTTCGAATGTGTACAACGTTGAATCCCTTTAATAATTAAAGAGACAAAATGACTTTTTTAACTGTATCTCTTAACATATAAGGAGTTATTAAAAAATAATTGAACATTTGAGGTTCTAGTAACACGCTTCATCAATATATAGTACACTTTTATAGAAATTAAGACATAGGACACAAGCCCATTACAGTTTTGTCTGTGCGACGAATATCTGGAGCATCGAAGAATAATATGTTTCATCGTTAGAAGCTGTTATATTGTTATCATATTTGTTGTGACTCTCTTTTAAATAGGTAGGTTTATGTGAAATTTACATAACTTATCACGAGTCTACATTTTATTACTTCCATCCTTCTATTTAGTCCGACCGGTAACTCTTGATGGTTTTACTTCCCTTCATTTGTTGTTGTTGTGTAAAACAGCTTCTTCGTTCTATTCTTCCAGCCATGAACAATTTCACTATTTAATTTGTTAGTAATCGCTAATCAGTTTTTAGTGAAATTCTTGTTATAGTTCAAATTACGAGAGTTTGGCTGTGATTCATGTGGGGTATAAACCGCCGATATAACTAAAAAGCACTGACTCACTTATTTTTCTATAATGTGTATAGAAACGAATAAGATAAAATTTATTATCGTATTATAGATTTATACCGCTCTTATAACCTCTTTTAAGTATAAGTCACCGCCGAACTATTGTAATTTGGGCGTGGGGTGTTTTTCATTACATTTTACAACGTCTATAGTTTCCATAATTACATTTTCTCTGCTATTAACTATTCGCTTTTCCGAGAATTAAGTTTGTAACATATGTTACGTTCTATAAATATTTATAATTGAATAAAAATACCATACAAGAAAACGAGGGAGTGACAAAAAATTCGATTAACAAGCGCTTGTTTTTCATATTAAAATATGAGTGATGTTGCCAAAGCTGGGGAAATAATTAGAAGTGACGCCCACAATTATGAATCTGCGTCAGTGTAATTTTAATCAATATTATTTTATTTATTGACAGAAACTGCTTTTAAAAATCATTTTAACTGAAATATAGATATACTATTAACAATTCAGATTAGTGTCAAAATTTCATGATATTCTTAACATTAGTTTACGTGTTACAGTGATTTATACTTTTGTAATTTTCTAAACAATGAAAAAATCTGAATTTCATGTGTTGCTAAGGCATTGCTTAAGGGGGAAAAACCGTTCAAGCAAAAGCAATGGCTTGACAAGTGTCATTCGGACTCGGTCTTTATCAACAAGTTCTTACTTCTATTACACACCTCGTCGAGTTTGTCACGGTTAAAAATAATTGCATCTCGTTACGATGCGCAGATGCTTCCGCAGTAGTGTTGTTAGTTATGAATCAACAAGTTGCCATAGCAACTGCCGGTAAGCTTCACGATGCTGAAAATAATGAATACATACCTAAGGGCATCTTGCGCGGAAGCAGAGTCAGTATCTTGGCAAGACTTTGTATCGAACAGGATATTTCATAACTGACAAACTTAAAGTGAAACGATACTTGGCCATTTTTGTTTCGCGAAATATAGATGGCGATACTATACAGCAGGTTAAATATTATCAAAAGAACCATGTTTTTATGTTTAAATCGTTTTATGTAAGTAACTATTAACGCGAGATAAAATCTAAAGCTGCAATTAGTTAGATGAATAACGTATCTTTCTTCCACTGACTTTTAATGAGTTGGAACCGCAAAAATGAGTTTTGAAAATGAATATTGCTATATTTTCTAGTTATAATCCAAATATCGAATACTCTATATATTTTTAAGTCTTAAGCGTAAGTTTGAGAACCATAATAAATTTATGACAAACCCTTAGAAATGTTACCAGTTATATAAAAATTTATACTTAATTTATGATGCAATTATATATATTCATTTATATATAGGAACATCTGATATGTAGGAATTCGCAAAGATGTCAAAATATTTCCATTTCAAAACTTTCAAATTATGTTGAAACTTTTCCGAAAATTTCGAACACCATTTCATTATATTAATGTCAGTCCAAACCTTAGAACCCGGAAGTAGAATTTACTTGCCACGTTGTCATATTTTATATTTAAGTAAAATATTTCCTTAAACTTGTATTTTATCAAGAATAATACACAAATGTATTTGATATTTTATTTATTTTTAACACATATTCTTATGGTCTCATAATAGTAAGATAACGAAAATGCCGAATCTCTACCGTCTCCTTTTCTATACGTGTTACACGTCGTATTCATTCTGCAATGGTAGTGACCCTGGTAACGTTCAAGCTCACAATTCTTTCCTCTATACAACCTTGATATTCTAATCGAAATAAATAGCTTACAAACTAATGTACATTTCATTAACACTAGAAAATATTTTAATATGTAATTATTTTTACATTAATAGACTAATTTTATTTCTATTTATTTTTGAGTCGATGTAATGATTAATAATTAATCTAGATACTTTTATTTATATACAGTTAGTTACATATACATATAGGTTATTTGCTTATATATAATTAACATAAATGAAATTTACAATTAATATAGATATTATGAATATTAATTAATGGATTCTTAACATTAGAATAATGCAACTGCATTAATTAGTTCATTATTATTATTTGGCATACTCATATATTACAAATAGTTCTTTACATCTACTATCACACCATGCTGCCGCCTCTCCCTCCTTTTCACCTGCCCTCAATTGATCGGATTCAAAGCATGTAGTTCATGAGCGTCTCTCCAGGAACCGTTTCTTGTCACTGTGCGCCTCCTGGAGGCGCTGGAGCCACTGGAGCGCACATACTCTGAAACTAATACAAAATATTTATTATTAATACTCAGACTGATAATTGTTTAAAAATTGTGTTACTATCTCGCTATATTCAAGGTTTATCCAATGTAACAAAAGTTACATGGAATGTAAGCTATTTTACTTAATATACAACGCTTTGAGAGCTATTTCAGTACTTTTAACAATTAAATCTACCCTTTTTTGTATTAGCACGTCAAATTTTACATTAGATGTAATGTCACAAAACTTATGATTTCTCCTCACTCCTCTTGACATCTTGTCACATTCCTCTCCCCCTTAATAAGAATTTGCCTGACATATATTAAGTCTAAAGAAAGGTTGTTATAGTTGTAGCTTCTTTCCGTAGCACTCTCACAACATTCCAGAACTAATCCCTAAGTGCTACATGCCTTCATCTTGGAAGTACGCTGCGAGATGTTCAATTTATTTTACACGATGTCTGATTGATGGATGACTATAAATCTTTTTATCTATTAATTTGTTTTTGTTTCCACACCAAAATCTACAGAATTCTCTAGAAATAATCTAACATAAATATAATTCAGATAATTTATTCTTTATTCTTGATATATTTTGCCTGGATAATTTTTAATGATTGATATAAACTGAATTTACAGCCTATTAATTCTTTTTACGACTACTTTGCGCTTTAAGATTGTACATTTGATAGATGCCAGGCGTCTTTAATCGACCGTGAAATATCTCGGAGAGGATTTTAACAGTTTTACGTGTATTAATCTTTTCTTAAAGTTATAAACATTTTTCTACAGAGATTTGAGTTTATAGTTCAACCTGGACGTTGATTTTTCTTCCGCAATCGAGTACAATTAGCCAAAGTACAAGCTCATACTTAAACTTAATTTAATGTAGCGGTTTTTTTGGTTTCCTTATTCGTTTAAACGTTCTAAGTAAGTAACCGAAAAGTCCCAATCGATATGATCCTTACATAAATTCTTACAGCGTTAATAAGCTACACATTTTTTTTGGTTTAGAAAAATTATATAGCTAAAAGAATACAAAAAACGAACAATATATGAAGTAAAAAATACGTCTAAAAATTAATTAGTAAAATAGAATTTTAAAGCAATAGAATAACCATAAGAAAGTTCTTCACAAACAAATCTATAAGCCTGTAAGAGTATCATATTAAATAGTTTATAAATTCTATGCTAGATTCTGACGTTCAAGTATGTTTTGTTGCTAAAATATTAAAATTAGAAACATTTAAACATCTCTGTCTTCTGAGAAACACTGAATTATTAGAGCGCATGATATAATTTATAAATGAATATGCTTATATTTTAAGCTGCTTAATTAATAAGACTATTATATAAGTATGAGCATGAGCGTCCGCAGATATTATATAGTATACATTCTATTCACGATTCTATCTAGTGTAAATTCACTATTTGCCCCTACTTGCGTACGCCCAATTATATATAAAATATATGCAAATTACAATATTGCGTTGATGTTTGAATTAGTTTGAAATTCATTTTCAATGCAGGTGCACTAGCGAGCCGTGTGAACTGATATTAACCTCTATAATAAAGCAAGCAAATATGCATACTTGCAGTAATATTATATAATATGTAGTACTGTGATATACTTATATATGTAGAGTAATAGTTGTAATAATTGTCAACAACAATCTACGATTGACTGAACATTAGAAATTCATGAAATATATGAAATTAATTATGTAGATGCATTATTGAAATTACTTTATTGTTTATTAGTATTGAAAGAATATACTCAATTCAATATACGATGTAAATGTATAGAAAAATCAGTTCATACCTGTATAAGATTAACATATTCGTCTTAAAACTGTGTTGCGGAGATGATACAACTGTCGATGTGGTGTTAGACAACAATGTGCGAATGCTAATAGTATTTTTAATAGCCTATATATATATAATATAAATTTTCTCTTAAAGGCAGTGTCGTTTTTCTCATGTTGTAATGGAAACGTATTGAAGAAAATCACTTGCTGTAATAATTTTATATCTTCGCATGAATTCGCAATGCGGGAATTTGCTCTACATCTTTTTCATTTAGCAGTTACTATCAAAACATAGTTAAATAATAAAATTCTGTTTAATTAAATTTACAAAAAAGTCGACAAACTCGCTATCTAAATTCTGTGTTTTATTTCTTAATTATATAGAAATAACTTGACGCCATCAAAATGTAATTAATTACATTCAATGGCAGCCCTGCGTGGAATCAGTCCGTGATATCCTTATCAAGTAATACTCGTAAATCACTAAAACGATAATAAACTTTCATTATTTGGGAAATTCTAGAAAGTAAAACTCTGGAAAAGTTTATTGCTAAAATATTTGTGAATTTCATTTATTTTATTATTCATTTAAAAAGTCATTTATTTTGTTAAGATTGTTTTACTTCAATCTCTACGATAATCAAAATATTATTCTTTATATTTTTGTTGTACATACTTTGTATTTTTCATCTTAAAGTTTAAGTGCTTTGGTATATAAAAGTATATGCAACTTTTATTACTTTCTTTTATAGTTGTGTTCAAGATTTATTTGCAAAGGTTGTGAATTTTGCGAGGTGATTCAAATAATTACTTTTTTGATTACTTCAGATTTAAAAACTATGAAATGTTCAAATCCCTCGGCGTTAGTTGGTTCTAAGCTTTAGTAGTTAATATCAATATTAAAGAGGATAACATTTTAGACCAAGTTTACCTTTACAACTATTTTCAAAATCGGATAACAATTGCGCTGTATTCAGACCTTTTTGACTACTACCGCTATTTCCGCGCTATTCCTTGTCGTAGTGCAGCTTTATCCTAAGAGAGAGGCCCATTTTTTCGAGCAATATTTTTTACAGTGTAATACAGGTGGCTACAGGCCCGGATTTGAGGGAGGGTCTGTAGTTAGAGGGCCAACAAATTGTTTCTTTTATTCGGAAAATAATGAAGGGCCTCTACTCCTTCGTTTCCCCAGTGCCTGCACACCTCTAAATCCGGCCCTGGGTGTCTACATAATCTGGTAGCGCTGCAGGTAATAAATTTAACTATAGCAATGCTTTAATTAAAATGTAGTTGTTAATATGAGGTTTATATTAATATATTAAATAAATGAAAACAATTATTATTAAATTACAATTCATTGTCATGAAATAACTATTTACATGAGAATGCCATTACACAATATTTACTTAATATAATTACAATTTGTTATTACTTCTATAAATAAATAATTATTTGTACATTGGTTAATAAATAAATTTAACAGGTTTGTTGTACTGGGTGTCTAGTAAGGTACTAACCTGTGACTTGTGTGCCATCCTGCCTCCTACGGGGTTTCGGGCAGAACATTGTGGCTACGGCTCTGCGGAAGTTTTGACCGCTGACGCAGTATAAAACAAAGTTTATTCCAAAGTTCGTGTTGAAGAACAGCCAACAGTAATACTGCACGATTACCGTCACTTTCCTGTCTCTCTCCGATTGATCTGAGTTCTGAAAATTAAGTACCAAATTTATGAATCTTGTATAGTTCAAATTACGAGAGTTCTGCAGCGACTCATACTTAAAACAAGTTGTGGGGTATAAACTGCCGATATAACTAAAAAGCACTGACTCACTTATTTTTCTATAACGTATATTGAAACGAATAAAGATAAAATTCATTTTTGTATTATTGATTTATACCGCTCTTATAGCCTCTTTTAAGTATAAGTCGCTGCCGAACTATCGTGATTTGGGCTATATATTCCATCCATTAATAGAGAAATACGGTTCTATCGACTTGCCTATCAATATATAGTCGCAAATAGCTTTAATTAGAATTACATCATTTTTTTTAACAATTATCTGTTCATTTCAAATGGAATGTAACCACTCGAAAAGTTAATTATTTTATAAAACATTTCAGTTAACAATTTGCTCTAAAAACCATTTTTGTTAAATATTAATTTCTATCGTGATCTCATATTACAAACCGCGCCAAATCAGAAATACGTCAGTTACCGCGCATTAATCGCGGGTTAAATTTTAATTATAATATCGTAGTTTGATGAGGAACATGTTATTAGCTTATCAAAATTAAAATGTCATTCAATTTGAGGTAGCCACATGTATGTGGTGGTGGATGGAGGGATGGGTTTTGTAACTAATATATTACCTGTCGTTCATACATGATTTCATTAAAGGCCCCTTACAGAATACGTCAGACATGTTAGGGAAATTAATTGCTTTGCTGACGAAAAATACGCTAACGCTTAAATTGCTACAATCGTTATTTTCATTGATTTAATAATATTTTGTCAAGTGCACTTGCTTCCTTGTTCACTTGGTGATTATAGGATCTTGAACTATTAGTTTTATTATTTCTATGTAAAAATTATTTTTGCTATGATGTGAAGCTAGCGACATTGGCTTGCTAAGTGATGTTGGCCACATATGATTCAGTCGCGCATTCAACATACACGGGTGTATATTAAGCCTTTAGATGAGCTCTAGGGGAGTCGTTGGTTTTACATGAACAGATTTTATATCCAAGATATGAGATAATAACCCATCAAAATATAAATTGTTTTGAACATAAAAAACAGCAGTTTTATTAATTTATGAATGTCTGTCCAGAGTTGATTGGTTCATGTAGACATGTCGGGACAAGTCCGACGGTAGACTATCGATAACAATTATTTTATGTAAATATTTTGACGGGAAGGTTTTACATATCGGTGAATTATGATAACGATCATCATAATATGGTTTTATTTTTTGTTTATGTTTTTCTGGTTTTCGATATCACTTTATGATACGAAGCTTGTTTTTTAAGTAAGTACCGTTTTGGAATTAAAAAAAGACGTGCAAAGATATCGCAATAATTTTATTTTTACATGAAAGCCTGTACCTTAATCTACTTTTCTACATAATTTCCGTGAATATTGAGGCACTTGTCATAACGTGGCACCAGCTTTTGAATACCCTCCTCATAAAATTCTGCCGCCTGACTTGTTAACCACTGTATCACAACTGTTTTGACTTCGTTATGTGGGTGATGCTCTCAATGTGGCTTTTGAATGCTCTCATCCATTTCCTTACCATTCCATCACTGATAATGTTTTGTCCGTAAACTTCACAGATCTCACGATGAATATCGATCGGTTTTACGCCTTTAGCACTAAGAAATCGTATAACAGCCCGTACTTCACAAGCGGCGGGACTCACGATTGTCAGAGGCATCTTAAACACTCAGTAAACAACGTATACAATGAAGAATCAGACTGTAATTATGTAGAAAAGTAGATTAAGGTACAGGCTTTCATGTAAAAATAAAATTATTGCGATATCTTTGCACGTCTTTTTTTAATTCCAAAACGGTACTTACTTAAAAAACACGCCTCGTACTATTTACATAAATATTATCATTGATAATTATCAGAGTATATGTGGTAATTAGACCAGTAATGGTTTTAGTTGAATAGAAAATATTGTATAGTGTATTCATTGGTCACTATATTAATGTAATAAAAAGTAGTATAGTTCAAATTACGAGAGGAGGTTTTAAAAGCTGTATAAATATACCATGCGATGGTGAAGTTTATCATATTCGTACCTTTTTTAAGATGCTAGAGCACCCAGACCTATGTCGTTCTAGTAAAGGTAAAATTTTGAGAATAATTAGTGTAATATGTGGTTAAGGTGAAACGATACTTGGCCATTTTTTCTAGCGAAATTTAGATGGCGATACTATACAGCAGGTTAAATATTATCAATAAAACCATGTTTTTTATGTTTAAATCGTTTTATGTAAGTAACTATAAACGCGAATAAAAATCTAAAGCTGCAATTAGTTAGACGAATAACGTATCTACGTTTTAAGCTTTCTTCCACTGACTTTTAAGGTGTTGGAACCGCAAAAATAACTTTTGAAAATGAATATTGCTATATTTTCTAGATAAATTCCAATTTTTGGCTAAAGGTAAAAAGGCCGTTTTACCTTTAGCCAATATATGTCTTACAGAATATTGGTAAAAACTAACCAAATCACTTCCCGTGGGCCCTAACTTCCGCAGGTCTTTAGCGCTTTAAGAAAAGTCGTCAAATGCTACAAAGAATCGATTTCCTACTTAAATTCACAATTTGTTAAACAATAGTCGTCTTTTTACGTAATTTCTTTAAGTGCTTTTATGAGTTTTTATGTACCAATTGCATCTGCTATTTGTAAAAGTCTCTGCTTTCGAGTTAGCACACTATTTATCCTTCAAATTTTAATTTTTCTAGAGCAACGTAGGACTAGATGTTCTGCGACCTTACTCTATAGATTTATTATAAAGAAAATTAGTGAAGTAATGTTTTTTCATTAGTAAAAACATTGAGAAAAGCAAAATCCATGTGTTTGTTTGGAAAATATCGAATATCATACAAGATTCCAACAAGTTTTAATCGAATTGATAAAGTAAAATGTTACACTTAGGTGTATCTACCTTAAAGAAACTTATACTGTGTAATAACATATTCTGTTGATGGCCAAATATTTAGATTTTGTTAGTTATTCCTATATTTCAGGAATTACATCGTATAGAGAAAAGCTCATAAGTATAAACTTTTGATGTTATTTCGTATTAATTACATGACGTCATTAGTGTTATTCGTGAAGTATAATTATTATTCATATTGTTTCCCTTATTAGTAACACTAACCCCATCATAACAGTTCCATCACATTGGCGTAAGACTAATTAAATTCTCTTCACCTTTATTCGCGCATTACCGTTCCAAAACGTTAATTACATTTGTGTTGTTATGCAGAGTAAAAAGATATGGCGTGAGACGCTTAGTTTGAAAGTAGGGTAAGTCTAACATTAACGGTATTTTTTCCCATCAAGAAGCAGTGTAAAATTAAAACACAAAATTGTTTTTGATCCATTGTTTTGAAAATAACAAAAGTAGCGTCACTCTTAGCACAATAACTCACAAACTACTGAATAGAATATCATAAAATTTTAACAGCTGTCTTTTGAAGGTTAGTATTAACTGAAAAAAAACTGACTGCAATAAAACTAGCGCCATATATGTGTTAGGCCCGGGACTTTTCAGCCCATGTGCTAGAATCCCATAAAGGATTAAATATTGATCGTCAAGTTTGGTAGAGAGACGTCTCTGAATATAGAGTTTATAACAAGCTAATTTCATTCATTTCTTTCTATTAAAAATTATCTCTTTTTTATCTTCCTTCTCTCTGCTCCTCTCTCTTCTCCATACTCATTTTCATTCACGTCTTTTGACCCCACTCTTAATGTACTCTAATGGTCGATAATACAGTTTTGTTTTTATCGGACTAGTCCTAGTCCTTGTCTTTATTTCCCTTTTTTTTGTTTCAAACCTCATTCTTCCTTATATTCCCTGTAAGATTTCTACCAGGTCTGCTTCGCTTTCCACCTACTTTTAATATGTCTAAGGTTTCCTAATTATAACTTTATTTGTTATACACTTTTACATAAATAATTACGCTTTACATCGGATATGTCTCACTAATGAACTCTTCCTTCCCTTTCTTAATATTAAACTTTCGTAACTTATTCTTACGTAGACGAATTATCGTAGGCGCCTTTCTATCTAATACCAGAATAATCACTTGTTAAATTGAACAATTTAGAAACGTTTTAAATTACTCGACTTAAACAGATGTTTCTTGGGAAGAGCTTAAATAAGATTGTACTCGTATACAGTGATATTGCGTTTACTGTCTTCGGTCTTCGTCAACGTCTGCGCTAAATGGACTCACAAGACACTTTCTCTAATTAGTTTATACCGTGCTTTTAAATTTTCTGCGACTCTTTAAAGTTTTTTTCATTGATACGTCTGTCTACAACGAAATGGAAATAGTGGTTAATAAAATACACTTTTAGACTTCTTAAGTAATTGGATCTACAGTTTCAAATGTTATTTAAATGACGTAAATAATATATACATTTATAAACATTTGTAATACATAATTTACAAATTATAGACACGAGTATGGGTATTTAAAATGAAGAGATTAAATTAGTTTTATTGATAAAGTCAATAAGGTTTTTAAACTTTCCCTGCTTTCAAATTTAATGGGTTGTTACTTAAAAGAGGTTATAAGAGCGGTATAAATCTATAATACGATAATGAATTTTATCATATTCGTTTTTATATACATTACTAGCTTTTACCCCCGTCGCAAGCGACGTCTGTTTTTTTGTGAGTGGCTTGAATTTCATGTCAAAATTTAATTCCATTTTTAAGGGCGGGGCCTGGTTTTTCACTTTCGAAAAATCGATTTTTTTTTTTTTGTTTTATCTTATTGTTTAACATTTCAAGAATATGTCCTCAAAATTTTAATCCGATCTAAGCAATATTCTTGAAGTTATTGTCTTATTAATCCGGTATATTATATTGTTTTATATGTTAATCAGGTATACAGTTTATTCATTGCTATAGTCCTGACGCGTTTTTCTCAAAACTACTTTTTCAAAGTCCGTGTTCACTGCCATTTGAAAACTACTTGACCGATTCATTTCAAACTTTGTACACATTTTCTTCATATAAAATACCTCCCCCCTACGTTTAGTAAAAATATTTTTTTTAACATTAAGGGTGTTTCCCACCCACAAAATGGCGGAAATTTTAGTCGAAAATAACGGTTCACACTTTAGATGGCCGCCAAAAATTTTTAAATTAAAAAAGAAATAATCAGAGAACGTTGGGGGGAAGATTTGTTTATAATTTAACTAAATTTTTATAGTTTTTCATTTTCTGATAATTTCCGGCCGAGTTACAGTGAACACCGCAAATTGTTTTTTTTTCAAGACGTCCTGGGGGAAGCTCTGTCACGGGCTAATGATTTAATATTTTTGCATGAAAAATTTACAGAACATAGTCAAAACTATGCTCAACAATGTATAGAAGGTTTGAATAAAATTGCTCAATCGATATTTGAGATAAAAAATCACAAAAAAAGTGTTTTTTTTTACGCTGAAAACCAGGCCCCGCCTTTAAATTGAAATAATAAATAAACTCGTCCTATATTCATACAAACTGACTAAGAAAATATATTTTTTTTACATCAAAATAAAAAATATTTTCAATTTATGCGTTATTTGACCAACTTTTTTTCAAAATTGTGGATTTTTTTTTTCGATTAGTAAATAAGTTACCAAGGTTAGCCCTAGCCTATATACAAAATTTCAACTTTCTAGCTCAATTTTTACTCTCGGCAAATACTGCTCCCCGTGCCCCCAAATAAAATTTTGAAATTTTAATTTTTTTTTTATTAAAAATATACTTAATTATTCTAGCATCCAGAATATGAACTTTCTCCAAAGTTCTATACCGAACTCCCGAATTTCTTCAACCCCCCCCCCCCCCCTTTTTCAATTTTTGAATTTCTAATTTTCTAATGCAAAATTTCAACTCTTTATCTTTTACGAATTAAAAGAAATACAGCAAAAAAGGGCTCACTTTTTTTCCAGTTTTTCCAAAATTACGGGTTTCCAGGAAATTTAGGGAAAAATCCGGGGACGCTAGAAGTCTTAGAATTATTTTCTTTTTAAAGTCTCTTTTAAACATACATTATAGAAAAATAAGTAAGTCAGTACTTTTTAGTTATGTCAGCAGTTTATACTCCACAACTTGTTTTAAGTATGAGTCGCCGCCGAACTCTCGTAATTTGAACTATATATTGTTCACATATTGATTGTGGTTCTCTCCTTATCACTTTATCCACTAAATACGGCTGCTATCTTTAATGTGATAGTTAAGTTAATAATATCAATTAAGTATGATTAAACGTTGTCAAAAAGTTTCCCTGGTTAAGATTGTTTAATGTTATATACTAAGATGATACACGTAAATGATAACGTACGTATAAGTAGTAGAAGTAAAATTAATTAACACAAAGTCTACGAAACAGAGTTTTAAACAAGTTTGTCATCCTTATGTGATATTTACAACCTTTACACGGGATACATTATAAATAGGAAGTTTGAAGAAACTACTTAAACCTGTGTAAACTTAAATGGATATTTAAAATCTAATCACTTCGTTTTTAGTTTTGTAGACTTATTACAAATGCAACAGACAGGCAAGTCGATCACAAGATTGATGCGACTAACATGCTATCATTAAGCTACGTAGTTCTAGTTTTATATACTCGGAGATGAGAATACTTTCATTTCAATGTTTTAGAAAACTGTTTAAGATGAAACGATACTTGGCCATTTTTTCTCGCAAAATATAGATGGCGATACTATACAGCAGGTTAAATATTATCAAAAGAACCATGTTTTTTTTATGTTTAAATCGTTTTATGTTAGTAACTATAAACGCGAATCAAAATTTAAAGCTGCAATTAGTTAGATGAATAACGTATCTACGTTTTAAGCTTTCTTCCACTGACTTTTAATGAGTTGGAACCGCAAAAATAAGTTTTGAAAATGAATATTGCTATATTTTCTAGTTAAATTCCAATTTTTATATGACTGGTAACATTTCTAAGGGTTTGACATAAATTTTATAACCTTTATTTACTTACTTACTTAGCTTTTAATATTCTTGTACCGTAATTTTATTTTTAGCTTCTCTTTTTATAAATAACAAATTAGTCCGATTAATACTTGTTAAGCTGTTGCATTTTCTGAACGGTATTTTTTCCCATTAAAGAGCAATGCCTTATCAACACACGAAATTCAGATTTTTCTATTGTTTTGAAAATTACAAATGTAGCATCACTAAAACCAAAGTACTTGTAAAATAATGCTTGTATTATTATGAAATTTGGTACCATCTGAAAATCATATAGATTTATATATCTATAGTTCAAATTACGAGAGTTCGACGGCGACTCATTGTGGGGTATAAACTGCTGATATAACTAAAAAGCACTGACTCACTTATTTTTCTATAATGTATATAGAAACGAATAAGATAAAATTAATTATCGTATCATAGATTTATACCGCTCTTATAACCTCTTTTAAGTATAAGTCGCCGCCGTAATTTTATTTTTAGCTTCTCTTTTTATAGATAACAAATTGCGAATACATTGGAAAAATGAAAACTAATACAAACATATACAAAACGTTTATCATCTCTGCTTTTATAGATTGTATTTTTCTCGAGTACTGTATTTTTTGTGATAGATATTTCTATGTCTGTCATCATTATTATTGACCCTGGTCCCAAGTAGGTCTTCTTCACTCAAGGAGAGTGCTTTCACTACAATATCCACACTAATGGGTAATATATTTGCAAATATATAACACAGACGGTTAAATCCAGTCTGGTCTAGCCGCTATTTACTTTTGTACGTGTCACAATTAAACGAATAAATGATCACGTGGTATCACTTTGACTTTTAATAAATGACACATCGATTAATTATTTACGATTTTATTTTTCGTATATTCAGAAATTATTGGATAACTTTTGGTAACACTTTTACAACAACAAAAATGACAGTGTACCTTTATTTGATAACCACAAGTGTAACCGTAACTTTAGTGTATTTAAGTTGAAAAAAGGGTAGCGAATTTGTTTTAAGGGCTGTTCATATATTCATATTTATGAACGTTGTGAATTATATATAACGATATTGCCATTTGCTTTATGAAGCATACAGTATAGTGTACTTTAAGCAAGGGTTTTAATACAACATAGAATTTAAATGAAATGATGTCATGTTAAAAATAATAAATTACATTTATGTTAAAGCTATGTTTACATTGACTTTATTTCGCGTAGACCCAGTAAACATTTTGTAGTAAATTCTATTTCATTCCTGCGTTTGTTTTCTATTCAGTCGTTCATAGGGAATGTCTCTTTTATGAGCTACAGACGGCGCAACGACTGCTCACTGTTGAATAAAAGCGACTCCTGTGACAGGTAGGGAATCAATTTGAACTAAAATTGATTTTCTGTGTGTTGCTCCAACTTGTAAAACGTTAAAATTGAAATGTACGAGTGACTAGAACTTCACCTAGCCATTCTATTTCACCAAATGTTTACTGTGGAGTGAGCTGTACAATTTGCCGACAGTTCACAGTACCTCTGGTCTCGTGTTGGCCTCGATTGATGAGCGGACTTTTGACACAAGTCAACGGAAACGAAAGGTGAGACCAATAGCCATGTGCATCCTCGGCACATCGACAAATGTTTTGACAAATGTCTCGTCGAGAGTGAACTACCGACGTTAGACTTTTATGCCATTACTTAGTAACTATTTTAAAAACGCCTTTCAATATTAGACAATAAAAAAATAAATATTTTTGCAAAGTTAGTTGACTTATAGTCTGTTTTAGCAAAGCTGAAATTTTGAGAAGAAATATGTATCTAAGAATGTAGGCGTACTTGCTAGCTTAAAAGCGTGTGTCCATTTTACAAGTAGCAAGTGCAAAAGATACATGAAAACGTCACCCATCTGCGTTTAATATTATTTAAAAAATCAAATAACTAATAAAGTACGTTGAAGTCTATTTTAATTAAAGTTAGATTAATATAAAATAATTATAAAGTATTCTGCTGTTAAAAATATAATTATAAAGCAAAATTAATAAAGTTATTATGTCTTCCACGTGCTTCAAATTAAATAGGTACTCCCCCCACCCACCAGTTTTTTTTTCATATAAAAGACAAATTAAAAATAATTTTATAACTACTTGTTACACACGAGGACACTCCAGCTTTAATGCTAGTAAAGTCTTTAACTTTTCACATAACATCGCTTAACTGTGTTATTAAATTTATTATATTTAATATATTTTATTTTAAATTATTAATTAAACCCCAAAAGTTTATGCTTTAGCAATATAAATTAGGGTTCGACTTTGAAATTGAAAAATTAGGGTTATTAGCTTTGTGACAATTTCGAAAATATTTTATAAAATGTAATATTTATTTTAAAAAATATGCGTCTTCCTATGTGGAAATCAAACTACTAAGTAACAACTTAATAAAAAGAAAAGTAATTTTTGTGTTACTAACTTTGTAATTTTGTTTGTTGTCCGAAAATGCATTTTGTAGCTTTGGTAAGTTATATCTTTGTCAGTCATGGAATAAATTTATACTATATTATGAGTATATGGTATATATAGTTCAAATTACGAGAGTTTGGCGGCGACTCATACTTAAAACAAGTTGTGGGGTATAAACTGTCGATATAACTAAAAAGCACTGGCTCACTTATTTTTCTATAATATATATAGAAACGAATAAGATAAAATTCATTATCGTATTATAGATTTATACCGCTCTTATTACCTCTTTTAAGTATAAGTCGCCGCCGAACTATCGTGATTTGGACTATATATACTTCGTTATAGTTATGTTTAAAACAGAAAAACCTTTTTCGTTTAATAGTATCTATGAAAAATATCCTCGAAGTAGCTTAAGTGACTTAACTCGTTAAGTGATATTAATTACAAAGAGCTTTTATCCTTCTTCTATGTAATTTTAAGCATCAAAGTTTGTTGAAACTTTTGTTTATTATCGAACAAAAGATAATGCGTTTTCATTTTCGCGGCTTAGGGCGTAAAGAACTTCCTAATACTACATCGGCTTTATATCAAATTTTGAAAGTCATGTTACCTCTGGCTAAACGTTTCACAATTTATATTTTGTTGTGTACTCACTAATTTAATTAAGGTTGTTCTCTAAAACTTTCGAGAAAGTAAAAACAAATTAAACAAGCAGATCCATTTACTAGAAAAGTGTATTTGTGGAGAAATTGAAATTAATAATAACGAAACTGTTACAAACTAAACAATATAATAATTGTTTTAGTTTCGTTGTTAATATTTTGACGTAGACGACGCGAAAGTTTTAAACAAAATATAACTAAATAATTTCTAGCATTCGACACCAGTTGCGCTTTGAGAGTTTTTGCTGTCTGTTTCTTCATTGTCAGCTGTGACCTTGTTAAAGTAATTTAATTGTTCGTGTCTACAATATCTAAGTAAACACGGTTAAACCTGCTAAGACATTTATTTAATCTTACTTCACGAAAATTAAAGTATTATAAAGCTGTCAAGTTGTTTTGAAGCTTTTACATGACAAAGCTTTAATCTGTTGACATACCTGTGTTTCATTATAACGAGTTACGTTGCGATATGTTTGTGTTATGTAAATAGAACGTAAATTCTTCAGTTTCCTTAATTCGTATCATTTCAAATTTTGAAATAAAGTTTTTAAGTTTTGAATTATCAAATATTTAACTTTTCGTTCGTTTTGAATTACTTCTATAACGTAACCCAGCGGTTCCGCCCCATACTCATTCAATTCCATAACTGGATGTAAATTTGCAATTTTAAAATTGAATAACGTTGAAATATAGAAAGATAATTTCATCAGTGTATCTTTGTACTTTCAGTTTCTCTCCCTGCCCGCATTTATTTAGAGGAAATAATATTAAATTTGAAACATCAATTCATATTCTTTAACATAATAATATATACAAATATACTTCCAAAATAATACACCTCACCTCTACCACCCCTCGCGGATACTCATATTGTGTTTGTTTTCCATCATCAATTTATTTCTATCGCAATAAAAAAGCCCGAAGCTCTGTCACAAACCGGTAAAATTAAACAAAAATAAACCAATATATATTTACAAAAAAAAAAACACAGATTTATTACACCCCATTAAAATGAAAATTGATGTTAATAACCAATATATTAATATTGTAGTTAAATTAGAAAGTAATGCAGTTTTATAACTTCTATCTAAAATTAATTACACTCCGTCAAAGAACTGTCTAGTATGATTTAATATAAAACACATAAAATGTGTTTTTTAATATTCCATGTCGGTAAAGTAATTAATTGACCAAATGTTGCACAATTAATTATGAAATTAATTTGATTATTAATCTGCAGTATCATGAATCACTGTACTCTATAATGAGATACAATACAATACAATAACCGTATTGAAACTTAAAAAATAAAAAGATTAATTTGCCAGTGAATATTTAAGTATCTTTTTATTTTAATCTTCTCACCTACATACTTATTAATTTGGTGATATCTGTGTGTCCCTTTTTGAGATATTTATTTCCATTACATGTTACATTTTGTTACACATTCTCAAATCGATTTTTTTCAATACGTGAAAAAAGTTTTTATTTACTTATTGAAAAACTTTACAGAAGTAAATCGTGGAAAACTTTTCTTATTAATGCAATTCAAAAGTACTTTTACATTCTCGTGGTTATGCAGCATATGTAGAAAACCTACTAAATGTTGAACTATGATCTAACAATATACTTTAAACTTTTTAATATCTAAAAACTTAGTTTCGTAGGTTACTTTTAACTGTCATAAAGATTTTGAAGTTAAGACATTCATGATAATATTCTTACATTGTCATTAAATAATACTTTAATTTAATATCTAACATTATATCTTGCATAATACCTTTCAAGTAAAGCGTTAATAAAACCACTGTTTCCTGTACATTAAGGAGGTACAGGACGTACCGTCAATAAAAGTTTATCTCTCGGTAATACGAAATGTAAAATACGAAGTACATGAGGGACGAGCAAATATTAGGACTGTATCTTTGAAAATGAATTTTTCAATTCCCTATTACACTGCTATTTGCTAATTAAAATGATTTTTTTATGCATATATCAGTTAAATAAATGAAAAATTACCTATAAATAATATCAAATTTATATTAATTCAATTTAAATTCAAATTAAATAGTTTGAAAAAAGAATAATAAATTTGGCAACGCTGTAAATTTACGTGTGTTGACACATGCGTGATTTGGTTCTTTGACAAATAAATTGTTATATTTTATAAAATATTTATTCCGATTTTGAATTTCCCGCTCAAATTGGGATTTGCAACGTTGCCGTCTTATAACCTACATTTACTGTTTCTTAAAGGTTTTATTTAAATATTTTCGTATATAGGTATCCTTTTGATAATTTTCTTTTTGCTATAGTTACAGAAAAGATTATTTTATATACACCTAGTTTTTGAAAGCCGTGTCACCATTTTTTCATAGTTAAAAGTTATATTATGTGGTGAAATTGAGCTAAAAATTATGATTTGTATGGAAAATGACTATTTTTAATCATGTATAAAAAGAAAACTAGGAACCCTAGATCTCTAATATTTTGAGACTGCATGTATTTTTACTATTTGTATTGACCCTCCAAATTTCACAACGTTTTCATCATTTACGTTAACGTCCTATACCTCCTTAATAGTCAGAACGTTATGAAATTTGGACACATATCGCTTGAAGGTTGGTACTATCTAGCTAGTTATTTATATGTCATCCTTCGCTGGTGTTTATAAGCAGTTCGTTTTATTTGAACAAACGAAGTATAAGTAAATACGTCCAGCCTTGCACTACATATAACTAATTTAAATGTATGTAACTTTGAAGGAATGCATGCGGTTTGCTTGTAACCTATTTCCAAGCAAGTAAAACTCAGTAGGATAAAGTAACTTTTTAATAGTCTGTGACTCAAATATTTGAACACGTTGATGAAACCGGACAAAAGCAGCAATTGCTAATTCATTGAATCTATAACATAATAATAGTATATATATAAATATTGAATTTAGTTCAGTTGCACAAAATTGGTTTGAAGTAAAGTTAGGTTATTTGTAATGTTAGACAAATAGGAACTGTGTCAGCGAGTACATTCTGTATATCTCACTAAATAATGGAAATTGTTATTCTTGTAACATGGCAGGTTTTAACTTTTTATATAATATACAAATTGTGAAACACAACTTAATTTCTATATAACTGTACTATACGAGGTCTGTTCAAAAAATAAGGTGAGGCAAAAATTTCGCGGGCTACGTACATTCGATTATCGATTTTTTTATTTTGTTATGTTGGTACACTCGTCTCGAACATATGTTCACAGTTTAAGCTATATAGCACATTTAGTTTGTTTGTGAGAGGCATAAAAGTTAGAAGTGTTTTGCGTGTTCGGCGATTTTCTCCTGTCGAAAAACATATGGATCAAAGAGTTTGCATTAAATTTTGTGTGAAAAATGGAATCAAGTGCTCCAAAACACTTGAAATGTTGAAAGTGGCATACGGTGAGTCTACTTTAAGCCGAAAAAATGTTTACAAGTGGTACAAGCTTTTCACAGAAGGTCGAGAAGATGTGAATGACGACGCTCGCCCTGGACGCCCCAGCACATCAACAACCGATGAAAATGTTGAGGAAGTGAAGAAAATTGTTATGGAGAATCGTCGAATCACTATTAGAGAAGTTGCTGAGGATGTCGGCATATCGGTTGGCTCATGCCATGCAATTTTTTCGGAAATTTTGGGCATGAAGCGTGTGGCAGCGAAGTTTGTTAATGCACCTGCTCACTCGTCATTGCTTGTTCGTAATTTTTTGGCCAAAAATAACACCGTAATCATGCCTCAGCCACCGTATTCACCAGATTTGGCCCCCTGCGACTTTTTCCTGTTCCCAAGATTGAAGAGATCCATGAAAGGACGGCGTTTTGAGACGATTGAGGAGATACAAACCGAATCGCTGAGAGAGCTCAAGAGCATACCAAAAAGTGCATATCAGAACTGCTTCGAGGATTGGAAAAAACGCTGGCACAAGTGTATTATATCTGAGGGGAACTACTTTGAAGGGGAATTATAAATTGATGAATAAATAAATATTTTTTGAGAAAAATGAAAATTCTCCTTATTTTTTGAACAGACAGCGTATATTCACGAATGAAAAATTTTGCTTTTTTGGTTAGAAACGCGAACTAAAAATCAATGTGATTCCCCGGGAATTCCTGACCGGCACCGGTACTTTTAAGCATCTAATTAAAGCTTTGATTTTCTACAAAAATAAAAATTATTTCATTGCATCTTTCTTGTTAAGTAATCTTTACTTTAGTTAATGCACATTAGCGGGAAATGTTGTAGTAGGTTTATCTTTTAAAACAAATACTCTGTCAACACATTTTTAAACAAAACTGAAACTAAATTGTACGTATATACCTATCAGAAAATGAATTATCTTTAAATAACAACTCTATGAGATTATAATTACTGTTTCTGCAGAAAACAGCATTAATCTTTTAACACAATGTGATAACGTCTCAACTCTCTTCTTACATACCAAGCACGATATGAACTGTCTTCACCAGAAATACCTCCTACTTAGAAAAGAAAAAACAAAAACGCGAAACGCGAAGATCGTCTTATAGTAACTGTTGCACTTCCTTTATTTTGTGAAGGCACTGCAAAGTAGAGAGTAAGCATAGTCTTTGAAAATAGTTTTGCAAATGTGTTCTCCTTAGAAAATAGTAACTGTCTGAAATATGCTAGTCACGAAATTAAGAAAATGAATGGAAACAAAACAAAAAGACTAAACCTCCTTTAAATAAGATGTAATCTAGTGCATTTCAATATGTTATGACGTTTCAAGCGCTTTGCTTGGATTCGCGTTATCTCTCTTTATGTTTTGGTGTTTCATATATTTTGTTTTAGTTCTGACAAGTATCATATACAGAGTAACTAGTGCTAATTTTGTATCATTTTAGCTATTTATTTGTTCTCCAATTTAACTGTTTCGTGGTTCTATGAGGATGTATTAATAACGTTGTTAAAGAAAGTTGAGACTACCATCTTTCAAACAACACCTATAAAAACAGCAATCTCGATCTGTTTATTCACGTTTTTAACTTTTGGATAGAAACTTATCTCGGTCGTAATTTGAAGACATTTACCTTACTTAATCAGCTTTCATAAAGTCCTCTAGATAACGGCTCTTGTGTGTGTGTGTGTGGAAAGGTATAGAGGGGGGAAGGGGAGGGTTAAATATGATAATATCCAATTCTTTTGCCTTTTTTTTTAAAACATTCGTTAAAATTAATGTTCTGGAAACACAAACATCTGGTAAAGCCAGACAGAGAAAATAAACTTTATTCCTAAATGACTGTTTTAATAAACTTTTATCTTCAACACTAGTTTTAATATGGTAAAAATGTGGCATTCGTCTATTTTCAGACAGAAGAAAAGTTTTCTTTAATCGCGATAACGTAAAACTTATTATGATAGCAGGCAGACAGCGCAACTTTTTTTTATTTCAACTATTTGCTTTATTAACAAACTTTTCAAATTCAAATCCATATTGTCGATGTTTTTCGTTGTGTTTTGTAATATATTAGAGAATTGTGTCTTTCGGTAGTCTGTATTTGGTTTTAAAAGGTAGGCTGTCGTGTGTGCACTGTCCTAGATATTGTATTAGGGGATTGTCGTGTGTTTTTAAGTTGCTGTAAAATTCGCAAACTTAGCATTTTTAGTGTTCTACCATGTCTACCGTAAACTACCTTAATAATACATGCATGAATACTGTTTTCTTGGCTTAGGATTTAGATTATCTGTATTTGGAGATTATTTCTCTGTACTACCTTATTTTAACAGCATCGAATATGAAGTTGTCAAATCCAGCGATCTACAGTTTGAGGATTATGTATTTCAAAAACATTACGATGGATATAATAATTCTATACCCTTCAAACTCGTTATGTGAATCTAAAGCATCGCTTATGCCAGTAACCAGTGTAACACGTAACTACTACATCCATAACACGTCCATCTTACGTATTCACTCAGACAGTTTTATATGTTTATAAAAAAATATTATGTAGTAAAACTCAGATCAATTCTTTAATATTTGGATCTAATGTATTAAGCCTCATTCCCACTCACTGTTTTGATATTTAATTTACTGTTTTTATTTAATATTGTAAACTAGATTTCGGGTTCTCGTTTAAGCATTCCTTTTCACATTTGTGTTTTAATGTATGTTTAGTTAATTTAGTGCATCGGTAGTAATATAAATTTTGACAGTTCGACAAAATTGTATGTGGAATAATTAAAATTGATATTTTTAATAACAATTAGTAATAAAAATTGTTTTCACTTCTATATTTTTCAAAAACTGACATTGAACTTCTTTTAAAAGTAAATCCTACTGCATTTTGACAGATTGTCACATTTTGGAGGTTATAATATAATATTGTTTCTCTTAATTTAATATTTTTAATTTAAGACTTTGGACCTTGTAAGGTTCTAAAAAACTAAGAAAACTTAAAAAAGAAATTACTGTGAATGACTACGCGTATTGCCATATGCTAAACAATTAAAATTAAATACAAAATTTAATTAAAGCAGAATGATACTTTAGTCTAAATAATATTTTATTTATTTCATTTTTTTTAAAGTTGAACTCAAGTTTCATGTACCATTTGCGATAATGCAAAAGGATTGTACTTTATATACTAGTTTATCGCTAAACAACTCATCGCAAAATTTCAACCGTATCCGGATGGGTGATGAAATGGGATGTAGTGTCAAAAACTAGGAGAGTATATGTAGTAGAGGGTGGTATGAGTATAGGGGCTTTGCGATAAATGTTACTATACACTTAATGCACCCTCCAACCCTTAACACAAAATAGATAACTCACCTCTATAAAAGCACGAACTCTCATGACGTACGAAGGGAGATTGAGGCAGACAAATACAGATGACACAATGAGAAGCATTTTCGTTACTTTGATTTGTGAATTATTTGCTAATCTCTGAGCATTTGTGTGGCTGTGACCGCAAGATCTGGGGGCTACACATGTGTTCACACTAATGAATCGGCTCTGAGCCCCCTGAGTCCGCTGGGTCTGAGTGCTGTGGTTCAAAGTGCAGCTGCATCTGAAATTATTCAACATGGTCAATTTATGTTATCTGAAAAAGCAAATTGATGTAATTTTACTTGAATGCGGAATATATAGCCTTAGGGATTCGATGTGTTTATTACGGGTTATCTAATGCATCTAAGAAGTTAAATTTTCAATCAAATTTTATATATAGTTCAAATTACGAGAGTTCGGCGGCGACTCATATTTAAAACAAGTTGTGGGGTATACACTGCCGATATAACTAAAAGCACTATAAGCACTGACTCATTTATTTTTCTATAATGTGTATAGAAACAAATAAGATAAAATTCATTATCGTATTTTAGATTTATACTGCTCTTATAACCTCTTTTAAGTATAAGTCGCCGCCGAACTATCGTGATTTGGACTAAAATACATATATTCTTGATCGTCAAACGAAATTGCATCAACTCTGGTATTACCATTTCTTATTACATCACAAAACTCACAAAAGTCTTAGTTTATACAAGCAATCCGCGAAATACAATTTCATTTTTATAGTTTTAAACAGATGGTGAAAAATGTGACAACAATAGATTTACATTTGTCTCGGGCAATATACGTAAATCGAATATGCAATACATATACATATGTAACTTATTTCGAGATTGGTTGTAGGTCACAATATTCCACCCTAAAATATTTGGTCTAGTTTGTAAATATCGTTTATTGTTCGATTATCTCTTCGACCTCTGTTCGCCGCCTATAAATTCTTAACGCTGTCTGAACTTTCGGTGTATCGAATTTTACATTACGCTTTATTGACATTGCTAACCCATATATATCGCTTATCTTCTTAATAATCTGAGAAATAGGTACAGCAAATAAATAGCACGGCTTGTAAGACTTGGGCTACACCAGGCTACATATAACTTATTATATCGCCGTCCATTAGAAGACTAACCGCCTTACAAATAAACCTGTTATAAAATTTATACCAGGTATAAAGCCCGTCCGGACAGGCTTATCACTTTATACCTGGTATAAACAGGTTTATTTGTAAAGCAGTTAGTCTTTTAATGCAAACACATATATTTTGAAACTATTTTTTTTACAAACTGATCGTCTCGATATCTCAAAAACGTATTATCCCATTTAAATAAAAATTGTACCATATCTTCTTTATAAAATTAACTACTGAAAAGCAGATATAGATTTTTACAATTGGATGCCTCATTCATTTTTATCTAATAAAATAAATCCATCTATTATTTCTACAAATAATTTTTTTTTACAATAAAGTTTTTTTCATTGGCTACTCGATAGGTATTACATTTGTTTTCCCGAGTGCCAGGGGCGGTTAACCCCTTAAATACAACACAGAATTAGTTAATCGAATAAGCTGATTTTATTCCATTTAGTTTCAGCAAAAGCTTTCAGTTTATTTTATTTCAATTCTTATTTATATATTCTAGCAAGTTCTCGTTAAATACGTTAAAGAGAGATAGCATATAATTTTTAATGGAAATTGAAATATGTATTTAGTTAAAACAATATTTATACAATTTTATTTTAAAATTGAAACAAGTTTTTAATCGTGGGAACACATACTATTTTTAGATTTAATTAAAAAAAAAATGATTAAAATAAAAATGTAAAATTCAATAAAAATGATTTTTGAGTAAGAGTAATTGCTAATTGAAAATATAGAATAGTTATAATGTGGGGCGTGTATAAGCCAGATTTACGGCTTCGATTGAAACAAAAACAAAAGCATTACTAAAGTGGACTAATTCTACCATCTGTTATAATTTTTGTCTTTACCCATTATGTTTTCAAATTATATCAAATCAATCAATTCAAATTATAGTATCGAATACTGTATTTCTATATAAATATATATTGTTCAATAGAACCCACAAAACACAGTTACGTGTATTTAAGATTTATTTAACATAACAAAGGTTACGTATAACGATTTTAATTAATAAGGAATGTTTTGTGACTTATTTTACTGTCTTTTGAAAAGTAAATCTATTCTTTTGTGAATAAAACTTCTTTTTAACGATTATAAAATTTAAAAAGGAAAGGCTTTAGCTACAAAATAATTTAACAAGATCCTTTTGAATATATATCAAATATTGCTTAAGTAATATATTACATAAATGTAATGTAATATCCATCATATGTTGTGTTTTGCGGATACGTAATTCGTAGAAATAAAAGAAAGGTAATACTAAAAAGCAGTATCATTCATGAACAATTTGTAAATATAGTATATAAATACCGCGCTGGTATATAGACAGTATTTTATTTCCTACCATGATGATGGTTTTACAATATTATATTTGTTCTGCATATTCAATTATGTAAACGAGCATTTGCAGAATATTTTTATGCATATTTGTTTCATCTTCAACAGTAATTTGGCCAACCAACTCGCAGCGGAACATTCAATGTTCCGCTTTTCCGTATTATTTTCTTTATAAACGACTTATGCGACGTTACCGCATTTGTTTATTTATTTGTATTTTCATATTTTCCTCCGTCTACATGTATGTAATTGAATTTTTGTTGCACAACTACGATACACTGTTATATTACAAGGTTATTTGAAGTTTATTTATTTATAGCTTCATCACATAGTCTTTCAGTACCTTTTATCGGTATTTGAAATCGTATAAATTCTAGGATTTACAATTTGGTCTTTGAAATGTGTAAATAAGGAAGGAAATTAGTATTCTACAGGTCAAACTGGTCTTTTGCGATTTTATGATTAAATCTACAGAGTATACATTTCAAATACACTGCGATCAGGGATGCTGGAGACTTCGGAATTCGCGGAATTCTCCAGCAGAATAGTTATCCCATATCCCACATAAATATTAAAATAACCTGCACAGAGCCGGATTAACTAATAGACAAGCAAGATAAAATACTACGACATACCGTTTAGAAAATACCGTTTTGCACGCCAACAAAAGTATCACATTACTCAATAAATTCGTAGGATGACATAAAGATGGTACTAGTATTGACAAATCTATGTGATTCTTAGATAGTACCCACCTTCAAATGATATTTTGTCAAAATTTCGTGACATTGCGACCATTAGTTTATAAATCGCATTGTATAGTTTTGAAAATTACAAAAGTAGCATCACTAAAACCACTCTAAGTTGTAAACCAATGCTCTGAATGTCATAAAATTTGGACACATATCGTCTACAGATTGGTGTTATCTAAAAATCATATGGATTTGTCGATAGTGGCACTTTTGAGATAATGAAAATTGATTTTGTGGCACGCCAATAAAAGATCTGATTTTTGCATGCGTCTAAAATTTGTAGCACGACTAGAAAAGGTCACAAAGGGCCTAAACAAATTTTTGTATATATTTTTCTTTATCGTATCAAGGAATTGAACCTTGTGTCAACATTAATAATCAGTCATAATTTATGATTAATTTTTAATAGATTATTTCAATTATATAATTTAAAATATTTGTTGCCATACTAATATGTTATAGTCAATTCACTCGCTCTTACCTCATAATCATAAAACTAGACACAATTTACAGCATAATTAAACATTTTTACAAAATAAACAAGCTCCTCATTTCATAATATATTTACATAACCTAGAAATTTTTAAACATAAATATAAGCTAATTGCTCGTAACCTGTCGCTTAAACTACGAAAGATAAACGCACGTTCCGTTATACAAATGTTTATAATTATCTAAAGATTTAATAATATCTTGTTGATTGTCTTAACTAAACTAAATGGTCTACAAAATTTAAACCGATTTAGGAATCTGGATTAAAAGAAACTGTGAATAAATTGAAAGCAGCAGCAGGTCGTAAATTTAAGTTTATGAGAGAGAGAGCCTGGTAGCACCAAGTAAATATTATTAAGCGTTTTATAGAGCAATCAGGTTATGTAATTTCGAATGTAGCTTCAAATTTTACAGCCCATAAAATCGTTGGTTAAGTTCACTTAGTTTTGTAAGTACCGAATTGAATTTCATTTTATGAAGAAGTGAATACCTTGAATAAATAGAAACAGCGCAAGCAGTGTGTGGTAACCTTTAAACCATTATACCAGCCATCTAATGGTCGGCTTGAGCAGTTGGGAAGTTGTTCTCCCTCCCTAAGGTGAAACGATACTTAGCCATTTTTTCTCGCGAAATATAGGGTTTAAATATTATCAAAAAGACCATGTTTTTTATGTTTAAATCGTTTTATGTAAGTAACTATAAACGCCAATCAAAATCTAAAGCTGCAATTAGTTAAATGAATAACGTATCTACATTTGAAGCTTTCTTCCACTGACTTTTAATGAGTTGGAACCGCAAAAATAAGTTTTGAAAATGAATATTGCTATATTTTCTAGTTAAATTCCAATTTTTATATGACTGGTAACATTTCTAAGGGTTTGTCATAAATGAAGGTTATAAAATTTATGACAAACCCTTAGAAATGTTACATGTTACAATTTCTTTTCTCTACTTGGGAAAATAAATTTTGTAAATTCTTTTTTTTTCGTATCGGCGTATCCGTTCTTTATTAATAAAGATAATATTAGATGTAGGTTCTTATGTGGGAGGTTATAAGCTGTCCTCTCAACAAACTACGCCCCGGGGAGAAATGCCGACTCTGTGTACCACTTGTCAAGCCATTCCTTAGCTTGGACGGTATTGTTTCATATTAAAAAGCAATGCTTTATCAATATACGAAATACAGATTCTTCTATTGTTTTAAAAATTACAAAGGTAGCTTCATTAAAATCTCATAAACTGTAACTGGTAAACTATTGATTGTTTCATCAAATTTAACAAAAGATTACTTCCTTAAAAATGTCATCTTGCAATTTCAAAGGGTTACCATCGTTTGAAAAATATTTGATGATAAAACTGTCTGATTGTAAAAAACTGAATGAAAAATATTACACCGAAATATAAGTATTTTCAAGGTATTTATATATTTAGATTTAATCTATTTCTATTTCATCAATTTAAAATAATTTCATTTTGCAATCATAATATAAATGATATTACCAAAAACCAACACCAGATGGTACTAGTCTATCTCCCGAGATTGTGATTTGATTTGCTTTGATAAGCGTATTTACCATGTTTATGAAGTGTTAATCGTTTGCATGATGCCAGTTGCCAGTTGCCTGTCGCCTCACAAGGCCATGCTAGCTATAAAACATTTATCCGGCCGAACTTCTAATATCACATTGTAATTATTTTTCTAAGTTTTATTACTTCCTTCATTTAGTAGATATTTCAATCATGTTGGTCAAAGTTGCGTATCCTTTTAATTAAGTTGCTTGTTAATTAAGTTGTGTGATCTTCTAAGTTCATTTTCAATTTATGATGTTTTGATTATGTTGTTCTATAAAGGAAGTTTGTTTGATAATGGATAATAACATTATAAAGCACTATTTTTTCTTATTTTAATAGCCTCTAGTGTTACACAAATTTGCCAGATATTTTAACAAATTATCTTACATTTGTTAAGCAAGTATTTTTTACAATTAAAAAGCACACGAAATTCAGAGTAAATACACTTGAAAATATTAATTAAAAATATGTCATTACTGACCTCAGAGTTTGTACTTTAGATTAAAATAAAAATATCACCACTTTTTACGGAAATATTTCATTCTTCTGTTGATATAAAATGACCGCTCTTGTTGATAGTAAAGTTTCATTCATTCAATTATATAAATAGGATTAAAACAGTAAATTATTCTGTAGCTTTTTGGATGAAAGCCAAACCTTCTAATCAACATTATATGGTTGTTAAAAACTAAGTAAATTTAAGATAGCTATAAAGAACAAGAAATCGAATTTCTTTAATTAGAACTATTCTCTACAAAGAAGTAGTAACTAAACTTGCACGGTAGTATCGAGTTATCTGTGGTTTCATTCCGATTATTCGTTTTCTCCTCAAGATCCCTGTTTCTGAGTCTTGCGAACAATGATCGTGATCGAACAGATCTGATTTATATGAGTGAAACATTTTACGAATCACTTTTAAAAGAGATTTCCTGAATTTTATTATTAATTATTATTATAGTTTAGTAATACCCTTTTAAAAGTGATTCGTAAAATGTTTCACTCATACAAATCAGATCTGTTCGATCACGATCATTGTTCGCAAGACTCAGGAATAGGGCCCCAGGTGTTAGTTAATGTAATTCTCTATTTTCTGAAAGAGTTATGTCACACTGAAACAGACTACGTGCGATCGTCGACATAATTGTACGCCTGTAACTCTCACAATGGAATATTCTTGACTGAGTCGTTTTGTTCGTCCGAGTAACACCACTTCACTTTGCGTGTCTGTGTTCATTAGGGAAGTATTTGAAATGTTTTATATTATTACACATTATCATGAGAGCGAATCGTATAGAAATCGCAGCTATCTGTGACTAACATACTTATAAACGTACATATAGTTCAATTTACGAGAGTTAAGCGGTTCCTCATGCTTAAAACAAGTTGTGATGTATCAATTTCTGAATAATTATTTTGAAATGTATATAGAAACGAATAAGATACAAATATCTCTTCTAATATGAACTATTAGTATATTTGCACAATTGCGTCGAGTATGAGAGCAGTGATTATATTCACAAGGTTGGAAAGTGAAGGGAAGTGGTAGATGGTGGAGATAGAGAGAAGGAAGTGAAAATAGCAGGAATAGAGAAGCAGTAGGCGTTTAAATTTATCTGTTTTGTTTGTATTTTTCTATTTTCTTTTGGAAGAAATAAGAATGGGTAGATAGTATGTAATTAGTCACAATTATATGTAATTTAATGATTTAAGGCGGAAGATTGTAGTGCCTAATGGCAAAAATATTTCAAAAAAATAATATAATATTCAAAAGTTGGGAAATGGTTGTTATAGTTCAAATTATGAGAGTTCGGCGGCGACACATACTTAAAACAAGTTGTGGGGTATAAACTGCCGATATAACTAAAAAGCACTGACTCACTTATTTTTCTATAATGTATATAGAAACTAATAAGATGAAATTCATTATCGTATTATAGATTTATACCTCTTTTAAGTATAAGTCGCCGCCGAACTATCGAGGTGGGGCGTATTATGTTCCAGTGTGAGAGCGTTCTTACTATTCGAGACTACGATTTATTTATTTGGCAATATTTTATTTATATATATCTACTGAGTTGTACATCCGATTCGTATTTATTCATAAAGTTACTATGTAACGAAAATATCATTTTGTTATGAATACGAAAACCGTAAAGTGTGTTATTGGTGAATATAAATAGGATATGTAAATAAAGCGATGTAAATTAGCCGTATGATTTACAACAGCACCTTCCGTTATATCAAGTTTATTCATAACTCGTATTTAAATCAATATTAGTTCAATTTGTTCATTTGGTAATCATAGATAAACAGAGAGATAGACAACTGTCTTGCTTCACTCTATCGTAATTATATTAAGGTTTAATGTTAATGGCTTACTTTGTAATATATATTGACAATGTTATTTTTAGTCATTATTTATTTATGGTGGTGAATTAGGGTCACGTGATCATGACGGACACAAATGGAAAGTTACCTTGAAAGAATTTTCATATGTCGAGTCCGAATAACACTTGTTAAAAATCAATGTTTTATCAACATATAAAATTCAGTTTTTTCTGTTGTTTTGAAAATTACAAAACATCACTAAAATTACTGTGACTAATGGTCGGAATGTCACGAAATTTTGACACCTATCGTTTGAAGGTTGGTACTATCTAAAAATTCGGAGATTTGCAATGTCTCATGTTGGCTGACTAGAAATATACATGTTGCAATATTACCCAAGTGTGTAATACAGTAGAAAATAACTACGAGAACGTTTTGATCACTAAGCTACCAGTGTTGTTGATAATTTTCTTACTATTATCGTTTTTATTGTCATATATACAGCGATATTTAATTAGGTAAAACTAATTTAATACAAAGTTTTATGAGTTTGTTGAGCTTAACAAATTACATTATATTTAACATGAAGTCTAGGAATATGATCACGATATCTGTAGCAAACTTCAAGTAGCAAATAATGTTTCATAATTATTCACTCGTACGAGTGCTTGACAAATGACAAAGTGTGAAGCGAATGATTTATTAAGTGGTAGGTAACACGTTCGCGTTATGAAAGTTCTAATTGAAATTGTTAATTACATTTACAATACATTTCTGTAAGTGTTAAGTAGGTGTTTAATTATGTACTTTGTTTGACTAAATTATATCTAAGTACATTAAAACCACATTGTAGAACACATTTTCAATTATTTACATATATGATTCCAAATGTTTCATTTTGGAAATTATCAAAACTTTGTTTCACGTTAGTAATTATATTTCTATATTCACATGTTACGTTTGGTTTAACTCTTACTTTAAATCTGAACTCTGAAACAGAATTAAACATTTCTAAAGCATAATTTAGAATCAGGTATTTAAAAAAAATTCAGATATTTTTTAAGATAATTCTAATTTTGTTTTGAAATTAAGAACATGTATTAAGGCTCGAATAAAACAACTGCTGAACAGCTGGTCTCTAGTAACTTGAACTATATCACTCACGATGTTTCTCGGATCACATTAGACGATGTCGTCTAATAATTGTAAATCCCTTTTAATCCTAATGAGTATTTGAGGATCTTAGTTGTAACATGTTACATTTCTAATCAGGTTCAAATGGATCAGAGATTTCTTCGTGTTAATTATTGATTCTATTTGAACAACAACAGTATTTAATTATTAATACTTATGTAGACTACAGAAAAGGATGTGTTTTATACGTCCTTAAATATTAAGGAGATCCTCGTGAAGTAGTAAAGAAGGGAGAACTTGCTCTGAAACTTTGTATATTTGTAAAATAAATGGGTTTTAAAAAATGGAAATTCACGTACAAGTATATGGGAATTCAAAAAAATTATTGAATATGGTTCAAAGACATCAACCTTTCGATTAAAATAATAAAAATAATATGTTTCCGAAGAAGTAACAAAAATAATTATGACATTTTTATAAAGAAATATCATCAACGATGTAAAATTTGGTAACGTCATTTGCGTAGTCGCAAACTAGTCGCCGCATAAGCATCGTCATTGTACCACTGTAGATGTGTATTGGCGTGTCTATTTTATTAAATATCTAAATATTGACGGAGATATATAGCAATTAAAAGTTTGAATTGTAGTTTTAGCGCTAGAGATGGTCGGCCATATTTGTATGACGTGAAATGCAATAACGTCAGTTATTTGTTGAGTACGTCAGTGCTGTGGTAATGTTTTGTAGCCGTTGGTAGTCAAATAAGCAAGTCAAGTCAAAGAATAATAAGTTTTTATTTTATTTAACCCTGTTACGGTAGACATAATATTGAAATTTTATTGTTCCTTGAAATAGCTGTAAATAATTTTTGATATTTTGATATATAAATACATATAGCAGAGATTTATGAGCTGCAAGGTTGGAATATGCATTTGAAATATGTACAACGTTTAATCCCTTTAATAATTAAAGAGACAAAATGACTTTTTTCATTGTTAATATCTCTTAACATATAAGGAGTTATTAAAAAATAATTGAACATTTGAGGTTCTAGTAACCCACTTTATCAATATATAGTACACTTTTATAGAAATTAAGACATAGGACACAAGCCCATTGGAACACACAGGTGAAACCTACCTTCCTGAAACGGTCATCGATCTCCTAATTCCCGCCAATTTCCAGACAGTGTACGCCGTGCAGGAGTTCAGCAAAACGATCGCTGTGAGAGGTACAATAAATGAAACCACCGTATCAAAAGTATTAAAAACACTGGCAGCATATCTAAATTGATCAGTGACGTCACAAATAGTTTCATTCAGCCGTGGTTTGTACTGTGGGCTTGAGAATATCAGCAACGGTGAACATAAAAGGAGCGCCAGTATTATCAAAACTGTCAAAACACATTTCGCTCTGGCAACTGTGCACATAGATTGACGTTTTAATGGGTACATTACGGCAACGAAGCGTTCCACCGTAAACGCAACGACAAACCAAACGCTGAGGAAACTGCATACCCCCGACATGTAAACAAAGAGCTGACAGAAACCGGAAGCGTTGGAAATGTCCACGTCCACAAAATTCAACCACGCTACGAACAGAGTTATCAGGAATAAACTGTCGCTGATTGCAAGTGCTGCTAGGTAGTAGCTGGATGATAACTTGCGGAGTTTTGTGCGGAAAAATACACACACTGAGAGAATGTTTCCGACTGTTCCCATGTAGACCAGCAGCGGAGTGTAGTAGAAGACGAGAATATTGCCAATTTGCTCCGCAATTCCAGGCGGTTCTTCTGGCTCGTCTGTGTAGTTAGATATTAGTTGGGTTGTATTTACACTGGAGAATGTTGAATTCATTGTGGTGTGGTGGCAGATTCTAGAACTACTTCTGATTAATAGCGACACTATAAATTTAATTTCGCTTCAACATTTTTACTTTTTATATATTATGGAACACTACTATATATGTTTCGTTTTTATTCTAATTAAAACTCTTTGTCTCTATTAATTTGAACTTTAATTTTCTTTTTAGTTCATTATAATACTCGTATTATAATTGCTGTAAATTACGAAACTATGAACTATGTTATTTTGCACTCTGGTTTATGCTAATTTTATTAAAACTCTTAATTAAATAGTTTGTTATTAAAAAAGCTGATTATGATGTATTCATTCAAATTTAATGCAGCACTAGTCTATGCTTTAGAATAATATTACGAGTTTTGAAAAAAGAACCACATATAAGCAGAGAAAGTCTAAAAACCTTACTGACTTTATCAATGAAACTAATTTAATCTCTTTATTTTAATTATGTATTACAAATATTTCGAAATGTATATATTGTTTTAAGTGCTAATAACTATCGAAAGTTGATGAACTCAAACAAATATTAAATAAAAAAGAAGTAATACGAACCAAACCAATATAAATTTATGAATTACTTTTTTAATTTAATATTTTATGAATCAATAAATGTTGGAATTAAAGGTCTAATTTTCTAACTTTTTCTCTGACGTCATGTTGACGGTTAAGTTAATGAACAAACTTAATAATGAAACTTCTTCATAGAAATTTTTTCTGAGTTTAATTTGATGAGACACTTAAAAGATGTCAAAGTAAATGCTAAATACTATCAACAGGCTTGAAAGTAATTAATCGTTTAATTTGATATCAGTACTTACTTCAAACACGCGTAATTAATTCTGTTAGTAGTAGTTAAATACTAATTATCTATAATATGAATTAAGTAACGCGCTACGTTAAGTTAAATCACTTAAACAACCCGCTGTAATAAGGCGCTGTACTAATAATGTGAATAATTGTAATCCCTTTTACGTAATGTCATTAGAAAGTTTATTTAATAGATTAAAAATTTTGTTAAAATTTTACAATTGTAAATAGAAAACTTGTTGTGAAATGTTTGTTCAATTGGTTAATATTTCGGCATGTATTCCTTTACTGATTTCTTTACAATTTGTCTCTCGCATAGACAATACTTTTATTTATTTAATTTATTAAAACCTTTCTTCCAAATATCATGCCATGTCCGATAACGCAAACGCAAATAGTGAATGGGCTTGTGTCCTCATTTTTTAGTGGTCGATTTTTCAATTGTTGATTGAAATTGATGTTAATAAATGTGTATTGGCGTGTCTATTTTATTAAATATCTAAATATTGACGGAGATACAGTAATTAAAAGTTTGAATTGTAGTTTTAGCACTAGAAATGGTCACCCATATTTGTATGACATGAAATGCATTTTAACGTCAGTTATTTGTTGAGTAGGTCAGTGTTGTGGTAATGTTTTGTAGCCGTTGGTACTCAAACAATCCAGTCAAGTCAAAGAATAATAAGTTTTTACTTTATTTAACCCTGTTAAGGCAGACATAATATTGAAATTTTATTGTTCCTGGAAATAACTGTAAATAATATTTGATATTTTGATATATAAATATATATAGCAGAGATTTATGATCTGTAAGGTTGGTAACCTTACACAAGGATTGTGATGTCACATGCATTTGGAGTTTGTACAACGTTGAATCCCTTTAATAATTAAAGAGACAAAATGACTTTTTTAATTGTTAATATCTCCTAACATATAAGGAGTTATTAAAAAATAATTGAACATTTGAGGTTCTAGTAACCCACTTTATCAATATATAGTACACTTTTATAGAAATTAAGACATAGGACACAAGCCCATTGTTTCTTTTTTGTCAATTGTCAATACTCTGATGTCTTGTAGAATTTTAAAATTGTATATATTTATTTGTCCTACTGATTTGGACGAAGCATTAGGAAATATTTTTGTGCGAAAATCAAAAATGAGTAACTTGGAATTTTATAGAAAGCATCTCCATGAATCAATCATCTTACAAATAAAACAAATTTAACAGATGAAAACATACATGTTTGTCAACACAGTTGTATTTATATCATGTCAGTCATTTGTGTAAGTGGACGTTGGTCTTAAAATGTTCGAATATCGACCGCGTATACGAATAAGGATATGAAACGAACTATTTTTAGATGACTACTATTTGTTATTCATTAAAAATCCATCTGGACGTTGACGAGAATACTCTTAGGGTATGAGTACTACCCGTTTAAACACGTGTAATATAAAAAAAGTTACCTGATACGTAAACGATTTTACCTAATGTACCACGTTTGGTGACCTACGTAAATTAAAGTTACGTAAATATAATGATGAAAAGTGTTAAACTAAATTTCACCAAAGAAAACTTATTTTTGTGTGAGGTTGAAAGCTTTTTAGGCTAACCTCCTCTTACATAATTAAAAATTGAATAATTTTTTTTCTTATAAACATCAATTAACAGCTTATTGGCTTAGAGAAGTCACCCTCAAAATATATATGTTTTAATAAGAAATATTCAAATTCCAAAAGGCAAGTGTATTTGCTTTTAATTTACTTTCTTAATCTTTTGCACTCCAACCACGCGTATAAAGTGTATATACTTCTTTTTATTATTTTTTAATCTTCAAAAGAAAAAATTAATGATTTTAAGTGGAATTTTAATTCACTTAAATTGTTCTTAAGACGAAATTTTAATGTAATTTTAATATACGTAGTTGAACATTGAACTTTTCATTAATTTTCATTTAAGAATCTTTGTGGTATATTTTAGAAAACAATTTTAACGTGAAAACTATTTCGTAGTATCTTATAAAGAATTTACAAAAACTAAATTAGAATTAAATATAAAATAGAAGTACTAGGATCAAAATACTGAGCGAAATCTTAATATATATAAATTACGTGTCACGTTGTGTGTCCGCGATGGACTCCTAAACTACTTAACCGATTTTAATCAAATTTGTACACCGTGTGCAGTTTGATCCAACTTGAAAGATAGGATAGCTTACATCTCAATTTATGATTGCAATATTATCTTATTGCAAATTATTTGTCTATTAATTATCTGTTAGCTCCAAACGATGACATCTGGCGACGATGATGGCGACATCTGTTGACTAGATTGAGTAAATATTCTGTTGACTAGATTGAGTAAATATTCAATAGATGGCGCTATGTAATGTAATATGACAAAAACGTTAGTCACAGCAACGCGTGGCCGGGACAGCTAGTATATTATAAATTACCCTGAATTTATCTAACATAACAAAAGTTTACAACGTTTTGTAATCTAATTTACTAATTTTGAAAATTAAATGTTCATTTTTACGGAATCATAAAACTAGTGAAATTACTATTTATAAATTAAAAACCACACATCATATTACTAATTTTAATGTATCAAAAACATATTATAATTTAAATAATTATTTATCTGTTTCTTTATTGTTGAAACAATACGTTTTATTATAACGTTTTATTATATTACAGTTAATTAACATAGTTATGTTATATTGGTATTAAATAAATACAAAAGACATTAAAAATATTACCATTATGTGTAACATTATATATCATTCCATAAAAAGCTTTATTAACGTCAAAAAATGTCAATTTATATCAAAGCACAAATCATACTATATAATTACCTAAACAAATTTATGTAAAAGGTAAAATTCTTTATGCTAAATAAACTTAAATAGACGATCTATGTTTACCGGGAAATATGAAAATTATTAATTTTTAATAACCCCTTTATTTAATTAAATTAAATTTAATGAGTAGTTTCTAAACCATTTGGTTAATTTTTAAATAATAAAAAACTTAAACGAATAAAATCCGTTATTTTTAAAAGTGATCTTATGAACTAGGTTTATAATTTAAAATGGATTTTTAGTAAAAGTTTCAATGTCACCACGTGCTCGAATATATATCTAGTAAAGCATAGACTAGTGTTTACTATTATGTAGTATAAAATATCTATTAATTCTTCGTTAATTAATAAATATTAATTAATTTAAATAATAATCTAAAATTATTTTAAAAATATTTCACATTATTTTTCTAGAAAAAAACTATTACGCATTTATTACACTGTTAACCAATACGTGTTATTTTAATTCACAAATTTTTTATAGTGGTCACTTTTATTTAATAATTTTCCTACCGTTCACTACGACTTCACCGCATGTACTACGCTCCATTCGATTCGCACTGTCTGTGTTGCAGCTACCTTCACATGACTATCAACCCTTCGAACCTCTTTCCCTCTACAGTCCTGCCTCTAAAGCTCTGGTAGGAAGTGGGAGTCTTTAAACTTTTAAACTATTCAATCAGAACTTTGTTTCGGGTTAATTTTTATTCTTCTATTATTAGCTGCTAATTTGTGAATGATTTTTACTACGCTTTCAAAAGTATAAATAGTGTTTTGAATTTTTTTTTTTTTTTTTTAATATTTATTTTTCAGTGCATCAACTATTAGTAGTTATTAGCACTTTTAAATCAATATTACATTTTATTTACATATTTCTTATAACATATAACTTATACAATATAATATAATTCTTTCTTTTTCTATGTTTCAGCTTCTTTCCTTATTCTATTTCAAAGTACTCCATCGGTGCTTCATCAATCACCTCCTCGTTCAACGTTCTTTTCCTTCTTATTCTTATCTGTACCTTATATATACCTTATTCTTTTTCCTATGTCAGCATCTCGATATGATACAGCAATTGCCTTAACTATATGTTCCCATTTCCATCCAATCTTTTCCTCTTCCTCTCCCTCCAAGCTGTTCTTTTTCTTTTTCTTTTCTTTTATTTTTTCCCTTTTTCTATTTTCGTTCTCGAATTTTTCTTTTTGTGATCATTTTTTTTGTCAATATTCATTTTTGCACTATGGTTGCACACAACCAATTAAATCTTATTTTGTCAAACCCAGAAAATATAACTCTGGCCCGGGGATCGAACCCGAGAACACAGTAGTCAGAGTCAATTGTCAATGCTCTCACCCAACTGTGTCGTCTGTTTTGAATTTTGTTAAGTAAATATGTTTCTAGGTTATAGTAACATTTTTCTTTATATATAATAATTCAGCCTGCGTATGTTTGTGCTGGATTGATTTGATAACGGTGGATTCAAATACGCGAGTGTTTTCAAAAATCAAACTCATTTCTTAGTTCCAGATGATCGTAGTCTGTGTGTGTTTCCAATTCATTTCGCATCAGACTGAGCCATATCAAGCAGTTCAGCTAGCTTTTTATAAAAAGGAGCGTTTTAACTAATTTTCTAAATAGAATTTTCTGACCGAATGACCTTCTTTCTTCATAGTAGTAATATTTTTCTGTTAAACATCTAAATTAGGTACACTACATTTAGCGCTACAAATACTTCACTAGACTTTACTGCAAATGTAGTTTTTATTTGTTTTCCTAGTCGTTAAATATAAGTAAAACGCTTTAAAGACATTTTAAGATACTTTGGAGTATTTGTTTTTATAGTTTTTCGAGTTTATACTGATAACCTTGTATTTTCTTTTTTTTTTTAACAAAATCTTTTGCTACAAAGTATTTATAGTTTTAAGTTTATTTATATTATCAACAGAGAGAGCACTTATTTTGATTTGCAACTCTCAATATTACTTTGGAATTAACTTTGTTACTATAGTTTGAAATTACTACATGTTGTTTAGAACTGTAGTTCATACATTACGCGTGAGCGGGCATATTTATTCGGGACTGGGCTTGTGAACTCCTTTTTTAAGTTCTTTAACTTTTTTTAGGGCTCCTTTTTTAAGTTCTCATTGAAATATAGGTTAACATATGTATATTTGCGTTTGTATTTAGTTAAATATCAAAAAGTTCACGGAAATATAGTTGTGTAAAATTATTTCTACACATGACGTCATAAAAGTAATAATGATGTATTACACATACTCGTATGCTTCTTTGTTGTGTAAAAGAGATGGCAAATAGTCAGATATAACATCACTAGCAGACTTCATTTTTATAACTTTGAATTCCTTTAATGATCCAATTGATTATTTTAATTGTTAATATCTTTAAGGTCCTCATATCCAACTTGATCAGTATATAGTTCACATTTATAGAAATTAAGGCATAGTTCATAAGCCTAAGTTTTCAGTTTTTAGCGGTTTCTATATCAGTTTATCCGGAAAAGATCTCTATCAGATTTTATATATACCTCTGCTTGCAAAGATTTTCTTTATTTGTTAATAATATTTCATTTGTTTGATTAAATATTTTCAAATTGAAATTAAGCAATTTATTTCAATTATTTTTATGATTTGATTGGCACTTTGTTAAATATTACACAACACGTTACAAGTAAAAAATTTCAATTTCTATAGAAATGAGAAATTAATTCTTCAAATTATTAATTGCTTTGTTATTTGCCATATTGTCAGTAATTAGAAAAATATTTTATATTAACATCTTACAATAGAAAATATTTCTGTATCATATTACATAATACAACCTCCTTGTTATGTTGACAGTTTTTATTTACATTTAAAGAAACACAAAATATTGTAAAATTAACTCGTTAAATAGTTTACAGCCGAAAAATAATTAACCAACAAATGTGTGTGCAGTTCAGTACACTAGTTAACTTCATTCCTGTCAGAGAAACGTACACGATTTGAGGAGGCGGGATTAGATGATGAAGATATCATCAAAGTTATCTAAAAATCATTAATCACGATTTCAGTTGACAACGAAATATTAAATTATGAAGCATAATAACATCAATCAATCGAATAATTGGACCCCGGGGTCCAGGCGTATGTCCTGCTATATAGTGTATAGTGCCCTGGACTGGATGCGCGAGTTTCACCCTGTCATACATTAATCACAATACGTTAAAACGCTCTGTTTTTGAACCATTATGAAAAGCTCTCTTGATTGCAATAAAAAAGATTTCCCAACCACAGAGATTAAACTTTGATAAATCTATTATGTTAAGTTATTCCTAGCATAATAACTTTTTCATTAATTAATTATTTTTAATAGTTATCACCAGTGTCGGATTAACGCTAGGCATTATATGGTCTGCAGAACTTAGATCTCTTTATAAGGGCCTTTTTCTTAGGGTAAGGCTGCACTGCTAAAAACAACATCGCGGAAATAAATCCACAATTCTGTAATACATTGAATCATATAAAAGTAGTGATTTTAATCTGCTTTTGATACACGTCATTAGATATCATGCGAATTGACTGCAAACGCAGTCTTTTGGGACTTATTTTGGAGTGGGTTTAGAATAAATATTCCCTCTACCTTCCTCACGATACGTCTCTGGTTATGACAGGATACAATTTGATTTGAAGGCACTAATAACTTTATCAACATGCAGTACAGTTTTATAGAAATTATAACAAGGGTTAGTAACCTCGTGGTGAATCATTGTAGAGTCACACACATCTACAAACTGAAATTCTCAGTAGCTTTTAAAATTACTTATTAAAATAAGTGGCTTCAAAACTTTGGCGACGACGAGTCATAAATATTCAATTTATCACATATTTCTTTATAATCCCTAAATGTTTTTTAAAAGTTTTAGGTCTTGTCCCTTCGCAAAGAAACCTTTACCAATAGGTTCGCTATTTTACAGTCCACTCTCGTTTGAATTGCGAACTAGATTCTGTTTTACGCACATTATACCATTAAATAAATTGCTTCAAACTTGAGTTTTAATATCTTTTTTATTTTAAACTTAACGTTTATTATTCTATTACACATTCGGTGACTCATTCTTAAAAGAACTGTCACTGAGCTCCCGTAATTTGGACTATATCATTTAGTAATTAATAAAACATGTTCAATCGAGTTCACTAATAACCTTAATTTACATGTTTAACTTTAATATTTTAATAATAATTATTTTAACAACGTATTTGATATTTATAAAATTACAAATTAAATAAATATAGGTTAGTGAATATCATACTCATAAATAAAGTCATCTTAGTTAATACTGCACTTTCCTTTTCCCTGTTCTTTTTAAAATTAGATAGAAGTCTGGAATTTGGTAATGTATAGAAGTCTTTAGACGATCATAGACCCATTCGACCTCTTATTTTCTTAAATATATAAATATTGACGAAGATAAAGCTATTAAAATTTTGAATTCTAGTTTTAGTGGTAGAGATGTCGGCCATATTTATGACGTAACATATTGCACTATTCGTATAGGATAGGGTAGTTCAGTTATTTGTTAAGGGTTCTGTATTTAGTATGCTCTGTTGTATAAAAGAGATGACAACTTATCGGACGGGATGTCCCATGTTTTGGAATTTGGAACGTTGGATCACTTCAATAATTAAAGGAAAAAAATGACTATTTTAAATGCTAATATCTCCTAAAATAGAGCCAATGCACTACTCGTTCAATAGCGAAGAAATTAATGCACTCAAATAAATATTTTGGAAAAATATTCTAAACGAAGTATGCTACGTCTGGTAGATCCTTTTCACATTCAGACTGAATGATACAAGTATAAGTATTGTATATCTAAGTAACCCAAAGTCAATAAATAATTTAAGAAGAACCACATTAGTAAATCATGGTTCCGAACACATAGTCCATGCTTATACCAAGTTATTATCTAATGTAAAATATTTCGGGATAAAACAAAAGGAAAAACATCTGAATAAAAACGACCTACATCAAAACTAATGCGAGGCAGACTGATATAACGTGGGCTTGTATTAAATATGCACGTTATATCACGCCGTATATCATTCCTATATCGTTAAGTAACTGGGGCTCGCTGCTACCACACATGTAACACTGAATTAAATTGGTTACAAGTTTGGGGTAACATTTTCCTTTATAAGCATTAGTGATTTATACTGGGAAACAATGTTGCGCATGTTTGTATTAGATAGGAACTATTTCTATGACTCGTTAAAATGTCTGTTCTTATCTGTTTAAGAAGTGCACTTGTTGTAGATTTAAATATGATAGTTTCATATATTTCGGTGTTGAATAATAAATCAAATATGGCTATTTCCAACGTGAAAAGAATACATAAAAGAGATCACGTGATCCATCAAGAACAAATTTCCAGTGGCGTTATGAAATGGGATTATAAACCTAATATTAATGCATTTGCAACTTACAACGCACTCTATATTAATAAAGATGGATATGAGAACCTTAAATATATTCAACTTCACCCTAAATATGACCCACAACGCATAAAGTTACATGATATAGAAGTATAAATAAATTCGATTACATTTTACAGACTTTTTAATTAATATTAAAGAGTAAAACGAAATTAAAACTTTAAACAGATAAATGTAAAAATTAATTATACATAAAATATTAAAAACAAATACTTTCTTTAATTATTTACTAATTGAATTTTCTTTCTCTCTAGGTAAGTGATGAATATGTCTTTGCTACGATGCACCATTGGCGCTCCTTCCAAAATATAAGTATATCTATTCCATTCTTATTTATAATTATAAGCTTATTGTGTACCAATTATGAAACAACTCTCAAAGTAGAATTAATATTGTGCTGTGATAACTTTTTACGGAGTAATATTGGAAAACATTCATTGTGAACTTCTTTTAGAGATAAAACCTGAGACGGCACTGAATAGGGCTCTTAGGCCGTCCGCACATGGGTCAATTGGTTGCAAAAGCGAGCCCGAATCTGCCCGAACCGAATGAGAATGTAACTGTGTTGTTAATGAGAGAACACACACGACAAGAACGAAACTAAACTGATTTCAAACTGAGCGATTGTGTTTCTCGGTCGCATAGCAATTACGTTGCATGCTTTTAATGGTGACATCATGAGCAGAGATGTGCACAAATACTTTTCAAAAGTATTTAAATACATACAACCCAGTAAACAATTTGGTGAAGTGTCCTATTTAGTAACGTTTCTCTCACTATTTCACTTCAATTATAGTTCCGCATCAACTTTATCTTCATTTGTATTCCGACAGGTGGAGTAATTCCGCCATCTGTAGCCGATAAAGTAGACATTTTATATGAAAAAATGTGAGAAATTGAACTATAAATGAACTCTTTTATGACAAAAAAATCATGACGCATCTTCAATATGATGTCAAAGTGACTCCAAAATGTTTACTGGGAAATACCTTAGAATACGACACAATAAAATCCTCTATTATGCTATTGTTAAAAATTCTATGGAGTCACGAAACACGGCTCTACATGGCTCGTTTTCGTTGGAAACTTCGTTGCGCGACTAGTTTGCAATCAATCAACCCGTGTGCAGACGGCTTTACTTAGAGTGTACATTTCATGTGTATTATCATCTAAATCTACTAAATAGTTTCTGTCAATCACTTAAATTAGTATAATTATTGTCTGCAGAATGTCAGTGTATCTATCATGCGATATAATTGAGTGATACTGATTTAACATCATTCATTATATCTGCATAAACATTAATTAGCGACGTGTCAAACTTATCAAAGCACAGACACTTGATTTCTTGACAAGGTGTTTAAGGTTATGTTCATGTATAAATGTTGGAATCTTTTCTGAACTCGTATTCTCGTTTCTTGGTTAATTTAAAATATAAATATAACTTAACAACATTAAAAACATATTCTGGGTTGCCGAGGTACTTAGTTCGTAGACTCTAATACGATTTCCCATCACTGGCAAGGAATTACCTCGCCAAATGATAAACAAATAAAAAATAATTAACAATAGTTTATGATTAGAGTAAATCTTAAAGAAAATAAGTACCTTAACCTTTCTTATTACCAGCTGATAATTTTTCAAGTTGTGGAATAGTATCATACTGCTGTTGACACTTCCGATTGTACAAGTTGAACCAACGGCACTGGTACCGAGGGAAATTATTGAACAGTAATGAAGCTCAAGGCACCTCGGGATTATTGGAACCGGAACCTATGTTTTACTAATATAGCCACTAGTCGATAGAAAATAAAGATACATTAAAAAAAATTATATAATAGTAAAATATAAATAAGTTAAAGTAACGCGAATTAGCAATTTAAAAAACTCTCGCGCTGATTATTTTATCAAAAAAACATTTCCGGTACCTTTGTAGCATTGTACTCAATTACTATGACAAACATGAGGAAGATTCGTCCACCAGTTTGTTTACAACAGCTAATTGAATCAGTGTAGTTCAGTAGTCAAAAGTAGTTAATCTGTATTACATAAATATATACTTTACGCAAGGAAAAAGTATCATTCCCACTCACTGCTTTAATTTTATTATGTATTTAATTTAAATTGTTTAACTTATGTCAATTTTGAATTTAATTTATTTGTTAAGTTTTCTTAGTTTTTTTAGAACCTTACAAGGTCTATTGTTTTAGATTAAGAATATTAAATAAAGAAAAACTATATTATATTATAACCTCCAAAATGTGACAATCTGTCAAAATGCAGTAGAATTTATATTTAAAAGAAGTTCAATTTTTATTTCTAATTGTTATTAAAAACAGCAATTATTTGTTCAATTTAATTATTTAACTGTTTTAACTGATTAAATAATTGTTTAATTATTTCACATCAATTTTGTCGAACTGTCAAAATTTATATTACTAAAGACGCATGCACACCAACTAAATTAACTAAACATAAATTAAAACACAAATGTGAAAAGAAATGCTTAAACGAGAACCTGAAATCTAGATTACAATATTAAATAAAAACAGTAAATTAAATATCAAAACAGTGAGTGGGGGAATGAGGCTAAAGCTAGCACGTTTTTATTTTAGTACACTTTGATGGTTCTAATTACCAAGTACACTATTGAGTACATTTAATAGAATAAATCCAATTTGTCAACTAAATCCTGCTTATTAGCGATATATTCCTATTTACTTTATAACATAATATGTATTAATTACGGGTATGCCTTTATCGGACGTTTGCAATTCCACATCTTCCAAATTTTCAATGTTTACAAAATTTTATTTCTGTAATGGCGTGGACAATAATTTCCATTTTTTTTTATGTGATTAATAACTACTGTTTCTATAATATATTAAATTTTTATTGAATTCCTTTGAATCGTTTTTATTTTATTCGATAAAAATAACATTGAAATTACTATTTCCCATAAGAGCCTGTGTTAAAATAACAAAACTTTAATATCGTTTTTCTCAATAATGGAGTGGTAAATTTTAATCGACCTGAGGTCAATATGTCTTATAATTAATTAAAGAGCAATTAAATGAAGTTTTATTAAAATCCTTTGAAAAGTCATTCCACGATACAACTACCTTAATTCACTTTTTTATTATTACAAGTACTATAACCTAAAAATAAAAGTAAAATGAATAACATAACCTAAAAATAAAATCCTCAATATTTTATAATGTCAGTGGGAATATGCTTAATGATTAAAATCAATGTTATTTATGGATGATGGGCGTTTTGATTGATGTAGGTCGATTAACTTCGTGTACAGCTGTACTCCACCTATCTACACCCTTAATTTCCTTTTGCAGGGGTGGTTTTCCCTCAGATGACAACGTCATAATCATGGTAATCAACCATTCAAGCTGCTCTTGCTCCTGTCTCTGCTCTAGTCCCGGTTTATATTACTCATCGCGTTTATTGACAATTTGAATTTAATTACTCTCAGAATAAAATTAAACAAGATCTCATTTTAACTGATTTTTTTATACATTTAACATTACTATACGCTAGTAGAAAATTTACTGAATTAATGCATTGAGTTAGGCAATACAAATCAAACAGAAGTATTAGCTTAGTATCTGAATTTTCGAAGAAGTAATGCGCTCTACTACACGCTCGTTACAAATATGCTAACGGGTATGAAACATAAAAATATTATTGGGTATACACCTCTATTAATTATAATTTGAACTCAGAGAATTAAATTATAATTATAATTTGAACTCAGAGAATTAAATTAATCAAATAGATTTAATAATAAATTCAGTAATTTTATGAAAGCTAGGTCATAGTAATATTACCTTGAACTTTTCAAGTTCACGTTTCCTACGCAGCAAAATATTTCTTAGTATGTGATATTTAGTTATTTTCCAGAATTTTTTTTTGCTATTTTCTTTCTTTTGTCCGAATTTAAAATATAAGAATCATGTCATAACAATAGCATTGTTATGTTATCCGTTCCTTTAAAAGATGAATAAACATTTTTACTTGGAAATTACGGTTGATGCTCCATAAATTGAATATTCTAGGCTAGTAATCCAGTTATATAAGGAGTTAACCTTAGAATGAAATGTAAAAGACTTGTATAAATCTTTCTTTTGACATTTTGTTTAAGTTCAAAAATTCCGGGTTTTTTAAATAAGGTTTTTTGTAGATACCTTGTTGCTTATGTTCTACATGTTATTAGTAAAGTTGTAGAGCATAAGATGCTCTATAGATTTGATTTTTAGCATTTTTTCGTATGATTAATCCTTCCCAAGATATAGCGCGAAGAGTGAGAGGCATTTGAAGATTTTTCTCCCTTTCTTCTTTCTTCTTCCTTCTTCTCTGTACCTCCGCCATCCACGTCCTTCCTTCCTTGTTCCCTCCATTTCTTCTCAGTACCTATTACCCTTCGCTTTATTTCCCATTTTAAATCTTGCTATTCGCTTTGTATATCTTGTGGTTTTTTCCTTTACGTAAATTGGTATTTTCCTCTCTCAAATTCTCCTATATCTCTCATTGTATTTCGAATTGTATATAGAGAAATATTTTTAATATTGGTGTATTCATAAAGCAACCTTGACGAAATAATAAATGTTATTTCTGAATGTATATATCATACTTCAATCATAATTTGGGATTTCATGGAATTTTGAATAACTTCTATAAAAGAAACTCTTATAATGCTTGTAAATTGTTCCCTTTTGTATTTGAATAACTTGAATTGAACTTGTAATATGTTCAAGGCTACATAATTTCATTGCTGGTAATTGTTGCAGCTATTTCATCCCGAGAGAATTATCGGTCGTGGAAATCCGTAATTGAATTTATTCGATGATCAACGCAGCTGGACCGTGAGAGGCTAGATTACATAATAACGTTTGTTTGTTCATCTATCTGTCCTAATACTCGTATATACGTAATATTCTAAGATCCCAGAGCCCTCAGACTTACGTCGTTTTAACCTTGATACGAGTTTATTGTGAAAACGTTATCATAGAACGCGAGGAGAGTGATTGACCAACACAAATGTTTTCTTTTATTATATCTTTGATTTCCTAAAACAATATTCTTTCTGTGATACCCTGTACTTGACGCCTCGCTTATATTTTTTTGTTATTCAGCCCCAGGGACGGTTCATATTTTTTTCTAAAATACATAATAGCATTTACGTACCCGAAAGATGGATTGCTAAAATATTGGTGTTATCTTTCAAAGCTAAAAAAACTGAATAAATTTTAATCCTATAATAAAAATAACAATGACGGCTGCCCTTAAGTGGTACAACTCACCCCTGCAATATAAAAATGATTCCACAATAATGAAGTAAAGATTTGAATCGTTGTTTTTAAATTACTAGGACTTTGGTCCATAGTTCTTGTAGTCTATTGATAATCTACTATCAGACAATACCGGATGATATCGTGTCATCAACATGAACCACAACATTCGGTTCGCAGTGACGCAGATTTTTATTAAAGTGATAAGATAGCATAAAAAATAACGCCGCCAATAAAAAAAATCAGTTTTAATTATAACTTACTGATAACACCTTAACATTTTTGGCACATCAGATTATTGGCAAAATAAATACTCTAACCTACGTCATCAGGAAAAAGGCGCGTGTGAGTTGTCTGCAGATAGAAGGTGTAGATAGAGGCGTTATTTTATACAAATTTCATTACACTAGCTCAAAGCCTCATTCCCACTGACTGTTTTGATATTTAATTTACTGTTTTTATTTAATATTGTAATCTAGATTTCAGGTTCTCGTTTAAGCCTTTCTCCTTTTCACATTTGTGTTTTAATTTAAGTTTAGTTAATTTAGTTGGTTCGTATACATCGTTAGTAATATAAAAGGGCTTGTGTCCTATGTCTTAATTTCTATAAAAGTGTACTATATATATTGATAAAGTGGGTTACTAGAACCTCAAATGTTCAATTATTTTTTAATAATTCCTTATATATTAAGAGATATTAACAATTAAAAGTCATTTTGTCTCTTTAATTATTAAAGGGATTCAACGTTGTACACATTTTAAGTGCATGTGACATCACAATCCTTGTGTAAGGTTGCCAACCCCACAGCTCATTAATCTCTGCTATATGTATTTATATATAAAAATATCAAATATTATTTACAGCTATTTCAAGGAATAATAAAATTTCAATATTATGTCTGCCTTAGCAGGGTTAAATAAAATAAAAACTTATTATTCTTTGACTTGACTTGATTATTTCGACTACTGTCCTGCTCAACAAATAACTGACGTTAAAATGCATTTCACGACATACAAATATGGTCGACCATTTTTAGCGCTAAAACTACAATTTAAACTTTTAATTGCTATATCTCCGTCAATATTTAGATATTTAATAAAATAGACACACCAATACACATTTATTAACATCAATTTCAATCAACAATTGAAAAATCGACCACTAAAAAATGAGGACACAAGCCCATTATGACAGTTCGACAAAATTATATGTGAAATAATTAAAATTGCTATTGTTAATAACAATTAGTAATAGAAATTGTTATCACTTCTATATTTTTCAAAAACTGACATTAAACTTTTTCTAAAAGTAAATCCTACTACATTTTGAAAGATTGTTACATTTTGGAGGTTATAATATAATATAGTTTTTCTTAATTTAATATTTTTAATTTTAATTTAACGTTTAAGGTTTTAAAAAAAACTAAGAAAACTTAAAAAATAAATTTAATTAAAAATGGTACTGTGAATGACTACGCGTATTGCCATATGCTAAACAATTTAAATTAAATACAAAATACAAAATTAAATTAAAACTAGGATACTTTACACTAACTCTTTGTAAAAAACTGAGGTTAGAAATCGACAGCAACGTTACTTAATGTAATCGTACGAATCCTATGATCAAAGTTTCTTCAAAAGCATCACCTTGTCTTTATCAAACCTGTTTACAAAATGATGTACCTTCAAACGATAAGTGTCAAAATGTCTAAGCTATCGACTATCTAAAAATCATACGAATTTGTCAATAGAGGCGTCATTTATATATCATCCTACAAATTTATTAAAAGATGTGTTCCTAGTCTAAAGAAAACTTTGAAAAATAATGTAAGGATGAATATATTATTTTCTGTATAGCACCTGGAGGGAATATTATCAATATTACTTTCATATTTACCTTCTATTATGTCATCTTTCATCTTCCATCTTCCATCTTTCGCACTGACGTTGATGTACAGAGAATTATATTTATGCGTAAAGGGTAAAGTTCAATTTTGTCATTCTGTGACATACCCTGCGTTACGCATGAAGGTTGAAGAATTGTATAAAAATAAGTATGAATGATAAAAAACACGGTGTTGACAGCTGAAAAAGATAAAAAGAATTTTTATTTGATGCTTGTGATATTCAGTAGTGTATCTTCAATAAAGAAGGTAAAGCAACCACTCTGGGAGTTAATTTAGGTTTCCAAGAAACATTACAGTGATTAATTTTTTACGTGTAACATTAAATATCATTAAAGGTATATTTCAAACAAATATACATATTAAATTCTAGTTAGGTACTTAAAAAAATGATTTCACATCTTTTTTGTGCAATGCAGATCTCTGTTGCATGCAAGTTTAGCTAGGTATCGATATTTTTGAGAGGTCCCAATAATTGTTTAGTTACAGAACATGCTTTTGGCTTAGTTTCTTTTAAATTTTACTACTATAGTTGAAATTACGAGAGTTCGACGGTGACTCTTGCTTAAAACAGGTCGTGTTAATTTTAGTATAATATACATAGAAGCGAATAAGATAAAATTCATCATCCTATAGGAGATATATGCAGCTCTAGCAACCTATTTTAAGTATGAATCACTGCCGAACTCTCGTAATTTGAACTATACGATCTCAACGCGTGTTGACAAGACACAAGTTCAAATTTATCCCGCGTACAGCTTTGATCTCTTAGATAACATCATGCAATTTAAATTTACATATTTTTAGCTTAAAATGGAATTTTGTTGAAACAATAAGAAAGAAATATACATATTTTGATTCTAAAATTACTTTTGGGTTTCAAATTTAAAATAATTTTGCCTAAATTTTCATTACACCATTTATCACAAATATTTTATTTATAAATGTATTAAATCCTTTAAACTCCTAAATGATCGCTATCTTACACACCCACTCTCGCTCTCTTTGAATAATCATAATCAGACAACCTTGTCAAAGGTTTATGACCTTGGTTTTCAGGTAATCTATAATAACTTTTTCTTTTACGTTCCTTTCACTTCAATTCTTAGAAAGACCGAAACGATGTAATCTTTTAATTATTTTTTTCTCTTAGAAATGTATTTCAAAACTAAATTACATAAGCATAATATCTGGTACTTCTTTATAAAAGTCTGTCTAAATGTTAGAAGCCATTGGCTAAAGTACTGAAAGCTATCATTCTTCAGATCTAGTCCCATAGAGATTTGGAATATTATATTAATTTTATTTAAGAAGTAGATATTCATTCATGAATTTGCTATTCGAGGCAGCGCTTCCAAAAAGTTACTATTCCAGAAAGCTTTAACTAAGATCTGAGTTGACATATCAGGAGTTAACTTAATCAGCAAAGTTATCTAAACCACTTAACCTATGTCTAGTGTTTTCTTTGTGTAGTTTGACTTAACTCTTCAAATCTCTTGGTACATCTTGAAGACAAGCTCGATACGTGTTAGATCGCCAAGTGTTAGTTTTCAAATGTCTGCCGCCAACATTATCTAACTGTTACTAATTAGGTTCTAGTCTAAACCAATTAAATTTGTTGAATAACGCAAATGCATTTACATTGAGATTCATTTTACATAAAAAGTTACATTTTTTTTTTCTTCATCTTATAATCTATCATATATGTAACCTTACAAGGTTATGTGCCAATAACAAATTATATTATTCCAAAGAATAACTTTTCATCTCAAACTATTGAGTGTGTAAGTAACAAACCATTTATATTTCTCGCTTCAGTTCATTCTTGGGTTAATATTAATTTTCACATCACTAGATGCAGCAGTTCCTTTATTCCCGATGAACTTTACCCATTGACCTGGTGCTCTGAGCCTATACCATTTATCAACAACACCAGCGTCTGTTCCCTTCGCTCTCTTACGATTCCTCTTACTCTCGTTTCGACGCTATGAATTGAATGCGCAGGCGTCGGCCTGAACTCATTCATATTCTGTTCGTTGTAAAAACTCGGAGCACATGGTACTTAATCCTATAGGGTGTCCCGCAAAACTCTGCACTTAATGTTATGGTAATGTTAGACAGTACATTGTCATTAAATAAACCAAAGATAAATCAATAATCTCGTGCTAATGTATTATTTTAATATGTTTACAATATACATATATATATATACATTTATGTCGACCGATATCTTTAGCATAAAGCCTCATTCCCACTCACTGTTTTCATATTTAATTTACTGTTTTTATTTAATATTGTAATCTAGATTTCAGGTTTTCGTTTAAGCATTCCTTTTCACATTTGTGTTTTAATTTAAGTTTTGTTAATTTAGTTGGTGCGTAAGCATCGTTAGTAATATAAATTTTGACAGTTCGACAAAATTGTATGTGAAATAATTGAAATTGCTGTTTGTAATAACAATTAGTAATAGAAATTGTTTTCGCTTGTATATTTTTCAAAAACTAACATTAAACTTTTTTTAATTGTAAATCCTACTGCATTTTGACAAATTATCACATTTTAGAGATTATAATATAATATAGTTTTTCTTAATTTAATATTTTTAAACTAAGAAAACTTAAAAAAAAATTAAATTAAAAATGGTACTGTGAATGACTACGCGTATTGCCATATGCTAAACAATTTAAATTAAATACAAAATTAAATTAAAGGAGTGAGTGGGAATGATACTTTACTATTGTAAAAATGTTATAGAATAGGTAAAACTTAAATACATATATGTAGTATTTAAAAAAAACCTAATATTTCCAATTAAAAGTTTATTTTTTATATTATAATAATCCATAGCTACAATAACGCGACTTTATTCTACAACAGACAAACTTAAAAGAGTTTGTTTGTCCGTTAAATATTACCTGAAACAATTAGAGAATAATTATAATAATATTAAAAGTTTATAACTAATTAACTACTTCTAATCATTCCACATATAAGTAACTATGTTTAGCGGCCGATTTCTAATACTTTCTATCTTTAATTATATTACAAACAATTTTTTCGTAAATCAAAATACATTATGGTAATTCTAATTTATTAATGGAAATAAATATTCAATGATTATTATACAAAAATTGATTTGAATATTTCTGGCTTTATCTAATTTGGAAGATATTAAATCAATACTTATTACCGATTCATTCAATTGCTTGAATGAATTATTCAGCTGGTTACGATATTTAATTCCGGATAAATTAAAGAAAAATGTAACATGGTCTTCTATCTTTAACGTAGATAATATTTGAGGATGAGGTTACCAGATTTTTTCAATTATTCATTTACTCCTTTCTTAATTTATGCACTAATCGTTGGTGCCATACATTGGCCAGACAGACCGTGTTCTTTAATTCTCAAATCAATAGAAAAATCTGAATTTCGTGTGTTGATAAAGCATTGGGTTTTAACGGGTCTATAGGTGTGATCTGCCAAGAATATTAACTAATATTTATTTCTGTATGTAAAGTATATTTAGAGATGTAAATGCAACACCTTAAGTAAAGATTTAAGTGTCTATAAACGACTTCTAGAGCTCCCTATTATTTATTTTAAACCCAATTAAAATTGTTAGTAATTAGAATCGTGATATTTACTAATCTTGGTGATTATCCATATAGTACAGCCACTGCTATTTTGTATTCCGAAATAATTTTAGTTTCAAAAGGTTCTTTATATAATCTGATCGATGCTGAACGACATGTCGCTGGAATTATTGACATTAAATCCATTTTAATCTGATTAAGTAAGTTGTGTACAATTAGTTTTCTGAGATTAGTTGACTACGACTAATGTCAGACTGAAATAAATCTAGTAAAAACTTCAACTTACGCCTCCACAACTCTAGGATTCTAAGCGAAATGCATCTAAAAGAGGTGGACTGACCATCTGTGGTACATGTGCAAACACACTTAGACAGGACGCCTACTTGGAAGAGTACCATCTTATAGGACTGAAATAAAGTCAAATCTATAAAAAAGAAGCATATTTTCGATAATGTTTTTTGAAGACACAGTTAATATATAATTATTTCTATAATTACTACATGATAAAATGACATTTGAAGAATACTTTGTGAAATTTTCATAAATAAATATCAAGAAATGAGGCATTGACAGCGAATCTCCGCAGACGTCAAAAAGAAAAGTAACATTTCGGTGTCACTCATAACTCATCACTGGATTAACTGAAATCAAAAAACCAAAATGATTTCATTAGTTGATAAGTTTCTGCAGGTAACGCTGTCGAGTTTTTCTTTTTTTTTTTATTGATTTTTCATGAAAAAAATCAGAAACTTTGTTATTTTAAAATACGTTAAAATTAAAAAATAAAAAAAAAATCGACAGCGGTACCTCGGCATTTATGTAAAGAAAGAGTGTGTAAAATTTCAAAAGAATCGGTCCAGTAGATTTTGAGCTAGAGAGGGAACCGATTCTGAAAAAGCTAAGTGTGAGAAACCGCATTTAAAAGTTTCAAAGAAAGACGAAACCAGACCAGAGAGATGAAGACCTAAAAGTCTATATCTCCGACAGTTTCGACTCCAATCGACTTCAAATATTTACACAATAAACTTAATATAAATAAATAAAAAAAAGTTGAAACCTTACCAAACCCCCCAAATATAATGCAATTTCAAGAATAAGAAGAAATAATCCAAGAAGATTACAATCTAAAATGCTAAGAATTGCCACGGATGCACCTTGATTTGTACCCAATAATACGAGTACCGTGGAATCAGCTATTCGCGCTTGACATAAATGAAAATGAAAAAAAGAAAATGACATAAATCTCCTCAATGGAGTTGAAACGATTATTGTTCTACAATGTAGGGGCAATATCTTGTGAGGGGTAAAGAGATCGGATTTCATTCTTACAAGTTCAAGTTCACGGCGTATTCATGTGCTCATCACGTTCTGATATCTCTGATTAAACGCACAATGACTACAATAACAGTTTTTCTTCGAAGATGCGTACGCACATAACTATCCATCGAGCACGTTCCATGAATAGTCTTAATACGACTTCAATATGAGTGAACGCATCTGACAATCTAAGAGGGTTTACATAACTTTGATCTATTAAGAATGGCTCTGAGTATTTTCATACACATGGCTGAATTTCACGAAGGGAAAACTCGCTACGTTAAACCCTACTCTAAAGGAATATAATACTTGAAACGCAAATACGAGAAAATGGGTTTAGATAAAGTGAAAACGTAAGAATACTCGAGTATGGTCCTATCTGTTATCCCTTGTGCCCTTGTGGTTGGGGTAACTACCCTACGGATCTCGGATCTCGGGTCTCTGTGACACAGCACAAGCCATCTGATAAATTTCATTTTGTTAAAATAGGTGTACAATGGTATCTTGACATTTGTGGTTATTAGGTAAATGTGTATTCTTATTCACCTGTATACACATAGGGTACATTTCAGTATTTAATACAAAGACTGTGTTTTGGTCGGAACTGCCATTGCCTTAATTACAAATGTCGCATCACTTTCATTCTTTAACTAATGTTCGGACAGTTTGTAAGTCAAGTATCTAGAAGTCATCCTATGAACTTATTGGACGTAACACAGAAGAAATTGTCTATTATGCAAAGCGTACACGCTGAGGTTTACCTGTACAGGTAATTTGCTACGGTAAACCTTTACGTATACAGTCTGCGTTAGAAACAAATGGTACTGGTATCACCATCTATATTTCGCGAGAAAAAATGGCCAAGTATCGTTTCACCTTAATGGAGACTCATATATTACCCAGTACCGGGAAACCAGACTGTTTTAAGACAATCTACAAACGTTAATTTAAATTTCTCTACTACTAGTCTGTCTTTTGACTGTATGTTTTATACTAACGATAATGCCAGTTTTCTATTTTTAGATTGTATGAGTGCACCGCTATTTTTAGTCACAGCGTCGTTATAATAGCGATGGTAGTTACCACCGCAGACTTGCCTGGGAAACCGTTACTTGCAAATAATTGAACTAAGAGTTCATAAGCGACCTGTTGGTAGTTTTAAAATTACTAGCAAACACAATGGGCTTGTGTCCTCATTTTTCAGTGGCCGATTTTTCAATTGTTGATTGAAATTGATGTTAATAAATGTGTATTGGCGTGTCTATTTTATTAAATATCTAAATATTGACAGAGATATAGCAATTAAAAGTTTGAATTGTAGTTTTAGCGCTAGAAATTGTCGGCTATATTTGTATGACGTGAAATGCATTTTAACGTCAGTTATTTGTTGAGTAGGTCAGTTCTGTAGTAATGTTTTGTAGCTGTTGGTAGTCAAATAATCAAGTCAAATCAAAGAATAATAAGTTTTTATTTTATTTAACCCGGCTAAGGCAGACATAATATTGGAATTTGATTGTTCCTTGAAATAACTGTAAATAATATTTGATATTTTGATATATAAATACATATAGCAGCGATTTATGAGCTGTAAGGTTCGTAACCTTACACAGGGATTGTGATGTCACATGCATTTGGAATGTGTACAACGTTGAATTCCTTTAATAATTAAAGAGACAAAATAACTTTTTTAATTGTTAATATCTCTTAACATATAAGGATATAGTACACTTTTATAGAAAATAAGACATAGGACACAAGCCTATTTCAGTGAAATGTCTTAAGATAAAATTATAATATACAATAACATCCGCTGTAAGTCAGATTTTATCTATAAACTGGTAACCCACAAAGATGTTATAAGATAAATATTATAAAGTATATTAAATAATCTTAAATTTATGTATTTAAAAATTAATTATGAACTCTTTAAGATATATTATAAACAACGATAACAGAGTCATCTAGTAGCGTAATCAGGAAATCATAATTAAACTCTGAACCATGGTTAGTTTCTTTACTTAAACGTAAAGCGGATATGTTTTCCTAAATATTTTTCTTTGCGGAGAGTTAAAACACACCATATCCTTTTGTGCTTCAGGGACTGGGGTGTGGGGAGTGGGGAATGCGAGTGGGGTGTGACAGGTTTAAGGAAATGACGTTTACAAATTATCAGTGTGACACATGAGTTATTTTTCTTGTCATACATCGGAAGTTAATATAAGTAATAGTTTTGGAACAAGTCGTATTAAAAGTAAAACTTTTATACTCGGAAATAGTAGACAGAACCATTTAACATTATATTAATGTCGATAAGTTTACGTGGCGGGAACTTTGAAAACTTTCGTTTTCAGAAATCGAGATTAATATTTTTGTTGGCAAGAATTTCTTCTTGCGAGGTTCATAATTCGATTACAGTTATTTATATAATTATCTAAAGCTTATTATTATTCCTATTTATACAAGTATACAAGTTCTAAAATTTATTTCTTTATAATTTTAGTAGCAAGTTTCTTAGCAGTCCTTTTCATTTTGATCACACTCTAATACTTATCGTACATAAGGAGATATAAAAAACATTTGTTATTTTATAATAAATAATCAGCTTTTATCGAATATATGTTTTTCATTATTTTTATTTGCCCTTATAAGAAATGATTAATCATCAAACTTTGAGAATTACGATTTATATTAAATCTGTATTCTTCGAGACGTGCGACTGAAAAGCAATTTATACTAAGCTTGTAAATCGTATAGAAATATATACGAAACTAATTCTACATGATTTAATACCTTTATTATATGTCGTAATAACATCCTAGTTGATATAGGATTAGTAAAAGAAACATATTAAGATCTGATTCGATTTTATTAACTATTCTATTAATTAATAAAGAAATAAATAAAACTAACAGTTACGATGATGGTGGTATGGAATGAGATGTAAGAACCTGATGAAGATCGAGCAAATATTGTATTAATTTATTTATTCATTATATTAATTGTGTGCCTTTCGGCTTTACAATCTACATTATTATATTTCTTAATGCATTTCATATAAATTCTTGTATCTTGCCTGTATCTTCATCTATCACCTCTTGCCTTCCTTGTCTCCTCTCGACAAACCCTCTATTATCTTTTCACTATCCTTCCTGCCTTCTCTTTTCGTTTTCTCTTCTCCACTTATGTCTATTACAGGCATAAACGCTCTATCTTTACTATTTCCTCTTGACTCTCTTACTTTACTATTTCTTCTTGACTCTCTACCTTTACTATGTTATTATTGTCTCTATCTCCGTCATCCACCTCTTGTCCTTATCTCCTTTCCGCAAATCCTCTATTTTTCTGGACTGAAGTTTAACTGTTTCCTCGCTACTTCTTTCTTTCTCCTGCTTCCCTTTACTGTATCTTTTAGTACTTCCTCTCTCTTCCTGTTCCTTATGCAACCCAGCTACGAGCTTATTTATTGTCCTGTTTTTTCTTTCCTTTTTTCTATTTCCGCCATCCACCTCTTTCCTTCACTGCCTCCCTTTAATAGCTGGCCAATATTCATTTCGCTCACTACTTTTTCCTTACACTCAAACTTAATGTGCTCCAGTGTTTCGTCCTGCGTAATAATATTGTATTATATATACATATAAAGAAAATTGAACACAGATGAAATAGTTCTCTTGAACTGACAGGTTTACCAGAACGTGTATTGGTGGAATAACTGAACAGTTTTATCACATGCACTCCGAGATTTATGTATCTGGTAAACCATTATAAATTTGTTTTTAGTAATTCTTGACCGGGTTTGAACCTGAAAGCATATATATATATATGGAGTGTGAATAGCCTATGTTTCCTATAGATTTAGGGCCTTATTCTGTAACTTTTCAAAAAATCGACCTTATTTTTTCAGCGGTGGAAATATTTAATTTTTTCATCGATAGAATAAGGTCGCTGTATTTAAAATATCTAAAGTGGTATTCTGTATGCAAAATTTTCCACCGCCCGTATAATGTACAGCAGTGAAAGAGTATAAACTGGTATTGATGATATTTGACCAATCACGACAAAGTATTAAATAGAAAAAATTTAAAATATTTTAAATGACAGTTGTTTATATAAATCCTACATGTCAAAATCTATTAAAAAAAGTCAATATGGCATCTACGAAAAGAAAAACGGGAAAATCAGTGGGGAAATAATTATTATAAATAGAATTTCAAATGGCGATGCACAATTTATGTAAAAGAAGCATTCACCTGAAGCAATAGTTGACAAACAACATAACCTCACTTTCTGATATATTTATATATTCATATGAATACATATTATTATATCTATGGATAGATTGTAATATTGTAATGGGATATCAATAAAAAAATAAAAAATATATGTATACATATTAATACTAATTTATTTTTTATTTTTTCGTAGAATCCTCCAACTACAGCAAATTATTTTTCAAATTGTTTGACAGTTCTCAAAAATACAGCGATGAAAAATTTTAAAGTCACCCACCGCTGAAGGCGACCTTATAATTTGGTCGATTTTTTTCCAGCGACAAAAATAAAATCGATGGAAATTTCTTACAGAATACCAAATAAAAAATCATCGCTTTTGTGACGTCATTTAACAGCGATGAAATTTCTTCACCGGTGGAAATACTTAACAGAATAAAGCCCTTAAAGGTGTGACCAAAATGTGTGTGAGAGAGAAAGGTATATGTTCCTATTTGTTCTCTATGCGCATGCGTCGAAAGTGACAGTTGTTAAATATGATAATATATTGATGTAGAATAATGTAGATATGTATAAATATAAATAAACTATATATAAATATACCACCTTAATATAATAGTGCTAACGTTGTCTCAGTTTGTTCAAATGGTTCAAAGAAAACGTTTTAAAGACTTATTCAATGTAGCCTACAATGTTTGTATCTGATTTGAATATTACATCTTCATCTTTACGTACTCTATGATGTTATATTAAATGGTTCAGTTCTCCGATATTCGTAGTTTATGCAAATATTTAATATTTAAACAAAGTTTGTCGTATTATTCTTCCTACTTATTCAGCTGACCCTTAACCCCGTGCCTTGTTATCCTCGCCTCACCAGCTCCAACTGTCCACGGAGACCCAGCGTTGGAATAACGGGGGTCCGGGCTGGCTCCCGCACTGAATACAATAAAATTCAATTGAAATACGAGCTTGTCAATATGTCAACACGATAAAGAATGAGGAAATATAACATTTTCTTTTTCAATATCCTGCCATTTTATTTTGTTAGAGATATGTCGGTATGTAAGCAAGTTGGTTTACGACGCACAGCGGAACTAATAAATGTCAAAAATCATATTCGCTACGGGTTTGTTTCAACTTCACCCCAGATTCAGATTCAGATTCAGATTCTGATAGCCCTACTTAGGGTTAAAAATATCTAGATACTTAATGTAAGCAGCGTCACTTAACTGTCACTGTAAGTTATAAACTAATGGTCGGAATGTCATGAAATTTTGATACATATCGTTTGAAGGTTAGAACTATCTAAAAATGATACGGATTTGTCCATAGTGTCGCATTCCTACGAATGAATTGAGGGGGAGGGAAAAGTCAAATCGATAAAGAAAAAGTATATTTTCGATAATGTTTTTTGACGACACAGGTAATATATAATTATTTCTATAATTACTACATGATAAAATAACATTTGAAGAATACTTTGTGAAATTTTCATAAATAAATGTCAAGAAATGAGGCATTGACAGCGAATCTCCGCAGACGTAACAAAAAAAAATTAACATTGCGGTGCCACTCATACCTCATCACTGGATTAAGTGAAATCAAAAAACCAAAATGATTTCATTAGTTGATAAGTTTCTGCAGGTAACGCTGTCGAGTTTTTTTTTTATTATTGATTTTTAAATTTTTTACAGCACTTAGAAGTGAAAATATCGATTTCTCATTGTTATTTTAAAATACTTTAAAATTAAGAAAAAGAAAAAACTCGACAGCGCTATCTCAGCATTTATGTAAAGAAAGAGTGTGTAAAATTTCAAAAAGAATCGGTGCAGTAGATTTTGAGCTAGAGAGGGCACCGACTCTGAAAAAGCTATGTGTGAGAAAACGCGTTTAAAAGTTTCAAAGCAAGACGAAACCAGACCAGAGATGTGAAAACTTAAACTCTATATCTCCGAGAGTTTTACTCCAATCGACTCAAAATTTTCACACAATAAACTTAATACGTTGTACATTAATATAAATAAATGTAAAAAAACCCTCCCCCTTTAATTATAGTAGACGAATTTAATTAAAACTATATTTTCCGCAGCTCTGTCGCAATATTACGGCGTAGGGAACTGCTCGTGTGAATCTAGTATATAGCTTTTGTTTTAAAAACTAAGCCGGTAGTAATAATTTGTTGCTCAGTGCTTCACGCACGCACGTATTTTGCTAGCGTTAAAGACAGTACTACACGAACAAATACAGCTAATCAAGACTTCAGTATCCATCCCGTGTTAAATGACGACGTATCTGAGTGGCTGCGGTAAACGCTGACGTGACAAGCTCTTCCAAGCGTTTCAATCATTTGCGTGATTCAAAATTTTGGGAAATGGGAAACATTACATAATGAGAAATATAAAACGAAGGGTTCTGTCAAGTGTTGTATCATCAACTACATCTATTAACGAGCGGATTATTATATTTGACAGCGAGAGAAACGGAAAGGTTTATTATATTATATTGATATTGCTACTGTAGCTCTATATTTTTGATGAAAAGATAATACATTGTAGAAGCTTATCCTCAGATTCATCTTCGTTTTATAGCTCATAAAGTGTTTATATTAGAAATTAAGAGAGGTTTCATTTTGTAGGTCATTACCTTCCGGTTTTTGGATAAGTTTTGTTAATCCGCACTTTATATTAACTTCGTTTGTTCATGAACTTTGTTTATTATATTAAATTATTATTATACCAGACGTGACTAAGTTCTAAAAGCTGCAAATTTAGCGACTTCTTCAATTGCTGATAACGTTTTAAAAAAAGCAGAAGAGAAGAGAGCGAGATGAAATGTGATCGACTGAGATCAACTAAAGGAGGTGGAGTTACTTTTTGATGCGAGTCTACTGTCACCAGGATCTGACCTAATGCGCACACCATCGCGACTGTCCTACTCATTGAGACAGTAATACATTTATACGAGTAACCGTCAAATACCACTGCCCTTGTTGCATACGCTGGTCTCCCGATTTTGTTCTCTTTCATGTTTGAACGTGTATTAGCGTGTCTATTTTATTAAATATCTAATTGTTGACGGAGATATAGCAATTAAAAATTTGAATTGTAGTTTTAGCGCTAGAAATGGTCGGCCATTTGTATGACGTGAAATGCATTTATACGTCAGTTATTTGTTGAGTAGGTCAGTGCTGTGGTAATGTTATGTAGCTGTTGGTAGTCGAAATAATCAAGTCAAATCAAAGAATAATAAGATTTTATTTTATTTAACCCTGCTAAGGCAGACATAATATTGGAATTTTATTGTTCCTTGAAATAGCTGTAAATAATATTTGATATTTTGATATATAAATACATATAGCAGAGATTTATGAGCTGTAAGGTTGATAACCTGTAAACTTGTCAGAGTTCTGTCAAAAATATATCTCTTTTACGCTCTGTTGTATAAAAGAGATCGCAACTAGCAGTTGTAAGTGATAGAATGCATCTTCATAATCGTCAGGAAATGTCAGAAATAATTACGATTGACTCAGATGCACGTAGCCTTTTTCTCTAAGTTAGCAATATGTTGAAGTTCACACAAAGATTCAACTTTAAAAAAATAAAAGTACAATAGATCAGATATATATTACGTGTAAAAAGGAAAGACCTATAACAAAAAAGCTAACAGGCAAAAAAAAGAAAGGATCGTTAAAAAAGATATAAATCGTGTTGAAAGGAAAATTCAGTGGAAAGGTGAACATTGAATTGGAATGAATTTTCTGGTGATTTGGGAATAATAGAACTGAAAAGGGTAAACTTGTAGCTATCTATTAAATTGTTATTCAGCATTGTGTCTAATAGGACTATGAATTTAAACATAAAATATAAAACCAAATTGTAAATCTCGATTTTGTATACGTATTTATTTATTTGCGTTGGTCTATTTATGCGTACATTGTTAATTACCAATTTGTATAACATTGATAATAATATGATAATAAATCAATTGGAAGAATTATGTTTGCTTTAATATCTTCTAATTCATGCAATAGGATTCCTAAACTCTAATTCGCAAGAGCTTAAGAAAATCAAATAGTAACTTAGAATTAGATACCGCGTCAAATAATAAACCATGATAATCTACTACAGCAGAATGGGCTTGTGCCCTATGTCTTAATTTCTATAAAAGTGTACTATATATTGATAAAGTGGGTTACTAGAATCTCAAATGTTCAATTATTTTTTAATAACTCCTTATATGTTAAGACATATTAACAATTAAAAAAGTCATTTTGTCTCTTTAATTATTAAAGGGATTCGACGTTGTACACATTCCAAGGGCATATGACATCACAATCCTTGTGTAAGGTTACCAACCTTAAAGCTCATAAATCTCTGCTATATGTATTTATATATCAAAATATCAAATACTATTTACAGCTATTTCAAGGAATAATAAAATTTAAATATTATGTCTGCCTTAGCAGGGTTAAATAAAATAAAAACTTATTATTCCTTGACTTAACTTGATTATTTGCTACCAACAGCTACAGAACATTACCACAGCACTGACCTACTCAACAAATAACTGACGTTAAATTGCATTTCACGTCATACAAATATGGTCGACCATTTCTAGCGCTAAAACTACAATTCAAACTTTTAATTGCTATATCTCCGTCAATATTTAGATATTTAATAAAATAGACACGCCAATACACATTTATTAACATCAATTTCAATCAACAATTGAAAAATCGACCACTAAAAAATGAGGACACAAGCCCAGTCCTGTAATCCGTTCTAAATGTTATCAGAAATGTTTCGAATTATCAATTGTTTCAAAACACTAAAGACAACAAAAGTTGTGTATGTATATGTTTTAGATTCATGAAGCTAACTATCAAAAACTTTAAACTTTATGCTATTTAAATTTTTATTTCGATTTCTGACGTCATTATGTTTTTTCTTCGTTGTTTATCACTTTCATAATATCAGTAATTTATAGGTTTTTTATGATACCTATTTTAGTATAACAGAGATACCGATTATTTAAAAAGGTAGAGTAACTTTTGTTCTTATAATGATTAACGGGGCTGGAATGAATATTTTAATTGTCAATATCTTCTATAATATTAATTAAGATATAATTGGACATTTACGGTTCTGAATATCAATCAATATAATCAAGTAATTAAGGGATTGTACCTCAATTATATCTATTATATTTCGTTTCTAAATATTTCCGATACCGAATATATATATGTGGAAAACGAGAGTACAATCCCAATCCTGATGTGGAAAACCAGAACTATCCAACTTCTTATGTGGAAAACAATAACCAATCCGCTAATCTGATGTGGAATCAAGGTACTCTTATTTAATTTAGGGCAAATGTCAATTCAATTTATATTCAACTATGTAATATCTTAGTTGGTTGTCAGGATGATAAAGAATCACATAATTTGTTTAATACATTTATTGAATAAAATAATAACGATGATAATAATAATGATAATAATACAATAAGGTTACAATATAAACGTTGGTGTTTACTTTACAAATACAGAACAATGAATGCACAAACCATCTTAAGTTCTAGTTAATATATACTCAGTCCTACATTAGTTTTCAGCTAGACTTAATAGGTTTATTTTATTGCTTCTAAGAATACATTTAGTTAATTTCCGTAAGCATCCCTTACGTATTCAGTCAGTGGTTTAAAGTTTCACACAATATAATTGCTTCAACCTTTCACTTGGTTTTTGTTTAAAATATACCCTCATTAATCACATTCTTTATGACTTTCCTAGACCGGGTGTCATAGTTATGAGTTCTTTCTATGCTTGATTTATTTTTACGTTCCACATATATATACCTTTCTTAACTAAGAATAAAATTAATTCAATTCATGATTGAAATATATATTTATTTCAAATATATACAAAGAAAAAAATTCATATTCGATATAAAATATACATAATTTATATATTTTCCACCGGATCCTTTAAAGTCATCCCTACACACCATACCTCACACCCCTCACCCAGCACCCTGCGTCTATTTTAAGCTGATCGAAATGCCTAGTATTAAAGTCTTTGTAGCTATTAAGAGTTTCGGTTTCTTTTTTCTTTTAAATTCGTTTTTTATCTGACATACTTTGTGAAAGTTTTAAGTTTCTTGTAAAACTCTTTTTGTGTGCGTGCCGAGGTGAGGGTGAGGTAGAGGGTGACTAGTGGCTACACACAACGTACTCAGCATTATTAATACGTTTATTACATTGTTGTAAATCATTTGTCTGCGCTTGATTGATAACATTTGTCTTAGTTGCCTACGTCATCACTTTTTGTGTCATTTATTTTTTGTATAAATCTTAATATATATAAATTACGTGTCACGTTGTTCCTCCGCGATGGACTCCTAAACTACTTAACCGATTTTAATCAAATTTGTACACCGTGTGCAGTTTGATCCAACTTGAAAGATAGGATAGCTTACATCTCAATTTATGATTGCAAAATTATCTTATTGTCTATTAATTATCTGTATATGACATATGACATCTGGCGACAATGATGGCGACATCTGTTGACTAGATTGAGTAAATATTCTGTTGACTAGATTGAGTAAATATTCAATAGATGGCGCTATGTAATGTAATATGACAAAAACGTTAGGCACAGCAACGCGTGGCCGGGACAGCTAGTAAAATATATTTATAAGTACAGGGTGTCCTAATATTTTAATTGGCTGATAGCAGATATTTGTTATCTTATGTACACCTATCAACCTGTATTTACTAAAATATCATTCCCACTTACTGTTTTAATTTTGTATTTAATTTTAATTGTATATGCGTAGTCATTCATAGCAGCTACATTTTTAATTTAGAATTTATTTTACTTTGTCTTTCTTCTGTTAGAACCTTACAAGGTCGTATGTTTCTAAATTTAAAAAAAACTGAATTATAGTATAACCTCCAAAATGTGACAATCTGTTGAAATTCAGTAGGATTTATTTTTAAAAGCAATTTCTATTACTAATTGTTATTAAAAACAGTAATTTTAATTATTCTACATTCATTGTCGAACTGTCAAAATGTATATTACTAACGACCAGGGGCGGCCTTTGCCATTGCGAGGCCCAGGGCGGCAGATCTTTGCGAGGCACTTGTTCTTTGTATAATTTATGTAAAGTGTAAGTAAATATTTTTGATGATAATTGACGAGAAATAAAATTTTATATTGGAAGTTTTATAAAAGTTAACAAGCACAAAGGCGACAAATAATAATGATGATAAACTAAGGCACATGAATGCCTTAAAAGATATATGTAGTGATTCTAGTGGGATTTCTAAACAACGAGGCGCGAGATTCAAATACATATATAGTAATTAATTTTTCTACTTGGGTTGTTGCGCGAGAATGCGAGGCCCTGTGCGGTTGCCCTGCTTGCCACTCCCTAAGGCCGCCTCTCCTAATGACGCATGACAATGAGGGATCTTCAATTAGGAAAATAATTACGAATGAATTGTTCCTTTCCAGTTTAAAGAGAGAAATTCGGATATACAATAAAATGAAATACAAAGAAGCATTTGCATAATATAAATAATCACTTTTTAAAATTACAAGGTATTATTAATGACCACCAAAAAAACACAGAAGCTCTTAATGCTAATCCCGCTCTAGAATTATGTTTCTTTGTTTATATTTTCCTTCCGGTGTGATGAATCTTATCAATAAATCAGTTTCTTTGTAAATATCTCTTTTAAAAGTGACGAAGCACTTTTTCATTTTCTTTCCAGGGAATTTACATAATCAACTCTATTTTTTCTACATTTGCATATTTTTTTACCTTCTTCTTTCTGGTTTTATTTTTTTTATTCATTTATTCTGATATAAATTATTAAATTTTTTTTACACTCTGTTTAAATCATAATCATAAATATTATAATGCCTCATTGTTGTTGCAACAAGAGGGTTACTTATAGGCTTTGCGAAGGGTATTACCTACCCCTACGCCGTACTTGACAGGGTGTAACAACCTTTTCTTTATAAAGTAAGACATGTATAAGCAACATTGTTTATATATATTTTAATTAATTAGTAAAACAAGCTGTTTTAACTGAGGCAATTATTCTTTGATGGTTTGTCAATTTCATTTAATCTGGTAATCTTCCTTTATCAATATTTTCTTACCAGTGAGTCATAAGAAAGAGATTGTTATTGTCAATCTGATAGACGATTCAATTGACAACTGACCACTTTGGCCACGACGTCTGGTGGTCAAAAGAAGTACTAGTTTTGGTGTGCACTTGATACACAAGTATATGGTTTAGTATAAATTTTTTAACCGTACGGAAAAAATGCAAGTTAGATAAATTGTAGAGAATTTAAATGCGCATCTAGCCGTACTATTTTAAAAAATTTTAAAAAATATTTTACCATAGTTTTTTGTGTTTTTCTGTTTTTGACCTCACGTTTTTTGACCATAACTAGGCGACAAAATTAAAAAGTCCACGTTGTTTGTTCTACAAGTTGTAAAACTTATTGTTTTAAACATATTTATACATTAGAAAAAAAAACACTTTTCATATAATTTTATGAAAAAAACGTGAAATAACGTGGACCAACAAAAATTAATTTTCAACATTTACGAAACGTTTTTTCACGTTTTTTTCATAAAATTATATGAAAAGTGTTTATGGTCAAAAAACGTGAGGTCAAAAACAGAAAAACACTTACTGGTTGGTTTTTCCATTCGCATTTTTTGTCAGTGCAGGATAAAACACCAAGCTGATCCCCTTTTCTGATACAAAAACAAAAGTTTTTTTAATTATTGGTAAGCAAAAATATTTTTGACATGAGAAGTTTGTAAACACAATGCAGTAAAACTCACAACGTCACTGTTTGGATTATCATTATTTTTACCACATTTTATCAAATGTCCAGCTTGCAGAATATTTTCTGCATTTCTAACATTTTTCTGAGCTGGATTTGATCCAACCCAGTGAAAAAGTTGGTTTAAAGAAAACATAAATAATTAAAATTCATGACACTAATTCAATGTAAACTTATGGTTAATTCTTTGGTTGCACACCAGACGTAGCCATGTTTTTTAAGCCCCGCCTACTGGTCCGTTGTCAATTGTCTCCAATTTGTGTATAACACATTCTTTTGTATATCTGTTGGACCGCTATAAAGTACAGTACTTCATTTAAAGTTAGTCAATATTCAAACCAACCAATTTTGTAATTTTCAAAACAATGAAAAAATCGGAATTTCCTGTTTTGATAATACTTCTCAAACCATTGCTTTGCTTAAACAATATTTTGTCTCATTAAAAATCAATGCTTTATCAACCTTAGACCATATATGGAGAGAGAATGGTAGACCTGAAAGTGTGTCCTAAATGTGTGCGAGAGAGAAAGGTATATGTTCCTATTTGTTCTCTATGCGCATCCGTCGAAAGTGACAGTTGTCAAGTCAGAGCTGTCTAGATATAATACGTGACAGTTGTTAAATATGACATTATATTGATGTAGAATAATGTAGATATGTATAAATATAAATAAACTATATATTAACATAAATATAACTAAAAACGTGAGTTCTGTTCACTCCAAATATTAACTGGGTTGGCCGTTATCCCTATAGCGTTCATGAGTATATATTTTCACTGAACGGTCACTGTTTTACCGACAGACGAATTTTGTACAACTAAAGAAATATATTTTCTTTACATATTATTTATTATATCTTAATAGAATATTAATATCTATTATATCTAGACAGCTGTCACTTTCGACGCACGCGCATAGAGAACAAATAGAAACATATACCTTTCTCTCTCGCACACATTTTGATCACACTTTTAAATTCACTAAAATCACTGTAAGAAGTAAATTAATGGTTGGAATGTTCTGAAATTTTAACACATATTATGCTATCTAAAAATCTATATGTCATCCTACTCCTTATTAAATCACTCTTTATAATTAAAATAGAAGATCACAGTAAAATTTGAAGTAAAATATTTGTTTAATAATATTTTTATAACCTCTTCAAAATACATGTTTCCTAACTCTAGTTGGTGTACCTTTCCATGTTATACCTCTAGTATTTTTAGCCTCTGCGTCCTCCGCAGTGTGTTCAGGGTTCATAGGTCGTCCATGAATGCTGGATGATTACTCATACTGTCTACCATGATGTATACCCATATTACGCTCGAATAAAACTAAACAACTACTGGGTTTATACTTTTCTATTCAAAAAGTCTACCAGACTCCCACGCACACAAACAAGGTCATAAACAAATTAACAAAATTGTTTTATTTCCATTTATAAATGTATAAGTCTGCTTCAGTTTTATTTGAATTTATTGCAAACTATATGTGTGGCAGTATCTCCAGACTTGCTGCTAACTTAATATAATTGTTCATATCTTATACTTCTGATTTAAATAATATTTGAACCTTTTTGTAAATTTAATTTGTATTATTTATGTACTTGTATAGCCGATTGAAAAGTGTGAAAGCACAACGGGAGCAAAGCAAAAAATGACACGGTGTTACATTCATGTGCAAAACCGGGTCTATATTACTACCCGTATTATATTTTATCAGTTCGTTTGTTATCTGAATTATTTGATTATATGCTTATAGTCCACATATGAGTCTTTGACTCCATAAATACTGCCAGTATTGTGATTGAACAATTATTTACAATCGAGGTTCATTTTCATTTAGATTTTGCGATTTTACACTTTTACAATTTCAATATTTTTTAAATTTTTATTTAATTTTGTATATAAACTTAGAATTATTTATAAACTTTATAAACTTATATTATTTAGAATACACAGTGAGAATTATGAATTCAGAATAACAAGAATAGAGCCCGAAAATAGAATGATATTTAGTTTAGAAATAGAATAATTCTGAGTTTAACAACAGATTGAAGTAAGTATCTACTTATACGGGTACAAATAAACCATAATTATGGGGCTTAAAATATAAAGTACCTGGTACCACACTGTAAAAGAAATTGGTCGAAAAGTCACCTCTTTCTTTTTTCTTTAATTTATTTATTTATTTGCCTTGACTTGTATTCGTCATAGCCACCATCAAACATTTTTTATATATTTCACATTTTATTTTACAAATTTCTGAATATTTAAATAATTCACTAATTAATTTTGAATCACTTAACAAAAATTTAGTATTAACAGGAAAAGTTTTAATCATATCTAATATATCACTATTGAATTTTGATCTTTCTATACTATAATTTATGCATTCAAATATAATATGATCCAAAGTTCTATTTTACAAATTTCTGAATATTTAAATAATTCACTAATTAATTTTGAATCACTTAACAAAAATTTAGTATTAACAGGAAAAGTTTTAATCATATCTAATATATCACCATTGAATTTTGATCTTTCTATACTATAATTTATGCATTCAAATATAATATGATCCAAAGTTCCTTCTTTACCACATTGACATCTATCGCCGGATTTAATATTAATTTTGTACAGGTAAACCTATTTCCTTGGCTTAGACTGTATATACACTCTGCTGATTTAAAAATCGTACAGTAATTATTATTTATATTTTTGTTATTATTATTTCCGCGCTATTCTTTTCCGCATTGTAGCCTTAACCTAAGAAAGAAGCGTCTAATTAATTTGTATGATAAATATAAGCTTATAAACATAAATAAAAGTTGAAGATGTTTACCAACTTACTCTGATTATCCTTTAAACCATATAATATAAGTTAATATTATTATTTACAGGTCCTGACAAAGGTCGAGGAACTTTAGACATCCTGCTCTGTACTACATACTGTCGTTCCCAGATGTATCTCTCCAGGCAATTGGCCCAACTTCATCCAGAACTGACAATGCCAATGTTCTCAGGTAATACATTATTTTAACATACGAACTTTGTTTGAACAACTTTTGCCAAACTTTTGTTAAACTCTAGCTTTACCAAAAATGTCATATAATATTTTTATTCAAGAAATGACGCATCGATTCCAAACTGCACGTCCTGAAGTACGGCAACTTCTTCTACAGTGTTTACTTCCTTGGCTGCATAATATGGAGCTGGTGGATCCAAGTGTACCCCCAGGGAACCCACTGACTTATTATCAGGTAAGGTTCACCTTCATATTTCCTATAGAATAGATAAAAAATAGACTCGCCCTCAAAATTAGTTAGGTAGTTATCTGAACTACCACAGGTCCAGAGTAAATAAATAACAAACCCAGCAAACATTTTGGAGTCTCTTTGACATTCAAGTTCAAAGTTCAAAGATATTTTATTTGTCAAATAGTATTACTTAATATTAATTACATTGCATCTTAACCTAACATAAGGTGCCTAGCCTAAGCCTTAATCCGTATTGTCTTATATTATATAGGAGTGTCTTATTATTATAGTGTCTTGTGTGTTGTGTAGGGAAACGTGGTTAAAAAACCCTACTTTGCTATGGTGGGTATTTTACATATGGAGAAGCATGTTCTGCAGCATGCTCCTAGAGTATTGAGTCCTTCGGTAGTCTGTATTTGATCTTGAAGGGTAGGCTGTCGTGTGTGTATTGTCCAAGATGCTGTATTAATGGGTTATCGTGATTTTTTAAGGTGTTGTAAAATTTTTCTGTTTGCTGCTTTATGGTTGTTTTAATGAATATCGAGTCAGTCTCTTCATGTAGTCGTGTTGTGCTGTAGTCATAAGGTAAATCGTGTGCTAACTTTAAGCATTTGTTTTGAATAATTTGTAGTTTCTTTTTGTTGGATTTGGATGTATTTCCCCATATTTGTGCCCCGTAGGTTAATGTCGGTTTTATAATTGCGTTGTAAATTAATTTTTTGTTGTGTGTGTTTAGTCCGCTATCTTTCTTTAGTAGTCCATATAGTGCCCCAATGGCTTGATTTGCTTTTGCTGTTGTATTTGATATATGTGGGGAGTATGTGAGTTTGGTGTCTAGAGTAATGCCAAGATATTTAACTGTAATTGACCATTCAATAATATTGTTATCTAATTTTATCTTGGCATTTGGCTGCCAAATATGGCTGCTGTTTTTTTTTGTTGTATTTATTTTAAGTTTCCATTTGAAGTAAAAGTCTTTTAGTTCGTCCAAAGCTTCTGATAGTCTGTTAGTGATAGTGGTGTCCAGTTTAGCTGAGGTGTAGAGTTCAGTATCGTCTGCAAATAATGTCAAGTGAGTGTTGTCAGTTTTTGGGATGTCGTTGATGAAGTAATTGTATAGTGACGGGCTAAGTAAGGATCCTTGAGGAACTCCAGCTGGTATTTCTCTCGTTGAAGATTCGTCGTCTTTTAGTGATACTTTGAATTGTCTGTGTTTCAAGTAAGCCTGTATGATTTTGATGATGTATGTTGGTAAATTTACTGTCGTCAGTTTATGTGTTAAACCATCATGCCAAGTGTGTCAAAAGCTTTTTCCATGTCCAGTAGTACAAATCCTGTATTTCTTTTCATATTGAATTGCATTGACACTTGTTCGGCAATCCGGAGTATCTTTGACATCATCAGTGGGGTTTATTTTTAAAAGAAGTTCAATGTCAGTTTATCAAACATAAAAAAGTAAAAGCAATTTCTATAACTAATTGTTATTAAAAACAGTAATTTTAATTATTCAATATTCACTGTCGAACTGTCAAAATGTATTTTACTAACGACGCATGCGCATGACGGAAATTAGGATGGATATCTCAATTAGGAAAATCATTACGAATGAATTGTTCCTTTCCAGTTTAAAGAAAGAAATGCGGTATAAAATAAAATGAAATACAATGAAGCATTTACATAAAATAAATAATCACTTCTTAAAATTACAAGGTATTATTAATGACCACCAAAAAAACACAGAAGCTCTTAAGGCTAATCCCGCTTTAGAATTATCGCATCATATTGAAGATGCGTCAAGAAACAATTCAATTTGATTTGACACGTTCAAGGAAAATGGCAGTGATATGAACTACAAATAGCAAAATCACTTCACCTGGCTTCACTACCGTGCCAGTATTGAATGAAGTTGCAAACAAACCATTAAAGTGTAACAGAGACAGATATATCTTGTTTCTTTTTCTATGATTACTATTAATATTTGTGATTCTACTAAAATAAATATTTTCAAACATAAAAGAGGCAACTAAATCACGTCGGTGAAGATAGCAGCGGATTCGATAGCAGTCGATTCGGACTAGTGTTGTAAATCAAAACTAATTCGGTGTTAAATCGAAATTCAAATTACATGGCTAATCGGAACATTTAAGCAAATATTTAAGTAATAATAGACTGTAGAAGTATTAAGTAACCTAAATATTATTATATAATGAATAAATTAACCAATTAGTGTCTTATATTGCTGTTTTAATATAGGAAAATAAAACGCAAACGAACATCTAAATAATCATAACTTTTTGATATTATTTTTTTATAAATAGTTTAACTAATATGTCTCTTAGGTAGTTACAAAATTTCAGCCATCACAAATTCTTATTTTCTTCAAAAAGTGCAATTTAGTGAAACTATATACAGCTCTGTTTCATATCTGTGCGGCAAGTCATAAGAAGCTTAAAAATCTAAAACAAATTATCATTTAATGAAATTATTTGTTTATAAATAGTTTAACTAATATGTCTCTTAGGTAGTTACAAAATTTCAGCCATCACAAATTCTTATTTTCTTCAAAAAGTGCAATTTAGTGAAACTATATACAGCTCTGTTTCATATCTGTGCGGCAAGTCATAAGAAGCTTAAAAATCTAAAACAAATTATCATTTAATGAAATTATTTGTTTATAAATAGTTTAACTAATATGTCTCTTAGGTAGTTACAAAATTTCAGCCATCACAAATTCTTATTTTCTTCAAAAAGTGCAATTTAGTGAAACTATATACAGCTCTGTTTCATATCTGTGCGGCAAGTCATAAGAAGCTTAAAAATCTAAAACAAATTATCATTTAATGAAATTATTTGTTTATAAATAGTTTAACTAATATGTCTCTTAGGTAGTTACAAAATTTCAGCCATCACAAATTCTTATTTTCTTCAAAAAGTGCAATTTAGTGAAACTATATACAGCTCTGTTTCATATTTGTATTGGCAACTTATAAGATGTCAAATTCAAAGATAACCTAAAAATTCAGTACGTTTATAAAATCTGGCAGTCGATTCAGTGACAGCTCTGTTCCATATCTGTGCGGCAACATATAAGATATTTAAAAATCGTAAAAACCTCATTATGTAATAAAATTATTTTTCTATAAATAGCAATTGCAATTTATATAAAATTAAATTTGCAATAATATTGCAATTTAGTAAATTCCTATACAATGACAGCTCGGTTTCATATTTGTATAGGCAACTTATAAGATGTAAAATTCAAAGATAACCCAAAAATTCAGTACGTCTTTAAAATCTGGCAGTCGATTCAGTGAGCGCTCTGTTCCATATCTGTGCGGCAACTATAAGATATTTAAAAATCGTAAAAACCTCATTATGTAATGAAAGTATTTGAATGAAGATAGTTTTAATTATTTAATAAGACTCTCTTGTCTCTTGCATTGACCTGTTCATATTGACAAATGAAAACGATAATACAGTCGTTGCTAGAAAACATATTAAATTTTACTTTAAGAAATTGATTAAATAAATATGTCTGTTAAATAGTAACACAATTTTACTTTTTTATTTACTTTAAAAATTATAATTTATTGAAACTAATTACCATGACAGCTCGATTACTAATTAAACAGCTATCTTTTATTTAATTCTAGTTCATTCTTAGTATAGTCAGTGGTTGATTTTAGTACATTGTTTAAATATGTTGTGCAATTATTTTATGTACTTTAAGCATCCCATTTATATTCCAATGTAATTGATCGGGTTTATTGTTTTTCTTGTAGAATCTGTAAATAGGGAATGTATACCATATATGAGTCTGTGTATTTATTTATTTATATAAGTATGTATTTAAGTATAAACTTCATGTTCTTACTGCTCAAACAAGTGTCCATTCACTTTATTATTTTGTAAAAATAATTCCCGTATATCTAGGACATGAATATAAGGATCTGAAATTATATTCTGGTTAAATAAATAAAAAGAAAATTTTGATGAAATTAGTAAAGTAACTTACGGCTTTTTGACAATGATAAAATTCTTTCGTTGTATTTGTCTAAGGTTTTTATTTTTTTAGGGTCATTTTCCCATATTGGCGGAGTGGGCAAAGTTAACCATATAGCTCTAGATGAAGTTTCGCTTAGTATCTTTGCAATACTTGAAATATTGTAAGTAAATGCTTGATAGTGTTTTTCCTGAAAGCAAATTTGGTCGTATTTTATATTGTTATACATATAGCTATATTTAAGGTTACTTAATATAATGTTTCATGCTTACTTTCATAATGTCATTTATTCCGATCATTATGATGGCATTTTGTGTCAGTAAGGGATTACCCTTTTTTCTTTTGATATCATCCATTAAATTCACTGATTTTCTACCACTTTTTGCGAATTCTACGTGGTTAAATTCTATTTCTTTTTTAAATAAAATCTTTTTGGCATATCTTACCAGAAAAGAGTCTCCATAAAGAGTCCATGTAGAATACTTGGAAATTTAAAATAAATGTTGTTACTTTACGGCATCCAATTACACACAATTACAATACATACATTCCATTACTTAGAAGTTTTGTAGTTATACTTACGAGAACATTATTACTATTAAGAGCGTCAGACTTGCTTGTTGACAAGTTTGTTTGTTAAAAATATATTTCATTAGGTATCTCAAATTTAAATAAAGTTTAACTTACTTGCAAATGGTAGTACAAATTTCGTCTTGAGTATTGTATATTTATGAAAAATTTTGTTGCACAAATTTTACATTCAGCGTTCAACAATTTATTTTTGTTTAATTGTGTATGATCTTCCCCTTCCGGGTTATCATTAATTTTGAAAAACTTACTCAACCCAACTGAAAAACGCACAGACATGGTAATAATCAAAATATTTTAAAATAAGGTAAATGTTGTTATACTATAAAGAATGAGTGAAAAATAGAAATTGATTAAAAACATTAGGTATTGGTGCTGCAGTTTGTTAAACTTTTTTCTCTATTTGATGCTATCTCCGTCTACTCGATATTTTATAATGAGCTTATTTATTAAATATGGTCGTCCTTCTGGTATCTGGGGCAAGAGGTCTTTTGCGCTATTTAATTTAAGCATTCGTGTTACTTATTTTACTATAATGTATATAACTATCGAAATTGACCCTTGCAGTTTAATGATTGGTACAGATTGGTGTGACATTAACATGCGACATCCAACATTTATATATTTTCATTCATAAGTTGTCATTATTTAGACATGAGTGTACTAAATGTGTTGTACTTTTAACGTACGGACTAGCGACGATTAGCGACATTAACATGCGACACTAACAAAACTCTTACTTTTGCTATTTTTTAAAATTTCAAGTAGTATTTTTATGAAACAAAAATGTTCCAAAGATATGTTGGTAAATCAAATAAATTAGGGTTTTGAAGAATGTCTCGAACAAAAGGGTCGAGTACCTACACAGTCTCCAGTATAATCTCATTGAGCGTTGACGTTCATTTTTAGTTGCGTTTGGTAAATAAATAAAAATAATGGAAAATGGAAATTAATACGAATACAAATATTATTACAAGTTCTTCACATTCTGAGAACCCTAATTTTAATGTGATTTCTACAGATAATATTTTATTAAAATCTCCAATCACGACAATAAATTCTCTTGAACCGTTTTTAGATAATGTTACCAACATAAATAAATCACTAGATCTGAAAAATGTAATTGATAACAACATAATTTATCACGTAACAACTAACATGGATACCATACCTCCTTCCCAATTTGTTTTTTACATCTCCATTGAAATTTGGAACAAATTATATGTTTATAGGGAAACTATTCCTACTCTCAGATTATCTACTGGCTGGACCAGTATTTTTGCTCGTGAATTTTCAAAATTTAATAGCCGTTGTGTTCTTAAATTTACCTATGGGAAATTAAAATCTGGAAAACGAAAAATTAATTGTCATTTTTTTCATGGAAAAGCGGTATGCAAATTTCAATCATGTGCAGCATACTATTTTGATATTATTGACGAACCCTGTAATTATTCAAACGTCGGTGTTCACGTAACACAAATCGGAACATTTTATCATCAAGTAAATGAATGTCAAAGGAGACAAATCCGTAATGAAGAACGCACTAGAATTAAACAGCTATTATAAATTGATAATCCAAAGATAGTGCATCTTAATGAAATATGCCAGACCCCAAAATCTTCATTGCTCTCTGGTAATTATACCAAAAATCAGAACTTAGCGACCATTCGTAAAGTCGCAAGTGAACTGAAATCCGATATAGATTTAGATAAAGATGTCTTATTACATATTCACAAATATAGTAAATTATCTGATTCTGTTTGGAATTCAGACGGAAATTGTAACGTCTTGCCGCAAGGTATTTATGTAGATACATTTGATAAATATTGTATACATTTTTGTTCAGAGCAGCAGGTTAAATTATTAGTTAATATGCGTGGGCCAGTTTCAGTACACGCAGACGCCACTGGTTCGTTAATAAATAAAACGAAGTTATTTGAGAAACAATTCTATTTATATTCTGTTGTAATGGATTACAATAAAAAAACACTTCCCATATTTCAATTTTTAACATGTAACCATACCCAATTTAATATTACCCATAGAATAAGTGAATTTATTCAATTTGTTAAACAAATTTACCCCAATCATCGGCCGCGTTTAATTCATAAGGTAACCGCCAATATGGGAAAATGACCCTAAAAAAATAAAAACCTTAGACAAATACAACGAAAGAATTTTATCATTGTCAAAAAGCCGTAAGTTACTTTACTAATTTCATCAAAATTTTCTTTTTATTTATTTAACCAGAATATAATTTCAGATCCTTATATTCATGTCCTAGATATACGGGAATTATTTTTACAAAATAATAAAGTGAATGGACACTTGTTTGAGCAGTAAGAACATGAAGTTTATACTTAAATACATACTTATATAAATAAATAAATACACAGACTCATATATGGTATACATTCCCTATTTACAGATTCTACAAGAAAAACAATAAACCCGATCAATTACATTGGAATATAAATGGGATGCTTAAAGTACATAAAATAATTGCACAACATATTTAAACAATGTACTAAAATCAACCACTGACTATACTAAGAATGAACTAGAATTAAATAAAAGATAGCTGTTTAATTAGTAATCGAGCTGTCATGGTAATTAGTTTCAATAAATTATAATTTTTAAAGTAAATAAAAAAGTAAAATTGTGTTACTATTTAACAGACATATTTATTTAATCAATTTCTTAAAGTAAAATTTAATATGTTTTCTAGCAACGACTGTATTATCGTTTTCATTTGTCAATATGAACAGGTCAATGCAAGAGACAAGAGAGTCTTATTAAATAATTAAAACTATCTTCATTCAAATACTTTCATTACATAATGAGGTTTTTACGATTTTTAAATATCTTATAGTTGCCGCACAGATATGGAACAGAGCGCTCACTGAATCGACTGCCAGATTTTAAAGACGTACTGAATTTTTGGGTTATCTTTGAATTTTACATCTTATAAGTTGCCTATACAAATATGAAACCGAGCTGTCATTGTATAGGAATTTACTAAATTGCAATATTATTGCAAATTTAATTTTATATAAATTGCAATTGCTATTTATAGAAAAATAATTTTATTACATAATGAGGTTTTTACGATTTTTAAATATCTTATATGTTGCCGCACAGATATGGAACAGAGCTGTCACTGAATCGACTGCCAGATTTTATAAACGTACTGAATTTTTAGGTTATCTTTGAATTTGACATCTTATAAGTTGCCAATACAAATATGAAACAGAGCTGTATATAGTTTCACTAAATTGCACTTTTTGAAGAAAATAAGAATTTGTGATGGCTGAAATTTTGTAACTACCTAAGAGACATATTAGTTAAACTATTTATAAACAAATAATTTCATTAAATGATAATTTGTTTTAGATTTTTAAGCTTCTTATGACTTGCCGCACAGATATGAAACAGAGCTGTATATAGTTTCACTAAATTGCACTTTTTGAAGAAAATAAGAATTTGTGATGGCTGAAATTTTGTAACTACCTAAGAGACATATTAGTTAAACTATTTATAAACAAATAATTTCATTAAATGATAATTTGTTTTAGATTTTTAAGCTTCTTATGACTTGCCGCACAGATATGAAACAGAGCTGTATATAGTTTCACTAAATTGCACTTTTTGAAGAAAATAAGAATTTGTGATGGCTGAAATTTTGTAACTACCTAAGAGACATATTAGTTAAACTATTTATAAACAAATAATTTCATTAAATGATAATTTGTTTTAGATTTTTAAGCTTCTTATGACTTGCCGCACAGATATGAAACAGAGCTGTATATAGTTTCACTAAATTGCACTTTTTGAAGAAAATAAGAATTTGTGATGGCTGAAATTTTGTAACTACCTAAGAGACATATTAGTTAACCTATTTATAAAAAAATAATATCAAAAAGTTATGATTATTTAGATGTTCGTTTGCGTTTTATTTTCCTATATTAAAACAGCAATATAAGACACTAATTGGTTAATTTATTCATTATATAATAATATTTAGGTTACTTAATACTTCTACAGTCTATTATTACTTAAATATTTGCTTAAATGTTCCGATTAGCCATGTAATTTGAATTTCGATTTAACACCGAATTAGTTTTGATTTACAACACTAGTCCGAATCGACTGCTATCGAATCCGCTGCTATCTTCACCGACGTACTAAATCTCCATTTAAATGTATGATAATTCTGGTATTGTTTTTAAATTCATTTCGTACGATATGTGCAGTGACTTCCATGCTGATCACACCACTCTTCTTCCTGATAACACCTCCTTATTTTTTATTTATTTTACCACACACTTACCCTCGTATTTCCCTTCAAAGAAACCAAATATTTTATTACATTTACAAAAGTGTTTTGAATTTCAAAAAAGAAATGCTCAATGCTTTCTATAGATTTCTTTTTCCGCCGGAAAACATATGTTTCTTATTTAAGGGTTTGCTCTTTTCTGTAAGGATTCTTTAGAATGTACGCAGTTCAACAGTGTGTGACAGAACTGATGATGTGAATTTATCAAACTCACATAAAAAGGATTCTGTGAGATTCTGCTAAAGACGTGCGTACGACCAGGCACACGTGGAGACGAAAGAAGCTGCGACGTTTCATAACATAATAAGATCTGATTTCTTTCTCTGTCATTAGGTAGAATGTTCACAAAGATTTATTTGATTAATGATAGTGTTTCAAATTTGTAAAAAAAACACTTCCATTCAACTGCTCTAAATTTGATGGTGGCAAATGATGGTCCCCGTAAATAGTATCTATCTCGGCGTTAATTTAGCTACGGCCCGATATTCATCTTCATCTTTACAAAAACACTAACTTCTACTAAGACAAATGACTCTTACACTTAGATATTTTCAATGCACTTATCATCTTTAAGACCGGAGACTTTTCAGACTACTGTCATATGATCATTTTGAACTAGAGAAACCAAAATAAAAACAATTTTCACAGTAAAACTTTTCTTATTCTGCAGAGATATTTTTTATAAATATATATTTAACAAATGTTAAAAAAGTTCATCCTTTGAGTATTTTAATCTGATTTATGATTTAGTAGATACGATTTTGTATGTGTGTGTGGTGTTTTAATATAATTTAAAATATAATCAAATATTTTATTTATAGATATATGAAATTGCTGGACGTTCTGGAGGTCGGCGGGAGGGGTGGGGATCAGCAGAGGCTACAGAAATGGTTCTAAACAATTTATTTTACATCACTGCTAAAGTAAGTTAATTTAATTTATATATATGTGTGAAAATTCCAGTTTTCCTTGCAATTCTGTGTTTTTCATTATGTTGAATTATTTATTTTTATGTTTATAACTACCTACCCAGGGTAGATCTTGTTAATTTTATGACAAGGCAATGACAATCTGATAGTCGTCAAGTGGGCATCTCATATCAAACGCCGCTCGTAGGGCATGTCAAGACAATTAGATTGTGAATTGTTTTTATTTTATCAAATATATAAAAATTGACAAATATGAATCTATTTAAGGTTTAAACATTATTTTACTGCGTGATGACGTCAAGTCAGGCCCAGATATGAGGGAGGGCAGGTGGGGCTACTGCTCCGAGCCCTCCACAATAGAGATCAAAGAACTAAATTGTTGAAAGACTTGACATAAAAAAATTGTTCCTTTAATCCGGAAAATAATTAGGGGCCTCCGTTCCTTCGTTGCCCCAGGGCCTCTACACCTTTAAATCCGACCCTGCGTCAAGTAGTTTTTATAATATAATAAGTAGTCTTATTTATTTTTCATTTTATATCACGACATTATATAGAAACATTATAGGTCGACGCAACAGCTGCTATAGCTGTGACATTTAATTCTCCATCTCTTTTGCACTTCTCTTGTTTAACAGTGACGGTAAAGGTTGGCAAATGGTAGTGAGGGAGAAGGTGAGAAGGCTCACCTCGACATCACATCGACTAGTCGAACATTTTGTATAAATGTTTACCCCTTTAATTATTAAAGAGGAGAAAATGAGTATTTCAATCGTTAATAACTTCTATACTATTGCGAATTGAATAAAGATAATTGGATAATTGAGATTCTAGTACATAACTTGATCAATATACAGTGCAATTTTATATAAATTCAGTTATTAGTTCAAGCGCTATAGGTAGTTGAGTATGCAAAATGTGAGGACCAGCAACTATGGTCGGATTCTTATACCTGAGACCCCAAATAATAACAAAACACATCTTGCCACCAGCTGTGATGATCCCTTCCCGCTCACTTCACATCCCCTCCCTCACACGATATTTCTATTACGGAGTTACGGAGTAAAGGCCAAATTATTAAAAATGTCATAATTTCAAGTCATTCAACAAACATTCCTGCTGATTGTAAAGCTTTTCTTGCAAACATTCAAAATAAATTACAACTTGTTTTTTTTTTCATTTAACAATCCATCCTCACTTTCACCATTAGGCCTGTCTCAGTATGGCACCGTATTTAAGCGAATTTCTGCCGGACGTATACGGGCTACTACGCTTTACCTATCCGAACCCTGTAAATGTAATGAGATCTCTCTGGCCCTCTCAGACTGCACGCTACAAAGCCGTCCGAATACGGGCGGCACTACCTCGCACATTAGAACCGTATAAAGGCGAATTTTATCCAAGCGTTGCCACTACTACAACGATATCCTATCCGAACCTTTGTAAATGCAAACAGCCGCCTCAGACTGGAGGGGATACCTAAGATCCCTTGTTGTTACGCTGCAATACGGTTCAAATGAGATCTATCGGCGACATCGCTTGTCACGAGTATGTTCTGCATGCAGTTTATGTTTGTATTTCAGTGAATCATGGACACCGATACCGATACCAATACGATAGAACTAAATTTAAATTCACGACAACCAGAACTCAGATATATAATAAATGCTAAAGTCCCTTTAATACCAGTAGTGTATCGATAAAAATTAAAGTTAAAGTTTGCTCTCATAATAAATTATATTAGTGCTAAAGAACTCCAATACACCCCCTACAGTACACAAGTTAGTTATCTGACGACTGACTACAGACATCTGTGACACACATAAGCGGTTTGCTTTGTAGCTCATCCAACCCACCGATTTACGTCCGAATACGCCGTCGCTTAAATACGGTCCCATACTGAGACAGGCATTTAGAAAAAAGTATAAATTATTACTGAAATAATCATTAAAATGATTTTATAGATTGTACTCAATACATTTCCTTCACAAATAAGAGTAGAGGGGTAAAAAAAAAATGGACCAAATATTTGACCGGCAAGATCCGCATTATTAATTTTTGACCTTTTCTTAACTTAAATCCATTGGTGGAATTCGGTCCTCACATTTTGCATACTCACTTACCTCTAGCGCCCGGTCTATATGGTTTCTTATTTACATGCATTAATAATTTCTCTATCAATGAAGTGTATTCTCATACTTCGTGTTTCGTCTTTCATTTTATCCGTGTTTAAAACTAGAGAACTACAATTGTCATGTCATTCACTGTCTTTCATACTTAAGAAACTTTTTGTTCCGATTTTCCCCGAACGTGTTCGTTCGAACGAATCCGAATGGTTCTCTTCTTGTCTCTATTGCAAGAACTTCTTAACATGGCATCTAGGCAACCCGGTAACTTAGTAACCCGTGAATACAGTTGATGCTTAGATGCCTGTCCTGTCATACTTGTACAAGATTTATATAAGAAAGTCTGCTACAACAGTCATATTTGTTTTAATGTAAAGCTGATGATGTCCCACGACCCAAACCAAACCATCCCATCTCGTCTCGTCGTGCAATCTCAAGCATCTCTAAACTTTTAGAACAGCAATTTGTATTTTCAAATAACAAAATCTGAATTTTAAAATCTCTTGGGTTTTATATTTTATATGAATTTATTTTACAATTACTTTATCGTTGTTTATTTTATAATAACGAATCGGTAGAAAAAGAACTGAGTCTCGTCAAGAGAAGGATATGGTATTAATAAAAGAATATTTGAAGTAGTAATAAAAGAAAGAAAGATGTATCTGTGTCTTATCTACGTTTTATGATAATAAGAAACATTCGTGTGCCAACTTGTTAATCAACAAATATTTTCTAAAGAGAAAAGAGTCCAAGAAAGATCCCAGACGTTGTTTTAGCAAAGAATGAATAGTGTAATATGTAGTTAAGAACGTATGCGTACCCTCTAGCTTGAAATTGGGGCCTTTTACATCTATAGTAATACAGAAATGATCGTGACAACTACACTAAGGCCCGGTTGCTGCTTTCATAGTTACCTATCCGATGTATGATAACTAACCCGGTAACTATTCAATAGCACTAAATCGGGTTGCTGCTTACATAGTTAGTGACGTCACAACGATAAACAGTGTGTTAAGTCTAACTATACGAATTCTGACCTATAACTATCGAATCGTCTAGTTAAGTCAGCCATATTTTTTTTAGTGTCAAAAATATTATTTTAAGCTATTTTGAAAATAACCTCAAAAGATTAAAAAAAATTATATTTCTTTGATTTAAAATTAAACAAATATAAAAAATGTGATTCGAGTGATTCATCATGAAACTATACATCTGACGAGGAAATTATATAGTTCAAGAAAAAAGTATCCATGCGCAAAAATGTAATTATGAATAGAAATAATGCAATGGAAATTCAATGATAAGAAATCAGTAAGTTCAATCTGCTGTAGAATTTATTGAAAAGTTTAGTTTCCCCGAGTAATGGAATGTAAGATTGTACCAATATCAAAATGAACTATATAGATGAAAGTGTTTTTCTCATTTAATATCCAATGTGCCTGTAACGCTAGTTGATCAGGGTCTACTCATGATGCAACTATATTTGACGCATCTATGCTGAAACTAAATCCAGAAGGTGACACTTTTGGACAGAACTATTTATTGGGAGATTCTGGATACCTTTTAAGAAAGTATTTATTAATTCCAACATATTCCAACTTTAACAACGCAAACAGAAGCACAGGAAAAATACAACGATGCTCATATTAGAACAAGAAATTAAATTAAACGCACTTTTGGATTACCATGTCTTATAATAGGACTTAGATGCCAACTGAAAACATCAATGAGTATTATTGTGGAATCTCTTGTGCTGCACAATGTTGCAATTGATGAAGGTGAAGAGTTTGTTTATTCAAATCTTCATAACGAAATACAAAACGTTGAAGATTACGCGCATCGAATAGCTGGACAAAGTACAATTAGAGACTCTGTTATATAATCCTATTTCAGATAATGATATAATAAATGATGTAAATAAACAATTGATTGTTACAAATAAAACATATGTATTAATATAATATAAACAGTGATATTTATTTTAGGTATACATATACTTAATTCAAATAGGTGAAAACTTAAGAATGAATTGAAGAATAATTATGTATATTTTTGTAGTTCCTTTAACATTATTTTAAATTCTACTACTTTATTTTATTTCTCCAACTTGTTTATGGTTTTGTTGCAAATTACTCTTTTCTCCAATTCTAATATCTCTATTTGTTTATTAATTAATATTTCGCTCTGCTCCAGTTTTTTAAATTTATGCTCTTTTTCGGAGTTAAGTACTATTATTTTCTTATTTAATTGTAGATCGTCCTCATTATTTCCATTTTCTATGAATAAAGACATCGGTTATTTCATTTAAATGTTTTATGTAGATAATTATATAATAAAAACAGTTACAGACTATTTTACAAATATTTTACACAAAATACAACAATTTTTTTATACTTACAATCAAACAAAATATTTTGACAATGACATAACAATTATAAAATCTGACACAATAATGCTAAATGAATAGAAGCACCATCTATTGAGTGATACTTTTATTAAAATAAATATAAAAAAATGTTAAATCACATCGGGTAACGAACGATAGTTAACATTCTGTTGTTTTTATACGCAGCAACCGGATTTATTGGAACTGGTGATAACTATTGCGATATCTATGAACAGTTAGGTACCTATCTATACGTTGAATAGTTAGATGAGCAACCGGGCCTAAGTGTTACTGTGCATCTTGTTTGTGTTCAATTGCCGACACAACCAAACAACCGCGCTTATTTCTTAAGGGTGGGGTTAGGGTTTCAGCGTAAAAAAAAAACACTTTTTTTGCGATTTTTTTTCTCAAGTATAGATTGAACAATTTTATTCGAACCTTTTGTACATTATTGAGCATACTTTTGACTATGTTGTATAATTTTATCATGCATCAATATTGAAGCATAAGCCGGTAACAAAGCTTTCTCCAGAAGGTCTTGCGAAAAAGACAATTTGCGGTGTTCACTATAACTCGGCCGGAACTTATTTGAAAATGAAAAACCATTAAAATTTAGTTAAATTATAATCAAATCTTCCCCCCAACGGCTTCTGATAATTCTTTTTTTCCTTTAAAATTTTTTGGCGGCCATCTAAAGTGTAAACTGTTATTTTGCACGAAAAATTCCGCCATTTTGTGGGTGGGAAACACCCTTAATGTAAAAAATTTTTTTTTATCAAAACGTTGGGGGGATGTATTTTATATGTAGAAAATGTGAACGAAGTTTGAAATGAATCGGTCAATTAGTTTTTAAATGGCTGTGAACACGGACTTTGAAAAAGTAGTTTTGAGAAAAACGCGTCAGGACTGTAGCAATGAATAAACTGTATACCTGATTAACATATAATACGATATAATATACCGGATTAATAAGACAATAACTTCAAGAATATTGCTTAGATCGGCTTAAAATTTTAAGGACATATTCTTGAAATGTTAAACAATAAGATAAAACAAAAAAAAAATTGGATTTTTCGAAAGTGAAAACCCTAAACCCTCCCTTAAATAACTGGTAACATTTCCAAGGGTTTGTCATAAATAAACTAGAAATTTAACTAGAAAATATAGCAATATTCATTTTCAAAACTTATTTTTGCGGTTCCAACTCATTAAAAGTCAGTGGAAGAAAGCTTAAAATGTAGATACGTTATTCATCTAACTAATTAGCGCTTTAGATTTTCATAAAACGATTTAAACATAAAAAACATGTTTTTTTTGATAATGGGGTCAAATGTTCATGTATTACAACATTTTGTTTTCGTTTTTTATAAAAAAAAATCGTGGTCAATTTTAAAATAATTAAACTCATATGTTTTGCAATTAATCCTACATTAAATGCACTACTGAGACCAGACACCCTGTATAACTCAATAAAGTCTGTACAAATCCCATTATTCACTGAAAGTGACAGCTAATTAAAAAAGCAGTACCTATCTCTGTGCCGCACTGTTGACCTGCCTACTACAAAAGTTAATTCTTATATTTGCATATTGACTTTTTATTATACAAACATGAGCAAACACCTGTAAAAAGTATATTAAAAATATTATATTAAAATTCATAGAACAAATTCTGTGTAATACTAGCAGTAGCTGAACTGGTGTACGTTGTTTGTCTTTTGATAATAACACAAACTGTATCGTATCAACTGATAACAGGTTTGTAAAGCAATGTGCCGTGTTTTGTGCGTAGGCGTTCAGTTGATAAAGAATAATTAATATTAATGCGTTACTCAGACTTGTTTAAAAAATCAAAATTATCGATAACAATTATTTTGTATATTGCAAACCACATAGCGTCACTTCATACGCACGGTTTCGTTATTTGAAGCGTGTTGTACGCTTCCTTGTAGCTTGCATTTAATATGTCATAGCTCTAGACTTAATATCCTTTGAAAATGACAAACTCGGCAGTCAATTTTGTTCATATTATTGAACAATGTTCATGTTTTTACTCATGTTTGTCCTTTCCCAGTAAACATTTGGTGAAATAGAATGGCTAGGTGAAGTTCTAGTCGCTCGTACATTTCAATTCTAACGTTTTACAAGTTGGAGCAACACACAGAAAATCAATTTTAGTTCAAATTGATTCCCTACCTGCCACAGAAGTCGCTTTTATTCAACAGTGAGCAGTCGTTGCGTCGTCTGTAGCTCATAAAAGAGACATTCCCTATGAACAACTAAATAGAAAACAAACGCGTTCATGACAAAATACTCATGAAAAGTAATAGAATTTACTCCAAAATGTTTACTGCGTTTCGATGTATGGATGAAGCCAATACTTTCCACGTCTGATTCGTGATGGTTTGTGAACAAAAATAAAGATTAGCTTTCCAAGAAATCACTGAAAGACATGGAAGAAGTTTTATTTACAAATATTACAATAACTTCAAAGCAGTTAAAAACAGTCTCAAATAAATAAATGCTTACAAACATTAAAAATAAAACAAGCGCTTATTCTATTACACTCTGCAATATTCTTTTCTAAAAACGCGATTTTAAAAAGAACCTTTTCAAAAATGATGTTAATTAAGAGAGAGATAAATAATCCCGTATTCAACCTACCCAGATAACACGTCAAGCAGAAAATCTGTTAATTAAAAGTTAAAAAATTAAGAGTTATAATTGTTAGGCAAATATAACCTAAAAAAAAATCTAACACCAAGCTGGAGAATTAATACAATTATAAGCCCGACAGTTATAATTATGTTTACCTTACTCATTATTATATTTCAAACCTTTGTAAGTAACTAAGTTAAGAATCTTTTGCACGATGAGATGAAAGGCCACACTATCACGAGTAGTTGCTGTGAATTGTGTTGTATTGTAGTGTCAAAAAATGTTGCAGTAACTCACATGCCTACCACTGGCTGAATCGCACATGACAATAACTCGTATACGAGCAATATGGACACACGATGGCGAGTAACTGTCCTGGCCAACTCACACGCTCAGTCGCATCGGCATAAGGCCTGTCTCAGTATGGCACCGTATTTAAGCGAATTTCTGCCGGACGTATACGGTCTACTACGCTTTACCTATCCGAACCCTGTAAATGTAATGAGAACTCTCTGGACCTCTCAGACTGCACGCTACAAAGCCGTCCGAATACGGGCGGCACTACCTCGCACATTAGAACCGTATAAAGGCGAATTTTATCCAAGCGTTAGCACTACTACAACGATATCCTATCCGAACCTTTGTAAATGCAAATAGCCGCCTTAGACTGGAGGGGATACCTAAGATCGCTTGTTATTACGCTGCAATACGGATCTTTTCGGTTCTATCGGCGACATCGCTTGTATGAACATACCAGTATGTTCAGCATGCTTCAGTTTATGTTTGTATTTCAGTGAATCATGGACACCGAAAAATTAATTCTTTGAATTCAAGAAAGAGAGCCAACCAGAACTCAGATATATAATAAATGCTAAAGTCCCTTTAATACCAGTAGTGTATCGATAAAAATTAAAGTTAAAGTTTGCCCTCATGATAAATTATATAAGTGCTAAAGAACTCCAATACACCCCCTAATACACGACTACAGACATCTGTGACACACATAGGCGGTTTGCTTTGTAGCTCATCCAATCCGCCGATATACGTCCGAATACGCCGTCGCTTAAATACGGTCCCATACTGAGACATGCGTAAGGTTACGATCATAGACGAAGTACACTTCGAAATGACCTCAGATCGTGTAGAAATCTTAAGAGAATCTGTATAAAATATAATCAAAATTGAATTTGATTCTAACTTTAATATGATCGTGTAAAAGACACTTTATTCTTATTCTTTTGTTCTATCTGTATAACATGTTTTGTCCTTTTTTACTATATACCTGTGTTTCTGACGTAAAGGTATTTTTTATATATGTATGTGTTGAATAAGAATATAAAACACACTGTTATATAAAAATTTACAAAGAAATGCAAACAATGCGTGGACGAATATATTAACTTATTTTTAGAAACCAAGTATGTCAGTTCGGGGAATGCATTGCATATCAAATACATTACCCAGTAAACAATTTGGTGAAGTGCCCTATTTAGTGACGTTCGAGTCACTCGTACAATTCAATTCTAACGCTTTACAAGTTCTCTACCTGTCACAGATTTTGTGTTAGTTGTTAGAATTTTTTCATAATAATATTCTTTCTTTTTCCAACATCATTCATTAAGTAGCAGTTGTTTCTTTCAAACTAGGATATATATTTGTTTAGTTCATTTTCATTCCAAAGTGAGAGAGAAACGAGATGCGGTTAGACAAGTAAAATATATTTTTCACCGTTACACTTGTATAGTATTTCGTTCAGTACAGTATGTTTAAAGTATATGCTATCCTTTTTCAACAAATATTTCTTTAATGGTAATAGGCATACGCTGTCTCCCTCAATCCCCGAATATAATGTGTTTAAACGAATACTCTAAGCAGCGATGCTAAGACAGAGGTTTTAAACCTAACGCAGACCTGCCGATCGTGGATTTTTGAATCACCAAAACAATGTAAAAAACTAATAAAACGAGTATTGTTGAAAATGAATAATATTCATTAAAAAAATCACGATCCGTACTAAAGATTACATCTATTTATTTCTTCATTTAAATATTTATATTTTGCAGACTCTAAAAAGTAGAATTCCATTAAGTTTTATACCCCTGCCATCCCTGCTAGTGTCAAGTTTATAACTCCGGTCATAAATCATAAACCGATTCCGCTTTTAATTCAGCAGTGAACCGTCGTTGCGATCTCTGTAGGTCATAAAAAGGGCCTGAATAGAAAACGAACACGTTCCAGACAAAAAACTCATGATATGTAATAGAAATTAAGTAGAATTTACTCCAAAATGTTTACTGGGTAGTTACAAATGCAATGTAGACCAAACCGTACCCGTAACGTTTTGCTTGACAGGTTTGCCTGAACAGGTAAACCGGAATGTATATGAGAAAACGATAGGAATGACTATACAGGACGATATATAAATACATTTCTATTGTTAAACGAAAATGAAATATGTCAAGTATTTTTATGTGACGAATAGCTTTTCTTTAGTAGTTTCTTTCTTTTTCTAGCTTTTCTTTCTCTACACACTTTTGTCCTGTACACGATTTCATATTAAATTGTAATACATAACCGAACAAAACATTTCTCAGTAACATTTTTAAGACAGGTAACAATAGAACGCGTAGGTGCCAAGTTGTATTTGATATAAAGTTTCTAATCTTACAAAACTAGACCTGGCAAATTCCCCTAGCTGATACAATCAAATATTGTTAATAGAATTAATATTTCTTAAATATCCATTCAACTATCTTAAGACAAAGCACTGATTATATTCAAAGCAATAATATTTCACTTCCGGGATTCTATCCCATCATTAACTATACCATCATTAGATATATTTCCGCTTAGTTAGTTTCATCATAGTCTACTTTCATATCTCTCTGAAGGAGTACCGTGCTTGAAGAGATTTATCTTCCCCAATTACAACAGCACAAAGAGGTTATACGTCATCAACGTTCATTGCTAGAACATCAGTGTTAATTTTAAAACTAATGCAACTTTATTAATTGCTTCATTAGAGAAAGTTTCATCTTAATAATACCTGTTATTTCATATTCTCACAGATTACGTGGTTGCTGCGTTATTGTTTCTTGAATTTCATTTATTTTATGTTTATTTAATAAATAATCAGTAAATGATTAATTCATAAAATTAAAACTAAAACTCGATGCCTAAAGCCTCATTCCCACTCACTGTTTTGATATTTAATTTACTGTTTTTATTTAATATTGTAATCTAGATTTCAGGTTCTCGTTTAAGCATTCCTTTTCACATTTGTGTTTTCATTTAAGTCAATTTAGTTGATGCGTATGCATCGTTAGTAATATAAATTTTAACAGTTCGACAATAATCAAATAATTAAAATTACTATTTTTAATAACCAAATTAGTAATAGAAATTGTTTTCACTTCTATATCTTTCAAAAACTGACATTAAACTTCCTTTAAAATTAAATCCTACTGCATTTTGACAGTTTGTCTCATTTTAAATGTTATAATATAATATACTTTTTCTTAATTTAATATTTTTAATTTAAAACATTGGACCTTGTAAGGTTCTAAAAATTTTTTAGAAAACTTAAAGGCGAAACAGGTAACCACAACTTTCGATTAACCTAAATAAGCAAAAAAAGAAATTCCTTAATGTAATCAACGTTACGATTATATCGTAACTATTACCATCGATATTTTTCGAACTTAGTATTCGATATTTGCTGGATTATTAAACAATGATGAAATAAAACTATAAATACTACATAATAACTATGTTTTTTCTGGTTACAGTTTGCTGATGAACATCCCAGAGATATTGAGGAGCTGTGGGGTACCCTCTGTAATTGCTGGCCTAACAATCTGAAAGTGATTATCCGGTATCTTGTAATCGTTTCCGGAATGGCACCGCAAGAACTCCTTCCTTACGTAAGTTTACTTAAATTTACCTTAAAATGTATAGATTTCTAATTTTTTTAAGAGAGGTCGTTACATCCAAATTCAAGTAAGAAAAGATGGTTTAGAAATGAGTCCCGCAAAATTATATCAACTATAATCAGAATCAAAAGTAATCATTGTAAAAGTCCAGCTCACCTGTACAAAATTAATATTAAATCTGATAGATGTCAATGTGGTGAAGAAGGAACTTTGGACCATATTATAATTGAATGCATAAATTATAGTTTAGAAAGGTCAAAATTCAATAGTGAAATATTAGATGTGATTAAAACTTTTCCTGTTAATACTAAAATATTAATTAGTGAATTATTTAAATATTTAAAAATTTGTAAAATTGAATTATAAATTGTAAAATATGTATAAAAAATGTTTGATGGTGGCTATGACGAATAAAAGTCAAGGCAAATAAATAAATAAATATTAAAAAGGAAGAGAGTTCAGCAGTGACTCTTGCTTAAAACAAATTGTAAAACATTGTTTTACTAATTTTCTTTTATAATGTTTATTGGAACTAATAAGATAAAATTCACCATCGTATAGTAGATTTATACAGCTCTTACAACCGCTTTTAAGCATGAGTCGCCATCGAATTCTCCTAATGCCAACTTTACTAATAAATGGAATAACATTTCTTTCTTTCTTTGTTACCTCTTTTTATTTAAATAAAGATCATCTCCGAGATCGAATTCTTTTCTATAATGATTACAATGACATAATTTCTCTTAGGCAAAACGAGTGGCCCTTTACCTAGCTCGTGCTCGACCAGATCGTCTCTTAGACGAAATGATGATTGAGCTACAAACTGTAGAAACACTTAATTGTTTGATAGAACGAACAGAAACGCCGCCATTTTACCGCTTGACTAGCATGAGAAAGGCATCCAGTCATTCAGATGGTCCAGGCGCAAGTGGAAGTGGCACAGATCCTGCTAACAGATGTGATCTGACGGTGGAAAAAGGAACTATTCATACTAAGCGACACAGTGGAGAAGATCCCATAAAAGCTGGGTAAGTACCTTTAAAGTTTGGACAGTCTATCGTTTCCCTCGAATCTGGTTCAGTGTTCAATTCGCTTAAATATACGTGCACAGTATAATATCAACAAAAGGAAATACTCATCCTTATTTAGTATATTTATATTCTTTTTAATATCAGTGCAAACTCGAAAGACTATGTCGTCAAACAAACATAGTCATCAAAGATTCTGATTAATTTGCAGTTCTTCAAAAGAACATATTATTTTAACTAAATAGAAATTTACACGCTCTATTTGACATAAGAAATTTGTGAATGCTACATTAAATTTTATTTGTAAGATGGTTGCTTGGGTTGCTCTTCTAATACTATCTCGTAAAAAAATGTAATAGGTTTTAGTGTGCGTTTTGTAATAAAAAAATTTATGATAGGTTTATTACGAAATATATACCACAACCTGTTAAAAACACAAGCCTTGCCAAGGATTACATCCTGGAAAGAATATCCAGCTTTAAGGAGACGAAGACAAGTGTAGAACAAGCAGGATAGTAGTGTCATCTTGTAGCGCATTAAAATTTTATTTTTATTACTAAAGGCGCTCCGTGGAAGCACCTTAGCAACAAGTATACAGCAATTGGGACGGAAACTGACATCCGTTTTCTGTGTTATTGTTTATTTGTCAAGAACATAAAATCTGGAAATCATGTCAAGAATACGTGAACCAACAAACTTAGTACTATTTGTTTTGTTTTGTTTTTCCAAATGCAAATGCATTTGTTATGCAAATCTTTGAATATGATAGATCGTTTAAGAATGAAAACCATCACTTAGGTGTGGCTCTTATATTGAAACAGACTATCGTAAATTCAAATTCAGTTTCAAAATTCAATTTTATTTGTCTATTTCTTAATTCTATATATATCCACATTGTCGATGGTTTTTGTTGTTGTCTTGTATTATTTATTTTTATTGTTAATTGTGTGTGCCTTTCGGCTTTACAATCTACCGTATTCTATTTCTTATTACATTTCATTCCTATTTTAACAATTCAACCTTAAAACTAAACTTGCTAATTTTATTTAAAACTAATTATTTTCTTAAAACTAAACTTTATTTATTTATTAAAACTAAAAAAAAATATTCTAGACTTTTAATACTTCCAAAAAGTGCTTTCTGCTTCTTCTTCTCTTGACCCTCTCTCTTCATGTTCCCCATGCAAACTAGATAACGAGCTGGACCAGATAACTGGATTTTATATATGGACGACGGTCACTTCGCAGACAATTAAATTTACATTATTCTAGACCTTTTTATCTCCAAACGTACTTTCTGCTTCTTCTTCTCTTGACCCTCTTCCTTCATTTTCCCTAGTCTTCCTTCTGTACTGGTCTATTCCCTAGTCTATTTTTCTGGGCTGAAGTTTAACTGTTTCCTCGCTACTTCTTTCTTTCTCCTGCTTCCCTTCATTGCCTCTTTTAGTACTTCCTTTCTCTTCCTGTTCCTTGTGCAACCCAGCCATCAGCTTATTTCTTCTCCTGTTTTTTCTTTCCTTTCTATTGTCTTGTATTATATTTTGTCTTGTGCGTTTGTGTAGCGCAACGTGGTTAAAACCCACAACTTTGCTGTAGTGATATTTTAGATAAAATGAAATCTGTATCTATAGTTCAATTACAAGAGTTCGGCGGCGACTCATACTTAAAACAAGTTGTGGGGTATAAACTGACGATACACCTAAAAAGCACTGACTCACTTATTTTTCTATAATGTATATAGAAACTAATAAGATAAAATTCATTTTCGTATTATAGATTTATACCGCTCTTTATAATCTCTTTTAAGTATAAGTCGCCGCCGAACTCTCGTGATTTGGACTTATATCTGTGTTGTGTAGCATTCACCTACAGAATTGTGTCTTTCGGTAGTCTGTATTTAATTTTAAAGGGTAGGCTATCGTGTGCTGTCCCAATTGTTGTGTTGTAGATTGTCGAAATTGTTTGTTTCTTACACCTCTCAACATATATGCCGATATCTAGTAGACTGTAGAATTGCGTGCCAACTGGTGCCAACGTAGAATTGATAGAAATTATTAGCGGGATCTATACAAATTAAAATATATATGTTAACTAGCTGTCCCGGCCACGCGTTGCTGTGACTAACGTTTTTGTCATATTACATTACATAGCGCCATCTATTGAATATTTACTCAATCTAGTCAACAGAATATTTACTCAACCTAGTCAACAGATGTCGCCATCATCGTCGCCAGATGTCATATGTCATATACAGATAATTAATAGACAATAAGATAATTTTTCAATCATAAATTGAGATGTAAGCTATCCTATCTTTCAAGTTGCATCAAACTGCACACGGTGTACAAATTTGATTAAAATCGGTTAAGTAGTTTAGGAGTCCATCGCGGACAAACTCGGACAAACATGTGACACGTAATTTATATATATTAAGATAAGATAAGATTAAGAAATGGAAAAAATTGAGAAGAGCAATTATAACAAAAGATATAAAAGGATTTGAGAGAGAGAGAGATACCAGAATACTTAAAAGAAAAAGACACAAAAAACATGAGAAGGATTGCCTGATTCAGATTGGAAACGAGGAGAAAGGAAATAGATTCTGGGCAAATAGCGAGTGTGAGCACATTAAGTTTTCATGTGAGAAAAAGGTAATAAGCGAGAAGAATATTGTGCAGTTATTAAAGGGAGGCAGTGAAAGAAGAGGTGGATGGCGGACATAGAGGAAAGAGAGCGAGGAAGGAGAAGGAATAGCAGAGTAGAAACAGGAGGGAGTGTAGCAGGAGGAGCGAAGCAGTAGCAGTTTTTTTTTTTTGGAAGGAATGAGAATGTTTAGATTTAATAAGGATCAAAATTGAATTAAGCACAATGATAGATAAATAAATTATTGCAATTATTAATAAGGTCAGAACAGTCATGCAACCAAAAGTCGCACGTAGAGTCTTCTAGAATGAGATCAGCCTTACTGATATGCTTTCCTAACTTTCTCTTAGATGAAAAACCACTGTTATTTTCCGATATTTTCATGTTGATCTGCGTGACGGATTTTCTAAAAGCTGAATTAAAAAAGTTTTTCATAGAAAACTTTATACGAATTAAGTTTTTCTTTGGCTTACTCATATAAAACCTCACAATGGTGTTAGCGGTTCCGGTTTATAAAGTTTAAAAAGTTGGAAACTTTAAAATTAAATTACGGTGAAATGAATACTGGCATTTGAAAGTTGAAACATGTATATAAATGTAAATATTGAGTATTAGATGTTACTTTGATATAAGTAGAAGATACAAAACACCAAAACACGTCTTTGTAAATCACAAGGGATCTCAGACGAATTAAAACTTATTTTTATGTAGTTGTATGTTTATTTAATGTAAATAAGGTCGGTAAAGTTTCAAATTATAAAATGTATCATGACTTTTGAAATTAGATAACAGTAAGCAAAAGATTCTTTAACACGTTGACACAAATTAATGTTATAAGTAGAGTAAGTAAGCCAGTTCTGGCTGACTGTAATAGAAGAGATGTATGTGAAACTTTTTAACCGATAACTCTCAATTTTTGAGTTTGTTTATTAATTTCTTCGGTAATTATTCGATATAGCTACACCTTTTGTTTTGAATCTTATTAAAAAACTACTGCACTTTCGTATATTTTAAGGCGCTTTTAATATAGTAAAAACATGTACAAATCTGTACGTAATATACATTATACCATTTTTTATTAAGAAATAGACAGAATTTATGCTTAAAGTTAAACCAATAAATGTGAAATATGACGCCATTTTCAGTTATATATGAAACAATGTCATATTATTTCCAACCTCAAATTTGAAATTTTAACTTTAACCTTTAATATTGTCTTTTCCTAAATAAAAAATGGTATAATGTATATTACGTGAGATTTGTACATGTTTTTAGTATACAACAAATGCCATAAAACATACAAAAATGCAGTAGTTCTTTTATAAGATTCAAAACAAAAGGTGTAGCTATATTGAAGAATTACCATTTCTTCAAAACAAAATTCTTATGAAATTTTTTATAGTTCCATAAAAAATATAATGAAGAAAAGAAAAATGCTAATGCTTGCAACTTTCTTGATTGTAGTACTGGTACTGCAGATAACGCAGTCCCTGCTAGTCTTAAACCGGAACTCATTTTACGGAAATAGGAACAACTCCATATTTCATTTTACAAGTGTATCCATGTATTCATAAAGACCATCGAATAACAGCGCATGGCCATTCATTGAGAATACAATGGTCACGTGATACACATCAATTAAATAACAATTACACGATGATTTGTGTGAAAATGTGTTGAACACGAATAGATCACGCTTAACACGAATATGGTTGGTGTTTAACCCAATAAAAAATATTTGGTACTGGTAAATTCAACCGGTGTTTTGTACTACAGTGTAAAGGACTTAATACTCGTACCAGAATTTTAGTATTGAATCTTTTCTTATTGAAGCTTAATAGAGAATTTGGTGAAGTGTCCTGCTTTGTGACGTTTCTATCACTATTGCATTTCAATGGGCTTGTGTCCTATGGCTTAATTTCTATAAAAGTGTACTATATATTGATAAAGTGGGTTACTAGACCCTCAAATGTTCAATTACTTTTTAATAACTCCTTATATGTTAAGAGATATTAACAATTAAAAAAGTCATTTTGTCTCTTTAATTATTAAAGGGATTCAACGTTGTACACATTTTAAGTGCATGTGACATCACAATCCTTGTGTAAGGTTACCAACCTTACAGCTCATAAATCTCTGCTATGTGTATTTATATATCAAAATAGCAAATATTATTTACAGCTATTTCAAGAAACAATCAAATTTCAATATTATGTGTGCCTTAGCAGGGTTAAATAAAATAAAAACTTATTATTCTTTGACTTGACTTGATTATTTGACTACCAACAGCTACAAAACATTACCACACCACTGACCTACTCAACAAATAACTGACGTTAAAATGCATTTCACGTCATACAAATATGGCCGACCATTTCTAGCGCTAAAACTACAATTCAAACTTTTAATTGCTATATCTCCGTCAACATTCAGATATTTAATAAAATAGACACGCCAATACACATTTATTAACATCAATCAACAATTGAAAAATCGAGCACTAAAAAATGAGGACACAAGCCCATTATAGTTCGCATCAACTTTATCTTCATTTGTATACCGACAGGTGGAGTGGTTTCGCTATTTGTAGTCGAAAAAATAAACATTTCATATGAACAACTGTGAGAAACTGAACTCTTTCATGACAAAAAAATCATACGCATCTTCAATATGATGGTAAAGTGACTCCAAAATGTTTACTGTGCTTTTTATCAATACAACCTTATGGTGAAACGATACTTGGCCATTTTGGACTCGCGAAATATAGATGGCGATACTATACAGCAGGTTAAATATTATCAAAAAAAACATGTTCTTTTAGGTTTAAATCTTTTTATGTAAGTAACTATTAAGGCCTCTTCAAATTTGAAGTGAATCAGTTCATTAGAACTTGAGATATCATTACCGCCAGCTCGAAAAAAGTAGTTCCCAGAAAAACGCGTTCAAAGTTTTATAACTCATATAATAATATATATAACTATATATTATTATATGGCTATAACTCATGAAATAATAGGAATTTTGAGAAATCCTTTAATGACATATTTTTGAATATCTAAACTTTGAAAATATGAAAAAAAATTTTTTTCGATTTTTTCAAAATTCTACAGTAGAATACTGCCTTAACGCGAATCAAAATCTAAGTTAGATGAATAACGTATCTACATTTTAAGCTTTTTTCCACTCACTTTTAATGAGTTGAAACCGCAAAAATAAGTTTTGAAAATTAATATTGCTATATTTTCTAGTTAAATTCCAATTTTTATATGACTGGTAACATTTCTAAGGGTTTGTCATAAATTTTATAACCTTTATTTAAGCTTAAAATGTAGATATGTTATTCATCTAACTAATTGCAGCTTTAGATTTTGATTTGCGTTTATAGTTACTTACATAAAACGATTTGAACATAAAGAAACATGGTTTTTTTGATAATACATAACCTGCTGTATAGTATCGCCATCTATATTTCGCGACTCAAAAATGGCCAAGTATCGTTTCACCTTAAAGTACTAAAGTTATTGCAAACTCCTTGTTAGATACTATTTTATTAATTATAAAAAATCCCATTTATATACTAATTTGATAATACGAAATTTATATTTGCACTAATGCATCTCTACTAAGCTTTAGTAAGAATTCTTTCTTTTTTGCGACAAGAAAGCGAAAGCGATTTGCGTTTCTATGTAGCTGCACCGCCTGATTAGACGGCGACCTTTTCCTTATCACAATCTTATAACAATTCAGTAACTTGCAAAATAGATCTAGGTATACGAATATACTCTTACTATAAAATAACAGTTTTTGAGATAAAAAGAATCGTTTATATTTATGTGAGTAGAGCTTAGAATTACGCTGAAGCTTATCCCCATGTAGCAAAGAATAAACAAAAAAATAACCTCAAACAGAAAAAAATGAAACAAGAATAAAAGAACATGAGGATTACACATTTTGTGTTGTTTTTATCTTGACGGGTGTAAGTGATTACCCTGCCAACATGTAGGTTCCATTAGCGCAGATCTTAGATAGTCGAAGATACGAATAAGAATGCTTGAATGTGGAATTCTACGAGTTACATTTTCTGTGACAATTTATTATTAGAATTTAAACTCAAATCTGCCTCTTACTTATCTTAAGCACGTTACCAGGGAGCTGTCATGTTCAACCTCATATGTGAACTAACATGTTTACAAAATGTGTACAATAAAGAAATAGTTGATGTGCAGTTTAAAGTCTCATTCTCACTCACTGTTTTAATTTAATTTTAATTGTACCACAGTACCATTTTTAATTTAATTTATTTTTTAAGTTTTCTTAATTTTTTTAGAACCTAAGGTCCAATGTTTTAAATTAAAAATATTAAATTAAAATTATAACCTCCAAAATGTGACAATCTGTCAAAATGCAGTAGGTTTTACTTTTAAAAGAAGTCTAATGTCAGTTTTTGAAAAATATAGAAGTGAAAACAATTTCTATTACTAATTGTTATTAAAAATAGCAATTTTTATTATTTCACATACAATTTTGTTGAACTGTCAAAATTTATATTACTAACGATGCATACGCACCAACTAAATTAACTAAACTTAAATTAAAACATAATGCTTAAATGAAAACCTGAAATCTAGATTACAATATTAAATAAAAACAGTAAATTAAATATCAAAACAGTGAGTGGGAATGAGGCTTTACCTTATCTTACCTTAAATCTAATAATAATTAATATCTAGTAATGTTTTATCTAAAAAGGTCTTATTTTATTAATACGTTATAACCATTTAGTCTATAAACATTTACTATTAAAAAGTGTTATTATTCTATTCATTCGAAAAAGGCTATCTTATGATTGTAATTACAATAAGTAGGTCCGAAAACTTTATATATCATCAGTTATTAACAATTAAGGGAGGGGTTAGGGTTGTCACTTTCAAAAAATCCAATTTTTTTTTTTGTCTTATCTTATTGTTTTACATTTCAAGAATATGTCCTTAAAATTTTAAGCCGATCCAAGCAATATTCTTGAAGTTATTGTCTATTGTCTGAAGGTATTGTCTGTATTGACAATACACCCTGTATAAGTTCAAAAACTTTAGACGCGTTTTTCTAAAAACTACTTTTTCAAAGTCCGTGTTCACAACAATTTAAAAACTAATTGACCGATTCATTTCAAACTTCGTACACATTTTCTACATATAAAATACCTCACCCCAACGTTTAGATAAAAACAATTTTTTTACATTAAGGGTGTTTCCCACCCACAAAATGGCGGAATTTTTCGTGGAAAATAACAGTTCACACTTTAGATGCCCACCAAAAATTTTTAAATGAAAGAAAAAATTATCAGAGGCCGTAGGGGTTAGGATTTGATTATAATTTAACTAAATTTTAATGGTTTTTCATTTTCAAATAATTTCCGGCCGAGTTATAGTGAACACCGCAAATTGTCTTTTTCCCAAGACCTTCTGGAAAAAGCTTTGTTACCGGCTTATGCTTCAATATTGATGCATGATAAAATTATACAACATAGTCAAAAGTATGCTCAATAATGTGCAAAAGGTTCGAATAAAATTGCTCAATCTATACTTGAGAAAAAAAATCGCAAAAAAAGTGTTTTTTTTACGCTGAAACCATAACCCCTCCCTTAAATCAGTACCAAACTTCAAGCGATATGTGTCAAAATATCGCTTGTTTAATTTTGTAATCAAAACTTTTAATCACATGTTTTGTGTTCAAGCAAAGCAATGGCTTGACAAGTTTTATTCGGACTCGGTATTTTTAAGGTTAAAACATAAAATAAAAATTAAAACTCGTTTGAAAATGATATTATGTAGTATTAACATGATTTGTCTCAAGTTTGACTTATTTGTTCAATCCAATAATACTTCAACAAGACACTCAAAACATTCTGCCTTCAAGATATTCACAAAATATCTATTTATTGTCCCCTTTATCATCTTCTTAGGTTTGGGATATTGATTCTTAAGTTGGCATCTTCGCCTTAGGTAAAGAACGCAAATAAGACACTTCAGTACTTTGTCGAGCTTGTTTAAGATGTTATCAGCAGGTCCCATGTGATATTCCCTCGCTGTGTTTTGTATATCATACCATTCTCTACTACTTGAAGGTCATCCATCAACAACAGAGCCACTTGGATGCTGTATGTATATCCGCCCTCGAAGGCATCTGGGAATATTTCAGCGACATATTTGTGTTACAATGTCTTAAATAAATATCTTGGTTCTCTGTAACCCAGTTGAGAAGTTGTAAATTTATGAAACCACTAAAATGTTTACAAAAACAAAAATGTTGTTTTAGGAAAGGAATTTAAAATTGTTTTCTTTTTATTTAACAGTGCTTCAAAATCAGACAGCGCATTACGTGCGTTAGGCGCATTTGTACCTCCAAGGGGTGTTGATAAAACAAGAACTGCTAGCGGGCCTCCAGTTCTTCCCCGACAGGAAGATATTTTATCGCAAAATAATGAACAAGCATTGGCTGAGGTGAGAAATAATAGAAACCACAAGGACCTATGTCTACGTCAAATTATACAATTTATAAATTTAATAGTTTATGATAATGAAAACATAATTCTGAATTTATATCTTGGAAACAAACCAATTTCTTTATGGAATTAACAACTGTAATATATGCCAGTAAATAATTTAGTGAAGTGTTCCTTTTTGTGACGTTTCTATCACTATTGCACTTCAGTTATGTTCGCATCAACTTTATCGTCATTTGTATTCCGACAGGTTTCGCAATTTGTAGCCGATAAAATAGACATTTCATATGAACAACTCTAAAAAACTGAACTCTTTCATAACAAAAAAGTCATACACGTATTCAATATGATGGCAAAGTGACTCCAAAATGTTTACTGGCATTCGTTTTATTATATTTTGAGCAATTCTTTTTAATAATACAAAATTAGAAAAGCGACATAGTTTTTAAATCTGTACCTTCATCCATACTTGCTTATTTTTATTCCCAAAAATTGTTTATATTGTTTATCTCAATTTTATAAATTTAATTTTACTTTTAATTTTATTTAAAAAATATTTTTATGATTTAAATAAAATAAGGATTATTATTAACGGTATTAAATCATTTTATACAATGGGATTGGAAATAGTAATCAATTGTAATTGTTAACTAATTATAATTAGTTAAGTATCATTCCCACTCACTACTTTAATTTTATTTTGTGTTTTGTATTTAATTTAAATTGTTTAGCATATGGCAATACAATTAATTTATTTTTTAAGTTTTAGTCCAATGTTTTAAATTAAAAATATTAAATTTAAAAAACCTATATTATAACCTCCAAAATATGACAATCTGTCAAAATGCAGTAGGTTTTATTTTTAAACGAAGTTTAATGTCAGTTTTTAAAAAATATAGAAGTGAAAACAATTTCTATTACTAATTGTTATTAAAAATAGTAATTTTAATTATTTCACATACAATTTTGTTGAACTGTCAAAATGTATATTACTAACGATGCATACGCACCAACTAAATTAAATAAACTTAAATTAAAACACAAATGTGAAAGGAATGCTTAAACGAAAACCTTAAATTTAGATTACAATATTAAATAAAAACAGTAAATTAAATATCAAAACAGTGAGTGGGAATGAGGTTTTATGCGATAGCAGAATTTTTTAGTACACGACCGTTTGCTCGAATTTTAAATTAATTTTGAATTATTGTCGTTACAGCTACAGCAGTCTGAAGAACTCTACCGAAATATTGTTGGTGTAGCTCTTTATGAGCGAGGCGAACACGCTCAAATACATTTACATCCTCATCCGTTGCCGATGCCAGAATACGGAGGATATTTTGCTCCGCTCACAGAATATTTGCCAGACAGTTCTCAACCAATTTCAGGGTTTCACAGGTTTGAATAAAATATATTCATCTAACGGTATTTTGCTATTTTATATCTTAACATAAATAATGCATGCTTGTAGATGCAACGTGGCAGTCATGCTTCTGACGGACATCGTCGTGGATGGGGTGGAACTTGACTGGGCGATTCACGTCCCCCTGATGCTGCACATCTTGTTCCTTGGACTGGACCATACGCGACCCCTCGTTCGAGATCATTGCAAACAACTGCTACTGCATCTGTTGGTATGCAACTTGCATTTAACATTGTCACATCGCTCAATAAGTTCGTAGGGTGTCATATAAATGGCCATGACGTATAAAATGTTTTGAAAATTACAATGGGCTTGTGACTTCATTTTTTAGTGGTCGATTTTTCAATTGTTGATTGAAACTAACGAGATATAGCAATTAAAAATTTGAATTGTAGTTTTAGCGCTAGAAATAGTCGGCCATATTTGTATGACGTGATATGCATTTTATTCGTCAGTTATTTTTTGAGTAGGTCATTGCTGTGGTAATGTTTTGTAGCTGTTGGTAGTCGAAATAATCAAGTCAAGTCAAAGAATAATAAGTTTTTATTTTATTTAACCCTGTTACGGCAGACATATTATTGGAATTTTATTGTTCCTTGAAATAGTTGTAAATAATATTTGATATTTTGATATATAAATACATATAGCAGAGATTTATGAGCTGTAAGGTTGGCAGCGGTTGTGATGTCACATGCATTTGAAATGTTGTGCAACGTTAATTCCCTTTAAAAATTAAAGAGACAAAATGACTTTTTAATTGTTAATATCTCTTAACATATAAGGAGTTATTAAAAAATAGTTGGACATTTAACGTTCTAGTAACCCACTTTATCAATATATAGTACACTTTTATAGAAATTAAGACATAGGACACAAGCCCATTCATAAAATATATAAGCATTCATTTAAGTCCCTTGTTAAAATATAGATGGCGTAGCGAACTCGAAGATTCCTTGTTAAAGAAACTCGGTGATGAAGTACAGTAGAGTTTTAGTTAGGGTGCCACTTTTAGGGTCGAAAAGCATACTTACCTGACGTAGGGGTTACCGTGATCAACAAGGCGGTTCCCCCAGGGCGAGGCTCTTCCATTGCACTTCGGTTGGGCTGACCCTTGCGATTATTCCTAATGTGAATAACTCGGGCGTGTAATTTTTGGTAGTCGGGACTGCGTTCGCGCTGTCCCGGAATAATCTTTTAATACATATGCAACAGAGTACTTTTTAAGCATTACAAAATCTTTTCAAGACTGATAACAATTTGTTAATAGCATAATGATAACTATTTTGATACAAAGTTAATATACTATATTCCCTTAGGTGGTATTGGCAGAACACAACGACCATTTGACAGTTGCCAGAGTTTTATTAAATTCCCAAACCACTCTTCTTGGTCTGGGACTTCCAACACCTGCTCTTCCTGTTTTGAAACATGTATTTATAGGTAATTTATCAATATGTGCAAAATATATAATCATTAAAATTCAACCTTATATCAATCAGGAACCGAAACACTAATTTCATTTTGTTATTTTGGTAACAATAACTTAAATATTTTTGTTAACCTAAAAATTTCGTGACTGAACATTTAATTTTTACAGAACCAGATCCCGAATTTGACAGCTATTTACAAGGGCCTATTACTTCTTCATTGCAACCTCCTATTGGGATTCCTACAGTACCAGGTTAGTTTTAAATAAACACTAACAACAAATCTAGCATTTACCATACATACAATTGACGTGAAAACGTATCTGTTACATAAATTTGAGGTTAGTGCTTATACATTATTGATTTTATTTTATACATTCTTTTATGTTATAAATTCTTCTTATCAATCAAGAATGATAATAAACCTCAGTTAACTGAGCACGAAGAAAACCCCTGTTAATACATACACCGCAACAGCAGTAACCTTAAAATTATTCATCTCTATTTCGATTGACATTATACAATAGTATAGTTCAAATTGCGAGAGTTCGGTGGCGACTCATACTTAAAACAAGTTGTGGAGTATAAACTGCCGATATAACTAAAAAACACTGACTCACTTATTTTTCTATAATGTATATAGAAACGAATAAGATAAAATTCATTTTCGTATTATAGATTTATACCGCTCTTATAACCTGTTTTAAGTATAAGTCGCCGCCGGACTATCGTAATTTGAACTATAGTTAATCCATTTGTATTGTATTCGTGCATACGAACTAATAGCTGCTGGGGCACATGTTGATAATGCAAACCACAGCAAACATTGTGTTGTAACATCAACATAGTGAATAATATATTATGTACCAGTGATGTATTCGTGGTGAGGGTATGCTGAAATTACTATTATTAGTAAGGATCGAGCACAATTTAAGTGTGTTACCGCTGATTTGCATAAGATGTTTTGTGTTAAATCATCACTACACGAACCATCGTCCGAATGTAGTGTACCTTAACACAAATATACCACCCGAAAATTGATTAATTCATTCATATCAAACATATAAATGAAAGGTAAAGCAAAGCTTATATAATTTAATTGGACCAAATAGCCAACTTCATGTGGACAACACACTACTACTATATAAATTACTAATAAGACCCATTACTGCCTATGCTGCACCAGTATGGAATATAATCACTAATGATAATTACAGCAAACTGCAAATTGTGCAAAATAAATGCATCAGACTAGCGATTAGAGCAGAACGACATGAAAACTTTAAATATCCTACGAATGCATCTATACGCGAAGAAACTAATATAGAAACTATAAAAGATTTTGTAATTAAGCTTTCAAAAAATTTCTATAGTAGAATTTACCACCATGAAAATAATAACATCAACACTTTAGGAAAATTCACACCAGACATAATGTGGAACCTATGCCAAACTGCATTGTATTAGAGAAGTAACTTTAACTTACTTATAAGTTGTATAAAAAGAAGTGCTTTTCCACTTCTTTGCACAAACAAATCAATATTACTCAATTACTTATCCAAGTCCACCTTATAAATAAAAACTTTAAAATTAAAATAATGATAGCTCCACCAAGAAATGTATAACAAATGTACTAAAAATTCATTTATCAATAAAAATACTTTGAACTTGAACATTTATATTTTGTTTCAGAGCCGGTGGTTCCAGTAATAGTCACTGGCGATGACTCAGGTGCATGTCCGGAAGGATTCCCAAAACCAGGACCAAATCTCCAAACGTCTCACGTTATTAAAGCATTGATAGATTTCCTTGCCAGCAGACAAAACTTACCCCTATGGAATTACGAAGACATCACTGCCAAAGGTTCGCTTAACAACAGATAAAATAACAGAACTATAACAAATAACATATAACATAAACAACAGAATAATAACATTGAATTTATCATAAAAGAAACGAGTGTAATTTTCCAAACATATAGTTTATCATCATGAGTGTTTTATGCTGGAGGTTGATTATATTTTTAGATAAAAACATGAATGAGGTAATAAAGTAAATGATGACATCAAACTGGGAAATAGACATTGATGTTAAAAATTGTTTAACGTTATGTAATAACTCATGATATTATTAAAACCAGTTTATTATTTTGTTCTAGTAATTTATTTTTTATTACTTGGTAGTTATTACTTAGTTTATTAGGGCGTGATGGTCAGAGATGTGTGTTTTTCAAATACATATACTCAAAATACAAATACAAAATAGTAAATACCTATTTCCTATTTTGTATTTAAATATCTTTTAAGAGTATAGAATTTTATATTTTATTTGAAAACTTTTACCAACCTATTTCCTATTTGGAAAATACAAAATACTTTTTTCATTTTTGTTTTTTCATAGTGTTAATCAGTAAACATTATTTTTTTAATATAAACTTAAAACACCACCAATATTAGCACCATCTATCTGCACAATTGGCTTAGAATTCTAATTTAAAATGATAGATATGCCTATTACTTTATTATCCTTCCTCTTACCACCACCATAAGACATCTGATTTTCGTTTACCTAAATTTGTTTATGAGCTTCACGAACTTTTACGATCGTTGTTGTTGTTTTCAATAAATACATTTCTATATCTATATATATATATTTTATAATTAATAATATTTTTCTTTTCATTTCTTTAATATATCAACCATCGTGTTTCAGTATGGTCTGTGCGCTCCGCAGAACAAATCGACTGTTTTCTTCAGCACGTTCTAAGAGTTTTCCGGGATTCCTTACCACATGCCCTCATCAGTGAAAGATGGTCACAAACCGCTCTACAATTGGGACTCTCGTGTTCCTCCAGGCATTATGCAGGGAGGTCACTACAGGTTCGGTTTATGTTTCCAACGATACTTTAACATAACTTCTTTTAAATAGTTTAAATCATTTTTAAATATCATTTTTAGGTTTTTAGAGCATTAAGAGTTCCTATCAGCTCCAGGATGCTGTCCGATATTTTATCAAGATTAGTTGAAACTGTTGCAGAGCAAGGAGAAGATATGCAGGTGATAGATATACTTGAAACTCAATTTAAAAATTAAAGTTTTTGTTTCTTATAATATGTGTTAGTCATGTTGCATCTATACAGGCGTAACGTTTACTTATTCTTCAATATTTATTTCTGATACTATTATAAATTAAAACAGTTACATGAACAATTGAATTGAAGATGATGTTTGTTTTTTCCAGGGATATGTCACGGAACTGCTACTTACCTTAGAAGCCGCTGTTGATTCGCTGGAATCAGATTTCCGTCCACTAGATTTTATGAAAGAAATATTTAAATCAACTCCCAACCTTAATAACAAAGATGGCGTCCCAATAGGTGTTGGAGGTTGGTATAATAAGTTTAACTAATAACGTTTTAACTAATTCTAATGCTAACGTGATTATTTTCATTGTAAAGTTGCATTGCTTTTAGGAAAACGTTCTCCAGGAGGCGGTGCTGGCTTAGGAGGACCAGGAAGTCCGCAACCGCCATGTCAAGGCGGTCATGCTAGAAGCACAAGTTATTCAGTTTCATATTGTACACGGAAAACCATGGGTTCACCGGCAAACGATGTTAAAGAAATTAGAGGGCGAACTTCAACCGAATTGGAAGCTAGATCCGGATGTAGTTTAAATAAATTCTCACCCAATTTATCACGATCGAGATCCGCACAGTCATTGAAACTCTTGGGCGACTCCGCTAGTCAAGATGATAAGATGACTATTCTGGCGCAGTTATTTTGGCTATCGGTGTCTCTCTTGGAATCTGATTACGAGCATGAATTTTTACTAGCACTGAGATTACTGAGTCGAGTTTTGCATAGGCTACCTCTAGATAGGCCAGATGCTAGGGATAAGGTGGAGAAAATCCAGCAACAACTGCGCTGGGGCAATTTTCCTGGAGTTCACGCACTACTACTCAAGGTATAATCCAAATCACGATGCTCGGCGGCGACTTATACTAAAAAGAGGTTATAAGAGCGGTATAAATCTATAATACGATAATGAATTTTATCTTATTCGTTTCTATATACATTATAGAAAAATAATTGAATCAGTGCTTTTTAGTTATATCGACAGTTTATACCCCACAAATTGTTTTAAGTATGAGTCGCCGTCGAACTCTCGTAATTTGAACTATAACAAGAAATAGCCGTTTTAACAGAAACACATTTTACATTTATAATAAATTTTAGTATTAATAAGTAAAGCAAGAAATATTTTATACCACCTGTGTTGACTGCAACAGTCGGTACACGTTGAAACTTGGTTCGAATCCTAGATTATGAAATACCAAAGATACCGTATTTGAAGAAACACCAATTCCTATTAGAATTTTGTAGTGGGTGACTTACATGAGGCGTTATTTCCACCAGCAATATACAATTGCCTTACACTTAGCGACGTATGATTCTTAAATAACGACAGCCTTATTCTTTTAGTTATTGAAATTACTAAAGGTTTTTTTAAATAAAAATCTGTTTTATATACTTGTTTTATTTCCAGGGCTGTACTCATCCAAATACATACGAACCAGTGGTGACACTTTTGTCGCAATTTACACCACTTCTAGATCTAGCTGTTGTTGATCCTTCGCAATCATTAGCCTTCCCGATGAACGTAGTAGCTTTATTGCCCTACATGTTGCTGAACTATGAAGATGCAAATGAATTATGCATCAGAAGTGCAGAAAACATTGCTCAGGTATATTTCTTATTATATATTTAAGACAATGTATCTCTATCGATTTCACGTGAAACTCTTTAAATTGTAGGTGAGCACAGAAAAGAGCAAGAAACTTGAAAATTTAGGCACAGTGATGACTCTCTACAGCCGCCGCACATTTAGCAAAGAAAGTTTCCAATGGACAAAATGTGTAGTCAAATATTTATATGATACATATGCACACCTGGGACTACATATGCTAGCATTTTTAGTAGAAGTTCTTGAAAAGGGTTCTCCTGCTGTGCAACTTCCAATTCTTAGTATAATTCACTGTATGTTGCACTACGTTGATCTAGCTTCTGAAAAAGCTCAGCCTATTAACGCTGATTTACTCAGAGTCATCGCTAAATATTTAGAGGTACTTGTACTTTAAACGATCCTTTACTATATAGTTAAACTAAGGTGCTAATAGATTTGTTATTTAAAATTAGAGCATGCATTGGAAGGAAGCTCTGAAGATATTAAAGCTGGTTGTCACTCGCAGTAGTTCGCTAGTAGCGCCTCCTGCACCCTCTGGACCATTGTGGGAAGCACCTACTCCACCACATCCTTCGTTTACAGAAGCTGAAGTATTTTACAAGAAGGTATGTACCAGAAAATCTAATACTTTAATAGTAGATATTTATTTATTCATTTATTGTTTTTTCATATAGGAGCTTCCTGGTCGAACAATGGACTTCACATTTGATTTATCTCAAACACCAGTGATCGGTCGTCGTTTCTTAGCAATTCGTGATCCCTCTGCTTCAGGCGGATTGTGTCCAGGAGGCCCAGCATCCCCTAGACGATCAGTCTCGTTATCACCAGCTGATAACACAACATTAGCAGGTTGGAAAAGGCCTTGGATGTCGCAGGTAGGCTAGCTGCTCGTAGCTTGAGAAATGGGCTTGTGTCCTCATTTTTTAGTGGTCGATTGAAATTAATGTTAATAAATGTGTATTGGCGTGTCTATTTTATTAAATATCTAAATATTGACGGAGATATAGCAATTAAAAGTTTGAATTGTAGTTTTAGCGCTAGAAATGGTCGGCCATATTAGTATGACGTGAAATGCATAATAACGTCAGTTATTTGTTAAGTAGGTCAGTGCTGTGGTAATGTTTTGTAGCTGTTGGTAGTCAAATAATCAAGTCAAATCAAAGAATAATAAGTTTTTATTTTATTTAACCCTGCCAAGGCAGACATAATATTGAAGTTTGATTGTTCCTTGAAATAGCTATAAATAATATTTGATGTTTTGATATATAAATACATATAGCAGAGATTTATGATCTGTAAGGTTGGTAACTTTACACAAGGATTGTGATGTCACATGCATTTGTGTACAACGTTAAATCACTTTAATAATTAAAGAGACAAAATGACTTTTTTAATTGATAATATCTCTTAACATATAAGGAGTTATTAAAAAATAATTGAACATTTGAGGTTCAAGTAACCCACTTTATCAATACATAGTACACTTTTATAGAAATTAAGACATAGGACACAAGCCCATTGTGGCTGTTAATTATTATTCTTATTAATGCCAGTAAATCATATGTAATTCATATATCAGTCGAAGTTCTCTACATTTAGTGCGATATTTTCTTTACAATGTAAGCAAAACGAAGTACGATTACCTGCTAAAGACAAATCATGAATATTATCTAGAAATATTTAAATATAAAGGTTTATGTTATGATTTTAAAATACTGTATAACCGTGTTATAATACAACTTCGAATTAAATGCATATAGTTTGCTGTGAATAATTGATTTGTGTTGTGAGTAGTTTGCAATTTTATGAATAACAAGATTGTTATTTTATTATATATTATAATTATTAGTAAATTTACTTTTATTTATACAGGGTCGAGTAAGGGAATGCCTAGTTAATCTTCTGACAACTTGTGGCCAACGCGTCGGATTGCCAAAGAGCCCATCTGTAAGTTTATTATTATATTATAATTATTGTTGTATATTTTATAAATATAATTCATTTTTAATTAAAGAGGCATATGTTCGAGACAAATTGTTCGAATCAATTAATTTTTTATAATAATTACATAAACATATTAATTTAAAATTTGAATTTGATATTTAGTAATCAGTGTGTTTAAAATAATGAAGACATACTTAAACATAAGAAAAGTCCATTGTTTTTCGTTGGCAGTATATATCAAAATATGATTACCTTCTTACCAAAGGAGCTCTGGTCTGATGAAAACAATACTGAAATTTATTCTCTTTAATTTTTTGAAACTATTTGATTCGAGCAGGATGTTTTGTTTATGATATTATTTTTGTTATTGATAATAACCGATATTATATAATAAATTAAGGTGAGTAGTTAAATGTTATTATCCCTTCCCTTAACAATTACAATTTAGTAGACTCCATACATTTTTCATAGATAATGAATTTGAACACAATACATCAAGTCAAACGAGTCAATAAATATAAATAAGATAATTTGCTATGCAGATGTATTATGGCAATTAAAAGAAAAAAGTAAGATTTAAATATTACTTTTTAAGAAACTGAATTTCAGTTTTGCCACTAAACACATTTCAAAATAGTGTAATATATATGTATCAACAATACGAAACATATATATTACATAAATGTGTTTACTATATACAGGGTGTCCCAAAATTCAACGATAAGCCGGCACCAGAAGGTGGTCCTGCTCATGACTACACAAGAAAAAAAGAAAAAAAAATTTTATCTCATTTTGGTTAGGAATTAGAAAAAAAAAATTTTTTTTTCGAAAATTGAAACACCTTAAGTTGTTTTTAACTGCCATGACCACAATTTTTCAAATATTTCTGAATTTTTTTTTGTATCGGCAACCTAAATAGCACTGCTATCCATCACAACCATTAAAACTTCCAGAATGCTAGTAGTTTTTACACAAAACTTAATCGAAATTATTTTTTTCCCTACATTTTTTAAAGATTTTTACTTTCAGTCAACTTTAACTCATCGTGGTGTAAAAAGTATGAAGACTACTATAGCAAGTTTTTTTAAAAATTGGCGCAACTCTTCAGGATTCCAAAATGGTATAATACTCCAGGAAAACTAGCAATAAAAAAAAATTATGCATACTATTTCTAAACAAGAACCAAATTTCATAAATTGTTGTTGCAAAAACTACTTGCATTCTGGGAATTTTAATGGTTGTGGTGGATAGCAGTGCTATTTAGGTTGCCGATACAAAAAAAAATCAGAAATATTTGAAAAATTGTGGTCATGGTAGTTGAAAACATCTTAAGGTGTTTCGATTTTCGAAAAAAAAATTTCTTTTCAAAAAATGAGATAAAAACTTTTTTTCTTTTTTTCTTGTGTAGTCATGAGCAGGACCACCTTCTGCTGCCGGCTTATCGTTGAATTTTGGGACACCCTGTATATGTATCAACAATATGAAACATAAATATTACATAAATGTGTTTACTAGGTAATAATATATACTTATAATATGATTTATGTGAATGTACATAGTTGTAACCATCAGAATGATATTGTTATGTATATACATATATATTTACTATTTAAGTATAATTTCTTTGCTTGTTAAGTACTCCTCCTCTTGTTAAGTGATTTCTTCTCATGTTAAACAACTTTGCATTTTGCTGCTTGCTAGGATGATCTTATTAATACTTACTCCTCCAAGGTAACGGTATGTCTTCCCATTTATATATACTCCTTATTGTTTTATCACCAAATCTCACCAAATCAAACTTTACTTGCAATACAATTGCATTCAAAAGTATAATAATGGAGCTGAATTCATTTGAAAAATATCGAAGAATTTTTAACGGCCACAGGAAACACCTTTTGGTAAAAGTATATCTTGGGGTTGATTGTTTGTAAATTATTTTTTAATTTAAGAAAAAACAATATCTATTTACTAAATTTGTTTACGATTTAGTACTCAACAGGTTTTAAATATTACCACCGCCTCAAAAACAGTAAATTTGGAAATTTTATTATTTAGAAAGTACCGATATTTTTCAAGAATTGTTTTTCAATTTCTTATTATATTATGTGATAGAGCAAGACGTATCACAGTGTAAAATATTCGAACACTTCTGACAACAAATATTTTTTCTATGTAAAATCTATTTTATTTATTAAAAAAATTGTCCCGCTAAACACAAAATAAATTTATTACACAAACCTAATATTTTTCATATTATTTATGTAACATATATACTATTTATTATTAACACAACATTTTTATGTAAATTATATATAAAATTTTGACATAAATAATTTAAAATATTTAATAAAACTTATCCTAAACTATTCCTTTGTATAATCTATCCCGCTTAACGTTTAGTCATATTTATTTCCAAACGTATCTGATACGTAAATATTACCTCCTTGTTTATACCCCTCTTGCATCTGTTCCAGTAGATATTTTGTTGAACTACACATTTTCTAATTTATGTTCGCTTATTGTAGCTAGTTACTTTGTTAATTTAGTAAAATATTTTAATGTTTTCTGGTTGTACGGATTAATTGTATCTGGTGTGTAGCATGTTTCACTGTTTCAGTGTGTTTGTATGTCTGACGCAAACCACTGGATATCATCACTCACTAGCGCACAAGCAGTACGTATTAATTAACCTAATTAGTAGTTAATTAACTTAATTATTTAATACAATGTACTCTGTTATGTATTTCTTATTCAGTGTCTCAAAATTCTATATGAAACTAAATATTGCAAAGGATTTTTCATTTTGTTTTTGATTAAATTAATATATGTAAATAAGAAATTAGTTATGTACATTCTATATATTAAAAAAACAACAGTTGATGGTGGAAACGAATTTAGCTTATAGCCCATTTACTTAATTTTTCAAAATCCTAAAATCTCTGATGCCTCAGGATTTATTTTACGAGTATTTATATAATTTTTACTTCATAAATTTATATTAAATTTGATTCTTCTTCAGGTGATATTCAGTCAAAGTTCCGATCTCATGGAGCGTCAAAGTAGTATGGCAAGCAGTACAGAAGAAGTATCTGGACAAAATGATCTCAGTGGCGGCTCCAGAAAGGACGAACATCCAGATCAGTTTGGTGTCTTCAAAGACTTCGATTTCCTGGAATATGAAAGCGAAAGCGTGGAAGTGAGATTTTATACATTAGCTTGCTTTTTATGTTATTTATTTACGTGCCTTAAAAGGTATCACACTTTAAAACACCAGCCATATAATTTGCAAATTAAATTGTTAAAAGAAAATTGTTACATTACATCTTTCTGAAGTACAGGTTAAAGTAAATAGTATGTTGACACTTTAATGTTTTTTAAGTATAATTATTAGCACTATAATACACACAAAATTATAAGTATGCACTATATAGCAACAAATGCACAATTTTATTGTTATTAAATGAGCCTGCTCTTTGAAATCGTTACTCGCTAAGCACAGTTACGTGAATTTAAGGTTTGTCTTACATAACAAATGTAACTCAATGTTTTACTCATAAAACATCTTATGAACATCTTTATTACTAGGTTTTGCTTGAGTAAAATATTACATAAATGCAAAGTAACATTCATGTTTTGTGTTTTGCGAGTATTGACAATTTTGTATTAAGCATGCAATAAATACAAATATTTGGCTCAACTCAGGTGTGTTTGCAATTGAACACGTGACTTAACAAATAATGTTTTTATAATATATTTCACAATTCACAGGGAGAAAGCACGGATAACTTCAACTGGGGAGTAAGAAGAAGACCTCTCAGTGATGGTGACACAGAACCCCCCTCTGTTAATCAGCCAGAAAGTTTAAGTGAAGAGACCCCTGTTCTAAGCAAGAGAAAGGTATTTCAAATTAGTTTCTTATAATTGTAACTTATGGTCACATAAAATGCATAATGAATATCACGAATTAGTGTTTATTTAAGCGTGGAGTCGCTGAAGAATCTTCTGATGATGAGGTTGAATCAGAATCACCTTTGGATGAAGTTTCTGGAGCACCAGAGTTTGGTGGATCGAATAGTGCTAGTGGTGCCTTCCCACCATCTTCGCTTAGTCTCAGAGAACGACGTGGTCGACATGACTCTGTGTCTAGGTATTATTTATATTTACTGTCTCTTTTTTGTATAATATAAACGTAACTGTTAATTATAATTTTTAATTCCTTAAAAGACATTCTTATTTACAAATTAATAAAATTATTTTTCATATTTAATAATATCTGCGCCTGTAAACTGCAACTATAGTAACACTGCCTGTTGTGCATATAACAAAGGCGTTTAAGTTTTAGTAAATGTCAATAACATTCAATATTTTTCAACAAAGTTATAAATATTTATTGCAGTAATATAACATTGATGCTTCTCAGAAGTATTATATTCGTCCATTGCATGTCACATGTGCTATAAATTTCCAAAGGCACACTTCTGTATCAATTGTTTGCATAAATTTAGAGCAGGTTCCTAATTCTTACCAATTTGTTTATTAAATTAAGTTAAATTTATTTATGTATAGTCTACTTATAAGTTGCATGCATTTCTTCTTTCTTAAATGTTCTATAAATGAAATAACTAAATATAATATTTTTCCCTTCATCACCAGTGGTTCGAGCACTGGTGATATGGGTGACGTAACACCATGCAATGCGTCACCAAATCTATCAGCCCATTTAACATTCCGGTGTGTTCAACGAGATGATTTGGAAGAGGCCTGGAGGAAACATCTTCAAAGTCTACTCTTACACCAACCTTCCCAACATGCGCCTGATTTATTCAGGCAGCTTTACAGCCTTCTTATGGTAATAACATGTTCTCTCGAACCAGCTGTATTGAAGACACTATTACGAAACGCGAATATTTTATAAAATGCATGCAAATTTCATAGGTCTAAATTATTCAAATATATATCGTAGCATATTCGCGTTTCTACGATAATTTAGAAATTGTTTTGTTACTTAATAAATTGTGTTCCTCTTTTAGGATGTAACGAGGAAGACAGTTTATATGTCACGAGAATCTCTAAGATATTTAAGTGGGCCAGGTGCTGCGTTGGGTGCTAGAATTGGGGCTATTGCAAATCTACTTGCAGATAAAGCAGAGCCACCCAGAGTTTGGTAAGACTGCAAACGAGTTCATTAAGACTTTCAATGTGAACATACTAGTAATAAAACTATTATTTATGTCAGGTATGGTGTAGGAGGAGTTACTAGTCCTCGGTTAATGGAAAGTCTTCGCTACGGAGTTCTAGAAGTTCAGGAACACTTAGAAACTTACTTCGATAGAAAAGATCATGTCACCGAGGTAATTATAAACAAGAACACGTTGTTATTTTAACCTTTTGAAGTTATTATTAATTTCAGTAACTATTTTACAGTGTATGGATGCAGTTCGCGCCACTTGTAAACTACAAATGTTATGCGAGCCAGCTGATTCGTCCGATGCACAACACGAAGAATTGTTAGTCGATCTAGGACGAGCGCTGTACAAGTTATTATTTCAACTTTCATTGTTAATTGATTCCTGTAATAAAATGGTGGCCGCTGTATCGAATGCTGCGAGAGCAGCTCAACTTCAAGATATGTCTTCATCGGTGCAATCTATGCGTGCCTCGTTATGTCGATCATTTGAGGAGAGTTCTGCTAGCGAAGGCACTCCAACTCCTAGCCCCGCACCAAGTCCGGCGCCTCCTTGTCCCCCTGCTGAAGTTGAAGGAACACTGCTCGATTTGGTTAACACAAGCAGGTACACATATTGTTTTGTTTCTATGCAACTTGGTTTTCATTTTTATGAAATACATTAAGAATGTACTAAATTTGTTCAGGTGGGGAGATGCTTTAGGACATGTGCGTAAACACCGGTATTCGTGGGCTCAATCAGATTGCCCTTCAGAAGGGTCTGTCATTAGTAGTACGTCCGGTCCTGATGAAGATGATGTAGCATTTGTACTTAACCTTTACTGCAAACATCTTTCTCAAGATCGACCAGGTAAATCAATATTTGATTCTGAATTTGTTAAAAATATGTCAAATATTAACAAGATTTTTTATTGTATTTTTAGATGTATTTGTTGTGACTCGAACTGAATCCGAATTATCAGAGGTGTACAGCCAGTTGATGGAAAGTCTATATCAAGTCCAAGGAGCTCTCGCGAACATAGAAGTTGTTTCGAAAACAGCACGTGATTCTCAATTATCTACAGGATCGTTGCAAACTCAAAGCGGACCAGGAAGTGCAGAAGAAGGCCCTGTTAATGATGTCTAAATTAATGTAGTGCTTGACAAACAGTGAACAATATTAATTCAGTATAATTTAAAATAGAAAATAATTTACTAAGGAGAAAATATCAAAAGAAATTTACTCTGTAAAAAGCGATCTCTGTTTATCTTCCAGATATTTTGGAAATGTCAATTTAATCTTTCACAAAATGTAATCTGTATAGACTTTTATTCAATATTTTCTATTGGAGAAGCAAAATCATTGACTCAGTGTGAATAATTTCATTTACCTGGTTCATGTTATTTATTTGAAAAAAACAAGGATAATAATTAATTAATACTCTAATAAAATATAAATATGTATTTATTTGTAATCTAAATTAACTATTATTTAAATTTTAATCATTGTCCCATCGTTAGATTATAAATGTTATATTTTTTTAGAATTTTTTCGATAATTTTTTATTTTATGTTTGTTTTTATGTTTAGCAGTTTTTTATTAATGTTTAATTATTTGCTAAAAAGTTCCTTTATAATAGAACAAGTTGTAACAAAATAAATGAATTTTAAAGACAAACTATGCAATGTTTGATTTTATGTAAGGTTATGTAATATTACGAATAGCATTCAAACCCAAGCTATCAATATTTGTATTATTATTATTGTGAACGACTTTTTTTTATAGTCCTATCACCTGCTAATGCATTACATATTTAGAGTATGTAGAGTCAGTGATTAAATATTAATCAAACAAAACCAAAACGACCAAAGTTTTTAAAATAATTATTTTATTCGTTTTATATTTTCCTTTTTATTTGTAACAATAAGCCGGTAACAATAATAAGATCAAGAATATTAATTTGAAGGAAAATAAATCTACACACTGCAAACGCAGACGCTACTCTGTCCAGCCACCAGCAGCTGTTATCGATAGTAAGAGTACCAGGAGTCGTACGAATCGTAGTAGTCGTAATAATCTAAATAATCGTCATGATCGTAATAATCTTCATAGGTATCGTACCAACCGCGAGCCCCACGACGTGGTCCATTTGCAGCTTTAGCACCTAATCCTCTCCGGGATTTTTGTAATGCATCTGAAAAGATGTATAAATTAGAATATTTTTTCAACTTTGGTTAAAACATAGATATGTTTATAGAGAGTGTGATTATGTATTTTATTTCACGTTATCAACAATTTAGCATAAGAAAATAATGATATTGACACTCGTAGAGGAAGCTAATGTAAGGTGTGAAACAATGCTATTATAATCTTGTTAAAAATGTAAATGTAAATTAAGAATATATGAAAATATATGTACTTGAAAATTATTTTACTTCTTTTATTTATATAATATATACCTTTTAAAGGAATGTTTTGTTTTCAGCTTTAGAGGAACCCATAATTCTTACTCTAAAGTGTTAGTGTTGTTGCAACAAATCAGGCGCAACGACGCCATGATCTTTTTATTAAATTTTAAATTATTAAATTAAATTATTCAATTTTAGAAGAATTTGATTTTCCATATTTCTTCAAATAAAAGAAGAGTATAATCTTGTATAAAATAATGAAGGTTCAGTTTACTACATTAAAAGCAAATCATTTATTGTATTTTTTCAACGAAAGAAAATTACTTTTTGTTAAAATTATAAAACTGTTGAATTTTTAACTTTATCAAAAATAAGATTTTCTTCATTTCTCTAGATATAAGAAGGTTATACTCTTTTTAAAATTGATAATTTTACTTCTTTTATTTATATAATATATACTTTTTAAGGCAATTACTCTTTTAAACCTTTTAATTTTTAAACTGAAGTGTTACTGTAGTTGCATCTAATCAGGCGCAACGAAGCTGCAAAAATCTGATTTCCTTTATTTCTCGAGATGTAAAAAGATTATACTCTTGTTAAACTTGATAAAAAAAAGTTGAATTTTTAAATTTAGCAAAAATTAGATTTTCTTCATTTCATTTTTAATTTGTTTTTGGATTTCTTGAAATTATTTGATGCAGTTTTGTTCGTTAGGCTTTAAATTAAAGAACTACTGCTTCATTACATTTTAATTATCTACGCGATTTTGGCTTTTACGCGACCTTTTTTAAATTCATGGAGTCATGGATTTTTTTTTGATTTCTTCAAAATTTTTAATGCTGTTATGTTCGTTAGACCTTTAAATTAAAGAACTGCTTCATTACATTCTAACTCTTATGGAAGCTTTTCTAAATTCATGGACTTTTTTTCTAAATTTTTTCTTTGGATTTCTTAAATTTTTTTTGATGCAGTTATGTTCGTTAGGCTTTAAAGTAAATAACTGTTTAATTAAAATTCCAATACCTTCGCGGTTCTGACTTTTATGCGACCTTTTTTAAATTCATGGACATTTTTTTTCTAAAATTTTTTTTTGGATTTCCTAAATTTTTTGGATGCAGTTATGTTCGTTAGGCTTTAAAATGAGGAACTGCATCATTATATTTTAAATAACAACTCAATTCTGACTTTTATGCGACCTTTTTTAAATTCATGGACATTTTTTTTCTAAAATTTTTTTTTGGATTTCCTAAATTTTTTGGATGCAGTTATGTTCGTTAGGCTTTAAAATGAAGAACTGCATCATTATATTTTAAATAACAACTCAATTCTGACTTTTATGCGACCTTTTTTAAATTCATGGACATTTTTTTTCTAAAATTTTTCTTTGGATTTCCTAAATTTTTTGGATGCAGTTATGTTCGTTAGGCTTTAAAATGAAGAACTGCATCATTATATTTTAAATAACAACTCAATTCTGACTTTTATGCGACCTTTTTTAAATTCATGGACATTTTTTTTCTAAAATTTTTTTTTGGATTTCCTAAATTTTTTGGATGCAGTTATGTTCGTTAGGCTTTAAAGTAAATAACTGTTTAATTAAATTTCTAATACCTTCGCGGTTCTGGCTTTTATGCGACCTTTTTCAAATTCATGGACATTTTTTTCTAAAACTTTTTTTGGATTTCTTGAAATTTTTTGATGCAGTTATGTTCGTTACGCTTTAAAATGAAGAACTGCATTATTATATTTTAAATAACAACGCGATTCTGGCTTTTATGCGACCTTTTTCAAATTCATGGACTTTTTTTTCTATTTTTTTTCTTTGGATTTCTTAAATTTTTTTGATGCAGTTATGTTCGTTAGGCTTTAAAATAAAGAACTGCATCATTACATTTTAAATATCTACGCAGATACTCAAAAAATTGCATTGCTCTTAAAATCATAAAAGTGAACCTTTTCATCATTTTTAACAAGATTATAGTCTTCTTTAATTTAGATTTAATATATTGATATATCTTAAACTAAAATACTTATTTAAAAATGAATTATATATTTGAAATCAGCATTCAAAATTAAGTTAAAATCTGTAATAAAATAACAAATATATTTTCTTAAATTTTTATGAAAAGTAAGAAGGTTATACTCTTGTTACTTTCCATAAAAATTGAAGAAAATAAATTTGTCATTTTATAATGGATTTTCACTTAATTTTGAATGCTGATTTCATATTTATAATTCATTTTTAAATAAGTATTTTAGTTTATGAAATATCAACATATTAAATCTCTATATAGAAAGAAGACTATAATCTTGTTAAAAATGATGAAAAGGTTCACTTTTATGATTTTAAGAGCAATGCAATTTTTTGAGTATCTGCGTAGATATTTAAAATGTAATGATGCAGTTCTTTATTTTAAAGCCTAGCAAACATAACTGCATCAAAAAAATTTAAGAAATCCAAAAAAAAAAATTTAGAAAAAAAAGTCCATGAATTTGAAAAAGGTCGCATAAAAGCTAGAATCGCGTTGTTATGTAAAATATAATGAGGCAGTTCTTTATTTTAAAGCCTAACGAACATAACTGCATCAAAAAATTTGAAGAAATCCAAAAAAAAAATTTAGAAAGAAATGTCCATGAATTTGAAAAAGGTCGCATAAAAGTCAGAATTGAGTTGTTATTTAAAATATAATGATGCAGTTCTTCATTTTAAAGCCTAACGAACATAACTGCATCCAAAAAATTTAGGAAATCCAAAAAAAAAATTTAGAAAAAAAATGTCCATGAATTTAAAAAAGGTCGCATAAAAGTCAGAATTGAGTTGTTATTTAAAATATAATGATGCAGTTCTTCATTTTAAAGCCTAACGAACATAACTGCATCCAAAAAATTTAGGAAATCCAAAAAAAATTTTAGAAAAAAAATGTCCATGAATTTAAAAAAGGTCGCATAAAAGTCAGAATCGCGTTGTTATTTAAAATATAATGATGCAGTTCTTCATTTTAAAGCCTAACGAACATAACTGCATCAAAAAATTTCAAGAAATCCAAAAAAAAATTTAGAAAAAAATGTCCATGAATTTGAAAAGGGTCGCGTAAAAGCCAAAATCGCATGAATATTTAAAATGCAATGAAACAGTTCTTAAATTTAAAGCCTAACGAATATAACTGCATCAAAAAATTTCAAGAAATCCAAAAGGAAATTTTGAAAAAAACGTCCATGAATTTAAAAAAGGTCGCATAAAAGTCAGAATCGCATGAATATTTAAAATGCAATGAAACAGTTCTTAAAATTAAAGCCTAACGAATATAACTGCATCAAAAAATTTCAAGAAATCCAAAAGAAAATTTAGAAAAAAAAGTCCATGAATTTAAAAAAGATCGCGTAAAAGCCAGATTCGCGTAGATAATTAAAATGTAATGAAGCAGCTCTTTAATTTAAAGCCTAACGAATATAACTGCATCCAAAAATTTTAAGAAATTCAAAAAAAGTTTTAGAAAAGAAAGTCCATGAAAAAAAAAAGGTCGCATAAAAGCCAGAATCGCGTAGGTATTGAGAATTTAATTCAACAGTTTATTAATTTAAAGTGTAGCGGATATAGATTAATTAAAAAATTAAGCACATTTAAAATAATAATTATTTAAAAAAGAAATACATAACTCACACTCGTTGTCTTGCGACGGTCGAACAGCTAGTTTTTTAGTTAGAAAGGTAGTTAATTTTCCATATTTCTTTAAATAAAAGAAGAGTATAATCTTGTAAGAAATAAGAAAAGGTTTAGTTTACTATTTAAAAGGCAAATCAGTTGTCGTATTTTTCCAGAGAAAGTAGAATTTCTATTATAAAAATGATAGAATTGTTGAATTTTTAATTTTATCAACAATAAGATTTTCTTTATTCCTCGAGATGTAAGAAGGTAATATTTTTGTTAAAAATGATAATTTTACTTCTTTTACTTATATAGTACAAACATTTTAAAGGTTTAAACCTTTTTAAACTGGTAATTTTTAAGCTGAAGTGTTAGTGTAGCTGCATCTAATCAGGCGCACCGAGTCTGACTTTTTTAACAGCAAAATAATTAATTTTTTTAGTTGAAAAGTGATAGTTTAGAAATAAAATTTGCAAATAATTTTTAAATAGAATGTAGAAATAGATGTACTACATTAGTTGTTCTTAGATTAAATATAATTAGAGTTATTTCAAGTCTTGATTATAATTTTCCAAGCAATGATTTTATTAATTTTATAATTTTCATATTTATTTGAAAGTTAATATTATATTGACAACCAAAAGTAATAAATAGTAAGGTCAATATATCTGCAGCTGCAGCTGTAGGACTAGGTGTAGCTGAAGCTGCTTCTAATCATTCCACGGGACGTTTAAACTGCCTACGTCATAGGAGTTTACAGAATCGTAGTTCCAAATGCTCGCCCGCCTAGCTGCCGCTTTTTTTGCCTCCGACTTATCACGACCGGGTCCAAAGTTTCTACGGTTTCGAAAAGCATCTGAAATTATTTGATAAATATCAATATTTTTGTATTTAAATTTTATGCCGTTAACCTCCTATGACATTTAGACACTCGCGAAGGAATGAAATCGAGAAATATTATGGGATCCCCTACAATATTTAAATTTAGGGACCCCCGAATTCTAATTTGATACTCTTACAAGTGAAGTGGGTTTAGTTAGTTATGGGTTCACTCACCAAATGTTTTACAAATTATAAAAATGGGTAATTTCTAAAATAAGGAATATTAAAACAAGAATCAAGTAAAAAGAATGATGTTTAACATACTCGTATATAATCAAGTGATGAAACAACCAAAGATGATAAATGTTATTGTAGTGGTAATTTGTGATATTACCTTTACGTCCCGGTCGACCAGACAGAACCTCCCCTACCAATATGCACACTAGCACCAAGACCAGTTGAAATTTGAACATTGTGCCTCAGCAAATTGCAATCAAATGATGCCACTGTCGTCCGACGGGCAACATTTATTTTCTCGCATTTAATTATTTTGATAAGATTTCCTTTTTTGTTTAATAAGCATAAAACTTTATTAATATTACAATGGAATGGCGTGTTTATTGTTGTTGGGCTACGGACCATTATTTTAAATGTTCCAGAACTAAACAGCCATTAGCAACTACTCGGAAATAATTGAGTTGACGTGAAATTGAAAATAATGAAAAAACATCGAGTTACCTTAAGTGCCAAGCCAACCAGAGCGACTCCAACATGCGCCATCCAACATTTATATATTTCTATTCATAAATTGATTCAGAATTTATTATATTCTATCTGGCCGACTTATTCAGTAGGGTGTAGTCGCATTGACACACTTTGTCATGAGAAGAAATGTCTATTTTAATGTTTATTAATACACCACTGTATGTATTTCATACGTCTGTTAAACAGACTCTTTAAAAGATTACAGAATCTGAAGAAGACTAAGGTTTGAAGTTTAAAATAGCTATAAAGTATTAAAATAAGACCCTTTTAGATTAAATATTACAAGGTTTTGTTAAGTAAAATATTACATGAATGTAGGACAAGCGTGAAGATTAAAAACCAATTTTTTCAGAATCCCATTTTACAAAATTAGTTTTCAATAAAAAACAAGTAAACAACGCACGTATTAATATTATTTTTATCAGTTTTTAATTTACAATCGTTGTTAAATAGAAATAATACTAATAATTTATAAAACAATTTATTCAATTTAAATTGATTTTTGTTTAAATTTAATTTGTAATGGTCTTTAAAATATTATTTCTTCACTCTGAACTAAAGTGAAAATATAACACCTTAGGTTAAGCTTATTACCAATGTCACACTAATATAGATATGGAAAAAATTAATAAAAAATAATTGAAAATCTTGCCAGAACGAAATAACAATCAATAATAAATTTTAAATTTTAAATTCTAAGTAACAAAAGACCATTCCTGTAAACATATCAGATGTATTATCAAAATATGAGAAAACCTTTGCTTGCGAACTCATTTTTTAGGGGTCATGTTAACAAATATGATTAAGATGTGTACATAAATCTTTATTAATACGTTGCTCTCTGTTTTGAAAGGAATACGACTATCGCATTATACTTTTTGAATATTATCCTTTCACCCGCTCATTTCTCTCATATCTGGCAACCTACAGCTTATCTGCATATCTGGCAATAGTTATTCTGCGATCGCTGCTGTTTATATTTCGGTTGCGAAACGTCAAATAACTAACTGTAGCTAACCTTAAAATAATTCTGCTTTTAATTTTGTAATTTATTATATTTATTCCTGCTCATGATTGTTAATTATTTATAATAATGGAAGTAAAAAAGTGTGCAGTAAATGTTTGTAATAATTGCAAATATTTATGTACTGATGTAACTTATCATCGCTTCCCTTCTGATTTTATTAAGTAATATTAATAATTATTAATTTTCTATGTTAATTACTAATATTAACTTTATTATGTGTTATATTTTATTATTATTTATAGGGCTAGGACATGGGCCATTGCTATTAATAGAAAAGATTTGTTAAAAAAATCTGAAGCTGAGTTAAAGGAATATATAATATGCAGTAACCACTTTACGAAAGAAATGTTTATACTTGTAGATCCTGACAAAATACATCTTAAAAACAAAGCTATTCCTACAGAAAATTTAATAGGTACGTGAGATTACTTCCTTTATCAAATAGAGAATATGAATAATTGTAATACTAAAAATATATTATTTTTTCATAGAATTAGATGAATTGTCATTACCAGATACTACAAAAAATATTAGAAACGAAACGGTAAGCACATCCGTTAACAAGTTCTGTCTAAATTATAATTTATTATTAATTTTCACTTGCTTATATATCAGATTTGTATTCTTGAAAGTAATGATCCTGACGATTTGCCATACTATAGTAGAGAAGATATCGTAGATATTCAAGAATGTGCATCACCAATAATGAGTGCACATCACATGTCTGAAAATACGGAATCCGACATTGATGACGATCTTAATGATAATGAATCTGCAACGGATGAATTGATTAAAAAATTACCTCCTATAAGTCCAGCATTTGCAAAAGTAAGCTTGAATTTATAAAATCTTACCCATTTCTTATGGTCGTAGTTGTATTTAATGTTTGTTTTCTTTTAGCTTCTGCAAACAACTAAACGAAAAACAGGACGTGGCCGACAATACTGTTGTGTACCACGATGTAAAAATACATATTTAAGAAATCCAGGAATAAAATTTTATAGGTTTCCTGCTGATAGCAAAGTTACTAACGAGAAAAGAAAGCAATGGATAGCTGCTGTAAAGACCCAGATGTAAGTTAAGCTAGTACACTATTAGCCTGAAAATTATATTTCTTAAAGTAATATCACATTATTTGTTATACTTCACCATCCTTTACTTAAAATATACAAATTAATATACATATTTTAATTTTAAGGGCAAAATATACGTTATGGGGGCCTACTGAAAATTCTCGGATATGTAGCGCACATTTTGTAGGTGGCTTAAAGTCTCAAGATCCACTGAGCCCTAGTTTTGTACCTTCCATTTTTCCACCCAAATTCGCAAGACCAATTACACTAATAGAAAAACGAAGATCCCAACAATATACAGCGAAAACAAACGATATGTCTTGCCAAGTTGATTTGGAAACTGCAAATATAGGATCTATAATAGAAGAAACATCATTCACTGTCTGCGTAATGTCTCATACTGCTACAACCCGTAATGTAGAAGTTCAAATGGAGACGACGTATGATTATATTGTTGATAATACATCAGACGAAACATGTATTGTGAAATCCGAAGTCCTATCTGAATCTGAAAGCTCAAATTACGTTCACATCCAATGGGAATAAATATTTATATATAGTAAACCAAACAAGTCTGCGATATATACTATTCAAATTATATTTTTTGAATATGTAATAAGTAATAACAATAGTACTTCTATATACTTTACTATATAATAAGTACTATATATACTATAATAATAAGTACTTCTATAACAATGAATAGTTGATAACTCTTCCTTATTAATTAACATTCAATATATTTTGATTGACTTTTAATTATTTATTAATTTCCTGAAATAAAGGATTTATTCTTTGTGTACAATTTCGGGTGTATACGAGTATTATTATTTAATGGCATATTATTGTTTAAAAAATCAACTAATATGTTTTATCTTTTTAAATAAATGTCCAAGTATTTGGAAAAACTAATTTATATTTTATTAAAAGTAAATAAATTATTATTCAGCACTAAATCTTTATTAATATTAATTAAATTATTTGTAATTACTACTAGTTTTCTATTGCACAACAGATGGCACATAATGCGCTTTAAACGTTTTAAATATTTTTGACATTAAACGTATTTCTTGCAAGGTTGTTTATTAGACTCATTACTCGTTAAGAAAATTAATTAATTTATTTTATATGTGTATATTAAAAATAAATAACCAAAGATTTTTTGAAATGTAATTCACAGACTACAGTTATTTTAAATTTGTTTGTTTTATAGTATTTACGTTATAGAAGTTATTTTTATAGAAGGATGGAGGTTTATAATTTTAATAAAGGAGTTCTACAACGGATTGAGGAATACTCAGAAGTTTTGTGTGGTCGAGAAGAGCCTACAAGAGCATCTGAAATAAGGTTATTCACAAATTTATATTCATTAATACTTATGCATGTGCAATTATCTAATATTTGCGTGTGTAAACATTTTTCTCCTCATAGATCTAAATGGTCATCCTACCTTGAATCAAACCTTCCACCAAAAGGGTGGCAAGCCATATACAACATTCCAAAAGAGTGTCTTCAAGAATATGAAATATCTTTTCCAACTTCTGTCTTCGTTATGGTAAATTCAATTGATTGGACTGATTTAACAGCAGAAGTAGAGGTCATTGGAATAAGGGATGAAAAGATAGAAACCCCTCATATTATTGATGCTAAAATCACTGACTTATGGCCTACAAAGGCTCAGTATAATGATTACGTTGATGGTAAAGCTATAGCAAATTTACTGGACCAGTTAAGGTACTAAATATAAAGACTCACCAAACATTTAACCTAATTTAAAACGATATTACAAATGTGATTTTTTTAAAGATTCTTTTATTACAACGTGTGGATGCCTTGGGACGAGGATATCGATGAAAATATTGATTGGGTCTTTGATCATTTGGAAAACAGAATTCGTATGCTATTTTCTCTACTTGATAATCCTAATTCAGAAACAAGTAGATATATTCTTGGGTTAATATCTGAAGCTGAAGATTTAAAAAGAAAAAAAGATAAACTTAATGAGGATCTAAGTGATATGGAAGACCTATTGGATGGTACATTTATGACCTGTTTTGATGAAACATTGGTTATACTCACACATAGTTCAAAATACGAGAATTCGGCGGTAATTCATGCTTAAAACTGATACCGTATAAATAAATCTACGATACAATGGAAAAGCACTGTCACTATTTTTTTAATAATGTATATAGGAACTAATAAGATAAAATTCTCCATCGTATCCCAGATTTATACGGCTCCTATTACCTTTTTTAAGCAAGAGTCACCGCCGAACTTTTGTAATTTGAACTATAGTTATATGATTATTACTATTAATTTCATTGCAGATGTCTCTTCTACAGAACAGTACGATCAGTTTATAAAAATTAATATCAAAATAAAGTGCATACAGGAAAAAGTGCAACTTTTTGAATCGTTTGGAAAGTGCTTAGCAGTGCCTCCTACTGAAAAGACTCTGAACATAAAATCAAAGACATATTTTGTTGCACAGGAAACAACAATAGAAGAACATTTGAAGCATTTAGCTAAAATTTCGGAGAGCTATGCTGAAGATATTGAAATAAACAGTGTCCCCAGTTTGGAAGACGCATTAAAAAAATATAAATCAGGAGACACAATACTATTATGTTCTGGAACTCATATCGTTTCTACTGAAATTAAATTAGTAGATAATTGCAAAATTCGAGGAATATATAACTCGCAGGATACAATACTTCAATTAAATGTAATTGGAAGTATGGTTGTTAACAGCAATGGGTGCTCAACGATGGAAAACTTAACTTTAGAAGGCAATTTGTCACTTTTTGCTATTTGCATCAAATCAGGGAACTTGCTATTAAAGAATTGCTTATTATCTGGTGGTAAACATGGTATTATAGTTTATTCGAAATGCCAAGTTGATATGGAAAATTGCATGATTTCAAATTTTGATAAAGGAATTATTGGTAATAACCGTTCAATAATAAATCTAAGGTAAAATATATAATTTACAAGAAATTTAAAATTTTATCTTGAGATATGAATTAATTGTTATTTCTTACAGCAACTCTGAAATTCGTAATTGTGATGTAGGTGTTGACCTTTACTCAACTTCTATTTTTAATCTACAAGAATCCAAAATAAAAGATTGTAATGAATATGGTCTGCAAATCGAATCAAATGAAATTTCTATGTCATCCGGAGATGTTGATATCCTCGATAGGTTGGTTTCAAACGCAAATAAAACTAATCATATCAGTCACAATGAATACAATTTACCTATTTTATAGAAATGAAAATGTAACTATTCGTGGCAGTTCTATTTGTGATAACAAGAAAAGTAACATCGTTATTAAATCTGTTCCTCTGACTGATCCGGAGTTATACGACCCTAAGTTTAATCCTACTTCATCCGGCTTTTCGGTTCCGGAGGTTTGTGAAGTGGTTTTATAATAAAAATGTTTATATATTTTCTAAGAAAAGATTTAAGAATTTATTATTTGTAATTAGTAATTGTATACATATTGCATGCTCAATAAAAAGAAAATGCATTTAATAAGAAGTTTATTTTATGATTCGTATAAAAAAGAGATATTCCTTAAAAGAGATTGCTACAAGTAACATGTATGAGCCAAATACAATTAGAGGTAATTGTTACATAAATGGTATGTTATGAAATGTTTCAATCCGCATACAAGTTTCAAACCAAATATTACAATGGATGTAAGTATATCACCTGATAGTGGTCACTAGTGATTATATTATTTATAACTATGTTACATTCTTATTTATAACAGATAATTTGATTTAAATACTGATATACAATATTTTTAAGTTTCTTAAATGACAAAATTATTCTAGTTTCAAACCTTTTAGAAGATTTAGATTTAGAAGTTTCATTAATCTAAAATAGAGACATATCAAATTTAAATTTTAACATTTAATATATATTAAAAATATGTAATGTTATAAATAACTTGTAATAAACTTTTATAATAATATTCATTTTATATACATTAGCTCTTTGTGCTGTGTAAGTTTTCTGTTTTCTCAATAGATGGCGGTGAATTCCAAACTTTGTACCTTTTATTCCAACGTAAAATTACCTGTACGAATAGTCAATTTCATTCTGCAACGTATTTTTTGACATTACGGCAAGTTCAAATATTTAGATTTAATATATATATTATTTTTTATTTCGACGTTTCAGAAATGGAGATAATAGATACGCACAGTTTCAGTAAAAGTCAAATTCAAAGAATTAATGAGTGTTCTGAAATATTAAGTGGCGAAAATGAAATTATAACTGCGCAACAAATAAGGTTAATTATTGTTTACTTTTATAATTTTAGATGCAGTGTAACTGTATCGTAATTTTCCTTTTCACAGAGAGGAATGGGGCAATTATTTACATATAAACTTGGAACCAATGGAATGGCAAGCCTTATACAAAGTTCCAAGGGAGTCAATCGAAATTTATAAAATATCCTATCGAACTACTATGGTTGTAGTTGTGAAATCTTTACAGTTAGAAAAATTAACAGCAACAGTCGAAGTTATTGGAATCAATGATAAGAAATTTCAAACGCCTTTTAATATAGAAGTAAATTTAATTAACCTTTGGCCAACAAAGGCACAATTTTATGATACCATTGATGCATTAGGTACAGCCAACTGTATCGATCAATTAAGGTAGTAGATCAAATATGTTAATATAACACGTTAATTTGTGATTGGATATATGGTTTAATAATTAGGTTTTTCTACAATTATGTATGGATGCCGTGGGACGAAGATGAAGACGATGATAAAAACAAAGACTGGGTAGACGAACACTTGGAAGACCGTATTGATATGGCTCACACTTTGTATAAGTCACCTGACTCGAAAGTAAGTCATCATCTTTTAGAGTTAATATCAGAAGCGAGAAGCTTGCGAACTTATGCGGAAGAACTAAGTGAAATAGAGGACGACGAATTAGGTAAAATATTAAAGGAAAAGCTTCTTCCAAATATAATATTATATAATAGTCTACATGAATATTACAGATTCGCCCTCTGAAGAGTTGAAAACCAAGTTATTATTTTCTGTAACAAGAATTAAATGTATCAAGAATGAAGTAGAACATTTTGCATCTGTTAAAAAGTGTTCCATTTCTCAGGGCAATGAATCCAATGAAAGACCAAAAATATATGTTGTTAATCAACAAATAACAATAAAGCAAGCTATAACATATCTATCAAAAATTAGAGACATTTTTGGTCAGGATGTTGTGATAACTTATGCCAATACTTTAGATTTTGCATTAAGTGCATGGAAGTCAGGAGATACAATAATTTTATATCCAGGAAGGCACAATGTCTCTTCCTGTATCAAAGTAGCAGATAATTGTACCATACAAGGCATATGCAATGCCAATGAAACAGTAATTCTATCTACTAATGTAGTGAATAATACCTTGTTTTCCATCAATGGACGTGGAACACTTAAGAATCTTACAGTGGCAGAAACTTCGTGTTTGTATGCTGTTTCTATTCGATCTGGAGAATTATTGCTAGAAAATTGCGTACTTTCCGGTGGAAAATATGGTGTTATGCTAAATAGTAAATGTAGTGTTACTATTGATAGCTGCGTTGTTTCTAATTTCATTGAAGGAGTCATTGGCTGTAATTTGTCCATAATTAAAATCAGGTAATATATAGGATATAATGATTGGATATACTTGTATATATATACAGGTTATCCAATACGTTCTAATGGGCTTGTGTTCTCATTTTTTCGTTGTCGATTTTTCAATTGTTGATTGAAATTGATGTTAATAAATGTGTATTGGCGTGTCTATTTTATTAAATATCTAAATGTTGACGGAGATATAGCAATTAAGAATTTGAATTGTAGTTTTAGCGCTAGAGATGGTCGGCCATATTGGTATGACGTGAAATGCATTTTAACGTCAGTTATTTATTGAGTAGGTCAGTGCTGTGGTAATGTTCTGTAGCTGTTGGTAATCAAATAATCAAGTCAAATCAAAGAATAATAAGTTTTTATTTTATTTAACCCGGCTAAGGCAGACATAATATTGAAATTTGATTGTTCCTTGAAATAGCTGTAAATAATATTTGATATTGTGATATATAAATACATATAGCAGAGATTTATGAGCTGTAAGGTTGGTAACCTTACACAAGGATTGTGATGTCACATGCACTTGGAATGTGTACAACGTTGAATCCCTTTAATAATTAAAGAGACAAAATGACTTTTTTAGTTGTTAATATCTCCTGAATTATAAGGAGTTATTAAAAAATAATTGAACATTTGAGGTTCTAGTAACTCACTTTATCAATATATAGTACACTTTTATAGAAATTAAGACATAGGACACAAACCCATTATTAGCTTTAAACGAAGCTTTCTCGTATATATCGTGAACTAAAATGTATACCATTGTAAATATAGAATTTTTGTGCTGAATGCTTGGTATGTATTTACTAACATTGGTCGCTTTATATAACTAGTAAAAGTAAGTAAGTAAGTAAGCAATGCACTACGAGTTTCCTCTGCTTCCATATCTTCTACGTTTCATTCAATAAATCTAATACGTTGAATGCTTTCCGTGCTGAACTGTGGATGCTTACCAAAACACTTCGAAACATAAATAAGAGTAAAGAAATGTAGAGAATGTAGAGACACACTGTTTTTAATGCTTATGTGAACTGATCATATGATTATATATTTTTATAAATTATTATATACTATACTCATATTTATTTGTTTATAGTAATAATGAAATCCGCTACTGTGATGTGGGAATAGCTTTATTTTCTACTACGATTTGTGATCTAAAAGAGTCTACAATAAGCCAATGTAAAGAATATGGCCTTAAAATTGAAACAAATAACCTTTCTGATACCTTCGGCGATTTGAATATTCTTGATCAGTAAGTATTGCAATTTAAATTAAAAATATTACAAAATACAAAGATATATTTCTTAAAACTCATTTCAGGATGAAAAATTTGACTATTTCCGGAATAAACGTATTTGATAACAAGATTAATGTTGCTATTTTACATGTACCCGCATTGGGGCTTGAGGACATGCCATTTAGTTTTAATGCGATGGAAATTACTGAAACATCATAAGTGCAATATTTGTTTCATCTTTATACTTTGGCAGCATATCATATACACAGTGGATATCATAAAATGGATCACAACGTGCAATTACAATACACTACATAACAGAACTTCTAAAAACTAAAAATATATATAAATATTAGTGCTAGAACAATTATTTTTATTAATTAATTTATTATTTTATTAATAATCTTTGTATTCAATTATATTAAGTAAAATTTGTTACTGAAAAAATTATGTCTTAATTTGAATATCAGCTTATTTATTTAGTTTTATATGTAAGTAATAATCACAAATGTGTTATTTATGCAAACTTTATATAGCTAATATGTTTTGAGATCTCGTTACGTAACAATTATATAGTATGTATGTTTAGAGGTAAATACTATACATATATATATAGTCCAAATCACGATAGTTCGCCGGCGACTTATACTTAAAAGAGGTTATAAGAGCGGTATAAATCTACAGGGTGTCCCAATATTCAACGATAAGCGGGCACCAGAGGGTGGTCCTGCTCATGACTACACAAGAAAAAAAGAAAACAAAAATTTATCTCATTTTGTTTAGCAATTAGAAAAAAAAAAATTTTTTTTCGAAAATTGAAACACCTTAAGATGTTTTTAACTACCATGACCACAACTTTTCAAATATTTCTGATTTGTTTTTTGAGTCGGCAACCTAAATAGCACTGCTATCCACCACAACCATTAAAAATCCGAAAATGCTAGTAGTTTTTACACCAAAATCAATCGAAATTATTGTTTTCCCTAAAATTTTTAAAGATTTTTACTTTCTGTCCACTTTAACTCATCGTGGTGTAAAAAAAAAGTATGAACACTACTATGGCAAGTTTTTTTAAAAATTGGTGCAACTCTTCAGGATTCCAAAATGGTATAATATTCCAGATAATGAATTTTATATTCGTTTCTATATACATTATAGAAAAATAAGTGAGTCAATGCCTTTTAGTTATTCGGTATATACTCCAGGCAGTTTATACTCCACAAGTTGTTTTAAGTATGAGTCACCGCCGAACTCTCGTAATTTGAATTATATTATTCGAGTATATATGTTACTTGTTCTTATAGTTTTCATGAATCATTGTTTGGAAATCGCTGGAAAAGAATAGAAATACAACTATATCTGTATATGCGTTGTCATGGCAACCTATAATTTTGTTTATATCAAGTTAGTAAAGTCGCGCGTCGGTTCAGTATTGTTTTTATTCTTATTACAAATTTAATTTTTTTTACATATTATAAAAATGGTGAAGCTTCACGTGAAACGTGGTGATGAGAATCAGTTCCTGATTGAGATGCCAGCAGAATCTCTTGTAGACGATGCAGTTAAAAGCATTGTTATTATTTTTAACGGACGCTTAAAAATTGGCAGGATCTGCATTGGTATATATTTTCTTATTTGATTTTTGTATTATAATAGCAATATAAAAAGTAGAAATTTAATAATTTGATAGATTTGTATCAAAGTTAAAAAAGGAATAGAGCTTGTATTTTCCATTCTTAAAATTTGAAAAAGCAGTTGTATGCAAGTCTTGCGCACTAAATATATTGGCTTCGGTCTGTTTAATTTTTTGAGCGTTAATCTAAATTTTCTGGTTACAACGAAATTAATTCAAAATATGTGTTAGGGTTGTCTCACAATAAAACAGACTACAAGTGATCTCCGGTCATTGCAGTAGGATGCATAGGAGTCGTTTACAATTAGCAGACTTTATCATGTGAGGAAGTTTATAGTAAAATATTTATCAATACACATGTCTGTATTTCATACGTCAGTATATATCTGAACACTCTGAGAAACATGTATCTTTGTACAGAACAACCGAATGCAAATATATAATATTAAAGTAGAATCTTCCTCGAATACACCCTACTGAAAAAGCCATCGCAAGTTGCCTGTTCCACTGTGAGATCACCCTAATGAATAATACAGTCATAAATATTGAAAGTGTGTATTATAGACGACATATAGACGAGAGATTAACTTAAAAAATGATTGGCCTAAGGCTTTATTTAAAATATTCAAAAATTCGAAATAATTACTTTGTTAATATATTGTAGAAATGGAGGAACTGGCCAAATATGGGACGATGTACCCCCCTGAGATACTCGGGCTAACTGAGGAGCAAGTTGAAGAGCTGAAATTAAAAGATGTTTGGGGTGACAAATGCATCCCAAGTGGAGGATTTATTGAAGCAAAGTAACAAAGAAAACCCCCTGCTTATTTCACATTAGGCAAAATTACTTACAAGCTTATTAATTTTCTTCTTTGTTTTAGAGATCCTATTGGTCGCAGAAATGGAAGATCTCCACAAAAAGAAATGCAGAACGTCTTGAATAAAACAATCAGTGAGGTGAAAGACATGGTGTCTAAGGTATGTATACATAATTATTTTCTTCTGTTGAAACAAAGATGATAATACGTCTACGTTTTCAGAAACTTGTCGATTCCAACAAGTTTATGACTCAGAAAATCATTAAGGAAGGGATTGGTCTTCTTCGTGGTGCTGTGACCATCGTCTACCCCATGGGTCTACCTCCCCATGATCCTATTCGCCAGGAATTTGAGAATGTAGAAGATTTGTCTGGAATGCAAGCTTCTCTTGAGGTTATCGAACCAGCTGTTGCACAACTTTGGTTTTCTGGCAAGGAAATGATTCGTGGACAAGGAAAACGTCTTAAAGACTACGTTGGAAAGAATGATAAATGCAAGGTATGGTTTATTTTATGTCGCAGGTATCACACAGATTTTATATAACTTTGAATTTTAATGATTAAGTTGCTAATATCTCATATAATATTACAAATTAATAAAACACAATTGACCAACTTTATTAATATATAGTAAATATATTAAAAATATTTTGACAGATTGTGGTGAAGATTCAAAAGAAAGGAGAAGGTGCTCCTGGCCGGGAACCAGTTATGTCCGAAGATGAGCGCAAGAAGATGATGATGCACGCTTACAGACGCCAAGAAGAAATAAAGGTCAGATTTTTTATTCATATTTTTTATCAACATCAAATGAATATTAAGCTCACGTTTAAATACAAGTTGGACCTGTAGTGCAGGGCTCACGTTAAACTATTATATTTTACTATTTTGTTACTTTGTTCAGTATCTAAAGCAATGGGCTTATGTCCTCATTTTCTAGTGGTCGATTTTTCAATTGTTGATTGAAATTGATGTTAATAAATATGTATTGGCGTGTCTACTTTATTAAATACCTAAATGTTGACGGAGATATAGCAATTAAAAGTTTGAATTGTAGTTCTAGCGCTAGAAATGGTCTGCCATATTTGTATGACGTGAAATGCATTTTAACGTCAGTTATTTGTTGAGTAGGTCAGTGCTGTGGTAATGTTTTGTAGTTGTTGGTAGTCAAATAATCAAGTCAAATCGAAGAATAATAAGTTTTTATTTTATTTAACCCTGTTACGGCAGACATAATATTTAAATTTTATTGTTAATTGAAATAGCTGTAAATAATATTTGATATATAAATACATATAGCAGAGATTTATGAGCTGTAAGGTTGGTAGCGGTTGTGATGTCACATGCATTTGGAATGTGTACAACGTTGAATCCCTTTAATAATTAAAGAGACAAAATGACTTTTTTAATTGTTAATATCTCTTAACATATAAGGAGTTATTAAAAAATAATTGAACATTTGAGGTTCTAGTAACCCACTTTATCGATATATAGGAAACTTTTATAGAAATTAAGACATAGGACACAAGCCCATTTAATGCTTTGACCAGATAATTGTGATAGATTCCTATATAGACTGCCACCCCATCAATCTTGGTGTCATCCTTATTTAGTATTCATAATAATGAATTAAGTATTTACGACTATGCTTCTAATACCTTTTTGTATTTACATAATTTTTGCTATTACCTATTGTGTATGTTTATAATGTGAGCTCCTGAATGCTATGCAAACAGAGTTACGGCAACCTAAGTATTATTATATAAATAAATTTCGTTCTTTTAATATATTTTGTTACCTATACTGTTTATAATATTTCGAAAAATATGTTTGATATTTAAACGTATTCAATTTGATACAAGCGCGTGAAATTCCTTTACTTTCAAAAGGCAAATGTTGAGCCTGATAAATTTGTGGGTTTCTGGAAAAATAGATAATAATTCATCTTTAATATTGTTTCAAACCTTGCTTGTAACATTACATACTTCAGTAATGGCGTTTACATAATAAATGTGAAATTAACTCTACCCTAATGTAATCTGTTTCTGTGTAACTTGTAAATGTACATTCGCATTATGTGTAAGGGAATTATTAATAACTAGAAGCCGTGTTCTTGCTCTCCTGACAAGCTACGACTTAAGACTCCTATTAATCTAATGAATAAGATAGGAGCACTTCAACAAGTTCACTGTAGGTGGCAGGACTGCGGGACTGTTTGTTTTGTCTCTCTATTACTACATACTACTCAGTGTTTCTTAATACTTAAAATCTAATCTTCTGATGTATATAATATATAGAGAAACATATAACTACAGAACCATACAGAACAAATATTTAAAACTAACTCAGGACTTGGGTCTGATGCGATAAGTACGGATCATTTCCCAGTAAACAATTTGGTGAAGTTCGAGTCACTCGTACAATTCTATTCTAACGCTTTACAAGTTCTCTACCTGTCACAGATTTTGTGTTAGTGTTAGAATTTTTTCATAATAATATTCTTTCTTTTTCCAACATCATTCATTAAGTATTTCTGTTTCTTTCCCACATGGATATATATTTTTTAAGTTCACTTTCGTCTCATTTATTCCAAAGTGAGAAAGAAACGAGATGTGGTTAGACAAGTAAAATATATTTTTCACCGTTACACTTGTATACTTGTATAGTATTTCGTTCAGTACAGTATGCTTAAAGTATATGCTATCTTTTTCAACAAATATTTCTTTAATGGTAATAAACAGATGCTATCTCCCTCAATCACCGAATATAATGTATATAAACGAAGATAGTATCTAGCGATGGTAAGACAGAGGTTTTAAACCTAACGCAGACCTGCCGATCGTGGATTTTTGAATCACCAAAATAATGTAAAAAACTAATATAACGAGTATTGTTGAAGATGAATAATATTCATTAAAAAAATCACGATCCGTACTAAAGATTACATCTATTTATTTCTTCATTTAAATATTTATATTTTGCAGACTCTAAAAAGTAGAATTCCATTAAGTTTTATACCCCTGCTTGTGTCAAGTTTATAACTCCGGTCATAAATCATAAACCGACTCCGCTTTTAATTCAGCAGTGAACCGTCGTTGCGATCTCTGTAGGTCATAAAAAGGGCCTTTCCTATGAACGACTGAATAGAAAACGAACACGTTCCAGACAAAAAACTCATGATATGTAATAGAAATTAAGTAGAATTTACTCCAAAATGTTTACTGGGTTGTGGACGCTTACCTTTAAAGGTCATGCGATAATTCCTCTCGACCATAATTGATTTTCTGTCTTCTTTACTTATTTGTTTACAGTCGGTAAAAACAAAATATAAATTACTTTAATATTTCTTAGAAATTGTTTACCTTTCATTAAAATATTATTTGAGATAAAACCAACATGGAAATTTGTTGTCCTTGGAATTTGATATTTAGTACTGTCGATGTCGTATCTGCGTTCGTGGAGTTTCGTAGCTTCGTAGACTTGTATCGAGGTCATCGTACCGCGTTTTACGACACCTTGGCGTCTACTTATTGTCCAAGCTAACATTGACGAACTAGCTTGCTTGATTGCAAGTCACTATCGTATATCGTTTTTCGTTTTGCACATGCAATATTATGAACATGCTGTCGATTTCTAACCTCACTTTAGTAAATGTATATTATTTAAAATGTTGAAATATATTGAAAGAATAGTCGAGGTATAATGTAAGATATAGATAATTGTGGACGAGAAGGAGGATTAGAGAGGAGAGAGCGTGAAAATACAGGATATGTGGAGAGGAAGAGGAGAAGCTGTAGCATATTAGGAGTAGGGTGAGATGGTTGAAAGCATAGTGAAAAGATTGATGAAGGAAGAAGATGGATGATAAAAGTAAGAATGAGAAGGAGGGAGAAGGATACAAGCAGGACATTCTTAGCCATTGCGAGGCCCCGGGCAACAGATCTTTGCGAGGCACTTGTTCTTTGTATAATTTATGTAAATTGCAAGTAAGTAGTTTTAATGATAATTGACGAGAAATAAAATTTTATATTGGAAGATTTATAAAAGTTAACAAGCTCAAAGACGACAAATATTAATGATGATAAACTAAGGCACCTGAATGCCTTAAAAGATAGTGATTCTAGTGGGGTTTCTAAAGAGCGAGGTAATGAATTTTTCTACTTGGGTTGTTTCGGGAGAATACGATGCTCCGGGTGGTTGCCCTGCTTGCCACCCCCTAAGGTCGTCTCTGGATGCAAGCGAATTTATATAAATAATAACAGGTGTTATCTTAATTTACTTGAGAGACTAAACTGAACGTAAATATGGATAGAGCAAGTGTATAACCTAAAATAGCCGAATGAATTTGTCATATTTTAAAAAGTTCTGCTTTAATTTATTGGTCCATGGTTTTGCCAGTGCGTTTGTATTGTACTAGGCACCGCCAGCGTTCGGTCTATGTGCCGGGCGCCTTGCATATCTGATGTATAGTCACTACAGAGATGGCGCCGTATTTTTGTGTTCGCAACGACGTCGGACGCCTCTCCCACTCCTCCTATTAAAGCGGAGTGGGGGAACATTCGGTATTTCCCAGCTGAATCATCCCGTAGGCTATTATAGTCCAAATCACGATAGTTCGCCGGCGATTTATACATAAAAGAGGTTATAAGAGCGGTATAAATCTATAATACGATAATGAATTTTATCTTATTCGTTTCTATATACATTATAGAAAAATAAGTGAGTCAGTGCTTTTTAGTTATATCGGCAGTTTATACCCCACAATTTGTTTTAAGTATGAGTCGCCGCCGAACTCTCGTAATTTGAACTATAGTCAAGTTTCATAGTACCACGCTTTTGTTTTTGCAGTGAATTTATAACCATCGGGTGCGTCACCGCAAGAAATGTGAATGGGCTTGTGTCCTCATTTTTTAATGGTCGATTTTTCAATTGTTGATTGAAATTGATGGTAATAAATGTGTATTGGCGTGTCTATTTTATTAAATATCTAAATATTGACGGAGATATAGCAATGGTCGGCCATTTTTATGATGTGAAATGCATTTTAGCGTCAGTTATTTGTTGAGTAGGTCAGTGCTGTGCTAATGTTCTGTATCTGTTGGTAGTCGAAATAATCAAGTCAAGTCAAAGAATAATAAGTTTTTATTTTATTTAACCCGGCTAAGGCAGACATAATATTGAAATTTTATTGTTCCTTGAAATAGCTTGAAGGATATTTTTTTCTCATTAAAAAGCAATGCTTTATAAATATTTTATAAAATATAAGAAACTTATAAAAGTAGCTTCATCAAACTACTGTAACTCTTAAACTTATGGTCAGATTGCCATGAAATTTTGACACATATCGTTTAAAGGATGTGTCGTTACTGTCACCTATAATTCATTCTACAAACTTACAGAAAGCGATTTCTTTTGCTTCACATAACCTAAATTTAACACGTGATGTTTTTTTTGCTTTTTTCATTATTTTAAACGTCTTAAAAAGGCTGCACTACGTCCTAGTACACCTCTGTGGAATGTTAAATAAATAGAGCCGTGTTATTACAGCTTTATGCAAATAAAACGCTACCCTAAACAAACTTATGACGTAAGGTTACGTATGAATGTTATATTTGCCAATTGTTCATTTTGATATTTACTCTAGTTGCTATTCGAAGTTATTCTAGTTGTATTTGGGTTTCAATAAAACATACTAAAATATAATTTGAAATATTTCTTTATTAAAGTGAAACGATACCTTATTATAACCTTTATTATGGTTCTCAAACTAATATAGGTTATAAAATTTATGACAAGTACTTAGAAATGTTACCAGTCATATAAAAATTAGAATTTAACTAGAGAATATAGCAATATTCATTTTCAAAACTTATTTTAGCGGTTCCAACTCATTAAAAGTCAGTGGAAGAAAGCTTAAAATGTAGATACGTTATTCATCTAACTAATTGCAGCTTTAGATTTTGATTCGCGATTATAGTTACTTACATAAAACGATTTAAACATAAAAAAACATGTTTTTTTTTTATTGATATTTAACGTGCTGTATAGTATCTATATTTCGCGAATCAAAAATGGCCAAGTATTGTTTCACCTTAAAATGTATAGCTAGAATAGTTATAGTAGTACAAGTACCCAAATCTCTCACAGCGAGCGCTGCAAGCGTATACCAAGTTCAAATATTAACAGTTCGTAAATATAACCTTAAAAACTTTCATACATGGCATTATATATTACTGCGTGATACTACATGATATTTATATATTAAATACTAAATTCGATAGAAGACTTCTCTCTAGTGGAAAGCTGATAAATTATAATTTTATGAATCACCTTATTCATCGTATATACAGTTACATTGTGGTTTCACTTCATAGCGCCCGTATTTTTCAACATGCAACCACAGTAACACGCTATAGGTCACCACTATGGCGCGACAAGTACATAGATTCCCACGTGCCCCATGTTGTGATAATTATTTGCATAGCATTACCTGCCGTTTCAATTCATTACCCGATGCTGTAATTGGAAAATAATTTTGCACGTAATACAATGCACGTTTTTTAATTTAATTAAATATGTTTGTTAAGCACGTTAATTGCGATTAGGCGCTATTCAACGATATTCACTTCATTTAATTATAATTATAGTTTTATAAATTAATTAATAGAATCAGTATAATTTCTTTAAAAACACCTTGTGTTACGTAGAATGGTATCAGACGGTTCATGAACTTGTGAACTGTTGCAAGCTACAAAATATATTACGTGTGTAAACACATACACCCAAAACCTATACATGTGGCTTAGTAAAAATGGTTTCAAATTCTACAAGGTGAATGTATTTAAACGAAAGACAAAGGAAGGTGTAGTTAGATTCAAAGTTTGACAGTTCCAGTTACTCACAATGTTCCATCCTGCCAAACTGAAAGACGTCATTTAAATAAAGCGTGGCGTGTCGTTTCATATAACTATCTTCTTCCAAATGGAAGGAAGTGAAGCCCCGCCCATATGTTTGGAACGACCGTAAGTGTCTATCTGTAAACTGACAATGCAGGCTTCGCTAAAGAATTCGGATCTAGTAATAAAATACATAATAAGTAACGGTAATATATCTTTATTTTTTGTTTCGTTACAATAAATTTTATTAGTTTTCTCAGATACATTTTTGAGCACACAAAAGCTGTATGTACGAGTATTTATAATAGTATAATATAATTTGAAATATATTTATTATTTGTATATGAAGTACACTTAGATTTCAAAATAGTTTTAATTGAGATTTGATAGACTATTTTTCGTCTTAACTTTATTCTTATTTGTAATCTGTGTAACTTATGTACGAGGCGTGTTTTCTAAGCAAGTAACGTTTTGGAATTAAAAAAAGACTTGCAAAGATATCGCAATAATTTTATTTTTACATGAAAGCCTGTACCTTAATCTACTTTTCTACATAATTTCCGTGAATATTGAGGCACTTGTCTTAACGTGGCACCAGTTTTTGAATACCCTCCTCATAAAATTCTGCCGCCTGACTTGTTAACCACTGTATCAAAACACTACGAGAATATTGAGGAAACCAGTCGCACATTGATGAAATGTTTGTTTTCTGTTTTGTTTTCTCTCACGTCTGTTTTCTCTCACCTTTTCTTCCACTTTCTGCACAAAATCTTCATTAAAGACCGAAGGGCGCCCACTCCGTTATTCATCATGCACATTTGTGCGGCCATCTTTAAATGCTTTCACCCATTTCCTTACCATTCCATCACTCATAATGATTTGTCCGTAAACTTCACAGATCTCACGATGAATATCGATCGGTTTTACGCCTTTAGCACTAAGAAATCGTATAACAGCCCGTACTTCACAATCGGCGGGACTCACGATTGTCGGAGGCATCTTAAACACTCAGTAAACAACGTATACAATGAAGAATCAGACTGTAATGGCGTCAGTGCGTAGACAAGAGATGTAGGTAACCAGCGCGCATGCGCGGAACGCCGACCGTAGCGCTGCAAAGGCGGAAACGCAAAACGGTACTTACCTAAAAAACATGCCTCGTATAATAACCCCCTTACACTGCAGGGGGCTGAACTTTGTATTTATTATTTCATTGGGATACGCATTTGTATTACCCACAGTACAGTAGCGCATTAATAATCGCTAATATAGAAGGTTTATCTCATGGTAAAGTGCACTAATGCGAAACAATTCGAATACACTCCACTGAAAACGTCGAATGCCGCAAGTAGTTGGTTGCAGTGTGAGATAGGTCTTAATCTACAATAAGTTTTACAATAAGTAATCAATCAAATCACAATTTTCAAAAGTAGTAATATTATTACAATTTAAGCTATTTAGCATTTTTCTAATTATAGTATTTTAGTTAATTAGGTAAAATTTAGAAAATAGTTTAGTAATACATTATTTGTGCATTTTATACAATAGTATAGGTAATGTAAAATTCAGTCAAAGTGTTTTTTAATTGTAATTAAAATAATTTTTGAAGTAATTAATATTATTAAAATTTTATATTTAGGGCGTTGTTTATATTGGTTATATATTACTCAAATGGTAACGTTTATGCAACGTAAATGTTACGTTCTGTAGACTATGATTATACTCGTATTTTTGAAGAACCGGCGTTAATTGTCAATCCGAATTGGCTTGTGTATTCATTTTTTAGGGGTCCATTCTTTAATTGTTGATTGGAATAGATGTTAATCATCATATTAATAATATCTAAATGTTGACGGAGATATAACAATTAAAAATTCGAATTGTAGTAATAAAAGTGAAAACATAACTATTGTAATTATTATTATCTCCTAAAATATAGCGAGTTATTAAAAAATAATTGAACATTTGAGGTTCTACCAGCCAACTTTATCAATATATATAATACAGTTTTATAGAAATGAAGTCATGGTTCACAAGCTCATTGAAGTTAGTTAAGAATATGTACCAGAAAAATTATTTTTCTGATTGAAAACTTTTCCAAATTGAATAATGAGGATTACAAAATCATAGAGACTTTCTACCACTCACTGCTTTTGGTTACATCATTATTTTGACTACAATTTTAGAAATATACGAGTATATGAAATGTTTATCTTAGTGTAGTAGTAACAAAGTAAAGCTTTAATACTTGTATCAAAGGCATTTTAAAATGAGACATTACGAGTATAGTAAATAATTTATCTGTGAGGTAAATTCTCCCGTTTGACGAAAGCGATGCACAGAACATCTTGATCTCCAAGCAACAACCATCAAATGAAAGCAGTTAATTCATCTGCTATTTAAATTTGCAAATATAAGTTTTACTTCCATGTCACCAGAAGTCTTTCATCGTAATCTTGGTTACCCGCGTTATTGTCGTCATTGCATGGTGACAACTGAATCCTTGGAGTTCTGCGAGGTGATAGACTCTCACCACCAACAGCTCCCAGCTCTTCTTCTTCTTCTTTCGGCTCTTTTCGTCGAATGATTCTTTCATGATCTGCATCGAAATCATCGTGGTTGCTTTCTCCATGGTTTAAGTCTTCAACAGATTCTTCCTGTTTTCTTCTTCGGCGACAACAACGGCAACGCATTTTGGCATCATCCCCTACCTGGAAGATACGAATGAAACAACAATAAGCATTCGGGATGTGTCGATAGATCGGTAATTTCACCAAAACTTACCTTAACCGATTGCGTTATTATACAGAGAGTTATGAAGGATATAACAAAGAGAACGGAGGGCACAATGATGGCTACCATAAGTTCCAACCAGGTTCTCTGCAGATCAAATCGTGCTACCACCATAAAGGAATTATTCTGCAAGAAATTTCTCAATAAGAACGGTTACCAATTCGTAGATTTGACATTACACGAATCTAACCGGATTGTAGTAGCATGGGAAATTTGACTGCGCAGTGTGATTATCACCATCGCGTCCATGTGTTCCCAGGAAATCCTTGCACTCTCCTCGAAGGGTGTTTACACATCCTTCTAGATTAATGTACAATCGACTGTGGTTGTAGATCGTAAGAGATGATTGGGGTGGTAAGAATACTGGGTGGGCCTGCTTGTGGTTATTCTCATATAGACTCCAGAAAGTCGTGAAATTTATAAACGGTTGAGGTACAATTGCTTCTTCAATTACTGTACCATTTAAACAATCCGTTCCTCTGTGAAACGAAGAGAGGGATAGGGTAAACGAAAGATAATCTTCCAAACTTCTGTTATTATGAGGAAAGGAACACTATTAAGCATATAGAAATGATGTTCTTTTCCACCTAGAAACCCAGGAAGTGCAAAAGAGAAAGAGATAAGGAAGATGAGTATTGCGAATTGAAAGAGAAAGGAACAATATTTAGCATATAGAAACGATGTTCTTTTCCACCTAGAAACCCAGGAAGTGCAAAAGAGAAAGAGATAAGGAAGATGAGTATTGCGAATTGAAAGAGAAAGGAACAATATTTAGCATATAGAAACGATGTTCTTTTCCACCTAGAAACCCAGGAAGTGCAAAAGAGAAAGAGATAAGGAAGATGAGTATTGCGAATTGAAAGAGAATGGAACAATATTGAGCATATAGAAACGATGTTCTTTTCCACCTAGAAACCCAGGAAGTGTAAAAGAGAAAGAGATAAGGAAGATGAGTATTGCGAATTGAAAGAGAAAGGCACAATATTTAGCATATAGAAACGATGTTCTTTTCCACCTAGAAACCCAGGAAGTGCAAAAGAGAAAGACCGAAGGAAGATGAGTATTGCGAATTGAAAGAGAAAGGCTTCTAATAGCAAAGGAATATACTGTTTAACTTTTTCGCCAATTCTAATGATTCTACATATATTAAGAAGAATTAATTGTGGAAGCCGATACAAAATTGAAATAGCTTACCTGATTTGATCGCCCTCTTTTACGACAGTATGGCAAGTCGTTATGAGGAACCCCCCGCTGCCCTGCTCATCCCATATATGAGTGGGAGGTATGGAACCTCCCCGTTCGCTTCCATGAGTTTCTGTAAGAGCCATTGCTCTTTGACACTCTGCAGTCCACAGATTGTCGTCTTGCAGTACATATACATTTTGTCCCGTTGTCGTTATCTTAGGACAAAAACGATCGCATGTAAAAGGTTTTCTGATTTTTACGCATCGAGATCCTGAAAAAATAAGACAATAGATGTTCACCAAAATATTATAATTGAATCTCGTCATCTATGTAAATTTTAGGATATTATTCTTAGCTATTGCAATTTAGATTGACAATTGATTTTTGACTGGCTGGGTGATTAAAGCGGCAAGTTAATATCTATATTTTGTATTTAACGGGATGTGGCAAATAATTGGGACAACAAAGGGATCATAATTTTATACTGTTCCTTTCTAATACACTATGTTATATGTAGAATAAAATAAAAACATCTCTAGAAAACTTATTAAACTAAACTTTAATGTTATGATACTTTTCTGGGTCAAATCAAAATCGATACACCCACAAACACAAGCTTATATACACATACAAACATAAATAAAATGTCACCCCTAACGTCCCCTTCCTCCCATTCCTCCTACTCCCTCCACACCTACCCAAACAGTCAAAGAATCCATTAAGCTTCATATTGTCTTGGTCACTGTCTACAACGATGCCGTCCGCTTTGTGATGGCACTGATACAACTCCGACATATTGGCGCAGTGCCCCAATGAGCAATTAAACACCCCCGTTAACGTACTGCACTGGGTTCCATTGTTACAGTTGTATTTCTTTAGGCTGGTAGAATACACCTGTTGGTTCATAACATAGGGGTGTATAAAACAGTTTTATTAATTATTTGCATGTTCTACAGGTAAACATTTTATACGAGGATGTTACAGTTCATGTCCTTGAAATTTAGCTGAGTCATTTATTAGAATGCTGGGTATATTTATGTCGATTTGAAAGCATCGTTTGAGGCTCCAGACGCAAAAAGAAATTTTCCACAATGCTTTTGTAAGTTTTTGTTTGAATTAATGTTTAGTCTCACAACGGGCCATTGAAATACCAAGTTATAGCTTGCAATATTAAGAATAAATTATAGTTTTGAATATATAAGGTATGTACAGTGATTGTCAGCTGTTGGAGATAGTTTTGCTTTAAGGTGAAACATTACATTATGGTTATATAGTTAGATATAGATAGCGACTGTGTACTAAAATGATAATCGATTTACAAATTTCTACTAGTACTTAATGCCTTCAAATATAAAAACGTTAATAACTTTGCACACGATTGAGCTATTTAAACCATATAAACTTTAGGAGTTAGATAAATGTTCAAGCTTTGTTTATAAATAGATCATTAATTAGTGTAACAATTATTTAGAAACATATAGTGTGTTGAAAATCAAATTTCTATTTTCTGTTAATATTATTATACCTGCATTCAAGGATATGCGTTTCATATTTTCCAATGGCTCCAAATTTCTTTTTACATATACATATTTAAAAATAGTTAATATTATGTATTATATCGATCGGTCTGTTCATTAAGGAGTCAACTCCGAATTTTAAGTTTTGTGATATTGAGGAATTATAGATACTTCGTACATATATTTATCATAATTTATCTCACCTGCGGGCACGATACGCTGGAAATCTTGGTGCAGTTCTCCAGCAGCATGTCAGTTGCGTTTCGACGGACCGTCACAGTAATTTGGGGACAAAATCCCGTCGTTTTCGTCAAACACCATTCTCCGCAAGACGCCCAATCACAGGAATTGGCCATCGTGGTGTCAATAGTCTGGCACATGACGGGCTCAGTTTCGAACCCCGAATTGAACGCCTTGTTGGCCGGCATGTAGATAGCCACCGACAAATAAACCAGTGACACACAGCTGAGCACAATGGTGAGTTGACAAAGACAAATGCTGCCACAAATTCGGCGGTCTTGTTCGGGAATCACACGCGGCTTGTATTTGCGAACCATTCTCGTACTAAATTAAGTAATTGATTTAATTTAAGTAAGTCTTTGAAATGAATAAATAAAAAAAAAGATTTCTTTCGAAAATTACCGAAGTAGTGTCACTAATATCACTGTAACTTGTGAACTAATGGTCGGAATGTCATGAAATTTTGACACATATCGTTTGAAGGTTAGTACTATCTAAAAATCAAATGGATTTCTTAATAGTGTCGCGATCTATATGTCAATCTACGAACTAATTGAGTGATGTAATATAATTGAAATATTTATTAAAACTATTTTACACAACAATTTTAGTTGATTTCCTTTACCTGATCAATAACAAAAACTTTGTCAAACTAAAAACGTTTAAACTTTTGTTTCTTTTACAAAACTTTGTTAATTATCAGAAACACACGATTTCATTTAGATTAATTACAACAATTATAATTTAAATAATTTATGAATATTTATTTTTATGAATTTTCACTAAAATTGCATTTGTTTTGAATTGCGCGTTTAGAAATCGTAGCCGCTGTGCTACGTTCTCGTTATCGTCTACGTCACGTAGCTCGCTGCTACGCTCGGCATGCACTGAAGGTACAAGACGCGCAACGTATTCATTTAAGTTCCAGTAAACATTGTAAAAACAATGCGTTGCTAGAACACGTAGAGAACGAAGTGAGGAGAGGGGGGTGGTAGTTTGCGTGACGTAGTACGCATGTCTGCTACGAGAAGCTCAGGGGTGTACTTTCTTCTAACGAAGTAATATATAATATAAACTAATAGATAAGTATAGCTTTTTCTGATTGAAAAACAACCGTAACTATCGATTTACTATCGCATATATTTCTGATTGCAAAAGATATATATTTTATGTAATTATTACCTAGTGAAAATATTTTTAAAAGTTTAATGAAAGCCATCTGTTATGTACGAAAGGAAATGCAAGGGAAACTTTGTCATAAATAGGAAATTTTCCTTGTTCCTTGTTTACTCATTTTGTTGTTTAATTTATTTTAACTCGTGTAATTTAGAAATGGACTTGTGTACTTATTTTTTAGATGCCGATTCTTCAATTGTTGATTGAAATAGATGTTAATAAATGTGTATTGTCGTTTCTATTTTAATAAATATCTAAATGTTGACGGAGATATAGCAATTAATTTGAATTGTAGTTTTAGCGCTATAGATATCGGCCATATTTATGACGTAACATGTCTGTACTATTAAGCGTAGCTCGGTTATTTTTTCTATGGATAACGGTGTGAATATGCTATCTCTTTTACGCTCTGTTGTAAAAAAGAGATAACAACAAGAGATTCGACATTTGAGGTTGTTGTAGCTAACTTTATTTATTAAAAATTATGTATCGGTGCAGTAGATCGCTTTCTATTTGTATTCCCTAACACCACCTGGATGTTATTTAGAAATTGTTTGTGTTTTACATTAATTCTAAATCTATCCAAGTATCTTACCAAATCGAATAGAACTCTACTTCTACATTATTTGTAACAGTTTATCTAAGAATTAAACCTTTACAAAAAAACTAATAAAAACTCTAGAGGTTTTTTCTTGCTCCTGAATTAATGGGCTTGTGTCCTCATTTTTTAGTGGTCGATTGATGTTAATAAATGTGTATTGGCGTGTCTATTTTATTAAATATCTAAATGTTGACGGAGATATAGCAATTAAAAGTTTTAATTGTAGTTTTAGCGCTAGAAATGGATGAAGAAATGATGGAGAAATGATTTAACGTCAGTTATTTGTTGAGTAGGTCAGTGCTGTGGTAATGTTTTGTAGCTGTTGGTAGTCAAATAATCAAGTCAAATCAAAGAATAATAAGTTTTTATTTTATTTAACCCGGCTAAGGCAGACATAATATTAGACTGTTCCTTGAAATAGCTGTAAATAATATTTGATATTTTGATATATAAATAGATATAGCAGAGATTTATGAGCTGTAAGGTTGGCAGCGGTTGTGATGTCACATGCATTTGGAATGTCTACAACGTTGAATCCCTTTAATAATTAAAGAGACAAAATAACTTTTTTAATTGTTAATATCTCTTAACATATAAGGAGTTATTAAAAAATAATTGAACATTTGAGGTTCTAGTAACCCACTTTATCAATATGTAGTACACTTTTATAGAAATTAAGACATAGGACACAAGCCCATTAATAAATAGAAAAACGTATTTTCTGATTAAAATCACCTGTGTCGTATAATAATATTGCGTGGTGAAATACTCAATTGAATCAAATAAAACTAAATGTATAACATAACAATTTTTATTTCAAAGAATTCTCAGTAAATACAAGTGGGTTATAAATAATATATAATTAGATTAATTTAATTAATATGCGATATTATTTAGTACTTTTTGCGATTTAAAAAAGCCTTATATTTGTTTAATAGTGAAGCCGGAACGGAATCTTATTTATCGAATGTACTTTCAATGACCATGACCGTGTAATGGATTTAAATTAGTGTACAATGTACAAGATTAGTAAAGCAGCTGTACTAAAAATAGACTATATAGCAAGGATTATATTTTTTAGTATTCTTACTAAAAACAAAATCAACTTGTCACGTTACAAGTGCGTTTTGTTTTCAGCGACATGTTTCTTTAATTCAAAGATTTTTAAATTGAAACTTCTTGTTTTAAATAAATTCAATTTGAAATTGATGTGGTCTTGAATCTTATTGAAAATCTTAATGTAGTTGTCATAGATTTATTTTTATTACAATAAAATTAAAGCAAATCTTAAAGGACATTCCATACGCTTCTGCGAAAAATTGTATAATGCAATTCGTATAAATCATTATTCATTGATGCATAATGTTTATACCATGGTCCTGTACATAAATCTGGTAAATAGAAAGATCAAAGTGACATTTTTAGTTATCAAGTTCTACCCCCGTTTTGCACATGAACATGCTTGCGATTTATAACCTAACTTTTACTAAGTGTTGATGCAGTAAAGTTTTTAACATTTTCGTTCATGTAACAATATTAAAAATGTTGAAAACTTTTATATTAAATTTATTTTTTGACAGATGGTTTTGGGAAAATATTTATAGCGCTCATTTCTTTTACTTAGTTTCTTTTTTCTACTAAGGCTTTGCGGTTCGAACGCCACTTACGTACTTCAGTACGTCGTTGCCAGACTTATGTACAGAACCATTTACTTAGCGTCCTGCTACTTCGACTGACCCCGAATAAGACCGACTGTCTCCGAGTTGTTTCGACTTATTCCGAATTGTATCTCTTTTATAAAGCTTGCCTTGAGTAATGGGCTTGTACATTTATATGCCAATGACAATTCAATCAAATTGGATATACATTCTGATAAGTTTACCAATGTTTTTCTGTGACATCTGTTGCCTTGTTTTGGTGTTAAGTTTTCGCCTTGCTTTGTTTGAGGTAACGACGTTGCACCAGTTGAGAAAGACTAGAAAGTTGATGCATACCTGGTTGAAAGAAAAAACAGAGTATGAAAAACATTCGTAAACGTAATTACATAATTAAATTAAACAAACTTATTTAGAAATTTATCGAAAATTTAAATTTATTGTATTCGATGATCAGTTACTTTATTCTGGATATTTCTTTCATATTTAAGTGTTTTGTTTTACTTTGATTGTTTTCCCAGTAAACCATTACACTGGCCAACAAAATTAAAAATTGGAAATGTTGTAAGATATATTTTAGATGCTTTAGATAGCTTTAGTTTTTGAGATATAGCCTACTTGATTTGGACGTAAAGTTAATTTACAAAATTTATTTGTTTTCTTATTTCGTTAGAGTAGTTGGTGGGGCTAAGGAACTCAACGATTCTTCTCCTTGAATCCTGCAATCATGACAGTTAAATTTTGTTGTCCAATTAATAGTTGCAAATTTATATTCTTTACTCGCAACTGACGACTGTCTTTTGTGTGTATATTGAATTTCATTTTAAATTTTAATTCCATTTTAAAATAGAAATATTTAACTCGTTCTACATTAATTTTATATATAACAACAAATAATTTTTCATATAAACTGACTAAAAAAATATAATTTTCTGTGCGCTCCCTTTATAAAATATTGAATTTCTAAATTTAGAAACTTGTTCACATGTTTTCTGCGTTATAAAGAAAAAGTTATACAGCAAAAAAGAGCACACAGTTTTTCCAAAATTACAGGTTTCCATAAATTTCAGGGAAAAATCGGAGTGCGTCAAAAGTATTACAATTTTTTTCTCTACGAAATAGACAATTTTTAAAAACATTGACGGAGCCGTTTTCGAGCTACCATACAAAATTCAGTACCAAACTTATAAACAAGTCAAATACACCTGGAACATTATAATATAGGATCCTAAAAATTACCCAGAAACTATAAAAAATGCAGGCTCTAAAATATGTATTGGCCAGTGTAATGAGTTCATTGGTATTGGAATTTGTTAAAAACTCATCACGAATTCCAGTTCATTCACGTCCATTTAATAGTTACTGCGTTATTTATATTTTTAAAACTTGATTTTCTGTTAATGTTAGCTCCGTGTTGCGTGGAATAGTTTATTAATAATCTTAACTTACTGAATTTTAGAAAATGCTACTTATTTTTTTTATTTTGTAATTACAAGCCTAAATTTTAATTATATTTTTATCGAAGTTAATACAAAGACAAAGGCTTCATTTAAGTTTTTGTTGAATTAACTTTACTTACTTATAGTTTTATATATTTTGTAATTTTAATTTTATTGAAGAAATTTATTCGCTTGTTTATTAATTAATACAGGAAGTTTATTCTAAATTCATTTTATGAATTTACTTTTTTTTTTACAAATTTTTACGAATAAGATAAGGAATAATACATAACAATTAAATTTTATTGTAAAAGATCAAGAATATTAAATACGTACAACATTTAAAACAGGAAGTAAACAAAAATAATTGTTGTTATTTTCGTTTGTTAATTAACTAAACAGTACGTTTCATTATCTGTATCAAACTACTAATGATTATGTTGCGGTTTAGATAATGAAAAAATTGATTAACTCTCTTTAAAGAAAGATTTGTCAAGTGTTGGTTCTGTTTTGCACATGAACATGTTTGCGATTACGTATTTCATCTTTTAGAAATATGCGCATCTCTGTATTGTTCGGGTTCCGGCTTCTATTTATCGAACTGTATATAATTGATCGATAGATCATGTGTTCTAACATGATTCCAACGTTTCTAATTCTAATGATATTCTACTTCAGTGATTGCACCGCATTCGATTCACTAATTTGATACAGATAATCAATCAACGCATTAGTTATTCTGCTTAAAATTGAAAAAGACGTATTAAAGCACAAAGTTACAAATATACAATACATCGTTTACATAGGATAATGAAAATACAAATGAATAATACTAAAATTAAGTAAATACAACAAAATGTTATTTTCTTTCTATTGCACAGCCTGAATGATTTAATATGCGAAAAGCAATTGATTACTTTTTTAGTTTTAGTGCATATTTTCAAAGGATTTTATACAATAATTATTAATTACATAGTAAATCATCAATAGATCGATTTTATTAAGAGATGACTATCTACATATACAGTACAAATTACGTTTACGTTATTAGAAACAGTGCATTTAGTGGATTTTGTTTTAAATATGTTGGTAATAGTGATATTGAAACAGATACATCTGCGTGTATGATCTTGTGCTGTGATCTTGAAATTCTAATTAGCCCAGCGATGATGCTCTAACTACGTTTTTGATATTCGTTACTTAAGTTCGGTAACGGTAACGATTGCGGCATTATATTGCGGAAATATGATGTTGTTTTTTTGTACAATTAGAGTATGATTAGCGTCTGTCATGAAACAAAATGAACGTATGTTGCTAGCACTAATAATCTGTAGGTGTAGCTCAATTTCATAACTGTTTTAACAACAAATCTTAACGTTAAGTTAACGAGACTACCAGTCGTTAGTCGTTAACGGTGTAGTTTGGTTATCAACAAATCCGAAAGTTCAGCTACTAAATTTTCCAGTTTTGGTGATAACTACCCTGAATCTTTTACTTAATTTTGTTAACTATACTTTTAAGATTTTTTTAAAAGTTTACCCATGACAATATTCCAGATATTCCCTAAATTATACTCAGTTGAAGTTAGAGCGCCAATATCTAATTGGTTGCAACGATATCTTAAGAACGCCTTATCCGATTTAAATAAAATTTATACCATATTTATCGAGTATTGTTAATTTAACGTGAATGCTTGTAGTTTAAAGAGGTTATGAAATTCGACTACAGTGAGACGCACGTTTAACTGCACTCGCTAACATTAGCTGAATAGACTATACAACTTAACGCTCTTCGAATTATCAAACTAATTTCGAGTAAAATATATCTGTTATCTACAATATTTTAAATCTCGTAACTCGATTAATGTCTCTATGTAACTTATAAAACAGTTTCTTTTTTTAAATATATTTTATATAATTTATATTTCAATGAATAAATTTAAAGCTTGTAATTAATACAATTTGTTTTGCACCATGTTTCTTTCTTAAAATACTTGACATTTTAGAATTAGATTCTATTTCCTCCAAAGCATTTTCATGTCTTCCTCACAGGGTCAGTATTCCTCTTCGTCGTATTCATCCTCGTCGTCGCTGCGGCACAAAAGCTTACTGAAAGTGGTGCATTAAAAGTTGAGAGTATCATTTCGCTTATTAGTCTATTCATCATAACAGATATTGAATTAAATTAAAAAAGAACTACAACACATTTCTCAAACATTACTTTTTAAATTTATTGATCATGTAGGGAAATCATTTTAATTATTTAATTTATGTTTTTTTTTTATTTTGAATAATGAGAGCACTACACATGTACATCACATTAGAGCATAGCATCGTGCATCAATCTACAACAAATATCCAATTGTTACTAAGAATCTATATGATCAGAATGAGTCACTGCGAAAGGAATACAAAATAACATGTTTCTACATCATTTCATCATGAATGAATTAAGGCCGTGCTTGCGTGCAGCGCCATCAACTTGTTTTAAATAAACTTACTCCTCTTTTGGCGGGAATTTCTCGGCGTACACTCTAGGTGACCTGTGACATGCCTTGTCACAACACGAGCAGTACCAATAGCTTAGGACTCCAATTGAAACCCCAAACAAAACGTTTGGCACAATCAGAGACAATACAAGATGCCTCAGATTGTCATCCCAGCTGTATCGGGCGACTACCATCTCTGGATACGTCCTGCTGTAGTAACAAGGAAAGGGAGTTCCTTGTTTATTGTAGCCGAACTCCTTTGCGAACTCGGAGCAGTTCACCCGGGGTGGATAACCGCATCCTTCCGTGTTGATGAGGAACCTCGTGTCCCCCACATCCCAGTCAATAGTCTCCAGGTCATGGTCGCTGCCTTTCCACAGCGACCACGGTATCCTGGTGTAGTTCACTAGGATCTGGTGACACCTGGTGGCGGCTGTGGTGCATCCTTCTCTACAGGAAGACCAGGAACAGTTTCTTAGTCCTTCAGCGTACACGTGATCTGTGGCTATACACGTGACGGGATCTGGATCGTAGTCGGCAACTATAGTCGATATGGCTGGATCAACAACGAAGGGAATCAGGAAAAGGAAGGCGAACATTGACACTATGGCGGTTGTTCCTAAACACAGCGATGTGTAGAACTTAGCTTTCTCTATCATGTGTGCTATCATTGCCTCACTAGGCGGAATCGTGAACGTGAGTTCCTGGGGAACATCTTTCGCACCTCCTTCAGCCCCCATGATAATCGTGGATTCGTCGGAATCAATGGCTAAGCCGTTGTTTTACTTTTTGTTCATTTAAATTACCGACAACTAAGTCGTTTATCGTATTAACTAATCTCTGTTCTAAGCGATTTATCTAATCTACTAACTGATCTATAGCAAATTTTGTGGTTGATAATGTGTTACAAATACGTATTACTAGGCTAAATAACAGACTACAACTACCTTACACTGTTAAATAATATCACTATAATAATTAACAGCTGTTTTAAATTTTTTAATATTTGGTTTTATTTGATTTTTTCACGCGTTCCCCTCCACGGTATGTTTCTTTTATTTTGTTTTTAGTTTTTGTACAAAATGTTGCAGTCAATTGTTTGTTCGTTCATAGCAAAGAATACACAAGAAGGTTGGTGTTTCGATGGCATGCCCCAATCAGTGTTTTAATGTGTATGTAAGGGCCCTGGTCTCAGATGTGGAATCCGCATTAATTGGTATCGCACTTACTTGCAAGGGCACTTAATATATATAATTTATATAAATAATCTATTACTTAAAGAACTTATTAGGAGTAAATTGATCGCTGATTTAAACTGCGACTTAACTTTGAACATAATTTAAATGCGTATTAACTTCTATCGTCTGAGTTTGCTATTTAACTCGCGACTAACGAACGCTAGTTCTTAATCATTTTTAAATGTTTGGAAATATATAAATCTAAAAATGCATTGGTACACTAAGTGGGTTAGGTTGTTGTGGGTTTGTTAATGGGTCGGGTCAGTTTTGTTGGATCGGTTACATAATGGGACAACATAGAGTAGAGTCCTAAGAAGATGAGCAAGCGCGTGCGGACGGTTGGCTGAACTGGTTTGAGCTTTTAAGAAGTCAATGATGACCTCTAGTGGAGTGAAAATACACCCTGTTGATGCACCGGGCTGTCCTGTAGAAGGGGAATGCCTGAAACAAATATAAAAGTTAATTAAAGATTCATAGAAAGATCAGTCAATTGTTATTTGAAGTTTATCAGTTCCACCATCGCTAGATACCGCCATAAACCTCGGCCCAACATAGACATGAGAGATAAAGAAAGGACTCCAAAGGATTACCAGCCCAGGTCCTAATTAATCTCGTTGCGCCACTAAATCTTACATACATAACTGTATGTTGGCGCACATATTCTCGATCAATTAACATAACTACTTAGCAACGACTGGTTAAAAACATTTTCGTATCACATGTTAATCTATAACACACTGCGGCATATTGTGATCGTGGTGGATTGCGTGCCCCCAGTGGGGTTAGCGCTGTACAGGGCCCCAGAATACCGCAAGTAACTACACGCCAATTTAACCTCGGTGTAGTTGTTATCGAGCAATCTGTCATACGCTATACTCATTCTCGTATAATCGTAACAAAAATATAAAGTAGTTTGTTAGGGGTTGCGGGGAAGGAAGCGGGGGTAGTTTCGTTAGTAGGTCTCGTGACACGAACAAATCGTAGGGCAGGTCGTGCCACACTGCGGCATTTTATTGATCAAAAAACAACGGCAAATAAACGAACGGCACGAACTGATTCTCCATGAGGTGAAATTGACATGATATCCTACATATAGAAATGGAAAATGAAATCGTATCGGATTTTATGTGATGGCTGGTGAAGGTTTCATTGCGTTTTTCTTTTTCTTATATATTTGTCTTATTTGTTTATTGCAGTTGGGTTGATTTAGGGTGTGGGAAGAACGCGGAGGGTAGCAAGCGTGGCGCCACAACGCATTCTATTCTGGTTAAATGGGGTTTATGAATGTTTAAACGCCGTTAATATTTATTTAAATTTAAATGGGTGTCGTTAAAAGTTTAGCAGTGGATGATGCTACCTCTGATAAGTGGATCAACATAAAGTAGGAAGCACAGAGAGGGGTGGAACTATGTGTTGGAAGGGAGGAATGACCTACTTTATAAAGTGAAAGCACGTGATACGTGTTGGTTAACGATGGGGTATTTGTCATCCCTTGTCAATAGAAGATTATGATAAATAATGTGTTTTTTTTAAATATATATTTCCCTTGGCTTAGGGTGTTGTTCACGAGAATTTGGCATGTTTTATTTTTCCTAATAATCAGACAATCAGAAAATAATAACTTAAGATTTGTGACACCAAAATAGGTCGTGAGATTTTCATTACAACCATTTACATTTGTTACATAATTTTACATAATAGATGTAGTGTAATCTTTACTTGTCTTGATTTGATTGGCTCACTGCATGGACGCAACGAAGCAGTTCTTTTGTTTTCTATAGAAACACAGTTACTTTTAGATTCAGAAGTTGAGCTTTTTGTTGTCTGTATTTTAATTTTTCATCATGTTACTTTGGAGGACACTCGATGTGACGTTGATGACGCATGAGATTCTGAATTACATGATGAATGTGCGGATTTATCTAAATATAGCTTTTTATAACTCGGAGGGTTAAGAAATATACAAAGAAAATTGTAACAAAAGATTCTTTTTGTATAATAAATAGAAAGATAAAAACATAGAAAATTACAAGGATCTATCCGTTCTTTGAGAGACAAAGCTATCATTTATCAATGTCAGTAAGGATACATTAAGCCAGCGGGAACCAACCTAATGTTCAGGGGCAAGAAATATGCGTATTGGTTAGTAATACCTCTAAAGTAGAAAACTTTAAAACTGAGAGTTTGGTGTAGCTTATATTTGTAAATGTTGCATTATTTTGCATAGTAGCAAATAACTAGGACGACTTTTGTTCTATATAAAGACAAAATATAAAGACAAAGATGTTTAGCACACGACCCAGTTAAGGTTTTACTGCGACCCTTTTTAAATATGCTAATATCTATGAATTTTACTTTTTTAATTTAAAAATATTAACTTAAAAAATGTTATGGTTAATGCAAAGCGCACACTATACATCATTACAGTTAGGTTGCTTTGTATCAGGCAGTCTCTATTACACATACACTTTACACATATTTAAATAGAAATGCATTACATTTTATTGATTGATTTTATTAAAAAATATTTAAATAATAGTTGTAAAAATCGTTTTATGTGATATATGATATCTTTGTATGTTCTAAAGAATTTAAGACAAATGGGCAAAAATGTAAGCACATGCATTCATTGATGTATGCCATCCACTGTCTTGAGTCTTTACTAATTTTCAGTGCAATACTCTACTTTAAAGCAGTGTAACTCAATATCTAAAAGGTATACAAAAAAAATGTTGTATATACAAATTATACGAAATTAATTACTCTATTAGATTGATAATAATTATTTTTACGGTATTTTAAGACGTACTGGTAAGGATGTATTGCAGAAAGACTATTTTTATCCATCATTTTGGAAGATAGAGGAGTAAATCATTAAAATTGAGGGGGATAAACAAAATATTTGGAATCAGGACACTCAGACTAGTCCAAAAAATGTATATACTAGTTTTTACACTGTGAGACTAGTCTAAAACTAGCAATTCCAAATCTCAGTGCTTAAACAAACCAGAGTGAAAATAGTTCTTAATACAGATGGCTGCAGTGTTAGAGCTGCCACGTCACGAAGCTATTTTTTATTTAATTATTTAACATTTAAGAATTATGTTTTATTTAAAACTAAAAACTTTAAATTTTTTTTATATTTATTCTAAATTCTTGTGTCTAATTACTCCATAGAAATCCATCGAAGCAGAGTTTATAAACTTTAAAAGTGTGCCACCCCTGCATATAACCATCCGCTATAGCATATTATATAGCAACACACAAATCAAGAAAAGTGCTTTATCCGAGACGTCTATTCGCTAAACAAACAAATACGTCATCTCCTCCATTTCCTACCCCCTCCATCCCTCCCACTCTTCACCAAGCAATTCATTTATCTATAATTAAAATATTCATCAAATTGATGTAAAAACTTTGAAAAGTTTTTTGATTAATGGTTGGGTCCTTTTGCTCGTAAAAATCTGCTGAAATAATAAATGACATACGGCTCTCGTTAGAATGATAAATAGCTTTCATTAATTAAACGTATATTTTACATTTTCATTTTATTTAAAACGAAGCACAGATCGGGTGACAGTAGTTCGTCATCTCTTTTTAACTCATATATTTGTACTTGTAAGAGGAGAATAGCATAATGAATTTTATTATTGAGTTAGTGGTGAAATGGCGCATCCACTTTGTTAATTATTATTATAATTACAAATTAATTAAATGTCATGTCTACATTTATTTAAATAAACTTTTAATTATTACTTTTTCAAATTATATTTTTAATGTTTACCACGCGACTGCTATGTGTCTTTTAGTTCGATTTCAGAACTATCGCTGTGTTTCCACGCTTAATGAATTATGTGTTTGATTAATCGTAGACTAAGGGCCGATTTGTCAATTCAACCAAGTAAATTAACTAGATCTTTGACATAACTAAAATTAATGGCATAATTGATCTGTTCTTAGTGGCAACACGTTCAAGAAATTTAGTACAGATGTCACTAGTGCCTTTAATATAAGATTCTAAAGAAATATTTCTTTGTACTGGTCAACAAAAAGCTGCTTATAAAAGTAAATGTGTTTCAATGCTTACGTGACGGATCTCAGAGAGCCATGACAGAATCTCCTCCTCCGCCATCCCCGAGGTTGTTAGCAGACCCCTTCTCTCCAGGTGGCAGGATAGTTTCAGCTCCAGCGCATCCTTTGAACCTCATTTTCGCGTCATCCCCAACAATAACAGTACGTTGACAGAATATCAAAGTCACACACGAAACAACAAACAAAACAGATGGCAGCACAGATGCTACAAGAAATTGTTTATACGTCGTTTCCAAATCGAATCTTGCAACAACAACATCTGTATTAGATTCCGCGTAGAAACAAGGAAATCTTGCCCTGGCATTGTGGTCCGTTCCGTCTTTCCCAAACTCCCTGAGAAAGTCTTTGCATTCGTCTTGTAGGGTGTTTACGCAACCCTCCAAATTGATCATCAGTTTGCTTTCGTTGGCTATGATCAGATCCAGTTCCGGTGGCGCTATCTTCTTCATGGGGATTGTGTTGAAGATGTTGAGGTAACTTAAGTAGGTGAAGTTGGTTAGATCCGTCAATATGTTTCTCTCCAGCACTGACCCATTTATGCAGTCTATAGCTTCCACGCCGTTCGAAGTGTTCCCTATAGTGTAGCAGGAAGCCATTAGAATGTTATCCTGATCCTCGTTCCAAATCTCCTCGCCTGTGTCCATGTCTATAGCCCTCTGACACTGAGACAAGTAGACTTTATCTCCACTTAACACTATCATGTTTTTATTACGGGTTGGAATGTCAACGCAACGCCTGTCACAGTTGTACGGCGTCCTTATCCGTTCACACGTGCCCCTGTTACAACTCTGCAACCCCGTCATGTTCAGACACGTGATTTTCCCTCTTCTTCCCGAGCATTTCAACGGGGGATCTGTATCCTTGAACACACATTCAAACGCATCTGTAATGTTGGTGCAATTTCCGTACGTACAATTAAACGTTCCCGTTAAGTTCTTACATTCGTCTACAATGCATCTAGATTTCTTAGCGTTTTCTTGGTCTAATCCGAAGCACGTTTTATTAGCGGTGTTCGTACAATTAGCGAATAGAATACTGGACCCGTTTCTTCTGAGGTTAACAAATATTTGTATGCACGCTCCTGATGTTTTGCTCAAGCACCACTCTCCGCAACTGGTCCACTCACATTTATCATTGTTTACGGCTCGCGTGGTGGTACACATCATGGGCACCTCGGAGATGCCTGATTGGAATGCTCGGGAGGATGGCATGTAAATTGCTACTGTTAGATAGACCAAGGCCACGCTGCTCAACACAGCTGTCATTTGACAGATGCAGATCGTGCCACAGATCCGGGAGTCTTGTGGGGGAATAATCAAATCTTCCACTGGAGTTGGTTTAGGCATGGTGATGATTGTTTTAAGGCAATTACTAGAGTACAATTATACAGAATTTAAAGGAAGTATCACGTCCAGCTGGATTGGTTAATTGGGTTTCAGAGCACGTTTCACAGTGAGCTCATGGAGTTAGGTGAGTTTATGGTAGAGAAGTTCGCCGAAGAATCATTCCATCCTTCAGTGTACTAAAGCATTGGTTGTAATAAATCTTCGGGTAAATGTCTCCGTAGAAAAGGTCGCAAGGCAAGAATCATAGTCAAAGTCATGAAGCAACTCGCAAATTCCCAGAATGCCCACACACGGTAAATGCCATTGTCATTATCATCGCGATCTGAATCTCTTATCGGCGTGAAATAAGTCAACATTTATTAATTCCTTTCACTGCACAATTCACAAGTTAAAACTTTTTTTCATTTCACCTCATCACTGAACACGGTTATCGTTTTATATTCCATACTACGATGAATGTTGCGATGGTTATTCTTGGACGATGGCAGCACCTCTGAACTGCGTTCTTTTCCCTGCTCCAGCCACTACCAATGTTAGAAAGAGACAACGAATAAACCTGGCGCTACGGGTTAAGGCGGTGGTTGTTTTCGACTCTATGAGAGCTTTCCATGGGGGTGGATGATGCGCGAACTTAATGCGCAGAATATGTTTCACTGCTCGTTGGTGGAGTAATCAATAAAGCGGCGTGCAGTGATGGTACAGCGTATGCAGCATTCTAGCGCAACGACGAGATTTGCTAAGTGTTATACACCAGTATAGCTTTCTCACTTCACCAAATGTGATTTTATAAGTGGACTTACTATTTATTGCTTTCCATTCATGATTACGAACGTTTTAGAAACGCCCGAAGATTCTCATTCTTAAACGTTGAACCTGCTAAACTTTTTTTTACACTTAGGGCAATAACTACAGATGTTAATTATATATATATTTTTTATTTATTATGAATTAGAAATAAGAAGTGGCGGAGATACATCCATTTAAAGTTTGAATTTCGTTTTACCGCTTAATATTTATGACGTCCTAAAGTCTGTAAAATATAATAAATAATCGAATTTATTTATTTTTGTATATCACGACATTATATGAAATCTTTATGGGTTGCTGCGACAGCTGTTAGCGCAGTGACGTTTGCATTTTCTTTACACTTTACGAGTTTAGCAGCGAAGGAATGATGTCATGAAATTGATAATTCTGTTTGAATATTTTAATCGTTAATAACTTTATTTATTGATAACCAACTTGATCAACATTCGAGTACAGTGCAGTTTTAAAATATAAATTCAGTTACGGTTCACAACCCAAGTAACACATAGAACGTAAACTGTAATGCTTTTCTAAAAGGGCTTCATTTTCCATGATTCACAATTTTTTCTACGTGTATTATTCACTTATTTTTAATAAATTTTTATATAAAAATTGTGAGCTTTGAAGCTTCACGCAAGACTACTGCGTCTTCAGGTGCGATTTCCGGATCAGTGCTGTATTTCCTGGGTTTAATTGTAATTAAATTTCATTGATTACTTGTTCATTTATTGATAGGGTCCGATAGGGTTAAGATAAGTTAAATAAAAAAGATATAAGAATTGCGTGTTAATTCTTTAAAAAGAATTCTAAGCAAGATCACCCGGTGCTGCTATCTCAACAATCGCGACACTTTGTGTAGGAATCCGTTATAGCCAAACAGTATTATCGAGGAAATAAATGTTAAAGTACTAGTTGAAACTATCTTTATATAATTTAAGGTGGTGTAAATAAGATTTTAAGTCTTTCATTAAAAGAATAAAGCAATCCTGTACATACTAGGGCAGTGGTACATGAGGGTAAGACAGTGCCTCCTCTAATTTGGCGTCCGGATGTCTGGTCGACTAGCCCAGTACCCTAGTAACTGCCGCATAGCACTCTAGACCGCTAGGAACGGGTGGTTGGCATGAATGCACCACCCCCTGACACAGATTTCTAAATAATGTTTATGAGTTATCACTTTAGTTTGATTCAAAATTAGAACAGGCTAATAAATGTAATCTCTACTTTTTATTAATTAAAGGAATTTCTATATTGGAACTTTTTTTTAATATTTCTTTAACTGTTATCGCGAAATTTTGTATGTATAACGTTTAGAATTAAATAATAGACCTATTTACTTACAAAATGATCAATTTTAGGTTCTGTATGTAAACAGAAAATGTTCTATCAGTATAAATAACATTTTTTAACAATTCTGCAATTCTGAAATTCCTCAAGTGGACATTGAAGTCATAGATATCACAGGGCAAGAAGATTTGTTACCATCAACATCTCGAGCAGTATTCCAAACAACAAATTATATCTCCAGAAATTATAAAGCCTTTGCTAAAAATCAGCTATGAGAAAGAATTTGAACAGAACAGAAAAATTAAAAAATGGGGTCATCCAAAAATTACGTCACACAAATTTCCTGCTATTCCTCCCACTCTCCTCTTTTGTTGTGTTGTTACATTTCAATTAATAGAATTTTATAGTCTCTAAAATAAATGACCTTTTGTTTTTCTTGTAGAACTCATGGAAATATTTAATTTTTTCAGGAAATGGACTAGTGTCCTCATTTTTTAGTGGTCGATTTTTCAATTGTTGATTGAAATTGATGTTAATAAATGTGTATTAGTGTGTCTATTTTATTAAATATCTAAATGTTGACGGAGATATAGCAATTAAAAATTTGAATTGTAGTTTTAGCGCTTGAAATGCATTTGAACGTCAGTTATTTGTTGAGTAGGTCAGTGCTGTGGTAATGTTTTGTAGCTGTTGGTAGTCGAAATAATCAAGTCAAGTCAAAGAATAATAAGTTTTTATTTTATTTAACCCTGTTACGGCAGACATAATATTTTATTGTTCCTTGAAATAGCTGGAAATAATATTTGATATTTTGATATATAAATACATATAGCAGAGATTTATGAGCTGTAAGGTTGGCAGCGATTGTGATGTCACATGCACTTCGAATGAGTACAACGTTGAATCCCTTTAATAATTAAAGAGACAAAATGTCTTTTTTAATTGTTAATATCTCCTAACATATAAGGAGTTATTAAAAAATAATTAGACATTTGAGGTTCTAGTAACCCACTTTATCAATATATAGTACACTTTTATAGAAATTAAGACATAGGACACAAGCCCATTTACGGATGGTCGATAAGTATGTGGACTAGTACATTTAAACGTGTAAAATTTCGCATTGAGCAGACAAAATGAGATTTATTTATTTGTCATTCTTGTAGACAGACAACACGTGCTTTCAAAGATCACATCATGTAGTTACACACACACATACATACACAGACACCCCTACACCCGCACCCACGCATAAGAACATTCCAGAAACACAAACCATCCCTTAAACCGACCATCACAGAGAATCGCTACACTATAGACATCTATCGGCAAAAAACTTGTTTACGTTGCTTGTCATTAACAACTATCCACAAAACATAACACAATAAACAACACAATTAAACAATAAATATTATATTTATAAAATCATTTATCACTTACTGCAAAAGGAAGACACAAATGAATCTTCAATATATTTTAAAATGATCAAACACTATTTTATGTACCAAAACACCACCAGCTTTTAAACATGGCTGACTTATATATTGCAGTCGGGTATATTCGTTATTCTTCGCTTGTTTTTGATTGCTGCTCGTGTACTGTTGTGCCATCTGGTAGTTAGCACGGCAATGTGACGTCATGTGCAATCAATAAGTTGGACTGCGTGTGATTGGTTGGAATGTGCTATCGTTTTAGCCGTTGCTTTGAATTATTTAACATTTTAATATACGGAATATTTATATAAATGTTTGGTTTCTTTTATCTGTGAACTTTGAAGTAGACTTAAAATTAGACAATCTTTTTGCTGCTAATAGTTAGGTTTCAACTTTTATTTAATTTATTTATACTAATGTACAACATATTAAGTTTATTTTGTAAAAATTTGAAGTCGATTAGAATGAAACTGTCGGAGATATAGAATTTTAAGTCTTCACCTCTCTGGTCTGCTTTCGTGTTACTTTAAAAGTTTTAAATGCGTTTTCTCACACTTAGCTGTTTCAAGGTCAATGCCTTCTCTAGTTCAAAATCTACTGGACCGATTCTTTTGAAATTTTGCACACTCTTTTTTAACATAATTGCCGAGGTAACGCTGTCGAGTTTTTAAAAAAAAATTAATTTTAGCGTATTTTAAAATAACAAAGTTTCTGATTTTTTTACTTTTAAGTGCTGTAAAATATTGAAAAATCAATAAAAAAGAAAAAATTGGACAGCGTTACCTGTAGAAACTTATCAGCTAATGAAATCATTTTGGTTTTTCGATTTCAGAAAATCCAGTAATGAGTTATGGAGATGTCTCCGGAGATTCGCTGTCAATGCCTCATTTCTTGATATATACTTATTAAAATTTCACAAAGTATTCTTCAAATGTTATTTTATCATGAAGTAATTATAGAAATAATTTTATATTAACGGTGTCGTCAAAAAACACTATCGAAAATATGCTTCTGTTTTATCGTTTTGACCTGTGAACAGTTACGAAACAAAATAACCGCAGTTTATCAGTTTCCAACTTATTCTATTTTGTTAACATTGAATATTTCGGAACACTCTGTTTTCAATATGACAACTGTGCACACATGAGCAGCAAATTACGAATTGTTATCACTAATTAAAAATAGACAGGTTTTTTAAATAGCGATGTAACGAAGCCTTAACATTAATTAAATGTTGAAATATTATTACAACATTTTCCTTGAATATGAACACTGAACAGACCCCACACCCCACCCCTATGCGCTAAACACTAAAACCATAAAACACTAAATTAATGTACATTTTAATTTAGAATCTATTTCTCCAACTGGTATATATTAGCTCAAACTATATTGTTAAATAGAATTTCTTTGTAGCACAATATCCAACATTGGTGAAATATTGGTGATAATTGTTTTGAAAGTTTCATTTGACTTTAAAATTAAAATAATACATCACTAAGCAGGAATAATGGGATAGGTATAGGAATAGGTATTATAATAGTAATAGAATTTACGTTCTTTTTACGTTGTTAAACATTTATTTTCATATTTATGAAATTGCTTAAACAAGACTTTATTCCGAAGGAGTGACTTCGGCATGTCCGCAGATGCAGTCGTTATTTTCATCACAAATGCCATCAAAGTGACCTGTTAAGGTAAGGCAGTTTATTTCGCAGGCCAATTTACCACCCACTATGCATATCAGCTCACTTCTTGCCTGCGGGGAAGGACTATCTGCGACATCTGCAATTGTTGTTCAATTTTGAATTTGTTAAAAATCCAACACAAACATAATTTATACATATCTGTGTTTCAAACGCAAAAAGGGCTAACTGCAAAATAGGAGTTTCGAGTAAAAAATGGATTCTACGATTTCTGCTTTTATAATGTCATGTTTTGTTAGTTCATTAAGAGCCTTGCATTGTTAACGAACACCAGACCGGGTTAAATTATCAAACAAAATGCTTTAAAATATGTTGAAAGTCTAAATTATGTATAATACTTCCACGCAAAAATAAAGAAATAATTTATAGCTACATTAAGAATGTACAAATTTATTAATAAATAATAAAAAATAAGGCAAAAACATGTTCTTGGGTAAATATAATGAATGTAACTTATTATTTATATTTACCAAAAGATGTGGATATTATTAATAAAAACCAACATTATTATATCAACCGTTTGTAACACATACCTGCAACAGGGACTGCACTAGCGCCTCCAGCGGCCACCAAGACAACGACGACTAGTAATAGGACGTACTTCAGTTTACTTGAAATTGTAGAAAGAAATTATACTGCTTTGAAGTAGATCAGCTCTTTTATATCAAAATAATTATTTTATGGACCAATCAGAATGTTCCAAATGTTAAGCAAACTTTGCACACGAGGCTCTTTTCGGAGATATTATTGCCATTACAACATTAAAATTTCATCATCTTCAGTTTTGGTGGACCAATCAGAATGTTCCAAATGTTAAGCAGACTTTGCCATTGCTACACGAGGCCCTCTTGTTGATATTATTTCCAAAATAACGCTACCAGTATTTGTACAAATGTCTCCATTTTGTGATACGAAGATAAATTCGACAAAAACATCAATATTGAAAGAAGCTGTTTTAGAATTGAAGTGAACACGTCAACGGGAGATAATATTGTCTTAATATTTGGAAGATTGTGATTGGTCCTCGATCACGAGGACACGAAACGCGCATTTGCCGTTGGTGATACGAGTATAAACAATTTGTGCTAAATACGTCAGAGGATGTGTTATTTATTTAAAACAGGTGGTTTTCGTTTCGTTGGACAACTTATTTTTAACTTGTCTTAGCCTTGTGCAGTAAAAATATGATTGTCACTAAATTATATAACATATTTTAAATGGAATAAATTGTTTTCAAATAATTAATATCTTGTTAATGAAAAATTAACTTCAAAATATCTACTTGGTGTTAGTAGTTAGAGTTAGTAGTTACTGGTTGTTTTACTCTTCCCCTAAGAACTAACTTTCTTTACCATGGGAATATATAGGTACGCGCACTCTTACGACTGAATTGTTAGCGTTAAGACAGCAGTGTCTTCCATTTGACCCTACAAGTTTTCTTTATTTCAAAGCACATAAATAACGAGTATGCTCTGTTACTATAAAAAAGAGAATCACTGATTCGTCCTATAATTTCTGACACAAAGTTTGCCCGCATTTTAAGGACATTTTCATTTTGAAGCGATGTTAACCGTCACTTTGTAATAGTAGACGACAGTTCTTTTTCATTTCAAAGCACTCTGCATGAATTTAGAATAGCTGGTTTGGCTTAAAGGTAAACTATTGATCAAAAATGAATTCGAGAAATGGGAGGCAGGCGGAATTATTGTGTAAAAAATCTTTTTTACGTCAATAAACATTTATTTTCAAGTTTTAAAATTGTTTAACTAACACTTGTTTTATTGAGTGTTCTCATCGGATTTGATCACAGATGCAATCGTTATTTTCATCACAGTGACCCGCAAAGTGACCTACTGCGCTAAAGCAGTTTTCTTCGCAGGCCAAATCACCGCCCAACACGCAAATCAACTCAGTTCTTGCTTGCGGGGAAGGACTATCTGCAACATCGGCAATTCTTTCATTTAAAATTTGTGTTAACTGCCTTAACAAAAACCAAATTTATTAAATCAACCGTTCGTTACACATACCTGCAAGAGGGACCGCACTAGCGCCCCCAATGGTCACCAGGACAACGATAAATAATAGCAGGATGTACTTCAAATTCTAAGAAACTATACTGTCGTGGTATGGACGAGCTCTTTTATAGAAATATTTGTGCAAGGTGTTACTAAATATATTCAAAATTACAAAAGTATTAAAATATTATGTAATTATAAATTAGAAAACAAATTGACAAGAATTTTTTTTTTAATGTTGCTGATTAACCAAATATTCAAAAGCAGGGTTCTCAAATTAACCAGAAAAGATTCTATTGTAACTTTTTAAAAAATTATATAATAAAATTTAAGAAAACAAATTGAAAATTCACTCCAACAAATATGGCCTGGTAATTTTAAAATTGTTCATTTCAAATGACATAACATAGAATACTGAAATTGTCACTGGAAGTGATGTCAATGGAATGAACTGTTTGTGAAAAGTTATTTATGATTAATTACACATGAATGAAGTCATCAAAGCTAGACACATTTTTGAAGAAATACGAAAAAACGTGTTGGAACTGTTGCAGATAATTATGCATTGTGAAACATTCTCAGAATAAATGAACTGCTTCTTCATTCACGGGATTTGTCTCGCACAATGTTTTATCCATTTTCTTGTATTCTGCGAATACTTACGAGAATTTTCTTCCATTGCTGTTTTGTATTCAACAAATTCTTCTTTTTCCTCCTTCTTGTTATGCTCCCCTAGTGTGTCTACTCCATGTGTAGATTTTTCTGGAACTACACAACACGGAGGGGTAGAAACATGCTTTATTGTGTTATCAGGGTGTGTGGTCAAATCGGCGGTTAATGGAAAATTACACGATAACATTTGAAAACTACAAAGTTCAACAACCTCGGGAAAGAACCAAAAATACAGAATAAAAAGAGATAGAAAGCTGACATTTGGGATATGTGTGCTTGGATTTAATAAAATAGTTCACAGTGTTTAAAATTTTCAAGAATTAACCCAGTGACAGGTTTAAACAGCGAATCAATGCTAAAACGTACATATAAAATTCAAAATTTAAATATGTAGTTTTGTATTTTAATAGACCTTTGAAATAAGCAGTGATTTTTGGAACATGTATTTTTATAAACATTTTATTACTTTGTCAGTCGTTTGCAAAGTTTAGTTGTAAGATTGTCATACTCTGTAATTGATAAGTAATCATAAAAATTGATTTCGTGAGCTAGTATATGTTTATTAACCTTGAACAACTACATAATGTTACATTCAGTTATTATAAACAGAGTAGAAACAAAGTTGAATAGCATCACAGCAAAATAGAATTTAAATTATTTTAATCAATTGCAATTTTTTCACAAATTCCATTTTGTTCATTGAAAATTTAACAACAAATAAGCAGTGCCGGATTAAGCTAGCGCGGGGCCTGTAGCACATACTAAATAGTAGCAAGCGCTGGGTCTCTAGCAGCGAGAGCTGCTAAAATTTATAAAATTATAGTTTTTACTCATAAAAGTACTCAGGGCTGCGTGGTATTTTCGTAATGTATGTGTGTGTGTGTGTTTTTGCTGTGGTTGAAAGTTTTATTTAAATAACGAAAATGTCAAGGAGTAATAATTTATTTTATAAGTAACTACAAAACCGGATGTGAAAAGCGTAATGATTAAGGATGGTATTACCCAGTATCTCACGCGTCTGTCTTGCTCTAATGCTAGATTTAAAGAAAAGAAATTCAACTAAAATTTTGCAAATTGAACAATTTCTGTTCTAGGCTTGGGGCCCGTGCTACTTCCGCTATATGGCTAATCCGGCAATACAAACAAATCACAGTCTGGCAATAAAATTTTCAATTTTGATTTTGATAAATTTTGAATAAAAAATAGTTCCACATTCCACAACGTGACCTTTTTCTTTGCACTTACTTCTCTTTCTTTATATTATAAAGGTGCACCGTATGTAGCTATCACCGCAGAAGAACTGTAATATGCTGTAAAAGCACTTAAACGGGTTGCCGAGCTTAAAGCTCGCGGTAGAGTTTCAAACAAAGTGAATTGAACTTTAAATTTGCAGTAAGGGTATCAAATGAACTTTGGGGATGCGCTGGCCGAGTAAAATGAAGGGTGGTTCGCACAGGATGATTCAATTAGTAACGTATAGCAATTCTCCTTAATAAGATGGATTACATTAAGTACAGTTTGCATCTGGACTCGCCTGTGAAGGCCTAATATATAATTATCATAATTAAACTAATATTCAAAAATCTAATTGTCTAAATTAAATATTTGTGTAATAAAATTACCCTTTTACGTAACTGTATCAAATTAAATTTAAAAAATATCAATAAAGAGTAATAACAATTTTAAATGACATAAAACAAATACATCTCTTGAGAAAAAGATTTAGCTTTTGAGCTTTTCAATTTAAAGCTTTAATAAGCTCACGTGGCTTCTCTGTAACCAACTTATACCTAAACCATTTTTATGATATCCGCCCACAAACACAAAACAAAAACGCATTCATGAGCAAATAAGATATCCTAAAATGTGTTGTCTTTGCGCATCTCGGCGTTTCGGCGTGATGACGTCGTTTGCATGGTCGGGCTGTCGAGGGATCCGCTCGTAAAAGGAGACACACGAGTTTTCTTGTTGCCGTCGAGTCTAGCGACCGCTCTATCGATTCACGAAGTTTACCGAGGAGCTTTGACTCGTATGGGACTCATACTCATCGTCATCACATGAATACTACGAGGATAAAAAGTATAGAAGTTGTGCAGTACACATTTTCACCGCTCATGTTATGGTGGCGCTAGTTAGATGAAAGTGCGGCATGACTTTACTTGTTTGAAGTTGTCATGATTTTTTTTTTTTGCAATATTGTTTAGTTTTTAATTGTCGACTTATTATGTTATTTATAGATTAAAAGAAATGTTGCTGTATTAAATGCAATTAGTAAGATTGACACGAAGATAACTCGGGCAGCTGTATTTTCAACTCAAATTTTCCTTGTACAAAATTCATTGGTTTTTAACCCTCCCCCCCTCTGGTACATCTTTCTTATTTTATTTTTGGTCTCGATTTTGTTTTTGATCACGAAGTTTTCGACTCTTCCGCCTCGCTTGTCACGTCTTGTACACGTTAGGGTCCCCCCCCCCCCCTTTACATGTAACATAATTAATGGATGGGCTCCTACATTACCATGTACTGCAAGTGCTTCACATTTAAACATTGATGTATCAATGAAAAGAATTCAAAATTATAATAAATAGTAAAAATATTAATCTTTAAATACTAATGTAATAGAAATCGACAGCATGTTCATAATATGCTATGTACGGTATTTGATATGAACGTGAGGAATATTTCATCTAAAATGTTGATCTTTTTTATAAGTTTTCTAAGTTTGTAGTTTTGAGTGTGCTAATGATAAAAAGGTAGCTTTATTTCTCAAAAAGTAGTAAAGTAGGTCACAAAGGTTGTATATTAGGTAAAATCGTGTACGTAACAAGTATCTTTTTATTTAGATAAGCATCCCAGTAAACAATTTGGTGAAGTGCCCTATTTAGTGACGTTTCTATCACTATTTCACTTCAATTATAGTTCAACTTCATCTTCATTTGTACTCCGACAGGTGGAGTAATTCCGCCATCTGTAGCCGATAAAGTAAACATTTTATATGAAAAAATGTGAGAAAACTGAACTATAAATGAACTTTTTCATGACAAAAAAATCATACGCATCTCCAAGATGATGTCAAAGTGACTCCAAAATGTTTACTGGGATGATATGAAGACAAAATTCTCATAAATTATTTAAAAATGTCCTTCTACTTTCTAACCGCAGTAAAAACTAGCTAAATATCTTTAAAGTGACCTTTAGGTACCTTTCAGTTTTTCAGTTTTTCAATTAACGTTTTCCACCGTTTTCGTGAAATGCGACTAATGTTTTTAACCTTCAACTTCATTGTCACTTCGTAACCTGGAAAAGCAGTGTAGCACGGACTCTATTGCCCTGTACCCTGTACCCTGTACCTTGTAGTAGTAGGGGTTGCTTGGAGTAACAGGAAGAGAAGGGAGGAGGGCTAGAGGGTTCGTTCGGGCAACTGCTGCGCCGCGCTGCCAGTAGTAACACAGTTCCTCCGTCGTTGGGACTGCAACCCGTCCGTACGAACGTGCGGCTCCCGTACAAAGTACAAACGGCTCGTGGGAAAGCTGAAAGCTCGAAAGCTCGAAAGTTTGCAATACATAATAGCATTAGTTTTTTGTTCTATTACAATACAACAAAACAAAAATCAAAAATAAAAACGACCCCGTCCAATGAAAGAAGCACAAATTTTTGATTGTTTTTTATTTTGATAAAAGAAATTTTGCTATTATTTTTTGAGATAATAAATAAATAAACATTTATATATTATATTTATAGTATATATATATAGTATATTTTTGTTGTAAGTTTTTTTAAGTGAGTGTCATTATTGTTCTAGTTGTTTGTATCAGCCCAGTTAACAACGCTTGTTGTTTTTCTAAAGGTTCACAGCTTTTTTACGTGGATTTATTGGGTTTGTATCAATAGTTGTATGGCAATCGTATTATCGTTTACCAATTAAATTAATTTTGTTTATTATGTGTATACCAACCATGCCAACTTGCGAACTGTATTCAGGCAAATACAGAATTGTATGATTAGCTGAATTAACCATTAGATAATTCACAATGTTTACGTAATAATATTAAGTGTTGAAGCATTTTATCAGCGATGTAAATGACGTAATCCAATTTAAAGTTAACAAGCGAACTTATCGAGCCAATCAAACCGAGTAACGATACGTTATTTATAACGTATCGTTATATTTATAAAGGTAAAAATAATAAAAGTGACTTAATTTAAGTAAAAACAAGCATAAGTGGGTTACACAAGGAAAACATATTTATTATAAATGCTAATACTTAAGAATCAGTGTTTATGTTAACTAACTAGAACGGAATATATTACAAATTAGTTTGCTTTTATTATTCTAAGAATACAAGAGTCGAAACAAATTCTACACAATCATAATAAAATCGTTTTATGTCTTTAATAATCTAAGAAGGATCATTTTGTGATACCCATAGCGATAAAAGTATTTGTGGTAAAATATTAAAAGCATGTATCAATATTTTACGGATTCTATCTTATATACGTTTATATTTATATCCAGAAATATAACATATCTACAGGGGGGTCGAGGGGAACGCTGTCCTGGAAGGAAGATACTTCCTCTTGTCCGAAATATATAAATTTATTTATTTTCTAACAATTTTGTAGCATCACAGTCTATCTTTATCTAGTATAGAAATGTTCACGTAATTATAAACTTGTTAATCAGTGGTGTTGTACATATACAGCAGGGATTACCAGAAAAATACACATAGAACTAATATTTTAATTGCCAAAGAATCTACAAAAAAAGAAAATGCTTTCTACGTATAGTCCAAATCACGATAGTTCGATGGCGACTTATACTTAAAAGAGGTTATAAGAGTGGTATAAATCTATAATTCGATAATGAATTTTATCTTATTTATTTCTATATACATTATAGAAAAATCAGTGAGTCAGTGCTCTTTACTTATATCGGCAGTTTATACCACACAACTTGTTTTAAGTATGAGTCGCCGCCGAACTCTCGTAATTTGAACTATACGTCAGACTTTATCCAAATGAACTCACTTTTTGTGTATACATTTTTGAGACACCCTGTATTTGAGACCACATTACATCATAAAAACTACAAACATTGTACAAGATAGGTAGTAGGCACTCATTATTGGAAATAGACCCACTTTAAATAAATTAAATATAACATAAAAATAAATAAAATTAAATAAAGGAATTATAAAGGAATACGATATTCTTTAACTTGTAAAATAAATAAGAAACTGCGTCATCAGTGGATAAAATCTTACAAATTTTTAAAGAAATAAAATTAAACAATATTTCAACTTTCACCTTAAGTGAAATTCACGTTTTATTATATCTGCAGGTTCTTTGCTTTCGCAGCAAAGTAATCTTATTTTTGTATTTCGTAATTTTGTTAAGAGATTTACAATGGATTTAATACTTTGATGTGGTGATCGCTGGCGTAGCTAGGTATGGGCGAGTCGGTGCAGTGCACCGGGGCCCTCTAGCTCAGGGGGCCCTCGGACTTTTATAACTTATATTTATATTTTAACGGTTTCACAGTGAAGTAATACTCTTAGTAAATAGTTATTTCCGACAATGCATACAAAACTTTTATAACAAAAACATAAACAATAACAAAAATTCTAAATAGGAATGAATTTTTTTTATTGAGAATGTATTTCATCCTCACTTGTGTACAAATTTATCGCTGAACATGAGGGAAGGGGGAAGCATGGACCAAGCAAGGGTCTAAGTCTATTACGTAATTTTCTCAGGCAGAGGTACGCATTCTAGAGTTGTTTATGTTGAGATTAAGCTGAAACAAAAGTAGCTGCAGGATTGTACTTAGAGTCTTAGAGCGCAATATCGCTAACAATATGCAGAAAAGGCAGATGTTTATTTTCTTTGGTCTACTATTAAAACATCATAATAATTGATCTGGATAAGATAGAAGGAGTGACATAAGTGCACATAATTTGGTGGAAAATAGTATACCCACTAGTGAAGAAAGTTGGATATTCTAGTCCGCGTGTTTGCCCTTGCCTTCGGATAGGGGTCAGTTTTACACGCGGGTTGAAATGTCTTACTTTCTTCCCTCGGTGTGTAATATACTATTAATGTTTTATCTACAATAAATGTTTTACATACATACATGCATACATCTTTTGATTTACTTCGTTTTATTGATTAATACCAATAATATAAATCAAAATATACATTCCTTAACTCTTCACCTAGGCGATCACTAAAGCTCACAAGACACACATACACATAAATGTAGTAAGTAGTTTTGCTGTGCTATGCACTGTACGATAAAGAGCTGATGATAAACTAATAGCTTTGTACCTTTAAAGTATTTATATATATTTATATCTGACTTGAAAAACCTAAACAGTTTAGTTAGGGGCCCAGATTTTTTTTTTGCACCGGGGCCCTTGGTTACCTAGCTACGCCACTGGTGGTGATCAGGGTTATTCCTGATAAGCTCTAATGATGTCATTAGACGAATTAATTAGAAAACATTCATCAGACATTTTACCGATAAAAATATTAATTTGTTTTTTATTATAACACTTCTGAATTAAAATATTTATTTAATTTAAACTTATTAAAATTTCATCATCACACTATCACGCCGTTAGATTCAGTTACAGCATCATTTTGAATACAAGAACAAAAGTTAAGGAATGAGGCGTAGAGACGTACAAACTAATTATTAAGTTATCTGACGAACGGAAATTACAAGATAACAATAAGTCTTCTATTAATGCATTAATTATAACGCCTTAAGTTTAATTTATACTTAGAAGAACTTTGACATATAAATAAATACAACAAACTTGTAGAATATCTAGTTACAGTTCTTATATAGTACAGTTTATTAGTGAGACATGGTATAGTCCAAATCACGAGAGTTCGGCGGCGACTTATACTTAAAAGAGGTTATAGGAGCGGTATAAATCTATGATACGATAATGAATTTTATCTCATTTGTTTCTATATACATTATAGAAAACTAAGTGAGTCAGTGCTTTTTAGTTATATCGGCAGTTTATACCCCACAACTTGTTTTAAGTCGCCGACGAACTCTCGTAATTTGAGCTATAAAAATGCAACCACTCGAAATTATAATGCAGATAAACTTGTCAAATATCTGTGAATAATTTAATAGCCCTCTAACAGTAAAGTATATTATTCTTCAATGCTCCAAGTACTCATCATACAGACAAAACTGTAATATGCCTGAAGACTACAAAAAACCTGATTGACTTTATCGTTGAAACTAATTTAATCTTTTTATTTTAAAAACACATACTCGTGTTTATAAATTATAAATTACGTATTAGACCGGGCGCTAGAGGTAAGTGAGAATGCAAAATGTGAGGACCGAATTCCATCAATGGATTTAAGTTAAGAAAAGGTCAAAAATTAATAATGCGGATCTTGCCGGTCAAATATTTGGTCCATTTTCTTTTCCCCCTCTACTCTTATTTGTTTCAATTGTTCATTATTTAGGTCAATGTTTCCCAAAGATATAAGGGCTGTTTGTACAAAATCTTCAGACGCAGCTTTCAAACATTGCATTTTACTGCCAAATCTGCTAGTAGTGTCCCAACCACTTATAGCATGTAATGCTGGCAAAATATCGCATATCCTTTCACCCAGTGATTCAGCAGCTAAATGGCATCCTAATAAATGTTTCTTTGTATGAGAACGATCGAACCATAGACCAAGACACCCGATATTTGCTAAGTAAGGGAGAGGGGATGTGAAGGGAGCGAGAAGGGATCATCACAACTGGTGGCAAGTTGTGTTTTGTTATTATTTGGGGTCTCAGGTATAAGAATCCGACCATAGTTGCCGGTCCTCACATTTTGCATACTCAACTACCTATAGCGCCTGCACTATATTACAAATGTTTATAAATGTATTTATTGTTTTAAGTGCTAATGCTTGTCTCACTAATAAACTGGACGATTGATATATGAGTAATGTACAGGGGTAGAGAACACTTTTGCTAAGTGCGCTGAGCTTATGATCAGGCAAGAAACAAAACAATGTTTGTTTAATTAATTGTCACACATTTATTGGTCGTTAATCATCACGCGTCAATAAATGTATTGAACACAGCGACTGAGTATTAATCGATAAATCTTAGCGATGCTACTAGTTTAATTAAGTAGATTCCGTAATAGCTGCTTGTATTACTTAAGTCCTTGAACCGCGCTATTAACGAATCAAAGTTTACGAGTTTACATACGCGGAGGAACGCGCGACGCCACAACGCTTCGAATTACCCTACCCGGTGCCGTCGTTATTGCCCCCGTATGACTTTTATTGCATTACGTTATTAACCATTTATGGTGGTTGTAAATATGCGTTCGAGACAAAGCGTGGGTGTACCCTCCGCCCCGCACCCTTCTATCTATTAAATCAAGAGAAACTAACGAGAAATGCGCACGAAGCCATGTAAGACATTCTTTGAAATTTACTTGGGGATTTTATTATTAGTCCTCAGTAACCAAAGTTAATTAATATAATTGAATTACTACAGTAGACCAGTGTTAAAAGAATATTACGTCTGACACTGCATAGTTTATGGAAAGATCTAATAAGTTTGATGATTTGATTGGGGTGTAGAATGCGCTGGTATAGTTCAAATTACGAGAGTTCGGCGGCGACTTAAAACAAGTTGTGGGGTATAAAGTGCCGATATAACTAAAAAGCACTGACTCACTTATTTTTTTTTTTTTTTATATTTATTTTCTTCTTTGCCTTGACTTTCTTTCGTCATAGCCACCATCAAATAATTTTTTAACATCTTTTATAATTTATAATTCAATTTTACACATTTCTAAATATTTCAATAATTTACTAATTAATTTTGAATCACTTAACAAAAATTTAGTATTAACAGGAAAAGTTTTAATCACATCTAATATACCACTATTCAATTTTGATCTTTCTAAACTATAATTTATGCATTCAAATATAATATGATCCAAAGTTCCTTCTTCACCACATTGACATCTATCGTCAGATTTAATATTAATTTTGTACAGGTTAGCTGGGGTTTTGCAATGATTACTTTTGATTCTGATTATAGTTGATATAATTTTGCGGGACTCATTTCTAAACCATCTCTTCTTACTTAAATTTGGATGCAACATATAATAATCTCTTCCTTTTAACTGACTTTTGTTAATGAAGGTATTTAAAATATAGATATTAAATTAGTTTCATTGATAAAGTCGAAAGTTTTTTTTCTTAGACATTCCCTGATTACGACTGATTACGAATTTACGACAGATTTAATAGCAAAGCATTGTAACTAGTCTAGTATAACATTATTTATATTGTCTATCATTTATATGCAATAAATTTCTTTATCCAAAATCTGAAAATTAAATTATGAAAAGTATTTACAATTATTACTTTCTCCATAAGGGGACTTTTCATGTCATTGTTTTGTATATATGTAAAGCAAGTTTTCAACACAGTTCCAGCTACAACTCGGCTATTAATTGTAGCTTTAGAACACTGTAATTAAAAATCTGATTAATTTAAAAGACTAAGAACGAAAGAAGAGAATTGATACAATGTTATTATTAGACCTTTATTATTTCGCGGCAATTATTTTAAATTAATAAATTATTTTTATTAATAATTATTATTATTAAAAAATATGAATATAATAAATAATTTAGCATTATTAACATCGCCGTATAAAGCAACGTTTTAATTAAAAATTTATTCTAAGACAATTATCTCAGTCTTAGAGTTGGCACAATTTCTAAAATTGTGCAAAAGTCAATGGAAAACCACGGAAAAACCATAGACAGAATTATGCTAAGCATAATTTTTTATTGTTCAAGTTAGTTTTAAAGTAGCGTCTGATATAGTGTTATTATAACTACTTCATATTAGAGAGTTTAATCAAAATTATCTTTATTACATTAAAGCCATCTATTTGCAACAATTGTTATTAGTTATTGTCAATCAAATAGTAATTCAAATCTATATATATAAAAGAAAGACGGGTTTGTTGCAACACTTATAACTCGAGATCTGCTGAACCAATATTTATGGTTATTGATTCGTTGGATTTGTCTCCGCCCCGAATAGCATAATACATCTTAAAAACAATGAAAACTTTGCTCTTGACTGAAGATATGTGTTCTTTAAATCCTGTTTGTATTGTTGCCTACTAATCAGGCGTTGAATGGATATTACAAAAATTTAAAATTATGAACTGCTTGCGGCAGTTTGCGGCAGTTTGTAAGTTAGGTTAGGAATGCCAGCGCCAGATCGCGGAATGAATGACGCATTTAATAGAGAATCGGAACGTGAACGTGAATATAATGCACATGAACTAATCCAATCAGTCCAAACGAATGTTCCTGAACCTCTGTTGAATCCTAAGCAAAGGAAATTTAATGGCGCACAAACGCGCATTGGAAGCACTAGACCGAACATTAAAAGATCTGCGCAATGACTCGAGATGTTTTGGTAATGCAATGATTTTATTATCTGGCGATTTCCGACAAACACTACCAGTCATTCCAAGATCTACTGCTGCCGACGAAATAAACGCTTGCCTCAAAGCATCAAATCTGTGGCGATATATAAAGAAACTTCAACTGTCTGTAAATATGAGAGTTGAATTGTTGAACGATCTATCTGCTGATGATTTCTCGAAGCAATTGCTGACTTTTGGTAATGGCCGTGTTCCTGTTGACAAATCGAGCGGTTTGATTTCATTTCCTCCAAATGTTTGCAATTTTGTATCATCAAAAGACGAGATTATCAACAAAGTAGTCCCGGATATCATTGCTAACCACAAAAATACTAAATGGTTAAGTGAGCGAGCAATTTTGGCCGCTAAAAATAAAGATGTAGATGACCTCAATTTTATAATTCAAAATCAAATCGTAGGTACTCTGTATTCATTCAAATCTATCGACTGTGTAGCAAACGAAGAAGAAGCCACTAATTATCCAAGTGAATTTTTAAACTCCTTGGATGTGCCTGGTTTACCACCGCACAATTTAAAACTTAAGGTTGGCTCGGTAGTCATAATGCTTAGAAATTTAAACCAACCAAAACTGTGCAATGGAACGCGTTTGGTGATAAAAAAAACTGATGAGCAATGTGATTCACGCGTCGATACTTAAAGGAAAATTTAAAGATGAGGAAGTTCTTATTCCAAGGATTCCGATGATCCCAACGGATATGCCATTTGAGTTTAAACGAATTCAATTCCCGATTCGTCTTGCCTTCGCCATGACGATACACAAATCACAGGGCCAATCCTTGACTATTTGTGGCCTCAATCTAGAAAATGCATGTTTTTCTCATGGTCAATTGTACGTGGCATGCTTACGTGTCGGCAAACCATCCGCTTTATTTGTTCTTGCGCCTGACCAAAAAACAAAGAATGTCGTTTACCACAAGGTGCTTGAATGAAAATCCCATTAATGAATTAATCCGAGTGTATTCCAATCTGCACAACATAGTTTTCAATCATTTTTTTCTGACATGAGTTTGAATTAATTAATTATTATTATTTTTTTAATTTTTATTCTCATTCTGTATGTTTTCATCATCATTCATCATAATAAAATTTTTAGGTTTCTATCTATATTAATAAATATTATTTTGTATCATTGTATTACGTTCATCAAAGCCTAAATTAGTTCAGCTAAAAGGTAACACGACATTCATTGACTGTTAGGCGGTACGAAGTTCGCCGGGTCAGCTAGTATAAATTAAATAAAAAATATTAAAAGATATATATAAAGGAATGTTTCATAATTTGAATTGAAATTAAAATTCAAATGATTCTAAATTTGTGCCATATTCAAAACAGAATTACTAAGTAACTGATTCCATTTTTTAACTTATTCCAAGTGAAAATTTATCTTATAACTTATTGTAATTTGCTATAGTTCAGTATAAATTTATTAAAAATTGCTGCGCCCTTTACAATGGCCCATTTTTTTCATTAAATAACACACTTTAATTTGACGTGAGAACAATGTCTTAAATTCTAGATATGTTTTGAGAAGGACCTCTTAGTATTTAAATTAGTCATTTAAAGAACTAGGATAATTAAAGGAACAATACTTTTTAACTTTTGATGTCATGTCCATCGTTACACCTTACATAATTATTATTTTAGTAAAGTTAATATAAATGTAATATTCTTCACTGTTGAGAGTTCGATCCTGATTTTACAATTATTTTGATTATAAATCGATTAACCCGTAAAATTTTGTCCACTTTTAATCAACCATTATTCATAAGGGTCATGTGGGGGGGGGGGGGTGTTAAGGCTTCAACTTTTTTTTTTATTTATTTATATTATATAACTGTTGGAGATATAGAGTTTTAAGTCTTCACCTCTCTGGTCCGCTTTTGTGTTACTTTGAAACTTTTAAATGCGATTATCTCACACTTAGCTTTTTCAAAGTCGGTGTCCTCTCTAGCTCAAAATCTAATATACTGATTCTTTTGAAATTTTGTACACTCTTTCTTTACATAAAAGCCGAGGTAACGCTGTCGAGTTTTTCTTTATTTTTTAATTTTAACGTATTTTAAAATAACAAAGTTTCTGTTTTTCTTTATGAAAAATCAATATTTTGGCTTTTAAGTGCTGTAAAAAATTTAAAAATCAATAAAAATAGAAAAACTCGACAGGGTTACCTGCAGAAACTTATCAACCAATCACTTTGGTTTATGAGTGGCACCGCAATGTTACTTTTTTTTGTGACGTCAGCGGAGATTCGCTGTCAATGCCTCATTTCTTGATATTTATTTAAGAAAATTTCACAAAGTATTCTTCAAATGTCATTTTATCATGTAGTAATTATAGAAATAATTATATATTAACTGTGTCGTCAAAAAACATTATCGAAAATACGCTTCTTTTTTATCGTTTTGACCTTTGAACAGTTACGAATGAAAACAACCGCTGTCAGTTTCCAACTTATTCTATTTTGTTAACATTGAATATTTCGGAACACTCTGTTTTCAATATGACAACTGTGCACACATGAAAAGCAAATTATGAATTGTTATCACTAATTAAAAATAGACAGGTTTTCTTACATGGCGATGTAACGAAGCCTTTACATTAAATGTTTGTCGCCCTTAACCCCACCCCCCTCCCCCTTTAATGCATTGCTTTCACTTGCGATTTTTTCAAATGCGTTGAACGAGTTGAAGAGTCAACTTGTTGAAATCCCGGCGCATTGCGGATACCCCATAGCGTCTCAATGTCGATGTTATGTGCAGACGAGAGCGCCAACTTACTAGGGTGAATTACTGTGCTCTGCAGCCCCAGGGTGTCGGGCGTCGAGCATCACGGGCCCCGCTAACTTGAGGTTTATGTTACCCATTAACATAATTTGAATATGAATTAGCTCCAGTTATTATGAGGGTGAATTGTGAATTGATATTGACAACCCCTTACCCCGTAACCCGTCACGTCGTCAGCATGTTTCAACTTGTGGTATTGTGAATCTGAGCTATGTTGTTGCTCTAATCATTTCAAATTTATTCGCGTAATGTATGTAAACACATAATAGCATGTAAATTATTTATTGTAATGTAACATATCACTCAACAAGTTCTTAGGATGACATATAGATGGTGCTACTATTGATAAATCTATGTTTTTTAGATAGTAGCAACCTTCAAGCAACATGTGTTCAAATTTCATGACATTCCGATAATTACTTTACAAGTTACAATAGTTTTAGTGAAGCTATTTTTGTAATTTTCAAAACACTTGTGAAACCATTGCCTTGCTTGAACGATATTGTTATGAGGGAATGATATCTAGGAGGGTAAGGCTGTTGTATCAATTTTAGAACCATCAACTGCAAACACTATTAGTAAGTTTGTAAACAATAATAACAAGACAACAAACAAAATATTGAATGCACTATAAAAACACATAATCCACTAATACAACATCTGGGACAATATGCACACAACAACCAAACCTATAAAGTCAAATACAGACTACACATTTCTTTTGATCTTAAACATCTAAAGATCATTGTCTCATATTTGAAAAATCATCTACATCTATGCCAAACCAGTTTCTATTCTGGCGATGTCTTCTCCTTCGCTTACAATGATAAATCCTTAATTTGCAGAGCAGAGAGAAGATGAACCTCGTAACTCTCCAAAACTCCCACTTCTAATCTTCACCATTAATAGAGCTCCTTCTGAACACCTGTCACTGGAGATTTAAAAGTGTTATGTTGGAGACACATTACAATTCAGACACGTCACAGGACAAGCTGTCACTCTGTCCTGCAACTCATTTCGTTGTCCCTTCGTCCTGGTGTTCTGTCACTCTGTTTAGTTGAGTTCTAAATACCGGATATTGATTTCATTTATTTAATATTAGATTGTGATATTTTCTCCATTCCATCTACTCTCGAAAACACTGTTCAGGTCGCGCTATTCGAACGGCGAGAACATTCGTGCAAAGGTTCATAGTTCATAGTTCATCACACTCGAGGCTCGGTTTGCTGGTTTGCTGGTTTGCCACTTTACCACCTTGCCACCTCATGATGTCTGATATCCGTTTGTTTCTATTTTTGGAAATCCACGGTTTTGTTATTTTATTATTTATGATATTTTATTAAACAATACATAGCGTTTCTATTTAATACTATTTTCTTATTTCAATATTCTTCTACTTTTCTATTTATTGAATTTTACCTTGAATTATTGATGAGGAATAATTTGATTGTCATGTAACGAAAGAGTTGTTATTTGGAATTGAATTATTGAGATCCTAGAAAATGGCAGGTTGGAAAAATAAAATCAAAATTCATATATACGTATAAGACATTTTAGAAATTGTACATTTTTAAACAAACTCATGTGCTGCTTCTGAAATCAAAGAAACGACATTTAAAGTTTATTATTTAAATTGTCAATTCCTTTTTATCTAATTTTATAATAACTTAACATTATGCACAGTGAGTTCTCTCGACTTGAAATATGTGTAGGTTGTTAGCACACACTACAATGAAAGTGGCTATAACTAATATATACCGTTAGCTCATTTGACCAGAATGCAGTTGTAACTCTGGTCAGTGTAACCAAATGAAAATCCAAAACTTTAACGTTGAGTGGCACCATTGTTAGTGTTTCAAATGCGTCATTTATTTAACTACGTCACTAATTATAAAGTGCAGTCCTTTGTGACGTATCTTGCTCTTGTAAGCAATGAAACATAAATATTGACGGTTTATATCAAACATCTTCCTCATCCCTTGTAGAAAGGGCAATACATTGGGGTTGAACGCAATAAGATTTCATACAAATACACCCACCGTTGGGTTACTACCCCACAATATGTCTGATGTGGGTTTCGAGACGAGCTAGGGCATGAATTATTCAATTAATTTCATCCTTTCGCACTAGACGACGCTGGTTTTAATGACTTGAACGACTACAGACTTGATACGCCCCTCCTTCTCCTTTAGCTAAAAATAGAACCGGCAATAATTTACTTCGGGCACGGGCACTAATTGTTTCAAGCTAAAGCTTTTAAATATTCAGATTTATAATTTTACCTTTTAAATAGAATTAAATGGATTTTATTTTGTAGACATGTTTTAATAAACATCAAAATATGTTTACAGTATTGATTGATTTGCTAGTTTCTTTGTGTATAATTAATTGTTAATTTCAAAATTGTTGTGTTACGATAAGCAAATAGACTGACACAGTAGGCGAGCATTGGTGCTTGACGCTGACTTACCCACTGAGTCGTCTAGGTTCTTCTTATTATTTCAATTACACGAGAGAAGTATACGAGGCGTGTTTTTTAAGTAAGTACCGTTTTGGAATTAAAAAAAGACGTGCAAAGATATCGCAATAATTTTATTTTTACATGAAAGCCTGTACCTTAATCTACTTTTCTACATAATTTCCGTGAATATTGAGGCACTTGTCATAACGTGGCACCAGTTTTTGAATACCCTCCTCATAAAATTCTGCCGCCTGACTTGTTAACCACTGTACTACAACTGTTTTGACTTCGTTATCGTCTTGAAGACGCTGCGGCCATCTTTAAATGCTCTCACCCATTTCCTTACCATTCCATCACTCATAATGTTTTGTCCGTAAACTTCACAGATCTCACGATGAATATCGATCGGTTTTACCTTACCTTTAGCACTAAGAAATCGTATAACAGCCCGTACTTCACAATCGGCGGGACTCACGATTGTCGGATGCATCTTAAACACTCAGTAAACAACGTATACAATGAAGAATCAGACTGTAATGGCGTCAGTGCGTAGACAAGAGATGTAGGTAACCAGCGCGCATGCGCGGAACGCCGACCGTAGCGCTGCAAAGGCGGAATCGCAAAACGGTACTTACTTAAAAAACATACCTCGTAACTTCATAACAAACGAATTGAATAACCAAATAACTAAAAATATGAAATCAGAAGTGGGATATTTCTGTACCATGTACATCATGCAAAGTGATTTCTCAAACTGAAAGGAAAATTTAGTTTAAAATGGACTTTGAGACTTTAAAAAGATGAAATTCGTTTCAATGTTTATTCCATTCAATACGTTTCTGTCTTCTTTTCTTTGTCCTCTATCCTCGTCCTGTGATCGCAAGATTCTCTACCATTTGAGCAACTCGGGCACTTTTAATGGTTTACAGAGAGTGACAGAGGATTACGTTTCTTCCAAAGTAAACAATTGTGACATGAAGTGGTCCTATAAGCTACTGGGGATGTCAACCACCCACTGGGTGCGATATCCGGTCAGGCTTGTTACTGTCAATAGAATTACTGTTATATTTATACAAACGTCAAGTTTGTCAAGTGACGTCATGATAACTGTGGTGAAGTTATAAATAGATGGAAAGCTTTTAAAAATCACTAACTCTGTTTATATACAAAGAGATCAAATTTTATATATATAGGGGTATATACCTATCTTTTTTGCTGTTGTAATAGGAGTATAGAAATCGTAATAGTGAAAGGAATGGTATAACGACATGTTAGATCCCTGGACCACCGATATAATTTCCTCGTTTGATTGTTATCAAAGTTAAATTGATTATGTGCTTACGTATTAAAAAAAGACCTAATGAAAGCGATGTAGTTCATATATGCGAGGCCACAACATCATTAAAATATAGTAGGATGATTTGTTTATCAGCTTAGTTTTATATCACCGACGACTTTCTACAAATCAGAGGTTAGAGCTAAAAGGGCCAAAGTCAAAACGTTAAATTTAGAGTAGTTTCCCCATTCGTTACAAAAATCATCCTCTACATTTTTAAAAATAACTTTTTCTAATAATTATGCTGAGAAATAAATAATTCTCCTTTCAGATTGAGAAATCCCTTCCATGTACATGATACATAAATATCCCACTTCTGATTTCGTCATTATTTTAATTTTCGGTATTTCTGAAAAGTGAAGCACTTTAGCCTCTCGCTGTTTTAATGTAAACCTGGACTAATTACTCTAATCATCCCATAAAACCTTTCAAGTATTTAATAGCTCCCTCGACAGCAACAGCTACAGCGACACAGCGACATCGACACCCGACAGAGATACGGCGTATCGATTTGACACTAATCGGTTGTCCCAGTAATTAATATCATACATCGACCAAATATCCAATTAATGTTCACCCATATTTAAAACCGCGGAACGTTTAACTAATGTAGGGATATAAATTATAGTGGTTAATAGACAATACTGGCAAGGGTTGAATGTATTGCGAAGGGGTTGATGCTTGCTGTAGTGGTGTGGCGCTATTATTTAATCAGAACGAAATTATACAAACATTGTCAAGATTCTATTTACATACTGTAACGTGTTGTCCATATTAATCGTTGTAGAAAAAATGAAACACTTTCGACATCATATTGAAAATACCATAGAGTAACAGTAATTAATGAAGTTGCAAATAAACCATTCAAGTGTAATAGAGACAGATATATCTTGTTTCTTTTTCTGTGACATTCTTGTGAAATGAATATAGAATTTTATATCTACTAAAATAATTATTTTCAAATGTAAAAGAGGCATCAACTTGGTAAGGTTGGAAAGATTGTGACAATGTTTTGTTCATAGGTGACATGTGTTTGGAAAAGAATGGGCTTGTGTCCTCATTTTTTAGTGGTCGATTTTTCAATTGGCGTGACTATTTTATTAAATATCTAAATGTTGACGGAGATATAGCAATTAAAAGTATGAATTGTAGTTTTAGGGCTAGAAATGGTCGGCCATATTTGTATGACGTGAAATGCATTTTAACAGGTTGAATAGGTCAATGCTGTGGTAATGTTTTGTTGCTGTTGGTAGTCAAATAATCAAGTCAAGTTAAAGAATAATAAGTTTTTATTTTATTTAACCCTGCTAAGGCAGGCATAATATTGGAATTTTATTGTTCCTTGAAATAGCTGTAAATAATATTTGATATTTTGATATATAAATACATATAGCAGAGATTTATGAGCTGTAAGGTTGGCAGCGGTTGTGATGTCACATGCACTTGGAATGTGTACAACGTTGAATCCCTTTAATAATTAAAGAGACAAAATGACTTTTTTAATTGTTAATATCTCCTAACATATAAGGAGTTATTAAAAATAATTGAACATTTGAGGTTCTAGTAACCCACCCACTTTCTAGAAATTAAGACATAGGACACAAGCCCATTGATTTCTTGATTGGATTTTGACACATTATTTGAAAGTTGGTACTATCGAAAAATCATATGCATTTGTCAATAGTGGCGCCATTTTGGGAACCTATTGGGTAACGTTTTAAACTAATATAAGTTAAATAATCGATACTTGATAAATATCTATACATTATAGCTCCGATATCAATCGATCGACATTTCTCTTTTTGTTTTCTCTACCCTGACGCGGCGGTAATAGCTTACACCATTTTTTCTAATCAATAGCAGGCAAGTGTACACGGAATACCTAACATTTACCACCTTTCTTGCGTGTAGGTCGCGGAGGTCAAGTGGGTGATATCTAGGGGGGGTTCTACACTACCCCTTCACCCCACACCCAACACCACCTCTCACAAACAGTAGAACTATTGATACATAGTTAATAAGTAATTTTCAATGCGTGTTCTATGTCGATAGCATATCCACGAGGCATATCCCTGTACAATCGTGTGTTTCTTTGTGTTGGACAATTAGCTGCGAGGGATTGCCTTCGTATAGTGATTTAAATTATTAATCAGAATCGATTTTTAAAACTACTTTTCATCTGATAACGACCTGTGTGTGTGTGTGTTGGATTCGTTCAGTGTTGTATTAATTTTTTATACAACCAAATAAAAGTTTTCTTTTTATTAAACTTATCGAACTATTTCCGATGTTGAGTCCTATCTTCGACGACCACATATTTATAGTGTTGGGGGCTCATCAACACTGCCTAATTAGTTTACACAAGACTACAGTATCTTTAGATTCAATCCCCTGACTAGAGTAATGTTTTCCTGGTTTGGTTGTTATTAAATTGAATTGGTTGTGGACATACATAATCATAAATTTATTAGGCAGCGTTGAATAGAAAAAGTAGTAGGTTTAGGAATGACAGGGGGGGGCAATTTATCATGTGCAGCTATGCTCACTCTATTGAACGGCTCATGCATAGTTAATGTGCACGTGAACAACAACAATGTGTTTTGAAATTTTCCGAACTATTTAATATCGATTTTCTTATTTAATATTTATATGTTTTCACCTAAATAAACGTCTGTTATTCGTTTCACTGAAAAGCAAGTCCAATTATAATAACAAATATGTTTTTATAGAAACTTGTCGAACTTATTTACCACTATTTCTTTTGTCATGCGAAATTGTATCTGACAATAACAGTTTCAGAAAGTTTGGTATATGTTTTACTTTAATTTAACTACGAGTATGTCACTAAATCTAAGATATAAGTTGGTATGGTTGATGTAGCACTTACATTAATCTTACGCTCGGTCTCCGATTGTCATACAAGATACTCTCCCCATTTCTTATACTTTGCAATACCTATTTTTTATCAGTTGTTGTTCCTTGTATGCTTTCCTTCAGTTTCCTTTGCTATTGTAAATGTTAAATCTATTTCCTTCAGTGTTAAGTGTTCAATGTTGTGATGTTTCTAGTCGCAGTAATTCGACGTCCAAAGATTTTACAAAGTGGGGCTTTGCAGGTTTTCGACCAGGAAGTACACGTTGATAAATGAGCGGCCGAGACGACAGGGGCTGCCCCCGCATGGGCCTTCGCCATCCGCAATCCATCAGTAGACTAGGTAGTGAAAGAAGCACGCATGGCTGAGGCGGCCCCCGAAACACCAGACGGGAGTCCAGAGTGTCGAGAGAGCCTTGAGCCTCCGAGTCGCCATTGAAGCCGCTGATCTACTCACTGCATGTAGTGGTTAGACATGGCGGACGAACTCGAGGTGAAGCAGACCTTTCTGGAAAAACTTTTATTTTACACCACGGCCTTCTTCGTCCTATTAGGTACTTTTAGTCTCTTCGCATTCCTTTTCCTGGTGCCTTTTGTGATAGACCCGGCATTTACGACAATATTTATGCAGTTTGATCCCGTGGCGGCACTTTGTGTCACTGTTGAGACGGAGCATCGCCAGGGAGCGTCGAATTGTTCATGGACGTCCTGTCGGGAAGGATGCACGAAGGATATTTATGACTGCACTCAAATCCGGGTCAATTACAAAATCCTTCCTCGAGAAGGTGAAGATATATTGGGTCTGGAGGGAGACGGCGAGGAACAGAAATTGCCTAATGTGGACGATGGGGGCGGCGTGGTGTATGAACGCAGAGCACGAGCGATTCGAGAATACGACTACGCAGATGGTCTTAGTGATAGCAATCGATACGAAGACAACGAGGTCGGGGGCTTTGGCGAAGATCCAGTTCATGAACCCTCCGACGACTACTTAGAAGGACCGTTGCCAACGGGACTAATGGGAAATAGATCAGAGTGGTACTTTACAGGCGCCCGATTATTTCCAAATGTTAAAGGTTGCGGGTACCCTCCAATTCTAAACTGCACGATTTTCCTGAAGCAGTACCACACCGTTGGCACGAACTTCTCATGCTACTACAGCAAGGTGGACCCCAGCCTGGTGATCAGCGAACTCGACATGTGGCAGAACACCCTCAACTTGGTATATGCGATGGCAATTCCTATTCCATCGTTTATCATATCTGTAATTTACCTCACCTTCGCTTACTTCAAGATCTACAATGAAGATGAGGAAGAACAACCTTTAGGGGAAAACGCCGAAGGAATTGATGGAGAAGGTGAGGGTGATGGTGAAGGTGATACTGGACTGACTCCCGTTCCAAACGGTACTCCATTGCCACCAACTAGTGGGGCTATAACGCCAGGAAGTGACACGTTCAGGGAAGATTTAGCCAGCTTCGGACATCAGCTCAAGGTCAAGATGGCTGATGAAATGAGCAGAGAGAGTATTGATGCCGTCCCAATCTCAAACTCCGCCTCTCTTCAGGGGTATGTCTTATCTATAGAGATGTGTTTCATTTCATATTAATCTAATAAATCATTAGTCTAGGGATTCCCGATACTAAATCAATCCATGTGTGTAATATCTTGTTACGTTCTTATTGGTAAAAGCAACGCAGTCGTGCGTCACGCACTGAGGGCTTGGATTTTGTTGAAACTTGACTCCTAATTGGTGGTAGTTGTGTGGACGTAATTACACATAATAGCGCAGACGACGTTTTATTCCCTGAAGCCGCATTAAGGGAAGCACGGTAATGCATTAAGTAACATGTTTACTGGGTGGATGAGGAGGAGGGGGGGGGGGGGGTGAATGAAGAACAGGAACCGAATATACAGTTGCGAGTAAAAACAGCGATACCAACATTGCCTTAAATATAAAAAGCTTTCTTTAGATGGACATGCCTTATACGAATATAACACCTCTGGCAAAGCGCCATTACTTCTATATGGTTCAATTTAACTTTAATAAATAACGAATCAAAACTTATTAATTAATTCCGTTGAAACTAGGAGATTTAATTACACTCGTATATGAGTACTCGCAGCTAAATTTATGTACGATTATTCATTCCGCTCAATAGTTTGAAATAATTGTTACGAAAGTTGCGTTATTGTTTAGTTTGAACAATTGGTTTCCGCTTTGGCGATGTGTAATCATAGAATGGTTGCAGACCTGAGGTAACCGTATAGCAACTCCTGTTCCGGAGGCAACCAGAGTAACGTTATTTTACGTTAACGATTCTACAACACTTCCAATCTGCTTGAAAATCGCGTTGAAGGTTGGAGAGAATATTCATTTTTAAATGTACCAGGTATTAGAAGATGAGAAGTGAAGAAAAAATATTACAAGATGTATTTTATTTGTTTTACATATGCTTAATGTTAACGATTCTTGTCGTTTAATTCGTTGCACCAACAGACTGACTGTCGCCACCACATTAGACGCTGCCAGCCGTTATGACGCCGGGCTCGGTGTCGGGCGTCGCGGCGTTACGTATGGTGTTCGTTAAGTCCTATATTGATGTTTGTTTTATCCCGAACCACTGGAACTGGTTATTAGCGCAGCATCAAATCACTACTCGCATAAGAGCGCTTTTACCCATCATAATTTCGGTAGATAAATATTAAATATTTAATGCATTTAAGGTGAAACGATTCTTGGCCATTTTTTCTAGCGAAATATAGATGGTGATACTATACAGCAGGTTAAATATTATCAAAAAAAACCATGTTTTTTTATGTTTAAATCGTTTTATGTAAGTAACTATAAACGCGAATCAAAATCTAAAGCTGTAATTAGTTAGATGAATAACGTATCCACATTTTAAGCTTTCTTCCACTGACTTTTAATGAGTTGGAACTGCAAAAATAACTAATAAATGAATATTGCTATATTTTCTAGTTAAATTGCAATTTTCTTCTTTGCCTTGACTTTCTTTCGTCATAGCCACCATCAAATAATTTTTTAACATCTTTTATAATTTATAATTCAATTTTACACATTTCTAAATATTTCAATAATTCACTAATTAATTTTGAATCACTTAACAAAAATTTAGTATTAACAGGAAAAGTTTTAATCACATCTAATATACCACTATTCAATTTTGATCTTTCTAAACTATAATTTATGCATTCAAATATAATATGATCCAAAGTTCCTTCTTCACCACATTGACATCTATCGTCGGTTTTAATATTAATTTTATACAGGTGAGCTGGAGTTTTACAATGATTACTTTTGATTCTTATTATAGTTGATATAATTTTGCGAGACTTTTTCATTAATTTTATAACCTTTATTATGGTTCTCAAACTTACCCTTAAGACTTAAAAATATATAGAGTATAAAAATATGAAAATTGAAATTTGCTTTTTAACTAACTTTGACCACATAAAGCATAGTTCGAGAGTGTAGGCCTTTAAGAATCCTTTTGTTATGATTATAATCTCCTTACGAAAGTAATGTACCACTTTATACATTCCTCCCTCATCCCTCAACCTCTCCTTCTAACAGATTTATCTAACATCAGTATTTTCCTTTTATTGGCTCCAAATCCAATAACGGTACTCAATGGCTATTGCAATGATCGCATGGCCGCGGCGGTGCTTGGACGTTCCGTCGGCTCAGTCGGGTGTCGGAGATGTTGCTGGTACTCCTGGCGAACACAGAACCATTGTGCGGGTAAGCAACGGATCGGAATGACACTTCCAAAAATCAGGGTCATTATTCCCGTGTCACTTGTGAATATCGTCTGATAGAATTGGGGTTGGATTTGAGGGTTCTTTCTAAAGCTCTATGGATGCGAAGTTATGGCGACGTTTTAATTTTATGTTTACCGCTGGAAGGGGTGTGGAAAATTTCATGGATACTAACTTTAAAAGACGTCTTTAAACATTACTTTTTTAGAATCTTTTTTTTATTATTTGTCTTTTCTTATACAAAGTGTATATCATTACAAGAGCCTCGAGAAAAGAGTTAATTCTAGCTGTTAATTTAAAAGAAACACACCAAGTAATTACTATGAATAACCTAAACTAAATAAGTTCGCAAGATGGCCTATAGATGGCAACACTGTTGACAAATCTTATGATTATTAGATAGTACCAATCTTCAAACGATATGTGTCAAATTTTCATAACATTCTGACCATTTCTTTAGGAGTTACACTGATTTTAACAACGCTACTTTTGTAATTTTCATCTGAATTTAGTATGTTGTTAAAGCAATAATTTTTAAGATGATGATCTAGATGTCATCCTACGCACTTGTTGAGTGATGTGTAAATATACATATATTAGTACTAGCTGTCCCGGCCACGCGTTGCTGTGTCTAACGTTTTTGTCATATTACATTACATAGCGCCACCTATTGAATATTTACTCAATCTAGTCAACAGAATATTTACTCAATCTAGTCAACAGATGTCGCCATCATCGTCGCCAGATGTCATATGTCATATACAGATAATTAATAGACAAATAATTTGCAATAAGATAAATAAATTGAGATGTAAGATATCCTATCTTTCAAGTTGGATCAAACTGCACACGGTGTACAAATTTGATTAAAATCGGTTAAGTAGTTTAGGAGTCCATCGCGGACACACAACGTGACACGTAATTTATATATATTAAGATTTCTCAGTTGATTATGTTTTCAGCGACTGAAGCAGGTCATGAAAGTGCTACAAGCAACTGCAATGTTTGGTTCGATATATGAGCTTGTTCTAGGGATATCTAGAGAGCGAAATCTCCGCCCTCCCCCTTGGTGTGATGCTTAATATAGCATGTTATAATAGTTACTACCAATGCAGCGCATTTGCATTGTGTTCAACATGCAACTAGGAGGAACTAATAAAACATTAATGCATTTATTAATTGCAGTAAAAAACTAAACATTTTCGATGTAATGGGCTTGTCTTATTGTCCTATGTCTTAATTTCTATAAAACTGCACTATATATTGATAAAGTTGGTTACTAGAACCTCAAATGTTCAATTATTTGTTAATAACTCCTTATATGTTAAGAGATATTAACAATTAAAAAAGTCATTTTGTCTCTTTAATTATTAAAGGGATTCAACGTAGTACACATTCCATATGCATGTGACATCATAACCGCTGCCAACTTTACAGCTCATAAATCTCTGCTATATGTATTTATATATCAAAATATTAAATATTATTTACAGCTATGTCAAGAAACAATACAATTCCAATATTAATATGTGTCTGCCTTTGCCAGGGTTAAATAATATAAAAACTTATTATTCTTTGACTTGACTTTATTATTTGACTACCAACAGCTACAGAACATTACCACAGTACTGACCTACTCAACAAATAACTGACGTATACAATGCATTTCACGTCATAAAAATATGGTCGACCATTTCTAGCGCTAAAACTACAAGTCAAACTTTTAATTGCTATATCTCCGTCAACATTTAGATATTTAATAAAATAGACACGCCAATACACATTTATTAACATCAATTTCAATCAACAATTGAAAAATCGACCAGTAAAAAATGAGGACACAAGCCCATTCTGATGAACAAATATTGCATCATCATTTATTTGGGCTATGCCATAGCTACTAATGCTTTATAGGTATGATCGTTTCACCTTAATGGTATTTTGTTTTAATTTATAACTAATTTGTGTTATTCAATCATTGACAATACGGATTTTATTTTAGCTTCAGCGCTTTTTCAACAGCAGAAGAATTAATTGTCTTAAACTTTTGCACAAGTGTATATATATATATATAAATATACATATATATATGTAGGAATGTATATGTACGTACAGCCAATAATTTGCAATATGAGTCGCGTATGACCTTCACTATGACGTAGGACCTAAGAGTAACGACCTTTTTACGGCAGCTACTTCTACCCTTGCGTCATTTCTACTTATATATTATTCGTTTCGACAGTCTGTCTTTTACAGCAATATACGATAAAAATAAGACGTACATATTTCACCGTACGAGTTTACCTTTACAAGTAGTTCGAGACCTGGGTGGTCTCTGGCAATTTAATTCACTCGCCATGCCAGCTACTATTCTCTCCTTTCCGAATCGATAATGAAAAATGAATAATTTGTTGAATAACTTGTTAAATTTAAAACTGAATGACTTCACAATTATAATAGCAAAGTTGGTAAAGATTACATTATAAATTATATCTTCTTAATATACATATATAAATTACGTGTCACGTTATTCGTCCGCGATGGATTCCTAAACTACTTAACCGATTTTAATCAAATTTGTACACCGTGTGCAGTTTGATCCAACTGGAAAGATAGGATAGCTTACATCTCAATTTATGATTGCAATATTATCTTATTGCAAATTATTTGTCTATTAATTATCTGTTAGCTCCAAACGATGACATCTGGCGACGATGATGGCGACATCTGTTGACTAGATTGAGTAAATATTCTATTGACTAGATTGAGTAAATATTCAATAGATGGCGCTATGTAATGTAATATGACAAAAACGTTAGACACAGCAACGCGTGGCCGGGACAGCTAGTAATACTATAGTTTTTATTTTTAATTATAAATTGTCTTTTCCGCGCTTTTCGATCGATCATAAAATAAAGTCAATACACTTAAAAATAAACTAGTTGGTTTCTTGATATGGTCAACATCAGTGTTTGAGTGACCTATTGACATAGTAGGACCATCGAAGATGTGTGCTTATGTCCATTTTATGTAAATATACTTATCACTAAACGTTTTAGCTTGATATAGTTCAAATTACGAGAGTTCGGTGGCGACTCATACTTAAAACAAGTTGTGGTGTATAAACTGCCGATATAACTAAAACGCACTGACTCACTTATTTTTCTATAATGTATAAAGAAACGAATAAGATAAAATTCATTATCTTCTTAATATATATAAATTACGTGTCACGTTTTTGTCCGCGATGGACTCCTAAACTACTTAACCGATTTTAATCAAATTTATACACCGTGTGCAGTTTGATCCAACTTGAAAGATAGGATAGCTTACATCTCAATTTATGATTGCAATATTATCTTATTGCAAATTATTTGTCTATTAATTATCTGTATATGACATATGACATCTGGCGACGATGATGGCGACATCTGTTGACTAGATTGAGTAAATATTCTGTTGACTAGATTGAGTAAATATTCAATAGATGGCGCTATGTAATGTAATATGACAAAAACGTTAGACACAGCAACGCGTGGCCGGGACAGCTAGTCGTATTATAGATTTATACCGCTCTTATAAACTCTTTTAAGTATAAGTCGCGGTCGAACGCTCGTGATTTGGACTATACCAATATCGACAAAACTGCTATATATAAATAGCAACAGCGATAGATCTAAGGGCTACTGTCCCTACGTATTCTGCATCTCAGTTCTGCCCAAATAGAGTCATTTCTTTGAAGTTTAGCACGTGAAAAAGTCAAGTGATGAAGAAGATGTGATTATAGCACACGCTTTTATTGGAAGACGACGAATCAGGAGTAGAATGTATTGGCTTCACCCATACATCGAAAAGAACATTAACCGCAGATTGTTTGTTGTTGCAAGAGAGTTATCAGAGGATGATTCAGTATTTCAATCAGTATACCGCATGACTGTTGTTCAATTGACTGCCCAGTTAGTCATTTTTAAAAGAATATTACGTCTATGCGTCGTGCAGTACGCTAGAGCTACGACGTGTTAAAAGCAAGCTACAAGAAAGCGTACAACAAGCGGAAAATGACAAAATCTAGGTCTGTTTTTCTCCGCAGCTCTGGTAGCATACACTTTGCTCATGAAATGCAATAGAGCACATCCGCACCAATGGGAGAGTTGTCTAGTTACTCATGCTCTAATAGGCAATGATAAACATGCAGTAGGAAGAACACGGATATAGCAAAATTATAAAAATACTCACATATTATAAATGTTAGTATTTAATGACCCAAAAACATTCTACGAACATGCAATGCCAACGGGGAGGAGGAGGGACAGAGAGAGAGAGGGAGAGGAGCTATTTATTTTAACAGAGATAAGAAAAACATTTTCCCGATATTGTTGGATATCTTGAACTATAAATATTATCTCTGCTGGCGTAAAAACAGTTTTTTGTCCTTGTTATTTTATATATGTTTATAAGAAATAAGCAGAGGTTATTTAAATAGGAAAATATAATACCAGTGTAATTTAAATGTGACCTTCAACTATTTTGGGGCATATAACTGAGACTTTTTAAAAAGAGAATCTTTAAAACGTTTGTGAAACATTAGGCCTGTCTCAGTATGGGACCGTATTTAAGCGACGGCGTATTCGGACGTAAATCGGCGGATTGGATGAGCTACAAAGCAAACCGCCTATGTGTGTCACAGATGTCTGTAGTCGTGTATTAGGGGGTGTATTGGAGTTCTTTAGCACTTATATAATTTATCATGAGAGCAAACTTTAACTATAATTTTTATCGATACACTACTGGTATTAAAGGGACTTTAGCATTTATTATATATCTGAGTTCTGGTTGGCGTGAATTTAATCTCTCTTTCTTGAATTCAAAGAATTAATTTTTCGGTGTCCATGATTCACTGAAATACAAACCTAAACTGAAGCATGCTGAACATACTGGTCACAAGCGATGTCGCCGATAGAACCGAAAAGATCCGTATTGCAGCGTAACAACAAGCGATCTTAGGTATCCCCTCCAGTCTGAGGCGGCTGTTTGCATTTACAAAGGTTCGGATAGGATATCGTTGTAGTAGTGCTAACGCTTGGATAAAATTCGCCTTTATATGGTTCTAATGTGCGAGGTAGTGCCGCCCGTATTCGGACGGCTTTGTAGCGTGCAGTCTGAGAGCTCCAGAGCGATCTCATTACATTTACAGGGTTCGGATAGGTAAAGCGTAGTAGCCCGTATACGTCCGGCACAAATTCGCTTAAATACGGTGCCATACTGAGACAGGCCTAAAGAAAAGCTGCATTTGATACGTTATGTCACACTACCATTACTTGTTACGTCTTGTCACACATGGATTCTCCCTCCCCTTTGCTGTAACAGCTTTTTTTGTTTTAATATTTTTCATTTGGTCTTCATTGTATTAAATTTTTTTAAGTTGAATTTTCGATTAGATGTGACGACACAAAGCAAATGACTTCCTCCCCCCCCTCCCTCTTCCCCGGTTATATTAGTTTAACATTTATTATAGTTTTTATTTTTTTATGGAAAATATTTCAATACATAAAACTCATACTGTTAATAGCGCCTGCTTGTTTTCGTTATGCAAATATAATAACTCTTTAAAAACCCAGCATCGTAGTATCATATAATCTCAGTTTCATTTAATTCCATTCGTGCTTGTTGCTTTGAACCGTAAAAGCTTTTAAACTATATGAACATTTTTATTAACTAGATACTCTATATATATCCCATAATGCAGTGCATATCGATTCAGTTGCCTCAGGACGACTAGAAACCACATCTAAAAATAGAAACAAAAATTACCGAATCGGGTTTTAGAATATTACATTTTTAACGGATCATATTTAAAAGTTTTTTAATTTAACTTGAAGTTTTAACCTAGTTTACTGTTGTTTTCATATTTAACAAGTGTAATATCGCCAAACAAGGCTGTTAACAAGAGCCCTCTACCACTATACGCTTAGAAGTGTCACCCAATGGGAAGCTTTTCGGTTTTGAATCGTTATAAGCATTAACTTCAGTTCTATGTTCTGTTGGCTAAGTGCCACTGTGCTGCTATGGGTTTATGCATGTTGAGTTGTCGGCTATACGCCTGCAGTAACCGTACTGCAAACATACTTACAGGACACAAAGAATCACACAAACTGGATTTTACTTTGAGTTATACAACAATGGACTTGTGTCTTATGTTTTAATTTCTATAAAACTGTACTATATATTGATAAAGTGGGTTACTAGAACCTCAATAACAACAATAAAATTTCAATATTATGTCTGCCGTAACAGGGTTAAATAAAATAGAAACTTATTATTCTTGACTTGATTATTTCGACTACCAACGGCTACAAAAAATTACCTCAGCACTGACCTAATCAACAAATAACTGACGTTTAAATGCATTTCACGTCATACAAATATGGCCGACCATTTCTAGCGCTAAAACTACAATTCAAATATTTAATTGCTATATCTCCGTCAACATTTAGATATTTAATAAAAAAGACACGCCAATACACATTTATTAACATCAATTTCAATCAACAATTGAAAAAACGACCACTAAAAAATGAGGACACAAGCCCATTTATTTACCTCAGAAAATGCTTGAAATTTCATAGTAACGGCTAATCTTTGTACACCGTCTATAAACACAGATATATTATTATGGGCAAAGGGTCGTCGAGGAGGTGCAAGGCACACTGTTAAACAATGCCACTGATTGTCTAATAATCCGCGAGAAGATCCAACTGCTGATCCTGAAGGTACAACAGCTGAGAGAAATTCACGACGGGTTGAAATGGCTACTACTAAAGTTCCATCTCTTTGTATAAATACATCCATGCCAGTTCCTTGCGGGGTTAATAAACTGCAAAAATACAAGATTTAAGCGAATTACATTTTTTGCTAATATTAGGAGCATAATGTCTAATCACTTTTATAACTATATATAATTTGATCACAATATTTATATAAAAATATTTAATCCGTGCCACATAACCTCACTTTATATTTGAATATTTATGAACAACTTTTTATGAAATAAAACACATCAAAGGGAGAGCTCTGCGTTGCACGGGTGTGTAGTATTTTGCATGTTTGTCCTAATCTGTTTGCTGAACCATTTCTCAAGCCACAAAACCGACAAGGCTGCAGCCTGCAGGCTAAACACTGAACCCTTTGTGAAATGTTTCACGTTAAGATACTATAAGTAACAAAAGCAACATTCTCTGAACTAAAATAACAAAATATGTTAAATATTTTATTAATGAGGGCGGTATGAGCGCATACATTAGAGTTCAATTATTTTGTTGTCATATTTTATGGCAGCGCCTATTATGTAAAAGATAGAGTAATATCCTTTAAGGGCACATTTTCGATAATGTTTTTTGACGACAGAGTTAATATATAATTATTTCTATAATTACTACATGATAAAATGACATTTAAAGAATACTTTGTGAAATTTTCATAAATAAATATCAAGAAATGAGGCATTGTTAGCGAATCTCCGCAGACGTTACAAAAAAAAGTAACATTGCATTGACACTCATAACTCATCACTGGATTTTCTGAAATCGAAAAACCAAAATGATTTCTTTAGCTGATAAGTTTCTGCAGGTAACGCTGTCGAGTTTTTCTTTTTTTATTGATTTTTCAATTTTTTACAGCACTTAAAAGTCAAAATACCGATTTTTCATGAAAAAAATCAGAAACTTTGTTATTTTAAAATACGTTAAAATTAAAAAATTAAAAAAAACTCGGCAGTATTACCTCGGAATTTATGTAAAGAAAGAGTTTGCAAAATTTTAAAAGAATCGGTCCAGTAGTTTTTAAGCTAGAGAGGACACCGACTCTGAAAAAGCTATGTGTGAGAAACAGCATTTAAAAGTTTCAAAGTAACACGAAAGCAGACCAGAGCGGTGAAGTCTTAAAACTCTATATATCCGACAGTTTTACTCCAATCGACTTCAAATTTTTACAGAATAAACTTAATATGTTGTACATTAATATAAATAAATTAAAAAAAATTAAGGTGAAACCTTCCTACGATCATACAACCCATTACATTTTCTATCGACGCCATCTTCAAATAAAGTTAATCTAATTGTTTCTAATGCTAGCAAGTTCATAATGTTAATAATGGTTTCCTTTTTACAGAAACTTGAGCAAGACGATGATGACCAGTATCTCAACGCCACCTGGGCCGATAGCGGCAGTTTGAAGCGTCATTTCCAAGGCCTGGAGAACATCTCCTGGAAGCCGAACTTCCGCCATTAATCAGCTTCCTGCCCGTATTTCTAACCGTCTAACCGTCTGCGCCTCGTCCATGTCAAACTCAAGCTCTATCTAAGTGTGATCGCAATAGCAAAATTCTAATAAATATATAATTAAATGCTCTAAAAACAAATTTAAAAACTGATGTTGATGCTAAAATAAATTTATGATTGCTTTTTGAAAAGAAAGAAAATAATTAATAAATTTAATAATAAGTCACGCCCTTAAATAAAACTGTTTGATTTTTAATTTCTAACTAAAAAAAAAATAAATAAACAATTAATATATTGTTATTAAAACGAACTTGCAAACATTATTAATGATAAATAATAGCTTCTTCTGCGCACTTTGTCGCTAATTTTATTTGTTGATTAATTAGTTATATTTACATTGTTTTTGAAACTAATTAACATTTCTAAGTACTCTAGTTATTGTTTTGAAATTTCCCATATTCAACTTAGTGTAAAAAATGTTTGCCCGTATAAATCAAAGCTTTAAATTGTTGGTGTTTTTACTTAAACTAAACAAAACAGATGTAATTAATTTATTGCTTTTAAATAAAACTAATTAATCAAATTAATTACATGAATGTTAACTTGTTATAAACTTATTTAAAAAAATTTAACGAAACCAAAAACAAAATGTGAACAATTAACATACTTTTCAAAGAAGACTACTAAGACAATTGATATAAAAGAAGTTTACATTCTTCGTAAAAGATAAAATATATCTTTTAAACGCTCAAAAATTGTGTATGTGAAACTAAAAGCAATATGGTTGCACCAACAAAAATAAATAATTAATTGTTAAATGATACTTACGATACATTTAAAATTAAAAATGACATTTGCACAAAAAATAAAATATAAAATAATAATGTATTAAATTTCACAAAATGGCTGTCATCTACACGTCATAAAATGGCGGCTGTATACTTCACACACGCCCGCCAAGAGTGTCTACCAGTATTTAATACTGATGACGTAGCTTCGTCCAGCACTTAATAAAAATTGTGGCTTGCTTTTAAATTATAAATAAAGTGAGGTTAACTCGAATAGAAACTTGTTTTTATTTCAAATTTCAAAAGAGTTTACTTGAGCCATCGCCATCTCTGGTATACAACAGAGCGTAAAAGAAATAGCATACGTAACAAATATCTGTCCTATCCCTGAACAGTGCGACATGTTACGCCATAAATATGGCCGACATCTGTAACGCTAAAACTACAATACAATGTTTTAATTGCTATATCTCCGTCAACATTTGGATATTTAATAAAATAGAAACGCCAATACACATTTATTAACATCAATGAGGACACAAACCCATTATTCTATGGCTTTTGTTAAAAAAAATTTTCATGTTTCTTGTTCTAAAAATTCAATAGAAAATGAATAAAATATTCGACATCAGCATTCATTATAAATGGCATTTGCTTTGTAGTTTGTACTATGGAACTATCACGTAATTAAAAACAAACATTGGTGTAATTATAACACCATTGCTTAATTATTTAACGGCGTGAAGTATGTTCATATTTAATTATTCATGAACTTTCCAAACTAAGGGGCTCCTACATGTATCGGGTGACGATATCTGACACGTCACCACTTTTTATTAAATTAAACTGTCTAATTACTTATTATTAATTACATTACCCAGTAAACAATTTGGTGAAGTGCCCTATTTGGTGAAGTTCGAGTCACTCGTACAATTCTATTCTAACGCTTTACAAGTTCTCTACCTGTCACAGATTTTGTGTTAGTTATTCTTTCTAGTATTCTTTCTTTTTCCAACATCATTCATTAAGTATTTCTGTTTCTTTCCCACATGGATATATTTTTTTTAACTTCACTTTCATTTCATTTATTCCAAAGTGAGAGAGAAACGAGATGCGGTTAGACAAGTAAAATATATTTTTCACCGTTACACTTGTATACTTGTATAGTATTTTGTTCAGTACAGTGTGTTTAAAGTATATGCTATCCTTTTTCAACAAATATTTCTTTAATGGTAATAGACAGACGCTATCTCCCTCAATCCCCGAATATAATGTATATAAACGAAGATAGAATCTAGTGATGGTGAGACAGAGGTTTTAAACCTAACGCAGACCTGCCGATCGTGGATTTTTGAATCACCAAAACAATGTAAAAAAACTAATATAACGAGTATTGTTGAAGATGAATAATATTCATTAAAAAAATCACGATCCGTACTAAAGATTACATCTATTTATTTCTTCATTAAAATATTTATATTTTGCAGACTCTAAAAAGTAGAATTCCATTAAGTTTTATACCCCTGCCATCCCTGCTAGTGTCAAGTTTATAACTCCGGTCATAAATCATAAACCGACTCTGCTTTTAATTCAGCAGTGAACCGTCGTTGCAATGTCTGTAGCTCATAAAAAGGGCCTTTCCTATGAACGACTGAATAGAAAACGAACACGTTCCAGACAAGATATTCATGATATGTAACAGAAATTAAGTAGAATTTACTCCAAAATGTTTACTGGGTAATCACATTAGGGTTTTAAAACGTACTTTGTATTCGTATTTATCAAATTGTGCTACTGCGAAGTTAAGTTAATTTTATATTTACAGAACATAATTCCAGAAATATTTTCTTAAAGCAACTTCAATCAAGTGGATAATTCTTTTAATATAAATTGCTATAGAATTTTATTTATAGTAAGCTGCATTATTTTATACGGTAATTTAAAGCTTGTACGATTAATTGACTACTTGAAAACTCAAGTTTCTAATTTGGTTATTATCTTTAAAATACCATCGCTATCTTATTTCTTGAGACTCAAGAAGACAGCAAGCGTCGGTCTTTCTTTGTTACAGCACGTACTGCGAACAGGGTGTGCAAGGTATGCCGATAAACAATGTGTTCAAGGACTGCTAACTTTTAAAACAAAAACTTGTTCAATTAATAAAGAAAATGATGCATCAAGAAATAATCGTTTCTAAGCAATAGAGTTATTTTATTTTGTTCTTAAAATGAATTTAACTTTTAAATACATAATGCTCCAACATTTCTTATTCTACTTTTTTTTTAGACATAAGTCTACTAGTAGTAAAGTTTTTATTATATTCAAATGTTTCCAGTCGGTGTCGGTAAATGCACAAACCTTTGTACACTAAAACGAACCCAATATTGAACCCAATATTGAACCCAATATATCGTACATATGAAATACATGTATATAAGAAACTGAGGCTTTAGGAAATAAAAAATATTAGGATATTTCAATAAAACTTTCTAAAATTAGAGTAAAATAAATGGGCCTATGTCTTAATTTCTATAAAACTGTTCTATATATTGATAAAGTTGGTTACTAGAACCTCAAATGTTCAATTATTTTTTAATAACTCCTTATATGTTAAGAGATATTAACAATTAAAAAAAGTCATTTTGTCTCTTTAATTATTAAAGGAATTCAACGTTATACACATTTCAAATGCATGTGACATCACAACCGCTGCCAACCTTATTTATATATCAAAATATCAAATATTATTTACAGCTATTTCAAGGAACAATAAAATTCCAATATTATGTCTGCCGTAACAGGGTTAAATAAAATAAAAACTTATTATCTTTTGACTTGACTTGATTATTTCAACTACCAGCAGCTACAAAACATTACCACAGCACTGACCTACTCAACAAATAACTGACGTTAAAATGCATTTCACGTCATACAAATATGGCCGACCATTTCTACCGCTAAAACTACAATTCAAATTTTTAATTGCTATATCTCCGTTAACATTTAGATATTTAATAAAATAGACACACCAATACACGTTTATTAACATCAATTGAAAAATCGACCACTAAAAAATGAGGACACAAGATACATTGCTAGTATCTATTCTACTGCTCGCTACGGCGCCATTATTTAAATAAAAATTAATATAAATTAAGTTAATACGTAGTAGCGACAAAATATACCGATTAAGTTATAAGTTTCTTTGATTCTTCCAGCAAATGTCACACTGATATGGACGATGCATAAAATTACACAAATAAAAACGATAAATTAAGAGAAAAAACGAAGTTTAAAGAAAGAAACAGCTCTCGAACTAGAATTGATTTATGGTACCAAGGGTACAACTCTTGACAAAGGGTTTAATGTGAAAAAGTATATGGTAATAAAATTGTAATTCCCAACGTGGCTCAGAGTAGTGCAGATGTAGATTGCTACGTCGTAGCCTGGTGCTCTTGTCGTATAGAAGAGTTGTATGAGAATAAGGTTTATATTGCTTCCAACTTTATGTCTTTCAATTTTATTACCACTTACTATTCTATGCCATGTAAATATATAATTATATGCTTTGCAGTAGTTCACAATAGTCAAAAATGTCTAGCCCTAGTGTGTCGTACTTTTGTGACAGTTACGAATAAAGAAGGTTCATAATTAATGCAGTAGCAGTTCTACACCAGTGATCAGTGACCATGGCAATAAATACCGTTCAAGCAATGCAATGAATTGAAGATTTTTGCATTGTTTTAAAAATCATATGTCGTTTGTCATATAAAATAATGGAATAAGTTTTTTGATGAATAAAAAACACAATATCAGACAGACGTAATAAATGAAGAATATTTTATGTTAAGTAATGACTACGATTTAATATTATACATATCTTATTCATACACTCTGCTTACGTCCTACTGATTTATACATATTTATAAATGATTCACTTTGCAAAAACGCTTTATTGATTTTGTGTAATAGTAGTTGCAGAATTCAGGCGTCTAACAATTTAGTTTTTGTACCAACGTATGTATAATTTAAAAAAAGCACTGAATGAAATACGAGTATATAGTAGAAATACTATTTATAATAATGTAACAGTAGTCTTATAATAGTCTAAAAAGTAACAGAAATTTGTATTTTAAAAAAGCCCCCGCAAATTATATTCTAAAAATCTTTTTCCCTTGTATAGTTCAAGATCGCAGAGCCCTCAGATCTACGTCGTTTTAACAAAGCTGAAATTTTGAGAATAAATAGTGTAATATGTAGGTAAGAACGTATGCACTTGCTAGCTGGAAAGCGAGGCCCTTTTACACGTAGCAGGTGCAAAAGGTACGTAAGAACGTCTCTCACCTACGTGAAAAAGTATGATGGCTGGTTTTTATATATGATTATTGTTATAAACTAACATTAACTATTGTGACACCTCTCTTGTGGGTCCTTACTTCCGTCAGACGTCGTCAAGTTCTTAAAAAAATGAGTTAAACTACGGTACTTAAGTTAAGGTAACGTATTAAAAATTTAGACTGCTGATTCTGCTAGTGGACCTTTACATAAGGGTGTCGCCATTTATCTAAGAGCAGACAGAATGATTATCATTTTTAAATATTCAAGATGGAAAATGTCGTTAAGATGGTGATATAATTTTCAAATAAGTAACAATATATATATATATATATATGCTGCTGAGCTCATTTTAAATGGCTACAACTTAGGTAATGTTTGGAATAATGGCTTAGTTAAACTCTTAACAATTTATATTGCGGTTTTTTTTAAATCTGAGGGTGGTCCTTAAAACAGGAAGTATGAAATTAGACAATACTCATAATCCATTAAATATTCATCTAATATCTAGGCTGCAGATTGTAACTCTCAAGCATTCCCGGAGCAGTTAATTTATAAATCCAAAAGATTTTAGCTACAGTGCCAGCTTTTGTTTTATTATTATAGTATTCTTTTTTATCATTTGATTGTGTGTTGATTCGTTGTGATACAACGGTTATATTATTAGATAAATAAATAAGGTTACTTCTTTATCTATTATGTGACAAGATTTCAAATTACCTTCATATTCCTCGTATGGCTCAATCGTAATTCGATTTCCCACATACCTCAACGAAGTAAACCGAAAATCTACGAACAATTATTTTGCAATATGGCTGCTGTATCCTGTCAGCTGTCAGTGAACTATCAAAGTGAATAACATGGGCGAGAAATAATTTAACAACATTAAAGATGTTTTTATTTAATAATATAATAATTTGACAAAGACATCTATAATGGAGTCTAAAAAAGATATTTATAATTTATGGGTGCAATATACAACTAAAGTAAATATTTCTTTTTAAAATGTTGTGTTTTTTAAATGAATTGTGCAACAACATTTATGTTTATTCTGTCATATCTTTTTTATTTAATAGAATCAAGAAACGTTCTTCAGGCAATTTGTATCCGGTTTTGTTAGTATTTGGGAATCCCAATTGTCACTTGATGTTTCTAATCCACCAAGCCTCACGGGGGCTAAGAGTGATACCGGGCCCCATTTATCAAGACTTCCTGATGAACTTCTTGCAGCAATCGGAAAGTTTTTATATATTGCTAAAGAATATGCCGAAAAAGTAAATATTGTTTTTTTTATATCATAGTCCTACCAAAATAGGACATTTATTCAAATATACATACACGTTTTTTTTGCATTTTATTTATTAAAATTCTTATATTTCACCTTGCAACAACATTACTTATTTACAAACAGTTATTGCAATCATATTGTTTCTTTCTGTTATAATATTTGAAATGACATTTTCAATAAGCAAACAAATATTAGGTTATAATCGTTACAAGTTTCTACGCATATCTTTGTTGCAATTACCTGTCCCTTCATTACTAATTATATTTTGTTTGAATATTGTGATAACATAGCTGCGATTATAGAACTCAGGTGTACATTATAATAAGCGGCCTATTAATGTTATTTCTTTTACAAATTTTATGTTTACTTACAGAACAGTTGTGTAAATAAGATAACTAAAGATTTACTAAATAATAATATTTACATATAATAAATAATTGTAATTAAGTGTTTTTTTCTTAATTTTTAGAATCCACTGACTACTGATTTTCTTTTGGAAGTAGAACTCCTTGTAAAATGCCTAACAGTGATTGCAAGAAATTTTGACAATATTACCTTTATAGCTTCATGTGACTATGTTAGCCAAGGAGTTGCTATATCTTCTGTTGTTATACATAAGGTACTTAATTATTTTAAATTGGAGAAATGTTGGTAAAGTGTGCTTAAGATAATCAATGATTATTCTTTTTAGTTATTAGACAATCCGGCTGATCCTATTGATGGTGGGGAGTCTTTTATAAAGTCGTTTTGTAGGATGTTAGAAGTTATTTATGATCCCTATTTCACATGGAGGCATTTTCTTCTTGGAAATATTGCAGATTTTTCTAAATTACAACATCAACCTGCATTGCTTCATGTCGAAGTTATTCCTTTTATTTATGGTAATTTTTATTGCACTATTTTTATAAAACGATAAGTTTGATGGTCATGTATCTAGCCCAAATGATTTATTTATTCTTCTCATTAAAAGATACATTTTTTACAGACTGCTTTCAATCGTTATTGATGTTTAGTTTTCCAAAGCTAAGTACAGACTTATTGCATGTGTTAGGAGCTGTGATATTTGGAGCACAGGTACTGTCTAATTTATTTATTTAAACATTTAATTTATAACTTTATAAATATAACATTTTATTAAATCTAAAATTTATCTGAAGGGTTACTAAAACTAATAAAAGAATGTGGTCTAACTAATAATTATATGTGAAGAGGTTTTGGCATTTTGAATAAATATATTTTAAGTTGGTCTACTGGAATATTAATATCAATTAGTTTAGTCTTGTAGTTTTGTTTAAAGAGTAGAGAATTAATGAGAAATTAAATTTGAAAGGTTAAAGTTTTGTTGTATATAGATAACGTAATTATTTAAGCATAACATATTGAAGGAAGGACAAGAATTATTATCAATGAAAGTAATATATTCCCAGATTATTAGAAGCAATGCATATTTTTTATATATATCCGCTATATACAAAACACGAGTTTAGTATATTTAACGTAATATTTTTTACCTAACGTTATATTTTATTATTTACGGAAGTTTAGTATAATTTTGTTGCATTGACATTAAATAAATGTAATAGTTATTAAAAATCTTTTACTGATTAAGTTTTATTAATGTCAGAAAACGATAATTTAAGTCGATTGATAGCTTATTATATACTCTTGTGTTATATTAATCTAATAATATATCTTTATAGGAATAGTCAATTCAGCAAATTCGTTATACATATTTAAATAATACTTAAAACATTAATATCTTGTTATTCTCTATTCTTATACGTTTACGTTACGTATACGTTAAGTTACGTTACGTTACGTATTACGTTATTTAACTTTTAAAAGTTTATTGTTGAATTACTTAGTATATGTCAAATTAGAACTAATTGTAGTCTTGTCTTGTGTATGTTTAATAATAACATCTTCTCCGAGTTACACATACGATTTGAATATATTTCTTTTATTATAGTTTTGTAATTTGTGTATTATAAGGATATGCGAGTATTGTATTATTAATTAAATATAATATAAACTAAGTCGTTGCAGTCCGCTGCCGTTTGTAAATATTGTCGTATGTGTGATTCAGAAGCAATAGTTAGAAATGTTATAAATCAGTATAGCGTCATTCCATGATAACATAGTTTTAATATAAAAGCTAAGATATAATATATAATTTTGGCTTGCAGATATTACTTGTAAACATATTTTCAATAAATAGATCTATAATTTTATTTGAATTAGAAAAATAATATTTAAAATAGTGAAATTTTCTATTAATTTTTCTATTTTAATTACTATTTCAATTTAATTCTATTAAAGTTTATAATTGAAGCATATGTTTTATATATACACCGACAGCTTAATCTGCACTAGTGTTTGTGAGAGTTTGCTGACGTTAAACCGCTTTATTCCACAATGTTCTCCTATATTAACCAACATTATTTTGATAATAGTTATGCTTTCAGAATTCCATACAGATTTTTAACCATAAATATACTAATTACTGGTTGATTGATTTAAGATAATTTCAGGATTATTGTTACTGTGGTTGTCATATAATCAGGGGTAAAGATTTATTATTTTTGGAAAAGGAACAAACAAAAATGAGTTGAGGCATTGCTATATAAGATCTATGTAATATGTAATGATAGCTAAGTGTTTTTACCTTATTTGCATAACAGATTAACGAATAGAGTCAAATTGTAAATTGCTGGTAGTCGAAGTTCTCATTAAAAACAAAACGTCACCGCAACGTAAATTTTCCTTTCGTACCAGCTGGGTTAAATATTAAAAATTAATCCTTATTTCGTTCAGGGGATCGGTTATTACAATTATTTATCATGGAATGACTAACATCTTTAAAGATTTATTTTTTAATTATAACTATTATTATAATTGTGTTAGAATCATAAATATTTTTCAGAGAATGATTATGAGCTATGTTCCCCCCAGAGATAGTTGGGATGTCGAGGGCACAGCTCGTAGACTGAGTGAGGGGGTGAGTCGCTGATCGGACAAAAATTATTCAAATTATAATTTTGTTTTATATCAAAAATATATAATAAAAAGATTTTGCTCCTGCTTGTTCCATATACTCGTTCTGCTTGGTTTGGTAGTGGGAATGGTTAAAACCGCCTAAGAGCCTTTGGCATGATATGTGGGTGCGTTTATTTTTTTATTTGTTTTAACATTATTAAAATATCTACGCATGTATTGTTTGTGTGTGTGTGTGTGTTCTTTTGTGATTCGGTTTATTGCTTGATTGCTTTTACTGATTTAAATATTTATACATAGCGGTTAATATATCACAACAAAAACAAAAACTTTTTTTAAATATAATTTGGCTAACGTAGCAGAAAGATATAATTTTATATAATGAAACAATAGTATTTTATATATTATTTACTATAAACATTTTTACTATATTATTATAAAGTGGGTTAGCTTAGCACAAATAGATGCTCACATTTTGCATTTCTGGCTATCACCATGAGCACATTTCTTACCCAAGAAACAAACTTGAAAAGTTTCAAACTAGTAGACAGAATTTTTGTGCTATGCTGCCCCCCATATATTATATATCACAAGTAATATATATTTATATATACATTTTTTTAATGCTTGCCTTTTCTCTATTTCTAACAATAATAAGTTTGATTTTTTATTATTTTTAATTACGGTTTTAGTTGTTATTGATTTTACAAGCAAATATATTTTACCGGAACTATTGGTGGTGTTGCAATGAAATATTTTAATAAAGAAATTAACAGCAGAAGAGACCGATTTTGTTGAAACCATCGTCCTGTACATAGGTCTGGCAAAGATAAGGTTTAAAATGACGCTCTTAATAAGACTTTGGTTGACTAGTTGACTTAAGGGTGTCACTTTTTTCATAAACATTGTTTCATCATTGCCAGGCCTATGTAATAGATACATATTCATGTCGTGATCAGCTTCTCGTTAAAAATTGGTCACTTACTTAGAAATATTAATATACATTTTAGGTACATTTGCATTATATAACACATATTAATGATTGTGAGTTAATACTTTATTTAAATTGTGAAATATAATTACGTATTTTTCATTGCTTTGTAACTGATTTTGGTTTTACCATAATTTTTTTACTTCCATTGCTATTTACTTTCATTCAATTTATAGTGAAGTAAAACAAGAAAAACATACTTGTGCAGTAAATGACCGGGGGCCTTTTTTATTATTAATATATTGTTTTTTATGTGAAAACATTACAGATGATAAGAAAAAGCGGAAGTCTTTACATTCATTACTGGACAATGTCATCTCCAAATATCAAAAAAAAAATCATTAAAATAATTAAAAAACTATTATTTTTCGTATAATTTTAATGATATTGATTAATATCTATCAATGAATGAATAAGCTTTGTTTAAATATTTTCATTACTACAATTTTCAATATGTTTTCTGGACTTATAATTTATTATTTTTATTATTGAAGATTAGTTTTTATTTAGATTGACTTTATTGTTAAATGTGAAACACATAAAATTATTGTATTTGTAATTTTGTAGTACAAAATAACAAACTCAGTAACAAGAAATTAACTTTTACGAAGCATTTACGTAATAAATATGTTTCAATATGCTACGTAAATTTTATATTTCATATTTATAAATTATACAAAGTGTTTTATTTTAATAATGTTGTTTAATGAAATATTTTGCAGCATAATGGACTTAGGGCAATTTGTCCCGCAACGGCTAGTATTGTCATGGGAGTTATTTCTAAACATTCCGTTAATCAATGTGTTAGAGAAACTGCATTAAAATGTTTTGTCGCGATGGTACATGTCCTGCATAGATCATCTCCAGACCAAGTGAGTATACTTTTCTTCTATTGTAAATAAATGCTCTATTCATTCTTCCCTTACCTCTGTTAGTTCAGTTTTCTACATCATTTTGTCAATCTTTATATTATACATACTAATTAGAAATTAGTTGATTAAATTAATATTTCATTTTAAAACAATTCATCTTTTTTTTTAGCGACAAATTGAACTGACAACAATTGTGCAATTATATATGGATGCAATGAAAACATTTATATCATCACATTCCGAATATATTGAAACAAATTCTGAAAATAATCCAGAAGCTGTAGAAACAAACGATCAAGATACAAAAGCTGTGTGTTCTATTGTGTCAACAATTAAAGTATTATTGTCTGATACACCGAGTACTGTAACAATCGCCCAGACTCTTGTTGACACGAACTTCCTGGCTTTGTTGATATCGCTACCAGTGGAAACGAAGGTATTTGCATGAATATAAGTACTAAACTTTGTATTGTACTTTTATAATTTTTTTAACATGTAATTTATTTAGCTTACTTTCATTTTCAATGCTGAGCATATCACCGACGACCTCCTACTATTTTGGCAGTTTTTATGATGTCGATTCTAAATTATTACGTGAATAAAACAAATATTTAACATAAAATTTCGTAAGCTATAGTTAATTCTTAATTTTATGGTGTTAATATGTAATTCTAGCCGAAATTCTTTTTATTATTATCTTTACAACTGTTAATTTAAAATCGCTTGAATGTTTATAGCTATTTCAAAGCCATTAAAAAATTATTAAATAAATTAATATTCATATTTTTTTGTAATGAAGATAAAGTCTATCAAAATCGTTGAGCCAATGCCGTTGTTTATCAATTGGGAACAATAGCCACAGGTTTGAGTTCACCATAGTCTATATACATACGACACTGTTAGACCTTCATATTTCTTAAACCAAAAATATCGTATCTTTATAAAGTCTCATTTAAAATCGTTTAAAATACATTCAAAGCGAGAGCATTGATCCTTGACACTAAACTACTGTATCTACGGGTTCGATCGTACGAAATAAAAAATGTACTCAAATTTTCAGCATACCTAAAAAAGGTTGAAGAGTTTAATTTTATTTTTGTATAATACTTGGATGTTTTTATGCAATTGCCTTTAACTGTTTTTTACATGTATATACATTAATTACAAATTAATCTAGCTATTAATTTACTTATCAAATCAACTAGTACATCTGTTTAAATATTTTAAAAATTATATGAAACAGGTATATATTGCTCGGACAAGCTGCCATTGGCATTCATATTTTTTCATATTCATGTTCATGTTGTTCTATTTATTTTTATCTCATATTTAAACTAGTTTTTTTATATATATATTTGTATTATTTACACTTTTAACAAAAGCAATTTCTAACAAGGTGCTTGCAGTTTCAAAATGCTAGTAAGACGTCGACGTTGTATTCTAGTAACTATTTGTTAATATTATGATGTTTTGTAAATATTATTAATAGTAATAATTATAAAATCAGTGTTGTGTTTTTAATATCTATTAACAACACAATATATAGATATAGTTACTTAAAATTTAAATTTCTGTGTTAACATAAACTGTGTTTTATATGCAACATGTACACTTACTTTTTAAATTAGCTAACTAAATAGTATTATTTTTAGGAATGGTGCATAGAGCATCAGGCATTAGCGGCGGACTGCGTCAGCAGTATTTCATCTTTAATACAAAAATCAAATGCCGCAAGAGATCGTATGGAAAAACAAAACTCTTATGATTCATTTATATCAATACTTTCTGAATTGGGAAACCCATCTCGTCAATTATTAACTGAGTTGCTTGAAATGGCTCGTGGAGACCAAAATGTTGATCCAGAAGATAGTGTTATTAATAATCCAAATGTTTTGGTTAGATTAATCACGTGGATGGAGAAAATGAGCATGGAAGATCAGGAATGGATATCAGAAGAAATCTACAATATATGTAATGCCAATTTACCTAGGTAAGTAGTCTATTTTATTAAGTTCTTATGCTTAACTGAAATAAAAAGACAAATCAACAAAATACAAAGATTTGTGTATTTCTTTTTATTCTTTACATAAAACATATATTTTTTATTTCAGTAAAACAATAGCCTGTGATAACAAGACTATTCAAGCTGTGTGTGAAACGTTATCAAATCCAGATGTGATATCAATGAAAGCTGCTACGGATTTAATCAGATTATTGGAAAATTTAGCACGTCATTCAATATCAGTTTATGAATTAAAATTATTATTTTTACTATTAAGGCCTGAAGAAGATTTACCTTACAGATTTCTTTTATTACAAGCTTTATCTGCGATAGCTAGGCATCCTAGTCCACAGTGCCATTCTTATATTGATATGCAGAAGGAGACAGGTAAAATTACACCATTGTGTAGCATAGTAGTTCTTATGATTGATTACGCAAGCTCTTTTGAATACTGTATTAATCATGTGCATTTTTATGATATTTTTAGATGGAATTAGTGTTCCTGAAATACGTAAATGGGTTGGATCTGCATATGGTTTTAGTTTCCATTGTTGGTTGCGATTAGATAGCTTGCCTGATACCGGCGTTCAAAATTATAGGAGACAATTATTTAAGTAAGTATCAATGAATCAAGTGTTCTAATATGTTTTATTAATGCTCTGCAGTTGAACTGAGCTGATTAAAAACTAATTATATAAAAGTGATTACTCCTATATTAGCAAAAAATGTAATTCGCTTAAATCTTTTATTTTTGCAGTTTATTAACTCCGCAAGGAACTGGCATGGAAGTATTTATACAAAGAGATGGAACTTTAGTAGTAGCCATTTCAACCCGTCGTGAATTTCTCTCAGCTGTTGTACCTTCAGGATCAGCAGTTGGATCTTCTCGCGGATTATTAGACAATCAGTGGCATTGTTTAACAGTGTGCCTTGCACCTCCTCGACGACCCTTTGCCCATAATAATATATCTGTGTTTATAGACGGTGTACAAAGATTAGCCGTTACTATGAAATTTCAAGCATTTTCTGAGGTAAATAAATGGGCTTGTGTCCTCATTTTTTAGTGGTCGTTTTTTCAATTGTTGATTGAAATTGATGTTAATAAATGTGTATTGGCGTGTCTATTTTATAAAATATCTAAATCTTGACGGAGATATAGCAATTAAAAATTTGAATTGTAGTTTTAGCCCTAGAAATGGTCGGCCTTATTTGCATGACGTGAAATGCATTTTAACGTCAGCTATTTGTTGAGTAAGTCAGTACTGTGGTAATGTTTTGTAGCTGTTGGTACTCAAATAATCAAGTCAAGTCAAAGAATAATAAGTTTTTATTTTATTTAACCCGGTTACGGCAGGTATAATATTGAAATTTTATTGTTCCTAATAGCTGTAAATAATGATTAATATTTTGATATATAAATACATATAGCAGAGATTTATGAGCTGTAAGGTTGGCAGCGGTTGTGATGTCACATGCATTTGGAATGTATACAACGTTGAATCCCTTTAATAATTAAAGAGACAAAATGACTTTTTTAATTGTTAATATCTCTTAACATATAAGGAGTTATTAAAAAATAATTGAACTTGAATTTATCAATATATAGTACAATTTTATAGAAATTAAGACATAGGACACAAGCCCATTAAAGCTGTTCTCAATATTAGGTTCTTTTCATTGAAGAGTTAATCAAATCAAAATAGCTTTACAATAACTAAATATATTTTAGCCTTTTTCATATTGTACAATTGGCTCAGTTGTACATAGAGTGAAGACACCGCAACAAACTGATGCAAACGGAAAAGCAATTACAGATTCTGACAAAAGTATGCTACCTAGCATAATTGATAAATCTTTTCTGCCTTCATTCGTATCTCAGGTACATTCCCCACATCTAATAGTTTTAATATATATACATATTACACCAATATTATTATCATTTAATTAAAACAATTCATAACACAGGTTCCCAGTTATTTTACTCTACCATTGCGAAATAGTTCCCCATTGGATCCCCAGGTTCGTAGCTTTCCTGCGGGAATGCAGGATTCAGTTTGGGGATCCCCATGTTGCTTAAAAGGTCAATTAGGTCTCGCTTGTTTATTTCAAGAACCGATGTCAAGTACACAATCTAAAACATTACACGAAGCAGGTATTTATAGTTATAATTAGTTATGTAGTTTTAATATCTTTTGTGATACATTTAATTTTTTTAGGTCCCCAATTCCGAATGCTTCTTTCAAATGATGAAGGAAACGAAGGAAGTGAATTAACAGCAAGATTGGTATTTTGTTTTTCCCCCAATGCATGTTGGGATGGCTTATGTATAGACTTAGCTCCAGGTCATAAATACAGCGGGCATGTTGTTGCAAACCATTGTCACACACAGCACATACAAGTAAGATTTTTGATGAAAATTAATATAATGTATAATTAACATACATAGTTCAACTTTTATTTTATTGCTAGGATGTAATAAACGGAATTGGCGGAGTTCATAGTTTGTTGCCATTATTAGAATTTGCTGGTCGTGAAAATGATGGACCTGATTTAGGATCTTTTGCGATAACTCCAACAGATCCAGTTGAATCTCCCAGTGTAGATGATTTAGTTGACTGGGAGGTATTGCCTTCAAATGCGTATACAGGTATGTTGAATTTATAATATTACTAAAATACGCGTGAATCGCAGTTTTGTATATTTTGCTCAAACAATTATAAATTTTATATACAATTTACGTCGACACAATGGGCAAGAGCATTGATGCTTGATGCTGTGTCTTCGGGTTCGATCCCCGGAATAGATACATATTTTCTGGGTTTGGTTTGGGCAAACGGAATAATAAAAAAGTATGCCGGAGCTGTCTGCTAAATACAGTAAAGACATGTTAGTTGATCTTAATAAACAATTCATAGCTTTGGAAACATGCTTTAAATCTGAAATTCAGAAAATTCATTTCATTAAGGAACTCATGGAATTATTGCTGATAAAATTCAATAGCCTTGCATTCAGTTTTCCGGAGGTAATAACAGCATGCTTTTTATTCTTGACTCTTCCGGTTACAACTGCAACAGCTGAAAGAAGTTTTTCTAAATTGAAACTGATAAAAGAATTTCTAAGTGCTTCTATGGGTCAGGAAAGGCTATCAGACTTGTCATTATTGTCTATAGAGGCAGAAAATTTAGAAAAACTGAAATCGTCTTCAGCTGTAAATGATTTAATAAATAAGTTCGGCGAACAAAAGGCAAAAAAAGTGTATATTTAATTTGAATTGTTTGGCTAGCTTAGTTCCTAGGAGTATTAATTGTAAGTAATAACGTATAATCAATATATAATTATTTTAATTCAATGCGAGCGTTTCTGTTCCAATTGTGAAAAACTTTACCCATCATTTGGGCCCCCCAACAAATTTTGATACTGGGCCCGTCTAAGGCACGCTACGCCACGGTTATATACATACATAAACGTACACTTATTAGGTCTTTTAAGATCGCTGTTTATTTTAATAAACTTTGTTTTCTCTTGACTTTTAGAATGGAAATTGGATCAAAATCCTGTCGCAATGTTCTTGTGCCTACTTCGCAATATTACTTCTTCACATGAGCTTAATCAAGAACAGTTACTAAACAATGAAGGAGTTTCTATAATTGGTGCCTTGTTAGTCCAGTGTCGCTCCTCCCTAATTGATGTAAACGTGTTAATGGCGATTCAACTGCTAGTAGAGAACAGTAAAGATCATCACAATCCTACTTTATTGAAATCATTATACCAAAACATAGTATTCAATTTTAAAATATGGTCCAGAAGTGCATTTCATATTAGAATTGGACATATACAATATATATCTTCTATTATAAAAGAAGATAGAAAATATTTTAGAAAGAAATTTGGTATACAATTCTTTTTGGATACTATTAGAGAATTTTATACAAGCTATGAAAATTTAAGTCTAGATGACGCCAAAACAATCAGAGTTTCACTGCTAGGAATTGTGAAATTTTACGTGCAAAAGGAATTGAATGTCAAGGTAAGATTCACTGTGGTATAAGTGTTTAGAAGAAATACCACTTAGGGTTTGTAAAGTAGTTTATAGTAGATATTTTCTTATCACTTTATGTTATTCATAAAAGTTATAAAAATCATTTGTAATAATTAAATTTCGGTGTATTCGTTTTACAACATAATAATACAATCCTTTTTCTCATATTTATTGTTCGTAATGCGTTTTAAGCTACGGGATGTCTTTTTGCTCATTTTGTTTAGTCTCATTACTTCAACATAATATTTCCCCATTTATAAAAGTATACTAAAATCTAAGTATCAAATATATCCATATATAATTCTAAGTTATTTATTTATAATATTTGTTTATGTTAGTTTTGTGTAAACATTTAACAACTTTTTTAACAAAATCTACATAAATATTTAATTTATTTTTGTATTAGTTGCATGCGCATGCGTTTTAGTTGATTTTTACAAAATATTTTTAATAAGACATTTTCTATGTTGTTATTTATATGCAGCGTATATTTTTCCAATCGAATAAGGTAATAAAAATTACTGATTATTCATTTAAAATATATATCTTGAATAGAATTTAGATAGACACGTTTTCGTATTTTAGGAAGTTCAATCCATATTGTGCTACATGTCCTCTGTTAGAGAGGAACTGCTTTTGATGGAAATGATAGAAATGTTACTGTCTCATATGGAATCTAAACATTGTAAGGATCAGATATTCCTGTTAATGTACGAACCACAAGGAGCAGAATTGTTGTATGCTTTACTGCAAGATAGAGCATTTAGTATGGGATTTAAACAGAAATTATTAAAGGTAATTAAATATTTATTGTGTTTTAATTGAAAACTATTACGGTTTAATTTTTAGTTCAATAATAACTTTTGTTTCAGTTTTTATATGTTCTTCTTCGAACAGATCGTATTAATCCTCGTCATAAGCTATCTCTTCGTCTGCAAGATCCTGGTGGCGGTGTTGGAATGTATCCTGGACTTATTGCCTTACTTGACACCGATCAACTAGTAATGGAGGTATCGGTGATGTTACTAGATCAGATGTTGCTAGGAGGTCAGTAAGATAATAATATATTTCGAGGTCTATTATTGACTTAGAAATTTATTTATAACATTATTGCCTACATCCTATCAGTTGTTTTTACATTTAAATCTAAATAAGTATTACTTATTTCATTTATTCGAATGCTTTTGTACATTAATTTCAACTATTCTTACAGATTCCGAAGGTAGTTATGCAGGAGCACTTGCTCTATTACATTCATTGGCTTTAGCTGATATTGATGTTAAATTAGAAATGGCCAGGAAGCTTTTACAAACTACATTTATTAATTTAAATGCTCCATTTCTAATTGCAAAACAGGTAATTTTGGAAACCTTACTATAGTAATGGCGAGAACAGTATTATTTAAATATTAATTATCTTTAGGTTGGATGGCAAGATTCAATTACCCGTTTACTTATAAAACGTCCAATTAGTTCTCCAATTCTTCCGCCTTCTGATCCTCTTCTTGCTGCCCATTCTACTGATCTAATGACTTTCGATGAGACTACACTGCAACTTACGGAACACTCACTTAATAAACGTTTATCTACTCAGGTGACTGTTGCTGCGAATGTTTTGGAACATGAAATAAAAGGTACGTAGTGCAGCATCAAAGATATTATATTAGTCTTAGATTTATTATCAATTATTTTGTCTTATTCTGTAGAATTAGCGGGATCAGTGGGAGGTGCAGTCGCAGATAATTTACATTCAGTAGCTGGAAATATATCGAGTGTATATTCTGCGTTGCGACAGAAAACAAGTGATCTTCAAGATATCGGTATTGGCTTAATGGCTGGATTAGATTTGGGGCAACCAACTGAAGTTGACTCAACAGAGGTATTCAATACATATTTTGTTTTTCAAATAGTATTGGAATAGTTTACCTATATTTCTCATTTAATTAGGCTTCACCACAAACTGCACTTCCACCTGGAGAAACTGATACTTCTATATTTTGGGGAAGCAATCATTCCGGGTCTAGTAGTAGCACCGAAGATTTAAGTTCAATGCCGGGAAAAAGAACCCATCTGGATAGTGTTAGCATGAGTTCTGTGCATTCTAATCATAGTACCAGTATAAGAGAAGGAGTAGGTGTTTCTTATTATATAATCTATATTATTTTTGAAATGTTATACGTAATTTTTTAACTGATTTTGTTATTTATAGACACCTGTCAATGACGTATATAAACAACTCCATGAAGATCGCATTGTGGATAAAGAGGATAATTTGTGTTATTTAGTATCGAACATTTTATTTACTGTACTTTGGCGTGGTGTTGAAGGTGCAACAAAAGAATCATGGAAGGTAGTTTTAAATGCATTTATAAATATTGTAAGATCGATTTATAATAGTGTATTTTATAATTTACATATTTAATTTAGGAACGTGGACAAGTAATGGCTTGTATTAATCTTCTTGGCTTAAATAATGAACTTTACTGTTCTCATCTTCAACTAAAACTTCGTATTCTTGAGATGGGCGTACAAGCATCATTACTAGATCTAGGTGATGGTGCATCTGGACCTGCTATTGCAGTGCACCAAGAAAATGCTGCTCAACTTATGCGAATGGTATTCGATTTAGTTGTTCTAGATCCAAATGAAGATGATTCTAAAAAATGTTCCGTGAAATTATTGGACGGTGTTTTGGCATTATTAGGTAATCATATTGAATCTTAATTATTGTCTGTTATTAACTAATTCTTCTTGTAATATATGAATACATTTTTAGACGCCTTATTGGTCTTTCAAGACAGTCATGGTGAAGATTGGGGTGAAATGGCAAGACTATCACTCGGATTACTTGTTCGATGTACTTCGCATCCATCTTCTGAACTTGTAGCAATGGCAACGGCTAAACTTCATGCATTGCTGCATACTCGACGAGTAACTGACGTTAAGGAAGCGGCTTATATTATGTATAAACTGAATAGCACTCTTCAATCTGCAATTGAAAGTAAGTACTATTTTACTAATTTGATTTGTTGATCTTTGTCAAATTTTATATTTTACTATGTTTTATATTTTTGCAACAGAGTTTTTCCCAAGGATATTATATTCATTTGTATTTCTTCAGTGTATTGTTACTTAAACTGAAATCTTACATATTATACACTGTCTCTATTTAGAAACAAATCTTTAAAAATGGCATTTTATCTATATTAATTGTATTCTAAGTTATTCATTATTGTGTTGCAGTTGGAAATTCTGAACAATACTCATTTTTAATGCCTGTAATGAAGGCTCTTCTAGACAAGACAAGACTGGTCCTGTCTTTAAATATCCATACTCCTGACCTACCGCAAACATCTGCTGGCCCAGTGTTCTTCAACGACTTTCAAATGTATTGCACATCGTACCAATGGACATCTTTCATTGATAAAAAGGTAAATACTTTTTGAATATATTTTGTATACAGTTTCTTTTGACCACCGTAGGCTCCGTGCCAGTTTAAAATAAGTTAACATGGGAATGTAGTATGTTGTGTTGTTTTGCGTGCGTACCTCTACTACACTATACACAATATCTATCTTACTATATATGGCAGCGTTACCATATTTTTGACCATTTAAAGTTTTCATTATTGAGTGCCGTGTCCTAAACAAATAAAATACTGTCCTATATGGTTTATAGTTTATTTTTTCCGGCTTGATCCCCTTTAATTTTCGAATTTTTTTTATTACGGATTCGGACGTAGAATTTTCCGCTGTCCAACGGTGAAGTCGTATTTCAAATCGGACCATTATTTCGACAAGTAAGTGCCGATATCTTTTTCTTTGATAGAATTAAATTTAAACGCCTGGATGACATGCAACAATGCTAACACGTTCTAAATTGTATATTGGTAATTAGGAATGTGTTAATTAAAGAAAGACTTCTTATAAAATAGTTTAATAAATAGCGGCTCTAGAAGGTAATGTATCTAGATTGTATCTATCGTATCTAGATTGTATATATCGTCAACTAGCATACCTAACAAGTATATATAATATTTTGCTGAGATTTAACATGATGTCAGAATCGAATGATAGATTTAAATTTAAACGCCTGAATGACATGCAACACTTCTAGCACGTTCTAAATTATATATTGTTAATTATGGAATGTGTTAATTAGAGAAAGAAGCTTTCTTATTTAATAGTTCAATAAATAACGGCTGTGAAAGGTAATGATCTAGATTGTAACTATTGTATCTAACAAGTAATGCATCTAGATATATTAACCAACATATAGTTCAAATTACGAGAGTTCGGCAGCGACTCATACTTAAAACAAGTTGTGGGGTATAAACTGCCGATATAAGTAAAAAGCACTGACTCACTTATTTTTCTGTAATGTATATTGAAACGAATAAGATAAAATTCATTATCGTATTATAGATTTAAACCTCTTATAAGCACTTTTAAGTATAAGTCGCCGCCGAACTCTCGTGATTTGGACTATACCTAACATGTGATATAAACCGGACTTTCCTATAGTATAGGTTTACGTAACGGAACGTTTTGACTGAATATCCGACTATACTTTTGCTTTAACCTAAGAAAACAAAAAAAATATCAAGACTTTCTTATAATTTATTCAAACAAAATTCAATGAATTAAAATTTTAAATCTAGATACAATTACAAATACTAACTATCACAAATTATTTTCTAAAAGACACATATAGTTTCAGTATGTATAATAATAAACTTCTTAAAAATCAATTTTTTAAATCGATAGTATCGACTCTTTAAAATTAGTCATAGTTCGTTTGCAGTAGTATATTCATTGGTACTGGAAGATCATAATATTTTAATTTCTATTATAAATTCAATACTTAATTTTTACATACCTTAATTAATACAATAAAATATTTAATCCTATTTATATTTCTTAGATAATTTAATTATTCTAAGTATAACTTAAATAACATTTAGTATACAGTAGATTTAATTTTCTCTTTGGTACTTATTGAATAGTTCCAAGAGCCACAATGGGCTTGTGTCCTATGTCTTAATTTCTATAAAAGTGTACTATATATTGATAAAGTGGGTTACTAGAACCTCAAATGTTCAATTATTTTTTAATAACTCCTTATATGTTACGAGATATTAACAATTAAAAAAGTCATTTTGTCTCTTTAATTATTAAAGGATTCAACGTTGTATACATTCCAACTGCATGTGACATCACAATCCTTGTGTAAGGTTGCCAACCTTACAGCTCATAAATCTCTACTATATATCTTTATATATCAAAATATCAAATATTATTTACAGCTATTTCAAGGAACAATCAAATTTCAATATTATGTCTGCCTTAGCAGGGTTAAATAAAGTAAAATCTTATTATTCTTTGACTTAACTTGATTATTTGACTACCAACAGCTACAAAACATTACCACAGCACTGAGCTACTCAACAAATAACTGACGTTAAAATGCATTTCACGTCATACAAATATGGCCGACCTTTTCTAGCGCTAAAACTACAATTCCAATTTTTAATTGCTATATCTCCGTTAATATTTAGATATTTAATAAAATAGACACGCCAGTACACATTTATTTACATCAATTTCAATCAACAATTGAAAAATCGACCACTAAAAAATGAGGACACAAGCCCATTCACATGATTTCATACAGATTCAAATAGACACATTTATCACAAACCAAGGAGAAGTTATTGCTCGATCCAAAATATAATATGGATTTATTTAAATTTATTATTTTAAACGATTTTATATGCATTTAAAAACTGTGATACCTTTTTTAAATTAATATATAAGTTTATTATCTTAAACGATTGTGCACCATTGCATTTATGTAGCATTCATGTTTAAATGTTCCTGTTACATTCATGTTTCACTAAGAAGATTTTTGAAGATTTCTTTTTTGGTATTTAAGTGCATTAACCTACTGAGACTGGTATAGCACGACAAATTCTTATTTTGTTTATTTAAAGCATATCTGTAAATTAGATTTTCTAAATGACAAATATTACATATAATCGTTATAGTCATTTTCAATTATTGGATTGGTCCTTGTTTGTTGGTATAGGGACAGAACTCGAGGTGTAGTGTCTTCTTGCCGAATAACGTCTTGTCGGTACTCTGTTCTCAAAGGGATGTCAGTAAATCCAAATCCTAAAAACGTAAAAAAGATTTTATAAATATAGACACACTTTGGCATATATGTTATTTGAGTTGCATGTAAACTAGGCGCAACATGTTTTCATATGTACAGAAGTTTGCTGAGGAATTTGAGAGTGTAATTCAAGCTTTTATTAATTATTCTAAAGTCTAATCATATCTATAATCAAAAATAATAATTGTTACCCGCACTGGTATACTCAAAATGTCTTCCTCCATCCGAATGCGCAGATTTTATATATTTTTTCTTTTTGTTACAACAACATTTAACACAACAAATTATAAACGAAATTATTATAAACACACATACAATTAAGATAATTATAACACTTATTAACAAATACAATAGAGTCGTATCTTTGACGAATATTTCATGTTTATATTCACCATATGCAATTCGTTGCAGATCAAAATAAAAATAATTGCTGTTTATATCGACAGTATTTAATTCTTTGTAAATTTTGAGGTTGTCGACATTTATGTATTCAATTTTATTGCTGTTTAGATTTATTGTTTTTAACTGCTTGTAGTTACTGTGACTAACCTTCAAATTGTCGATGTTAGTAATTTCATTGAACGATAGATCAATATTTAATAATATATTTGGCAAGAAAAAATCGTAATCTTTTAAGAGGTTATGTTTTAAATTTAAATAAACTAAATTATGACAATTTTTAAACAAGTTTTTGTAAATTTTTTGTATTTTATTATTTGATAAATCTAATATTCGTAAATTAGTCAAGTTAATGAATTGTTTGTTATAGATATTATCGATGTTGTTATTGCCAAGATACAACTGCTGAATATTTACCAATTCCTTAAACGTTTCGTCACTTGTAAAAGCAATATTATTTGAGTCTAAATTTACCAGTTCCAAATATATATTTTTATTAAATGCTTCATTCGGTATGTTCGAAATGTTATTATTATTTAACCAAATTTCTTTTAGCTTTGGATTATTTTCGAACAGTTGTGTTGAGAAGGAGGTAATTCTGTTTCGTGATAAATAAATGTGAGTCACATTATTTAACATCCTAAAGGAATCATTATCTATCACCTCTACTAAATTATTTTCCAAATGTAAAGTATTTAACTTTTGTAATCCAACAAAATTCTTATTCCAAATTTTTGATATGTTATTGTTATTTAAATATAATTCTTTCAAGTTTTTAAATTTTACAAATGTTTCGTTGTCTAAATTTGTAATTCTATTGTTGTCAACATATATCATTTCCAAAGTGAACACCATACTACTTTTAATATTAGTAATATCACTTTCTGTCATATTTAATGTTTGCAGCCTTGTTAAATTGTTTTGTAGTAGAGTAATCTCAGTTTCTTCGTCTGTTTCATTACTGAATGATACTATATTATTGATATCACCAAGTTTTATCAAATTTATATCATTGTCACCACTTTTATTTATTATTAGTTTTTTTATATTTATATTTTGAAAAATTAATGCTTTATTTTCTTTTGTTATTTTTACATTTTGACAATTAAGTATTATTTCTTTATTTATATTAATCAATGTATTACACTCTGAGTTCACTCTATATAGGAGCACAAACAAAATTATTAGTTTATACATATTTTAATATTTATATTATCACTTAGTAATTATGACATTCTTCACTTCACATCATCCAAAGTCTAAACTGAATTAAATGATTGATTTCACATTTGTAATCAAATAGGGAGAAGCACTTGGAATTACCAGGATATAATTCTGTTAAATTAAATGTAATTTTACATAGAAGTTTAATAATTTGGTTTGTACTTATGCAGATAGTGAACTTCAGGAAGTGTGTTATCAGTAAACAGTGAATCAACGGAAATGGATTACTAATGCACTAATTCCTAATACGTTTAAGTGCGTGGCATTTTAAAAATTATTTTACATATTTTATGAATTTTATTTGTATTAAATATAGTAACCACCTTATATTCGCGTTGTAATGGGCTGGTGTCCTCATTTTTTAGTGGTCGATTTTTCAATTATTGATTGAAATTGATGTTAATAAATGTGTATTGGCGTGTCTATTTTATTAAATATCTAAATATTGACGGAGATATAGCAATTAAAAGTTTGAATTGTAGTTTTAGCGTTAGAAATGGTGGCCCATATTTGTATGACGTGAAATGCATTTTAACGTCAGTTATTTGTTGAGTAGGTCAGTGCTGTGCTAATGTTTTGTAGCTGTTGGTAGTCGAAATAATCAAGTCACGTCAAAGAATAATAAGTTTTTATTTTATTTAACCTTGCTAAGGCAGACGTAATATTGAAATTTTATTGTTCCTTGAAAAAGCTGTAAATAATATTTGATATTTTGATATATGAATACATATAGCAGAGATTTATGAGCTGTAAGGTTGGCAGTGATTGTGATGTCACATGCAATTGGAATGTGTACAACGTTGAATCCCTTTAATAATTAAAGAGACAAAATGACTTTTTTAATTGTTAATATCTCTTAACATATAAGGAGTTATTAAAAAATAATTGAACATTTGAGGTTCTAGTAACCCACTTTATCAATATATAGTAAACTTTTATAGAAATTAAGACATAGGACACAAGCCCATTCATAAAATATATAAGCATTCATTTAAGTCCCTTGTTAAAATATAGATGGCGTAGCGAACTCGAAGATTCCTTGTTAAAGAAACTCGGTGATGAAGTACAGTAGAGTTTTAGTTAGGGTGCCACTTTTAGGGTCGAAAAGCATAAGCGAAGCGATTCTATTTAGAAAATCCTCCAAGAAAATAGACATACCCACTCTATCGCTCAATGGGGAACAAATTTGCTGGAAAGACGAAATAAAATACTTGGGAGTAATAATGGACAAGAAACTTACCTTCACCAAACATATAAATGAAAGAAAGAACAAGGCCTATGGTATGATGCGCTGTGTATACAATCTAATTGGCCCAAACAGCCAACTTCATGTGAACAACAAATTACTATTATATAAGTTATTAATAAGACCTATTACCACATATGCTGCACCAGTCTGGAATACAATTACCAGTAATAATTACAGCAAACTACAAATTGTGCAAAATAAATGTATCAGACTGGCGGTTGGAGCGGAACGAGACGAAAACTTCAAATATCCAACGAATGCATCTTTACACAAAGAAACTAACATAGAAACCATAAAAGATTTTATAACTAGGCTTACAAAAAATTACTATAGTAAAATTATTAACCATAAAAATAATAACATAAATACCTTAGGCAAATTCACACCAGATATAATGTGGTATGGTAAATACCCAATGCCAAACTACATTGTATTAGATAAGTAATTTTAAGTTAGCTATAAGTTGTATATATTAGTTTTAAGACCATTTAAAAGAAGTGCTTTTCCCCTTTTTTGCACAAACAATCCAATATTACTCCTCACCCGACTCCACTTACAAATAAGACACTTCCAAAACAAAATAATGATAGCTCCTGCTAGGTATATTTAAATTAGACATAAGAAATGTATAACAAATTGTACTAAAAATTCATATATCAATAAAATACTTTGAACTTGAAAACAACGAAAAGCATACTTACCTGACGTAGGGGTTACCGTGATCAACAAGGCGGTTCCCCCAGGGCGAGGCTCTTCCATTGCACTTCGGTTGGGCTGACCCTTGCGATTATTCCTAATGTGAATAACTCGGGCGTGTAATTTTTGGTAGTCGGGACTGCGTTCGCGCTGTCCCGGAATAATCTATTAATAAATATGCAATAGAGTACTTTTTAAGCAGTACAAAATCTGTATATGTATAAAAGAGATAGCAACTAGCGGTTGTGATGTTACATTTATTTGGAATGTTGTACAACGTTGAATCCCTTTAATAATTAAAGAGCCAAAATGACTTTTTTAATTGTTAATATCTCTTAACATATAAGGAGTTGTTAACAATTAATTGGACATTTGAGGTTCTAGTAACCTATTTTATCAATATATAGTACACTTTTATAGAAATTAAGACATAGGACACAAGCCCATTAATGGATTTTATCTTATGTGATATTTAAAATATTTATAAGATCATGATGTATTGTTGTATAATTTATTGTTTATTATTTAACATAAAAAATGACATTTTGTTTGAGGAAGATTTATGTGTTACCTATTTTACTGCTTTTTGGAGAGAAAAAATTACCTGTGTACAGTGATACTATTATTACAAGTTCAGAAGTTCACAGTTCTCATAGGTGTCGCGACTACAGAGACTTAACTGTATTTTTCTAATATGTATGCAACATGTAATATATTTGTATTTACCACTGACGGTGGCTAACGTCAATTCTTTCCTTGATATTTGTCGATGAGTTTGTCTGTGGTTTTCGTTATCGCTGTCATGCGATTTACCGGATTTTGGCATTCCATGTAGTCGTTACTTCTTTCTAAATATTTATTTTTGATAAAGATATCACTCGCACAATGGAGTGTTATTTATGCAAGGTATATACTGAACTAGTGATCACAATATCTCTGTTAATTTATTTATTTTTAATCAAATTAAATAAGTAACCAATATATGTACGAGTATGTATCAATATCCAATAAACAAGAGAAGTTGTTCACAATTCAGTTTAAGTTTAGGCCCATCGTACGATGAAATTTGAATGCTTACATTTATAAAAAGTTTCGGTCAATAATTTGGTCTAAACAAATATTAGTTGTTTCACTAAGAGAACATGACCATAATCTTATTTTAAAGATTATTTTTTTTGGTATTTAAGTGCATCAACCTACTGAGACAGGTATAGCACGGCAAATTCTTATTTATGTTTATTTAAAGCATATCTGTAAATTAGATTTTCTAAATGACAAATATTACATATAATCGTTATAGTCATTTTCAATTATTGGATTGGTCCTTTTTTGTTAGTATAGGGACAGAACTCGAGGTGTAGTGTCTTCTTGCCGAATAACGTCTTGTCGGTACTCTGATCTCAAAGGGATGTCAGTAAATCCAAATCTTGAAAACGCAAAAAAAAATTATATAAATATATACGAGGCGTGTTTTTTAAGTAAGTACCGTTTTGGAATTAAAAAAAGACGTGCAAAGATATCGCAATAATTTTATTTTTACATGAAGCCTGTACCTTAATCTACTTTTCTACATAATTTCCGTGAATATTGAGGCACTTGTCATAACGTGGCACCAGTTTTTGAATACCCTCCTCATAAAATTCTGCCGCCTGACTTGTTAACCACTGTATCACAACTGTTTTGACTTCGTATGGAGTTACTTCGTCGTGCGGCCATGTTTAAATGCTCTCACCCATTTCCTTACCATTCCATCACTCATAATGTTTTGTCCGTAAACTTCACAGATCTCACGATGAATATCGATCGGTTTTACGCCTTTAGCACTAAGAAATCGTATAACAGCCCGTACTTCACAATTGGCGGGACTCACGATTGTCGGAGGCATCTTAAACACTCAGTAAACAACGTATACAATGAAGAATCAGACTGTAATGGCGTCAGTGCGTAGACAAGAGATGTAGGTAACCAGCGCGCACGCACGGAACGCCGACCGTAGCGCTGCAAAGGCGGAATCGCAAAACGGTACTTACTTAAAAAACATGCCTCGTAGATAGACACACTTTGGCATATAGGTTTATATATGTTATTTGAGTTGCATGCAAACTAGGCGCAACTTGTTTCCATATGTACAGAAGTTTGCTGAGGTAATTTGAAACTGTAAATCAAGCTTTTATTGATTATTCTAAAGTCTAATTATATCTATAATTAAAAGTAATAATTGTTACCCGTACTGGTATACTCAAAATGTCTTCCTCCATCCGAATGCGCAGATTTTATATATTTCTTTTTATTACAACATTTAACACAACAATTTTGTCAATATCCAATAAACAAGAGAAGTTTTTCACAATTCAATTTAAGGTTAGGCCCATCGTACGATGTAATAACTAATTAAAATTAACATTTTTCATTTTAACATTATTTTCATTTATTAAAATATATCAACAAAATAGTTGATTAACATATTACAACAATTAATATTCAGTGTTTAAGAGCCTCTCACGTTGCAACAGTCCGATGCAGTGTGAGACCAGCCTAAACAAACATTATTTGTCCAACTTAACTTAAAACAAATAGTTGTACATCATCAATATAAAATAATAACTAATTTTATTTTACACAAATATTGTGTAATTGGAATCTAATTTTAAAAATAATTACAGGATTAATTTTTACAACACTTCCTAAATTTAAAACTTCTATAAGTTTGTATTGTAAAACAAAACTGAAGATTTACTTTTGTTGCACTTTTCACATCCTGATTGTCACGTTTAGATGTTTGTCAGGTCACTTTTAACCTCACTTCCCAAGTACAACACTTTGGTTACCTCACTTTGCTGTGGTTTACTCAATACTTATGATTATTTGGCAGAATTTCCCAAACAACTTCATCCAGTGCTTTCCCTTTGTTGTGATTTTGTAGCAACGTTTCATAGCTAAGATTTTTGGTGTGCTGCTGCGATGCTTGTGCTTCATAGGTGTCCACATTTCCGTAATAATTCGGCGACAGAACATTAAGCTGAGGTTTTTCGGTCAACGTTTCCCCGTACAAATTGGAACTACTTCCAACATAAATACTTTGTGCTTTAGTAATGGAATAATCTTCATTAGACTCCTCTGAAGAATCCTGATACTTCTTTGGTCTTAGTGGCAGCTTTATTTTATTGCCGTGAAGCTGATTAAGATTGCTCGCTTCTACTTTCTTTGTAGCTTTCGAATTGCCTGTATCAGGTTTCACAGTTTTCTCATAAATTTTAGAACCAGCGCCATATGCATCGCGTAAATCTGGTGTGTCCAAAATGTGATGGTTTTTAACTTTGGAAATACTATCGAAGACATTGTATTCATCATCGTAATCGTTCTGCAAATTACTAATTGGTTCGGGAGGTTCGGCATATCTTCCACCCAAACTGTCAGTGATGTCCAAATTATTCGGACTGTAAGAACTGTCAGATGGTCTTCTAATGGGAGTACTAGGAGGCTTAAAAACAGGTTGCTGTTTTGTATATGCTGAACTAGGATCATCACCACTCTCAAACGAATCAAAATTTCTTAAGTCGTCATCACTTGGGATGTTTTGTGGCGCCTCAAACGAATGCTCAAAACCGGAAGGTGCACCATACGCGTCAGCCGGAGCTTCATTGTATCCCCCGCCTCCGGATGATCCTCCTCCAAACCCTTGAGATAATGATTGATATCCTATAGCTGGTGTTCCGTACGATGTTTTCGGAGGGGAATATTGTTGTTTGTTGGGTGCACCATAATTAGATGAAGGTGGTTGTTTTGGGGCTCCATAATTTCCAGATGGTGGAGAACTGGGCGCTCCGTAGCCAGCGGATGGTATCGATGGTGCTCCATAGCCACTGGAAGGGGGCTGTGAAGGGGCACCGTACCCGCTTGATGGTTTAGAAGGAGCTCCATAGCCGCTTGATGGAACTGATGGCGCTCCGTATCCGCTGGAAGGAGGTGGTGGCGCTCCATAACCGCCAGATGGTTTTGGAGGGGCTCCGTAACCACTGGAAGGTTTTGAAGGAGCTCCATATCCGCTTGAGGGTTTAGATGGTGCCCCATAACTGCTGGAAGGGGCAGATGGAGCCCCATAACTGCTGGAGGGTGGAGATGGAGCCCCATAACTGCTGGATGGTGGAGATGGTGCCCCATAACTGCTGGATGGGGGAGATGGAGCTCCATAATTGCTAGAAGGTGGAGACGGAGCTCCATAATTACTGGAAGGACGTGATGGTGCCCCATAACTGCTGGACGGTGGTGAAGGTGCACCATAGCTACCAGATGGCTGAGATGGAGCTCCATAACTACTTGATGGAGGAGATGGGGCTCCGTAATTACTAGAAGGACGAGATGGTGCTCCATAACTACTTGACGGTGGTGATGGTGCTCCATAGCTGCTGGATGGAGGTGAAGGAGGTCCATAACTACTTGACGGTTTGGCCGGAGCTCCATAGCTGCTTGAAGGTTTAGAAGGTGCGCCATAACTACTTGAGGGTTTCGATGGGGCTCCATATGCCCCAGATGGAATTACCGGTCCAGAAGGAACACCGTAACTGCTAGAAGGAGGTACAGGTGGTCCGTAGCTGTTTGATGGTGGAGCAGGTGCTCCATAACTACTGGATGGTGATGCTGGGGCGCCATAACTGCTGGACGGTGGAGCTGGAGGTCCATAACTATTGGAAGGAGGCGGTGCTCCGTAACTATTAGAAGGTGCGGGTGGAGCACCATAACTACTTGAAGGCTTTGACTGGCTTTTATATGAGTTTGACGAAGATTTTGGTGGTCCATATCCACCTGATGGTTTCGAAGGAGCTCCGTAAGAACTCGAAGGTGGTGCTCCATAACTGCTCGATGGAGGAGCTCCGTAACTAGAAGATGGAGGTGACGGAGGTGCTCCATAACCACTGGAAGGAGCAGACGGACCTGGTGCTCCATAGCTGCTAGATGGAGCAGATGGACCTCCAAAGGAACCGGAACCTGAACTTCCAAATCCTCCTGATGAAGGAGCTCCGTAACTACTTGATGGTGGTGGTCCAATATTAGATGATCCACCGAAACCTAAGCTTGTGTCATAACTTGTACTAGGCGGCCCGTAGTCTGGTTGGGGTGGTGGGCCATAACTTTGTTTCGGCGGTCCATATTTAGGCTTTGGGGGTGGTCCATACTTTGGTCTGGAAGGCGGGGGTCCGTAACTTGGACGTGGTGGTGGGCCATAAGAAGGACGAGGTCTTTGCCGTTTCGGTGGACCATAAGATGGTCTGGGAGGGCCGTATGAAGGGGGTGGAGGTTCTCGACGCACTCTGATTAGCGACTTAATTGATTTTCCGTATTCCGCGTATGTTGTTTCGAGAGCTATTAGCTGCAGAATGACCTGAAAGGAATAAACAACAATAATAATGAATTTGTTTTTTGGTTTTTAACATATAAAATAAGAAGGGTTGTAATTCGTTCGAACAAATTACGGGGACACTGTACAAGTTAAATTAGAAAAAGAATATAGTATTGAGAAACTTCAGTCTTATTTGTATCTATATACGAGGCGTGTTTTTTAAGCAAGTACCGTTTTGGAATTAAAAAAAGACGTGCAAAGATATCGCAATAATTTTATTTTTACATGAAAGCCGTGAATATTGAGGCACTTGTCATAACGTGGCACCAGTTTTTGAATACCCTCCTCATAAAATTCTGCCGCCTGACTGCCAACAATGCGATACAAAACACTACGAGAATATTGAGGAAACCAATCGCACATTGATGAAATTGTAAAGCGTCTGTTTTCTCTCACCTTTTCTTCCACTTTCTGCACAAAATCTTCATTAAAGACCGAAGGACGCCCACTCCGTTCTTCATCATGCACATTTGTGCGGCCATCTTTAAATGCTCTCACCCATTTCCTTACCATTCCATCACTCATAATGTTTTGTCCGTAAACTTCACAGATCTCACGATGAATATCGATCGGTTTTACGCCTTTAGCACTAAGAAATCGTATAACAGCCCGTACTTCACAATCAGCGGGACTCACGATTGTCGGAGGCATCTTAAACACTCAGTAAACAACGTATACAATGAAGAATCAGACTGTAATGGCGTCAGTGCGTAGACAAGAGACGTAGGTAACCAGCGCGCATGCGCGGAACGCCGACCGTAGCGCTGCAAAGGCGGAAACGCAAAACGGTACTTACTTAAAAAACATACCTCGTATTATACAGATGTATGCTAAACGCAAATTAAAATTTTCTCCATTGTTGTTGCACCTTCCCATGTTGATATTTATTACCTCGTAATTTTGCTTCTTATTTGGTGTTGACTTTGTGTATTTCAATAATCATAAATTATTATGGTACGAGAATTGTCGTTTTATTGCCTTCCAACTTGCAAAGCAACAATCAATAAATTTATGTTGTAATTAACCCAATTTCTTTTCATTACACGGATAACGAAAGTTGTGGACTTATTTCATTAATTTTATTGCCAAAATATGTATACTGTTGTTTTTTATTAGTGAATATGTATGTTAGGGTTTCACTATTTTTTTTATTATTGATTTATGTTAATGCGCAACATATTAAGTTTATTGTGTAAAAATTTGAAGTCGATTGGAGTAAAACTGTCGGAGATATAGAGATTTAAGTCTTCACCTCTTTGGTCTGTTTTCGTGTTAATTTGAAACTTTTAAATGCTTTTTCAGAGTCAGTGCCCTCTCTAGCTCAAAATCTACTGGACCGATTCTTTTGAAATTTTGCACACTCTTTCTTTACATAAATGCCGAGGTAACGCTGTCGAGTTCTTTTTTATTTTTTAATTTTAACGTATTTTAAAATAACAAAGTTTCTGATTTTTTTCATAAAAAATCGGTATTTTGACTTTTAAGTGCTGTAAAAAATTAAAAAATCAATAAAAAAAGAAAAACTCGACAGCGTTACCTGCAGAAACTTATCAACTAATGAAATCATTTTGGATTTTCGATTTCAGAAAATCCAGTGATGAGTTATGAGTGGCACCGCAATGTTACTTTTTTTTGTGACGTCTGCGGAGATTCGCTATCAATGCCTCATTTCTTGATATTTATATATGAAAAATTCACAAAGTATTCTTCAAATGTCATTTTATCATGTAGTAATTATAGAAATAATTATATATTAACTGTGTCGTCAAAAAACATTATCGAAAATATGTTTTTTTATGAAATATTTTATTAACGTTTCCGGATTTTATCGCCTTGTTGATGACACTTGTTTTAAGCTTGTTAAAGCATCCCTTCTAAGATATTGAGGACTCAGCATGACCTTCTGAACCCGTTGCATGAGCTCCACACAGCAACGCGGCCATTACATTATCGCACAGGCCATAAAGTCGTGAACATGTCTACTACGTGGATGCTGGCTACACGTTATTGCGTTTTTACTTTCTCTAATGTTCTTATTTCATTACAATGTACAACAATAACGCGACCTCTCGCACGATACCTCTCCCAGTTAAACACCAGAACATGGTCTACAATTGTCTTTGTGTGTTAACTCACAGCGAAAGGTGCTATACTCTGTGTTTACAAAAAGAATTAAGTAAATAACAAAATTAACATAATAACAACTTACTTAGTCGTATTTAACATGCATGCATTTTCTATGTGCTTATATAAATGGTTTGTGGAGCATTGGGTTTAATTCCATTGTAGAGTAAAACCAGTTCATGAATATAACTAACACATCACTCAATAAGTTCGTAGGGTGACGTATAGACGACGCCACATTGGAATTTAATGGGAAGAAATACCGAATTTGAGTAACACCTTGCTTCAGATTTTTCCAATGTTTTGAAAATTATAAAAGTAGTATCACTAAAATCATTGTAATTTCTAAAGTAATGGTCGGAATGTTATGAAATTTTGACACATATCGTTTGAAGATTGGTACTATCTAAAAATCATGTGTTAACTTGCTATGACGGAAGAACAAAATGAAAAAGTGTAATGATAGAAAATGGTGTGATAGCGAACGCATTGGATTTTTGTTAGCAACGTGGAAGAGAAGAAAGTGTGCGTGCGCAACAAGGATTAGCGTTATCTTATATGAAATGTGTTGCTGCAAATATCGCCAGTATTTCTACGATACTTGCTTCAAGAAACAACTAGTCGACTACAGGATACTATCACTTAGAGTAAAATTATTGGACATGGAATAAACCGCTTTAGGCGACCCCTGTTGGAATGTTATATCTCTATGAACTAATATTTTCGGCGACTCAACATCTGCAGAGAAGGAAGGGTGAAGGGAGTGAAGTGTAAACATTTTGAAGTGTACTCCCTTCACCCTTCCTTCTCTGCAGATGTTGAGTCTAACAAGGGTAGCATAAAGCAGTTTATTCCATGTCCAATAATTTTACTCTAATTGATAGTACCCTGGTCAATTGGAAGTTTAACTCAGTTGCTGGCTCATAATACGTGAATCTATCACGCTCCCTTTTCTCCCCGCTTCCCCTCTACTTCCTCTCCCTCCACCCTCTTAAATGTTTCTACAATAAATCACTGATTAATATTTTCGATCACCATTCTGGTTTGAGTTTGCCTGTTATCAAAGTAAAATCGATTGTATTCATTGATTATAAACCAGCAGTGTGGTTCATTTATTTTGGGCAATACACCATAATAACTGTCAATTTAGGAGGAGGTCCTCAGTGATAAGACTCATCATTAAAAATATGACAGTGTCTTAAGCTAAAATGTATTTGTGTTGAAGAAAACTATCATGCTTAAAAGAGGTTACAAAAGCAATTTAAATCTACGTAACGATGATCAATTTTATCTTATTCGTTCTTATATACTTTATAGATAAAAGAGAAAGACCTTTACATTGTTTCCCAGAGTTACGGCACAACTTATTTTCAGCATGAGCCACCGGCGATCTCTCGTAATTTTAACTTTATTCCTCTAAATCATTAATAAGTCTGTATTAAAATAATCCGGTTTATATTTGAATACAACTGAGCGAAGCCAGCGAGCTCAGTTTCTAACTATTCTATTCTCTAGTGCTCGTAGCTGTCTAGTTTTTGTGGTTGAATTCTCATTAACGAGGTGTGGTTATGATTCGTGATTTAAATCAACATTTTTTCTATAAATATATATTATTAGAACTTTAAAACATAATGAAAAACATTCCTTGTATTTGCATAAACTTTTTTACAATTGTTAAAATTATAATTTCTCTAACTTAAATGTCCCAGAAATAAATAAAAGTGGCACTGAATTTTAAGTAGTTACATTGGATATACTATGATAGTCGTGCGGTGCAACTGTTATACATAAATTAAAATTTAATTGTAACGAAACTGTCATGGTGCCCCAAATTTCTGTTCGACTTAATCTATACAATTGCGGATTTTAAATATTTTTAGTCATTCAGCCTAAGTGTTCCCCCTCTTGTGATGTCACACATGTGAAAAGACAATATTTTTGTAGTTTAATTTTATTTTTTTTTAATCATGTTGATTTTTATTTTGAAAGACTTAGGGCGTCCGCAGACGGGGCGACTGGTTGCAAACCTTAGCCCTGAATCTACCCGAAACGAATGTGATTACAACTGTTGTTAGTGAAAGATTGAACTTGTATGCGATTGAGATAAAACACGAGGAAAGGCACACGAGTCGACTGATTGCAAACTAAACGCGAAACGAAGTTTTCTACGAAAACGAGCACGAGCCGTGTATCGTGACTCTATGGTATTTTTAACAATAGCAAAACAGGGGATTCTATTATGTTATATTTGATTGTATGTATGTATTTAAATATTTTTCAATAGTATTCGTAAACATCTCTGTTGATGAAACCAAAAATCCCCTGCGACCGAGAAATACAGTCGCTGAATATATGCTCAAAACCAGTTTCAAATCAGTTTAGTTACGTTCGTGCCGTGTGTTTTATCTCACTCGTAAACACGTTTGTTCTTTTACTTACAACACAGTTGTGATCACATTCGGTTTCTGGCAAATTCGGGGCTAAGGTTTGCAACCAGTCACCCCTCTGCGGACGCCTTAAGTGTGACGTTGCGAAACTCATGACTTCTCCTCCCCCCTCTGTTATGTCTTGTCACACTTTGCGGACTCCCCTCTTCCTCCAGTTGCGTGTGACGCATTTAATACAACGCCTCTTAGAGATTGATCACAATTTCAATTTATTTTGAAAGTACTAAACTTGAACCTTTGTCTTGAAGTCTTTGTTGTACTACTATGTATACCGTTTTTGGTTTTGTGAATTTGATATAAGCGAGAACGCGCTTAAAATACGGTATCTTAAAGCAATGCATACGTATATCACAGTTAAGTAGTAAATAAAATACATTTTTAAATCTGGAATCCTAAAGAAAACAGATTTCTAACGGAACTTACCAAGAGAAGTACCTCTCGAATAAAGAATTTCATTGTTGTATCTTAAATTGCCTTTATCACAAAATGCCTAACTGTAACCATCCTTCACAAAACAAAACAAAACACTAACACGCGAACTCGAACACCAAATAGAAAATATTCTATAAAATATAGAACAACAATAATTAAACTAATCTTTTATGCAAATGGTTATTATCAATTTAAATTAATTAAGCACAAGTTTTCATTTAAGTTAAGAGTGTGTAAATTATTGATTAAAATCAAATCAATTACAGACGAGTAATTGCAATGAATTATTTCGATATGTTCTTCTTATTGCATGTGCACACATTTCTAACTCTCTTCATATACTGACTGGTCTTTCCACTTCGTCTTCATTTAAATATATCATCTTCTGTCTTATTTTTATAAGTACTTTCAATAATGAACATCGTTGGGGGGAATTTTGAGCGTCGCCTCGTGAATCTCCTACTTTTTACTTGTGTTATGAAAATTATAATACATTCTTTTTGTTGCTGTTTGTTTTGAAGTGATGATGTTATTAACAAATGAAAAGGAGATGCCATTGTTAACTACCGTGCAGTAATTTAAAGTCTTTAACTTGACTGAGATAGTTAAGGGTATTGGATACTTCCTACAGATCACAGTAATTTCTATGTTGATTGACAAAACTCGGTTTTTTTCCCATTAAAAAACAAAAAATTGCCATTAAAAGTAGCTTTGCTAAAATCACTATAACTTGTAAACTATTGGTTGAAATGTTGTGTAATTTTGACACATATTGCTTGAAGGTTGGTACTATCTAAAAATCATATGAATGGGCTTGTGTTCTATGTCTCAACTTCTATAAAACTGTACTATATATTGATAAAGTGGGTTACTAGAACCTCAAATGTTCAATTATTTCTTAATAACTCCTTATATGTTAAGAGATATTAACAATTAAAAAAGTCATTTTGTCTCTTTAATTATAAAAGGGATTCAACGTTGTACACATTCCAAGTGCATGTGACATCACAATACTTGTGTAAGGTTACCAACCTTACAGCTCATAAATCTCTGCTATATGTATTTATATATCAAAATATCAAATATTATTTACAGCTATTTCAAGGAACAATACAATTTCAATATTATGTCTGCCTTAGCAGGGTTATATAAAATAAAATCTTATTATTCTTTGATTTGACTTGATTATTTGACTACCAACATCTACAAAACATTACCACAGCACTGACCTACTCAACAAATAACTGACGTTAAAATGCATTTCACGTCATACAAATATGGCCGACCATTTCTAGCGCTAAAACTACAATTCAAACTTTTAATTGCTATATCTCCGTCAACATTTAGATATTTAATAAAATAGACACGCCATTACACATTTATTAACATCAATTTCAATCAACAATTGAAAAATCGTCCACTTAGTCCAAATAGCGGTCACCCTACGAACTTATTAAGTGATGTATTCTGGGTATTTCTGAGTTGTATGCTTTTGTTTTTCTCATTAATTTTACTTAGCACAATTAATAGCTCTTTTTGTCTTTTTTCGGATGGTGGGTTCATGTTAAAAGCTACGGTAGACCACATAAGGGCTGAGGGAAAGGTCCTAAAGACCCTAAAATGAAGCTACGTAGTTCTACACAACCCCTTATTGACAGTATACAATTCCGATTGAAATGATATTTTTCCAATAACGTTTTTTAAAGTTATATAGTACAGTTCAACGTTAGACTGCCTTCACACGACACGCCTTGTACTGCACGTTTTTTTGCAGTATAAATATTATCGAATAAATAGTGGTGCATATATTTTATATAGAACTATTCACACGACGTTTGTACTGCAAGAAAACGAATACATATTTAAAATGTATGCGTCACTATTTATTCGATAATATTTATACTGCAAAAAACGTACAGTTTGTGCAAAAGGTATTTTGTGTTCGCAAAACTCGAAAATTAGTCGATTGATTTGCAATTTTGACACAACGTTGCATTCGTTGCTTTTATTTACTGTCTCATTCATTTTATATCAAACTGAGCTACGGCAAATCGTGGCCTGTATTATCTGGCAACATATATTTGAACGACGACATTTCAGAACTCCTTAAAAATTTAGTACTGTACTAGTTACTATTTTAATACTGTTGCAATCGTAAGACATTAGATATTGTCTTTGCAATCAAATACGCATAAGTACCTCTCGTTTCATAACTTATTAATTGTTATTTTTATTTACTTTATTGTTACGAGCACGATATTACATACAGGGCCGGCCTAGTGGGTCATAACCCACATTACGTCTAATTTATAAATTGTATCACTTCTTGTTCTAATTGTGTCTATACTTTTGGAGGCCCCAAAAACAGTTTGGTGCGGCACTGCTTGCACAAAGTGATTTTATTGTGACATCTTCTTCTTGTGATAAACATGTTTTTGCATGCGTGCGAATAACCGTAATAAAATATTAGTAAATAGAACCAAATGTCTTCTAGCTCCTTTAGAAGAAATGAAACATGTAATTCAACATTTTAGAAACTTGCTTAACGACGCCGCGTAACATTTTTGTGATTGCGATGGCGTCATAATTTAGGAAGTAGTTATGCGACATTACAGTACTTCCTTGTTTGTAGCATCAGTTAGTAGTTAAGATATTAGATAACAATCCAAAGAGTATCTTATTGTCACCGCAAACTATTGTGTCGCCATCCGCATTACTAGTAAGGATCGATGAAATATTATAAACCACTCAAAACATAACAGTGTTATTCCTAGGGATAACAAGAAAGTATGAAGTGTGAACACTATATTTTTCGAGACATGGTGTGTATACTGGGTCAGTTGAGTTTTTCGGGTTTTCTAAGCTTTCAAAGAATCTGAAAAAAATTTGGATTACTTCTTGAAGTCTCTACTATATGGTCCAGAAGTTGCCAAAGTCCAAAGTTTAAAACCGTTGTTAATAAAAATTCACAAATAGTGAAAAATGCGTAAAAAACGAAATATTGTTAAAAAAATTCATAACTTTAGAACAAACAAATATTAAGAAAAACGGTTTTAGACTTTTTTACCTTAGACTATAAGCTTTCAAAAGAATGTAGTGTCTTTGGCGTGTGCTCCAGAAAGTAGAATTATTTGTGCACCTGAAAGTGGGGAATATTTTACGGATTCAGACATGTCATAATAAACGGAACGCTGATTATTCGGCACAAAATAAGTTTTTATTGATGACAATACAAAAGTTATGAAATAACAATTAATATTAGTTAATTATAATTAGTTTCAAAAAGAGAATTTAAGGTGCGCAAACGTTGAATTGTCACCCATCTTCAAAAACTTATTGTAGTAAAAAGATGAAGTAATAAAAACAAATCTATATATATAATCTAAGAAATAATATATTAAATTACATAAAACATTTATTTTAACCATGAAAAAACTGTAAAACAACGAGAAAAACAAAAAAAGTGCATTTACTAACATGGGAAAATACTAACGTTGTTTGTACACTGACCCTTTTAAGTCCCTACCACTACCTAGATTTTTTAGGGGGCATAGGTGAAGCCCGCTCTGTACTTATGAAAGAGAAATAGCAGTTTGAAAGAACTGTTCCTTAAAAGACCCAGTGTACACACGCAGGGTTAATTTGTTATTTGTTTTTTACACATATAGATAAATGTATGACTAGATTTAAAACCCAGAATTAGGACTGATTGCGGCAGCTTTACATTTTTAATATGAATTTCACCGTGCATATGAGATAAATGCTAAAACGAATAAATAGCAAATTCATAATTCAATTATCTGCTAGTAATATAGTCATCGCATAAACACACTTCTAGTTCCCCTTCCTTCCCCCTGGCGTGTACGCATGAAAATCAAATTATATACACATACGAGTATGACTTTATGTTCCCACAGGAGTTATTAACCTTTCACAGGCGTACCTAAATTGATTTAAACATAGTAATAAGGAAACTAATAGCTTTATACATTAATAAATTATTGCTTTATGATCATTTTTTTATGTCATAACCTGTAGCATAGTAAAAGGGTCTTTATTATTCAATAACTTTCTCTTTCCGCTGTGCAAAGGAAGTTTATTTAATGAACTTTGACTTCACTTGCTAGTTTCCGGGTAATTATTTATAGTTCTTGTATTCTCTTTGTTTTATTATGTGATGTTTCAGGTACTGAGGTAAGATGAATTGTTTTTCTATGGTATGAGTTATTACCGATTGTAGTTTACAAACGTCTTATTTAAATACTCGATAGTATTAGTTAAAAAACTTTTCTAAGGGTATCTCAAATGTTTAGCCGGCTACTCACGATCGTTCCAAATGTACGGGCGTGGCTTCACTACTTTCCATTTGGAAGAGGTCAAGTTTTCATACCCGCGATGCGTTTTTGTTAAACAGCGTCTTTTTTACCTATTTTTTTAAGAACTTTAAAACGTCTGGTGGAAATTAGAGCACATGGGAAGGTCTGATTGGTTTTTAAGTATTCTATAAAACAATCATCACACTTTCACGAAGGTGAGTAAGTTTTTTATGTATCTTTTGCACCTGCTAACTCTAAAACAGTCCCGTTTTTAAATTAACAAGTAGGCTTACGTTTTTATCTACATATTACACTATTTATTCTCAACGACATAGGTCTGGGATCTTACTATATAACCATTATTGATTTTTATATAATATTACTATTTGAACAAGAATGTATTTTTATAAATTTCTTTGTTTTCGTAAAAAATTACGAAGAAAGTTTATTTGCTAAAACACTTATAATGTTGAAAGTGATAATATCGTTTACTAACATTAAAGTAAGAGTTTTTCGATTCTTATGTTCTTTTTCTCAAAGGTTACCTTAAAATATCAATAACTTTCTTCAGGTAATGTCTCATAACGACCGCTTAATGTCCCTAGTAATTGTTTACATCAATAATAATGTGTTAATATCTATGTGGTATAAGTATAATTAAAAATAATTATTAAAATACTTTGTATTCCATTCCAATATATTAACAAAAATATTTCCATTCTACTGCACTGACTATCTGAAAGTTATTATTTCTTTTTGCAGATTTTTAAATCATTGTTCATAATCATAACTATATTTTGCAAAGTTTTTGTTAAATAATAACAAAAACCTTTGTATTATAATTATGACATATCAGATTTAAATAGTACCGCTATCAACCGCATCGAGCGCTATGTGTCGCACTATATCGTGTCAGTTTCATTTACGTACAATTTATTTATTAATGACATGCACATGTATATATTTTCTTTTTAATATTAACTTGTAATTAAAAATATACAAAATAGAAAACAATAATCATATTTTGTTTCGCTAAAATAACAATAATAGTATGATGTTCTGAATTGGTTTAATTGACCGTGCAGTGGAACAAAGATGTCTTTAGACATTTACATAACCTATAATTGTATTATAATAGGTATAGCGAGTATAAGTGTGTTTCGCTTTGTAAAACAAAAGTTAAATGAATATGTGTAATTAAGTTATTATGAACACTTGGTAATCCATGCATTTGAAACCAGTATGCTATATATTTTTTGTATGGATTATATTTTTTCTTTAATCTTAGGCCTGTCTCAGTATGGGACCGTATTTAGGCGACGGCGTATTAGGACGTAAATCGGCGGGTTGGATGAGCTACAAAGCAAACCGCCTATGTGTGTCACAGATGTCTGTAGTCAGTCGTCAGATAACTAACTTGTGTACTGTAGGGGGTGCATTGGAGTTCTTTAGCACTAATATAATTTATTATGAGAGCAAACTTGGTATCGGTATCGGTGTCCATGATTCACTGAAATACAAACATAAACTGCATGCAGAACATACTCGTCACAAGCGATGTCGCCGATAGATCTCATTTGAACCATATTGCAGCGTAACAACAAGCGATCTTAGGTATCCCCTCCAGTCTGAGGCGGCTGTTTGCATTTACAAAGGTTCGGGTAGGATATCGTTGTAGTAGTGGTAACGCTTGGATAAAATTCGCCTTTATACGGTTCTAATGTGCGAGGTAGTGCCGCCCGTATTCGGACGGCTTTGTAGCTTGCAGTCTGAGAGGTCCAGAGAGATCTCATTACATTTACATGGTTCGGATAGGTAAAGCGTAGTAGCCCGTATACGTCCGGCAGAAATTCGCTTAAATACGGTGCCATACTGAGACAGGCCTTACGCGGGCAATGTGCAAACATACCCTTGCCCGTTCCATTCCCTTTGCCCTTAATGGTATACATAATTTTAATACGAGAATTTTATTTCTTTTAGATAAAACCTCAACATGACGCATACTTAAAAGAGATTAGCTCTGTTCTGACTGAACCACTGAACACGTTTTGGGCGGAATGTTACGAGGCTACAAAGGTGTCAGCAATTCGCAGGGCACGAGATCAGCAGGAAAGTCGACAAAGGTTTCAGGTGAGCATGAGTTATTTCACATTCCTGATTAAATGGGCTTATGTCCTATGTCTTAATTTCTATAAAAGTGTACTACATATTGATAAAGTGGGTTACTAGAACCTCAAATGTTCAATTATTTTTTAATAACTCCTTATATGTTAAGAGATATTAACAATTAAAAAAGTCATTTTGTCTCTTTATTTATTAAAGAGATTTAACGTTGTACACATTCCAAATGCATGTGACATCACAACCGGTGCCCACCTTACAGCTCATAAATCTCTGCTATATGTATTTATATATCAAAATATCAAATATTATTTACAGCTATTTCAAGGAACAATAAAATTTCAATATTATGTCTGCCGTAACAGGGTTAAATAAAATAAAAACTTATTATTCTATGACTTGACGTGATTATTTCGACTACCAACGGCTACAAAACATTACCACAGCACTGACCTACTCAACAAATAACTGACGTTAAAATGCATTTCACGTCATACAAATATGGCCGACCATCTCTAGCGCTAAAACTACAATTCAAACATTTAATTGCTGCATCTCCGTCAACATTTAGATATTAACACCGATAAGGCACAGGTACCTTAAATACATTTTACTTCTATGTATTTCCAATTTTACATAAATTTCTTTATATTTTATTTACATGACTAACAAGCGTTACAAACATTAATTATTAAATAAATAAATATTAATACATTCATCACAACCAGTATGATTTTGTATAAAAATTTGCATATAACAATTAATCATGAAAATTAAATAAATTGAATGTGTAAATTAATTTTTAATTAAAAAAGAAAGGGAAATCATTGATAATATTATATTATATTCATTTTAAAAAACTTTCTCTTTAAATTCTCTACATAAAATAATCGGAATTGTACTCTTTTCTTATAAGTTATACAATTTTATAATTTTGTGATGATTGGGTAGATTTACTAATGCTAAATTGTCATAGTAACACATGGTCTGAAAAGTCCCGGGCCTAACAAAGAAAACACAGTTTTTTTGGCTCAAAGTTAGCTTTATTCATCAACGTAATCTCCATCAAGAGCAACGCAATCATTCCAGTGCCGCTCTAACATTTCAATACCACTTTTTTAGAACGATTTATCTTTTGCCTCAAAATAGGCCTCAGTTTCAGCGATAACCTCTTCATTCGTGCGAAATTTCTTACCGGCGAGCATTTTTTTCAGGTCTGCGAACAGGCAGTAGTCGCTGGGAGCCAAATCTGGCGAATACGGTGGATGTGGGAGCAATTCGAAGTTCAATTCATGTAGTTTTGCCATTGTTTTGATTGACTTGTGACTTTCTTTGCCATATGCGGTCGTTTCTTTGCAATTTCGGCCTTCAAACGCTCCAATAACGCTATTTAATATTCACTGTTAATGGTATTTCCTTTCTCAAGATAGTTGATGAATATTACACCACGCACATCCCAAAATACCGAGGCCATAACCTTTCGGGCGCTTTGGACGAGGTTCACCAGTTGCTGTCCACTCAGATGACGATCGTTTTGATTCCGGAGTGAAGTGATGGATCCATGTTTCATCCATTGTCACATATCGACGCAAAAATTCCGGTTTGTTACGTTTAAACATGGCCAAACACTGCTCAGAACCATCAACACGTTCTCGTTTTTGGTCAACAGTAAGCAAACGCGGCACCCACTTTGAACAGAGCTTTCTCATAGTCAAATGCTCATGCAATATAAAGCCAACACGTTCTTTTGATATCTTTACGATGTCAGCTAACTCACGCAACTTTACTTTTCGATCATTCAAAACGATTTTGTGGATTTTTTTTTATGTTTTCTGGTGTTACCGCCTCATTTGGACGTCCACTGCGTTCTGCATCATCGGTGTCTCTACGACCACGTTTGAAGTCAGCAAACCAACGTTTCATTGTTGTTTCTGATGGAGCGGAGTCCCCATGTGCTATATGCCCTGTGCACTTTATGCCTAATAATTTCACAGTAACGAAGTCTATTTACACACGTAATCGAGTCAAATGCTAAATTATGTTAAAGGGTCTTTGATCCTGTACGTTAGGAATGTCGTTTTGACAAAAATACTAAAGATAAATCATCTTAGATAGCAAAGCAAACGATGAATATATGTATTTTAACGATATAAATATCTTAAAAATTATTTCTTCATTCCAGAAAGTGCGGAGCTGACAAAGAACATGTAGTATAAATTTATGCTTTAAGTATTGGATATTTATTTTATTCAATATCATCTTTTTGTTGATTACAATGGGCTTACAGTGTCCTCATTTTTTAGTGGTCGATTTTTCAATTGTTGATTGAAATTGATGTTAATAAATGTGTATTGGCGTGTCTATTTTATTAAATATCTAAATGTTGACGGAGAGATAGCAATTAAAAATTTGAATTGTAGTTTTAGCGCTAGAAATGGTCGACCATATTTGTATGACGTGAAATGCATTTTAACGTCAGTTATTTGTTGAGTAGGTCAGTGCTGTGGTAATGTTTTGTAGCTGTTGGTAGTCAAAATAATCAAGTCAAGTCAAAGAATAATAAGTTTTTATTTTATTTAACCCTGTTACGGCAGACATAATATTGGAATTTTATTGTTCCTTAAAATAGCTGTAAATAATATTTGATATTTTGATATATAAATACATATAGCAGAGATTTATGAGCTGTAAGGCTGGCAGCGATTGTGATGTCACATGCATTTGGAATGTGTACAACGTTGAATCCCTTTAATAATTAAAGAGACAAAATGACTTTTTTAATTGTTAATATCTTTTAACATATAAGGAGTTATTAAAAAATAATTGAACATTTGAATCAATATATAGTACACTTTTATAGAAATTAAGACATAGGACACAAGCCCATTCTTTCTATAACTGTCCTATGGCAGCCAACTTTATCAAAAGGATTCATTAAATATTTAAATTGTCAACAGTTTCATAAAAATTCATATTTTAATTGTCCATGTCAAACAGTTTCTGCAAATGATCTCACGGCATAAATACTCCTGTAACAATACAGATAAACTTTGGAATTCAACATTTGAACTAAAAATGATTTAGTTACTGTAGTAGATGAGATTCATTGTTGCATTTTTGAATAATCGTAAAATTTCTCATGTGTGTATATATTTGGCAGGTTTGCTACTTTTATAATGACTTAAAGATGCCTGATTATAGTCATAATCACAATATATTCAAATAAAGTGTGTCCCAATTTTGAATCATCTCGTACAAAACGTCTTAAGGAGGTACAGGACGTTAACGTAAATGATGAAAACGTAAAACGTTGTGAAATTTGGAGGGTCGATACAAATAGTTAAAATACATGCTGTCTCAAAATTTTAGAGACCTAGGGTTCATAGTTTTCTTTTTATACATGATTAAAAATAGTCATTTTCCATACAAATCATAATTTTTAGCTCAATTTCACCACATAATATAACTTTTAACTATAAAAAAATGATGACACGGCTTTCAAAAACTAGGTGTATATAAAATAATCTTTTCTGTAACTATTGCAAAAAGAAAATTATCAAAAGGATACCTATATACGAAAATAATTGAATAAAACCTTAAAGAAACAGTAAGTGTAGGTTATAAGTCGGCAACGTTGCAAATGCCAATTTGAGCGGGAAATTCAAAATCGGAATAAATGTTATATAAAATATAACAATTTATTGGTGAAAGAACCAAATTACGCATGCGTCAACACACGTAAATTTGGAGCGTTCCTGCATTCCTTTTTCAAAATATTTAATTTGTATTTAAATTGAATTAATATAAATTTGATATTAATTATAGGTAATTTTTAATTTATTAAACTATTATATGCATAAAAAATCATTTTAACAAGCAAAAACCAGTTTAATAGGGAATTGAAAAAATCATTTTCAAAAGGTACAGTCCCAATATTTGCTCGTCCCTCATGTACTTCGTATCTTGCATTTCGTATTACCGAGGGATAAACTTTTTGCATTGACGGTACGTCCTGTACCTCCTTAACGCAACTTATATAGACATACAAAGTAGCTGTTTCATACGAAACGATTCTAAATCCGTCATTCTTATATATACGCCTGTATTAATATTATACGAGTATGCAAAATAACAATACTCGAACAAAGTACAAGTAAAAATTGTCTAACCGTATCAACTAAGTGAAATTTCTGGTTTTAATAGTAATTAAAATATAAATACATATCGTAAATTTTCATTGTATTAATAATCTTTTGTTTCTTTCGGGCGGCTTTCATTTTGCATAATCAGCCCGTAAAAAATCGTGTTGTCACGGTAAACTTGCCAAGAAAGTTACTGAAGAACTGTCAGCTCACTGCACCACTACTGTGCAATCGTTTAAGGGCCCTCTGCACACTGGAATATGTTGGAGAATGCTACGGCTCCCAAGCCGAACACTTAACCATCAACTATGCGCATAATACATGTTCAAGAAAGTTAGCCGAGCCTGTTACCAACCTAACGTATGCCAGTGTGTATGGAGGCTTTCAGGCTTCGTTCGTTGCTCTTAAAAGATAAAAAACTAAAGATAATTCAATCTATGCACTCGCAGTACTAGTACCGTTCACTTGGTCTTGGTTTGTTCATTTTATTAAAATTAACCCTGCGTGTGAACACTATATTCACACTAGAGACATGGTGTGTTCACTGGGTCTTTGAGGGAACAGTCGAGCTTCAAAAATCTGAAAAAATCTGGATTGCTTTTTGAAGTGTCTACTACATGGTCCAGAAGTTGCCAACGTTAATAAAAATTGCCAAATAGTAAAAAACGCGGATAAAACGGAATATTGTTAAAAAATTCATAACTTTAGAACAAACAAATATTAAGAAAAACGGTTGTAGGCTTTTTTATCTTAGACTATAAGCTTTCAAAAGAATGTAGTGTCTTTGGCGTGGGCTCTAATTGGGCAAGTTGAATTATTTGTGCACCCGAAAGTGGGGAATATTTTACGGATTCAGGCATGTCATAATAAACGGAACGGCGATTATTCAGCACAAAATAAGTTTTTATTGATGATAATAGAAAAGTTATAAAATAATAATTAATATTAGTTAATTATAATTAGTGTCAAAAAGAAAATTTACGGTGCGCAACCGTTGAATTGTCACCCATCTTCAAAAACTTATTGTAGTAAAAAGATGAACTAATAAAAAAAAGTCTATATATGGTTGATGTTACGAGAGTTCGGCGGTGACTCATATTTAAAACAAGTTGTGGGGTATAAACTGCTGATATAACTAAAAAGCACTGACTCATTTATTTTTCTATAATGTATATAGAAACGAATAAGACAAAATTCATTATCGTATTATAAATTTATACCGCTTTTATAACCTCTTTTAAGTATAAGTCACCGCAGATCTATCGTGATTTTGACTATATATAATCTAAGAAATAATATATTAAATTACATAAATCATTTATTTTAACCATGAAAAAACTGTAAAACAACGGGAAAAGAAAAAAAGGTGCATTTACTAACATTGGAAAATAAGTTTCACTAGCTCGCCTTTGCCGGTAAACTGCCAGAGTCCCTACCACTATCTAGATTTTTTAGGGGGCATACGTGAAGCGCGCTTTACTCATGAGAGAGAAATAGTCGTTTGAAATTTCAACTGTTCCTTAAAAGACCCAGTGTACATACACAGTGTAGGGTTAAAAGCAAATAAATATGCTAAGGCTTGTCTTATGTTTTAGATTTGGTTCTTGTCAAAAAAAAATATCTACTAATACCTTGCAAAATCTATAAAGCCATCTGAGAAAGAACACATCATTAAATAACAACACAATACAGTTATATACGTCACACACTTAAAAAATATATACAAGTAGAACATTGTAATAGAAAAAATGAATTGTATTTCAGGGTAAAGTAATAGCCCCTTGGAAAGCACGCCAAGCTGAAGAAGCCGCCCGATTAGCGGCATTAACAGCTCAGCATCGTAGTCACGACCTCCTAGTGGAACGAAGATGGAGACGAACCAGACAATTTTTGATGGGCCCACGAGGACCTTGGCGGCAAAAGTGAGTCACACACAATTGAATTCATTATAAAAATGATTACTTGTTTTTTCGTTATGAATATTTTTCAGGATGTATTATTTTTTACTATGAAATGTGTCATTATGGAAACCAACACCATAATCATAATTTTATTGATAAGTGCTTTTGCTATATATATTTACTGTGGTTTAGATTTCGTTGAATAATCGTTATATATTATAATTGCGTGTAAGAATAGATGCCTATATGGCATCTTTGAAGGCGAAAGTGTTGTTATAAATTTAATTTATAATTTGTATTATAATCAATTGAATATGGCTTATGGAATTCAGATTGTTGATAGTAACCCTATATCATTGACAAATGTAGGGCAAGGACCATAAACCTGTCTATTTTACCTCAACTGTGGTATGAATATATTTTTTAAGGTTTGAGTTAGGTGCGTCTGAAACTTAGAGAAAACAAATTCTGAGTTAAGTCTTGTGACCGATGGTGACATTTTGTGTAGGTGCATATAAAATGTAATTGCAAACCTCTGTTCCATTAATTCAGCATTATTTAAGGCAGGCATCTAGTGAACAGATGCATTTAATAAATTTTAATAAAACCTTGTTTAATTATTCTTTGATAAATTTGAGCCTAATTATTTTAAAATTGACCACGCTGTTTTAAAATTTTTATGAGATTTGTTTGTTTAAATTCCAAACGTAATGCTTGAACTTCATGAAAATTTGATATGTTATAAAAATCGTAGTCACAGGCCTCATAAAAAGAAATTAGAATTATTGACCACGTCGTTGTCGAGATATTATTATTTGTAGTGTGAATTTTTCAATTAAGGTGAAACGATGCTTGGCCATTTTTTCTCGCGAAATATAGATGGCGATACTACAGCATGTTAAATATTATAAAAAAAACATGTTTTTTTATGTTTAAATGTTTTATGTAAGTAACTATAAACGCAAATCAAAATCTAAAGCTGGAATTAGTTAGATGAATAACGTATCTATATGTTAAGCTTTCTTCCACTGACTTTTAATGAGTTGGAACCGGAAAAATAAGTTTTGAAAATGAATATTGCTATATTTTCTATATTGTCATAAATAAAGGTTATAAAATTTATGATAAACCCTTAGAAATAGATAGCAAATCTTATGTAGGTGAACAACTGCCTTAAAACTGATCCATTATCCAACAATGTAAGGTGAACTATTGCCCTTAACAATCTAAAATGTGAGATAAACTTGCATTACATATTAACACCCTGCAAGCTACATAAATATTACTTTTATGATTATTTATAGCTGTTACCTATATTTTTTTTAAAATAGTGAATAATTTTTTTAATTTTAAAACAACGCTATGTTTAGTATCTAACAAAGTGACGTCACATTCGGTCACTTTCAATTCAACTGACATTTTTCAAACTGGTTTTTATCTTCGGTCTGCATTTGCTCTGTGATCCACTTATTCTTTATTCTTGCGCGTTGTAAAACTGCATAGCGAGTGTTGCAGTTATGCAACGGCATCTCGGTATCATGCGGTAAGGTTACTGCAGTCGTAGGAAGCGTTTACAACAATAAAGCTAAGGTTAGCTCAGGATTCTGAATGGTTTTTTTAAATTTTTGATTGAAGTAAATATTAATATATGTATATTGACGTTTTTATATTTTTAAATATCTATAAGTTGACGAATTTATAGCTATATCAAATTTGATATACCTCACCCAATTAACTATGCATAATACGTCACAGAAGAAATGTGTAATCGAGACGTGACGTATCATGCATCTATAACGTTGGATCCCTTTTATAATTAAAGAGAGAATATGAGTTTCTTAATTGTTAATATCTCTTAAAATATAAGAAGTTATTATTTTATATTATATTTATATTTATGATATTTATATTATAGTTATTATATTATTATGTTGCTTGTCTCTTTTTCTCGTATGTATTCTGGTATCTCTCTCTTTCAAATCCTCTTGTATCTTTCATTATATTTGCTAATTTTATATTATGTTCCTAATTGTTAATATTTCCTAAAATATAGCGAGTTATTAAAAACATAATTGGACTTTTGAGGTTTTGGTAGACTTTATCAATATATATAGTACAGTTTTATAGAAATTAAGACATAACACACGACCATTTAGAACGTGAAAGAGAAGGCAGATGACAAAAACTTTTACACCTCTATTTTGTAACTTTTTACAACGTATTAAATTCATCCAATGTTATTCAGACGATCCATGTATACTTCTTTTATTATTATTTTAATGTTTTTGTCATTTGTCACTACATTCTTGTCTCTTAACTCATTTATTTACATGTCATTGTGCTTAATTCAATTTTGATCCTTCTTATATCTAAACATTCTCACTGTTTCCAAAAGAACAAAAATATCCTTATAAAAATAAAAACAAAACTGCTAATGCTACTGCTTCGCCCCTCCTGCTACTCTCCCTTCTGTTTCTACTCTGCCATAGCTCGTTCCTTTTCTCTATCTCTTCCCTTCTCTCCCTCCCTCCCTTTAATAACTGCCCAATATTATTTTCGCTTATTACCTTTTTCTCACATATACTATACTTCTTACTTTAATTGCAAACCCTGCTATTTATAAATGAGAAGACGTTCGAATTCGTTGACGTAAAAAACAAGTGACCTATCAATTTCTGCTTTATACCATCCTGCCACTCTAAAACTGAATCTCGCAAGCCTCATCTTCTTCATCGGATGCTGCATTGGCTGAGCTTTTTGCAATCAGTTCCACTGGAGCATCCTACGCATCGGGGTCTTGTTATTAATATCTTTCTGCATCGTGTTAAATTTTAAAATAACAAAGTGAAAACAATAGAATAACTAACGTGCTACATTTAACAAAGTGAATACGCTTTATTCTATTAGGTGTTTTAACACGTGTGTATTTACTTCCACGATTTCTTTAAGAGTGTCTACAGTTCGTGGGAGGTATGTAGATATGTAGATAATGTTATTAGAACCAAACCATTTGCTGTTTTGTTAATATGATACAATGGGCTTGTGTCCTCATTTTTTAGTGGTCGATTTTTCAATTGTTCATTGAAATTGATGTTAATAAATGTGTACTGGCGTGTCTATTTTATTAAATACCTAAATGTTGACGGAGATATAGCAATTAAAAGTTTGAATTGTAGTTTTAGCTCTAGAAATGGTCTGTTATATTTGTATGACGTGAAATGTATACGTTAGTTATTTGTTGATACGGACAGAAAGACATATAAAGGAATTTACCAGCTCGTTTTTTTTAGACAGTCTCATTTTTTTTTTGCTTTGATCTAAATATCAGAAAGTCCTTGATAGTGCAGGCGCTATAGGTAGTTGAGTATGCAAAATGTGAGGACCGGCAACTATGGTCGGATTCTTATACCTGAGACCCCAAATAATAACAAAACACATCTTCCCATCAGCTGTGATGGTCCCTTCCCGCTCTCTGCACATCCTCTCTCCGAGCTAACTGTAAGCATGGCGCGCTTAGGTATTCAGTGTGTTAGGTATTCACCTGCAGAAGCAAATAAATCGTTGAAATGTTTAATTTGTAGAAAATTAACGAGGAACAGAGACAAGCAGCTGTATTTGTGTTCCGAAAATTCAGCAGCGGAACAAATTTTAAATACTGCACGCAGTAAACAAGATCATGTTTTTACTCAACTTATACTTGTCAACGGCCTGAAGATTTATTTGCTATCGAAGTGAGGTAAAAAAAAGTGGGGTAAAAAAAAAATGGACCAATTATTTGACCGGCAAGATCCGCATTATTAATTTTTGACTTTTTTTTAACTTAAATCCATTGGTGGAATTTGGTCCTCACATTTTGCATACTCACTTACCTCTAGCGCCCGGTCTATGAATTGTGCGTTAACTCTTATAAGAATATGCAAATGTAGTATCAATTAAATACATTTGTTATTAAATGAATTGTTATTATAAATTATACTAAGACAGACAGCTGTCATTACTGCTGAATCGATTCGAATTGAACACTAAACGGTCTCAAATGTAGTCTTTACACAAAATGGTCTTTAAGTACTGTGATAAGATTACGAAGATTGCTTTAGGGCACCGTTTATAGGGACAGAGGTGGACTGCACATATTTGACCATAAATATCGGGTTTTTCAATGAACATAAATTTTTACCAGTTGTGGTAATAGAACTAATTACGCGTGCATAGAACTCCCGTGAAAAGCATTGCATTCATCTTATCGAACATGAAAGGGTAGGAAACGTAATTATGTTACAACAAAACTAATAACGATGGCTTTGCATCTTGTTAGAAATAAATATGAATTGTAGGGTAGTAGTATTCGAAAGTGTTTGTATATATTCAATCAGAATTGCGTTAGTGTGAGGGAAGTACATTGTTCAATGTCACCACTGCAGATTTCAGAAGAGTCAGTTCGCCTCTGTCGCTGGTACTGCAGTTTTGCATAAAGCAGACCAGACTGGAGGAGAATGGTCTTTGAAAAATATTAATGTAAGAATAATGTAACAACATAACGTATAATTAACTTAATTGTTGTAACCTGTAACAACTATAAGGCAGGCGGCCGGGCAATTATTACCTGTGTGGTAATTTGTTAATTGATATGGTATATAATTTGATCAGTAAAGGAAAGTGTAACATTCTTAGGAAATTTTTTATTTGCTTTAAAAAATCTTATCGGAAACATTGTAATCTCAATTTCATTAATATTAAAACTGCATTTTTTTTACGCAATGAAAAAGATTCTTGTTTGATATCGCCTTATGAGCACCTGACCAGGACCCCATCGGGTTTGCAATGCTTTATCAACACACGAAATTCACATCTTTCCATATTTTTGAAAATTACAAAAGTATCGTCACTAAAACTATTGTAACTACCGTTTGAAATTTGGTGCAATGTAAAATAATATGGATTTATTAATAGAATTGTTTTGCAGTAAAAAGTTCACACTTATTATCTTACTACAAGCTAATTCAAGCGTTATATTCATACAAAAGTTGAAATGTGTTTGAGGTAGTATTCAACTTTTGTATGAATACGCAAATATTCATCTTAAACTCTATTAAAAATGAAACAGCAATCCAGTTTATTTTTGAGTATGTTTATTTATTTTATTTAGAAAAAGTTCTAACTATATACAATGATATGAAATGATTGACAGTGATTCGTTGAGGAAAAGGGTTTCCATTTCCACCAGTTAAAGATTTTATTTGAAATGCATTACAAATTTCTGAAATGATATCAAATGAAAGCCTTTAAAGAAAATATATAAATATGTATACAAAAAGTTGTTATTCAAAATATATACTTAATACATCCGCTTACGATTTCTGTTATTTGTTATAATTAAACTTATGGCATTGGGCAATTGAACAGGGGGTGTTTTCTTAAAGGGTAAATGACGTTTATTAATTATCAGTACAAAATCTATTCGATGGTTCTACTTGTTGGCGATGAAGAAGCTAAAGAAGTGCTAAGAATCGACTACTGAAGGTAACTACCGAAAGAAAAGAGACAAGAAGAAGATTAAGTCAAAATTAAGTACTAATAATTACATGTCAATATTAATTCATCGATTAGATTTAATGAAGGTACCCTCCAGCAAGTCTGAGACCACCATGAGCAAGTCCCAAGCCTCCGTGAGCAAGTCCCAAACCTGGGGCGTATCCCAAACCAGCACGAGCATATCCCAAACCGCCAAGAGCTAATCCTCCATGGGCGAGTCCTAATCCTCCATGGGCGAGTCCTAATCCACCATGGGTGAGTCCTAATCCTCCATGAGCGAGTCCTAATCCAAGTGGAGCAGCGAGTCTAGGTCCGTATGCGAGAGGAGCAGCTAGTCTGGGAGCATAAGCTAATGGAGCAGCGATTTTGGCAATTGCTGGAGCACCAATAACGGCTTTAGCTACAAGTGGGTCACGACGAACGACGGCGTTGAATCCGTTGACGGGATCAGCGGTGTAGTCCACGGTACGACGGGTGCCGTCAGGTTCAGTGAGGGAGTATTGACCTTGGACAACATCCCCGGAGCGGGATTCATGTTGGCTCTTGGAGTCTCCAGTTAGAGCGTCTTGCACATCGTATCCGTAGCTGTATTGTGGATTTGGATCATATTCGTCAGCAACTGCAACCTGGAACGGAATTTAAATTAGCTTCCAGTAAGCTAGCAAGTTCTAAACAAGATAAAATTCCAGGTTTTGCCTAAATAATCACTAAATCAAAACAGAGATAATTTTTCCCGTTCTAAAACAGTTTAGCTTTTGTTATGATGTTACCTTAGCAATAGCTGGTGCTCCGTAAGCGAGTGGTCCGGCAACTTTAGCAATAGCTGGGCCATACCCTCCGTAGCCAAGTCCCAAACCCAAGGGGGCTCCATGTGAGACAACAGCAGGTGCTCCTAAGAGTCCTCCATGTGCAACAGCAACGACTGCTGCGAGAATTATAACCTGAAATAAAAATAACAACTTTTTAATTGATCCAAATGTATGCATTACATACAATAAATAGCGAATTACGTAAATGTCTGCAGTCCCGCCCGATACGTACGTTGTATAATCATTGTTTATGTTTTATTATATTGTGAAATCCAAGAAACGTGTTTAAGGTCTAGTTTAAAATGTTTAATGAGTCTAAGAAAGTTGTATGAGTCAGCATTTTATGCATGCGTGCCGTTCAATGTTTATTATCGTCAAATTTGATCGATCACTATTATTTCTTGCCTTTTAATTCGAATCAAAAACAGGTATTACGTTATTATTCTTTATGTTCTAAGCTTTGCTATAGGGTTAAGGAATGTAAAAATTATCATGAAAATTTTAAATCAATTGATCGTTTCAGACTCGAGATAAATGTAACCTAAATTCGGATTATTTATAAAGAGAGTATATCAAATTTTTATTTTTAATAGGAAACAATAATTTAAATTAGTTAATTAATTGATTTTGTAGTAACATTAGCAGAGGGAGATGGATTTTTTTCGAATATAGCCACACGAAAATGGTTGCCCGTTTAGTTATTCAAATAAAACAATTTAAAGTGGAATATTAGTTTAAAAATGAATGTGTACTACAAAGGCGCAACACAATTTTGGATCACATTGTGTCAGTAACGTTGCTAAATAAAAAAATGCATTTTTATTTTCGTAAATCAAAATTTTAAACCGGTTTTAACTGTTCCTTACTTTTCGAGTGAGTAAGAATAATATTTAGGTACTGCGTTAACTCTTAGGTTGGCTAGGTTAAGGTGTAGGGTCCCCGATTTAAAAAGGGCGCTTTGCTCAGTTTATTAAATCTGAATAGATCTGAACTAAAATTGTAACTGAATATTTCAAACAAAAATTGAAGAAAAAATGAAGTTATAAAAATAAACTAATAATGAATATTTGATGTATCCTTATCAGAGCCTTATCAAATACTAATTTACAATAAAAATAAATTTTTAAGTTAAATTTCTCAAAACACCAAGAGAATTTAACTTTACCCACCTTAAACGCCATGTTTCTTCCAATTAATATTCCAAGTAAAGATCTCTTTCTTGATCTGGTGGTTGGATTGTGACTGATGCTGTCTTAGGTTGAACCCTTTGCTTTATATACCCTGATCTCTGGTTTGGTCCATGGGTTACTTTATTGGACACACCAACACATCCACAAACACGCACACATATTTGTACAATTTTTGCTATCAGTATCCACCACGCAGTGTGAATGGAAACCCTCACTTTTGTTTTTATCTCCCGTCTCATTTTCTGGTTCTGGTTTTATTCCTTCTCCTGGTATTTTCGTTGTGTGCTAGTAGTAGTATTATTGTTGTATTTCGCTTTTATGTCATGCTAAAGGTAACCGTTTTAATTTCGCTTTTGTTACAAATCTACGGCCGAACTATTGTAATATATTATGTAATTACTGAATTGATTCTACTACATTTGTCCCTTAATGGCAGTATCTTATTTTACTTAGCCTGTACTCCACTGTTCAATAAAAGTTTCCAATTTTAATTTTGTTTAAGACCTAGTTTTAATGGGCTTGTGTCCTATGTCTTAATTTCTATGAAAGTGTACTACATATTGATAAAATGGGTTACTAGAACCTCAAATGTTCAATTATTGTTTAATAACTCGTTATATGTTAAGAGATATTAACAATTAAAAAAGTCATTTTGTCTCTTTAATTATTAAAGGGATTCAACGTTGTACACATTCCAAGTGCATGTGACATCACAATCCTTGTATAAGGTTACCAACCTTACAGCTCATAAATCTCTGCTATATGTATTTATATATCAAAATATCAAATATTATTTACAGCTATTTCAAAGAACAATAAAATTTCAATATTATGTCTGCCTTAGCAAGGTTAAGTAAAATAAAAACTTATTATTCTTTGATTTGACTTGATTATTTAACTACCAACAGCTACAAAACATTACCACAGCACTGACCTACTCAACAAATAACTGACGTTAAAATGCATTTCACGTCATACAAATATGGCCTACCATTTCTAGCGCTAAAACTACAATTCAAACTTTTAATTGCTATATCTCCGTCAACATTTAGATATTTAATAAAATAGACACGCCAATACACATTTATTAACATCAATTTCAATCAACAATTGAAAAATCGACTACTAAAAAATGAGGACACAAGCCCATTAGCGAAACAAGTAATCTTTGGTTAAACTGTCCCAGTAAACATTTTGGAGTCACTTTGACAAAAAAATGTCAGTTAAAGAAGTGTAACAGAGACAGATATATCTTGTTTCTTTTTCTATATATCAATTTAGATGTACGATGTTGGAAAAAGAAAGAGAAAAAGTATTTGATATCTAACTAACCCAAATGTTTGTTATGTTCTTCCAAAGATAATTGTGTCCCCCAAACTTAACCCACAAAGTAATATGATTAACCCTAATTCACTTTTACTAACATTAGATAAGTCTTAGACCTGTTTCATGACCATCTTCATAGCATTTAACCTAAAACAAATCTTTTCTTATTATAATTTAATTAGAACGTAGAATTCTAAATGTTTCTTAATTCGATAAGCTATGTAGACCCGTATTGCACTAGATCCATGTTAGAGTACATTGTACATTATTTTATAATAACTATAATACGCCATACAGCGTACAAATATCAGCGCTGCATCTGGTATGCCCACCCGCGACCCCGCCCTGAACCACATCCGTAAGCTGTAACATTAACTCTTTAAAATAATTGCAAAATGATTGTACTCATCTGACTGCAGACTGTACTATTTTTGCTCCTCGATAAAGGCGTGGGATGGGGTCAATTGGTGAAGGTACATTGATATTCCATTATTTACATATTTAATTTCTTTAGACAATTTATGTTTTATTATACACACATTATTTGATTTATCTAATAGATCTTTAAGAAAGATTTGTGGTTTCTTTTATGGTTGTTATAGTTTGTTGTTAGAATATTGTAAGCGTAAACCACAACAAGATAATTCTTCAATGATAATGGAACAACCTAATCTAAAAAATGCATAATTAATGATTATTTTATAGTTAAATCGAATGGTATAGTCCAAATCACGATAGTTCGGCGGTGACTTATACTTAAAAGAGGTTATAAGAACGGTATAAATCTATAATAAAATAATGAATTTTATCTTATTCGTTTCTATATACATTATAGAAAAATAATTGAGTCAGTGTTTTTTAGTTATATCGGCAGTTTATACCCCACAACTTATTTTAAGTATGAATCGTCGCCGAACTCTCGAAATTTGAACTATATATATAATATAGTTAGCCATTTTATTCAAAGATATATATATTTTTTTTTTTTTGATTACTAAAGATTATTACAATCTGTCCTGCCTATAGGACATTCAGTGATAGGTATGTCAAAATAAAATGTCTTGCGCGGGATGTGCCCATCGACTCATCCCTCAATTTTAATAGATCCTAGATTCTGTTTATTTGGCTAGTAGGTCCTGAGGTAATTTCTTTTTCAGTCTGCGTACTGTGGATGTTTGGATGTTCTATTATTCTCTCCTTGTATACTTTGGTTCTAAGCACTATTTCTTCTTTTACTGTAGGTATATCCAGGTCCCGATGCATTATGTGATTAGGTATAAACCATGGTGCATTCGTGACAATCCTTAGCATTTTGGACTAAAATCTTTGGAGTATCTCAATATTTGAGGTAGATGCAGTACCCCATAGTTGTATACCATATGACCATACCGGTTTAAGTATGGTTTTCTAGAGCAGGAGTTTGTTTTCTGTGCTAAGTTGTGACTTCCGTCCTATCAGCCAGTACATCTTCCGTTGTAGACCTAGTTGCTTTCTTTTAGTAAATATGTGCTTTTTCCAAGTAAGCCTCCTGTCTAGGTGTATTCCCAGGTACCTCACATGGTCAGCCTGCGGTATATTGACATATTTCAACGATATAAGTTGTTAAGAAGAAAATGTTCTACCAAATAATACGTAATCAACATAATAAATTAATCTCTTTCTAATCTTTCACGTGTTTGGCAGATTGTGGGGGAAGGGGGCTAAGTAGTTTGAGGAAGACTCCTTATAACCTAAAAGTTAATTATTGGTACAAAATATTCATTTATGGGTGTAACATAGAATTATACAATCTGACAACGCCACCGCTATACAAATGAAGTTAGCAGTCGATGAAAAGTTTGATAGGAGTTGATCAACTCTATTGAATGTGAGCTTCACACGTGGCGATGTTGACGATCGATTCAATTTTAATATTCTGCACGGACATTGTTCAACAACTGCGATTTCTACTGTTTAAATATTTGTTAAGAACTTGGCGTGTCTTTTGGACCCCTATCTACCATACCAAACCAGTACACAGCACTGGAGTACTTGAACACTGGGGACGGCGTTGATTTTTTCTTACGTTGTCACTGGACACACTGGTGTAGTGCTGAAACTGGACCACTTCTGATTTACGAGTGTCTCTACACACACGCGGGCATAATAGATACACAAATTAAATAAATTGGGCTACATAAAAATATATTGCAGCGTTGCAACATAGGCACAATGTACCTGAGTTATATGACTCGAAACCACCGACTTGGCTTATCTTAACACACAATTTAAATTATTACATCAGATTTTGTACATTTAGTAATTATTTTAATATTGGCAGGTTACTTGTATTATTATGTGACCTAAACGCTCAAACATGCGTGATTGACCGCATTACTGTTTCGTAGGGCGCTGTTACTTTCTTTGTTACGAGTCCTTAGCTTTAATAAATCTTATCATGTTTGTTTATATTTATGATCTCTCTTTCTCTGTTTAAAATTATCTTATGCGTTCACTGAGACAACACTATCATTTGGATTGAGACAACACAATATAAAAAGATTGAATATAGATAACAATAAGACACGTGCGTGGTTGTATACGAATGGCTTAGATCAAAACAATATAAAATAAGCATATTTTCGATAATGTTTTTTGACGACACAGTTAATATATAATTATTTCTATAATTACTACATGATAAAATAACATTTGAAGAATACTTTGTGAAATTTTCATAAATAAATATCAAGAAATGAGGCATTGACAGCGAATCTCCGCTGACGTCACAAAAAAAAGTAACATTGCGGTGCCACTCATAACTCATCACTCGATTTTCTGAAATCGAAAAACCAAAATGATTTCATTAGTTGATAAGTTTCTGCAGGTAAGGCTGTCGAGTTTTTCTTTTTTTTATTGATTTTTCAATTTCTTACAGCACTTAAAAGTCAAAATACCGATTTTTCATGAAAAAAATCAGAAACTTTGTTATTTTAAAATACGTTAAAATTAAAAAGTAAAAAGAAACTCGACAGCGTTACCTCGGCATTTATGTAAAGAAAGAGTGTGCAATTTTAAAAGAATCGGTCCAGTAGATTTTGAGCTGGAGACAGCACCGACTCTGAAAAAGCTAAGTGTGAGAAACCGCATTTAAAAGAAAGCAGACCAGAGAGATGGAGACTTAAAACTCTATATCTCCGACAGTTTTACACCAATCGACTTCAAATTTTTACTCAAACCTAATATATGAATATAATAAGTGTACTTTCAAGGACGGTAACAGCACGTCTGTCTGTTTGTAATCAGTCAGAAAAATTGTTTTCTTCATTTTTTAAATACCATTATTTCGTGATTGTCCGTACTGTAAGATGTTTAGTACATTTTAAATGAATGTGAATCGTAACTTGTATCAACATAATAACAACAGCCTGAGACAAATGCGTAATAAATATTAATAAAAGTAATTTATAAAATAATTTGAATACACTCGCATGTACCCGTTAGAACATGTTTTATCAGATCAAGCTGATTCTGTTTAATACTCGTAGCTGTTCAAGTATTCAGGCATGCACATGCGTGCAATTAAGTAATGGATATTGATAACGGATCATTGAAATTACTTTTTAATACGTACTATTTAAATTAGCGGAACCTGATTGGTGCTGGACCAGGTGTCAGTAAGGCACGGAGGTATTCAGACCTTAATGGGTTACGTATTGTGGTTGCTATGTAACTGGGTCGTATCTAGTAAGCTTATTTTAAAAATATCACAGCTAAAGTATCATTCTCACTCACTGCTTTAATTTAATTTTATATTTTGTATTTAATTTAAATAGTTTAGCATATGGCAATACGCGTAGTCATTCACAGTACCATTTTTAATTTAATTTATTTTTTAAGTTAATAATAAATTTAGAAAACTATATTATATTATAACCTCCAAAATATGACAATCTGTCAAAATGCATTAGGATTTACTTTTAAAAGAATTTAATGTCAGTTTTTGAAAAATATAGAAGTCAAAATTTATATTACTAACGATGCATACACACTAACTAAATTAACTAAACTTAAATTAAAACACAAATGTGAAAAGGAGTGCTTAAACGAGAACCTGAAATCTAGATTACAATATTAAATCAAAACAGTGAGTGGGAGTGAGGATTTATGAATAATTAAGTTTAAGTTACCACTGCAGATGTAACTGAATTCATTAAACTATAATTGGACATTATTATTTTTTTTTTTTTATTTACAAGAATATTACAACTAAGCGTGGCTTATATATTAATTTATATATAAAAAGTTAAGTATAATTGTTCAGTCCACTGACTAGTTCCAAAATTTTAAAAACGTGTGTGGTTTATAGTAGCAGAATCACAGCAGGGTCAAGTCTTCCGTCTTGGTCCTCTTCAATCTGCGCAGATTCTCTCTGTTATTAGGCAGCTGCAGAATTTCTTCATTCTGGTGGTTCTGCAGTCGCAGTAGATGTTTGCTTGCTGCCTTCCTGACTTCTTCGTCTACGGTGGGCATCTTTAGATCACGGTGTAAATTGTCATTCCGTATGTACCAGGGCGCATTTGTAATGCTCCGTAGTACTTTGTTTTGGAAAGTCTGAATTTTTGTTAAATTTGTTTTCTTGGTACAACCCCAAAGTTGTATACCATAAGTCCATATGGGTTTCAGTATTTATTATTATTATTATTAATTAATATTTTTATATTTCTACTAGTACATCAATGTTTTAGCTCCAAAGTTTGGGAATCTCAGCAGACTGCAAGCAATGCCTGCAATGAAATATTAAGCACGATAAATTAATAATTCATATGTATGCTATCGTTATCTCTTATTACCGTACAAATTCGTGAATTGGTACATAAATGATATCAGGATTTTGAAGTTGGCGTCGTATTTATTGCTCAAACTTTCGCTATCATTGAAATTACTTATTGTTCCTCGTACTCAACGTGTGCTGTGTGCTCAACTGAGCTCAACGACTTAGCGGTAATTATATTAATTATGTGGCGCAATGCAAGTTTTTTTTAAATAATAATAAATGACAATTATTTTATGGAATATTATTATTGGCGTCCATGCTTGAATTGAAATGTTGTTTTCTCAACTCCTATTAATCTTTTTGCGCACGCTCATGACCATTTTTTGGACAGGTGCAATGTAATTTTAAAAGCAATTCTTTCCAAAAAGAAGACACGAAATTTTAATGTCTTTTAGCAAAGATTTTCTAACGCCTGAATTATATGCAACTACTTATGCTCTCACTAAATTGGTATCAAGATTGTACGAGTATATTTAAAATTGTTTTTAAGAGATGTAATTTAAATAAAACATACAACAGCATAGTCGCCGAGAACTTAGTAACACTTGAAGCTAAAACAATATAAAAACTGTCAGCAAAGCCATCAGTGATAAGATTCAACATCGCAAAAAGGGTAACATTAAATATAGTTAAATAGATTTTTTTCAGTTTTTAAATTGAATACGAGTTCATTCTAAGATATTGCACATTTCTTGCTTTTCTTTTAAATAATTAATCAATTACTTAAACAAGTCGATACTATACATTGATGATCTTAATCAAAACTTTAACGGGTAATAAATGCTGAAGAGATTAACAAAAATTTATCAACTGTAAAATGAAAGAAAAGTCGTTCAATTTTTCAGGCGTTATTTCTTTATTAAAATAAATTAAGAATAACATTTCTTAATCTTATATTCATCTCTTATCTGCACTTAGTAAAAGAAACAAAAGATTTCTTAAACAAATTATCAAACGTTATAAACAAAACTCTTATCACAAAGTATCGAAATTTTTAGTCATTTTAAAAAATACCTACCTAAAACGTAAATATATTGAGATCGTAAGAAATGCAATATTCTCTAAACTCAGGGGCCTTTTTTAACTGCTTACCTGACTGACGATTTTTCAAAAGTCTATATTTTCTAAACTACCCAGTAAACATTTTGGAGTAAATTCAATTTCATTTCTATTACTTTTCATGAGTTTTTTGTCATGCACGCGTTTGTTTTCTATTCAGTCGTTCATAGGGAAAGTTTTTTTTGAGCCACAGACGGGCAACGACTGCTCACTGTTGAATAAAAGCGACTCCTGTCGCAGGTAAGGAATCAATTTGAACTAAAATTGATTTTCTGTGTGTTGCTCCAACTTGTAAAACGTTAGAATTGAAATATACGAGTGACTAGAACTTCACCTAGCCATTCTATTTCACCAAATATTTACTGGATATGCTATGTAAGTTTACACAAAACTATCAGAAGACCTAAAATAAAGAGCAAAATGGATTTCATATTTTGAAAATGGTATAAGTAGCCTAATTTGTAAATTATAGGGCTCTAAAAAATAGGCCCCTTAGTTTGGTAATGTGTAGGTAGGTTTGGTCTTTTATAAGAATATGTTTGAACATCTTTGTAAGATACCGTCTTCGTTTCTTGTACTAATAGTTATTGATGGGTATTACTTAAAATCAAAATACAAATATATGTTTTGAACATTTGCAAGAAATAAATTCATTTATTTGTACGCGGTCATATATTAAAATAATTATCAATAAAAATACAATAACATTATATTAATTATACACAGGTCAGACTTATTTACAAATGGCGGAATGATAGTTAACATGATCAATGATTCGTCATCGTAAAAACTAGATACGATTATTGTGATTTCTTATCCAAGGTGTCCAGCATATCCTACTGGTCCAACTAATCCACGTCCATATCCTAGAGGACCAGCAAGTCCATGTCCGTAGCCTAATGGGGCGGCGAGTCCATGTCCGTAGCCTAATGGGGCGGCGAGTCCATGTCCGTAGCCGATGGGCGCAGCAATGCCTACTTTAGCGATGGCAGGGGCGGCAACGACGGCTTTGCCTACTAGGGGCTCGCGGTGGACGACGGCGTTGAATCCGTTGACGGGGTCGGCTGTGTATTCAACAGTACGACGGGTGCCGTCGGGTTCGACGAGAGAGTAACTTCCTTGGACGACGTCTCCGCTGCGGGATTCTTGTTGACCTTTAGAATCACCGGTGATGGCATCTTGAACATCGTAGGAGTAGCTGTATTGTGGGTTGGGGTCGTAGTCGGCTGATACTGCCACCTGTGGGGTAACAACGTAACCACGTATGTTAATTTCTTGAATTAATATGAAGATAGCTGCAGTTATGGTATTTTGCGCATATAAACCTAAACGCGTTCAGGTAACATTTACGTAACAAGTAAATCAAATGTAATCTAAGGTGAAACGATACTTGGCCATTTTTTCTCGCGATATCTACAAGACCTTGTTTTTTTTATGTTTAAATCGTTTTATGTAAGTAACTATAAACACGAATCAAAATCTAAAGCTGCAATTAGTTAGATGAATAACGTATCTACATTTTAAGCTTTCTTCCACTGACTTTTAATGAGTTGGAACCGCAAAAATAAGTTTTGAATATGAATATTGCTATATTTTCTAGTAAAATTCCAATTTTTATATGACTGGGATTTTATCGAACACTCTATATGTTTTTAAACCTTAAGCGTAAGTTTGAGAACCATAATAAACGTTTTAAATTTATGACAAACCCTTAGAATTGTTACCAGGCATATAAAAAATGTCCACTGTAATAACCTCCAAAATGTGGCTATCTATCAAAACGCAGTATTATTTATTTTTAAAAGACGTTCAATATGAGTTTGTCAAAAATAAAGAAGTAAAAATAATTTCTATTACTAATTGTTATTAAAAACAGCAATTTTAATTATTCCACATTCAATTTCATCTAACTGTCAAAATTGATATTACCAACTGAATTAACTAAACTCAAATTAAAACATGAAGTCGCTAATTTTAATTTGGTACTATTTTAATTGTAATAAAATGAATTCACCTTAGCAACTGCTGGTGCTGCTACTACTGCACCATGTCCGTATCCGTAAGGTGCTCCAACTAAAGCACCATGTCCATATCCTATTGGTGCACCTGGTGCTAGAACTCCTGGAGCTCCAATGATGCCAGCGTTAGCTGCTGCTACGACAACGGCGAGAATTACAAGCTAAAAATCAAATTTGAAATATTTTAGATTATTTACATATTACCAAACACATTTAAATGGAAGTACACATATTGACCAAAGTATTATCTTATTTATAATGTCCCAGGTGTATGTTTATTTTCTTATATGTTTACGCCAATGTTTCTGAAAATTTTCTATTTTGTAGATAAAAAAATTCTAATCCTCGAAGCAGGAAAAAAAATTATCACTCTTTTCTGTATAAATTTTAATTCGTAGAAGATAGAAAGTTGAAAAGATGAAAAATTATTTGTTTTTATATGTAACGAGTAAAATATTTCAATTTAAAAATGGAATTAAAATTTGAAATTAAATTACGAATTATTTTATTGGATTCAAATCATACACACTAAAAAGACGTCGTTCGAGACGGGGGTAAACTCTAGTATTATATAATGTAGAAGTACTACGATAGCACTACTAGCGATGAAAAACGTAAGCAATCAATTAAATGTAATAAAAAATTAAGATATAAGTAATTAAACATTCTACTTGTGATAATTATAACTGTTACCCGTTAAACACAGTTACGTTTGGTAAAGTTTATTAAACATAAAAAAGTTTACCATGTATATAATTTTTACAAGTTATTGTAAATAAAGATTTCATCCAAAACTATATAATAATGAATATAGTAAGTAGTAAAAGATTTAATGACAATGTTACAGAATGTTAAATTTCGATAATTATTAAACCGTAATGTAAAAAAGATTACATTACATAATACATAAGTTTACGTTTTGTGTTTAGTTGGTAATTTTATATAAAATGATTTCGTCAAGATTTCGAAATCGTCAAATTATTATTGTTAAATTAAAATATAAAATATTACGAGGAATACTTACTCTGTAAGCCATGTTGTGTTCTTGAGTAGTCCCTGATTTTCTCAACATTTATTCCATCGGTGAGGCACCTTATATACCATTTGATTTGGAGTTAAAAAATAAATAAAACACACCCATTATGTAGATAGTCATTCACTCACTCACACATGCCCAAATAATTGCAGCACAGGGTGACAAGTTGAAATGGGATAATGCAGAGAGTGTCGTGGACTCGTACATGCAGTTTATCACGTCACAAACTTGCTGAGATATATCGAATGATAAATATGTATACGTGTTGATTATGTTATACCCGAAATTAATATTTTTGTTTGAAGAGATAAGTGTAATGAATCAAGTAATTCACGAGTTTGGTATTTTTGGGACTAAAATCTTCAATGCAGCTGGAAAGGTAGTTATATCGGTCTATCGTCTATCAAGTTGTATTATTTTTAAATCAGTTAGGTCCCCCGCACATGGGTCGACTGATTGCAAACCTTAACCCCGTATCTGCCTGAACCGAATGAGAATGGAACTGTGTTGTTAGTGAGAGAACGAACGTGTATACGAGTGAGAGAAAACACATGGCAAGTAAACAAGTTTTCAGCGACTTTGTTTCTCGATCGCAGGAAATGCTTGATTGCATGCTTTTGATGGTGACATCATATGACATTAACCATGTTTTTTTATGTTTAAATCGTTTTATGTAAGTAACTATAAACGCGAATCAAAATCTAAAGCTGCAATTAGTTAGATGAATAACGCATCTACATTTTAAGCTTATTCTTCCACTGACTTTTAATGAGTTGGAACCCCAAAAATAAGTTTTAGAAATGAATATCGCTATATGTTCTAGTAAATTCCAATTTTTATATGACTGGTAACATTTCTAAGGGTTTGTCATAAATTTTATAACCTTTATTATCGTTCTCAAACTTACGCTTAAGACTTAAAAATATTTAGAGTATTCGATAATATCCCAGTAAATATAAATTGACGTTTTTGCCTATGCACAGAATCATAAAACTTGTTTAAAAGATCCTTTTAAGGATTTTACCATATTAAATACACCTTTTAAAGTATTAAATATTACTAAGGATTGCTTAAAAAAATACGAGGCATGTTTTATAAGTAAGTACCGTTTTGCGTTTCCGCCTTTGCAGCGCTACGGAATGCGCGCGCGCTGGTTACCTACATCTCTTGTCTACGCACTGACGCCATTACAGTCTGATTCTTCATTGTATACGTTGTTTACTGAGTGATCTTTGCACGTCTTTTTTTAATTCCAAAACGGTACTCACTTAAAAAACACGCCTCGTATTACATGAATTTAAATTTAATGTGGACCTTTTTCATTTCTTCTTACAAATGCTTTTCTATAGTTTGTAGCAGTATCATTTCTGGAACATTAAATCTTATAATTCATGAAAACGATAATTCTGATAGCTTGATAGCTGATTATTTCCATATCCATCCTCAAATATTGCGACACATCGAATCACCCTGTTAAATCAAACGCACAACAATCACCTTGGGATTATGTAACACAACAATATATACGACTATATTTCACCCAAGTAGTATCAGTATCAGTATCGGCTTGACTTAAATTCCCTCTCCCGAACGCCCCCAATAGTGAAGAGATAAATTATTACGTTGCGAGCTTGATAAGTGAACTCGCTGTTGCCGTAGGTCTTGAGACCTCATTTACAGCGGGTTGGACGCCGGAGCCCGAGCCGCCCGTGCCTTCGTCACTGCCTTGGGCTTTGGAAAGGGGCGCGCCCGAGGACTGCATCAGCTGACTACCCCCTGTCTCCTGCCCTGGTCGCCTGACTTCTTAGTGATATGCGTGCGCTTGGGTGCGATACCGAATAGTCTTATGATGTAATCATCCATTATTGAACGCGCTGCATTCTCTAAAAGACGGATTCATTTTTTATATTTCTAAGTTATGAGATATTGTCATATTAATCATTCAGTCGTCGATAAATTTCATTGTGCGTTACTGCGTTCAAGAGATCAGTGTTTCTCAAAGTGTTTCTTTTCTTTACATAAACGCGAGATTCATAACGGTTCATTTTTGTGAGTGCTATAATATTCAACATGATAATTGTAAGTTTTTTTTATTAGTTAAGGAGGTATAGGACGTTAACGTAAATGATGAAAACGTTGTGAAATTTGGAGGGTCAATACAAATAGTAAAAATACATGCTGTATCAAAATTTTAGAGACCTAGGGTTCATAGTTTTCTTTTTATACATGATTAAATGAAATCATAATTTTTAGCTCAATTTCACCACATAATATAACTTTTAACTATAAAAAAATGGTGACACGACTTTCATAAACTAGGTGTATATAAAATAATCTTTTCTGTAACTATTGCAAAAAGAAAATTATCAAAAGGATACCTATTTGCAAAAATATTTAAATAAAACCTCAAAGAAACAGTAAATGTAGGTTATAAGCCGGCAACGTTGCAAATGCCAATTTGAGCGGGAAATTCAAAATCGGAATAAATGTTATATAAAATATAACAATTTATTTGTCAAAGAACCATATCACGCATGCTTCAACACACGTAAATTTGCAGCATTGCAAAATTTATTATTCCTTTTTCAAAATATTTAATTTGTATTTAAATTGAATTAATATAAATTTGGTATTAATTATAGGTAATTTTTAATTTATTAAACTATTATATGCGTAAAAAATCATTTTAACAAGAAAAAAGCAGTGTAATAGGGAATTGAAAAATTCATTTTCAAAGGTACAGTCCTAATATTTGCTCGTCCCTCATGTACTTCGTATTTTGCATTTCGTATTACCGAGAGATAAACTTTTTGCATTGACGGTACGTCCTGTACCTCCTTAAACGATTTTACCTAATATAAAACATTTTGTGACCTGCTTTCTGAAATACAAATTTATCCTTTTGCGCATAAAACTTCTTTAGAATATATTAGAATTATATAATACTAGAGTTGACCCCCGTCGCAAACGACGTCTTTTTAGTGTGTATGATTTGAATCCAAACTCTCGTAATTGGAACTATAGTTTCATTTCAAATTTTAATTCCAGTTTTAAATTGAAATATTTAACTCGTTTTATATAAATCTTCTCTTTTATAAAATTTTGAATTTTTAAATTTTGAAATATGTTTCTATTCAATAGCGTAATACACATGCTAAATTTCACCTTTCTATCTGTTACGAATAAAGAGTTATATAGCAAAGAAAAGTCCATTTTTCCAAAATTACGGGTTTCCAGGAAATTCAGGGGAAAATCCTGGTACAACAAAAGTCTTAGAATTTTTTTCTCTACAGAATAGAAGATTTTCAAAAAGTTTCCTAAAACCGTTTTCGAACCACCATACAAAATTCACTACCAAACATAAGATCATAAATATACACCTGGAACATTTTAATATAGGATAAGGATTAAATGCTTTTTGACATAAAGTAAAACCCTTTTAGGTTTTCTTCTTCATCTTCTTCTTCTTCAGTGGCTCGACAGCCCTGAGTGGGGCCCTGGCCTTTTCAAGAATTTTTTCCGAATGATTTAATTACTTGAGATTTCTTAACAAGGTTTTTTTTCACGGGGTGGAGTTCCAGTCCAGTCCCCTGATATAATCCCCAGGGGCAGGGTGCCCGGCTATACCCCCAGGCACTGGGTACCCATTTTAGTCGCCTCTTACGACATACATGAGCAACATTGGGACTATTCTTTCACACCCGGTCACCATTCGGGAATTTTAGGTTTTGCTTTAGTAAAATGCTATAATGAATATTTTTATTGATAGACGATGAGTAGGCTGATTTATGCAATAAATTGTATTGCGATGAACTACTATACGATAAATTGTTTCTGCGATCAATTGCTATACGATCAATCCACTTTTCTTTTTTTAATGTTTTATAGTTTTTACTTTAAGTTAAACTGAGTAAGTTGAGTCATTGAACTAAATCTTTAAAGTTTTTTAACCCTTTTATAAATAAAGATATTTGCATATTTATTAGTTCCGTCTCTTTCTTACAACATGATTTAATACACAATCTTACATTTTTATGTCTCATGTCGTTTTACATGATCACAATTGAATCATTAACATAATTACATAATATTTAAATTATGTTGTGTACTTACAATATAATAATACGAGTTGCAGTTTGTACAGAATGGTGTTAAAGTCTGTAAGTGTTTAGTTATACAGGGTGTGTTCACATATCAGCACGGAATGCAAGCAACGCAATCAATTTAATGAATGAAATCGCATGCAACTTACTCGTATTAATGCGTTTTAGAGTGAGTTGGTTCAAGAAGAAACCCTTGTTCCCTCCGTTTTATCCTCTCCTATGTTATGTTCATTAAACACAATGCGTGGACGAATTTATTTCTACAATAAGCTTAATTTTTTATTGAGATATATGTATATTGGCGTTTGTATTACTTGTTTGCACTCGGTTTTATAAATGACGTCACATGCAGATTTATTTTTTATACCATTGGATCGCTTTGATGATTAAACGACTTAGTAACAGTTTAATAGAAATTAAGACATGGTCCGTAACCCCATTAATAAAATTATGAACATGAAAACCACATGCAAATATCAACACACCATAAAAAATGAAGTTTTAGTGCATGTTAACATATGAATAGTGCATTTCATTCGTATAATTAAAATCGAATAAAAAAAGCAATTAAAAACAATAAAACAAACTTTATATTGAGGTTTATTATGAATAATTTAACATATTATTATTTATATGTAAATCAAATCTCCTGCCTGATTGATTCGTGTCACAATCTCGTGCAGTCCTTTCACTGCATAAAATATTAAATATAATCTGTTACTCTAGTTGCATATAATTCAGGCGCAAGAAATTAATTTTAGAAGCTTGATTATAGGACACACGTAAGGACCATTCTCAGTTAAAGCTGTCAAGCTAATAACTGCAGTTTAATCAAGTAATGTGTTTTTCACAGAATGTATACATATTTTATGAAAAAAATGTACATTCCGTTTACTTAGTATCCTGTTCAAGGTGTCAAACAAATTAGGACAATAGACGACACAAGTAGTCGAGAGCATTGATGTTTGACTCTGACTACTATGTCTCCGGGTTCGATTCCCGGGCCAGTGTTATATTATCTGGGTTTCGTAACAATCAGATTTAATTGGTTATGCGCAACCATAATCATGAATATGAAAAAAGAAAACACGATAACAAAAATAAATAATCGATAAAGAAAATAGACAGAGGAATAAAAACGAAAAAGAAGGAAAACTGGTTTATAAAAAGAAAGGAATTATAGTTGAAAGAACAGAAGAGTAGAAGTATACAATATTAGACAAAGAAAAAATACTAATAGAAGAAAGAACCAGAGAATGCAATGGGTGTCATCATAGTGGAGGCGATGTATCAGATTGTTATGCAGTTGAAATAGAAAAAGATGGATAATGGAAAGAAGCATAGATTGAAGAATTTAAATAGAATAAGTGAAATAAACTGATAAAATAGAAAATTATAAATTGTATAGATTATGTCCTATAAAATGTTGATAAAATGAAATATATATTAGTTTAAGTGCTAATAACTCAATAGTTGATGCACTATAAATAAATAAATATTAAAAAAAATAAATTAGGACAATAATATAGACGCTTTAAGTTTTTATTCAAAAAGTGACATTAAAAATAAAAATATTATTTCGTAAAATTTTTTTGTGTATCTTCTTTCATGGCACGGGGTGTATTCATCCTATACATCCCCCTATTCGACACCATGAAGGTTAATAATAAACTTCAGTTAACTAAACATGGAAAGAAAAGTACTAGCCAGCGTATAATCAATAAAACGACTAGTTGATTCAAGACCCAAACCGACATCATTTTTATTTTAAATATTAGTACAAATCATAGAACATAATTATGATCTTTAACATTTAAATTTTCTGCATTTTACTACAGGCCTTTTAAGAGTAGAAGACCTTTTAATACTAATTAGTAATAATAAAGCCTCATTCCCACTCATTGTTTTGATATTTAATTTACTGTTTTTATTTAATATTACAATCTAGATTCCTGATTTTCGTTTAAACAGTCCTTTTCACATTTGTGTTTTAATTTAGTTGGTGCGTATGCATCATTAGTAATATAAATTTTGACAGTTCGACAAAATTGTATGTGAAATAATTAATATTGCTATTTTTAATAACAATTAGTAATAGAAATTGTTTTCACTTCTATATTTTTAAAAAACTGACATTAAACTTCTTTTAAAAGTAAATCCTACTGCGTTTTGACTGATTGTCACATTTTGGAGGTTATAATATAATATAGATTTTCTTAATTTAATATTTTTAATTTAAAACATTGGACCTTGTAAGGTTCTAAGAAAACTTAAAAAATAAATTAAATTAAAGATGGTACTGTGAATGACTACGCGTATTGCCATATGCTAAACCATTTAAATTAAATACAAAATTAAATTATAGCAGTGAGTGGGAAATGTACTTTAGCGTGCTATTTTATTAATTTAAAGCGTAACACAATGTCTGGATCAATTACATAATTAGAAAAGTTTTTAGTGCATTTTTGATTTAAATATTTAAATCACGATTATTTATAGAAAGTTTCAGCTTCCGCCATACTTGTGATTGTGACGTTTATTGAAATGTATTTTAGTGCTGTTAAAACTAATTTTAAATATTCAGTCTTTTGGCGCCAATTTTTGCCAGAGATTGAAACGAAAGGAAAGATTTTAATTTTAACAAGATTATAATTGTAACTTCATATAGTAACTTAGTATTTATTTTTATTTTTATTTCATAGTAATATTACATTTATAAATTTAATTTTTCGAACACGGTATTTCAACACAGTTATCATCACTCTATCTCAATCGAAGAGTTCATTGTTTAATCTAATCACGACCGAAGAAAGCTAAGTACTCGACATCTTCACTTTCAGTAGTTCAGCCCCACCCACAGTTGAACATTAAAATGTTATGTCACGATCACCAGATAATTAAACTGTTGAGTATCCAGTGCTTCTCAAACAGTGCTGCAATATACTCGTATTCTGAAAGTTCACTTAGTTTTTTTAGAAAGTATAATTTTTGTTCAAAGATATTTAATAACCAAATGTTATTACAATAATTACTTTAAGGTGGAACGATACTTGTCTATTTTTTCTCGCGAAATATAGATGACTATACTACACAACAACAGGTTAAATATTATCAAAAAAACCATGTTTTTTTTATGTTTAAATCGTTTTATGTAAGTAACTATAAACGCGAATCAAAATCTAAAGCTCCAATTAGTTAGATGAATAACGTATCTACATTTTAAGCTTTCTTCCACTGACTTTTAATGAGTTGGAACCGTAAAAATAAGTTCTGAAAATGAACATTGCTATATTTTCTAGTTAAATTCCAATTTTTATGACTGGTAACATTTCTAAGGGTTTGTCATAAATTTTATAACCTTTATTTCGCCGTCGCCGCCGAACTCTCGTAATTTGAACTATATATATTGTGTTGCAGTCCTAATATTATCTTATACTATACACTAGCACTATATATAGCACTATATGGACTACTAAAGAAAGATAGCGGACTAAACACACACAACAAAAAATTAATTTACAACGCAATTATAAAACCGACATTAACATACGGGGCACAAATATGGGAAAATACATCCAAATCCAACAAAAATAAACTACAAATTATTCAAAACAAATGCTTAAAGTTAGCACACGATTTACCTTATGACTACAGCACAACACGACTACATGAAGAGACTGACTCAATATACATTAAAACAACCATAAAGCAGCAAACAGAAAAATTTTACAACACCTTAAAAAATCACGATAACCCATTAATACAGCATCTTGGACAATACACACACGACAGCCTACCCTTCAAGAATAAATACAGACTACCGAAGGACACAATACTTTAGGAGCATGCTGCAGAACATGCTTCTCCATATGTAAAATACCCACCATAGCAAAGTAGGGTTTTTAAACACGTTTAAATATCAGTTGACAAATAAAATATCTTTGAACTTGAACTAATATTATCCTAATGGTGAAAAGTTCAGTTGTTATTCTTTGCCATAGATACATGCTATAGTTCAAATTATGAGAGTTCGGCGGCGACTCATACTTAAAACAAGTTGTGGGGTATAAACTGCCGATATAACTAAAAAGCAGTGACTCCCTTATTTTTCTATAATGTGTTTAGAAAGGAATAAGACAAAATTCATTATCATATTATAGATTTATACCGCTCTTATAACCTCTTATAAGTATAAGTCGCCGCCGAACTCTCGTGATTTGAACTATAATAACTTTTTTTTCATTCATCACATAATGATGATACGAACTTATTAGTTCTCTTATACTGCATTATGTTTAGCTTATAAAGCTAGTAACATTGTTTTATAGTTGAAACACGTGTTTATTTTAGAACCACAGTTAAAACCAGTGAATCAGATTGTGAATCAAGATTGCCGATAATAAGTGCGCGAAGAAATGTAACTAAATTTCGTCATTAACATGTTTCATTTTTGGACTATTTAATTGATTGCTTACTGACTCTTTCGTATTTCGACATGCCTGATTAATTACAATGCAGGCCTCGTAATTGATCCACCTGTCTCCATTCCATTAGTTCCTGCTCTTCTTGCCCGAATTGGACTAATTCATTCAACGGATTTGTTTAAAAGAAGACGATTCCGACACTGAGGTATCATTATACATTTCATAGCCAGTTAAACAACTGCTCTAATTGTTGTGTTTTGTGCCCAAACAAATTTATCAGTAGAACCATGACTTCAAAGGTATGTATTGCACAATTCAATTATTCGAGGAAATTTAGTGATATAACCAGAGATGTACACAAATAGTGCAAAATAGACCAGGCTCCCAGAGCAGTTTGCGATCTACATATTTTGTAAAGAAACTACTCTGCCTAGGAGCCTGGTCTATTTTGTATTTAAATACTTTTGAAAACTATTTGTGCACATCTCTGTTCTGTAATCTACAAAAGTACCCAGAAAACATTTTAATATACATGCTATATTCATGTATATGTTGTTATGATGTTAAACATTACTGCATGTACATAGTATATACTGTCATGTTTATACGAGGTCTGTTCAAAAAATAAGGTGAATTTTCATTTTTCTCAAAAAATATTTATTTATTCATCGATTTCTATTTTATCTCCTTCAAAGTAGTCCCCCTCAGATATAATACACTTGTGCCAGCGTTTTTTCCAATCCTCGAAGCAGTTCTGGTATGCACTTTTTGGTATGCTCTTGAGCTCTCTCAGCGATTCGGTTTGTATCTCCTCAATCGTCTCAAAACGCCGTCCTTTCATGGGTCTCTTCAATCTTGGGAACAGGAAAGAGTCGCAGGGGGCCAAATCTGGTGAATACGGTGGCTGAGGCATGATTACGGTGTTGTTTTTGGCCAAAAAATTACGAACAAGCAATGACGAGTGAGCAGGTGCATTATCGTGATGCAAAAGCCATGAATTGTTTTTCCACAATTCCGGACGTTTTCTTCGTATTGCTTCTCGCATGCGGCGCATAACTTCAAGATAATACTCTTTATTGACCGTACGACCATGTGGTAAGAACTTCTGATGCACTACGCCACGGTAATCGAAAAAAACAGTCAGCAAAACCTTCACATTTGATCGAACTTGGCGTGCTTTTCTGTGAACCTTCTGTGAAAAGCTTGTAGCTTGTAAACATTTTTTTGGGTTAAAGTAGACTCACCGTATGCCACTTTCAACATTTCAAGTGTTTTGGAGCACTTGATTCCATTTTTCACACAAAATTTAATTCAAACTCTTTGATCCCTGTTTTTCGACAGCATAAAATCGCCGAACACGCAAAACACTTCTAACTTTTATGCCTCTCACAAACAAACTAAATGTGCTATATAGCTAAAACTGTGAACATATGTTCGAGACGAGTGTACTAACATAACAAAATAAAAAAATCGATAATCGAATGTACGTAGCCCGCGAAATTTGACCTTACTTTTTAATTCACCTTATTTTTTGAACAGACCTCGTATATTGCATATATATGCAGGATATTATTTTCACATTATGAAGCATATATAAATAAAATAGAATATCGATATAATGTTTATAATCTGATAGTTTTGAATTTAGTTTTAATTAGTTTACTATTTTTATCGTCAATATGTGTTTAACTTTAGATCTTCGCTTTCGTCCTCCTCGCCTGTGTGGCTCTCTCAGAATGTGGGGTATTACACCCACAGTTCGCCCCTGTAGCAGCTCCAGTCGCCATCAACACTGAGTACGACCCTTATCCGCAATACTCATTCGCCTACAACATCCACGACGCCGTAACAGGAGACTCAAAAAGCCAGCAAGAGAGTCGCGAAGGAGAGATCGTCAAGGGTAGTTACTCCCTGGTGGAACCCGATGGTAACATCCGCACCGTCATCTACACAGCTGATCCCGTCAACGGATTCAATGCTGTGGTCCAACGGGGTCCTCTAGTTCATAGTAAAGCTGTTGTAGGAGCCCTTCCCGTGGGGGTAGCACATGCTGGAGTCAAGGTTCTGGGCTAAATCATTTCATTCAATAAGATGAAGACGTAAAAATGTTTGTTTCGTTTCTAAACTTCTCATTTATACCAAAGATCTTCTTTACCGCATACTAAAACACCATTTATTCATTTCTTTACACTTTAACAACATAATTTCGATTTCAAAACTAATCAATTTATTATTTTATCCACGAGTTTTATAATAGTTCCAAATATAATAGCAATTATAAACATTTGGCATTCAAATTGAAGGTGATGTTAAAAACAGAGCTCTTTATTAACTAAAGTTAAAGTTATGACATTTTCTTATTCGTGGTTTTAGCATTAAGTCTTATGTATCTAGGTACAACCTGTCAAGATATAACAACAATTAGGCTTCTTTCTTATTTGCTTCATTTTTTTATTTAACTATAGTTGAAATTGCGAGAGTTAGGCGGTGACTTATGTCTGAAAGAGGCTATAAGAGCCGCATAAATGATGATACGATGGTAAATTTTATTTTATTAGTTACAATATGCATTACAAAAAAATGTGTAAGAAAGTGCTTTTCTATTGTATCGCAAATTTATACGCCACTACCTGTTTTAACCCAGAGTCGCCGGCGAACTCTCGTAATTTAAACTATATATTTTCCTTTTATTATACCAATACTATTACTATTTTTACATAACTTTTTTCAACAAATTATAAGAATTGGGCATTCATTAAAATAATATTCGAATATCATCTTAATTCTCATCTAATAATTTTAGCTCACTCTGAAATCTAATTTTATATCCTTACACTTACTATCGTACAAACATTTCGAACTGCTCAAATTAACAACTACTCTTCTTTTTAAATTTACTAATTTCTCTTTTATTAATTTTACAAAATAAACATTTTTACTGAACATCATTAAAAAACACTATGAAACTGACTGCGTTACTATTAAATGTATATTTTTATATTAATTATTACATTTTAATTTTATCCTAGTATTTTAACTACAAAAAATCATAACCTGTACATATGAAAAATATATTTTATTGTTATAAAACATTTTTATTAAAAAAAATAAATATTAATATTTGTGTATTTATTTAAGTCTTCATAAAACATAAAAGACTACTGTGACTTTTCGTGAAGTATTTGCCAAATATAATGATACATTTATTGCCAGTGGTTGTCAGTGATCACACCACAAAAATTACCAACATAGTAGGAGGTCTTCAGCATCAGAAACAAGGCGTTATTTTAACTATTTAGTTACGTTACCCAATCGCTTCTGAGTAGTGATTCGTTCAATACTGACTTATATACCAGTCTGGTCAAATGTAGGTATATCTATTAACCATTAGCTTGATTGGAATTCAATTAATTAAACATAATGAATGGTCTATAATCTATATAAGTAATGATATCGTTTAGTTCGAATGTTGACACTAGTTTGAACGCGATTACCAGAGAAGGAGCTCAGTGATGGAGAACAATTTATGTAACAATGGAAATTTACAACTTTTCCATCACTGATTCGCATTATGTTTAGTGTGACCATCAACTTAACGAAGTAATAACAATAGGATGAGTCGATACAGCATTTTAAATAGCAATAACCGCTTTAATCTGGAAAGAGCAGATGTTTATAAATCTCAAAGCAGAAAATTATATATTTTCGAAAGAGAAAAAATATTTCTGTATCTTTTATCTTTATTTAACAATAGTTTCAAGTTATTACTGTAGAAATTACTGATATAGTTCAAATTACGAGAGTTCGGCAGCGACTCATACTGGTCAGAAGTGGTCCAGTTTCAACACTACACCAGTGTGTCCAGTGCGTAAGAAAAAAAATCAACACCGTCCCCAGTGTTCAAGTGCTCCAGTGCTGTGTACTGGTTTGGTATGGTAGATAGGGGTCCAAAAGACACGCCAAGTTCTTAACAAATATTTAAACAGTAGAAACCGCAGTTGTTGAACAATGTTCGTGCAGAATATTAAAATTGAATCGATCGTCAACATCGCCACGTGTGAAGCTCACATTCAATAGAGTTGATCAACTCCTATCAAACTTTTCATCGACTGCTAACTTCATTTCTCAGCAATGGCGTTGTCAGATTGTATAAATCTATGTTACACCCATAAATGAATATTTTGTACCAATAATTAACTTTTAGGTTATAAGGAGTCTTCCTCAAACTACTTAGCTCCATTTTGAGCTCTTTAAGAAACCCCCTTCCCCCAGCATCTGCCAAAAACGTGAAAGATTAGGAAGAGATTAATTTATTATGTTGATTACGTATTATTTGGTAGAACATTTTCTTCTTAACAACTTATATCGTTGAATCAAATGGCTAACTATATTATATGTATAGTTCAAATTACGAGAGTTCGACGGCGACTCATACTTAACAAGTTGTGGGGTATAAACTGCCGATATAACTAAAAAGCACTGACTCATTTATTTTTCTATAATGTATATAAAAACGAATAAGATAAAATTCATTATCGTATTATAGATTTATACCACTCTTATAACCTCTTTTAAGTATAAGTCGCCGCTGAACTCTCGTGATTTGAACTATAGTTAATATATTTGTTAAAATCTGATACCGATTTGAAAACAACAAATGCAGAATTACAATTTTATTTAATATAGATCTCGAAAATATATTATTGCTTGTAAGTTTGGGACCCATTTTCACTATCGATTTGTTGTTTTCAAAACACCTAATGTTTCTACTTTTTCTATAATAATAAAGTGTTTTTTATATAAAATATTTCCCGCTTGAAAAGGTTATATTTTTCCGGGAAATGGCAACTAAAAATCAGTGTGATTTCTCTGGAATTTCCGCCAGGAATCCGTCTACAAATAATTAAAACGCATGACTTACCCTACAATAGATGTTGTCTGTGTTTCAATCTAAAAGGTTGCCCAAACCTGGCAGACAAGTACATTCCGTCACGTCGATCGAGCTGAGACACTTTCAATGCCTTTTACAGTCAAAGTAACCTATATTTTCTTCACCAGACATTACATTTATTTCATAATAAATAATTATTTTACATGTTTTATAAATATATTTGAATATATATGTGCGTAACGAACTGGTTTTCTTTGGTGTAGCTCTTATAAAGAAGTTGATTCAACTGTTGTACGCCCATGTTAGATGTATCGATCGCCCAGTTCATTAATGAGATATGTCATAATATTGAGTTTTGAAATAACAATGAAAGCTATGCGAGGGTGGATGAAAGAAATGTATTGTTACAGATTCACAGACATCAGTTGTCTGCCTACCAAACACTTTTAATACAAATGGAAGTCAAATGAAAACTAACCTACAAATAAATCTGAAATTTTGTTTGGTGTCGTTTGAAAGATGGTTGTAGATCACGGTACTGTCAACTTTGCTTAGCTAGGCTACTTGTCCTCAAAGTCAGGAACTTATTATTGATCCACCGTCGTACTAACTTGAACAGTGGCGGCCTTAGCCATTGCGAGGCAGTTGGCAGCACATCTTTGCGAGGCACTTGTTCTTTGTATAATTTGTAAATTGTAAGTAAGTATTTTTGATGATAATTGACGAGAAATAAAATTTTATATTGGAAGATTTCTACAAGTTAACAAGCACAAAGACGACAAATAATAATGATGATAAGCTAAGGCACATGAATGCCTTAAAATATATACGCAGTGATTCTAGTGGGATTTCTAAAGAACGAGGCGCGAGATTCAGATACATATATAGTAATGAATATTTCTACTTGGGTTGTTGAATGCGCGAAAATGCGAGACCCCGGGCGATTGCACTGCTTGCCACCCCTGCTAATCGATCTAATACCAATAATATTTCACAAATAAATAATTATCACATCAAATAATTTACGAAATTTTAAGAAAAACGAAATATTTGTCTAATTTTTATCTAACTGATTTAAAAAAATTTATGACAAATTATCGCTCTAGGATATTTATATTAGATATGTTTTATTATGTTGTACATTTGTTCTTATTACTCCTGATGTCGTCCATGTTTTTGATCACGTGTCAGCTGCATGATGGGGACGTCTCGCCGATCAGAACGCATGGGCAGATCTAGTATGACATAACGCAGAGCACGGTCGAGCTCCAGAAAGTGTTGCACATGCAATATGTAGTATTATTGCAAGATGTTAATGATCTGATCTCAGTCTCGATCCTAACTCTTGAGACAGATACGCAAACATTGGAGAAAGATACATGTCCCAAGTAATGTAAGATGCAGTTATCTTCGAGATTACCATTTACTGGATTCGAAGGAAACCGTATACAGTAGAAACAGAGTGAAGCGTTTTATTTAATAAACAAGCTAAGCTTTAGAGAAATCCCAAATTTTACTGGCATATGATTCTCTCTTCAGTTTCTGTAAAAGAGCTTTTGTTGAATATTTGATTGTTGATATCATAAAACCAAAGAATAATAAAACTATAGCCGATTTATTGGAGCATCTTCATTGAGATACATAACCTTTGCGCATTAGTATTGCAGAAAATTCTAATTTTTGGGTTCTAATTTATTACAACATCTAAATCTTTTTTTAACGGGGTATTACTTAGTGTTAACTTCGATTCAATGATTTTAATTATATGATCAATTAAAACCTAAAGTGAACTACTTTTTATATGGGTGTAGTTCTTTCACTTATTCCCCGGTCATCTCCGAAACCCGCTAATGATGTTTGTAAAGCAGTCTCCTAGCTCTGGAGAAGCGGGGCTTCTTAACTTCATTAACTGGTGCAGTATTTCTCAATTTATGACGAATATTTGCACATGGAATCTGTATCACATCTCCTCCTACTTTTATTTACTTGTGCTACAGTTTTCTTCTTCTAAACGTTTTTTTTTTTTGTGGTCAATCCGTTGGTTTATAAGACCGAGATATTTTCTCAAATCGTCAGAAGAGTTGTGTTCTCAGCAGTAGTGTGATAAATTGGTACTGTTCTCCTAAGATATTTAATTAAATTGATTATTTAAGATGTTGTCTAAGGTATGTATACATTTCTTACTTATTGTTGTAAATCAAATAATTCAAAGTTTGTGAATTATTCACTTGTTTAGTTAGTAGTTGATCAATTGTTTATGATCTTAAAGTTTTACATTCAATATAATGGTGGTTTAAGCACTTGGACGGTTTTAAGCAAGGATCAGAACCCTAACATAATGGTATCACGATAATTTAATGATATTTAATCATATTGTAACGTTAAAATAACGCTATAATTATTAGATGGCTATTTTGTAACAGTTTCACTGACATCGTTGACTCCTAAAGATTTTCCTATACCGTTAAGTTATTAAAAGAAGTTATTAAAGAATCGTTATTAACGGTACTCATTTGGGAGTGTGTTTATTATTCTTGTAAAAGTTCATTTGCATTGTTTACTTGGAATCTAGTTACTTCAGACAATTCATAACATTTTAGTAAAGGAACTATTCTTTTCACATACAATAATACTCTTAAGTATAATTTCCACTCAGTACTTTAATATAATTTTGTATTTAATTTAAATTGTTTAGCATATAGTCATTCACAGTACCATTTTTAATTTAATTTATTTTTTTAAGTTTTCTTAGTTTTTTTAGAACCTTACAAGGTCCAATATTTTAAATTACAAATATTAAATTAAGAAAAACTATATTATATTATAACATCCAAAATTTGACAATCTGTCAAAATGCAGTACGATTTACTTTTAAAAGAATTTGAATGTCAGTTTTTTTAAATATAGAAGTGAAAACAATTTATATTACTAATTGTTATTAAAAATAGCAATTTTAATTATTTCACATACAATTTTGTCAAACTGTCAAAATTTATATTACTAACGATGCGTACGCACCAACTAAATTAACTAAACATAAATTGTGAAAAGGAATGCTTAAACGAGAACCTGAAATCTAGATTACAATATTAAATAAAAACATTAAATTAAATATCAAAACTTACAAGTGTTTTGTCACTTAATTTCTTTTTTTTCTTGATTCTGCTTTTAATTAATTCAATAATTTCCGTTTCAATTCAAGGTATGTTTGATGTTTGTCTTGGTGGCAGTAGCACACAGTTTTCCAGCTCCAGGAATATACGGCGAATCAGCAATTAGTTACACAAGCCTACCTGTTCAACAGAAGCAGTTAATATCATACGCACAGCCTCAGCTACAAACAGTCGCTATTCAAAAATCCCAGCCACTGCTGACACAAATCTCTCACCCTGCCCCACAACTGATTCAGAAACAGATCCTACAACCCCAGATCATTCAAGCCGCCCCCCAAATCATCCACGCTGCTCCTCAGATTATCCAAGCTGCTCCAAAGATCGAGGTTGAAAGCTATGACCCAAATCCACAATACAGCTACAAATATGGAGTAACTGACCCACACACTGGTGACTCAAAATCGGCTGAGGAGTCTTTGGTGAACGGAGTTGTCCATGGAAGCTACACCCTAGCTGAAGCTGACGGATCAATCAGGAAGGTGACCTACACTGCTGACAAAATCAATGGATTCAATGCTGTAGTCGAACGAAGTGGCGGACAGAAGCAAGTCGCTCTTGTAGCCCAACCAACTATCACCAAAGTTCTCCAACCAGCGCTGACCAAAATAGTCTCCGCACCTCAGCTTAGCTATGGCGGATACCATCACTAAATGTTCATTTCTTAAATAGGTAGATGAAGAACAGCGTTTATACGATTGAATACGTCTAATTTTTAACATATCGTACTAAATATTTCGTAAACTTTCGTATTAATTCGTATAAACTCGTTTTTTAGTCATATCATTTATTTTTCATTTGCCATTGCCATGTCCTGATGCCGTTATACCATTGACCATATATGTTATATCAATATTTTATTTTTTTACATATTTTTTTTAAAGTGCCACTTAGTTTTAAACAGTTACTATTTCACTGTAACTGTTGTATATAAATGTATAGATTTATTATTATTTATTTAATTATTATTTCTTTATATATTATGTACTCCTATTTATATATAATTTTGTATATATTTTATAATATATATAAACAAACGCCTGTCTATACTATCTATAATAAAAAATTTCATGAGTGCAAGTTTAAACTGGTCTTTATATTTCTACAAGGATTCAAAATCGTATTTTGTGTTGTATTTATTTACCGCCTTTCGGTCGGTAATAAACAAAATCCTTGTAGCACAAAATATAAATATTATTCTTCTCTATAAAAATTAAACGAATAAAATATACCATGAGCCAAAATCACATGTTGTATGTTTTCAAAACATACAGAATTGTTTGAATTAATTTGTACGAACTACAAAAGATGCCGATGTATTAAATTAAAAGAAAAGTTGTTGTATCCAGTTGTAAATCCAGTTAATAAACGTATGATATGTGAAATCTATCATAAAATACATTATGATTATTTTGGTTACAATATTACACAATATTATTTAACAAAATATTTCATCTAAATTTTCCAACGAATTGTTTTTGGGTCAACCCGCGTGTACAACACATCGATTACGATTATTGCGAGGTACATGTCAATGCATTGATTCACATTCTGGCAAAATGCTTCAACCGAAAAGGAATGCTGCGCCGATTTTAATTGATGTAAACATTCACTCATTGTATTTGTAAATTATCTAAAAAAAAATCTAAACGACTGTCAGTTGATGCTTATATAAACACATAATCTTTGGTTAAGGAGGTACAGGACGTTAACGTAAATGATGAAAACGTTGTGAAATTTGGAGGGTCGATACAAATAGTTAAAATACATGCTGTCTCAAAATTTTAGAGACCTAGGGTTCATAGTTTTCTTTTTATACATGATTAAAAATAGTCATTTTCCATACAAATCATAATTTTTAGCTCAATTTCCCCACATAATATAACTTTTAACTATAAAAAAATGGTGACACGGCTTTCAAAAACTAGGTGTATATAAAAGAATCTTTTCTGTAACTATTGCAAAAAGACAATTATCAAAAGGATACCTATTTACGAAAATATTTAAATAAAACCTTTAAGAAACAGTAAATGTGGGTTATAAGCCGACAGCGTTGCAAATGCCAATTTGAGCGGGAAATTCAAAATTGTAATAAATGTTATATAAAATATAACAATTTATTGGTCAAAGAACCAAATCACGCATGCGTAAACACACGTAAATTTGCAGCGTTGCAAAATTTATTATTCCTTTTTCAAAATATTTAATTTGTATTTAAATTGAATTAATATAAATTTGATATTAATTATAGGTAATTTTTAATTTATTAAACTATTATATGCATAAAAAAACATTTTAACAAGCCAAAAGCAGTTTAATAGGGAATTTAAAAACTCATTTTCAAAGGTACAGTCCCAATATTTGCTTGTCCCTCATGTACTTCGTATTTTGCGTTTCGTATTACCGAGAAATAAACTTTTTGCATTGACGGTACGACCTGTACCTCCTTAAAGCTCGTTTGGAAATCAAACTCGGTGTCTAGCAGCAAGTTTCGGTAGCTTTAGAGATTTACTAATACTTTTTCTATGTATAGTACAAATTACGAGAGTTCGGGTGCGACTCATACTTAAAACAACCAAAAAGCACTGACTCACTTAATTTTCTATAATGTACACAGAAACGAATAAGATAAAATTCATTATCGTATTATAGATTTATACCGCTCTTATAACCTCTTTTAAGTATAAGTCGTCGCCGAACTCTCGTGATTTGGATTATAATCATTATATTTCTAAATACATCTCTAGTAAAATTTTACCCTTGATGTTGCAAGGATTAAGCCTCATTACTTAGGTAAATTAATTTGCTTATCTAAAATATCCAGTGTGCTTATAAGTATAACACAAATAAATCGGCGCATAAATGAACTCTTGATTTATTATTCTCTGGTACGTTGAAACCTGCCAATGACAATTCGACTTATTTTGTAACTAAGTGTGTTAAGTATTCGTTGCACGGCATCGATTGCTGTACTCAACCATCGTCGAGAGAAAGTCTTAATACTGATGCCTTACAAGGTGCTGGAGTTCTGGAATTACAAGTAAATCGCAGATATACATAATAATAATTAGGTGCACCTCATGGAATTCTATCGAATCTAATATATCATCTCTGTATATCTACACTACCTCCATGTAATACGAGCTACTCGTAGAACCCATTTAATTTTGACTGATGATTCAGTGGTCTTTGACATTTGACTTTAGAATTTCTAATGCATTTAAGTAGGTGAAGTTCCGTTTTAATTTAAATTTAATTTGTTTGAATCGTATGTTGTACTGCACTAGAATATTTGATCTATTCATTTGTAATTCAATTAGTCAAAGATTTGGACATACCGAATAATAGATGCGCCTTAAGACTGATGCATATCTGATGGTCGTAGCATGCCTGATGAATAATTTAGACAAAATTCTTTATGAAACATCAGTAATGTTTATTAAATATCTGACCTAAAGCAGCGTATCCACGAACACAATATTTACGCTAGTAAATGCAACAAATGTTTGCACACAACTCTATGAATAAGAACAAGAAATCTCTTCGAATTGGAGGGGTAATAAGATTTCAACTTTTTTTTATTTATTTAAATTAATGTACAACATATTAAGTTTATTGTGTGAAAATTTGAAATTGATTGTAGTAAAACTGTCGGAAATATAGAGTTTTACTTTGAAACTTTTAAATGCGGTTTCTCACACTTAGCTTTTTCAAAGTCGGTGCTCTCTCTAGCCCAAAATCTACTGGACCGATTCTTTTGAAATTTTGCACACTCTTTCTTTACATAAATGCCGAGGTAACGCTGTCGAGTTTTTTTTTAAAAAAAATTTAATTTCAACGTATTTTAAAATAACAAAGTTTCTGAATTTTTTCATGAAGAATCGGTATTTTGACTTTTAAGTGCTGTAAAAGATTTAAAAATCAATAAAAAAGAAAAGCTCGACAGCGTTACCTGCAAAATCTTATCAACTAATGAAATCATTTTGGTTTTTCAATTTTAGAAAATCCAGTGGTGAGTTATGAAGAGACGTCTGCGGAGATTCGCTGTCAATGCCTCATTTTTTGACATTTATTTATGAAAATTTCACAAAGTATTCTTCAAATGTTATTTTATCATGTAGTAATTGTAGAAATAATTATATATTACCTGTGTCGTTAAAAAACATTATCGAAAATATGCTTTGTTTTTATCGTTTTGATCTTACTCCCCCCTTAACGACTTCATTCGGAACACTGCGAATTACTAGCGAATGTTTGCAAACACTATTTTATTTCTAAATACATTGATTGTTCTATCGTTATATGCACAGGCAGTGTGACAAATTGAGTAACAGTCCAAAGTCTTCATCAAAATGAGAAAATAGGAAAATGTGAGGGAATATGGCATTACTGTAATTTTGACTGATCAATAGGTTGGGTTTATTTGGCGATTGCAACAGACGAATATGGCTGCCAATGCGAAGTAATATTTGGAACTCTTTAAACCAAATTCGGACGAGTTTTTGTGCGGAGTCGTCACCGTTGATGAATTCTGGGTACATTGACAACCACAATAGATTTGTGTGCTACAATGTTGACAGATTTTTTAGGTGTTGTGGACTTATATATGTGAGCTATACCTCTGCCTAATGATTGTGTAATTCAACTTGATAACAATCAAACCCTGAAAATATAACTCTATAGACTAACATTTTGCATTTGGAGTATCAGTGACTAATAATCCATATTTAACTAAATCTAATCCTGACTTATAAAACCAGTAAGCATTAGCTTTTATTGTTCTCTTTGTGCGTAATTATCCTAATTTAGCAATTGATTTCAAATCGATTATTTAACAAGCCTTTACTTTACAAAACACTAACATCATGTCTTGGAGCGCAATACAAGTAGATAATTCTATGAATAGGCAACGATATTAATACGATCAAAAATCCATAGCACGTTCAACTCTTACACCATCAACGCAATGTGATTTGTTATTTTATTGTGTGTGTGAGTGAGTGGGTGGGTGGGATAATAGATGGTTTGGACATTTTTATCGCAACTTTGATGGACATTGAATTAATTGATGAAGAAGAGTATAAATACTGTGAAGAAGTGCTATTGTTATATCAGTTCATCTTTTGTGTCAACAAGACAACAAAGTCAAATCCCTTACAAGTGCAATGGGTCTGTTCAAAGTGAGTACTTTAATTAATAAGTATCGATTATAAATAAAAGTTTTAATTGATAAAGATTAGTGTAAAATAATCTATTGTCTAAATATTTCATGTTAACAATTGTTACATCTTTAAGTATAAAAACATTCCAGTTAAAAATGTAACGTCTAAATTAGCTTGTAGTACGTTAGGAAGTTGAATCTTGCATACTTAAATACAATTTCTGAGAAAGTTAGAAAATAAACGTTGGAATTAGCTTGCAAGACTTTGTTGATTTGTTATTTTTAAGAAGAAAAACACTTTACATTATCTTTGTTTATATTCTCAAAAAAATGTATTACAGATCGCTTTTATGGCTAGCTTGGCAGTAGTCGTTCGTTGTGGCTTACTTCACAGTCCACTTGTAGCTGCACCTGCACCAGTAGCTTACTCTGCGTATACCAATCTAGCACCTGTAGCTCAATACGCTCACTATGCTCAATACGCTGCCGCGCCATTAGCTGCTGCACCCGTAGCAGTAGCGCCTGCTCGTTACGCTGTAGCACCAGCACCGTTAACCGTACAATCCGCTCGCTACGCCGTAGCACCAGCACCTGTCGCTGTAGCACCTGCACCATACATCGCTAAAACCGTAGCTGCTCCTGTCATTGCCCCCGCTAGACTTGCCGTTGCTGCACCAGCTGTCAAACTTGACTACGCTGACACCTACCCCCAATACCAATACGCCTACAACGTTCAAGACAGCTTAACTGGAGATTCCAAGACCCAGGAAGAATCCCGTGATGGAGATATCGTCAAGGGAAGCTACTCTCTCATCGAACCCGATGGTGCCCGTCGTATTGTCAACTACTACGCCGACCCTGTGAACGGATTCAACGCCGTAGTTCAAAGAGACGTTCCTGTTGTAGCCGCTAGAACTGTCGCTGCACCTGTTGTAGCAGCTGCGCCAGTAGTAGCTGCCAAGACTGTCGTAGCTGTCTAAGATTGCCTATGAATCGATCTATTAAATTGACCCTGTTTGCTTGAGTTCTTACCATTATCATTATTTTTGTATATTGTCATATTCATTTTCATTTCTTTTTCGGTTTTGTAAATTCCTGTTAACTAAATTTTTAAAATAAAGTTTTTTGTTTATTATGTGTAATGTTGTTGTTTTAATTTGTGCTGTAAATGTAATCTACAAAATATCTTATACGGGTATTATAACAACTTTTTTATATTTGATAAAGTAGTGTAATATTATTTGTAACAATCGCATATAAAATGGAAACGATAAAGTAATTTAAATGTTACAATGTAACATGCGATATTTAATCTTTGTATTCAATTGTTGCTGCAGTGGAAATATATATGAATCCAAATTGGTTTGAATTTGTAGGGTGAATCACTTACTTACAATTCCACTTGCAGAATATGTTTGCAGATATATTTTACTAGTAAAACTCTTATACAAATATTGCGAACATAACCTATAATATATATTTTTTTTTTAGAAAACTTCAAGATACCCACTGGAATCTCTCGCACCATGAGAATGTCTCCAGGATGCGGCTCAAATTGGAGCCGGCATTGCACTTTGATCCGCACACTACAGCAGCCAGCCTCCGTGACAACACAGGCCAAAACGCCGCAGCAAGGAAACACTCCGTCGAATTCAGTTTGCCGATTACACCTGCAGCTCGCCGATCAGCCGTTGAAGATGAAGAAGGTGTTCCTGAAGAAGAACTACGACTTTCTGCAGAACCACAGTTAGTATTCACTTTTATACTATTCCAAACAAAACTACATGAATATATTGTAATATCCATTTTTTTTAGGTTAGAATTAAAGGAAACTGGTAAAGAAAAAATTGTTATTTCTCAAGAATGTGAACTCATAACGCTGATGACCAGGGTGAAAGGTCGTTTGGATGTTACTACAACCCACCTCGTATTCCATGACCTCAGCCCCATCCGGGATGACGCCGAACGACAGGATTTCCGGTGGAATTTATCAGAACTTAAGGAACTACATCTTAGAAAATATAATCTTAGAAGAAGTGCTCTTGAAATCTTTTTATTAGATCAGACAAATTATTTTCTAAATTTTAGCACTAAGGTAAGGAATATTCTTTATTATATTTCATAAAATTCAGACTCGTGGCTTACTGGTAACACACTTTCTATACGTAAGCAAATACTGTGTTGTCTTAATCTATGATCGAACTGATAGAAGTGAGATTATTTAAGGCGTTAAAGTTTAAATCAAAATGATACCTTGCATAATAAATAATCTTTTTCTTATTTTCAGACTCGTAATAAAGTATTTTCTCGAATACTGAGTCTACAACCACCAAATATACTATACGGAAGTGGCCGATCGCCTGCCGAACTTCTCCGAGCTTCAGGTTTAACACAACGTTGGCAGTGTCGAGAAATTTCAAACTTTGACTATTTAATGCAGCTAAACACCATAGCTGGCAGAACTTATAACGATTTGTCCCAGTATCCTGTTTTTCCATGGATCCTTGCAGATTATCAAAGCGAGATCCTAGATCTTTCCAATCCAAGTTCTTTTAGAGACCTATCAAAACCAATTGGTGTTGTTAATCCAAAAAATGAAGCTGAAGTTAAAAACAAGTTTGAAAGTTTTGAAGATCCAACAGGAACTATTAGTAAATTTCATTACGGAACACATTATTCAAATTCTGCTGGAGTTCTGCATTATCTGCTGAGAGTTGAACCATTTACATCGCTTCATATTGAACTTCAAAGTGGACGGTACGTTTATTTTTATGTGTACCTCACGAAACAAAGCAATTTTCAACTACTAACGTCATTTTTATTTTAGCTTTGATGTTGCGGATCGTCAATTCCATTCAATTCCTCAAACTTGGAAACTCCTTATGGATAATCCTAATGATGTCAAAGAATTAACACCAGAATTTTTTTATTTCCCTGAGTTTCTAAAAAATATGAATAAATTTGACTTGGGTCATCTTCAAATAACCAAAGAACGTGTGGATGATGTGGTCTTACCTAAGTGGTCAGCCAACGCCGAAGAATTTATAGCTCTGCATCGTCGTGCTCTGGAGAGTGAATACGTTTCCGCACATATCCACGAGTGGATCGACCTAATTTTTGGCTATAAGCAGAAGGGGCCTAAAGCCGTTGAGGCTCTTAATGTCTTCTACTACTGCAGGTTAATTTTAGAATTTTATATCTTTACTTTTAAAATTAATTTACCAGTGGTAAACACTGATTAAACTCGAAAGTGTTATTCTGGTTGCCTTACAACCAGGCGCCAATATGTAACAACAATGATATATATTACTTTATTAATAGACTATAGATAATAAAATAAAATAACAATATCTTCGAACAGCTACGAAGGTGCAGTAGATTTAGACGCCATTACAAACCCAATGGAACGAGAAGCTGTTGAAGGTATGATAAACAACTTCGGACAAACTCCTAGTCAATTATTAAGAGATGCGCATCCAAAGAGATTATCTATTGACGAAGTAGTCAACAAGATGTTAAGAGCAGAACTTAGAAGACCAGACATTACAATGTTCCTAGACCGAGTTTACAGCTATACAATTGAAGTAAACAAACTTTTAAATTATTATTTTAAATATTCTTATTTGGAAAATATTAAAAGTAAGTTTTCTATTACAGATGACCAGTGATAAGGATCCTGTTGTATTTCTTAGTGTACCTCGATCTCCTCCTAGAACGTTTCTCCAAGCAGGTCCTGATTGTTTAGTTAGTATATCGAAAAGTGGTGTTCTTGGGGCTCATTCATGGTTGCCACAGGATAAGGCTAGTCAGAAAGGATTCTTGTTGGATGTTGATCCAACATTAAATAATCCCAAGTAAGTAAAACAACAAATTTTAATAGTGTATCGAATTTTTAAAGTCCCTTCTTTATTTTCTACCAATTAACGTTTCAAAAATCAACCAACAGTTATTTTACCTCTAACAATAATCCTGACTTAATAAAGATATAACTGTTTCAATATTCCTATTTTCTTCATTTCTTACAGAACTCGCCGAAAATTAGCTGGACCTTTCCATCCGAGTTTGACACTCGATAGTCAACTATTTGCCGTCAGTTTAGATGGTCGCCTTCTTTACAGCGGTGGTCTATGGGATAGCTCACTGCGTGTCTACTCCGCCACGCGTGCCAGAGTTGTTGCTTCCGTTATCAGACATTTTGGTAATTTTCGTCACTTACATACTTATCTTTTCTAATTGTTCTCTTCATTATTATTTTATTTTTCTTCAACAGATGTCATTACTTGCGTTGCTCTCGATAATTGCGGCTCCTATCTTGTAACCGGATCAAAGGACTGCACTTGTGTTTTATGGACTTTAAATAATATTGCAAATGCTGCAAATAATGTTCCTCCACGTGCTCTACACACACTTTATGGTCATGACAATACGGTTACGTGTGTGTCCATCTTGACAGAATTGGATATGGTTGTTTCCGGTTCTCAAGTAAGTTTCTATTGATCACTTTACTGACGAAGAAAGAAAAATGAATCGTATTCTTAGATACGTATTACTAACAAAGACATTTCTGCTTCTAGGATGGTACTGTTAATGTTTACACTATAAAAGACGGACAATTTATTAGATGCCTAAAACCTGCTGGATGCGTTGGTCCTAGAATCGAAGTGTCATTTGTAGCACTATCTCCACAAGGTCATGTGGCATTTTCAGCAAAAGATCAAGTATATATTTTAGTATTTACTTAATTATATTACACTACCAAAGATTTATTTATTAATATTATGTATAATTTATAGACAAGTCATTCTGTGCATGTTTTCTCTGTAAATGGTACTTCACTGGGCTCAAAATATGTATCGGGACGAGTCACTGGTCTCGCTATAGCTGGTGACAATTTAGTTGTAGCAGATGATGCTGGTGATCTTACCATGAGTCGACTTCAAGGGTAAGTTTTCGAAACGTTTCATGGAATTATTTCAATGACTAATGATTTTATTTTTAGCCTAAAACCAGTATTCGACATTCCTCTCCACGTACCTATTCAAAGCGTCGTTGTGACCACTGGTAATTCTCACGTATTATGCCCTCTTCGAGATGGACGTCTTGCAGTTTTGGGTCCTCCCGTTGTTAACAAAACCAGTAGAACGTCCGTCCTTAACGTATAATTTCCATGGCAGGCGTATTGGCGTATTGGAGGGAGTATGATATTATAAGTTAAACATTTATTAAGAATAATGTAAAATATGATCGGCTGATTTTATAATTTTGACTTGGTTGTGTTTTTGAGTATATTTTTATTGAGATTATGATTTTAACTTAAGATTATATTTTTGTTTTTATTAGTTAACTTCTTTTAATATGACTCGACATACTGCAACACTATTTTCAAACTGCCAAAGTAATTTAACATAAAAAGCTTACCTTCTACATACATTTTTTAGGTAAATATGACGTATAGTCAAAATCACGATAGATCGGCGGTGACTTATACTTAAAAGAGGTCATAAGAGGGGTATAAATTTATAATACGATAATGAGTTTTGTCTTATTCGTTTCTATATACATTATAGAAAAATAAATGCGTCAGTGCTTTTTAGTTATATCGGCAGTTTATACCCCACAACTTGTTTTAAATATGAGTCACCGCCGAACTCTCGTAACTTCAACCATAAAAGTACATAACGAACGAAATAGGGAGAATTTTACGATTTTCGTTTAGTCGCGCGGGTAAATGGGGGCTAATGTAAAATTGCAGATACAAAGGTAAAATTTAGTATGTAGGTTTACAATGAACTATTAATTACAAAAAGAAATTGCCGAGACATTAGGGCGCTGTAGGAAGGTAGTCGAGGAGAATTAAATTGGAAGTGCAGGAGCGAAGCGATAAATGGCGAGAAAGCGCTTTGAGTAGAGGCGATAGGGGGTGGGTACATTGTGGCGACGATGGCATTTAATGTCTTTTGTATTTATTTAATAACAATGTAACGTAATTTTATGTAAAAAGTATTACGTTAATTAATACAGCAGTGTATGTCTTGCGCTTAGTGAGTGTATCCAGTGACACTAAACATCATAAGACAGTAACAGATACGTTTTACTTTTTATTGAGTAACTTCTGCAGATTATACTGTTTGACAATATTGTTGAAAGTGTAATGACTTTAAATCATTCCTCATATAAACGATTAAGCATTCGAAAATAAATTAGTACTCATGTTCATATTTGACAAACGGTACAACTATCATAACCAAGTATCTAAATTATTATTCTGAATTAAAAAGCAGGGATATTAAAATTGAAGCAGACGTTCTGCTTTATATATCAATTCAAATTCAAATAATTTTACATAAATCTTTCAATGCGATTCTTTCAAACTTCCATCTCGGTCCCGCATATGGCATTTTGATATTTGCCCAAGACTGTGAAAATTAAGAACGAATATTTATCACGTTCTTATATTGAGTATATGAACGTTGAGCAATTACATAACGCACTGGCTTAGCTGAAGACCGTCAAGTAAGACCGTTATAAAGTGTTGATGAAAAGACTCTTGGAAAAAAAGATCCACTTTCTTACTGTTTTATAATTTTTTGTTTCACTGGCGAGAGCTTTTTTTTCAGTTCTTTCAATATTCCACTCAATTTTATTTCTGTTTTTTTTTTTATCTTTTCATTTTTTCCGTTATGCGCACGTCCGAACTTGAAAGCCAGCGAAAGTGAAAGTATTCTTTAAGTCGCATATATTTTCTGTTTCCTCGAAAAGGTTTTAAAACGTATATAGATCATAGATAAATACCAAAATAATAAATCATGAAAATACATTTTTTTAATAAATAGTTTTGTTGTTAGATGATAAAGATACATTTAGAAATATTATAATAATTTTCGTACTTTTCATGGTGGTAAACGGTGTTCACTTTTCAATTTTCCGCTCATCTTTCTATTCTTTTCGAATTTCTGTGACGCATTTAGATTAGTGCAATAAAAATTTAAAAAAATAAAAATCTAATGTATATCTATATATTTAACTTTCAATCTATTATAGATTCTTAAAGAGGTTTCGTATTAATATTAAAAAGAAATTGACATAACACCTGGTTAAAGGTATAATAACATTTACATATAAAAGAGACTTACTTATTTCAATTCTTAAATTATAATAGTATAAAAACTTATTAATTTTTTAGTCAATAATTTATAAAGAATACTAATATATAACTAAACTCAGATTAATTATTAGTAAAGATAAATAACTTATAAATATATTGAAATTAAAATATTGTTATATAGTTTTATTTTCATGATGAAATATGTCAAAGTAATCGAATCGGATAATAAATATAGTTTTTATGGAAGATATAAAATAATCAGGAACTTTCGTAACCGGAAACCGAGCAAAATTTATTAATGCCGCCAAGTAATGCAAATAAATATTGATAAAAATAATTTAATTGAATTTAAAATCGGATATCTCATTCTTGTTCATACATACTTTTATTTACTGGGAACATACATTTCTTAATCTGACACTTATGCAATAAAAGCAATATTAGAAATATAAATTTTATCTAGATTGAGAATTTATCTAAAAATTTCCACTCAATACTGTTTGTTATATAACATTTACGTTTAAAGGTATCTGTTTCATAAATGTTATTAGGTAATTGATTTTTTGTCGAATTAGAGAAACATTATTTATAATCAAAAAAAGAATTGATGCAGATTAAATAATTCGCTTATTATTTTCGGGTTTCCTAAATAATTTGCATTTAGATCCAACGCAAATAAATAAAACCATGAATTAAGAAAGAAAATATGATTTCGTTTAATTGCTCTCACGCTAGAACAGTCTACTTGAGATTTCCTACTTTTTCAGTAGGGTGTGTTGGAGTTGTTTCGTATAATCACACTTTACCATGACAGGAAGTTTCTACTTTAATGGTCATCAACACAGCACTATACGAGAACTCTCTGGGATAAAAATTTTCAGTGCGAATTTATTTCCGCAGGATTTGCATTCGCAGTACGGTTTTACCCTTTGGGTTTACAATTTCATGTACAGCAAAATAAGAAAACGATACAGATATATATGGTGTATTGATAAACATTAAAGTAAACAACGCGAAACAACTCCAAGTGATACTACAAATGGTGGCATCACTAATAGTTTGTTCCAGTGAGAAAGCAGCGTAAATTTAGTATTTAAAAAATTAGCTCTTGATGAAATTAGAGCGAAAAATCTATCAAAGTAAATTCTTCTACAAATATAATAAAAAAAAGATTTTTTCTTTAGAAGAGAAAATGTTTCATAAAAAAACGTTTGTTTATGAATGTTCAGCCGGCATTACATAAATCAAAATAAAACTGTCCTTCAAATTAAATATGTCCAGAAAGTATCTTTCAGTAGAATAAGAAAAAGTTCAGCCAACTTTTTTTTATTCTCTCGTGTTCTATTTTTATCTAGTGGTCTACTAAAACGATTCCGCTTTCAAATTTGAATAATAAATACTTCCAAAATAAGACATTCTAATTTTTTTATAATATAATTTAAATGATTACTAACATATTTCTTAGGATATAGTCACATTTAATAAAACTAGATGCATTAAAACTAATTCGCAACAAATGTGACTATAACCGTATTTAGATGTTTCTAAGAGTTAATAAATGTATTTTTATAGGTAAATTTTAGATAACTGTTTTAAAACAAAAAAGAAACTTTATGTAAAATTCGTCCACAATAATTTTTAGTGGATAAATTATAAATTTACGTAAAAAAATAGCACTGTTAAAATGTGTACTGTATAAAGCTGTATTTCTGGTAAATCATTAAATTTCAAATCATTCCAAAACATTATGCATTAGTTTATTCCAACATATATAGTTAATAGAGTTTAGTTTATTGTGTTTTAGATTATATAAAAACAGCTTTTTAAGTGACAATAAAATTCACAGGTATTATGCAATAAAACTATGTTAGAAAGTTAAAAGTTACCGATTTTATTTTAAAATATATATAGTCATACATTTTAGTATTATGTATTCATTTATTACAAACACATATGTACTTAATTTTTGATCATAAAATAAATTTATATTAAACTATTTATATATTTTTTGTATTACTATTAAATATAATCTATTATTTATAGTAAACTATACTAATCACACTGATCATAAATGTACAAAGTTTTTGCTGGGGAAAATAACTCTAAGAGTCTAAATAGTTATATCACTTGTATTAAAGAAAAATACTATAAAAGACAAGTATGTAGATTTTACATTTACATTTTTAAATACTAGGGAATCATTTTTATAAAATAAAACATTAAAATTATATTATTAAAAACGTTAGATATATTAAAAAAAATATTTTAAAAATGTTACAAAAATAATATCAAGTTTTGTTTCGGAAAACGTTTTATGCTGTTGTAATACATATATTTTGAATTTAGCAAACTGTGATGCAAGCAGAGATTGGTAAGGAATTTATATTTCATTTTTACTTCATCCACTACTTCTTTTTGTACAGCACTGCTGATCTTAGCTTCATATTTTTTTAAATAGATTTAGTAGATATTTTTGATTAATTTCAATCACAAGTCTCTTCTTCAGGAAATGGTTTCAATCATAATCACCTTGCTGTTCTCAGTGCTTTATTAAAAATTATCCGAAAAACAAGAATATATTGCATCATTGTAAGTAATTAATATTTAAAACTTAATAACAATAATACTTATAACGAATATTTAATACTAGCGACATTAATACTGAATTAAAATTTTCAAAAAATGAGTATTTAAATTACATTAATTAAGATACTCTCCGCAATAGATATAGAGAACGAAATATAGTTACCAAATAATATAAAATTGAGTCTTCTAAAGTATACGATTATTCTTAATTAAAAAAAATGATACTTCTTGTGCCTAATTGTTATTATTTAGTGGTACCCAATAATCTAGCAGAGACGTTTGTTTAAAAATCTTTTTTTCTGCTATTGATCTCAGTTGGAAGGTTCCATTTAAAAGTTCACGATTATTAACTCGAAGTGCAAACTCCTGCAGAGCTTTAATATGATCCAGAGCTTCTCGGTAGTTCCTTATTTCTCTTTCATAATACCCAGATTCAATATAATCGTATTCAGGCTGATAACTAGTACTTGAATTGCAACTTTGACCATCTGTAGAACTTGCGGAGCGAAGTTCTTGTTTCATATTAACACCATTTTGTATATAGTACGAATCTTTGTGCAAACAACTTTGATCCTCGTATGGAAGAGCTGGGTATGCAACGTTAAACCGTTTTCTATAAACATTCATTTATAACTTAATAATTGTATAAATATTTCGATTCTAACGCCATGCATAAAATAACTCATTTAATTAATTGAAAGAATTCTGTTCGGTATACTAACCTATTTGAGGCCATTGGCGGCTCTCGAAAGTCTTCACTTCTTTTTAAGATCTCATAAATTTGTGTTTTTCCACAATTAAATATCGATTGAAGCTCCCCAACACTTAAGTTTTCCTGTTCATGTGCACGTACTAACTGAAATTTTTCTTCAAGTGATAATGTTTTAGGTTTCTGTGAAGGAACCATAATGTGCCTACAAACTAACTCCCTAATTATTTGCATGTGATATAAAGGTATATTTAAAATTGTTAATAGTTTAAATGCTATTTATATTAGTGTTATTAAAGAGGTTAACTTTGCGATTTTTGTTTGTTTTGGAAGTTTAGTTCTGGAAGGATTTTGGTCTTGCGTACTGAATTATTATTGTTTGGTATGAGTTGGAATGACACACTGCGCAGTTTGTCAGAAACATTATTTTAAAATATTGAAATAAGTGTCTGTGGCGCTATTAAATATATAAATGTACAAATTACTTTTATATAAATATGTATCAGCATCAGCAACTTCACTTTTAAACGAAACAAAATTCCTCAGAAATAGTTATTGGATGTTTTTCAATTACAGCACTACACTCTGGAGCGAATAATGCGGCATTATAATCTGCATTTAATGTTATAACTACAGCAGTGAGCACTTTTGAAAGTCTGTTCTTGCATGATGTGCAATTGATACCAACCAATTATATAAATTCTCGATATTATTCAGAATTACTACTGATTGTATAATAATAATCTGTATTTTATTTAAATCATAAAAATATAAAACTAAGTCGCTTTGTGTTCTGTAATTGGAAAACACCCATTGCTACATTTGAAACAAAGCAATTAGTAAACACATACGGGAAACACAGTACCAGTAAAGATTTCCGGTAAAGTAATCTTAATCTTTAAGACGAATAAACTGGAAATAACCTCGTTCTTTGACATTGATAATGACCAATAATGACATTGACAGTATTATTGTTTGTGATCAGAAGTTGCATACACAAGTAACGTTATCTGTATAACTGTAATAACATTATTCAATCAAAGACGCATACTCTATTTGTTAAATATCTGCTTTACCTTCCCTTGATAAATTATTATATTATTGTTGACACTATTATCTATTAGAACCAGTGCCGTACCAATGCACAGTTTATTAATGCGTCCTTTTATTACAGATTTGGTGAAAAGAATGTCTCTTTCTATTCCATATTCCTGAATTTCAATCTATCCAGTCACAATTCATATCGCAAATTAAAAGTATCTAGAACAACACTTCAACTTGCTCCATTCAGTTTAGACAAATACAGAAACGTAGCTACTGCCCCCGGGTTACAGGGGCCCCAACCAAGTGTAAGCAAAAATTAATAAAATTTTATTCATCATCTCACTTAAACTCTTAGGCAGTACTTAGCTTAGTCGCTTAGTCCCTAGGTAGGAGTATTAATTGTAAGTAATAACGTATAATCATTATATAATTATTTTAATTCAATGCGAGCGTTTTTGTTCCTTTAGTGAAAAATCTTTACCCATCATTTGGGCCCCCCAAACAAAATTTGATACAGGGCCCATCTAAGGCACGCTACATTACTGGACAAATAATATATTAGAAATAATTAGATTAACTCATTAAATGTTAAACAAAATGTTTATTTTCAAAAAATATAGATAAAGAAAGACATATTCATTTTAAAAACAATTTGCTTTAAAAAACATTGTTTACACAGGTGTTGATGTTTACACTTTTGTATTTCAAAATATTTGCAATTTAAATTAATTTACCTCAAATTTCTTTTAACATCTGTCATTTCATTTCTATTTAAAGATAATTTATTGGTTTTTTGATCTAGATTTGTTTTAACATACGAGATTCATCCCCGTAGATTAGATAAATTAATTATACTAAATTAATTATGATTATTTAAGTAAAGGTTTTGTTTATTTATTGGCCCTGTGTTCGGTTATCGGTGATTGGTTGGACATTTTGTTATGGGCAGTCACGTGACAGGGGTAGGGATAATTCAAAATCACTGTTAAAAATATATTTGTATATTATAACAAGTCATTTTTTAATTTAATTAGTTTAAATGAGTGCGTCGAACAGAGAGGATCTCGCTGCTGCTGTGAGTGCAGAATTACTAAGGTATTGTTTTTACTAATATTTTAGTGCGTACGTGAAAACATGTTTCGACTTGTTTTAGACCATGTTATATTTTCTCTTGAAAAAAACATTTTTCTAAAATAACTCTATTCGTTATTATTTTTTTTAAATAAATATTTATTTGTTACGTAATTTTATAGTTTCTTAAATATATATCAATACGTGGAGTGTCATCTAATTGTCCAGAAGGACTCCTAGTGCACTTGCCAAAGTTTATATTGACAGCTCAAGCTACCTGGCTACCTAACTAGTTGTTACATTTGAAAAAGACACTCTATAAACTATTTTTGTTCGTCTCACTAGATTGTAACCAAGTTTTTCACGCCTAATAATAATTTATTATCGTATTATTGATTAGTAATTATGTAACATTAGGGTTATGTTTTTAAACATGTTTTTTCGTGAAATTAATATTAGCTTATTACGCATTGCTTGGCGTCGCCTTGTCCGGACATGTTCAGACTTGCGTAGGTCAGTGAAACACGTGTTGGATTCAGTACGAACATTTTTATTGTTTTATTTCACTGTTTACATATTACGCAGTGATGATGTGAGGTTAGAAAATATTTGCCTATTGTTTGAAGATTGCTTTTTTACACCTGCTACTGTCTCTAAGTGAGGTTATGGTTTATGCATAAATTATTCTAAATTTCTTGTACAATTTTAAAGCCATATTTTCTTGTGAATTTTTATATCCAATTTTTTATCTTTTATTTTTATTATTGGAATTAACCAGACGGATATCTATACGACGATCTCCAACGGCAACTAGTGCTACCACAGACGAACTCCTGGAGCTTTAGTGACAAACCTTCTCCTGAGAACTTTAATTTAGATTTTAGGTAAATTTTAATTGAGTAATTAATATTTGGCAGCGGTGTAGCCCACAAATATGGCACCTTCAAAAATGTTTTCACACTATAAAGTGTCAGTGCTAGGACTAGTATTGGATAGTAATAAATAAGTCGACATTGAATAAAATTAAATAAATTAATTTATGTTTTAAATGTATCTAACGTTGATCCATTTCCAACGACGACCTACTACTATGTTAGCAGCTTCTGTAAAGGACTCATATATGTGAACCACACTGCTGCCTATTGATTATGTAAATAAAATATCAATTTAAAAAAATTGCAAATTCAAAATAGATTGATTTCTTATTGATGCAATTTAAAGTAATTTTTCTAATTGTTGTTTTACTTATTACAGAACGCGATTCTAGGACGAGAAGATCACCAGGAGGCGGTCTATTTGGGCGCCGTGATGTCTACAAGCAGTTAGCAGTACGCAGAGTTCAGACCGTGAGTACAACTTCATTTCATGGTGGCGGTTCTAAGCAACAAGTGTCGTCTAGTCCATTAAAAATCAATTCAATTTACATTAATTAATAATTTAGTAATTCATAATTATTTATTGGTTTCACTGTCGAAATAATTGCACCGATTTTTAATGGGTTGGATTAATATTTTGAAAATGTGCAACTGTTCTATCTCCTGTCCCTACAGCAAACGGTTTCCGGTTCGATGCGCGTTGTTCGAGCTTTTTGATAAACTGAGGTTCTTTTAAAAATTAGTTTCCGATTTGTTTTGGCAACGAGTAATTTAAGAACGTATTCCTAGTTTTACTAAATATTTACTCAAATCAAAATAAAATGACCTAACAAAATCCGCTAACACAGTTACATGTATTTAACGTTTATTTTACGTCAAAAAGTTTACCTTTTCAATAAATTTAATTATACGCGTTAAATCAAATTATAATTCTAATAACTCATTAATTCGCGTTAAATCAATTAACTATTAATTAGTAGCGTTAGTTACATTCTCAATATATTCTAATGTCGTCTAAATCTAACAAACTTTAAATAAACTAAGAAACATTTAAAACAATTTAACAATTAGAGTTTCGCGAATTTTAAACGAAAGTGAAAACTGTAACGAACAATGGACCAGAGTGATGTTTTAAATAGAAATTAATTAAATTGTGGTTTAAATGAATATTCTAAAAAAATTAGTGGCATGGGGAAGCAGAGGCTGTGCCCCATGGGGCCATCGTGCGGAGGACTTCTAGAAGAAAGGTAATTCAAGATCTCAATGGCGATATCATATTATGGTCTAACATTGATAATAATTTTCTAACCAAATCTTTTCTGTTGTTACAGATGAACTACAGGACCTTCGTCCCAGCCTACCTGATTTATGAGCCCTCACAATTTTTTCTTTTCGGCGCATTGTTTATAATTAAAATGTATGCAAAACATGTTTTTGTTAAAATTGTAAATAATACAGAATATACTAAATATTCATATAAACAAATTATTTCTATTGTTGCAGATTTCTTTCAGTATTGTTGTAGCAGTTCATCTGTATCGGCAGGAGCCATCTTGCACCAGGATATCATCAGAAAGGTGATTGTCAAACTATGTGATTAGAATCTAATCTAATTCATCTTAAATGTTTATCTAATCAATTTCGTTTAATTGCAGCTCACTTCAGGGTTCAAAAGCAGTGACAATGAGCTCGGTGAGTGCTTTTTAAATATTTCAGTGGTTTCCAAACTTGACTTAAGTACTAATAAAAGTAGTCTTGCCCCCCTCCTCAATATCTTACCCTCTTGTTTATCCGGGTTTTTAGTTAAATATAGGTTTTAGGTAGGAAATTATGTGTATTGATATCGATATTCCCGTGCACCTTAAGTGCCATGACCCACAGTTTGGAAACCACTTCTCTTTTGGTGTTGGGATGAAAATATACTGTCTATGTTTGACACTTGTTGCATTTTTATTATAAATTTGATTAATTTGTTTTTATAGGAGTAAACATAAAGATGCTGTCTGCATACAAGTTTACTTACCTTATCTTTTTAAAGCAAATGCATTAACTGCTTTGCTTTCCATGCGATAAGAACATGATTTTACTAGAGAAGATGAGGTAAATTAATAACAAGTTACATTGTAGAAGTATAATATATATTTATTTTTTAATTACATGTTAATTATGTTTAAGATAAACTTTTGTATAATTTATTGCTTATAAGTATAAGTACGATTGAATAACTTAATGGACGTGTTCAAAATGCTGATAAAGAGCAAACTATTGGTGTTGGTATATTAGTGTAATTTATATTTATAAAAAAAATATAAAAGTAATTTTTTTCAAGATTATTGGGGTTTCTGTTATGCATATTTTCGATAATGTTTTTTGACGACACAGTTAATATATAATTATTTCTATAATTACTACACGATAAAATGACATTTCAAGAATACTTTGTGAAATTTTCATAAATAAATATCAAGAAATGAGGCATTGACAGCGAATCTCCGCAGACGTCACAAAAAAAAGTAACATTGCGGTGCCACTCATAACTCATTACCGGATTTTCTGAAATCGAAAAACCAAATTGATTTCATTAGTTGATAAGTTTCTGCAGGTAACGCTGTCGAGTTTTTTCTTTTTTTTTATTGATTTTTCAATTTTTTGCAACTTTTAAAAGTCAAAATACCGATTTTTCATGAAAAAAATCAGAAAATTTGTTATTTTAAAGTACGTTAAAATTAAAAAGTAAAAAAAACTCGACAGCGTTACCTCGGCATTTATGTAAAGAAAGAGTGTGCAAAATTTCAAAAGAATCGGTCCAGTAGATTTTGAGCTAGAGAGGGCACTGACTCTGAAAAAGCTATGTGTGAGAAACCGCATTTAAAAGTTTCAAAGTAACACGAAACCAGACCAGAGAGGTGAAGACTTAAAACTCTATATCTCCGACAGTTTTACTTCAATCGACTTCAAATTTGTACACAATAAACTTAATATGTTGTACATTAATATAAATAAATAAAAAAAATAAAAAAAAAGCTTGAAAACTTTTTCGAATGTAGATTAGATTGAGATGAGTTTCCTCCCTTCACAAGATAACTCTCGGGTCTATAAGCATTTTGAACACGGTTTAAGAATACTCGTATGCATTTGTGTATATAAAACTATTATTAAATATTACCTACATGTAATACTCCATTAAATCACAGTTTTCTACAAATAATATAGCTATTACTATTGAGATAGGTAAATAATAATTAGAACATTGGCCAATTTAGACCGTGCTGGTCCGAGAGAAATCATCTTATCCTTGGACCAGCCCTTCCTTAAGGGCAACTTTAAAAATAAATTATTCTAGTCAATACACTGAAATATTGGCTACAAAACGAGGGTAAATTCAAAATTTTGGAACCTGCCCTTTTCTAGGAATACTAAAACAAAATATTCTATTAGTTACCATAACTAACACATTGAGTTTATACCCGCTAAACACAGTTATGTATATTTTACATAAATAAATATTATAGTTTACATAAATATTTTTATATAAATATTATATAATTTTTTTTTTATTAAACTCACATTTTAGATAACAATAGTTAATATTTTGTGCGTATTTTATAGAGATGGCGCTCGTATATTAAATTAAACCTCGTATAATCTGAAGATAGTTAAGTACAGACTGCAGGCTCGGTTTCCATCTTGAAAATAATTGTTTTGTGTATCTTGAAAAATACAATTGCCACAAAAATTTTGTAACAATATCTTTTTATCTACAAATTTTACAAAGAACTTTTTATTATAACAAAAAAAGGTATAAGGAAAAGTAAATCTTAAATTAAGTGATATCTAGGCAAACTCTCCGTAAGGTAATAAAGGTTAAAATCGTGTAACACTAATAAAATTGTTAATTATACTAGCGCCATCTCTGTGTAAAATATCACTCTCACTCACTGGTTTTAGTTTTAATTTTATGTTTTAACCTTAAAGCATCATTCCCACTCACTGTTTTGATGTTTAATTTACTGTTTTTATTTAATATTGTAATCTATATTTCAGGTTCTCGTTTAAGTTTAGTTAATTTAGTTGGTGCGTATGCATCGTTAGTAATATAAATTTTGACAGTTCGAAAAAATTATATGTGAAATAATTAAAATTGCTATTTTTAATAACAATTAGTAATAGAAATTGTTTTCACTTCTATATTTTTCAAAAACTGACATTAAACTTCTTTTAAAAATAAATCCTACTGCATTTTGACAGATTGTCACATTTTGGAGGTTATAATATAATATAGTTTCTCTTAATTTAAAACATTGGACCTTGTAAGGTTCTAAAAAAAACTAAGAAAACTTAAAAAATAAATTTAATTAAAAATGGTACTGTGAATGACTACGCGTATTGCCATATGCTAAACAGTTTAAATTAAATATAAAATACAAAATTAAATTAAAGCAGAGTGAGTGGGAATGATACTTAAATGCTTAAGTTTTAACTTGTGAAATCATGCGTCGTTTGTCAGTAATATACTTTAATAAATAATAATTGAACCTGCATTTAAGGTTAAATCTTAAACTAACACTAAAACTCAGCGAGTAGAAATTTAGTACTGGAATTTTTTTAAACATTGTTGGTACATCTTTTCTATTATGTCTTTATGTATTATTATTACAAACATTATATTGCTGCGATCATAATATATTATATGTAAAAATTATTATTGCTGGAAAGTACTCGTAATCGTTGAATAATAGTATGTATTTCTTGTACAAGTTTACTTTATATATACGCCGGAACATTTTGATCGATTAAGTTATTCATTAAAGTCTAATTAGATTATATCAATGCTGTTCAATATGAAATGATTTTAACGGTGTATTCTATTAGTTAGAAAATTGTCTTGCAGTGCATGTTTCACACTTATTAGCTTATCACAAGCTAATGTCAAGGGATATTTTCTACCTGAGTGCCTGGTATATTTCTATAGTGATGTTCATCACGTGAAAAGGTTAAAATAGAAGAACCTTAATTGTGCTAAAGTTTGTTTAAAATTCTTACTGAAGCTTAAGAATAGATAGAGTCACTGGTTTTAATTAGCTTACTTAAGATATAAAAATGTTATAATCAATACCGGCCGCAGAATTAGGAACTGACCTTAAATTGGAATCAAATTACTATTAAATTAAATATTATCGAAGTTGTGACATGATAGAATTGAATTCAGGGAAGACGCGGGGCCTACTATGTAGTTTGTTTCATCCCAAAAAACAGGATAAGAGCAGTACTGAATATTTTTCTATTGATATAGCCAAGGACCGGAAGCACTATGTCCAAACGAAATATTTGGTACCAAGGAAATTCTCTCCCTCTCGGTCTAAAAAGTAGCATTGTTTGGTAAAAGCGATGTTGCCGGTGTTGCCAAATATACAACGAAATATTTATTAAGTGATTTGCGCATTCTGAACACACCTGAAATTCTTCCGAGTTTTAGTTAAATTTAAGTAATTTTAAGTAGTAAAAATACGTAAAATCTGAGTTTGAGTCAAATGAAAAAAAAATAGTCTGTATGAAATATTTACATCGTTTACATTTACTAGTAGTATACTTGTTTCACATAAGGTCTGCTGATAAGGTTAACATTGTTACATTATTTAATATATTTATAGCATTTCCCCTTTTTCCGGTTTTTTTATCTGTCAAATACCAGAAAATGTACTAAACATTATGCTATTTATTTGATATGTCGGAGCCACGAATATTTCTGCTACTAGAGCCAAAACATTCGTCTACGTATACAAATACGGAATGTTTTTCATATTAAAGTATTCGTTTCAGCTATTCGTACACGAATACGTGCGTTTGAACTTCGTTGTTTAATAATGTCATATATAAATTTATTGTCTTCGTTAAGAAATTGGTTACTATTGATTAGCAAGAACTGATCACATTTAATTGCTAATATATTTTATATTACTGTGATTAATTAAAATTTAAGAGTACAACTAATATTTTGAGATAATGTGTCATAATTCTTATTATTTCTTTTAGTGCACAGTTCTATTTTTGCGTTTGCTGTATGTGGGTAACAATTAGACACACCACGAACAAATTTGCGTACTTTTTGCACACTATAGTAAGTGTATCAAAAATAAAATATCATAAATTTAACGGCGGGAATGTTAAACATAATATTTAAAAATTACTTTCAACAAATTTCTGCATAATGCCCGTAAGTTTTTAAAAAATAAAATATAACCTATAATCTATATATATAAACATTCGAAAATGGAAACTTTGTTCACTTAAAGCTAAATAGTTTCACTTAACTAAATTAGTAAGATCTAATTTTCCAGCTTATAAATAAATTCACTGTATGCCGTGGTAGTTTCAATTGTCCGACAACCAAATACCTCAATAGTTTCGCTCTGTATTTGTGATTATTTGAGACTTGGGTTTGATCTTGAGCTGCTCACAATCGCGTTTTATCTGCGTCCATTGGAATTGTCCAGATGGCTGTGTTGTTGGGGTCCATTATTGATAACTTCTGTTGAGGCACCTCGGGCTCCACGGGCACGTCCATCGGATTGGTGGTTAAAACTAACGTTGTAAATCCAGCTATCACTGTCAGAACCCCAAATGCGGATAAGGATACAGGAATGCCGAAAATGGCCTGAAGTTAGAAGAATAACTCGTCAGAAAATTGATCTCATCAATAACTATTTAACTATTGTCAAAAATAAAAGACTTGTGAGAGAGAGATTGTATTAATTAATCAAAATTCTTACCAACACTCCTACAAAAGGTGCTCCTAATAACCAGAATCTTGCAAACGCCAACGAAGAAAACATGGCGATCTTTCTTTTATTCGGCGGCACAAAATCTACTGTACATGTCGTTAGTAAAGCCAACGAGCAGGATATGGAAGTCTTGGAGAACATAGCGATGAGCATAAGTGCTGCCACTTGCCAGTTTCCGGTCACTGAAAAGATGTTCAAGATATTTACTAAAATGGGCTTGTGTCCTATATCTTAATTTCTATAAAAGTGTACTATATATTGATAAAGTTTGTTACTAGAACCTCAAATGTTCAATTATTTTTTAATAATTCCTTATATTTTAGGAGATATTAACACCAACTTTAATTATTAAAGGGATTCAACTTTGTTTAACATTCCAACTGAGCATAAAAGAGATAGCATATTCTTGACAGAATTCTGACAAGTTTACAGGTTAACAACCTTACAGCTGATAAATCTCTGCTATATGTATTTATATATCAAAATATCAAATAATATCAAATCAAATTCCAATATTATGTCTGCCTTAGCAGGGTTAAATAAAATAAAAACTTATTATTCTTTGATTTGACTTGATTATTTCGACTACCAACAGTTACAAAACATTACCACAGCACTGACCTACTCAACAAATAACTGACGTATAAAATGCATTTCACGTCATACAAATATGGCCGACCATTTCTAGAGCTAAAACTACAATTCAAATTTTTAATTACTATATCTTCGTCAACATTTAGATATTTAATAAATTAGACACGCCAATACACATTTATTAACATCAATTTCAACTGCATTAACAAATAAAGTTAACTTACATGACTTAGGATAAAGCCAAGATAAACACGGCACCGCTCCTCCAATTATTGTGAACAAACTTGTCCATAACCACTTGTTTTTGGAGTACAAAATTAAAAATAATCCTATTGTCGTTCCAAGCAATTCAGATAGACCTAAAATAGAAAATGTTATTTTATTGAAACGAGCAACGAAATGAAACCACTGTTGATTATATCGATTAATCTCTCTAAGAATGTCTCACCAGCTATGATTGTATTGATGAACAAATGCTCCCTTCCAAAGCTTCTGATATTGAGGAGGGTTCCGTAATAGACGACAATGATGATCGCCCACGCAACGTGGAATGCAATGACCGTTCGGGTAGCGCGGTATCCTTTGAAGAGCGAACACCAGCCTGCTGGTGGCTCCATCTGCAATCTGTAAAAAGAAAACTTTCATAGAAATGTTCAGATATCTGGAAATAACCAAGCAGGTTTGACAAACTTACGCTGCAGCTGCTTGGGCGTGCAACTGAGTGTCCAGATCGTTCGGCAAGGACGTGTTGTTAACTTTAGCACATTCTTCCAGATAAACTTTAGCTTCCTGAACATATCCTTTGTTCACCAGCCATCTTGGTGCATCAGGAACCCAGATCATCAGGATTATGATTAAAATCGTTGGGATCGATATAGCCATATAGAGATGAGACCAGCTGTTGAAGAAGCTGGCTAATCCTGGAAGCATGATCACGCCGACTGACCAGAACTGTTCGAAGGATGTGACAACCACGGTCTTCATGCGGCCCCCAGTTATATCACCAACTGTATAGAGATTTTATCAGTTAGATATGTTTATAAAGGACGTAATTTACATACGGTTAAGGTCCTTACAGATTGTTGATCCTCCAGTGAACATCAAAGCACACGACATGGCTGACATGAACCGGAAGAAGATGTGGATTTCAAAAATTGTTACAGTTCCGGTTAAAATGCCACAGCCTATTTGTGAAAACATGCCCACTATCATGACGCGCCTTGGACTAAAACTAAAACAAATTTAAAAAAAAATTATTAGAATTTTTGAGCTAGAAAAATGTATAAGTCAGTATAAAAATGGAATACAATAAAGCCTTATTCCCACTCACTGTTTTGATATTTAATTTACTGTTTTTATTTAATATTGTAATCTAGATTTCAGGTTTTCGTTTAAGCATTCCTTTTCACATTTGTGTCTTAATTTAAGTTTAGTTAATTTAGTTGGTGCCAGTTGCCAATTTTGACAATTCGACAAAATTGTATGTGAAATAATTAAAATTGCTATTTTCAATAACAATTAGTAATAGAAATTGTTTCCACTTCTATATTTTTCAAAAACTGACATTAAACTTCTTTTAAAAGTAAATCCTGTAATATAATAAAGTTTTTCTTAATTTAATATTTTTAATTTAAAACATTGGACCTTGTAAGGTTCTAAAAAAACTAAGAAAACTTAAAAAATAAATTAAATTAAAAATGGTACAGTGAATGACTACGCGTATTACCATATGCTAAACAATTTAAATGAAATACAAAATACACAATTAAATTAAAGTAGTGAGTGGGAATGATACTTTCCTCATATATCGACCCCGAAATATGTCTAACCGGGCGTCAACACCCTAACGTTTCACTCGTAGTATTCCACAGTGGCCTTCTTACTCACCTGTCAATTAATTTCGAGGCTACAACGCCTCCAAGTAGAATTCCAAACAAATGGAAGAATTGCGTAACCGCTACTAAAATGTCACGTGAACAAACCAAGTCAAACTGAAAAAGAAAACAAAAAATGAACAAAATGTAAATAACAATAAATCAATAAAGATAACAAACTAAGGCTTAATCAATGCTAATATTAAAAAGAATTCAACAAAAATGTGTTAAGTAGTTGTCGTTCTTGTAACCATGGATTCTGCAAATGCGTAACGCAAATAATTCATCTGATCTACTTAGTAACAATCCGTGTCCAACCAGGTGACAATGCGATGTTCAAACGACTGATAAATTCGTATTTCGTGACCGGAATATTAACTACATAATTGTGTTTTTAAGTTTTAACATTGTTATGAATTTATTAACTATAAAAAACATGAACCTCAAAAATAAAGCCTCATTCCCAATCACTCTTTTCATATTTAATTTAATGTTTTTATATAATATTGTAATCTAGATTTCAGGTTTTCGTTTAAGCATTCCTTTTCACATTTGTGTTTTAATTTAGTTCGTGCGTATGCATCGTTAGTAATATAAATTTTGACAGTTCTACAAAATTGTATGCGAAATAATTAAAATTGCTATTTTTAATAATAATTTGTAATAGAAATTGTATTCACTTCTATATTTTTCAAAAACTGACATTAAACTACTTTTAAAAGTAAATCCTACTGCATTTTGACAGACTGTCCCATTTTGGAGGTTATAATATAATATAGTTTTTCTTAATTTAATATTTTTAATTTAAAACTTTGGACCTTGTAAGGTTCTAAAAAAACTAAGAAAACAAAAAATAAATTAAATTAAAAATGGTACTATGAATGACTACGCGTATTGCCATATGCTAAACAATTTAAATTAAATACAAAATTAAATTAAAGCAGAGAGTGGGAATGATACTTAATGGACATGTTTTGCTTAAGTCTGTAATTACTAAAGTATTAGCGAGTCTAATTAAAATTGGGTAAAGGCGTTCATTTAATTAAAAATGTATTACTAAAACATAGTAGATATTTATAAAAAGCTTGCCCATTTTAACCCATTAAAAAACAATGCTTTATCAACACACGAAATTCAGATTTTTCCTTTGTTTAGAAAATTACATGTAACTCGTAAACTAATAGTCCGAGTTTGATAACATTTTGAGCACATGTCGTTTGAAATGTGTTAAATAGAGGAATTAACTTACATCGGTAACCAGGGACTGATATCCTGGATGATGTTCAAATTTATCGCAAGGAACGACATTCGTATTTCGCGGTGAAACAAATTTAGGTTCAGTGAGGGACAACGATAAATTAGCATACACAGTAGCATGGTCCCTGACATCATCATAAACATTGCAGAAATCAATCGCAAACTCCTGGTCCCCTACATCCTTGATGGGGTGTGAAATTTTAATCCAATGCGAAGCGTTAGATACAACAACATTAGTAGGTGGTTGACACCAGAACTCTCCATGATTCGGGGCTGGCGCTGTGAAGATAATACAGGCCATGAACCACGCGGATGGAATCTTCACAAGAAAGATCACCATCACTGCTCTACATTGCCACCAGCCCCATTCCCCCATCACTTTACCACAGACGTCAGTCGATGAAGTCATTTTCTTTTCGTTCAGATTCTGGTCAGAAGATATTAACACTTTGGTCTGGTTTAGTGCTGGTGAAGATGATGACCTTTTTGGAACTACCTGAATACTTTTAGAACGTGCCCTGTTGTTTTGGTGACCGTGCTGGCCCAAAAGAGGTTCCTGAAATAAAAAAACAAATTTCGTTAGCTAATGTTTACAGTATTAAGCAAATATAGACTGAGGAATGAAGAAAGATGCTATAGGTGCTGGAGAGCAGTGGAAGAGAGGCAGTGCAGGATGTGTGGCATGAAAGAGGAAAGCGGTGTAGACTTGATAAAAGTCCTGCAAGAGAAAGGGACTAAAATAGTTAAAACTGTTTTAATCTTTATCACAGTTGATAAAAAACAAGTAATTTGCTATCATGATAGAATCGGTTATTGCGAAACAACTCCAATACACCAAACTGACAATAATCGTCGTGCGGTGCAACTATTATTGTTTACAAATAACTGCTACTCACTATTTTCTAACTAATTCCCTATATCAGATAGCATCCGAGATCCAAACCTTTTTTTTATAAGTTTTACTGTTTAATTTCACCCGAAGCTGATTAAGATTATTTACTTTCTACTGGCTTCTGCTAGCAAGTCTTTTATACACAAATAATTTTTTTATTAATTGTTTTGATATGCAGATTTTGTGTTTCCATAGAAGTTTGCGGTTGAATACTAATTATTATTACAATTATTGTTTCAAGTTGATGCCGGTTAACATTATGTAGTGGTCTGAACGATATTTAAGGACGACCTACTGATTACACACTCCATACATTGTTGTAATTATTTAAACAAATATTTTGTTGAATTTTATTTTTAATTTCAAATGTCTCAAGGTTTTACAATTTCGTAATTCTTGTAACTGTATTTTTCCAAGCTGATTTTAAATTATTACTCGTAAAATTTATGATGTTTCGGTTATATTAAAAAATCTGCTAAATTGTATAAATCTACTTTACCGATTGTCTTTTCCAGCGATTTGCTTGCGTTCAGCTATGGGTTGCCATCATTAATTACATTTTAAATAATTTATTTCAAGTTTAAATATATAAATCTAGTTCACCACAAGGAAAACAATGCTTTATCAACCTTAGAGCATATATATATAGAGGGAGAATGCTGGATTTGAAAGTGTGTCCAAAATATGTGCGAGAGAGAAAGATATATATTTCTATTCGTTCTCTATTCGCATGCGTCGAAAGTGACAGTTGTCAAGTCAGAACTATCTAGATATAATACGTGACAGTTGTTAAATATGACATTATATTGTTGTAGAATAATGTAGATATGTATACATATAAATAAATTATATATAAATATAAATATAACCAGAAATGTGTTCACTTCAAATATCAACTGTATTGACCGTTATCCCTACAGCATAGAGAACAAATAGGAACATATACCTTTCTCTCTCACACACATTTTGGACACACTTTTAATCGATAGGAAACATAGGCTATTCACACTTTATATATATATGCTATAAGGACAAATGTAGCGTCACTAAAACCATTGTAACTTGTTACTAATAGTCGGAAAGACATGAAATTTTGACAGATATCGTTTGAAGGTTAGTACTATTTATAAATCATATGGATTTGTCAATAGTAGCGCCATCTATATGCCTCATTGAGTGATATGTTAAATGTAGAAAGGAAACAGCCAGAAAATATAAATGCATACTAGTTCTAAATTGTTGACACGATCATTTTCATAATAATAATTATCACACTATAATACTTTTAATTTAATGTGTTTAATAAGTTGCTTGACAATCAGGCGCTAAATTAATAACTGGGTTAGATTATTTTATAATTTTAATATTTGTATGTTGTTTGTTCAATAGTAATTAATAATTAAACGATATAGTCATTACAGTAGGCTAGTAATAGACCTCCTTATAAATGTTTTATTCATGTTAACATAAATATTTCCTTGAAAACACTTGATCGCTAGGGATTCCATATTACCCACAATAAAATAAAAATCAAAACTTGTTTTAGCATTGTGATTCGTGGGCGAAGACGAACACAGACCTGTTGGTACTTGAATGCAGACCTGTTGGTACTTATCAGTTGCCAAGCTCTAACCACTTTCACCACAGATCGGGAAATACCTTTTGGTTTGGTTCCAAGATTTCTAGGAATTTATTTATATATAACAAAAATCTAAATAAGATTCAATGAAAATTAAATTTATTGAATTAATTTATTTAAATTTTCAGTTATATTACTGGGAAAACCCTAGACAGTAAAACTATATTATCAAATATTATTCAAGAGGCCTTGACTCCATAAATGCCATTTAAAAGCAAACATTGCGAACTAAGATTATTTTATGATTTATGTCATATATATCTATTTAATCGTTATGTAAATTTTATGAATAGGCGAACTAGAAATCTGGAACGGAATAATTTCTTAGTTTAGTTTAAGGAGAATTCAATAAAAAAATGTGTAATCATGTTTTTTAAATGTTTTCTAAATAAATATGCTACGAATCTTAAATGTGCTACTAAAATCTAAGGTCATTATCTCTTTATTCACAAAATAAACGGAGAAAGAGAGAGACCCCTCATTACTTAAGAGAAAAGGACACAAGAAACATGGGAAGAATTGTCAGATTCGGATTATTTCGGTAAATAGCGCCGAAAGGATGTGCAGGGTGTGCGGAACGGAATGAGAAACATTGGATTAGAAGTAATGAACGAAAAAAATATTGTGCAGTGTATTAAAGAGAGGCAGTGAAGGGAAGAGGTGGTTGGCGGAAATAGAAAAAAGGAGCGAGGAGAGAAAAGTAACACCATAGCAGAAGTGGTTTTAATCTAAAGTGACAAAGAGACGAAGAGACAAAGAAGACAAGAGGTGAGGAAACGATGAGAATGAAGGAGGACTACGGAAAATGAAGGGGTAAGAGAAGAAGAAGCAGAAAGTACTTTTGGAAATAGAAAGTTCTAGAATAGTTTTAAGTTTAATTTGAAGTTGAAGTTCTATGAATTAAGAATGTAGATGATCCGAAAGGCACACAATTAATATAATATAATAATAATATAGTCACAAATTATGAGGGTTCGGCGAAGGCTCATGTTTAAAATAAGGCTCAACAAGTTATTAAAAATACTTGCAATTTCACAAAAAAACTTTAGTTTTTAAAAACACTTTTTAGATAAGTATTCTTTTCAAATTAACTACATGTGTATTATGAAATGTTAAGAGTGATCTGATTGTTATTTGACCCTAAGATCTACAGGCACTGCACCGTGTTAATGTAGTAACAGATAATGGCTCAGTTACTAACATGAATTTCCACGGGTCAGAGTCACGCCTTGTGACCTACACTCCAATTGACCGCCCTCTGCTTCCCCTACAACATATGACCTTGATAACATTTCATTACTTAATGGTTTACAAGAAGCTAGCAGTCATCGGATGTCAAGTTAACAATATGTGGTAAATTAATAATTAAAATTTTCATTATGCTAAAATGCAAACTAGTGTAATGGTAATGATAAATTCACAATATTTTGTGACAAAAAGTAATAGAAAATTCCACAGAACTTTCTAAATTTATTTTAGCAAAATAATATTTAAATACTTTTGAATTTTAAACAACATACTTTTACACCTTGCGTTTGGTACTTTTAAAGCATTATCACTTTGCGTTTGGAGACAAAAATATTGCCTTATTAACATAACCGAACCCAACTTAATTATTGTAGGTAATTAACATTGAACTAATTTCATTTTGTCAATGATATCATGTGTTAACCTTGAGACTATTAAGGTAGCTTAAGTGTTGTTGAACCATAAATTAAGTAACTGAAGCTAATTTTTCAGGATTCGACTGAAACCTTAAATGGGACACCATTGCCAGTTTCAGATATCTAGTTACATTTCATGACATGCAAGCCCGGATTAATCCTTCGCCTTGAAGAGTAATTTTGGCCAAATAAAACAAAATCCAAAAAAAGGGAAATCATGATAGCCTTAAAGTCGATTGCAGTCTAATACAATTGGGAGTTAAGTTATTTAAAATACTGTTCCAGCAATTCAGAAAATATGGCAATACGCGTAGTCATTTACATTACCATTTTTAATTAAATTTATTATTTAAGGTTTCTTAGTTCTTTTAGAAACCTTACAAGGTCCAATGTTTTAAATTAAAAATATCAAATTAAGAAAAACTGTATTATATTATAACCTCCAAAATATGACAATCTGTCAAAATGCAGTAGGATTTATATTTAAAAGAAGTTTAATGTCAGTTTTTGAAAAATATAGAACTGAAAACAATTTCTATTACTAATTGTTATTAAAAACAGTAATTTTAATTATTTCACATACTATTTTGTCGAACTGTCAAAATTTATATTACTAAGGATGCATACGCACCTACTAAATTAACTAAAATTAAATGTAAAAAGGAATGCTTAAACGAGAACCTGAAATCTAGATTACAATATTAAATAAAAACAGTAAATTAAATATCTAAATGGTGAGTTGGAATGAGGCTTTAGACAAAATATCTGCACCCAAAATGGCTTTATCCGGCGCTCATCAAATGGTCTAAAGAAATCATATCAAGTAACCTTGGAATTCATCTTCAAATTCAATTAATAATAAACACATACACTAGTAGATAACAGTAAGTCAAGGTGAATGACTTGCAGAACACACATACAGCGAAATTTTGACGTGCATTTCCCTTCTGTCAAATCTTTATCTTTGTGATGACTTTGTTGGAACACTTGTCCTCGAGTGGCCATTTCCAGACTATTGTAAACTTTGAGCGATTGTCTTAAGTATACAGACAAATGATATCAGTGTTTTGCTGTTTGTAAAAAATTAAGACAAAGGCTAAAGCCTCATTCCCACTCACTGTTTTGATATTTAATTTACTGTTTTTATTTAATATTGTAATATAGATTTCAGGTTCTCGTTTAAGCATTCCTTTTCACATTTGTGGTTTAATTAAAATTTAGTTAATTTAGTTGGTGCGTATGCATCGCTAGTAATATAAATTTTGACAGTTCGACAATTGTATGTAATTGCTGTTTTTAATAACAATTAGTAATAGAAATTGTTTTCACTTCTATATTTTTCAAAAACTGAGATTAAACTTCTTTTAAAAGTAAATCCTATTGCATTTTGACAGATTGTCACATTTTGGAGGTTATGATATAATACAGTTTTTCTTAATTTGATATTTTTAATTTAAAACATTGGACCTTGTAAGGTTCTAAAAAAAGTAAGAAAACTTAAAATAAAAAATAAATTAAATTAAAAATGGTACTGTGAATGACTACGCGTATTGCCATACGCTAAACAATTTAAATGAAATACAAAATTAAATTTAAGCAGTGAGTAAGACCAATAAAAAAATAATTATAATTAATAAAATACAGCACAATTTTGATCAAACCTTTTCGTTGATCCATTATTCATTTTAAGTAATTATTATTTTTAATAGCTGCAAATATTTCAGCTGAATCCGGGTTCGGCGCTAAATCATCCCCACCACAATCATTTTAATAAAACGGGGATCCACAAGGGGTTAAACTCATGTATTGAATGGCGTCATTCTCGTCATTGGCGAGCCCCAGTTTTTATTTCGCTCGGCAATGATCATCATTGTCTGTTTAAAACAAATAAATCTTCTATTAATAGATCTGAGTCGTTTATTAAACTTTATTCTCTTGACAATTGATAAATGCAAGTCCAATCGTGAATGTACTACAAGTCATTAGATATTGATTTGATTGGAATGTCGTCGCATATAGTATGTAAAACGCAGATAACAAAAACCTATAAACACTGATGGCGTGTTACAACAGGAAGTAGAAAAATTACATCTTAAATTCATAAGAGATGAATTCCGTAGATCATGACAACCATATAACTCGTTAAATTATAATAACTATTAGGTACTAAGTAATAGACTAATTTTTTTTGGTTTTAAAACACTCAGAAAATGTTATTACAAAATACTTGATAAGATCGTTATAGTTTGTCCAGAAAGTATCATTCCCATTCACTGCTTTAATTTAATTTTGTATTTAACTTAAATTATTTAGCATATGGCAATACGCGTAGTCATTCACTGTACCATTTTTAATTTAATTTATTTTTTAAGTTTTCTTAGTTTTTTTAGAATCTAACAAGGTCCAATGTCTTAAATTAAAAATACTAAATTAAGAAAAACTGTATTATATTATAACCTCCAAAATGTGACAATCTGTCAAAATGCAGTAGGATTTATATTTAAAAGAAGTTTAATGTCAGTTTTTGAAAAATATAGAAGTGAAAACAATTTCTATTACTAATTGTTATTAAAAACAGCAATTTTAATTATTTCATATACTATTTTGTCGAACTGTCAAAATTTATATTACTAACGATGCGTACGCACCAACTAAATTAACTAAACTTAAATTGTGAAAAGGAATGCTTAAACGAAAATCTGAAATCTAGATTACAATACTAAATAAAAACAGTAAATTAAATATCAAAACAGTGAGTTGGAATGAGGCTTAAAGATTTCATTATTTTAAATTTTCAACCTTTAAAAAAGAAATCATCAAAATCTGTGTAAATTTTACACTCTCGTTTCTTCACTATCTTAAGTACCACTAATTAATAAATCCGTGGAATTATAGCATATAACATTGTTCACAAATATATAGAATAATCCTTTATTTACACAAAAAAGCACAGCAAATGAAGTGATAACGAAATGAAATTTTACACGTGTAAAATATATTCATAAGCATTATCCAATTAATCGCATGAAAGTATGGTCAACAATTATCAGCAGTGCTAATTTCTAATTAAGCTTCTTTTACACTCGTCTGATAAATTTTCCATTGGCAATGTATATAATCTTGCACATCTGCTGTCGCGTTAAACAGTAATATGGCTCTTTAAAATAAAGTTAGAAAATAGTCTTAGAGTGTAAAGTTTAAAACTTGCTTATAGCATATTTTAGCTTAGTATATAAGACTTGTTTGGTAACCTTAGCGCAAGGTTGTTGCTATAATAAAATACAATACAACGCTTCAAGGAATAACTATGCGTTAGGGTGCAACGATACTTAGTGTTACTGAGTTCTACTCGCGAAATATAGATGACGATACTATACAGCAGGTTAAGTTTTATAAAAAAAGACATGTTTTTTATGTTTAAGTCGTTTTATGTAAGTAACTATGAACGTGAATCAAAATCTAAAGCTGCAATTAGTTAGATGAATAACGTATCTACATTTTAAGCTTTCTTCCACAAACTTTTAATGAGTTGGAACCGCAAAAATACCTTTTGATAATGAATATTGCTATATTTTCTAGTTAAATTCAAATTTTTATATGACTGGTAACATTTCTAAGGGTTTGTCATACATTTTATAACCTTTATTATGGTTCTCAAAGTTACGCTTAAGACTTAAAAATATATAGAATATTCGATAATATCCCAGTTTTTTTGATAATATTTAACCTGATGTATAGTATCGCCATCTATATTTCGCGAGTAGAACTCAGTAACACTAAGTATCGTTTCACCTTAAACTTATCTAGCTGATAGCTTATTTTCTATGCGTGTTGTAAAATTTGTAGAGGCTTGTGTTGTAAGCTAAGCGTAAGGTTGCTACTAAAAAAAATATATTTATATTATCTTATACAGTCTTCACATTTAAAAACGATTTAAATTTGGCCTAAAATAGTTTCTAAGGAGCTAAAGATATAGAAAGGTCTACCTTCTACATTATTATTTTTAAGAAATTATATAATTTATGATTCTACATCTATTAATCCAAGAATAAGCATCTGTTTATAATTTTAATTATAGTAAGAAACGTAACTAAATTAATTTTATATTTAAATAATATTTTTAAAGCATTTTTTAACATAAATCTTAATATATATAAATTACGTGTCACGTTGTATGTCCGCGATGGACTCCTAAACTACTTAACCGATTTTAATCAAATTTGTACACCGTGTGCAGTTTGATCCAACTTGAAAGATAGGATAGCCTACATCTCAATTTATGATTGCAATATTATCTTATTGCAAATTATTTGTCTATTAATTATCTGTATATGACATATGACATCTGGCGACGATGATGGCGACATCTGTTGACTAGATTGAGTAAATATTCTGTTGACTAGATTGAGTAAATATTCAATAGATGGCGCTATGTAATGTAATATGACAAAAACGTTAGTCACAGCAACGCGTGGCCGGGACAGCTAGTTTTATATATTATTTAATCTCTGTTTTAGATGCTATCAGTGTCTATTTTAGATGCTATCTGTTTTAGATCTATCACAGTCATTCTCCTACTTTTACTAATTTATTAGTGGGGCATCTCTAAATATTAGGTTATCAGATAATAAGAAAAATAATGTTTAGTTGTAAAAATTCCAACGGTATTCGACATTCAAATTTTCATTCATATTTTAAAATAGAAAGTTTAGAAAAATACGATTTCTTTATTAATGCTAGCAGAATAACTATAAGTCATTGTTATTATTAGCGATTCGTGTTTATTTGCATTCGGAGTCGTAGCTTGTTTATTGCATTTAGATTAATTGACCTTATCGCGAATAATTTGATGACGTAAACTATCATGAAATTTATTTGACAAATACCAGATTATCATCTTGAATGCATGGAGTTTCAAATAAGATTTGTAGCTAACATATTTCTTTAGTTAGGCAATGGATTGTCTAGTGAAAATAAGTTACTTTTTAGTGATAAACTACGAGGCATGTTCTTTAGGTAAGTACTGTTTTGCGATTCCGCCTTTGCAGCGCTACGGTCGGCGTTACCTACATGCGCGCTGGTTACCTACATCTCTTGTCTACGCACTGACGCCATTACAGTCTGATTCTTCATTGTATACGTTGTTTACTGAGTGTTTAAGATGCCTCCGACAATCGTGAGTCCCGCCAATTGTGAAGTACGGGCTGTTATACGATTTCTTAGTGCTAAAGGCGTAAAACCGATCGATATTCATCGTGAGATCTGTGAAGTTTACGGACAAAACATTATGAGTGATGGAATGGTAAGGAAATGGGTGAGAGCATTTAAAGATGGCCGCACAAATGTGCATGATGAAAAAAGTCAAAACAGTTGTGATACAGTGGTTAACAAGTCAGGTGGCAGAATTTTATGAGGAGGGTATTCAAAAACTGGTGCCACGTTATGACAAGTGCCTCAATATTCACGGAAATTATGTAGAAAAGTAGATTAAGGTACAGGCTTTCATGTAAAAATAAAATTATTGCGATATCTTTGCACGTCTTTTTTTAATTCCAAAACGGTACTCACTTAAAAAACACGCCTCGTACTTCTAACAATTGTTATTGAATTCGTTTGACACAATGTGTGCAATCTTCACTCTTATCTAAATCCATAATCCACAACTAATAATCAAGACGAATTACACAACACTTAAGATGACAGATTAGTCATAGCGTTATCAGATAGAGATGCACAATTGTCAGTTACAATTTAACAAGAGCGTTGAAGTGTTTTTCCTTGTGGCTGTTCACGTGAACGCATCCTATCGTTGGACCTATCTATTGTCGTTATTTTTAAATAACTTATAAAACCATTAACTTTTGAACCTAAAGAACACTTCCTTAGTTCATGATAAGCTGTTGGATAATTTATAGCTTCAACACCTTGAACCAGTTGAAACCAAATTGTCTTTGAAAATACATAAAGTCTAAACAATAAAATAGCTAGTTTTTTGAGACAATGCCAAACAGTAATGAGAAAGAAAAAGTATTTTTAGAAAATGATGAACTATTTTAAGAGTGACATAACTTGGATGTTGGTCTTTGTACTTGAAATTTTGATGGGTTGTTGATTACCATGTATACTCTACCTCCTTCATTCTAATCTCTGTATCTTTTTAAGAACACGCTTAGTAGCAGCTAATTTAGAAAGACGATTATCTGAATCTTTTAAACATGAGGTACATGTGTCAACTGACTTGCTGCGGGGCAACGACACACACTATTGATGACGTATAATAAGTTAGAAGGTTAGAAACGTTAAAGGATATTAATCGGGAAAAAGAAGTTCGCGTGTATTTTGCATAGGCAGCAATTGCATTGTTTCATCATGCAAAAAGCTTTAACCTGGTTTTAAAATTTGAATTCTCAGGTTGGATAATCGAAAAACTTCTTTTTTTTTAAATATTATGAACTTTGGATAAAGGCTGTGAAAATATCCATAAATTGAGGGTGTTAAAGAAATGTAATGGAGTCGTTTCACGAAATACACTTTATTATGAGAGGAAGTTTCTACTTTAATATTTATCAATACACCACTATATCGAGGCCTATACGTTATAATATGGCCTAACATTTATAATATGACGTAAGTAGATCAAAATATCACCTCTCGTTTTTACGGGAGTTATTCTGTTCCAGTGTGAGAGAACCTTTTTCAGTAAAGCTAATACGTTTAATGCGAGCAGCACGCTTGCCACTGGATACCACATACCAATAATTTTATATATATTTACAGTTGAGTATTTATTTTAAAAATAAAGATCCCAAGTAGAAAATTAACTTGCATTGAAGACAATTTCTATATGAAAAGTATAAAATAAACTATAAAATTAGCTTGCGGCAAGCTAGCATGTAAAACCTTGCTTTGCAAGACAATTTACTACCTGGAAATTATTTAAATAAATAAGTGGATTAAAATAAATACCCAATAAAAAACAATAAGTTGCGCAATATTAGATAAAATTAAAAAAACACTTACATGCAAATATTTTTAGGTTAATAATAAGTTTAACACAAGAACAGAATTAATATTCTCTTCCAAACAACGATATTCAATCAATTGTTGCAAATAAAATAAATAATCCCATTCTAAAATCTCTATTTTATAACAAAACTCATAAAAACCAAAACTGAAATCTCACTAATAAGGCTGTTAATTAATTAACACATTTTAGTAAGAATCAAATAAAAAACCCAGCGTTTCTCTATGAGGACAAACCCATACCTGAGGAATTAGCATAGCCTGCATTTCTTAAGATATAGTTTTCCAAATTATTAAAGAAGAAAACTAGAAGCTTCTGGTCCTATGAAAATGAAAATCAAATCTTAATCATTTTTTAATACAAGAGTACATATAAATTGTTCTAAGATAATGTGGAATTTTAAATATTTCTTGAGGCATACGGGTCTTGTTTTTGTTTCGTTTGTTTTTAATTATTGATTGTTGAAAAATGTTTCATAGTTTAATAATGAGACTAATAATTATTAACTCTGTAACACTGAGGCTTATACTTTGGAAGTAACAAACAATTCTTTTGTGATAAGAAAATGTTTTTGTTAGTGCATTACATGTATGTACCGGGTGTACGAAATGGAATCAATACTGTGTGCTGTTTATATATGGAAAGTATTATAGGTTTTTAACAATAGTTTACCTCCCAGTAAACATTTTGGAGTAAATTCTACTTCATTTCTATTACATATCATGAGTTTTTTGTCTGGAACGTGTTCGTTTTCTATTCAGTCGTTCATAGGAAAGGCCCTTTTTATGAGCTACAGAGATCGCAACGACGGTTCACTGCTGAATTAAAAGCGGAGTGGGTTTATGATTTATGACCGGAGTTATAAACTTGGCACTAGCAGGGATATAAAACTTAATGGAATTCTACTTTTTAGAGTCCGCAAAATATAAATATTTAAATGAAGAAATAAATAGATGTAATCTTTAGTACGGATCGTGATTTTTTTAATGAATATTATTCATCTTCAACAATACTCGTTATATTAGTTTTTTACATTGTTTTGGTGATTCAAAAATCCACGATCGGCAGGTCTGCGTTAGGTTTAAAACCTCTGTCTTACCATCGCTAAATACTATCTTCGTTTAAATACATTATATTCGGGGATTGAGAGAGATAGCGTCTGTCTATTACCATTAAAGAAATATTTGTTGAAAAAGGTTAGCATATACTTTAAACATACTGTCCGAACGAAATACTATACAAGTATACAAGTGTAACGGTGAAAAATATATTTTACTTGTCTAACCGCATCTCGTTTCTCTCTCACTTTGGAATGAAAGTGAACTAAGAAAAATATGAAAGAAACAACTGCTACTTAATGAATGATGTTGGAAAAAGAAAGAATATTATTATGAAAAAATTGTAACAACTAACACAAAATCTGTGACAGGTAGAGAATGAATTTGAACTAAAATTGGTTTCTGTGTTTGGCTTCGAACTTGTAAAGCGTTAGAATAGAATTGTACGAGTGACTCGAACTTCACCAAATAGGGCACTTCACCAAATTGTTTACTGGGCTAGTAGAATTTTGTAATTATCTGTGTGTTATAAAGTGTAAGGATAAACATTTCTTGTATAAATTTCATGACATTCTGTTCTTTAGTTTATGAGTTACAGTGGTTTTAGTGTTGAATGTCGTGTGTTGATAAAGCTTTTTAATGTGACATTGCTTTTTAATGTGAAAAAATATCGTTCAATACGTTGTGCTTAAACTCAATTTAACATAACAAAAGGTACTTGTTAACAAACGATTTTACCTAATACACAACGTTTTGTGATCTATATTGCGGAAGTATATCGCTTTGTATTAACATGCTGTACAAAAGTCATTTTCAACGTTTCCGAATATAAGAAGCTCTACTTAAAGAAGACCGCATAATAATTAAAATATCTTATCTCTAAATAATATTTACTCAACTGTTTTTGCCAAAGCTACAAATATTAAGAAGCAAACATAAATTACACAGAAAAATATTTAGGGCAACTATTAGTTTATATTTAAATTTTTAAAATATTAAAAAACGATTTTAAAATCTAGAAAATCGCACCAAAACTGCTACATTAAAAAATCTTACGCACCGTTTGATTAAAGTTTTATTTGTACTACAGGAGATTCATTAGTATAATTAATAACAAAGTTTGGTAATCATTTAGAATCAAGCCTGATATGGTGTTTTTATGTAAAAGCTTCGTTTCATGTTTTTGATTAAACACAGATAAGTGTATTTAATATGTATCTCTCACATAACGAAAGTTATCAGTGTCGTAACAATTTTTGTGAATATACAATGTTTTTTGCACTTTTTCTACATTGGCATATTCATTAAACTTATCAAGAACACCTTTTTAGAGATACAAAACTTAAGAAATCATTTTTAAGGATTTAATACTTTTAGAATAGTAATAGAATAATAAAATATGACCCATTTAATGTAATGTAACATCCATGTTTTGTATCTTGCTTGTAATTTATTGAATTTGTGATTGAAGTGACATTGCAAGAATAACACAATATATTTAAATAAACTAATTCCTTATCACCTTAGAAAAAATGTGGTTGCTTGCTTTTTATAAATATAAATATATTCCAAAAGAAAATAAACCGAGCGAATTCGCTTCTTTTTGTCGTTGCAGAAGATTTCTGTACTGTAATCTTTCAAAAAGCCTTAAAGAACTACTTTTGCTATTCAAATGCATTAGATACATACATATTTTACATTGTAGTAAAATTGATTGATTAAATTGGATAAATACTAACAAAAAAATCAATGAAGGGATTGTCTGAGTATAATATTTTGTTCTTGTTGATACATTTTTGAAACAAAATATCTCGGCTACATTTTTCGGTAGGTGACTATAATCTGTCGTTGACAAAATTAGATTTAACGAACTTCATTTTATAGGTTAAAAACTTCACTATAAGTCAGTTATGATATTAGCCTAAAAAATAGGTTTCCCAATTATAGTTTTGTCAAAGACCGAATAACAAGACAAAAAAATCAGAGCTTTGGAACGAAAGTATCAACCAAGGTTTATCACAATCAACTATCTATTGTTGTATTACTAACCCCGCAATAATTAATTTTAATAATTTAAAAGATAACTCACATAATTGCGAACCAATTTACGAAATTCCTATTCCATGGATTTGTTTACAATATAACAAATTATCACAAAACAAAATTGAATCACTTGTGTCTTACAAACCAATCAATCACGATGATTTACAACGAAGCACTAATAAATAGCTTCAATTCAACGAACTAATTACACCAGCTGATTTCCCGTGACACTTGTTTGAAGTATAGCCCGACGATCAGTCCGTCGTCCGTCGTCGTCCGTTTTTAGGACTTGGACTTGCACTAGGTGGAGGGAAGCAAGTGTTTCGTCGTACTGATAACTATCCTCGCATGCTCATTGCCGATTGTCGATTCCTATGGTAGGATGCCGCATGAAACTCACTCCCCAAAGACAGTGATAACTGGCTGTATTGTTCGTTGAAACTTCAAACACCATTTCGTTTCTGAATCAATTTGTCCATGGCCTTACGAGTACTGTGGTCTATGTAACAATTGTATTAATAGCTTATATATTAATAACATATGTACATACATATAATTATATATATTGTCTTCTGTGATGTTTATTATTGTGTAATAAACAGAGCGGTTTGCAATGTTAATTGTTTGGAACTATATCAGCTAGTGGAAGCATCACATTAGAAATGCTTTTTCTAGAAAAGGTGTGATTGGTTCTTATTAATTCTGGGTTTTTTAATGTATGGTAATTCTCATGGTAATCTGCATAGAATGGATATACCCATTTTGGGGTTTTGGTAAGAAGCATTTCACACTTTATAGCATTAGCGCACTTTAGCATCAAAAGAAGTTTCTATTTTAATGTTATTTAATACTCTACTGTATGTATTTCAAACGTCCGTATTTATAATAACCCAGTAAACATTTTGGAGTCACTTCGACATCATATTGAAGATGCGTATTATTTTTCTGTCATGAAAGAGTTCAGTTTCTTACAGTCGTTCATATGAAATGTCTATTTTATCGGCTACAAATGGTGAAACCACTCCACCTGTCGGAATATACCCAGTAAACATTTTGGAGTCACTTTACCATCATATTGAAGATGCATCATGATTTTTTTGTTATTAAAAGAGTTCATTTAGAGTTCAGTTTCTCACATTTTTTCATATAAAATGTCTACTTTATCGACTACAAATGGCGAAAATACTCCACCTGTCGGAATACAAATGAAGATAAAGTTGATGCGAACTATAATTGAAGTGAAATAGTGATAGAAACGTCACAAAACAGGACACTTCACTAAATTGTTTACTGAGATTGTTAATATGGCTACACATCAAAGTACCGCACTAAGATATACTCAGAGTCGCATAGTTCCAACTCACCCATTATTTATGCGGTGTGCACTCGTTGTGTATTAAGAATCCTTTGTGGTGTCTAAATTTCTGTATCTAGTTCTATGTTACTTCTGTTATTTGAGGCGTTTACGTATATTTAATGGAATGGACGACGCATACTTCCGAACCATATTGAGATACGTGCATATCCGTACATAACGTGCGCTGCACCAAGTCCTTTATGCTTAGGATCAAGATGAAATATAGTGCTTAGATATGTTGGGTAGGCAAACATTTTTTTGTTTCGCCACGTAAAGGGTCAAATCTAAATTTAACTTTGAATTAATAAAGGTCGAAGGCCCCCATTTGGTTACCATCTTGAAAATAAGGGATGTTTTTTTTGTATTTTGAAGACTATAACTTTTAAAACAATTTTATGAAGAGCATTTTTGTTGGTATCGATTTTAGTTACCACTTTTATTATAATTTCTTTTAGTTGTTACTTCTGTAATAACAAAATTTTCACTTTAGTCTCACATTAATCCAAGGCTGTGTGCGTTGCTTATTGGCCCATTAGTGTGGTGCACACGCTCCTGATTATTTACTATTATAAGATATATCAGTTTCTTCAATTGAAACCACAGTTTATTCTTTTACTAGCGCGTATATTTGCAGCATAGTTTAACAGTGATAATAGAAAAATACTATCATAAACAATAATTAGGAATTTGTTATTAATGCCGTGTCGTTATAGCAGAGGTAATTTAAATTAGCCTTAGGTTCTTTTATTGAGCAGCGTTATTTATAGATATGCTTCCATCAAACACAGCACTTAATTCATGCACGAATATTATTTAAAATATTGTATCTAGGTTCAAATAAATGCCCTATTCGCACAAAACGTCGTGTGTGAGTGTATTTTCCCAGAGTTATATTTTCTGGGTTTGGTTGTTATCAAATTAAATTGATTATGTATACAGGGTGTCCCAATATTCAACGATAAGCGGGCACCAGAGGGTGGTCCTGCTCATGACTACACAAGAAAATAAGAAAAAAAAACATTTATCTATTAAAAATATTTGAACTCCATCTGTAACAACAAGTTAAGTAAAAAATACACAAATATCCATAAATGAAAACCCAGCTGTAACATGGATCACGGTACGTTGAGAACACGTGTCCGTCACGTGGTAATTGTCAAAATAAATCGCGGTAATGACGGCCTGCTCGTAGACGTAATATGTTACGCTGCCAAGAACTGGTAATGACGTTGCAGCTGGCAGCTGCCAACTGTCACCAAAAGCAAGTCACTACAAATAGCTCTTAAATCATCGCGTTATTTCATTGCGGAGATGATTTTCTTACAGACACAACGCCTTGTCCTACCTGTGATTAATTTCAAGGATACAGTCCAGGGTGATGCATTTTTATTAATAAAGGTTTCACTAAGTATTTTTTTTGGCAATTGCACTAGTGAACTAAATTTATCCTGCTTAAGGATCCCAAAAAATTGTCCCCAAAAAAACACTTTTCCTACGATCATCTTGAATATGTATTTAATTATTAAGGTTGCATTATTAAGGATTGCTACAAGCTAATTCCAACCTTCATTTTCTACTTGAGTAACACTGTGTTAAATTAAATAAATTTCAATCACAACCGGTTGCTCTGATCTGCACTAGTAAAAAGTATTCAATATAAATTTACGTATATTTTCGGGGGCCACAGTAATCTAGATTTCTCTCGAGACCTTGAAAAACGTTTAGCCGGTTCTGCCGTTTATCTAATACAATACAAAGTATCAGTTGTCCACGTTTCAAATGTATTTTAGTTGCCACGTAGAGATGAACCTAAGGCATGTCGTCATTTTAACAAAAGACTATTTCTAAACTAGTCAGACAACTAAAATTACTATTTAAAGATGTTACTTAAATAACTTTCTTTTACAAAAATGATAATCTTTTGCTGTCCTCAGTACCGTCACGACTTTCAACAAAATATTATTTGTTTCTTCTATGCAAAGGTTTAAATAGAACAAAATTAAGACTGATATCTTAATGAATAAATTAATAAATGAAATGAACTATCCAATAAATGTACTTTATTTATAATCGAACAAAAAAAATCATCGATTTCGTGTCGAAATATAAAATTCATCGAATTCGTGTCAAATTTAAATTTTAAGTTTAAAAAATAAACCACCCTTAATTAAAGCCTCATCTCCCACTCAATATTTTGATATTTAATTTACTAAATTTATCTAATATTGTAATCTAGATATCAGGTTCTCGTTTAAGCATTCCTTTTCACATTTGTGTTTTAATTTAAGTTTAGTTAATTTAGTTGGTGCGTATGCATCGTTAGTAATATAAATTTTGACAGTTCGACAAAATTGTATGTGGAGTAATTAAAATTGCTATTTTTAATAACAATTAGTAATAGAAATTGCTTTCACTTCTATATTTTTCAAAAACTGACATTAAACTTCTTTTAAAAGTAAATCCTACTGCATTTTGACAGATTGTCACATTTTGGAGGTTATTATATAATAGTTTTTCTTAATTTAATATTTTTAATTTAAAATATTGGACCTTGTAAGGTTCTAAAAGAACTAAGAAAACTTAAAAAGTAAATTGAATTAAAAATGGTACTGTGAATGACTACGCGTATTGCCATATGCTAAACAATTTAAATTAAATACAAAATTAATTTAAAGCAGTGAATGATATTTTAGAAAAATAAATGAAAATTAGTAGTATCATTCGTATACACAAGTTTCAATTTAAATGTTACTTTCAGGAGTCGTTTTAGAATATATGCGTAGTCCATACTTCCTAAATTAAAAAAAATAAAATAAAAGCAAAAGTATGGTAGTCAACACTTTGACAAGTTTGTTAGAATAGTTCTTATTCCTTATTAAGTACAAACACTTACCGAAAAACTAGATTCTATTTAGCCACAACCACCAATGTAACACAAACACCGACCAACGGAAAATAACGTTGAAACTAAACTTCAAACCAATTATATCAAACTTTATCTTTAAAAATTGGTATTTTACTTTTTAAATATTCTAACCACGTGTCTTTATTAACTCACAATAAAAGTTAATTATATGATAGTAAATTTTTAATTACTTAAAATGGCAGGCAACCTAGGCAATTATCCATAATGTGTCGCGATTTCTGTCCTGTTGCAAATGATGCACCGATTTCTAGGTTATGTTGAAAAACTTTCGTTTCGTTAAGTTTGTATCCCTATATTTATTACTTGAACGTCATCGTTATTTTGCTTAAAGAAATCTTTAAAATAATGATCGTAAAATGATTTGATTTCACAAATCATTTGATCATTAATTTGAAAAGTTAACCTCGAATTTTTAGTTTTTGTGCATCGTCCATTTTATATTGATATCAGAAGTAGGGGACATATGTCACGTAGACCAGAGCTAACTATAAGCTAAAAAACAAATCGACTGAAGAAGCTGATACATTTTATGACATTCTCTATTATTAAAATTATTGCATTCTTTTTTCTGAACTTTCCGTGCAAATGTCTTGATTTTTTCTAAGGAACTCAATTAAATTAAGAAGATAACACTAATTTAGTTGATTATCGATCAGTTAGAGATTTATATGCACCCTCCTATCTTAGAATAGGTCTTGGTGCTCAACTCTCGCATGTCTCTCGGCCCGGCCCTGTTTGCCCGTCAGTACAATCAGATACAGAAATCATATAAATTAATCTCACCTTTGTTGAAGAAGAGAGACCACAAGAGTCGGTGGAGGAGAGGCTAGATACGGACATGGCTTCAACTGACGAAACAATTTTTTATAAAATTTTGCTATCAAAATAAATATTTAAATTGTTAATATGTGACCAATTTAAAAAAGTTTGAACACCGTCAACTTTATCAATATGCAATACTATTTATTAGAAATTAAGTTTTGGCCAACTGCTAAGGTCTACTATATTATACTGACTAACTAATTAAAGTAATTGAACATCTGAGGTTCTGAGCGATAACTTTTATCAATCGATAAAACGGGGGCGTTATTTGAGGTGATAGCAATTAAAAATGTTGGAATTTCGTCACGAAAGTACGGCATTTGGCTGATTAGCCAATGCCCATTTTGTTGACTGTTTCTAGGTAACTTTTGGTTCAAAATCTAAAATATCCGTCATATTTGATCTAACAGTTCTAGTTATTAAGATACATTAAGATTATCAGCCTTCTCTGTGGACAGCAATGTGGATATACAAAATTTCATTGTTTTTTCATTATGTCTTTGCAGTAGTAAGGTTAAAGATCAGTACTGGATTGACCAACATTGGCTTTTATTTGTTGGAAATGACATGATTCAAGGAGAAAGGCTCCTTTGATTCCAAAAGGTTAATTTCAATCAGGTCATTCTAGTGGTGATCCTGCTTCCTCAAATACATAAAAGAAACAAGGTAATTTTGTATGTTTACTTTGCTGTCCAAGGAAGAAGTTCACCATTTGGCTTGGCTCGTTACACAATATAAAGACAATTATTTAGCTCCCAAGCGAAATCAATTTTAAGGCAAGCGTGTTCTTTGGATTTTTCGCAAAACCTATTTGAACTAGTCATACTCTAAATAGAGTTTTTGGGCGTCTTTTCTCGGTCGCAGCTCTTCTTTGTAAAAGCCCTAGCTATAATCAATTTGCTCCAGTGCGTCAATGCAGCACTGTTGGTCACCCATACCTTTAAACCACTATCATAAGTTTACTAGGTTGTTGTAATTATTAGCTATCAAAGACTTAATACATTTCAATTAAGGCATAGGCGTCCAAAAGAGCAAACCTTCAGTATCTATATTACCATGTATAATTTGTCGCATATATCTAGTGTATAAATTATTATCTAAAGGGAACTGTGCCCCGTTTTCCATTATCTGCGGACGCCCATGATATACGGTACGCAATTGCGTTCCATTTATGTACACTATATCATAGATTTGTGCATAAATAGTTTAACTATTAGTAGCAATCAATTTTTTGACGTATTGATAAAACTAATGAAAACAATATTACAATAAACCAATTAAGACTCAGTAGCGATAGGCCGTTCCTTTAATAAATAAAAAATATTTACTTAAAGTGACTTAATTTGTATATTAAAAGTGTTTTTGTAACTGGTTCGTGGTATATGTTTGTTGCTATATGGTCAAAACTTATCAATCGATTTTAAACTATTTAATAATTAGCTATGAAATTAAAATATTTATATAGAAGTTTGTGTAATAAAATTCATTCAATTTTTTCTTTGGTGATGATGATATTTCGGACATATGCATCAAAAACTTAAATCTTGCATGAAGTTAGTCTTACTGCCTATTTATTTTTATATAAGTGTTCGCTGAAATAAAGATACATATCCTTAGGTAGAGCAGAAATGTTTGTAGTGCAAGATTCACTTGCTAGCTTACCACAAATTAATTCAAAGGATCTTTTTCTACTTTTTTTCCAATTTACCTCATTTATCGCCAATTCTTTCTTCCCAGTTACTACCGCCACTGGATTTTATTAAGCTTTTGGAGAAATCGTAATTAATATTTCTAATAATAATTAGATCTTTACACAGATTTTTAAAAACAATGTCTTTCCTGAATTGAGCCTGAACAAGAGGATATATGGAAAAAATCAACAATGCTTTATCAACACATGAAATTTAAATTTTTCCATTGCTTTGAAAATTACAAAAATAGGGTCACTTAAATCAGTGCAACTCAAAAACTAATGGTTGGAATCGTATGAAATTAACACATATCGTTTGAAGGTTGGTACTATCTAAAAATCTTACGAATTTTTCGATAGTGGCGCCATTTATATGTCAGCCTACGAACTTATTCAGTGATGTGTTATAAATAACCTCAACAGGATTAAGAAAAAATCTAGTATGAATCTGACATATGTTTTGATGAAATTTAATTTCCATTTAGTTTCAAATTTATCTTACAAAATTAAATGTATTTGTATTTGATATCACTTTGAATCAGAGTGCATTCATTCGAGGATCTGTAAATCAATATTATACAGAAAATATAGTCACTTTACTAGCTATTTACTAACTAAAGTAGCTTAAACTATGTTTGAATTTAAGTAAGTTAAAATGCTAGACAGCGATCTTGGCCTAAATGGCCTAAATGAAAACAAACCAAACGTGGTTTTATACTCGTATTTAAATTAATCAACAAGAGCATTTTCTAGAACTACTAAGTCCATAAAACAAATGAAATAAACAAAAGGTCAACAAATGTCAATCAGAAAATATATAAATTATATTGTCCATTAAATGGCAAGTACTTAAAATTAGCTTTGATTATTTTATACAGTAATTAAAAGATGTCAGGTGTGTCACAGCTGCGGTTCGTTGGGGAAACCTTAGCCACTAAGGCTTGTTAAACCAGTAATCAATTTCGACGCTATTTAAAATCATATTTATTTCATTAATCTTATGATTTTGGTAATGAAAGAGTTTCTCTCAGTTGAGTAGTTTGTTAGAAATGTCTCTGTTATCGTAAGCGTCCATTGTTCAGCATGGAAAGCAGTCAATGCATTGGATTTAGCTGGCAGAATGCATTTATACGAATTCTCCTACGTTTCGTTTATAATACTGTGGACGATTACTCATCATGACCTACAAATGGTGAAGCCACTTCACCTACCAGAATCTAAACAACGAAAAGTTGATGCGAACTACAGTAGATTTATGCCGTAATTTTTTGATTAACTGATAATTGGAATTGGAAAACGGGTTAAACTGATAGAAATATCTGCCTCCAACGCCTAAAGTATCAGGTTATTCTCTTTATTCTTTCAATAAGAGCAATCCTAGCTCACTGAGACAAATTTATTAGCGTTGTCTCTATTTGTTTAATGTGTTCTAATGGTATCGTCTCAAACTTTCTACATTAAAGACATTTGTTTTAAAAAAAGAAAGCTCCGATAGAAAAAATTTAGAACAGTTTTAATGCATTGAGCAAACAAATGAATAGAATTAGAAGCTACAGTGAATTATCTCATCTTGTTCTTCACTGATTTAAATTGTGTCATAATTTATTATTAATTGAAATGATATTATAATAAAGCAATTAATTCCGGAATAATCAACTTAGCGCTAGAAGATAAAAGTACTTGAAATCAGGATTTAAGATCGCACACTTCTTACAGATCTACGTGACCAGTAGAGGAACACCACCATGATCAGATGATGCATTAATTTGTACTACGTTACTTTTACATCGTACGAGGATAATGCTACGGGCTTATTAAGGTCTAGAGAAACTATAGGGTTTCCCAATAAGAGCGGTCATTTTTAATCAATAGAAAAACGCAATATTTCGTTGACATTTGGCAGATATTGTGTCAGAGTTTGTACTTTAGATTAAAATAAAAATATCACCACTTTTCACTGAAATATGGCGTTTTTTAATTGATTTAAAATTACCGCTCTTATTGAAAGACACTTTATCCATCGAGCATTAAGCTATATGAAGGTTTGTTTATAATGCTACCCAGTAAACCTTTTGGAGTCACTTTGACATCATATTGAAGATGCGTCATGATTTTTTGTCATGAAAGAGTTCATTTATAGTTCAGTTTCTCACATTTTTTCATATAAAATGTCTACTTTATCGGCTACAGATGACGGAACCACTCCACCTGTCGGACAACTACATATACAAATGAAGATAAAGTTGATGCGAACTATAATTGAAGTGAAATAGTGATAGAAACGTCACTAAAAAGGGCACTTCACCAAATTGTTTACTAGGTAATCATAAAAATAAGTATATCTCAATATTAAATACAACAAACTGCACAAAACGTACGAATACTATTTTTATTTTGAAAGAATCTACTACAAATTTGGTTGTTTTTATTTAATTTCTTTAACGTCGGTCTATTTATATTGTGACAACACCGCTGTCTACCCAGTAAAAAATTTGGCCATTTGTAGCCGATAAAGTAGACATTTTATATGAAAAAATGTGAGAAACTGAACTTATAGTTCATGAACTCTTTTATGACAAAAAAATCATGACGCATCTTCAATATGATGTCAAAGTGACTCCAAAATGTTTACTGGGTAATAAGTTTATGATTATGTGCAAATTCTTTAATGTTATTATGTACCAGATTTGAATGTACTAACGTCTTTGGATTTTTTTTATCAATGAAGCAACGAAATAGTTATCAGTCAATAGCATATTTAACGATTTTGAAGATTTCAAAAGACTATAACTAGAAAAAACAATTTTATTAAATGTTTCTTACCTTACTGGAAATATTTCGACTTCCAACTTATTTTTTCTTGACCTTGAACTTCGATTGCACTAAGACAACATTTGCATAAATATGATATTTATTTTTAAAAATCATTTTAAAATATTTATTTAAGAAAAACAAATTTCCCTACAATATTTGTTGACACCATTTTACAAGATCTCTGTCTGTGGTTTCGCTTTGTAACTTGCAGGTATTTATACTCGAGAGGACAGTTTGCAGGTAATGGTACAATGGTAAATACCCAGCCAGACGGGGCGTGGTGGTGACTAAGTGAGATTTATTTCCATGTTTCAAGAAGCTGTTAAGGTATTAAGGCATCATGATTACTGATTAGAACTTCGTAAATTGAGATAACGAATGAACATTTATTATTTTAACAAAAAACAATATCAAGGGGCTATATGATGCTCTTAATTCAATATTCTCTGTATTAAAATATTGCATGCAATGGGCTTGTGCCCTATGTCTTAATTTCTACAAAAGTGTACTATATATTGATAAAGTTGGTTACTAGAACCTCAAATGTCCAATTATTTTTTAATAACTCCTTATATGTTAAGAGATATTAACAATTAAAAAAGTCATTTTGTCTCTAATTATTAAAGGGATTCAACGTTGTACACATTTCAAATACATGTGACATCACAACCCTTGCGTAAGGTTACCAACGTTACAGGTCATAAATCTCTGCTATATGTATTTATATATCAAAATATCAAATATTATTTACAGCTATTTCAAGGAACAATAAAATTTCAATATCATGTGTGCATTAGCAGGGTTAAATAAAATAAAAACTTATTATTCTTTGACTTGACTTGATTATTCGACTACCAACAGCTACAAAACATTACCACAGCACTGACCTACTCAACAAATAACTGACGTATAAAATGCATTTCACGTCATACAAATATGGCCGACCATTTCTATCGCTAAAACTACAATTCAAATTTTTAATTGCTATATCTCCGTCAACATTTAGATATTTAATAAAATAGACACGCCAATACACATTTATTGACATCAATTTCCACTAAAAAATGAGGACACAAACCCATTAACGTAATATTTATTTTTCGTTTTTCTTTAAACTATATGTATATAATTGTACACAGATTATTTCCTTATTGTTCTAGTCTAACTATACATTAGACAACATCCTTAAATAAATAAAAATTAAGTCAACAAATTTAACAAAAGTGTGAAAAAATAAACCATGATTTAATGGGAAAAACGCTCTGTTTATTATTTTGTGTGGCATAACCCATTTAGAACTGTTTGACAGCAGTGTGAATTGAATTTCGGTTGTCGTATTTTTGTTTGTTTTCATGTTTTCTTTATTTGTAATGAGTAATTACTTTTATTATTTTTTGGAAACTTTACCGCTCATACTATTTATACTATTATACATACACATACTATTATTATGTGTTCTATATGCTGATGAAAGATAAGGAATATATTTTATTGTGCCTTGCAAATCTACTGCATGATTAACAAATGCACTACGTCACAATCAAGTCTGTGTTAGGCCTGTCGCACACTGCAAGCGGATTTAAGGAATATCCGAACTCTGTAAATGTAATGAACTCGCACACTGCATGCGGCAAAGCCGTCCGAATACGAGCGTTACATACCTCTCATACTGGAAGCATATATCAGCGAATTTTAACCAAGTGAATACACTGGATGGGTTATGAAAAAGAATTCAGTCTCTTTCATAACAGTGGTGTATCGATAAAAATTAAAGTAAGGCCGTCTGTACACGGGCCGACTGATTGCAAACTAGTCACGCAACGAAGTTTCCAACGAAAACGAAAAACGAGCCGTGTTTCATGACTGTATAGAATTTTTAACAATAGCATAAATAGGGGTTTTATTTTGTCGTATTATGAGGTATTTATATGTATGTATGTATTTCAATACTTTTGAATAGTATTTTTGCACATCTCTGCTCATGATGTCACCATCAAAAGCATGGCCCTGCGACCAAGAAACACAGTCGTTCAAAACGTGGTCAATACCAATATCAAATCAGATTAGTTTCGTTCGTGCCGCGTGTGTTATCTCACTCGTATACAATTGTGTGTTTTCTCACTAAGAAGACAGTTCCATTCTCATTTGGTTCGGGGTTAACGTTTGCAATCAGTCGGCTCATGTGTGCACGGCCTAAAAGTTTGCTCTCATGATAAATTATGCTAGAGCAAAGCAAGATATCAGATATATTTTATACATATCTTGTATAAAATTATATTATTTATTAACGAAACATTTTTATAGATTATTCCGGGACAGCGCGAACGCAGTCCCGACTACCAAAAATTACGCACCCGAGTTATTCACATTAGGAATAATCGCAAGGGTCAGCCCAACCGTAGTGCAATGGAAGAGCCTCGCCCTGGGGGAACCGCCTTAGTGATCACGGTAACCCCTGTGCCAGGTAAGTATGCTTTTCGACCCTAAAAGTGGCACCCTAACTAAAACTCTACTGTACTTCATCACCGAGTTTCTTTAACAAGGAATCTTCGAGTTCGCTACGCCACCTATGTTTTAAATAGAAACTTGAAAGGACAAGAGATTAGAATGGTTTGAAAATGAGATGAATAAATCAAATGGGCTTGTGTCCTCATTTTTTAGTGCGCGATTTTTCAATTGGTAATTGAAATTAATGTTAATAATTGTGTATTGTCGTGTCTATTTTATTAAATATCTAAATGTTGACGGAGATATAGCAATTAAAAGTTTGAATTGTAGTTTTAGCGCTAGAAATGGTCGGCCATATTTGTATGACGTGAAATGCATTTTAACGTCAGTTATTTGTTGAGTAGGTCAGTGCTGTGGTAATGTTCTGTAGCTGTTGGTAGTCAAATAATCAAGTCAAGTCAAAAAATAATAAGTTTTTATTTTATTTAACCCTGTTACGGCAGACATAATATTGAAATTTTATTGTTCCTTGAAATAGCTGAAAATAATATTTGATATTTTGATATATAAAGATATATACCAGAGATTTATGAGCTATAAGGTTGGTAACCTTACACAATGATTGTGATGTCACATACACTTGGAATGTGTACAATATTGAATCCCTTTAATAATTAAGGAGACAAAATGACTGTTTTAATTGTTAATATCTCTTAACATATAAGGAGTTATTAAAAAATAATTGAACATTTGAGGTTCTAGTAATTCACTTTATCAATATATAGTACACTTTTATAGAAGTTAAGACTTAGGACACAAGCCTTTGCTTTGCTGTGCTTTAATGTGAAACGATACTTGACCATTTTTGATTCGCGAAATATAGATGGCGATACTATACAGCAGGTTAAATATTATCAAAAAAAAAACATGTTTTTTTATGTTTAAATGGTTTTATGTAAGTCGAATCAAAATCAAATTTTACTACACTGTCGCCATCTATATCTAACTATATAACCATGAAGTAATGTTTCACCTTAATGATTCCTTTGATGATATAAAAGGATCCAAGGTTATAAAAAAATTATTTACAATGATACTATCTTATTCGCTTCTAACGAACTGTCATCTAGCTAGTAAAAGAACCAATACGAAAATTCCAAATTTGTAACCGCCTAGAAGATTCTTTTACGCCAAGTCAGCGGATAAACCATAAAAGGCTGTCTCGAGCAACACATACATATGTGGTAAACAGGGATATATAAAATCGGCTATAAAAAAAGTAGCTATATTTTCTTCAACTTTTAAATATATAAGCTAGAAATTATAACTAACTGTATCTTAATCTTACCTGTAATAATAGGACATCTAAAAATTCCTTTAGATTTTAAATTTCACTGGCACATTCAGACTAGCATTGCGTTTTCAGACCTAACCACAAACTGAACCAATTTCTGAATTCGCTCTGGTATTTAAACCGATTGTAAATTGGTTCATTTAGTGCTACACGTAGAAGATAAATACTAACATCTCAATCAGGATAGCTTGTTGGTGCGGAGAGGAGAGGGGAGGGGATCCACGGTGCTACACAGGTACCAAGGAGGTGCGAGGGGTGTCTATGAATATATCAATATTTGCTATTTGCAATTTGAACAATTTTCTATGCCATTGGTGCTAATTGAAATGAATAGTCTCTTGTTGGAGCAAACAAAATTTATTTCTTGTTTTGATGCTGTTTATTCACAAATTTGTTTTATTTGTATTTGTTGTAACAATAATCGTTTGCATTAGAAATTATCTTGAGCCCGCACGTGGACTGGAGGTTCGAGGTTTGTTCGTATCCAAGATATGCTCCTGTAATTTGAATTTTCCTAAAAATGTTGTTTATTCGAAATTAACCTATTAAGGATTTTAAAATCTTAGGAATTCTTTGACAACTATGTATATTCCAGGTTACTACTTATATTTTTTGGATTCTGTTGTTGTCACTACAACAGTGATAGGACTCAGCATTGGAAATAGGCTGACGCTAAATAAATTAAACAAATAAAAATAAGAAGTCTTTTTAAGGGGGGAGTAAGGTCAAAACGATAAAAAAGGAAGCATGTTTTCGATAATGTTTTTTGACGACACAGGTAATATATAATTATTTGTATAATTACTACATTATAAAATGACATTTGAAGAATACTTTGTGAAATTTTCATAAATAACTGTCAAGAAATAAGGCATTGACCACGAATCTCCGGTGACGTCACAGAAAAAAGTAACATTGCGGTACCAGTCATAACTCATCACTGGATTTTCTGAAATCGAAAAACCAAAATGATTTCATTAGTTGATAAGTTTCTGCAGGTAACGCTGTCGAGTTTTTCTTTTTTTATTGACTTTTCAATTTTTTACAGCACTTAAAAGTCAAAATACCGATTTTTCATGAAAAAAATCAAAAACTTTGCTATTTTAAAATATGTTATAATTAAAAAATGAAAAAAAGCTCGACAGCGTTACCTCGGCAGTTATGTAAAGAAAGAGTGTGCAAAATTTCAAAAGAATCGGTCCAGTAGATTTTGAGCTAGAGAGAGCATCGACTCTGAAAAAGCTATGTGTGAGAAACCGCATTTTCAAAAGTTTCAAAGAATGACGAAAGCAAACCAGAGAGGTGAAGACTTAAAACTCTATATCTCCGACAGTTTTATTCCAATCGATTTCAAATTTTTACACAATAAACTTAATATGTTGTACAATAATATAAATAAAAGTTTTATATTACGATGATTAAGAAAAACGAAAAATAATCTTGATTATTATGTGGTATAAAACAAACGACAAATCTGCAACTCAAATTTGATACAGCTATAACAATAAAATAAAAAGACTCAATATACATATATTAACATTTTTTTTAATAGAAAATTTAAAAGAGCGACCCTTAAATAAATGAATTGTAAACCAAACTTTTAATAAAGATATAAACATAATAAATTTAACAAATTATCCAGAATTGCTCGTATATTTCTGACGTTACTACTACCACAAATATTTACTTAAATCTAACGACAATCCAATTACCGAATTGTGGTCTGATTTATTTGTTAATTGTTTTCGGCAATGCAATCCGTTTCGTTAGGTGCTGCCGCCTAGCGATAAGATCACGTATTATTTATTATCTTATTTTTTTCAAATTTATTTGTATAATAGTATAGTTACAGTTAGTATTTATTGTATTAGGCTATTTAAATGTTTTGTGTTTATTCATCATTAGCTTTAATGTTTATTGATAATTAAATTGTTGTTGTTAACCAGAAGTTAGTTTAGCAATAGACGCAGAACTTTGGTAAATATTGACTTCGACCTGGAACATAGGCACGGGAATGGGCGTAAGCCACTTTTTGTGGTTAGCAAGATTGTGAATAAAATATGTTAAAAATCGTGTTAAATTTATTATCGAAGCGTTATTTTGTAAATTAAATAACTAGTCTTAAGAATTACAACTAGAATTTCAAGTATTAAATGAGAAATATATTTTGACACAAATACAAAAAATAATTTTAAAGTATAAGAAGCAGACTCGCCTGCCATCTGTTGCAAAATAAAAACATAAGCAAGTTAAGTTGATAATATAATTTAGCTAGTAAAGACTTCAACCTATAGCAGATGGTTTAAATTCTAGATTAATCACATAATGACTTTGACAAATGTATAATATTTAAACTAATTATTTAAAGAAATACATGTACTTTTATAAAATGATTTACAAATTAGATGCATATCTCTCTCTACAGACATCTGTTGCTGTACCACGTGTCGCCTCCATGTGGTGCAATTATGAACAGAGTGACTCGAAATATTTAACGCACTTTACATGAATTAAAACTTCAATAATACTATAAAATTGACTTTTGATTGACTTTGAATTATCTTGCACCTTGTACTTAATACATATTACATAATAAACAAATTGTATTAATTCAATTTCCTGAATCATTTACGATAATGAATTTGGTAATGACCTCTGTAGCATTGCAATAGTGACGTCACATGACATTCGCTGAAGTTTGTATAGTAACGACTATAAACCCATTACAGACACGCAAAGCAAATCGCTGAAAATGATTGTTTTGTGATTGTAGCGATAAAATCAATTGTCATGATACTCACACAGTCGATTCCATTCATTAATTTGTACAATCACATTGAAAATAATTCATATTTTAAATTAAATTAAGGCGTTGCACCAAGCTTGAAACTTTCTCTTAATTTTAAATTTTAGTTACATAAGTCTGGCATCGACGGAACGTTGTTGATGAAAAAATGACAACAAAAACAAAACCCTGTAACCATTTCAAGTTTATGTTTGCCAGACTGTGGTTTAACACAATAAGATTCATAAAAATCGATGTAATTTCAAGTGCTATAGCCCCTTAAATAAATTAGTATAATTAAATAGAAATTTTAAAAAACTAATTTTGTTAATTAATGATTCAGCAATGATATTTAAAAGTTTTAAATTTAATCCAGTCCAGTGAAAGGTGTAATATCTTAGGCCATACACTGGGCAAGTCCACCACTGGTAATTCAATACATAGAAACGGTAATAATCCTGATTTAGGTATATCAATTATTCTTCTCCTAGTTTGCCGAGTAAATAAAATATAAATATTGAAGTAACTTGTATAAAAATCGATTGGTTTGTTTCCCGGATAAATTGTTATTCTATTTCTTTTTGTTTTCCTCTTTCTTGTAAGTTAATTTATTTCTTAATAAATTCATCTAAATACCGGATGAGAAATATCACAGAAACCCTGATAAAAGGAATATACAAAACAAATTTAATCTGGGCTAATAACTTTTAAAAGTTGATGATGCACTAAAAATAAATATTTAAATTAAAAAAAAAGAGTAATAGACGGCAACAATGGGAGAAATGGGACGTATGGAGGAAAAGATGGACACAAAATGCAGGAATTAGAAAACGCAAAGTAAGTAATGCGGAAGAGAAGAGGATGATGGAATTTCTTAAATAAAATGAGAGCAGTGGAAACGCTACATATGAAAAGGAAATGTAAGAGGAAGGTAGGAGATATATAGGAATTCTTGACAAAAGGCTGAAGAGGAAAGAGGTGGATGGCCAGACTACAGAGGAAAGGAAAAAGGCAGAAATGGAGTGCAAGCTAAATAAGGAGGAATAGAAAGCAGGAAACTAGGAGAAGACAGAATAGATTTAGGAAAGGACTAAAAAATTCAAAGTATTAATCAAGGAGAAATGTTGCCCGAGATACATTATTACAGCCTGACCAGAACCACATCAGAAAGAGTGGTATGCCTGACAAGGACCTCATCAGGATCCTTGCAACATCTAGAGTAAAATGTACCTGGGTCATATTTTTTAAGTATGTTTTATAAAATTTGGTTTATTTTAAATTTATTTTAAATTAGGAGTACATTAAAGTATAGAGTATATTAAATACAAGTGAGATTGTAACACCAAAAGGCAAAAATATTTATAAGAAATTCATATTTTAGTTGAACATTTTATTAAAACAAATAAATCAAGATTGTGAATTGATTTTCATATTGTTTTATAAGGTTATGTTTTGATGTTTCAACTCCAATTGTAACTTAATTCCAGTTTAATACTACGAAATTCACGGGACAGTTCAGGCGATCAATTAAGACCATTACGGTCATTGGTCAACCATGGTCCATGAGATATTCACAAATGGATTTATAATAATATGTTTAAGATGGTCACACCGGACATGGTTATTTTTGATCTCCACGTTTCTTGCTTTTAGCGATGTTCTAATTTGTGGATAATATTCACGCGAAGGACTTTTGTGGTGATACAAAATCATGGTAACACCCGTAGCGTATCTTCGCACAGATGCATGCAGTGTCGGATCAGGAGTTTTTGGAAGAGGAACTACGCAAAAAGTGAAACGAATGTTAGGCAAATCTGAAATTAACTTTTTTTATTGTCAAATGTCTTAGAAAGCTAGTAGCTTGTCATGCATTCGGATTCACAAGATAAAGGTTCATGTATTCGTACACGAAGACGAACGTTTTCACTTTAGAAACGGTAAATAAAACACATCAAAGCGTACGAATCTGACAATCGGTAAAGAGCACGAATAAGCGAATACGTATGTCGACATAGGGTGAAAAGTAGAAGACCTTGCTGTCAACAGAGGCCCCGAGTTAAGAAAAATAATCAAATTGTTTACTAAACACAAAATATATAGTTAAATTCTGTTAAAAACGTAAAGTAGAATAATTTTAGAGGAAATTAATACACTTGGGTTTGTCATAAGGTCATAAGGTTCTAAGGGTTACTGTATTTCTAAGGGTTTGTCATATATTAGTTTAAGAATCGTAATAAAGGTTATAAAATTTATGACAAACCCTTAGAAATGTTACCAGCCATATAAAAATTGGATTTAACTAGAAAATATAGCAATATTTATTTTCAAAAGTTATTTTTGCGGTTCCAACTCATTAAAAGTCAGTAGAAAAAAGCTTAAAATGTAGATACGTTATTCATCTAACTAATTGCAGCTTTAGATTTTGATTCGCGTTTATAGTTACTTACATAAAACGATTTAAACATAAAAAAACATGGTTTTTTTTGATAATATTTAACCTGGTGTATAGTATCGCCATCTATATTTCGCGAGAAAAAATGGCCAAGTATCGTTTCATCTTAAGGAACATGCTATATATAAAAATGTCCATCTTTTGTGTGTAACAGATGGTAGGAAAGTAGCACAAGATAGGCTTAAAATCAATTGTGACTGGATGCAATTAATGTGACTAGATGCAAATAACATAGTCCCTGTTCAAATCAACATATTTGCAAAATAAACATATGCATTTCCTCTAGAACCAGTAGAGCCAGTATAGATTAGGTACACAGAGAATGTATAAACAAAATATTGTTATACATTTTGCAGTGAATCATGTATTTTTATTGCTGCATCAGCTAGAAAATGTTCGGTATTTTGTTATTGTTTAGATTTGTGTACTATATTAAAAACAGAAAGTTATTCAACGTGAAGATAACGAATGAACGAGTGATTAGTGTTCAAATGAAACATAGTAATAGTGTGAAAAGAGGAATAGAGGTATGGCAGACTGCATATTGATAACCATATGGAGTCTGAAATCGTTTAGGCCATTACAAGCATTAGCTAGTGTTGTACAAACAACTTTCAGGGGTTCCCATTAGCAATTTATAATCCAGATTATCCTGATTTAAATATATCGGTTATATACGTCCAGTGCCGCATTTTTTAGTGGTCGATTTTTCAATTGTTGATTGAAATTGATGTTAATAAATGTGTATTGGCGTGTCTTTTTTATTAAATATCTAAATGTTGACGGAGATATAGCAATTAAAAATTTGAATTGTAGTTTTAGTGCTAGAAATAGTCGGCCATATTTGCATGACGTGAAATGCATTTTAACGTCACTTATTTGTTGATTAGGTCAGTACAGTGGTAATGTTTTGTAGCTGTTGGTAGTCATAATAATCAAGTCAAGTCAAAGAATAATAAGTTTTTATTTTATTTAACCCTGTTACGGCAGACATAATATTGAAATTTTATTGTTCCTTGAAATAACTGTAAATAATATTCAATATTTTGATATATAAATACATATAGCAGAGATTTATGAGCTGTAAGGTTGGTAACCTTGCACAAGGATTGTGATGTCACATGCACTTGGAATGTGTACAACGTTGAATCCCTTTAATAATTAAAGAGGCAAAATGACTTTTTTAATTGTTAATACCTCTTAACATATAAGGAGTTATTAAAAAATAATTGAACATTTGAGGTTCTAGTAACCCACTTTATCAATATATAGTACACTTTTATAGAAATTAAGACATAGGACACAAGCCCATTTCGAGAGTTCGTCTTATTTGTCTCTACATACTTTAATATAATTTTTTCCGTAAAATTAGTCTTTATGTAAGTCCAAGAATGATATTGATTTGATTTAAAAGTTACATCAGTATATGTCGTAACGTATCGAATCGAATTATATTATCATATAATATAATAAAACATTTAGAACGAGCCAATGGCAGAACGAAATGAAGTCAAAGTCGTTAGGACGTAAATAATTATCAATTCATGCTCAGATCTATGCAATTATTATATTCTTCTACTATTACATATTCTACTTTCTTCAAATGAGTTTTAAATGGCGGAAGATAAGGCCTAAACAACACAAAAAGGTTTCACGCGAAATATCGATTGTATCCTGACATAACGGTAGACCTATTTCCAATTTTCGGGCACCCCCTTCTCGATACGCTTCTGTATTGAATTAGTACAGCGAGAAAATGTAAATACTTGAAATTGTAAAACCGGAAAAACATAAACACTAAATAAATAAATTAAAACCATGTATTAATTCCATTAATACCAAAAATGGTATCTACAAAATGACAAATAATGTTGCCCATGAAATCGACTCCATGACAGATCAGCTAACAAAAATTATATTCCCATTTACTATAAAAATATTTTGCTATTATTATATAATATAAAACAACAAAAACCTTGCTGTGTTTTTTCTAGCTGCTGCCATTATATTCTCATTAAGTACAATTTTTTTAATGACGACGATATGTTGCTCCTATTTTGCTCACATGTTAAAATCGGCGAAATTGAAACAACGAAACAAAATGACTGCGAATAAGTCGATGATCATTATCATCAAGTGTTAATGTCTAATTGGCTTGTGAATAATCACAAAACACAAAACATTATTCATGTAATGTGTTTTTTAAGCAGTCCTAGTAATATTTAAGGTGAGACGATACTTGGCCATTTTTGACTCGCGAAATATAGATGGCGATACTATACAGCAGGTTAAAAATTATCAAAAAACCATGTTTTTTTTATATTTAAATCGTTTTATGTAAGTAACTATAAACGCGAATCAAAATCTAAAGCTGCAATTAGTTAGATGAATAACGTATCTACAGTTTAAGCTTTCTTCCACTGACTTTTAATGAGTTGGAACCGCAAAAATAAGTTTTGAAAGTTAATATTGCTATATTTTTATCCAATTTTTATATGACTAGTAACATTTCTAAGGGTTTGTCATAAACAAAGGTTATACAATTTATGACATAACCTTTGAAATAAACCCTTAGTTTTAACCTGCTGTATAGTATCGCCATCTATATTTCGCGAGTCAAAAATGGCCAAGTATCGTTTCACCTTAATCTAAAAAGGTCTTGTTTTATTATTTTTAAGATATTTGTTAATTCCTTATACTTATTTTTAGAATTTACTTGAATCCATTTACGATTGTAAAAGCAATAGCATAGATATTAGATAAAAACTTTTATGGAAAATATAATTTTTCTTTTGTTAGATGAATCTTAAATCTTCCTTCATTGGGACATATTTAATAGACTGTTAAAATATAGAAAATAGCGAATGTAATTTTTTCTATAGCAACACCATAATCTACTTCTGACTACAAATAGCGAAAACGCTTCGCTTATCAGAATTCAAGCGAGGAAAAATTAATACGAACTATAATTCAAGTTACCGAGCAGTATCTTAGTTTAGAAACGTCGCTATTTAGGCTTCAGGTTCGATTCCCAAACCAACGCTAAATTATCAAGTTTATGAATACATAACCATGAACTGATAGCAGTGCCCCAACAGCAGCTGTGAAGATAGCATGAGATTAGGCGAGACTGACGTTAGGCGAATTTTTAAAAATACTTCAATTTCTTTCCTGCATAATAATATTATACTTAATCTAAGAAATGGGCACATAGAAACCTACGCCAATACAAAAAATATTTATTTAATTTATTTAGTCGATTCATTTTTATTGTTACGTATCAGCATATTTATCACACTTAACATTATATTATACAATAAGTAATTAAAGAAACATATAATTATTATTGACTCATTAAGTGAAAATCCATTTTATTAAACATAAAGCGTGTAATTGCAGATTAACTGGTTTTTGCTTTCAATTTTAAAAGTTAAAATTAAAAAAGTTGTCTAGTAAAAATACTTTTCTACAGAATTTGTTAAATTTATATTTAATGTTTTGACCAGCTATGACTACCCTCACCCTTTGCAGCCCTTTTGTTCAATTGTAAATTTCATGATTTGTATTCGTCAAAATAATTCATTTTACATATTTCTATATCCATACACTAAACCCATTAGGTAGTGTAGTAGTTAGTGTAACTGCTTACGTCCAACATGCCGGGTTCTATCCCAAACATAAGACTGGAATTTATCATGTAACAAAATCTTTAAATTATGCTTTTCTTCAGACGAAATATAAAGCGCGGCAGTCTCGTGTTACTTGCAATTTTATTTAAGCTTCTGTAACGTCATAAATAGACGATAGGTAGTAATATAAATAAATAAATCAATTGAAAAAATAACAAAATTTTAGTGAAAAATAATATTAAACATTTTCGGTAATAAATTTACTTCACCATGAAGTGTAACAATTCTATCCCAAAGGCTATCTAATATTTTACGTTGTAAAACAATACTACAACAAACATAATACTCCATGCAAATCAAAATGAAGAAATAGCACAATTTGTTTATAATAAAGAAGTTATAACAAATTGTTAACAAATGAATAACAAACAACAATAAATAATATTCTTAAAACAACATCCTATCAAAGAAAGTATACTATAACATTTCTAAAATCTATAAAATGTTACGTAGCACTTAAAATACAATAGTCAATTCTCCCAACGATTTGTTCCAGCTCAGGTGTGAGCTATGCAAAAAGATTAATGGAAAAGCCGGTAGCTAAATTTTGTAAATTAAAAAAATAATCCTACCTGAGTTTGCGCTTCTTCATCATCGGATATAGTCTCCACACACTGATCTAAATCTAAATCCATTTTTATCAATTAAATAATAGAAAGATGATAGCGACAATAAGAACACACTTGATTCCGACTGTTGCCAAAATTGTAGTGAAAGTTTTTATTAGTTTTAATTCACTATAACATTAGCAAAAAAGTGAAAAAAAAACGCACACTTATTAAGTAGTGTGTATGTTATGAGTAAGTCACGTAAAGAACAATTACTTGTTAAATATGTTCTTGTTATGAAAACAATTTGATTGTGCATAATTGCAATTGTGTTATAAGAATTTTTTGTTAGAAATGTTGCATCCTTTTCAGTCACATATATGTTTACCTGAAAAAGAATACCTTTATATTATTTTACTATTTCATATTCATTAAAAAAATCCATTTTATTGCCCCTGCAATAACTACTTATATGCAAACATATTAACTCCTTTGATGTTTACTAAAACAAATACTTAATTTAGAATATCAACAGAGAATAGTGATCAACGTTCATCTATTTGTCAACAGCTATGTTTTTAATTGTGTTTAATTATAATTAAAATATAATAACTGTATTAAATAATGCCGGCAGATCAAATACAATATTCTGAAAAATATGTTGATGACTTATACGAGTACAGGTACGATATTTCTACAGTTAGAAAATAAAATTTTTAGGTTATGTGTATGTCTAAATAAATGTCAGTTAAAACTTAAAATTAATTATAAATAATTCTGGATTTGTGTAATATATTCTTATTTGAATATTATGACATATATCTCAGGTATTATTTATATCTTATTGTATTTATAACTTCATTTTCAGCTGATTAAATACTCTTATAAAAGTCTTTGTTATATATTTAATTGTACATTCAATTATTTCATGTAGTTTCGTAATTCATTAAACATAATTAATAATGATTTATAAAACACAAAGTGAATTATACGTAAAACCGTTAATTTGCTTACATATTATTTTATGGAGAAGTGCACGAGGGTTTTATTCATTCTTAATTTCGTTTGTTTATTTCACGAACATAATGCGTTTTAATTAATACAGATCAATTGATAGCTCCTAATATATCACATTTGTGCTAAGAGCATCATAATATTGCCCGATTTTCTTATTTTAGGCATGTTATTCTTCCGGCTGATCTCGTACGGAATGTGCCCAGTTCTCATCTCATGACAGAAACTGAATGGCGCAACTTAGGCGTTCAGCAAAGTCCTGGATGGGTGCACTACATGATACATTCTCCAGAACCACATGTTCTTTTATTTAGAAGAGCAAGGACGATTTCACCAAATTCTCAACAGTCACAACAAACTCAAAAATCTGTTGCTCAGACAACTGCATAATAAAATATAGATATTGAAGCCTTTAAAATCCGTCTAAATTACAGGAAATTCTCGAGCAATTTTATTAAGGATAATATTTGCTGCGTGCTCTGTTTATTTCTTAAATATATAGAAATGAATTTGTGATATAAGTGTATTTAGGATATATTGCAATATAAACATATTATAAATTTATCTGCTAATAGGACTTATATTCATACAAAGTCAGTTCCATTATTTGTTTAAAATTCAAAAAGATCCGCCTTTTAATATTAAATAGTAATATATAAATCGCTGTATAGGGTTTGTATAATGTTTATTTTTGTATAATTAATAGCCATATATTAAGATATTATTTTTTTAATTAAGTTTTACAAAAGAATAAATAGCTGTTAATCTATTTGTCAACAACACATTTAATTAGTTCTTTAAACAATGCATATATCAACAAATATTAGTTAAAATAATATACATGAGTAATACGAAAAGTATACATCTTTTCGGATTATCTAAAAGTTACTTATTAATACAAAAGATATTGGTTTATATATAATATACCAAAGAGATAATTAAAAGTTCTACGACGTACACGGTATAGAAGAATGTCAGTTCATATTTCTCCTTCGAGCGTTAGTGAGGTTATGTTGGAACTTAAATAAAAAAATAATTAATTTTAATCAGCTGATTTTGCTGTCAAATTTATCAGGCACATAATCAAACACATCAATTAAAAATAATTAATTTGAAGTACTTATTCTTATTTTAAAGTATTATTAAATAATTTCCAGCTATTCATAAAAAGTATTACAATGAAAATATTTAAGGTTATTTTTAACAAATTATTGATTTTGTAATGTAATATAAAAACATTTAATATAATAAATCATATATCAAAATATTAAGTGTTTTGTTAATTATTTTATGGTGTATTTATAAAGTTTGATGCATTTCAGCCTGATACTTAACAGATTTGGTAAGATAAAGTAGTTTTATCTCTCATTCATCAAATTTAAATCGTATAGAGCTAAATTGTTTTTAGTTTCAACACAAAGAAGTCATTCATTACCATTATAGATATTTTTAGTATATTGACCATAGAAAATGTTCTAGGCCCCCTTGTTAATTGCGTTCACAATTAGCATCTATTCTAAATATGAAGTTTGCAGAGCACTTATCAGCTCACATTACGCCAGAATGGAGGAAGCAATATATAAACTACGAGGTAACGTAATCAAAGATAATATAAATATTTCTTTTCCTTAACTAACTAATAATTCATTTTAGGAAATGAAAGCTATGCTATATCTAGCAGTGGAAGAAGCTCCTGCTGCAGACTCTGTAGAGCCTGAAATACTTGCCAGACATTTTGCCCATTTCGATGAACAGTTTTTTCACTATTGTGATAATGAACTCAAGAAAATTAATACTTTTTATTCTGGTACATTTTGTTCATTCATTATTAATATATCATTCATTTATTGATTCTAATAATTGTTTACCCTTTTGTTTTAGAGAAACTTGCTGAAGCTACAAGAAAATTTGCTACTCTACATACTGAACTAAAAACTGCAATAGAGGTATATTTAAATCCAGTACAACAATAGCTTTACTTAGATTCAAACAAATTTTTAATTTGACTCAGGTTTTCAATAGAGAATTTACATACTGCCATTGTATGATTATAAAATTTAACAGTTATTCTAAATAATTATTATTACAAATCCAATCAAAACTCTTTTACAAAACTAATCTGTTTGCAAGTTCTAAAATATTGTTGAACATGTTTATTTTGAACTTGAAGTATATTTTACATTTAATTAATGTATTTTTCATTAGTGTAATATGTTTAATTTCCTATTAGTGTTTGTTTTGCACCTGATACTATAATTAATTAACTCATCAACTTTACAGCTTGGCAATAATAAAACTGGTCGACCAAATCGACGAAATGGAGTACCGCATCGAAAAGTTCAAGAATTAAAGCTTGCTTTTAGTGAATTCTATTTATCTCTAATTTTATTACAAAATTATCAAAATTTGAATCACACTGGGTTTAGGAAAATTCTTAAAAAACATGATAAGGTTTGTTGGATTAGATTATTTTCTTTTGTAAGAGAAATGTATTTTATATAAAATTCTGGATGAAATTTACAGTTACTTACTGTCGACGTTGGTGCAAAGTGGCGCAAAGGAGAAGTGGAGACTTCTCATTTCTTCACAAATAAGGACATTGATAAATTAATTAATGAAACTGAGAGTGTTGTTACAAATGATCTTGAAGGTAATATAATTCGCTATTCAAAATATCGTATGTACGTATGTAATACATATGTTCTATCTGTATACATATAGGGGGCGATAGACAGAGGGCTATGAAACGGCTTCGAGTGCCCCCTCTAGGAGAACAACAAAGTCCGTGGACTACATTTAAAGTTGGTTTATTTTCTGGCAGTTTTATTGTGTTATTTATCGCAGTCATATTATCGGGTATGTACCAATCATTTATTTCACTCATTACTTGATCTACATTTAATTCACCATGCATTGTAGATAGATATTACAGATATAAATTGAAACAGAAAATATAACAAAACTGATTAAATGCTCAAAATGAAGAATTTCAACAATATCTAAGAAATTGGCTTCAGATATATGTATAAAAATTCGTAGAGTTCAAAATTAACTGCAATATGAAGATTATTGAGTTTATGATGTAAACCACCAGTTAGTATTCATATTGTGTTTATTACATAAATTTATGTTTTGTTTATAATTTTTATGGTCTTATATTTAAATGAATTTTAGTAAAAAAAAATATAAAGATATGATATTGATATGATGGTCTATCAAACATTTTGTATTATTTTTAATGCATTGTTGTGTGTATTTTGTGTTCCTCACATTTAGTTTTATAAATAAATATTACAGTAAATTATTTTCTTTTTAGCAATATTTCATGAAGGCACATCGGAAAATTTAAAAATAGCGCTACGACTGTATCGCGGCCCTCTACTTTTTGTAGAATTTATATTTCTAATGGGAGTAAATGTTTACGGCTGGAGATCTTCAGGGGTTAATCATGTACTTATTTTTGAACTAGACCCTAGAAATCATTTGTCTGAACAGCATCTGATGGAACTTGCAGCTATATTTGGAGTTGTTTGGACATTAAGCATATTAAGCTTTTTATTCAGTTCAAGTTTAAGCATACCGCCTTATGTTAATCCTCTGGCTTTAACAATAATTATGTTACTATTTCTGTTCAATCCTCTAAAGGTTTTTAGACATGAGGCTCGATTCTGGTTACTTAGAATTGTGGTAAGTTTAATTTTGTAAGGAATTTTGTAAGGTAATTTTATCTTGATAAATAATATATTAACTCTTTATTTATAGGGCCGAATGATCTCTGCTCCATTTTTTCCAGTTGCATTTGCTGATTTCTGGCTGGCTGATCAACTAAATTCACTTGTTGGCGCCATGCTAGACTTCCATTTCTTAAGTTGTTTTTATATTACTAACGGAAATTGGTTAGAAGCGGGAGGTAAGAATTCGTTAATTTCCTAGAATTAGTATTGAAAGTGAATTCTTATAAAATTATGATATACACCTAATATTATAATTAGTACATTCGTCATACATTACAATACAATATAATATTAAGTTCCTATGCGTTATTTCTCAGATTCCAGACAATGCATGGAGGAGTCATTTATTACACGTCCTCTGGTTAATTGCCTTCCAGCGTGGTTCCGATTTGCTCAATGTTTAAGACGTTATCGTGATTCCAAAGAAGCTTTTCCACATCTTGTTAATGCTGGAAAATATTCGACAACATTTTTAGTTGTTATTTTTGCAACACTTAGAAGTTTTTATGCTAGTAAGTTGAATGATTTTTTAACTCGAAAAATAGTTGAAGTTTGACACAACGTTGAATTCGAATTCATTTCGTCGTTCATCATCCTCTGTGTTTGTGTGTCCCATTCATTTCATATCAGACAGAGCCACAGCTAAACGTGGCTGGGTTTAGCTAGTTCATTTATAAAGTAGGCGAACTCAAATATGTACTTACAATATATACTTTTCTGTAGGTAAGTACAATGATACTTTTGAAAATCCGTTCACCTATCTGTGGCTTACAAGTTCTGTTGTCAGTTCAGTATACGCCCTTACTTGGGATCTGAAAATGGACTGGGGCTTACTTGATAGTAATGCAGGAGAAAATAAATTCCTTAGAGAAGAAATCGTTTATTCATCTACTGTAAGTAGTTTTCTTTTTGTTACTGCAAGAGCAGATAATACTGCATTTAGAAATCGTTTATTTTCGACTTGTTACTTAATTTTTTAATTACAGAATTTTTATTACTTTGCAATCGTTGAAGATTTTGTTTTAAGATTTGTATGGATGGCATCCTTTTTATTAACGGAATTTAAATACATAAGTGGTGATATTATGACAACAATTCTGACCCCACTTGAAGTTTTTAGGTACGGTGTTGTGTTCTTCTATATTTTTCTATAGGAGTAATATTTTATCTAAGCTTTAATAATTTTCAGACGTTTTGTTTGGAATTTCTTTCGACTTGAAAACGAACATTTGAATAATTGTGGTAAATTCAGAGCTGTTCGAGATATTTCTGTTGCACCGATAGATTCTTCTGATCAAATAACAATCTTAAGAATGATGGATGAAGAAGACGGTGTTATTAATAGGTAAGCGTCGAATAATGTACTTTGTAAAGTGCAGAATAAGAATAGAATGTAATATTATATTGAATTGAATAATATAATAAGCAAAGAATAGAATAACAATATTTTCTATTTTAGATATGGAAAGAATAAGAAACCAATTAAAAAATCAAAGGATCCCGAGAAGAAATCACTGATTAAGCACGATTCTTTGCATGATCTCCAGTTCCGTATCGATATGTCCGATTCCAACAAAAGAGTTTAGCGTATATTAATTATTTGACTTTTTATTTAGCTACACCAGTGTATTTTACCATTATCCTATAGAATAGTTAATTAGAAACCAATTTTTGATATATGAAATGCCTTATGATATAATTATTAATTCCATTTAGACACATTTATAAATATTGTTACCATAAACTTTATACAAAAAGGGTACTTAATTTTTCACATTAATTTTTATAAATATTTTTTTTTACACCTTTACCTATTTATATTAAATATTACAGACAATATTAACATATAACTAATTTTTGAACTCGTAGTAATTCATTTAACACGTTTACGTCTGTCGCTTTATTAATATTAAATTATATTGGTTTGTAGCATTTAAAGATAAAACTATTACAACTCTAATGTTTGGGAAACAATATCAGCCAAGTAATGCAATCCATAAACTTTTTATTTCAAAATTATGTAATATTTCCTATCAAATTCTACCTGTCAAATATAATACTTAGAAAATCGTATATAAAGTATTGGGTATTGAGATTAGAGTTACTTTTTCAATTCTCAGTTAAATATGGTACAAGTTTTACCTAAAAAATGAGGTCAAAAATCTTAGACCTCTGGCTAATTTCAACCCAAAAAAGATCTAAATGAAATCGACAGATGTAAACGTATTACACAAGAAAATTTTATAGGTTATTTGAAAGTGCAATTCTAGAATAATGAATATACATACAAGGTACATGTGTTTAATGACTATCGTCTAATGGATTAATCTGCTAGTAATTTATAATACTTATATATACAATTGTTAAGTATATGATATATACTTCAAATTATGAGACTCATGCTTAAAAGAGGGTTATAGAGCCTTATAAATCTTCGATAGGATGGTAAATTTTATCTTATTCATTACTATAGACATTATAAACTTATTTTAAGCATGAGTCTCCGGCGAACTCTCGTAATTTGAACTATAGTTCTGAAAACTTATTTTCAGTATATAGTATATAGTGGATGGTGCTAATTTTAGAAAAGGGAATTTTTATACCTCATCATAACATACACACCCATTAAGTGAAACGATTAATTGAACGAGTACATTGCTTGCAAAGTTACTATGCCGTTTAAAAAACTATATTTTTTGCAGAAAAACGAAGTCTTATCGAACACTTTTCTGTTAATACATCGGCAGAGTGAAATAAATATGAAATCGAAAGTGATTTATTTATTTCGTTCTTTTGTCAATATAAACCTTATTGAAGTACTTAATAATTGCATGTGATGATAATCTTCTTTAATAATGATCAGCATTGATAAAAAACATTTATTTTCATTTAATTTTCTGTGGGTGACATGTTTTTGATAGCAAATACTACATCATTATTTTTGATAATGTAATTTTTATTAATAAATAAATATATATTCCGGCTTAATTTAAAAATAATAATATATATCACCAATATATTAGAATTAGAACCGGTTAGTAGAGTTAGAAGGTTAGTACAGTATTATAATATAAACCCTACATTTTATAAGTAAGTCCTTATAGGAATCATTAACACAGAAATAAAGACCTTCACAGGTTTGTGGACCCGTAAATAAATAATGATAATGATGCAAATACAAACATAATTATAATTTTGTTTCCCAACTGTTGCTATTTGTGCTTAAAGAAGTAATATAAAAGACTACTTGCTACGCTGTCTTTTTCAGTAGCGTGTATTTGAGTTTTTATGCATTAGCACACTATCATGAAATGAAGTTTCTAATTTAATGTTTATCAAGTAAAACTACATATTATATATCTGTATCGTTGTCTCCTTTTAAAGATATATATTATTGTATCATCATTATTTAATATTACTTACAAAACATTCTTTTCTGTCATGTTTGTAAATGTAACATTTCTGTTTTACGTAAGTGCTATGTAAATGTGTAGCAATTAATAAACAAAATCGTACACCTGGAACAAAAACATATTATATAAACTTAAGCTGCTGCGTATCCATCAAAAGAAACATTTGAGCATGAAACACACATGTAATAATAACATGCATAAACGTTAGCTGATGTTTTGAAATTTATTTAAATGTGTCGTCGAAAATACATGAATATATAAAATGATTCAATAATCTGTCCGATATACTGCCTATATTTCAGGCGTATCTGAATTTTTATCTTCATATTAAACATAACTATCAACATTCCTATTTACATAAAAGATATATACACATAATGTGATACTTTTGTTTCAATTTAGGATTAGATTAGGCTTAATTAAACATTATTATTTGTATTTGTACTTAGAAAGTATTCTAAAATAAGCTAAATTTATTTTTGTAACATACATGTATAAAATTTAACTATGAAATTATAAGAGACTGTAATTGATTAGAGTATATTGGGTAACATATTAATTTCTAGAATATATAACTGCACTTTCGGTAGAGAAATATGTTACCTTTATTTTGTATTCCTTTTTGGTCTTCCAACATACTTGATAAGTACCAAAAGTTAAGCGAATTCAAAATGAATGATTCTAAAAGAAAACGTTATAATATAACTTTTAAAATGGAGACAATATTAGATTATGAGTGTATTTTTGTAGCAATTTTGATTGTAAATAAATACACAAAAATTTAAAATCAATTTCATTTATTTTCATAAATACGATATCTGTAGTTTTAACAATCAACTTTTCTTAAAATAATTATCTAAGCTTTATCCGCTGTATCCGCTGAAAACAGTTACTCGTATTTAAGATTTATCTAACATAACAAAAGTTACCAGTTACGTAAACGAGTTTAAATAATATGTAATGTTTTGTGACCTGTTTTACTGCTTTGAGCAGTTTATGGAGACATATTAAAAACGAGTTATTATTATTTTAAACTGTTGATTGTAAACCTAGCTAATTAACCAGTAGATGTCTCTAGTGACCAATTAATTGCAACGCAATCATGCACAAAGAGTCAATCCGTCATTTCATATGTTTGTGTTATATGATAGTTGTCAAATCAACGCTTAGATTAATTTGAATTATGCATGAGTGTATGTGTGTTGATAAATAAATATTAATTTGTAAATGTGTATCTATATTTATTACTTCAATATATTTCCAAGTTTGTAGCAGAGTAGCGCTCGTGTACTCTATTATGAGTAATCATCCGTAGTGTCAGCGATTTAAACAGTTTTGTGTTGTGTAAAATCGTGTATTTTCTTTACTAAAACTGTCTTTTAAAGCATTAGATGTGATTTTATAAATAAAAGGTAATATTTTAAATTTTTTTATTTTTTTTATTTTAACGTCGGCCTATTTCCGATGCTGAGTCCTATCACCGACGACCTCCTTCAATGTTGGCAGTATTTATGGTGTCGTGGCCTCATATATGTGGGCTACACCACTGCCTAATAACTGTATGATTATGTATGACCATAATCAATATAAGTTCATAATAACCAAACCCAGAAAATATATATCTGGTCCGGGGATCGAACCCGAAGACACAGCAGTCGTATTTTAAATTAATAGTTATTACATACATATTTATATATTTTTTATATTTACTTTTATTATGTTATTAACCTCAACAAGTGACTGTTATTGAAAGCAACAAGTGATTCATATGTGTGCCTTTAGATATATGTATGTACACTTTATATAAAATACAGTATTTCTAAAGATAGCATAACATTGATTATATTTTAAGTTATTCTGTATATCATATGTGATTTAGATGTAAAGAAAACTATACTGTTGATTCATAATAATTGAAATGATAATAATTCTCAGATAGTGTTTAAATTTGGTGGTGGATTAAGTTCAATATAAATCAGTTAATTAATTAGGTGAGTTATTTATATATTTACTAATTTATCTTCTCAGGGCTACAATATCGAACGTTAGTTAACTTTTCAACTTCATTTACATATACAAATAGATGAGTATTTCTTTTATTCATCTATTTATTGAACTATCTATCTATCATTTAAACTGCGTGCTATCACTTGTGTTTACAATTATTAGGATTCCGAATCAGGCTGTGCAAATAGAATACCAATTGTAAATGTTATTGATTTTGATAGACATGAGTAATATTTGCAAATAGGTTTTCATGTCTTTGATAATAATATTTGAGTAATTGAGGTACAAAGCCTAAATACTAATATTGACAGATATCCCTTATCTCCTTTTCTCATACTGTACCTACTATTTAGTCATATATTAATACAGTTCCATACTTAATCTATAGGCCTGATTCGAGTGATGGAAAGTTTTTTTACTTTAAAAGAAAAGTTCTTGTGTTCTAGAAGTATGCATTCAAATATTTGTTTGAAATTTAAATGATAGATAGTAATTAATCTTAATAATCGTAATACTATATCGCATGTTGGAGTCGCACCTATGTGTACGATGCATTATATCTTCTTGGTTTATTAATCACTAATCTATAAATCTTGAATATACTGACTGTAGATATATTTAGAGCAGTGGTGCTCTGGTCAGAGTGTCAACTCAAGTATTTATCATTTATGTTATTTATGCAAATTTATATGTTAGTATAAAGTCTTCTAACCGGTTTTAGGCACGTGAGACTGGTTTTTGCATATTTTACAATAAATATCCTAGTCAATATATTGCATTACTTGGACTCTGCCTATAACTGTAATAAAAACCCTAAAGATATTGGTGTTATAATGTGATGCTGCATCAAACTTTTAACTGACTTTCTGATTGATTATTTGAACATAGCTTTTTTTATGAATGTTTTAAGACGAAATATTATATGATAAGCACAACGATCTACTTTAGCGTATGGAAATTCTGCAGACAAATAGAATTAGGTTCATTCTATTCAGCTAAATTATTAGTGGTGGAAGAACAAATGCTCTGTTTGTATTTTTCACGGACACCCACCGTTTTAGACAACATAATTGCAGATATTGATTACATTTCTCCGTAAATATAAATGAGAATGGCGTCATTCACGTATATAGAAATAATTATATGTAAAGCGCAGTAGAAATATGTATCAGAAACTAACAAAAAGAATATATTTTCCTAATGTTTATGTAAATAAGACAGTACGAGTATGTTTATTATTTAAAAACATTTATTCAAAACTATGTTGTTATTATTTTTAAAATAATTTACTATTTATCTTTTCAAAATAGTAACATTGCATAATATAAATGTTTTTGGAGTTATATTTAAACAATGATTACAGACTTAATTTGCTCAGCTCAGGAGAGTTCATATTTTATTAAAAATAGTTATTGTGTATTAATTTTGAATTGATGAGAGATAAGGTAGCTGTAATTTCATGAATGCTTAACATTTTAAAGTCTGTATTGCATAGATTCCTATAGATAAGAAATTGCAAATGCGAAAGTGAATTATTTAATAATGACTCTAGTTATAATTCTCCCATCTAGCGTGAGAATTAGACAACATAGATTTGATGGCCACGCAGATTCTGGGAAACCGAACACTGATTCAAGCAATTCTTGAGACTCAATGAATGTTGAGTTATGCGGAATTAATTATTTAATGTTTATGCTTTGTTTTATATGTAATACTACTACACACTATTACATTATAATATGTGTACAGAATTTCTCTTGGTGTCATAACTGTGTGTTAGTAAATACAGGTTGTGTGAATCACACTCAGTCGTTGAAAATATCATCTCTTATATTCAAATAATCTGCTAGCTGCGATTGAAATGGAAATTGTTCTCGATAATATGTAAAGGTGATTCATACATATTTTTCATATTTGCAACTGTTTAAATATAATACGTTGTATGCATAGTAAATGAATGTAATTTCGGAGCAACCCTTTCAATCTTGCAATAATTATTAATAAATTAGTATAACGTATAGACCAAAATTGGTCTGTGGTGCGTCGCAAGTTGTCGGACTATATGTCATATAGATGAAGACATATGTATATCTTTTTATCTAATAGCAATTTTATATCCATATTTTAAATTACAACCGAATGGATAGCATCTTATTCATAAAGTAATATGAATTAACTTCTGTATAATTTTCTATTGATTATTACTCGATCCTACATGATACAGTTTAATTGCTTGATGATTGAGAATTGGAAGTAATGGACAATTTATTAATTAACTGTAGCAATTGAATGCTTCATTTAATCGTACAGAATGCTATTAAACGATTGAGCTTGATTTGAATATTCATATAGTCATGGTTATTGACATAAATTTATTTTTAATTATATTCATTTTAATAATCATTCGAATTTTTAGTTCATTAATTCATAATATGATGTTTTACTGCGCTTATAAAATCATAAAGCTATCTTTTTTGCTTTATTAATATCTTTTAAAATACCCTATTACATATTTAGTATCTTTGGAATACATAATACAAATAAGTTTTGATAAAATGTAAATATTTTTAAATAAATTGTTATAGAGTAGGTTTCAAGGTAAAATATTATTTGCATTTAAGGTGAAACGATACTTGGCCATTTTTGATTCGCGAAATATAGATGGCGATACTATACAGCAGGTTAAATATTATCAAAAAAACCATGTTTTTTTTATGTTTAAATCGTTTCATGTAAGTAACTATAAACGTGAATGAAAATCCAAAGCTGCAATTAGTTAGATGAATAACGTATCTACATTTTGAGCTTTCTTCCACTGACTTTTAATGAGTTGGAACCGCAAAAATAAGTTTTGAAAATTAATATTGCTGTATTTTCTAGTTAAATTGCAATTTTTATATGACTGGTAACATTTCTAAGGGTTTGTCATAAATTTTATAACCTTATTTATGACCTTTATTTATTTTTATGTATTAATTTTGTGTATTTTACATTTATTTAATAATATTGCAAATGATTTGTGTCAAGCTTCTGTAAATAATAAAACATAGCCATTGGTAAAGATTTTACAGGTAAACATAATTGTTTTATCGACAATAACTATAGTGCATATGCAGTTGTCACTAAATACAGGATTTTTGAATGAAGCAAACAGTTGTAAGTGAAATTAAGGCCAGCGTAACGTATAGTTAATAATAAATATTTGGATAAAAGAATGCCATTCTATAAATATAATAATAGAACTTTTAAAAGTGGGTAGGCGCTGTTCTAAATATAAATAATCCTTACTGCTACTTCGTAGATTGTACAAGGAGTGATGCCCGCTATGTCATTCACAAAATCTTCCAGTAAGGTCCGCTGTCGCCCGACTCGGGCGCATGTACTGATGATTACACTTTCATGTTTAAGCAAATGGGCTTGTGTCCTATGTCTTACTTTTTATAAAACTGTACTTTATATTGATAAAGTTGATTATTAGAACCTCAAATGTTCAATTATTTTTTAATAACTTCTTATATGTTAAGAGATATTAACAATTAAAAAAATCATTTTGTATCTTTAATTATTAAAGGGATTCAGCGTTGTACACATTCCAAGTGAATTTGACATCACAATCCTTGTGTAAGGTTACCAACCTTACAGCTCATAAATCTCTGCTATATGTATTTATATATCAAAATATTAAATATTTTTACAGCTATTTCAAGGAATAATCAAATTTCAATATTATGTCTGCCTGTTAAATAAAATAAAAACTTATTATTCTTTGATTTGACTTGATTATTTCGACTACCAACAGCTACAGAACATTACCACAGCACTGACCTACTCAACAAATAACTGACGTTAAAATGCATTTCACCTCATACAAATATGGCCGACCATTTCTAGCGCTTAAACTACAATTCAAACATTTAATTGCTATATCTTCGTCAATATTTAGATATTTAATAAAATAGACACGCCAATACACATTTATTAACATCAATTTCAATCAATAATTGAAAAATCGACCACTAAAAAATGAGGACCCAAGCCCATTTATGTCTGTTTAAGGTTTGGTTATAAATATTAATATAAAAATTTAGCTTACCAATTCCTCATACTAAATTAATTACGTAAGGCGCCATTCTACTTCCTAAGCCGCACAATTTTCTTTGTGTCGTGCCCCATATGTTACAACAATATTTTTTTCCGATCTTGTTCTTAAAAATATCCTGGCAATCGTGCTTAAAGAAGGTTCACTTTAAAAACTCTGCAACCCTGCGTTAATTTTTGTGATACAGCTGGGTGATTACTTAATTTTCTTAATTTGAAGACATTCTACAATAAAAATAACACGCGCTTGAATTCTGTGCGAACACCGACATATTTAAGAATTATTTCTTATCGCTTACATTACATTACCTGTGAACTATAGCAAACTTGTATAACTAGGGTTGCCACTTCTCTTGGTTTTCTTAAAAACTACTTGAATTAAGTAATGTTACTTTAATAAAACAATAGATACACTTACAAATAAAATTACCAAATAAATTTATAGGAATGATATTATAGGAAATTAATTATATTTTTCAGACTTTCCTTGCTATGAGATATTTGTTTAAAATCTCTTGAAAGTGTTGCGGACTTGTCATTGCGATAAATTCTTTGAGAATCTACTTCCTCCTTTTGCTTCTTCTTTATTTCCGCCATTCATCTTCTGCCTTCACTATCTCCCAGTACCTAGTAAATATTTTGGAGTAAATTCTACTTCATTTCTATTACTTTTCATGAGTTTTTTGTCATGAACGCGGTTGTTTTCTATTCAATCGTTCATAGGGAATATCTCTTTTATGAGCTACAGACGGCGCAACGACTGCTGACTGTTGAATAAAAGCGACTCCTGTGACAGGTAGATAATTTAAACTAAAATTGATTTTCTTTGTGTTGCTTCAACTTATAAAACGTTAGAATTGAAATGTACGAGTGATTAGAACTTCACCTAGCCATTTTATTTCACAAAATGTTTACTGGGTAACTTGGCCACTATCTCCTCCAATACTTGCTTCCTCTCGTTTCATTCCTTTGTCTAAACCTTGTGATTAGCCCCCTCTTCGTCGTACTTTCTTGTTTTTCTATATACTCCAGTATTTCTTATTGTGTTTCACTGTTAAATGGCTATTACATCAACCACAGATTGGTTAAAGTTGCCTCATAAATAAGTACGACATTAAATTGGCTCCCAGTATATTTCTGCTTGGTGGCCTCTGCTTTACAGTAAACAACAAAATAAAACAAGTTTCCCTCAAGGCAATTACCAATGTTTCTCAGAAATTTGTTTCCAAGAAATGAAGCAGAAGTGCACAAACACTTGAATTAATATTATTGTGTCTTATTTGAAAATATATAAACTTGATTAATTTGTTTAAATTTTTTAGTCTCCTCCAAAAATATAACCGAAGATATCACAGTTAATATCTTTAAGCCTTTAACTGAGGGTCCACTAAGTTTTACTGCTCTGCTCTTAGATACCACTAGAATTTATGCGAAAAATTTTTTGCTGTTTTTTTTTTTCATGTGAATTTAAAATCATAAGTTTTTTTCGCAGTGAGTACTAAGCTTTAAATGCAGTTATACAGAATTGTATTTTGAACTCAACAAGTCCGGCGGCATAGTCAGGTCAGACCTTGTGCATTTGTCCTTCAGCACTTTTATATTTTGTTTTGTGATTTGCATATCGTCCGTCCGGATGGTGTCGCAATAATAACACACAATGGTGGAATGGTCGCTGATCGGCGTCGTTAAATAATTAGTCGCAGTTGAGGCCATTTTATACGATCAGATTTAGATTCAGATTCAGACGAACGACGACAGTGTTTAAATCCATGTGAAAGTATGGGAAGACCGTACTATCAGTATTTCATTTGCTTGCTCTCAAGGTGAGCCTACTGCAAAGAGACAATCTTTACTCCTGCTTGCTCTCAAGGTAAGCCTACTGCAAAGAGACAATCTTTACTCCTGCTTTATTTAAACCATCGCTATAAATAAATTTATATCACAACAAAGAGAGGCGTACTGTATTATTTCCCATATGTACTTCTACAAATGCATGTGGTCCATATGAAAAGCCATCATCTGCTTTTTTGCGTTCTGATTTCTGACTCACTGAACATGAGACGTAGCGGCGGTGGTCATCATTAAAATGTGAAAACAAACTCATTAACAACAAAGTCAATGAAACGAAGCCTGCAAACAACAACGACTAGTATCTGTTGAACGCTTGGACAATAAAACACAACCCGGGTCTCGGTGTCGGTGCAGAAATAGTGAGTGTCTGTCGTTCATAATCATGCGATTTATTGCTTGAACCATTCAGCTATGGAAGCATCTGAGTCACTGTACGACTTCGCTTTTTTTTTTGGTAACGTCGATCACGTAAACTTTACTAGTTTGTGCTCCAACCTCTAAAATCACTTCGATAGTTTCCACTCCATTTATTTATATTATTGTACAACATATTAAGTTTATTGTATGAAAATTTGAAGTCGATTAGAGTAAAACTGTCGGAGATATAGAGTTTTAAGTCTTCACCTCTCTCGTCTGCTTTCTTGTTAATTTGAACTTTTAAATGCGGTTTCTCACACTTAGTTTTTTCAGAGTCGGCCCCCTCTCCAGCTCAAAGTCTACTGGACCGATTCTTTTGAAATTTTGCACACTCTTTCTTTACATAAATGCCGAGGTAACGCTGTCGAGTTTTTTAAAATTATAAGGTATTTTAAAATAACAACGTTTTCATGATTTTTTTTCATGAAAAATCGATATTTTTACTTTTAAGTGCTGTAAAATATTGAAAAATCAATAAAAAAAGAAAAACTCGACAGCGTTACCTGCAGAAACTTATCAACTAATGAAATCATTTGGTTTTTCGATTTTTGAAAATCCAGTGAGGAGTTATGAGTGTCACTGCAATGTTACTTTTTTTTGTGACGTCAGCGGAGATTCGCTGTCAATGCCTCATTTCTTGATATTTATTTATGCAAATTTCACAAAGTATTCTTCAAATGTTATTTTATCATGTAGTAATTATAGAAATAATTATATATTAATTGAGTCGTCAAAAAACATTATCTTTTAAAGACTTTTAAAAAAATCTTTTGCAAAATATATATTCTGATAAATCTGTCATGTTAACAATGTTTAAATATTTTTTTATCAATGTTATGATAATATAAGACACATAATGTAATGACAGTACGTGTTAAAATGCTTTTTTGTTTGTTTATTGCATGTAAATTCTTTGTCTCATACGATCTCGCATAGGATGAGATTAAAATTTGTCGCGGGGTTGCCCAATGATCAATGTGGGCTAGACAGCAGTGTAAAATAAGCGCAGAATTAGAAACTAGAAATGATGAGATGTTTAGAAAATAATAGTCCGAAGTTAAACAGTTACAAAATAGGGGTATATATTATGGGGTTACATTTCAATAAACATTTAAAACAAAGCCACCCTTAAAAAATGAATTCAACTTAGCGTCGACCCCACTTAATATAAAGTTGTATCATCAAACTAACACATGTTTCTTTTTGACTCACAGTATTTGTTTTGAAAATATTATAAATACATATGTTCTTCTATCTAGTTTAATATATTCTCAGTAATGTTGTAATCTTCTTTTTCATATGCACGATATCCATAAACAGTCAGTTCAATAAACACTTACAAATACTCGCACGCCTGATTCTTTCTCGCGAGTTTTGAAGTTTTTACTCCCTCGGACTGTATTACTACGTATGTTAAATACGTCTTTATTTGGTATGTGGTTTGTAGTCTCCTAATGCATGACCTTTAAAGTGATTCATATATTAGTACGGTCAATCGCATGAAAAGGGGCAATAAGTCAAACTGGATGCATAGCAGTCCAAAGTCTAAACGGCCCTATGGCTCAGTCATTTAAGCTTAAATTAGGTAAGAATCTCGGAATTCGAGATACCCAGCTGTAAATCTGTAAATACTTGTATATTGACACCCTAAAGTTGTCTCAAAACCTACATATGGTTTATACACCCTACCATATGTAGGTTTTGAGACAACTTTAGGGTGTCAATATACAAGTATTTACAGACTTACAGCTGGGTATCTCGAATTCCGAGGTGAACTTACTATATAATGACTGGGCTACTATGGATGACGTCACGGAGCAAGGCTTTTACATGTAGTGGTGATTATTTGAAACAATAATCTATTAAACTAAATAAAGAAAGTTGTTAATTTGTCAATGAACTCGATGTGTTGTTTTATTCAATTATTTACTCAGACGATGCAACGCGTTATTAGGGGGCGGAGCTGAGGGTCATTACATGTGAGAAGGAGAAGTGGGGTAAATGTCATTTCGTTACAGATACTTCAAAATATTAATTTATATGTCTGTAATTTTCATACTGGTAAACAGTTCTATTTATATGTGTCTCAAAAACAAAGGATGACCAACCGGGTCGTGTGTTTTTTAGTTCCTATTGGCGAGAGAAATAAATAAGAAAAAAAATGTTTTTTAAATTAATAGTACATAATAACGGTTGTTACATTCTTACGCAGTAAAAGTTACTTTGATATTTTTAGACTAGTTACAAATTTTAAATGTTATCATTTAATATTATCAGACAATACGACATATTTTAAAGAAAATGTTTCGTCATGAAATAAAATCCCATCAAATTCATTGTTGTGTTCACCTGTCATATCACATTTGCTATCAGCAACAGTTCCTTATCAATGACCCTTTTTATCTACCTGATAAAAGTACTATAACCACAATTTTTTTGTTTCAGATCGCCCGCGGCGCTTTGCAGAGTGATGAATAATGTGCAATATATAGTGTGTTTCAATTTGTTAAATTATTAAATTTTTGTGTAAAAAAATTGGTTTAATGTGAATAGTAATATAAGAATTCCATCGCGTTATAATTTATAAATAAAATTATAAAATTTAAATTGCTTGTTTAGTTTTTAATAATCATGTGCATTTTATAAAACATTGATTATGGTAAAATAAATTGTTTATAATAAATACGTAAAACAAATCGATAAGAATTAATTAACTAAAATTAAAGTAACTAACTAACTGATAATACGTAGTAGCACGACTTACTGTTTAAAAATAATTACTCATAGTTTTTGTAATGTAAAGTTACGTAATAAAAATATTAGTCTATCTAAGAGATTAATTAAATGAAGTTAAAATTGAGATGCACCAATGTCAAGGATGAAGTTGATAAAATGTCATAAATGTTAAGAAAGTGAAATAATTTTTAGCGTGATTAAATTTGGTATTGATAACTGGTAATATGGATTCGCATCCGCCTGTGCCAACACCGCGGGCCCGTGTAACCAAGAAGGAGCAACAGCACAACCAAGACAACTTGAAGCGACCCATCCCCCTACCCCGTGCGAGGAATAATGTAGAACACATGTACAGCAACCCCGATGAACCACCCAAACCTAAAAGTCCATCACCTAGCGAACTTCTAAAAACACTGGGGTCAACATCTCGACAACTGACTGAATCATTATCCGGCAAAATGGCAGGATATGGTAAGAGCATGGTGGATAACACAATGGAAAAGTTTGGTAAATCAAAAACGAAATTAGAACAATCAACAAAGAATGCAACATTACATGTAAAAACTTTAAAGAAAAGAATAACAACATCGTTTGGAAAAGATCAAAATGTGACTGTATATTCAGTGCCTGCTGAAGATAACAGTCGACCACAGACTCTACCACCAACTGCTGATAACGTTGATATCTTTAGCGGGATTCAGTTCCATTCGCCACTCAGTAAAAACCATGAAGATTTATCAAATATTAGAGATTCTGTAATAGATAATAAAATAAATTTCAGAAATTACAGTCCACCTCCCCCGATATACCCGCCGCCGCCCCTACCAGATGAATCACTGTATGAAGAACCTAACTCGGCTAGCATCAGTGTTGTGCATAGTGAAATCAGTAACGTTAGTTCACAGTCGTTGTCGCTCTCGAATTTAAGTCTAAGAACTGATCTAAGTGACCCAGAGCCTAACATAAACGAACTGTCAACGCTTCCTTTAGACCAGGCTCGCAGGACAACATCTAGGTGCATTTCATGGTCCTTCTACGACTCTGTAAGTAAATGTAGCTCCATTTCGACGGAACCTATCTATTCAAATGACTTAAATGATCCAATAGACCCAATATACGCTAACGAAGATAGCGTTATCGACCATTTGTATGGAAACATAACCTCAAATTCTGTTAACCTGAATCTAAGGAATGCAACTCCACCGAGAACTCCGGAAGGAAGTCAGAACGTGACGCCTACGGATACTCCTACACCACCTGAAAGATTAAGTAAGGTCTCAGTGCAGAATTCGTTGTACGAAAACTGGGATCTCGAGTGTTTCGAGAGAAGAGCGCAGAATAACTCTAGTATACGGCACACACCAAGCGTTATAAGAGAGTTTGATCCGCTGTCGAAGAAGACTGACGTGAAATCAACAAGCCCAACGCAAAACGAATTGAACCTTATCGAAACGATGTTAGAAGGTGACACATACGGCACTCTTAGAGGCCAGGAAAATAGTGATAGATATCTTGGGTTTGATGATGAATCCGTTTATGATAGTGATGAAGATAACACGAAAGTGTCAAGTACGTTTTATTTGCCAACCCCTCCAGAAAGAGTCGATTCGCTAGCGCTAGAAGAAAACTCCGCAACTGATAGTGACAAACCTTGCAACACTCAGGTTTACGCTAATTCCGTTTTACCAAGTGGTACCTATCCTAGTTACGTTTACACTGATCCTATAGAACCTACTAAACCAGCACTGCCTCAGAAAAATAGAATCAGAGGCGGCGCTGGTCCTCCAACTTACGAAGAATCCATACAAAAGCCTGGTTCAACATCAGCCAATAATTTTCCTTTAGCTCCTAAAATAAATTTAAGTTCTTCACAATATGAAAGTTTAGCAGAAACAATGTCTAATTATAACTTCTTAAATAATGATAATAATCATAATAATCCAAATATAAACAATAATGCTCATAAAGAGAGGATTTCAGTGATGAACAGATTTTCCAATGCATTAAAACAATTACCGGATACTGCGATGAATTTAAAAAGGACTAAAAGTGTTCGGAAACCTAAAACAAGTGGAATTAGCAGACCTACTCTCAACGCTTCGCCACCACTGTATAAAGGAAAGCTGTACAAACTTTCTGATGAAATATTTAACGCTAAGCAGGTAAGAATTATCTTAAATTAATGATTCCTAAGATTGTAATCGTTATAATTTCCATATGTAGTCTTTCCGCCCAAAATGACTTAATTCAGCACTGAATATACCTGTGCACAGGTATATGTGTTCATTCAATCTGCATTTAAATTTTTAAATACGAATAATTAAAATAATATGTCATACATTTAAAACTCGCCATAAATGTTTATCATTTTTAGATAACGTGCTTTTATCTTTCAAAGTTTTGCACAATTCTTTTATGATTTTAAACCTTTAATGTTTTTACTTTAATAATATAGATATAAAAATATACATCATTTCGCAAGACTGCGCCTATTAAGTAGTATTCTATAATTATTTACAAAATATTTTTCTGATAAACACAGTTGTTAATAAAGTAACCTATTTCATTGCTAGTAGAACTAGAAAGTTACCTTATTTCTTTATCTTATCGTCTAAATTGTAAGCTAATGTATGTAATATTTCTGTTAACATAACATAACTATGTTATCACTAAAGCACACAAATATATCACATAGAAAATACCGTTCAAGCAAAGCAATGGCTTGGCAAGTGTTATTCGGACTACTGTATTTTTTCGCATTAAAAAACAATGCTTTATCAACACATGAAATTCAGATTTTTAATTTAAGAAAATTACAAAAATATCCTCACTAAAACCGACTCGTAAACTCGCAAATTTGAGTTTTTACAAGAGTTCTTGTGCAATCTAAAGAATTTAATAGTTTTTATACTGGATAAAATGAAATCTGAGTTTGTTCGGAAAGGTTATCTTCTGTATTATAAAAATTGATATTGGCTAGAAGAAAAAGGTTATACGTATTTAAACTTTGAGATACGAATCCGCATAGCCCTGTCACTTATCAGGATTCAATTTACGGATCCAGGACCTCGTTTAATCTCTTTCGTATACAATTTTCTTATTTCAAAATGAGTGAGAATAACAGTTTTTTGTTAAAATGGCGAGTAAGTCGGTAATTCGGTACGCAGTCAAACAGTTTTAGCCAAGTGCAATTTGATTTTAATATTTAATATTTTGAATTTTAACACTATGTATTTGAACGCGCCTTTAACTAAATGTGTTATCATCTTAACTACTCAAATTATCTTCTACTAATCTGTTTGCCTCTGCTGTTTTCGTCGCTCATATGCCCATGCTGCGTTTAGATCCAGATGAACCTAGTTATTGTCAATACGCGTACATCGTTGCCATGGATACCGCATGGTCATTTCATTGAGTATATTGTTGTGTATTTCCGGAACAACGAATGACTCATAGATATATCTATTCATTTAATTTATAAAACACATAATTTGGATAACAATGTCCAACATAGAAATAGATGCGAAGAAATGACACATCCAAATCACATAGGCACAACTGTGAAACATCTATCTGACAGTGACCATCGATTTATTTTAATCATCCACATTTGCGTAATTGCAATAATCATTCGAATTTATTAAATATATACATTGAACAAAGACTTATTATATATGCTATTTATTAATAATCACTATTTGTATACGAGTATTATATCATTCAAATATAATCTTTATTACAGCATAAAATACTAAACCAACCATCATTAATTATTTATAGATATATTTATCTTAGTATATATCTAGATACTTCCTGTTTCTGAATAAGTTTTCCTCTTTTGTGGCGAATTTGTGCATTTAGTTGGTCATTTTTATGTGTCTGACGTCAATTACGTGGAAATGATAATACATAACGTCAAAAATATTTTTTGTTTCGTTTAAAATCATACTGAACCAACGACTATCCACAAGTTTCTAGTGGTACACTCCCAGTTAGTAAATGCAGATAATTATCGTATACTCGTATGTAGTGATTGTCTTTGAATCTAAATTCCATTCCCACCTACTCTTTAGCTTTATTTTGTAGTTTTTATTTTGACTGTGCATTACTGTGCAGTGTATTATCTTCACTTTGTATTTAGAAATATATAAATTAAATCAAATTCAATAGGAAACCATGGCCCTTATGTATCTTAAACATGTTTAAAAGGTTGCATACTGTTTCGGCGCAATAAGTTGATGGCCGTTCCATCTTCTACCACCTTTCATGTTGTAAACTTTATTTTGTGTGAATTGTTCAATATATTAATTTTATTTAACGGGAGCCTCTCTCCAGTGCTGAATCCTATCACTGACAACCTCCTATGAAACAAACAAATAATTAAATCATTTTTGAAAATTACTTAAAAGTCATAAAATTGATTTATTTTAGGATAATCCGCAACCTCGCTGGTGCAAATTGAAAGACAAACAATTCTCATGTTACTCCGATAACGCCATGACCACAGTGAAGGAATTGTTCCCCCTAGAAAGCGTAATGTCGGTTCAAATTGTTTTGAACCATAAAGTAAGGTTGGTTGACATACTTTTTAATATTTCTGCAATTTTTACCATATTGTTAAAATATTCACATTTAATTAAATTTTCAGTTTAGAAAACAATGATTTGCACTGTTTCGAATTAAACATCCAAGGAGGAGTTGCTGGCGTCACCCGTAGCATAAGAAATAGTCAGTTGTTTGCTTTGGAGACGTCAATTTCACGAAATCAGTGGGCTCAGAAAATTTTGGAATCTTTAACAAACGTTTTCCCGCCAACTTATACAGTTGATTTCAGTCGGGCTGGATGGTGCTATTTAAAGGTAAATTATGAGTATTTTTAACGAATAACTTTCTTTTGGCACTCCTGTTAAAAAAAAACTAACTAACACTTATAAATGTTAGCAGAGATTTTTATCTGAATTAAATATCTATTATCTATAATAAATTATTGATGTATATTTCAGGATAATATCAGTGCTAAATGGACAGGCACTTGGATAATGCTGAGGAAGAGAACCCTGATTTATTATTCAATATCCAATGATAAATTACAAAAAGTTGATTTAAGAAAAGCTAGATGTATAGGTAAGTTCTCAGAACGCAATGCACTAATTATAATATAAATTAGCTAATAATTTGATGTAAGACTCGTATGTAGCATAAGAATAGTTAAACAGTGTATAATCGTAATGTATCCCACACTATTGTTTTGTGTGAGGCAATTGAAAGATTACTGACTACTTAACTAATAGATTTGAATTGTAAATTATAAAGTATATAGTAACACGAGTTCTTAAGACATTAACTTCTTATTATTAACTTCTTTGTTGCGATATTAAACGTTCTGGCTAAGAACTGACAACATGCAATATATCAATTTCTACATTAATATTTATCCATATGTCTCCAATTAAAAATCGGATAGCTTGTCATCATAAAGCGGTTCTATTTTGGCGCTAAAGGTCACTAAAGGTTATATGGACATCGTAAAAAACATATTATTTTTATGTGTTTTAATATAACCCTTTTATTTTAGAAAATAGAGGCTCCATTGTGTTGCCCCAATAGAGACGTTTATTTATCTCGAATGTAAATATTATTAATTACTAGATTTTTTACAGTCTTGCAAGAGGCCGATGAATCTTGTGATGAATTATACTGTGACAAAGGCCCGCTGGCCCTGGTTGACACTCCTTATCAAACTCTATATTTATGCATGGGTAATGCTAGAGAAACAAAAGTAAGTATTCCAATATCCAATTACTCTAATTTTTATATATTATTTATGATACATTTTATATCATTATTTGCAGGTTTGGAGGCATGAAATCCGAGCTACAGCTATAAAGAACGGGGCGGCTTTGAATCAACAGCAATTAACTAGAGATGACATTCCAACATTGGTTGACAAATGCGTTAACTTCATTTATGCACATGGTTAGCAGTTTAGTATAATTTAAATTATATTTATTTGTTTCAACTTGAAAGAAGTAAAATCTAATAAAATTATAATGCTGATCCGGGATTCAAACCTGATAGCATAGCCCCATTCCCACTTAGTGATTTAGTTTTCATTTATTATTATATTCACTTGATATAAACTTTTTTATTTCTTTATTATTATTATAAATGTATATTTCCCGATTCTAATTATTCCTTTTTACAAATCATTCTTTAATCATTATAAAGGTGCTAAAGTGATAATTCTTTTTTATAATTTTTAGGAAGCATGTCTCAAGGCATTTATCGGCGCAACGGATCTCAAAGTGCGATGAGCCGTCTGCTAAATATGTTCCGTACAGACGCCTGGAAAGTTCAATTGTCAGCTTCCGACTTTACCGAACACGATGTGGCCGGAACTCTAAAATGGTTCTTTAGGGACCTTCCGGAACCGCTGCTAACTAACACACTGGGACCAAGATTTCTTGCAGTTGCAGGTACATAGATATTACACTACAACTTTTTTTTAAATTTATTTAAAGTTAATCTTAAGATATTAAATGTTATTTTACTAAATGTTGCATTATTTTATTAAAGCTAAGAAATCATCTGATAAACTGATTGAGTACCAACAACTTATTCAGATGCTTCCTCTTGTAAACTCAGCAACTCTAAGAAAATTATTAGGACATTTGAAGTTCATACAAAGTCAAGCGGATAAAAATTTAATGAATTCTGAAAATTTAGCAGCTGTTTGGGGGCCTACTATACTACATGCACAGGTTTGTCATCTAAGGATCTGATAATTAAGATGATTCGTTTTTTTCTTTTATCCTAATACTGCAATAAACAATATTTTATATTTATTTAATTTTAGAAACCCCATGAAGATACTTCTAAAGATGATTTCTCCAAATATGAGAACCGGGTGGTCCACGACTTAATACAATTGTATGGACAGTTGTACCAACAAACAGAGGATGAACAATCCAAGGAGAAATTGATGTTGTCTGTATTACTGCGTTATCATAGTTCAGCAAAAAGCATAGCTCCCTCCAAGCCTTCTGGAGATATCAGAATGTGGATTCAATTGGACAACGCAGATAAGGATTGCGTTAATGTTACGGTATTTAAACATGCAGTTTCACTATTTCTATTTATTATGATTACCTGTTTCAATAAGGATTACAAATGCCTAAACCTTTTTATTAATACTTATATAATACATAAATTTTATTTTATTTTTAATAACAGATAACACCTCAAATGACTTCTGCAGACTTGTGCTATGAATTGTCTGCAAAAATGGGAGTAGAAAGTCATTTGCTGACGCTAGAGGAATCTGTTCTACAAGGGCAGCTAACTCGACCAATGCATTTTTCGGAAAGTATTCTACAAACAGTTTTGCGGTAAGGTCTTTGCAGTCATTTACAAATCAATAATTAATAAAATGTATAAACACTTATTAATATAGATATTTTATCCTTTTTTTAGATGGGGCTATTGGAATGATGAAGATCGCAAAGACAATACCCTAGTGTTAAAGAAGGATACATTTTTCAAAGAACTAGCTCCAATTGCACGATCGCCTTGCACAATGAATGGAGAACTGAAATTTGCTGACGCTAAAAGTAAACACTTCAAAAATCATGTCTTCGAATTTAAACAAGCAAAATTATCCTATTATAAAGATAAAGGAGTAAGTGTAAATAGTGATGAATAAAATTGATGTGTTTATGTTTTATTATTAATATAATTTATTATTAATGAAGGCAACCTCACGAATTTGCGAATGGCGGATTGAAGATATTGTGTGGTATTTAGGACACGAAACAAAAAGAAATCCACAAAGTCGATGGGCTATTACTTTTATTCCCAGGAAGGATAAACCCAAACGGTATACATTATATAAAAACATAATATTTAGAATTACTTTTTTAGTTATTATTAATGTTTTGTTTTTAGTAACATGTTTTCATAAATTAAATTATGTACTGAATATTTTAGATCCAGAGAAGCATCATATTTTGGATGTACCGTCGCAGGTAATGACTGCAGGGAGAGGCTCAAATGGCTTGGTGTCATGCTATGTGCAGAATACCCTGATGGCCTCCTACCTCATGCACGTCTTGTTTTCTAAATTCGTAGACCTACTTGTCACCTTACAGTTGGGTTGTGTCCTCCATCTTAAATTTCATAAATAAATTGATACATTTCGTAATATATATGTATATATAAAGTTGACATTGATCAGGATTTGAAATGTACCGTTACTTTCTTTTTTAATTAGTCGCAGCAATATAGAAGATATTAACAGTAAGTAATGTGATTTAAATATACGTTATGACGTCATGTTGTCTGTCTAACTAATAAGTAACACAATTTGTTGTGAATTTTTTGAAGTATGCATATATCAACATCAAACAATTTTAAAAGAATAATATGACTCAGCTCAATGGACGGATGCATTAGTATGTGAGGTATTAATGATTTTAGATTAAAAATATAATAATTTATTATAGATGCGTATATAATATACGTAAACTAAGTGCATATATATATATATATTGTGTTAATACTTCTTATGTATAAATACGAGGTCGTATAGATTTATATATATATACATATTTTGTTTTAAATAAAATTAAGATATATTAAATTTTACATAGAGAACATATTTTTCACATAGCAAAAAGTTAGAGTAAGATTAAATATTTATAAGTCAAATTTACATAGAGTTGTAAGTCTGACGCCAACATATTAGGGTATCTAGATAAGTGAGCTCACGCTGGAACATACCATTTGTGACACTAATTTTTTCAGTAGAGTGTCTTTATCGTGACATTTCTACTTTAATGTTTATCAATACGAAGATAATAAACACGATTTGCGAGTAGAACGTATGCTACGAACCATATTATCTATTATGAATACGGAAGTATGATAAAGTATGCTAATGCGACTACACCCTACTGAAAAAGTCTGAGATCGCAATTAGCCTGTTCCATTATGAGGGAACCACAAGAGAATCGTATTGCACACGAATGACAATCAATTGGTAACAATATTAAGAAAAAAAGGAACCAAAGATTTCAGTAAAGAGGGTAAAAATAATAAATATGCAATTATATATAAATCAAATTTTTTATAATCTTATAAATAGACTTTTATTTTAAAATAAATTTAATGTTTATTATAACACTAGTTCGTAAGAAGAAGTATTGAAATATACAAATTCCTGTTGTCTTATTAATTATTATACTTTAAACAAAACATTAAGTTTATTGCTTATGTGAGCTGCTGCACAGATTCCTTCAAATTGAAGGTTTTTATATAATGTTATAGATACGTATATCCTACATGAATATTTTAATGTAATGTTACTTAATATATACAAAGTAAATAAATTTTAAATATTATGTTTTGGAAAGACTTCATTTTGGAGAAATTTTGTGAAATTCAAAATTAAAGGAGTGTAGAGAAAATTTAGAACAGTTGTCAAATTCCCGAACTCATTGACTATAAATCCTTATCGTAAAAATTAACGACATTGTTGCCAGATGTAAGGTTTTCAATAATTTACAGAATTAAAATTATTGACAATCACCACATATGGTAACTTTTAGTCGTAAAAGTAAAGTTTATTTATGAATAAAATTAATCAGTTGATGCAGTAACGGTTTTCTTTTTAACTTTTTAATATCCTATAAGAGTTTATTTTCATTTTCTGATGCCTATATTCTCTTCATGGCTTGGTACAGATGAAGTGAGTGTCAAATGGTAACCATGGTAACAAAATTTCAAAAAGTGCCAGATGTTGACAATGTTTAATATCTCTGCTTTGATGCAGAGATAATACTCGGATGTTGACAGTAGCTAGAAATAAATGCTTGAATTGAGGGTACTGATCAGTACTGGTTTAATTATATCTTAATGACAATAAATCATTTAAAATTAAATATGTTATAAGTGGATTATATAGACCTGGTGTTGTAAAGAAAGAATTTATCTTTAAATATAAATTAAAATAGAACAAACATTATAATGCAATCAACACGGTGTGTCCCAATAGAAAATCAACGGCCATGTGTGTCTGAAAGTGAAGATGATTTTGAAGAGACAGATGTGTAAAAAATATTGATTACATACGAAAGTTAATCAAAAGAAGGTAAGCCACTAGAACATTATAAAATTCTCATTATGCATATAATTATTATTTTTCTAATCGACTTTTAATATGTCGTAAGATCTTTGTATTATGACAAAGTTAAGTTTCTTTGTAAATGATTCATTTGAGTTACTAAATTTGTAGGTTATATAAGGCATTGATTGATTTCATTTCTTTTTTAGACTTTCAGAACATACTCAACCTCGTCCAAACGGTGATCAACCTGAAGAAACTTATAGTTTAACAAAAATGGTTTTATCTACAACAGATCCAGAAAAGGAAGGATCTGAAGCAGAAATAAATGAAGTAAAATATCGAAAACTGATCAAAAGTATACTCGAATATTATGGCAAGGAAAGATTAAATAATACAACACGAGTACAAAGAAGATGCAAAGAAAAAGTGAATTACGCTGCAGAAACATTCCAATGCCCAATCTGTAATAAAAAATTTGAGTTTGAAGAAATTTGCCGGTATCATTATGATACCTGCAGATTTCAGGGGAATGATACAGATAGAGTAATTGAGTCTCTTAAAAATGAAACGCCGCGCAAAACAAATTCAAAACCATTCTGTTGCATTTTATGTAGAACTCATTATAAAAGTAAAGAAAGTTTAGAAAAGCATAACATGTTGAATCACATGAAAAATTACTACTGTATAAAATGCAATTTAAAATTCGAAAATTCTATTAAACTGAATCGACACTTTAATTTTGCTCATAAGACACAACAACCGCATGTATGTCACATTTGCCGTAAAGTTTTCTCAATGAGTTCTAGTTTGAGGAAACATCTTGCTTATCATAAAAGTATTGAAAATAAGAAAAACAGAATTTTTTCCAACAGTAAGACAACAAATATAGAAGGTCCGCTGCGTTGCAATATTTGTCGTAAAGTTTTCTCATTGAATTCTAGTTTGAGGAAACATCTTGCTTATCATAAAAGTATTGAAAATAAGAAAAACGAAGCCTCTTCCAACGATAAAGATAATTCACTAAATGGAGAACGTGTAAAATGTGCATTTTGTACCACAACATTTGCACATGTTGTCTCATATAAACGTCATATGCGTAAATTTCACCACCAAGTTAAACAAATGGGGTTAGTAAAGTGTAAAATATGTCCAGCAGTATTTCAATGGCCTCATTCAGTTAAACGACACATGGAAAGATTCCATACAGAAGGAGCTATAATTAAGAAACCACATAAATGTCAACATTGTGATAAATGCTTTCAGTATCCTTACCTTCTAGTTCACCATAATAAAAAATGCATCGGCGACGAATACGTCACTTGCAGTATTTGCAAAATCACTGTAAAAGCTACATACTTGCGAAGACACATTCAAAGAAAACATACTTAAGCAAAAGAATTGAACGCCTCGTAATGATCTTTGTTGAATGAAATTTTTTTTATCTTTGTTTATTACTACTATTCATATTCTATCATGTTAACATAGCTATCTTTAGATGTAATCATTTTTAAAATAATAAAATCGAGAGAAAAATGTTTTTTTTTGTTTTAGTAAAGTAAGATAGTCTTTAAAATATGTGGTTGGACTACAAATGCAAAACATTTATTATTGCGTTGGAGATTATAAGATTGCTTTGAAATAATGTTATTGATGTTGTAACCAGATTGTACAAACTAACGCTAAGATTATCTAAAGATAGACTTCTCGTAGTTCTGTGCCTTTCAATATTTTTTCATGGCACTTATGGAATAGCCAAATTGTCCAAGCACTGTCTGACTTCAATGTGCTATCGCCGTAAGTAAAATTAAGGTATTAGGCTTTAGTAAACGGAATTATATTTTATTAAAATAATTTCATAATGCTTGAGCACGTATAAAATGCAAAATAAAGAATTTACTGTTAGGTGTACCTCAACATTTAAATTTTCTATTCAACATAAATGTTTGCACTTATTTTTTTCTTAGCTTATAATTTTTATGTTCTATTGCAAAATGACTTAATTTATTTATAAAAATTAATGTTGTTGTGTACCGGCAGATCAAAAATAAGTGCGAAATGGGGACCACATTTTTATAAACAGAATTTGTCATAGTTACAGGGCTGGGAGAAATATATAAAGCATTCTAAAATTCACGCAAGAGTTCACATCGGAGAGTCCTAAAAATTCCAATTCGGGTGTCCCAATATTTAATGTGAATATTAAGACACCCTTATGATAGATGCGAGAATATGATTTCGTGATCTTATTTTATTTTAGAATAGTCTGCTGTGAAATTAAATTACAGTCGGGCCTTGCATAGTTAGCATAAATGTTTTTGAATTGAATAAATATTTTAAAAATAGAAGTACAAGAGAAAGTAGTGTAATAATTTTAGTTTAATAAAATAATCACGACACAACGTTTGATTCCAAAATCAGTGGTCAAATTTTCTAACTATAATTATAATCAGACAATAGTGTCGTTTATTTATATCGAAATTAAATGCAATTTCCTTATGATTGTTCAATTGAATTTTTACTATGTTATATTTGTATGAAATGGACAATTTTCAAAATAGTAGCGCCAAGAACATTTGAATAAACAAGTTGTGCAACATTCACAGCTAATTTCACCTTGAGTTTTAAAGTTTGTAATACTGTTTTTGTTTTGTTGGCGCAATTTTAAGAGTAACTGTCAGTGGTTATGAAAATACAGTTAAATATTTTATTTATATCTTTACATAATTTTATTTAAGTAAAACTATATGTTATTGTAAATAAATTTTCAAGTAAGTTAAGCAATCTTTAATAAGTAATTTTTAGAAACTAAATCACTTCTATAAAACATGAGAGACTTCTTCCTAAATTTAACTTTCAGAATGGAATATAACTGCACGTCATGTATATTTGATGATATCAAAATTGAAGAAACTAGCCCTGTTCCAGATTGTATGACACCTACTTTTGAATTGAACGTCAAACAGAAAAAAGAACACATAAATAATAACAATATATATTTGGACATACTTCAGATAATGTTAAGCTGCTACAAAAATAATTTCATATCAGATAAGTCGTTTCCAGAGTATTTTGAATGTGCCGAATGTGGACGGTCATTTGATACTAAAAGCGAAATAAAGAAACATTTTCTTACTTGTACTGAGATTGCCAAACATAATTTGAACAATAAATCTGAAAGCTTTAATTGTTCAAATTGTGGAAACTTATATAAACACAAAGGCTCTTTACAAAAACATTTGCGTAGTTGTAAAGTTGAAGAAACCAATACAGACTGTAATAAGAAATTCCAATCTGAAGCAGAATTAAAGTTTCATTTGCAATCATGTGAAGATAAAAGTACTTGTCCACGAGATTGTACGAGTTCAGAACCTTTCTGTTGTAGAAAGTGCAACAAATGTTTCAAGAAAATAAAATCCCTTTACGGACATTTACGTTCTCATGCCACTCAACTCACCCACTCAAAATACAATTGCAATAAATGTGAATTTGAGTGTAAAACGCAAAAGATCTTAAGACATCATGAGAAAAATTGTACTTTTAAAGGGGACATCACAGATTGCAATCATAAATTTCAAAAAGACTCTGAATTAAAAGAACATTTAAGACTTTGCAAGAATACCAGTAGTTCTCCAAAAAATTGCACGGGTTTAAGACCTTTCTGTTGTAACTTATGTGGTGCGCGTTTTAAAAAGGGAATGTATCTTACGGCTCATTTGACAAATCATTCCAAAGCAATATATGAATGTAAGAAATGTGGTAAAATCTACAAATCGGAAGAACCTTTAGCTAAGCATTTACATTTTTGCAAGTCTTTTGAAGGAGACATTACCAACTGTAATCGAAAATTTCAAACTGACGCAGAGTTAAAGGAGCACTTAAAGATTTGCAAAACTCCCAGCGATTCTCCTAAAAATTGCAACAGTATGAAGCCTTTCTGTTGTAAATCATGCGACAGCACATTTGCATCGAGATCATATCTAGCACAACATATAGTGAATCATTTACAAGAACGCTTCCATTGCGATAAATGTGATAAATTATTAAAAACGCAAGAATCTTTAGATCGACATTTAGAAGAATGTCAACGTATGGATGAAGGTGATATTACAGATTGTAATCGAAAATTTCAAAATTATGAAGAGCTAGGCAGACATTTAAAGCTCTGCAAGAATGTTAGTGATTCCCCAAAAAATTGTACAAGTGTGAAGCCTTTATGCTGTAAGCTATGTGACAGCCGGTTTTCCCAAAAGAAGCATCTTATTCAACATGCATCGGTACACGGTGAAAAGAAACTGGAATGCGCGACATGTGGTTTAAAATACCGACATGCAGCTGGGTTGTGGAGACATGAACAACGCACTCATGTTGGTAAACTATACCAATGTTTAAAATGTGATAAAAGTTATGTTAGGTCGGAAAATTTGAAGAAGCATATGAAGACTCATGACAAAGAAGTAATCACAAAGAAACATCGAAACAAGTACGCTTGTGGTCTTTGTGATGCATCTTATTCGAAATGCTCGGATTTAAGAACACATTTAATGCAGCATGCGCGAGGTAAATTATTCCGTTGTAAAATATGTAACAAATCTCACCACAACGCTGATTTGCTTGTTATTCATATGCGGTCACATCCATAGATTTAAAGATATTCGTGCAAATTCTGCCAAAAGGACTTTCTGTATAATATTGAGTGACAAACGCATCTTAGAAAACATGACGAAACCAAGAGACAAGAGTTTAAATTTAGATTTAAAAATGAAATCAAAACCATACCAAATATTTAATTTATATTCATGTTTATTTTCTTCCTTTAAAAAAGATTTGTCTATTTATTTTAAGAATGTCTATGTATATGTAATTATTTAAATTAAACTAATAAAATCCCTTTATGTGATCAATAATCCTTGTGTTTAAACGTTATTTCTTTGTTGAAATGCATTTTGCTTACAATAGAAATTATGGAACAATTTTCTGCATGTGGTGGTAAAGTGTATATATAAAAAGCAAATTCGTTTTGTTTATTTAAGCACTGTTAATTTACAAACTGATATTGTAATGAATTTGGCAGGTCCACATGCAATAAGTTTTATACTCTAGAAAGATTTGAATTTTAATTTGAAATTCCCGCAGTTTTTTAACATATATTGTCTGACGACCACAAATCAACGCTCGCCATCTATGTAAAACTAATTGAACTTTTTTTTACTAAATTAATGTACTCTGTAGGTATTAGAAAAAAATACTAATCTGTCATTTTAATTTTGAGACCTCGTGGTGATCAGTGGTAATGGTGGGTGATGATAAGATATGACTTGTTTTCTATTTTAAATATAATTCTAATTCTAATAATGGTGTTGGTGCATTATATTTAATAGCTTGCAGATTAGTAATAAATTAAATAGTTACATTTTGTACGGTGATTATAACAAAATGAGCTAGAACATATTTAACGTGTATTGAGCTACGACTCAAGGTCAAGTTTTGTTATTCAAATAAAATATATAAGTTCTTAAATGTATTAGATTATTTGAACATCAATAATTAATTATATGGTTTATCATTGCAGACCACTGCTAACCAAAGGTTATGATGATATGGTGCTGTGTACCTGTGAACCTCCAAGTCGTAGTGCTTTATAATCCCAGGAGTTCCACAAAACTTCTTGTTGCAGCTGCCAGAACTCCAGGAGCTTGACAGATGAGACATGGACTTACGATATTTCGCTGATAACTTCGTCATTGTGGATGTAGTACCAAGAGCAAAATGTATGTATAAAATATTTAATTTATTTATATGTAATGCCCACTTAGTAGTATTCTGTAGTTCGATAGTCAGTGCAATTAGAAGTGTGTGTTTTATAAGTATGTGTTTATGTTATGGCTCATACGTATGTAGTATAAAGTAGCGCCCTTTTATGCAGGATATTGTATGTTTCATGTTATACGTGCAAGACCCGTATAAACAGAAGGCAGTATTTTGATCTACGTACAAATGAACCATTTTATAAATATGAATGAATGAAATAGATACTTCTTTTGACGCAGTGATGTCTTGATAAACATTAAAATAGAATAACTTCTTCTGATGAAGTGTACTAATGTGACTACGCCCTACATAATTTTAATAGTTAAAATCTTGTGTGTCCTCTATTTCTTAATATGTCCCTTCTATTTATAGTCCATTTTTATTTTCCGTGTTAAACGATTGTAACGATTTTAGAAGAAAATAACTTCAGGGAAAATTAATTATTATATATTTCTGTTCTATGCCTATTCGTTCCGCGGGCCGCTGTATTTTAAGTCTGTTATGTATTGCATGTATTTGGATATGTAAAAATAATATTGAATGAATAATTTAAGGCTGCTCTTACACTGGTATCGATTACTTGTGACTCCGTCTTTTTCAGTACGGTATTAGGGATGTCTGCATTAGCATACTTTATCATAAGATGAAGATTTTTTAATGTTTATCAATACATTCCTGTTGTGATATCACAGACGTAAGAACTAATAATTATTTCACAACAGTGGTATATTGATAAACATTAAAGTACTAATGCATCTACACTCTACTGATATAGTAGCAAATGTGAGAGAGACCTTATATAATTTGTCTTGCTTACGTCTGTGTATTTTCAATAGACTGTCTTATAATTTAGCCAGATGTAAAATGTATATTTGAGTGATTTATTCTGTCTAACAGTTTGTTGTGTTCTTAAGTGGGGTGAAATGAATATTATAATAAACCTCTGTGCATAACATTATGTATGAATACTACGAAAATATACTCAGGGCTTAATTTGTTATAATATTATTTTCACCCCACGTAAGAGTGTAAGATATACTTGACAGGCTTCGTGCTTGTGTGCTTCGTATGAGAAGAAACGAGACAGGTATATAATTTAATTTTTCGAATTTTTAACTTATTTCCCGATTAGAGCGTTAAAGTTTGATTTGTTAAGGTTTCAATATTTTAAAATAACAACATTTAAAAAAAAATCATCGCAATCGGAGTAGGATAAACATTTGCGAAATAAAAGTTCCGTTTGACTCCACTATAACTGTGTTAGGGCCGTCTGACACTACAACCATTTTCTTGCGATTAGCTATTTGTGCAGTAGGGTGTAACTTGCAGTAGTACACTTTATCGTAAGCGAAAATTATATTTGAATGTTTGTTAATATACTGTATGTATTTCTTACGTCTGGATATCAAAGTGCCGTGAGGTGATGTACTTCATGTCGCATCAATACAGGGCTGACATTAGAGTACAAATATACAGTTATGTATTCGTAAATATTAAAGGTCATCTCGTGAAACAGTTTACTAATGCGAAACAACTCGAATAAGTCCTGAGGCTCCAAAATATAGCCATCGTCGCATGTAGTAGACTATAGTGTGAGACCGACCTTAAGCTGTTCTCACACTGCAACCGACTATTTGCAATGCCGACTCTTCTTTCAGTAAGGTGCATTTCAGTTGTTACGCATTAGTACACTTTACCATGAGATGAATCTTTTACTTAAATGTTTATCAATACATCACTGTACTGTAGCTAATAAAAATGTGTCCAATCCAAATCCACTGTCTGATGTCCGCTCACGAATGCTCGGATATATTCGACGGCGAGTAGAACGTAATGCGGTACTTTGATATACGTACGAATGAAATACATATTTTTACGGTACATCATACTTCAGTGGTTTATTGATAAACATTAAAGTAGAAACTCCTCTCGTAATTAATGTACTTATGCGATCACCCTACTGAAATGTTGGAGGTTTCAACTACACGGTTCCAGTGTGAGAGCCTCCTTATTCTGACGAGCTATTTCTATTGCTTTTATGCCAGATGAAACAGATATTTTAGAATAATGAACCATTTATAATATATGATTCATACAGTAACTATGTTCATTTATAATATAATATATTTGATTCACCCCACACTCAATAGTAGATACTATTAGCATGCCAAAAAGTAATGAAATATTTACTCAATATGTTTGTGTCAGTCAATATTTTTTCAATGAAAAATATTCAGACTAGCTACTGACAAAAACTTCGAATAGCAAATAGCAACATGTTGATTAGAATTTTTTTTTTAATTTCAGTGGACTGACATCGGAATCTTCGTTGTTTCTTCGGAACATTGAAATATACAAGTTTCCAAATAAATAAAGTTTAATTTATAAATGTTTTGCCTATGTATATAATATATATAAAAAAAAATGAATATAAAAAATTGTAAGTTTATAAAAAGTATATTATATTGTACATAAAAAATTTAAATGTAATAAAAAAAATTAAAAAAAAAAAAATTTCATTAAAAAAAATTGCAAAAGGTTGTCATAGATTTTTTATATTATTTTCGCCGGGTATATTTTTGCACGGTTTGTATGGGCGCGCCAGTGGCATGGCGGGGTATGTACGGTGGCCGGGGGGTGGTGGGTCGGTGTGTACGCTGGGGTTCGATGCGGTGGGTGGTGGTGGTGGGGGGGGTTCGCAGTAGTTTTTTTTTAGTTTATATGGATCCGGCCGGGATACGATCCCAGGGCCGCAAGGTTACGAGGCAACGACGCTAGCTTTGAGCCACGGGGCTCGGTTGCTAGAAAAGAAAAAAACTTATATTTGAATATAGTTTCCTTTACATAAGTATTTATATATACATTATAGAAATATATATATAATATTGTCAGACGAGGTATATATATATGTTGTTAGACGATATTAATATATAGTATATGTATAGGCCTACCGAAGGTAGGCCTATACATATACTATATATTATGGATGCCTTCGGCATCTGCCCGCTTCGCGGGCATTAGGCAAACGCTGCGCGTTTGCCATAGCATCCTTCGGATGCTATGTAATAATGTTTTGGCAATCGCTTCGCGATTGCCTTGCAGCCAGAGGCTGCAATGTAGTCGCCTTCGGCGACTACATTAAAATTGTAAAGCCGTCAGGCTTTACAATTTTAACTGACATACTTAATTAATACGCAAAAAAAAAAGAAAATGCGACGCCTACCCTGACCTTTACTCGAGTAGCTCTAACGCTACACTGAGGATATATCCATTGCAACATAGTATATATACTGTAATTTCGCTAATTTTTAATTATAATGTCGCCATATTTTTAAATGCATTTGAACCACAACTACCGCCATCTATTTTGCGAAATCGGAACCAAATTGCAAAAGGGTTATGACTAAGATATTGTCATCTATATTATAAAACATAAACTAATGATTAAAGGGTTATGATCTAGGATAGATAACTATCGCCATCTATATTATAAAACATAAACTATTGAGTAAAGGGTTATGATCTAGGATAGATAACTATTTCCATCTAAATTATAAAAGCTGAACCAAAATGAAACTGGTTGAAATCTTTGCTAAGCAACTCTGCCATCTCTTATAAAGCGGAGGAAAATATAAGGTTTAATTATTAGAAAAATACCTGGCGTCATCTATGTTATAAACGTGAAACGAAAGTAAGTGGTTGTGATCTAGGATAAAAACTTCTGCCACCTGTGTTATAAAAGCGTAACCACTCTGATTGGTTGCTCTTTTCGCTAACAAATCACAAATAAAACATTTTAATTTGTTTTATATATATATATCAATTAACATACAGTTATAATATTAGTATTATGTTTACTTTAAAGCTCAAACCGACGATACATACATACCTTTACATATATATATATATACATATAGATAACCTATATATATATATATATATATACATATATCTATATGTATATATATACGTATAGATATATGTATATATATATATACATATATCGATATATACATATATCGATATGTATATATATCGATATGTATATATATCTATATGTATATAAATACATATCTCTATGTATGTATATATATATATATATATCCATATCTATATGTATACATATATATATCTATATGTATATAAATACATATCTCTATGTATATATATATATATCCATATCTATATGTAAATATATATATACATATCTATACGAGACATAAAATAAAATAATATATAATAAACTGCTAATAACTATTGAAAGTTGATGCACTCAATTAAAATATATATTATATTAATATGTCCATATGCTAATACATACATTGTAAAAATAATGGACATCAATTGACATTTTTTGAGGTATGTAAGGAAAGCGAAAAAAACAAACAGACACATTTTGGAGTAAAATTTGCAAAAATCATTTTCTTTATGATGTTTTTAATTTGTAAGTTTACAAAATGTTTTCATTACTTGATAGGTGGTATAATTTTCACCTTTACATTCCGAGAAGCCGATATTTTTTGGCAGTCATCTAAAATTAAAAATTAAATTTAAAATGGTGGCCATTCCAACAGGAGCGGTGATGACCCCTTCCCCATGTGGGTATTTTTATCGGTAAAATTACGTATATGTATATATAATATATATACAATATATATAGTTCAAATTACGAGAGTTCAGTGGCGAAACATACTTAAAACAAGTTGTGGGGTATAAACTGCCGATATAACTAAAAAGCACTGACTTATTTTTGTATTATGTATATAGAAACGAATAAGATAAAATTAATTATCGTATTATAGATCTATACCGCTCTTATAACCTCTTTTAAGTATAAGTCGCCGCCGAACTCTCGTGATTTGAACTATATTTACATAATATATATATATATATTTATATAAATATATTATATATTTAACATGTATATATACACAGATACATATATATGTACAGAGGTGAGCACAAATACTTTCGAAAAGTATTCAAATACAATTTAGACTTTATAAAAAGACAAGTGCCGGACGTAGGGGGCCTTTAGTGCTCCGAACGCTTGAGACATTGCCAAAACTCGTCTGTAAGCCTGGTCTATTTTGCATTTAAATACTTTTGAAAAGTATTTGTGCACACCTCTATATATACATATATGTACAGGGTGTCCTGTCGCCAACTACCATTTATTTACGTGCATGTTAAACACGTAATTTTATCGATAAAAATACCCACATGTGGGGAGGGTCCATTACCTCTCCTGTTGGAATGGCCACCATTTTAAATTTAGTTTTAGATGACTGCCAAAAAATATCGGCTTCTCGGAATGTAAAGGTGAAAATTATACCACCTATCAAGTAATGAAAACATTTTGTAAACTTACAAATTAAAAACATCATAAAGAAAATGATTTTTGCAAATGTTACTCTAAAATTTGTGTTTGTTTTTTTGTTTTCCTTACATACCTCAAAAAATGTCACAATTGATGTCCATTATTTTTACAATGTATATTGGCATACGGACATATTAATATAATATATATTTTATTTGAGTGCATCAACTTTCAATAGTTTAAACAATGTGTACGTTTTACCAACATTTTGCATTACATATTTTATAATTCTTTAATAACTATCCTATAATATAATTTCGGTTTTACATTTTATTTTACAATAACTATAACTTCTTCAATAACTTCACTTTTCATCTTTTAACAACAACAACAACTGCACTAGATCTGTACTTTATTGTTGTGTGTTATTTTCCATATGTCGTCCAATTGTTTACTGTTTATTAAGTCTTCGAGTGCATAACTTTTATTATTTTTATTTAATTATACACATTTATTGTTTTTATAACCAAACCCGAAGACACAGCAGTCTATCATCAAGCTTCAATGCTCACGGACACATTATCTACAAAACGAAACCAACATCATTGCTCTGAGTTGCATAATTCGATAGTTATTGTTGTTTGAATATCACACTTACATAATCCTAAATGTTTTCCTAAATTTTTTAAAATGAACAACATTCAACAACTTGTAATTAATTAATTTTTAATGATACTACGTACACTTATTTCCTAAATTGAAAAATTGATCAACTCAGAGCAATGATTTTGTCAATGGTGTCATTTTGTAGATAATATTATCTCTGTATGTCAATGGAAATTTGCTAGGAAATCAAACTTGGGTTTATATTTTCATTTTCGTTGTGGCTTTCCTATATTAAAAATAAGGTTCTAATAGGCTTGTGTCCTATATCTTAATTTCTATAAAAGTGTACTACATATTGATAAAGTGGGTTACTAGAACCTCAAATGTTCAATTATTTTTTAATAACTCCTTATATGTTAAGAGATATTAACAATTAAAAGTCATTTTGTCTCTTTAATTATTGAAGGGATTCAACGTTGTACACATTCCAAGTGCATGTGACATCACAATCCTTGTGTAAGGTTACCAACCTTACAGCTCATAATTCTCTGCTATATGTATTTATATATCAAAATATCAAATATTATTTAATTATTTCAAGGAACAATCAAATTTCAATATTATGTCTGCCTTAACAGGGTTAAATAAAATAAAAACTTATTATTCTTTGATTTGACTTGATTATTTGACTACCAACAGCTGCAAAACAGTACCACAGCACTGACCTACTCAACAAATAACTGACTTTAAAATGCATTTCACGCCATACAAATATGGCCGACCATTTCTAGCGCTAAAACTACAATTAAAACTTTTAATTGCTATATATCCGTCAATATTTAGATATTTAGTAAAATAGACACGCCAATACTCATTTATTAACATCAATTTCAATCAACAATTGAAAAATCGACCACTAAAAAATGAGGACTATAAATCCAAGTTTTGCAATCTAAAAACGTTTTAATAATTAAATATTAAAATTATTAAAACGTTTTTAACATTAACTTTAATAATTCAATTATAAATTGAAACAAATTTTACTTTTGTATTTTAAATAAATTATCAGTCATGGATTAAATTTTAAAATTATTTTCTGCTCTTTAAACTATTACATCGTTAAGATGATGTTTGAAAGTTTCCAATTTGCATCTCAAATGATTATTCAACTTCTTATTTATAACAAATATTACTGCAATTATATATTGCAACAATTACTTTATAATCTCAAATTTAATAGTATAAAATTTGTTTCATTGAATTATTAGTAAAGGAATTTCTCAATAGCAGAAAGATTTATAATAAATTGCAGTTTAAATTTTTGATATTTCAATAATAAATACTTTAGTCAATAATATCATAATAAGTATGGACTTTTTATTTAATACTTTTTCAATAATATTCTAAATGTATTTATTTATTGTTGAACTATTATTTTCATCTCTTTGTTCCAAACAAACGCAATAATTAATAGTTTCTCATCAGGTTAAGCAATTTTCCATGAGTATATAAATTATACAATATTATAAATTAATAACCAGCACTAATATTGATATTAAAAATAATATAAATTATTGTTTATGACAAAACTCATTTAATTATGTTTACCAAGTAAAATGTTGTATAAATAGAAAATATTTTAATAAAAATGGAAAACAATTAAACTATTGTAACAATCAAAATACTTTTAAAAAAAATAAAACTTTTGAAGAATATTAAACATTAAAAACTGTGTCATATTTTATCTTGAAAAAATCCAGTTACTAATACTTTGCCAGCTTTTTCGTTTCTATCCACTCTTTCGTCAAATTTTTTTTTCTAATCATTCCATTTAAACATAAATTACATTTTTCATCACAATTATTCATTAGATATAATAAATTATTTAATTGAGCTACTTTCCTAATAAAATAATTAATACTTAAATTAGGTTAAGCCCTACTTAATCACTTGTAACTTTTTCCCATATTGACATTACAAGACGACATATATTAGGTGTGATACCTCTCTCTACCGCCTTCATATCTCCAAGTCTGCTTAATTCAATGTAAAACACGCCATGGCCCTTGTAGAAATTATTATGATCTTGTAATCGTGCCGAATTACTTGATAAGAATATGTTGATGAAGCAGCGATTAACTTTGATATAGCCGCGAATATAGTAAATACTCTAATGTACCCTGCAAATATAAGAATACTAATTAGCTAAAGTTTTATGTAAAAATCATTTAATTTATTATTAGTTCATTAGCTTACCAATTTTATGTCTAAAGGCATTTTTCGGTATATATTATATCTATTTTTCTTTTCTTCGTTTGTCATAAATTGTAGAGCGCCACTTTGTACTACACCAAACATTCCAGGGACAAAACCTTAGAACAAAGAAAAAATTATATTATATAAAAAAAACATAACACAACATTCTTTCGGAAAATTAAATACTTCTTCCACTACTTGATAAAAGAGCTATTGTAATTTCCATAAATCACGTATAAATTAAACTATATTTATTAATAAAGACAATTTATTAGTGTAACGTTATCAGTCAGGCAATTGATGCAATAATGCACAAAAAAAGAGTTCACCCAATTTTTGTTCTAACATATATGAATATAAAAATTTAGAAAATGAATTTTGCAATAAATGTGTTCACATTTGAGAGAGAATTTCCATTAGAGCATTTTATTAAACCTTTATAAAAATTTCTAAATTAGAATGTATTACTTTGTTACGATGGTTGTGAAACAGCAGATATAATCTCGAGATAACTTATTTCTGCTGTAATGTCTTATGCAAATAAAACATATCATTTGGATATTTAAAAAAAAATAAAAACGCCACTACATTCAAATTTATTTCAATCGAAAATTAAAAAAACGACCCCTAAAAAAAAAACAAACCCATTCAACATGGTCAAAGTCACCGATACTTAATGAAAGCGAAGAGAAACCCTAAATGTATTATAGATAAAATATTATTCAAATTATAAACTTACTTAAAAGACAATAATCCATCCGTAATGGCGAAGTTAACAGCGAAATGTTGTAAGTAGGCATAAACTTTAAAATAATGACATCCACATACACCTTTTAGTGTTCCAGTAGCTTGCAGTAGCTGTTGGAGTTCTTGCAGCTATAACAAGAAAATAAATGTCAACATTTAGCTAACACAAACAATTTAAATTAAGAAATCCAATGGAAAATAGAAAATTATTTGCATAATTTATTAGGCACAGCTTAAAAAAAATATTACGACGCACACTTTTAAGTAAACAAAGATCATTTTATTAGGGAGAAATAATAATGATTGATGAACCAAGATTTATTTATAGCTCATTATACAACCATTAATTAATAATTATAAACTATAAATGTACAGTAACAAACCCATATAATATTACAAGTAGAAGAAAACATTATTTTTAGACATAACCCTACCTCTGCTGTTAAAATTCTCTGATTGGAACATGACAGAAAATATATTTGAACACTTGCACGCTTTATGATTCGATTTGATTTATCAATATAATAATAATATTGCTTAACTAAAGTAATTTAGTAACATTAGTAAATCAGTTTATTACATTTAATTAAAAAAATCACGAATTAAAGAATACGGCCATCCTTTTAACGAACAAAGCTGGCGACCACAGATTAATGGAAGCAGTAAATGGTTATTATTTTTATTCTTCTAAAATAGCCCCGTGGGCTTTAGAAACATACCTGAAATTGATCTACTACAGCTTCCCATAAATGACAAGGTTTGTACAGAGATTTGTATATGCTTCAAATACGTTTTTGGGTGATGCATCTATCGCAGCATCTTTCAAGCAAAGATAATACTTTGAAGACGAAATAGACACAAGACATCCTTCTATTGCGCACTGTTCCAGAAGAATAAAAAATGATTATCCAAACATAAATTTATTTTTAATTTAATGCAATATAACGCATAATTGTTGGTTATAAATGTAATTTGCAGTATTCACATTTTTGAACTATTATAATATTGGTATTAATATATTAATTATTTAATAATTACCTTCTTCCACACGAGTATCTTGACAGGCCGGCCGCCATTTTAAAACTTGCCATATGGAAAAAGAGAAAGACCATAAAACTTTTTATTTTGAATGTTTAATATTACGATTTAGATTGATTTAGATCACTATTTAGATATTAGAAGTATTAGAATATTATCACCCGTATCAAAAACGAGTACCTGATTTTTATTTTAAGATATTTATATATTAGTAACGATTAGTAACATTAGTAGCTTTCCAGTAAAATTATATTTAAATCAAATAGTTGGAAGTGTATTCTATTAATTTGAAGGTACTATTACTGTTTTAAGCTTTGCAGAGCTAGCTTAAAGATTTTATAATCAACAATTTTTTTGAAATCTGTTCTCTATAGTTCTGTCTTTACGACTAGTCTTTGGTCTTTACTGTAGAACTATAGTTTACTGTTACTGACGGTAACCTATAAAAAAAAAAATGTCTGAAGAATTATTTTTTGATTTATTATGTATATATTCTGTACTCATATTTGTTAATTATGCTTTCTTAGTATGGAAAAGAACTGTGCACCTTCAGGTACTGAAGTATCCATCTCCAATCACTACATAAGCATTTTGACAGCTGCTGATTTAAATGATGAAAAAACAGAAGAATTTTGTGACTTTCCAAATTATAAAAACATTAATATTTATCGCAAAATTATTGAAAAATTACTAAAGTGCTATGAAAAATATTTAAAAAATACTCCCACAGTATCAGATAATGAAGCAAAAGATCCTGTTATTAAAGAACATTATGTATGTCAACATTGTGAAGGTGAATATGTGACAAAATTAGCTGTGCGAAAACATCTTTCAAATTGTGAGATTAGGATAGCTGAACAAGAAAGTGCTGAAAAATTGGATTACCTTTGTGCTAAATGTCGCAAGACCTTTAATTCTTCTCAGAATCTGAAGTACCACATGACAGTTTGTCAAATTTATGAGACATCTGTTAATGACTTCTCTACATGTAATGCATTCTTTCAAACAAAAAGAGATTTGAATAAGCATTTGATGGTATGTAAGAATACATCACGTTCCAAAAATTGTACTGGCCCGACGCCATTTAAATGCAAGTTATGTGAAAAGAGCTTTCAACAAGCTAGATATTTAGCAAACCATATTGCAACTCATTCTGATTTTCGAAGGTACAAATGCAAAGTTTGCAAGAGAGCCTTTAAGGACCAATCCTGTTATAACCGCCATACAAAAACTCATAGTGAACCAAAATTCATTTGCGCTCATTGTGGAATGGAAATTACACGGCGTACTTCCTTGAAGAGACATTTAGGTTTACATGCAAGAGGCAGATTATTTAAATGTTATATGTGCGGAAAATCTCACGAAAATAATAATGCCTTATTAGACCACTTGAATAACCATCCTCCTATAAAGAAGACTAGGAAAAAACCCAAAAAATGTTCAAGTAAGTTTCTTAAAAGGAATTTTAAAATGCACACGCGTATTCATTTGAACATGAAAAGATTTGATTGTAAACCATGCGGCAAGTCATTCAATGATCGTGATGAATTAGTACAGCATTTTGTAACAATACATACAAGTGGTAAAGTTGTATACACGAGCATCGAACAGAAGAGGCCAACCTTTAAAGAATTTAAGTGTGACACCTGCAAAAAGACAATTATGTATAGAAACAAAAATATTATGAAACATGTATGTAAAGCAATAAATGTTGTTTAATAACAGACTGAAACACTAATTGTGTAAATAATGAGGTCCTAGTTGCTCCCAAACACCGATTACATTTTAATTTATTCCTCAATTTTCTTAATTTTTGAGATAAATTTATGTAATAGCTTAAATAGAAAGTCTAATTTCACTAGACTTTTAAGAATTTAAAAAATTTTGTATAATTTTCTATAATTAAAGAATTTTAAACTGCGCCTGGTTAGCAAGTTGTCATTGACTCACCACTGAACTTGAATTTGAGTTCATAAATATTCAGAACAAAAAAAAACAAGATGAACTATGGGAATTCTTTGTGACAGTTTGTGATACATGCTATAATTATTTTAACCCTAACCTAAAATATATGTTTTTATATATCTGTTAATATTATTATAGTTTACTTAATAAATTCTTAAAATGGAAAGTTTAATTTTGTCAAACAATATAATTTGTAAGGAAAATGATACGACAATTTTAATTATGCCAGCTGATTCTACTTGCGGTCAACAAATTAAATTGATGGACAATAAAAACATAAATGTATATCAAAAACTTATTCAACTAATGTTGAAATGTTATGAAGATAATTTTAGAAGTATCTTCACTCTTTCTGCGGCTGATTGTCCTACAGTTAAACAACATTTTCAATGTGAACATTGCAAAGGTGATTTTAAAACAAAATTAGAAATTCTCAATCATTTGGTAACGTGTGAATCAAGACTAATAGAACAAGAAATTTATGCTTCTGATAATTTCCTATGTGTGAAATGTCGCGAAGAATTTGATGCTGAAGAAGCTCTAAGCTATCATTTACGAAGTTGTCAAATAATCTATGACGAATCTGTCAGTGCGCTTCAGAATTATTTCAAATGTCAACACTGTGGAAGTGAGCACAGAACAAAAATAGCTATTCTCACTCATTTAAATGTTTGTGAATCTAGAATAGCAGAGTTAAAAGAAACTGTATTTAATAATTATCTATGTGCTAAATGTAGCGAAGAATTTGATTCAGAAGAAATTTTAACATACCACTTGGAGATTTGCAGAATCAATGAGGAACCACAAAGTAAGTTTGCTGAGTGTGACAACTATTTCCAAACAGATAATGAACTAAAGAACCATCTAATGATATGTGAAAATCCTTCGTCTTTCAAGAAATGCACTAGTCTGACGCCGTTTACTTGTAAAATATGTGGAACAAGTTTTAAGGCGGCAGAATACTTAAGAGACCACATTTTAAGACATTCTAATAATAAATACAATTGCACAAAATGTAATAAGAAATATAAGGCCCGATCTAATTTAATTCGTCATTTAAAATCCCATGATCCAACACATACATTGTTTGTGTGTGATCATTGTGGCAAATCATTTATACAAAGTCATAAATTTAATGAACACCTGGGTTCTCATGCAAGAGGTATATTACATCGATGTAAAGTATGTAAAAAACCTCACGATAACGCTGAAGCTCTTGCAGATCACATGAATAAACATTCGTCTGTGAAACAATACAAGTGTAATCTTTGTTCGAAAGTATTTTTAAAAAAGAGATTATTTCAAAGTCACATGCGTTTTCATTTGAAGCCGTTTGCATGTGGCGCATGTGATAAATCATTCAATGAGCGTTCACATTTAGTAAAACACTTCAAGAATATTCATGCGAAGTCTGAGTCCAAATTTTGTGATGAATCTGTTTTAAATTCTTTACCAGAAGAATATATTTCAAAAGTTTAATGGAAAACATTAATTCAATAAGTAGTATAAGTTTTTATCTTTGTAAATTTATATATTAATAAATAAATCAATAATCTGAATTTCCTTTCTTTTCTTTTTTAATAAGTATGATCTCTCCAGTTATGCACACGTAATGAACCTGTAGACGCTTAAGCGTTAACATTTTTTATCTATAAATTAATGAAAGTAAGGAATGATTAAGTATAACATTCATATTTTAAAAACTGTATTTGGTTAAATCACACAACGCAATCACACAAATTTAAACAAAGAATTTTTTTTGTCAAACTACTAAATTAAATTACTACTTTTTTCAAGTTTTCAAATTAGAGAACTCTTAGTGGTAATAAGAATTTGATTTCTCTTATTGTCATAAATGTGAACACTTATTTCTTTGGTACAAATAATAAATATTTATAGCAATTAATGGAACACAAGATAAGTTATACTTCCCATCAAGGTAAGACGTCCATTTGGCCCGACAATTTACTATTTAAATTAAAATAATTAATTTGCACTTACAACAGCATAATAAATTCCAGCGATAACTCCAATTAAAACCGAAAAAATAATAAACATATTCTTCCACTTATTTTCCGGCAGTTCTTTAATTTCATTACGATTTTTCTCTTTATACCTTTTCTTTGAAAACTTTTTTTCAAATAGTTCAACCTCCTTTTTGTTTCGTTCTTCCTCATTAAGTTTTCGCTGTACTTCTTGTTCTTGCAGTATTTTTTCTTCTCGTCGTCGTTTTTCATTACATGTTTCATCGCATTCAATTTTTACTTCTCCTCCTCTAATTTTATCACATGGGACGTCTTTTTTAATGCGCCGACATGGGCAGAAGTACTTCACGCGTTTGTGGCACAGATCTGCATTTTGACAAAGACCGGGGTGACAGTCATCTCTGCAACGATGGCCGCAAGGGTACTACAGAATAAGAAAATGTAGTTTCATAATGAATTTATAAAAAGTACATATTGTATTGTATTACTCCTAGTCCTTACTAGTTTCGTGCACTGGTTTCCACATGATCGTTTTTTATTTATATTTTCCTCGGTAGCCAATTCTCCAAATAGTAGTTTGCATTCCAAATAAAGTTGAGTAATTCCACAGTGACATGTTTGTTTCACAAGTACAGAGCAAGCGGCACATTTTCCTGAGTGGCATGGTCTAGTACATGTATGACTACACCCTGGTTGTCTAGGGTATTGGCATGGCAGTTCGCATGCTTTGCAATTATTACCAGCCTAAAAAAATTACTAGATATTTAATAAAAAGGACGACACTTTTTACTATTACATACTAAAATGCAATCTTACAGCTTTTTCTGAAATTGCACCCAATACTTTATGACATTCCAATTCACATAAATGATTTCCACATGATAAAGCTCTGCCGCATTTTCGTCCGCAGCTTCTTGTTCCTTTAGATGCTTCATGACAAGGCCACATAGGAGATTCATGATCTCCAAGACAACTGAATGTTACAGGATACTCACAAGGTGGACATGGCAATGCTTTTATAACGATCTATTGTTGAAAAAGTGAAACAATATTAATAAATAGAACTTTTATTTAAGTAAAATCAAGTAATACTTAATCTAAAAAGGTCTATTTTATTATTTTATAGGTATTCTAACAGCCTTTAAGAATTAAAAAGGGATTATTAGAATTTTATAATCCTTAAAAAGGTGTTCTTAAGAAGTTTTATGGGGCAGGTCATAACAAGTTAACAGGTAACTTTTGTTATGTTAGATTTACCTTAAATTTAACTGTGTTTAGGGTTACACTTACACTTTGTCGAACTTCCCATGGTCCAACAGGTCGAGGATTATTTTCCAACACTACTGGAACCGCATCATGACATGTAGTGTTACACACATGTCCACAGGACATCACCCGACCACATAATTGTTTACAATCTGGACAGTCTCCTAGGTGGCACCGATGCGGAGTACTTGTTTTATGATGACAAGATGTAGGTAATCTGGAAGGATTTGAAATACTCTTAAAAATATGTCTCAAAAATAGATGTTTTATTCTAAAAAATTAGTTATTACTTGCAAGGATTATTGCATTTTGGAGGTTTTGTTTTCTTCTCTCTTCCACAAGGAACTTGTATCTTTGTTTTTGTACATCTGCAGTGCACAGTTGAAATAGAAACACATGGATAGCAAGGACCCTGGTGACACTGTGATGGACACTTATGTCGTCCACATTTCAACGTTCTACCGCAAGGTTTGTCACATGGAGGGCAATTTCCATCGCAACACTGAAATATGTTTCATATAGAATAATACTACAATTATACGCGTTGTCTAAATATGTTTTGTTACATACTTTTCTATTGCATGAGTGTTTGCCGCAGTCTTTAACTTGCTTACATTTTGAGTCGCATAAATATTCCTTGTGACACGGCAGCTCCTTGCTGTGGTTACCACATCTGCACGTTTTTACAACAACAGCCAAACAGTTACTGCAATCAAATCTATGGCATCTCTGTTCACAAAAATGAACTCCACAAGTCAATAGCTTGCCGCATGTATCTCCACAAGGCGAAACATCTTCAGAACAAGGTGCAATAAAATCTTGTTTACCACAAGGACATTTTCGTGGTAAACTTCTTGGGCATTTTCCACAATTGCCCGCATGACACTGAATGTCACATTTGTGCAATTGACAAGACAGAAGTTTTTCACATACCTTATCACATTGCCAAACTTCTTCGGAACATCGCCTTAATTCTTTTTTGCCTCCACATCGACATCTTTGAATACTTTCTTCATTACATGGAGGACAAGGTGATTTATGACAAGTGTGAGAACATTTGTGAACTCCGCAAGACAATAATTTTGAGCATTTTGATGTGCACTCCCAATTTTTAATAGAACAACGCACTGGTTTTTTGGGAGACTGGCCACAAAGACATGACACTGATATTGTCTTTGGACAAGGAGGGCAAGGTCCTGGAAAGATAGAAATAAAAACTGTTAGAATTGATACTTTTATTACATGTACATTACTTTAGTATACTTACCAGGATGACACAATAGCAAGCATTTATGTCCACACTCAGGTTGCAACGGTTGATTGCATGTTTCCCCGCAAGAATGGGGCACTAACCATGGATGTACAGGTGGATCTACAGCGGCGCCACAGAAGCAACTGTATTTACGAGGTACCTACAGAAAAGTTTAATAATGATGACTATAGAAAAATCACTTAAATTTCACAATTGCTCTTCAATAAAGTTAAATACATTATTTTTTAATCATATTTCCTAAATTTTGTAATATATTTTTTATACCTCGTCTGCAGTATATTCTTTGCGACATTTTGGACAACCCCAATTTATAATTTTTTTATTTCTTGTCCACTGCGGAACTTCCTCCAACGCTGATTTTTGCTGAAATAAACTATCCTTGGACCACCGTTGTATACAAGATAAATGAAAAAAGCAGAAGCATCCTTGACAACTCCATATCTAAATACATTGAAAACATTTAGTAATTCACACAACATATTAAGTATTATATATATATATATATATATATTTGCTTGTTGAAGCTTACAGCATCGGAGCGCTTCACAGAGCCTATGCAAATGAGGCATGTTGCTGCATTGGATTGAAACGCATCTTCCAAAAACCGATGAGTTCTTCCTAAATCATTAGCAGAGCCTCCAATTTGGGAATAAGATGAAAGAACCGCTTCTGTAAGATAAATAAAACAGAGTGATGTTGTAGAGCTGTGGAGTACATACAGCTCTTATCGTATTTCTTTCAAATAACCTACCTAATATATGATTGCTCTCCAATTCCTCTTCTTCGGAAGATGATTCGTATTCTATGCCATGCTTTTTAATCGCAGCTTGAAATCTTTGTTGTGCTTCTACAAACTTTCCATCTGCTGCTGCTTGATTGAAGGTTTGTTGAGACCTTTTGTTCTCTGGACGAACTTGATTTTTCCTTGCTTGTCCTCGGCCCCACATTCTTGTAACGTTTATCAACTACCATGGAATGTTCATTGATATATCTAAGTAATTCAGAAACTTTTTTTTAGTATGGTACGTATATAATGATTTATTCAATTACGGCGTTAAGATAATTACACGTCATGTATAAACAAAAACATATTTGATACAATTAAAGAGATTTATAAAATCTTATTAGTCTTTTAAAATTCCAAGATGAAGAAATATTGATTCTTGATCAGGTGATACATCTACATTTAAAATTGCAATAATATGTGATAATATCATATAGAAAACAAAATATTTTATGTCAAACCTTTTAAATTCTCCATATTTTTTTTAAATCATCTGAAAACATCGACAGAATCGCCAACATATCAACTTAATAAATGACGTTTGATATTGTTGGCAGTGGTTGGCCGAGTCACCATTGTAGCCAATCAGAATTTTCTAGAAAGTAAATGACATTTGATTCAATCATGCAAAAAATTACTTACAAAAATTAATTTATTTTCTTAACTAAAGTGTTTCAATTTTTACACTATTTCTCTCAGTGGTTCTTTAATCAAATTTTCTTTATAGTTATTTATTTATTTATCAATGTTCTAAGGAAGAAAAGGAAAAATGTATATTGCTCCAGGTGATGAAATTTATTTAACTAACCTAACTCACCTATTCATAAATCACAAATTTATTGATTTATGTTATACTAATTATTATTATTTTAGATGGTACGGTTCACCAAAACAAGCCATGGGGTGTCCGGAAGATCACAGATATGTTTTGGGCATGTGTAGCGTTCGTTGTAATGTTGTAAGTAGTCTTATTGTGTACTTTATATATTGCAAAATAAACACGTAACATAACATGTCATCATTTTCAGCTTCAAAACACTCTTTAACTTTGATACAAACTCCACGTCCAGCTCCAACAGAAGTGGCAATGGCAGAGGTGGTGGAGCAGGGTATGATGCTACTTACACCGTTTTACACTAAAAATAAATATTTATGAATAAATTTCTTTTAACAAAAATAATATTACTTTTAGGCCTCCTGATGGTCCCGGTGGAAGACGAAGAATGGGTCGCATACAAACACTTCCGGAATGTAATATACCAGGAGGCGGATGAGCTCGTTAAAGCTTTCGTGAGACATAACACGTCTTACGAAGGCTTTTAAGAATATAAATTATTTAATGAAGTTTTGATTCTAACGAAGTTAAAATAATAATTTTAATTTCATTAAATAATTTATATTCTTTGTTACTGTTTATAATTAAATAGATTTTATCTACATATGACGCAATTTCTTAAAACCATATTCTTGGTGTGATTTTGCTGAGGCATTAATTAAAAACAGTATAATTAATTTTTTTTATAACTACATTTTTTACCACTAAGTATACCTAAAGAACTTTAATTTTGTGTTACACTATTAGAGTCCTGTAAAATTGCTACATTTTGGTGTTTTGGGTTTTAAATTGAATTAACAGTTTATTAGAAAATTGTAAATAATTAAGAAAATTTAAAATTATAAAGTAAAATGTAACCTAAACACCAATTATTTATGTAAATAATAATGATTGAATATATATATATATATAAAACTGGAATTAAAGAGCAGAGCGTATTAATTATTACCAGGGCTCGGAAAAATAATTTAAAATTATATTTTTTTATAACTTAACGGTACATAATATAATACAAAAATAAACTAAAAAACACGTTATTTTGAGATTACAAAAAGTACGGTCAAGTTATTGATAAAATATTATTTTAATCGTTATTTTCCTGTCCCTAATTATTCATCATTTCCACTAAAAATATATTACCTTAAATACTGATATAACTAAATTTAACGATTCTGAAAATATAAAATATGTAAAAGGTCATTTATTTATGACTTTACTAATCCTCTGAAAAGTCTTGTAAAATCATAAAATAAAAAAGGGTCGTTTTATGATTCTACTAATAACATTATATATTTAGCTATTATTTTTTACGTAAAAGGTAACTTTCTTTATGCACAACATCTGTAGTACATAAACTTTTAAGTAAAGTGAATCATAAAATAAAAGATTACAATTATTTGTATTGTAAAGTTGTATATTTAAACAGATTAAAAAAAGATTAAATTTATCAATAAAACAATAGCTAATTGGAATTTTCTAAAATTTGAATTAGTATAATACAATGTATAATAAATTATTTGAATATGGGAAACTTTACGTATCACTGCAATATGCTTATTCTAAAGACAGCACCTTTTAAAATAAAAATCCATGTCTTATTCTGATTAGAAGACTTTGTTACACTTTCTTTTAATTTTACCCTGTGCATTGAATACAATGTTTAAGGGGGAGGTCTCATGTAATACGCTAAAATTGAGATTATTTTCAGAGAAACTGTTAAACGCATCGTTTTGCAGTTAATAGTCCTGATTTAGCAGTATCCTAATTACAAAAAATAATTTAATTGGTAAAATACTTTCGGGACTGCGTCTATGGATCGCTAGGACGCTGACGGCAAGCGTCTATTACACAGGATTCATCGCAAGGATTTATTGTATTAACATAAAACAGAGGAAGCGAAGAGGGAGAGTGAGACAGCAACCATTTCAAAATTCCGTTTCGAAACAGATGTCTGAGGTCTACTTGCTTTCTAAAGTAAAACATGTAGATACCACTACTTATTTCTGGATACACTTTCCTCCTGCTTCTCGTCTCTTCTAAGTTTCATTTAAAAATCGAATGCGTTGACTGCTTTCGTGTAGGCTTTCTCTTTGAATCAAATTAACGAGACATTGTGCAAAAAAAAATTATGAAATTATGAGATGCCCCCTTAAGTGTAATTAAAACTCAATTTTGATTAAACATTTGTTATTATTTTTACATAATAAGAATATCCTTTGGTCATAATGTGATTAAAATCATAGTCAACAGTTTAATAAAATTTAAAATTTCTGTCCAAATTTCATATTTTTCATAATGTAGTCTCATTTTATTGTCCTATTCAAAGAGCAGTGAAGATAAATAATTAAATTTCGAAGTTAAAGTTAAATAAAAAAAATTAAATAAATAACATATTAATTAAGTAAACAATTTTTAAATAATTATAAATATTTCTCTTACTTTTTTACACTAATTAAAAGATAATACCGCAAAATATGATATAGACTTAACATATTATCATCTTTTGTCTTTAAAACTATTAAGTAAGCATTAAGTATTTAATTAAATCTAATTAAAATATTTGTTCTATTAGGGCAACCTATTTTATATTTATTAAAATCAACCTTTTGTAAACATGCAAGTACATCTGTATATTTTATATACTTAGAAGTCAGTGTCGTCTAAAATTATGTTACATCTTTAACTGTGCTATTCGATGGGTTCGTGATTTGTAAATATTATTTTTATTTTTGGCATAAACTTAAATTCTTGTGGTATTATCTTTGTAACGTAAAATTGAAATACTACGAGAGTAAGAATCAAAGGTCTAATCCATGCTATCGTTGCTTTTAATACAAACAGTTACATATAAATAATTTATAACTTTCCTTAACATTTATCCTGGAGTTTTCGATATCACGTTTGTGCAGAACCATATGTACCTGCAGGAGGTCTATAGGCTGGTGGTAAAGCCAGTACCTGAAGACTGTTGAAAGCATAGCGGCGAATGCCAGTATTCTTTGAAGTATTTTCTCTGCGGCATCCTTCACTATTATTTTGAAATAATAATATACATTTAGTTTATTAATCATGTACTTTTTCATATATGTACTATTTTGAAACAATATTTATAATACATACGTTCTCATTGCATCTAAAGCTCTTGGAAGTTCTTGACTTGATAAATGGAAGTCCTGTGATAAAATTCTGCATTGTTCTAATGTAACAGACATTCCTGTTCTATCTTTGGCACTTTTACAACTTGTAAATCGAAGTCCTAAATAAATGTATAAAGTTTTCCACAACAACTTAGATAAAGTAAATATAAGCATATAAGTAACCAAGGTAAAATATAAGCATGATAAATGAATATATATATACCTAACATTTTCCGACACACATCTGCCGCCACGTGTAATATCTCAACATTTTTAGATGCTGTATTTTGTATGCTCTGTTTTAAAGCTTCAACCAGTCCATGCAACGATGGAGATGGTTGCAGTTTCTGAAATTGTTGATGGTAAGACAAAACCCGGCTGAAACTATCTAAATTAGATCGTCGTTGTGGTGCTGCTTGACCCAGAGCTTCAGCCAGAGTTGCCATTTCATTAATTCCTATGTTGAAAAAAACTGGCGTAACGTGAAATGAAATTACATTCCGTGAAGTCATCACATGATCTGGTGCAGGTAGAAAAACTGTGAGATCGTTTCGTGTACCATGTACTCGAGGAAGTGCCCCACTGTAAAGTAAATAAATGTGGTTATTCTTCAAATATGAGTATTATTTTTTGTAATGGGAAATATTTTATTACCTTGGTAATGGTAATTGTGCTCTTTGTAAAGTAAATTTGACTGTTGCTAAGTCTTCTACAGCTACCACCATATCTCCCCACATATCAGCTTCACCACCGTGTAAACTTAGAAGCCCTTCAAAGCTAGCATATGGACCCAACGTTGTTAAAATGTTCATAAACAACGGATCCACGGGACCACCCCAAAGTCGAGCTGACAAACCCGATACCAAAGCTGTAAGCTGTGCAAAAGCCATGATAAGCAGTGAAAGAGTAATGTATATTGCCCTCTACGCAATAAACAAAGAATTAATTGTACAAATAACTTAAACATAATGTAATATATACTTAATAATTTAGTAATTTAAATATTTCATTACAACTCAATTATATGTTTGCTTCAATTTTTATTTATAGAGAAAATGACAGTGTCCCATGTAAAAATAAATATCGTATGATACTTACAGCTTGTGAAAAGCAAACATCCCTTCTGAGTTGTAGACTAGCTGCTCGTCTAGCCTCACGAAAGTTTTGTTGTAATCTAAAAACAGAATGTGTCAGACGAGCTGTTTTCAACAATCCATCCATTGCTTGTCGCAGTTTTCGCATGGAGGGGCGAAGTTCTGCAGCCCAGTCACCTGTGGAAGACAAATCTAAACCTAGAAACAAAATATTTTACTATTAATTATACTAAGAATCAGTAATAAAAGTGATAAAACTACATAATATTCTAAACATAACTATCACATTATAATAATAAATTATACCATCTGTAAATTTATTTCCTTTCGCAACTGGTTTAGTTATTGGCGATTCAGAAACCGTGCCATTAGACATGTCGTTGCTTTTATTATTTTGAGAGTTTTTTAACCTAGTGCGGGGAACTTCCCTGGGGGTTCTAAGCCGAACAGCTGGACTACCACATCGACCACATAAAAATTTTACCTAAAATAATGACCAATTAAATATAGATAATTGATGCAAAAAAATATTGCTCTTATAAATAAAATAAGTCACCTTACTAACTAAACACATAACACTAGCTTCTATATTAAGTTGTGTTAAGTCCCATGGTTCCGGTTCTTCAGTAGGCCTATAATAATTTGCAGCTGGTGAATCCAACACACTGTCGACGCTAACCAGTGAATGGCTATTCAAAGATACATTTCCGTTAGAAATGCTACCATTCACATCAAAATGAGTCTCATTAAAAGTTAAACTATCGTTTTGATTGATGCTTGTATCCTGTTTATTTGGCCATTGTATGGGTGGAATAGGTGACCCAGGTGTAGCAAAATCTTCCAAATCCGGAGATTTTAGTTCCAAAGCTCCTAGCTGTTGTGCTATTCGTCGAAAGGGTGACATATCTAAGGATTCCTCTTCACCAATTCCTGAATCATTTGGAGTAACTCGCTGTGCCTCCAGAAACCGTAGTGCCTCTTCGACAAGACATGCGTCCCAAACACTTAATAGAGCTCGCGATCGACGAATCATATCTTCACACAGCGGCATCATTCCTTGCGGTTGGCGAGATCTGGCAAGAATCATAAGCTGAGACATGCAATCCACTACTTCTCTCCGAAGCTGCTTTATTGCCTAAACATATGACAATTTTATAACTAAAGCCCTAATTATTACAATAAAAAAAAGAGTGGTTAAACTAACTTGTATAGCATCATTAGCAGCATCAACCTTGCACGCATGCTCCAAATCCCTGTCTGGTAGTTGTTTAAATTGCTGTACAAGTTTTATCAGTCCTCCACTTTTAGAGGGGCCACAGTGTGCAGTAAACGCTCCTACTGTTATAATATCATTGACACCTCCTCTACTAAGTGTGTCATTATGAGCCCACATGCGTTGTAAATGTAAATTGACTGGTGCAAACTCCAAAGATTGATCTGATTTTCTTGAACTAGCTTTAAAATGGGAATCTTTCTGAACCTGGGTTTGAAGAGACTGTTTTGCTTGAGAATAATGACGAAGAAGATGCAAATGACGATCTAGCAATTGCATTTGTGGGCCTCTCCATGCTCCTCCTAACTCCCCCATAGCTGATACTTCTTGGAGTAATTCTTTTTCTCGTTGCATCCATATCGTTCTAAAAATATTCAACTTTTATTTTTTTAAATTGCTCATTGTTTATTTAAAACAAAATTAGTATTACTAAAAAATGGGTACATATAAAATAAAAGAAAACTTACAATAACTGCTGTGGTATTGAATAGCACATTCTACTTTCAGCCATAATTTCCATGACGCAGATATCTCCACCTAGGCCAGAGTGAAATCGGTAAGTTTGAACATAAGGGCATGTAAATAGCGCCTGAAGAGGGCCTTGAGATGGAACTCTTTGTTTAATTCCTAATCGTGGAGGTAGAGATTGAGATCGCCTATGTCCAATAGAAGCTAACCCTGTAGGGCTAGTCGGTACAAGAGGTGACGGACGAGCTGGTGATCCTGGGGCTCGCGTTTCCGCTTCTGGAGTACACCCCGATACAGTGAGAAACCCACATGAACCACCATTTGTTCCTCGCAATGCGACACGTACACGAGCAGAGTCCTGAAATATATATCTTTTAGTACCCGATCATAGTCTATATTTTAAAGTTAATTTGCACTCACTTGAATTGCACCCAATGCTATAACAGCAGTGCCTAAAGGTGTTGCAGTTCCTGACACTCGTTCGCAGACATCATAAACAGTAAAACGCAAAGCAGAAGTTGAATTTAGCCCATCGCTGCTTCTAAAACTTACTGTCGATAAAAAACAGGGATTGCTGCTTCTCTAAAAAAAAAAAAGTTAATAATTAAAATGTCTTCTTATTTTAGCTTAATAGAATATATATGACAATTTTTATTTTACATACTTAAGTTAATACTTAATCTGTACGAGCAACAAGTGTTATCTACATTTTAGGCGTTACAAAAGAATTAATGTAACTTTTATAATTTTAATTAATTTAATACCTCTACAACTTCAGTTCTCGCATATTTAACCCATGCGGGAGCTTGTGCTGTAAAAGCTTTTACGTGTACTTCAACACATGCACTAGGAGGTCGACCATGTCCATCACAGAGTAAATTATCACAAGAAATAGCTGCCTCGCAAAGTGGTGTCTCTGAGAGATCTGTATGATTTAAATAAAATGTTAATATTTCATTTCACAGACATTTATATATAAATATTACTATTTTTATATTATGGTAGTTTTAAGTATAAGCACCTAAAGTAGTTCCTCTTTGCAAACGCCACATTTGAAGGTCTAAATCATGCGCTGGTCCTCTACAAGCTTCAAGACGTTCCTGAAGAGCTTGTAATTGTGCTCGCATACAGTCATACCCTGCAGCTTGTAAAGCTAGAAGCCAAGTAGCTCTTTCTGCTTCTGTTGTTGCTGCTAATCGCTGAGAAATTCCTCCGTGGAATACTGAATGTAAATCAAATAATATTTATATTAAATTCATAAAAAATCACATAATAAAAAGTGTAAAAATATGTCTACGAATTATTGAAATAGTACCTATGACAAAAGGCCACAATCCGGTAGGATCAGGAGGTTCGGCAGCTATTGTGCAATGTTCAAGTACAAATAATCCAGCAGATTCGGACCAGGGCTCAGCTGACCGCAGGTAAAATAAAAGGTTCCCTCGAAGTCGACACCACCGTGCTTGCAGAACTAATAAATATAAAATATTGTTTAATATGTGATTACTTGCAGTCATTAATTAATTCATTTGTATTACATGGGTAATAAAAATGTTTTGTGAATCGTGAGAATTAGTTCAAACAAACATGCTGTTTAGATTATCATGCAACGATGCTAACATGCAGCAATCTTTAATTTATTTACACTTATAATGCATATCAATATGAAAACACCCCTTTTGCAGATTCCTAGAATGGATCTACACAATGTTTTTATATTGTATTTGACCTTTTACTACCTCATTGTCTTCTGCCGATACAGCAAATACTAAATTTCAATCCCATTTCAATATGTTATATATTTGGTACATAAAACACATGCATAATGAAACGTGAAGTCAATAGCATTGCTGTACTTTTTATCTGGAGGAGAAACAAACTCGCTAAAATGAAACGTATGTTACATTAATGTAATGTTACTGGGTAAAACAATTGTTGTATTGTATTTACCGAAAAAACCTTGATGTTAATAACACACTATCGTTTAATCCACAGAACTGTAGAATAACTGGTTATAAAATGTTATTCATATATTATTAACCGCAACATGTCATAAGTGGTGGGAATACCATAATGTAATAAGCATACACAGTTAAATATAAAAAGAAATGAAACAGGGATTTTTTTTATGAATCACTATTATGACCTGACAAGTTTGTTACTATTCGTTACTAACCCTATATGAAGTCGCTTTCGCTAAATGTACATTTTTATTTGAAATAACATGGTTCACTAAGTATGTATTTAATATCTTGGTTTATTGGAGAAATATGGAACTTTGTTGAAACATTCTATAACTTAAATTTGCTTAATCTGGAAAAAAGTTCTATAAGAATAATATAAATATAACTAGCTACACACAAAACGTAAATATTGTAAAAAAAGATGATAAAGCCTTCGGGACAAATTTCTTTCTCTAGTTATAGAAATAATGAACCCGCTGTTAGTTTTGCGAACTCTAATATCCTTTTAATAGAACCAAATAAAACTGTACGCGCACATTTTATTTTAAAATATTTAAAAGGCTTATTATTACTTAAAGAAGAAGATTAGGATTTGCGTGAAAAAAATCGTATCTCCAATGTAAATAAATATACACAAAATATTATTGCTATTTTTACGTAAAATATTACCACTAGGAAAATAATATTTAGATTTTGTATTTAGCAGATTGTTTATTCCTTTTACATGTCAATAATTAAATTAAAATTATAAACATATCAACATAATAATTCAACACATGTATGTACTCGTATATAGAAAGCGTGAGTGATACATATTTAACACAAACATCATTAGTATAGTAATTAGTAATTTGTTAATTGACCAAGCACCATTTCCAATCACATTAATAGTTGTTAGTATTTGGTGCGCTAAAACTCACTTCACACTGTGGTTGCACTTAACAAGTGCAATTTAAGTGTTATCTTTATATTTCTTTGATTTATTATGTTCTAACTTCTAACCTTTGGTGATGGCTCCAACGCAACTGAGTTTCACAGATTTCCTCTTGGTTTGACGACAGTCGGCTCCTGAAATGCATGCTGGGAATATGGGTATACGAACAAAGTAACATAAAAAAAACATTTAAACAAACAGATATGTATGATAAGAATACAATATGACTAATAAATTCGTAATATACAAATTCAACTACAATACAATACTAGCATAGTACTACGGTTTCAATATATGTATACGAAACGTACTGTCAATACAACATCATATTTTATATTATTATACTCGTATTTTAACGCATTGCATTGGCATACAGCAACTACTGCAGCTTAATCAAAACAGATTATGCAAACTATTGACCCCTCTCACGATGGCTAATACCATTTCCTATTAAATATACAGCTATTTTTGTATTCTATTGCAAAATGATTGCAGCTAATCAAAATGTATATTTAGTTGCATAAGTAGCAGGCGCCGAAATAAAAACAATTTCTAATGGGCTTGTGTCCTATGTCTTAATTTCTATAAAAGTGTACTATATATTGATAAAGTGGGTTACTAGAACCTTAAATGTTCAGTTATTTTTTAATAACTCCTTATATGTTAAGAGATATTAACAATTAAAAAAGTCATTTTGTCTCTTTAATTATTCAAGGGATTCAACGTTGTACACATTCCAAATGCATGTGACATCACAACCGCTGTCAACCTTACAGCTCATAAATCTCTGCTATATGCATTTATATATCAAAATATCAAATATTATTTACAGCTATTTCAAGGAACAATCAAATTTCAATATTATGTCTGCCTTAGCAGGGTTAAATAAAATAAAAACTTATTATTCTTTGACTTGACTTGATTATTTCGACTACCAACAGCTACAAAACATGACCTTACGTTAAAATGCATTTCAAGTCATACAAATATGGCCGACCATATCTAGCGCTAAAACTACAATTCGAATATTTAATTGCTATATCTCCGTCAACATTTAGATATTTAATAAAATAGACGAGATTTATTAACTAGAGAATAGAATAGATTTATTAACATCAATTTCAATCAACAATTGAAAAATCGACCACTAAAAAATGAGGACACAAGCCCATTTAACTAATAGCACCCACCGCAGCATTCAGTTAATATAACTTCAAAACAAGTGCCTTAAAGATATCATTATATAAAATATTACATTACATACAATATAACTAACATATTTAATGATGTGATATACATAAATGCAAAACCGGTTATTAATTATTAATCAATTGATTTTTAACATGTAATGTGTAAATTTATGTATAACCATTATTGTAATAAACTATCAAGTCTTTGTTTATTCATTCATTATATTAACTATCCTACAAATTGAATCATAATATATAAATTATTAACTATATGCTAATTAAAAAGGTGCGATAACCAAATTTATAATCATTATATTCTGTTTGCATCAAGTACCAAAATCTGTTAAGATAAGCTTTTAAAAACACACAAGCTACTAGCTAAATTTATTTTAATATAATTGGGTTGTGAATTATGTCTTAATTACTATAAAACTATTGAACATGTTGATAAAGTAGGCTATCAGAACCTTAAATAACCAATTCATTATTTTTTTAAATTAATTTCAATATTATATGAACATTAAAACAACATTCTGTTGTCTCTATAATCATTAAAGCGACAAAAGATTATAAAAAATCACGTACCCATTCCATCACCTTTTATATAATAGAGGGTAAGATAAAATAGATGGCATAATTATACCATGAATACGTCAAATATTATTTACAAATGACTCGAGCAATAGATGAAGTTTTGATATAATAAAATGGTAAACAAAACAGATTTATTATTAATATTTCCAATAAATCCAATATCCCCATTATCCCTTAGAAAATATTATACAAATAGAAAATTTGTATGATTTGATATGAAAAATGTTTATGTTTCACAAGAATCTATAAAATGTGTTACCAATATAATATAAATTTAATATTAGAAATTAGTGACACAGTTAAAATGTTAACTGCATGCATAACAACAAATACGTTTTAACAAAACTACTCTATAAACAAAAACAAGCGGATTGTATTAGATAAATAACGGATATATTTATATGTACAAAACACAGGATGACGCAAATGTTATATGATATATGACCTAAAAAAATATAAAAATGTTAATAAAAATGAATTTAACGGAAACAAAATATAATTGCGCAACTTGGGTAATAAATAACTGAATAAATATGAAAAATATTATGCTATAATTATCGTTATTTCAGTCCAGTACTTTTAAAATATAGACCAGAATACTAATTGTAGTAACGAAATATAAGTCTAAAGTAAAACTAGATGCTATATTAAAACACAACGCAAGTAATGCCAAATCTGTACATTCGTTATATTTATTTAAAATTACTGTCAGAAATCACAAGAATTCATTACCCTAGAAATTAATTATATTCACTCTAAATAGTAATTTGGCGCCTCTGTGCCAGTCCTGCTTTTCAAAATACTCGTAAATATAAAAATGAGTCAAAATGATAGCGAGGTAGACAATGACGATATTGCCTCTCAAGATAACAACGACGTAATTAATTTTATATTCCATGAAATTAATTTTGCAATAGAAATATACTGTAGGTGAAACAGTGTTAAGATGTAGGACTCGACACACCTTTATTTTTTATTAACAGCGAGGCTAGGCGAGGCAAAGCTGCCTATAATAAATTATCTTCCTCGCACCATACACGTGCATTCAAGAATTTCACTATTTCGTTTATATTTATTTACTCGTCATATATTTTAATGTATACATATATCAATTTAATAACTCTCTAAAAATGTTAATTTCATTTTTTTTGCATTCTATTACAGCTGTACGGTATATGTTCAACTTAGTTCAAAGTTTTATAAACTTATACTTAGAGAGAACTTTAAAACAAACTATAGCTACTACGCATTTGATTTCAGTACCAGCGATATATTTTCTGAGTATATTTACATAAAAATAAACTTATTAGGCAGCGGTGTTATTCACATATATGAAGCCTGAACAACGGTAAATAAATTAAAAACAAATAAATAACCAATCGGTAAACACAGTTACGTGTATTTAAGATTTATCTAGCATAACAAGAGTTACTTGTTGCGTAAACAATTATACCTAAAATACAAAGTATTGTGACCTATTTTACAGTTTTTTTTTAAAAGAAGTGTACTCTTTTCCTCATAAAACTTTTTTAAAACATTTATAAGTCTTGAAATAAAGTTTTTGTATCATAGAAAGTATTTAAATGATATATCAGAGTTAGAAATTTGAAATATTATGTTATATTAATATTATGTTTGAAATATTATAAAGCAACAAAATATTTTCTATAACTATGAACGCAAAACCGAAGGTCGATTTCATTTTGGTAATATAACAGTTATTTTACGTAATATCAAAGTTATTTTTTAAAGAATTTGATGAATAATACTGTTCTATTACCAGTAATGTGTCTCAGTTTTGGATAAAATACAAAAGCTATTTTAATGTACTTCAAATGAATATAGTAACTAATAACTCGTCTATAAAATTAAGATATTTGTAAACTAGGTAATAATTTAACAATGAAATCAATATTTAATCTCAATTAATGCAAATGAAAGTCAATGAAAAATATATTATATATAAGAACTGAACTGAATTTTACTAATAATTATGCAAGATGACATTCTCATGCTTTATTCTAATGAAAATGTTCTGATAAAAACAAATGATTATTAATAGAAATGATAATATATTAGGGTACTAATATAACCTTCAGTTCTTCGAAAGAAACCATCCTGTTTTTCTCGGAGATAGAGAACACCTTCTCGGTCAAATCGGTGGGATGGTTGCACGGCAAGTGCCTCTAGTTCACCCTTATTAAACCGCATCCCCGGGTAAGGTAGAGATTTCCTCTGCATAAATAATTATTTGTTTTAAATTTCAGAAAATAATAAAAAAACAACTCTTTTTTTTTGTGTTACATATTTTAAATACTAAAATTTTGAGACATACATAGTGTACTGTTTTTTTTTTGTGTTAATAGAATAATGTTTCTATTGTTATAAGTACCTTTTGGCAAAACCATATAATTTCCGCAAAATTCAATCAATAACTGCATTAATATTTAAATATAGCAGCACCTAAGAACTAAAATAAATTGAATACAGTAAAAACAGCATAAATTAATGTTCAATATATTTAGGTAACAGAAACACAAATATTTAAATAAAAGATAAGGTTAGTTATAAACATATTTTTCGATTATAGTTAAATATATGCATACTCAATATTTAATTGAATTATGTTCTTATAATATACTTTGTAAATCACGCATATATGAGGTTTATGTCATAAATCTCAAATAAAATAAACAATAAATACTCAAAATCGATATAAAAAATAAAAGATAAATAAATAATCATATGTCAAGAAAAACCAACCTCCAAATCAAAGAAGTGTCACATTTACGCAAATAATTACACGCTAGATAGTAAAAGAATTAAACCAATTTTGGTTATAAAATATGTATATTTCACTTTATTCACATTGCTTATTTCTTAACAAATGGCATTTTACTAATTTAAATTATACAAATACATTTTCTAAAACTTCATTTAAATTTGCTTCGGGCAAATTGCGAATTAGGACAAGATACGCGTACAGTCAGACAGCAAAACGATTTATTTGACATATTAAATTCTGCCACAGCCTGATAGATGGCTCATTTCACAGATAAGATTATGAAATGAGACCGCAAAATTTAAATCCATTATTTGTTGAATTGTTTTAGAGTAATATAAAAGGAAATACATATTTTAAAATGATTTTATTATTTGTAAATGAACTTTCTATAACATATATATACATATTCAAAATAAACTTATCATACTCACCTCATTTAACATATAGGGACTAAACTTTGCACAATTGTGTTTCATGAGGCTACATGTTAATCCCCGTTCAATTCGCAGGAAATTCATTCTCAATTCATTATTGGAAAAAAATAACAATACTATATATTTGAGAATCAGTCGAATCAGTTTCTACTACGTACGGTCAGCTCAACGATTTACAGTTATTTCTCTTTAACTGTCCCAGTTAAATAACTATGAGTACAGCAACCAGCTCGCAAGAGTCCTAATAGCTAGAATAAATATAACAGAAATTAAGCACACAATTCTTTCTTAAGTAGAATAAACACTAATTATACAATAAAAGCTTTTTCTTTCAATTTATTTATTTATTTATTTAGAACAAGTCGATGGCATTTACTGTTAGCGATCAAAATTTGGTTTTCTTAAATTTACATATTTTTTTTTTAAATTTGTCAATGAAATGACTAAAAATATACTAATAATTACAATTACAGTATACTTGAGAAATTGCAATAAAAAATACATGTCGTTATAACTTGGTATCTTATCCTATAGATTTCTAAATTATTTTTCTTTAACATTCCTAAGATTAAAGACTTGAGTATTATAGTATACATAGATTTCGTTATTTTTTTAATTAATTTAATTTACAATTTTTAATTTTCAAAATCAAAATATATTTAACATTTCTGACTGAAATATTTAACTCTGTCAAAGTGGGTAATAATTTTCATTGCATTGTATCACGTAATAGTAGAGAAATATATTCTAGTCAAAAATGTAAAACCGTTTTTCTTTTCTATACAGTTTACTAACAGAATAAAAAGTTAATGCTCCATAAATTATTGTTGACAATATATAATTTATAGATCACTAACAAAAATAAGCGAGCACATGAAAAACTAAAATGTTTATCCGAGTATTGCGATTTCATTACTTCTGTAACTAGTAATTATTTACTAGAAAATAATATACATTTTTAAATATGAATTTCAAAATTCGTACGTTATGGAAAAAAGTGTTTTAATTACAGATAGATTGTAAGTTATATTAAAAATGTCATTAATAAAAAATATTTAACAAAATGAGAAAAATTATTTTTTTATCACAGGCACTGCGCTTAAAATAAATGTAGAGCGAATTACTTTACTTATGTCTCTTATATTGACTTACATCTAACAAATTATTAACTTAGTTTAGAATAAAATAGACGATCCTAAGTAGTATCCGGAAAACTATTTATATTTAGAATAAAAACACATTTCTGGATTGGATTATAATACTTAAGTTATGTTCAAATATTTTATTATATTTTTAATAATAACTTACGTAAATTAATTTCTAATTTTCATTTAGATTTCTTATTTGTTAAAACAATTTGAACTGTATGTGTTATATTTCTTATAATATAACTAATAAATTAACATTGTTTATTCGTATACATTATGAAAGGTAGATTTATTCAATTTTTATAAATAATTTACGAGCCCTATTAATATAAAGTAATAATAACTTGTTCAATTTTGTGCCGATTTCACTCTTAAGATCTTTAGGCCGTCGTTCTTATGTTTCATAAATGCGAGCAATAATTTCGATCAATATTACCTGCAGTTAAATTCCCCATCTGTTTCAACGATGTCTTAACTTGTTTTTTCTGGAAATATATTCAAACTACTTTTATCAGTTTGTATGAGAAATTGTTTCAAAATTAACTTGGTGCAATTAATTAAACTGTAACGCTTCTTAGACACATGAAGTTACAAATGAAACTACTTTAACTTTAACATTTTTAAACCAAAAACTCCATCAATGGGCTTGTGTGCTATCTCTTAATTTCTTTAAAAGTGTACTATATATTAATAAAGTGGGTTACTAGAACCTCAAATGTTCAATTATTTTTTAATAACTCCTTATATGTTAAGAGATATTAACAATTAAAAAAGGCATTTTATCCCTTTAATTATTAAAGGGATTCAACGTTGTACACATTCCAAATGCATGTGACATCACAACCGCTGCCAACCTTACAGCTCATAAATCTCTGCTATATGTATTTATATATCAAAATATCAAATATTATTTACAACTATTTCAAGGAACAATAAAATTTCAATATCATGTCTGCCGTAACAGGGTTAAATAAAATAAAAACTTATTATTCTTTGACTTGACTTGATTATTTGACTACTGACACTGACCTACTCAACAAATAACTGACGTTAAAATGCATTTCACGTCATACAAATATGGCCGACCATTTCTAGCGCTAAAACTACAATTCAAACTTTTAATTGCTATATCTCCGTCAATATTTAGATATTTAATAAAATAGACACTCCAATACACATTTATTAACATCAATTTCAATCAACAATTGAAAAATCGACCACTAAAAAATGAGGACACAAGCCCATTGTAACTGAAGTAATATTGCACAAGTTCAGAAACAGAATCTAATTAAATTTTATAACTATGGAAGCATAGTGCGGTAGATATAATAATACTAGTATACTTTTTGTAGATTTTTTGATTAAATTTTGACAGTATTTAACAGTTAAATAAAAGTGCTATTATTTATTACAATAAATATGTTTTATAAACAATATTTACTTATTAATTAGATTCAAGTAAATGAACACTTTTATATAAGTATATCAATTAGTAGTAGTATACATTAGAATGCATGGAATCAATCCAGCAAATGGCACGCTTCTTTATATGAGAGGTTCTATTTGTTAAACAATTTGTTACGTATTTTATTTGTTATTGGGAAACTACAAATATGAAGAAAGTAGTATTTTAGAAGTAGAAATATATTTGCCGTCGTAATACGTAGAATTTATATATTGATTGGTTCATTTAAAATATTTATTATATCAAAATATTGAACAAATATTTCCCTCATATTTCTTATGTTATTAATATTGTAGTAGAATATCAACATGTATTTAAATTTTTATATAATGTTATATTTTAAATATTTATTGTTTTTAAATTGTAAGGAATGGATGGATATTTTATTTTAAGATTTTTTCATTACGTATATCGTTTTCAATGGATTTATAAATAAATCCATGTTATATTTTAAAGGCTAATTATTATTAATATTTATTATAATTTAAAAGTATCTCTAATCTTATCACCTAATACTGCACAAAGTTTTAGCGTATACTATTAGACTTGATAACTATTTCTTTACATAGTTATCATTTTAATTTAAAATTTAACAAATTTCAAAACGTATATAAAAAAATTCTTATAATAAATATAAATTTTACTCGTAATACTGAATGTTTTTCTAAAAAGATTCTTATACGTAAATCAAATGAAATTTCATCACTTTTATATGTGTAAGACATAGACAGTATACATATTAATCAAGTAAATAATTGTGATTTAAATAATCTTCAACAAATTTTCTATCTAATAAATAACTGAATGTCTCTTTTCTGTAAGTCTTATCAGAGATTCGAACCTCAAGAAATAGCGGTTCGTGGTAAACTCACAAAATATTAAGTACTATAAATCAGTTTTTGAAAATTTATGAATATTTAAACACAATTAAATAGTGATTTGTCAATTTGTTCATAATGTTAACACATATATAATATATAAAGCAACTATATAGCTATGACGTATGGCTTAGGTATTTGTTTTCTTCCTTCTTAATTAATTATTTTAGATATTTAAGAATATAGTTTTTAAATGTTAAAAACAATTGAGGTATTTTACGTATACATGTTCGGTTAATTAAATTATATATTTTTAATATTGTAATATTATAAAATTTAATACAGAGAATAGCATTTATAGGGTTAGAGAATATATTCAAAACTTTATATTTAGTTAAAATATAACTAATTATTAAAAAAGAAAGCAATTTTATCAAAAATTTTGTATAATTTGTTATCCTCTCTTATTGCCATTAAATTTTCATAATACCTCTAGAACAAATGTTTCAGTAATTTAACATTCTATAGGTTTTTCTTTCTATGTTCATCACATAAATAAACAAAAATTACTTTTCAATATAAATAAAAATTCAAAGACGTGTAATTTTTATAATTATGTGAGAAAAAATAAACAGCCTTATTAATCGTATACTTCCACAAAACTCTGTTTAAATTTTACAAAATATACAATTGTTTTAAAATAAATTTAAAGATGCCAATAATTTTGAGTAAATAATTATGAGTGATTCATTTAATTATCTTAAAGAAAGTCTTTCAAAATATGCTTAAAATAAATATTGTTCAAAACATTGTAAGTATAATGTACAATAATTACAAATGTTAAAATATTACTCAAAACTATTAACAGCAGATACCTTTTATTTTTTTAACTTTTCTAAATTATCTTGAATTAATATTTACATCTTCTTTAAGAGACTTATTATATTTACTTATATTCTACTTTCAATTTTATCTAAACAAGTCCTAATTCCATTTTATAAACAAATACAAAAAAGGTCAAAATACAATCTCTGTCTATGTATCTATATAATGATACATGTGATGCCTAGCGATAGGCACATTTTATTTAGACACTTTTTAATGAAATGTCTAATATAACGAACTGCCGTTAGTGACATTACAAAATACGACTTTATTATTATTTAATAATCTACTGCTTGCTACTTTGTACATACTGACATTCTGAGATTGTATAATACCAATTCAATTTCTTTTAATATTTGATAAAATGTACTTAAAAAATATTAAAAGTCGTTAACTTTTAACGGATAGTGGATGGTAACATTTAAATATTAAACCTCTTCAGATCCTGTTTAATGACTAAAATTATAAACACATTATAACACAAAAATTTAAATAAAATACAATATATCATTTCCATAAAAGTCTCACTGTACAACTAAACCGTATCAGTTCCTGTTGTTTATTGTAGTTATTGGCTTAAACTTCTGGTTATTGGTCATCACCGTTACGACTTTGATCGATCACCAGGCTGTCTGATGAATCCTCGTCGGAACTGCTGAGAGCCCCTGGATCAATTCGATGCGGCCCTAAACCAGTTAGACTATCAGGCCAGAAACGTTTAGAAGAACCGGATTTTTTACGTGCACTAGACGCTAAAATTTTATAATAAATGATGTGATTTAAATAAAAATAAAATTACTTCAAGTAACTTGAACATGCGAATTGTTAAAGCAAAAAAGCAGCATTCTTAATTTCATTTTATACACCGCGTTTTCAGATCGCGTTGTTTTAAATTTGACAAATAAAAACTATGCAAAGATACTAAGTTATTTAGTTTATATAATATTTAGAAAAAAGATAATTGGAGGCAATATTTATTGTAAATGTTAATTGTTATACAAAGTTCATATATCAAAAACCCGATAAGAAATAACTAATTAATGTAAATCACACATTTATCAAACAAATTAGCATTAATGTACACGCACTTCTCAGCATGGAAGTCGTTGCACACCTCGTATTCTTTAGATGGCTACTCATACAAGTGCGTTCAATGTTGTAAATGTAATAATTGTAAATGTAAATGATGTTCATGTAAATGAATCAGTCAGCACATCGAATGCTGCTGATATACATACGTTTACAGATAAGTATTTAACGGTTTATTTTAAACAAATGCATTTAAATCGTAATGGACATCAAGTGGATTGATAATCGTATGATTTTAATACCCAGCAGACGAGACGGGGCGAAGATGTTGTTGTGATTACTGTATGTTCTCAAAAGAGAAAATAATCTGCAGATAAATGAATACTTGGCTGACATATAAACACATATGTCTAACCACGTGCTATTGTTATTGAATTCGTTTGATAAGCTGCGTCCAATGGCTTCCATGCTAACAAATGATAGTATACCTTTACAGCTCGTAAAAATATACATTGGACTGTCTAACTTGCAAAAAGCGTATAAAATATTTGCATTTCCTCATACCTATAGCAAGCAATGATATTAATCAAGTGGTTCGTGTAAATTTACCTGGTCGTGTTGGTTGTCCATCCGTCGCCTCCAACATAGGTTGTAGTATTCTTCGCCGTGCATTTATAAACCAGTTGTTTACTTGCAGCAACGTTAAATTTGTCTGCGCTGCTATACTACGTTTTTCGTCTTCCGTAGGATAGGGATGCTAGAAAATAAAGAACACGTTTACTTTAGCAATAGTGAAAAAATCGGGCAATTTTAGAGAATTCTTGCATATTTTATAGTGGTTGTTAATGTAATTTTGCAAAATGGTTAACTGTGCTAAAATAAGAATTATTTTAGCTAAATTTTTTCCCAAAAATTACTATTTATTTAATGAAGTATCAATTCCAAATATGTATTTTGAAAGTGATGAGCACAAATATAATTTACTTTGTTCAAAAAATATTTCATTAAATAACAAAAAAAGACTATACTAACAACAAGGTGTTGAAATAACCAAGCTCTCATTACGCTGGTGGCTTGCTTCGGAAGAACTCCACGTTTCTGTCTACGGCCCCCTAGTCCTCCAACTCCTTCGCCGCCACTGTCTTGATCATCAGTACTAGGAGATGGTGATAGTTGTCCTTGGAAACTATCAGGAACTGGAGGACCCATTCCAGCACCGATTTGACCAAGAGGTGTGCTTCCTAGTACCGCGTGCGCACCTTCAAATACAGTTGCAGCAGCTGTTGGCGTTGTATCCAAATATTGAGGTACTACTACAAAATATGAATATTAATTTCAAACGTTTTAATAGATAGTTTTAAATATGAAATTACCTGCGTTAACTACGGTATTATTAAAGTCTGGTTCGGTTCTTTGGAAGTGGTTTGATTCTGTGTTATGTCCAGTTATAAACCCATATTGATTATCTTCTGTATATGTTTGTGCGGTTTGATTCATTACCTATTATAATATTTAAACGATTCTTTAATCAAGTATTCATAAATTTTACTTAATATAATTAAATATATTGATTAGCATTACATCGTTAGGACTGTTGGCCATCTGTGTCGGACTGTTTGAACTAGAACTACCACCTCCACTACCAACATTATTATTGTTTTCCAATGAGCCACCCCCTCCATTGTAGTCAGCCCTTAGTAAATTTTCTGATTGCATTTTTCCTCGCAGACATGCAATATACCTGCTGCAAAAATCTCTGCATAGTTCTTGAACTTTTTCTAATTCTAATAAATGAATTCTTAATACTTGAAGTGCTTTTATCATCTGGAATTGTTATTTCATTTTTAATTGAATCATCCTTTATATTTCCTAATTATTATGCTATTAACTTACTAGTCCGTCTAATTCTGCTTCATCTGTTAAAAGCGGTCGTCGTTCCCTTTGTTGAAGTTGCACAAAAGCCTATAAAAAATAATGATGTTAGTTGTACCAAACAAGAGAGTATGGATTTAAAAAAAATCAAACCTGTAGATCTCTGGAAAAGCTATCGCCTCCTGCTCCACCTGGGGTTCCTCCTGGCGTGCTGGAAGGTGACGTTGCAGGAACTGCGCCCTGAGTAGCTTGCTCGCATCTTTCCAGGAGCAAAGCTAACAGCGGGAACAATGGATGTCTGAAATTATAATATTTTCATAAATTAAATTACTCATCTGAATCTTAAAGTTAACACCTGAAATGCATGCAACACTTTTTACATATTATTTAGAGATCACTTATTTGGGCCATAGTTAAGAAACCTGCAGATAATGATAGAATTATTGTAACTATTTCTTACAAGATGGTATACCTTCAGGTGCCGAATTTCATAATGATCTTGTGAACCCATTTTTTAGGGGTTGTTTCTTTAATTTTAGTTTGAAATATATGTATAAGTTAATATATGAAAATATCTTACTTATAAACTGCTCGTTTATCGGCCTCGAATTGGGCTTGATCTGCGGGGTGCTCCGCCCCGCCCAGGGCCCCTTCCTGCATCGTTACCTAATCACCTGTAACAAAATTACATATTAACAATTAAAAACTAAGTTATCTCAAAGTGTTTATTAGATAAATTATTAAACAAAGTTTTATAGTTTCTAATGCATAGCGTGAAGTAGTACCTCGAATATCGAACGGCCTTGTATTTATCTATAATTCAGACATTGTTTAAGTTTTAGATGATTATTGCTGGTATTAGTAATGTAAATAAGAAAAAAATTGTTTATATCAAAGGGCGTACGCTGAAATATTATTTGCAGGTGCACAAAGCTTCGGGACATTTGGAATCACATATCGTAAACCACGAGGTTTGCTCAAGCTGGCAAGTGCCCTGTTATTCTCTCCTACGGACGTCCATGGTTATACCCACCTATTACTATCAGTAAGTAAGAGTCATACATTCGATACGAATGTAATGAAGGATTAGTTTATCATTACTGACATAAATATTATAGATGTCTACCTATTAAAGTAATAGGCAAGCCTTGTATGGGTGAAACAACCTCTTGTACAACCAAAATAATGACTAATATTTTATACTGTGTTGCATTGTGTACAAAAATAAAACGATTACCAAGTGTGATTATTCTTTAAATAGTTATACCAAATACATGCTGAAAATAATTATTTCATTTCTTTGCCGTAAGATGGCAGCACACTATGCGGTGTAATGTCAAAACGATAAAAAAGAAGCATATTTTCGATAATGTTTTTTGACGATACAGTTAATATATAATTATTTCTATAATTACTACATGATAAAGTAACATTTCAAGAATACGTTGTGAAATTTTCATAAATAAATATCAAGAAATGAGGCATTGACAGCGAATCTTCGCAGACGTCACAAAAAAAGTAACATTACGGTGCCACTCATAACTCATCACTGAATTTTCTGAAATCGAGAAACCAAAATGATTTCATTAGTTGATAAGTTTCTGCAGGTAACAATGTCGAGGTTTTCTTTTTTTATTGATTTTTCAATTTTTTACAGCACTTAAAAGTCAAAATACCAATTTTTCATGAAAAAAATCAGAAACTTTGTTATTTTAAAATACGTTAAAATTAAAAAATAAAAAGAAACTCGAAAGCGTTACCTCGGCATTTATGTAAAGAAAGAGTGTGCAAAATTTCAAAAGGATCGGTTCAGTAGATTTTGAGCTAGATAGGGCACCGACTCTGAAAGAGAAACCGCATTTAAAAGTTTCAAAGAGAGACAAAAGCAGACCAGAGAGGTGAAGACTTAAAACTCCGACAGTTTTACTACAATCGACTTCAAATTTTTACACAATATACCTAATATGTTGTATAATAATATAAATAAATAAAAAAAAGTTGAAACCTTGCCCCCCCCTTAAGTTATTATTTGTAAAAAACAATCAGAGATTTATTAGGCAATGTAAATTAAATTGCAAGTGCGATAGAAGGTTGTCAGTAACAGGAAGAATAAATAAAAAATATAACTTCCTAAATAAACACAATGAACTTTTGCATTTAAATAAAATTCTTTACTTTCGCGAATTACTTATTATACAAAAAATATTAAATAATTAATTTTAAAATTACTTTGAAAAAAATAAATAAATTTAAAAAATTAGATTACTTCTTAAAAAATATAATTTCCTCGTTTCCTCGAGTTTCACTTGTGCTTTCTTCTTATTTCCTTGTTAACTAAAGGAGCAATTCATTATAAATGCTTTTCAAGTACGCGCCTGACGCCTGGGTTGCTAGCAGCCAAACCAACAGCTCTTAGCTCTTATACGAAGTAGGAGTACAAAGTAAATTGTCATTCAACCTGCTAAACTTAAATTAAACCAATTTGTGAAAAAAGGGGGAAAATGTACATTATTGTAAAATATATATTTTGAAATGACTTTTTCTTGTACAGAAGTTAAACAGTGTGGTACAAGAAATTAGGGATGGTCCAGAAACATCGATATACATCGATATCTTGTCATTTCATATTATAAAGGACAGTGACATTTTTTAGTGGTCGATTTTTCAATTGTTGATTGAAATTGATGTTAATAAATGTGTATTGGCGTGTCTATTTTATTAAATATCTAAATATTGACGGAGATATAGCAATTAAAAATTTGAATTGTAGTTTTACCGCTAGAAATGGTCGGCCATTTGTATGACGTGAAATGCATTTTAACGTCAGTTATTTGTTGAGTAGGTCAGTGCTGTGGTAATGTTTTGTAGCTGTTAATAGTCGAAATAACCAATTCAAGTCAAAGAATAATAAGTTTTTATTTTATTTAACCCTGTTACGGCAGACATAATATTAAAATTTTATTGTTCCTTGAAATAGCTGTAAATAATATTTGATATTTTGATATATAAATACATATAGCAGAGATTTATGAGCTGTAAGGTTGGCCGCGGTTGTGATGTCACATGCATTTGGAATGTGTACAACGTTGAATCCCTTTAATAATTAAAGAGACAAAATGACTTTTTTAATTGTTTAATTGTAATATCTCTTAACATATAAAGAGTTCTTAAAACATAATTGGACATTTGAGGTTCCAGTAACCAACTTTATCAATATATAGTACACTTTTATAGAAATTAAGACATAGGACACAAGCCCATTGTATAGTGACAAATCATCGTGATACATCGATATTAGTCGTATATTTTCGACTATGCCCAACCCTGTAAGCTATATCATAGGAATGTATTTGTTTGCGAAACCGATATCTGTAATATCATATTTTGTTTGCATATTAAAACATTATATATCAAAAAGCTAACCATATGCGGTTCTCGGGAAGTCGGTGAATCGGGGTCGGGAGTCAGTAGAACCGATAACAATATAAGGGGATAAATTCTTCTCTGCAATATCTTTACTCCCTCACTCCATTCACCTCCCCCACCTTGTTTCTCTCCCCTCAGCGTCAGTCTCACTCAATGCCTATTGAATACAGATACTATTAGTTAGGTTATGTAGTTTTGTATTTGATGATGTACCATTCCATATATAAAACATAACCTCAAAACAGTTCGGTAACTGACAGATAGGTTATTAAGTCACCAAAACAATTATTATTACATATTTTAATAAATCTAAGACGCTGTGGACGAAATATTAAAATACCAGCGGAATTTGCACTAAGATAGAAATCTAAAATTCTCAAAATAACCAGGTTCATTTTAAGGTGAAGTATACTTGGCCATTTTTAATTCGCGAAATATAGATTTCGATACTATACAGCAGGTTAAATATTATCAAAAAAAACCATGTTTTTTTATGTTTAAATCGTTTGATGTAAGTAACTATAAACGCGAATCAAAATCTAAAGCTGCAATTAGTTAGATGAATAACGTATCTACATTTTAAACTTTTTTACATTGACTTTTAATGAGTTGGAACCTCAAAAATAAGTTTTGAAAATTAATATTGCTATATTTTCTAGTTAAATTCCAATTTTTATATGACTGGTAACATTTCTAAGGGTTTGTCATAAATTTTATAACCTTTATTATGGTTCTCAAACTTACTCTTAAGACTTAAATTTTTATATGATTTACCAGTCATATAAAAATTGGAATTTAACCAGAAAATTAGAACTCATTAAAAGTCAGTGGAAAAAGTATAAAATGTAGATACGTTATTCATCTAACTAATTGCAGCTTTAGATTTTGATTCGCGTTTATAGTTACTTACATAAAACGATTTAAACATAAAAAAACATGTTGTTTTTTTTGATAATATTTAACCTGCTGTATAGTATCGCCATCTATATTTCGCGAATCAAAAATGGCCAAGTATCGTTTCACCTTAACACAACTTCATATTTAATATATTACAATTTCTCCACTCACTCATTACTTAGTACTACTCTCTAATAAGTAAAACAAGCCAATCTTTCCTGAAGCTAGTATTACACATTTAGAAATAAATTGAGGTTAGGATTACAGATCTTCATTTAATATAACCGCTATAAACATAACATATACATATATTTGATATAAATACAAGCAAAAGCCCGTAAAATTTATTTAACTTCATGTCCATGAATATGTGAATACATTTCTTGAAATTGAATTGAAAAAACTTTTCGTGTTACCGTATAAAGTACAAAAGAGGTAGGCAGGGGAGAGGGGGGGGGGGGGTACGTTGTTGATAAGTTCTAGCAAAGTTATGCAAAACGAAATCGTAGACTTACAGTTCAGCCTATAGAAAAATGTATGTGTTGTTAAATACGATAAGTGTCTGAACTGCAAATTATTAACCTACCCTAAAAAAAGAATCATTTTGTTAAATTGACATTCACCGTTCAAATCAATGATTAAACATTTTTGTATTTTTTTTATTAAGTATCATTCTCACTCACTGCCTTAATTTAATTTTGTATTTAATTTAAATTGTGTAGCATATGGCAATACGCGTAGTCATTCATAGTACCATTTTTAATATAATTTACTTTTTAAGTTTTCTTAGTTTTTTAAGAACCTTACAAGGTCCAATGTTTTAAATTAAAAATATTAAATTAAGAAAAACTATATTATATTATAACCTCCAAAATGTGACAATCTGTCAAAATGCAGTATGATTTATTTTTAAAAGTAGTTTAATGTCAGTTTTTCAAAAATATAGAAGTGAAAACAATTTCTATTACTAATTGTTATTAAAAATAGCAATTTTAATTATTTCACATACAATTTTGTCGAACTGTCAAAATTTATATTACTAACAAGCATACGCCCAACTAAGTTAACTAAACTTAAATTAAAACACAAATGTGAAAAGGCAGCTTAAACGAAAATCTGAAATCTAGATTAGAATATTAAATAAAAACAGTAAATTAAATATCGAAACAGTGAGTGGGAATGAGGCTTAAGAGTAGATTTTTTTTAGTGTTAAATTCTTAAATATAACAGGCACTGAAAACCGTTTTCAAATATTGATATTTACAGATTTATTGATACGAATATAACCTTAAAAGGAAACGAAATAAGGTTTTTCAATTATTTCGGTGTACCGACTGGATAAAATGAATGATACCTATGCATATTTTTAAAGGTACAAGAAAAACGGATGCCACAGTTACATTAGAACTGAAATGAAATAAAATGTAGCAACAGGACTGGCGGCATCCGTATGTTTACTCATATAAATGTGTTGTTGCCAGCATCACTCGTAATTCAACGATGTATGTTTCAAAATGTAACTAGACCATAGTATCTCACAATACAAGGCACGAACACGACTTGCGAATGATATCTAGGAATATAAGTCAGTAACAATTGCAACTAGCAATTAAAAGGTTGACTGCACCTGCTACAAGTCTTTAAAACCAAAACTTTTACTTTATTTTGTGTACTAGACTAGAGTATATATATTAATATTAAATAAAAAACAGTAACCTTACAAATTCTAAAAAAAAAAAAAAATTGTTAGACAAAAAATAAATTCTAAATCAGTTTCCTCCTACCACTAAAACAGGGGCGCCACTTGTTAGTAATGGCCTATTGGCATCTCTTTCTATCTAGTATGTTTAAATATAAAAGTATATTCTCTTTTCTCTTTTCGTATCTTTGGGTACAAGTGTGGATTATGGTCTTTCGTTTGCGCTTTGCCTTTGCCTATATTATTTGTATTGGATCTGTTTACCAATTGTTGAGGTTGAGTTATAAATCGATGTCTTTAGTCTCTCTACTCTCTAGTGGTAGTCATAGTCTCCTGGTTGCTCCTTGCATGTATATTATGTTATTACTGAAGATTCGTCTGTACGTACGTACGAACTTCTCCAGTCTCTGTGGACACGAGTGTATCGAATTTGTTATTTTGAATAAAGTTCGCAGCACATACATATTTTACACAAACTAGTAAAAAGAAAGAGACGTACCAATTTCATATTGTGATATATGTAATATTAAAGGCATTTAATAAGAGAGACAGTTCAATAAAACACGAACAAAAACTTGTTTTTCTGAACAAAAACACCAAACAAACAGTTTTGTCTTTTGTTGCTGTTTTAGTAAACAAAACACATTCTCATCTGGAGTTGGTAAGATCAAAGGAAAACACGTTTGTTGTTGTTTTTTAGTCTGCTTGGTTTGCACACACAGTTTTGTTTCTTGTGGACATTTGCGCTTGTCAGTTGTATTATGTTTATAATTTTTACGGGACACACAGAAAAACATTAAAAACAAAACCAGTTTGTTCATGTGTGAAAAACACAATTGTTTTAAAATAAAACAAAACATGATTTTGTCAACATGAAAATTGTCTCTCTGGTGTGAAACCGCCATAATAAATCCTGTGTTTGCTTCCGCGCTTTAACTCGGAAACGTTTGATCATACGAAAAAGTGCACAAAATCAAATTTGTAGAGAATTTCATGCTCTTGCTGCTCAAGGTTAAAACGATAAAAAAGCATTTTTTCGATAATGTTTTTTGACGACACAGTTAATATATAATTATTTCTATAATTACTACATGAAAAAATGACATTTAAAGAATACTTTGTGAAATTTTTATAAATAAATGTCAAGAAATGAGGCATTGACAGCGAATCTCCGCTAACGTCACAAAAAAAAAGTAACATTGCGGTGCCTCTCATAACTCATCACTGGATTATCTAAAATCGAAAATCCAAAATGATTTCATTAGTTGATAAGTTTCTGCAGGTAACGCTGTCGAGTTTTTTTTTTATTGATTTTTCAATTTTTTACATCACTTGGGTCAAAATACCGATTTTTCATGAAATTAAAAAAAAACTCGACAGCGTTACCTCGACATTTATGTAAAGAAGAGTGTGCACAATTTCAAAAGAATCGGTGCAGTACATTTTGAGATAGAGAGGGCATCGACTCTGAAGAACCTATGTGTGAGAAAACGCGTTTAAAAGTTTCAAAGAAGACGAAACCAGACCAGAGAGGTGAAGACTTAAAACTCTATATCTCATCCAGTAAACAATTTGGTGAAGTGCCCTATTTAGTGACGTTTCTATCACTATTTCACTTCAATTATAGTTCGCATCAACTTTATCTTCATTTGTATTCCGACAGGTGGAGAAATTTCGCCATCTGTAGCCAATAAAGTAGACATTTTATATGAAAAAATGTGAGAAACTGAACTATAAATGAACTCTTTTATGACAAAAAAATCATGACGCATCTTCAATATGATGTCAAAGTGAATCCAAAATGTTTACTGGGTAGTCAGTTTTGAAAAAATGAAAAAAAAAGATGTTTAAAAACTAGAATAGAATAATTTTCAGTTCACAAGTAAAATGCTTCTGAGTTTAAAAGTAGAATAAGGGTAGTTTACGGAAAGTATAAGTTACAAATACCAAAAAACCAGGTAAATACTATCTTAAAATAATAAAGTATCCGAAAATAGCTGTAATTTTTATGGATATATAACACTCTACCCTAGAGTAGGCTTTACTTTAACATAGGTCCGTATTTTTTTAATTTAAATTGTGCATCAATTTAGTAACAATGCAACAATTCTCACAGCAGTTTTTGATTAGCGCCGCAAACATTTGTATATTTATTTTCTTTGGACTTTATAAAAAAAGAAAAAAAACCTAAATAAATACCTTTTGTATCAAATCAATCTAGGGACAAATTCCTGACATGCTATGCCTATTAGGGATTAAACAGGACGGATTAAATACAGCCTAGCGAGTATAGTGAGTAGTGAAGTAATGACAGGCTCACAGGGTTTTATGGGGCCTCCAGAGTCGTTAGACCTTGAGGAAAATAGGGAACCTTTGTGAGTAAGGGCTTTATAAGGATTTAAGAACGCCGAATACATCTTGTGAAGAGAGATTATAACAAGAAAACACGGAAGCAAAGTTATACACTTGAAACATTTTGGAGAGGTCTGCGTTCGTTGGTTGTACCACGTTTTATTTACAGCTTTGTTTATCAAGAAGTAGAAGTGGTAGTAGATAGTTCGAATAGGCTTAAGTTTGATGGGTTGATATAGGACACTTGTTTTCTTAATGTTTAAACCTATTTCCAAAAAATTTAAAAATGCAAATAATTTTAGCAGTCGATTTTTTATTTTTTATTGAAATATAGGTTAACTAGCTGTCCCGGCCACGCGTTGCTGTGACTAACGTTTTTGTCATATTACGTTACATAGCGCCATCTATTGAATATTTACTCAATCTAGTCAACAGATGTCGCCATCATCGTCGCCAGATGTCATATGTCATATACAGATAATTAATAGACAAATAATTTGCAATAAGATAATATTGCAATCATAAATTGAGATGTAAGCTATCCTATCTTTCAAGTTGGATCAAACTGCACACGGTGTACAAATTTGATTAAAATCGGTTAAGTAGTTTAGGAGTCCATCGCGGACATACAACGTGACACGTAATTTATATATATTAAGAAGATAAATGTATATTGGCGTTTTTATTTTATTAAATATCAAAAAATTGACGAATATATATCAATTTAAAGTTAAAATTTTGTCTTACTGCGTAATATTCCAGTATTTATCTCAGTAGTTGATGACATCAATAACTTGAAATGTTATCTTATTTATTTTTCGTTTATATCATAAAATTATACGAAAATTTGACAGGTTGTCACAAGGACTGTTATCGTTTTCACGTTCTTTTGCACTTCTCTTGTTTTACAGCGATGGCAAAGGCAGCTAAATAGTAGTGGGGAAGAAAGTGAGGAAGGAACGACCTCAAGAACTCTGTCATTTTTGAAAATTTTTACATCTTTAATTATTAAACAGATAAAAATGACTATTTCAATCGTTAATAACTTCTATACTATTGCGAATTGAATAAAGATAATTGGATATTTTAGGTTTTGAAAGCAAGGTTTTGATTTTTCAATAAATCCTATATTATAATGTTCCAGGTGTATATTTATGATCTTATATTCTTATTATATATATAGTTTATATATTTATAGTTTATATATATATTATAAAAAAATAGATTTGATATATTATCTAATTATGAAAAGGACTTTCCTCAAAATTTAACAAGTCGTGAAAATAGTATACCAACATATAACCCAGCACCCATTAGGAAAAGAACATATTTAGATAGAAACTGCAAAACGAAAAATATTAAAAAACAAAATAATATAAATGATAATAAAATAGAAACTAAACAGAATAAGAAAGAACAAAGTTTCATTAATTATAATACAAATTCTACCCCTAGAACTTATAATACAAGGAACAATTACAGAAAAAATGAAAAAAATAATGAAGAGGAACAAACAGAAAATAATTCTCAGAGGTCCATAAAAGTACCAAAAATTCAATACAACCCTGAATTATTAGTATCACAAAATTTTAGTGAAAATAAAAATGATGACAGAAATAAATTCATGACGGATTCAAATAAATTTTCTATATTTGAAAATATAGAATGAGCATTTTTAGCATTTATTTGTAAATAAGTTTTTCTAGAAATTGATATTATACAGTGGAACGGACGGAAATTAATTAGTGAACTATTGAAATATTTATAAATTTGTAAAATTAAATTATAAATTATAAAAGATGTATTTAAAAAATGTTTGATGGTGGCTATGACGAAAGAAAGTCAAGGCAAATAAGTAAATAAATAAAAAAAATATATATATTATAATTCTTAGAATTTTGTATGGTAGCTCAAAAACGGCTCCAGGGAAGTTTTTGAAAATTTTCTATTTCGTAGAAAAAATTGTAAGACTTTTGGCGTCCCCGGATTTTTCCCTCAATTTCCTGGAGACCCGTAATTTTGGAAAATCTGGAAAAAAGTGGGCTCTTTTTTGTTGTATAACTTTGTATTCGTAAAAGATAGAAAGGTGAAATTTTGCGTGTGTATTACACTATTAAATGTAACACATTTCAAAACTTAGAAATTCAAAATTTAAAATAATTCACAATCTCATTGATTTGCTGTTATACAAATAAAATTTTCTGAATCTTCGCTGCGAATACTGCAGTACATAATATAGCTTCAGTTTTAAGTGCCGCTGTATATGAATCCTGCTACAACCACTCGTATATTGGCTTATGGTTCACAAGCAAGACGTTCAACATAGTCCATACTCCGTACTCTTCATACTCTAGTGCTTCTAGGGCTTTATGAAGGTGTTTTCAAGATCATTTTATTGATACCAGCATTAACCGCTTGGTAAACTTAATACATATAAAATAAAAACGTTCATATTTTTTTTGGAAGCTGTACACATTAACGAACTAATTAATTAAAAGTTATAAAGACCTACAAAATAACGATACTACGCTTCTAACTATATGGTTGCTATCCAGATGAAACAGTTTTCACGTGGAAAATAAACGACAAAAAGATTTCAAAAAGATAAAAACACAAAAGGGTCCAAACAAAAGATTTCCAACAGAATTTTCTGACTGAATCTATTTAAGTAGAAAAATAAATTTAGTAATAAATAAATTTATTTAGTTTATAACAAAGATTATGCACTGTACCTTCAGTGATCCCAGTAATCAATTTGGTGAAGTGCCCTATTTGGTGAAGTTCGAGTCACTCGTACAATTCTATTCTAACGCTTTACAAGTTCTCTACCTGTCACAGATTTTGTGTTAGTTGTTAGAATTTTTTCATAATAATATTTTTTCTTTTTCCAACATCATTCATTAAGTATTTCTGTTTCTTTCAGACATGGATATATTTTTTTTAAGTTCACTTTCATCTCATTTATTCCAAAGTGAGAGAGAAACGAGATGTGGTTAGACAAGTAAAATATATTTTTCACCGTTACACTTGTATACTTGTATAGTATTTCGTTCAGTACAGTATGTTTAAAGTATATGCTATCTTTTTTCAACAAATATTTCTTTAATGGTAATAGGCACACGCTGTCTCCCTCAATCTCCGAATATAATGTGTTTAAACGAATACTCTAAGCAGCGATGCTAAGACAGAGGTTTTAAACCTAACGTAGACCTGCCGATCGTGTATTTTTGAATCACCAAAACAATGTAAAAAACTAATATAACGAGTATTCTTGAAGATGAATAATATTCATTAAAAAAATCACGATCCGTACTAAAGATTACATCTATTTATTTCTTCATTTAAATATTTATATTTTGCAGACTCTAAAAAGTAGAATTCCATTAAGTTTTATACCCCTGCCATCCCTGCTAGTGTCAAGTTTATAACCCCGGTCATAAATCATAAACCGACTCCGCTTTTAATTCAGCAGTGAACCGTCGTTGCGATGTCTGTAGCTCATAAAAAGGGCCTTTCCTATGAACGACTGAATAGAAAACGAACACGTTCCAGACAAAAAACTCATGATACGTAATAGAAATTAAGTAGAATTTACTCCAAAATGTTTACTGGGCAACTACTTAATAATAAATAAGAAAGCTACAAATATTTTTAAGTTGAGAATATTCTTGCACTAGAAGTACAACGAATCTAATAAAAGAAAACAACTTTCAAATAATGTGAAAATATAAAGAAAAACAGTTTGCCCATGGGTCAGGTCACAACGCCTTGTCCGCTGGGGGGCATTTGACATAATGGTGCTGATGAGTAGACACACTGGACCACAGTTCGTGACTTTTTTTGATTGTTTTTATTCATGTTTTCACACACATGGTGTTATTTTTCATATTATGACAAAAATTTATGGACATTCGAGGGTTAAATTGTGAAACCGAATGGAACAGGATTACGTACGCAGTACCGAGGGCTCATAACGTGCATTATTGACTCTCGTGTAGAAGGGCATTTGATTTATTACTGTGTTAATTTGAAAGCATAAAGAGTTTAATCAAATTGGACTAAATATAATTATAGTAGTCAGCCAAAACATTCAAAAAAAGATGAACTAGTTGTACTTGTAAGGTCAAAACGATAAAAAAGAAGCACATTTTTGATAATGTTTTTTGACGACACAGTTAATATATAATTCTTTCTATAATTACTACATGATAAAATGACATTTGAAGAATACTTTGTGAAATTTTCATAAATAAATATCAAGAAATGAGCCATTGACAGCGAATCTCCGCAAACGTCACAAAAAAATAGTAACATTGCGGTGCCACTCATAACTCATCACTGGATTTTCTAAAATCGAAAAACCAAAATGATTTCATTAGTTGATAAGTTTCTGCAGGTAACGCTGTCGAGTTTTTATTTTATTATTGCTTTTTAATTTTTTTACAGCACTTAAAAGTCAAAATACCGATTTTTTATGAAAAAAATCAGAAACTTTGTAACTTTAAAATAAAAAACTTAAAAAAACTCGACAGCGTTACCTCGGCATTTATGTAATGAAAGAGTGTGCAAAATTTCAAAAGAATCGGTCCAGTAGATTTTGAGCTAGAGAGGGCACCGACTCTGAAAAAGCTAAGTGTGAGAAACCGCATTTAAAAGTTTCAAAGTAACACGAAAGCAGACCAGAGAGGTGAAGACTTAAAACTCTATATCTTCGACAGTTTTACTCCAATCGACTTCAAATTTTTACACAATAAACTTAATATGTTGTACAATAATATAAATAAATAAAAAAAATGAAACCTTAACCCCCCACCCCCACACCCTTAAGTAACTATTCGCGATAACGTAGAAATAAAAAAAATAAAAGAGTGAGCTATCCAAGAAAACGCTAGCACTAACAATCTTAAAATCAGAGAAATTAAAAAAAAAAATAAACTGACGATATCTCGAAAACCATGCGACTAAGCCCGAGCTAAAAATCTACTCTGTTATCAAAATTATCATACATTGTGTGAATTACAATTTGTAATGCTAGTTCACATGACATAAATTGTACAACACATCCAGCCATAACTGCATTAAATATATTAAACTACTAGCTGTCCCGGCCACGCGTTGCTGTGACTAACGTTTTTGTCATATTACATTACATAGCGCCATCTATTGAATATTTACTCAATCTAGTCAACAGAATATTTACTCAATCTAGTCAACAGATGTCGCCATCTTTTAAAATCGTTTGGAGCTAACAGATAATTAGACAAATAATTTGCAATAAGATAATATTGCAATCATAAATTGAGATGTAAGCTATCCTATCTTTCCAGTTGGATCAAACTGCACACGGTGTACAAATTTGATTAAAATCGGTTAAGTAGTTTAGGAGTCCATCGCGGACAAACAACGTGACACGTAATTTATATATATTAAGAAGATAAAAGAACATGTTTTACGGATCGATCGATCGTTTTATAGTTGATTTTGTAGCACGGTCCGTTGCCCAAACAATTTATTTTGAATATTAATTACAATGTAGACAATTTTAATCGAGTGGGGCAGGGGCTGAGGGGTGTGGTGGTGTGAGGAATGGCCGTGTTACGTGTTGCACTCAGGACCGTTTAATTCTTGAAGACGTGTGATCATTTCAACGGGTTACTGGTTTACTGCTTTAGCGCCTATCGACTCACCTTTTATGTAATTTTAATATTAGTAAACTGGCCGTGTGAGTGTAGGTATACTCACTGTCAAATTACATAACATGATTTTATAAACGCATGCTAATACTTGTATAATAATACTGTGAGTAAACATGAGCGAATTTTGACCGGGAAGACATTAAACCCTTTTTTAAGCAGAGAATACTGTATTACGTCAATTACGTCACAAGCAGGTGTGACATCACATGCAGCATAAAATATATAATTTTTAGTATAAAAAAAGTCATTTTGTGAAAAAATATAAAATTCTAAAAAAAAAACAAATAATAAATCTTTCCCTGAGATTTAATTTATTAATTAAAATATGTGGCATCACATCTAGAGGGAGGTGGTCCGCAAAAAGTGACAAGGACGGAGGGGGAGGGGGTCTAAATTGTAGGAAATTTGTGTGACGTAATTGTGTCTCCGATTGTAAAATTTATAAAAGTTCTTAACGTAAAAATTTATGCTGATTTCAAACCTGCAATTTATTTATTGATGGCACTCACGGTTTTCAAGATATTAGCGTTTCAAGGGTTAAATAATGGATGGATGGCTGATTTCAAATCAGCATAAATACATCGTTTCATCATTTTTTTTTTAGTGACACTTTCCGTTTTCGAGATATTAGCGTTTCAATTTTAAAATTTAAAAAATTTCCGGGCCTGTTCGTATTCATATTATAGTTCATAGGTAAGTAGATCAAAGTAACGCATCACGTTCTGCATGCAGCCGTATGTATCACAACTTTCTGGGAAATATACAACTACATAGAAAATATTATGCACAGAACTTTTATTATTTGTTGTGTAATACAGTGGTCTATTGATAAAACTTAAAGTAGAAGCTTGCTCTCACGATAAAGTGTGACTATACGAAACAACTCAAATACATCCTATTGAAACAATTAGCGTTGTAAGTAATTTATTCCAGTGTGTGAGAAGTCTAAGACCATCAATTTGAATATTTTATGAAATATTTTTTTTTACTTTGTATTCTTCGTGAAATATTTCTGTCACAAAACATTACTCGCAGAAATATAAAATGAATTAAAGTTTCTAGAGTAGCTACCCCATTAAACTTGTAAATCTCGTCAAAATAGTGAAACGAAACTACGATAGAAATGAAATCTATTCCATAGCAAACTTCAATAAATATTTCAGAGTCGTGTTCGTAATGTGATACGCCGTCGTTACGCCCCATTTAACACAATGTTAACTTTGAATACAAATATCTTTTAAAACTATCATTTCCAAACCAAAACCAAAAAAAAGGGGTGATACGATATGGGTATAACTTTATTTTAATATATGAAACGAATGTAGTGCAATTGACGGTAAGTGTCAAGTGTAAGTGACAGATGCTTTGTAATTAGAAGGACCACAAGGTGTTGGAAACGCTTTAAAAACTTGAAAGACGTTTTTCTCTAAACCGATTTCTTAATATGTGAATAAACATATAATTTCTATGACTCATAATTTCTATTTTAAACAAGAAAACCTTAATTAGAAATTAATTTTTTCGCTGATGCAATATACGTTAAGGTGAAACGATACTTGGCCATTTTTGATTTGCGAAATATAGATGGCGATATTATATGGGGTTTGGATGAGGAAAAAGAAAACAGATACTGGGAAAGTAGTGAGGAAAGAATGTGTAGAGTGTGCGGAAGAATTAAGTTTGATTGTAAGGAAAAAGGAGGGAGTGAGATGAATATTGGGCAGCTCTTAAAAGGGGGCAAGGAAGGGAACAGATGGATGGCAGAAATAATTAGAAGAAGGAAGGCTGAAACTTTTTAAATCTTTTTAAGGCCGAAGAATGTAATGCCGAAAGTGAAGGGAAGAGGTGGATGGCGGAGATAGAGAAAAAAAACTAAGAGAAGGACCGGCAGAGTAGAAACAGAAGGGGCAGTAGCAGGAGGAGCGAAAAAATGAGAATGTTTAGATTTAATAAGGATAACAAAATTGAATTAAGCACAATGACATGTGTATAAATGAGTTAAGGCACAAGAAAGTAGTGCCAAATGGCAAAAACATTAAAAAATAAAATAATAATATTAAAGATTATTTTCTGTGTTACTAAACAAATAATTTGGTTACTTATTGTTGGAACACCCGATTATTATCACGATTATATTAAACATCTATAAATTCTTAATAGAAATAATTTATAACCATAAACACAACACGTGTGACTACTCGTAGACTTAGCTATAACTACAACCAACTAGGATACATTAATCACTCTTCATTCATGTATAAATCTTCATGAGTTAACGTGAGGTGAAAATATAACACGTCGCTTACCGTCCATACTAACTAATGTGACCACAGAGCCAGTGGGTAATACACACGATGGTACTCACCTATGTTAGTATGGGTAGAGCTTTAACCTGTCGTCGCAGTGCAGAACCGACAGGCTGTGAGTGGTGAGTGAGTGGGTGAGAGTGTGTGAGTGTGGCGTAGAGCACCCACGGGCCATAAACAACCTGTTGAATGCTACTGTGTGTCGTATGTTATGCAGTGAGTGCGCTAAGTGTCTTGTCTGTCTACGTCCTACACCTGTGTGAGCTGTATCATGGCTTGTCACTTGAAACTCATGAATCAGTTATGTAATAAGACCGGATTATTTAAGGCACACACTGGATTTTTGTAATTGGAGGTAAAAAGCTATCTGAGAACGAGCTACATTTCGAAGAAACTGCGTTTGCGATGCCGATAATAATACATTTATACCACTAACTATACAAAATCACTAAAAACTGTACTCTTTTCGACACTTAAGGTCGGCTAAGGTCAAAGCGATGAAAAAGAAGCATATTTTTGATAATGTTTTTTGACGACACAGTTAATATATAATTATTTCTATAATTACCACATGATAAAATAACATTTGAAGAATACTTTGTGAAATTTTCATAAATAAATATCAAGAAATGAGGCATTGCCAGCGAATCTCCGCAAACGTCACAAAAAAATAGTAACATTGCGGTGTCACTCATAACTCATCACTGGATTTTCTGAAATCGAAAAACCAAAATGATTTCATTGATAAGTTTGTGCAGGTAACGCTGTCGAGTTTTTATTTTATTATTGCTTTGTAATTTTTTTACAGCACTTAAAAGTCAAAATATCGATTTTTCATGAAAAAAATTAGAAACTTTGTTATTTTAAAATACGTTAAAATTAAAAAACTAAAAAAAACTCGACAGCGTTACCTCGACACTTATGTAAAGAAAGAATGTGCAAAATTTTAAAAGAATCGGTCCAGTAGATTTTGAGCTAGAGAGAGCACCGACTCTGAAAAAGCTATGTGTGAGAAACCGCATTTAAAAGTTTCAAAGTAGCACGAAAGCAGACTAGAGAGGTGAAGACTTAAAACTCTATATCTCCGACAGTCTTACTCCAATCCACTTCAAATTTTCACACAATAAACTTAATATATTGTACATTGATATAAATTAAAAAATTGGAACCTTACCTCCCCCCTCCTTAAACCAAACAAAATATAGTTTTTAATAGTTGCTACTGAACAAACATATTCCTTTAAATTTTCAAAAAAGTTTCACTATTTTTTTCGTGCAAAACAAGTCAAAGCCTGCATGGGGCACCCTGTCCTATTCCATCGTCTTCCACTCCTATTACAGCCCAGTAATAAATTACACTAAAATATTAATGATTAATACCTTTAGCACCTAGGTCATTTCGAATTAAAGCTTTAAATATTAAAATCACCGGAAAAGAAATCGGTGTACAAGCTTTCTTAATACCTACCCTTAAATAAAATTATACCCGAACATAAATAAAAATATACCCAACCAAGTAATGAACTGGATCTAAGATAAGTTTGCCCAAAAAATATTCTTATCTTTCAATTTTAATTAAAAAACAAAAAAAAAACTAATCGCAAGATAGAAGACTTAACAAAGGATAAGCTAAGCACGGTTGCAAGTGGTGGATGGGAGGGATGAGGGGGCAAGAGTGGGATGACGTAATTCAAACAAATAAATATATCTATTCCATTTGAAACAAAAACAAGTCAAGTACGGAGGAGATAACGATTTTCCTCCACATACATCTTTAAAGCATTTTCTCTGTTCTCTTCGTTCTGGAATGAACGTGAACGGCGAACGGTAAAACTGGAACAGAATTCATTCACTTGAGAACATTCAAGTACTTTTCAAGAGTCGAACTAGGGCTGTTCAAGTTCTTCGCAAGACAGGGAGCAAAAAGGCTAAGACTTACCATGCAGTGGGACTCTGAAGAAATCAACCTGATTCTTTATAAAAATACAGCGTCTTGTCAAATTATATAGTTCCTTGAAATATAGTTCAAATTACGAGAGTTCGCCAGCGACTCATACTTAAAAGAGGTTATAAGAGCGGTATAAATCTATAATACGATAATGAATTTTATCTTATTAGTCTCTATATACATTATAGAAAAATACGTGCTTTTTAGTTAGCATATATCGGCAGTTTATACCCCACAACTTGTTTTAAGTATGAGTCGCCACCGAACTCTCGTAATTTGAACTATACATATATTTTTAAACAATTTCTGATAGGTTCTATTTTTGGTTAGATTTTATAAGTTGTGTGGCAATACACTTAGGAAACTTTGGGCATTAAAAATCGTTATTATCAAACTTAAGTGTACTAAGTATGTTTAAATGGTAACAGAAATTTGTAATTTAAAAAGGCCCGCGCTAATTATTTCACAAAATTGTTTCTTTCGTGAATTGGCAGCACTGTACTTAATTACTATACCAAGTTTGAGCAAAATCGGTCAACCCGTTTGTTTACAGCAGGTGGTTGAATCAAAGTCAATCGAAAGAAATTTCAGAAAATACAAAATGTATTACAAGATTTTATATTTTAAACTAGCTGTCCCGGCCACGCGTTGCTGTGCCTAACGTAGCGCCATCTATTGAATATTTACTCAATCTAGTCAACAGATTTCGATTTACTCAACAGAATATTTATTCAATCTAGTCAACAGATGTCGCCATCATCGTCGCCCGATGTCATATGTCATATACAGATAATTAATAGACAAATAATTAGCAATAAGATAAATAAATTGAGATGTAAGCTATCCTATCTTTCAAGTTGGGTCAAACTGCACACGGTGTACAAATTTCATTAAAATCGGTTAAGTAGTTTAGGAGTCCATAGCGGACAACACAGTGACACGTAATTTATATATATTAAGATGTTAGTTGTTTATATTTTTATGAAATGTTGCTGCATAAACAACTTAAAGTTCCATGGGTTAAAAATTAACAAATTTTGTCTAATTGTCTGAATATTGCCTAATATATGTCGTTCAACAAGAGTGGTCATTTTAAATCAATAGATTTATTGATTTCTTCTATTGATCTAAAATGACCGCTCTTGTTGACATATATTCACCGTTTACCAGATATCAAAATCGTTCTTTGTGAAACAATACTCTTGAGAAAAATTGCTGCATTTTTCTTCATTTTTGTTGCCGATTTGTCGATTTTTACTTAAGATAATAAGAACTCATAAAATTTTAAGGTTTCTTCAAAGGATATGTAGGTGACTTATTACTTCCAAATACATGTTTACTAAATTTACATTAAAAATACAAAACCAATTCAAATTTCTCCATAATTTAAAACAAAATCTCATTCAATTATCACAACTCGAAAAGGTCATTGTCTAAAAACCTTTTAACTCCGAGTAATTTGAAATTTCAATCTTAAGACGTATTTTTCTGTAGTCGTCCAATACTCTACTTCATTTCGCATTGAAATGCAAACTTCAGACTGTTCATTCCGATATCTCAATAATAGTTTTTCTATGTATTACATTGTTATCCGTATCTGCATCAAGATTGTCAGTTATAAACGGGTCACCCTGTCGGTATAGTAACTGCACAAACTTGCTAGAGTTAGGGGTAGTGCAACAACTTTCCCCATCCCCATCTCCCTACCCTCACCCTTCTCCTCACAGAGCATCCAGCATCTATACGTGATGTAGCTCCAGTATCTAATACCTATTGCAAGAAGGCCCTGGCACTTGAGAAACAAACTCCACTCTCTAGAAGTAATAAAAGTAAACGGGGGGCAAATGCGAGTTGTACCCTCATACTGGTTATATTGTAAGGGTATATATAATGGAAGGGGGTTCAATTGTACCTGTACGTACGGTGCAGGCCGTAGAGAGTTAGAAACCTCCGCGCTTGGGCGTTTGCAAAAACCCAAACTCAATTGCTAAATGGGAAAACTGAAACCGAAGTTGTAAGAATTTATAAATTTTAAGTCAAGATGGAAACAAACATGCACAAGTTGAAATTATAACTAAACGGAAAAGTTTATACCCAAAGAGAATTACTTGCTACACTATATACTTGATAGCGAGGGTAAATATTGACAAAGTAAAATATAATTAAAACACCTTAGATAAATTATCCAGTTCCAATGCACATTTATCCAATATTAGCCATTGGACCTTACTTGATCATACATCATACATATAATGATACGATATCCAGATATTAAAATATAAAACCAAACAGAGTACTAAAACCATTAAACATTAAGGAGAAACGATATTATAGTTTATAGTATAGTAGTATAGTATTATAGTGTATAGTATACAGCAGGTTAAATATTAAATATTATCAATGACGACACAAGTAGTCGAGATTGATACTTGACTCTGACTACTATGTCTCCGGGTTCGATTCCCGGGCCAGTGTTATATTATCTGGGTTTGGTAACAATCAGATTTAATTGGTTATGTGCAACCATAATCATGAATATGAACAAAGAAAACACGATAACAAAAAGAAATAATCGATAAAGAAAATAGACAGAGGAATAAAAAACGAAAAAGAAGGAAAACTACTTTATAAAAAGAAAGGAATTATAGTTGAAAGAACAGAAGAGTAGAAGTATACAATATTAGACAAAGAAAAAAAAAATTCTAATAGAAGATACAACCAGAGAATGCAATGGGTGTCATCATAGTGGAAGCGATGTATCAGATCGTGATGCAGTTGAAATAGAAAAAGATGGATAATGGAAAGAAGCATAGATTGAAGAATTTAAATAGAATAAGTGAAATAAACTGATAAAATAGAAAATTATAAATTGTATAGATTATGTCCTATAAAGTGTAATATATATTAGTTTAAGTGCTAATAACTCAATAGTTGATGCACTATAAATAAATAAATATTAAAAAAAAAAAAAAAAATATTATCAAAAAAATATGTTTTTTTATGTTTAAATCGTTTTATGTAAGTAACTATAAACGCGAATCAAAATCTAAAGCTGCAATTAGTTAGATGAATAACGTATCTACATTTTAAGCTTTCTTCCACTGACTTTTAATGAGTTGGAACCGCAAAAATAACTTTTGAAAATGAATATTGCTATATTTTCTAGTTAAATTCCATTAAAACCAATGCTTTATCAACACACGAAATTCAGATTTTTCCATTGTTTAGAAAATTATAAAAGTTGTTTGAAGGTCTTTTAATATCATTCACTACTCGAATAGGTTTCAGATCCCTGTACTACAGCGTAACAATAATATAATATTACAAGATAAATTTATTCTATAGCATAAATTTTGGCAATTAGAACATAATTATATTGAAATAGCTGACATACACTGTTCTTGTAACCCGATGATACCTCCAGTACTTATTAGTGAAGCCCTTAGTAACATTCATTATCCTGTGAATATTTCTTTGAATTGCTGGTTTCAGGGTATTCATTAAACAAATTATTTTGTTCTTGTTAATAAGAGGACTGTCTTACCTTTATGTTTGAAAATTTATATTAGGTTCAGAGAGAGGGAAATATTATTATTCCAACGGTAATTGTCAACAAATTCGAATAAGAGCTTTTTATTTATCGTTAAACGTGTAAGTCGTAGCCTGAAATCTCTTGTGTAATAACATATTCGTATAACGGTACTTTATGTTATCAACCGCGGTATACGGCAGTCCACATTAACTTAAAAATGTTAGGTTTTGCTTGATTAGACTAAAAGTATCTCAACTTCAAATGAGCAGCCAATCAAATAAAAGAAGTGATCATTTATTAATGGGCTTGTGTCCTCATTTTTTAGTGGTCGATTTCTCAATTGTTGATTGAAATTGATATTAATAAATGTGTTTTGGCGTGTCTATTTTATTAAATATCTAAATGTTGACGGGGATATAGCAATTTAAAATTTGAATTTAGTTTTAGCGCTAGAGATGGTCGGCCATATTTGTATGACGTGAAAAGCATTTTTACATCAGTTATTTGTTGAGTAGGTCAGTGCTGTGGTAATGTTTTGTAGCTGTTGGTAGTCGAAATAATCAAGTAAAATCAAAGAATAATAAGTTTTTATTTTATTTAACCCTGCTAAGGCAGACATAATATTAGAGTTTGAGTGTTCCTTGAAATAGCTGTAAATAATATTTGATATTTTGATATATATATTCATATAGCAGAGATTTATGAGCTGTAAGGTTGGTAACCTTACACAAGGATTGTGATGTCACATGCATTTGGAATGTGTACAACGTTGAATCCCTTTAATAATTAAAGAGACAAAATGACTTTTTTAATTGTTAATATCTCTTAACATATAAGGAGTTATTAAAAAATAATTGAACATTTGAGGTTCTAGTAACCCACTTTATCAATATATAGTACACTTTTATAAAAATTAAGACATAGGACACAAGCCCATTATTGTCCAATAGAAAGTGAGAGAGGAAAGTCCACGAAGTGTGAAAAGACGCGACAAGTGGGAAAAGAATCCATAAGCTTCGTGTAAAGTCACATATAATGTAAAATTTGACCTCCAAAAAAAAGAATGACAAAAAATGTTTTTTTCATATGGCCGACATCATATCAGGAGCCGTGGGATATAAAGAATCATGACACTTAACTGGTAAGAATAAAAGAATGGGCGTAAGAGAAATTAAAAATATATGTTATTCGGGACCAGAAGTAAAATTTTGGATGAAAAAAACTATATTTTTCTAAGAATTAGTAGCTGTGAGGCCATATCAAACTTTTGCTATTCTTTTCAGTCAAAACTCAAATTTCCAATTCATTTACAATCGTTCTGTGGTGTGAGGTTCGCAATAAGCGTTTGACCTGCGTCATAAGTGATTTTTCTACCCCCACCACACAGTGATCCACAAGTCATGCACTGCTGCATGAATCGTCCAACAAAGGAAGGTTTTACACTTGAAAGTTTTTGTTAAACAGTGTCAGTGTCAATAATCTCAACAACTTAATAAAATAAATAAATCATTCGGATCAAACATTCGTTCCACCGTTTAGCAGGAAACTTGCCATATCAATTTTCCAATATTTGAGTTGGAGGCAAACGTTCACCGCATCGTCTGGAGCCGGCTTAAGAGTCAATAAACGTTCAGACCTAGGTCAACATTTTCATAATTCAGATTATAAAATATATATTATTTATTTATACAATTGTTTCTAAAAATAAAACAAAAAAACTAGTAAAATAGTAATACAAAATTCAACTACACTTAACCCAAAATAAATAATAAATAAAAGTAATAAAACAACAACACTGTGCACAGTATAATGTATAGAGTATAGTATACAGTATACAGTATAGAGGACACAGCTTCCCATCTGATACACGAATCTAAAATTCATTTATTACAAACGCGAACACGCAAATCCCATAATATCTGCAGCCCTTGTATAATTCATCCCTCTCTAACATACAGATATTATAATATATATAAAATTCCATCTCTTTCACTCTTCAAGAAACGAATGCAATATCATACACACAGCATGTTTGTGAAATGTTAACAAAAAGTCATGTAATATTTAAAATGCCAGAACGGTGTAATTTAAAATTTATGAAATTATCAAAAAAAAAAACTTATTTAATATTAATAAGATTTTTTTTTCAGGCGTATTAGTTATTGATGTCATGGGTGTTAAATTAAATATGGTGGCCCTTGGAAGGGTCTGCCCTACACGTACTACGGTGACTCGCGTTAATTATTCAAATGCCAGAGCTGAGGATATGATTGCAGGCTGATGCTTGGGCTTTTACTTTTTACCAGCGGCCTATAACTTTTTTAAGTCATTTACATCAAAATCCGATTGAAAACATAATGTTGGATAAAAAACTGAAATATATAAATAAATCATATGGACGGGCAGAGAGGTATAGTTCAAATTACGAGAGTTCGGCGTCGACTCATACTTAATAATTTTTTATTTTATTTTCTTAATGTACATATACTTAAGACACACACAGAAAATTTCAAGTCAATCCGGCGATTATTTTCGAAGTTATGTAAGTTTTTTTTACTCTATGTATAGTGCTTTTGAAACTTTTTCTGAAAACTGTGTTTTTAAAATCGGTGACCAAGATTTCTCGAAAACGGCTAAACCGATCAGTCTCAAATTTTACCACAAGCTTCTTGAGTGTATTTTTTAGTAATTAATCGAAGGTTTTTTCCCAACTTTAAATATATATTTTTTTATAAACAATTTAAGTCCAAAATTTTAGTTAAAAATTTATTTTCTCTTTGAGAAGCCGCCATTTTGTCAAAAAAAAATATTTTGCTTCTTCCTTCGATTAATTACTAGATCATACATTACTTTAACGAAATCCGTTTGGTTTTTTCATTTTCGATGATCCAGTACAGATATATCGTGGTCACCGCAAGATGCCTTTTTTGAGAGGAGCTCCTGGAGATCAGCTATAGCAGCTTCCAAATTAATATTTTTACAAATATAAAAATGTTAACATACAGTTAAAAGTTACCATAATATGTGTACAAATTTTTACATTGATACATTTAAAAGTCTTCTCAGGAAAAATTCTTAAAAAATCGCTTTTTTAGGCTTAATAACTCTATATAACCCCTTAAAAAAGGTTATAAGAAAGTGTTTTTCGTTGTATCGTAGATTTACATGACGCAACTTGTTTTAAACATAAGCAACCGCCGAACTCTCGTGATTTGAACTATATATAGCTGTACCGCTTGGTGTATGGATGAATGTCCTCCTATACATATTAAAAATATTGCGTGAGATCTCAAAATATTCGGACATGCGACATTATATTTAGAAAGTAATTAACATGGTGTCGTTCAATGACTATTTTTATTTAGGAGTGTGTAGCAATCTTGATTTAAATTTACCAGCTAATATCATTTACATATATTTAATAGACATTTTACATAAACAAAAGTATATTTTATGTAAATAATAAGTTTAGTATAGCTTCAAGCTTCCAAATTTTCTGAAATTTTTTTACGTAATATACATATAATATTCTATGATCTATTCCTTTGGTATTATAATCTTTTCTGGATTACTAAAATCTTGAGATAACCTTTTTAAATATTAAAGGATTTTCAGCAAATTTTAAACAGGTATTACACCTGGTTTGTGGTCGTTAATTTTGTATTTAATTTAAATTGTTTTTAATTTAGATTTTCATTTACGTTTTCTTTGTTTTTTTAGAACCTTACAAGGACCAATGTTTTTAAATTTAAAAAAACTATATTATATTATAACCTCGAAAATCAATCTCTCAAAATGCAATACGACTTATTTATAAAAGAAGTTTAATGTCAGTTTTTCAAAAACAAAGAAGGAGAAACATTTTTTATTACTAATTGTTATTAAAAACAGTAATTTTAGTTATTCCATAATTTTAACAATTTTTTCTTTTAGCTTCCATGCGAAATCATTATATCTAGTCACAATTGCCTTCTACGTTATGTCAAATTATATTTCTTGTAGCTCACACGAAAAAGCTCCAAATCCAAATAAAAATAAAATGATTTTTTTTTTAAATATTTGTAATAGTGTGAATAAGGTTTTTCGAGATGAAAAATTAAAAAAATAGCCTGGAAAATTTTGGAAAAACTGAAAGTAGTTCTATCTTTGTGTTTTTTAGTACTACATGCGCAAAACTCGTTTGACAGCTGATTGCCAAATTGTGAATCAACCTAATAGTGATGAAAAATTGATTCTGTTATTTATTTTCAGTTGAATTGTGGAAATATTTATTGAAATTTGGACGGGTCAGCTGGTTAATATTTGTTGTTTTGTGATCTCATATATGTGGACTACACTGCTGTCTTATAAGTATTATGTTTATGAAATATGTGCCGAAATCGTAATTATGATTAAGATGTTTTTTCTGAAATACTTAGATAGAAAAATGAACTAATAGTTTAGGTGGATTCTAATTTCATTTTTAGGAACATTTCAGGTACGTTGATTTAGAATCGTTCCTAGAGGCATGCAAGAAACCCGAAATCAAATTTTTGTATAAATTCATATTAACAAAGCGAGTAAACAGTTCTTAATTATTTCACAAAACCTCAATTATGAATTTTTAAAATAAACTAATTGGCACATTATGAAAAATGCTCAACCGGCCTAATCCAAAAGCCCCTTGATTTAACAAATCAGAGTCAACAAAATATAAACAGAAAAATAAACATTGTGGCAAAACTAACAAAATAATTCAGCAATATTTTAATTAACTTTTTAAATACACGTCTGTTTTTATACAAATAATTACTTCTGCTGTTTGCTTAACAGATGAAAATCCGACATATTTTCCACCTACACCCTGTGTATTATAACGTAAACAAAAAAATATATATGCATTATATCTCTCCCTTACTCCTACTGTAATCCCTAAGTATATATTTAACATAATAATATATCTATCTTTCTCTAACATATTACAAACTATATATAAATAAATATATGCTACACCAAAACCTAACAAAATAACTCTGTTTTAACTTATAAGCTTTTTATATATGTCTATCTCGTTTATACAAGTTATATTTTACATAGAGATAATATTCTTTTTTCTCTTTCTAACACAATGTGATGCATGAAGGGGGTTCAATTTTCTTTCTCACTCATTTTCCATATACAATACCCCATGCTGTGTTATGTTGGCTTGGCACACGGAGCTTCGAGTACATGTTTGCCATTTCTATGGCGTTATTTCCCGTTATGAGAAGTGCAGAGCATTTATTCAACGCTCTTGTACAAATTTTGGAGAAATACAACCAAAGCAAACACTGTCATCATTTTATTTATTATTCAAAAAATCAACTTTCTATACTTTTCTTTAACATATTTCGAAGATCTTTTCAAGATCATGTATTACATCACTCAATAAGTTCGTAGGATGACATATAGATGGCACCACTATTGACAAATCCATATGCTTTTTAGATAGTACCAACCTTCAAACGATATGCGTAAAAATTTCATAAAATTCAGTCATTTAGTTTACGAGCTGCAGCTGATTTAGTGACGCTAATTTTCAAAAAAATTGTTTTTTTAATAGAAAAAATTATTCTTCAAGCAAAACAATGGCTTGCCAAGTGTTATAAATTTCTTTTAAAACTAATCTTCACAAATTTATCTATATTCAACTTTTCTTGAACAAGCTATTTATCTGAATCAGACTCTGAACCGTAGCTAATGGTTTAAAACTAACTTTAAGCGGGTGTTGCTTCTAAAAAGCGATAGTAGAGACGTCTTGTCACACATTGTGATTCTCCCACTCCCTTCCCCTCCAACGGCACTCATTTGCAAAAAAATATATTTTTTGTTTAGTCTTATTTTATTTTTAATGTTGAATTTCAGATTAGATGTGTTGTTTCTTACTTATAAATTACGACTCCCCCCCCCTGTGTTACGTCTTGTTCCGCTTTGATACCCCCCCCTCTCCTTAGCGTGTGAAGAATAAAATATATGTATTAATGCTGACTGCTGTATCTTCGGGTGCGACCCCCGGACCAGAGTTATATTTTCTGGGTTTGGTTGCTATCAAATTAAATAACTTGCCAGCGGTGTAGTTTACATATATGAGGCCAGAACACCATAGATACTGCCATATAGGTCGACGTTAAATAAATAAATAAAAACAAAAAAACTTATGCCAGTTTCACACCAGAGAGACAGTTCTGTTGTCAAAAAACAAAATGTTTTGTTTTATTTTAAAACAGTTCTGTTTTACGAAAGCAGACTGTTCACACTGAACAGTCTGGTTTTGTTTTTAGTGTTTTTCTGTGTGTCCCATTAAAATTATAAACAAGATAAACAACAACTAACAAGCGCAAATGTTCACAAAAAACAAAACTGTGTGTTCAAACCAAGCAGACTAAAAAACAACAACAAACGTGTTTTCCTTTGATCTTACTAACTTTAGATGTTTACTAAAACAGCAACAAAAGACAAAAATGTTTTAAGAACTGTCTCTTTGGTGTTTTTGTTCAGAAAAACAAGTTTTTGTTCGTGTTTTATTGAACTGTTTCTCTGGTGTGAAACCGGCATTATATAACAAATATAATAAGAATGCTATAAATTGAATTCGTCAGAGTGACATTAAATGCAATTTAATTATAGTCACATAACAATGTGCCAAGAGAATTAATAAAATAATAATTAATAGTTTTTATATAAACACAATAAAGAGTAATCATTATATTATGTACATTGTACAATATACGTACCATTGAGTATTTACATTCAAATTAAAAGTACATAAAACGAGATTAGATTAGAAATAATCATGTTTATGGTTGTTGTTAATCCAAGTAGCTTGAGCAAGCAGCATTTCACATGCACGACGATATGCTTTGTACCGTACGGTGTATTTACTATCTTCGTTTTACGACGTTGAATTATAATCAGCAGTTAAAGATAAGTCATTACAATGCTACTGTTTATTATTGTTTCAATAATACATTGCATTCAAATGTGCATTTTGAAAGATACGAGTATGTTGGCCATGTTCTTGTTTGTATATTAAAGTATATTAAATTTGTTAGAGTAGGAACTTCCTTATCCGCATAAATTGGGAGCAAAGGTACATATACAAAGACGTTGTATCGTAAATTAAGGGGGAGGGGGAGAGGGGGGTGGTGTAAGGCTTCAACTTTTTGTTATTTATTTATACTATTGTACAACATATTAAGTTTATTGTGTACAAATTTGAAGTCGATTGGAGAAAAACTGTCGGAGATATAGACTTTTAAGTCTTCACCTCTCTGGTCTGCTTTCGTGTTACTTTGAAACTTTTAAAAGCGGTTTCTCACACATAGCTTTTTCAGAGTCGGTGCCCTCTCTAACTCAAAATCTACAAGACCTATTCTTTTGAAATTTTGCACACTCTTTCTTTACATAAATGGCGAGGTAGCGCTGACGAGTTTTTTTATTTTAACGTATTTTAAAATAACAAAGTTTTTCATTTTTTTCATGAAAAATCGGTATTTTGACTTTTAAGTGCTGTAAAAAATTAAAAACTCAATAAAAAAAGAAAAACTCAACAGCGTTACCTGCAGAAACTTATCAACTAATGAAATAATTTTGGTTTTTCGATTTCAGAAAATCCAGTGATGAGTTATGAGTGGCAACACAATGTTACTTTTTTTTGTGACGTCAGCGGAGATTCGCTGTCAATGCCTCATTTCTTGACATTTATTTATGAAAATTTCACAAATGTCATTTTATCATGTAGTAATTATAGAAATAATTATATATTAACTGTGTCGTCAAAAAACATTATCGAAAATATGCTCTTTTTATCGTTTCTGGAAATCACAAATTATAACGCTAAGTTTTGATCTTACATACATTAACGCTCAATTTTCTGAGATGTGTCATAAGTAAGCGATAGAAAAATGAATGAAACCTTGGTTTTTCATTGTATCAAAGATTTATACGGCTCACCTATTTGAATTTATCGTAAATTTACCTATATCTTCTCTAAATTTAATATATAACTCTCAATAAATCAAGGCAAATAAATAACTCAAATATTTACACCCCCCTTAGACTAAAACACCCCTTAATGTGTCATGAAAAATAACAATAATAAGTAAATACCAAACCTAGTAAATTTGTTATTCAACATTTGACACTTTAAGAATGAAAAGTAAATAAAGAAATGAAATAAAAAAACAATAACAATAATAATGTAATGTAAAACATATAATCGTCTCATTTTATTTTTATAGCATTTTTTACAACTTTATTTTTTGAAATACGATTTACAAATGCTGTATGCTAATGTGGTAACTCGGTGAGTCGTTTGACGCGTTGTTTGAGTACACAGACATCATGTGTTGTTGTGCGAGTAGAGACAAAGACTGTTCAAGGGCTAAATATCAAACATCAAATGTAATATAATTTTAAACGTATTATAAGAAAATGATATCAGATTGATACAGATATAAAAACACCAGGGGAGAAATGACAATGTATGTTGGGGAAAATAAGTGGGGAAGCTTTACACTTTGTAGCTCAATGATCATTTTTGCTAAGTAGGTTGAACAAATTACTTTAAGGTAATGATAAAAAAGAAGCATGTTTTCGGTAATGTTTTTTGACGACACAGTTAATATATAATTATTTCTATAATTACTACATGATAAAATGACATTTGAAGAATACTTTGTGAAATTTTCATAAATAAATGTCCAGAAATGAGGCATTGACAGCGAATCTCCGCAGACGTCACAAAAAAAGTAACATTGCGGTGCCACTCATAACTCATCACTGGATTGTCTGAAATCGAAAATCTAAAATGATTTCATTAGTTGATAAATTTCTGCAGGTAACGCTGTCGAGTTTTTCTTCTTTTATTGATTTTTAAATTTTTTACAGCACTTAAAAGTCAAAATACCGATTTTTCATGAAAAAAATCAGAAACTTTGTTATTTTAAAATACGTTAAAATTAAAAAATAAAAAAAAAACCGACAGCGTTATTTCGGCATTTATGAAAAGAAAGAGTGTGCAAAATTTCAAAAGAATCGGTCCAGTAGATTTTGAGCAAGAGAGGGCACCGACTCTGAAACAGCTATATGTGACAAACCTCATTTAAAAGTTTCAAAGTAACACGAAAGCAGACCAGAGAGGTGAAGACTTAAAAGTCTATATCTCCGACAGTTTTACTCCAATCGACTTCAAATTTTTACACAATAAACTTAATATGTTGTACAATAAATAAATTTAAAAAAATGAAAAAAAAAAAATTAATTTGTATTTCATTATTAAAAAAAGTAAATTTCTTGTCGTCGTGAGGTGGATTTTTGTTGTATCCAGTATCTTGGTGGTTCTAGCGCATAGGAATTGTTGCGCAGAAAACTAAAACATTGCACATTTTCCTAACAGCTTAAATAATTACACTACATCTACTGCGCTGTACACAATTATTTGCAGAAGACTCAAAATAATGAGCTATTTTACTAATACTGTAAACAATAATTTCTTAAGCTGTTTTCTAAATGTTATTTTATATATAGAAGTGTTATTTGAGAAGAGTAATCCACGGGAACAGGGAGAGCGAACATAGAGCATGCGTAGCTAAGTTCATGTTTCATCTTTTTTTATTTACTTATATTATTGTACAACATATTAAGTTTATTGTATAAAAATTTGAAGTCCATTGGAGTAAAACTGTCGAAGATATAGAGTTTTAAGTTTTCACCTCTCTGGTCTGCTTTCGTGTTACTTTGAAACTTTTAAATGCGGTTTCTCACACTTCGCTTTCTCAGAGTCGGTGCCCTCTCTAGCTCAAAATCTACTGGACCGATTCTTTTAAAATTTTGCACACTCTTTCTTTACATAAATGCCGAGGTAACGCAGTCGAATTTTTTTTATTTTTTTATTTTAACATATTTTAAAATAACAAAGTTTTTGATTTTTTTCATAAAAAATCGGTATTTTGACTTTTAAGTGCTGTAAAAAATTGAAAAATCAATAATAAAAGAAAAACTCGAGAGCGTTACCTGCAGAAACTTATCAACTAATGAAAATATTTTGGTTTTTCGATTTCAGAAAATCCAGTGATGAGTTATGAGTGACACCGCAATGTTACTTTTTTTTGTAACGTCTGCGGAGATTCGCTATCAATGCATTTCTTAATAATTATTTATGAAAATTTCACAAAGTATTCTTCAAATGTTATTTTATCATGTAGTACTTATAGAAATAATTATATATTAACTGTCGTCAAAAAAACATTTTCGAAAATATGCTTGCTTTTCGTTTTGACCTTACCGGGCGAAAGTATATTAATTTTATAATAAATAATTTTGTGAAATTTTTTATTTCAAAAAGGTTTCCCACCACACAACTAAACCCTCGTCGCCCTTGCTTTTAAATTACGCATAAAGTAAATTCATAAAAAATAAATAAATTATTTCGAGTTTCGTAAGAGGGATTAATGCCAGCTACTCATATAAATGGTACAGAGTACAGGGTACAGCATATTTCTCCATTTACGCTCGTGATCGTGACTAATGATTGCAATTGAAACACGTTTTATTAATTTACAAATATAATTACAATCCACTTATTAAAATTATTGCAAGATCATTATATTAAGCATAAGTGCATGTAGCATGACCAACATAAAATTCTGACAAATTGGAATTGAAATTTTTTGAAAGTCATCCATTTCTGTTATTAATACGATTTATTCATTTTTTATGTGAGAAATGAGATGGAAGTTAAATCTCATTTACATGAATTTATTACTACCAAAAACTATTAGTAGAAGATACTAGTCCAAATTATGACATATAGATGGCAGCACTATTGAAAAATTTATCATTTTTAGATAGTACCAATCTTCAAACGATATGTGTTAAAATTTCATGACATTCCGACCATTAGTTTACCAGTTACAGTAAGTTTAATAACGCTACTTTTGCTTTCTAATTGGGAAAAATATGAAAAAATGGACTTTCGACATTCGACAATAGAACTGGATGTAAGAAATAGATGTTTAATTGAAAACTGTCTTCCTTTTTATGTTGCACTTATGTTATTAATGGCACGTTTGTATATACCCTACATCATAGGCGTCTGCAGTCAATGACAAACGGGGGGTTCATTACATGGAAAGGAAAGCTAAATATTATGGAATTTGAAGTTAAATGCTCCCCTTCTTTCTTACATTTTCGTCGGGCGCCCATGCTCGACATTATAATATAGTAATGACAATTGTTTCGCAACACTATTCGTATTATTAAGGGAATCGCAATCTTTATGAAAGAAACAACTTGAGCCGTCCAAATACCATAGCGTAAAGCAATGCGTGCCTTGGTAACGTGGGCTGTTTAAGGCGACACAGGATAAATTCAATAATTTCATTTTTTTTTTTTTTTTATTTAAGGTGAAACGATACTTGGCCCTTTTTTCTCGCGAAATATAGATGACGATACTATACAGCAGGTTAAATATTATCAAAAAAACCAGGTTTTTTTATGTTTAAATCGTTTTATATAAGTAACTATAAACGCGAATCAAAATCTAAAGCTGCAATTAGTTAGATGAATAACGTATCTACATTATTACATTAATTTGTATAACCTTTATTTATGACAAACCCTTAGAAATGTTACCGGTCATATAAAAATAGGAATTTGACTAGAAAATATAGCAATATTAATTTTCAAAGGTTATTTTTGCGATTCCAGCTCATTAAAAGTCAGTGGAAGAAAGCTTAAAATGTAGATACGTTATTCATCTAACTAATTGCAGCTTTAGATTTTGATTCGCGTTTATAGTTACTTACATAAAACGATTTAAACATAAAAAAACATGTCTTTTTTTGATAATATTTAACCTGCTGTATAGTATCGTCGTCTACATTTCGCAAGAAAAAATGGACAAGTATCGTTTCACATTGACGCTGGCCTATTTCCGATACTAGCCTTCCTACTTCCTAATAACGAACTCGAATAATTTTAGGCTCCTTTTTTAGGATTCTCTTAGCACAAATTATCATGGAAACAACCTTCTACTTTAATGTTTATCAATACACCACTGTCTTGAATGAGATGTCCACGATCTCGCATAAATATAGAAGCACTGTACGTTCTTTACGGAATCATATCCGATTCTAGTTAAAGGTAATGGTGTGTTAATGCGAAATAACTCAAATACACCCTTCTGACATCTCTCACTATCCACGCTATATCTCGGAAAGGATTCATCATACGAAAAAATGCACAAAATCAGTTTGTAGAGAATTCTATACTCTACAACTTTACTAATACAAGTAACCGATTTTTGTGACATTTAACCTTTGAAAATCACGACTTACGTACTCGAGTTTCTATGAGATTTTTGAAAGAACTTATAAAAAGTCAAAACAAAAATTTATACAGGTTTTTAACGTATTACTTTTACATTTTACATTTTAGGTTAGAAGGGTACAATTTAAAACCCGGATAAATTACAAACTGTGAAAATATTTCTTTTCTAGAGAACAGGTGCCGTGGACTCTTAAAACAAGCGTGTTCTTTGGGCACTGCTGTTTGGGTATTGCGACTGGGGGGCTCTCGAAACGACTAAACGGCCTCAGTATGTACGAGTTGTGTGAATTGTGCGAGATGTGCATGGAATATAAATATCCTATAAAAGTTACGGTAAAGAATAGAGAATTGGATTTACACGAGTTGCTTGGAAATGTAAATGGCATATTTATGTTTTTATTAGATAAATGTATGAATTACACTTTACAGTTTATGCCATTACTTTATCAAACGGATCGTTGGACCACTTGTTTTTATTTTATTTAATGATAGAATTTAGATAATGTATAAATTATATTATTTAATATTTAACAAATAAATAAATAAAAATCGAATCTGTAGTTAAATATATATTATAATTTGTTTAAAATTGTATCAACTTATTTTTTAGAGGTTATATTTTTAATTTTTGATTGAACATATTATATTTATAAACATTTATATTATATTTACATTTTATATATTTATATTTACAGTTATATTTGGAAACATCCCGCGTATTTTCAGATTTTTAGGTGTAGCAAACCTTATTTGAATAACAAGAAATGCAATAACCAAATTGTGCATACCTGTCATTGTCCTATCATTTTTAAATACCTCTATATTTTATTACTACGTTAAAACGATGCAATACACAAAAGGAATACTAAAGTGCAAGTTCTGGTCCAAAGAATTGATGATAAACAACTTGTGAAAACATATTATTATTTGTAAAAACCCAAAAAGTATTAACACAAGTTTCTATAAAAATAAATATCCGAAATATTTTAACGATTTACACTTCTTTTTTTATTATTTATAACTATAAAGATTGAGTAAAACTGGCTTTTATGTTTTTTATGTATTCAGTGCCTATCAAGCAGAACAAATTTTTGATCTACTGCTTCATACCTAATTTCCTTCCACAAATTACTTTGTTTGTCGATAGTCGTCAAGCAGGATTATTTTAAATTTTGTGGTCTTGAATAATAAAAAAAAAAACTAATATTTAAAAACGTTTCTTTTTAGTTATTAGTATGTTTTGTGTACTCTTTTAAAATGTATAATTAGTTAAGTATAAACGACTTTAATGAGTAAATTAAATAGTGCTAACAATGATGTTAATTGCTGTAATTCCAAGCATAGCTACATAATGACAAATATAATGAATATGTAAACAAAATAGATGTATGTATAAACGCAACATGACAACAAAGTAAACATAAAACAATTGATGCTGTGAGAAAACTTCTGACAATTTTTAGTGTACAATTAGGTTCAGAGTGTACGAAATATATGCAACTCCAATTGCAAATAATCATTAAATACGCAATATAATGTAGGTTCCTAACCTTCAAACTTAATAGATAATGTAAAAACAAAGCATTTATGAAATGACAGAAAGTTGTACTCACATTTTACAGGTCCAAACACATGTTATGTTTTTAATTTCGATTTTGTAACAGTTTACACACACACTTAACCAATGAGCGCAAAAAAAATAACAAAAAACTTGCTTGCAAGGTTAACTATACAATTCTTAATTTTAAACACAAAATTCACGAAAACCAACTATGTAAAACACTACTGATATTGTTTACTATTAAATCAATCACGTTTAAAATTATTAAAGAATATTTATGGAATTTGGCACATTACACCGCATGTTTACATGTCAAATGTAAAATAATAAATGGTGGCCTGTCTAGACTCCTAGACGGGTGTCAATATTCGTCAAAGCATAATGGCGACTCCTTAAAATTGTTTCCTGAATCAAGGAGCATCTCCGAAGAATATGCCTGAACCTTTTTTATACTCCATATTACGAGCCCTCATATATTAACGTAGGTCTTTATTTATTATATACACTTTATAATTTAGACACGCCCAGTATTTTGATTCAAATTTAATTTTGGGCTTATTTCTTTAAAAAAATGATTAGTAATAATTTTAGAATGATTTAGAAATAAGTACTCTTCAAATATATGTGAAATTATTGTTTTTAATAATGTATTTACACATAATTTTAAAATTGTTTTATACAATTTGTAATGTGCGCATGTTCTTGGCCCAGCCTACCACTCAATAACTGTCTATCACAATCGAAATGTTTCAATAAAAATAAGATGTTCTACAAAATGTCATTCAACTAAAATTATTTTAATAAATACAATAATTAATTTTTGTTTGTTGTAAGCTTTTGTTGTTAGAAAAACTAAGTTCTTTTAAAAAGTTTATTAGATTTTTTTGAGGTTACGCCCCGCCTTCTCATCCTATAATTTTTAGGTTACTGCTCCATCTATGCTGCAGTAGAGGTTTAATATTTATTAAATGATTCCTGTATTTCCTACAGATGTCATTGAAATTAAATTTATTTATAGTACCAGGTGTTTCTGTTTATATTATTCAACTGCTGTTGAAAAGCTTTTACCTAAACGTGAAAAATACAGTAACAAAGAATGTACGTACTTTTGATTTTACTAAACTGAAATAACACATAATATTTCTGATTCAATATAGAAACTTCTAGTTAATTAAAACTTGTAGTTTTATAGGTTATCACAACTTGTCGTTTAATTGAATGTTCATTCTTACTTTTACTTTTTTTTGACAGCTTAATAAATAAATTAAATTGAAGTAAGATGGAATCCATCTTCGAACGCAAGCGACGTAGAGATCAGTTCGAGGACAGCCCCACACAGGGTCCTACACCTACCAACAACAATTGTACGACTCCCAATAATCGTAATCAAATATGGCTATCAAAGGTAACTATATTAGTCACTTGTTTCTTTGGATATATACCTGATACCCTTTTCATATAACTGCCCTTGATTATAGCATATTGCCATGGTAGAAGCTGCCAAATCACAACCCAGAAGAGTTGTATTAATTGGGGATTCAATTATAGCAAACATACAGCGTTCTTCGTTATGGAAAAACAACTTGCAGCATATGTACTGCCTGAATTTCGGTATGGGGGGTGATCGTGTTGAACATGTCATGTTTCGTATTTTAAATGGTGCTGTGTCTAAAGAAGATAGGATTGTTGTTTTAATGGTTGGAACCAACAATACATCCTCTACTCCCAGAGATATTTATATAGGAATATTAAAATGCATTGTGGAAATTCATAAGATTACTCCACTATGCCATATTATTTTACCTGTAAGTATTTTCTTCTTAGCCTGAAGGAGGAATGTCACATCAAACATTGATCACCAAAGAGACAATGTATCCAATACGTTTGATGGTAAATTATACGTAAATTTTACATAATGTTATTTTGTGGCCAACGGATGTTAACTGCAATTAGCCAGACTATTCTTTTGTAATTCTTGGAGAAACGTTAAAAGAAATGTATCTTTACGATGTTCTTTTTTTTATTTAACTGTTTCAGTTTTTTCTGTAATGTAAGATTACATAATAAAAGTTATAGTCTTAACCAATTAATTTATGTTTCCTGGCGTTAAGAAAGCTTTTTATGTAAAATTATGTAATGTACATATTTAAAAACTTCAATTTAACTTGTAATTTGCATTTAAGAGCATTTGTATATAATAACAATGTAACAGAATTATGTTAAACTTTAGTAAAGAATCAAACGTAACATTAGGTAAAAATTATAAACTTAAATGATACATGAGTTTACATTTTGTGTTTAGCTGGCAGTAAGGTTGGTGTGATATATATTTTTTCTCTAAATCTTTAGGTAACAATAAACAAATTAAAAGTGAAAAAACCGCTACTATTGCATATTTACACGTTTATAAAATTGTGAGGTAATAGTTTTGATTGACTAAATTGATCTGAACTGTTCATTTCTTTAATAATTACACTAGGTGGTTAATAATTATAATTATAGCAAAATAAGCATTTTATTAAGCTATGCATTAGTGGCTATATTAAAGAATGGATTATTTGTATTACTTACATCTACCTACAAGTTTTATATTTGCTACTTCCACACTTGTAATAGTTTTCAGTGCATGAAATTGAATTTTTTTGTTTTAGACATTGCTGCCACGTGGTCAATATCCAAACGAGTTACGTAAACAAATTGAACAAATAAATATGATGCTAGGACTACTTGGAAAGGAACCTATCTCCAAGTCAATGTTTACTGAGATATTTCTATCACAGTTTATTCACGTTGTTCCTATTCACAAGGATATTGTTGATGAAAAAGGAATTATTCCTCGCACTTTCATGTATGACTTCTTGCACCTTACTGATCTGGGATATCACAAATGTTTTACACCAATTTATTGTAAAATTCGTGAACTCTTTCATGAAGATTTGGATTTTTTGCCAAAGTAATTGAAAGATATTTTGTTTGACATTATTTAATTACTAAGCTACAGTAAGAAGTAACTACAAGTTATAAGTCTACAAATTAAATATAATTAAATAAGCTCGTCAAAATGACAAAGATGTGATATTATAAGTAGACCAAATAATAAGACTTAATGAAATATTAAATATTTAAATAAGATTCATTTTAAAAGACTGATATGTCATAAGTATTTAAGTATTATTGATTTTCACAAATAGTCATTGTTACAATCGTTATTACATATTTGTTTTTAAGTATATTGATGTTATCAAATATAATTTATGTTGACTTTGTATTTTAAGAAAGTATAAATATAAGGTGAAATTATAATTTGTGTTTTATTAAAAGAATTAAGTTAAACCTAAAGATTGAGTGGCTCAAAAAGGACAAAAAAATAGTGTTTGAAAAACAATGCTAATTATCTTTTAAAATATGTGCAATGCACAATATATGATGTAATTATAAAGTAGGAAATATTCTTTCAATAGTCATTATGAACTTCTTTTTTAATTTTTGTTTTTTAAATAAAATATATGCAATTTGGTACAATAATAGACTAATAAGTAATCGATTTATTTTTATTTCTTCACAACTTTGATAGTATAAAACTAATTAAAACGAATTAGTAGTAGTAAGTACTCTTTCACACACTGTTGTATAAAAGAAATGGCTGAGGATTGTCACAGCACAATCAATTTTTTTAACTTTTGATTTATCCTTAATATCTCCAATAATATCGCGAATTATTAAAAAACTATTACTCGTTTGAGGCCCGGATAGCCAACTTTATCCATATATTAATACAGTTTTATAGGAAACAGGGCTTTCACGACCTTCTGGATGTAATTTTAATAATTAATAACTATGTAGATATTGGATACCATTTTTATAGGTAGTTTTTAGCGCCTTCAACTCCGCAACCATTATTACAAACTCGAATTTTATGCGCCCAATGTACAAACTAATTTGAGACATAACTAATGAACTGACTCATGACATGTTGAATTCAGATTGCGGTTTCATAATATGAATCATAATTAACGTTTATAATTCTTTAGAAGACTATGGATACACCTTAGAGATCCTCCTTTGTGTGTGATGCAATAAATAGATGGCCTCTAATATAAAACATAATGTAGCTATTCCTATGAATAATGAGGATGCAGATGCACCTTCTTGAAAGTAATCTTGCCGGCGCTCATATGTAAATAATGAATTCATTTTTTGTTGCTCATGATCGCATCATGTCGCTAATAATGACATTGTGCCCAAAGGTTGAAAGGCATGACTCATAGGTTATATTCTACCATATCGTAAGGCCTAGCCAAGGAGTACTTTTGTTAATTTACTGTCGTAATTCCGTTCATCCGTAAACAGATATGTGTCATATCTTATTGTCATAGATTAAGGTCATGTATTATTGGTAAACAATACCTGTAAGGACACATTCATGTTTTGTGTTTTGCGGGGAGATAAAAAGGAAAGAATGAATATGGGAGGATAAAACAAAAGGGAATAACAAAGCTGTGGAAGAAGGCACAGTAGGTGACGGAGGGAAATAAGAAAAAGATAAGTAAAGAGGAGAAGCAGTAGGAAAACAAAAGAAGGAATGGAGTTGAACAATAATGAAAGATAAAGAGAAAGAAGTGTAGGACAGTAGAGTTATTATACTTTTAGTTTTGTTACTAAACAAATAAATTGTAAAATGAAAAGTATGTGTTAAAACTGAAGCAGATGACTTGGTTAGATATTATAAGCGATGGCAGAGCAGCAACCACACTGCGGTAAATAAAATTTTGGCATTACGAAATGTCTAAAATACTTTTAATTATAGTAAGCTAAATCATTAAGTATTGATTTGAACTAAATTCAAGTCAAACAATAATTTAGTTACAATGTCTTAAATAATTTCAACCAACTATTTATGAATTTCAAATTTTTTGTGTCATCCGAATTATGGTTTGCAAGTGTAAGTACTTAGTATATACCTCTGCCCAGTACCTCATTTTATTAAGCTCTTTCCCAGTAAACAATTTGGTGAAGTGTCTCTTTTTGTGACGTTTCTATCACTATTTCTGAAACTGAACTGTAAATGATCTCTTTTATGACAAAAAAGTCATGTGCATCTTCAAAATGATGGCAAAGTGACTCCAAAATGTTTACTGGGTTACTACTTTTCTATCTTCCATTCCTTCTTGTCTTATGTATTTTCTCCCCAATTCCATCTACTTTATCCACTTGTTTTTATCCTCCGAAATCATGCCTTTCATTGGCTCTTCATCTCATTATTAAAACGTTTCATCAGACATTTAATTTACAGGCCAATCGTACCGAACTTTTGTTGTGTTTTTAGCAGCAATAGGGATGGCCATTATGTATGCCACCAGGGTAAACATTTCACCAGCAATGGTCGCCATGGTAAATACAACAGCACAACAATTAGGACACAGCAAAACTGTTGAGCAAATAGACCTTCTGTGGGAAGGAGATCACGCTAGAACTCACGACTGTGATTTTTGGAACATAACACATGAGGGTGCAACGTATGATGGTCCCTTTATTTGGACAGAAAAGGAAGTGGCTTTCGTTTTCAGCAGCTACTACATTGGCTACGTTTTGGCGTTGATACCTGGTGGACGGGCTGCTGAACTATGGTCGGTCAAAGGAGTCTTTACGTTTTCAATAACAGTAAATGTTATAATGGCTTTGCTGACGCCAATGTTTACCCACATCAGCTACAATGGTTTATTATTTGTGCAGTTCATGAAAGGGATTGGAGGGGGAGTTGTTTACCCAAGTGGAAGTGTCATAGTTGCTCATTGGGCTCCTGCTGCTGAACGATCTTACTTTTCTACCGTGATATTTGGAGGTTCTTCTTTAGGAACTGTCTTCGCAATTTCGTTCACAAGTGAAGTTTGCGCACGACTAGGATGGGAGTGGGCATTTTACCTCATGGGATTACTGGCAGCACCTTGGGTCTTCCTTTGGGTTATATTCATGAGTGATTATCCAGAAACAAGCATATGGATTTCAGAGGAAGAGAAGACAAAAATAACTACCGAAAGACCAATGCCTAAACCGAATCTATCAATTCCATTTAAAGCTATATTCACATCTCCTCCGTTCTTAGCCGTTATAGCTTGTCATATTCTTTTCTGCTGCGGCTACTACCTCTTGTTGACTAATCTTCCAATTTATATGCGGCAGATGTTAAACTTCAGCTTAGCGGAAGTGAGGTATTTATCAGCCATTCCTTATCTGCTGATGTTTTTCGCTTCTGTCGGCATGGGAAAGCTAATGACGTCAATGATAAAAGCAGAAAAGATTAGTGTTACAACTGCTAGAAAGGTGTCTTCTATAATATGCTCAGCTGTACCTGGTCTTTGCTTGGTGATCATCTGTTTTATGGGGTGCCATAGATGGTACATTGTAATTTTATTTACAATTGCTTTGACGTCTATGGGAACTGTATATTGCGGGGTATTATGTAATCATGTTGATTTGGCTCCAAATTTTGCGGGAACTCTGATGTCAATATCAGGATCTATTGGTAATTGTGCAGGGATCGTTGTTCCAATGATGGTAGGATATATTACTGAGAATAATCAAACCACTGCAGCTTGGCGAGTTGTTTTCTTTATAACCACTGGATTTCTCGCGCTTATGGTATTCGTTTATGGAATATTTGGAAGTGGGGAACTGCAACCGTGGAACGAAGGGAAACAAGGCACGTCACAGACTTAAAATGGAACAATTTTCTTACAGTCATTAAAGCCTTTTTCTATTAATGTCTATGTAGATTTTAAAATTTAAAAATTACAAACCCATAAAAAGAAAAAAAAACAAGCTTTTATTTTCGCATACAATCAGTGGCGGACATTTATTAATGCACATGAGGCGCGCACGTTATTGAATGTTAGGAATAAATCTGCTAAAATCCTCAAGCAAAATGGAATGGGCTTGTGTCCTATGTCTTAATTTCTATAAAAGTGTAAACCTCAAATGTTCAATTATTTTTTAATAACTCCTTATATGTTAAGAGATATTAACAATTAAAAAAGTCATTTTGTCTCTTTAATTATTAAAGGGATTCAACGTTGTACACATTCCAAATGCATGTGACATCACAACCGCTGTCAACCTTACAGCTCATAAATCTCTATTGTATGTATTTATATATCAAAATATCAAATATTATTTACAGCTATTTCAAGGAATAATAAAATTTCAATATTATGTCTCCCTTAGACTTGACTTGATTATTTCGACTACCAACAGCTACAAAACATTACCTCAGCACTGACCTACCCAACAAATAACTGTTGTTAAAATACATTTCACGTCATACAAATATGGCCGACCATTTCTAGCGCTTAAACTATAATTCAAATTTTTAATTGCTATATCTCCGTCAACATTTAGATATTTAATAAAATAGACACGCCAATACACATTTATTAACATCAATTTCAATCAACAATTGAAAAATCGACCACTAAAAAATGAGAGCACAAGCCCATTAAGATACTACGATTTTGTACTTATCATCTTTTGAGGATAGAAATGAGGACACCAGCGCATTGTGCCTTGGGTCTCTTAGGTGCTAAATCCGTCACCGCATGCAAGCTCATTAAAGTAAACATCGCTTTAAGTATACACTGCACTGCACTGCAAGTGTAAGTATACTATAATAAAAGCCAGAGGTGGCCTTTGGGGGTGTAAGCAGGGCAACCGCCCGGAGCCTCGCTCTTGTAGGGGCCCCGCATTCTCGCGCAACAACCCAAGTAGAAAAATTCATTACTATATATGTATTTGAATCTCGCGGCTCGTTCTTTAGAAATTCCACTGGAATCACTGCGTATATTTTTTAAGGCATTCATGCACCTTAGTTTATCATCATTAATATTTGTCGTCTTTGTGATTGTTAACTTTTATAAAACTTCCAATATACAATTTTATTTCTCGTCAATTATCATCAAAAATACTTACTTACAATTTACATAAATTATACAAAGAACAAGTAGCTCGCAAAGATCTACCACCCCGGGGCCTCGCAATGGCTAAGGCCGCCCCTGATAAAAGCAATTATTGTTTTCTTTTTAATTAATTAATTAAATAAATAAATAAAAATCGTTTTGTATAAATAACGTTAATTGGAATTGGAAATTTTTTACAGTCCATAATAGCATACTGATAAAAACATTTTGGAACTGGACCTATCCTCATAAATTTGTTGATGTTTAAGTTCAATCAAGAATATGAATGTCATATGTCATAAAAACAAGTATTACATTCAGATTAAAGAAAACTACCAATAGTGATTAATTATAATAAAGTGATGTAAATATTTAGCATAAATTAACATCAAAACATATTGATATCTAATTTTCTATGCTAACTGCTTTGTTACATTACTCGTCTATATTTACAAACCTGTTTTCAGTTGAATACATAAAGTAATGAAACACGTATATGTAGTATAGTGTGTTACCACCTGCATACAAATATATATCTATTTATGAGTATGCGTCGTTACAAAACAGAAGGTTGCTTTTATTTTCTGCTGCCTATGTTTACTTCAATTCAAACCGAGAGGTGTGTTTGACAGATTAGGTTATAAAAGTCAAACATTACTTGATTAAAATTTGTGTTTACATTTAATTAAACGGAAGGAACTACATATATTGTGAATTTATTTAAACTAGTGTTTATTAAAAACTGAAGGTCAACCAGGTATCTGGTTATCTTTTGAACTAGTTTTGAATAACGATAAATATAAATGCAATTACATTCAATTCATATTTCGCCTGTATGTTGACACATGCAGATTGTAAAAATATTCAGTTTGTGTTTCAAAATAAACAGTAGTTAAGAAGTTGTGTTATTAATATTATTAAGTGATGTGAATAATATTTAAATATCAAATTTTTGGTTCAGTGCATTCTTCTAAACATGTGTTAAGACAAGTTAAAATTGCGACGTATTAAATAATTAAAACATGTTTAATCTTAGTAAGACTTATTTATCTATTTTATAGTCTAATCACAAGAACAAGAATTGAAACTGAATGTTGCAAATGTCAAGTTTTTAATTTGCATTTTTGCATATTTTATTATTCGACTAATGGCGGCTAACGGTTTTTTGCAATATCTCTTTACCAGTGAGTCTCAAGATAAAAATGGTTATTATCAATATGATAGAGCACTCAATTTCCTACAATTTGTATTTACAACCTTTTTTTGTATATCTTATAGATATTGAGCTACACCGTTGTAAAGTAGACAACTCACTGAGAATTAATAATGATTTAAAAAAGCGAATGACATTCAACTGTAATCTGCTGGCTATATTTTCTTTCGAATCTACATTTTTTCGAACTATCGCTACGAAATTGTGAAACCGTTGCTTCTTATCTTCTAGTACTTTTGCTAGTACATTTACCCATAAGAAAATAGAAAAAATATATATTTCTGACAGTAGTCGAGCCTCCTGACAAATGTGTTCCACGGAACAGCTTATATTTTCAACATTTAGTAATATTCTTTAATAATTCTTTTGTGAATATATTCACAAATGTGTACTATATTTAACCATGACAATAGAAAAGATATAAACTTGAAGGTTGCTTCAAAAACAATTACTCTTTCTATGCTAGTTTTCTGCAATCGCCACGGTGACAGTTGGACACCTTAATAAGTCTTGGAAATAAAAGCATTTGCAGAACTACATTTTATTTTAATTTTATATCATATACCTGCAACAACAAATTCTGTTTATTCAATTACTCAAATAAAATTAATTATAAAGGTATTAGTAAAGATAACGGATAACTGATAACGTAGATAAAGCCAGATTATATCTAATTGTTTAAAGTACACTCTCTTGAAATTAAATGATTCATTAGTTCTTCGAATTTGAACAAGTGTTTCTAATCGTACTACTTTGTACCAAGAATATTTTCAAATTACCCAACTCGTAATAAAATAACAGTTTGATGTGAAACAAATTACTCAGAATTAAACTGAAGTCTAAAAATATATTGTTATTTATTAAATATCATAATAGAATCTTTAGGTGCGCCAACTATAGAGTTGTTATCACCACCGGTGAGCCTGATAACGCTATAAGATAAGATAGCAATTGTAGATGAGTGTTATAATGGATATCGAACTTTACTTTCCTATCGAAATACAAAGTGTGGCCTCGTTTAGGTGTGCCAGGTATTTAAACAATATTAAAAGTGTTGAAAAACCTTACAAATGGTTTAAAATGTACATCTAACTCTTAAATATACATACGTTTCAGTAATAAACAGTGTTTCCTTAATTAAATACAGTGTTTTTAATTAAAAAATAAAATATTCAAGATGGCGACTAAAATTTTCTTTATACTTTTGGGGTTAGTTTTTGCTATGACTATAATAACTAATGTAAACGTCAAAGCGGATGATCAAACATATGATCAGTCAAAAGATCCAAGAATTCCGAAAAAAGAAATTAGTGATAAAGATAATAAAACAGAAGACAGTAACAAAACAGAGACCCAGAAAATTGAGACGACAACAAAAGCTCCGGCTCATGAAGTACCAAAGTTACCAGAGAATCTTCCAAAGCCACAACCGATGGTGATTTGCTCCGCTTGCGGTTGCAATAATAATACACATGTTCTAGATTGTTCTAATCAAAATTTGGAGAATCATTTCTTAGACGAAGACTGGGCAGCTTTGAATGGAAGCGGTTTTAAATTCTTGACTGTCAATTTCACTAAAAATAGATTAGTACATTTACTTCCGTTTCCAGAAATTGAAATTCAGGTATGCACCTAACGGAAAATCGTTAAATGTATTTGTTATATGTTTGCAAAATTTGTGTTTCTTGTTACGTATTCCAAACATACAATTAAAAAAGGTGAATCTTTTGATTCTCTCTAAATATTAATCAGAATGCGATAAAAAAAACTTAACTGGAACATTTCTTTCTCATGGATTATATTCCACTTATATAATAATATCCATATCTGATTAAAATTCACCATTTCGAATCCAAGATACCAACTTCAAACAAGTACATTTTTAAATTTGTTTAACAGCCTTATCAATGTACATTTTCATAGGATCAATTTCTCGTTGTTATTTTACTGCGCTGCGCTGTGTTTGTCATTTTTACGATGCTTATCTTGTTTGCGTCTACATGTTTAAAGCCGAGGATTACATTTTATCAATTGTAATCGTTTTGGCACTAGCTTTTAGTTAATATACTACTCCCTCATTACCCCCATTAACAAGAATGAGAGATAGGCAAATTAAAGTTTTAAAAACATGTTGCACTATCTAATTCTATTTGACTTCATTTTCTTGTTCACCACTTCATACTATCAAAACTTTATGTGTTGCTCGAGCAGGCCTAAGTGACATTTCAGTGACACTTAGGCCCTCCGCACACGAGGCGACTGGTTGCAAACCTTAGCCCCGAATCTACCCGAAGCGAATGTGATTACAACTGTATGTATGTATTTAAACACTTTCGTAAACATCTCTGTTGATGATGTCATCATGAAACCAACAGTGCCCTGCGGCCGAGAAATCTAGTCGCTGAATATATGCTCAAAACCAGTTTAAAATCAGTTTAGTTCATTCGTGCCGTGTGTTTTATCTCACTCCTAAACACGTTCGTTCTTTTACTAACAACCCCGGGCAGATTCGGGACTAAGGTTTGCTACCAGTCGCGTCGTGTGCTGAGGGCCTTATTCACAGAAGTTAGGAATCGAACATTACACCGAGAGATAAAAAAGGGACAAAAATAACTCAAATGGCATTAGTATGTAATCACTATTACAGAGATGGCTATAAATCGCACATATCGCCAAATATTGAAATCATTTTTTACAAATAAAAATGACTATTGTAATTGTTAATATCTCCTATAAATAATATTACGACTTATTAAACAATATCAATTGATCATGTGACATTCTGATAGCCAACTTTATCAATAAATAGTTACGTTATTCAAGTGGACAACGAAGCCATTTAGTGCCTCAGTGAATTCATATTTAATGCAACCGTTTAAGCAAAGCAATGGTTTGACAATTTTTGTTCGAACTCGGTATTTTTTTCAATTAAATAACAATGCTTTATCGACATACAAAATTGAAATTTTTCCATTGTTTTGAATATTACAAAAAGTAGCGTCTCTAAAACTACTGTAACTCGGAAATTAATGGTTGGAATGTCATGAAATTTTGACACATATTACTTGAAAGTTGGTACTATCTAAAAATAATATGGATTTGTCAACAGTGGCGCCATTTATGTTATTACAAAGTTATTGAGTGGTGGTTATTCTCTGTACTTTGGCATTTCTTTTCTGTAGAATATAATTTTTAATTTTTCTATCTACTCTTAATATTTACTGTCACTATTTATGCTTTCTCAAGTTGTTTATACGCATTTAATCTTTCCAGATCTTGGATTTAAGTCATAATGAAATTCTTAAAATAGAGCCCTCCACCTTCAAATACCTCCAAGAGATGACTACCTTAGATCTTAGCTACAACAAACTGGTTTCCGAATTTCTACGTCCTGAAGTTTTTGAGGTTAGTAAATAAATGAATAATACAAAAATGTTAGGTTATTTTTATTTATTTAATTTTCATAAACAGGGTTTATATGCGCCAGAAACATATGAACCACTCAGATCTATGAAGACGTTGATTTTAAGTGGTAACCTCCTGCATACACTTCATCCAGACATTTTTGAACACATGGCCGTTTTAACGGATCTACGTCTGGACGGAAATCCTTTGAAAGTTATCGACAGGAACACTGAGATAGCCATCACTAGTCTACCGTATTTGGAGGTAATTATTAAATGAAAATTTAGCTAAAAATTCGAGTAAAGTTTTGTTAAAATTATTGAATTTTTAGCATTTAGATTTGAGTTACACTGATATTCGTGTATTACCGGAGACCATGCTGCATCCCACACGAAATTTGAAGTCTTTGGACCTGAAAGGAAATTTGTTCACAGCTCTTCCAGATGGACTTGAAAGCGCTAAATCGTTAAAACTTTTAATCTTGGATGAAAATCCAATTACATCTATCGCAGGACATGAGTACGTTGAATTAATTGATTTATTTATTCATTAAGCTTATATAATTACTAAAAATTAATACAGAGCAATAAGATGGCATCGTTTTTATTTAGTTTCAATTTGCAAAAATATTTACATAATGTAAGTCTTGTGGTATCACTCCAGGCGTCAGTCGTACTTTTGATTATTTATTGGAACAATTATCATTCTAATATATTTATTTAAGCTCCTATTTCTCTAGCAGAATAAGGATGTATATACAAAGTTTAAAACTAAACTTTTTTCTTATGTTTTAAGGTTCCTTGCCCCCTCTCCCCATCGTCGTCCATTTTAATAATTTTTTGTATTTTTAGTAAATTCCCAACAATGGAAGCACTTACCGAGTTGCACATGTGCTATATGGGAGAGTTGACAACAATTGGAGAAGGAGGTCTAAGCGGTTTGAGAAATCTTACAAAACTGTACATCACAAACAGTCCGTCTCTGTCTTATATCCATCCTTCTGCTTTAAGCACACCAGAAAGGGAAATCGACGAACAAGCCGAAGGAGAAATTTGGCCACCACTAGAAATGGTATAAATCATATATTAATGTATAGTACAATTCAAATAAACTACCCAGGTAGAAAAATGTAACCTTGGATCCTATTATAGCTTTATCTTCACAACAACAACCTGAGTTACCTCGATTCACACTTGGTGGCCCGATGGGATTTGTTGAAAGTTATTGACCTTAGATTTAATCCTTGGTCCTGTGACTGTCAGAACCAGTGGCTGGTGCAATCGTTGATTCCCATCATCTACAACGCTACCAGTACTCTGGTGCATGGATTAGTGTAAGTAATTAACCAATTTGTGTAAATATTACTATGTGATCAGAACGGGCTTGTGTCCTATGCCTTAATTTCTATAAAAGTGTACTACATATTGATAAAGTGGGTTACTAGACCCTCAAATGTTCAATTATTTTTTAATAACTCCTTATATATTAGGAGATATTAACAATTAAAAAAGTCATTTTTTCTCTTTAATTATAAAAGAGATTCAACGTTGTACAATTCCAAGTGCATGTGACCTCTTAACCGCTGTTTGCTATCTCTTTTATACAACAGAGCGCAAAAGAGATATATTCTTGACAGAACTCTGACAAGTTTACAGGTTACCAACCTTACAGTTCATAAATCTCTGCTATATGTATTTATATATCAAAATATCAAATATTATTTATAGCTATTTCGAGGAACAATAAAATTTTAATATTATGTCTGCCGTAACAGGGTTAAATAAAATAACAACTTATTATTCTTTGACTTGACTTGATTATTTCGACTACCAACAGCTACAAAACATTACACTACAGCACTGACCTAATCAACAAGTAACTGACATTAAAATGCATTTTTCTTTCTTAATTCTTCATCCTTCTCGTCCACAATATTCCATATCTTGTATTATGGTTTTACATACTTGAAAAGTTTTATATCTAATATTTTACATAAAATATACGTTAAATATTTATGTGTTTTTAATGTAAAATTAGCAGGAGGTACTAATGAATCTGTATTTCTTTCCAGTTGCCATGAGCCATTCGAAATGAAAGGGAAAGTTATGTATGACATTGAAGAACAGCACTACAAGATGCGGTGCCTGGATAAATATGGAAATCGACCTGAAAATGATGGAGCTATGTTAATTGGTGTTCTAATTGGTAAGTTCATACTACCCGCTAAACACAGTTACATAAAGAAAGTTACCTATTACATAACAATGTTATCTAACACACAACGTTTTGTGTGGTATTTATTTTTTGGATTATAATATGATAAAAATTGGAATTTAACTAGAAAATATAGCAATATTCATTTTCAAAACTTATTTTTGCGGTTCCAACTCATTAAAAGTCAGTGGAAGAAAGCTTAAAATGTAGATACGTTATTCATCTAACTAATTGCAGCTTTAGATTTTGATTCGCGTTAATAGTTACTTACATAAAACGTTTTAAACATAAAAAAAACATGGCTTTTTTGATAATATTTAACCTGCTGTAAAGTATCGCCATCTATATTTCGCTAGAAAAAATGTCCAAGTATCGTTTCACCTTGGAAACAATTTTAACGATCAAACGCTTTTAAAATAGCAGTAAAATATTAAATTATGAAAATATTACATAAATGTAAGGTAACATCAGTGTTTTGTGTTTAGCGGATAATATATTTCAAAGAACTGCATCATTTTATAAGTTTATTCATTTTCAGGAGTTCTTGTTGCATTCCCAGTTATGTTCGCATTAGTTTTGATCTACAGACGTGGATGTTTCGGACTCCTCGGTAGATCTCGGGGTCCAGCCGACTTTTCACGAGCTTTCTACAAGAGAGCCGACATGAATGATGATAATATGCACATCTGATCAAATATATCCTACTAATAACTAATAACGTTTTCTGTACTGGAAAGGACATATCCTCTTTCTGTATAGAGTCATTACTTTTAACATGAGACAAATTAAATGCGTTTGATGCCAGTCATGCGAACCTGTAAACGCATACTACGGTCTTAAGTGCAGAACGGAATCTAAAACAGAAAACGTAATTTTATTTACTGAATTATAATTGAGATAGTTTTTTAAGCTAATATAATAATTGTATGTTAATTGTCTGTAAAATAGTGTAATATTAATTATAAAAATAAACTTGAATCCTACACGCAAAAAGAATTAGAATTGTGAAATACCAAAAATAAATGAATGTTTGGAAATTAATAAATTGTCTTCTTATTTCTTTGTTCACTAAGAGACTATAGTTCAAATCACGGTAGTTTGGCGGCGACTTATACTTAAAAGAGGTTATAAGAGCGGTATAAATCTATAATATGATAATTAATTTTATCTCATTCGTTTCTATATACATTATAGAAAAATAAGTGAGTCAGTGCTTTTTAGTTATATCTGCATTTTATACTCCACAACTTGTTTTAAGTATGAGTCGCCGCCGAACTCTCGTAATTCGAACTATATTTAATATATTGTTAAGGAAACTTACTTCTTTTCTCTACTACTTTACTTTCTTACTCTTGTCAAACGTTTCACAAACTTGCTTGTCGTTTTGTTCTAATGGGCTTGTGTCCTCATTTTTTAGTGGTCGATTTTTCAATTGTTGATTGAAATTGATGTTAATAAATGTGTATTGGCGTGTCTATTTTATTAAATATCTAAATATTGACGGAGATATAGCAATTAAAAATTTGAATTGTAGTTTTAGTGCTAGAAATGGTCGGCCATTTCTATGACGTGGAATGCATTTATACGTCAGTTATTTGTTGATTAGGTCAGTGATATGGAAATGTTTTGTAGCTGTTGGTAGTCAAATAATCAAGTCAAGTCAAAGAATAATAAGTTGTTATTTTATTTAACCCTGCTAAGGCAGACATAATATTGGAATTTGAGTGTTCCTTGAAATAACTGTAAATAATATTTGATATTTTGATATATAAATACATATAGCAGAGATTAATGAGCTGTAAGGATGGTAACCTTGGGATTGTAATGTCACATGCACTTGGACTGTGTCCAACGTTGAATCCCTTTAATAATTAAAGAGACAAAATGACTTTTTTAATTGTTAATATCTCTTATTTGAGGTTCTAGTAACAATATATAGTACACTTTTATAGAAATTAAGACATAGGACACAAGCCCATTTGAAGTCGTTATGTTAAAACAGTATTTTCCAATTTTGTATCAAAACCCCACAGTGAGAGCGCTGTAAACTTTTGGTTTGAGTCTCAACTAATAATTAGAAATACTTCAGAAACCGAGGTTATTCTTTTAAAAACTTAAACATAAGTTTCTCATAATCTTTCCTTTACTTATCTTAAGCCTAACTGGTTTTGTAGTCTTGCCGATAATTTCATATTTCGCAATATATATTTAACAGCAACAAAGATTAGATAATTATAATTATCTGCATAAATAATAATCTGCTATCAGTATATTCAGGAAATTGCAACACTTTTTTTTATTTAATTTCTAAAAATAAGAAATGCGTTAGTATTTCTTAAATACTAAGAACAGATAAGTATAAACATTTATTCAGATAATACATTTAACCGTACGAATATCTTTTACTACTGATAAAACATTGAAATATCTAAGCTTCCCAGTAAACAATTTGGTGAAGTGTCCTATTTGGTGAATTTCTAGTCACTCGTACAATTCTATTCTAACGCTTTACAAGTTCTCTACCTGTCACAGATTTTGTGTTAGTTTTTCATAATAATATTCTTTCTTTTTCCAACATCATTCATTAAGTATTTCTGTTTCTTTCCCACATGGATATATTTTTTTTAAATTCACATTCATTTCATTTATTTTGTAAATGAAAGTTTATTTATTAAAAGTTAGAGAGAAACGAGATGCGTTAGACAAGTAAAATATATTTTTCACCGTTACACTTGTATAAGTCCAAAAATGGCAGCACTTAAAGAATTGCATCTGTCCAACATGAGTTCCTTGAAGTTCATCAGAGCGGATTACTTTGACGGTTTAGACAACCTTCAAAAACTGTACATCGCCAATAACAGCAGACTTATAAACATTGACATGTACAACGATGATGACCTATTTGGAACAGTGAAGGAGGTAAGGAATTACACCAACGAATTGTTTTAGTGGATACAAACATTCTTACAAACATTTTTTCGTATCGTAGTAAATTCGAATAGATTGATTTACAATTTGAGTAAGATTTTTCGAAGTACGTTCTAAGCCACAGGTAGAAAATATATTTGGGTACGTTCAGGAAAAGAAATTTCGTATTTTAAAGCGTAAGTTTATGAGGTGGGGTAATGAAACTTTCGCCTTCCAAAGATATCTAAAATCACTTCAAAACGGATACACTTTTTTGTTGTTGTCAAAAAGAATTATCTTAAGACATAACTGTCTTTACTGGGCTACCGCTGTAAAAATTAAAATATTTTTTTTCCAACTTTTAAAAATGATTTTGAACGTACTTTTTCCCGCTGATTCTAAATCTGAAAACCATTTAAAAATATTTCCATTATTTAACCCTTGAAACGCTAATATCTCGAAAACCGGAAGTGTCACCAAAAAATAAATTGCAGATTTGAAATCAGCATAAATTTTTACGTTAAGAACTATTATAATTTTACAATCGGAGATAATCAATTTTTTGTAAACGGATACACTTTTTTTGTTGTTGTCAAAAAGAATTGTCTTAAGGCATAACTGCATTCTCTGGGCTACCGCTATTAAAAGAAAACTACTAATAAACTTTTGCTTCAGATATATCTAAACAACAACGGTTTAACAACTTTAAATCGTTATCTTGTTCGTATTCTACAAAAGATACCAAAAGTCGATATCAGCAATAATCCATGGGACGACACAGTGGGCGAGAGCATTGATGCTTGACGCCGACTGCTGTGTCTTCGGGTTCGATCCCCGGACCAGATATATATTTTCTGGGTTTGGTTATTATGAACTTATATTGATTATGGTCATACATAATCATACAGTTATTAGGCAGTGGTGTAGCCCACATATATGAGGCCACGACACCATAAATACTGCCAACATTGAAAGAGGTCGTCGGTGATAGGACTAAGCATCGGAAATAGGCCGACGTTAAATAAATTAAATTAAATAAATAATCCATGGTTGTGTTCTTGGGATAACGAAGGCTGGCTGGCAGATCCAGTAATGGTGACATTCTTTTTTAATAATCTGGACGTGGCTAAACAATGTGTGTAAGTAATAAATATAACTGTAAGAAAATGATTTGCAGTTGACGCAAAAGTTTTCACAAGGTTTCGCAAAGAGATAAACACAATTTAGTAATTATTTTAGGTTAGTTTTTACATAATTTATATTTATTTATCCATTTGTTTTAGATGCGACGGGCCATCGGAAGTTAAAGGTTTAACAATACGTGACATTCTAATCAATCAATTAATTTCTTCGATCAATTCTCAGGACTCGACGTCTAATGAGAATTGCCAGATAAACATTTATAGTGGTAATTAACCTATAAATATATTTTCGATAATTAGCATAGATTAAAACTATATATACGTCTAGCCTAAAGCCTTTCCATATACTGTTTTGGTTTTAATGTTTTTAACATCACTGCATAAGCTAAATAATAAATGTTGTAATTCTATTTTCAGTACTATCAATAACTTTTGGATTCGTAGCTCTTGTGTTGGCATGCGTAATTCACAGATGGGGCTGGACCATATGTTGCTGTAGGAAATATAAGATACTGAATCAAACAACATAATCTGTTGTCTGGATATAAAGTATAAGAAGAAGTAGAACAATATTAGGGGCGATAAAAGGCTACGTGCCTAGGAAGCCCGACAAACTATATATAAAAAAAACAACATAATCAGATTTTCATTTTTTCTTTTTATCTCATTCCAAGAGTATAATTGTATAACTATAATGAAATAAAAATTTACTAAAATATTTATGTTATTTTTATTGTCTTTAATTTTTGTGTTTGATGATCTATGCAGTAGCTTCAGTGCCGATGGTTTGGAGTAGCAAAAGCAAAATGTTCTAAAAACAAGCACTCGTCCTGAATCGACGTAAAACCCTCCATAGTCATTAATAATAAATTATGTTAAATAGGTCAACTTAAAATTTTGACTTTTATACAACCTTTCTTAAATTCATGGATATTTTTTTCTTAAAGAAAAATTACATTTCTATATTACTCTATATTTAAATTAATTTTTAATTCTAATGATCACAAATCAAATAATGATAATTTGACATGCAAAATTAAGGCCCCTATTTTGTAACTGTCGACTACCAACAGCTACAGAACATTACCACAGCACTGACCTAATCAACAAATAACTGACGTATACAATGCATTTCACGTCATATAAATATGGTCGACCATTTCTAGCGCTAAAACTACAATTCAAATTTTTAATTGCTATATCTCCGTCAACATTTATATATTTAATAAAATAGACACGCCAATACACATTTATTAACATCAATTTCAATCAACAATTGAAAAATCGACCACTAAAAAATGAGGACACAAGCCTATTTGACTATGACTTATTAATTTTAAGACAACCAAATAGATATAAACCAATAAAATCCTAAGGCCTGTCTCAGTATGGCACCGTATTTAAGCGAATTTCTGCCGGACGTATACGGGCTACTACGCTTTACCTATCCGAACCATGTAAATGTAATGAGATCGCTCTGGAGCTCTCAGACTGCACGCTACAAAGCCGTCCGAATACGGGCGGCACTACCTCGCACATTAGAACCGTATAAAGGCGAATTTTATCCAAGCGTTACCACTACTACAACGATATCCTATCCGAACCTTTGTAAATGCAAATCGCCGCCTCAGACTGGAGGGGATACCTAAAATCGCTTGTTGTTACGCTGCAATACGCTTCAAATGAAATCTATCGGCGACATCACTATGTTCTGCATGCAGTTTATGTTTGTATTTCAGTGAATCATGGACACCGATACCGATACCGATACGATAGAACTAAATTTAAATTCACGCCCACCAGAACTCAGATATATAATAAATGCTAAAGTCCCTTTAATACCAGTAGTGTATCGATAAAAATTAAAGTTAAAGTTTGCTCTCATGATAAATTATATAAATGCTAAAGAACTCCAATACACCCCCTAATACACGACTACAGACATCTGTGACACACATAGGCGGTTTGCTTTGTAGCTCATCCAATCCGCCGATTTACGTCCGAATCCGCCGTCGCTTAAATACGGTCCCATACTGAGACAGGCCTAAATGATCTACTTTATAATTCAAATTTTTTTGTTTCTTTGTGAGAGAGGACAGGAAGAAGTGAGAAAGCAGAGGTCATCTAGGTCATAGGATCATTTAGTTGTATTCATGTGATACAAGGAAGCATAGAAGGTAGAATGATAACTAGTAAACAAACTAGAAGAAAACGAAGATACTTATACGCCGAAAGCGAAAACTACAACATAGAATTTTACTTGCCAACTAATCTCCTTTATGGAATTTTCATCCAATATTAATATTTCCAAGGATTTAACAGACTTGAGTTCGGATGGAAATCGTCTGAATAAGTTTCCTTTCAAGTTCAGAAATTTCAGCTTCCTCCAAGGCTGCCCTAGAAATTCTGACACATGGTTAATCTGGGTGTAGCTTAAATCCAAGTACTAAAAGATAAACGTTGCATTATTTAGTATTCCTCTGTTGGACATTTTAGAAAACCAATTTCCATTTTACCTCTAAGTTTGGCAGACTGTCTAGTGCGACCTCCGTGTTCCAATCAATTTCAGAAAGGGGATTATTCCCAATCTTTAGTTCTTCCAATGACTCTAAGTGCTGAAAGATATTCTGGTGCAGGGTAGTCAGGAGATTGCCTGTCAGTATCAATGTCTTCATGGAAGTGAAAGGATGTCGAGGGTCCGATGAATTGAAACCCTGCCAATGTCGAATAAGAATTTAATTTTAAGACATTTCAAGAATCAAGATGCATATTTTAATGACGGTTAGTAAACTATTTTACATTCTGACGATAACAGGTTAAGAAATTGATAAATCGTCAAGTTGTGTCACTTGTTCGTAACTCATTACGTACCTCGAACACATTCGGAGTCAAGGACGCGCCTTCCAATTTATTGTAGCTGAGATCCAAGGTTTCCAACTGTTGCAGATTCTTGAATGTCGAAGGCGATAATTTGGCAATCTTGTTGTGGCTTAAATCGAGCGTCTTGAAAGAAGAAAATGATGAAAAAACCAACGCTTTCTCGAGTCTTTGTTTAGAACAAAACGATTCGTTTTTTGAGATGGTTCAATTTCAGCAAATGTCATGTTCTTTGATAGAATTGGCTTGTGTCCTATGTCTTAATTTCTATAAAACTGTACTATATATTGATAAAGTTGGTTACTAGAACCTCAAATGTTCAATTATTTTTTAATAACTCTTTATATTTCAGGAGATATAAACAATTAAAAAAGTCATTTTGTCCTTTTAATTATTAAAGGGATTCAACGTTGGATAACGTTCCAAAAATATCACAATCGGTAGTTGCTATCTCTTTTATAAATCAGAGCGTAAATCTTGACGGAACTCTGACAAGTTTACAGGTTACCAACCTTACAGCTCATAAATCTCTGCTCTATGTATTTATATATCAAAATATCAAATACTATTTACAGCTATTTCAAGGAACAATAAAGTTTCAATATAGTGTCTGCCGTAACAGGGTTAAATAAAATAAAAACTTATTATTCTTTGACTTGACTTGATTATTTCGACTACCAACAGCTACAAAACATTACCACAGCACTGACCTAATCAACAAATAACTGACGCTAAAATGCATTCACGTCATACAAATATGGCCGACCATTTCTAGCGCTAAAACTACAATTCAAACTTTTAATTGCTATATCTCCGTCAATATTTAGATATTTAATAAAATAGACACGCCAACACACATTTATTAATATCAATTTCAAAGGATAGCATATACTTTAAACATCTGTACAGAACGAAATATTATACAAGTATACAAGTGTAACGGTGAAAAATATATTTTACTTGTCTAACCGCATCTCGTTTCTCTCTCACTTTTAATAAATAAACTTTCATTTACAGAATAAATGAAATGAATGTGAATTTAAAAAAAATATATCCATGTGGGAAAGAAACAGAAATACTTAATGAATGATGTTGGAAAAAGAAAGAATATTATTATGAAAAACTAACACAAAATCTGTGACAGGTAGAGAACTTGTAAAGCATTAGAATAGAATTGTACAAGTGACTAGAAATTCACCAAATAGGACACTTCACCAAATTGTTTACTGGGAAGCTTAGATATTTAAATGTTTTATCAGTAGTAAAAGATATTCGTACGGTTAAATGTATTATCTGAATAAATGTTTATACTTATCTGTTCTTAGTATTTAAGAAATACTAACGCATTTCTTATTTTTAGAAATTAAATAAAAAAAAGTGTTGCAATTTCCTGAATATACTGATAGCAGATTATTATTTATGCAGATAATTATAATTATCTAATCTTTGTTGCTGTTAAATATATATTGCGAAATATGAAATTATCGGCAAGACTACAAAACCAGTTAGGCTTAAGATAAGTAAAGGAAAGATTATGAGAAACTTATGTTTAAGTTTTTAAAAGAATAACCTCGGTTTCTGAAGTATTTCTAATTATTAGTTGAGACTCAAACCAAAAGTTTACAGCGCTCTCACTGTGGGGTTTTGATACCAAATTGGAAAATACTGTTTTAACATAACGACTTCAAATAGGCTTGTGTCCTATGTCTTAATTTCTATAAAAGTGTACTATATATTGTTACTAGAACCTCAAATTAAACAATTAAAAAAGTCATTTTGTCTCTTTAATTATTAAAGGGATTCAACGTTGGACACAGTCCAAGTGCATGTGACATTACAATCCCAAGGTTACCATCCTTACAGCTCATTAATCTCTGCTATATGTATTTATATATCAAAATATCAAATATTATTTACAGTTATTTCAAGGAACACTCAAATTCCAATATTATGTCTGCCTTAGCAGGGTTAAATAAAATAACAACTTATTATTCTTTGACTTGACTTGATTATTTGACTACCAACAGCTACAAAACATTTCCATATCACTGACCTAATCAACAAATAACTGACGTATAAATGCATTTCACGTCATACAAATGGCCGACCATTGCTAGCACTAAAACTACAATTCAAATTTTTAATTGCTATTTCTCCGTCAATATTTAGATATTTTAATAAAATAGACACGCCAATACACATTTATTAACATCAATTTCAATCAACAATTGAAAAATCGACCACTAAAAAATGAGGACACAAGCCCATTAGAACAAAACGACAAGCAAGTTTGTGAAACGTTTGACAAGAGTAAGAAAGTAAAGTAGTAGAGAAAAGAACTAAGTTTCCTTAACAATATATTAAATTTAGTTCCAATTACGAGAGTTCGGCGGTGACTCATACTTAAAACAAGTTGTGGGGCATAAACTGCCGATATAACTAAAAATCACTGATTCTTATTTTTCTATAATGTATATAGAAACGAATAAGATAAAATTCATTATCGTATTATAGATTTATAGCGCTCTTATAACCTCTTTTAAGTATAAGTCGCCGCCAAACTACCGTGATTTGAACTATAGTCTCTTAGTGGGGTGAACATAGAAATAAGAAGACAATTTATTAACTTCCAAACAGTTCATTTATTTTTGGTATTTTACAATTCTAATTCTTTTTGCGTGTAGGATTCAAGTTTATTTTTATAATTAATGTTACACTATTTTACAGACAATTAACATACAATTATTATATTAGCTTAAAAAACTATCTCAATTATAATTCAGTAAATAAAATTACGTTTTCTGTTTTAGATTCCGTTCTGCACTTAAGACCGTAGTATCCATTATATATATAATGTAGCATGGATTTCAATATAATAAATAAAAATAATACCATAAAATTTATGTGAATACCGGGACATTGTGCAATAAGAGGAAATGAATTTGCGGATAAATTGGCAAAGGAATCAATAAATTTAGAAATTGCGATGAAAGTGAAATTACCTTCATATGAAATTTTTAAAATAATCAAAAAATTAAACTTCAATTTAAGAAACACAGATTTCATTAACAAAAGTCAGTTAAAAGGTAGAGATTATTATATGTTACATCCAAATTTAAGTAAGAAAAGATGGTTTAGAAATGATTCCCGCAAAATTATATCAACTATAATCAGAATCAAAAGTAATCATTGTAAAACTCCAGCTCACCTGTACAAAATTAATATTAAATCCGACGATAGATGTCAATGTGGTGAAGAAGGAACTTTGGATCATATTATATTTGAATGCATAAATTATAGTTTAGAAAGATCAAAATTCAATAGTGAAATATTAGATGTGATTAAAACTTTTCCTGTTAATCCTAAATAATTTTTAATTGATACAAAATTAATTAGTGAATTATTTAAATATTTAGAAATTTGTAAAATAGAATTATAAAATGTGAAATATGTATAAAAAATGTTTCATGCCCAGTAAACATTTTGGAGTAAATTCTACTTAATTTCTATTACATATCATGAATTTTTTGTCTGGAACGTGTTCGTTTTCTATTCAGTCGTTCAAAGGAAAGGTCTTTTTTATGAGCTACAGACATTGCAACGACGGTTCACTGCTGAATTAAAAGCGGAGTAGGTTTATGATTTATGACCGGATAATAAAAATATACCCATGTGGGAAAGAAACAGAAATACTTAATGAATGATGTTGGAAAAAGAAAGAATATTATTATGAAAAACTAACTCAAAATCTGTGACAGGTAGAGAACTTGTAAAGCGTTAGAATAGAATTGTACGAGTGACTCGAACTTCACCAAATAGGACACTTCACCAAATTGTTTACTGGGTGGTGGCTATGACGAATAAAAGTCAAGGCAAATAAATATAATGAAGCAGTTTTTTTTTATTTTAGAGCATAGCGAACATAACTCCATCAAAACATTTCAAAGAAATTTAAAAAATATATGGATATTTCAAATTTAATTAAAATGATTTTAAAAAATTAACCCAAGCGCATATCCTATCAATGCATGAGAATGGATAAGCAACAATAAAAAAACCAAAACTGATAAACGTCATCCAAATGAGATTATGGGTTTATCTGCATAAAAAATGAATGAATCACTTTCTTTGTTCTCAATATTTAGGATTTTGTCTGACAATGATGCCTAGATTATTGAAAAATGTTTCGTGGAATTAAATGTCGTAGGGCCTTAATCTTTCGCCAATCTATATACATTTGTGCTGTAGCAAATATATATATAAAAAATAATAAAATATCTGAAATTATCAAGCTACTTTCAAATTTCGACATGAAAAGCTGACATCAACTCAACAATTAGTTTACAACCCATTAAACATTTTGGAGCATTTTGGAGTCACTTTGACATCATATTGGAGATGCGTATGATTTTTTTGTCATGAAAGAATTCATTTACAGTTCAGTTTCTCACAATCGTTCATATGAAATGTCTGTTTTATCGGCTACAGATGACTGAACCACTCCATCTGTCGGAATACAAATCAAGATAAGGTTGATGCGAACTATAATTGAAGTGAAATAGTGATAGAAATGTCACAAAAGGGGACACTTCACCAAATGTTTACTGGGAAGTCAAGCGCATTTATTTATTGAATATTAATGTTCGGTTAAAGCCTCATTCCCACTCACTGTTTAATTGATGTTTAATTTACTGTTTTTATTTAATATTGTAATATAGATTTCAAGTTTTCGTTTAAGCATTCCTTTTCACATTTGTGTTACAATTGGTTATAAAAATTGCTTTCACTTCTATATTTTTCAAAAACTGACATTAAACTTCTTTTAAAAATAAATCCTACTGCATTTTGACAGATTGTCACATTTTGGAGGTTATAATTTAATATAGTTTTTCTTAATTTAATATTTCTAATTTAAAACATTGGGCCTTGTAAGGTTCTAAAAAAACTAAGAAAACTTAAAATGATACTTAAGTCTTTAAAACTATTTCTAGATATATATTTAATTTATTGATTTTGTAATTTTCTACCATTAAATATTTATTTCGAAAAATCTAAAATAACCAGAAAAGAATTATCATTCGACTTTGAGATTCGAATATGGGATTACAAGTAACATTCATTTAAGGCCGATAAATGGGACTCGATGTATATTATATCTAGTGCCAAACGGAGGCTAATTATAGCGTGCATTTTGAACATGCACACTTTTTATTTATCTTACAAAGATTACAATTATCTTGCTAACTAAAATTTGGAGCTAACTGTTTACTGATAACACACAAAAAATTTCCAAACTTCATAAAGAAAATTTGTATTTGCTGTTAGTTTTATGTGAGAGTTGCACGGAGCAACAACGATGTTAAACAAGTGGTGCCCAATATTACTGGGCGTATTAATAGTAGCTCAGTCGATGAACGCAGCTACTATAAGTGATAAAGAGTTGTTAGATGCTTTGATTCAACTTGTATATCATAAGAATCAGCAAGTAAATGAAGAATCAACCATCACCATCAACAGTACCGTTCCATCGCCAACAACGACAGTGATTTGCTGCATTTGCTCATGTGACCATGACGCCCAAATACTCGACTGCTCACAGCGATCTTTGGAACGTCTATTCCAGGATGTAGACTGGAAGAATCTTCCATTTGACTTTAATGTAACTGTTGCAAAGTTTAGTTACAACAACATTGAAGATTTGTATCCGTTTCCTGCTCTACAACTAAAGGTAAATTCTTAAATGTTGCTTCCGTAAGATTCTATCAATTGGAAATAGAATATTATGACAACAAGAGATTCTTGTTTAAGGTGAAACGATACTTGGCCATTTTTTCTCGCGAAATGTAGATGGCGATACTATACAGCAGGTTAAATATTAACAAAAAAAACCATGTTTTTTATGTTTAAATCGTTTTATGTAAGTAACTATAAACGCGAATCAAAATCTAAAGCTGCAATTAGTTAGGTGAATAACGTATCTACGTTTTAAGCTTTTTTCCACTGACTTATAATGAGTTGGAACCGCAAAAATAAGTTTTGAAAATGAATATTATTGCTCTATTTTCTAATTAAATTCCAATTTTTATATGACTGGTAACATTTCTAAGGGTTTGTCATAAATAAAGGTTATAAAATTTATGACAAACCCTAGAAAATGTAGCAATATTCATTTTCAAAAGTAATTTTTGCGGTTCCAACTCATTAAAAGTCAGTGGAAGAAAGCTTAAAATGTAGATACGTTATTCATCTAACTAATTGCAGCTTTAGATTTTGAATCGCGTTTATAGTTACTTACATGAAACGATTTAAACATAAAAAAGCATGGTTTTTGTTGATAATATTTAACCTGCTGTATAGTATCGCCATCTATATTTCGCTAGAAAAAATGGCCAAGTATCGTTTCACCTTAAGACAAAGATCACTGTCTTACTGCCCTAAAATAGTAACCAGTCTAGTGACAAACCATCCTATGCGTAGGTGATTTTATTCATGCTGTTGTTTTTAGACGCTCGATTTAAGCCACAACAAGATTGCCAAATTATCGTTTTCGACATTCAGATATCTGCAACAGTTGGAAACCTTGGATCTCAGCTACAATAAATTGCAAGCAGCGACGTTGACATCGGGTGTACTAGAAGTACGTAACGATTTACAAACAAAGTGAAATAAATGTGCAATTGTTTACTAAACATCAATAAAATATTTAATTAATATTTATGTTTTCAAATAATTATTTTAAATTCTTATTCAGCGTTTAAACTCATCTGAGTTTTATCAACCTTTGAGCTCCATGAAGACATTGATATTGACAGGCAACTTCATCAAGACCCTGCACCAAGATGTCTTCCAGCAGTTGGTGTCATTGAAGGAACTGCAGATTGGGAATAATCCTTTTCACGAAATTGACTGGAACACAGAAGAAGCGCTAAACAGCTTGTCTAACTTAGAGGTAAAGTATAAATTTATTTTATAAAATGTCTGAAGTTAGTTACATTAATTTGTGTTACGTAAATACATAGTTCAAACATTTAAAACTCCAACGTTACTTTTCAATGATTCCTCGATCTTACTTACACATAATAAAAACATTCCTCTTAAGAGTTTTATAAAGAGCTTAAATTTTTACGTTAAACTATTATAAATTTTACAATCGGAGACCATCAATTTTTTATCAAATTTTAAAGGTTAACAACCCCTTATGAAATTTTTAAAAAAATTTAAAAATGAAAATATTTTATTTTCAACTTTTAAAAATGTTTTTGGACGTACTTTTTTCCGCTGATTCCAAATCTGAAAACCATTTTAAAATATATCCATTATTTAACCCTTGAAACTCTAATATCTCGAAAACCGGAAGTGCCATCAAAAAATAAATTGCAGGTTTGAAATCAGTATAACTTTTTACTATATGAACCGTTATAAAGTTTACAAAACAGAAATTTCATTTATTATAAAATGAACAAGTGTATAGCTCTTCAAATTTAAAAGTATTTATATAGTAGTACATCGGCGACCCCTCGTTATGAAATTTCCGTACATACAGCCAGGCCCGAATTTGAGTGATGGCAGGCGGGGCTACTGCCTAATTAGGCCCTGCGCACCAGTCTGTAGTGGACATACATATAACATACCATGCGTTCCAAACAGCAAAAGGTCTTACAATCCAACGAACACCTGCTAAGATCCCTTTGTTTACATCTAACCATAAAACTGTGATTGAAATACTCTTCTCCAATACTTGTTGCCATTACTTCCCGTTTTACTATTTATGAATTAAAACTATAAATAACTTGCTACCTCTACTTCCTATTTATAGATTTTAAAAACAATTTTTTGCAGTTGCATTATATTTAACAAACCAGTATTTATCAGGGATGCATTAGAGTCATTTGGTTATATTTTATGCAACATTCTTACTACTAAAATGATAAACCCAAGTACACCCTTTGTTTCTTTGTGGACCTGTCGTTCTTACAAGGTCGTTGCGTTTCCGCTGCACGATGTGTTATTTATGAGTTCACGACGTGTGTTTTTATGTGTGTACTCAGAAAGTATTGGGATTATCTTAATCCAATACTTACTGACACAGTTTTATGAATGAATTAAAATATGTTCATTTTAATTTTAAATAGAACTGCATGGCGCTGCGGAGCACCTCTTAATGAACTTGTGAATTTTGTTTTAAATTGTTTATTGAAATATATTTTAATATTACATCATGTGAAAAATGGGCTTGTGTCCTCATTTTTTAGTGGTCGATTTTTCAATTGTTGATTGAAATTGATGTTAATAAATGTGTATTGGCGTGTCTATTTTATTAGATATCTAAATATTGACGGAGATATAGCAATTAAAAGTTTGAATTGTAGTTTTAGCGCTAGAAATGATCGGCCAAATCAAGTCAAGAGAAAGAATAATAAGTTTTTATTTTATTTAACCTGTTACGGCAGACATAATATTGAAATTTTATTGTTCCTTAAAATAGCTGTAAATAATATTATTATTATAATAATATATATAAATACATATAGCAGAGATTTATGAGCTGTAAGGTTGGTATAACCTTACACAAGGATTGTGATGTCACATGCACTTGGAATGTGTACAACGTTGAATCCCTTTAATAATTAAAGAGACAAAGTTACTTTTTTAATTGTTAATATCTCCCAACATATAAGGAGTTATTAAAAAATAATTGAACATTTGAGGTTCTAGTAACCCACTTTATCAATATATATTTATATAGTACACTTTTATAGAAATTAAAACATAACTTAGGACACAAGGTCATTATAATGTAATACCCAGAGCCCACGAAGTAAGAAAATCCCCAAGACGGAGGGTATATGCGCCTTTATAAAAATCTCTTTCTCACTTCCCTCTCCTCATCTTTAATTTCTAATTAAAAGTGAACATTAAAGTTCTAGAGAAAATGAAATTATTATTTAAACTATAAATTTTATGTTGAAGATTTTTTAATTGATCGCTAAAATATTGCAAACTTTAAATTTTAGAATCTGGATTTGAGTTACACACACATTGAGGATTTGCCAAATTTTATGCTGCGGTCTTGTAAGAAGTTGAAATCACTGAATCTGAAAGGAAACTATTTCAGACAAATTCCTACCGAACTCAGGTTTATCAAATCCTTGGAGATATTAATAATGGATGAAAATCATTTAGGAGAATTTATACAGTAAGTAGATTTTGTTTTTGTAGTCTCCAAAGATTAATTGATTTTTAATCAATATTTTGTTTATCAATAATCGCAAACATAAAATATCTAACATTTTAATCGTTGTTATTTATGATTCTACAACTGCAGTTTTATTTATCTTGATAAATATTTAGCTCCATGGTTTTTAGTTAATATTTATTTTAAATGTAACTTTGACGTCATGCGTCATGCATTATATTAATTTTAATTTCTTTATATTTCACAAGTATTAAGTATCATTTCCACTCACTGCTTTAATTTAATTTTGTATCTTGTATTTAATTTAAATTGTTTAGCATATGGCAATACGCGTAGTCATTTTTTAAGTTTTCTTAGTTTTTTTAGAACCTTACAAGGTCCAATGTTTTAAATTAAAAATATTAAATTAAGAAAAACTATATTATATCAAAACCTGAAAAATGTGACAATCTGTCAAAATGCAGTAGGATTTACTTTTTAAAAAAATGTAATGTCAGTTTTTGAAAAATATAGAAGTGAAAACAATTTCTATTACTAATTGTTATTAAAAACAGCAATATTAATTATTTCACATAAAATTTTCGGTCGAACTGTCAATATTTATATTACTAAGGATGCATACGCACCAACTAAATTAACTTAACTTAAATTAAAACAGAAATGTGAAAAGGAATGCTTAAACGAAAACCTAAAATCTAGATTACAATATTAAATAAAAACAGTAAATTAAATATCAAAACAGTGAGTAGGAATGAGGTTTTAGTGTTAAAACAAGAAATTAAAATTAAAACTAAAATTCAGCAGATGACAATTATAAATTAGATCATTGTAAGTTTTGTAGATATGCGTCTAACTTCATTGTAATAAGATTCAGCTCTTACATTGTCTTAGTTGACCAAAAGAAGATACTACACTTTGTCTTAAAATAAATCTTTCGTAGTTAGTACCTATATTGAGAAGTTGCCAACAAAGTGCAGCGAAATAATCTAAAAATGTAACACAATTTTCTTCATTTGTCAGAGACAGGAGCGATATTCCACAAATGGCGGCTCTTAAAGAACTGCATCTGTCCAACATGAGTTCTTTGCAGTACGTGGATTTATCTGAATCCTACAATTTAAGAAACCTTCAAAAACTGTACATCACCAACAACAGCGGACTGGATACAATACACAATGGTTTAGGAACCCTGATAGCTTTGAAAGAGGTAAATTACTGATAGGATCAGGCATGTCGCACACTGCAAGCGTATTTTGACTATGCTTTACCTATACGAACTCTGTAAATGTAATGAGCCGTCTCAGACTGGAAGGGAATGCAATACCCAGTAAACAATTTGGTGAAGTGCCCTATTTAGTGACGTTCGAGTCACTCGTACAATTCAATTCTAACGCTTTACAAGTTCTCTACCTGTCACAGATTTTGTGTTGTTAGAGTTTTTTCATAATAATATTCTTTCTTTTTCCAACATCATTCATTAAGTAGCAGTTGTTTCTTTCACACTAGGATATATATTTTTTTAGTTCATTTTCATTCCAAAGTGAGACAAGTAAAATATATTTTTCACCGTTACACTTGTATAGTATTTCGTTCAGTACAGTATGTTTAAAGTATATGCTATCCTTTTTCAACAAATATTTCTTTAATGGTAATAGTCACACGCTGTCTCCCTCAATCTCCGAATATAATGTGTTTAAACGAATACTCTAAGCAGCAATGGTAAGACAGAGGTTTTAAACCTAACGCAGACCTGCCGATCGTGGATTTTTGAATCACCAAAACAATGTAAAAAACTAATATAACGAGTATTGTTGAAGATGAATAATATTCATTAAAAAAATCACGATCCGTACTAAAGATTACATCTATTTATTTCTTCATTTAAATATTTATATTTTGCAGACTCTAAAAAGTAGAATTCCATTAAGTTTTATACCCCTGCCATCCCTGCTAGTGTCAAGTTTATAACTCCGGTCATAAATCATAAACCGGAGTTGCTTTTAATTCAGCAGTGAACCGTCGTTGCGATGTCTGTAGGTCATAAAAAGGGCCTTTCCTATGAACGACTGAATAGAAAACGAACACGTTCCAGACAAAAAACTCATGATTTGTAATAGAAATTAAGTAGAATTTACTCCAAAATGTTTACTGGGTAGTCTCTTTCATATCGATAAAAATTAAAGTAAAAGTTTTCTCTCATGGCAAATTTTGTTAGTGCAAAACAACTCCAATACACCCTACAGTACACAAGTTTGACTTGGCGTACTGTTGTATCGGTGCGTGGTATGTATGTATTGTGACACAACTTAATTTTTGTTTTAGTTATATCTCAGCAACAACGGTTTGACGACATTAGACGGACAGTTTGTACGCAGTTTAATAAATATAACAAAAATTGATATTAGGAACAACCCATGGTTTTGTTGCTGGACTGATAACAGCTGGCTGTCAGATCCTGTAATTACAAGACTATTCTTTGATAATCCGACAATGGCTAAAGAATTTGTGTAAGTAATACATATTTCCAGAGATGTGCACAAATGCTTTTCAAAAGCATTTAAATACAAAATGCAAATACCTCGTTATTTTTCTATTTCAAATACAAAATAAAAAATAAATTTCATGATAGTATTTAAATACAAAATACGTATTTTAAAAATACTTTTGAGAAAATAGAATACTCTTTATGTTACTAATATAAATGTTTTTTTTTTAATAATTCTGAGAATTCTCTTTGATAAAGACCGACTTCGTTTTGAAACATTTTTGTTTCGCCGCATGTTTATGTCACACTAGTCTGTACGTTAAAAGTACAACACATTTAGTACACTCATGTCTAAATAATGTCAACTTAGAATGTAAATATATAAATGTTGAATGTCGCATGTGGGGGTAGTAGGTAAAATAATATATATGTATGTATATAAATTTTCGAATTCTTCAAATAATGAACGAGAAAATATGATAAACAAATTTAAGTAAACGAAAATCAGATGTCTTATGATGGGGGTAACAGGAAGGATAATAAAATAATAGGCACATCTATCATTTTAAATTAGAATTATTAAGACAATTGTGCAGATACTTTTAGATCATTGATGGTGCTAATGTTGGTGGGGTTTTAAGTTTATATTCAAAAAATAATATTTACTGATTAACACAATGAAGTAACAAAAATGAAAAAAGTATTTTGTATTTTCCAAATGGGAAATAGGTTTGTAAAAGTTTTCAAATAAAATATATAAATCTATACTCTTAAAAGATATTTAAATACAAAATAGGTATTTACTATTTTGTATTTGCATTTTGAGTATATGTATTTGAAAAACGCACATCTCTGCATATTTCTATAAATAAATGAATGTTCCTACAAAACGTTTCTTTACTATTTACTATTTTCAAAACTGAACGGGCTTATTTGTGTATTTATAAATTCATTTCAGTTGCGACGAACCACCCCTATTAAGAGGTACAACAATGCGGGACATTCTCACCAGTCAGCATGACTTACGATATTGTTCCGACATCAATACCACCCATGGAGGATCGACATCCATAGAGGATCGGAATTTCGAAGAGGCGATAAAGTATATTGGTAAGTAAGACATGTCTAACATATTTGACATATTCAAGATACACTTTTAGTTCCACACTTCTACTTTATTTTAAATCTAAATGGTTTTGTGTGCAACCTAAAATAAACACACAGATCTTTGCACAATTGCTCGAAGCTATATAAAAAATGTTTAATTATATTTGCAGCGTTCCCAATAGCTATTGCTGTCATTGTTTTCTTGTTGGCGTACATCATGTACATGCGAGGGTGGTGCGGGTGTTGCTGTAAGAAGAACTATGAAACACTGGATGAAAGAACATAAGTTAGCTCAGATTTCCGCCCTGCGATACAGGTGATTTGTTCCTTTTGTTAAAGTTGTGAGCATTTGGCGGCCATTTTATTTACGTCATAACTTTTCGGCTGCGTAACGACAATTGACAAAACGAACAAATGATCCTGCGATAATTACAAATCCGCTCTTTGCTTTCCTAGAACATAATGTAACTTGTTATATACTTTAATACTTTAATAAAATAAAAAAATTACTAAACTGTTTTTATTGTTTTTAATTGTTGCGTTTGAGCCAGGCAGTCACTTCAAGTGTAACGGTTATGAAAAAGTAAACTTATCTTAAACTTCTCATTCGGATTATTGAAAATATTACACTAAAGAAATTATGTTTTATTACTACTTAAGAGATGTCGCATTTGATTTAAATTTTCTAAATGCTAAATTTTCAAGCCTGAAGAGCAGGCAACCTGAATTACGTTATTAAAATCACTTGCAACTTATACAAGTTAAGGATATTTTTTTCTAAAAGTTAAATTTCCATATTTATTTATATTTTTAGTGAGTCCACTACACGTTTAAATGGTGAATTATTCATTTAAATTCAACATATTTACGCATTTCTAGATTTTATGGAACTTTTTTAAATTCATAAATCTCAATTTCTTCTTTCCTTCTTTTGTCATAATAAAAGGAAAAAATGTACAAGAAAAAATATTACAGCATATTTATCAATTTTAAGAAGACTTTAACCATCTTAAGTTCAAATGTAGAACATTATATGTTTAAAAGCGCCTGATCCTCATGTTAATACTATAACACATTGATTATATAATTAGTTATGGACATTCATTCTAAATAAAAAATGTGCATTTTTTAGATATTTTTTTATGCAGTTATGTTCGGTATGCTATAAAATAAATAACTGCGTCATTAGATTTTAAATATCTAAACGATTCTGGCTTTTATGCGACCTTTTTTAAATTCATAGACTTTTTTTTCTTAATTTTTTTTTTGGATTTCTTGAAATTTTTTGATGCAGTTATGTTCGCTAGGCTTTAAATTAAATAACTACTATGTTACATTTTAAATATCCACGCTATTCTGACTTTTATGCGACCTTTTTTAAATTCATGGACTTTTTTTTCCAATTTTTTTTTTTTGATTTCTTGAATTTTTTTTATGCAGTTATGTTTGCTAGGCTTTAAAATAAATAACTGCATCATTACATTTTAAATATTCACTCGATTCTGGCTTTTACGCGACATTTTTTTAATTCATGGACTTTTTTTTCTTAATTTTTTTTTTGGATTTCTTGAATTTTTTTGATGCAGTTATGTTCGCTAGGATTTAAATTAAATAACTGTTTCATTACATTTTAAATATCCACGCTATTCTGACTTTTATGCGACCTTTTTTAAATTCATGGACTTTTTTTTCCAATTTTTTTTTTTGATTTCTTGAATTTTTTTTATGCAGTTATGTTCGCTAGGCTTTAAAGTAAATAACTGCATCATTACATTTTAAATATCCACTCGATTCTGGCTTTTACGCGACCTTTTTTTAATTCATGGACTTTTTTTTCTAAAAATTTTTTTTGAATTTCTTAAATTTTTTGATGCAGTTATGTTCGTTAGGCTTTAAATTAAAGAACTGCTTCATTACATTTTAAATATCTACGCAGATACTCAAAAAATTGCATTGCTCTTAAAATCATAAAAGTGAACCTTTTCATCATTTTTAACAAGATTATAGTCTTCTTTCTATATGGAGATTTAATATGTTGATATATCATAAACTAAAATACTTATTTAAAAATGAATTATAAATTTGAAATCAGCATTTAAAATTAAGTTAAAATCTGTAATAAAAAAACAAATATATTTTCTTAAATTTTTATAAAAAGTAAGAAGGTTATACTCTTGTTACTTTTCATAAAAATTTAAGAAAAAATATATCTCATTATAACGGATTTTAACTTAATTTTGAATGCTGATTTCAAATTTATAATTCATTTTTAAATAAGTATTTTAATTTATGATATATCAACATATTAAATCTCCATATAGAAAGAAGACTATAATCTTGTTAAAAATGATGAAAAGGTTCACTTTTATGATTTTAAGAGCAATGCAATTTTTTGAGTTTCTGCGTAGATATTTAAAATCTAATGATGCAGTTTTTTATTTTAGAGCATAACAAACATAACTGCATCAAAAAATTTCAAGAAATCCAAAAAAAAATTTTAGAAAAAAAAGTCCATGAATTTAAAAAAAGTCGCGTAAAAGCCAGAATCGCGTGGATATTTAAAATGTAATGACGCAGTTATTTACTTTAAAGCCTAGCGAACATAACTGCATCAAAAAATTTCGAGAAATCCGAAAAAAAATTTTAGAAAAAAAAGTCCATGAATTTAAAAAAAGTCGCGTAAAAGCCAGAATCGCGTGGATATTTAAAATGTAATGACGCAGTTATTTACTTTAAAGCCTAGCGAACATAACTGCATCCAAAAATTTCGAGAAATCCGAAAGAAAATTTTAGAAAAAAAGTCCATGAATTTAAAAAAAGTCGCGTAAAAGCCAGAATCGCGTGGATATTTAAATTTGTAATGACGCAGTTATTTACTTTAAAGCCTAGCGAACATAACTGCATCAAAAAATTTCGAGAAATCCGAAAAAAAATTTTAGAAAAAAAGTCCATGAATTTAAAAAAAGTCGCGTAAAAGCCAGAATCGCGTGCATATTTAAAATGTAATGACGCAGTTATTTACTTTAAAGCCTAGCGAACATAACTGCATCAAAAAATTTCGAGAAATCCGAAAAAAAATTTTAGAAAAAAAAGTCCATGAATTTAAAAAAGTCGCGTAAAAGCCAGAATCGCGTGTATATTTAAAATGTAATGACGCAGTTATTTACTTTAAAGCCTAGCGAACATAACTGCATCAAAAAATTTCGAGAAATCCGAAAAAAGTTTTAGAAAAAAAAGTCCATGAATTTAAAAAAAGTCGCGTAAAAGCCAGAATCGCGTGCATATTTAAAATGTAATGACGCAGTTATTTACTTTAAAGCCTAGCGAACATAACTGCATCAAAAAATTTCAAGAAATCCAAAAAAAAATTTAGAAAAAAAAGTCCATGAATTTAAAAAAAAGTCGCGTAAAAGCCAGAATCGCTTAGTTATTTAAAATGTAATGGCGCAGTTATTTATTTTATACCATGACGAACATAACTGCATTAAAAATATTAAAAAATGTAAAAAAAAATTTTAAAAAAATGTCCATGAATTTATAAAAGGTCGCATAAATTCCAGAAAATCGTAGATATTTAAAATGCAATGACGCAGTTATTTATTTTATAGCATACCAAACATAACTGCATCAAAAAATATCAAAAAAATACAGTTTTTATTTAGAAAGAATGTCCGTAACTTATTATGTAATCTATGTGTTATAGTATTAGCGTGAGGATCAGGCGCTTTTAAACATGAAATGTTCTAAAACTGAACTGAAGAAGGTTAGAGTCTTCTTAAAATTGATTAATATTCTGTATTTAATTTTAACAAAAATAAGAATTTCTGCATTTCTTGCAATGAAAGAAAGTTATACTCTTGTTCAGATTGACAAATATATTTAATTTTAACAAAAATACGATTTGCTTTATTTAAAAGATTATTTTTAAATTAAATTATTTGGTTATTGGGAATATAGTTATTAGTAGGTATTTAAGCTTAATAACATATTTTTTCCTTTTATTATGACAAAAGAAGGAAAGAAGAAATAGAGATTTTGTAATTCAGTTTAAGTTCAAAGTATTTTTATTGATATCTGAATTTTATAATACATTTCTTATGTCCATTTTAAATAAATTAAGGTGGAACTATCATTATTTTAAATATTTACAAGAATAGATATTTGTACTTTGTCAACAACTTAGTATTAATTATTTTTCTAAAATTAATTATCTAGCAATAATTTAAACATAAATTGCGCTATCTAATAATCAGTAGATATAATAACTGAAGTTAATCTTTTGCTTCATAGATGGCACTACATTTGTTTTTAAATTACAACGCCTGATCAGCTTGTAACCATATATACTTCTCTTTGTTTTTTTATAATTGCATATGTAAGATAATATTTTTCTACATTGTTTGAGATGAAAGAAGGATATAGTACTGTTGAATTTGAAAAATACTACTATTTTTAAGTTAAGCAAAAATAAGATATTGTGCATTTCTTGGGATTACATTTATGTGAAAGGGTACGTGGCAATTTTTTCTAGCGAAATATAGATGGCGATACTATACAGCAGGTTAAATATTATCAAAAAAACCATGATTTTTATGTTTAAATCGCTTTATTTAAGTAATTATAAACGTGAATTAAAATCTAAAGCTGCAATTAGTTAGATGAATAACGTATCTATATTTTAAGCTTTCTTCTACTGACTTTTAATGAGTTGGAACCGCTCTTAAAAGAAACTTTTGATTAATGTAAATTAATAGTTAAATTGAGGTCAAATATTACGTAATTCAAACGTAAAACCAGACATTTCTGTGAAAACTACATTCAAATTTTGTATTTTTGCTTTAGGTATATCTACATAACAATGGTTTAAGAGAATTAAATCGTCAGTTTGTTCGTGGTTTAAAATATATATCAAAAATTGATATTAGCAATAACCCATGGTTCTGTTCTTGGGATAAGAAAGGCTGGCTGGCAGATTGAATAATGCTAACATTCTTTTTTGATAACCCAGAAGTGGCTAAGTAATCAATATTTCTTTAAGAAAATGATTTTCCCTAAATGAAGACTTACACATTTAGTTTGCATCTTTTACTGTTTTAATTTTAAAACTGCCAGCATGTAATGCAAACAAATGAGTTTTTATATAATTATATTTATTTATACTCTTCTTTTAGTTGTGACAACCAGTTCACTTCTACCGACTCGATGTCTTAACAGACAATTAACAGAAATGCTTGGATATTTAAGACACTGGTACAGACATATTATTTTTAAATACTAAAAGTAGAAACCGTAAACTTTAAAACTAGCTTTTAGTTACCTTACAAATGTAAAACTTGCATTACAAGGTAATTTCTATCTGGGAAATAGAAAATTAACCTTCGAATTAGCACATGCTAAGCTAAGAAGTAATACAGTTTCATTGCAAAACATATGTTCATTTCAAGACTCATCTGCTTACAAAAATATCAGCATTTTAAAAACGCCAGTTGATACGTCATTGCATATAAACTAATTAAAAATTTGTATAATTATATCTTTAGGACTACCAATAATTTTTGGAATCACATAACACAAGAAACTCAGACTTCTTTTTCTACATTTTTTATTTCACCCCACGGCGAGCCTTGCAGTGCCAAAAAGTTTTCAGTAAGATCGCCTACATTTATTTAATTAATCTCTAGGTTTTTGTTTTCCTATAATTTATTACTTTAACATTAAACAATGTTAATACTTTTCAGAAATTAATGGTGGCCATTTTCTTAACGTCGTAAAATTTATTCAGAAAAATTTCCACTGTTATTTAAAGATCAACCACAATGTTCGGTAAGAGTGGATCTTGCTACGTTACTATCAACATTTCGGCAAACACGTAGTAAAATTAGCAAAATGTGGAGCTGTGGGATCAACTAATCAGGCTCAATAGAAATTTTGTAGTTTGAAGAAGATTAATTGATATACAATTTAATAACTTGTGTAAATAACAAATTTTAATAACAGATTTATGTTATTTTTAATTTTTGTGATTGCTTCAAGCAACATTTGGAACGTCCATTCCAGGAATTAAACTGAAAAAATCTTCCAGTTGATTTTAATGTAACAGTTGCAAAAAAATTCTATTATCAAACATTAAAGATTAGTTTCCGTTTCCTGATTCAATTACAATTTTTTCAATATGTTCAATTGCCCTTACATTTTTGTTTATACCAATAAATCTAAGCACTTTTACTTCAATAACAATATGTTAATGTTAATTATATTTCTAAGATACCTATTAATAAAATAAAAAATAATTTCTTTAATATAAAATGGTTTGAATCTTGGGTTACTATTCGTTTGTTATTAATTGTAATTATTTATTGCATAATACAAATATATTGTTTAATAAATCTTCTTTAAACGTATAATGGGGCAAAGCCCCACTTTCTTTCACAGATTTTATTTTTAATTTAACGTTTTCACCTTAAATGTAAATTTCAGCTTGAGAAATATAAAAAAATAAAATTATTATATTAAATGTAGTAATTCATATTAAAGAAAGTATATTACTGACTGATTTCACAAGCTGAATCTTACATTTAAGGTTAAAACCTTAAATTAAAACTAAAATCAATTAGTAAGAATGATAGTTTACTTTCGTAAATGTTAAGAGCTTAGAAAATTAATGCACAGAGCCTTGTTAAACATAGATTAAATACATGAGCTCCAAAGGAATAACTATTTTATTGAACTAATGTTTTTAACTTTTCATTTTTACAAAAAGATCACTATTACAATCAATTATTTCTTTAAGTATTGTGCATTTCTTACTACAATATGCAATTGTTTCTAGAAGATATTATAATTAATTTAATATATTGGTAATATTTACAGCTGATTTAAATAATCACTCATTCTACAAGGAAGTAAATGAATTTTAGTAATAGTTATTGAATTTAATTTTGTAAGAAAATGTGTCGTATATTATAGAAAGGCCTCACCATATTTTAACCCATGTTACCTTTAAGTTTTTTTTAATTTCTTAAATACAATGTAATTTTTGACTGGTATATTTTATTTATTATGGTTAGGGCTTAATTATTCTCCAATAAATTGTTTTTAAACGATTTGTTTTATTCACTTATATCAGTGATATATAAAATACATTTACACCTCAACTGGAACTTCATTTTTGCTGTTTATTCCGTCCAACGATGAGAGCAGTGTTGATTTGTGCAGACGTAGTAAAGTCTCATCTCTTCTTCAGCTCGTCTTGTTTGTGCTTGGAAGAATACAGCTTCCCTGTGGCTGCATTTTGGACAAGGATGTTCTTCAGTACGTGGTAATGTCGGATCCGAAATGACATCGGCACATATATGGGTAAGTTCACTGTAAAATAGATAATTTTTATCACAATGCAGTATTATCTTCAGGAAGTCACGCATGCATTTTAACAAATACACTTCTTGATGATGTTACGAAATATGTAAATTTAAAAGCATGGTAAAACTATATCTACTACATAGAAGTCTACAACATGTTCAACAGCCACATGGAATATGTTAAATAAACTTACTCAATTTCGTGCATAATTTTGTTTACGTAGATGCAGTTGGAATCTGCAAGTTGCTTATAGTCGCAGTTTCTACATGCGTAAAGAAGTACTTTATTCTCCTTGTCTTCCTTTGGATACAACATGTTATTGCTGTAATAAGTACGTTTTTAAATTACTTGTAATATAAGAAATATTATTTTTGAGGTTATAATATTTTTGACTTACCATTCTTGGCAGAAACGAATGCCTACAAACCCAGGACCGTCATCGTGAGCATCATATCCCAATAATTTAGACATTTCAAAGCTTCAGCACCTATTGAAATAAAATATAAATGTAAATAACTACTCCACTTATTTTACAGAAGACTTGACAGCCAACCACATTCAACAAAATAACAGATTACAAAAGATTGCCAGAGATAAAATAAGAGATACACTACCAAAATAAAAGTGTTACCCGATGTTTAGTTTTTTTATTTTTATTTAATTAGTTTTACGTAATTAAATAATTGTATTTTTCTGTGTTTATTATAAGAAAATTAAGTTTGAAATTATGAAATTTAAATAATTCCTTGCTGACAAAATATTCTTAACTTTCAGTACACTGAACTAATAACATCTGGCAATGATTTAACAAAGGTTTAAATTGGAAAGAATCGATGTAAAAATTTTAAGTGAATCTATCGGCAAAGATAAAATGTGATAAAACGACGCATAACAAACATTAAGCATAGTACATAACTATAGTAGAAATGGGCAAATTCTGTAGAATGATGGGCACTGCACCGCCAATACCAGAGATCTTAGCCTGTGAGATAGAATCAAGACTTCACAAGTTAGGGTCTCAGGGAGCCGGCAGTGTCAAAATTACCAAGGTCATAACATAATAAAGTTTTATACAAGTCTTACATTTCATTTGTTATGCTAATAATTAAAACTAATGATTTCTTTAAATTAAATAATATACATTCTAATTACAAATGTTTTTAATGAAATTCTTTACCACTCATTTAAAAACATTCATAATATATACTTATAATTAGTAATAAGTAAAATGTAAAAATTTAAATAGTTTTAAAAACATTAAATATACGTCTGGCAACTCCAATTTCATGTCTTCGTTGAAAAGTTACCAACAAGGAAAGTTAGCAGATCGTACAGTCCTCTGTCGGTGTAATGCTGTACTATACAACCTACTACCTCACCCTGGCGATAACAAAGTTTTCTTCTTTATCAACGTGTCTTTTCCCGCTCTTTTGAATACTGAAAGAAAAGCAATACAAATACAATAAATTTATAAATTAATAATAAATACATCTCAATTATTTATATAACTATAAGTTTAACAAAACCTATTCCTTTAATTTAGTACATATAACATCATAAACAGAATAGTATCTGTGCAACATTCAACAATATTTAAAAATACTATTTGTTATATTAGTTGTATTTTTACATTTTATAACAACTAATTTCTAAATAGACGTAGTATATACATATTCGTATAAATAAATATCATTGTTAATTCGACCTTGAGTATAAATTTAACATCCGATCAATGACCCCAAAAGGCTGAACTAGAATATTAGCACTTGCGAAAAAACGCGCTAAAACAGATTGTAGAAAGTTTAGGCATGACAGTATTTATTATGTTTTGGGATTCTTTTAAATGCTTCATATGCTAACTTATGCGTACTTTTATTTGACATAAGAATTTTACAAAAAAATATAAATTAATATTTCTATATTGTTAAGCCCCATTCGCACTCAGTGAATATAGTTTTAATTTAAAGTTTTAACCTTAAATGTAAATTTCAGCTTGTGAAATACAAAGAAATAAAATTAATTAAATATAATAATTTATTAAATAGATAGTAATTATTTTTGCCAGCTGAAACTTACATTTAAGGTTAAAACCTAAAATTAAAACTAAAACTCAATGAGTGATTAAGATAAAATTTAAAACATAAAAGTTACAAAAACATACATAATATGATTATTCATAAATTACGTCACACAAATGCCATGGCTTTTTAACCTCCCCCCTTCCATTGTCAAAAATTATTAATCTCACCGGTTGTGAGTCTTATTTGGTTTTTTGGGCATGCTTTTTTTATCTCGAAATTAAGATTAGCTGTGACGTCACCAAGCTTACGACCCCCTACCCCTCACTCCCCTGCATATGACGTAATTCATGGATGACCCAAAATAAGGTTAAAAAAACGGTTTTTGTTCAATAGATTGGTAATTTAATTTAGATACCGATGAAGATGCTGTACATAGATTCTCTGTAGCATTTGGGGGCCTGGAATAGTGAATGTTGGTTTAAAACAATATTCTCTAAAACATAAAAACCAGCCATTACATTTTCACGCATGGGAGTGAGGTTTTTCTGTACCTGCTATATGTAAAAGAGCCTCGCTTTCCAGCTAGCAAATACTCATACGTTCTTAACTACATATTACACTATTTATTCTCAAAATTTCAGGTCGATAATAGGACAACTGTAGCAATAACTAATGCATACAAACATAATATAGATATTCTATTCCAATAAGTGAATCAATCGGTTAATGATACAAGGAATTCTATAAAAAGATCATTTTATATCCATCTATAAATGGCGCTATTATAAAAATATTCCATCTTGGCCATTAATAACACAGACCAGATTAGTGCAGTGAACGATTTGGGCACACAACCTCGCGATTGTTATTTACGAGTTTTTTCTTACGGTTCACCGTTTAAAAATACTACACAAAAGAAAGAATAAAAAAATAATAATAAATCGCTACGTCACACCACAAACGCCCCCTCGCCCTACACCAGTAGACCCTTGTAGACCCCGCTCCAAACAGTCTGACGATGTGTACAGCTCAAGGGTGCATTGACACCAAGCTGTGCGAGCAGACTGGATACTGGGTCTACGTGTAGCGTAGGCGCTTGAATTGGACTATGACAAGAGGGTTTATATTGAGCTACGAAGCTACGAGTTCTACGACGTCTCCACCCCTCCATCATTCACCCTCACCCTCACCCTGTCTGCCCAGTCTATGTCTGGCTGTGTTCCGATTACCAAATTTTATACACAGAATCTTTGAAGACCGTCTATGTCTATGTCTATGCTGTGTTATTTGTTATTCTATATTGAATTACCCAAGGTCTTTTTGGCTACGCGGCCTACGCATTATAACGACTGTTGAGTCTACGGGCTACGCGCTACGGGCTACGGGCTACGGACTACGGACGATTACGTTTATACGATGCTGAATAAAATAACGTAATTTTATATTGATACAATCAAATTAATAATTTTTGACGGGTTTTATTTCTTTTTGTTGGGTATATTAAATGACCTTTATTATTACGTGTAAAATTATACCCGGCGTTGCCCGGGTGTACGAACTAATAACTTTATACGTACGTACTTTATACATATTCAAATTATTTTATTACATACTACATTTTTAATGTAGGTTCTTTAAGATTTTTATTGACATACATTATAATAATTATACATTATTATAACTGAGCTTCATATTGCTTGCCAAGTATAATTAAAACTATATTAGGCAACGGTGTTGTTCACAATTATGAATATCATTAATTTGTAATTTATTAGCTTTTTAAAATTGCTTTAATTTCTATAAATTAAAATATTTAAGTATCATTCATACTCACTACTTTAATTTAATTTTGTATTTAATAAAATAAATTGTTTAGCATATGGCAATACGCGTAGTCATTCACAGTACCATTTTGAATTTAATTTATTTTTTAAGTTTTCTTAGTTTTTTTAGAACCTTACAAGGTCCAATGTTTTAACTTAAAAATATTAAATTAAGAAAAACTATATTATATTATAACCTCCAAAATGTGACAATCTGTCAAAATGCAGTTGGATTTACATTTAAAAGAAGTTTAATGTTAGTTTTTTGAAAAATATAGAAATGAAAACAATTTCTGTTACTAATTGTTATTAAAAATAGTAATTTTAATAATTTCACATACAATTTTGTCGAACTGTCAAAATTGATATTACTAACGATGCATACGCACCAACTGAATTAACTAAACCTAAATTAAAACATAAATGTGAAAAGGAATGCTTAAACGAAAACTTGATATCTAGATTATAATATTAAATAAAATAGGTAAATTAAATTTCAAAATAGTGAGTGGGAATGAGGCTTAATACATCAAGTTTTTTATTTAGTTTACACAGAATTTTATTTATCAAATTTTCATAAATTTCATTCACCGCTAAAATCATACACGTCCGCAGTAAGTAGCTAACAGGATACTGAAATTTTCACTCGATATAATTAAGATGTAACAATCTAAAATAAATTAATACGGGATAAAGAAAAACCTGCTTTCTCTTCTCTGTTAAATTTCCTACGGACGCCTATGATAGCAATACAGTAGAATCTCGAATTACCAATTATATTATCTATTCTTTCTTATATATTTCAAGTAATATTTTCGCAGTATTATATTAGAATCCTTGGCATACCGATATACACCTATGATCGCAAGGAGGTCCGCTGTAGTCAATTTTTAGACTATACCTTTTAAATACCACATCTACAGTAATACAGATGGAGCAAATCACTTAATAAAAATCTCGTAGTAGATTTGGCAACACCGCCAACATCGCTTTTACTAAACAATGTTACTTTTTAGAGCGAGAAGAAGAAAACTTGTATTTGTCTTTTTCATAACGTTATGTGAAAAGTAACAGGCGAGATTCGAGATTCTACTGTAATAAGAAAAAACTACAATACAAATTTAACTGTAACCAACTCTTCACTGTACATATTTAACAATTATTTCTTACACAAGATTATTCAGACGCTCTTAATTACATTAAGTAGTGATTCCAGAGGCGGACAAGAGCCAAGGGCCAGTGGCCCGCCCGTCAAAGCTTAGCGATTTGCGTTATGAACATGACCAATCAACCGTTACCTGTAAATGCGTACTTGTGACGTATACATTAACACAAGTTCGGATCTACGGGTTACGATGAACTGGAATTAAATATAAGCGTATTTACAGATGCACCAGGACCGGGACCGGGACCAGGAACAGGAACCAGGAATCCCACTGAAAAAAATAAGCCTAGAAAGCTGGAGCGAGCGAAGCTGATGCCTCAAATAATGTAAACCTGGTCATTGTGTCGTTGATTTCTATTATATACTAATAACCCGGTATACACTGATATGTATTTTCTACAAATAATATATTATTATTTATTTAAAATTACTGTTTTGTTCACATATGTGTTTTGTAAAATGTTGATTGATTTTTTAGATGTAATTTTCTATATATAATTAAAATAATATTTATTTTAAGAGTTGTGGTGTATAACGCCTGTAGCTTTCACGTAACTTTATTTAACGTTATGAAATAGACATTTAAGAAAAGACAAGTATATTAAGAGGGGGTAAGGCCAAACGATAAAAAAGAAGCATGTTTTCGGTAATGTTTTTTGATGACACAGTTAATATATAATTATTTCTATAATTACTACATGATAAAATGACATTTGAAGAATACTTTGTGAAATTTACATAAATAAATATCAAGAAATGAGGCATTGACAGTGAATCTCCGCTGACGTCACAAAAAAAAGTAACAACGCGGTGCCACTCATAACTCATCACTGGATTTTCCGAAATCGAAAAACCAAAATGATTTCATTAGTTGATAAGTTTCTGTATGTAACGCTATCGAGTTTTTCTTCTTTTATTGATTTTTAAATTTTTTACAGCATTTAAAAGTCAAAATACCGATTTTTCATGAAAAAATCAGAAACTTTGTTATTTTAAAATATGTTAAAATTAAAAAATAAAAAAAAGTCGACAGCGTTACCTCGGTATTTATGTAAAGAAAGAGTGTGCAAAATTTCAAAAGAATCGGTCCAGTAGATTTTGGGCTGGAGAGGGCACCGACTCTGAAAAAGCTAAGTGTGAGAAACCGCATTTAAAAGTTTCAAAGTAACACGAAAGCCGACCAGAGAGGTAAAGACTTAAAACTCTATATCTCCGACAGTTTTACTCCAATGGACTTCAAATTTTTACACAATAAACATATCAAGTTGTTCAATAATATAAATAAATTTAAAAAAAAGTTGAAATAAAGCACTAAAGTGTAACAGAGACAGATATATCTTGTTTCTTTTTCTATTGAAATAAATATTTCAAATGTTGATGATTGATATGATTTCTTAACTGAAACTTAACCTGACTATACCATTTCACCCAAATGTTTTACTAGGTATTAGATAATAAGCAAATATTTACAATATTTTTATTAGGCTAGATATGCATAATATATAATTAATTCTCTCTTGAAATGTTGTAAATGTGTGTGAAGAATTGTTTGAAAAGAAGAGGCAACTGTAATATTTTCTCGCGTTGCATCAATTCGCACTGCCGGCTTTAATTATTACTGCTTCAATACTCTGCAGTTGTGCCGGTGACAGTGCACCAGTGGGCGCGTCTGGAGGCATAGTAACAGATGAGCTGAGCTGTACACAATAATTGGATTCTATCCATATCTAAATTTAGAACGTCATAATAAACAACACGTATAGCTGATTGTCAATGTCAAACGATTGAAACTTACTGCAGGTTAGATCACGTTTAATAGATTATCTTCAAATGAAATTTTCAAATATGAAAAGAAAGTTATTTGTGATTAAATTCGTGGACTCCATTGTAAGATATTTTTACTCAAGACAATCTGGGCTAATGGGCTTGTGTTCTCATTTTTTTAAGTTGAATGTTCTACACATTTCTTATTGATATATAATATATAAATGGCGCCACTTTTGACAAATCCATATACTTTTTAGATAGTACCAACCTTCGAACGATATGTGTCAAAATTTCATGAGATTCCGACCATTAGTTTACGAATGGGCTTGTGTCCTCACTTTTTAGTGGTCGATTTTTCAATTGTTGATTGAAATTGATGTTAATAAATGTGTATTGGCTTGTCTATTTTATTAAATATCTAAATGAAAATCTCTATGCTAGAAATGTCGGCCATATTTGTATGACGTGAAATGCATTTTAACGTCAGTTATTTGTTGAGTATGTTAGTGCTACGGTAATGTTCTGTAGCTGTTGGTAGTCAAATAATCAAGTCAAGTCAAAGAATAATATTTATTTTATTTAATAGTTAAGAATAGTTTTTATTTTATTTAACCCTGTTACGGCAGACATAATATTGAAATTTTATTGTTCCTTGAAATAGCTGTAAATAATATTTGATATTTTGATATATAAATACATATAGCAGAGTTCTGTCAAGAATATATCTCTTTTACATGCATTTGGAATGTTGTACAACGTTGAATCCCTTTAATAATTAAAGAGACAAAATGACTTTTTTAATTGTTAATATCTCTTAACATATAAGGAGTTATTAAAAAATAATTGAACATTTGAGGTTCTAGTAACCCACGTTATAGTACACTTTTATAGAAATTAAGACATAGGACACAAGCCCATTTACTATTTTCAATAAATAATAAATATAATGTATAATAAGTTGCCTATTGTAGGCGTTTACACCTTGCCTGCTAGTGACACCTTCCTACTCAATAAAGGTGTGAGTCTCAGACCTCAGCCTCGAACAATTTCATTGACTTTCACCTTCACCTCTCTCATTGCAAAAACTAGTAATATAGGTCAATGTTATTATACTTAAAACTCGTATCGTACAATATTATAATCTTTTTGCACAAGCGATGATTGCCGCGGGGTGGTGGGGTGAGGTGAGGTACGACAGCCGAGGTTGACCGATTGATTACCAGTTGATTTGCTTCAGGTTATGTTATAAACGAACGAGCAAACACTATTTTAGATTTGCAATACGCAATTTCATCTTGAAACACAATTCAAGACCCAAGGCGCGCTGACGATTGGAGAAAGTTGCGAATAAAGTGGCATTGACTCTTGGGAGAGCGAAATCAACCGCACGCGTTCTTTATTTGCAGTGAGAGCGTGAGAAAATATAGAAACAAGGGGCGTCAGCAAAACTACTACAAACTAGGGAATCCACATTTTTCTATAGTATACATTTTTATATAAAAACATGTGTTGAATTATGTTTAATAGATAATTATTACTAAATAAATTATCACATTAACATTGTTAAGTTTTCTACAAAGCTGCTTTGAGTTAATAAATACAAAATATTGTCTTACGTGAAATATGTATTAGCAGAGTACTACGTTGACAGCTGATGAAGTAGTGGCTTCGAATTCAGCGCTCCTGGTGGTACTGAAAAGAATTAAAGATGAATTGTCATTACAAAGAAGAAGAAACTAAAACAAATAATTTGAATAAACTGAAGTTAAAACACAAATAAATGTAAATGTTTTTAATAAAAGATGTGCCTAACACGTGACAAGTTGGAGAAAGACCGGAGTCATCATGATTGTTCATTAAATTCAAAAGTGGAGGCAACTGTTGCGGAGAAATGAACTTACGGAACGTCACTTGAAGTGTTACAAACTCATGCGAACTGAAGACAGCGTGTTCATGTTTTGACAACCGTTAGTAAGTTAAGTTGTTTATGAGCCTACCGAAAGTTAACGTTCTGCGTCGCACTTGAAAAGAGATATATTAAATGGAATTTGTTTAATGTGAACATACGTGGCAATGCATTTGCCGGAAAATTTAATGTCTTTATTTTATTTTATATTGTCTTGAAATAAGATAATAATAATTTTTATATACGTACACATCATGTATATAATATATCTTAATATATATAAATTACGTGTCACGTTGTTTGTTCCCGATGGACTCCTAAACTACTTAACCGATTTTAATCAAATTTGTACACCGGGTGCAGTTTGATCCAACTTGAAAGATAGGATAGCTTAAATCTCAATTTATGATTAATTATTATGATTTATTATTAATTATCTGATTTTAAAAGATGGCGACATCTGTTGACTAGATTGAGTAAATATTCTGTTGACTAGATTGTCAATAACTATCAATATCAACTATATATCAATAATCAACTAGATAAACGATCAGATTTTAGTGGACTGTATTTTCCAAATTATTTCTTAGATATTTTTCTTATATTTTTTGTTAGTTTAAAAAAACTTTATAATGATGTAAAAAAGCTATAATGATTACCGGAAAGAAGCTATAATTGCATCACAGAACGAGCTAAATTGAAGGAAGTATTGAATGTATAAGATTAAATTATTAATTTCGTTATTTATTACTGTAGAGATTTTTGTAAATTCATTAATCTTTCACTTCAATATTATGTACCCTTCCTGGAAAGTTTGTAACTACACCACTGGTTTTAAACATTCGAGGCAAGGTAGTTATCTGAAGACACAATTCTCCCACGGCTAAAAGCAACCCTAATATAACAATTAACTAAATTTGGGAAAAACCGAATTGTATAATAAGATAGACACATTATGAAAACTCACGTAATCAAAAGGCGATCCCTAACAGATCTAACATAACAATAAAAGTAAATGGGAAATAGTATAATGATATAACACTTCACATTATTATACAAAGTCACGTACTCAAAACAAACCCCTAACAAACCCTAATATAACAATAAAAGTCAATGGGAAAACCCATTGCAATGGGTGGAGTCTTCCCACGATTCCAAGGTTATCTAACGTAGCAATAAAATATGAAAAGACCAATAGGTGACTAGAGGTAGAGCTTCCCCACTCTATCTATTATCCAAGAGGGTGTGTTACCTAAACACATAGTAAATAAAATTAGTATAAATAAAGAACCATTTTGTAATATTAAGTAGAATAGTAGTTACTATCCATTGAGGAAGTAACCTTAGAAATATAAATATATCTTGTATTAAAAAGTGCATTTATTATTAAATAAAGTACATTATATTTTAAATATTGTTATTATTGTTATACTAAAACTAGCAATAACATAACTGGCGCAGTCGTCGTCTAGCAGTGGAGATAAAACCAACGCATCGTGACGAAAAAGAACTAATCTACTCACCCCAGGGAAGAAGATTCAAAAATTAAATAAAATTAAAAATAAAACTGTGTGGAAAACATAGTGAAGCGATCCAATAACTAAGGACCAAGGACGAAGGACTACAAGAAAATTAAAGATTGATTTTAATTACTTTAAAACCTCAAGCAACTGCAAGTATTTGTTATCGTTAATTATCCTATTAAAATTTCTAATAATCCTATCCTATTTCAAATAATAATAGTTCATCTATTAATATAAACAATATTATAATTTTTGAAAATAATCCTATTTCCCTTTTATACTACTCTAACATATGGTAGATCAATTAAATCACCTTTTCACACAATTAAATATAAATAAAGAAGAAAAAATGACAACTAATAATAATTTCCAACAATATTTGGGAATGATAAAAGAGTATGATGGCAGATCCGAAGGCTTACCAGACTACATCAGAACAAGTGAATTGTTACTAGGACAATTTTTTAATGAAAATAAAGTAGATTGCTTCGACAACATCGCTTTAATAGAAGCGATTCGGGCAAAATTAATCGGAAAAGCTGCCTCACTAATAGAAGGAAGAGATATACAGAGCTGGGCAGAAATCAAAATAACTTTGACACAAGCATTTTGCGACCCTAGAGATGAGATGTCTTTACTGCGAGAGCTCATGGAAATTAGGCAGAGGAATGAAACATTCCTTGAATACTACGAAAAATGTAGAAAATTAAGAGCATTATTATATGCTAACCAAAAATGCAATGGAACAATAGAAGAAAGAAGTATGAAGACAAAAATGTACGACGAAGTGGCTCTAAAATCTTTTAAAGCAGGCCTCAGGGAACCATTTGGATCATTTTTGAGAACGAGAGCACCCACTACACTGGAACAAGCAATCTCTATTGTAACGGAGGAACAGAACGATAGGAATTGGCAAAGACAAGAAGGGAATATGAATAATAAACTGGGACAACAACCAGTCAGAATGACACAAAGAGCATTCAACTACCCTAAACAAACAGAAAAATTTAATATTGCCCACGCACCTGGTTTCAATAATGAACGTCCATGGAGACAAAGTAATTTCCAACAACCGCAACAACAGAATTGGCGGGCACCAAACCCTACTATCCAGCAAAAACCGAAAACAATGTTCTCAAAGCAACAAAGCAACGTGTGGAATCGACACCCTAATAAACCAATTAAGAAGCAATGGACGCCCATGGATTATACATCAGGAATGAATACACAGGTTGGAAACAGCAGACCTAAATATAACTACACTGTGGAAGAACTCAACAATATGGAAGAATTAGCAGAAACACCATACTGGACTAATGAGATGTACCAGTATGTAGATCAACCCAATGAGGAGGACCCAAATGAAAACGGAAATTTTCGGGACGCCGGACCTTCCACAGAGAACATATAACAATTAATAACATAAAACCAAGTAATCCCCTACCCTATATAATCGACCATGAACTCAACATAAAATTACTCATAGACACCGGATCATCCAGAACTCTAATTAACCCGAACTTGATATACAGGAATTTACCTCAATGTATTTCCGAAGAAGCTTTCTGTATTCAGACGGCCCACGGTACAACATATCATAATAAAGTGGCTCACATCCCCATATTTCCAATATTTAACATTCAAGACACTTGTAAAGTCTATTTGTTTAAATTTAGTGATAAATATGATGGATTACTGGGAATGGATTTAATGACAAAACTTGGTGCTAATATTAACCTCGATAAAAAGACATTAACAATTAACGATACAGTGATACCGATATACTTTCGGAATACTAATATATCTGAACTTTATAATACGGAAATCAGGATAAATCACCTTAACGAAGAAGAAAAGAAAGGACTAATGAATGTAATAGAAGAATACCAGGATCTTATACTACAACCGGGTCAACCCCTAACCTTTACAAATAGAATCAAACACGAAATCAAAACCAGAACACAAGATCCAATCTATAGTAAGAGTTACAGATATCCATATATTCATAGAGATGAAATAAATAAACAAATTTCAAAATTATTACAAGAAAACATAATAAGACCTTCCAACTCTCCGTACTCATCCCCGGTATGGATTGTTCCAAAGAAAGACGATGCCAGCCAACAAAAGAAGTGGCGTATGGTTATTGATTACCGCAACTTAAATAAGGTTACAATAGATAATAAGTACCCGATTCCTAACACCACGGACATATTAGACAAACTAGGAAAAAGTATGTATTTTTCCACAATAGATTTGACTAGTGGGTTCCATCAAATAGAAGTTAGCGAATCAGATATAGAGAAAACTGCCTTCAATGTGGAAAATGGACACTATGAATTCAACAGAATGCCGTTTGGGTTAAAAAATGCACCTGCAACATTCCAAAAAGCGATGGACGACATTCTGGGAGACCTGTTGAAAGACACATGTTTAGTGTACCTCGATGATATCATCGTCTACTCTACATCTCTACAGGAACATTTAATTAAGTTGAAGAACGTCTTCCAGAGACTACGTGAAAATAATTTAAAAATTCAGTTGGATAAATCGGAATTTCTAAAAAATAATGCGGAATTCCTTGGACATGTCATTACACCAGAAGGAATCATGCCCAACCCTAACAAAATTTCTGCAATACAGAAGTTTCCTATTCCTAAGACTACAAAAGAAATTAAATCCTTTTTAGGCTTAGTGGGATATTATAGGAAATTCATTAAAGATTTTGCAGCCCTAGCAAAACCAATGACACATTGTTTAAAGAAAAAATCAAAAATAGAACACACTCCAGAATTCATTAGATCGTTCGAAACCATGAGGAATATTTTAATTAAGCCTCCTATACTACAATATCCAGATTTTAATAACGACTTCATACTCACTACAGACGCATCTAACTTTGCTATTGGAGCCGTATTATCTCAAGGTAAAGAAGGTCAAGACAAACCAATCGCATATGCGTCCAGAACACTAAATGACTCGGAACAGAAGTATTCAACTATAGAAAAGGAACTATTAGCTATAGTATTCGCAACCAAGTACTTTCGACCCTACATCTTTGGACGGAAATTCACACTCTATACGGATCATAAACCTCTCACATGGCTTGACAATCTGAAAGAGCCTAATTGCAAATTAGTGAGATGGAAAATAAAACTAAGCGATTATAACTACATAATTAAGTATAAAGCGGGAATTAAAAATCAGAACGCTGATGCCTTATCAAGAATCAAAATAAACTTTGTAGAAACAGATACAGACATAGAAGATCAAATAGATGCTAATAATATGTTATTAAATCCGACAGACGTTAACTATTCTACTTACGAACAACTAGAACAACATGTAGAAATAAACAGGCTACAAACAATTGAAATAACAGAAGATTTATTCTTCAGAGAAGATCACGTTGCGCACTGCATATCCGCAGACGCTGCGATGTTCAAAGGGTTAGCCCTACAGGTGAAAAATAAAATGAGCAAAGAAAACTATGACTGGCTTAAACAAGCTGATAAGAGGATAGGTACAGTATTGACTGTACAAAATAATGGATTCACCACCTATCACCTAGTGACAAAAGAAAAATACTATGATAATTCTACATATCAAATACTATTCGAAGCACTGCAAACACTAAGAAGACTCATGATAGAAAGTCAAATAAAAACACTAAGAATACCTAGACTAGTATTTGACATGGATAAACTAGAGTGGACCAGAGTAATAAAAATAATCAATTACATATTCCGAAAACAAAATGATATAACTATCACAATTTGCAACAAACCAGAAGAAAGTATGATTGCAGAAGTAGACGAAAATGAAATTCTAACGGCATTGGAAGAACTGGATAATGAAGAACCCATCGATACAGTACACTCACAGGAGTGTAGTGATCAAGGAATACCTATATCGGATGAAATCGTGAATAACAAGAAAAATCAGTTAATTTTTCAATTCACATTAACAGACCCTCAAAATAAATTAAGGAAAACCAAACTCAGAAACATAGAAACAATAGAAGTAACTAAACAAAACCTAAAAGAAGAATTATTAAACACATTTAAAAACGCAAATATGGAACACAAATATTATATGCATTCCTCAGATGACATATACCAAGTAGCGTGTCAAATAAAAATAGAGTTATTCTCCAACCTAAAAATAATTAGATGTCTAAGGAAACTAGAAGAAATCATAGGAGAAGAAAGTGAAATTGAAATTATTAAGCATTTCCATGAAGGAAAGACTACACACCGAGGGATTTCAATAACAGAAGAAATAATCAGAAAAAAATACTATTGGGACTATATGAACAAACACATTCAAGAATATATAAATAATTGTCAAGTATGTCAAACATCAAAATACGAAAGACATCCAAACAGACCCCTACTTAACGTAACAAGAACACCAGATAAACCCTTTCAAACACTTCATATGGATACCTTTATTATAGAAAATGTTACCTACTTGACATTGATTGATACTTTCTCTAAATTTGCCTTCATTAAAAGAATCTTAGGAAAAAACGCAGATGAAACAACAAGAACATTAATAGAAATATTTGCACAACACGGATTACCCGAAAACATTACAACAGATAACGGTTCAGAATTCAACAACATAGAAGTGAAAACATTAATGCAACTACATAAAATAGACATTCATTTTACAACACCATGGCACCACGAATCAAATGGACCAGTTGAAAGACTTCACTCGACCATTATAGAATTGTATAGACTAAATAAAACTCTTTATCCTCAAGAAATTGACAAAGAAAGAAGGATGATGTATTGTCTCATAGCGTATAACAACACACCGAATACAGTAACAAAACTTACACCAAATGAAATAATGACTGGTCACCCTCATAGAGAAATCCTAGAAACAGAAATCATACCTCAAAACTACGCTACATATGTACATATGCACAAACAACAAATGAATAATGTATATAAAATGATAAAAAACAAAATAGAACAACAAAAAGAAAAAGTTATAGAAAACCAAAATAGAACCAGAAGTAACCCCCAAATAGCACTGGGACAAGAAGTATACATTAGAAGAAATGATAGAAGAAGAGGGAAGATAACGAATCCACAAACAGGACCACATAAAGTAACAGCAATCAAAGATAATAAAGTATTAGCCATTTCCGATGCAGTCACCAATAAAATCAAAGATGTTCATGTAAAGGAAATTTCGCAGAGGAAAACCAATACAAATAATATTGCTGCAGGACCCTTATCAGAAGAAACACCCAATAAAATAGGAAACAGAAGTGACGACTACATCTAGAAAAATCGAGACACTCTTACAAGATTTCTCTATTTTTCTCTCTAAGGATGGAAGAGTTATCTGAAGACACAATTCTCCCACGGCTAAAAGCAACCCTAATATAACAATTAACTAAATTTGGGAAAAACCGAATTGTATAATAAGATAGACACATTATGAAAACTCACGTAATCAAAAGGCGATCCCTAACAGATCTAACATAACAATAAAAGTAAATGGGAAATAGTATAATGATATAACACTTCACATTATTATACAAAGTCACGTACTCAAAACAAACCCCTAACAAACCCTAATATAACAATAAAAGTCAATGGGAAAACCCATTGCAATGGGTGGAGTCTTCCCACGATTCCAAGGTTATCTAACGTAGCAATAAAATATGAAAAGACCAATAGGTGACTAGAGGTAGAGCTTCCCCACTCTATCTATTATCCAAGAGGGTGTGTTACCTAAACACATAGTAAATAAAATTAGTATAAATAAAGAACCATTTTGTAATATTAAGTAGAATAGTAGTTACTATCCATTGAGGAAGTAACCTTAGAAATATAAATATATCTTGTATTAAAAAGTGCATTTATTATTAAATAAAGTACATTATATTTTAAATATTGTTATTATTGTTATACTAAAACTAGCAATAACATAACTAGGTTAAGGTCACAACAGAATATTCAACACTATGTTTAGAAACATAAAGATGTAAGAAAGGAGGACGCAAACTGGAACGCGAAAATTTTGGCAGAAAAAAAGAAAATAACCATTGAAGGCTATTATATGTAAGAACTAATATATATATAGATATATATACCTAATAAATTTTCTTACACGCGTAGAAGGCCGGATTTGGAGATGTGGAGACCCTGGGGCTACGAAGGACCAGAGGTCCCTAATTATTTTCCACAATTCTTTTTTTGTCAAGTCTTTCAAAAATTTATTGCCAACAAATAAAATTATTTCAACAAAGAATGTAGTAATTAGTTAAAGTCAAATTCAATTTATTAAAAACTAAATTACCGCGTTAACGAATGGAACTTTGTGGGGGCTCCTCTTTTATGGAGCCCCGTCTGCCCTCCCTTAAATCCGGGCCTGCAAGCGTACCTTATTACCTTAATGCAAAGGATTAGTAATTTTTTTTACTGATACATATTTATTTGAAAGTTTTATTCACGTCAGAAAACGTAGAGTTATAGAAAAAACCTAAACCTAAGAAAAATGTTGTATTTATACTCTGCATAGCGACACAGTACGCAAGATTTTAGATGTTTAACGTTGATTACTGTGTCTTCAGGTTCGATTCCCGGATCAGAGTAATATTTTTCGGTTTGGGTGTTATTAAAAATAAATTGATTATGTACATACACAGTCATAAACTTATCATGCAGCGGTGTAGACAATATATATATATTAGGTTACTACACCATAAAAACTGCCAACGTAGTAAAACGTTGTCGGTGTTAGGACCCAGCATCGGAAATAGGACGTAGGCGGACGTTAAATAAGTTAAATTAAAAGAAATACGTACTCTGTTATACATAAATGTGATTAGCGGGATATGGATCAAGTTTAAAAAAAGGGAGGTTGCTATTTGGACGGTTAACTAAACTGTAATGAAATGTTGCATAAAGGTAAGCATCCACAAATCCGCGTTATAGATTTATCATATAAAATATGGTAACGAAGGGAAATGGAGGAGGCGAAAAAGGTGGATAATTTATAATATAATCGATAAAAAAAATTGTAGGAAGATTCTACAGAATTGTAAAACTTGCTATAAATTTGATAAAGTCAAAGGAAGCTAGCTGTTAGCTAGCATGTTGAAAAGAACCCGGAGACCCAGAAAGCATCACACTAACATTTGCAAACATTAAACAAAAAACAATTAAGATAAATATGCTGATTATCCGTTTAAATTAAATTAGCTTAAAAATGTAGGTTAGGATTTTAGAAATGAATTGTAAAAGGCACTACACTACGTATATTGGTTACACTCTAATAAAAATTAAAAAATATTTCTAAAATGAAAGAATATTTAAACTATGTTAAAATTAGATCTATTATACTACTAATGTAATATAGATTTCTTTTTAAAAAAAATCTAATTATATTTGTAAATAAGAATGAGTTTTTGTTCCGGGTTCATCTTATTTAATTTAAACCCTGTTAGTTTTTAATTACAATAACTGTGTGTGAATCATATGATACGTTTAGCTGTGTGTCTGTGTCTGTGTGTGTGTCAGGACACATCTAAAAATGAGAACAGCACGCCACCGTAGGCAAAATGATTGTAAATACATTATAATTATACACTCGGAGCCAGTGCTGTATTAGGTCTGTGGAAAATATTAAATAGTAGGTAGTGCGGGGCCTTTAGCAAAAATATTATTGTAATTTCATTATATTTATAGCAGTCTTGTTATAGCGAGTACTTGTGCATTAGTGTTACAATTTATAAAATTACAGTTTATACTAATAACATTGTAGGTGTATTTTATTATTTTACGAAAACTAATACAGTTTTTACTGAGGTTGAAAGTTTTCTTTTAAATGATGAAAATGCCAAAAAATTAAGTCTCATTCCCACTCACTGTTTTGATATTTAATTTACTGTTTTTATCTAATATTTCATCCTAGATTTCTGGTTTTCAGAATAGACATTCCTAGTCACATTCGTGTTTTAATTTGAGTTTAGTTAATTTAGTTGGTGCGTATGCATCGTTAGTAATATAAATTTTGACAGTTCGACAAAATTGTATGTGAAATAATTAAAATTGCTGTTTTTAATAACAATTAGTAATAGAAATTGTTTTTAATTCTCTATTTTCGACAAACTGACATTGAACTTCTTTGAAAATATAAATCCTACTGCATTTTGACAGCTTGTCACATTTTGTAGGTTATAATTTAAAACATGGACCTTGTAAGGTTCTAAAAAAACTAAGAAAACTTAAAAAATAAATTGAATTAAAAATGGTACTGTGAATGACTTAAAATGAAATTAAATACAAAATTACATTAAAGCAGTGAGTGGGAATAATGCTTAATAATACGTTTTAAACGTAAGTACAAAAATTGAATGGTTAAGGATGGTATTACCCAGTATCTCACGCTTTAAAAATATTTAAAACAAAATTTTATAAGTTAAGAATTTTTTACTCTAGGCGCAGTAGTATTAATTACTTCTACTATATCGCTAATTCAGCACTGCTCGTAGCGTAAATACTTTAAAACGGTAGCAGCGGCTTTTTGTTTAGTTTTAATGACATGAACATTTGTGTGTTGAAAAAAATAATGATTTGAACTACAATTCATCAAACTACGAGTTGTGAAAAGTTCAATAGCCATCAAACTGTGACGTCATATGTATAAAAATATTAAATAAAGTTTAAAGCCTCATTCCCACTCACTGTTTTGATATTTAATTTACGTTTTAATCTAATATTTTAATCTAGATTTCAGATTTTCAGAATAGGCATTCCTAGTTACATTCGTGTTTTAATTTCAGTTTAGTTAATTTAGTTGGTGCGACAGTTGGTCAAAATTGAAAGAGGAATTATTAACATTACTGTTTTTAATACCAATTAGTAATAGAAGTTGTTTTTACTTTTTTATTTTTGACAAACTGACATTGAACTTATTTATAAAAATAAACCCTACTGCACTTTGACAGATTGTCACATTTTGGAGGTTATAATTCAATATGATTTTCTTAATATTAAATAAAAACAGGGTTTAGAGCAATCGCTTATGTACATTCAAATTAGAGTAATTCAAGTTTCTAAATATATAGGTTATATCTTAAATAAACATTAAAGGCCTAAGGAAAAAACACTAAAACCAACTTTACAAAAATAAAACTGAGTACTAAAAAATAGGGGTTAAGGAGGTACAAGACCTTTACGTAAATTAAATTTGGGGCATCGATAAAATAGTTAAAATTCATGATGTCTAAAAATATTAGTGACCCAGGGTTCATAGTTTAATATTACAAAAAAAAATTTAAACAATTTTTTACAGTCGTGGTGCATCCACTATCTCTTTAAGTTACACAACGCACTTTAATTATGATATTTAAAGCGTTTCTCATTCTTGGATAGCCCAAAAAATCTGTCTATCCACTAAGAAATTTAAAACTGCTTATAATAATCCATATTCTATTTATATTTCAATCTTTTGTTTTGTTTTGCTTTGTTTATATTATTTTTATATAAAAACAATAATAGTATTTTCGTTTCGTCGTATATTTCATTAAAAATATCTTCAATATCGACAATGTTATGTAATTATTTAAATTTTATTTACAAATAACAAGGTTCTTTAATGCTAATATTTTAAAAATTAGGAAATGTTTTCTTGGAAAGCGTGGGAGTATTCTAATAAACTTGATATAAGGAGTGACGAGTATGTTGGAGAAGTAGTGAGCCACTCTAAACTGAGCTATCAAAATAAATTTATTTATCTACACGATGAGATTTATTGGAGAAATATCCTAAAATAAATACTTAATCCATTAATGATCGATTTGGTAGCTTTGTGAAATTGCAACAGTGAGGTGTAGCACATGGGCTGAGTTTTATTGCAGTCACCTTTTTTTCAGTTAATACTAACCTTCAAAAGACAGCAGTTAAAATTTCATGATATTCTATTCAGTAGTTTGTGAGTTATTGTGCTAAGAGTGACGCTACTTTTGTTATTTTCATAACAATGGATCAAAAACAATTTCGTGTTTTAATTTTACACTGCTTCTTGATGGGGAAAAAATACCGTTCAAGCGAAGCAATGGCTTGAAAAGTGTTAGTATTAACAACAATAAAACGTTGGTTTGCTGACTTCAAACGTGGTCGTAGAGACACCGATGATGCAGAACGCAGTGGACGTCCAAATGAGGCGGTAACAATGAATAAAGCTAATTTTGAACCAAAAAAACTGTGCTTTCTTTGTATATAACAAATATAGATTCACTGTTAGTCGCAAAATATTCTAATTTAGGCTAAGCGCACACTGGAGATAACACATAACACAATAAGTGTTTTGAAAATGACAAAAGTGTGTCGTTAAAACCACTGTAAGTTGTAAACTAATGTTACTAATGGGTGGGTACTATCTAAATAAATATTGTCTCAAGTAGTGTACAACATTAATAAAAAACATAAATAATGATAACAATGTTTTCTTTTATTATATCTGTAGTAAATTTAAAAAAATATTTAGTAGCGTGCAGAATGAAATATTAAGCTACACCCACATTTAATTTATATTTATTGTGTAGGTCAGATATAGTTCAAATTACGAGAGTTCGGCTGCGACTCATATTTAAAACAAGTTGTGGGGTATAAACTGCCGATATAACTTAAAAGCACTGACTCACTTATTTTTCTATATTGTATATAGAAACGAATAAGATAACATTCATTATCGTATTACAGATTTATACCGCTCTTATAACCTCTTTTAAGTATAACTTGACGCCGAACTGTCGTGATTTGGACTATATTAGCACCAGTGGCCTTTAGAGTTTTCTTTAAGGCCGTGTCATATATTTTGCAATTATTATTATTTTTTTTTTTTTATATTTATTTACTTATTTGCCTTGACTTTCTTTCGTCATAGCCACCATCAAACATTTTTTATACATCTTTTGTAATTTATAATTTAATTTTACAAATTTCTATATATTTCAATAATTCACTAATTAATTTTGAATCACTTAAAAAAAATTAGTATAACAGGAAAAGTTTTAATCACATCTAATATATCACTATTCAATTTTGATCTTTCTAAACTATAAATTATGCATTCAAATATAATATAATCCAAAGTTTCTTCTTCACTACATTGACATCTATCGCCAGATTTAATATTAATTTTGTACAGGTGAGCTGGAATTTTGCAATGATTACTTATGATTCTGATAATTTTGCGGGACTCATTTCTAAACCATCTTCTCTTACTTAAATTTGGATGTAACATATAATAATCTCTTTCTTTTAACTGACTTTTGTTAATGAAATCTGTGTTTCTTAAATTGAAGTTTAATTTTTTGATTATATTAAAAATTTCATATGAAGGTATTTTCACTTTCATCGCAATTTCTAAATTTATTGATTCCTTTGCCAATTTATCCGCAATTTCGTTTCCTCTTATTCCACAATGTCCCGGTATTCACATAAATTTTATGAAAATTTTATAAAATTTTATTTATTATATTGAAATACATCTTAATTTTGCATGTCAAAATATCATTATTTGATTTGTTATCATTAGAATTTAAATTTTTTAAAACACTTAAAGAATCCGTTATTATTATAATTTTATTATTGTTGATATTTTCATTACTTTCCAATGCTTTTAATAATGCTAATTTTTCACCAGTATAAGAAAGAGCAAACGTTGTTATTTAATTTAAATTTATAATACCTTAAATTTATTTGTTCATATATAGCAAATCCTGCTTTATTTCTTTCTAAATCAATAGATGCATCTGTATATATTATTTTTGTAAAATTTGTATTAAATTGATGCATTAGATTTAAAAAAATTTCATTATATAATTTTGTGTTAATATATTTTGCAATTAGAAAAGTAGTTTCTATTGTAAAGTTGCCACAGATTCCTTTATTTCCAGTGTAAATATGTTAAGAAGTTGCTGAAGAATTACTCCTTTTGTCCATAGAATAACTCAGCTCTATATCTTCTCCGTGAAATTTTACACACAGAAAATCTAATCATTATGAATCTACACAGTTAAAACAATTCAGACATTAACAATGTTTTTGTACTAAACTAATTACTACGATAAATTATTTCGGATCGCAATGCAAATTCATATTTGTCTCTCACGATTGGTACATGTACAATGCACATTATCTGATCTGACAGTTGATTGACATACGCTTAATAACTTTATTCTATTTGAATTGAGTCATTGCTTGAGTCAGGCATTGTGATAGTTGGAGAAGGACAAGGATAGAGATAGCGAATTGTGAATAGCCAAATGTCTAGGGTCTAGTCTGACGCCTTGGCTAGTTCGCTGGTCTGCTGTACCCTGTACCCTGTACGAAACGCTGGTCACAACCGCAGTCAGTATTCAGACACGTCGAAATTTCTAACCGCAGCTATGCCACTATTATATTATGTCTAAAGCTGTGAGTTATACTAAGCTTTATCTGCAGACATTTTATTTTTATCATATTTTATCGATAATACAATATAAAATACTATTCTATATATAGTATATTTGTAGATCAAGGACCTCTAAAATCATATGGAAGTAGACAGTGGTGGACTTACTAGGGATAGGGATAGATTTTTGACGACACAGTTAATATATAATTATCTCTATAATTACTACATGATAAAATGACATTTGAAGAATACTTTGTGAAATTTTCAGGAATAAATGTCAAGAAATGAGGCATTGACAGCGACTCTACGCAGACGTCACAAAAAAAAGTAACATTCCGGTGCCACTCATAACTCATCACTGGATTTTCCGAAATCGAAAAACCAAAATGATTTCATTAACTAGTTGTTAAGTTTCTTCAGGTAACGCTGTTGAGTTTTTCTTTTTTTATTGATTTTTCAATTTTTTACAGCACTTAAGTCAAAATCCCGCTTTTTCATGAAAAAAATCAGAAATTTTGTTATTTTAAAATACGTTAAAATGAAAAAATAAAAAAAACTCGACAGCATTATCTCGGAATTTATGTAAAGAAAGAGAATGAATCTAAAGGATCGGTCCAGTAGATTTTGAGCTAGAGAGGGCACCGACTCTGAAAAAGCTATGTGTGAGAAATCGCATTTAAAAGTTTCAAAGAAAAACGAAAGCAGACCAGAGAGGTGAAGACTTAAAACTCTATATCTCCGACAGTTTTACTCCAATCGACTTCAAATTTTTACACAATAAACTTAATATGTTGTACATTAATATAAAAAACCTTAACTTGAAACCTTAAATTAAGTGAAAGTAAAGAAGCTGAATGAAGTTAGTATGAAATTATTTTATTAAACTTGTCCTTAACAGTTACTCCGACTCCGGTTACTCTGTAACATCCCTACTTTCAACATTAATTATCAATTTAAAGTTTGCACCATTTTTCAATTGTCAACATACAAATATATAAGTTGTATTTAGATACAACTTCGGATACACTTAAAGTATCTAAACGCTTCTAAAGTATCTAAAGTGTATCTATATAAAACGCATTCCCTTTCAAGATATTTACGTTCGTATATAGCATCCAACATCAACATATTCGCGTGACATTTTATTCCATAAAATACACCAATTGTTGTACACACGGAATATAGCACAAACATAACCAGCAAAGCCAACGTAACCCTATTGCATAACACAGCGAACAATACAAGTGAAATCTGGCAACAGCGCACCCTGTAAAAAGACGACAAACATGGAGAACAAGTGAATAAGCAATGCAGTATACAAGTAAAAGTAATACCTATATTAAAACGATAGAGAAAGCTCATTTCGACCAATATATAAAGCTTAAAACAGTGTTCGAACATGTGCTTTTAAAAATATAAAGTTCACTGACTTAAAATATTTTAAATAAAAATAAAAATTATTATAAATATATATTGCATTAATTATTTAAATCGAACTCACATGCATCTTATGTGAAACTTGGTTAGTAATATAATAAATTAATATGTCGACTATTTATAAAAATAAAAGGTGCAACGTTTAGACAACAACCATGTTACGGCATTGGTAAAAAAAAAATCTCTACAAGCGAAGTCGTTGGTCGATGGACGATGGACTATGGACGACCCTCGCAAAGGAGCTTTAAAATCCCGCATCGAAATTTTAGTTAGGTCAATTACTTTTTCAGTTTGTATAGCATAACATACCATACACACACACACACATGTAGAAATATGCATTTCGTGAATGTGTGTTCTTGAATTCTATATCAGCATTTCTTAAACTTTGCAGTTATTTATAAGGTTATATCAGCATGCTCTTTAAATGTCTAAAATCTTTTCTCTCGGTCTTTCATAGACAGTGTAAAAAATGTACTATTACATGGTTTACAATTGTACAACTTATCTTTTAAATATATTTATCTTTTTATGTTTTTTAATTTCATTGCATGTGACTTAATTTGCTTTTAAATTGATGCTACTTCGATTTCGTTTCAATATATTTTAATCCTGATTTCCTGTACTTAAAATAGATAATTTCCTTCTTTCTTCCATCTATTGTCTTTACTCAAGTTGTAGCGTTGTCATCCATCTCTAGAATCGTTGCTTGTTAACCTATCTTGCTTTTCCTTTTTCTAGCTTTTACGTCTGATCTTTTTAAGCACCTAGATTGCTTCCTTTTAGCTTTATACTTCGTACTTATTTTTCTTCCATTCTCTACCTTTTCCTCCTCCCACATCTTACATACTCTATTTTTCTCCTTCTTCCAAAGACTGCCCTCATTATTAGAGGCCGTCTTAGGGGGTGGCAAGCAGGGCAACCGTCTGGGGTCTCGCATTCTCGTGCAATAATAGAAAAATTCATTACTATATATCTATTTGAATCTCGCGCCTCGCTCTTTAGAAATCCCACTAGAATCACTGCGTATATCTTTTAAGGCATTCATATGCCTTAGTTTGTCATCATTAATATTTCTCGTCTTCGTGCTTGTTAACTTTTATAAATCTTCCAATATAAAATTTTATTTCTCGTCAATTATCATCAAAAATACTTACTTACAATTTACAAATTATACAAAGAACAACTGTTTATTACATCCTAAATTCTTCTTTCCTTTCCTGCAATTGGCAGTAGGGTTTCAAGATTATTTCAGAAGTGATCCGATGCAGTCACCCGATAAACATATAAGTGAATAGACTGCTAACATTTCTAGCTGCATCAAAATTTTAATAGATACTTCTCTAAAGAATACCGCACCGATTGAGGTTCGAAATTATTCCCCAAAAGTCTTTGAAAGGAACAATGAATTCTTTATTACCAGGCAAATCACATTCAACTAAAAACAAATGTAAAGGATGGAAATTATCTTCGGATAACGATCTTTGTTAGTAGTGATTGTATGATTTCTGTAGCTAGACACACCGTCTACAGCAATATCTAGTCTCATTACTTATTTTCAAACGTGGTAATGAAAAGTATTGCATCACATTTTGAGAAACTATGTTAGAACCTTTATAGTATACGGATATACATATAGCTTATATATGAATATAGCTTGTCACATGCTGCTAAACGTCAATGCACTAACGCTTTGAGTTATATTGGGTATAACAAACTCTGGTAAACTCAGTGGAGCAAAGGTACAAAACAATTTTAAATAGAACAATAGCAGATACCTATCTAAGAATATTTTGTTAAAATAGTTAGTCCAGCAGAGACTGAAAATAAATATATCTTCCTAGTATAAGTGTAGATTTTTCCATTGTTTTGAAAATTCTAAAAGTAGTGTAACTCGTAAAGTAATGGTCTGAATGTCATGAAATTTTGACACATATCGTTTAAAGGTTGTTACTATCTAAAAATCATATGGTCTATATGTCATCCTTTGTTCAACAAACAGAATATTTATTTAACGAGAGGTATGTATTTTGAAATGCCCAGTGCTTCCATCGATGCATTGTGCTCGCATTCAGTAAGTCGCAGAGTTCAAGTATTGATCATCGATTAGTTTATAAAACATGCTAAAGGATCAGACAGAAACATTTGATTATCGGAATATAATGACGACGTTGTTAGCGTGACGTCGGGTCGGGAATACGACCGAGTCGAATTGAATTAATTCAATTATCGTTATGGATCGCAGGTTCTGTATAAAATTAACTAATACATATGTAAACTATAAAAAGTAATTGAATTTATATAAGACAGAATTGCGATCAACAAACATAAACACTCTAAGCCTTGATTAATGAACCATCTGGGACTCGTATCATGCTACCAAGGAGTATTAGGTTCTTCAATTTGTACTTTGCGTTGAGTCGCAAAATATTAAGGGCCTAGTGTTGCGTGTTGGAATATCGCAGTATTTTAGAACATGACCCATAATATGTTTATCTAAAACGGATACAGACTAGACTGGGGGGAAACAGCTTCACAACTAAACAAAATATGACAAATATTAGCGAACGTAAAAAAATATAATCCTAATAAAATTGAATGGAAAAAATTGAGAAGAATTGAAAGGATTTGAGAGAGAGAAATACTACAGAGATAGAAACATTGGAGCAGATTTGGAGAAGTTTTCATGTGAGAAAAAGGTAATAAGCGAAAAGAATATTGGGCAGTTATTAAAGGGAGGCAATGAGTAGAAAAGGTGGATGACGGAGATAGAGAAAAGGAGCGAGGAAAGAGAAGGAATGGCAGAGTACAAACAGGAGGAGCGAAGCTATATTTTTATAAGAAATTTTTTTTTTCTTTTGGAAGGAGTGAGATATAATAATGAACAAAATTGAATCAAGCACAATAATATGTAAATAAATGAGTTAAGGCACAAGAATGTAGTGCCAAATGACAAAAACATTAAAATAAAATAATAAATAATAAAAATAATCTAGTATATCAAGAGCATGTACATTTTCGGCGAAGAAATGCTCATTGGAATAGGTTACAAACGTTACGTCTATCTATAAATAATGTAATTTTTGTCACCAAGCACTAAAAACGGCACTATATGAAACAAATAGCACTAACATTTCTATCTACAAACGTTTAAAGAAGAGAGTACACAAGTTCACATTGGATTGGCATTGGCTTTATGGAATAAAACGTGGGAAAAAGAAAGCAGGAGTGAAGGCGTATGCCCTGTATTCACCCCATATACAACCCATGACTTGTACAAGATTTTCATTCATTCAAAACTCCTAAAAAACTTCATTTATCAGGCATCAGGTTATCGTGGTGTAATAGTATTTATTTATCGATATCAGTATTTTTTTCCACGTCATCATGATATACGCTAGGGGCTCGTCCGCGTCCTCCACGTCAGTTGCCACATCAAAGAATGACAAAGCACATTTATATCAAAGATATATGACAAAGATTAGGCCAACATATTACAAAATCAGGGAGAGAAGAAGAAGAGTTATTCACACATATTTATTAGATAACCTACACTCACTCGTACTCGTTGTGTATGTATGAATATTTTGCAACTTTGCACATATCCCAATTCCAGACCTTCGAACACATTATCAGGATAGCTTGTTCTGTTGGTAGAACCTCAGTCCTCAGTCCTCACATTGCTGGAGAGAAGAGAGGTTAGTAACCTCAATGGCTCCACCAAGGGCGGCCGCGACTACCAGACGCAACGTTGCCAAATCATACTACTCTGTATTACCTACATATATGTATATAATAGCTAACTGAAAGAGTTTGACGATCACAGGGTGTCCTCCAATATGTCACTTGATGATTTCAGTGACAATCCGTATGATAGACAGGAGACGTCTTTGATTAATAATTAACGTAATGATAGTACTAAGAAAAGTACTTAGATTGAAAGGAACTACCCATAAAATTTGGAAACTATTTAATATAAACAGAATTAAAGGGTTCTTAAAAAAGAGGAAAATATCATCTAAGTGTTGCTGAGATTACCCCTTTAATATTGAAAACAGTAGAGTTATGCAATAGATCAGAAGGCCGCCTCTGCTCCGGGGCGACAGATCTTTGCGAGACAGTTGTTCTTTGTATAATTTATGTAAATTGTAAGTAAGTATTTTTGATGATAATTGACGAGAAATAAAGTTTTATATTGGAAGTTTTATAAAAATTAACAAGCACAAAGACGACAAATATTAATGATGATAAACTAAGGCACATGAATGCCTTAAAAGATATACGCAGTGATTCTAGTGGGATTTCTAAAGAGCGAGGCGCGAGATTCAAATACATATATAGTAATGAATTTTTCTAGTTGGGTTATTGTGCGAGAATGCGAGGCCCCGGGTGGTTACCCTGCTGGCCACCCCCCAAGGCCGCCTCTGCAATATTTCAATATACGTTTTAAACGTATTCTTCTACAAATAGAACGGCGCATCCAAATGAGTTCGTCATCTTGTAAATCTAACAGATTTTTTGAAATGTTCTTTTTCTCAGAATAACTTTTAGTATAGGAAATCCGTTCTAGAACCATGCCTAGGGAAATAGGTAGGAAATAGGTCAAACCTAGATTCATGGGCGCCGAGAGGATGATGCAAGGGGTCTATTACTCCTCCCCCACTTGCAATGAAACTTAAGTCGTCTAGGTTGTTGTCCATATTTGTTCAACACCTTGTCAACGAATTCAGTGCCTTCCTCTACCCTTTTTCTATAAATATTGAGCATGTAATCTTTATATAAATAGTTATTAAATAAAAAATCTTTTTCCATTTTCGGTTAGTAATACATGGTGATATAGATTCTTAATATCGAGTTTGCAGTAATACCCAAAACTGTTTGCCGACCGCTGTCGTGTATAGTCTATACACTCATCTGAACTAAGCTTAAGATTACATAGATATGCATAGCAGAAAATCCACCGCCAGTAATCCGCAAGGCCTATTTATTGAGAATTTCAATTGCATACAATTTAACCAAAACGACGTCTCTTTAAAGCAATATTATTACATATTTAAAATGTGTAGATGATGGTTTTATTAATCATTGTCATTAAATAAATAATTAATTGAAAGAGTAAACATAATTACTATACAATGCAACGTCGATGTAATAAGATTTTAATCCTTAAGCATAATAAACATTACTCTAAATACATGCAACAAGTACTTTTTACAAAATATGGAATCCGAGAAGTTATGCCAGATCCCTCAATGACGAGACCTTAAGGAGATATATTTTACAATTATTCTTAAATTGGCAAAGATAGTAATATTAAGTAAACTATAAGTGAAGCATGAAATTTGTTCTTTGCGGGCGCTTCTGCAAACATTGTTAATTCAATATCACCCCAATTCAATGTTGTATCATTATCATTACGTTCTTTGGAGTTACATTTACCTTTTCGATATAGTTTCCGACAGGGTCCTTGTCAGATATCAAAATAGCTTACTCGTGATTCACATATTAATAATTTTCTCAACGAAAGTGCTAAATATATTTTGCAGACACCTTGTTATGTATATACATCGCTAAACGCAAAACCAAAGTTAGTGATCTGACTGAACAAGGAGAGAAAAAAAGAGGGCTCGTTTCACTCACCGAACAATCCACAAAACGGATCCAGTGATGAACAGAGCAACTCATTCGGGGAGGTGGTTAGTGTACATAGCGAGTTACTGCAGTAAACAGCGGTTTCTGTTACTCTGATGGAATCGTAAGAGTATGGGTCCAGCAAGTCAAACGGATAACCGCACGGAGCTAATGATAATTGGGAAAATGAAAATAGATTTTAAGTGGAATTTCAGTATTCTATTAGTGGTAATCAAGAAATGATTTTAAGTGGATTCAATGACATTTGACTTATGTCTTATTCATAACAAAGTAATTTCATATTTAATTGATTGCTATCTTATACCGTAATAAAGAAAACAATCAAAAATATTTAAGGTGGAAGAATTTTGATTAGAATTGACTTTTAAGGTCCTTTTTCATACTAAAGGTAATCCCCATAAATCTGCACTGAATAGATCAAACGCATTGGTTTTATTCAATAAGACGTGGAAGAGAAGAGAAGCGGAAAGGAAAGATAATGAAGCAATTTATATATTAATTAGTAAATAAAATTCAGTAATTTCAGTTAGACGAAGTTCAGAAAAAATATTATAGTTCTATATGTGGCTTGACTTCCAAATACGTTAAATTTCTATCCTCTTATTTTTCAGATTCGACTTTTACTATTATAAAAAAAACTCTTTTCAGAAAAGTGTCATTTTGGAATATCGTACCGCCCGAAAACAAGGTTGGAAGAGCACCTTCTTCAATGCTGGAAGATGTTCCATATTTTCAACAAAGCGTCTACTTTGTGGATGAGATACTTCTTGATGTATTATATTTAACTGTATTGGTTTTATGTTTAAATAATCAGTGAAACTTTTTGTAAATGATTTTTTGGCATTATTTTAAGAATGACGTTTTTGGAATTGACTTTTTCGCCCGTTGGAAGTAACATAGTTGGAAGTTGGCATGTTCCACTCGAAGTTCGACTTGATTACTGTTAACGAGCTAAGCTCCAACATACATCTACAAATATGCCAAAGCGTGGTATGAAATGTATATCAAGTTTTCCTATTTTGTAGTAGTTTACTTTGAATTTATTAATAATGTCATTTGGTGATAATAACAAGTTTTGGAGCGTCACATGCGACGGAAGAAGCAACTGACTTATGACGTACTTGTGGAAAAGCTGTAGAAAATTCGCTAAAGCTTTAATGGAATCCAATTTTCTCTGATTTAATAATAGCAATTAGTTTTACATTAAAAGAAAATATTATTATATTATTTTTTGACACAAATTTAAAAATTACTTTTATCATTTCTCGTGAGGCGCGTTACATTCGCTTGTTAAGTGATGTTGAGATGCTCACTTTGAAGCCAAGTTAACAACGAGTATATATATATATACATGTTACAAATGTTCGTTTGATCTGTATCAACAGGAAATCTCCATGATCTTCCGCTAAACACAGTTACACTTTATCACAAAGTGCATTATTCTAAATATACGCTTTTCCAATACCAATAATAGTTTCACAGCTTCGTTCTGTGCTTCTATCAGACCACTGTTTGATTTGTATAATTAACACGCACGAATTTGCTAGTTCGTTTGATTATTGTTAGAAGTCTAGTTGTTGTCTGACAGGTCGAGTCGTTGTGATATCGTGCACCCTGATGCTAGTGACTGGTGCCAACTCCAGGTCAACTTGCAATGGGTTAGATATTGATCCATTTGAATTTACGAATCTGGGGCATAATATTCCATTCGAATAGTGCTCTAAATATACTCGTACTAGCAGTGATATGCATATACATAAGTCTATGTAGATTTGTTGAGGCTCATAGAAAATGAAACCTTGTAAGTGTAGTGTATGCTTGAAAGTTTTGTGTAGCAGGTTGTATCCAAGCTGACTTAGCCAGTCAGGACAATAGTTATTAGTACGAATCCACATTCTTCTACGAACAGTTTGGCTTCAAACCTTTGGGCCCGGTTGCTACGCACCTGTAGCACCCCCTACGTGGCAAACGTAAGAACAAATACATAAACGCCATTAAGGGAGGGGGTGGGGGTGTAGTTAAGCTCAACTTTTTTTGTTATTCATTTTTTTTTAAATTTATTTATATTATTGTACAACATTTTAAGTTTATTGTGTAAAAATTTCAAGTCGATTGGAGTAAAACATTCGGAGATATAGAGTTTTAAGTCTTCACTTCTCTGGTCTGCTTTTGTGTTACTTTGAAACTTTTAAATGCGGTTTCTCACACAGAGTCGGTGCTCTCTCTAGCTGAAAATCTACTGTACCGATTCTTTTAAAATTTTGTGCACTCTTTCTTTACATAAATGCCGAGATAACGCTGTCGAATTTTTTTTATTTTCTTATTTTAACGTATTTTAAAATAACAAAGTTTCTGATTTTTTTCATTAAAAATCGGTATTTTGACTTTTAAGTGCTGTAAAAAATTAAAAAATCAATAAAAAAAGAAAAACTCGACAGCGTTACTTGCAGAAACTTATCAACTAATGAAATCATTTTAGTTTTTCGATTTCAGAAAATCCAGTGATGACTTATGAGTGGCACCGCAATGTTACTTTTTTTTGTGACGTCTGCGGAGATTCGCTGTCTGTGCCTCATTTCTTGATATTTATTTATGAAAATTTCACAAAGTATTCTTCGAATGTCATTTTATCATGTAGTAATTATAGAAATATTTATATATTACCTGTGTCGTCAAAAAACATTATCGAAAATTTGCTTTTTTTTTATCGTTTTGACCTTAACTCGTAAATGAGCTAATATGATTATTTAAATCAGTGGTCTCCAAAAAATATCAAATTTTCGTTTTCATTGAGCCTGTGTACCACATATTGGAGACCACTGATTTAAAACATGAAAAATACAGTGGGCAATGTACAAATAATTCACATACAACAAAACCAACATTTCTTATCATACAAGGACATAACGCAAGTATTAATTATAGCTCAAAAACATTACTTACATAATAAAGCAGCAAAAACTTCAAGTGATCAAGTGTATCCAATTATCCTTAATAGAGTGATAAAGTAGTCCTTGGACGAAACTGTAACCTGAAACAACAGAAATAAAAGGATTAGACTCCATTGATTAATCAAACAATCATACATAGTGTTTAAATGTATTAAAAAAAAAAAATCAATACAAAAGTAAACTCAATAACAATTTTCTTGGACGTATTTAATTTAAGAAGTGCTGTATGTCTCCAATGGAACAACTTATTTTATGTTTCACTCGCACTTATTGCAACAGAATGAGTGTGAGTGAAATGCAAGATATATTCGTTTACTAAAGATCATTCTCACTCATTGTTTTTAATTTTGTATTTAATTTAAATTGTATCCTATATAGGAATATACGTAGAAATTATCTGCACTATTTAGAATTTAGAATTTAGAATTTAATTCACATTTTATTTGTTTTTTTAGAAACAAAGTTTCTAATTTGAAAATATTATATTTAAAAAAAACTGTATTATATTATAACCTCAAAAATGTGACAATCTGTCAAAATGCAGTAGGATTTATTTTTAAAAGAAGTTCAATGTCAGTTTGTTAAAAGTAAAGAAGTAAAAACAATTTCTATTACTAATTGTTATTAAAAATAGTAATGTTAATTATACCACATTCAATTTTGTCCAACTGTCGAACTGTCAAAATTTATATTACTAACGACACATGCTCTCCAACCAAACTCAAATAAAACACGAATGTGATAAGAATGCCTATTCTGAAAACCTGAAATCTAGATTCAAATATTAAATAAACGCGTAAATTAAATATCAAAACAGTGAGTGGGAATAAGACTTAATAACAATGCAATGAGTAAGAGTAAATATAAAAATGATCAACCTATACATTCTTCAATTACAAAACTCCAATAAACATGTTAATTTATGTGTAATGCATAAGAATGATGGTGAGTGATTAAAACTAATTAAATTACGTCATTATTTTTCTATATCTTGCATAATACTATGAGTATACAAGACATACATACAAGCTAATAAGATGCACCATATTCTAGAACACGAGTGAAAATAAATTTGCTACTTTCTGTTTTATTCTGCCAATTGCACAGAATTCTTACAGAAACTCAGATGACCTATATGATTTATACATTGTCGTTACATTTAATCTAAAATTCGACTTCTACAGTCTAATATGTGACGTCACGACAGAAGTCGTCGAAATTGTGGAATGAAATTTGTGTGACGAAATTTATGGATGATCCCTTATATTATCTAGTTCAATTTTGAGCACGCAAACGCAGTCTCTGATTAAGTTATATTAATTTGTATATGTTTGAATGTAACGTCAGCATATTTCCGATATTAACTCTATCACAGACCCTGCGAATAAATTGACCGTTGCCTGAAGAATGATTTATACACAGAGGCGGCCTTAGGGGGTGGCAAGCAGGGAAACCGCACACGCATTCTCGCGCAACAACCCAAGTAGAGAAAATCATTACTGTATATGTATACGAATCTCGCGCCTCGCTCTTTAGAAATCCCACTAGAATCACTGCGTATATCTTTTAAGGCATTCATGTACCTTAGTTTATCATCATTAATATTTGTCGTCTTTGTGCTTGTTTACTTTTATAACACTTCCAATATAAAATTTTATTTCTCGTCAATTATCATCAAAAATACTTACTTACAATTTACAAATTATACAACCCAGTAAACATTTTGGAGTCACTTTGACATCATATTGAAGATGCGTCATGATTTTTTTGTCATAAAAGAGTTCATTTATAGTTCAGTTTCTCACATTTTTTCATATAAAATGTCTACTTTATCGGCTACAGATGGCGAAATTACTCCACCTGTCGGAATACAAATGAAGATAAAGTTTATGCGAACTATAATTGAAGTGAAATAGTGATAGAAACGTCACTAAATAGGGCACTTCACTAAATTGTTTACTGGGAAAGAACAAGTGCCTCGGAAAGATCTGCCACTCCGGGGCCTAGCAATAACTAAGGTCGCCACTGTTTATACAGATCATGAAATAAGATAAGATAAAAAATAAAATGTAAGGTGTGTTTTGAGAGCTTAATTTTGAGCTCATAAAGAATGCACCTTTATGAAAATCTGCTAGTGGGGATACGAAACAAAACAAAAAGAGCGAATACAGAAAATCTAAATAAAACGAACCTGTCTTTGATATTAAAATCAATTTTCACATTTATGTACTTATTCCCCAAACTATATTTAGTAAACTTTGTCAGCTCACTCACTGTTTTTAATAATGCACAAAGAAGTAAATGATTTCACACAAAACACCACCATGATGCATATTTTAAAATATGCAATGTGCAAAAACTAATAACGACTGTATTTAATTATTGCTTGTGTGTCAAAACGACAGGACAGAACATGACTCGACTCACACACAACACGGCTGGCGATATACACTGAAGCTCAGTTCATGTTATTCCAATAAATGCCATTGCCAATGTCCTCCAGAGTGTACTGCATTTATTGCAGCGATCTCGATCTGCGATCAGCGATGTAACAGAGAAACTGAATTAAAACGTTCATATAAAAAATAGTCTGTGGACAGAATGTATTGAGAATTGAAAAAAGAAGAAAGGAGTATTTCCCCTACTATAAAACTGCAGTTCACCCTCTTTTAAGTTTACTTAAAAACGGTATTTTTTAACCAATTTTTTTAAACAGGGTGTTTGCAAATATAAAGTCATTAAAAAAAGTATTAAGTTAAATGTAAAAGTATTTTTAAAAAAAGTAATAACTTTTAATCAAATTATTTTTTATATTATTAATTATTGTACAACATATTAAGTTTATTGTGTAAAAATTTGAAGTCGATTGGAGTAAAACTGTCGGAGATATAGAGTTTTAAGTCTTCACCTCTCTGGTCTGGTTTCGTGTTACTTTGAAACTTTTAAACGCGTTTTCTCACACTTAGCATTTTCAGAGTCGGTGCCCTCTCTAGCTCAAAATCTACTGGACCGATTCTTTTGAAACTTTCCACACTCTTTCTTTACATAAATGCCGAGGTAACGCTGTCGAGTTTTTTTAATTTTTTTATTTTAACGTATTTTAAAATAACAAAATTTCTGATTTTTTTCATGAAAAATCGGTATATTGACTTTTAAGTGCTGTAGAAAATTAAAAAATCCAAACTCTACAGCGTTACCTGCAGAAACTTATCAACTAATGAATCATTTTGGATTTTTGATTTCAGAAAATCCAGTGATGAGTTATGAGTGGCACTGCAATGTTACTTTTTTTTGTGATGTCTGCGGAGATTCAATGTCAATGCCTCATTTCTTGACATTTATTTATTAAAATTTCACAAAGTATTCTTCAAATGTTATTTTATCATGTAGTAATTATAGAAATAATTATATATTAACTGTGTCGTCAAAGAACATTTTCAAAAATATGCTTCTTTTTATTAACTATTATACATAAAAACAATGTAAAAGGCGAACTAATATTATTAGACTAATTATAATAACTTAGAACAAATATTGAATTTGTCAGTAAAATTCCTATTTATTTCTTTCTTACTATTTTCAAACACCCTGTTTATTTTTTTATTTAATATAATATTAGGGTTTATCATTTTCGGTCAATCGACAATTTTTCAAAAGGTGTTGTTTGAGCCGGAGAGCCCATAAGGTATACGCAATATTTTGCGGGTTTGATAGAATCAATACAAAGGGCTTGTGCCCCTTTATCTAAAAACCTTTTTTTATATTCAATAATCTATTTTTGCTAATAATAGAATTGATTTTATTGTACGCACTTTTTAAATAATATGTTACCCCTAATTTTCAACCCCCTTTTTTATGGTATAAAAAATTAACTCTATTAAATTACATGTTAAAGAATATAAAGAAATGTAACAAACTAAAAATATATTAGGACAAAAACTCATTTTTTGTAAAAAAAAATATAAAAATAGATATAAAGCATTGTTTGGTTGAAAAATAGGGAAAGAAAATCCCTGTACACGTAGGTACACTTGAACTGAAGATACAAATAAAATAGTTACAAAACTGATAAATACACAAATATTGCACTCTGTTTTATAGTTATTACATTCATCCAGTGCCGGATTAACAATATGTACTTACAGGGTTCGCAAATTAAGGCTCTTGGGACGGAAGAGAATTGTAAACAGATAAATAAGAAAATAGAAAGAAAGGTAATTCAAAACAAGCATTCCCCCTCACTATTTTAATTTTGTTTTTAACTTTGTATTGTATTTAAACTGTATAGCATATGGGAATATGCATAGTCATTCCCTGTACCATTTCTAATTTTGAATATAATATACTGTTTTTTAGAATCTTACAAGGTAAGCTTACGTAAGGCTTACAAGATAAAAAAATTATATTATATTATAACCTCCAATTTGTGACAATCTGTCAAAATGCGGTAGGATTTATTTTTAGAAGAAGTCAGTTTGTCAAAAATAAAGAATAATTGTTATTAAAAACAATATTTTAATTATTTCACATTCAATTAACTAAACTCAAATTAAAACACGAATGTGACTAGGAATGCTTATTCTGAGAACCTGAAATCTAGATTAAAATATTAATCAAAAACATAATTAAATATCAAAACAGAATGAGGATTTACTTCGGTCTGGAGAAAACTGAAAATGGTATTATTATTATTATTTTATTTTTAATGTTTTTTGCCATTTTGCACTACATTCTTGTGCCTTAACTCATTTATATACATGTCATTGTGCTTAATTCAATTTTGATCCTTATTAAATCTAAACATTCTCATTTTTTTCAAACGAAAAAAAAATATATAAAATTCCTTATAAAAATAAAAACAAAACTGCCACTGCTACTGCTTCGCTCCTCCTGCTACGCTCCTCCTGCTACTGTCCCTCCTGTTTCTACTGTGCCATTCCTTCTCTTTCCTAGTTTTTTTTCTCTATCTCCGCCTTCCACCTCTTCCCTTCACTTTCGGCATTACATTCATCTGCCTTAAAAAGATTTAAAAAGCTTCAGCCTTCCTTCTTCTAATTATTTCTGCCATCCATCTGTTCCCTTATAAGAGCTGCCCAATATTTATCTCACTCCCTACTTTTTCCTTACAATCAAACTTAATGTGCTCCAGTGTTTCTTCCTCCGTTCCGCACACTCTATACATTCTTTCCTCACTATTTTCCCAGTATCTGTTTCCTTTTTCCTCATTTCCCAATCTAAACCTTGCTGTACTTAAAATCTGTCAAAAAATATTTAAATTCAGAAAAGCTAGAAAGTTCAAATTTTAAACAAAGAATGTAAACTAACGATAACTATGAGAAAATTTGTTTTCTTTTATCGGCAGTTATTTGGTTTTCAACATTTAAATTGTAACAGTGAATTGACTTTATTACATAACGATTTTAAATTTATAATTTCCATATTCATTATGCATATGAGCACCAACATTTTGTCCACGTACGACTGTATGAGTAACCTGTAGACTAAACCACCTTTAAGGTCACTGTTAATGGGCTATTCGCATTATTCACGTTATGATTACGATGCATATTCATTAACCATTGCAATTGCAACAACTCCTCATTAACTACTGGTATACATTCATTGTCTTCCTGTATAGATAAACTATAAGCATTAATGAAATTGATATTAATTCATTCATGACTTGCGATCGAATCAGTGCCGCATTAAGCTAGCACGGGGCGTATTGCAAAACCAATTATCAATTTATCTTTACCACTTTAACTAATTAGTTTTATCTATTCTTCATGTTTGAATAATATACATTATTTTGTAACAATTACTATCTTTACTTAAGGAGGTACAGGACGTACCGTGCATGCAAAAAGTTTATCTCTCGACAAGCAAATATTGGGACTGTATCTTTGAAAATGAATTTTTCAATTACCTATTAAACTGCTTGTTAAAATGATTTTTTAAGCATATAATAGTTAAATAAATAAAAAATTACCTATAATTATTACCAAATTTATATTAATTCAATTTAAATTCAAATTAAATATATTGAAAAAGGAATAACAAATTTGGCAACGCTGTAAATTTACGTGTGTTGACGCATGCGTGATTTGGTTCTTTGACAAATAAATTGTTATATTTTATAAAATATTTATTCCGATTTTGAATTTCCCGTTCATATTGGGATTTGCAACGTTGCCGGCTTATACCCTACACTTACTGTTTCTTAAAGGTTTTATTTAAATATTTTCGTATATAGATATCCTTTTGATAATTTTCTTTTTGCAATAGTTACAGAAAAGATTCTTTTATATAAACCTAGTTTTTGAAAGCCGTGTCACCATTTTTTTATAGTTAAAAGTGATATTATGTGGTGAAATTGAGTTAAAAATTATGATTTGTATGAAAAATAACTATTTTTAATCATGTATAAAAAGAAAACTAGATCTCTAAAATGTTGAGACAGCATGTATTTTTACTATTTGTATTGACTCTCCAAATTTTACAACGTTTTCATCATTTACGTTAACGTCCTATACCTCCTAAATATAAATTATTGTTTTTTAATATTACACAAGCTGAACTTACATTTCAGTTTAAAATCTTTAGCTAACACTAGAAAACTCAGTGTAGGGCTTTATACTTCTTTAAGAACTATATTCTAAATACAATATAGATCTGTATCTACTTGAAATTGGGATGTTGTCAATACACATCGTTCGCTAAAAACTTCGATTATTTTATAAACAAAGAAATAGTGAAAAATCAACATAACTTCCGGTTGGGTGTAGCAGACTCATTTCGAAATACGATAGGGATCGCGTTTCTAAATATACATTGGTATTGCTACTGTATATCATCTATAAGTTTCAAATGCTATTGAAAAAAACCACAAAGGCAACCCTCATTGACCCGGTTTTTTAGAGCATCGTCTCGTATCATCAGATGCTGCATGTGTTGTCCATTGTAACATTTATTTTCTACAATAGAAATAAAAAACATTTTAAAAAAAGTACAAATTGTGGAACAAGAACAATACTAAAAAAAATTCTTGTGTAAAATTAAACAGTGTGGTATATTTCTATGTTAATTAGAATTGGGATATAAAAAAATTGGAAAATCAAAGAGATGTATCGGTTGTTGTTTGTAGATGGCGACACTGTAAAGGCAGACAATCAAAATAGTCATTTAAAAAACTTGGATAATGGGCTTGTGTCCTATGTCTTAATTTCTATAAAAGTGTACTATATATTGATAAAGTGGGTTACTAGAACCTCAAATGTTCAATTATTTTTTAATAACTCCTTATATGTTAAGAGATATTAACAATTAAAATAGTCATTTTGTCTCTTTAATTATTAAGGGATTCAATGTTGTACACATTCCAAGTACATGTGACATCACAATCCTTGTGTAAGGTTACCAACCTTACAGCTCATAAATCTCTGCTATATGTATTTATATATCAAAATATCAAATATTATTTACAGCTATTTCAAGGAACAATAAAATGTCAATATTATGTCTGCCTTAGCAGGGTTAAATAAAATAAAAACTTATTATTCTTTGACTTGACTTTATTATTTGACTACCAACAGCTACGAAACATTACCACAGCACTGACCTACTCAACAAATAATTGACGTTAAAATGCATTTCACGTCATACAAATATGCCCGACCATTTATAGCGCTAAAACTACAACTCAAACTTTTAATTGCTATATCTCCGTCAAGATTTAGATATTTAATAAAATAGACACGCCAATACACATTTATTAACATCAATTGAAAAATCGACCTCTAAAAAATGAGGACACAAGCCCATTAATTTGTTTAAATATTATAGAAAAGTTAAAAGAAATTTAATTTCATTACTTCCGTCTTCAATGACGATTGGGTTAAAGCATGGGCGTGTGATAGCTGCCACACAAATCGAAATTTACACTCTATTAAGTATGTGACAAATTTACATTGAACAGAATAGGGTCTGTGATAAATTTATGAATAAATTGTAGCTGTTTTGACGTTCTTTTTCTGCGGACGTCTATGGTTTAAATTTACAACTGTAAAGTAAGCAAACAGTGCGATGTGAGATGAACCACCGTTTATCTGGTGATAAGTTGGCGTAGGAGATTCCACGAGTTCATTCAAATAGATAGATAACACCTCTCTCCTTTCCTCACCCCTTTTCAAGGAAATTTGAGCTGTCTGACAACAAGCCACGGATGCAGATGTTCTGTGCAACGCTGCAATGATTTGTATAGTTCAAATTACGAGAGTTCGGCGGTAGTGATTTCTGCTTAAAAGAGGTTGTAAGAGTCTTACTTGTTTGTATTTGGTCTTTCAACAAGAACGGTCAAGAAAAAACCCCATATTTTCATGAAAAGTGGTGATATTTTTATTTTAATCTAAAGTACAAATTCTGAGGTTAGTAACGAAACACAATATCTGCCAAGTATCATCAAAATATTGCGTTTTCTATTGATTTTTAATGACCGCTCTTGTTGCAACATTTATAAAATGACTCTTGTTGAAAGAGCTATTTGTTTTATACAGTTTTAAGGTTGGTACTATCTAAAAATGATATGGATTTTTCAATAGTAGCACCATCTATAAGTCATCATATAAACTTATTTATTGATGAAAAAGCGCGGGCTTTTTAAATTACAAATTCTCGTTGGTTTTTAAACAAGCCTCGAATTTCTAAATTTAAATTAAAATGTTAAATGTTAAAAATTAAATTTAAATTAAAACAGTAGATGAGAATGATATTTAAGGTGAAACGATACATGGTCATTTTTTCTCGCGAAATATAGATGGCGATACTATACAGCAGGTTAAATATTATCAAAAAGAACATGTTTTTTTATGTTTAAATCGTTTTATGTAACCTGTCACAGGAGTCGCTTTTATTCAACAGTGAGCAGTCGTTGCGCCGTCTGTAGCTCATAAAAGAGACATTCCCTATGGACGACTGAATAGAAAACAAACGCGTTCATGACAAAAAACTCATGAAAAGTAATAGAATTTACTCCAAAATGTTTACTGGGCTGACAAGTGCTTGCACGACGGGATTTAAATCGGGTACCCCTAAGGATTTTTCAACGTAAAAAATATTACACAATGTCCAAGTCGAATAGTTCTGAAATTAACCAGATCCTAAAGAGCCATAGTCAGGTATTAATAAGGCATATCTGTAGTATTTGTCCATTGTCAGATTCCTCAGTTTTGATGTCTTTTTGAAAACGTTCGTGTTCGTGTGTTCGCTATGTGAACATATGTGAACGCTATGTCGTACATTCGTATTCGGCATCAGCAGCGCCTTATCAAGACGTGAGCCATATCTACCAGGAACGTTGCAACATCTAGGGAAAAATTTTACCCAAGAGTAACGTTATGAAGTAAAGGAATTACAGAATTATATATCAGAGCAAATGTCATTAGGAAAAAGAAGTATAAAAGATCTCATAGTACTATTCCCATTAAACATTTTGGAGCATTTTGGAGTCAGTTTGACATCATATTGGAGATGCGTATGATTTCTTTGTCATGAAAGAGTTCATTTATAGTTCAGTTTCTCACAATCGTTCATATGAAATGTCTGTTTTATCGGCTACAGATGACGGAACCACTCCATCTGTAGGAATAAAAATGAAGATAAAGTTGATGCAAACTATAATTGAAGTGAAATAGTGATAGAAACGTCACAAAAAGGGACACTTCACCAAATGTTTTCATTTGTATTCCGACAGGTGGAGTGGTTTTGCTATTTATAGCAGATAAAATAGACATTTCATATGAACAACAGTGGGAAACTGAACGTCTTTCATGACAAAAAAATCATACGCATCTTCAATATGATGGCAAAGTGACTCCAAAATGTTTACTGGATTCTTATGCGCTTATACGTGCCTACAAAACCGTAATATAGCGTCTTGTCAAACCATTTCTTTGATTGTATTTGAACGGTATATTTTCCCATTAAAAGCAATACTTTATCAACACATAAAATTCAGATTTTTCCATTGTTTTGAAAATTACAAAAGTAGCGTCACTAAAACTACTGTAATTCGTAAACAAATGGTCGGATTGCCATGAAATTTTGACACATATCATTTGAAGGTTGGCGGTATCTAAAAATCGCTATCTAAAAAACAGATTTGTCAATAGTGAGGCCATCTATATGTCATCCGAGGATCTTATTGAGTGATGTGTTATACCCACTTCCAATGAGCTTGTGTCCTCATTTTTTAGTGGTCGATTTTTCATTTGTTGATTGAAATTGATGTTAATAAATGTGTAATGGCGTGTCTATTTTATTAAATATCTAAATGTTGACGGAGATATAGCAATTAAAAGTTTGAATTGTAGTTTTAGCGCTAGAAATGGTCGGCCATATTTGTATGACGTGAAATGCATTTTAACGTCAGTTATTTGTTGAGAAGGTCAGTGCTGTGGTAATGTTCTGTAGCTGTTGGTAGTCAAATAATCAAGTCAAGTCAAAGAATAATAAGTTTTTATTTTATTTAACCCTGCTAAGGCAGACATAATATTGAAATTTGATTGTTCCTTGAAATAGCTGTAAATAATATTTGATATTTTGATATATAAATACATATAGCAGAGATTTATGATCTGTAAGGTTGGTAACCTTATACAAGGATTGTGATGTCACATGCATTTGGAATGTGTACTACATTGAATCCCTTTAATAACCTTCTAGTAACCCACTTTATCAATATATAGTACACTTTTATATAAATTAAGACATAGGACACAAGCCCATTCCCAATTATTGAGATTAGGGAACTAAATTTTCGTAGGTTTCATAAATTTATTAATCACAAAAATGTAAAAAAGCTATAATCAATTGTAAATAGTATTGAAATACAAACGACCAATATATACTTGCCAACACTTGCCATTGACCAATGACCATTCACCACGTGCGGTACAATGTCAGTGCGAACGAACAACATTGCACTTGATAAGGCAGGCTGGCAAAGTAACAATAGATTATTTTAGTTATCGATAACAGAAAAGAAAACATTTACGATTTTATTAAACAATTCAATAACTGTACATATTTCTGCATACATTTTATAAAATTCGTAATTTTAAATAAAACTTTGAGATTTATAAGTGTACATAATACAGATAACTTTTCACCGGAAGAGAATTGTAGTTAAGTGAGAATACCATCTAATAAATAATCTCAAGTTAAATAAAAAATCAAAGCACCTTTTTCTAAATTACATTTAACATCATCGGTATTCTAAGTCGTACATTTCTAGAAGATGGAAAAATGAAACTTATGATTCTTATGGCAAGTGTACATAAGGCTTATTTTATAATAATAAAATAGAAATTGTAAATCGAAATGAAATTCTTTTCAATTATATTCAACATCGTCTAACATTTTTAGAGAATAAATGACGACACTTGCTGAAATAGCTTATTAAGTGAAATTTCAATTATACGTTTTATCTAATTGAAGTTTGCACCAAGGGAGTGAATAAGGTTTCAACTTTTTTTAATTTATTTATATTAATGTACAATGTAAAATTTGAAGTCTATTGGAGTAAAACTGTCGGAGATATAGAGTTTTAAGTCTTCACCTCTCTGGTCTGGTTTCGTCTTTCTTTGAAACTTTTAAACGCGTTTTCTCACACATAGCTTTTTCAGAGTCGGTGCCATCTCTAGCTTAAAATCTACTGCACTGATCCTTTTGAAATTTTGCACACTCTTTCTTTACATAAATGCCGTCTTTTTTTTTAAATTTTAACGTATTTTAAAATAACCTTTCCTCATGAAAGAAATCGGTATTTTGACTTCTAAGTGCTGTAACAAATTGAAAAATCTATGAAAAAAAGAATTCAAATAATCCAGTGATGAGTTATGAGTGGCACCGCAATGTTAATTTTTTTTGTGACGTCAGCGGAGATTCGCTGTCAATGCCTCATTTCTTGATATTTATTTATGAAAATTTCACAAAGTATTCTTTAAATGTCATTTTATCATGTAGTAATTATAGAAATAATTATATATTAACTGTGTCGTCAAAAAACATTATCGAAAATATGCTTTTTTTGCTTTGTTAAATAAAAGTAAAGAATATATATTTTCAGTTATGGTACTCCAAGTTTGCAATGAAATCGATCTCGCTTATGTAAATTAATAAGTTTTAAATTCGTAAGCAGTTGACTTTTATAAAACGCTTGGACATGGCTACTGCAACAAAGAAAATGTCAGTGATGCCAACTTGACCAGCTCTATTAACAACAACTTACATTTTCGGAATTTAGCCAGAATTCTTAACGCACTTTTATCTAATTTATCATGAATTTGACGGATTCTATAAATACATGAATACCGTGAGCAAATTTAAATTATTTTCGCTGATAGAAAACGTTTAGACGTCCAAAACTCACGCCCTGGCCTCGCAGCCACGTTAATAAATAATTAAAAATAAATTACCTGTAATTATATTAGTTTCTTTCCTTAGTAAGTAATTAATATATGCACAATTGTTTTATTATTCTTATCACTATATTTAGAAACACTATAAGCATTATTATATTTTTCTGTTATTGATGCGCAATTCCTGATTATGTTATTACGCATGGAGAAAAAACACTAATTGTAGTACAAATAATAATCAAACAAAACTAAAAATTAATAACTATTATTTTAATATAAATATTGTTCCAGAAATTTTTTATTTCACTGACAAAATCGTTTCAAAAATTAGAAAAAAACACTTAAAGAATATAATTTGATACACTATTAGTATTAGAGATGAACATAGACTTATTAAAACATGTTAGAAAACTATTGCGCAATTTAAATGAATAAAATGACAAATGCACTTTTTGTTAACTGCATTTAATTTTACTAGCTAAGTGAAAATACGTCCTCACTAACCCGAGGCGTCCAAGCCACTGAACCCGTCAACTTCTGAGTCTGCGCAAAGCTCCCACAGAGCGTACAAGTTCAAACAATGAGGGAAGGGGACGAACGGGACGAATTGTTACCAACCGCCATTTTCATTTTTTTGAATTTCAAATTTTATAAGCATCTTTTCTTAAATTATAAAAAAAGGGATATATTTATATAAAAATTTATGGGAATTTATGAAAAGGGGACTGCAAGAAAAATCTGGCTACATTTTGCTGGCGTAGAAAAATCTGCGCAACTGGTTTTATAGGTTAGGAATATTTTTGTTGAATTGATTTGTATAAAATTCTTGTTTTTAATACAAAGTACATTTTTTAACTGAACTAATATATTTAAATACAGGCTAGTATAATAACCGAGAGGGTTAAGGGTAGTTGACACCACGATAAGATAGTTTTGGGTTCGATTTCCAGAGTTTAGGTAAAGATGGAGAATTCAGGTAAATAATACTATGCTAAATATAACCAATATATAGTCCAAATCACGAGAGTTCGGCGGTGACTTATACTTAAAAGAGGTTATAACAGCGGTATAAATCTGTAATACGATAATGAATTTTATCTTATTCGTTTCTATATACATTATAGAAAAATAAGTGAGTCTGTGTTACAATTTCTTTCAGAGAGGTAGAAAATGAATCTTGCAATTAGCTTTTAGTAAGCTTGAATCTGCATTGTAAAACAATTTCCTAAGACAAAGAATTAAACCGGGTAACTCCGAGCACTAAAGCACAGACAAAATATCTCTTTATAAAAGTAAATATAGATTTCAACGTTTCTTGACATTTTTTATCAGTAAGGTAGAAAATTCAAACCAATAGAGATTGATAAAAACTATGTGAGAGCTTATGCTGACACGTTTAGTACATAGCATATATTTCTTAATTTCGTCAAAATTTTAGACCTATCCTGATCCTCTTTTCGTACTAAAAACGGTAAAGTAAACCTCGTGTCGTCCTAAACATTATTATATGACCCTACCTTAGCCCTAAACAAAATCATGATCCTATCGTCTTATGTAATTCAAACTCTGTTAAAATCATTAGTACAATAATTGTAGAATTTTATTTTCTATTTTGGTTTCTCCAATTTTTTAAAATTCGTTCTCAATTTCTTCAGTAAATAAACTAGGAATACTATATAAAAATACCGGGCAATATTTTTAATATTCATCCTCATTATAACAATTTTCTTTTTCTTTTCTTTGTCAACCACGTGTTCGTTTGGATATTTCTTAATCATCCTAATAACGTCCTGTAATTGGCATTAAATTCTGTGAAGTTTCTTAAATGTAATAAGTTATTTCAACAATAACTAAGCTAAAAGCCTTAACCTTAAAAAAGACTTCTTAATATTTTGTAACGCTTAAAAAGATGCTCTGAAGAAATTTTATGAGTATGCTAATGCGATAAAAGGGTAGATTTATTTTTGACAGAACAGAAAAATAGGTAACAAAACCTAAAACGTTAACGTAAGAGGTAACTTTTGTTATGTTAGATAAACTAAGTTTAGCATGCTATAATATGTATACAGTATTTGCTATAGAAATCTTTCTTGAGTATTTGCTTAGTAGATTGTCACAGGTAGAAAATTACTAGCTTCGTACTAGCTAATTTCAAGGTTCGTTTTTGTAGATATACAATGCTGCTTTAACCATCTATGAGTGATACATAAATATATATTACTTGTACATTTTAATTAAAGTCACAGATAGTGCAGTGCAAAATTCACATTTGCTAGCTTACTACAAGCTTAATTTAAGCTGCATTTTCTATCGACGTACTTCTCATTAAACAATATTTAAATGCAATGATAATAAACGTATAATTTACGTAATATTTAGGTAACAAAGACTACAAATATTACAAATTTATTGTCTAATAACTATATTTACAAAAATCTATAAAGCAACTTTCTGTATAAAAGCATTGACAGAAAATTATAACATAAAACATACTCTTCAACAAATTAAATTAAAAAAAAAAAAAAAACATGTTTATTGAAAAAAAATATATATATTAAAAAAATGCAGTCTACAAAATGCATCTAACGGCTGGCAGCCATATTAGAATGGGCGGAACACATACGTCCAATCCGAATAGGTTATGCGTACAGACCACACCTACAATCACGCTAGCTAAATCATGGTTAAGTTAAATAAGGGCTGATATTTTTTAAAATATTTTTAAAATCAAAATATTTTATTTTTAATATGTGAAAAGGACGATACAATATATAGAGCGCCTAGTAGACTTGTTTTTGATTTGAATCTGTATATATTTAAACATTTATACAAAATACTAATACCTTGTATAATTAGTTATTTAATCATTAAAATTAATTATGTTTATTAACTACGGTCAAATAATAGATGTCGATTAATATTTTTAAGATATTTAATTGGCGTTTCTATTTTGGTAAATATCCAATGTGTTAATTTTGCACATGACGTCACACAAATAATCGAGATTAGTTTCCACAGCAATCATAATATAAAATTTGATGGGATGCACGTCTTATCGTATCGTATCATACACACTCGTATGCACCTTTGTTGAATAAAAGAGATAGCAACACGTCGAATGTGACGTCACACGCAGATTTATATTTTTATAACGTTAAAGCCCTTTAAGTGTTACAACGTATTTACAAAGAATTTGATATTAAGGTAGTAGTCAACTTTATCAATATAATGGATTACACAGTAGCTAAATGCTTTCACACGATGGTGCAGCTTTCGGATTCGATTTCAGAATAAGCAGATGTTTTCATTAATAGATTATTTGCCTAATAAAATAAACCATTTATTAGGTAGCGATGTAATAAACTCTCTCATACTCTTTCTCAGTAGGGTGTATTCCAATTATTTCGCATTAACACACTTTGTCATGGTGCTTATTCTTTAACGTTTAGCACTACACCATTGCATTAAGGGATAAGGTCAAAACGATAAAAAAAAGCATATTTTCGATAATGTTTTTTGACGACACAGTTAATATATAATTATTTCTATAATTACTACATGATAAAATGACATTTGAAGAATACTTTATGAAATTTTCATAAATAAATATCAAGGAATGAGGCATTGACAGCGAATCTCCGCTGACGTCACAAAAAAAAGTAACATTGCGGTGTCACTCATAACTCATCACTGGATTTTCTAAAATCGAAAATCCAGCATGATTTCATTAGTTGATAAATTTCTGCGTGTAACGCTTTCAAGTTTTTTTCTTTTTTATTGATTTTTCAATTTTTTACAGCACTTAAAAGTCAAAATACGGATTTTTCATGAAAAAAATAAGAAACTTTGCTATTTTAAAATACGTTAAAATTAAAAAACTAAAAAAAACTCGACAGCGTTATCTCGACATTTATGTAAAGAAAGAGTGTGCAAAACTTTAAAAGAATCGGTCCGGTAGATTTTGAGCTAGAGAGGGCACCGACTCTGAAGAAGCTATGTGTGAGAAACCGCATTTAAAAGTTTCAAAGTAACACGAAACCAGACCAGAGAGGTGAAGGCTTAAAACTCTATATCTCCGACAGTTTTACTCCAATCGATTTCAAATTTTCACACAATAAACTTAATATGTTGTACATTAATATTAAATAAATAACAAAAAATTAAAATTACCCTTAATGGTAATAAAAGTGCGTATTATATATCTGTCGAACCACTGTTCAATGTGTGACAAGAACTCATGAAATTTCTGTGAAACAATATAAATTTACGCTCAACATCTAGAGAAATTTTCTGTGACGCCCATGGTTGTTGTTAGAGTTTAATGGACTTATCGTTCCTAAAGACTTCTACATAATCATATTTTTATTCAATGTAATCTCATTATCATATCAAATGTCTTTAGAGAAAACATTTCTATGAAATAAGATTAGTGCCATTTGTAACTTGGAATATAAACAAAGATTTTTATTACTTTGTCCATTAGACAATTTATAACTTTACTAATTGTCCAATAATTTAAAGTTTTATCTCAATGCAGTGTAATATTTCAAAATATCTGATGATTACTGAAATTCCTGTCTGACAAAACATATATTATCATTAAGGTATCAATGATATTTCTAAGAAACATTTATATTAGGAGTGAGATTTTGGAAGCGGCAAAGTGACCGAGATTGTTGAAGTGTTTGTACCAACTAGTGATGTCAATTATAGGTAACACAGAGCCGCACTACTTGCACCAAAATCAGTGAATATATTTAAGAAAACATACAAGGAAGCGTGAGTGTTCAAGCTCAACCGAGCAATCGTAGTAAAAGAATTCATTTCCCAAATTCATAATAAATTCTTTGAGCACTTTGCCCATTAACGTTTTTTTTATTTATTTATATTAATGTAGAACATATTAAGTTTATTGTGTGAAAATTTGTGAGATATGTATTTCAAAGTTTCAAAGAAAGACGTAACCAGACCAGAGAGGTGAAGACTTAAAACTCTATATCTCTGACAGTTTTACTCCAATCGACTTGAAATTTTTACACAATAGACTTAATATGTTGTACAATAAAATAAATAAATAAACAAAAAATGAAACAAAACAAAAGTTGAAACCTTAATACCACCCCCCCCCCCCCCTTAAGCATATTTGAAAGTGTTTGCCTTAAAAGCACAAAATCTATCTGTATCTTACATAAACATAATTTGTTTCTTTACTCAAAAGTAACAAGTTATATTTAGTTATAATTTAAAAAATTAAGTTGATTAATTATATAACGTAAATGCGTTATCAAAATCTGACAAGACATGCTGTGTTATCTTCTGTTGAGATTTCGCGCACTGATCCATGCAGATACAGATATTTAAAACAAAATTCAAGAACAGCCATTGAACTTTCATAATTTTGAAAAAGAAACAAAATTATTAGAAACTGAGAATTTTATGGTAAGACTTAAATAGTCTTTAGAGCATTTTTAAATATTTACATGGGCTGGGAAGGGAGTGGAGCTTCACATAGACCTCTATTCCTTTCTGAAATATTTTCTCTTTAAATACAAAAAATCTGTGACATATTTACAATAGATAAATTGGAATCGATTAGAAATGTAATCTGGAAGAAAAGAAATTTTGCTACTCCTTAATAAATTTTCTGTGTCCTTGTTTTTGATTTGTTAGCAGGGCTACCAGATTTTCATTTGCGGCAATGAAAAATAAGTTACTTTCTTTTTTAAAAGTACTCTCCTTATAATTAATTCTATCTACTTTTAACAGTTGGCGTGCAAAATTGTTCTGAGACCTTCCAAATTACAAGTCTTATTTCAGACGATTTTTCAATTGTTGATTGAAATTGATGTTAAATGTGTATAGCCGTGTCTATTTTATTAAATATCTAAATGTTGACGGAGATATAGCAATTAAAAGTTTGAATTGTAGTTTTAGCGCTAGAAATGGTCGGCCATATTAGTATGACGTGAAATGCATTTTAACGTCAGTTATTTGTTGAGTACGTCAGTGCTGTGGTAATGTTTTGTAGCTGCTGGTAGTCGAAATAATAAAGTCAAGTCAAAGAATAATAAATTTTTATTTTATTTAACCCTGTTACGGCAGACATAATATTGCAATTTTATTGTTCCTCGAAATAGCTGTAAATAATATTTGATATGTAAATACATATAGCAGAGATTTATGAGCTGTAAGGTTGGCAGCGGTTGTGATGTCACATGCATTTGGAATGAGTACAACGTTGAGTCCCTTTAATAATTAAAGAGACAAAATGACTTTTTTAATTGTTAATATCTCTTAACATATAAGGATTATTAAAAAATAATTGAACATTTGAGGTTCTAGTAACCCACTTTATCAATATATAGTACACTTTTATAGAAATTAAGACTTAGGACACAAGAGAATTGTGAGACGACCAGCATCCCTGTTCGAAAGTATACTTTGTTGGATCGTCAGTTATAAATCTGGTTAACTTTTAGGTTTAGATCGTTTTTAATAGTTCACAAAACCTAGTGAATTATTTTATTAATAAAAACGTATTTCTTCATATACAAAATATCAACATTTTATTTATTTTCAATTCAAAGTTTCTTTCCAAAAGAATTCTAACTCGGTATAATTGGAAACCTCTTTTTAATTTGTATAATTAAATAATTGTTGTATGTTTGCATAAGTGAGTTAGACTAGGTATTATTCCCTAATTTAACCAATTATATTTCTTGCTTTTTGGCATTACATTCTTAAACTAATTTCGTTTTTAAATTTTATAAAAAAGTAAAGAATCGTTGTAAACTGGCAACACTGCCTTGCTTAGAAAACGTGAGTCGTTTTGGTCATGGAACATGCGCTTTTGATAAACGCTCTTTTATTTAAACAACAACAACAACAACAACAACATTCGTTTCGTGAATATTTTAACAGATTTTGATAATTGAGTAGAAAATAATATTGCCATTCCATTCTTTTACTTCAACTTTTACTTATTTGGCACTGTGCCTTAGACCTGTTAGGATCTTATCTTAACATAAACAATCTCTGAATGCCTGGAAATGTGGTGTTCTATATTTCTGAGAACTGAAGTAAATAATCTTACGCCATTGTTTTTTTTTTTTTTTTTTATTTTAATGTTTTTTGCCATTTTGCACTACATTCTTGTGTCTTAACTCATTTATTTACATGTCATTGTGCTTAATTCAATTTTGATCCTTATTAAATCTAAACATTCTCATTTTTTTCAAACGAAAACAAAAATAAAATTCCTTATTCCTTAATTATCAAAACTGCTACCCTTATTATCCCTCCTGTTTCTACTCTGCCATTCCTTCTCTTTCCCAGTTTTTTTTTTCTCTATCTCCGCCATTCACTTCTTCCCTTCACTTTCGGCATTACATTCTTCTGCCTTAAAAAGATTTAAAAAGCTTCAGCCTTCCTTCTTTTAATTATTTCTGCCATTTATCTGTTCCCTTCCTTGCCCCCTTTTAAGAGCTGCCCAATATTCATCTCACTCCCTACTTTTTCCTTACAATCAAACTTAATGTGCTCCAGTGTTTCGTCCTCCTTTCAGCACACTCTACACATCTTACGCTAATATTATTTAATAGAATTTAATAAATATATTTTTATAGAATTTTTTATCAATAAGCATTTCTATCAAAGCAGTTTCATTCAGTGATATTTTTGACTGCAACTGTTTTGCAATATATTCATCTCTTTCACTCTGTATCATCTCTGTCTTTCTTTCTGCACTTCACATGTGCATATCTACATTCATATAACATACGTTCACATAGGCATAAGAATGTTGAATTTAAGAAAACTCAGCTAAGTCACCAAAAGCACCAACGCGTACGCATATGTGTGCCTTCTGTAGCAGCAGCCCCCCTCCACCACTTTACCAAAGTGACTCGTCACCTTTCGTTGGAATGATAGTGTTACCAAGTCAGTGTATGTTTCATAATGCATAACGTCAATGGGCTTGTGTCCTATGTCTTAATTTCTATAAACGTGTACTATATATTGATAAAGTGGACTAGAACCTCAAATGTTCAATTATTTTCTAATAACTCCTTATATGTTAAGAAATATTAACAATTAAAAAAGTCATTTTGTCTCTTTCCAAATGCATGTGACATCACCATCGCTGCCAACCTTACAGCTCATAAATCTCTGCTATATGTATTTATATATCAAAGTATCAAATATTATTTACAGCTATTTCAAGGAACACTCAAATTCCTATATTATGTTGGCCTTAGCAGGGTTAAATAAAATAAAAACTTATTATTCTTTGACTTGACTTGATTATTTGACTACCAACAGCTACAAAACATTACCACAGCACTGACCTACTCAACAAATAACTGACGTTAAAATGCATTTCACGACATACAAATATGGCCGACCAGTTCTAGCGCTAAAACTACGATTCAAATTTTTAATTGCTATATCTCCGTCAACATTTAGATGTTTAATAAAATAGACACGCCAATACACATTTATTAACATCAACAATTATTTCAATCAACAATTGGATTGGCCCATTATTATTTGGAAGCGTCAATTGTTTTATGGATTTATGAAGTTGTAGTCAAACTAAAAAGATTACTACTACTACTGCCAAAATCCTGTTTTTTCTTCAGGAAATACACAAAAAATTACTTGCACTAACTCAGCAGTTGTTTGTTTGCATTTCTTTAACCGCCATTAATTAAATTTGCAAATGTTTACATGCGTTAGAAGCATCAAGGATTAAGTAGTAAAGAAGAATATACCTTGCTGCTGCTACCAATCTGTTACCATCCATAATTATCGATAATAATGTGCACTGCAAAAGTGATTATCTGTACTCCGTGCAAAGAACTGTGGGAATTGGATCATGCATGAGCATTGCACATGGGGATGAACATGAACTAAATCATCAAACAGGTGAAGACTAACAGAGGTTACTTGTAGAAACAAAAACAAAATAAACACACGCAGAAGTAAAGAGCCCAGTACAGTTTGTACAAAGTCAAAACGATAAAAAAAAAGTATAGTTTTTTAAGTTTAGTTCTCACAGATAGCTTTTTCAGAGTCGGTGTCCTCTCCAGCTGAAAATCTACTAGACCGATTCTTTTGAAATTTTGCACACTCTTTCTTTACATAAATGTCGAGGTAACGTTGTCGAGTTTTTTTTTATTTTTTAATTTTAACGTATTTTAAAAAAGCAAAGTTTCTGATTTTTCTCATGAAAAATCTGTAGTTTCACTTTTAAGTGTTGTAAAAAATTGAAAAATCAATAAAAAAAGAAAAACTCGACAGCGTTACCTGCAGAAACTTATCAACTAATGAAATCATTTTGGTTTTTCGATTTCAAAAAATCCAGTGATGAGTTATGACTGACACCGTAATGTTACTTTTTTTTGTGACGTCAGCGGAGATTCGCTGTCAATGCCTCATTTCTTGACATTTATTTATGAAAATTTCACAAAGTATTCTTCAAATGTTATTTTATCATGTACTAATTATAGAAATAATTATATATTAAAATATGCTTCTTTTTTATGGTTTTGACCTTACTCCCCCCTTAAATGCAATGCAATTATTACATTGAAACTATTAACTTTTAAAACATCGTTAAGATCCCAATTTGTGAGACTAAATTTCAATGATTTTAAAAGATCTTACCAGTGACAATGTGAAATAAAGATATCTCTGCGATGAATCAAATTTTCAGGTGTGAGAACTTACCTAAAAAAGAAAGAAATAAATTATAAATGACAAATTCTCAGATATTGTTAAAACTTCTTATTTTTTAGTATGAGTATACACAGATGCATTTATGCAATATGATTTTAATGTGTTGCACTAAATAAATACTGTCCCCTATTGAAATAATTTTTTATCAAGTTTCTTGGACAACACAGAGAACGTCCATTGTACAGTGCCTCAAAGTTATCAGGGTATGGGTCCAGTAGCTGTGACTCGCGTCTGCTCACACGAGATTTGTACTGGTTTCCCATGCCATCATCTAATTCATTTTTTAAATATTCCAGTATAATAGAATATTAAAGCCCATTTTATTTTGCTTTTAAAAATTTATGGGAATACAAGAATTATTAAATCGAGACAGGATTATTTTAAAAAATGTTTTTCAAAAGAGTAGTAGTTGTTGATAGTTTTGTCTCATGTTATAACGTTTTTGTCTGTCTAGGATTACAGTCGGCTGTTACATTTTTAGTTAGATTTTCTATTGTGCAATAGATTATTTTTAATTAAATCTTGTTTTAACTGAAATTTCTTATACTAGAGTTTACCCCCGTCTTTTTTTTTATATGACTGGTAACATTTCTAAGCGTTTGTCATAAATTTTATAACCTTCATTATGGTTCTCAAACTAACGCTTAAGACTTAAAAATATATAGAGTATAAAAATATAAAAATTGGAATTTAACTAGAAAATATAGCAATATTCATTTTCAAAAGGTGTTTTGCGGTTCCAACTCATTAAAAGTCAGTGGAAGAAAGCTTAAAATGTAGATACGTTATTCATATAACTAATTGCAGCTTTAGATTTTGATTCGCGTTTATAGTTACTTACATAAAACGATTTAAACATAAAAAAACATGGTTTTTTGATAATAAGTAACCTGCTGTATAGTATCGCCATCTATATTTCGCTAGAAAAAATGGTCAAGTATCGTTTCACCTTAAGTAGAAATTAGTAAATACGAAGCTGCAAGAAGAATTACAAAATATAACAAATTTTTATTTCGGCTCATTTTTTATCCTACTTTTATTAAGCTACAAGTTCATACAGATATAAATCTTTCAAAATGAAATCAGCAATTCAATAAAATATCCATATTAATTAGTACTACAATTATTTTATATATATTATGAACAGCTGTGTGACATTTTATATAAAATTGATATTCAACACGAAACACAGCGCGACAATTCAACGACTAAAATAACACATTGTCTGTGAAAAAAAAGCCTCCTTGTCTTGTTGCATACTACACTACAACACCACTCTTAACAAATGCATCTGAGTACACCCAGTTAAAATTATGTGAAACTTTTTAGCAAAATATATTTAAAACAAGTTACATGCAAATAAAAGTATAGTCCAGTCAGTGTATGTATAGAAACAAATGCATAATAAAATTTAAATTGTTTGGTTATCATTTGAAAAACTATAATGGTAATAAATTAATATTTGTAAAGATTGTATATGCAAACGAAGATGTAATTGACAGAACGTTATATATAAATACGTCTTGCACTAGCATTGGAAATTGGTCAAAACGATAAAAAAAGAAGCATATTTTCGATAATGTTTTTTGACGACAAAGTTAATATATAATTATTTCTGTAATTACTACATGATAAAATGACATTTGAAGAATACTTTGTGAAATTTTCATAGATAAATGTCAAGAAATGAGGCATTGACAGCAAATCTTCGCAGACGTCACAAAAAAAAGTAACATTGTGGTGCCACTCATAACTCATCAGTGGATTTTTTGAAATCGAAATACCAAATTGTAATATATAATAATAAATGAATGTAGTTCTTTTCTATTAGCCCCAGAAAACATTTTGTGCTTTTTTTAAACTAAAAACTATTTAAAAATTATTGAGTATAAAATGAACAAGACGAATATGTGTCTTATATATTAATTTATACTTAAAAATTCTGGCACAAATGAGCTTTTCAAATTATGAATTATTGCGAAAATAACTTTTTCAGTTACAACCAAAGGTTGAGGATCCCTCAAATGTATAAATGAAGAATGATTTACGTAGCGAAATTCTAGTTTCTTTCTACCTATTCTCTCTCCACTCCCCTTGATCAAATCACGTGGTTGTCTTCGATTTCTATTCTGAGTATTTACTATTAAAAAATCTTAAAGAATTTTCAATTCACATATTCATTTACTTCTTTATTCTTTCACATACATTTCCTGGACTATATTTGTACACTCAGCTCATAATAATTTAATATAAACATAATTCAAATACGATGAAAAGATCCATTACACTGCATCTACACTAACAGTACTAGAAATATTTTACTTATTACAAATTACAGCTGTTCAATTTTATTATTACGTAATTCGTCATAAAATTATGCATCTATCGTATTCCGCAAAACATAGTTATATATCATATTTAGGGTTTATTTAAGATAAAATGATTACTTGTTACATAACATTTTTTATGATAATATAATGTACCGTTACATAACAAAGTTTTATATATTAACTAGCTGTCCCGGCCACGCGTTGCTGTGGCTAACGTTTTTGTCAACGTGACACGTAATTTATATATATTAAGAAGATAAAATAACATTTTGGTAATGACAATGTAAAAGAATTATGTTAAACGTTAAATATTACGTTAAGTTTTCATATAAAATATATTTATATTATTGGAATAGACTTACAATTAAACAATTCACAGTAAATTCAGAAAATAATATTAATGTAATATTAACCTTTGCAAAAACCATATCGTTATCATCTATCGGATGAGTTATATTGAAAAGAATATATAAATTATTGATTTTTAAAAAAATATTTAACATTCAAAAGAAAAAATTGTCTGCGCTTTAGTATTTGTTAAGATTAAAATCTTCAGCGTCTGTAGCATTTTGCAAATACTTATTACTTTAAATATAGGTTAAAGAAGTGTGAAAAAGGTAATCGGATTTCCAAATGGTTTGCCAGACGTTTTTTTTGGAACGTTACTGTATGTAAGTATACTTATATTATTTTCTTTTTTTATATTCACTAAAAGTAAAATAAATAGATAAATCTGTCTGGAAAACTTCAGGGGAAATTCTAACATTCTATAGGTAGTCCTCAACTTACGACGTTTTACACTTAGGCCCCTATTTTATAACTGCTTGTCTGACGTCGGTTAACTTCTGACGATTTTTTAAAGGCCAATATTTTCTAAACTAAGCTATGTAAGTTTACACAAAACTATCAGAAGACTTTAAATAAAAAAGCAAAATGGATCCCATATCTTGGAACTGGTATTAGTAGCCTATTTTATAAAATATAGAGCTTGCAAAATCGTCAGAAGTAAACAGTTACAAAATAGGGGCCTACAGATGATTCAGGAAACTTTGGATTATTTTTTTACATATGATCACAAATGAATTCTGTGATGACGCTTTGTCTTTTATGATTTTATTTAAAAATGCATTTTGTGTGTCTCGAGTGGAATAGAATCTATGATGATACTAATGAATTTTTAACATTGTTGCATTTTGCACCGGTGGCAGGTCACCGTAATCGAACATATTTCTTTGATTATCTGTGGGTATTCATGTGCAGAGGTTTTGAATATCTGACAGTAGCAAAAGTTCTGATTATAATTTATGTAATACCATACTGAAACAATCTTAAGTAAGTTAAAAAGAAACATTGCACTAAGATGAAACATTACTTCATGGTTATATAGTTAGATATAAATAGCAACAGTGTACTAAAATGACAATCAATTTGCAACTTTGTACTAGTACTCCATGTTTTCAAATATAAAAACGTTAATAACTTAGCACACGATTGAGCTATTTAAATTATATAAACTTTAGGAGTTCGAGAAATGTTCAAGCGTTGTTTATAAATAGATCATTAATTAGTATATCAATTATTAAAAAACATATAGCGTGTTGAAAATCAAATTTCTATTTTCTGTTAATATTTTTATACCTACATTAAAGGATATACGTTTCATACTTTCCAGTGGTGGAAAAAGCAATTTGCATATCTTAAAAACATTTTCCAATCTGTAGGTTTCTTATTTTCTTTCACATGTATGACAAAAGCTTATATACGTAACTGTAACATAAGTCTAGTAAAAAAATGAGTTCAGTTTGTCAGTGAGTGTACTTTAAAAATGCATTTGAACAATTGTGTCTGGTGCAGCAGCAGCAGCAGCTACTCCGAGTCATCGACTGCTTCAGAGAGAGCTGCAGTTAGCTACAGCCTCAGTGGAGCAGAGCATCAGAGAAACAGAGGCCTAGCAACAGTGAATCCTAGTGATAAACCGCGCGGCAACTCAGATAACGTGGGATGTGGACGAGGACTTCAAGATCCGGCATACGATCATGAAGCCAGACCATAAGACCATCAAACTAACAATGGGCTTGTGTCCTATGTCTTAATTTCTATAAAACTGTACTATATATTGATAAAGTGGGCTACTAGAACCTCAAATGTTCAATTATTTTTTAATAACTCCTTATATGTTAAGAGATATTAACAATTAAAAAAGTCATTTTGTCTCTTTAACTATTAAAAGGATTCAACGTTGTACACATTACAAATGCATGTGACATCACAACCGCTGCCAACCTTATAGCTCATAAATCTCTGCTATATGTATTTATACAACAAAATATCAAATATTATTTACAGCTATTTCAAGGAACAATAAAATTTCAATATTATGTCTGCTGTAACAGGATTAAATAAAATAAAAACTTATTATTCTTTGATTTGACTTGATTATTTCAACAGCTACAAAACATTACCACAGTCATTTGTCATACAAATGGCTGACCATTTCTAGCGCTAAAACTACAATTCAAATTTTTAATTACTATATCTTCGGCAACATTTAGATATTTAATAAAATAGACACGCCAATACACATTTAATTATTTCACATACAATTTTGTCGAACTGTCAAAATTTATATTACTAACGATATATACGCACCAACTAAATTGACTAAACTTAAATTAAAACACAAATGTGAAAAGGAATGCTTAAAGAAAATCTGAAATCTAGATTACAATATTAAATAAAAACAGTAAATTAAATATCAAAACAGTGAGTGGGAATGAGTCTTAAGCTAGCTAGCTAACCTAAATTGAAAAATGAAACAATTTTTGTTTAGCGGACGATATGAACATAGTATTAAAATTTGAAAAGAACGTTTGAAAACCATTTTCTATACAAAATGCATCACCGCCATGACTGCAATTGGAAATGGAAGGGGAATGTAATTTTGGGGGGAACAGTGCGATAAGGCGGTACATGATCTTAGCGAGGGAAAGGGAAAGGGAAAGGGATTCTGTAGGAACATAGAGATGGAACTATATTGATAAGGGGACCATCGTGGGGTGGGGAGACCCTTCACAGCATGGTCCATTTAATAGAGATAATACGATATAGTTGTCTTTGTCTAACACATACGTGATAATTGATCACAATAGCATGGGAATATTACTGCTTAGATCCTAGATCCTACATATTTAGAGCATTTGTGTGAAGAACTATTTTATTCAGGCTAGTTAAACGAATGATTTCTGTTCTATGCAACCATTAAAAGTTGATTCGTATCTTCAACTGGAACCATAAAGGACCAATTCATTTACCCAGAGGCGGCCTTTGGTGGTGGCAAGCAGAGCAACCGCCCGGGGCATCCCATTTTCGCGCAACAGCCCAAATAGAAAAAATCATCACTATATATCTATTTGAATCTCGCGCCTCGCTTTTTGGAAAATCCCACTAGAATCACTGCGTATATCTTTTAAGGCATTCATGTACCTAAGTTTATCATCATTAATATTTGTCGTCTTTGTGCTTGTTAACTTTTATAACACTTCCAATATCAAATTTTATTTCTCGTCAATTATCATCAAAAATAGTTACTTACAATTTACATAAGTTATGCAAAGAACAAGTGCCTCGGAAAGATCTGTCACCCCGGGGCCTCGCAATGGCTAAGGCCGCCCCTGCATTTACCAACCATATCCTCCAAAAGTCCAAAATAAATCAAGAAAATTAATGTTTCAATACATTGCATAACATAATCATATTCTACAGAAACTATAAAAGGAAGGAGTGAATTCTTCCATAACTAAAAAAAAATTTAAGGGTCAACAATAAATTACGTCACACAAATTATCTGTAATTCTGACAACCCTTCCCCCACTTCTTTGGGGTGATGTCACACATTCCATTTTTTTTTTTTTACAAAAAATTTCACATATTGTATGCTGCGTGTGACTCTGCATGGCAAGAAAAATGTACGAATGTAATGTAAGAATGAATGTAACATTTACCAAGTAAACAAATTTGGTAAAGTGTCTTATTTTGTGACGTTTCTATCACTATTGCACTTTATCTTCATTTGTATTCCGACAGATGGAGTGGGTTCGCCAATTTGTAGCCGATAAAATAGACATTTCAGATGAACGATTGTGAGAAATTGAACTCTTTCATGATAAAAGAATCATACGCATCTTCAATATGATGTCAAAGTGATGGGTATTATGAAACGATATGACCTATTTGATTTGCAAATTAAACACCAATATTGATAGCTAACTATTTGTGGGTGAAATGAGTCCTGCAATCGAATTTATCACAATATTCAACAATTTGTAATTTACTATACAAATCAGGTCTTGACGGAACATTTCCTTCCGACCACATGTGGTACTAACCTCTCCCCCCCCCCTCTCCTCAGACCCTTCCTCATCGTTTACTGCCCCGTTCATTCGTTCATTCGTTCGCTCGTTGTGGGCAGAATCGTGATTTTAAGTTTTGGCTTTCGCTTTCTTTTTGTTTTTTTGCATTCAAACATAAGTCGTCCCTAAAGAACAGCTTCTTTACCACATGTATGTATATATGTATATGTATATGTATAATACCTAATACACTCATGTATAGCATTCTTTTATGTGATGCATTTTAGCTCCTTTCTCGACGAAGTTCCTCCAAGTACAATGACCTCCAAACTAGATATAGCGCGGTCGCAGACCCTGGTCCTGGTCCTGCTTCTCGTCCTCATCCTGGACCCGTCTTTATACTCTCAATCTCGCGAATTCGCGCAGTTCCTTAACCTCCCCCACATACTGTCTTTAGTTTTGCTCTCTTAGTTTTGGTCCCTTCAGACTTACGGGGTAGAATTCTGTACAATTCTATCACGAAACATTGATCAGCCCACGAAATTTACTCTTTTCTAATTTCATTAAAATTCCTGAGGTCTGCTTTTAACGGCTGTCAAAAACATACTGCATGAAGTAGCTTATTCAAAATACGCGGGAAATTAAAAAGCCACTGACGTGTCAAACTGAATTAAAATTAAAATAAAGCGTTTTCTCGGTACCCTAAAGCCTCATTCCCACTCACTGTTTTGATATTTAATTTACTGTTTTTATTTAATATTGTAATCTAGATTTCAGGTTCTCGTTTAAGCATGTCTTTTCACATTTGTGTTTTAATTTAAGTTTAGTTAATTTAGTTGGTGCGTATGCATCGTTAGTAATATAAATTTTGACACTTCGACAAATTAAAATTGCTATTTTTAATAACAATTAGTAATAGAAATTGTTTTCTCTTCTATATTTTTCAAAAACTGACATTAAACTTCTTTTAAAAATTAATCCTACTGCATTTTGACAGATTGTCACATTTTGGAGGTTATAATATGATATAGTTTTTCTCAATTTAATATTTTTAATTTAAAACATTTGTAAAACCCTTGTAAGGTTTAAAAAAATTAAGAAAATTAAAAAAATAAATTTAATTAAAAATTGTACTGTGAATGACTACGCGTATTGCCATATGCTAAACAATTTAAATTAAATAGAAAATACAAAATGAAATTAAAGTAGTTAGTGGGAATGATACTTAATACTAAAGAAGTAATAATTTAAAAGAAAAGTTAATTTTTACGTTTTATTTGAGATTTGGAGAATCCCGACCGTTGCAGGCCAGGTCCGTCGTTCTCATGATTCAGCTTGAACTTGTAGTTGGGAGAGATTACGGTGTGTTGCCTACATAACACAGATGCACGTATGTGTATGAAATACCAACATAAAACTCTATATATATACAGCTTTTATATACATGCATTCATATTATTATTATATATACTATGTAATCTCAAAAGTATATAAAACAAATCAGAGAAAGTACACTCGATTAAAAATCTAAAAGAGTCCGTGATTTCACCACCAGAATAGAAACGTTTAAAAATAAAAGTTACTAATTGTTTGATCTTTAGTACAAAGCACAATTGTACTCTCAATGTTGTTTCTCTGGTAGTTGTATACATGTTGCTTAAAAACATAAACCCTCGATAATATCGCACAGCCACGCGTTATCAAATTGGCAAAATGGAAAACCTGTTCACAAATTTGCTTCGATTGAAGTTTGAGCAGAGTGACGCTAATAACAATTTTGAGGTTAGAATTAGGTGGCGTTAAATTCAAATTCAAATTTCCAAAGACCTGATGAAAATATAACTCACTACTCGCTATAGTTTGTATTGATAAGCAATATTATGTCATTTTAGTTCAGTTTGTAGATAGTAATATATATTATACGTAAAAATTCAATAAAAATTATGATGAGATGTGAACGAAAGGTGTGTTTCTCAGATACAAAAGGTGTGAGTTTCTACTTTACATTTAAATTTTTCGTAAACTCGTATATAATAAAGCTACTACAAGCTAATTAAAACGTCATATTTTCTTCGTGGATATATTCAATATAACACCTAAAAAATATTATTAAATCAGTAGCTGGGAATGAAGGTTAATAGTGCTTAATAGCATACAGAGCACGTGTCACGCTGTAGTAAGGGGGGTTAAGGTTTCAAGTTCTTTTTATTTATTTATATTATTGTACAACATATTAAGTTTATTGTGTAAAAATTTGAAGTTGATTGGAGTAAAACTGTCGGAGATATAGAGTGTTAAGTCTTCACCTCTCTGGTCTGTTTTCTCAAACTTAGCTTTTTCAGAGTCGGTGCCCTCTCTAGTTCAAAATCTACTCTACCGATCCTTTTGAAATTTTGCACACTCTTTCTTTACATAAATACCGAGGTAACGCAGTCGAGTTTTTATTTATTTTTTAATTTTAACGTATTTTAAAATAACAAAGTTTCTGATTTTTTTCATGAAAAATCGGTATTTTGACTTTTAAGTGCTGTAAAAAATTTAAAAATAAATAAAAGAGAAAAACTCGACAGCGTTACCTGCGGAAACTTATCAACTAATGAAATCATTTTGGTCTTTCGATTTTAGAAAATCCAGTGATGAGTGGCACCGCAATCTTCCTATTTTTTGTGACGTCAGCGGAGATTCGCTGTCAATGCCTCATTTCTTGATATTTATTTATGAAACTTTCACAAAGTATTCTTCAAATGTCATTTTATCATGTAGTAATTATAGAAATAATTATATATTAACTGTGTCGCCAAAAAGCTTTATTGAAAATATGGCTTATTTTGCCATATAAATACAAATTTGTTTAAATTCCAATACTTTTTGACATTCTTCTATTGAAGGGTCCTAAATCGATTGTAATATAAAATATGAAAACATAGATTATTATGTAATAAACAAGACTGCAGGTGAGTATCTTGGAGCTGTACTCCGGTAAGCTAATGCAGACCTTTACTTGCCTTACAACAGTTTCTAGTATTTACTACTCACTACTATAATAGTGTTGGTTCCACTATATAGTATACTCAACTCCTATGTACACACAACGAAGAACCACTTGGTCGATACTCTGTGTCTGCACAGTGCACATACATATTAAATTCGGTTTACTTCGGTTTATTTCGTTTATTATCGGTACTGATAACCAGAGGAACAAGAGAACATCAGAATTAATTCTTAAGTAGCTTCATACAATAGAAGGTAATCGAAGATATGTATAAAGAAATCGTCTAAGACCAATATTTATTCATAAAATTGGTAATTTGACCGTTAAAGAAAATTCAGTTGTTCCATCCTTTTAAAAAAGGTGTAAGTCAGAAGATAAAGTTATTAAACATTCGTTTCTCGTACTGTAGTAATGTCAAATTGCCTGATTACGATTTGAGTAAGATTTTTCGAAACACTTTCTAAGCCACAGGTAGAAAATATATTTGCTAAAAGAAATTTTAGTATTTTAAGGCGGGGTTGCAACCCCTCGGCTATCCAGTTGACTATTGGACTATTAATGGCCAAGGTTCACTAGCTTTTGCCAATCCCGATAAACTTATGGAATTATAAAAACTATCCCCATATAAAAGTCCCCCCAAACTTATTTTAAGCAAACAAGGAAGTACTTAACGAATTGATGTAACTAGGGTGGTGACCATGATTATAGGGGGTGTGTTATACGTAGGTATAATCTAAGGGTCTAGAACTGCAGTGTGAGAATTTATTGGATAAATGGGAGGAGATAATAACTTCCTGTATCCATCGACAATTTGATAAAGCACAGAAAATCTGGTCTTCAAATATTTATATGCATAGTTGAGTACAACCCTGACGACCTCCTATTTGCAGTTTTTATAGTGTCGTTTATGCAGATTTCTATGTGAGCTACACCGCTAACTTTAATAATAACGAAACAATTTATGGAACAATATAATTTATTCATTTTAGAGCCCTAACAAAACCTAATGCGACTCTGATCAGAGGCGGCGTTAGGGGGTAGCTAGCAGGGCTCTTGTAGGGGCCTCGCATTCTCGCGCAACAACCCAAGTACAAAATTCATTACTATATATGTATTTGAATCTCGCGCCTCGCTCTTTAGAAATCCCACTAGAATCACTGCGTATATCTTTTAAGGCATTCATGTTCCTTAGTTTATCATCATTAATATTTGTCGTCTTTGTGCTTGTTAACTTTTGTAAAACTTCCAATATAAAATTTTATTTCTCGTCAATTATCATCAAAAATACTTACTTATAATTTACATAAATTATACAAAGAACAAGTGCCTCGCAAAAATCTACTACCCCGGGGCCTCGCAATGGGTAAGGCCGCAACTGACTCTGATTGTACTTCCGCTATATCTTTTATATAATTAACTTCATTAATTAACGTAGGTATTATTATTGTTCAGAACATTTATTAGTTGAATATTGGAAATACAATTATTCTCTTATATCTAAACTTATTTTTATTTGTTTGAGAATATACCACTAGCTTTTATATACTCTAAGTGTGGTTGTTTATAATTTGTCAGGGTCGTGAAGAAACTAAGTACGTTAGTCTTCAGAGGGATGAACTGATTAAAAGAAAAAAGTAATTGTAATTTAGAGGTCTTTACTTTTTGAATGCTAGACTAAATCTGAAGTATTCTTTACTTGTCTAGCCTATATACGTAGTCTGGTCAAAAAATAAGGTGAATTTTCATTTTTCTCAAAAAAATATTTATTTATTCATCAATTTCTATTTTGTACCCTTCAAAGTAGTCCCCCTCAGATATAATACACTTGTGCCAACGTTTTTTCCAATCCTCGAAGCAGTTCTTATATGCACTTTTTGGTATGCTCTTGAGCTCTCTCAGCGATTCGGTTTGTATCTCCACAATAGTCTTAAAACGGCGTCCTTTCATGGGTCTCTTCAATCTTGGGAACAGGAAAAAGTCTAAGAATACGGTGGCTGAGGCATGGTTACGGTGTTGTTTTTGGCCAAAAAATTACGAACAAGCAATGATTTTTTTGGTCAAAATTCAGCAATTTTGGAACAAACTTCGCTGCCACACGCTTCATGCCCAAAATTTCCGAAAAAATTACATGGCATGAGCCAACCGATATGCCGACATCCTCAGCAACTTCTCCAATAGTGATTCGACGATTCTCCATAACAATTTTCTTCACTTCCTCAACATTTTCATCGGTTGTTGATATGCTGGGGCGTCCAGGGCGAGCGTCGTCATTCACATCTTCTCGACCTTCTGTGAAAAGCTTGTACCACTTGTAAACTATTTTTTGGCTTAAAGTAGACTCACCGTATGCCACTTTCAACATTTCAAGTGTTTTGGAGAACTTGATTCCATTTTTCACACAAAATATAATGCAAGCTCTTTGATTCATGTTTTTCGATAGCAGAAAATCGCCGAACACGCAAAACACTTCTAACTTTTATGCCTCTCACAAACAAACTAAATGTGCTATATAGCTTATGTTCGAGACGAGTGTACCAACATAACACAATAAAAAAATCGATAACCTTATCGATTACCTTACACCTTCTTTTTTGAACAGACCTCGTACATCTTTTGTAAAAAGGGTTGCAATTAATGCAGGTTATAAAGTGTAAGTTCCAAAGGTTGTGGATATGAGCCTGTAAGGCCAGTACATGTTTCTTCTCATTCCAAAGTATTTGCTTACCGCGACGGCTTATCTTTTTTATTACCCGCTGAACTATTTTGATATCTAAAAAATATGCAAATCCTAAATTGAAAAATGTTATTATAATAAACAACAGGAGTTATACGATATAACACGATATAATAATAACAATATCTGTAGATTGAATTATATACATAATTTGATACTAAGCAATTCCATGAAATAAATAAATAAATGTAAGAGTGTAATCTGATAAGGTATCAAATGACTTATTTGTTTTATGTCATATTTAATATATGTAAAAGACTGTCCTCACTAAACTGGTCACACCATAATATCCAGCATTTGTGTGTTCGTTGGTTAGAAGACAAATTAGATGGGCAGACGCATAAGATGCGCCCTCCATTTAAGAAGACCACGGCTAAAACGAAAACAAAACTAATTCAATTCTTATATCATTATATTCTAATTTGTTTAATTTATGTAATATACATTTTTTGCGTAAACTTTTCAACACTATTGATAAAACCATACGATTTTTAGATAGTACCAACCTTCAAACGATATCTGTCAAAATTTCATGACATTCCGACCATTAGTTTACGAATTACAGTGGTTTTAGTGACGCTACTTTTGTAATTTTCAAGACAATAGAAACATTTTTTTTTAATGGGAACTTGCTTTGCTTGAACGGTATTGGTAACAACATCAATTTAAATTTTCTTTTGCTCTTGAACAACAAGGCGTCCACACCGAAGTGACATCAACCTTTATTATCAGCGTATGGATTCGCTAAGCTGAGGGGTACGCAAAAGTAGGGACGATGCTTTATGCACATTTATATACGTATATTGGGTTTCAACATATACAAATCCAAATAAAACATGATGAAGTTATTACTCAAAATTCAAACATAGCTTCATATCATTTTGACCAGTGGGGCATTCGCCATTGCGAGGCCCCGGGCCCCAGAGTGGCAGATCTTTGCGAGGCACTTGTTCTTTGTATAATTTATGTAAATTGTAAGTAAGTATTTTTGATGATAATTGACGAGAAATAAAATTTAAGGTACAGGACGTACCTTCAATGTAAAAAGTTTATCTCTCGGTAATACGAAATACGTAATTCGAAATATGTGAGGGACGAGCAAATACCTGTACCTTTGAAAATAAATTTTTTAATTCTCTATTAAATGGCTTTTTTCCTGCTACAATGATTTTTTTGTGCATATAATAGTTTAATAACTAAAAAAATAACCTATAATTAATATCAAATTTATATTAATTCAATTTAAATTCAAATTAAATATTTTGAAAAATTAAGAATAAATTTGGCAACGCTGTAAATTTACGTGTGTTGACGCATGCGTGTTTTGTTTTTTCGACAGCCAAATTGTTATATTTTATATAAACCCGTGTTACTATTTTTTCATATTTTGAATTTCCCGCTCGATTATTTCCCGCCATTTACAACGTTGCCGGATCATAACCCACATGTACTGTTTCTTACTGCTTTTATTTAATTATTTTCGTATATAGGTATCCTTTTGATAATTTTCTTTTTGCAATAGTTACAGAAAAGATTTCTTTATATACACCTAGTTTTTGAAAGCCGAGTCACCATTTTTTTATGGTTTAAAGTTATATTATGTGGTAAAATTGAGCTACAATTTGTGATTTGTATGGAAAATGACTATTTTTAATCATGTATAAAAAGAAAACTATGAACCCTAGGTCTCTAAAATTTTGAGACAGCATGTATTTTAACTATTTGTATTGACCCTCCAAATTTCACGACGTTTTCATCATTTACGTTAAGGTCCTATACCTCCTTAACAAGCACAAAGACAACAAATATTAATGATGATAAACTAAGGTACATGAATGCCTTAAAAGAAGACGCAGTGATTCTAGTGGGATTTCTAAACCTTGCTAAATATTAAAATATGCATAGTTTAGGAACCATTGAATTTGTAATAGTTGTAGCATGGGCGTCCGCAGAGTAGGTGAAACAGATAACCCAAAGAAATAACCACTGAATAGAACAGAAATGAGATCTTGCAAGGATATATCTTATACAGATGATTATTATACAAATTGACATTTTGCTTCATCCCACTGCCATTTTATGCGGACGTCCATGCCTGATAACTTTTTAGACGTCGGTTCAGCCAGACTTGAGTTTTTATCTATGGTAAAAGAACAATGATAGTTTTAAAGTAGGTCAACAGATATTGCCAAATTATATCTTATCAGAAATAGCGAACAGCAGGACAGAGTCATGGATGGATCTACTAGTGAATGTAGGCAGAAGCAGAGGCAGGGGGCAGAGGTCGAGGTATTGTAATGTCAATAACAATATAAACAATTTATAAACACTTCTTAAACGAATATCATCATTTATTTAAGGTTGGGATAAAGTTTCAACTTTTCTTTTTCATTTTTTTTTATTTATTTATAATAATGTACAACATATTAAGTTTATTGTGTAAAAATTTGAAGTCGATTAGAGTAAAACTGTCGGAGATATAGAGTTTTAAGTCTTCACCTCTCTGGCCTGCTTTCGTGTTACTTTCAAAACTTTTAAATGCGGTTTCTCACACTTAGCTTTTTCAGAGTCGATGCCCTCTCTAGCTCAAAATCTACTGGACCGATTCTTTTGAAATTTTGCACACTCTTTCTTTACATAAATGCCGAGGTAACGTTGTCGAGTTTTTTTTAATTTTTTAATTTTAACGTATTTTAAAATAACAAATTTTCTGATTTTTTGCTGTAGAAGTGCTGTAAAAAATTGAAAAATCAATAAGAAACAGCGTTACCTGCAGAAACTTATCAACTAATGAAATCATTTTGGTTTTTCGATTTTAGAAAATCCAGTGATGAGTTATGAGTGGCACCGCAATGTTACTTTTTTTGTGACGTCTGCGGAGATTCGCTGTCAATGTCTCATTTCTTGATATTTATTTATGAAAATTTCACAAAGTATTCTTCAAATGTCATTTTACCATGTAGTAATTATAGAAATAATTATATATTAACTGTATCGTCAAAAAACATTATCGAAAATATGCTTCTTTTTTATCATTTTTATTTGCCAATATTAACAAATATACTACTAATTTAATTGATGGCAAAATAAGGCCACTATTTCTTCTGACGCAATTTAGTATTTACTTAGTTAGGATTGCAGTAGAAACAATTTTTCTACTGGAAAAGCAGACCAAAGGGACACAAGATCGGCGCCATTGTTTTTGCTTAAAACACATCACTACATTTTTCTAATTTGATTATCCGTCATGGGATCTTCCCGTCAGTCCCGTCTTTATGTTGTGCAGCGACGTGCCTGCTTAGATTTGCATAATATAATGCCGTAGGAAATTCACCTCATTTGCAATCACCAATATTTTACATTATTACACTATAAAAATGAATCGTTCATTATGATGCTTTATAAATTACCCGAGCTACGTCCAACTAGGATACCTGTATTTTATATGTTTTCCTGAACCTGCCTTTGTTCGTTATGATGCATTATCACCACACACACAGACACACACACTGATAACTACAATGTTGTAATTTCAGTGTTATACATACTACATATATTTATGCTATAGCTATATGCAAGTAGCATACATAGTGTGTAGCAAATGTGTCGAACTGGAGGTCCAGGGGTCGCATACGACCCTTAACCTAGTTCTGTAGGCTCCTATTGGAGAAACAGTTAAAATTTAAAGATCTACCGCACTTTCTAAGATGGTAAGGTCAAAACGATAAAAAAGAAGCATATTTTCGATAATGTTTTTTGACGACACACACACAATTATATATTAATAATTATTTCCATAATTACTACATGATAAAATAACATTTGAAGAATACTTTGTGAAATTTTCATAAATAAATATCAAGAAATGAGGCATTGACAGCGAATCTCCGCAGACGTCACAAAAAAAAGTAACATTGCGGTGCCACTCATAACTCATCACTGGATTTTCTGAAATCGAAAAACCAAAATGATTTCAGTAGTTAATAAGTTTCTGCAGGTAACGCTGTCGAATTTGTCTTTTTTTATTGATTTTTCAATTTTTTACAGCACTTAAAAATTCAAAATACCGATTTTTCATGAAAAAAATCAGAAACTTTATTATTTTAAAATACGTTAAAATTAAAAAATAAAAAAAAACTCGACAGCGTTACGTCGGCATTTATATAAAGAAAGAGTGTGCAAAATTTCAAAAGAATCGGTCCAGTAGATTTTGAGCTAGAGAGGGCACCAACTCTGAAAAAGCTATGTGTGATAAATTGAATTTAAAAGTTTCAAAGTAATATGAAAGCAGACCAGAGAGGTGAAGACTTAAAACTCTATATCTCCGACAGTTGTACTCCAATTAACTTCAAATTTGTACACAATAAACTTAATATGTTGTACAATAATATAAATAAATAAAAAAAAAAGTTGAAATTGATGTTTTCGATATAAGCATTCGTTAAGCAAAATAGATACGAAAATTTTTTCATGAAAATTTAAAGCTTGCGGCCCATGTCAGCTTTTATGTTTGACACGCTTGGTGTATGTTATATTCAAACGGCACAGAAAGGAGCATAGCAGCATCAGCTTCATGATCACGATGGAAAGGAGCCACTGCCACACAGCACCGAGGGCTTCCAGACTCTGTGTTCAGAATTCTCTGTTGCTCTGCGCTCGCCTACTCCCAGTGTACTTGAACACAGAAATAAAGACTGTCATAGAGTATTGAGTAAATAGAAAATATTGCAACTTGACGATATTTTGCACACACTTTTTCGAATTTGCAATCAATTATTTATATTTATAGCCAACGAGCTTCTAACTTAGTAATTTGCTATGTGATTGCAAAAAACAGGAATCTAAAATTAAAACTAATTAGTTACTAGATTATTGAGTAACTTTTTTTGTTTTTCTGATGCTTTTATGTAGTTAGAGTCAATATTACATTATTATTTATTGTTTGTTGTTCGCCTTTCGGCTTTACAATCTACATTCTTAATACATACTTCAAATTACAATTAAATTTACATTATTCTCCATCAGCTTATTTATTCTCCTGTTTTTTTTTCTTTCCTTCTTACTATTTCCGCCATCCACCTCTTTCCTTCACTGCCTCCCTTTAATAGCTGGCCGATATTCCTTTCGCTCGCTACTTTTTCCTTACACTCAAACTTAATGTGCTCCAGTGTTTCGTCCTCTGCTCCGCACATTCTACACTTTCTTTCCTCACTCTTTTCCCAGTATCTGTTTCCTTTTTCCTCATTTCCCAATCTAAACCTTGCTGTTCTTCTTATGTGTTTTATGTCTTTTTCTATAAGGTACTGAGGCACATTATTTTCCCATAACCTTTTATATCTTTTATTGTAGTTGCTTTTTTCTATTTTTCCCATTCTCTCCTGCTGTTGTATCTCCTTATCCCTTCTCAATAGAGTCAATATAAAAATTTATGCGGAAGCATCTGTAGCAAATTTATATTGGATGAAAGGAAATTTGTGACAAATACGCACTTTTCCATCATATTGAAGATGCGCATGATTTTTTTGTCAAGAAAGAGTTCAGTTTCTCACAGTCGTTCATATGAAATGTCTATTTTATCGGCTGCAAATTGCGAAACCACTTCACCTGGTGGAATACAAGTGAAGATAAAGTTGATGCGAACTATAATTGAAGTGTAATAGTGATAGAAACGTCACAAGATAGGACACTTCACCAAATTGTTTACTGTGATGAGATTTAGCAATAAGATAACTACTTGAGAATTATATACATTAAGAATATAAGTTTTCATGTGAGAAAGAGGTAATAAACGAAAAGAATATTGGGCAGTTATTAAAGGTAGGCAGTGAAGGGAAGAGGTGGATGGTGGAGATAGAGAAAAGGAACGAGGAAAGAGAAGGAATGGCTGAGTATAAACAGGAGGGAGAGTAGCAGGAGGAGCGAAGCAATAGCAGTAGCAGTTTTGTTTTTATTTTTATAAGAATATTTTTTTTTCTTTTGGAAGGAGAATGTTTAGATATAATAAGGAACAATATTGAATTAAGCACAATGACATGTAAATAAATGAGTTAAGGTACAAAAATGTAGTGCTAAATGGCAAGAACAGGATTAAGCCTACGCATCGCTGTAGCTCGCTCTGATATGGAATTAATGACACAAACAAAGACGACGATCAAGTGGAAAGAAACAAAGAAAAACGAGTTTTGCGAGCACAAACATATACAGACTGAATTTTTAAACATAAAGTTATATTTTAGTAAGATTTTTGTATTCATTTTGCTTTTCCTTCAAATGATCAATCGCAATAAAATATTAAATGACAATAAATGATAATTAACACTTTGCATTGTTTCTATTTGAGTTGATAAAGTCAAGATCACAGACCGCTCGCTTCCAGTGGGTCGATACAGATGTCTAGACGGGGACCGCGGGGAGCGGGGTACAGCTTGCGGACTAACCTAGCCCAACATTTGCAAATACATACACAACACATACATTCATAAAACACGAACACACTGTTGAGTCAATTCAATGTGTATTATCCATATAACATACGGCTCTAACATGTTCTGTAGGTATATAGTGGAGATATAGTGTGTACAATGTACATCGTACGTACAGTATATAGATAGATAGTTGAACATAGCAAGAACCACAAACATATAATATCAAGCATTGTACTGCCAACTATACCACAGATCGAATGTGCGCGAATATAATGCAAAAACGAGCACTAGGAGATGAACCGTGCTATGTGGACGAGGTACAAAGAGATCATAGTTGAGATACTCAAACTAGATCAGTTACATCCAACCGAAATTGTTTGTTGGGCTAAAAAGAATGTAACTAAATGGTGTAACTTGTGTCCTATGTCTTAATTTCTATAAAACGTGTGTACTACAAATTGATAAAGTTGGTTACAAGAACCTCAAATGTCCAATTATTGTTTAATAACTCCTTATATATTAGGAGATATTAACAATTAAAAAAGTCATTTTCCTCTTTAATTATTAAAGGGATTCAACGTTGTACAACATTCCAACTGCATGTGACATCACAGCCGCTAGTTGCTATCTCTTTTATACAACAGAGCGTAAAAGGTATACCATATTCAAGATAGAACTCTGACAAGTTTACAGGTTACCAACCTTACAGCTCATAAATCTCTGCTTTATATGTATTTATACATCAAAATATCAAATATTATTTACAGCTATTTCAAGAAACAATAAAATTTCAATATTATGTCTGCCGTAACAGGGTTAAATAAAATAAAAACTTATTATTCTTTGATTTGACTTGATTATTTGACTACCAACAGCTACAAAACATTACCAAAGCACTGACCTATTCAACAAATAACTTTTCACGTCATACAAATATGGCCGACAATTTCTAGCGCTAAAACTACAATTCAAACTTTTAATTACTATATCTTCGTCAACATTTAGATATTTAATAAAATAGACACGGCAATACACATTTATTAACACCAATTTCAATCAACAATTGAAAAATCGACCACTAAAAAATGAGGACACAAGCCCATTCTGTAAAAGGAAGGTCCTAATACCTGCTATGAGTTTAAAAGATTCTATTGTTAAGGGATGAATATGAAATAATGAGTTAGCGAGAGATAGATAGATGTAATAATTTATAGCCTTGTTCATTCTGGGCACATTAACAAATGTTTCGACAAATGTCTCGCCGAGAGTGAACTGACGTTGTTACAGTATATACACAAATGATGATGGAAGTTTCTAAAAAAATTAAAAAGAATGACAAAATTTCAGATTTCTACATTTATAAGATTATATTAAAAAGAAGGGCCGCAGATGGCCCATGTGCCCCTTGTTAGACATACCTGCGCTAGACAGAGGACAGCGTTTAACTGATATTTAGCATTGAACTAGATTCGCGTACTTCATATTCATACGAACGGCTTGGGTCGGGTATAGTTAGCTGTAGCATTGACCGTCGTTGTGGATTCATTGAATTACATATAGAAAATTGTTATAGTACAAGTCCATTCTTTACAATGAGATAAATATTACCATCTCTAGTGCCCGAGAGGATATAAATAGCAGGTTATTTTATAATTAGTATTTTAATTGTCATTTATAAAAATATTATCTTATCGATTGAAAAATTACTTGAATAATTTATCTGGCAAAGAAATTATGGGAATGTTTATAAATGTATTGATCATGTTTATTTATAAACTAGTTAATGTACCAGGCTTCGCTCGGGGATTGCTTCTAAAATAAATATTCTAATAATTTTGTTACTTTTTATTCTTGAATAAATATTTATTTTCGTGGTACCATTCGAGTAGGAATATATTGAAATTAAATACGCGCCATTATTTAAAATCTACTAGTGCACCTGAAAGTTTACGATATTGAAAATAAATAAGAAAATATTCATAAGTGCATTTATTGAATTTGTATTGAAAGTAAAGTGCATGCTCGCATTACTTATAAGTAATAAATTGAAATTTATTCAATACCTCAATAAAGTCGATCTTATTCAATACAATAAATGTAACAATAAATACTTTAATAAAAAGGTATTTACTTATTTCTCTGAAGTTATTCGATTTGATTTGATTAATTTGGTTCAATACAAAACAAGATGTTATTTATGTACTAGACTTATAAATGCGTAAATACCACAAGATATAAAATGTGTAATTTTATCCGCAAAGAATGTAATATTTTACTTAACCGAAACCTAATAGTTCCCACTGTTTTGATATTTAATTTACTGTTTTTATTTAATATTGTAATCTAGATTTCTAGATTTCAGGGTTTCATTTAAGCATTCCTTTTCACATTTGTGTTTTAATTTAAGTTTAGTTAATTTAGTTAGTGCGTATGCATCATTAGTAATATACATTTTGACAGTTCGACAAAATTGTATGTGAAATTATTATAATTACTATTTTTAATAACAATTAGTAATAGAAATTGTTTTCACTTCTATATTTTTCAAAAAACTGACATTAAACTTCTTTTAAAAGTAAATCCTACTGCATTTTGACAGATTGTCACATATTGGAGGTAATAATATAATATAGTTTTTCTTAATTTAATATTTTTAATTCAAAACATGGGACCTTGTAAGGTTCTAAAAAAACTAAGGAAACTTAAAAAATAAATTAAATTAAAAATGGTACTGTGAATGACTACGCGTATTGCCATATGCTAAACAATTTAAATTAAATACAAAATACAAAATAAAATTAAAGTAGTGAGTGGGAATCCCAGTAAACATTTTGGAGTCACTTTGACATCATATTGAAGATGCGTCATGATTTTTTTGTCATAAAAGAGTTCATTTATAGTTCAGTTTCTCACATTTTTTCATATAAAATGTCTACTTTATCGGCTACGATTGGCGAAATTACTCCACCTGTCGGAATACAAATGAAGATTAAGTTGATGCGAACTATAATTGAAGTGAAATAGTGATTGAAACGTCACTAAATAGGGCACTTTACCAAATTGTTTACTGGGAATGATACTTTATTGTATTTTTTATAGCCATTCTAAAAACTATTTAGTTACGTATTTAGTGAGCAGGTATTAATATTTATAAGACAATGCAAATTTGTATATTCTGCAAATAACACAGAAGGAGAGAGAGAGTGAAAAAAATGCCTTGATTTACCCCCCCCCCCCCCTGTTCATGCTTTCATAGATTCAATAAGACAACACGAAAGTGAGAGATATTAATCAAAGATATATATCCTAGGTAGAAAACTCTCTTGCAATGCAGTTAGCTTTCCGCGAGCTATTTTCAACGTTCATTTCCTACTTTCAATAGAGAAATTGTCTTGCAGTGCAAGGTTGACACTTGTTACATAATTCGTATTCAAATTTTTACTCGTATATTTTCCCAGTTCAAAAATTGTAATTCCCATAAAATTCAAAAAGAAAGACTCGTAAACAAAGAACTGCAAGAAATAAAGTAAAGCTATTTATAGCCCATGCATTCTGGTACGTCATCAGTACGTGGCTCTCATCGCTATGCATCGTCTCTGCAGTTGGTGGTGCTACATTTGACATCACCAGGAGTGCAGCTGGTTATTTTCATCTCGTAACAAAGAACTGCAACGGATTTCCATTTCTCTAAGAAAAATTTATAAAAATGCTATTAAATAAAAACCTCCCCTACCGGCTTAACTACAACTACAATTACAATTACAACGACAGGGGTAAACTAAATTATAAAAATATTTATAATAAAGTAAATATCTACAAAGATTTTAACCCCACTGTGAGAATATTAGAGAACTAGAATTAAAAAGAGAAAAGAAAATTTTTATTTAAATGAAAAATAATTTATTAAAACCGGATATTAGTTTTTTAAAATAAACATAAAAATTCTTTAGATTCTGTTAAAAAATATTTTTCAACATGGCTGCCTATATAACGGATTTTATATAACGTAAAAAAAGTTTATTTGATGTTATAATTTGAGCATGTAATTTATTTCAGAATGGGGGAAGCTGCTGCTGTGCATCATTATTATTTCACTCACATTATTTATTTATTTAATATCACCCTACGTCCGATGCTGAGTCCTACCAACATATAATACACCACTGCCTAATAAGTGTAAATGAAAATTATTAATAAGCATATAATCAATTTAAATTTGATAACAACGAAACCAAGAAATATAGATCTTGAAAAAAATGGCGGCTTTATTATTTTTGTAAGTAATACTTAATTTGTAAAACACCAAACTATTATTTGACATTTGCAAACAACCTATTGCACAATAACATTATTAATATAAAAACAATTAGTTAATTAATTAAACGTGGCATTTCCTTTTGGTTGATGTCTTGGCTAAACATAAATAGAACCTAATTATGACAAAAAAGTGATACCTTTTAATCACTATAATTAATATAATACTTAAAACTTAAAAGGGCTTTTTATAAGTATGCTAATGCGGAAAATGATAGATTTATGTTTCATAAAACATTAAATTAGGTTATGAAATGTTTTATTTATGATAAAATCATTTACTTGACAGTTAACATTTGTTATGCAACAAAAACATTAAATACACGTAACTTTCTTTAGCAGGTATATAACAATTAAAACCAAACGAATCTGCCACATAAATAAATATTACTTTTAGGTTATTTAAAATATATATCTAATTTTAATTTATATCTATAAATTTTAATATCCACACAAATATATTTTTTGTGTTAGTATAAAACCCGTAATACATATACAAAATACCTAATTAATTAATAAATTCATGGCAAGAATTAAAAATTTAATTAACATGAAAATAGATTTTATTTTTAGATTTCCGCCAGGCATATAACACTGTATCAAAACACAAGATTTAAAATATATATAGATATTACAAAAAAATTAATAAAAATTATGTTAATTGTATCAGTAACAAATTAACTGTGGCAGTACTTTAAAACATATATTTAGAAAACGTTCACATTGAATTATCGATATCGATATCGATAAAATCTGAATCCAGAATATCTATTAATAGTCATATACATATATTCGGAAGAATTCTTTTTCGCATTTATAAACACATTACACAAATTAATTATTGGTTTGCTTCTTATTTTCCTTTTTTAAAAAACTAATAAATCAGATATTCATTATTTAAATTATGGCACTCCAATGCTATGTGGTTAAATTATTAAATTTATCCCCACTTTTTGAACTCTATTGAAAATTAGATTGTATATAAAACGGTATATAGCATACACTTGGCCTATAACTTATAACTTGTAAGTTTGTATATCATTAAGAGAAAGAATGACAATAATTTGCAAGTATTCTGCTAATAAATACGCCATACTTTTTCTAATTTTAACAAATGCTGTTTAATAGATATTTTATATGAACAAAAATAAAACAACACTCTTATTTTAAATACAACATAGGCTAGCTCACTTTGTTTGACAATTTACATGCTTCACAAAAGAAATAAATATTCATGTAACAAAGATTAGAAAATATCAATTTTTGAAGTAATTAGAAATAAAAGGATTCTTGGAGTATTCTAGCTGCATATTTAAAACTAAATATAAATATGTAGATGCACATTTATTGCTTTATATTTATATATTCTATATTTATATAATAGGAGATATTTTAAACTAAAGCTCTATTGTTTTAAATAAAAATTGTTAAACGTGTCACAGAAAAAACGATACGTAGGACTTACAGCAAAAAATATAACTGTAAATGTGTTGATTAAAATTATATAAAATAATATTAAATATTGAAAATCTCTTTATTTAAATTAATTGCAGTTGTACGATGAATAACTGTGAACAGATATTTATCAGTCAATAATTAAACAGCGTGCACAAATTAATTATAATAACATTTCATATAATTTTTAGGTTATATTTATTTTATGGTTATAAGACCGATGGTCCTTAAGGAATTATTGTATAATTTATGTTTTATAAAGTATCTTAATTGTAATATATTTTAATAAGAACGTCTGTGTAATTACTGCAGACTATTGTCTTATAGTTATCAAATAATATATGCAAAAATCTATTCAAATGAGACTTTATTGTAAAATATATATGTAGAAGAGACACGGCTGTACCAAACCGGAGTGGTGAGTTTAGGGAGAAAAATATAAATTATATTGTATTGACATGTTTTAACTTGCGAAAGGGTTTATAAGGATCCCTGAATATGTAAATGCATTAAGTACTCACCGGTCGATAAGGTCAGCCGTCTATCAGAGGTCAAAATCTAAACCAATTGCACTAAAAAGTCTCATCAAAAAGTACATATAGTATCCGTAAAAAACACGTATATTACACGCGGTAAAATAAAATCACTAAAAATACTACAGCTACATATAAATGTCCATTTAAAATATTATACCATGTATTAAACATATACGCGAACACTTTTGCCAACGATTTCAACCATATACTGACCTACATATCTATTTTTAACAGCCCAAATCCCAATTTACACAAAATTCGCACGCGAATTCGGCTCAGCGGCAGATTTCACCTATAGTAAAAATGGCGGCTGGAGTTTTGTGTGTCAAGTAATCAACTTACGTTACAACGTGTTTTAATATTTTCGCGCATGCGAATGATATGATATTATTTGATTCAGTATGTCGGTTTTTATTACAATCAGAATTCGCGAATTCTATATTTGTTAGCTATGCGACATCTATTGCAACATTATAAAAGTAAAAGTATGCTCTGCAATCTTATGGTTTGCGTAATGAGTTCGCGAATATATTTGCAAATAATAAATTACTGTACATAAGTAAAATTAATTAATGTATAATGATTTGTTTCATCCTACTACTCATTACAATTTACTCGTTCTATAATCACTTGTATATTATTCCTCATTCAACACTAATTAAATTTTCAGATGACCTACTCTCTTATTTAAATATTTAAAGAATTACCACCAATCAAATAAATTGAGCTAAGACAATTATCATTGCAAAGAATTAAAGTTTGATCAAGCATTAGTCTCTAGAAAGAATCAAAGATAAAATGAAACCATTGCAGAGTATACTATAAAAAAATAAATTTGTACTTTAAATTTGAATAAGACAATTGTGTGATAAGAAGGTTCGGAAATTCAGTTATAACTATTGCCCCTCGAAGTGATCATTTTGTCAGAAAGCGACAAAATTATTATGAATAGAAAATTGTAACTGGAAGAAAAAGAAGTTGAAGAAAGACGAGACTCTGGTCCTCAATTTATGTTTTAATATAGAAATTTACTTCAGATATAACTTTTATTCGGGGTGAGAGCAAAAAGAAATTCAGTTCATGAGCCGCAAAAACTTATACTCATCATTAGAGAATATATTTAATTTATCATTTAATGGTAGTATCATTTTTAAATAAAATTTAAATTTTTCAAGTAATGTTTCTAATAATCAAATGATTGGATTTGCATAAAAATTTAATCATTTTGTAATGTGAAATATTACTGAATATGTATTTAATTTTCATATCTATCTAAATACTTTCGTACTAAAACCAAAAATTGTCCAAACTCCGTCATTTTAAAAATTATTTACATGAAATAAATATCCAATTTAAATGTAACAAATATTTAGAGTTATTCAAGAGCATAATTTTAGACCAATCACCGCTCACATCGTTATACGCATTAGTGCAAGCGATGAAAGTTTATTTTCTAGTATTACAACGCCCCCAAAACATAAGTGCATACAAAATTAGTTCCCGGATTAACAACAACATGAAATCCGGGACGCCTAGCGACCAATGCGAGTGCAGCAATGTCTGCACACAGCGACAGCGCTACTCTAATATTCGGAAACCGAACTTTAAATCCGAACGTCAGTCTATGAATTTTTGTAACTTAAGTTAAAGAGTTACAGCTGTCATTTTTGTTAGGTTATATATATGAGATTATTTTTTTAACCTTACTTTTTAACATATTAAAAAGTATTCAATAATTAATACTGACACTGTCATAACCCCAAATTACTGTGATTATAAACCAGAAGTGATCATAGCGATCGTTTAATTAATTAGTGAGCTAACTCATAAATGCAACCAATGAAAATTATAATACAAATAAGCTTATTGAATGCATTTGAAGACTTTGCTATCTGTGAATCTCAAATTGAATGCGCTTATTGTATAGTTGATAATATAGATAAACGATGACATTACAGCTTACTTCTTAAAGAAACATAAGTATACGAATAAACAAACGATGTCGCTTTTATACCGCACCTCCACTTCACTACTCTCCTACTTTTCAATATTTAGACAGAATGAAATATGGACGCTAGCTATTAGTGTTGCGTATAAATCAGGCGTAATGTACTTGAACATTGCAACAGAATTTTAATTATAAGAAAATTATTGTTGTATTAGTTGAATATTAGAAAATCGGATTAAAATATTAATATAAGAGCTATTGCTTTTGTTATTTCACACTATAGAAAAATTTAAACGTCGAAACAATATGGCGCTGGTTTATGGCAAATGGTTCAAACTTATTCGAACTGTACTATGTTTTACTTTTACCCATTTTCTAATCTGATTCGGTAGAGAAGATTTATATTTCGTAATCTAAGATTAAATGTAATAAAAGGAATAGTAACATAAAATAATGGAGCAGCCACTGACGCCTGAGCGCCTGCTATTAAAGCGCCCATACTTTGCACATAGATTGTCAAATAATCAAGACTAGTACAATATTTAAATATAAAAGAAATTGTCATTGTAAATATTTCTCTCACAATTACTTATTTGAATATGCAATCTACAGTAAATGCACCTACGTAAAATAATATGCAACTACAGTAACATGAATATCCTCTCCAGAGACAATTTCGTACCCCTTCCCGCTTACAATAGTCTACTAAGAATTTAAATTATAGTGAACGCCACTTTTATATAGTTTGGCACCCTCTTGATCTAACACTTGATGTAACGCCATCTATCACATGGCCATTGCTCCGGCCCTGATCCACAAAGATAGAAAACACTCTATTTCCAACAATTCTTAATACTTAGCTCTAAAGTTTTCTATCGCAGTATGAATTGTGACTGTGAAAATAAAAGAAATAAATATATTATACCAACTAGATACAACTGAATTTCAAGTAAGGCAGCACGGTTTCTAATCGCATTTTATTTGGAGTGTTATGTGTTGCCTACAAATAAGGCGGTTAATTTGTTAATTATAAATGGTTTTGTTCAAGTTTCTTTTTCTACAAAAGTAAGGGGTAATGAATGCATTGAACTGAATAAAATGCTACAAGCTTTTGCTATAAACATACTTTATAACAAGACAAATTGACATCGCTTGCTTTGCAATTACTGCGATAGTCATAAGAAAGAGGTCTATTTGTAGCCCTGTATATACGACCATGATCTACAGTTATTAAAAAAACGAATTATAAACTAGACAAATAAAATATATAATTTTAAATAATATAATTTATTAATAAATAAAAATTTTCATAAATTAAATAAGTTAAATATAATATTTTAATAAATTAATATAACAAATTAAAAATCATTTATAATTTGCAAGTATTGTAATAATAATATTGAACACAGAAATAATTATAACGATTTTAAGACTTTAATGCAGTATCAATTATGTATTCTAGAGATTCTGTAATTTGATACGGTGTATCTAATAAAAAGAAATTAATTAAAAATTTATAAAACCAGGAAATAAAAAGTATCACACAAATGAAGAATAAATATCACACATATAAAGAGATGTAAAATATCAACGCATTATAAAAAAAATTAGGCACAGACTGTCTGAATCTTTATGTGTTTTATAAATTTTTATTATTTGTTTTAAAAATTTCGAAAATAGCATCTCCACTATTTAATATCTTTATCTAAGTTCCAAATTACTAACATTGGCATCAATGAAATTATTTCTGTGTTTGAATACAAATTATTAAAATATAAAATGCAAAAAAAAACATACACAACCATAAATTTTGTATAATAAAATTGTGGTATAAAATTCAATCTATTCTTCTACAATTTACAAATTATAAATGTTGTGAAACGTCTATAGATAGAAGTTGGGTTCCATTTACTGTCATTTCTCTTTAACTGGCCTTGTTAATCAACTTTTGCAATAACTATGAGTTCAGCACACCAGTTAATATAATTTGCTTGTAAATAAAATATTAAGTCAATTGATTGAATTTTATTTTTCTTACATTTTTTATATTTTCCATTCTTTTGTAACTGTTAACATATTTGCATTTTTAGTGTTTATATATATAAATATCATATAAGATTTGCTTTAAAAGTATTATTGGTATTTAGTATTTATTTGTTCAATTGCGGCTCTATTAAAATGCATTTGTTGTAGCTAGTTTATTAGAGCTAATAAATTACAACGAGAAACTCTTTATCATCAAACTTTGTTAACTTATTTTAAAAAACTAGACATTATGGAAAAAAAAATATATGTATATAATTTTCAAGGTATTTGTATAATTACATTTTGTAATTATAAATTTGAAATATTATCTTATTTAATAATTTCTTTCTTTTAATATTTAATCTTGCTTACACCCTATTGGACGTAATTAACAAACAGCTTTTTCAAAGAACATTTTAGACAAGAAATTACAACATACTAGATTAGATTAGAAAGTTCCAGAACATAGATTTGTGAATTATCGTGCTATATTTTTTTATTAAACTACTTATTATTTCTATACTTTTATAATAAATTACTTGATGGTGAAGTACTATAGTGACCTTTAATTATATTTTTAGTACGAGTATATTCACTTAGCAGCCTAACATAACTAAATCAAATTTAATTTTACTAATTATGTAAACAGATCAAAGTACTCTCTTCGAAAATGGTATAAAGATAGTGATTATAATATTTTCTTCATGATTTCTATATTTTCGTACAGCTTCAGCATCAACAGGATACGAAATAATAGCTAGCTACATGTACCACAATTCTCACATTTACTAAAAATGAAAAGTGAAACTACTAAGTGTATATAACAATTGCAGAACTATAAAGAGAAAATTGCTTACATTCGTTTCATATTACTATCAAACACTTATTCAAAACTATCTCCTACATATTATACCATATTAAATGATGGGTGTAAACAGATTATATATGTTAAATATTATGTAATACTAAATTTTATATAAAATTGCAACTTTTATTTACAACGAAGTATAATTTATGCGTTATTTAAACATTTTATTGCACATTTTAATAATTATCTGTGGTAAATCAGAAACATCATTACGATGCTTATAAATATAAGTTCCTTCAAATGACTAAAAATTCTTTCATAGTCATGAAGTAAATATAATATGTATGTTAGTAAATATTAAACACATATTTTGTATAAATTATTGGTAAATAGCAACTATGAATAATAGTATAGTATCATTGATTAATTCAAATCCAAACAAAATGAAGAAAAAAGCTTTAATGATATGTTTGATGAGATTATAATAATTTTAAAATAATGTTAAATCATTTTCAATAAGGTCATAATATTAACTGAAGCTATTGAATCGATTTTTAAATATTTTAGAAGCAGATCTTTAATAAAGGGCTAATTAACTTTTGTTTTATATATATTATAATTTACATAGCGCAAAAATTATACCAATAAAATGATCATTGTAAAATTTATAAATATACAAACTTAAGTGTGAAACGTGGACAGAATGATGAACTATAAATAAATAATTTTCGGGTTGACTGAGTAATATATTCTTTGTTCTATAAATGAATTTGTTCATCATTATTTGCTTATTAATTTGTATAATAATCTTATAGCAATAACTTGTTATAAATATACATTTAAAAATAGTTTATATATCTGCTGTTAAAATTAAAATATATGTAGGTTGTACTTGGTTATTGTACTTCATTCTGTCACATTTTTAAACACAACTTCTCCTATTATTATAATAATATTGCAACAAAGAATTAAACACTTATAAAAAATTATAGAAATAAATCAACAATTATTTTAAAAACAATACTTAACGAATAACATATACAATTATATATAAATAAAGGCGTTAATTACAAATGAATGAAATCACAACGTATTTGATACGTACAGCTCAAAAAGTGGACTAAAATGAACTAATAATATGATGTGAATAAATAACATGTTTCTAATAACTACCATAATTTATTAAATTACTAAAATTGAACTAGACTTTTTAAATACTTGTAATGTTTATTGACATAAGAAAGAGTTACTTTTTTCTATTTTTATACAGAATGCATTAATCTTTTCAATTTGATTTTTATTATACAAATAAATAAATTTTATATATTAAACTTCGAAATATAAATTTTCTATTTAAAATTTTTATATATTAGTGTCTAAATATAGATATATACTCGTTTTATACATAAATAAGTCTTCTTTATAGACTATTTATTTTATTATACAAGTTTTTTTTCATTTCGATTTTTGAGAGAATTATATAAATTGAGTAAGGAGGTTTGTAAAAAAAACCTTTTAGTTATTGTTAGAATTTGAACAGTGCTTAGCGGAATAAATATTTTTCTTTTTTTAATTGGATGAGGTTTTAGTGTTGTGTTTTAAATTTCATTCAAAATGATTGATTTACAAATGAGAAGACTGATTTGACAGTTCATAAAACAGCACATATGCTTCGCTCGACATAACATTTCGTTCGGATATGCTGCTTACCCTAAAAATAAAAATGAATTAATGCAATACATACATTTAAGACACCAATTATAACTAAACTAAAAAATTAAAAAACAATAAACAATCAACAACAAAAAATGTAGGTTTACCGATAGCTAATGGAAACACTTCAATATAATACAAATAATTGAATGTGTCGTAGAGTTTTAAAGATATCGTATATTTTTATGGCTAAACTGTCTCATTTAAAATTGGAGATAGTTTCTAAGAACGTAATACAACATACCTTGAGTCATTATATTCGTGCCATTCGTTTGTATACGGATGTTTGCAATAAGCTGTGTAATGGCCAGAGTACGTAGTGCCTAAAAGAATCATTTAAATTTATATAAACACTGTAATGCACATGTTTCAACAGTATTTAGAAATCCAAACTTACCGCTATGATTTGAAATGGCATATAAATTATAAGTGCAAGGAGTACCGGAATTAGCAGCATACGGACTCATGTCCAATCCTTTAAGTGGGCAGTCTACATGGATGTTAAGCTTACCACGGAATCGCTCAGTGGGAGAGAATCGCTTTAAATCTGACCAATTATTAAGGAAACATATGTTATGGATTAATTAATTACAATTCTCCAAAGCAAAAATAGATAAGACATAGATAAGTAATAATAGATTTATATGTACAAAACTTAATTTATAATGTATAAAAAGGATACGAATCACCAAAATCTTGGGGAATTTCTGAATGGAGAAACCTTTGGTACATTTCCTTCGCACTTGACACTTCGAACAAGTCTGAAAACAAAATACAAATTATATGAGAATATTATACAGACAAGCACAGAAATTTTTTTTAACTGCAATGAGAACCAGTACTACAGCTTAAAAAGTTGTAACCACTTGCAAGTTACTAAGGTGGATGACCAATTCATTGAATTAATTCGCTCTGTTATCATCCCATATTGGAATGTATTTCATTGCCATAACACAACATCGCTAAAAACTTTGAAACGCAAGTGACTAAAAACAAGATCTAGTCTTACAGATATATGTATTCATATTATATAAATTTTATACTAACTGGTTTTTCATCTCCGTCTAAAACTTCTTCCTTAGTAAATAATTCCAAACATTGGGACAGCCTTAGTTGACCTACGCGGGATGGAATTGGTAAACTGTAAATATTTGAAAAGATAATTATATATAATATGAGAGCCATATATTAATTCTATAAACAACCACGCGTTCACGTTTGTAAGTTTAAAAACAGAAGTAGGTAATAAGACAATAGTTTAAATCTCTAATTTATACTTCAGGTTTTTAATAAGAGCGTTATAATTTAGTTGGTTCTTTTAAATGACAAACAATGGGGTAATAATTGAGTTATCTCACCTTAAATCCCAAAATGGATCAAAAGTGACACTGCTATGTCCACATACAGTACACCGCAGCGTGCTCTTTAGCTGACCAACAAACAATTCTACAATTCGCGAATCTTCGCAACGGACATATCTGGACCAACTCTCTGCTGCTTTTTGTGCATCACTAAGTTTATCATCAATCTCCGTATGAATTGGTGGTGGTTTCGTTTTCACTTTGTTCACATCTTCATGAAGACCTTCTAAAAGATATCGAAGAAATTCTTGTGCATCTTGTTGAGCATATCCCATAAACCTTGGAGCAAATCTTTGAACTTGAGATTTTAATTGACTAGTATTCACTACACGGCTATTGCCTGGGCCCCATAGTTCTCCAATAACAGCAGAAAAAGCTATAAAATTAATATTATTAGAAAAGGAAAAGATTATTTTCAGATCTCAACAATTATAGTATAAATATTTGTAATACCTCTGATTAAGGCTCCTCCATTAGCACTAATTTCACCGATATATCCATCCCTCCTTAGAAATTCCACTAACAAGCGTGTATTACTTAAGCATTGTAGAACACTATTCATAAAACAGGTATTGCCAATATTGCGTAAGCCGTTCAGACCTAGAATAATGATTTAATTTAAAAACTATATCACATACACACAAAAAAAACACTTTTTTATTTACCATTAGAATAAAATTTCTTTTTTTGCTTATTAGTAACAAAACAGGTAAGAAACAAAAATGTAATCCTCCAGTAGCAAAATAATTTAATACGCATTATGCGTTCTACAATAATTTTAATGGAGTAAATAAGAACAATTACCTGCAGCGCTGTCATCGTCTTCTACGGATCCTGCTCTTGTTGCAATATTCGTCGGCAAAGTGTTTCTGATTGCAACAACACGATCCCTCGTTGGTTCCTGAAGCAAACAGTATACATTTATCTTACAAAAAAATTACTTAATAAGATGAATATAACTAGCACAATATGTTAGTAACACATGCCGATATTATATATTATTGTTAAAACAAAACCAGTAATACAATTTTGATTGAACAATTGTTGAATATAAATTCACAAATCGTGAAATGTTTATTGAATAAATCTTGTTTAATAATATAATTATTCTTTCATACAAATGTATTTCCTGATTAAAAATTACTAATAAACAATTGTTATATTGATTAATGAATGAAATAAAGCACAATAAAGTCTCACAATGGTAACAAAAACTAATTTGTATGGTCCTCACCAGCCGTTGATTCAACTGATATACAGATTGATAATCGCAAAACGTTTTATAAGAATTAGTATTATAATAATTAATGTAAACTGCTTTACTATTTTGAGTTGATTCTATTTTGAAAGGTCGAGAATTTGTTGCACCCTCTACAACACCCCAGAGGACTGCCACAAGCAGAATAACCCAGATGATGGTAATAATAATTGCATACATTATAGTAAAACTACTTGTAGAAGATAACTTAAAATTATTTATAAAATCTAATAATAATAAACTAAAGTGCATACATAAGTGCAATGTGCTAGTATGTTTTACTTTAGCAAAACAACAAAATCACAACCTGTGAACATTTATGAATAATATTGACTACATAGTTAGTTAACATTATAAATCTTAAATTATCTTTAAAGCATAATTTGTTTTTTATATATATTTAATTAAAAATAATAATTTATTTTAAATAGTTTTTAAATTACATTTATAGCCGTCAAAAGAAATAAGTTACACATAACCTCAAAGTTAATGTCAAGTAAGAAATACTAAACATATATTTATAGAATACGTAAAGCACAATCACAAAAAGTAATTAAGCAAATATATATAGATTTATCAACTTTAAAAATTAGAAATGAATACTATTGATATTATAAAACACTTGTTAATATATTTGTTTTAATTTTCTTTTATAATTTACGAAAAGTAAGGATGTCTGCGTTGTCTATTTTTAGACAATAAATTGTTACATAACCTAAAATTAGTGTCGTTTAAATCTATTCTGAAAATAAATTGAGAAAATGAATGAGAAACAAAATTGAAATATTTAATTTCTATGAATACTTAATTAAAACATTTTATACAATACCATTAGGTAATTTTCATAAATTTTGAAATATACATACATTTTAAAATCTAAATTTAATTGTCATATTTGTTATTTTGTGCTTGTATTCTATTTTGTATAAAACCGATAGGAAGCAAACAAGATTAACAATTAATAATTAATGACTTCTTTGGAAGTACCATGCTTACATTTTTTATAATAAATAAAGAAAGCTTACTTGTTTGACGATTGATTGTCTGAAGTTTAAGAGCATCATATTTATACTAATTTAAATAATTTCTTTGATAGAAACAGATAAACGAAGTGAATTAATTATACGCTTATCAAAAATAACGTATCTGAAAGAATGTTAACGTACCTATGTAGTTTAAAGTTCACATACCTATATATATCAAATCCCCTTGGTAATACCCCAGAAGAGATAACATTCTAAAAGAAAACCTTAATCCTAAAATAAATAAATATTTTATAACTAGATACTGAATAGGCTTACAGTGTATTTGACATAAACGTGCCTACGTTTAACGAGTAGTGACTAAACAAAAACTCATGCAGCCGTTTCACAATCACATTCAGATCTCTGATCTTTGATCACTTTGTATTAGGAGTACTTACGGATTGATAAGACTGTCCCGTTTGATACGGTCTTCTGCTTGTTGATGGCATGGAATTATCACCTCGTTTCATTGTGCCAGATTGATTATTTCGGCTCATACTAAAGTCTGATAAATCGTTTGTTACAACAGCTTCATTATTCTTTTCATTTGTATTTGTATTAATATCAGTAGCTTCACTAAAGTTTAAATGTTTTAAAAGTATTAAATCATTTAAGTCGTTATTATCATCTATGTCTGCACTGACTTCTGAATCTATAAACTTTAAATCTGGAATTTTGGAGTCGACATTTAGAGCATTATTTTCTACCGGAATGAAAGAAGGAATGTCAGTTGTATGATTGGTTGGCGATCGTTTATTGAATATATTAATATCCGTTTTATAATATTTATCACTATTATCACTAGTGCTATAGGAATCCTGTATGGTATTAATGCGAATAATTGTATCCGGCTCATCTGTGTTCACGTTGATTCTTGTTACATTTTTATCTTTGGAATTATAACCATTAAGTTGTAATGTTACTTGATTGGAGTTAGTGTCATTGCTTTTGATGTCCAGAAATTCCGATTTACAAATTAATTGCGGTCGAGCTATTTTAAATGGTTCATTAATATTAGGGGAATGTTTTAACATGGAATTTTTATTGTTTGTATCAAATATGGTTGCCTTTGAAATGTCTGTCACCACTGCGGAATTTTCACTAACTTTTAATATTTTGCCATCACCAGATAAATATTCAAATTCATTATTCAAATTATTAGAACACTTTTCATTCCTAACTTCAGATTGCAAGGCTTCAACATTAATTGTAACATTAGCTGTTTTTGTTTCATTTAAAGATAATTCATCTTTTTTCTCAAACTTTTCTGTATTTTCTCTTTCATTAATCTCTTTATTATTAACTTGTTCATTATTTTTAATCTGTTTAGATAGAAATTCATTATTTTCTAAAATCTTTTTTTCTTTTGTTGAATCATTAAAACTATCAATGAGAAGACTAGATTTGGTAATTTCCTTGGTAGTGTTTTCTTTAATACTATCTTCCCGTGATTGTAAGAATATGGGTATTTTCAGAGAATTCTCCACAACAACTTTTTTCGCGTCTGGCATAACAATCGAGCTTTGCAATTTTTGTTCTAATTTACAACTATTATCAACTGATTGGCAGATTTCATTTTCAATAACAGTAACATCATTTTTGATGCAGTTACTTGGGCTAGAAGCAGATTCTCTGTCAGTAACGCTTTCGTTATTTGATTTAGTTACTTTATTACTAGTCGCTTTCAACTTACTACTATTACTAACAACAGGGGTTTTATTATTTTGTAAATCAAACTTTTTCCTTATTTCTGCAACACTAATTTGTGTAATATTTACAGTTTCTGGTCGATTGCCATTATTATCCGATTGTTGTGAGTGTTTATTTGTGTTAACACTGTTATCAAGTTTAATATTAGCCTTAATGGACGAACTTTTATTTGTTGTTTGTAGTTGAGAAGTTATTTTACTAGATTTCTTAAAATTAGAATTATTGAATTGTATAAAGCTTTTCGACTGTATATTAATATTATCCGCTTTATTGGGTGCATCGACACCATTTACTTTATATGCACCATTATCTTTTATAATTTTGTTTATGTTTTTGGAATGGTTATTTGATTGTGAAGGAGTTTTCGTTGAATCGTCTACAAACTCGACACCGTTTGTGTAACATGAATCGTCGTCTTTTATAGGACTCCCCGATTCATTGGGCCGCTTATCACGAGTATTATTTAAATTTACCTTTACTTTAGATATAGGCTCCGGCTTCGTTTTACTTCTAAATGAGGACACGGAGGCTTTTCCAATGGGTACAGTGGTTTTCATCACTTTTGGTTTCTCTAATAGATTACTGCTTTTCCTATTTACTGATGATATCAGATTACTTGTAGTGCGACCAGTTTCCGGGTGTGTGCGGAATATTGGTTTTACTTTTCCAGGAGTACTCGATGCGGAACATGACGGACCGTACAAATTACTGTTAGTAGAATTCACAACACTCAACGGCACTCCCTGCACACCTAGGCTTACATTAGTGTTAATAATATTACCAGTGCATTCAGTGTTATTGCAATACAAACTGTTCACACCAAATGTTTTTGAGTGATTACAGGGACTACTTTTTACCTGAGACTTTTCTTTTATTTGTCTGGACTCGGACAGCGAACGCGATCGTACTAATTCACATTTCGGTATGTAATTCGCTGGTGAGTATTTGTTGATAATATCAGCTGCAGATGTTGCTAGAGCCCGATTAAGGGCTGCTTCACTACGAGGAAGTGGGTCACTCTTTGAAGTTATCCCACTATCAAGAGATATCTCCCTAGTTCTGGAATCTGACCGTATAAAACGAGATCCGGAGTCAGTTACATCTCGCGAATATTTTCTATAGGTTGATGTTACGGGGCTCTGGGTCGTGGTATTTCGAGTTATAGTTTCCGTACGGTATGCATCAAGTGTAGATGATCGTGAATATGATGACACTCTAGGTGTGATATATGTTCCAGTTGTTGAGGAATAATATGGTCGGTCCAGCGATGTTCTATATGACCCAGTTGGCGGTAGAGTAGACCCAGTTGTCGTTGAATAACGACGAGAAGATATCACAGGCATTTTGTTTCGATTTATTTTATATTCTATAGTGATCCTGAAAAACGTGATTTTTGAAAAAGTTATACATAATTAATATTTATTCTATTGTTTTATATGACGCATTAATCATACGCGTATCTCAATTTTTGACAGGTTATAATCATTAAAGCTATCAAATGTCAAATCAAGTCAATTTGTCCTAATCTGGCTAATTAAGTAATAAACATGTAATAATGTATAAAAAGATTAAATGTTATGTAAAAACAGATTGCTAAAATAAGTATTAAATCAATTATATATATGATAATATGTACCTTAATTTCTTTTTTCCATGTAGCAATCAATTTTGAACTTAAAACACATCTTTTTATTTGTAACGACTCATAAAACAGTACAAAACGTATATTAAACTCCACTTTCAATGTAAAACACTCTAAATAAAACAGGGAAATTATTAAAATTCAAGAAAATATTCACTTTTGCTCATGTAATTTTAGACATCATAAAAATGACGTCATGTAAATGGCCGCCGCTAGCCTATTTTTGTTTACTTCCCGCACAAAGAATACACATACGGCTTGGTGCTTTCGTTACGTTCATATTTGTAACAAATATATAAGAGCAATGACTCAGATTTCAAAACATAAGTTAAAGAATGTATCAAATGCTGTTTCAACATATCGAATTTGTACCATTCATATGAAATGAAACAGGGACAAATATACAAATAAATATATATCGCTTTGGTTCTTAACTAAAGTAAATCTGTAGCAATGCCATATTTCAACCTTGACACAGTTTTATACATGAATAATGTAATAATTAATTCTACAGTACAATTATTAATGTAAAAACACGTTAAATATTTATCCAATTGATTTTTCCATGTTTTGTATGTTATGTATCTGTTATATCTTAATTTTACCTTATATACTGCACCACTGCCAAAGATCTATTACCTATAAATAAATTGAGATACAATACTACCTTGTTACGAACTTAATTCGTTCTTTGATTGCGTTCTTAAGTCAAAATGTTCGCAAATCGAAATCATTTTCTCATTGAAATTAAATTAAATTCGGCGTTTACGCCACTAAAGCACGCGCAAAAGTAAAGCATATTAGAGCCTCGTTAACACTATATCTCCAGCTGCTTTTGATTAATCCAAACTAACAATAAATTTGACACACTTGAGATCTTTGCTTTGATACCATAGTTACTCCTTTTCAACATCAACAGTCTTTAGCACACGTTTTTTTCTTTAACATTGTAAGATCATAGAGTTAGTAATGTGATCAACGTATTGTATAAAGTTCCTATTGAAACTTCTGCGATTTCCTGTAGTTACCGATTTAAATACTTGTACATTCCTAATGTAGAATTTATGGATAAATTACTTAGTTACTTCCGTTACTCTACCTTGTTTTGCTCTCATTTTAAATAATTACAAGATCGCTACTTGATGGCCTTAAATAGTGGTTGTTTATATGCAATTGTATGTCCTTACAACAACAAACAAAGCAAGAAGTATTTAAGAATCTCATATATTTTACTGTATGCATCACGCCTGAATTTCAGGCAACTCTAATAACGTCTAAAAGCACTGTTTAAAATATTTGGATTGAATGTTGTGAAAACTAGATATAAAAGGTTTAAGACTTCGATGTCCCAAATATCTGCTTCTTTATGGCAGTAAAAAATTAGTTTCATTATTGGAAAGTCTAATAGTTATAACAAAACAATTTCTATCATATTATGTATTTATTTTCAGCAATATTTTAAATTATATAACAATTATTGCCACCGTAAGGTGGAGGTACAAATAATATTAAAACAATTATACAAAGAATTACTACTAGAAACACAGTAAATACAAATTACTTATTATAAAAGAATTACTTAATTAAATTAAAATTTATATTACATTATTAATTTATTTTGTACATTATTAGTAGAATCTGAATATATAACATTATCTTTGGTAAATGGCTTTGTATAATCTCATTCTAAAATCTTGAAATAAAATTTCTCCTCCAGAAGGTACCCTACACAAATACATATCTTCACTCATAAGGCAGAGAGCTTTTCCATTCATAGGAAATCTTTGACTTAGGCTTAGCGATGACTTGGAATCTTTTGTTGTAAGGTTTTCTTTAGTTGCTACTAATTCTAACCAGTATGTAACATCAGCACGTGTCCAATTTCGTGGATCTGTAAATAAGAGAATAAAATTAGATTTGGTTATTTATAACAACTAAATTGCATATAATGGGCTTGTGTTCTCATTTTTTAGTGGTTGATTTTTCAATTGTTGATTGAAATTGATGTTAATAAATGTGTAATGGCGTGTCTATTTTATTAAATATCTAAATATTGTCTGAGATATAGCAATTAAAAGTTTGAATTGTCGGCCATATTTGTATGGCGTGAAATGCATTTTAACGTCAGTTATTTGTTGATTAGGTCAGTGCTGTGGTAATGTTCTGTAGCTGTTGGTAGTCGAAATAAACAAGTCAAGTCAAAGAATAATAAGTTTTTATTTTATTTAACCCTGCTAAGGCAGACATAATATTGAAATTTGATTGTTCCTTGAAATAGCTGTAAATAATATTTGATATTTTGATATATAAATACATATAGCAGAGATTTATGAGCTGTAAAGTTGGTAACCTTACACAAGGATTGTGATGTCACATGCACTTGGAATTTGTACAACGTTGAATCCCTTTAATAATTAAAGAGACAAAATGACTTTTTTAATTGTTAATATCTCCCAACATATAAGGAGTTATTAACAAATAATTGGACATTTGAGGTTCTAGTAACCCACTTTATCAATATATAGTACAGTTTTATAGAAATTAAGACATAGGACACAAGCCCATTGCCAAAACATTTAGATGCAACATGCACGTGTAAAAGTAGTTGCGTTATAGAAAAGACAGGCGCCATTCAGAATAAAATTTCGTTTGAGGTTAAGTACAAACCCATACCTAATATTTTTAGCTGAGTAATTCAAATTATCTCAAAGGTGTATATTCTAAAATAGGTATGGTATGTCTGTATAAACATGTAATCTATTTTAAAAATAGCATCCAGATTTTAAGGCATGCGTGACAACATTAAAAATACACAAAACAACATAATTTTATAAGTGCATGCAAGTATGTATCCTAAGCTATAAATATGCTACTAACCGATAGGCAGTTTGTCGGGCCCCATTTCTTCAACGCGTGCGCCCCACGGATCGGCGTTGTGTTGATAATGTTCATGACGCGTGGCTGATAAATCCAGTGGGGGGACACGTGGTCTCGTGGAGCATTGCATGATGGGAATGGGAATGATGAGGACTGTTCCAACAAAAGCACTCGGTAGAAGGTGGGCTTGCAGGACGGCGGTACCAGATGATTTGTTTGCCAGCTGTCAGATGCAATTGTGTACTAACAACAGGAATTCTTTAGAAAGGTAGAATTGGTACAGCTGATATTTAGATTTCTGAAATTAGATAAAAAAACAGATGTTATTAAATGAGAGAAATAAATGTTATTAAAGATATATTTAGTTGTTGTTTTATTTCGTTTTATACTAATTAATGATTTATTAAATTTTGTATTGTCTAAATTTCTAGCAATGCGACGGGTGTGGGGATTAGGAGAAAAGGTATTTGGGGGGGGTCATACAAAAGAGAATATGGATGTTTGACAGATTGATAACCAGTATGATGTTGTATGGAGCAGAGGTTTGGGGGTGGAAGGAGCAAGAAAAGTTGGAAAGAATACAGGAGAGATATATTAAATGGTTACTAGGGCTGGACAGGTGCACGCCAGGTTACATGGTCATGGAGGAGCTAAAAAGGGACAAGATACGAATTAAAACAGGGGAAAGAGCAGTAAAATATAAGGAGAAATTGACCAGGGCGGAAAGCAAAATTTTAAAGAAAATAAGAGAGGATAACATAAAGAATGGGGGGAGGAGGTCCAAAAAAGAGAAAGGAGTACTTTGAAAGGAATTGAATGGCGATCGAGGAGGCAGAGAGGAGAAGATAAGGAGGCGCAAGTGTGGAAGAGGAGCTAAGGAGATACAACAACAGGACAGAATGGGAAAAATCGAAAAAAGCAACTACAATACAAGATATAAAAGGTTATGGGAAAATAATGTGCCTCAGTACCTTATAGAAAAAGACATAAAACACATAAGAAGAACAGCAAGGTTTAGATTGGGAAATGGAGAAAAAGGAAACAGATACTGGGAAAGTAGTGAGGAAAGAAAGTGTAGTGTGCGGAGCGGAGGACGAAACACTGGAGCACATTAAGTTTGAGTGTAAGGAAAAAGTAGCGAGCGAAAGGAATATTGGCCAGCTATTAAAGGGAGGCAGTGAAGGAAAGAGGTGGAATGACGGAAATAGTAAAAAGAAAAGAAAAAACAGGAGAATAAATAAGCTGGTGGCTGGGTTGCACAAGGAACAGGAAGAGAAAGGAAGTACTAAAAGAGGCAGTGAAGGGAAGCAGGAGAAAGAAAGAAGTAGCGAGGAAACAGTTAAACTTCAGCCCAGAAAAATAGACTAGAGAATAGACCAGTCCAGAAGGAAGACTAGGGAAAATGAAGGAAGAGGGTCAAGAGAAGAAGAAGCAGAAAGTACTTTTGGAAATAAAAAGGTCTAGAATAATGTAAATTTAATTGTAAGTTGAAGTATATGAAATGTATTAAGGATGTAGATTGTAAAGCCGAAAGGCGAACAATAAACAATTAATAATAAGTATTGTCTTAATTTATTACTTAAGGTGAAACGATACTTGGCCATTTTTGATTCGCGAAATATAGATGGCGATACTATACAGCAGGTTAAATATTATCAAAAAAACCAGGTTTTTTAAATGTTTAAATCGTTTTATGTAAGTAACTATAAACGCGAATCAAAATCTAAAGCTTCTTATAAAACTTAATATAATATTTAATTGAGAAGTATTTTGCTTTGAGTATTAAGATTCGAAATTTACAAACAAAATATATAAATACCATATTGTAATTATTCTAGTAAATTTATTGTTGTATGTGTGTTGCTATATCCCTAACACGAGTGCATGAGTGAATATCTTCTATTTATAACGATTTCCGTCTCCTGTTTTCGTGGTTTTAAGGTTTTAACAACCTAGTCGTAGACTTACAACTCGAGACTACACAAACCACACCAGATGGTTCCATAAACTATTGCAAATTGTTCTGTGTTTTAAAATGCCATTAAATACTGAAATAGATTTAAAAGCATGCAGTATGGAGTGAAACATTAAACTAGCTTGTGCACCAGTATTTATCTATTGTGTTGAGGATTTCCGTGAAAGTTAATTTTAACAATCATTAATCTCTTTTTACGGCGGAATGATGTACGTCGTACGTGAAGAAGATGGGGTATTGTGTTACTAGTAGAAAAGAATAGAAAACATACTGCAGATGTTCTTTTTATATTATTATAAATACTATTCAAAACACGGATGCAAAATGAACTGTATCTAATTTATTTGGCACAGTGTTATTAATATCTAATTTCACAGATGTTTGGGAATTTATTTTCACAACTTTATGAAATTTAATAAGGGATTTAAAACCATAAGGCTACTTACAAAGATTGAATCAGTATTATTTCAAACGCTTATACCATATCACACAATAAGTTGGTAAGATGGCATATAGATGGGTCCACTATTAGCAAATCCATATCATTTTTAAATAGTACCAACCTTTAAACAATATGTATCAAAATTTCATGACATTCCAAACATTGGTTTAAGACTTACAGTGGTTTTAGTGACGCTACTTTTGTAATTTTTAAAACAATGAAAACATCTGAATATGTTCATAAACATTGCTACCATTTGTATCGATTCATTACCAACACGCGAAATGGGCTTGTGTCCTATGTCTTAATTTCTCTAAAAGTGTACTATATATTGATAAAGTTGGTTACTAGAACCTCAAATGTTCAATTATTTTTTAATAACTCCTAATATGTTAGGAGATATTAACAATTAAAACAGTCATTTTGTCTCTTTAATTATTAGAGGGATTCAACGTTGTACACATTCCAAATGCATATGACATCACAACCGCTAGTTACTATCTCTTTTATACCACAGAGCGTAAAAGAGATATATTCTTGAAAGAACTCTGACAAGTTTACAGGTTACCAACCTTACAGCTCATAAATCTCTGCTATATGTATTTATAAATCAAAATATCAAATATTATTTACAGCTTCTTCAAGGAACAATAAAATTTCAATATTATGTCTGTCGTAACAGGGTTAAATAAAATAAAAACTAATTATTCTTTGATTTGACTTGATTATTTCGACTACCAACAGCTACAAAACATTACCACAGCACTGACGTACTCAACAAATAACTGACGTTAAAATGCATTTCACGTCATACAAATATGGCTGAACATTTCTAGCGCTAAAACTACAATTCAAACTTTTAAATGCTATATCTCCGTCAACATTTAGATATTTAATAAAATAGACACGCCAATACACATTTATTAACATCAATTTCAATCAACAATTGAAAAATCGATGAGGCCACAAGCCCATTCAGTGAATCGAACGGGTTAGTAATCACACAAGCAAGTACGAATTATTAAGTTGATTTATGCAAAGGAAGTCCAGGCCCAGCTCGTCTTTACAATTTGCTACCCTCTAGAAATAACAAACGCGTTTCCGTCGTGAAATCCGGATTTCGTTCTGAACCTCCCTTCAAATAGAACTCACGGGGCGGGGGCAGGGGGCAATAGAACAGCACGCAGACACCGGCTCAGCAACCCTAACCGGTAACTAGCGTCATTTCCGGTGACGCTATGTTTATTCTTTATTAAATGTTCAAATAATTGAGGATATGGAATTTATTAATAGAATAATAAATTATCAATTCCGGTACAAAATTATAAGATAATATTTTTGTTTTTAAAATAACATATGGCCGTCTAATATTATGTATAGATACCGAGTGACGTCATAATGTCATATTGATAAATTTGAATGTGGTTTATATTTTGAAGCTATTAACTATTTTTAAAGCAAAGATAACAGTTTATTTATTATGACATTAAGGATATTGAAATTATTATTAATTAGGCTTAATTCATAAGCTAAAATACTAACAATATGTAAATGTATTTAGTCTAATTTAAGGTAAAAAAGAAGCATATTTTCGATAATGTTTTTTGACGACACAGTTAATATATAATTATTTCTATAATTACTAAATGATAAATGACATTTGAAGAACATTTCATAAATAAATGTCAAAAAATGAGGCATTGACAGCGAATCTACGCAGACGTCACAAAAAAAAAGTAACATTGCGGTGCCACTCTTAACTCATCACTGGATTTTCTGAAATCGAAAAACCAAAAGATTTCATTAGTTGATAAGTTTCTGCAGATAACGCTGTCGAGTTTTTATACGGTAAATAACGTAAACTTCAAAACAGGATAGAGCTACGAAAATCCATCGGAAATCTCGTAATGATTGTCTTAATAGATTTCAATAATGACTCCATTGATTTCATATAAAATAAATGGATTATGTTTTTTGCTAAAAATCAATCAATAACATATTCTTTTTATATGTATAAATATTTCAAGGTTATGTAAAAATAAAATACGCTTTAATTTAATTGAATAAGTAATTATACTGTTAATTAGTTTCGTCAGCGTTTTAATTACTATCAAGCCTTTCCGCTAGTCACAGCCCATTAATAAAGTCGACCGTCTAGGACCGAATTAAACGATGTGCAAATAAAAATCCATATTAAAATAAATGTCATTTCCTGGTCAGTCGCGTATCGGCGTATGGAATCGTTTAATACCGCGGTCTGCCACTATGTGGTGTGGCGCTTCAATCGTATAACATGAAGTTAGTAGCCCACCAACAGTTAATCCAAGATGCTAGCCAATAGCTGTAAGCAGGAAGTCTTAAGTTTGTGACAGAGATAACTTTATAACATCAATGATTCTAAAATTAATAAAATGAATTTTTGACTTCCTTTAACATTAAGTATAAGCAAAGAGAATAAACGAAATAGACAGTGCTTCCCAATTATAGTTTAATTGAGTAAATTTCGAACAATTCCTAAAAGGAAGGAAAGCATTTAGTAAGCTAAGCATCCCGTTATTGGATTTCCGTTTTACGATTAGAATTCTACAAATATTCTAACTTTGGATAAGTAGCAGGAACTGCAACTACATGGGCTTTGAAAATATGGCGGTCAAAACGGTCATTACTTCTTTGTTGTCGATTTTTATAACGACAATAACCCAGTAAACATTTTGGAGTCACTTTGTCATCATATTAAAGATGCGTTTGATTTTTTTGTCATGAAACAATTCAATGGGCTTGTGTCCTATGTCTTTATTTCTATAAAAGTGTACTATATATTGATAAAGTGGCTTACTAGAACCTCAAATGCTCAATTATTTTTTAATAACTCCTTATATGTAAGGAGATATTAACAATTAAAAAAGTCATTTTGTCTCTTTAATTATTAAAGCGATTCAACGTTGTACACATTCCAAGTGCATGTGATAACACAATCCTTGTGTAAGGTTACTAACCTTACAGCTCATAAATCTCTGCTATATGTATTTATATATCAAAATATCAAATATTATTTACAGTTATTTCAAGGAACAATCAAATTTCAATATTATATCTGCCGTAACAGAGTTAAATAAAATAAAAACTTATTATTCTTTGATTTGACTTGATTATTTGACTACCAACAGCTACAGAACATTACTACAGTACTGACCTACTCAACAAATAACTGATGTTAAAACGCATTTCACGTCATACAAATATGGCCGACCATTTCTAGCGCTAAAACTACAATTCAAACTTTTAATTGCTATATCTCCGTCAATATTTAGATATTTAATAAAATAGACACGCCAATACACATTTATTAACATCAATTTCAATCAACACTTGAAAAATCGACCACTAAAAAATGAGGACACAAGCCCATTTGATTTCACTCGTTCAAGGAAATGTCAGTGATATGAACTACAAATAGCAAAATAGCACTACCGTACCAGTATTGAACGAAGTAAACCAATAAAGTGTAACAGAGACAGATATATCTTGTTTCTTTTTCTATGATATTCGTGAAATGAATGAGAAATTTTATCTCTACTAAAATAAATATTTACAAATGTAAAAGAGACAACAATTTTGAAAAAGAATTAATTTCTTAACTGAACTTCACCTAGCTATGCCATTTCATAACCTAACATTTTCCACGATTTAATTATTGTTATTTTAATATAATAATTTCTAGAAAAGACATCGAAGGAGCCCTTCTTTACCCAACTATATTTGGTAATGTACCGTACATTATATTTATCTCAACACTTAAATGCATAAAAATAAACAAAACTAAAAAAGTAATAAAATTAATGGATATTCTTATCTAGCTGCGATTGCAGATGAGCTTTTAGTACATTACCCACGAGTAATAAAAATAACTTGATCCCTGTTTTATTTACATGTTAAAAACTCTTGATTATATAAGTGGGTATAAATATAAAGATTATTTTATTTTCTTGTTTTTGTCTGGATGTCTCCTTGCTTGTAGAATGTCTGAGAAGCGCTGCGCTGAGCAGGCTGGGTGCAGATCGAGACGACAGACGTCTGAGCCGTCGTTTGAGGTTTATAAAGTGTGGCCATATAATGTCATTAAATATGTTAAGAGAAGACACGCCAATATTTAAGGATCTAATTTTAGATAATTGCTGACGTTCTACAGAAAACGTTTAGCGGAAATGACAAGAAACATTTTAGCACGGACTTGATTTAGGGTCTTATTTTATAACCTTTTTTCTGACGACATGCGTCATGAATTGGACTAGTGTGTTATTATTTTGTTTGTTAATGCCTCATACACATTAGTGTAACTTAAACATGCAACATCCAACATTTGTTGGAAGAGTTATACAACACGTGCACATGTTGTGTATGTACAATAGGGTCTTGGTTGAATGGGCTTGTGTCCTCATTTTTTAGTGGTCGATTTTTCAATTGTTGATTGAAATTGATGTTAATAAATGTGTATTGGCGTGTCTATTTTATTAAATATCTAAATATTGACGGAGATATAGCAATTAAAAGTTTGAATTGTAGTTTTAGCGCTAGAGATGTTCGACCATATTTGCATGAAGTGAAATGCATTTTAACGTCAGTTATTTGTTGAGTAGGTCAGTGCTGTGGTAATGTTTTGTAGCCGTTGGTAGTCAAACAATCAAGTCAAGGCAAAGAATAATCAGTTTTTATTTTATTTAACCCTGCTAAGGCAGACATAATATTGAAATTTGATTGTTCCTTGAAATAGCTGCAAATAATATTTGATATTTTGATATATAAATACATATAGCAGAGATTTATGAGATGTAAGGTTGGTAACGTTACACAAGGATTGTGATGTCACATGCACTTGGAATGTGTACAACGTTGAATCCCTTTAATAATTAAAGGGACAAAATGATGAAGACATAGGACACAGGCCTATTCTATCGAAAGTCTGTAGTGTAAGTATATGTATATATGATTTCTGACTCTATATTATTTATAGGAAAATTGCGTTAATAATTATTGTATGTGTATTATGAATAAAAATATATCCTTATAAACTATTGTCAATTTAATCATTATAAAACGGATATACTAAACAGAATTGCTGTTGACAATAGACCTCTTGAATTACACATATCAATTACCTACTCATTTTAAATAATATTTGCATAATAAACAATATGGCGGAAACATATATTCCGGTTATTTACAACTAATATATAAGGTCAATTCACTTCCGATTTAGAAAAATGAACAATATATACTACATATAACCTATAATATTACACACATAAACTAATACTAAAATACAATTACATATATATACATATACTATACTAACAAAAATTGTAAAAACAGGAACTTTTTTCAAATGACATCTATTTTTTTCATACAAACATATATTTTTGAATATGCATTTGAAAATATCGAATACAATTCAAAAATTCAATATAAAGGTATCCGCTTCCGGTTACCGGTACCGGTGGTTACCTTATTGTGTATTTGAGGTTATGTCGTTCGTGTAAATGTCATTATTATGTAACGTACCAGTAGGTTATAAAAACCACGTGACGTACTTTATATTTAATTGTATTGTGTTGGTACTACTGGATCATGCAGGGAGGGTCTTTGAATTATTACACATACAAGCATAATAGCAGATGTGCGTTGCTGATATTAATACATGTACAATTAGGATTTAAGATTGTATAATTCGGTTCACTGATCAATATTTCTCTGAATGATTTTATAAGTACTTATTGATTCTATGATTTGTAGGTTATGTTCTGCCATCCGGTGACGGTGATCACTTAAGTTAAGGAGGTTTAGTTTTGTGAAAAGAATTGCAGAAGGTCATAATATATCAGAAATACAGAACGGAATTCTTTAAGTAAAAAGAAAACATAACCTTAAAAACGGTTCTATGTATGTTTTTGCTGAAACCATGTTATCACACATGAACATACATAGAATTGTGTTCAATATTTCTAGATCAAGAATTTTATCTTTTTTGGATTTGATTGTTAGTAGAGCTAACTTGATTAAGTGCGGAAGCTATGGGGCATGATGCAATTGACATTTATGAAGCCACCACATCATAACTTCTACCAATTTTGTAGGAGGTCGTCGGCATTAGGACTCAGCATCGAAAAGAAGCCGACGTTAAATAAATTAAATAAATAAAAGCAACAACATATATTTCAATTACTAAAATCGATAAATCAAACAAAAGAATAAATTATTTCACGCATAAAAATTTAATCCAGATATCATAGGCGTCCGTAAAAAGTTTATAAGGGATCAAAATGTGAGTTTGTTTATCTCCAAGCTCAATTCAATTGTGTGTAAATTTCTATACTTAAGATGAAAATGTTTTCCCTTCTTTTCGACGCTCGCGCTTATAATATGTTGTCACGTACGACACTGCATGTACCATCATTAAATAATAAAACGACAGACCAGCCGTTAGAAACGTGGCCAGACAACCAAACGGAAGGAAACATTTTTATTGAACATCTATTCCCACCTCTGAAGCTAAATTTAAAATTGGGACGCGACCTTAGGTAACTTTAGGAACCGTCCAAGGCGCATCCTGTCCACCAAATTCGGTTTGGTTTCAATAATTTTGACCATAGAAATATCTACGACGTATTAACCACGTATTTAATATGAAGAAATTGTAGACTTCCTTGTTGCAATGACTAAACGTTATTCATTTGACCAAAATCAAAAGTGATTAGAAAAACAGTTGAATAATAATTGACTGCGATAAATCGATAACGTTGGCTATCTAGTTCAAGACCTCTGGTCATAGTAGAACAGAAGATGTCTATAATTTTACATGTATGTAAAATGATGATAAAAGATGTTTATAATTACTTCTTTAACCTCAAAATAAAATCCCACGACCAGCCTTATTTTATAACTTATTTCCGACATCGAAAACATTATGCCTCTTCTAATTACCAAAAGCTATAATTTTGTCAAAATGAGTCGGAAATAATTTACAAAATCAATAATAAGAGTATATTAATACTTTGCCAATTACTTTTATACTTTATACAACTGGTTAATTAATTTATTAAAAACTTTTAAAGAACACAGATTTTGTGGATGTGATTATAATGTAATTACTTCTAGTATTTCAAGGTTATAAAATGGTTCCTTAATTATTTTAGAGAATAAATGGAAATCAATATAATATTTAAAAAGTTAGTGCTACAATCATGAACATGATTAAATATATAATTACTTATTTAAATTTATATACGCTTGAATGTATAAATATATGAAATAGAATGTTACTCTACAAATTACAATTATTGTTAATGTTATTACGTGTTAATTATTTAGATTACAAACGTAAAATTATAATTGTACAAAAATTACTTTATTGTAGTTTTATAAAACATTTCTAAATCACTCTGTGGTATTTATTACTTTATATTAAGAAGTTTTAATAAAAGCTTCTAATTTTGAGGTTATAATATCACGTTATTGTTAAAGATATGTACAGTTTTTAATCAAAATTATTACCAAAACTGTATTATGTTTTGAATCTAAACATTTAATAAATTAAAACATCTGTTAAGCACACATTATTGATCGGGTTTTATCAAGCAGTTGACCGAAACCAAAATATTGATTAAAAAACTTAACATACCTTGTTATTAAATTACAGGAATTTGTACAAATTGTAACAGAAGCTACTGTAAATCACAAAACGTCACTGATAAGGTATATATTTCACTTGGATTTGAATGTTTTTAGTTTCTATTCACTATTTATATTCCGTTTGCTACACTGACTTAGGACTGCATGCTACACAACCTCCAGCATTGGGTTCCAACTGACAACTGACTGAGAGCGCATGACCCGGCCAAGGTTTTTATACATTCCTGGTTTCCGGCATGACTATTCATGTTTACAACGTCCTTTCATCCCTAAATCTTCCCCATTCCCCTTGTCACAGGACCAGTATTTTATATTTTAACCAGCGTTTATACCATGGCTCTACATTTAACTTACTCTAATTGTAATTACAGCCATTTACATTCTTGTAGTAAAATTATGAAAGAATAACTTATATTTTTTTAATTATTGGAAGATATATGTTGACATAGTAGCAGTGTAATAAAATAATACAAACATTATCAAATAAATTGACAATTAGTACATTTTTAGCATGTTTTTTAAAGCTGGCGTGTGCATTTATTTTCAGTACGTTGCATAGCTGGGTTGTTTTAATTATTAGCTTTGGAATAATGCAGTAGGGTAAGCGCAATACGATATTTAGAAATTTAAACAATTGGAATAAACGAGATAGTTTAATAAGGTAGTATTAACCCTGTGTGTGTACACTGTGTCTTTTAAGGAACTGTTAAAATTTCAAACTCCTATTTCTCTCTCATGAGTACAGAGCGCGCTTCACCTATGCCCCATAAAAAATCTAGGTAGTAGTAGAGACTAAAGGTTCCAGCGTTCGGATCTGGCAGTATACTAGCAAAGGCGAGGCGAGTGAAACTTGCCTAAAAGGGTCAGTGTACAAACGACGTTAGTATTTTCCAATGTTAGTAAATGCACTTTCTTTTGCTTTTCTTGTTGTTTTACAGTTTTTTCATGATTAAAATAAATGTTTTATGTAATTTGTTATTGTTATAAGGTGAAATAAGAAAAAGTTAATTACAAATCAAGATTTTAACTACTGGTAAATAAAATGGTATCCTTACAAAATATTATTTATAAGAGATATTACTATATAAATATGTAAAGTACATGTAATTTTATTTTCAGAAGCCTAAAGCTAAAGCTAAATTTCAAGCCCAGTGTATAGAATAGTTAGTGTATGTTTATTTAATGTTTAACAATGTAGACTAATGTTATAATAATATAATACGAGTATATTACATTTAATAAAATATTATATTGCTAAATATAAATAAAATTCTTGCATATAGTTATTGTTTTTTTTTTATTATAAATTTGTTTTCTAATTAAAATCGATTTTATTTTTCAAAATAAATACCCTGTTTAAATTTCCCGCTTAATTTTAATGTAATATCTCTGACTTTATAACTCCGGTCATAAATTATAAATATTTAAATTTTTCTTGGACAACTCAAAATTCTTTCATTTAAATTTCTTTGAAATTAAGTTACTCACATATGTGTGAGTCAACATCAGAACTCTAGTGCCATGCTACAGATAATTAATTTGGCATATTTATTTGAAATGAGAACCTCCACCGGCGGTAATCTTGTCGAGCAAACTTCTCTACCGGTGCAATAATAATAAATTAAAAAAATAACAAGGCAGCCAACAAAAAAATATTGCACAGTTTATGATAGTTGACGAAAACATCTTCTCAGAATATGCTGCAACTTCTAGACCTTTTTTTAGTGCGATACCATTTATTTAATTGGCGGAAATGGATGCTGGTTTTCTTGAGAAGGGTTTTTGTCGGTATAACGAATAAATCTAGTTATGTCGAAGAGTCTCTTTGTACCGTTATTTGATAAATATTATCCACATGTGAACAGATTAGGGTTCAATCAGGGTAGTCAACACTTCCACAGTATAGTGGGTAAAAAATATAACATCGATGTTTCATCGATACACATTATCGATTATTTTAGTGAGATAATAATCGGTGTCGTATAAAAACAAAACATTAATGTTACCTTACACCTATGAAATATTATAGTTAAACAAAACCTAGTGATATTTATTGTAAGAAGGTCTGATTTCCTTCTACTTGTTGGAATCGTGTCCTATAATATGTGTTTACTACACCGCTGCGTAATAAGTTTATTAAATTTATTCGAACCGGAAGACACTGCAGTCAGCATTAAGCATCAAAGCTCTCGTCTATAGTGTCGTCTGCAGGGGCCCCAAACGTGTGTTAGCAAAAATTCGTAAAATGTTATCCACTTAAACTCTTAGTGCCTAGGATTATTAATTGTAAGTAATAACGTATAATCAATATTATTATTATAATTTTAATGTTTTTGCCATTTGGCACTACAATCTTGTGCCTTAACTCATTTATATACATCCCAGTAAACAATTTGGTAAAGTGCCCTATTTAGTGACGTTTCTCTTACTAATTCACTTCAATTATAGTTCGCATCAACTTTATCTTCATTTGTATTCCGACAGGTATAGTAATTTCGCCATCTGTAGCCGATAAAGTAGACATTTTATATGAAAAAATGTGAGAAACTGAACTATAAATGTACTCTTTTATGACAAAAAAATCATGACGCATCTTCAATATGATGTCAAAGTGACTCCAAAATGTTTACTGGGATGTCATTGTGCTTAATTCAATTTTAATCCTTATTTAATCTAAACATACTCATTTTTTTCAAACGAAGAAAAAAAAATATATAAAATTCCTTATAAAAATAAAAACAAAACTGCTACTGCTACTGCTTCGCTCCTCCTGCTACTGTCCCTCCTGTTTCTACTCTGCCATTCCTTCTCTTTTCAATATATTCAATGTGTAATCAATATATAATTATTTTAATTCAATGCGAGCGTCTAAGGCACGCTACTTTACTGGTCGTTTGATTATAAAAATACGTTTAAAAATTTTTGAGGTTGTATTAGGTAACAAACGTGCTATCGTCGACATTACCAATAAGGTTGCTTCAAAAACAACTCATAAAATGCATGCGGATGACGTTATTTTGCTGATCTCAGTTGTTATCAAAATAGAGAAGTAACAACGCATTTTTCCCCGCTTCTCTTCATTCTATGTTTGAAAGGATAAGTCCGCAGTTGCAACTGGTAGCCATACAAAAAATACACAAATTCATTTATATGAATTCGAACATGGAATTTCTCATTAGATTCCCGTTGCACAGCACTACTAGACAATACACAGGGTACCGCACCGACACAGGGTAATGTTGGTAATGCCTACAAGGATGTAGGTGTTACCAGGATATGATTAACTCCGCTCCACCCCAAAAAGAACATACTACTTCCTGATGTAGATTGTTCTGTATATTTTAAAACGTACCTAACGCATTTACTTATATCAAATTACGTTTCCATCAAAAGTGAGGTTAACTTTTGCGTAAACACTAAATATATTTTCATGAGCTGGATGATTAGTGACACGTGGTAAAACATGACTAAAAATTGACAATATCTATCTTACGAACAACGGTAAATAATAAACAGGATATGATTTAATTGCATTCAAAATCAAAATATTTTTCATAATTATTTTTTTTTTTTATATTTATTTGCCTTGACTTTTATTTGTCATAGCCACCATCAAACATTTTTTATATATATTTTACAATTTATAATTCAATTTTACGAATATTTAAATAATTCACTAATTAATTTTGAATCATTTAACAAAAATTTAGTATTAACAGAAAAAGTTTTAATCACATCTAATATTTCACTATTGAATTTTGATCTTTCTAAACTATAATTTATGCATTCACACATAATATGATCCAAAGTTCCTTCTTCATCACATTGACATCTATCGTCGGATTTAATATTAATTTTGTACAGGTGAGCTGGAGTTTTGCAATGATTACTTTCGATTCTGATTATAGTTGATATAATTTTGCGGGACTCATTTCTAAACCATCTTTTCTTACTTAAATTTGGATGTAACATATAATAATCTCTTCCTTTTAACTGACTTTTGTTAATGAAATCTTGGTTTCTCAAATTAAAGTTTACTTTTTTAATTATATCAAAAATTTCATATGAAGGTAATTTCACTTTCATCTCAATTTCCAAATTTATTGATTCCTTTGCCAATTTATCCGCAATTTCGTTTCCTCTTATTCCACAATGTCCCGGTATTCACATAAATTTTATGGTATTATTCTTATTTATTATATTGAAATACATCTCCTTAATTTTGCATGTCAAAATATCATTATTTGATTTGTTATCATTAGAATTTAAATTTATTAAAACACTTAAAGAATCCGTTATTATTATAATTTTATTATTGTTCATATTTTCATTAATTTGCCCATGCTTTTAATATTGCTATATTTCACCAGTATGAGAGCAAACTATAAAATTATTATTAGTGTGTAGATTTTCATTAATTTGCCCATGCTTTTAATATTGCTAATTTTTCACCAGTATGAGAGCAAACTATAAAATTAGTATTAGTGTGTAGATTTTGGAAGTCCTATAATCCTCCCACGATTCAAAACAATAATGCTTGTGGCTCATTATTCTTCTGAAAGAATTTCAACAATGGTCTCGGTCCATAGCGTTCTAATTAATGCCAAATTAGAAGATGGGAGGTTTAGACTGCGCTAGTGCTGGATGTCGAAACACGTTTGTTAGTTTTCAAGTTTTACAATCGTTAAATTCTTAAGACTTATTCCCATTTCAGTTATGTGTTTATTTTGTTTCTTGTGTGTGACGAATAGTCAAAACTATAAGACGTTTGTGAGTGAGACGAAAGGGAACATTTCCCGGTCTTGTCTTCTCTCCGATGCACGCAGATCTATGATCCAGCATAACAAGGTCACCCAACCTACAAAACTGTCACGGAAATTGGAAGTGAAAATATTTTCACAAAGTTAATTCTCTTATACTCGTATAAATAAACATTATAAGTAGTTGGGAACTTATGTTTAGCTAAGACTATTCTATTACTGAATTGAGAAACAATCTAGTTTTAAGCAAGACAACATCAAGACAAAAAAGATATCAGCAAGACAAATCTCATAATTCTAAGTTCATAACCTAAATTAAATAAAACACAAAAATAAAAACTGTATTTCTGACTCTATTCTTAATTGATTAAGAAAAACCTAAGCCCTCTCATATTAATTTTGTTATAACAAGGTCATTAACACAACTTAGAAGTTACAGAACTTGCAGATGTGGTCAAATTTCTTTTTGAGGTTAAACATTTTCGAACCAATGTCATTCGTTGTGGAAAATATATGTCTCATATTTGTTAGGGTACTCCCAAGTATAAGACAATAATTATATAAGAATTATTTATTAATAATCAATATGGTCAGGATTCTTATTAGATCTATATGTGTCAAAGTTTTAATGACGAATCTGACGGCCTGGATTTTTTTTTTTAATTTTTTATTTCTCCTATTGTTTCAGCAATCTGCCTAAGTAGGCAATAAGCTTCTTACATGATTAATTAATTAAGACATGTAAGAGAAACATTTCAGAATTATTTCCTCTTGTTTTTATATACAATAAACTAGTATAATATATGATACATTGTACACTATTCCCTATCGAAGACCTAAAGCTAAATCTACTGGTTCATATCGCCTTAATCTGCGGGGTTCCCTGTTCTCACATACGTTCAGTTGATTCGCCAACGCATTGGGATGGTTGATTAATCTATCACTATATTTTATACTGGATAGATATATTTCATCTTTGATGGATGCTATTGGGATGTCTTTCTGGAAGACTTCGTTAGTGACGTAGTATGGTGCATCTACAATGAGTCGTAGTACTTTATTTTGAAATCGCTGGATTATGGCTATATTGGAGTTGCATGCAGTGCCCCAAAGCTGAATTCCGTAAGTCCAGATGGGTTTCAGAATGGTTTTATATATAAGTACTTTGTTGTCCAGAGAGAGTTTTGACTTTCGACCAATTATCCAATACATTTTCTTGATTTTAAGACCAAGCTGCTTACGCTTTGTAAAAATGTGCTTTTGCCAGGTAAGCCTTCTGTCCAAATGTATACCGAGATAACCTGGATTGAAGGCACAGTGATATCTTTGAGTATTAATTAGGCTAAATAGTGCCAACACATTAATTGCTTATTTCCAGAACACTCACACAGCAATTCACTGCTTAACTAACTTATAAAAAATGAAATTACATAACTAACCTAAAATCTTATAACTGTAAGACTTGAGATATTAGATCTTACTAATGACATAAATTTTAATTCATCTCTAACGTACCATATAACTTCAATGTTACTTACAAGAGGGCGGAGTAGCATAAACATGCAACAGGAAATTAGGAAATGATTTAGAGCGATGATAAACAGTATTTGAGTTTAAATGTTTATTTTATTTGAGAAGTGTGTTTGTTCCTCTCCCCTCATTCCACTTTCCCTTTCAGATCATTCTGTATATATCTGAATAATGAGCTAAGCTAGAGATGCATCAATTTCTACATGATATACAGTTTTTACACACATTTCTGACAGATCTGCATGCATATTTCATACCAGCCGCTATATTTACAAATACTGATACGAACCATTTGCTTTCTTACAGTTAACTATCTTGATTATTTAGGATGGAATTAAATTTATCAATGGTTTCATTCATACAACATCTTTTCATAACTGTATAGTATTTTTTTCAATGCTTTTAATATGGTTGATAACATTTTATAAACATAACCTCAAAACTTGAACATGACCAGTGTTTTCAAAACTGTCAAAACTGTGTGTGCTAAAGTCTCAGGGTGTAGAAAGAGAATAGATCTAATTTTAGATTAAATGTTAGCTACAGTGACGAAAGAAAGATATTGACAGACAATGCTGATTAACAATAGAAACTGTTTGCTCTGACTGTGACAACTTGCATGCCGTCCGAACTACCGAACATTCAGGAGGTCGTGGGCAAGGGCAAGGGCAAAGGGGGATCTGGTAAGTGGCAGTCCACAACCACTATGCAGGCACATCCGTACTCTGGTGTTACATTACAAATTAGGAAATAAATACATATAAATATAAATGCATATGTTGTCATAACCTCTATTCAAAAAAGAAGAAAAAAAACACTGTTTCTAGTTATATTAGTATATTTGTTTCAACATTTGATAGTTTAGTTTTCTATGACAATTCTCAATGTGGGCGTTCTTTTCTATTCCTCTTACTTTTTATGGAGGAAATGACATATGGAATGGGTTCAGTTCAGTATCTTATATTTTTCAAGCAACATGTGCATTTAATATCATCTGCAGCGATGTAATTATTGTCCTGTGTCCTGTCCTATAACAGATACAATTTTCATTTCTTTGTATTTATTTTTTTGTTGTTGGTTATATTGAAATGGAAATGAAATGTAACAGGTGATGAATAAATGATGAATATCGTTGAGGTCATGCGATGGTAGCGCTATTATGTCAATACCATAAACTACTATTATAAATCATCCTATATTATAATGTCCGAGGTGTATGTTTATATTCTTATATGTTTGTTTTCTAATATTCTTATTTTCTTATACGTTTAACGCGATTCGTATTCGGCTCAGTCAATATTTTTGAAAATTTTCTATTTCGTAGAGAAAAAAATTCTAAAACTTTTGGCGTCCCAGAATTTTTTCCTGAATTTCCTGGAAACCTGTAATTTTGGAAAAATGCAAAATACTTTTTTTCACCGATTTTGTTTTTCAATTTATACATACGGTACATGCCTTAACTGTCATGATGATTTAGTAGAGTGAGTGCTGCCTACTACGATGCAGAAACCTGAGTATTTTTTGCGCTCCCAATGACCATTGAACAAAAAGCAATTATTGGATTAGTGCGACACTGAACGATGCACTGGTTAAAGGTTAAATCATAAACGGATGGACCGATTTGTTAAGTTATTGTTAAGAAATAATAAATTAACAAGTAGATAAAAATAGTGCAAGTTCATAATATAATCGATACATTGATTCATAATTATAGATTTAATTTATTTGTGTCGCTTTAACAATATTCTTTCCTCAATCCAAACACTTATTAAAGTCTTAGACATTCCGTTATTCTCGTTTACAATCGAGTAAACTTCCGGAGCAATTAAGACAGTTAATGACTGACTAAAAATATAAAACACTAATAATTATTTTATTTGGTAAATGACTTGTGTTAATAAATATTTATTGTTATACACACACACACATACAATGTTACTGGCTGGATGAAATAGCGAATTATGTGTACTTAAATAAAATAGTACTCCTTCTCAGTGCAGGCGAAACTGAAGACTGCCGCGTGTAAGAGGAAGCGATAGATGCAAAACGAGAGATAGCCTACCGAGTGTCCTATCTGTTTCTTCCTAAACGAACAACGCTGCTGCTGGCTTGGTTGATTGGCGGTATGGTAGATGGTAAACAAGCAAGCAGACGCTATTGTTAAAATAAAAATAAAGATAAAAATATTTGTAAATATAGTTATTGTAGCATACAGTAAATTTTAAATAATATATTCAAAGCATTTTAACGTCCAGATAATGAATAAAGACACCGACAGCCCCCAACTATTATAGCTATATTTTCGTTAGCGCGAAAGAAACACAGAGGACATTCGTGGCTATCTCTATCTGTGCCTATATTACAGTGTTCAGCTTCTTGCGCACTCCACACCAGTCTTATATCTCTATGGTTACAACAGCATCTGAAAATATTGAAATAACGCTTTGAGGAATTTATACAGTAAGAACTTTCTTATTCAGATCAATTAGAACTAAGTGAAAACTAAAGAAAGGAATGTATAAAAAGAGAAAAGCTTAGTGCAAACAGTTGTTATTTTATTATTAAAAATCGCATATGCTACAATACCAAAAAGTACAATTAATTTTTTTTTATGTAGCCGATCCAAAAAGATTATCGCGGCGGCGAAGTATTTGTAAGGAGAATTTCCCGCTGATTTCAAAACTGGAAGCCATCTTCAAATCGGTACATCCGTTTATTATTTAGCCTTTAACCGTTGAACGTTTAGTAATCTTCACCGTAACTGTCGCACTCACCTGCAATGTACATTAGTGTTGTAGTCAGGGTAGTAAGTAGGGTAAATTCCCAGTAAACATTTTGGAGTCACTTTGACATCATATTAAAGATGCGTCATAATTTTTTTGTCATAAAAGAGTTCATTTATAGTTCAGTTTCTCACATTTTTTCATATAAAATGTCTACTTTATCGGCTACAGATGGCGAAATTACTCCACCTGTCGGAATACAAATGAAGATAAAGTTGATGCGAACTATAATTGAAGTGAAATAGTGAGAGAAACGTCACTAAATAGTACACTTCACCAAATTGTTTACTGGGTTGTAAGTAAGTATTTTTGATGATAATTGACGAGAAATAAAATTTTATATTGGAAGTGTTATAAAAGTTAACAAGCACAAAGATGACAAATATTAATGATGATAAACTAAGGTACATGAATGCCTTAAAAGATATACGCAGTGATTCTAATGGGATTTCTAAAGAGCGAGGCGCGAGATTCAAATACATATATAGTAATGAATTTTTCTACTTGGGTTGTTTGGCGAGAATGCGAGGCCCCGGGCGGTTGCCCTGCTTGTTACCCCCTAAGGCCCCTACTGGTTGTAGTCATTTCGCAAATAATGTCCTAGTTTTAAGCACTTGTTCTATATAGTTCTGTAGTATTTTCATGATGGCGTGACACGTGCTCCTTCAGATTTGTGCCCCGTATGTTAATTTATAGTGTTCCAATAGCTTCACTAGTACGAAGGGACTGCGATCGAATCGTCTGCGTACTTCACCGACGTTCTACGAATAATTTGCGAAGAATTTTCAACACATATCGTTGTCCCTACAAACACGTGACGCCTGTGAAACCGTTCGTAAGTGACTAAGCCTCCAAAACTCTGTTACCTACATACCACGGTACTTACCAGCCTAAATCCATGTTAATTTATTTTAACTAATTAAAATTCAAATAAAATAATTATAATTTGCAATTGTTTATCTTTTCTTAGAAATGGTTTAGAAAATTTTTAATGTTTAAATAAATACATTCAGTTTTTTTGTTTAAGGTTAATTTTAATGAGGTTACATTTGGAACTTCCGGTTTAAGTAACAATTACATTAATTAATAAGTGTCTCTTCTTAACAAATATTTAAATAATGTTATAGTTTAAATATAGAAGACATTGCATATGTATAAACAGTTATGAAATGCAACTGCAGTATATTTAAAGTAACAACCATGCAAATATAAATATAATAATTCGTCATATCCGGTATGTTTTGTCATATAAGAATAAAAATATATCAAAAAGAAATCGTACTGAAGAACCATTGAACTGTACAGAAACTTTAATTATAGTTATTGACATTTAAATATATTTAATACATTTATTTAAGGTTAAGTTTCCGTTTTAATATATTTTGTAATAAAAGTTAGGTTATGTTGCTAAGAACTGTCAATCACGTAATATTTACAATGTTTATTTAATCTGGCCTTCACAATATAATGTCTAAACGGTATTGAGATACATTTTGTTCATTTTACATAAAATTATTCATTTTTAAACGTCGGTATTTTTGAAGTCTTTTTTCTAAAGATGGTTATTTAGGTTAGGGATAGGCTGTTTAACTAAGGGATTAAGTTAATACAGGGCTAACAAAGTTAAACCAAACAAATCGTTATTAAGAAATCGTACACATTGTTAAAGCTTAAACTTGTGCAAGAAGGATGTGATTATTTCTTTGAAATATATTTTTAATAAGCTTACTAGTTAGAACTGATGCTGTGGTTTAAACAGATGCTGGATCCTAGTCTAGTATTTACGTATTTAATGCGATTATTTAAGTTTTATTATGCGTAATGGGCAGTAAACCGATCGTAAAATATATTTTAAAAATGAATTCCGGCTTACAATCTGGCTTTTAACCAAATTATTTGTGAGTGACGTCAAATGGTTTTTAAGGTTAGGAACATAAAATATTAAAGAATTTTTATAATTAGTTTAAATCTGCTTTCAAATAAACAAAAAATAATGGCTCTTATTAATGGAATTTATATATATAAGGTCTTTTCCCAGTAAACAATTTGGTGAAGTTCGAGTCACTCGTACAATTCTATTCTAACGCTTTACAAGTTCTCTACCTGTCACAGATTTTGTGTTAGTGTTAGAATTTTTTCATAATAATATTCTTTCTTTTTCCAACATCATTCATTAAGTATTTCTGTTTCTTTCCCACATGGATATATATTTTTTTAAGTTCACTTTCATCTCATTTATTCCAAAGTGAGAGAGAAACGAGATGCGGTTAGACAAGTAAAATATATTTTTCACCGTTACACTTGTATACTTGTATAGTATTTTGTTCAGTACAGTATGCTTAAAGTATATGCTATCCCTTTTCAACAAATATTTCTTTAATGGTAATAGACAGACGCTATCTCCCTCAATCCCCGAATATAATGTATATAAACGAAGATAGTATTTAGCGATGGTAAGACAGAGGTTTTAAACCTAACGCAGACCTGCCGATCGTGGATTTTTGAATCACCAAAACAATGTAAAAAACTAATATAACGAGTATTGTTGAGGATGAATAATATTCATTAAAAAAATCACGATCCGTACTAAAGATTACATCTATTTATTTCTTCATTTAAATATTTATATTTTGCAGACTCTAAAAAGTAGAATTCCATTAAGTTTTATACCCCTGCTATCCCTGCTAATGTCAAGTTTATAACTCCGGTCATAAATCATAAACCGACTCCGCTTTTAATTCAGCAGTGAACCGTCGTTGCGATCTCTGTAGCTCATAAAAAGGACCTTTCCTATGAACGACTGAATAGAAAACGAACACGTTCCAGACAAAAAACTCATGATATGTAATAGAAATTAAGTAGAATTTACTCCAAAATGTTTACTGGGTTAACAAGAGTGGTCATTTTAAATCAGTAGAACAACGCAATATTTCGGTGACATTTGGCAGATATTGTGTTTTATTTCTAACCTTAAAGTTTGTACTTTAGATTAAAATAAAATACCACGGAAATATTCGTTTTCTGGTACCACTGGGTATCTGTATACAAATATTGCAAGATTATCTTTTACTATTGTCATATAAAAAATTTGATAAATTATCTAAATGTAAATGGAATTTCACAGAATCATTTAAAAGCAATAACCCTCCCAAAATGTTTCTCTTAATGCAGGAAATGAGACCAATCTTCAATTGATTGATTATAACGCTAAGTAGAAATGTGAAATAACAAAATAAATATCAAAACCAAAACCTAGAAAAAAAGAAAGATGTTTATTTATTTATGAAACCGGAACCGATATGGATCTGCCAAGAAAAATAAAAAGGCATTGATTCTGTAAAAAAGAACATGTTCAATCTTGAAACGGAGATATGACTGGATAAGGGACAAGAAAAGGTCAGCGCTCGTCTCCTCGAATTTAATGATTTACAAGTCGAACAAGAAACCTATAAAAAGGAGAGGAAATGTACTGGAGGACTAAAGGACATATATGCAGCTCGTGTCCTGGATTCAGATGTAGTGAAATGGGGTTGTGTCTTCATTTTTTAGTGGTCGATTTTTCAATTGTTGATTGAAATTGATGTTAATAAATGTGTATTGGCGTGTCTATTTTATTAAATATCTAAATGTTGACGGAGATATAGCAATTTGAATTGTAGTTTTAGCGCTAGAAATGGTCGGCCATATTTGTATGACGTGAAATGCATTTATACGTCAGTTACGTTTTGAGTACGTGTTGGTAGTCGAAATAATCAAGTCAAGTCAAAGAATAATAAGTTTTTATTTTATTTAACCCTGTTACGGCAGACATAATATTGGAATTTTATTGTTCCTTGAAATAGCTGTAAATAATATTTGATATTTTTATATATAAATACATATAGCAGAGATTTATGAGCGTAAGGTTGGCAGCGGTTGTGATGTCACATGCATTTGGAATCTGTACAACGTTGAATCCCTTTAATAATTAAAGAGACAAAATGACTTTTTTAATTGTTAATATCTCTTAACATATAAGGAGTTATTTAAAAATAATTGAACATTTGAGGTTCTAGTAACCCACTTTATCAATATATAGTACACTTTTATAGAAATTAAGATTTAGGATACAAGCACATACTCCTGAATCAGCATTAGTTGCTTCCTCTGGATATTGCAATCTGTCAAGACGTATTTACACTGGATGAAATAGAATTTCAGGGTTACCAGATTGTACACATTATCATATTTGTATAAAATAACGTTTCATCTACAAGAATAAGTAAATAATAAAAACGTTATTGATTTTATGGGTGGCCAAGTCACAATCTTTAAAAAATCAATTATTTCTAACAATACCATACCCCAAACATCTTTGTTGCTGACACATCCGCACCGAAAAGGAAACAGAAATATCACAAAAACCAACAAAAACTTATCCGGAACAAAACTCAAAACATTTTTCACACATATATGATAACAAAATTTATTTTTAGTTTTAAATAAAATAAAAAAAAACCACCGTACTCATATTTTGTGAATATTCTAGTTTTGACATTCTTTTTGTTGTTCCTTATTCTTTTTTAACAAACAACAAACAGTTTTGCCACCCAATTGAATTTAGAATAATAGTATTTCCGGTGTCGGTTAGTTTTGTTTCCTGTCTTCTAATTTTAAATTTGAAATAAAAAGACGACCGTACGTGCGTCCGGTTGTCCATTTGGGATAAAGGATTTTGTATTGTTTGCTGTTTGTTTTATTATTGCTTAAGGGGGTTCGTTACCCTTAATGGTTGCTTATTTGGGGTTGTTTATGGGCACGTTTTGAACATATTTCGAAGACTGTAACAATATTATTAAAAATTCAGAATTTCGGTTAGTTCTATAATTTATCACACCACTGAATGACATAGAAATGGCGCCACTATCGACAAATCCATGTGATTTTTAGATAGTATCAACCTTCAAACAATATGTGTCAAAATTTCACGACATTCCGATGATTAATTTATGAGTTATAGACGTTTTAGTGTCGCTACTTTAGTAATTTTCAAAACAATAGAAATATCTGAATTTCTTGTGAAGAAATGAAACAAAATTTATATACTTACGGGAATAAAAGTTATACTCAAGAGAGCATCCTTAATTTAGCTTTAAGCCTACTGAGTACAAACAATATTATTTACAAAAGGGATTACATTTTCCGCTAGAACAACAATAGAACACGAAATACTTTGCCTTTACATTTTTTTTATGATTGTTGTAATTTGATAAATAAATACACCTTGCCTACGTTTGAAAATTTAATTCTATTTAAGTTCTATTTGGCATTTGCTAACAATATCAGGTAGCAAATTTGACTTCAGTCACTATCACACGTACTAAAAACTTAACATTTTGATGAAATTGTATAGCTAAGTTTCTCAGATTCACTCAGATTTCCGGTAGATGTCACCTATGAAATTCTATCTCTTTCCTACATCATATATTTAAATGGAGATATAGTTGTTGTCTCTTTTACATTTAAAAATAATTATTTTAGTAGAAATAAAATTCTAGTATCGTAGAAAAAGAAACAAGACATATCTGTCTCTGTTACACTTTAATGATATATTTGCAACTTCAATCAGGAGAAGTGATTTTGCCATTTGTAGTTCATATCACTGACATTTCCTTGAACGAGTGAAATCAAATTGTCAGTGCTGTGGTAATATTATGTAGCTGTTGGTAGTCGAAATAATCAAGTCAAGTCAAAGAATAATAAGTTTTTATTTTATTTAACCCTGCTGAGGCAGACATAATATTGGAATTTTATTGTTCCTTGAAATAGCTGTAAATAATATTTGATATTTTGATATATAAATACATATAGCAGAGATTTATGAGCTGTAAGGTTGGCAGCGGTTGTGATGTCACATGCATTTGGAATGTGTACAACGTTGAATCCCTTTAATATTTAAGGAGACAAAATGACTTTTTTAATTATTAATATCTCCTAACATATAAGGAGTTATTAAAAAATAATTGAACATTTGAGGTTCTAGTAACCAATTTTATCAATATATAGTACACTTTTACAGAAATTAAGACATAGGACACAAACCCATACTCCTGAATCAGCATTAGTTGCTTCTTCTGGAATGGTTTCATGACGCATCTTCAATATGATGTCAAAGTGACTCCAAAATGTTTACTGGGTAAGGTTTTATGTATATAAGGGGATACAAATTATTATTTTAAATTTGTACGTTTAATATTTAATCTATCATTTATTTGTACTGTTATATTTATGTGTGGGAACGTTTTTCCATATGTATGTTTTCCATATGACAATTTTGTGTCCACCGTGCGTTCATCTTAAAGCCTAACGTCCATAGTTCTGCCCTGTCCACATTAGTTTTATTGAATATTACATGAAAGATAAAAGAAACAGAAGGGAAGGCGTATACAGTGAGGACATAATTGAAACTGCCAACATAGTAGCAAGTAGTCTGTCAGTATCGGAAATAGACCGACGTTAAATAAATTAATTGAAAAAAATAAATAAACAAAGAAGGTAAAATTGCGAGTCTAAAATGAAAGGTGTAAAACTGCTGTACGTTGTTTTTTTGACTTTCTTGGCAACTGCACATTCATTTCACCAACTAATAACTGAAATAATTGGATACAAATATTCAACATCTGTCAGTGCGTTTGTGGGTTCGGTTTATTGCTTTGTAGCACACAGTTACTTCCTTGGGACTCGTTATTGTGTTCCAGCAACCCCTGGGGTTTCGTCCTGGGATCAGGTTGATTCAATACCGTGAACTGTGACACACCTGAACGTCGTAATGACCATGGTGAGCATTGTCATTAGCATAAACATAAATATGGGATAATTACAGAACTGCCTGTCAATTTCACACCTAATTTTAAATGCTAGGTCCAACAGGAATCCCAGGAAAATATAAATATTGTTACTGATGCACAGTTATAAGTATTTTATTAGGGTCTTAAATAATGGTCGGTAAATGCTGATACGTGTACTCGCATTTTGTTATGGCATAAATCAAGTTTGGGTTTATTGATTTTTAAAATGACGCACTGTCATAATTAGTTTGTTACTTTTGACACTCTGCTGCAAATACACAAAGACATTTGTTCACGGACGAATATTTACAGTGTAAAGTTCTAAAACACAGCTGCATCAAATAAATGACTTTCATAACTATTTATTGGCCCTAATTTATAATATTTGAAGGTCGTTCTTTAACAATAGTCAAAGCTATCGGCCGACGTCAATTACGTTTCTAAATAGATCCGATCCTAGTTATATAGCGTAATTTCAAAAATGTTGGAAAATAAGATTCTAAGTTTAAACCTAATGGGCTTGTGTCTTATGTCTTAATTTCTATAAAAGTGTACTATATATTGATAAAGTGTGTTACTAGAATATCAAATGTTCAATTATTTTATAATAACTCATTAATTAATTAAACTTGTTAATAATAATTTGCATGTGACATCACAACCGCTGCCAACCTTACAGCTCATAAATCTCTGCTATATGTATTTATATATCAAAATATTAAATATTATTTACAGCTATTTCAAGGAACAATCAAATTTCAATATTATGTCTGCCGTAACTGGGTTAAATAAAATAAAAACTTATTATTCTTTGATTTGACTTGATTATTCGACTACCAATAGCTACAAAACATTTTTACAGCACTGACCTACTCAACAAATAACTGATGTTAAAATGCATTTCACGTCATACAAATATGGCCGACCATTTTTAGCGCTAAAACTACAATTCAAATTTTTAATTGCTATATCTCCGTCCACATTTAGATATTTAATAAAATAGACACACCAATACACATTTATTAACATCAATTTTAATCAATAATTTAAAAATCGACCACTAAAATATGAGGACACAAGCACATTAAGTTTTGCAACGCTGTTCTTGGACAAAATTTGTATCGCTGGATATGTATGTCAAAACCTTTTGAATAGGATTGTTTTAATCTTTGTGTTTAAAAACGTCTTGTCTCCTGTATACCCTGTATAGACTTATTTGAACATAACCTTAAGTAAAATTTTAAAAACGAAAAAAACATTTTTTAATTGTTAATATCTCTTAACGTATAAGGAGTTATTAAAACTTAATCGGACATTTAAGGTCTTGGTAGCTAATTTTATATATATATATATATATACTACAGTTTTATAAAAATTAAAACATGGCTTTTAAAAATTGAATGAAGACAGCACTGAATGAGTTGCAATGTTCAACAAATGTAAAGCTGGTAATAAAATATTGAAATATTTATCTATTGTGCTGTAATACGTTTACAAACGAATGCACTTTGCAATAATTTAGTAATTTGTTGTCAAGGATGACGCAAGGACACTAATGATTTGCGATTTGTGACCCAAACTCATTACATCAATCCATTCAACAACATATAAACATTATCTGGATTTTCCGCTTGTCGAAACACAGTATTCTTATCAAAGTGAATTGTCATGTATTTATCGCAAGCATTTTTCTAATCACCTGGTTTCTTCAAGTGCTGTTTCGCAGTATCTATGCACCAGTTTTAAAGGATCTTAAAAAATAGTTATCTTTCGAGTTTCTTGTCAATCGTATATAAGCATGCGCTGTGATTTTCGTTCGCAAATTGAACGGTGATTTAGTTCTAATTGTTCCAGTTCTTTTTAATTAAGTGAAATGAATTTACTAATTGTTTTTGGAGTTCTGGCCATCGCTGCAGCCGCACAGGTAGGTTCATTAAATAATTATATAATTTACTTCCCAGTAAACAATTTGGTGAAGTGCCCTATTTAGTGACGTTTCTATCACTATTTCACTTCAATTATAGTTCGCATCAACTTTATCTTCATTTGTATTCCGACGGGTGGAGTAATTTCGCCACCTGTAGCCGATAAAGTAGACATTTTATATGAAAAAATGTGAGAAACTGAACTATAAATGAACTCTTTTATGACAAAAAAATCATGACGCATCTTCAATATGATGTCAAAGTGAAGTGTCCAAAATGTTTACTGGGTTTTACCCTTGCAGATTTGTTTTACAATGCAGTTTAATTAAAGGTTAATTTTCTACTTGTTATGTACAAATTGTCAAACTATAAGCTAATTAAAGCGATACATTGCATCACATTTTACAAATTCCTAACTGCGAAAAACTTGAATAGATTTTGGGAAATGTAGACCAAAATAAAAAAAAAAACAATGTACTAAATATATTTTTAATTTTAAGGGCTTTGAGAGTATCGCCTTTCCAATGGATATGCCTGAAAGTAAGTTGAGTTTTAATATTTTATAATTATGTAAAACGGTATTTTATTAAAAAAAAAAAGAATTCCTATAGAAAAAGTATGTTTATCTTACAACAAAACTTAACCATTCAGGTCGTATCATAAACGGAAAACCAGCTGTTTCTGGACAAATCCCTTGGCAAGTTCTTCTGAAGGTCACTCTGCCCCAGGGCTTGGCAGTTTGTGGAGGAAGTCTAATCAGTGACCAATGGGTTCTAACTGCCGGACATTGCGTACACCAGTAAGACAAATATTTCAATTCACAATTGTCATACCAAAACATAATTTATTTAAATCGTTCTCTAACTTAGAGCTACAAATTTCGAAGTTCATTTGGGATGCCTCAGCTTAAGAAACGACGAAGAAGAGGGCCGTGTTATTATCAACAGCAAAGTAGCTCACAAGCATCCTAAATATTGGCAACTTTTTGTGAGGAATGACATTGCTCTTATTAAACTACCACAAGCTGTTCAATTGTCAGGTAGAAAGAATGGATTTATGAATGATCGTACGAAGTAGAGGTAACATTTTAAAGACAATCTTTGATTTTAGATAAAATTCAACCAATTGCTCTTCCATCGAAGGCTGACGTTTCAGACTCTCTTGAAGGAAGTGTTGCACAAGTGAGCGGCTGGGGAAAAACTTCAGATGGTAAGTGTTCCCAAAACATAAAGAGCGCAATTTTCAAAATAACGTTTTTTTAATTATGTGACATCCACTTCAGCTGCTCAAGGAGCTGCCGAAGAATTAAACTACGCCAACGTGAACATCATCTCCAACAAGGTCTGCGCTAAAACCTTTGGTACCCTAGTCATCAGAGACACCGTTGTCTGCGCTAAAGGAAGTAACAAGGAGAGTTCTTGCAACGTAAGTTATTTAAGCCTTGAAAGTATTTTCAATAGCAACATTTTGAATCTTACTTTGTGGTAAAAGTTCTGGTCGTAAATTTAGATTGCAATCAATGTGATCTTCTTCTTTTAGGGTGACAGTGGAGGCCCCCTTGTTGTGGACAATAAACTCGTCGGGGTTGTTAGTTTCGGCGTTTCTTTTGGGTGCTCCCTTGGTTTCCCTACTGGCTACACGCGTGTTGCTCCATACTTGGATTGGATCTCTCAGAAAACTGGAATTGTCGTGGCATAAAAATACTGTAAAGTCTAGTTCGATGAAAACTTACAGATATTGGTCAGAACTGTATCTTTAACGCAATTATATATAATGTATTATAAATATGTTTAATAAATATCTATTATACTATTGTTATTGAATTTAATGTATTTTAAATTTTGCATGTATATTACTTTTACGGCTCAAAATGTGAGTGAAAGTTTTTCTTTTAATGTTACTCTGACACTAAATCTTGATAAGTTAAACAACACCGAAATTTATAGTTTTCATCCCTCCTATGATTGTCGCCCTATTGTCCAACTAACAGAAGAACATTTTCTAGCAAATTCTCTTGTCACTCGACAGACCATTCTCCAACCTCTTAGGGTTCCGTCAAACTGCAACATTTTTGCTGCGACTGAGGGAAAACAATTTACAAAATAATAGTGACTTGTATGCAAAAAATAATTACTAATGTCAACAAAATATATCTTTATTGTTTTACATAGTAAGCGCTACGCCTGAATTGCTGGCAACACAATTAACGGTATTTCAATAAATGAATATGATGGTATAATATATCTCCGGCAAATTTCTTTTTGATTTTTAGAAGGCTATTTGTTATATATATAGAACAGCTATAGTCTATGATGCTGCGTATGTTTCTCAGGGAACAATACAAAACTATAAAAAACAAATATTAATAGTTCCTGTGCAGATGAACTCTGCAAGCATTTACATCACTTTTGTATTAAAAATTCCACACCGTATAAGAAGAAACAATATCTTACAAATAATGACAGTGCTCATGGTAATAAACTAATTGTAATTTGGTAATTGAAACAGGTTATTGATTGAAATGCACGACTCCGTATATTTTGTAAAAATTAATTTAAAAAAGAATTCAAGTATATATTTATTATTTTAGAATATAGATTTGACGGGGCTCTAGGCTCTAATTAAATGGGAGCCCTATACGGTGGCGGCTTGATCACGTGGGCCTCTGAGGTTCTCTTACTCGTGGACCACTCGCAATCTTCCAAATATTAAGTCAATATTATCTCTGCTTCACATGTTTGCTTCTTCAATATTGATGTTTTTGTCGAATTTATCTCCGTATCATAAAATGGAGACATTTGTACAAATACTGGTAGCGTTATTTTGGAAATAATATCAACAAGAGGGCCTCGTGTAGCAATGGCAAAGTTTGCTTAACATTTGGAACATTCTGATTGGTCCACCAAAACTGAAGATGATGAAATTTTAATGTTGTAATGACAATAATATCTCCGAAAAGAGCCTCGTGTGCAAAGTTTGCTTAACATTTGGAACATTCTGATTGGTCCACCAAACTATTATTTTAATATAAAAGAGTTGGTCTAATTCACCACACTATAATTTCTTAAAACAATTTGAAGTAAAATGAAGTATATCCTACTACTAGTCGTCGTTGCCCTGGTGGCCGCTAGAGGCGCTAGTGCAATCCCTACTGTATTCCCTGTCGCAGGTATGTTTAACGGTTGATATAATAATGTTGATTTTTATTAATAATAACCCTGTGTTTTGGTAAATATAAATAATAAATTACATTAATTACTCGTATATTTACCGAAGAACATATTTTTTATAACTTATTAATAAATTTGTACATTCTTAATGTAGCTATAAATTATTTCTTTATTTTTGCGTGGAAGTATTATACATAATTTAGACTTTAAACATATTTCAAAGCATTTTGTTTGATAATTTAACCCGGTCTGGTGTTCGTTAACAATGCAAGGCTCTTAATGAACTAACAAAACATGACATTACAAAAGCAGAAATTTTTGAATCATTTTTTACTAAAAACTACAATGTTGCAGTTAGCACCTCTACGTTTGAAACACAGATATGTATAAATTATGTTTGTGTTGGATTTTTAACAAATTCAAAATTGAACAACAATTGCAGATGTCGCAGATAGTTCTTCCCCGCAGGCAAGAACTGAGTTCATATGCATGCTGGGTGGTGATTTGGCCTGCGAAATAAACTGCTTAACCGTAATAGGTCACTTTGCGGGTAGCTGTGATGCAAATAACGACTGCATCTGCGTACATCCCGAAGACACTCCTTCTGAATAAAGTCTTGTTTAAACAATTTCATAAATATGAAAATAAATGTTTAACAACGTAAAAAGAACGTAAATTCTATTACTATTATGTTACCTATTTCTACGCCTATCCCATTATTCCTGCTTAGTGATGTATTATTTTAATTTTAAAGTCAAATGAAACTTCCAAAACAATTACCACCAATATTTCATAGTGTTTGCTATAGCGCACAGTATGGTATTTTAACAGAATTGGTTTTGAATATAATTCGGGTTTTAAGTTACTCCAGTTAAGCTTTCCAAATAATAATAATAATAATATTGTCCAAAAGTAGTTTCACTTAATTTGATACCCGTGAGGCAAATCATAAAACAGTTCTGGCGCAACTTGTTCTATATTCAGGCAGAAAAGATAGAAGAGATTCGAGAAAATAAGTGCTTTGAAATGACAAGAGAAATGTCATCTACTATTACAAAATGACGAGTAGCATCGTGCCAAAACCAAAATGTCCTTAAACAGGCGGATATATTTTAAGTGAGGAATGTTACGATGAATAGAAGAAAGAGTTATTGAGGTATTGAGGTAGATGCGAATCGTATCACTCTGAATGGTGATTGGAATCCTGTTAGACATTAGTGAGACATTACATGAAGCTTTGGACAGCATGTCTGCACCGGCCGGAACACTCCGTACCCCCACTGATGCCCTTCCTAATACTTTCCAAACGAGGTTTGCCGAGGTGCAAGCCGTGGTACTACCCAGTACTACCACATATGTTCTCCCGACTACTGTCTAACCGCTCTCTGATACGAGAGTGTTAAGATACGACAAATTGTTTGTAGAGCACTTGAGACACAACTGTCTTAACGCCATCAATGCAGTCGCAAGGCAGTTATCATAAGTATGCGCGTACTTATATATTCACAGGTTAAGGAGGTTATTTCTTAGTGGTATAGCAAGCAACCAGTAACCTCCAACTACTAACACCAAGCAGATATTTTGAGGTTAATTATTCATTAACAAGATAATCATTATTTGAAAACAATTAATAATTAGAAATTTATAATAATTTAACAATCATATTTTTAAAATGGAGACATTTGTACAAATACTGGTAGCGTTATTGTGGAAATAATATCAACAAAAGAGCCTCGTGTAGCATTGGCAAAGTTTACATTTGGAACATTCTGATTGGTCCGTAAAATAATTATTTTAATATAAAAGAGTGAATTAAATTAATTCACGACAATAATCAGTATAATTTCTTACAATAATTTGAAGTAAAATGAAGTACGTCCTATTTCTACTCGTCGTTGTCCTGGTGGCCGCTAAAGGCGCTAGTGCAGTCCCTGTTGCAGGTATGTGTTACGAACGGTTGATATAATAACTTTAGTTGTTACTAATAATAATCGGCCCTTATTAACAATGGGCTTGTGTCCTATGTCTTAATTTCTCTAAAAGTGTACTATATTTTGATAAAATGGGTTACTAGAACCTAAAATGTTCAATTATTTTTTAATAACTCCTTATATGTTAAGAGATATGTATTAACAATTAAAAAAGTCATTTTGTCTCTTTAATTATTAAAGTGATTCAACGTTGTACACATTTCAAGTGCATGTGACATCACAATCCTTGTGTAAGGTTACCAACCTTACAGCTCATAAATCTCTGCTATATGTATTTATGTATCAAAATATCAAATATTATTTACAGCTATTTCAAGGAACAATCAAATTTCAATATTATGTCTGCCTTAGCAGGGTTAAATAAAATAAAAACTTATTGTTCTTTGATTTGATTTGATTATTTGACTACCAACAGCTACAAAACATTACCACAGCACTGACCTACTCAACAAATAACTGACGTTAAAATGAATTTCACGTCATACAAATATGGCCGACCATTTCTAGCGCTAGATCTACAATTCAAATTTTTAACTGCTATATCTCCCATATATGTCACATGCATTTGGAATGTGTACAACGTTGAATCCCTTTAATAATTAAAGAGACAAATTGACTTTTTTAATTGTTAATATCTTCTAACTAACGTATAAGGAGTTATTAACAAATAATTGAACATTTGAGGTTAATATTATAGTACACTTTTATAGAAATTAAGACATAGGACACAAGCCCATTATAGATCATTTAGACTTTGAACATTTCTCTTTTCTTAACACTCTGATTAATAATTTTAGGTAGTCAGTAGTTCGCCCTTTTTACGTGAGTCCCTTTTTACTCAAAATACGACTTTGAAGTTAACACCTTTTACATAACATACACAGATGTGCATTTATGTTACACATACAAACACATAAATAAACAAAACAATTATTGCAGATGCCGCTGGAAGTCATTCCCCACGGGCAGTTAGGGACGTATGCGAAGTCAATGCTGTGTTGGCCTGCGAAATTATCTGTATTGTACGGGGTTTCTTAATTGGGACTTGTGATAAGAAGATATGCAAGTGCAGCGGGTTATAACATGTTACGTTTCAACAATTTCATGAGTTTGAAAATAAATGTTTAATACCGTAAAGACATTTTTTGTTGCATTTATTGTATCTGCCTTCCCTTCCCAGAATTCCTGATAAACACATATCGTGATAGCAGTTGTGAAATCAAATTCAGTTACCAATTTGGACCTATGTTCACTATTTTTGCAATTCTATATTCGGGCAGAAACGATGACCAAGTAAAGATAACTGATATTCGAAAATGATGGATTATTGCCAGGGTTGGTATAGTTCTTGTATGGTTCAATTCGAAATTTGATCTCTTCCTTAATGGTTGGGATTCTCAAATCATTATGAAGGTGATGAGATGGTGATATACCAAGGTTCGTCAGTAACAAGTTAAAAAAGTAAAACAGGAAATGAACGACACCTTTAAAAAAGCTACGCTGTAAATGACAGTATTAAAACAACATTCAAACCGGTTTAACAATTCTCGAAGTATAGCCAGGCCCAGGATTTGAGGGGTTTCTGCCCCTAAGAGAGGGGCTCCCACAATAGAGATAAAAGCAATAGATTTTTGAAAGACTCCACGGAAAACATTGTTTCTTTTATTCGGAAAATAATTTGGGGCCTCTGCTCCTTCTTTGCCCTAGGGACTCCACACCCTTAAGCCTTTATTATTGAGTATAGCCTTTAATTGTTGCACAACTAACGAGAGAAGGCCTTGTTAGGATGCTAAGTAAAGAAGGTTAGCTATTCTTCTAATGTCGTCTGTCAATAGTTCCAGTTCAGATATCCAAATTACTCACGGCTTTGCGAGCGTATAACTTGTCCAAATATCAGAATTGTATTCGTGGTTCTTATAAAAAAACTTACAAAAGATAATATAAAATTTAAAATAGAATCTACTAATAGAAATCATGTAAATATAGGAGCCCCTATCGTAATATTTATTTCGTTCCAATAAAATAAATAATATGGAAATCAATTACTTGATATCAAAGAAACATATTCGTTTTGAAAATATCAATAATTCTATCTTACGAGATTGCAGTTCTGAAGTAGATCACATAGTGAACTGTGGACTTTTTCAAACTTAAAATGAATTTCCTTAATATGAAACCAATGTACGTGATTTTCTTCGCCTGTCATCTAACTGGAATTAGGATGGTAAGGTGTTAACCCAGGTAGAACCCAGGTTCATTTTCTACCTGGGAAGACATAGATAATTTGCGTGATTGTTAAATATGACGATGCAGTATACGTAAATGAAATACTGATTATTTCTCAGCAAATTTCTAAAATGACTGAAATTAAGAGTGGAAGTCCAGTAGCATCTGGTGAGTTACCATGGCAGGCGCTCATCATAAACTATATTAGACCAGGAGTTCTTGGTACATGCGGAGGAAGTCTCATCAGCAAGGAATGGGTGTTAACAGCAGCGCATTGCATCTTAGAGTAACTAGAATAAAATGTGAAAAGAGCGTAAAATAATTTATACAATTTCATTTTATTTCTGCAGGAGTGCAAGATACATTGAAGTAAAATTAGGAGCTCTTACTTATTACGACTCTAAAGAGAAAGGGCAAGTTATTTTTAGGATAAAATCATATTACAAGTACCCATTGTTCAATAATATAGATTTGCGGTATGACATCTGTCTCATCAAACTTCCACAACCTGTTCAATTTTCAGGTAAATTATCCAATATATCCAACTTAAGTTACACGTCCTCTCTTCACCACATTCGTAAGACAAATCTTTGTTTCTTGTGCCATGACCTGTCTTTATTGCCTACCCGGCCCCTTCTTGTACCTTCATTTTTTAGCCCTCTTCCTTGTCACTGTTTTTAGCCTTTCCATAATATGAAATCTTACAATATAGACTTTCTCAGAGGATTGCAATTGTCCCTATTTTCCAGATAAAATAAAGGCAGTCGCACTTCCCCGAATTGCAGACCTTAATGTTCCCCTGAGAAGAAGAAGAGGACTCATTTGCGGATGGGGACTAAATTCTGATGGTAATAGATGGTGATGATGTTATATCAACCAGGGCAACCACCCAGAGCCTAGCTCTTGTTGGGGCCTCGCATTCTCGCGCAACAGCCCAAATACAAAAATTCATTACTATATATGTATTTGAATCTCGCGGCTCGCTCTTTAGAAATCCCACTTGAATCACTGCGTGTATCTTTTAAGGCATTTATGTGCCTTAGTTTATCATCATTAATATTTGTCGTCTTTGTGCTTGTTAACTTTTATAATACTTCCAATACAAAATTTTATTTCTCGTCAATTATCATCAAAAATACTTACTTATAATTTACATAAATTATACAAAGAACAAGTGCCTCGCAAAGGCTAAGGCCGCCCCTGGTCTTTATATTTGCAACTCGAGTAAAGAGTCATCTATAAATTACGGTTCCGGAATAGAACCCTCTTTATATTTAAATGTTAATTTTTCAGGTATCCCAGTACTGCATCATGCGAGAGTGATGGTCGTTCCCAAAAAGATTTGTAAAAAATCAAATATAGTATTTGCATTATTTAATCATAAAATTATGTTCTGCGCAGCTGGCAGAAAATTTGATGCTGTTTGTATGGTAAGACTGCTAGAATTCGTAGTACTAAGCCTAAGCTGTCATGCCAAGGGTTTTGTAGCAAAAGCTGTCATTTTAAATCAATACCCAGTAAACATTTGGTGAAATAGAATGGCTAGATGAAGTTCTAAACACTCGTACATTTCAATTCTAACGTTTTACAAGGTGGAGCAACACACAGAAAATCAATTTTAGTTCAAATTGATTCCCTACCTGTCACAGGAGTCGCTTTTATTCAACAGTGGGCAGTCGTTGCACCGTCTGTAGCTCATAAAAGAGACATTTCCTATGAACGACTGAATAGAAAACAAACGCGTTCATGACAAAAAACTCATGAAAAGTAATAGAATTTACTCCAAAATGTTTACTAGGAAACAGTGATATTTCTATTTAATCCAAAGTACAAACTCTGAGGTTACTAGTGGAACAGAATATTTCCCAAATATCACTCAATGACAGTTGTATGTTGACAGTTAAAAAATGGCGCGAAATTTAAAACGATAGCTCTTGTTGAAAGACTCAAATCTATGTCTCGACTACAGTGTGTTCCACAGACACTAAAGGCGATATCACAGATATCAACAACACAGGTTTCTAATTTCAGGGTGACACTGGTGGACCCCTAATTATGAATAATACTGTAGTAGCAGTTGTTAGTTCTTCATTTGACTGCGCTCTTGGAACCCCCAGTGCGTACACGCGAACTGTTGTGTTCCTGCGATGGATCACAGAAACAACCGGGATCGCTATCTCATAAAACTACAAAAAGAAATTATTAAATGTTACAAAGAATTCTATTAACTTTATCTTAAGGGAATTGTAAATGTGAATGAATACTTAATACATATATAAATAACATATTATAAGAAATATATTTTATATGTAAGTGATACACTCTTCATGAATCACTTTTATACGTTCTAGAGAACAAGTAAATCTAAACCTAAACAAATAAATCGAATCAATATTTTTATCAATACTTGAAATTTTTATTCCTCTTTACCTGCAAACCTTAAGGTACCACAGTTAATATATCATTATTTCTATAATTACTACATGGTAAAATGACATTTGAAGAATACTTTGTGAAATTTTCATAAATAAATATCAAGAAATGAGGCATTGACAGCGAATATCCGCTGACGTCACAAAAAAAAACTGGTCACTGGATTTTCTGAAATTGAAAAACCAAAATGATTTCATTAGTTGATAAATTTCTGCAGGTAACGCTGTCGAGTTTTTCTTTTTTTATTGATGTTAAATTTTTACAGCACTTAAAATTCAAAATACCGATCTTTCATGAAACAAATCAGAAATTTTGTTATTTTAAAATACGTTATAGTTAAAAAATAAAACAAAACTCAACAGCGTTACCTCGGCATTTATGTAAAGAAAGAGTGTGCAAAATTTCAAAAGAATCGGTCCAGTAGATTTTAAGCTAGAGCTAAGAAAAAAAGCTATGTGTGAGAAACCGCATTTAAAAGTTTAAAAGTAACACGAAAGCAGACCAGAGAGGTGAAGACTCAAAACTCTATATCTCCGGCACTTTTACTCTAATCGACTTCAAATTTTTACACAATAAACTTAATATGTTGTACAATAATATAGATAAATGAAAAAAAAAGTTGAAACCTTACCCTCCCTTAACTAAGAATTTGGAGAAAAATAAAAAAAATTAATTGCGTTCTAACGAGAGTATTAGGGTAGGGTCATCCACAGGTCTGACGTCATGACCAATTCTTTTTTCATCCCTTCAATGAATTGCACTCTCTTTTATACAACAGAGTGTAAACAAACGGGTCCAAACTTTTTATGTATTAACCAATACAATACAAAAACCAATACAATTTTCTAGAAATTAAAAGTCCAAAAACACAACCTTATTTTACAGAATTTAAAACTTTATTAGGAAAATAAAACTTCAAGTTGAAATCATTTGCTTTTGAATGAATTTGCAAAAATAGAATTCATGTCCATTGTTAGTAAGGATTAAATGTTATCTAAGTTATAAAAAGTTGTTATCAACAAATTTTGTGGAGGCTCGTATTACAAAATATGTTCTCATATTACACGTGAATATAAGAAACAAAATTACTGGTCAAGCTGGCCATTTAAGGTAGGCATTGACAGATCAGCAAGTTTTCTAAGTACTCATACAAGTGCGTTTACTGTTCAGTATTGTATTGTGCTGTTTGTTCATTATTTGAGGTTAAGTGGACGTGCTAGATGTTTTTAAAACATGACTACACAAACAAATACAGCTATTTGTTTACTATAACATAAATATATTTGGTAAAAATTGTTAATTATTGGTAACACACGTTTATACTGAACATTGTAGGTTATGTTTTGATGTCACCTCGAACACAGCCGAAACAAATATTTGAGCGCTTGGATCTGTTCTATTTTTTTGGACACTGAATCGAAAATATTTGTCGTTGTGTACGGATTCATAGCGTTTGCCAAATAAGCACGAATTTTGTATACACGCATATGCCTTTCTACATAACATACATTTGATACAACGCATCGATGAAACCAACACTATTGTTATTGAATGGGCTTGTGTCCTCATTTCTTAGTGGTAGATTTTTCAATTGATGATTGAAATTGATATTAATAAACGAGTGTCTATTTTATTAAATATCTAAATGTTGACGGAGATATAGCAATTAAAAGTTTGAATTGTAGTTTTAGCGCTAGAAATGGTCGGCCATATTTTTATGACGTGAAATGCATTCTAACGTGAGTTATTTGTTGAGTAGGTCAGTGCTGTGGTAATGTTCTGTAGCTGTTGGTAGTCAAATAATCAAGTCAAATCAAAGAATAATAAATTTTTATTTTATTTAACCCTGCTAAGGCAGACATAATATTGAAATTTGATTGTTCCTTGAAATAGCTGTAAATAATATTTGATATATAAATACATATAGCAGAGATTTATGACCTGTAAGGTTGGCAGCGATTGTGATGTCCCTTTAATAATTAAAGAGACAAAATGACTTTTTTAATTGTTAATATCTCTTAACATATAAGGAGTTATTAAAAAATAATTGAACATTTGAGGTTCTAGTAACCCACTTTATCAATATATAGTACACTTTTATAGAAATAAAAACATAGGACACAAGCCCATTCCTTTGTATTCGGTTCTAGTTCTGATAGTTCACTTGTACCTTTATATACACCTGTTAATACTTACAATCATTTTCGTGTTTTATAATCAAATATTACAATAATAATTTATAAATGATGTAAACAATGGTACACTAAAAGTAACATTAAAATTTACAGGTTACAGCTCCTATTACAGCATACGTATCCATTGTTCAAAATTGTGTTATTTATTAAATCGTTATAAAGTTGAGCATTTAAATATGAGGAGTATTATCACAGTGGTTTTATTGTATAGTAGCACAGCAATTGCGTTGGTAAGATGATATTTTGTAGACGGTAGACGGTACACGGTAGACGGTGGCTCTTTATTTAAGGCCACATTCTTTTGTAGTATCAAAGATAAGTGTTTCGTTTTTGTTATACTGTATTTGTAACAGTCAGTGTCGGGCCTGCAGCAAATATTACCAAGGTTTTCTATGATAATAAAATAAAACACAAGTTTTACAAACAATTCTCGATTTAATGTAAACAAATTCAAAGATAACACTAAGCAAAACAAATTCTCTGGGTAAATTACATTCAATGTTCATTAAAGAGAGGTTATTCAGACAAATAATATCGAAAGAACACGTTCCCCACTCCAGTTAGTAATCATTTAAGACAATTAAATTCTTAAAACTGTTTCTACATATGGGCCTCACGACTCTAATGAATTCTTATTATAAGTTTATTATTATTTATTGTTAATTGTGTGTGCCTTTCGGCTTTCGTGCCTTTAGCCTCTTCTCCATTGTTCTTTTTAAAAGTGTAGCCCAGATATTTAAATTCTTCTACTTCCTCAATGACCTCTGTTTTGTATTTCCACCTTTTAAGTCTTCTTTTTCCTCCCCCTTTTTTAAATACCATAATTTTTGTCTTTTCCACATTTAACTCTAGTCCTTTCCTGTTTTATTACCCCTTCCCTCCAGCTGTCTGGCAGGTCTCCACCTTTCCATATCTTATTCATCGCTGTCAGTAATCCTTTCTCTATCCTTTCTTGCCCAGCTTTCCACGCCTCGTTCTTTAGTCCATCTCTACCTGGTGCTTTCTTTTCCTTGAGTTTTTGAATTTGTGTTTTTAGTTCATTTAGTTCTATTTCGTTTATTTTCTCCTTCTCTTTTATCCCCTTCTTTGTATTCTCGTTTCTTTTCTTTCCTCCTAGTACTCCCATAAAGTGTTTCGTCCACTCTTCCATTTTTATTTCCTTGCTTGGCTCTTTCCTTCGCCTTTTCTCCCTATTTATGTAATCCCATGCCTGCCTCTCCGTTGTTATCTCTCTAATTTCTTTTTCTATTCCTATTTTGAACTCATTCTTTTTATCTTTTATCTTATCGTTATATTCCCTTTGCTTCCTCTTATAAGTTTATAATAAGTCTCATTATTTTTTAGGTTAATAGCATATTAGTTTTAAAGCCTATGCTTTTTTTCAAAACCTCTTAATAAGCCCTAACAATATTCTTTTCAATGTCTCTTCTGCTGTAAGAGATTTTAACTGACTAAGTATTTCAAATACGCGGGCTTCCCAAAGCGCGGAATCTGTAGCATTTGTTATATCTGCAATGTGGCTAATCCGAAACTGGTAACTTTGTGTTTACTGGTCTTAAATTCTATAAAACTGTACCAAATATTGATAAAGTTGGTCCGAGCTTCGCGCTATATGTAAGTTTGTTTTATCTTAACGCTTCACGTGATGGTGTAATCGTAGGCTACGTATAAATCGTAAATCGTGTGGCATCTTAATACTGCGTGGAATACAGATATACATACACACTGGCCTAGCTAGGTACGGGCCAGTCGGTGCTGGGCACCGGGGCCCTCAAGCTTAGGGGGCCCTCGGACCCTGACCAGCAAGCCTCATATTGTACTAGCTAAAAATTCTCCCACCTTTGGAATGTAAATGAAATAGGGTGCAATACGACTTTAAGGTAGTACTGTCGGCCATAGAGTTACCGTTTAATATTTTCTAAAATTTGGCATATTAGTAGATTATAATAAGATAATGATCTCGTTAAATTTTAGAAAAACTGCAGAGAACCATTAAAAATATATTGAACTTTGAATTTTTTAATTTAACATTGAGGCTTATGAGAAATCACAGTTTTTATTTCATTTTATAAAAAGAACAGTTTAGATTTAGATTTATCGAAGGTAGACCAGCTAAGTTGTGAGGTATGCAGTAATAACCGGTGGCCGTATTCCTGAGTCTTGCGAACAATGATTGTGATCGAACAGATCTGATTTATATGAGTGAAACATTTTATGAATTACTTATTAACCTCCCAAAACAGTGGCAGAAATTTAAAATTTCGGTTACAAATATGGCAAGCTTATTTGCTGTTGGCACGATAAAGAGCTGATGATAAACTAGTAGTTCTGTACCTTTAAGGTATTATCTGACTTGATAAAACCTAAACAGTTTAGTTAGGGCCCCAGTTTCTTTTTGCACCGGGGCCCTTATTTACCTAGCTACGCCACTGTACATACAGCACGAAACTCGGTACTCAAACTACATCTGTTATAGTGTGCGTATACCTTAATGCTTATAAAAACTAACCTAACATTTTTTTTTTTTTTGATTCTGCTGTTCTGCATTGAAATCACGGAATAGAGAGAGAGTAAGTATATTTTCTTACTACGTATATCATTTTTATGTTATCATTAACATTTAATTTAATAGTTACATTTTGTTTAGAACGATTAATTGGAGGTGAAATTGCAAAAGTTGGTGACATACCATTTCAAGCGTATATAAAATGTTTTGGGAATCCACATTCTCCGCCGATGCGTTGCACGGGAAGTCTTATCTCCAGAAAGCATGTACTCACTGCTGGCCATTGCGTGGCTACGTAAGTACCATAGAATGGGCTTGTGTCCTATGTCTTAATTTCTATAAAAGTGTATTATATATTGATATATTTACAGCTATCTAATAAGGAACAATAAAATTTCAATATTATGTCTGCCGTAACAGGGATAAACAGAATAAAAACTTATTATTCTTTGACTTGACTTGATTATTTGACTCAACAAATAACTGACGTTAAAATGCATTTCACGTCATACAAATATGGCCGACCATTTCCAGCGCTAAAACTACAATTGAAATTTTTAATTGCTATATCTCCGTCAACATTTAGATATTTAATAAAATAGACACACCAATACACATTTATTAACATCAATTTCAATCAACAATTGATAAATCGACCACTAAAAAATGAGGACACAAGCCCATTCGGATGATTTGCTGTTAGACCTTACATTCATCAATTACAGTCAATTTAGTACTTACTTTCAAATATTAAAATAACAAAAACAGAAACATTTTTTTTCCTTGTGTTATTCTGCTTTGTATTTCTTTTCTACTAGCTTTCATCTCTTGCGTTACATTGATCTAAACCATCGACTTCCTCTTTCTCTTTATTTTTGCCATCCATCGTCTTCTTACACTCTCTACTAGCAAAAGTTTCTCCACGTTTCTTCCAATTCACACTTACTCATAATATGTACCAATTTTACCTCATCTTCCCCGCATATACTCTATCTCCGCTCCAATACTTCCTTATTCTCTCTTCATTTCTCAGCCTGACTCTTGCGATCACCTCGGTATCTTAATTTCCTTGTTTTATAGATATTCCGGTATCCTTGATCACATCTTGATTCCTTTATCTTCTGTATTCTTTCCTGCATACTGTTTAAGAATAACAACAATGGGTATTATTAAGGAGGTACAGGAGGTTAATGTAAATGATGAAAACGTTGTGAAATTTGGAGGGATAGTTAAAATACATGCTGTCTCAAAATTTTAGAGACCTAGGGTTCATAGTTTTCTTTTTATACATGATTAAAAATAGTCATTTTCCACACAAATCATAATTTTTAGCTCAATTTCACCACATAATATAACTTTTAACTATAAAAAAATGGTGACACGGCTTTCAAAAACTAGGTGTATATAAAATAATCTTTTCTGCAACTATTGCAAAAAGAAAATTATCAAAAGGATACCTATTTACCAAAATATTGAAATAAAACCTTTAAGAAACAGTAAATGTAGGTTATAAGCCGGCAACGTTGTAAATGCCAATTTGAGCGGGAAATTCAAAATCGGAATAAAGGTTATATAAAATATAACAATTTATTGGTCAAAGAACTAAATCACGCATGCGTCAACACACGTAAATTTGCAGCGTTGCAAAATTTATTATTCCTTTTTCAAAATATTTAATTTGAATTTAAATTGATTTATATAAATTTGATATTAATTATAGGTAATTTTTCATTTATTAAACTATTATATGCATAAAAAAATCATTTTAACAAGCAAAAAGCAGTATAATAGGGAATTGAAAAATTCATTTTCAACAATACAGTCCCAATATTTGCTCGTCCCTCATGTACTTCGTATTTTGCATTTCGTATTACCGAGAGATAAACTTTTTGCATTGACGGTACGTCCTGTACCTCCTTAAGCAAACACAGTAGATTTGTACACTCTGCTAGAATAATAAATTACTGAAAGCAGCGGTTCCTAAAAAGAAGAATTTTGAATTATCTCCTAATTTTCCACGGCAAATTCAATTCGAGGGCTAAGTATAAGTCTAAAACATATTTTACTCCATAATATTATTCTCCATTTCTAGATCCCAATCGTTCCTAATTTTCTTTGGAGATGTGAATACAAAAGTTATGGAAAGGAAACTAAACTTCGTGAATTCTTCAGCTGCAGCACTTGTCTCTAGTTATAAGCAAAGTTCAGTGTCCACAAATGATGTTGGAATTATTAAACTGACAAATCAAGTTGAAGAATCAGGTACGAATCTGCATAGTTGCTGCCATTCAAACATTATATACACTGGCTATTGCTAAAGACATTCATCTACTAGAAGTAGCATAGAAAAATGGCATAAGAATAAATGTATTTCTGATTCTCTTCCCCTTTTTTCCATGTGTGCATTTCTTCTTTTGCGCTTTTATCTTTCTCAAGATAAGAGTTTCTAAAACGCATGGTGAAATTTATTCGTATTATATCAATTACTAATAAAACATTACATCATTTCTAGAAAATGTGCAAGTTATTAGGCTGGTAACTGAAAACGAGGAATCATTGTATAACATAGGACAAATAGTGCAAACCAGCGGATGGGGACTGACATCCGGTAAGTTAAAGAAGGGCGTGGTGATTATTCGATGAACAGTTCTTTAGTATCTGAAACGATCAAGTAAGAGCGGTCACTGCAGATACAATTACGTTAAGACAGACATTACCATAAGAACACACTGAGCAAATACCCTACACACATTTTTGATCGGAATCCAATTAGATGCGAATCGTATCACTCTGGTGATTGGAATCCTATTAGACATTAGTGTGACATTACATGAACCTTTGGACAGCATGTCTGCACCGGCCGGAACGCTCCGTACCCCCTCTGACGGCCTTCCTAATACTTTCCAAACGACGTTTGCCGAGGTGCAAGTCGTGGTACTACCTAGTACTACCACATATGTGCTCCCGAACGCTGTTTGACTACTGTCTAACCGCTCTTTGATTCGAGATTGCTAAGATACGATAAATTGTTTGTAGGGTAGAGATAACGCTAACAATTTTATCCTAAGACAAACTTATTTGATTTTAGATAACAACAAATCGCTACCTACTGATTTAAGTGCCGCCAACTTATCTATTATTTCCCCAGAGGACTGTCAAATGTATTTTATCAATGGAAATGATCCAAATATTTTTTGTATTCAAGGTATAAATGGTTCAATAGCTGGACCCTGCCAAGTAAGTAATAATTAGTTCGATACATCCAAATTTACTCTCTTCTTCTTCACTCACTTCTCTGTCTTCTTCCTTCCTTCCTTTATTCAACAATTTCTCCATCTTCTCTCTTCTTTTATGTGTTATTACAATACTTCAATTTCATATTTAGGGCGATGCTGGTGCCCCCGTGGTTAACAACGGTGTACTAATTGGACATGTTACATATGGGAAGAAAGGAAAATGCACAAAAGGATATCCAGTTGTAGCAACAAAACTCATCAAATATTTGGATTGGATTTTACATATTATTCGTTCATAATAGTAATTTAAAAAAGGATTATTTGTGTCACTATCGAAAAAGAGATATAACTTACAAGATGCCAACTTATGTTTTATACACCTTATCAACTTATCAAAATGAGCTTTCAAAGTTTATTTATTTATTTGTCAAATATTTCTTCTTAATTAAAATCTTATATCAGTTCAGAATCATTTCTTTTTAAGGTTATAATAAGAATATATTTTAAATTTGTTAAAATCATAATTAGTTTAATTCGGACGTACTTTTTAAAGATATCTGTACACAGAATACAAAATGTTTTAACTTGGAATTTAATTATGTTATTTATACAATTAAGAAAAGTGTTATTGCTCCAGTAGCTCAGTATTCCTGCGCCCAAGCAAGATCAAGTACCGTCTTGTCGTGTTAATATTTTCTTTTTTGCTTTAAAGTATTATTTTTCTATATAAAATAAGTCAAAGATTTAAAAGTAAATTTCTAGCCGAGAATCAAACCCGAATCAACAGGTTGAAATTAGATTACCAGAATATTTTTGACAAGTAGCATCATCTTCAAGTTAAGGCTGAAATTTTTCAGACAACCCTCGCTCGTATTTATAAAGAACTACGAGACAAAAATATTTATTTTAATTATTCTTTTTTTTTCTTTATTTATCTAATTTTAAATCACAAAACTAAACTATTTGACTCTAAATTTCATGGACATAAAATCAGCAATGCCACTTTCTATAACGTCACCAGATACAACGGGGGCTACACCAGGGGGGGTTCCACTCAAAATTAAATCGCAAGGACAAAGAGTCATGTACTGAGATATGTAGCTGATTAATTCAGGAATCTGTGGAATAAATAATCCATAATCAATAATTACACCAAATATATACATTATAAATTAAAGGATACTGTCAAGCAATGCTGTCTTTTGAAAATTGGAAAGGAGCGTCACTAAAACCACTGTAACTAGTAAAGTAATGGTCCGAATGTCATGAAATTTTGACACACATCGCTTAAAGGTTGGTACTATTTAAAAATCATAAGAATTTGTCAATAGTGGTGCCATCTATTTGTCATCTTACGAACATATTGGGTGGTGTCATATATAATTAGTCGTTTAAACACGTTATCAGTACTGAGTGCAGTACCCAAATGTACTACTTCCCAATTTATTCAACTTACTGTGAACAACAAATCACACGTGCTGCAATCTTGGCGCATTGTACCATTCACCTTGCACCAAATGCGTGTGTTATGAGGGTCCTGTAACTCTGATGCAGGAATAAACTTGCTAACTGGGCAGGACGTGTCAAAACCTTTTGATATCGCCCAGGGTAAACCTTTGGAACGTGATTCGCCCTACAAGAATGTCAAGATAATGTTAATTTAAGCATCAATACTTTAATTGTCTTAGTAGAAAACTTACAAGATTACATGTTGCGGTGATATCCAATGCTAAACAATACCCTGCCACGTAATTCATGGCTTCTTTCGGACTGACCTTGGAGCACTGTGTTCCGATGATGACCCCCAATTCTATTTCATGAATGACGCTTGTAAATTGGCGAGGTATCTGAAAAGAAAGGTAAGGTTGTGATGTTAGATCATTAAAACAGTGGGTTTGAGCCTTGACTACTTCATCCGTGTGTATAACTCTTAAACTTAGGCCCTTAATAAGAAATATTCTTACCACTATTTCCTGTCCTTCAATAATGTATGACGTTACAGGTTTAATAAAAATTATTGGATCTCCCGATTTTTGAGTCCCTTTTGGGAGCAATGACCTGTAATTTAAAATATATTTATTTTAAAAATAATATAGCAGTTAAATATATTGTAATACTAGTTGCCTACTTGTAATTTGCAGCGGCGCCAAATATTGTTTTCCCAACCGTATGAAATCTGTACAATATTGGCATTATATTTAAACTTTTTTAAATACATATTACAACGAATTTACCAATTACTAACTATTACAAAATGTTGTACAAATATAATGCACTAATTTGTCTGACATTTTGAGAGTCAAATGTTCTAGTTTGGTGAATTAAAAACAAAAGTACAAAGATCAAAACAAAAAATAAAAAAATAGCTTCAATCAAATCGTAGTCCAATGGGCTTGTGTCCTATGTCTTAATTTCTATAAAAGTGTACTATATATTGATAAAGTCGGTTACTAGAACCTCAAATGTTCAATTATTTTTTAATTACTCGTTATATGTTAAGAGATATTAACAATTAAAAAAATCATTTTGTCTCTTGAATTATTAAAGGGATTCAACGTTGTACACATTCCAATTGCATGTGATATCACAACCGCTACTAACCTTGCTCATAAATCTCTGCTATATGTATCTATATATCAAAATATCAAATATTATTTACAGCTATTTCAAAAAACAATAAAATTCCAATATTATGTTTGCCTTAGCAGGGTTAAATAAAATAAAAACTTATTACCTTTGACTTTGACTACCAACAGCTACAAAACATTACCACAGCACTGACCTACTCAACAAATAACTGACGTTAAAATACATTTCACGTCATACAAATATGGCCGACCATTTCTAGCGCTAAAACTATAATTCAAAATTCAACATTTAGATATTTAATAAAATAGACACGCCAATACACATTTATTAACAACATTTTCAATCAACAATTGAAAAATCGACCACTAAAAAATGAGGACACAAGCCCATTGGATGGATCCGTTCAACATAGTTATATGAGTTTACTTAATTAACATAACAACAATTATCTGATAAAGTGCTAAAAGAGCTAATGTCAAAATTTCAAATTTGAGACCGAGAGAAAGTTTGAAAGAATCGCATAGAAACTTTTTCTATAACAGTATTTTAATTTCAATTGAAATAAAGTAGAATGTCTGCTTCAAATTGGCTAAAACATTGGCACAATACAATACTTAGTTGCAGTTAATAATCGTTCTCATCAAATCATTTAATTTGAAACATAACTTTAATGAAGATACAAATTATGCAATAACAAATAGAAAACTATAAAATTTGTATTTATTATTGAACATAAGAACTAGAAGAAACCTAATTTAAACATAAATTATTTTTGTCTCGCTCATTCAAGTCTGCGTGCGTGTTCATGTTCATGTTGAGTCTGATTTAGATACAGTTGCGATAGAGAATGTTGACTTACGCAAGGTCAAACAAATAGAAAATGATTTACTCGTAAATAACATAGCATATGTGTGTTTATTCGTAAACGGAATTTGTACCAACAGCTGATATTAGTTTTGTACATTTATGAAAAGGTACAGATTAAATTATTTATAGTGTATTATTCGTCAAACACCAATATTATATTTGTGATTGATTATTACATAAATAAAATAGTTGTTTTGTGTTGTTAAAATCAAGTCTAAACGTGACTGCTATATTAATTATAAGTTGTATTTAAATTTAAAACAGTGCGTAATATCTTTAGTAACATTTTAACAATGTTATATTATTGTAGATATATTGTAGTGTAGGCAACTAGTTTTACAATTTAGAATAAGAAACGAATAGTATACTAACTTGTAATTCAATCCTGCGCCGAATATATTTTTCCCATTTTTGATAAAATTTTGAAATTGTTGTACAGCCATGTTGACCAACACGTTCAAGAGTTGACAAGACACTAATACCAGTACAAGAAAGTTGTTTATTTGCTGTATCAGCACACATGGGAACGATAATGATTAGATTGTATCTCAATATCATATATTAATTATAGAATAAGTAAGTAAAATGAAAATTAATGTTTATTTATTTACAAATGGGTATTTCTGCTTAAGCGTAGCACTTAGAGAAAGATTAAGTCTATCTAGTTACTGAGATTGTGAATTGTGCCAGACTGTCGTGCTGTTGGAAACATAATTCATTCTCATTAATACTAATGATTAAATATTTAAAATATTCCAATAAACATTTAGAATGAAATAGAATGCCTAGGTGAAGTTCTAATCGCTCGTACATTTCAATTCTAACGTTTTACAAGTTGGAGCAATACACAGAAATCAATTTTAGTTCAAATTGATTTCCTACCTGTCACAGGAGTCGCTTTTATTCAACAGTGAGCAGTCGTTGCGCCGTCTGTAGCTCATAAAAGAGACATTCCCTATGAACGACTGAATAAAAAACAAACGCGTTCATGACAAAAAACTCATGACAAGTAATAGAAATGAAATAGAATTTACTAAAATGTTTACTGGGATCGGAGAGGACAATAGAGTTTTCCTTAATTTCAAATCCTATATTCCAAACCAAATACCAAATTCCTAATACCAAAATTCATACAAAGTTTTTTGCTTAAAATGAAAGTATAATATGTAATCAATTGTGTAATAACATAAACAGTAAACTATTTCTTATCACTATTTATCTATTCTTATCACAGTTTATGGTGGTATGCGTTACGGTTCGAGGTTAAATGTTAACTATCATGAACTCTACACGAACATCTGTTATTCAATATGGTCAGTTATTTTAGATAATAACGCCTGACAGAACGGCAACACTACTCACGAGCAAAATTATATTATTTTATTGTATATTGGAGGTACAGTAAGCTATATGGGAGTTTTCTTTTATACAAAGAGTATGTGTAATAATTCAGTGAGATAAAGGAGATATCAGCATATTAAACACGAACCGTAACTTTTCATTTTGAAATCAGAATATGATTTAATCAGAAAAATAATTTATGTGAATATGTTCTTCAATTTATATGAAAAGTTAGAAGACTATACTCTTCTTACTTTTTACTAATTACTGAATTATAATAAAAACTGCATCTATACAACTAAATATTTATTTCAACATCAAACTAAAATAATATCTTCTTAGTCACTAAGGCACTCTTCATCGCTAAAATATTCACTCTTTTTAAATCTTTTTGGATTTCTTGTGGAGGTGGTTCCTTTTTCAGTTGATGTAGGATATTCTGCAGCCCGCTTTTGTTGCTGTAATTAAAATAATTGTTAATAATTAATTAAACACGCTATCAAGCCAACTTAATTGTGGCAACATAATTACGAATTTGAAAGATGAGATAAAATCAAATATAACCTCGTATGCAATGGCAGCTACTAATGTTTCATTATCACTTTCTGCTTCATCACTATCCTCTGCAGCAGGTTCAGAAGTATCAGCCAGTGGTATAGGTTTCTTTCGCACCTTCTTCGGAGGTGGTATTCTATCTCCTAACGCATTTCCTGGACATTTGTAACTTAAATGGCCCTCCTCACCACATTCATAACACCGAGATTTATCTGGATAGTTTTTCCTAAATCAAATACATAATATAAATTAGGTAAAACAATGTATTTATTACAAGGTACTTACTTTTTTATGAACTCTGTAGTTCTACCATTGTCTGCAGCAATATTGCTTTTCAAAGTACGGCCAAACATCTAAAATTGCACTACAATATGGTTATTCTCAAGTCTTGTAATAATTGTAGGTTGATAATTTTTATTTAAAATACATACCTGCAAATTATTAGTAGCTTTTGTACATTGTTGAGCATCCTCCGAATGTAAGAACTGTATAAATGCTACACCACGAGACAAACGGCGAATTTTATCCTTCATTATTGTAACTCTGTTAAAATACGATAATATATAAGGTAATTATTAAAATTACAATATAAAATAAATGTGTGAGCACATAATTCTTACTTTACTACTTTGCCATATTTTTCAAATATTTTATGTAAATCATTATTTGTTAATGAATAAGGTAAGTTAGATACATAAACTGTACTTTTACTTGGTGCAATTCCGCCACTCATATTGCTGTTTATATTTATATATATTATTATTAATAACAATTAATGCAAACAACATAATTTACAGGTTAGTTTGGTTCATGTTGCAGACTGTCAAAAGACTTTCGTGTTTTATTTTCCAGATGGCAGTCATGTAGCATGTTCTATAATAAAATGTCCACGAAATTCAAATTGAATATTAATTTAAACATATTTCTATTTCTTTATAATTTATTTACAAAAAACATATATTTGTAAAAGATACATAGAAGTTTAAACAGCCAATAAATATATTTAATAATAATTAATAATCAGTTGAATAAACTGTACTTTAGTAGAATTCATAGATATGAATTCAAATCTAATTTTATATATAAATATCTATATTTTAGGTTATTTACATTTAAATTTTAATCTTAATAATACTATGATAATGCAGATTTAATTTATATATATTTTTAGGACTCTTTCGTTGTATCCCTAATCCATTTTAGATACTGGGATACTCGTGTGTACACTCCAGGATATCCTGGCTCTCCACATTTATTTCCAAAAGATACAACACCAATTTGAGTCCAGCGGGCCCCCCATCGCATCATTAGTGGCCCCCCTGAATCACCCTGAAATAAATTAATCAGTATCTAATAGAATATTTATTCCTTGACAGGTGGTGAATTCATTAGTGGAGTTGTGAACCATGGTCATTTCTATAAAACTGTACTTGTTTCAATTTTACCTGACAAGCATCAACACCTCCTTCTGAATATCCAGCACACACAAAATTTTCTGTGATAGGTTGAAAATACGCTTGATTGCAATCTTCATTCCGCCATATTGGTAACAATGCTTGTCGCTGAATTGTGCTTTCCTTTCCTCCATAGTAAGTAGTTCCCCAACCGACCACAGTGGCGCGTTGCCCCGCTAAACGTTCTTGAGAAGTAACAAGTCCTCTAGGAGGAAGACATAAAGGAATAATATACTTTGATTTTCTAACAGGAGCATCTAAAACCAAGATGGCGATATCGTTATAAAATCCAACTCGACTGAACCTGGGATGTGCACGAACTTCAGTTACGTGGTAAGTTATTGGAGCGGAAGGTTCATCATCACGTTTTAGGTCAATGTCACCCAAACGGACTGTGAATTGCCGAGGAGAAAACCTGAAAACATTGTCACGTTCTTTGAATATCTAATATTTTGATAAGATGTATTAACTTAGTTCTATTTACGGTCGTTGGCGAGAATCTCTGGTGCAATGAGCTGCAGTTAAGACGTATTTCTTTCCAATTAATGATCCACCACACCAGAATTCAGTTCGTTTTGGTCCGTGAAGAAATATTGCCGCCATCCATGGCCAACGTCCTGCTGGTGCTTCTTCTCCACCAACTACTCGTCCGCTGGATGTTTCTGGTTGTCCACAGTCTGAAAATTTGTTGGAATAAGTACTTAAGATGTAACAGACAAATACGTTTAAAACATAACCGTGTGTTCTCATATGCTGGGAAGCAATTCAAGTTCAAACGAAATCTGTGCCAGTGTTTCTTGTATTTCAAGTTCTTACCGTTGGGGTCTACAATGAGGTTATTGTTAATGCCATCCTGAACTCCTGACCCGACGTCGTTTCCATTCGTCAACAGGTTGGTGAAGGACTCTGTAACAACAACGTGTGGCCGAGCAGTTGTTGGCGGTAATGGCGGTTGTGTCGTTGTAGCTCTAGTTGTAATGGGAATTGGAGGTCGTGGGGTCAATCTTGTTGGCTTCTGAGTTGTCAGTAATGTTGGACGATTCTCCTGTAACATAAAACGTGTACTATAACATTCCCACAACACATAATTGAAGCTGGTTTTTCAAAAACTAGTTGTGTAAATAGATTCACCTCTGCGCCTTCCTTGGGGCAGCAAACTCCAGGGACAAATAAACTTTTGAAGCACAAACTTTGTCGTAGGTTGCCTAAATCCAGCAAGAGCTGTGGACAGTTGCTGAGATCCTCACATTCTCCAATCCTATTTTCAGGCGTAGTGCACGAATTCGCAGAAGCAACTGGTTTTGGTGCTCGCCCAGGACGCGTTATAGATGGGATAGCCTCACGCACAAAAGGCGCTATAGAGTTGGTAACATTCTTGCCTAAAAATTGACACCACAAATAACGTAACGAAATCTTGTTGAAAAATTGTTTAACCTTTCACTTACCCAGAACATTTTTGCTGATTGTTAACAAAGCACTTGGAATGTCTTCCCCTGGAGCGTCATTGTTTCCGTTTTGATTCTGGCTGCCAGGTTCGTGTCGAGTCATATTGACAAGATAGCGTCCCACTGTGTTAAGAGCCCCCAATGTTTCGGAGATGGCGGAAAATGCTGAATCACTTAGATGTCTTCCTGATTCCAATGTTTCTGGTTGTTGTGGAAGATTTCCAGTGAATTGTTCGTTTATATCTTGGGGATATTCTTCAGGGGAAAACATCAAATCTTTGGATTGTCGGCCACGGCCATGCTGCAATGTCACAACTGTGATTGAATTATACAACCGTTCGATGACGCTATCGATATATCGGATCAGTTGATATATCGGTACTACAATATTGTCTAAGACAAATGGGCTTGTGTCCTCATTTTTTAGTGGTCGATTTTTCAATTGTTGATTGAAATTGATGTTAATAAATGTGTATTGGCGTGTCTATTTTATTAAATATCTAAATGTTGACGGAGATATAGCAATTAAAAATTTGAATTGTAGTTTTAGCGCTATAAATGGTCAGCCATATTTCTATGACGTGAAATGCATTTTAACGTCAGTTATTTGTTGAGTAGGTCAGTGCGGTGGTAATGTTTTGTAGCTGTTGGTAGTCAAATAATCAAGTCAAGTCTAAGAATAATAAGTTTTTATTTTATTTAACCCTATTACTAATTACTAATTACTAATTTTATTGTTCCTTGAAATAGCTGTAAATAATATTTGATATATAAATACATATAGCAGAGATTTATGAGCTGTAAGGTTGGCAGCGGTTGTGATGTCACATGCATTTGGAATGTGTACAACGTTGAATCCCTTTAATAATTAAAGAGACAAAATGACTTTTTCTAATTGTTAATATCTCCTGAAATATAAGGAGTTATTAAAAAATAATTGAACATTTGAGGTTATAGTAACCCACTTTATCAATACATCAACTTATCAACATAGGACACAAACCCATTCCCAGCCCTTTCCCTTTGCGTGAGACGTAATAAATGGATGATCTTTATGACTTTTCACTTCCCTATAAAGCGTATTTGACTGTGCAAACAATTCTATCTTCGTCGGAGAAAGAGAAATTTAATAAATTTAGAAGTTAACATCAGTAACAAAGATAATTATAAAGTATTCACATCAGAATTTGAATATTAAATATGCAAACAATGTTTATGCAAATTAGAGGTTATGTTTTCATCAGATAATAAAATATTTACGATGAGAATGTTAGAAAATCTAAAATACAGTTAATGAAACAGGGCGTAATTAGAATTGGAATTAAATTCGCGCTCTAATGATTTAGTTAATTCATAATTGGCAAATGGCAAATGGCAAATGGTTGTTAAATATACAGATTTCTGTTAAACAGGTCACCTGGCTGCTCTGGCCCACTGAACTCGAATTGTTGGCAGTTCACAATCTGGCTGCAAAGGTTGATCGTCAAACCTGAAAGAAAAAACGTTCTTATTGTTAATATAATCAAAATATATTTTCTAGACTCTTAGGAACAAATTTTGAACCGATTGTCGATTAGATAGGAACATAAAGAACTTAGAAATGGCTTAACTGGTGCAGAAAATAGGTAATCAGGACTTGAATGCAGAACGCTTATCGTGAGCAAATCGTATTGTTGATAACAATGGATGAGTTTAAACAATGGAATCTCATTTAAAGACACATGAATCACCGGAAGTGTGAAGACAAAAACACGCGCGTATTCCAATGCAACATTGTGTCAAAATTTCAAGCCAATCGACCGACTACTTTTCGAGTATTACGAGCACAAATATTTACAAACTGAATGTCAATGAGACGTGTAATAGTTGTTGCCTAGTCTTATTTTGTAGGAGGTTTATTCGATAAAAAAATAGCTGACAACTTACATTTCCGAGTCAAGTATTACTATTTTAAAATAAGAAACACGGGAAGATATATACGACATATATACAAAAAATAATTTACAAATAAATTAGCATAACCTCCTGCATCTACTGGTACTCATACAACTGAAGGATGTAAATCAACTAACAATGAGTCAGCCTGGCCCGGCAGGAACTGAAGTGGTAACCCACATTTCGAACAAAGCGTAGGATACCATAACAAAATACAGCATATTAACTTATAAAAACAAGCCAAACACTGTTCAGAAAGAATTTCTTTTATTGCTAAATTATTTGCAACATCTTTTTACAAAGAAGGAGCATGTTAATTTAGAAAGTGCAAAGAATTGTTTTGGCACAAAAAGAAATGAAATAAAAGACAAGGAACCATCAAATGAATGTGTCAAAAGTTCAACGGATTTCTTAGGAATAATTAATGAATAATGTATTTTGAGATTTCACAGCAATCTTAATTAAAATTTAATTAGTTGATTAATAATTAATAGTACAAATGGAGTCGCGTAGGTTAGGTCGTGGGATGTGTCTTCAATATAGAACTGACGATTTTCCTGTACTTCTATAATTCAAAATCTAATAACGCACGTGGTTCCCACGTCTGTACCACGTGGCAACCAATTTTTAGAGACATCGTTTTCCAAAATGAATTTGAAAAGGTCCACCATTAGAGCAAGAAGTAGACCATGTAGAAAACTGCTGGTAAAATGGATAACAAAATTACTTTATGTACTTTACACTCGTGAATATGTTCTATTGACCTTTCAAGTCACCACATAAACTAGGTAAATGGATTAAGTATTCAAATAACTGTCTAAATAGCATTTTACATTTCAAGAAACTATATTTGCAAAATATTTAAACCTAAATGCAATCTTGATATACTTAAACACGGTCATAAAGATCACAAACTGACTGACAGTTATTATGCATAATTGTGTTAGGTTAGTTTCATATTTCATTTACATATATTATATTATTTATTTAAATATTATTATTGTACAATCAATCAATTGTGACATTTATGACACAACTTGTAGACACGGAATCTAAACCAAATATAATATATTCAAATGTTTATAGAAAGTGGCTGAGTAATTGCATTTCTTTATGACAACAAATTCTAACCTTAAAATATTTGTATATAACCTCACTCTCATAATATATGTTCAGAACAAGATTAGTGCATATATTATGTTGAATTTAACATTTACAGTGGACAAAAGCGGTAATTCTAGAGACTGTTGTATCTGATACGGATCCAATTGGTCCACAAATTCAATTATATCCTTTGTTAATCGCGAAATCTGTAAAGTAGATGTCAGTTTGGTATTCGTCTACATGACTCACACCATCATATCTAGAGCCACCTACGAATACACTTTCTTCAACGCATTTGAAAGTTGATCGCACTCACAAGTCGTCAGTTCTGGTACTAATATATCCGCCATTATCCAAAACGCCAAACGATTTTGTTTGCTTTATTTCTAGGTATGTATAAATCAGTGTTAACCTTCTATTTTTAAATTCAAATCCTGTTTTGAATTGAAGACAACTTCACAGTTTGCTTTCGTGTCATACATGTAAGATGTAAGACACGATCGAAGACATTATCTCACACATAATTGACACGCATTTGTTGTTTTATTGAGTGTCTTGCGTAACTCTTTAAAATTCTTTCAGAATATTAATTAACCATTAAGTCACTTGACCTATTTTGCTAATAAAATGATCTGTTAACGATTTCTATAAAAAAAAGTTTCACTTTCATATGTTTGTTTAGTATGATTGTTTCATGAAAGTACCGCATGTGTGATGATGGTGCTGTTATCATAAAACTGTGACAAATACTATCTGTACATAGTGTAAATATACACCAGATTATCTTGGTCTTAATTTCTAAAAGAAAATGTACTATTGATAAAGTTGGCTTAGTGTTAGACATGTAGAAAAAGTCTGTAGAATATAATAAGGAATCGAATTTATTTATCGTTGTACCACGTGGTTATATAAAAACTTTACAGTGACAGTTGTAAGCGCTGTGACATTTGATTCTGCATCTCTTTTGCACTCGAAGCGAAGGCAATAGTTGTGGGGAGAGATTAGCGAAGGATGTGACTCTCTTTTTTTTGTAAATTTCTATTCTATTTTCTATTTCTAGACTATTTTAATCATCAATAACTTCTATACCATTGCAAATCGAATAAAACTTTATACACATAAATCAGCGGCGACTCATACTTAAAACAAGCTGTGGGGTATAAACTGCCGATATAACTAAAAAGCACTGACTCACTTATTTTTCTAAAATTTATATACAGGGTGTCCCAAAATTCAACGATAAGCCGGCACCAGAAGGTGGTCCTGCTCATGACTACACAAGAAAAAAAGAAAAAAAAAATTTATCTCATTTTGTTTAGGAATTAGAAAAAGAATAATTTTTTTTCGAAAATTGAAACACCTTAAGATGTTTTTAACTACCATGACCACCATTTTTCAAATATTTCTGAATTTTTTTTTGTATCGGCAACCTAAATAGCACTGCTATCCATCACAACCATTAAAACTCCCAGAATGCTAGTAGTTTTTACACAAAATTTAATCGAAATTATTTTTTTCCCTAAATTTTTTAAAGATTTTTACTTTCAGTCAACTTTAACTCATCGTGGTGTAAAAAAAAAGTATGAAGACTACTATGGCAAGTTTTTTTAAAAATTCTTCAGGATTCCAAAATGGTATAATACTCCAGGAAAACTAGCAATAAAAAAAAATTATGCATACTATTTCTAAACAAGAACCAAATTTCATAAATTGTTGTTGCAAAAACTACTAGCATTCATACGCACTGAACCATTTAGTTGAAAAAGAGCTAAGTGAAAAAGGAGGACAGATATATGCAATGTTCATCGACCTTAAAGCGGCGTTTGACATGGTCGACAGACAGAAATTGTGGAAGTACATGAGAAAGAAAAAAATAGATGAGGACATAATGAAATGTATTGAAGAAATTTACGAAGAAACAAGAATGAGAATAAGAGTTGGGGGTGAAGAATCAGAAGAATTCTGGACAGACAAGGGGTTGAGGCAAGGTTGTCCTCTGAGCCCCATTTTATTTGCGATATATACAGCAGACTTGGAGGGGGTAATGGAAAGAGGACAAGACGGGGGGGTGCTAATAGGAAGGCACTACAAGATATGGACTTTAGCATACGCTGACGATATAGTCCTGTTGGCAAAAAGGGAAGGAGAGCTGCAGGAGATGGCACACCGGCTAGGGAGGTATATAGACAGGAAAGGACTAGAGTTAAACGTGGAAAAGACAAAAATTATGGTATTTAAAAAAGGGGGTGGAAAAAGGAGACTTAAAAGGTGGAAATACAAGACAGAGGACATTGAGGAAGTTGAAGAATTTAAATATCTGGGCTACACTTTTAAAAAGAATAATGGAGAAGAGGCGCATATAAGGGAGGTGGCAAAGAAGGCAGAGCAAGCAATGCGACGGGTATGGGGACTAGGGGAAAAGGTATTTGGGGGGGACATACAAAAGAGAATATGGATATACGAGAGACTGATAGCCAGTATGATGTCGTATGGAGCAGAGGTTTGGGGGTGGAAGGAACAAGAAAAGTTGGAAAGAATACAGGTAAGATATATGAAATGGGTTCTAGGGCTGGACAGGTGCACGCCAGGATACATGGTGATGGAGGAGCTAAAGAGGGACAAGATACGAATTAAAACAGGGGAAAGAGCGGTAAAATACGAGGAGAAATTGAACAGAGCGGAAAGCAAAATCTTAAAGAAAATAAGAGAGGATTACATAAAGAATGGGGGGAAAGGAGGTCCAAAAAAGAGAAAAGAATACTTTGAAAGGAATGGAATGGCGATCGAGGAGGCAGAGAGGAGAAGAGAAGGTGGCGCAAGTGTGGCAGAGGAGCTAAGGAGAAGGGATAAGGAGACACAACAGCAGGAGAGAATGGGAAAAATAGAAAAAAGTAACTACAATAAAAGATATAAGAGGTTATGGGAAAATAATGTGCCTCAGTACCTTATAGAAAAGGACATAAAACACATAAGAAGAACAGCAAGGTTTAGATTGGGAAATGAGGAAAAAGGAAACAGATACTGGGAAAAGAGTGAGGAAAGAAAGTGTAGAATGTGTGGAGCGGAGGACGAAACACTGGAGCACATTAAGTTTGAGTGTAAGGAAAAAGTAGCAAGCGAAAGGAATATTGGACAGCTATTAAAGGGAGGCAGTGAAGGAAAGAGGTGGATGGCGGAAATAGTAAGAAGAAAAGGAAAAACAGGAGAATAAATAATCTGGTGGAGAATAATAGAGAGGGTCAAAAGAAGAAGAAGCAGAAAGCACTTTTGGAAGTAGTAAAAGTCGAGAAGATTTTAAGTTTATTTTAAGTTTAGTTTTTAAGTTTGGAATGTATATAGGAATGAAATGTATTAGAAATATAATACTGTAGATTGTAAAGCCGAAAGGCATACACAATTAATATATTAATAATAAATACTAGCATTCTGGGAGTTTTAATGGTTGTGATGGATAGCAGTGCTATTTAGGTTGCCGATACAAAAAAAAAAATCAGAAATATTTGAAAAATTGTGGTCATGGTAGTTAAAAACATCTTAAGGTGTTTCGATTTTCGAAAAAGAAATTTCTTTTTAAAAAATGAGATAAAAACTTTTTTTCTTTTTTTCTTGTATAGTCATGAGCAGGACCACCTTCTGGTGCCGGTTTATCGTTAAATTTTGGGACACCCTGTATAAACGAATAAGATAAAATTCATTATCGTATTATAGATTTATACCGCTCTTATAACCTCTTTTAACTATAAGTCACAGCCGAACTCTCGTGATTTGGACTATACATAATTTTTGTTATTTAAACTTTCGTTCCTAAAAGAAGAAAAGTGGGAATAGTACCGTAATATTTGTTAATAATCACATCTAATTAACATTTATTAAATAAGCAAGCTCATTACGTTCATATATACATAATTTTAAACAATATATTAAGTCATTTCAAGACTTCCAGGCTGCAGGAATCATTTTAAGCTAATTGCTTATTAATTTCAGGTACGAGTATAATTATTTCTTATAATTCCAGCACGAGTTGTACTTATCGTACAATAAGTTTACTAATCGTTTTAATAAGTAACAAGGCACGAGGAGCAACGACCTCTAGTTCCTAAGTCTTGTCAAATGACAGAACTATGATTTAGAAGATATCATCAGTGAGCACGATGCAATGGTCTAATCTGTTAGCCGGTGTACGAACGACCTGTAAAGAAGTGTACATGCGGCTCATAGGACCAATCGTTCTTTATTCGTTCAAAAGTTTCTCAAGTCTTGTTCGGTAACATTCGTTTTATAAAAATGGGCTTGTGTCCTATGTCTTAATTTCTATAAAAGTGTACTATATATTGATAAAGTGGGTTACTAGAACCTCAAATGTTCAATTATTTTATAATAACTCCTTATATGTTAAGAGATATTAACAATTAAAAAAGTCATTTTGTCTCTTTAATTATTAAAGGGATTCAACCTTGTACATATTCCAAATGCATGTGACATCACAATCTTTGTGTAAGGTTACCAATCTTACAGCTCATAAATCTCTGCTATATGTATTTATATATCAAAATATCAAATATTATTTACAGCTATTTCAAGGAACAATAAAATTTCAATATTATGTCTGCCTTAGCCGGGTTAAATAAAATAAAAACTTATTATTCTTTGATTTGACTACCAACAGCTACAGAACATTACCACAGCACTGACCAACTCAACAAATAACTGACGTTAAAATGCATTTTACGTCATACAAATATGGCCGACCATTTCTAGCGCTAAAACTATAATTTAAACTTTTAATTGCTATATCTCCGTCAACATTTAGATATTTAATAAAATAGACACGCCAATACACATTTATTAACATCAATTTCAATCAACAATTGAAAAATCGACCACAAAAAAATGAGGACACAAGCCCATTGTTAAGTGATGGGTCTCGTTTCCTTTCACGCAGTAAACAATTTAGTGAAGTGCCCTATTTTTGACGTTTCTATCACTATTACACTTCAATTATAGTTCACATCAACTTTATCTTCATTTGTATTGTGACAAGTTGAGTTGTTTCGTCATTTGTAGCAGATAAAATAGACATTTCATAGAACGATTGTGAGGTGTAAATGAACTCTTTCATGACAAGAAAATCATACGCATCTTCAATATCATGGCAAAGTGACTTCCTCTCTACTTTCCAGATCGAGATTAAAATGGAGAACCTCCCGACAGCACAGCTTATATCTCCGTCATTTTCAAATATTTTTAAATAAGTTTCATGTTTTATATTCACAAATATATACTCTATTTAATGGTAAGAAAAGAAAAAATATGTACTTCAAAGTGCGTCAAAAAAGAAACACCTTCTTGGTCTGACTCTAATCCTTTAACGATGGCGTTATGGAGTTGGGCTACTAGAGAACAAAAACAACAGCCAGAGGCAATATCGAGAGTGGCGATAACGATTGACGAATTGATCGGCAACACGACACGAAAGATGACGTGACGAACGATTTGGAATCGCTCGAGCGATGCACTACACTGCGTTGCGGTCAAACATCATTTCGCTTTCACTTCATTTCTTGGAACTATAATCACGTGTTCATTTTTTATTTATCGGTGGACGGTGAGAGAAAATTTTGCTAATGAATATTGTTGGTAGAGCGAGACGATAGATGTTCACACTTTTGTAGCACAAGGTGCTTTAAAATACCAAAAGCATTGCTTTTAGTAAAGGAAAATAACAGAAAATAGTTCTTCTGACCTTGTCCTGGTAAACATTTGGTGAAATAGAATGGCTAGATGAAGTTCTAGTCACTCGTACATTTCAATTCTAACGTTTTACAAGTTGGAGCAACACACAGAAAATCAATTTTAGTTCAAATTGATTCCCTACCTGTCACAAGAGTCGCTTTTATTCAACAGTGAGCAGTTGTTGCGAATAGAAAACAAAAGCGTTCATGAAAAGTAACAGAAATGAAATAGAATTTACTCCAAAATGTTTGCTGGGGTAGAATAGTCGGATGAGTCGAAATTTTGAACATTCTATCTTTGTTTAAAGCTTTAGCTACTCGAAAGATATTAGTAGCTATCTCCGAAATAATATTTTATATGTAATCGTTACAATGCAGATAAACTTCTCAAATATCGCATACAACATAAATATTTCTTTTATCGTTATCACAAAACCTAATATTTTTAGTTATGTCGCTAATAAACTGGACAATCGTGATCCGTTCTTCAAATTACTAACACATGGGCTGAAAAGTCCCGGGCCTAACAAAGAAAACACAGTTATTTTGGTTCAAAATTAGCTTTATTCATCAACGTAATCTCCATCAAGAGCAACGCAATCATTCCAGCGCCGCTCTGACATTTCAATACCACTTTTGTAGAACGATTTATCTTTTGCCTCAAAATAGGCCTCAGTTTCAGCGATAACCTCTTCATTCGTGCGAAATTTCTTACCGGCGAGCATTTTTTTCAGGTCTGCGAACAGGCAGTAGTCGCTGGGAGCCAAATCTGGCGAATACGGTGGATGTGGGAGCAATTCGAAGTTCAATTCATGTAGTTTTGCCATTGTTTTGATTGACTTGTGACACGGTGCGTTGTCTTGATGAAACAAAAATTTTTTCTTTGCCATATGCGGTCGTTTCTTTGCAATTTCGGCCTTCAAACGCTCCAATAACGCTATATAATATTCACTGTTAATGGTATTTCCTCTCTCAAGATTGTCGATGAATATTACAGCACGCACATCCCAAAATACCTTAGGCCATAACCTTTCCAGCCGATTGTTGAGCTTTCGGGCGCTTTGGACGAGGTTCACCAGTTGCTGTCCACTCAGATGACGATCGTTTTGATTCCGGAGTTAAGTGATGGATCCATGTTTTATCCATTGTCACATATCGACGCAAAAATTCCGGTTTCTTACGTTTAAACATGGCCAAACACTGCTCAGAATCATCAACACGTTGTCGTTTTTGGTCAACAGTAAGCAAACGCGGCACCCACTTTGAACAGAGCTTTCTCATAGTCAAATGCTCATGCAATATAAAGCCAACACGTTCTTTTGATATATTTACGATGTCAGCTAACTCACGCAACTTCACTTTTCGATCATTCAAAACGATATTGTGGATTTTTTTTATGTTTTCTGGTGTTAGCGCCTCATTTGGACGTCCACTGCGTTCTGCATCATCGGTGTCTCTACGACCACGTTTGAAGTCAGCAAACCAACGTTTTATTGTTGTTTCTGATGGAGCGGAGTCCCCATAACACTTTTCAAGCCATGAACGGTATTTTTTCCCATCAAGAGGCAGTATAAAATAAAAACACGAAATTGTTTTTGATCCATTGTTTTGAAAATAACAAAAGTAGCGTCACTCTTAGCACAATAACTCACAAACTAATGAATAGAATATCATGAAATTTTAACAGCTGTCTTTTGAAGGTTAGTATTAACTGAAAAAAAGGTGACTGCAATAAAACTAGCGCCATCTATGTGTTATGCCCGGGACTTTTCAGCCCATGTCCTATAACCCAGATAAACTTTTAAAACTTCAATTACAGACATATGATAATCTGTTAATTCAACTAAACAAGATGCAAATTCACAATCGCTGATGGTCACTATTTAAAAAGTGCGTTTAGGAATACAAAGTAATATAATGAATCTCTATTTCATCTCAAGGAGAGCCAAATGAAAACGAAAATGTTTTCAATATCTTTGATCTCTGTTAAATCCGGGTTTGAACACGGACAGCGCGCAGCTTCATCTAGCTCCAGGCTGAACACTGATGTTGAGAGGCCGTAGCCCGTTATTTATGTAACACGTTCATGACTTTGAAGTTTGTTTTTTTTTTATTAACTTAATTAGAATCGTTGAAAGCATTTCAATTTGTTATGATTCAAGATATGAGATACTGTCAAACGTACTTGAAAGGTCGAATGAACTGTAGAACACTACACTGACCACTGGACCACTGGACCACTGGACCACTGGAGAACGGAGCCTACAAGTCCAATTGGAAAGTGTGTAATTACATGATTTGTTTATTTGTATTTTTATTTAAATCTAAGTTAGTATTATTCTATAATTCAAATAAATTAATTAAAAACAATACATTAACTTTTACAAAGAATACAAAGACTGTTTTCAACGTAAAAACACTGTTATCATTTAGATAATGAATGAAACAATTCTAGCAACATTAATTAATGTTTGTACGATGGAAAAACTAATAAATGATGTTTTAAATACTCTTGGTAATTATATCTAGTAATTATAATTATGCTCAGGCACTGAGTCACTTCTGCAACCAATTACTTGCCACGGTGACGTTGAGATTAAGTTTTAACTTTAATGTTTATCAATACACAACTGAATCAAAGGTAATAAAAGTGTATATCCTTATTTTATCCGCTATACATGAAATAGTAAACACAATTTATCTTAGTTTTTAGTTCCAATATAATTAAATCTTAATATATAAAAATTACGTGTCACATGTTTGTCCGCGATGGACTCCTAAACTACTTAACCGATTTTAATCAAATTTGTACACCGTGTGCAGTTTGATCCAACTTATAAGATAGGATAGCTTACATCTCAATTTATTTATCTTATTGCAAATTATTTGTCTATTAATTATCTGTATATGACATATGACATCTGGCGACGATGATGGCGACATCTGTTGACTAGATTGAGTAAATATTCAATAGATGGCGCTATGTAATGTAATATGACAAAAACGTTAGGCACAGCAACGCGTGGCCGGGACAGCTAGTATGTTATAGATTCTATTATATCTAGTAAAAACTTATCTTGGACTACATGAAATTCAGTATGAATCTGTTATAAATTTGTTAAGGATTGTTAAGGACAATTTCGGCGTTATAGTGAACCCCCTACTAACCCAGTAAACAATTTGTTGAAGTGCCCTATTTAGTGACGTTTCTATCACTATTTCACTTCAATTATAGTTCGCATCAACTTTATCTTCTTTTGTATTCCGACAGGTGGAGTAATTTCGCCATTTGTAGGCGATAAAGTAGACATTTTATATGAAAAAAATGTAAGAAACTGAACTATAAATGAACTGTTTTATGACAAAAAAATCATGACGCATCTTCAATATGATGTCAAAGTGACTCCAAAATGTTTACTGGGAAGGGTCATTAATCTTATAGGACAGGATTTCAATTTTTGCAGTTTACCCTTAAAAATTATTTTACAATAAAGCCTCATTCCCATTCACTGTTTTGATATTTAATTTACTGTTTTTATTTAATATTGCAATCTAGATTTCAGGTTTTCGTTTAAGCATTCCTTTTCACATTTGTGTTTTAATTTAAGTTTAGTTAATTTAGTTAGTGCATATGCATCGTTAGTAATATAAATTTTGACACTTCGACAAATTAAAATTGCTGTTTTTAATAACAATTAGTAATAGAAATTGTTTTCACTTCTATATTTTTCAAAAACTAACATTAAACTTCTTTTAAAAGTAAATCCTACTGCATTTTGCCAGATTGTCACATTTTGGAGGTTAAAATATAAGATAGTTTTTCTTAATTTAATATTTTTAATTTAAAACATTGGACCTTGTAAGGTTCTAAGAAAACTTTAAAATTAAATTTTTATTAAAAATGGTACTGTGAATGACTACGCGTATTGCCATATGCTAAACAATTTAAATTAAATACAAAATTAAATTAGAGCAGTGAGTGGGAATGATACTTAAGAACAAAAAAATAAATTCGCAGATTAGTGCGAAAGGAGAAAGCTACAAAACCATTAAACAAAACGTCACAATTTCATCTCTAATATTTAATAACAACCAATTTATTAAATTAAAATAATAAAGCAATTAATTACCTATCAATATAAAAAAACATTTCGGTATTTTCATTTTGAAGCACTTTTAATTTTCACCACCAATAAATCCATCCACTAAATGCACTAACACCGTTATTCTGAAACTGATTTATCTGATTTTGATTTAAACACACCATAGATCTAGTTAGATCTTTCCTTTGACTTATTTGCCCACTCACTTTCTTCCGGCACTTCGATTAAGCGCGGAAATAGAACACTTATTTGTTGTCCTTTCTTTGTACGTGCTGCACACAGATCGTCTGACAGCCGTGTGAAGACAAAACCTTCACAAACGAGAATTATACGCGACTGCCTAAGTGATGTTGCTGAGTTCGTCAACGAAAGACGAAAGCGTGTCTCATATATTTTACGTTGTATGTGTGTGTATTTATTTGTGTGTGTGTTGTTAGGTAGTGACCCAAATTATCAAAACGAAGAAAGTGATGGTGTTTAAAAAGAATATGCTGTGTGTTTTACACGTTTCAAAGAATGAACTAGTGTTCACAATATGATTTTTATTATTATTATTATTTTATTGTTTATTGTTCGCCTTTCGGCTTTACAATCTACATTCTTAATACATATACTTCAAATTACAATTAAATTTACATTATTCTCCACCAGCTAATTTATTCTCCTGTTCTTCCTTTCCTTCTTACTATTTCCGCCATCCACCTCTTTCCTTCACTGCCTCCCTTTAGTAGCTGGCCAATATTCCTTTCGCTCGCTACTTTTTCCTTACACTCAAACTTAATGTGCTCCAGTGTTTCGTCCTCCGCTCCGCACATTCTACACTTTCTTTCCTCACTCTTTTCCCAGTATCTGTTTCCTTTTTCCTCATTTTCCAATCTAAACCTTGCTGTTCTTCTTATGTGTTTTATGTCTTTTTCTATAAGGTACTGAGGCACATTATTTTCCCATAACCTTTTATATCTTTTATTGTAGTTACTTTTTTCTATTTTTCCCATTCTCTCCTGCTGTTGTATCTCCTTATCCCTTCTCCTTAGCTCCTCTTCCACACTTGCGACACCTTCTCTTCTCCTCTCTCCCTCCTCGATCGCCATTCCATTCCTTTCAAAGTACTCCTTTCTCTTTTTTGGACCTCCTCCCCCCCTACTCTTTATGCTATCCTCTCTTATTTTCTTTAAAATTTTGCTTTCCGCTCTGTTCAATTTCTCCTCGTATTTTACTGCTCTTTCCCCTGTTTTAATTCGTATCTTATCCCTTTTCAGCTCCTCCATCACCATGTACCTGTCCAGCCCTAGTACCCATTTCATATATCTCACCTGTATTCTTTCCAACTTTTCTTGTTCCTTCCACCCCCAAACCTCTGCTCCATACAACATCATACTGGCTATCAGTCTATCAAATATCCATATTCTCTTTTGATTTTTATGCTTTTTTCCATCTTCGATAAAACTACTTCGTGGATAACAAGAGATGGCGACGATATGCCAATGGGCTTGTGTCCTATGTCTTAATTTCTATAAAAGTGTACTATATATTGATAAAGTGGGTTACTAGAACCTCAAATGTTCAATGATTTTTTAATAACTCCTTATATGTTAGGAGATATTAACAATTAAAAAAGTCACTTTGTTTCTTTAATTATTAAAGGGATTCAACGTTGTGCACATTCCAAATGCATGTGACATCACAACCGCTGCCAAATTTACAGCTCATAAATCTCTGCTATATGTTTTTATATATCAAAATATCAAATAATATTTACAGCTATTTCAAGGAACAATAAAATTCCAATATTATGTCTGCCTTAGCAGGGTTAAATAAAATAAAAACTTATTATTCTTTGACTTGACTTGATTATTTGACTACCAACAACTACAAAACATTACCACAGCACTGACCTACTCAACAAATAACTGACGTTAAAATGCATTTCACGTCATACAAATGGACGATCATCTCTAGCGCTAAAACTGCAATTCAAATTTTTAATTGCTATATCTTCGTCAATATTTAGATATTTAATAAAATAGACACGCCAAACTGGAGTTTACCCCTGTGGACGAATTGAGTTCAATAAAATAATTCATAATTTTATTTGAAATCTTAATTGTCAATTTCATAAAAATTTACATTTTTATTTTACTTAATTTTTAATGTTCTTGACGTACTTTTTTATGCTGATTCCAAATCTGCAATTTATTCGCTTGGTTTTCGAGATATCAGCATAATCAGACGTAAATAATACAGATATTTAAAAATGGTCTCCAGTTTTGGAAGCAACGTAAAAAAGTACGCTAGATAATATATTTAATATATAAAATAAAAAGTTTATATAGTTCAAATCACGAGAGTTCGGCGGCTACTTTTGCTTTCTAATTGTGAAAAATATGAAAAAATGGACTATAGTCAAAATCACGATAGATCGGCGGTGACTTATACTTAAAAGAGGTTATAAGAGCGGTATAAATCTATAATATGATAATGAATTTTATCTCATTCGTTTCTATATACATTATAAAAAAATAAGTGAGTCAGTGCTTTTTAGTTATATCGGCAATTTATACCCCACAACTTGTTTTAAGTATGAGTCGCCGGCGAACTCTCGTAATTTGAACTATACTGTTAATTTTATCTTTTCATGTTTGCAAAAATTCTTAGATATTAACAAACATGATTTCGAATGGAATCTAAATTATTTACTGGGTTGTGTTACAATATAAATGAAACATTATAACATGGTTAATAATTCTAACCTCTAAATATTTGCAATGTTTCATTAGAGTTGACAGCACTAGTATTGAAATAAACGTATATTACTTTAATTTAAATACAATGAATAAAATATTTCGAAATGTTGTTGCGGTGGGAGTCAAGTCAATTGCTCAGCAGACAGGGGAACACATAATTCAAATTAAAATATTGTCAAAATAAATACTGCGGTTAGAATTAGGAAAAGCCAAAATCACAATGAGTAATGTCGATGTGTGAAAGAAATAAGAAAGTCACCAAGTCATGATTAGGTAACCCAACCCGGTAATGGTTAATGATTGTACAACAAGGAAACAACAAATATGAAACTTAGTATGTATGGTATTTTAGGTTAGGTTATCACCTGACAAATGTAATGGTTGCGAGGAATACCCGGATCCGTTCTAGTGCTGTCATTGTCATCCGCTATCGAACTGTCAAAGTGGGTGGAGGTTATGTTTTCAAAATACAATGACATTTTTCTTTGTGGTTGGCAAATAAGTGTTCTAATTTCAAATTACGATTATTTTACGTGCAATAAATAATTTCTAAACCGAAATTAGTTCATGGGCGTTATATTTATTACTCATTGTCATTTATGAAAAAGGAATGATTCACGAACAAAGTACTTTACTGCGCTTTTATGTTGGATGAAACGATTATTATATAAATTGAATATTATAATCCACTATGTATATATGGAGACGACAACGTTCTTAAGAAATTAATTGACTTTACATAGATTAGTGAGAGTATCTTTCTACTTTCACTTTCTTTGGCAACAATACTAATTAAATTCGGAGAAAATTGCATAAAATATAATAAATATTAGATTGATTATACACCATCTCTATCTTTCTCTGACCTTTCGTTTCTATACATCTTCTTTCTTAGAAAAAAAATAACAAACTTCGAACATCTGTGATAATTTGATTATTAGTTTACTCAGCCGGATTTTGACGATCAAAGACCCTCAAGCAGAAGTTCTTAAACTCTTCAAAGTTTCGTAACTCGTTATGATTATAAGAAATAATTAAAAGTGAAAAAATATATCCATTGATGGGAATAGGGATAGGATTGAGCAGGATGTAAATTAAAACATATTATATGTTTGATATCTAATTTATTTTACAACTCATGTAGTACGTTAACAATATTCGCTGCCACTTATTACCCTATTACTTTCAATACCAACGGGTGGTAGATTTTAATAAAAAATTCCAAGCCTCTAATATTTAAGCGAAGCAAAGATTTGAACCATTAAAGTTCAAATCTTGGATTAAAAAAATAAAGCAACTATAATGAATTTATCAACTATAGAAATAATAATTTAATTTACTGTTAATCACACATTTATACATTATCCAAATTAAGTGATAAAACATTATAAAATACTTAAATTTGGTTATAATAAAGTTAGTATAATTTGTAACACGTTAATCCATTTTCCAACCCTATTCAATTTCATCTTCTTCAAGTTTTGTTGATTTAGGCATTTGGGGAAGCCAGTCATAACCCTTTCCCTCATTAATACGACGAGCATGAAGATGCTCTACTAGCATAAAGAATATTTGTGGAGGTAGAGTCTGTTGAACCACCTGAAAAACAAAATATTACTTTCAGTTTGGTTATTACTTTTATGCAATTAAATAGTAGATATCTTTGTAAATGGTTTGAATCAATGATAATTAAAGAAATATAACATACACTCATTAGTTGTGCAGGTTGCCCACACACTGTTACGGCATTTGCTATATGCTCTACTCCACCATTTAAATCTCCTTTAGCTAAAAATTCTTCTCCAAGACGTACTTCTTGTAAAAAGAATCTTAAAAATATTATTAATTTAGTTAGTATTTAAACCAAATAGTTTCTGATTTGAAATATAGATGACGGGAGATTATTAAATTCTATTTACTTTTGGACTGATGCAACATCGGTTGGGTTTGGATAATCCACAGTTTTTTTGACAGATCTTTTAATAGCTGCAGATCGCCCTAAAACAGATGATAAGTTAAATGTCCTTTTTATAATAGTATACCCCGGCTTAAATACTCGACGTTCTTATAAACCAAACCGAAAGTCTGGTATCAACGTCTCTGAATCACCATCGCATGACTCTCACTTACTATAAAACATATATCATATTAGTATACCCTCTTGCTGCTCAATATATGCAAAAAAAAATATTTGAAAATAGTTATACGCTAAAATATTTCTTGGAAAACACAAAATTAAAAAAAACGCTGTTTATTAATGAGATCTTTGAGTAATTCTCATGTATTGGTGAAATGTGTGCTTCAAATATCTTCAAAGTAAAAAGTCAGATTTGTAAAATAAAAAAAACGTTTTATGAAATTATTTCTTTTTCTTTTTTCTTTTGATTTTACTCAAACACATAATATTATTAATGTAAAGAAATAATATTGAACATTTTACAAAGTAAATTAAAATTTCGAGGCTCGGTGTACTGTTTTTGACATATAACAAATATTTAATACTTGTAACATGTCGAAAATAAATTGAATTACTCTTTGTATCGTTAAAATATATTGCGTAATATATATAAGATACTCTTGATATTGTTAATTTATAGGTTATGTTTTAAACAAGCGAGATGTATGAGTTTGTAGTTTTCTGTGAATGTAATATTTATATAAAATGGTATCACATATTGATAAAGTTGTCTAGTATTCAAGGGGGCTTTGGCCCATCGACTACAAAAATGATTTCTCCTACGTTTCTTGAAATTTTAACTTTGAATTCAGGTTAGACCTTTTTATATAATGAAAAAAAATTGCACGTGTCCTGACTTGGATATTTCAAACGTTTTAGGCCTGTCTCAGTATGGGACCGTATTTAAGCGACGGCGTATTCGGACGTAAATCGGCGGGTTGGATGAGCTACAAAGCAAACCGCCTATGTGTGTCACAGATGTCTGTAGTCAGTCGTCAGATAACTAACTTGTGTACTGTAGGGGGTGTTCTTTAGCACTAATATAATTTATTATGAGAGCAAACTTTAACTTTAATTTTTATCGATACACTACTGGTATTAAAGGAACTTTAGCATTTATTATATATCTGAGTTCTGGTTGCGTGAATTTAAATTTAGTTCTATCGTATCGGTATCGGTATCGATGTCCATGATTCACTGAAATACAAACATAAACTGAAGCATGTAGAACATACTCGTCACAAGCGATGTCGCCGATATATCTCATTTGCACCGTATTGCAGCGTAACAACAAGCAATCTTAGGTATCCCCTCCAGTCTGAGGCGGCTGTTTGCATTTACATAGGTTCGGATAGGATATCGTTGTAGTAGTGGTAACGCTTGGATAAAATTCGCCTTTATACGGTTCTAATATGCGAGGTAGTGCCGTCCGTATTCGGACTGTTTTGTAGCTTGCAGTCTGAGAGGTCCAGAGCGATCTCATTACATTTACATGGTTCGGATAGGTAAAGCGTAGTAGCCCGTATACGTCCGGCAGAAATTCGCTTAAATACGGTGCCATACTGAGACATGCCTTAGCATCTTATTCAGTCGAACATTCGAGAAAACTAAATACATAAAGCGAGTATGACAATGAGCAACACGCAGCTGCATTAACCCCATTTACTTATTGGGTAATAAAAACTGGAATAATATTTTTCATTTAATTTCAGTATAATAACTTTATGTACTAATAAAAAAGCAAGACGTGTAATTATATTTTATTTATTTTTCTATAACCTCACCCACACCCAAAGGTACTTACTTTCTCGTAATTTTTTTTTATAGTCTGGATTTTTGCGCCGTTGTTGGTCAAAATAAATACAATAACCTAAAAACAGCGTTCCAAACATTCCTGCTGCAAAATACAGTGTATACTTGTTTATAATTTCTGACTTAATACGAAACATTTTTAAAAATACAATTTGACAAAAATAATACTCCGAAATATTTGAAAATTAAATTGTTAATTCTATAAGTGATCGACGGTGTCTAACTAATTCCACACATTTTGTTTTTTTTTATTTAACAATTTTATTACTGGCCGCCTGTTATTACTTCATTACTTAGCCTGCGTAGACTTTGCTCGTGGTGGAAAAATTTTAGCGCTTGATTAAAACATAACGAGAAATTTTCTCTTGAACAAAATTTTCTTATTCGAAATTTATCGGATCTAAAAACCTTTTTTGGTTTATTTCAAATACCTCGGCTTTGGTTAATTCTATAGTTTTGGTAGTTATTATTATATTATATTATAATAATTGTGTGCCTTTCGGCTTTACAATCTACATTATTATACTTCTTAATGCATTTCATATAAATTCAAAGTTAGAAAACTAAACTTAAACTATTCTAGACTATTACTACTTCGAATAGTACTTTCTGTTTCTTCTTTTCTTGATCCTCTCTCTTCATGTCCCCTACTCCTCTTTTATTCACACTGTTTCCTGCTTCTCCTTCCTTATTGCCTGTATCTTCATCTATCACCTCTTGCCTTCCTTGTCTCCTCTCGACAAACCCTCTATTATCTTTTCGCTATCCTTCCTGCCTTCTCTCTTCGTTTTCACTTCTCCACTTATGTCTATTACAGGCATAAACACTCTATCTTTACTATTTCCTCTTGACTCTCTTACTTTACTATTTCTTCTTGACTCTCTACCTTTACTATGTTATTATTGTCTCTATCTCCGTCATCTACCTCTTGTCCTTATCTCCTTTCCGAAAATCCTCTATTTTTCTGGACTGAAGTTTAACTGTTTCCTCGCTACTTCTTTCTTTCTCCTGCTTCCCTTCACTGCCTCTTTTAGTACTTCCTCTCTCTTCATGTTCCTTATGCAACCCAGCCACAAGCTTATTTATTGTCCTGTTTTTTCTTTCCTTTTTCCTATTTCCGCCATCCACCTCTTTCCTTCACTGCCTCCCTTTAATAGCTGGCCAATATTCCTTTCGCTCACTACTTTTTCCTTACACTCAAACTTAATGTGCTCCAGTGTTTCAATCTCCGTTCCACGCACTCTACACTTTCTTTCCTCACTACTTTCCCAGTATCTGTTTCCTTTTTCCCCATTTCCCAATCTTAACCTTGCTGTCCTTATGCGTTTTATATCTTTTTCTATAAGGTACTGAGGTATATAACTTTCCCAAATCCTTTTATATCTAGTATTGTAGTTGCTTTTTTCGATTTTTCCCATTCTTTCCTGTTGTTGTATCTCCTTATCCCTTCTCCTTAGCTCCTCTCCCACACTTGCGCCTCCTTCTCTTCTCCTCTCTGAGTTTTGGTAGTTATTATCAGTCGTAAGGAGCACAAAATTTTGAACAAGTTTCACCTACGACAGTGAAAACATTTTTCAAAATTCAATTTGTTAAAAGCTATTAAACCTGTTAAATTGTTGTAGCGTTAGCTGGACAGTAAAAAATAAACCTAACCTAAATCCTTACAAACTTTTTTATTCTTGAATCCAAATTGTTTTTAAAAAAGTGAACATAATTATATCAAAATATTATTTATTAAAATATAAGAGTAATTTTTATTTGTTTTAAATGTTTATAATACTTTAGGCTGATGTTTCTATAAAATGAATATTGATCCCATAAAATATTTAAAATGGGCCTGCTTGCCTTATTATTTCTACTTTCCTTTTAAGACAGCTTCTTTTTAATAATAATATATAAGTTAACCTCACAAAAAAGGGTACGATACGCTGAAGGTTATTTTAGGTTATCTTAATATGGATATAGGTGGAACAACAGAACAGAAAATAATAAAACGTATATTTTATAGACGTTTCTTATTTGCTCTTGTTTGACATTTATAAAAATAACACCATGCACAGGGCCCAATTCATGAAACTTTAAGAATTCGCAGGGTTTAATTGCTTAAAACAACAAACAAATACAAGTACAAAAACAGAATTACGAGTTTTATAAATAAAACAAATTAATTAGTATATTATTCTAAAAGGACGACCGTCCATTTTGGGTAAGTAGCCATTTTCTTTTTTCGTATTGTAAGAGAATCATCTGAACTTAAATTGTTTTTTTTTTTTTTTTATTACTAAAGATTATTACAATCTGTCCTGCTTATAGGACATTCACTGGTAGGTATGTCAAAATAAAATGTCTTGCGCGGGATGTGCCCATCGACTCATCCCTCATCCAATTTTAATAGATCCTAGATTCTGTTTATTTGGCTAGTAGGTCCTGAGGTACCTTCTTTTTCAGTCTGCGTACTGTGGAAATATTGGACATTAGACAGCTGGCCAAATTGTTTGGATGTTCTATTATTCCCTCCTTGTATACTTTGGTTCTAAGCACTATTTCTTCTTTTACTGTAGATATATCCAGGTCTCGATGTATTATGTGATTAGGTATAAACCATGGTGCATTCGTGACAATCCTTAGCATTTTGGACTGAAATCTTTGGAGTATCTCAATATTTGAGGTAGATGCAGTACCCCATAGTTGTATACCATATGACTATACCGGTTTAAGTATGGTTTTGTAGAGCAGGAGTTTGTTTTCTGTGCTAAGTTGTGACTTCCGTCCTATCAGCCAGTACATCTTCCGCAGTTGTAGACCTAGTTGCTTTCTTTTAGTAAATATATGCTTCTTCCAAGTAAGCCTCCTGTCTAGGTGTATTTCCAGGTACCTCACATGGTCAGCCTGCGGTATATTGACATATCCTGTAGTACTCCAGACTGGATCTGGTGGATGTTCGTTATTGCATCCTCATGTTTAACCATGAAATATCTGCTCTGAATATATGACCTTAGTATACTGGGGAAGTAGTAGTAGGTGGGAAGTTTTTGCTTAATTTTACAGAGAAGTCCTTCATGCCACAGACGGACTTAAATTTACAAGGGTTAATAGTGTACTAGTGACAAAGTGGGCTATTATAAAACCACCCTTTGTGACATACTGCCCTGAATTTCAATATTTGAATTCTGTATTTTTATATAGAAAAAAGAAACTTATAAATCGTTCAATGACAACGTAATCTATTAGTAAAATATTGTAATAAAACATCACGGCAAAGTAAACAGATGGAGCAAGAAAAGCTATCGACTGTCTTTATAGAAAAGACAAGTGTAATATCACTTAAATAAAAAATATTACTTGAATCAGTTTTGCGATCACACATTTTATGTGTTTAAACATAAAACTGAATCAGAATTTGATTTGTATCTGTTACGAGCAATAGAATGATTTTAATAAGCATGCTATTTATAAGCGTGCTTATAAATAGCATGCTAAATGTAAGCAAATGAACTTGTCATGAGTACGCTACTTTAAAGCATGCCATTTTTAAACACCATGCTCTTTTAATAGCATGTATATTAATACCTGGAGAATGAAAAATGGTTTTGTTTGTGATTTTTTGTGTGTGTTTTTTTAATGTTGGCATTTTTCTATGTGCGCTTTTTCATGGAACCGTAAGTTGCCATCGAAATGCCACTGTGAGTTAATTTTATATGACTCTGGGTAAAATATGAAAGAATACCGTGTGAAATACCGGAACGGCAAAACTGATCGACCCAGTGGAGCGAGCCGCGTGGTAGCTGGTAAAGGTGACTGCTAGAGGACGAAGAGGAGGAGGAGGGGGGGGGGGGTATGCTTGCAGTAAGACGAGATACTCGCTTCCTGGCGCTGAGAACCACAGACCGCTAGAGCGCTAGTAGCGCTAGAGCGTGACTAGCTATATTCGTAAAACAAATGACATTTCTTTTTTATAAAATAATAACCTGAAACAAGCAAAAAATATTGTGTGTTTCTTTATACTTTATTTATAATTAGTTTTGAAGGTCATACACAGAGCCGCAATAGGCTTGTGAACTATTTTTTAAGGGGTTGTTTTTTAATTTTATTTTTGCTTGTAGCTTTTTTATTATAAAAGTTAGAACAAAAAGTAATTAAGAAAAGTTGTTCATAATACTATTATCTACAAAATGTTATTTACAAAATTTTCGTGTTCAAGATAAATGAAAGAAACTGATTACATTTTATTTTCATGGTGATGACCGAACGGAAGCGCCACTCTTTGAAAATTCAAATTTAAATTAAAGTTTTACATGATGAAAAAGTTAAGTTACTGTATTCCAAAATCTACGATTCGATTCCGGATTTACTGTATTACATGTTATAAGCATTGAACTGCATTTTAATAAATAAACATCTGGCATTCTGCAGCAGCAGGTCTCTATCCGTAGCAGGGTTCAAGTTTCAGTTTACCTTTACATTCTTATTCTCAAGTTTTTAAGACAGATGTTTTGGTAATCCAGTTTTGGTTTTGTAGTCTGCGAGCCAAATAACTTTATTCTCTATTACATGTTTTAACAAAAAGTTTATTTTGATAATTATTTGAAAACTTATATAAATAATGGCTCGATTTTGTGGAAAATATCAAAATTAGTAGCGCCACCTCTAGGCTATAACTAGCTAAACCTTGGCACGCTTTGCTGTGGTTCAATTCAATCTGATAACAAATGAATGTGAAAGTAAATAAAAGAAGCACACACAAACACAGACGACGATCAACTGGAAAGAAATGAGTTCAATTTTTATAAACAGATGCGTTGTGTCAAAATTTGAAGACAATTGACCGACTACTTTTCGAGTTTTGCGAGCACAAACATACGCAACCCAGTAAACATTTTGGAGTGAATTCTACTTAATTTCTATAACGAGTTTTATTATGAGTTTTTTGTCTGGAACGTGTTCGTTTTCTATTTAGTCGTTCATAGGAAAGGCCCTTTTTATGAGCTACAGACATTGCAACGACGGTTCACTGCTGAATTAAAAGCGGAGTCGGTTTATGATTTATGACCGGAGTTATAAACTTGACACTAGCAGGGGTATAAAACTTAATGAAATTCTACTTTTTAGAGTCTGCAAAATATAAATATTTAAATGAAGAAATAAATTGATGTAATCTTTAGTACGGATCGTGATTTTTTTAATGAATATTATTCATCTTCAACAATACTCGTTATATTAGTTTTTTTACATTGTTTTGGTGATACAAAAATCCACGATCGGCAGGTCTGCGTTAGGTTTAAAACATCTGTCTTACCATCGCTAGATTCTATCTTCGTTTATATACATTATATTCGGGGATTGAGGGAGATAGCGTCTGCCTATTACCATTAAAGAAATATTTGTTGAAAAAAGATAGCATATACTTTAAACTACTGTACTGAACGTAATATTATACAAGTATACAAGTGTAACGGTGAAAAATATATTTTACTTGTCTAACCGCATCTCGTTTCTCTCTCACTTTGGAATAAATGAGATGAAAGTGAACTTAAAAAAAATATATCCATGTGGGAAAGAAACAGAAATACTGAATGAATGATGTTGGAAAAAGAAAGAATACTAGAAAGAATAACTAACACAAAATCTGTGACAGGTAGAGAACTTGTAAAGCATTAGAATAGAATTGTACGAGTGACTCGAACTTCACCAAATAGGGCACTTCACCAAATTGTTTACTGGGTAGCTGAATTTTAATATGTAAAGATATATTTTGTTATTACAAGACGAATAACATGTAATAAAAACATCCTCAAGTTAACGACTATAAGATAATCGTCTCGCATTGAAAGAGAGATAAATATATCAATTAAGAAACAAAGTACGATGCATATGTCATATGTTTCAACATAACCTAAATCTCCAATATGCCAGTACGGATACATAAAATTAAAATGAACAACGCAAGCTGGAAATAGTAATTAAAATAAAACTAAAAATAGTAGAACCGATTGTACTATTTTGAAACTTTGTAAATAATCTAATTTCCTGCATAAAGATTATTTCTGGATAAAAGTTTTCTTATATAAAATACAGAACTCAGGCAATAGTTGTATTTGTAATTGTTGTTGCAGCTGTATTAGGCGTTGATAATAAATTTAAGTTCTTTTATATATCTAAATCGACTCAGCGAGAACAATAGATTTTATCCTTTATATAAAAATAAAATTGTAATCTTTTGTTCATTATTAACTATACAAAATGGTGTTGTTATCTTCTTTAAGATCAGCTTCCGGTTTATTATTCGTACTACAGTTTGTTATAATACCAGTACAATCTGCATACTATAGTAGATATAAATATCTTTGTAGTCTTGTCTGTTTAGTTGTAGCTTGTTGCGTTCCTTTGCCATCAAATGCAGAAACTCGTTCTGCGACAGGGTACACCAAGCTGCCTGTACTTTCCTTGATTTGTCATTGTATCCACGAATGTCGAGTTCTCAATTTCGATGAAATATTCACATGCAATTGTGCTACCTTTATTAGGTTAAGTGTAAAGAAAAACCATATCATTAGCTTCATTTCTCATGTTCATTGGTACACAATACAGATCAACAAGAATCTGGTTATAGGATTCGAAGAATGCACAAGTATTCTTACCATCGAAAGAGCGCTGGTGCAGGAAAAGGTAATTAACAATAGGCTTGTGTCCTCATTTCTTAGTGGTTAATTTAAATTGATGTTAATTAATGTGTATTGGCGTGTCTATTTTATTAAATATCTAAAAGTTGACGGAGATATAGCAATTAAAAATTTAAATTGTAGTTTTAGTGCTAGAAATGGTCGGCCATATTTGTATGACGTGAAATGCATTGTATATGTCAGTTATTTGTTGAGTAGGTCAGTGCTGTGGTAATGTTCTGTAGCTGTTGGTAGTCAAATAATCAAGTCAAATCAAAGAATAATAAGTTTTTATTTTATTTAACCCTGCTAAGGCAGACATAATATTGAAATTTTATTGTTCCTTGATATAGCTGTAAATAATATTTGGTATTTTGATATATAAATACATATAGCAGAGATTTACGAGCTGTAAAGTTGGTAATCTTAAGGATTGTGATGTCAAATGCACTTGGAATGTGTACAACGTTGAATCCCTTTAATAATTAAAGAGACAAAATGACTTTTTTAATTGTTAATATCTCTTAACATATAAGGAGTTATTTAACCCACTTTATCAATATATAGTACACTTTTATAGAAATTAAGACATAGGACACAAGCCTATTACCTAAAGAAAACAACGAACTATGTTAATTAACTAACAAATAAATGCGGAAAGACTCTGACGTAAAAAGTAAATTTAAAAAACGTGTCATTAAATAAATAAACAATAATGTTTTAATGTAATTCCTTTTTAGCAAAGTCATTGTGAACAACACTTAAATCTTCAGAGGTTCCACGACTTCCCAGCTGACCATTGTGTGTAACGTTCCATGTCCCCTCAACGAACATCGTTACCACAGACGTAAACACAAAAAGTCCTTCACTCATGAGGACAACATACAAAAGTGCTTTTACACTTCTAGCCACAACTGATGTGAGCGATTCTCTAGTTACTACGGAATTGTAGCATAAAGGTTTGTAAGGGATCGTCCGCACTAAAGTAACACCAACACAAAACATATTTGCCAGTTATTACCGTTGCCAAACTAATAAATTTAAGGCAGTGTCTCTCGTAAGTAGAATCTACTAACTTCTTAACTAAAATCTTATAAATTTTTAACTTTACTTAAGAAAGTAATAATATATCTAAACTAAAACATGTTTTTCTTTCCCAATTCCTTTTCTGAACATTTATTATTTTTGTTTAACTTTGCATCCCAATCTAATTTCTAATTACAGTCTATCTTCCTTTGTTTTCTTCTTCTTCTTATTCGCCTTACTTCCTGCATTTCCTTTCTCACTACCTTTCTTCTTAATTTTCTACAATTTCTCCTCTTTCTTCCACACATCTAGCATGTTTTATCTTCCTATTTTCCCTAATACCTGTTTTCTCTTTTAATTTCTGTAAAGCTGTACAATAAATTGATAAAATTGGCTACCATAACCTCAAATGTCAAATGTGTGTGTGATTACCTTTTAATTACTACTCATATTTTCACAGATATTAACAATTAAAATAGTCATTTTGTTTTTTAAATTAATAACTACTAATTATTCTACGTTATAGAAAATTCCAAAGCACAGCATTGAAAATTGAAAAAAACGACCCTCGAAAAGAGAGTCCACAAGCCCACTGCAAAAAACTTGTTGCTATTATTATTATTACCATTTTATTTTTTAATGTGTTTGCCATTTGGCACTACATTTTTGTGCCTTAACTCATTTATTTACATGTCATTGTGTTTAATTTTATTTTCAACCTTATTAAATCTAAACATTCTCACTCTTTCCAAAACAAAAAAAAATATATAAATTTATCCTTATAAAAATAAAAACAAAAAGCTACTGATATTGCTTCGTTCCTCCTGCTACTCTCCCTGCTGTTTGTACTCTGTCATTCCTTTTCTTTCCTCGTTCCTTTTCTCTATCTCCGCCATCCACCTCTTCCTTTCATTGGCTCCCTTTAATAACTGCACAATATTCTTTTCGCTTATTACCTTTTTCCAATTTTCCAATGTTTCTATCTCCGTTCCGCACGCCTCGCTATTTGTCCAGTATCTGTTTCCTTTCTCCTCGTTTTCCAATCTAAACCTGGCAATCCTTCTCATGTTTGTTGGTCTTATGAGGACGATGCTTTACGTAACTTGGTAAACGCACCCTCGTCTCTGTTACAAATGGAATGAGTAAAACAGTAAAGCTAGAATCAGACACTCAACGAAGGTAAATAACTTATTCTAAACAAAGCTGGAGGCTGCCTGCCGCCTGCCGCCTGGCGCTTCCTCAGGTTCCCATTTCCAGCTCCAGTTTATTCTCTGTGCTTGTATCATTGTTTGTTTACTCCAGCGCTAGTGTTGCCTGCTAGTTTGTATATTTATTGTATCGTATGTTTGTTTTTCGTATACCTAATCTTGATTTTAAGAAGCTATATTGCGCAATGTTTTATTTATCTGTTTGCAATGGATAGAATATCAAGAGCTATGCGAGAACTTTGTTGAAGATGACGTTTGAAGCGTTTGAAGCATACAGAAGAGAAACAAGATGTAAAAAAGTCAGACAAGAACGCTAAATAATTGCCGTGGTTTGTGTCGATCAGATCTCCGTCTCCGTTCTCTTAATTAAAATCCAATAATAATTATATAACATTTAGGATAAAGAAGAAAATCTGTTTTAATACACTCATGAAATGTATGTATTTAAACCTGTAGCAATGGGCTTGTGTCCTCATTTTTTAGTGGTCGATTTTTCAATTGTTGATTGAAATTGATGTTAATAAATGTGTATTGGCGTGTCTATTTTATTAAATATCTAAATGTTGACAGAGATATAGCAATTAAAATTTTATTTAACGTCAGTTATTTGTTGAGTAGGTCAGTGCTGTGGTAATGTTTTGTAGCTGTGGGTAGTCGAAATAATCAAGTCAAGTCAAAGAATAATACATTTTTATGCAGACATAATATTGGAATTGTATTGTACCTTGAAATAGCTGTAATTAATATTTGATAGTTTGATATATAAATACATATAGCAGAGATTTATGAGGTGTAAGGTTCGTAACCTGTAAACTTGTCAGAGTTCTGTCAAAACTATATATCTTTTACGCTCTGTTGTATAAAAGAGATAGCAATTAGCGGCTGTGAGGTCACATGCATTTGGAATGTTGTACAACGTTGAATTCCTTTAATAATTAAAGAGACAAAATTACTTTTTTAATTGTTAATAGGACACAAGCCCATTACTGAACGACTAAGACCGCCTTGTAAGTAACTCCGCTTTAAGAACCAACTTAACCATAGTTTTATAAAGTTTGACCATCGCTGAACAATGAACATCCATACTGACACTGTTTTTACAATAAATGACAAAATTACGAAACAAATAAATTTCGAAGAACTTTCCTATATGTATAGCAACGTCATGTTGTCAAATTACAAGTCAAATTATAATTCAAGACACGGAGCAATATTTGACGTCTCTGAAATGAAGTTTCACTGTTAGATGGAGTTACATATATTAAATGTGCTTATAGTTATATAGTAAGCACAGTGCTGCCAACATATAAAAAAGAAGTTGCACTTGTTCTTTTTGAATGTAGGTAGCGAACATACATTGATATAGCAATTAAAAGTTTGAATTGTAGTTTTAGCGCTAGAAATGGTCAGCCATATTTGTATGACGTGAAATGCATTTTAACGTCAGGTATTTGTTGAGTAGGTCAGTGCTGTGGTAATGTTCTGTAACTGTTGGTAGTAAAATAATCAAGTCAAGTCAAAGAATAATAAGTTTTATTTTATTTAACCCTGTTACGGCAGACATAATATTGAAATTTGATTGTTCCTTGAAATAGCTGTAAATAATATTTGATATTTTGATATATAAATACATATAGCAGAGATTTATGAGCTGTAAGGTTGGTAACCTTACACAAGGATTGTGATGTCATATGCACTTGGAACGTGTACAACGTTGAATCCCTTTAGTAATTAACGACAAAATTATTTCTTTAATTCTTAATATCTTCTAAAATATAGCGAGTTATTAAAAAATAATTGTATATTTGAGGTTATGGTATCCAGCTTTATCAATATATAGTTCCGTTTCATAGAAATACACATTACAATAGTTCATCGGACATTAGACCAGTGCAATGTCGGTGAAACGGAGTAGGAGATATCATCTATCAAATCAAGATACTTTCATCGTGCATTGATTTGCTTGTTTCCGGTTTTTAAACGGCTTACGACCTACTTTGTGGTATTGACCTTGAGCCTTGACTAATCCTACGCTTATCTTTATCTTTTTATAAATACAACAAGCTATCAAAACATTTGTTTTTTTTGTTTATTTTGTTTATGTGTTTGTATAACATGAACATACGCCAAACCTAATTAATAACCTCTCTGTTTATTTCGAGAGGGAATTTAAATAGTTCATTATCCTATGGCTGTGACAGCGTGACACCCACATGACATTGCCATCTACAGCACCACGGGTTATTAATTTAAGAAGAAACAGAGGGGGCCAATTTATCGTACCATCGTACAAAAAGAAATATAATTAATTAGTCCGAAATTGGTTGTTACTTTCGAAACTATAATATTTTTGAGATTGTAAGCAATGAAGACGATTCTTAAAGCCTCATTCCCAGTCACGGTTTTGATATTTAATTTACGTTTTTATTTAACATTTGAACCCAGTAAACATTTTGGAGTCAATTCTACTTCATTTCTATTACTTATCATGAGTCTTTTGTCTGGAACGCGTTCGTTTTCTATTCAGTCGTTCATAGGAAAGGCCCTTTTTATGAGCTACAGACATTGCAACGACGGTTCACTGCTGAATTAAAAGCGGAGTCGGTTTATGATTTATGACCGGAGTTATAAACTTGTATTCTACTTTTTAGAGTCTGCAAAATATAAATATTTAAATGAAGAAATAAATAGAAGTAATCTTTTGTACGGATCGTGATTTTTTTAATGAATATTATTCATCTTCAACAATACTCGTTATATTAGTTTTTTACATTGTTTTGGTGATTCAAAAATCCACGATCGGCAGGTCTGCGTTAGGTTTAAAACCTCTGTCTTACCATCGCTGCTTAGAGTATTCGTTTAAACACATTATATTCGGGGATTGAGGGAGACAGCGTGTGCCTATTACCATTAAAGAAATATTTGTTGAAAAAGGATAGCATATACTTTAAACATATTGTACTGAACGAAATACTATACAAGTACAACGGTGAAAAATATATTTTACTTGTCTAACCGCATCTCGTTTCTCTCTCACTTTGGAATAAATAGAATGAAAATGAACTAAAAAAAAATATATCCAAGTGTGAAAGAAACAATTGCTACTTAATGAATGATGTTGGAAAAAGAAAGAATATTATTTTGAAAAAATTCTAACAACTAACACAAAATCTGTGACAGGTAGAGAATCAATTTGAACTAAAAGCGACTTTTGTGTACCACTTTTGAACTATTAACGAACTTGGTAAGACTACATATATCAGATTTTATTTCACAAAATCTTGACAGGTAGGGAATAAATTTGAACTAAAATTGGTTTCTGTGTTGTTGCTTCGAACTTGTAAAGCGTTAGAATAGAATTGTACGAGTGACTCGAACGTCAGTAAATAGGGCACTTTACCAAATTGTTTACTGGGAATCTAGATTTCAGGTTTTCAGATTCGTGTTTTAATTTGAGATTTGTTAATTTAGTTGGTGCGCATGCCACAATAAACAATAAACAATAAACTTCTTTTAAAAATAAATCCTACTGCATTTTGACAGATTGTCACATTTTAGAGGTTATGTATATCATAATGGTTTTTTTAATTTTATTAAAGCTTGGTAAATTAAATTCTAAAGCTATGTCTACGCACATATTATACAATTTAAATTAAACACAAAATTAAAACAGTGAATCGAATATACAAAAAACTCGGGCATGAACAAGCATTCTAAAAACACAATCGTGCAAAATGAAACAACAAAGTATTGCATTTGTCTTACATTCAGTGTTTGCAATATTTTTTTGATACATTATGAGCAGAGCGGCAATGCATTTGCAAAGTCGGTTAGGTGTCCTTGTGAAATGATACCTCAGTCGGTTAGGGGCTTTTGTGAAATACATACCTCTTAAATTATGAAAGTGTTAACAAGAGTTTATATATTTAAATAAATAAATTTTTAAATTCTTTATTTTTATGAATGGACAAGAATTATATTACTGAGTTAGTAAAAGTCTATGAATAAATTTTAATAACTCTTGTTTTAAACGTATAATCTTAGGCAAAAGTATAGTCGGATGTTAAGTACAAATATTATGTACCCTCTTTATAGGATAGAATTCTTTTAGGGGACTATACTTAATATATATAGACTGAATTGTATCCTGAATTGTACATTTAGCTAATAAAAAAATAACAAAAACAAAAAATGCAAATGATTCACTGCATTTTAATTAATTTTTAAGGAATTCCTGAAGGTGTACAAAAATGTAAACAAATGCTATCTTAATCAAAATACATTTTTTATCTAAATAACTTATTCATTTTTTCGTAAAATATTTATATAAATAAAAATTGTTTCTATTGCAAAAATAGCAAAACAAATATTTATATTATGTATCCTATTTCAATAGAATTTACGTTTACTAAGAAAAAAATGACATCATCGTTAATTTTTAAAAGGTAGAAGGCATAGAAGATGTGGTATTCCCATCAGATTTAAAAAAGGTATAAAAAATAATGCAAAATCAATTTAAAACTGACAATTTGAAATACATACCATATGCACAGCGTATATAGGATTCATCTTCTACTGTACCGTGTCGTTCTGCCTATACTATACCTATACCTATAAGTATAACTATAGATCTCATACAATTGTTGCGTTTGACGGACATAACCGAATCGACAAACGAATAAAACCGAATTCTATTTCATACTAGAAAGTTTTGAGTTGCTTGAATTCATACACATTTGGAAACTAAAAGCATTGTGGGAACGAACAGTTATACGGAGGTCTTGTTGTAATAATAAATGTTGTTATTTAAATTAGGGACAGTAATTATTAAATAAAAACTAATTTGAATGTTTTGTGACTATTACTACTATCAAGTTTTATAATTGAAGACAATGTTTCGTTAAAATTATTCGTAAAAAAAGTAATTTAGTTATAAGTGAACACACAAGGTAATAATTACATATTTAATTTTATGTATTGTCAAGATTTATTATTTACCTGTAGGAATAATGTTACTTCAATGACAAATATGGCTTTTTAATATTGTTGTTATCTAATAAATATCTTGCATTCTACAAAAGTGAAAACTACTTATTCTGTTATTAAAAAAGTAAAAGTGCGTGTTGTTGATTTGGTTTGCTATATACGAATTATATACATATAAAGTTTTTACGCTGTCAATTTTATTACAAATTTTATTGTTTTTGTGTTAAAACAATAAAGTTATTTTTTGTTGATTGGATTCCTGGTTTACTCATTTAGTGATACGAGTTGTTCAATATCAATAAATGCATAAAATAAAATGTGGTATTGGTTATAATTTAACTGTTATAGTTATGTTTTAATTATTATTACAAAATAAGCAATAAAAATGTTTATTAATTCTTTTCTATTTCTTGTTCAAAATTCGGTTCTATCGAGTCATCATAGAAAGATTGACATTTGTAAAACGTTAAATAAATTAAAATCTGCAATGTTCTTTCGGATTATACTGATTATCACTGGATATAACTGAGTTAAAATCAGTGTTTGCATCTAGAAAAATGTTTACTGTCGGTACGCTTATCTTTAGTAAATATTCTCAAAAGTCTTTAAACGTAAATAAGGGCATTTTGTTCAGCCAATCTGTGCTTTTTTATAGTATACTTAGCGGCGGATGACGATAGAGTGCTTAAGAGTGTTGATGTGTCTTCGGGTTCGATTCGTAAACCGACTGTGCTTCTCTTTTTAATTTAATTGAATATATACATTATATAATCATTCCAGTAAACATTTTGGAGTCACTTTGCCATCATATTGAATGCGTATGATTTTTAGAGCATTTACAGTTCAGTTTCTCACAGTCGTTCATGTGAAATGTCTATTTTATCGACTACAAATAGCGAAACTACTTCATCTGTCAGAATACAAGTGAAGATAAAGTTGATGTGCACTTTAATTTAAGTGCAATAGTGCTAGAAACGTCACAAAACAGGTCACTCCACCAAATTGTTTACTGGGATAAATGGACCTACAAAATAATTCGTTATTGTACTAGAAATTCAGTTCTACTGGCACATTCATACCACGTTTATTTTGAGAGAGATAGAGGGGGGTAGTTATTTAGAACGGGGTTGGTTTATTACAAGGGTTCCTGAAATAATAGACCAGAAACATCTTTTTTAATCCCTATTTAGGGGTTTCAACGCTCTGCTATTACAATTCATACGTTGCTGAGGAGAGTAAATTCATATTATGAAGTTCATTTACTTTATTATATAAAAATGTTATAAAAAATGGAACATTTTTCAATTTGTCAGCTTTATAGTTGTGGGAAAAATTAAGATATTCTCGACGATTATTTAGTAAATGTAAAGGAATGCGTTACAATGACTTATTACTTTTCCTACTTTCGTTTTATAGCTTTTGAATATGTTTTTCTAATTTATTAAAACACAATATTTAATGTTGGCTTTAACAACATCCTTGCATATGACTTATTGTAGTAGATTTAATTTTGTTGACTTTGCTGAATAATTTTGCTGAATTTTTGTGGGGCCCTGGCGCTGTGGCACTGGCAGTAAACACTTGGCACGATGTAACAGAATCATCCCCAATAATACCCCTGTTTTGTTATCATTGCACTTCAAGTCTGTAGAACCATAACTAAATATATTGAGTAGCATAAACAATTAATATTTAAATAGCAATAGAAAGTGGTTATGTTAATTTAGAAATATTTATTATGAGCACATTATCATTATCTCAACGAGCCCAGTGTTTTGCTGTAAATTTGCATGACGTTTGCTGTAAAATATTATCTTTACAGACAGGAAATAGTTGTAGTTTCTAAAATATTTTGACGATCTGTAAACTTTTGTTTTTAACAGTTTTATAGAAGTGTCACTGGTTGGACATTTAGTACATTTTATAAGTTGAAAAACTGCGTTAGTCGAATACACTGAAAAGAATCTGTTTTGTTCATATACGTATACTACAAGTAGTCTTTTGAAAAGAACATTCTAACAAACCAACTATAACATATGACTCAATAAGTTCGTAGGCACCATTATTGACAGCTTCATATACTTTGTAAAAATAGTACCAACCTTCAAACGATATGTGTCAAAATTTCATGACATTCGGACCATTAGTTTACGAGTTACAGTAGTTTTAGTGACGCTACTTTAGTAATTTTCAAAACAATGGAAAAATCTGAATTTCGTGTTTGTCAAGCCATTGCTTTGCTTGAATGGTATTTTCCTCCAGTGAATCTGAAGTGATAATGTTTAAAGCGCTAACTTTTACATTAAGGGAGGGGTTAGGGTTTCAGCGTAAAAAAAACCACTTTTTTTACGATTTTTTTTCTCAAGTATAGATTGAGCAATTTTATTCGAACCTTTTGGACATTATTGAGCATACTTTTGACTATGTTGTATAATTTTATCATGCAGCAATATTGAAGCATAAGCCGGTAACAGAGCTTCCTCCGAAGGTCTTGGGAAAAAAAAAATTTGCGGTGTTCACTATAACTCGGCCGGAAATTATCTGAAAATGAAAAACCATTAAAATTTAGTTAAATTATAATCAAATCTTCCCCCCAACGGTCTCTGATCATTTTTTTTTTCATTTAAAAATTTTTGGCGGCCATCTAAAGTGTAAACTGTTATTTTCCACGAAAAATTCCGCTATTTTGTGGGTGGGAAACATCCTTAATGTAAAAAAAGATTTTTTATCTAAACGTTGGGGGGAGGTATTTTATAAGTAGAAAATGTGTACGAAGTTTGAAATGAATCGGTCAATTAGTTTTTAAATGGCAGTGAACACGGACTTTGGAAAAGTAGTTTTGAGAAAAACGCGTCGACAGCTGCGTTATATAGCGAGTTATAGCGTTAAAGGCCAGGAGATTAATAAGACAATAACTTCAAGAATATTGCTTAGATCGGCTTAAAATTTTAAGGACATATTCTTGAAATGTTAAACAATAAGATAAGACCAAAAAAAAATTGGATTTTTCGAAAGAGAAAACCCTAACCCCTCCCTTCAAATAATTGCTTACGTGTAAAGCCATGTCTTAAGACCTCCATTAATGTTATAGAAAGGTGGCAAGCATAATTGAGATTCCAAAATATAAAGTATATACTACATAATTTATAATATATTACAGGTACATTTTTATGTGGCAGCCCAGTTTTTGCAAGGTCCGCGTCATTCGCAAATCTCCTTGGAAGCACGAATGAAGAAATACGTAATTTAGTTTCTAATTGCCGTGAACTAATAACATATAATGTACATTGAATAATCCATTACATAATACAAAACTATTTTAAAAATGAGTAATGATTCAAAAACGCAAACATTACCACGACCTAGCGGTGATAATTCAAACTATATTAATTTAAATAATAATAATGGTGAAGTGCATAGAAGCAGACCAGTGAGTTTGTATGATAATTTAAGGAATAATAATTCAAATTCCAATAATAATGGTACTTCCGGTTTACATTCCAATGGACAAAACATATCCGGTATTAATTCTAATTTAAATACAAACCATTCAGCATCAGAACAAAATCTTTCAAGCAGTAAAAAGCAAACAAACTTCACTAATGTTGAGGACGATCCGGAATTTGAAAAATGTGGATTTGACAGGAGTCCTTCCCAGGTAAATTTATTATTTCTATTGTTGGTGAAAGTAATTATAGTGTTTTCATTTCTATTCATAATCCTTTGTATTGTTACCTAGTTGTATTAGAATTCGCTAGGTGCAGATTTTACGGAATTTTTTAAAAATTATATAAAATTTGATAAAAAATTGATGGTCTCCTATTGTAAAATTTATGACGGTTCTGAACATAAAATTTTATGCCGATTACAAATCTGCAATTTATTTTTTGTTGGCACTTCCGGTTTTCGAGATATTAGCGTTTCAAGAGTTAAATAATGGAAATATTTTAAAATGGTTTTCAGATTTGGAATCAGCGGGAAAAAGTACGTTTAAAAACATATTCAAAAATTGGAAAAAAAATATTTTAATTTTTACAATTTTTTTAAAATTTTACAAGGGTATAATACACTTGTTAATTATATAAAAATCGTGCTTGTAGTGTACTTATATGTAATATAACTGTACGGGAAATTAGTCATAAATTGCGATGGGGAGGGTGGAGGGGGTTGTGGTAATAGACATAAACTCTTCAAAACTGACAGTCAATGTTTATATTACTTAACATTCAATTCACGTCAACATTAACATATAATCATGTTGACAAAATACCTATGCAAATGAAGTTTTTAAACAATCACTTCAGTATTTTCATACACACAAGTTCAAAAACATTGGCAAAATTATGAAGAATCGAGTGACATATGTCGGCGACATTCATAATGTTCAAATATAAATCAGCAGTGAATATGAATAGGTTGTTAATCGTCACGCGTCACATAAATAAATAATATCAACGTCAGGGAATAATACACGTGAATATGTTAGGTTAGTAACTGGCTGGGCCAATAAATATAGAGCCGAGCCGAGCACCAACTTACTTGTAAGACATTACTCAATAAGTTCGTAAAATGACATATAGATGGCGCCACTATCGACAAATCTATATGATTTTCAGATAGTATTAACTTTTAAACGGTATGTGTCAAAATTTCATGATATTAGGATCATCTTCTTAATCTTAATATATATAAATTACGTGTCACGTTGTGTGTTCGCGATGGACTCCTAAACTACTTAACCGATTTTAATCAAATTTGTACACCGGGTGCAGTTTGATCCAACTTGAAAGATAGGATAGCTTACATCTCAATTTATGATTAATTATTATGATTTATTATTAATTTTCTGATTTTAAAAGATGGCGACATCTGTTGATAAATAGATTGAGTAAATATTCTGTTGACTAGATTGAGTAAATATTCAATAGATGGCGCTATGTAATGTAATATGACAAAAACGTTAGTCACAGCAACGCGTGGCCGAGACAGCTAGTTAATTTATAAATTACAGTGGTTTTACTGTCGCTACTTTTGTAAATGTCACGAAATTTTGACACATATAGTTTGAAGGTTGGTACTATCTAAAAATGATATAGTTTTGTCAATAGTAGCGCCATCGTGGTCTGTTTATGAACCTTCCTTTCTTTGTCAATGAAATAATTGTAATTTTCAATGCTTCATAAGTTTCTCAAAAGAAAGAAGCAGACTTTCAACTGTCAGTAGCTGGAATATCTAAATTAGAGAATAGAACCCGTTAGTACATCCGGATGGTGTATGCGTAATGCTTTTTATGGGCTGCATTAGTGTCTAATTGTTTGAAACATGTGTGTAGTGCGTTGTGCTGCGTATTAGTTGATGATGGATTGATACTGAACACGCACCATGGACGACAAATTAGGAAATTTTTATTATTATAAATATATTATAGCTGCAGGTGAAATTATTTCCAGTGTGTTGGTATTCAATTTTTAAAATAACCTATAAAAGGTTATGGTTATACTAGGGATAAAATTTAAATAATTATTCCGTTTTAGGTCGCTATAATATTCCTAAAAATCGTTGTACACTAAGGATAATTTAGAAATCTAAAAAGTATATATACAAAAAGTTGTAATCTTCATAATACTATACGATCAAAGACAAAAAACGGTTTTTTGTTACCGATACTTCCCGAAAATAATTCTTGCTATTTACTTCTGATAACAACTCGTATTTTACATAGAAATTTTTGTCATAAAACTATTACAGCACACAGATATATTTAGCTCACAGTGTACATATGAAATATAGTTTTCTCTCTTTCACTCTCATTGCTCCGCATTGCAAATAGTTCGAACTTTGATTACATTTATCTCGAGTTCGAAACGATCAATCGTCTCTAAATTTTCAAAGTAATTAGATTATAATATTGTGCATAATTGTACCGTTTACTGATAAAGCTTACACCACAAAGATTCTAGGCGACAACCCAAAGTCGACATTTTAAATTTCATGTTCATTTTATAATTAGAAACTTATTAAAATTTTGAAAGTAATTTATACAATTAGTTTTATCGATCGTTCAGTTAATTAGTGAGGCATCTCTAACACAGCAAATGATTCTGATTCAATATTCAGATAAAGCATAAATGCAACCAAACCAAAGTAGCATGCAATACCGCTGGCTTGCATCGTCGTTATCTCAAAACTCAAATTCGGAGATGTCCCACTAATGTCACTGGACGATCGATATGTTTAATAATTTAACATACATAGATATAATAAGGTTATAATTTTGATATTTATGTTTCTTCTCGTACAGAGAGAGAAAGCGCTTGTATAAATCGCACAAAATGTGTTTATAAAAAATTCCGACCCTTCTACTAAATGGCATGGAAAATACGAGTATATTTTTCAAGCTGCTTTATTGGATGTTACATACAATGTATTGTGTGATATAGGATATAGGATACACTCCTAACCTAAAAAAATGAATTAAACATGCAACATATATCAAAACATATTTTTCTTATAAATAAAAAATTCATAGATCGTTTCCCAAACAATTTTCTTGAAATATTACTCTCTTCAAATTCATATGACGAGGCAGAACTTTAAGCATCTTAGGATGACCCTAGCAGCAACCTCCGCCCTGTAACAATTCTAGGGACTCTAGGGAATTAAAGAATAGCGAGTTTGTTCATCTTATTACAATATTTATTTAAAAGGTAAGTTACAGGCGTTTCTGTATACAGTTGTACGATGTTATGAAGTTTTGTGGAGCATTCTCAAAACGTTATAAATATGTATTTTAACATATCCTGTCCTGACTGCATGGGCCTTAAGAAGTGGATAATTTGATTGAACTTTGGGCTGTTCTCGTTTCGAGTCATTATCCTCAAGTTTATGAGTAATAAAATATGAGTTAGAAGCCGGATTCGAACCCGGGTATATGGATTTAATACACGGGTATTCTTTAACTAAACTCATTTTTAATCAAAGACATGATTCACTACTTAGATCACTTGTACAAAGCAAGTGTTATCTATAGCATTCCTAACCCTATTCATTGGGTACAGACAGTATCGCTTGGTCCCTACAAACAATTTTGATCGAAATCCAATTAGATGCGAATCGTATCACCCTGAATAGTGATTGGAATCCTGTTAGACATTAGTGAGACATTACATGAAGCTTTGGACAGCATGTCTGCACCGGCCGGAACGCTCCGTACCCCCTCTGATTGCCTCCTAATACTTTCCAAACGAGGTTTGCCGAGCTGCAAGTCATTGTACTACCCAGTACTACTACATATGTTCTCCCGAACACTGTATGACTACTGCCTAACCGCTCTCTGATACGAGATTGCTAAGATACGACAAATTGTTTGTAGGGGTACTGCGTAGCTGCTTTTTGAATATATTAATTGGCCATCACGCAGCAGCGATTTGATCTTGTTGCATGTTTTAGATATGCCCAAAAGAAATAAGCAGTCGTGATTATTTTCCCTTTTTCGTGTAATAAAAATGACTATCTCGTTAATTGTAAATGACTATCACACGCGCGTCGTACTTGCAAATCGTCAGACGTGACGTACCATGCTTTGGAATTTATAAAAGTGAAAAATGTCTTTTTTAATTGTTAATATCTTCTTAAATATAAGGAGTTATTAAGCAATAATTGGAGCTTCTCGTAGCCAACTTTATCAATATATAGTTCCGTTTTATAGAAAATAAATTCTGGATAAGAATACTTCATAAGGTAATATACGAATAGAAAGAGTTTCATGGAAATTTTCCGGATAAATTAAATAATATGGTTTAAGTTTAATGGGTCGCTGTAAACGCTATTGATCGGCGTTGGAAAATGGCACACGATTGTTGTTTAAATTACAAAGCAATGACCCAGATAATTAAAACGTGTAATTACTGATACTACTAAATAAAACAAATTAAATGCATAGCAACATGTCCACGTACAAACTTCTCTTTCTCTCTCTCTCTCAACTTGCACAATTCCGTGTGTAGTGATATGAATGGTAGCCTGAAACGAGGTTAACAAGAGGTCAGCCATATATATAAGTAACTTAAATTATAAGGCAGTTCCAGCGTGGTATAGATAGTCACAATATATACTATTGTCAGAATAACCCGTTAACGTATCAAAAGACATTAGCTCCATGAAAGATTTAAAATTCACCTCGTTCCCGTTCTTGCACCACTCGGAATAATTTTACGCGCAGTGTTGCCGGATCATCATTATTGAAAAGAACAGTGAAGTGATATACTCTATATGGTACATGCATCTATTGTTACGCCAGTAGTCTTGTTGCTTCTTAACGTTAAATGCGTTTAAATGCGGCCGATGTTGGCAGCAACACTTTTATACGAGTAAACATATAGATTTCACTATTCTTTATTGCATAAGCCTTTCTTATTCTTTTCCATTTCGTTTCTTTCCGTTGTCAACTGAGAACGCATATCCTTACAGAACACTATATCAATATTTCTGGCCAATCTTCAACATAACCCTTTAACAAAAAGCATTGGACAACTCTGCTCAACACAAAGGACACGATAAAGTATTATGCATGTTGATGTTTCAGCAAATGTGTTAAAAATAGAACACATTTGATTGGTATAAAAATATTCCGCCGGACCCGATTGGCGAATAGGGTTTCTTTGATTAAATCCTATTGGAATGTGATTATAAAGCAAGGGATTTGTTATTTGATTCGTTTGATTCAAGTACAAACTGTAGTAGACCCGGTACCCTGACTCTTGATTGTTGAGTGTTGAGAGTTGAGTCTTCAGAATCAGACCCCTGACTTGACAGACCCAACTTCTAACTAGACCAGTTGTTATTGATCGATTTATCTTGTAAAGTACTTATCTTCGTATAAAACTGGAAACGCATGCTGAATACAAATATGTATATAAGAGTTTGTAAGACTGGTCTCAGGAGAAGGAGGACGCAGAGAAGTGTGGGGACTGGGGGAGAGAAGGCTTATAGTATTGTGTAAGGCCATCGTTTTGAATATATCGAGAATATGCACTTTTATTTATAGATATTGTGGAAGATTGAAGTTGCAATAAAAATAAATTGTATGATACTACCTTTTATCATGAATAGAGAAATGCTGATTTTGCTTTTGAAGTTTTTGTTGTCAGTTTTTTATTTTATTTTCAACATTTTTGTTGTGAATTTAGTTTATTAGAGCACTAATGTTTAGGTCAAATAATTTTCGATTTTTTTTGGTTATAACTGTCAATGTACATATATTTGTAAGTGAGGTTATGTAATTTGACAATGTATAAATATATCGGTACAATAGCAGTATTCAGATATCTGAATGACCCTCTTGATATTTCGGACCTGGCATTCAAACGTAATTTTTCTTCTAATTATAATTCGCAACGATCTGAAACATAATACAAAGAACCTTTGCTTATTTTGCATAAATTGTGGATGGTCATTTAAAAAATCGGTAATTATTTGATATAGCTACACCTTTTGTTTTGATTCTTATATAAAAACTATTGCACTTTCGTGTATTTTCTGACGCTTTTAATATAGTTAAAACATGTACAAATCACTACGTGATATACATTATACCATTTTTTATTTAAAAATAGACAGTATTTATGCTTAAAGTTAACCAATAAATGTGATATATGACGTGATATTATTTCTAACCTCAAATTTGAAATTTTAACTTTAACCATTAATATTGTCTTTTCCTAAATAAAAAAATGGTATAATGTATATTACGTGAGATTTGTACATGTTTTTAGTATACAACAAATGCCATAAAACATACAATACAGTGCAGTAGTTTTTTTATAAGATTCAAAACAAAAGGTGCTTATCGAATAATTTTCAAAAAATCTATTTCTGCAGCAGTAAAATATTTCATATCTTAAACATTGTTATGTTTTAATATAAAAGTAAAAACATATGCAGGAAACGATTAGGCTTGTACTAAAACAGTAATTTAGAATGGGCACCTTAAGGGCAAAGTTTTTAATGCTATATCTACAAATGTCCAACCCAACCAAATCTAAAAGTGCAAAATGTAATAACAAAATATAATATTTCTCAAAGTAAACCATCAGACATTTATTAAGCTTCTTAAAGTCATATTCTTTGTTTCCAAATAAGAAAAGTACGAGTAAAATCGCGTATTTTATGAGTGCACGTAATTTACTTGGAATATATTTTCCACAGTTGTATGTAACACACAGGAAAAATAAACTTATATGAAAGCTGTCTTTTCAGATTTGTTTTTCTTTTTTTGGGGTTAGAATTGAAGATGCCTCTAGGGTAGCATTATAGAAGGGAAGAAAATTCATTACCGTATACAGAAAAGAATTTGGCATGCAATTTTTTTTATAGACGACAGGTGATTTCTCTTTCGAATGTTTTTTTGTTGGTTGTTTGTTGGTTTTACTGTAGGAATCTAATTGGATGGTGAAATATATTCATGTCTTCTGTAATGAAATCACTGTTCTTGTTATAGTCTACCATCTTGGTTATCTTTAATTTCCATCTCGTTGGGAATGAGAATGTAATCATAACTTGGTGAAAACGAAATGTATTTAAGTTCGACGTTGAATGGGTATGCAAAATCTTTCGCTTTTAAAATATGCTAAATATTTAACACCAGAAAATTCGTCTAAACTTTTGAAACATTCGCTTAAATAAAATAAGAGTTAGTATAGTTATTATGGGTAATAAACGTTCTGATACGTTCGTACTGAACATTGTAGGTTATGTTTTAATGTCATAGTTGTCAACGCATTTATTACGGAACCTCGAAGATGTCCGAATCAAATACTCGGCGCTTTGATCTGTTTTACTTTACTGACACTAAACCAGGGTACACTATCAGTTAGTGTAAAATTCATCAATGTATTCAGCATGGTCGCTTTAGGCGCCATCAGTCGCCATTTTTGGAATAGTGAACGAAAATGCTCGGCGACTCAACATTTGAAGGGAATGAAGGGTGAAGGGACTGCACTGAGCTAAAGTTCAGTGCAGTTCAGTGATACAACATATTAAAACATAATATTTTTTACTTTTACAATTTCTGTTCCTTCACCCTAAACATTCCTAAACCCAGTAAACAATTTGGTAAAGTGCCCTATTTGGTGAAGTTCGAGTCACTCGTACAATTCTATTCTAACGCTTTACAAGTTCGAAGCAACAACACAGAAATCAATTTTAGTTCAAAATCATTCTCTACCTGTCACAGATTTTGTGTTAGTTGTTAGAATTTTCTCATAATAATATTCTTTCTTTTTCCAACATCATTCATTAAGTAGCAGTTGTTTCTTTCACATCAGGATATATTTTTCTTAGTTCACTTTCATTCCAAAGTGAGAGAGAAACGAGATGCGGTTAGACAAGTAAAATATATTTTTCACCGTTACACTTGTATACGTGTATAGTATTTCGTTCAATACAGTATGTTTAAAGTATATGCTATCCTTTTTCAACAAATATTTCTTTAATGGTAATAGACAGACCCTATCTCCATCAATCCCTGAATATAATGTGTTTAAACGAAGATAGTATCAGCGATGGTAAGACAGAGGTTTTAAACCTAACGCAGACCTGCCGATCGTGGATTTTTGAATCACCAAAACAATGTAAAAAACTAATATAACGAGTATTGTTGAAGATGAATAATATTCATTAAAAAAATCACGATCCGTACTTAAGATTACATCTATTTATTTCTTCATTTAAATATTTATATTTTGCAGACTCTAAAAAGTAGAATTCCATTAAGTTTTATACCCCTGCTATCCCTCTCTCTGTCGTTGCGATCTCTGTAGGTCATAAAAAGGGCCTTTCCTATGAACGACTGAATAGAAAACGAACACGTTCCAGACAAAAAACTCATGATATGTAATAGAAATTAAGTAGAATTTACTCCAAAATGTTTACTGGGATGTATACACATTAGACAGCTATCTTTGATTTATACAATAGTTTAAACAAATTGTTTTTTTTGTTACGTATATATTTAGTATATTTTTATTAAATTATCCAAAAACTGTGTTAAAAGTATTTTTGGTTATTATTGTAAAATCTAATTCCTGCAATGTACGACCGCCATCCAGAAATGTTTGTAAGTTAATTAACACAACTCTCTGTTACGCGGGTTTGACTCTCCTGCTAGTCATCTCGTTCTTTTGGAGTTGGAGTTCTTTTTACCAATATAATCGGCTCTAGTTTATAGAATAACTGCTGTACTTTTGCTATAAAACAAGCATCTGACAAAATCTAACCTCAAAATGTTAAACAAGGGTGAAGTTTGTAACGTAGCATATTTCTTTGACCGTGATTTACCGTGGGCTGACAACAAAATGTCTTTAGATCATCTAGTTATTCAGTAAGCATCCTAGAAACATGAAAATGCATACAAATGCATATAAATGCATGTTACTGTTGTCTTCGTTGCTTGAACGTTTTTATATGACATTACTCAGTTGTGTTCCTAGAAATATCGGGCCTAGGCATTCTGGCCACACCGTAACTACACCTCTGTTACTTTGTACCTTTATACAACAAATACAATATGGGCTTGTGTCCTATGCCTTAATTTCTATAAAAGTGTACTATATATTGTTAAAGTTTGTTACTAGAACCTCAAATGTTCAATTATTTTTGAATAACTCCTTATATGTTAAGAGATATTAACAATTAAAAAAGTCATTTTGTCTCTTTAATTATTAAAGGGATTGTACACATTCCAAACGCATGTGACATCACAACCGCTGCCAACCTTACCGCTCATAAATATCTGCTATATGTATTTATATATCAAAATATCAAATATTATTTACAGCTCTTTCAAGGAACAATAAAATTTCAATATTATGTCTGCCGTAACTGGGTTAAATAAAATAAAAGCTTATTATTCTTTGACTTGACTTGATTATTTCGACTACCAACAGCTACAAAACATTACCACAGAACTGACCTACTCAACAAATAACTGACGCTAAAATGCATTTCACGTCATACAAATATGGCCGACCATTTCTAGCGCTAAAACTACAATTCAAACTTTTAAATACTATATCTCCGTCAACATTTAGATATTTAATAAAATAGACACGCCAATACACATTTATTCACATCAATTTCAATCAACAATTGAAAAATCGACCACTAAAAAATCATCCACCTTTAAACTTAGTAGTGCATACTGGCTGTGAAGAATGAAATTGATGACTTCAAATATTGTTACTTCAACAGCTTTGTAATCACACTTTGTAATTGACTTTTTAATTCCTTAATCACAGTCTACTTTAAACAAGAAAACGAACCTACAATATACACATAAACTTTCAGGCAATTTACATTTTTTTTTTTTATTTTAATACAGTTATAAATAATTGTTTTAACTTTATACATTATGATCCGCTTGTATTACGTGATGACGATAAATTTTGTGTTTTTTATCCGCAGGCAATCTATCTTAGTACAACGGTTCCCCAAAACATGGCTGCCAACGCCATCTCTGGACGACACACACCAACCAGGAACAGCCTGAGGCATAGTCGAATGATAGTCATGAGTCGGGGCGGAAAAGGTAAATATTTTTCTCTTACCAATATTAGTTTTGAGGTTATGGTATATATACCAAAGCGTAGTTTTTGTATTTTTAATAAAAATCGATTTATTGACATATGAAAGCCTCATTCATCATCACTTTTTCTTTTGCAATCATCAACAATCATTCTACTAATAACTCTACCATTAGCAAGACATGACAGACACTAACGTCATTATGTAAATCAGTTAAATATAACTAATGATTCCATTTATTAGATCATTTTATTTTTATATATGTTTGATGATAAATCATCGTCTGATATAATTATAAAAAATGTTTATATTTTTATTTAGCCTCAGGCGTTTTATGATATTTTAAATTTTATAAATGAACAAACGTTGTTGCCTGGAGATAGGATAAAGAAATCATTTCATAATCAAATTATTTAAATCTCACTTGAATTGATCCAATCATTTTTGAATTTCGCGCGCTTTACGTATCCATTGAATCTATTTCTTTTGTGATGTTGGTAAACATGTCTGTCAAAAACTACATAGAGCTAAATAATTTCCTCTGCTTTTTGCATTCGTTTCGTTCATTTCTTTTTAGGTTGTACTCTGTCCTAGATTAAGATATTGAATTCCCAATCCAATTCTACATAACCTTTATTTTTGCTTTGTCTCACGTCAAATTCAATTCTAGGAAGACACATTTTTTTTTAAGTCCGAGGTATTTTAGTAACGTCAAGATAATTAATTTGTTCTTGAATATATGTTCATAAATAATAATCATAGAATAATTATAAAGTTACCTGTTAAACGCAGACAAACGTTGTATTTTCAAAATGCTGCAATGTCAAGCTCTAGTTAAGTAATGTGATAAAAGGTGAAACGATACTTGGCCATTTTTTCTCGCGAAATATAGATGGCGATACTATACAGCAGGTTAAATATTATCAAAAAGAACATGTTTTATATGTTTAAATCGTTTTATGTAAGTAACTATAAACGCAAATCAAAATCTAAAGCTGCAATTAGTTAGATGAATATCGTATCTCCATTTGGAATACTCTACATATTGTTAAGTCTTAAGCGTAAGTTTGAGAACCATAATAAAGGTTATAAAATTTATGACAAACCGTTAGAAATGTTACCAATCATATAAAAAGTGGAATTTAACTAGAAAATATAGCAATATTCATTTTCAAAAGTTATTTTTACGGTTCCAACTCATTAAAAGTCAGTGGAAGAAAGTTTAAAATGTAGATACGTTATTCATCTAACTAATTGCAGCTTTAGATTTTGATTCGCGTTTATAGTTACTTACGTAAAACGTAACAAACATAAAAGAACATGGTTTTTTGATAATATTTAACCTGCTGTATAGTATCGCCATCTATATTTCGCTAGTTAAAAATGGCCAAGTATCGTTTCACCTTAAGTCAAATGATTTGCCCGGTTAGGTCCTCATGAGGTAGCCGCGTTACATTACCTACTAGGGCTTTATCAGGAAGTGGGAACAACATTGCACCATCTAGGGTGAAATGTACTTCATAAGTTAAAATGGAATAGCTATAAATATGGAATACGTAATCTAGAATCAAGCTCTTATTGGTCCAGTCGTTCTTTGAACATTTTAGAATATCTGTACGTAGAAATACAGTGGTACCACCAACCAAACCCATCACAGAGCACTTTAAAGCGAACATTTTGTGTTTTATTTCGTTCAAACTGATCCTGGATCTAAATTAAACAAACGACTAAAGTTAAATAAACGTTTTATACAACTAGTTCCCGTTCCAAACATCCATATCGTGCATAGGCTAAAAAGGGGTGAATTAGGAGTGGGAGTTGAATGAGATTGAGGGTTAGAAGAGAGGCATGAGGAACGAGTGAGCGACGAAGTATTTTGGCATTTGTTTATTTTTCTTGTTTTAATTAAAATAAATGTGTTTTCCTTGTAAATTTCTGGCATAATTAAATTCTCATCGCCCTGAGTTGGAGCCATTATTTTTCTGAACTAATTATATAATAGTTTTTAAATAACCAGGCTACTCTGACTCTAATGGGAGAAGCTTTAGTGAATGGGTCAAGAGGAATATAGAAAATCAGATTTTCTGTTGGGGTTTTAAGTTGTAGGTCACAAACAGGACCGTATTTAACTTTCTAGTATGAACTCGTACACACAAATACGAACTACAGACTATTTCAATACAGTGGTTTATTTATAAAGATTAAGCTATAAGTTTGAGTCATGATAAAGTGTGGTAAAACGTGAAACAACTCTAATACACCACACTGACAATAATTGGACGTAGTTTGTTGCAGTGTGAGGACAGTATTAATAAATGAGATAAAAGTGTACTATATATTGATAAAGTGGGTTACTAGAACCTCAAATGTCCAATTTTTTTTAATAACTCCTTATATGTTAAGAGATATTAACAATTAAAAAAGTCATTGTGTCTCTTTAATTATTAAAGGGATTCAACGTTGTACACATTCCAAATGCATGTGACATCACAACCGCTGCCAACCTTACAGTTCATAAATCTCTGCTATATGTATTTATACAACAAAATATCAAATATTATTTACAACTATTTCAAGGAACAATAAAATTACAATATTATGTTTGCCGTAACAGGGTTAAATAAAATAAAAACTTATTATTCTTTGACTTGACTTGATTATTTCGACTACCAACAACTACAAAAAATTACCACAGCACTGACCTATTCAACAAATAACTGACGTTAAAATGCATTTCACGTCATACAGATATGGACGACTATTTCTAGCACTAAAACTACAATTCAAATTTTTAATTGCTATATCTCCGTCAACATTTAGATAATTAATAAAATAGACACGCCAATACACATTTATTAACATCAATTTAAATCAACCACTAAAAAATGAGGACACAAGCCCGTTGAATATATGTATTTAGCTGAATTTTCAGACTCGTATGCCAGTACGTGTATTAAAATTTGAGCAGTCGTTGCTCCTTCAATATTCCGTCCAATCTATTTGCTTCCTCGTGTCTTAACTGATAATTGCGTTTGCCATTTCAAATGCCCTACGGCACATTGCTATTATTGGCCATTTCCTACCCGTTATTGTTCTTCCGTGAATATTAATATTAATGTTTGTTGTAGGTTGTTCAATTTCTAACAGCTATTCCTGTTGGTTTTTAAATACATAGATCTATATTTAGACTTTAAACAAATTGCTCGAGGCTTCTTTACTGTTTGTGTATGTGTTTGCCTTTTATGTATTATTATTGTACATTTAAATGACATTACTAGTGAACAGAGCGCCTGGTTATAAGCAACCACACTTACACGCACCTTACACCCAAAGCCATTCTATTACTATAGAAGGCACTCAAAGCGCTTTTAAGGAGTCTCCTGGTTCTTACAATACTGAGGCTTACGTCTATGTACCATTAGTCCAGCAAAAACTATGCCATAACAGTTTTAAAAATTATATTTAATCATTTATATTTTTAGGTTAGGTCGTGTAAATAAATTATTTTTTGTTACTAGTACTAACTTAATTAAGGAGGGGGTAAAAGGTTTCACTTTTATTTATATTAATGTACAACATATTAAGTTTATTCTGTGAAAATTTGAAGTCGATTGGAGTAAAACTGTCGGAGATATAGAGTTTTAAGTCTTCACCTCTCTGGTCTGGTTTCGTCTTTCTTTGAAACTTTTAAACGCGTTTTTGTCACACTTAGCTTTTTCAGAGTCGGTCCCTGTCTAGCTCAAAATCTACTAGAACGATTCTTTTGAAATTTTGCACACTCTTTCTTTAAATAAATGCCGAGGTAACGCTGTCAACTTATCAACTAATAAAATCATTTTGGTTTTTTAATTTCAAATAATCCAAGGATGAGTTATGATTGGCACCGCAATGTTACTTTTTTTGTGACGTCTGCGGAGATTCGCTGTCAATGCCTCATTTCTTGATATTTATTTATGAAAATTTCACAAAGTATTCTTTAAGTGTTATTTTATCATGTAGTAATTATAGAAATAATTATATATCAACTGTTTCGTCAAAAAACATTATCGAAAATTAGCTTTTTTCTATCGATTCGACCTTACAACGGTAAAAAGGTTTTCAAAGAGAAGAGTTAATTCGACTGACAAGGTCAAACTTGAAGAATCAAGTGTATAGTCCTAATTTTAAAAGCTTTGCTTACAGTATTATTTTCTATTAGTTAAACATATTACCCAGATGATTATTATATAATTTGAATTCTACTAAAACTGTCATAAGATTTATACGAGTGAGTCGTCATCATATTGATGCTTTCTCAATTTGATTCTTGACGTTTTTACGCCATACGTTGACTGCACTACATGTAAAGTATATTTATAATATAATTTGGACGTGCTCGCGTTGCTGGTCTTACCCCTGACTATAGTACTGCCACCACCAGCACTACACGAACACAGTACACCACGGCTTGTGATATTGCCTTCCGAGTAATTGAATTTCAAGTAGAGAATACTGAGAACACGTAATTAGAAGCATAAATATTAACTTAATATTAAGTTATTATAAATTACATTATTAATGATAAAACGTTTGTTATAGAATGTACTACGTTATTAATTTTAGATAATAATATTTCTTGTGCTCTAAATATTTTATATGAAATATTTTTATATTGCGATTTAGTGCTTGAAAAGATTCCTTATCACTTTTGGCAACTTTATTTAATTATTGTTTATAATTTCTTTAAAAATATGGTGCTAAATATTATTTTATAATATTGCTGATTGTGTACTCAATTGTTGATTGAAATTGATGTTAATAAATGTGTATTGGCGTTTCTATTTTATTAAATATCTAAATATTGACGGAGATATAGCAATTAAAAATTAGAATTGTAGTTTTAGCGCTAGAAATGGTCGGCCATATTTGTATAACGTGAAATGCATTTTAACGTCAGTTATTTGTTGAGTAGGTCAGTGTTGTAGTAATGTTCTGTAGCTGTTGGTAGTCAAATAATCAAGTCAAATCAAAGAATAATAAATTTTTATTTGATTTAACCCTGCTAAGGCAGACATAATATTGAAATTTTATTGTTCCTTGAAATAGCTGTAAATAATATTTGATATTTTGATATATAAATACATATAGCAGAGATTTATGAGCTGTAAGGTTGGTAACCTTACACAAGGATTGTGATGTCACATGCACTTGGAATGTGTATAACGTTGAATCCCTTTAATAATTAAAAAGACAAAATGACTTTTTTAATTGTTAATATCACTTAACATATAAGGAGTTCTTAAAAAATAATTGAACATTTGAGGTTTAATATATAGTACACTTTTATAGAAATTAAGACATAGGACACAAGCTTATTGTTTTAATTTAAGTTATTAAAAAATAAATAGACATTTGAATTTCTAGTAACCAATCAAAATCAAAATAATTTTTCGTTAGATTTATTCTATAGAAATTTATTAAAATAAAAAGATAATTTTTAAATTAATTCTGCGAAGAATTTAATAAATCAAATAGCTCGGGGGTTGGTATAATAAAACTTTTAACATTTCTCCTTTTACCGGTATTCATACTTGAAATATATTTCGAACGCAGCCTAATAATAATTGATCTAGGGTGCTAGTAGGGTGCTAGCCCTTCGCGCTCAACGAGTTCCTGTCAAATACATAAATTTATTAATGAATATATAATTATAGTAATTCATATTTTATGCTCTCTGCTAATGAAATACTTGGTGTATTTTAATTGGGACATTTCTGCTTTTCATTATACTCGTTATCAGTAGCGGATTAGGTCGGCTGAGGCCCCTTGGCACTAAAATCTACGAGGCACTCAAAAAAAAACATTTATAAACATACGAGTATAATAAGAAATTCATTCTCTTTTATGATAACCCAGTAAACATTTTGGAGCATTTTGGAGTCACTTTGACATCATATTGGAGATGCATCTGGTTTTTTTGTCATGAAAGAGTTCATTTATAGTTCAGTTTCTCACAATCGTTCATATGAAATTTCTGTTTTATCGGCTACAGATGACGGAACCACTCCACCTGTCGGAATACAAATGAAGATAAAGTTGATGCGAACTATAATTGAAGTGAAATAGTGATAGAAACGTCACAAAAAGGGACACTTCACCAAATGTTTACTGGGAAATTAAATACACTAAATATATAATTAACGACGAATAGAAACTGCTCGCTAAAACACTATTTACTTGTTACGTAAGTTATTCTACCAAATATACAAAATTTTGTGACTTATTTTACTAGTTGTCGAATAATAATAAAATGTTTTTCTACAAAATATTAAATTTTTCTAAACATGAAATAAATAATCAGATTCTACAGAAACAAATATATCTTTTAGATATAAAGTTATAACAGACATTCTATTTTGTAACTGCTTACCTGACGTCGGGTAACTTCTGACGATTTTTCACAGGTCTATATTTTTTAAGCTAAGCTATTATGTAAGTTTACACAAAACTATCAGAAGGCCTTAAATAAAGAGCAAAATGGATCCAATACCTCGTAACTACCATAAGTAGCCTAATTTGTAAATTATAGGGCTTTAAAAAATCGTCAGAAGTTAACAGACGTCAGTCAAACAGTTGCAAAATAAGCCTCTTAATTTTATGTCAATTAGAATTAAGGTAAAACGATACTTGGCCATTTTTTCTAACAAAATATAGATGGCGGTACTATACAGCAGGTTAAATATTTTTAAGTCTTAAGCGTACGTTTGAGAACCATAATAAAGGTTATAAAATTTATGACAAACCCTTAGAAATGTTACCAGTCATATAAAAATTGGAATTTCACTAGAAAATATAGCAATATTCATTTTCAAAAGTAATTTTTGCGGTTCCAAGTCATTAAAAGTCAGTGGAAGAAAGCCTTAATTGTAGATACGTTATTCATCTAACTAATTGAAGCTTTAGGTTTTGATTCGCGTTTATAGTTACTTACATAAAACGATTTAAACATAAAAAAACATGTTTTTTTTGATTATATTTAACCTGCTGTATAGTATGGCCATCTATATTTCGCTAGAAAAAATAGCCAAGTATTGTTTCACCCTAAAATAATTTTTCATAAGAAATTTCAATGCGATTCTTTCAAATCTTTCAGAAATCAGTCAGAAATATTACTAGGTTTTGTTTAAGTAAAATATTACACGAATGTAAATTAATTAATGATGTTTTGTGTTCTTCCAAAATTCAAATCCATCTCTGCTGGTTCTCCCATATTAAACGGTGCATTTCTGATGAGACTGCGCCGATCGTACTCATACACTGAATTGTGTTGGAAAGGGACAAGCGATTAAGCTGTAAATAATATGTTTATTGCCGACTTTGCCTTGCATACCAAATATTTGAACGTAAGTCGCACAATTCCACGATCGCAAGACTGTCCTTAGCACATATTTTGCAAGTTTACAAGATGGGTGAATGTGTCAATATATTTCTTATAGTAGATTTTAACTAAGCACTTCTTTATTATATTTTTCAGTTCCTCGAAAATACCTCCCCCCGCTACTGCGTCCTTCACGTCTAGCAACTGCACTCGCAGCATTACAATTGTTCACTGGAATTGCAGTTTCTATTCTATCGTTGTGGTTGTTGCTGTGGGCCCCCAACGCAGACACTAGACACAATCCATATTGGAGTGGACTTACCGTAAGCTATTAGCCTTAAGTTATTCAAAATACAATAAAGATAAATACAATAAAAAGATTTTTTCATAGCTGGCTATATCCGGTGGACTTGGTCTTTTACTTCTTGGATGCTGCCGAAAGGAATATCCGGGAATGCCAAAGGAAAACTGTGTAGCAGCATTTAAGGTACTGAAAGAGATTTATATACAAGACACAAACCTTAACATTATTCTTGAATTTAACCTTCTTTTTACAGCTTATCAGCGTCTTAGCCAGTCTTCTTGCAGCATTACTATGTTTCACAGCATGTTTATATGCAGTATTACACTTATTTACACTATCTGGAATGACTTGCGAACCGGAAAATGTATTAAACGCGACCTGTAAATGTCGACCAACACTAACCCAAGATACAAACCAAAAATTACAGTTGAATGAAATTAATGCCAAAAAGAATCATAGTCTCTCGTCTACTAAATCGCATGATTTTTCTACAACTGAACGGCATCAATCTTTAGAAGGAACTCTATATTGGCATCATTTTAAAGATCTAAATTGCCCAGAGGTTGAAGGAACTTGGAAGATCTTGTTGATTGTTTCTTCACTTCTTAACGGAGTGGGAGTTGTTGTCTGTTTCGTTTATATTTACTTATTTTGGGCGAGTAGAAAAGATTATTTATACGCTAAAGTAAGAACGAGAGATAACAAGAATATTGTTATACATCAAGCAAATACATGATTATTTTTTTATATTATTTTGTTTGCCAAATTTTTTTTTAGTTATATTTTGTACTTAATTTAATTTTTTATATTATATGACCTTTTATAACTGCCTCAAAGATATTAGAATAGTTAATTTTACAATGTAAAATATTAGGTTAGTTTATTTTTGTATTTATTCAATATCGTTGTACGAACTTACAAAAATCTCTGCAAGTGATCGCTATCTTATCGTAAACCTTATTTTAAGATACTAACAAACCGCGCCGTGCGACTGCGCTGTTTCTGCACCGCATATATGACGTGCCTGATAAGAAAAATTAAATAAATTTGCCATCATTTTCTACGTGCATGATATTATAAAACTCAATAGTTTTTCTTTTGTAAGTATCTTTTTATTTTTGTTTGTATACTTTTACGAAAACCAAGGACACTTTTTGCACAAGCGCATGGCGTGGCACTGCTAACAAAGACTTTTTTTATTGTTAAAATGAAGTACACTCTATTTTAGTTTATTATAAAAATATTTTAGTAATATTTTTAATTTTAAATGTAATTATACAATGATCTGTCTTGAATGCTTGTAAAATATGAAATATTATAAAAAATACATTCTTAAATATAATAAATATGAAATACAATACACGTCTTGGAGAAAGTTTATTTTTTTTTTATTTTTTATTTAATTGGAATAAAGTTAACGAAGATTATTAGTAACAAAGAAATGAGTTTCGAATGCAGCTTTTATATTATATCAAAATGGTAGCTTGAAGAAAAGGGGATTCCCTGTGCTAACTGAAGCGCAGTTATTTTTATTCTTGACCACTTGACTCATGGCTGCGTTATCTTCATAGATATATATGAGGTTTTTTGTGTAGGATTTTAGTTGGTTATAATATTTTGCAATAAGAAGTTAGTGTTGTTTAAGTGCACCATAATATAAAAAGTCTACAATAAACAAAGTAAGTAAGAATATTATATGCAGATTTATAGAACACGATGCATGAATACATTAATGTCCATTTTGATTTCCAAGTTTTTCTTTATCTATCATATTGTTCTAAATAAATATTTATATATTGTTGATTATTAATTCATAGTAGAACATCAAGTTTGTATCATGTATAGATAGCAATGTTCGAATTACCTTTGAGGACACAGTTTATAGATATTTATTAATCAAAGGTTTTTACAATAATTAACTTTTAATTGCATTATGTCTTATACTAAAGTATGGTGCCTGGCTTGAGCTTAAATCTATATGATTGATATCTTGTTTATGTCTGCGTGTTATCCTTGGTGTGACCTTCATTATTTTATCGAAAATCATCATTCTCACTTTGTAATTGGTGTGGTGGCTCCATCTAACATTAATTTCTTTTATATTTATTTAAGATTCACACCAATTTAAATTATGTTTAAAATTTTGTTTTATTTTATAAAAACCCTATTTATTTATAATCTATTTATAATGGGCTTGTGTCCTCATCTTTTGATCCTCAATTGTTGATTGAAATTGATGTTAATATATGTGTATTGGCGTATCTATTTTATTAAATATCTAAATGTTGACAAAACTTGTTGTTAAAAATGTTGTTAAAAGAGATAGCAACTACCGGTTGTGATGTCACATGCAGTTGGGATGTTGTACAACGTTGAATCCCTTTAATAATTAAAGAGACAAAATGACTTTTTTAATTGTTAATATCTCTTAACATACAAGGAGTTATTAACAAATAATTGAACATTTGAGGTTCTAGTAACCAACTTTATCAATATATAGTACACTTTTATAGAAATTAAGACATAGGACACAAGCCCATTATATAAATGTACTGATTATCCAAATTACTGACTCTTTTACTGCAATTTATTTGCATGCAAACAGTAAACAGCACTCATGAGTATACATGTTCTTTATTAAATATACATTGATCTTAATAACTACTTGCGAAACTACTTTTTAAAAACCTTGTAATATTTTTAATCTTGTAAATCTAATTTTATTATTTTATAGATATTTTAAAACCCTTTAATCTCTAAAAGGATTTCTTAATGCTATATAGCATTACATATGTAATCCTAAAAAGATGTTTCTAAGAAGATATATGAATATTTTAATGCGGAAAAGCGTAGATTTAATTTTCAAGAAGCAATAAAATAGGTCACATACGTTGTATATTAGGTAAAATCGTTTACGTAACTGTGTTGAATACATTAAATTTATTATGTAATTTAAATATATATGAAGTTTCTTTTTTATTTGTTTAAGGGTCACATATCGAACGGAATACGATATAACTGGAAAATTAGAATGTCTGATGATTAAACAAAAAGCGAAGAATTCAGTGAAGTGTTTTTATAGGTACGTTACTTTTCATTGTATTTTGATTTTCGTGGAAATGATATCTTTGTATTAACAAAATATTTGTCTTTTTTCAGCGTGTAGGAATAGATTGTGTGTGTAGAAAAACATTTGGAAACTTTTTAATGAGCATACGTCATTATAATGAGCAAGTCAAAAGCATCCACTGTTTTTTCTAAGAAAGCACTGATATCTCTGAGCTGCACCACACAGCAACAATTTTCAACGAAATATAAAAAGATAAATGGAAGAAATCTGTATTTGCAAGTTCTAACCCACGTCAAAGAAGCCGTGAAGGAGGACAATGTCGAGGATTTCCAAAGTTTATGTAATTTAGCCCACGCCATAAGTAAAGTTGAGGAAGAAACCACGCTAAAAGATTTCTACGAGAACTCTGACAATCCTGTGAAGCATTCTAACTTAGCTATATTAGCATGTAAACATGGTTCTGTGAAAATTCTGCAGCTGCTGTTATGTGGTAGCAACAATATTTTGGAAAGTTTCTTCTTTAGTAGAGGACGCAGAGTGCAGCATGATGATGAAGACGAATGTGGACACAACGCTTATTACTACGCATTAAGATCCGGAAATCTTGACTTGCTTAATGTGGTGACCAGTGAGTCGTCAAGTTTGGGAAGGAACCTTGAAACTGAAGAATTAGACGATCTTCTGGCTACCGCTTATGAAGAACTTAAAGTAGGAAATGTTTTAATGCCTAAAGAAGCACAAATTTTTGTGGAAGATAAATTAATCAGTCTTCGCTTCTTTAACAAAGAAGTAAACAAATTGAAGTCTAAGAAAGTATCTATTAAGGATGTCTTAGAGCGAATTAATATAGTCCTTGAGAATATTCAAAGATTAAGCAATGATTATTTCGATAAACAAGAAGACGAAACGTTTACTCTTACTGCTAAATTTATAGCACAGAATATTTACATATTAAAGCGGCAAATAAAATCAACGTACAGTATATTGCCTTGGGAGGAAATAGAATTTTGTGTCATTATTTTTATTTTTGCGCAACAAAAAGTTGATCCAATGAACTTTTTGTACAGAGCCTTTATAAACAAAGCCAAACTATTGAAATATTTGAATATCTTTGCTGAACAGTTAAATCTTCTATCAAACAAGCTTATCGAGCAAGATATTCAGCGACCATATCCTTCAAAAGATCGTGGTGACATTGTTAGAAAGATCATTGCAACAGTTCCTGAGTTCGAGGCCCTGTATAACGACTATGAGCAAGTAAGAGATATGTATTCCTTAAAACAAATAGAAGAATACATAGATGTTGCGGTAGAAACCACCGACAACGACCCTTCCTTGGAACTGCTGGTACTTGAGAGAACATTGCAGATCATTGGAGAAAACACGAAGAATACTTTAATGTCACCGAGATTGTCAGATGGTATAAATAATTTCATATTTTTATCATTTCCTGAAAATGTGAGGAAAATGATTAAAGACCTGAGAAATTCATTATCTCATTCTCATTCCCACTTCAAAAGAATTGAAGTACAAAATAGCAAAGATTCAAATTTCTTAAAGAAGCTTAAAAATGACTTAAAAAAGATACGAAAATTTATAATAGAAATTTTATATAAAAAAAAGATTAAAATTTCCGATGAATTGGTTCTGCAGGTGAGCAAAGTTAAAGACTTAGAGGAAGTCAAAAAGCTAAATGAATTATTTGCCTACAGTGATTTGGCTTTAAACGCAGCAGGAAATGAACCTTCCCATATAATGGAACATAACACGTTAAAGGAATTACTTGCGGAACTGAAAGCAAAGGTGAATGACAACACAGAAATGAAACGACTATTTGATCAAATAAATTCTTTACTAACTTCGGACATTAGTAACTTGCAGGAGTCTAAAATGAACTACGAAATGGGTTTTGTGAAATTAAAATCTCTGCTAGAAGTTTACGATCACCAAACTGAGAATTATGTGAAAGGTCTTCATTTTACTGCGAACTCTATCTTAAATAGTTCTAAAACGATGGATGAAAAAAGGAAAGAGAATATTGCAAATTTAATTATGTACTTCACACATACAGCAAGATCGCAAATGAAAGGTGCAGACTCTCTTGATTTGGAGTATCTAATATCCCAAATAATGTATTTAGTAGATATATCATTTAATAGAGTTGCATCAATTAAATTGTTCCAACAGAATTTGATGATGGATAAAAAGAAACAGCAGCCATCTTCATTGATATCTAAAAGAAAAACGTCGAATGAACTTCTTGAAGAAAAGTTATCAATCCTAAGAACAATGATGAAGAACCTTGAGCTTAAAAGCGTCCCCGAAATAAGCAGGTTCGTTAAATCCACAAACAACAAACGAAGAATCATAGCCTTGGAAATGCTGGTGTTGGATATATTGTCAATCTTAGGGGAATCGAAGAACCCAAGCAGACTGTCTGCAGACTCACTCTGTCTAGATGGTCATTCTATTACTTTTATCGGAAGAGAACTCCGAAATCATTTGGCACATGGCAATGCTTTGGCTAATATTTTGGGATTCGATATAAATGTTGCAGTTACTTGCAATGCTTTAAATCTTATTAATAAAGAGTTAGTTGGAAATAATAAAGTAGTCGGCAAAGAAGTAGCAAGCGATTTGGTGTTACTTAAAGAACGGTTTAAGAGAAAACTACGAATCATCAACGATAAAGAGAAATTATTTGAAGCTATAAGAAATGGTGATCTTGAAGAAATGAAATCATTAGAGAAACAAGCTGTGGATATTTTTTGTAGAGATAAAAATGGGTTCACAGCGCTCCATTTCGCTTCTAAAGGAAGTAATGTGGAAGTCCTTGAATACCTATTTAATCAAGGGCTAGTCATCGATGCTAAAAATAGATTCAAACAAAATCCAATACATTTAGCTAGCTTTGGTGACTGTACAAATATTATTAGTTACTTGGTGTTTCATAAATCTGTGGACGTTAACTGCAAAGATTATTTTAAACAGACACCATTGCATCGGGCAGCATCTAATGCAAGTAATAACGCTGTTCAATTTTTGCTAAATCATAATGCTGATTATAATATTGCTGATCGCAACCAGCACAAGCCCATTCACAGTTCCATCCAAAATCATCATCTAAGTACAGTAAAGCTGCTATTGAAGAAAGAAAAAAATGTCGATTCAAATCAAGTTCTAGGAGGCTATACACCATTGCATTTTGCTTCTGAAATTGGTGCAGCAGAAATAGCTGATTTTTTAATTCAAAATAAAGCAAATGTGAATTCCAAAAATTATATGGACTGGACGCCATTACATGCAGCGTCTTTTAAAGGTTATGCAACTATAGCGGAAAGTTTAATTTCGCATAAAGCTAGCGTAAATGCCGCAGTCAAAACTGGTTGTATCCCATTATACTATGCCTTAGAAAATGGACATGAAGATATTGCCAAAATGTTGCTGGATCATGGGTCTAAGGTTAACATAAGCGACTACACATTCAGGTATACACCATTACAATATGCAGCTAAATTTGGTTGTGAAGAAATTACAGAAGAGCTCCTGAAGAAGGGTGCTATTGTAGATGCGAGAAATGTTGATGGTCTAACTGCGCTGCATTATGCAGCTCTAGGTTCCTCTCAGAAGATAATAGAGAGACTAATAAAGTATAAGGCGGATGTTAATGCCAGAGACAACAATGGAGTTACTCCACTACATTACGCTGCAGGAAATAATAGATCCGAAATGGTAACTCTACTGCTAAAGCACGGAGCTTTTATTAATTGTACGGATAACGAAGGCAATACACCAATGTTTGCAGCTGTGAACAATGGTCATGCAGATATTGTCAAGTTGTTATTAGGAAGGGGGGTCAACATTAATGCTAAATATGTTGATGGAGATACACTATTGCACATAGCGGCTGCAAGACCTTCTTCCGATATAGTTAATCTCTTGTTAAAAAATAATGCCAGTATCGATGCAAGAAATGCTAAAGATATGACTCCACTTCATGTGGCAATTGTTCAAGGACGTATCGAGGTCATCGAAGCCTTGTTGGCTGCAGGTGCAGACGTTAATGCTAAAGCATCTCATCAATTTTCAACGTTGCATTTCGCTGCTCAATTGTCAAACGTTACAGTTGTTCAAATGCTGATAACAGCAGGAGCAAATGTTGATTATAAAGCTACGGGCGTAACACCTTTACTGTTTCATATAATGGGCTATAATTGTAACAAAGATGTCATGGAGATATTGATCAAAGAAAGTAAAAATATTAGTATACACGACAAAGAAACTTTGTTGATCGCTGCAATCAAAAATAATTATAAAAACATAGTTCAACTTTTAATAGACAAAGAGGACAATGTAACGAAATGGTGGACGAATGATGATCCGTTTTCTGTAGCCGTAGTATCAGGTTTTGTGGATATTGTTAAACTATTATTCCAAAAATTTGGAAATGCTGTTAAAGATAAGGGTATGTTAATGATTGTGGCTGTACAACTGGGATACGCTGATATTGTTGAAATATTATTAGAGAATGGATGCGATCCCAATGCACCGGTGGGTGACACGTCTCATCTATTTGTTGCTTCTCATGCTGGACATATTGACGTAATCCAAATACTTATATCAAATGGAGTTGATGTCAATGCTCCCGTTGAAGACGGACGATTACCAATACATATCGCAGTAAGTCAAGGTCATAACGACGTTGTGGAGATGCTCATTAATAACAATGCAGATTTTAATGCAACTGACGTCAGTGGTTTTACAGCACTTCATGTTGCTGCACAAACTGGTGATCTAGGCCTCATTAAATATTTGACTGAGAACGGAGCTGACATACATGCACTAAATGAGCATGGTTCAAAGCCTATCCATATTGCGGCAAGAGAAGGACGCGAGAGTGCCGTGGAGTATTTCATCAGTAAAGGTATTAGCGTCATGGACCGCGGTTGCCGTTTTCATACATTGTTGCATTACGCTGGTTATTTTGATAAGGTGAATTTAGCTCGTTATTTGGTAACTAAAGGATCTGACGTTAATGCCGAAGATATTTACAACGAGACTCCTTTGCATGTTGCAGCTCAGAATGGCAGCGGAAACGTTCTTAAATTTCTGATCAACCATGGTGCCATATATAACACTATGGACAGAAATGGGAAAACACCACTAGACGTTGCTAAGCAAAATGTGGCTAAGTCGTTGCGGTCTACAACGACTTTATTTGAGCTTGTAAAACAGAACAGATTTCAAGACGTTTCCAAATTAGTAAAGGAAGGAGCTTTTGTCAATGCTAAAGATGCTGATGGCAAGTCGCCTTTGCATTATGCTGTAATTAATGGATTTCACAAAACTGTAAAAGCTTTGCTTGAGCATGAAGCAAACCCTAACCTGACAAATGAATCGGAATGGACCCCTCTTCACTACGCATCGAAATTATCATTTGTAGAAATTGCCAAAACTTTATTATTATACGGAGCCATATTTGATGTAAAAAGTACTACCGGTAAAATGCCACTAGATTTCACCAGCAATAAAATTCTAATCAATTTGCTCAAATTGTTGAGCAAATGTTTTCTAAGCGTACAAAATGGAAATTCAGAAATAATAAACGACCTGGAAAAAATTCAAGATGCCGACACGATTAATACTATTATGAGGGCTCGGAACAAAGAAAATAGAACATTAATAGTCGTCGCAATGCTTAATGACTTTCCCAATGTTGAGAAATTAAAAAAAATTGCAATCGATGAAGAGTCAACAAGTCGCATAACATATGCTAACGCCTTAATGATTTTTGAGAAGTATGATGAAGCTCTAACTATTTCCAAAGAAGTATTTGAGGAGAGAAAAGTAACACTAGGAGCAACTAATCCAAGTACGTTGGAAGTGCAATTTCAAACAGGAATAATTCTATATAAAATGGCAAAATATCAAGAAGCTCTTGATGTATTAGAAGCTACTTACAGTAAGCAAAAGGGAGTATTAGGAGAAGAAAACGATGATGTTTTGGAAACACAAGAAGCAATTGCTCTTACCTTACATAGGAAAGGCAAAGATCTAGAATCTCTAAAAATGTATGAAAGAATTTACAAAAAACAGAAGGAAATTTTCGGAGAAACTTATGAGAAAACTGTTGGAACTAAACTTCATATGGGACTAGTGTTCCACGCTTTGGGACATTTTGAAAAGGCTTTAAAAGCAAATCGTGAAGTTTACCAGTATTTTAAAGAAACCTATGGGCGTCATCATCACGTAGCGTTAACTGCTTTAACTAACATAGGGATGGTGCTAGAGAGTCTGGAAGATCTGGAAGGTGCACTAGAAGCATATAGGGAAGCGTATGATTTGAGGATACAAACATTAGGGTTGCATCATTCAGATACGTTAAGGACAATGCAACGTATGGTAAGCGCACTCATAGGTCGACATAAATATGACGAAGCGTTGGATTATTTGCACAGGGTCCACGAAATTCAAGAAAAGTATCTGGGTTCGGATCACCATGATACTTTGCACACTCAATTACTAATGGGAGACATCTTGTTTAAGCAAGGCCAACATGTACGTTCATTGGAAATATACAAAAAGAATTTTGAGAAAGCAAAAGCTATGTTGGGCGCCGACCATCCTTATGTAATATCCATCATGATTAAAATGCAGATTAGCGGAACCATATACGGTTCGCTGCTCTCTTCCGAAAATAGCTTTCTTCCAAATTTTTCCGATAGAAATTTATCAGATAAAGTGGATAAAGACATTTTACGAACTCAAACCTTAACAAGTCAATTATTTCTTTATATACAAAACAACAGCTGGGAAAGTATTGAGGATTGCATTAATGTAGGAGCAAGGATAAATGCAAAGGATGAACAAGGATTAACTCCTTTACATTACGCTGTGTACAATGGAAATAAGAAGATCGTTGAAATCTTATTGGAACACGGTGCAGATGCTACAGAAACATCAAAGAAAGGAAATACTCCATTACATTTTGCAGTAAATAAAGAGAAACAAGAGATCGTGAAAATATTGTTAGAACATAGACAGGTTAAGGAGTTCATCAACTTGGAAACTGCACTTGAAGGTTCAACAGCATTGCACGTTGCAGCTAAAAATGGATTCTATGACATTGTAAAGATTTTATTGTCGTACGGAGCAATTTATAATAAAGCTGACTATTCCAATGAGGGAAAAACATCTCTCAATTATTCGAAGAGTCAGAATGTCACCAACCTCTTCGTGTTACTAGATAAGTTGTTCGAGTTTGCTGTTAAGGGCAATTCAGAATTAATCGCTAGGTTAAACGAGGTAGAGAAAGATACCTTCTTAGCAGTGACCAGTGCATGCAACATTCAGGAGCAAAAATTACTCGAAATTTTAATAAAAAATAAACATGTAGACATTGCCCGTGAACTGGTTAAAATGTTACAGATAAAAAAAGATTGAGCACAGGAAAGAATGTAAGAGAAAAGTAACAATATGGCAGCAGAAAGAGGTAGAGAGAATAGAAATGTAAAGGAGGAATGATAGAAAGAAGGAAAGGCTCGAGAAGCAAGACAGTTTCACGATGGAGTAGAAAATGAAATGGAATGTGAATATAAATATAAGTATTATGCCGAAAGGCAGAAAATTTTACAATTGTTTATACAATTATGTGCTACTATATTTTAAATATACTTCATTTGTTAATTTTAATTATTATGTAGTGTTTATGTGATAAACTGTACTGTACTGTCTTGTACTGAACACAAGATGGCTATTACCTTAAATACATGTAACCTTTTTCTTAAAGAGAACCGTTTTTTAATTTATGTTGTTTTTAAAAGCTTTGTAAAATTTCCCAACCCAATTTTCAAACCCTGTTATAAAAACTACTCGAAAAATGTTATTCTGAATAAATTAAAGGAGAACCGGGAGAAATGGTATAAAGAAAACTTTTATCCAGTATCAATTTCTCCAAGTGTTGGTTGATTTTGCTCCTAAATCTTTGATCTGCATTTCTGCAATTTAAATTTGCAACAAATGTTATTTTATCCATTGTAAATTAAGTGGATAATGTTCCCTTAATTCTTTGTGAAGAATAATATAACTTTAATAAGGTATGCATAATATAGTATTTGAATCAATTTGAATAAAGTGTGTTTCTAAATTGTTTTGGTTCTAAATATTAAGGACAGATGGCTTATTTTTTCAGACCAACAAAACGATTCATTCGATTGTCAGAAATGACATAACCTAATTGTCATAAATGATTATTAATAAAATACCTAAAGTATTTCTTTTTGCTTTGTTATATTTATGATATTTTGAAAATGTATTTAACAAATAATATGAAACGACTATATTTGCGAAGGCAGTATTATTCATGTATTCGTAAATATTGTAAAAAGAATGATGTTGCGGCACAAGATCATATTAGAAACATTGGGATTCTGGCGCATATAGACGCAGGTAAATAAAACATATTCGTTTATTATTACACTTACGTAGATTAGGTTCTTAATTAACTTGTTGCCATAGGAAAAACAACAACAACAGAGCGAATGTTATTTTACTCTGGTAGAACACGATCTATGGGTGAAGTTCATCATGGAAACACAGTTACTGATTATTTGGAACAAGAACGTCAAAGAGGAATAACTATATGTAGTGCTGCGGTTACTTTCAAATGGAATAATTATTGGTAATTTTACTTGTATAACATGGTTTAGAAATAGAACTGTAATTAAATATTTTCCTTTGGTTTAGTATAAATCTTGTAGATACTCCTGGACATATTGATTTTACAATGGAAGTAGAACAATCTCTAGCTGCTCTGGATGGAGCTATTGTTATTCTTGATGCATCTGCAGGTACGAATACAACGTTCTTATTATATTTTGTATTGTTTTAAGCTATTGCTGAGGTTATATATTATGTTTAGGTGTAGAGGCACAAACTGTAACCGTATGGAATCAAGCCGATCGACACCGTTTACCTAGAATTGTCTTCGCAAATAAAATGGACAGATCTGATGCTGATTTAGGATATTGTTTGAAATCGTTAAAAAAACGACTTGGGGCCAATCCGATATGTCTCCAGCTGCCATTAACTAATAAGAATCAATTGACCGGTTGGTAAATACACCCAGTTGACAATGTAAATGTCTCAGTTATAATCAATTTGTGCTATAATTTCTAAAATAATTCGCAGGTTTGATGGATTTAATCACGTTGGAACAGATAACATGGGAAAATAGCGAGAGAGGACGCTTGTTCAAACGGAGCCCATTAACTGGTGATAATTTGGATAAAGCAATTAAGGAACGCTGCATACTAGTAGATAATTTAACAGATTTGGATGACAGAATAGCAGATTATGTAATAGCATGCGAAAGTATAGAAAATGTTGAATCTTCAATGATATTAGAAGCTATTAGAAATGCAACTATTAAACAGGTGAAGACATGATTTATAAATTGCTGAATAAGCTGTAGCCTGAAACCTGAATAAGCTGTAGCAGCAAATAACATTATTATACAGTTATTTTAAAAACTAGATAGCCGTGCCTGTCCTTTGTGGAAGTGCTTACAAAAATTTAGGGGTTCAACCCCTAATGGACGCTGTAACATATTTTTTACCACACCCAATGGAAAGAAATTATATATACAATTGTTTTTGGTAAATTTGGTACAATTTTAATTATTTCAATAATTTTATTGCGATTAATGAGACAGAGATCCTTTTCAACAGCAACGATCCGTGTGCACGAGTATTTAAGGTGGTTCATGATAAACAAAGGGGGCCACTCTGTTGGATACGTGTTATGCGTGGTGATTTTAAAAAAGGATCAAAAGTTGTGAGCCACCGTGGAGGCAGTACCGAAGTGCTTAATAGAATATATGAACCTCTAGCGGACGATTTACTTGAAGTTCAACAAATTTCTACAGGAAATATAGGAGTAGTTGCAGGTCTTAAGGTGTGACACAAGTCATTGATTTTTTCTATTAAAATAATTAATAATACTGACCTACACAGTTTTTTTTCGTTTTAGACAGCTGCGACTGGAGATCTATTAGTTTCCAACACATCTAGCTTAAATAATGCGAAAAAACAACTAGCAAAGATTTTAGAGAAACAAAATTTGGATAAAACTATTAAAGAAGATTCAAGGTAAATGGTTTGTATATCCATTGACATGTACATATTACATTATTATTAATTATGGTTTAAATAATTGTTAGGCTTCCGGCTGAGTTTTCATTTGAAACTCATATTCCTGATCCAGTATTTTTCTGTTCTGTTGAACCTCCAAGTTTATCACAAGCTGCAGCTTTAGAGACAGCTCTTTCAGAACTACAACGTGAAGATCCTAGCCTAAGAGTGCGAGTTGACGAAGAAACAGGACAAACTGTCCTGGGAGGTATGCTTTTGAAATTTAGATGAGGATGTGTTATACACGAGTATAATATAATTTATTTATAGGAATGGGAGAATTACATTTGGAAGTTATTAAAGATAGAATTCTCACACAATATAAAGTAGAAGCTGATTTAGGGCCAATGCAAATTGCTTATAGAGAACGTCCTGATGATATAAATCGAACCATTATTGAATCTGACAAAGTTATAGGAAGCACTAGGAATTTTGTAAAAATAGAATTAAGTGTAGGACCAACTACTGGCAAAGATCCATATAGGTAAATAGATAAGTTGAATAAAAATATTATTTACCAAGCTTTTATTAATAATATTATATTTTGTGTTAGACTTGACAAATCCCCTGAATCTCAAGCTGTTCTTACATTATTTCCACCTCGATTGTTACAAGCTGTTAAACGTGGTGCAGAAGGTGCATTAAGCAGAGGTCCTCGCATGGGCTGTCCGGTATAATATAATACTAACCTACTCGCTTGAAGAAATTGCACAATGTTACACATATGCTACTTATTCAGAATTCTCACAAAAGAAATTTTTAAATATTAGGTAGTCGATGCTGAAATAATTCTACATCATTTAGAAATTTCACGTGGTACAGCGGTAACTTTTGTCTCAGCGTGTGCAGCTCAATGTGTACATAAAGTAAGTACCGAATAAAAAAATGCAACGTATAATACCATAAAGAAGTAATTCTATGTTATTGTTTAATATAGGCTCTGTCCGAAGGATCTTGTCGTTTACTGGAACCATTAATGTCTGTCCAAATTGTAACACCAGAAGAATCGTTGTCTTCCGTGTTGGCTGACTTATCGAGAAGACGATCTAATATTCTTATGATTTCTAATAGAATGGAACAAAAGGTAACATCGACATTTATTATCATAATTAATACTAGTTTTAATATCAATCCTCAACAGGTAGTGGACGCAGTTGTACCACTTAATGAACTTCTGGGCTATGCTGGGATTTTGCGATCACTTTGTTCTGGTGCTGCGACTTTCACTATGGAACCTCAGCGGTATGCCCCTATGGGCCCATTGGAGGAAGCACAAGCCGTGAGAAATATGTCCGGATTTTGAATGTGTCTAAAAACAATTAATAGAAATAAATTAAATATAAGTCTTAAAATAGTTTTTTTTTATATTTCACAATTTGTTTATCAATACACCACTGTTTCGAAGAACTTTGTATTTTATACATTACATTATTAATTGTTTATTGTTCGCCTTTCGGCTTTACAATCTACATTCTTAATACATTTCATATACTTCAACTTACAATTAAATTTAAACTATTCTAGACCTTTTTATTTCCAAAAGTACTTTCTGCTTCTTCTTCTCTTGACCCTCTTCCTTCATTTTCCCTAGTCTTCCTTCTGGACTGGTCTATTCCCTAGTCTATTTTTCTGGGCTGATGTTTAACTGTTTCCTCGCTACTTCTTTCTTTCTCCTGCTTCCCTTCACGGCCTCTTTTAGTACTTCCTTTCTCTTCCTGTTCCTTGTGCAACCCAGCCACGAGCTTATTTATTCTCCTGTTTTTTTGTTTCCTTCTTACTAGTTCCGCCATCCACCTCTTTCCTTCACTGCCTCCCTTTAATAGCTGGCCAATATTCCTTTCGCTCACTACTTTTTACTTACACTCAAACTTAATGTGCTCCAGTGTTTCGTCCTCCGCTCCGCACACTCTACACTTTCTTTCCTCACTACTTTCCCAGTATCTGTTGTATTCCAGATGGCCAGCAGCCGATGTATTTTATACAATTGTAGATTAAAGTAACGTCTTACGTTCTATTCTCAGTCATATATACCCGAACTCTCTGGGATAGATGCAACTTCGTACATAATGTACTTAATGTTTAGAATGTGATGTACAGCAGATCGTTGAAATGAGGAAACTATGTAGATATGTACTACACTTCTATTGCCTTCGATAAAGAAGTCTTTTGATGAACATTCGAGTGAAGATTCATATCACGCTAAAATGTGTTAATGCGAAACAACTCAACATTCAGGAGCTAATGCCTCTATACTCTCGGATATTGTGTTATTTCCATGGAAAAAGAATGAACCAGAGATCCGAAAAAGAAAACTTAGAACAATGTGTTCTAAAATTATTTTTTAATTTACGATTTTGATAAATTAATGTGAAGTATCTCATTCATATCTTTAGAAATCGGTACTTTGGAAGGTCGTGCTTTCTTTCTCGGAAAACAATTGGTAGAAATCAAATAAATTAGAATATGAACTGAAGGTATATTACATAAATATAAAAGCCCAGAAAGTTTTATCCATGTTCCTGCGCACGTGTACGGATATATTCGCCGGATTGTTTTTCTTTTCCTTAGTATAACTGAAATAAATTTATAGTAGGCGCCTCTTTTTACCGTTTGACGCCCTCCATCTCTGACCGAGCCCCGGTACCGTAACTAATTCAACGATAGTAAAAATAAAATATAGCAAATATAGTCTAAATCATGATAGTTCGGCAGTGACTTATACTTAAAAGAGGTTATAAGAGCGGTATAAATCTATAATACGATAATGAATTTTATCTTATTCGTTTCTATATACATTTTAGAAAAATAAGTGAGTCAGTGCTTTTTAGTTACATCGGCAGTTTACACCCCACAACTTGTTTTAAGTATGAGAAGAATTAAGAATTTGAACTATATTACTTCATAAAAAATTTATATATGTAGCTAAACTGAAGCCGGTGTCTCTTATCTTCTGCATCTTGCTCTAGGTTTTCTATCCCTGGGTTAGATGAACGCAGATGTAAACAACCGAGGTAATTCTTTCAGAAAATCGATTCGTACTCAAACCGGCAAGCGACAGTCGGCATGCTGAAGTATTATTTGTTCGCTTGCTGGTGAAGGTCATGCTTTAAGATAATCTCTAGATATGTAGTTCTTTATAAAATGTGAAAAAATATTACTTTATGTTAAAATGTTTGTTTGACAATTTGACTCGGTTTACGTATTTTTAGAATAAAGAACGTTTTATATATTATAATTAATTCTCTATTTTGTAAGTAAGTTGCAAAACAACATAACTTTTGTATGTATTAGTGAAAGTAACGTAACCGCATTGTAAATGCATGTGTGTGTGAATTAAGCTCAGAAACAATCCAATTGAAGCAACCTGTTGCATTTTTGACCTAGACCTATTTCGTACAGAGATCTGTCTAAAACTAATGCTTGCTAAGAAAACTGCTTTTGTTACAGAATCCTTTAACATGAAGAATATCTTCCAATTTGTTTACTACTGCTTGTTGCTATTGGTGATAACTTCTCCTACAAGAAGTGTCAATATACTTTGTCTTATGGGAATGCCAACCAGGAGTCACCACATTTGGAACAGATCATTAATGGAAGCTTTAGCCCAACAAGGCCACAATTTAACGATATTAAGTTACGAAGTTGACGAAAAACCAAATTTAAATCTTCATTATTTACAAATAGAGGAAGAGGAACAGAATGAAAATTTTGAAGAACCGGAAGTAACAATGGCAGAATTAGCTAATTCTGGTGTTTATTCTAATTCAATATCGCTTTATGATCATTATACAACATCGTGTACTGAAATATTGCACTCGAAAGCTGCTGAAACATTGTTTAACTATCCAGATAGATTTAAATTTGATGTTGTCTTACATGACTTCACATGCTCTCAGTGTTTGCTGGGATTTGTGCACAGATTTAATAATCCTCCTCTTATATCTGTAAGTTGCGAAGCGTAAATGGGCTTGTGTCCTTATTTTTAGTGATCGATTTTTCAATTGTTGATTGAAATTGATATTAATAAATGTGTATTGGCGTGTCTATTTTATTAAATATCTAAATGTTGACGGAGATATAGCAATTAAAAGTTTGAATTGTAGTTTTAGCGCTAGAAATGGTCGGCCATATTTGTATGACGTGAAATGCATTTTACCGTCAGTTATTTGTTGAGTAGGTCAGTTGCTGTGGTAATGTTTTGTAACTGTTGGTAGTCAAATAATCAAGTCAAATCAAAGAATAATAAGTTTTTATTTTATTTAACCCTGTTATGGGAGACATAATATTGGAATTTGATTGTTCCTTGAAATAGCTGTAAATAATATTTGATATTTTGATATATAAATACATATAGCAGAGATTTATGAACATTTGGAATGTGTACAACGTTGAATCCCTTTAATAATTAAAGAGACAAAATGACTTTTTTAATTGTTAATATCTCCTAACATATAAGGAGTTATTAAAAAATAATTGAACATTTGAGGTTCTAGTAACCTACTTTATCAATATATAGTACACTTTTATAGAAATTAAGACATAGGACACAAGCCCATTCACTGTTACTTCTTATTTCTTCTGGTTTTTTCAGATGTCAGCGTATAACATACCATCTTATACTACATTCTTATCAGGCACGCCTCAGTTTCCAGCATACGTCCCAATGTTACCGCTTCCTTACCATATGAACATGACATTTATCCAACGCGCTAATAATTTGTTTTGGCATAGTCTGGACAGATTCTACAGAAATTATATCTACATGCCTAAAATCAATAAAATGTCAAAGAAGTTTTTTGGAGATGACTTACCTGATTTAGAATCTATTGAACAAAGCACCAGTTTGACTTTTGTTAACTCGGACCCTGCAATTGATGTGCCACAACCGCTGTTGCCAAGTGTTATTGAAGTTGGAGGAATGCACATTAAAACATACAACAGATTTGAAGTAAGTGCACATTTAAAATTGGTAATTTAGTGTAAAATATTAAAGGATATTGATAGAAGTAACATTTTTATTGTTCAGAAATTGGAAAGAGGAGGACTTTTGGAAGAAGTATTGAACAGCAAAAAGGAAACCATATACTTCAGTTTTGGTTCATCTCTTCGCACCGATCTCATGACTCCTGCCCAAATAAAGATGTTTAAAAGAGCATTTATGTATTTTTCTGAATACAATATATTATGGAAGTATGAATCTGATGATCTTAAAAGCGAGGGCAATATATTTATTCAAAAATGGTTCCCTCAAGATGAAATTTTATGTAAGTAATAATTCATTAGATGGGAAGTTAAGGTGAAACGATACTTGGCCATTTTTTCTAGCGAAATATAGATGGCGACACTATACAGCAGGTTAAATATTATCAAAAAAACAATGTCTTTTTATGTTTAAATCGTTTTATGTAAGTAACTATAAACGCGAATCAAAATCTAAAGCTGCAATTAGTTAGATGATGAACGTATCTACATTTTAAGCTTTCTTTCACTGACTTTTAATGAGTTGGAATCGCAAAAATAGGTTTTGAAATTGAATATTGCTATATTTTCTAGTTAAATACTAATTTTTATACTCTATATATTTTTATGTCTTAAGCGTAAGTTTGAGAACCATGATAAAGGTTATAAAATTTATGACAAACCCTTAGAAATGTTACCAGTCATATAAAAATTGGAATTTAACTAGAAAATATAGCAAAATTAATTTTCAAAAGTTATTGTTGCGGTTTCAACTCATTAAAAGTCAGTGGAAGAAAGCTTAAAATGTAGATACGTTATTCATCTAACTAAATGCAGCTTTAGATATTGATTCGCGTTTATAGTTACTTACATAAAACGATTTAAACATAAAAAATATGTTTTTTTGATAATATTTAACCTGCTATATAGTATCGATATCTATATTTTGCTAGAAAAAACGGCCAAGTATCGTATCACCTTAGACGACAAATTTCATCATACGATTCTGTTGTTTCAGCTTCTCCTAATATTAAACTTTTTATAACACACGCAGGCTTACTGTCCTATCAGGAAGCCATTTACTATGGTGTCCCAATGTTGGGGATACCGTTTGTTGTGGACCAGCATCAAAATCTTCAAAAAGGTATCACGGCTGGTGTTGCAGAGAAGCTGGACTACAGCAAATTGTCTGTGACTCTTATTATAGAGAGCATTTTGAAAATGCTTCGACAGTCAAGGTACAGTGACTGTGTTTAGCTTTCTTGTAGGTCGTAAGCGAAAGAAATCTATTGTTTCTGTTTATTTCTCTCAAAATATAATAATGAGCTCTTAGGCAACATTTAAAGCTGTTCAGTTTCTTTCTCTCATAGATATTTTGATTTTGTTTTTACCATAACGACAAAATATCTCAATATTTATATACATATTGCAATAAATGCAGATTTATAAAATTCTTCATTGAAATTAATAATTGTTTTAATTTTCAGCTATCAACAGAATGCGAAACGAAGACAAAAAATGTTTCGAAATAAGCTGAACCCACCTCTAGAGACAGCGATGTTCTGGGTGAATTATGTGATTCATAATCGAGGGGCGGAACACCTTAGGACTATTTTACCACAAATGCCGTTATGGAAGGTGCTGATGATGGATGTAGTGGTGTCATGTCTTGCAATATTCATTTTATTACTAATATTACTTAGACGATTATACAATTTATTATTTAAGAAAAAGAATATAAAGAAAAAAAAGATAAAATAGTATTCAGGTCTTTTAACACGGTAGCTAGGTTCTTAAAAATGCTGTGTTACAATTGAGAATTTTACTATTTAAGAGTTTCTGAGGAAAAGTTCATTCAAGATTAAAAAAAGTTTTACAGTATAAAGAGAGATGTGAATAAATAGTTTTTAAAAGTATTTAAATACTAAATAGCCCAGTAAACATTTTGGAGTCACTTTGACATCATATTGGAGATGGGTATGATTTTTTTGTCATGAAAGAGTTCATTTATAGTTCAGTTTCTCACAATCGTTCATATGAAATGTCTGTTTTATCGGCTACAGATGACGGAACCACTCCACCTGTCGGAATACAAATGAAGATAAAGTTGATGCGAACTATAATTGAAGTGAAATAGTGATAGAAACGTCACAAAATAGGGCACTTCACTAAATGTTTACTGGGAGACCAGGCTCACAGAGGAGTTTGCATATTTTGAAACGAAACTACTCTAGGAGCCTGGTCTATTTTGTATTTAAATACTTTTGAAAACTATTTGTGCACATCTCTGCGTATAAAGCTGTAAATTATTTACGACTATTGCGACTTCAACACGCAACGTTCAAATCGAAGTAACTTGTTATTTAATAAATCTGTATCTTTTATCGATTGTACCAATGCACGCAAATAGTTTTATATGTTTATGTAAAGAAGCAATATATTAAATAATGAAAGACATTTCAATACAAAATGTTTTTTGAAAATGATTTTAAGGATATAAACAGTGATACAGTTGGTGTGGGTATAAAATAAAATTTCAGCCTGTTTACAATGACTTAGGTCTGAGGGCCTTGGCTCTTAAGTTATTAGGTTAATATTGGAACACAATATAACGTTGAATCTTTCAAAGATTAAACAGACAAGTATGTCTATTTAAATTGTTAATATCTAGGAAAAGTTGTACATTTGAGGTTCTGCTAGCTAACCTTATTCATATATAGTACATTTTTATAGAAATTAAGTCATGGTTCACAAGCCAAATGGGTGATTACGTAATTGTTACAGGTCAATAGGTACACAAATAATCAACATTGACCTTCGCTGTTAATTGCAAAATGATTAGTCACATACAGTGGCGGACTGGCTCTCGTGGTGGTGAAAAGTCTTCAGTAAAATATTATCCGGATAATTGGCTTGTGTCCTCATTTTTTAGTGGTCGATTTTTCAATAATTGATTGAAATAGATGTTAATAAATGTGTATTGGCGTGTCTATTTTATTAAATATCTAAATGTTGACGGAGATATAGCAATTAAAAATTTGAATTGTAGTTTTAGCGCTAGAAATGGTCAGCTATATTTGTATGACGTGAAATGCATTTTAACGTCAGTTATTTGTTGAGTAGGTCAGTGCTGTGGTAATGTTTTGTAGCTGTTGGTAGTCGAAATAATCAAGTCAAGTCAAAGAATAATAAGTTTTTATTTTATTTAACCCTGTAAAGGCAGACATAATATTGAAATTTTATTGTTCCTTGAAATAGCTGTAAATAATACTTGATATTTTGATATATAAATACATATAGCAGAGATTTATGAGCTGTAAGATTGGTAACCTGTAAACTTGCCAGAGTTCTGTCAAGAATATGCTATCTCTTTTACGCTCTGTTGTTTTTTAATTTTTAATATCTCTTGAAATATATAACGAGTTATTCAAAAATAATTGGACATTTGAGGTTCTAGTAACCCACTTTACCAATATATAGTACAGTTTTATTTTGAGTTCTTTTATCTCTTAGCAACAATAATAGATATTTGTCACACACCTGTAAACATATTGGCGGCATTTTAGGATCATAGAATGTTATATCATTTTTTGTCAATGTTTCGATTGTAGGATTATTGATAAGATTACTTTTATCAGATTCATTTGTATATTTATCAGCACACTAATTGGTTATTACGTAACGGATAGCATGGGCAGTCTGTAGTAGAGTTCTATAAAAATTAAGTCAATGCGCTGCTAGGTGTTAGTGTTACTTAGCGACGGGTCTTTTAAAGAGCTGATTTGTTATGCAATGTACTTGTGTCCTATGTCTTAATTTCTATAAAAGTGTACTATATATTGATAATAACAATTAAGAAAGTCATTTTGTCTCTTTAATTATTAAAAGGATTCAACGTTGTACACATTCCAAGTGCATGTGACATCACAATCGTTGTGTAAGGTTACCAACCTTACAGCTCATAAATCTCTGCTATATGTATTTATATATCAAAGTATCAAATATTATTTACAGCTATTTCAAGGAAAAATACAATTTCAATATTATGTCTGCCGAGCAGGGTTAAATAAAATAAAAACTTATTATTCTTTGACTTGACTTGATTATTTGACTACCAACAGCTACAAAACATTACCACAGCACTGACCTACTCAACAAATAACTGACGTATAAAATGCATTTCACGCCATACAAATGGACGACCATTTCTAGCGCTAAAACTACAATTCAAACTCTTAATTGCTATATCTCCGTCAATATTTAGATATTTAATAAAATAGACACGCCAATACATATTTATTAACATCAATTTCAATCAACAATTGAAAAACCGACCACAAAAAATGAGGACACAAGCCCATTCATTAGTTACTATACTATACAAACATAATCGTATAAGTATTCTATTCATTAATTAAATATATTCACCTAGATCAATATCTATTGGCTGAGGAATATGACCATGAGAGTAAATCAAAGTCATATAATTTAGCACGGTTGTAGTTTTTTTTTGAATAACAGTTTTAAACCACCTCCCACCACCTTCCTAGATTAGGCTGTCGTAGTTATCAACACAGTGACTGAGACAGTGATTAAGCGAATGTAATTTTGAATCAGTTTTTAATTTGATTTCGTGCGATGTTGTGAAATACATTGGAATAAAATAATGTTGTTATATAATGGAGATAAATAACTAAAAACAAAACGTAAGCTGACATTGCAAATTTTCATTAAACATAAGCACAAGAGAATATTATTTTTTCTAAATAATTTTATATGTAACAAAGCTATATTTATGACATAAAACATAAATTTAAATCGAAGATAACTTTTATTATATTACTTTACATTATATTTACCTAAAAATGATTGTATTCGTATACAAATCTGTGTTAAATGAGCACAGTGTTCTAAGTGTTCATTAGTGAGATATTTCCGAATAATGAGTTTTGAAATAACGACAAAAACAATATTCGAGTTACAAGTATTTTAGAGGTAATCGACGATCAATATAATGTTAATGGGCTTGTGTCCTCATTTTTTAGTGGTCGATTTTTCAATTGTTTATTGAAATTGATGTTAATAAATGTGTATTGGCGTGTCTATTTTATTAAATATCTAAATATTGACGGATATATAGCAATTAGAAATTTGAATTGTAGTTTTAGCGCTAGAAATGGTCGGCCATATTTGTATGACGTGAAATGCATTTTAACGTCAGTGATTTGTTGAGTAGGTCAGTGCTGTGGTAATGTTTTATAGCTGTTGGTAGACAAATAATCAAGTAAAATCAAAGAATAATAAGTTTTTATTTTATTTAACCCTGTTAAGGCAGACATGATATTGAAATTTTATTTTTTTTTGAAATAACTGTAAATAATATTTGATATATAAATACATATAGCAAAGATTTATGAGCTGTAAGGTGGGTAACCTTACACAAGGATTGTGATGTCACATGCACTTGGAATGTATACAACGTTGAATCCTTTTAATAATTAAAGAGACAAAATGACTTTTTTAATTGTTAATATCTCTTAACATATAAAGAGTTATTAAAAAATAATTCAACATTTGAGGTTCTAGTAACCCACTTTATCAATATATAGAACACTTTTATAGAAATTCAGACATAGGACACAAGCCCATTCAGAAATGGATACAGCTCTGGTAATTACAAGCATCAACTATATTATAATATATTTGATGCTTTTAAGAGCAAACATAAATAGGAGGATCTTTTACCTGTTTTCAAATTTGAGGTTAAATAATTTTGATGCAATGTTATTGTTCTAATTATGATATCTGTTGTTAATGGTTGGTTTGAGAACATGACTATAGTACTGTACTATAGTACTTCCATTTTTAACCATTATTGACAAGAGTATTAACAAGGGAATAGCGTTCCAGGAATAGAATAATAACTAATAATTTGTATACCTGAAGATGATCTTGCATAGAAAGTCGAAAATTTTGCTAGTATGGTTTCAACAACTTAGGTTTTTATAATACGCATATGCTCGTTATTCTAATCAATTATAGTAATTAATAGCGATTCCAATTCCAATTTATACAGTAGTATAGCATATAGTATTTCATAAGAGTGATAACCTTGTTTTCTTTTTATACTATTAAAGACTATGATTACGCTATCCTATTAATGTTTTTAAAAGGTATCTATATGTTTGGCAAAGCTATCTACATATTTATACAACGAACGAAGCCTTTTACTAAGTCTGGATTTATTAAAACATTTGTGAATATATTTTTAGAACAGACAATATAGAAACAGTAATACATACAAAGTCAACCACCATGAAGCCAGCTACATTACTTTTTGGGTGTTCGATCCCACTGTTAATAATATCCCAGGTAAGTTGCGCCAATATTCTCTTTTTGAATGGGATGCCTTCCAAGAGTCATCACATATGGAATAGACCGTTGATGGTGGCGCTAGCCAATCAAGGGCACAATGTAACAGCCCTCAGCGTTGATGTAGATAAGGATGTTACCCCAAATCTTCACTACATTCAAATTGAAGGAATTTACGAACACATGGCAGAGTTCCTTGCAAACACAGACATGACTTCCTTCGCTGATAACAACCCGTACCATAGTATCTTGATGGTGTATGATTATTACCGGTGGGTCTGTGATCTTCTACTAAGAACTGGTGGAGCGCAACAGCTAAAAAACTACCCCAGTGACTTTAAATTTGATGTCGTCATCCACGATTTTACGTGCGGACAATGTCTGCTTGGGTTCGTTCACAAATTCAACAGCCCTCCTTTGATTTCGGTAAGTAATTTTAAAATACTTCTAACTATTGTAATATCTATATAAAACAAATCCAAACGCAATTTTCAGATATCTGCTTTCAACATTCCTTCGTACACACCATTCGTCTCTGGTAATCCACAATTTCCTGCCTACGTTCCATTAATGCCATTGGCCTATCCATCGGACATGACCTTCATTCAGCGCGCTACAAATTTGTTTTGGCACGGTGTTGATAGGTTCTACCGCCATTATATGTACATGCCACCAGTCCACAAAATATCGGCAGAATTCTTTGGCCCCGATATGCCGGATTTGACCACCATAGAACAAAGTACTAGTCTCACGTTTATTAACACTCACTCCAGCATCGATATTCCTCAACCATTGTTGCCAAATGTTATTGAAGTTGGGGGCATCCATATCCAGAAGCCAAATATTACAAAGGTAAATGCAACGAAGGAGTTAAAATACTTACCGATAAAGCTGTCCCATTATTCTATGTTAATATATAAATATGATCACAACGTTCCATTGCAGAAATTAGGCAAAATTCTGGATGTATTAAACGGAGAAAAGGATGTGGTTTTATTCAGCTTGGGAACCAACATGCGTAGCGATATTATGGTCCCTGAAAGGATACAGATGTTCCTAGATGCGTTTGCTAAATTGCCTGAGTACAACTTCCTCTGGAAATATGAATCTGATAATCTTGAAAGCATTCCCAAAAATGTTCTCATTCAGAAATGGATGCCACAAAACGATATTTTATGTAAGAATATTTTAAGAGGAGTTCAGTCTGGTTTCATAGTAATGTAATTATGTTATATCTCTTTCTGTTTCAGCTTCGCCAAAAGTAAAACTCTTCATGACACACGGGGGGATGCTGAGCACCCAGGAATCTGTTTATCATGGAGTCCCCATGCTTGGGATGCCATTCTTTGTGGATCAGCACCAAAATCTGTACAAGAGTATATCCGCAGGAGTAGCAGAGAAGATTGATTACAATAATTTGAGTGTTGACGTAATTGTGGACAAAATTAGAAGAATAATAACAACGCCGAGGTACGACAAAATAATCCCGTGTCATTCGTAGTTTGAAGGCGGTCTTAATATTTTAAACTTATTTCAGCTACCGAAACAACGCCAAAAAAAGACAAGCTGCTTTTGTGAATAGACAGAACACACCTTTGGAGACGGCGTTGTTCTGGGTGAACCACGTCATTGAGAATAAGGGGGTCCCTCATTTTCGCACAGTGCTGCCACAGATGCCTCTATGGAAACTATTGATGCTGGATGTGGTTGCTGCGTTCATAGGATTTGTTTTCTTAATTTTAATTGTTATTAGGAAGATTATTAAGGGCCTGTGCAGCTCGAAGTCAACAAAAATTGATGCAAAGAAGAAGAATAAATAATTGTTAAATTTCTACATAACTATAAACTATACTTCAACTGCATTAACAATGTTCAATCTTGGAGACGTGAGTTGTATTGCATAGTTACAGGCGTATTGTATCAGAACATTGCATATATTTAACTTTATGGAATGATTATTCGATTCTACATTTTTTGGAACAAGAATAATGTATATAGACATATAGGCACCATCATAATTATTACATTATAAGTTATCATTGTTAAAATATAATATTTTTATATGTAAGTTTTATTTCTGTTTTAGTATTATCTAAAAATGTAAACAGTCCCCAATTAATTTCGAGTCACTTAATAAAAATTTAGTATTAATATGAAAGGTTTTAATCACATCTAATATTACACTATTAAATTCTGATCTTTGTAATGTATTCAAATATAATATAATCTAAAGTTACTAGTCAAGAAAGGTTGCAGAATATTTAGGCGCAACCAAATTGAAAAAGAACTATAAATATTTACTGTACTGTATATTTCTAACTATACTCTGTACTATATATAAAGTAAAACTTATTATATTAGATATTATATACATATTTTAATCTAACGAATTTAAGGAAAGGCCACGCTATAAATAAATTATGTAATCTTTAAGTTCTTCAGGATCTTAAGTTAAAACAAAGATCCTTATTTTCTATATTCGCTCTAAGGTATGGGATTTATTTTAAACATTATTTAATGTGTTATTTAGAAAATAAAGGTCACAAGCTACAGAATAGATGTCTAAATTTTAACTGTTATGATTTTCACTTTTGTATTATCCCAGATATAAACCTTTAATTGGTTGCATACGTACGGATAAAGCAAGTAAGAATTGTTGCAGTGTTGTAGGCGTCAATTTAATTACAGCTTCGATTTTTGATCCGGTACTAATGTAAAACAATCAAAAACAAACGGGATTGTTTATAACAGATTGTTGTTATATTCTATAAGAATAACACGCTTATTATAATCAGTAAACTAAAGTTATTAGACTTCAGATTGTTTTGTTAAAGTAAACATTCTCCAGGCTAGCATTGTATTTATTGAATGAAACGTGGAAGTGAATTGAAGAGAAGAATATCTGTATAATAGTGTGTCTATTTCTATTGATATCCTTAACTATCGATGTGACGAAATGGAATGCACAAACCACTAAATTGTGTGGTTTGTGATGGAATGAGCTGCAGCTATACGCCCCGTGGTATTTAGAATGGTAAATACTCGGCCTTGACAATAAATAAACTAGTCATTTTGATACGATAATGATTTATACAAATTACAGTCCCCCACCACCGACCTTTGTTGTCCTCAGTGTCAAGTATCATGGATGCTCAACGTACATGTGTGTGTGTCTCAACATAATCTTCACTTCTCTATGTTTGTCATCACATCGTCCAAACATTTGTTTGTTTATTTCGGTGTTGCATCGTGAAATAAATCAGAACTTGTTATAAAATGTTTTTAACAAGTTGACTCTTAAATTTAAATTTGTTTAAAGTATTTAACTGTACATAAATAAAACTAATAGTTGTGTTAATTAGTGGTAAGTTAGTTTTGTTTACATAATAATTATTTCAAAAAGTATATAAATATATATATATATATATCTATATATATATATATATATATATATATGAAACCACACACACTGTTCCTTGTAAATTATAAATAAAACTTAAAGAATTGATTCATAATTTTCAAAGTATTGTGTTAGCTGATTGAAAAATTGGAATTAACTATTAGTGACCGGGCTCACAACTCCATTATAGCATGCTAACTAAGGGGATATAATGGGCTTGTGTCCTAGGTCTTAATTTCTATAAAAGTGTACTATATATTGATAAAGTGGGTTACTAGAACCTCAAATGTTCAATTATTTTATAATAACTTCCTATATGCTAAGAGATATTAACAATTAAAAAAGTCATTTTGTCTCTTTAATTATTAAAGGGATTCAACGTTGTACACATTCCAAATGCATGTGACATCACAATCCTTGTGTAAGGTTGCCAATTTTACAGATCTTAAATCTCTGCTATATGTATTTATATATCAAAATATCAAATATTATTTACAGCTATTTCAAGGAACAATCAAATTTCAATACTATGTCTGCCTTAACAGGGTTAAATAAAATAAAAACTTATTATTCTTTGACTTGACTTGATTATTTGACTACCAACAGCTACAGAACATTACCACAGCACTGACCTACTCAACAAATAACTGACGTTAAAATGCATTTCATGTCATACAAATATGGCTGACCATTTCTAGCGCTAAAACTACAATTCAAAGTTTTAATTGCTATATCTCCGTCAATATTTAGATATTTAATAAAATAAACACGCCAATACACATTTATTAATATCAATTTCAATCAACAATTGAAAAATCGACCACTAAAAAATGAGGACACAAGGCCATTGTTTAAATTTTACAATCTATTAAAGTCAATTAAACATTTTATTAAAGAGAAATTAATGAGGTTACAAATTAGTATAATAACACTTATTAACAGAGATGTGCACAAATGCTTTTCAAAAGCATTTAAATACAAAATGCAAATACCTCGTTATTTTCCTATTTCAAATAAAAAATAAATTTCATGTTAGTAAATACAAAGTACGTATTTTAAAAATACTTTTGAGAAAATAGAATCCTCTTTATGTTACTAATATAAATGTTTTTTTTTTTAATAATTATGAGAATTTACATAAAATATATATGTTATTTATGTTATGGATTTTAATGCCACTATTTGTTCAAATAATTTATCTTTCATTTTTCGTCAATGGAATTATTTTTATTTTGTAGAAGGATAAAATATTTATATATAGTTGGGGTAGTTTAGGGATTAAAGCGGACAAGTGTTAAGGTTAGTAGGTAAAATAATATATACTTATATATGTATATATATTTCAGTAAGGAATGTAGTGGAGTGATTGTCTTGTAGTAAAACAAATAATGAACGAGAAAATATAATAAACAAATTTAGGTAAACACAAATCAGATGACTTAGTGGTGGGGGTAAAAATAATAGGTACATATATCATTTTAAATTAGAATTATTAAGACAATTGCGCAGATACTTTTAGATCATAGATGGTGCTAATGTTGGTGTGGTTTTAAGTTTATATTCAAAAAATAATGTTTACTGATTAACACTATGAAATAACAAAAGTGAAAAAAGTATTTTGTATTTTCCAAATAGGAAATAGGTTTGTAAAAGTTTTCTAATTAAATAAAAAATTCTATACTCTTAAAAGATATTTATCGCACATCTCTGCTTATTATATTTGTTATTTTTTGTGTTTTCTTGTTCCTACTTTTGAATAGACTATTTCCAAAATCCAGAAATAAATCTAAATGCGGCAAATTGGCGGAAAAATTAGTAAATCAATTTCAGTCAGTAAAGTTTCATTAATTGCAATATATTGGACTCCAACAGTTCTAACCCGTCTCTGAATGTTATCATGTTATATATTTTTAAGGTTGCCTTAGTAAGGTTAGATAAGATTATTACGTTTATTAACAACCACTTTAAAATAGTGTTTGCTCAACCACTTATACCGCCAATTCTCGATTACGTAGGCTAGCTATGAGAACACGAGGTTTCTCCGTGACTTATCATGAGTGCAACAAGTTTATTTAAGAGGTTCGAAAATTGCCAGGTAAAGTCCAACAACATGACTCTCATTTTTATTAGAAGATCTCTAATTGATGTGATACACTCTTAAGAAAATATTTAAGTTGATGTACAACACAACAGTTCTCAGCGCAATTATTTACTTAAAGGTTGAATGCTTCTTCGTAACTCTGACAACCGCGTTGTTGACAAAACAAATATAGATAATTAATGTAAACTTTACGATTATATTTTTAGATTAGAACACATAGAGATTATAAATATGAAGCTACTTACGGTATTCTTGGGATGCTTCATCCAAATGCTGCTAACATCCTACGCAAACAGCACGAACATCCTCTTTTTGAATGGGATGCCTTCCAAAAGTCACCACATATGGAACAGACCGTTGATGGTGGCGCTAGCCAATCAGGGGCACAACGTAACAGCGCTCAGTCTGGACGTGGACAAGGAAGTCACTCCAAATCTTCATTATATTCACATCACAGGAGTATACGAACACATAGCAGAGTTTTACAAAACTGCAGACATGTCCCACTTCTCCAAAAACAACCCTTATGTCGACATCTCCATGATGTACGATTGGTACAGTTGGGTTTGCGAAATTCTACTAAAGACTGATGGTGTAGAGCAGCTCAATAATTACCCCAGTGACTTTAAGTTCGATGTCGTCATCCACGATTTTACGTGCGGACAATGTCTTCTTGGGTTTGTTCACAAATTTAACAGCCCTCCTTTGATTTCGGTAAGTAATTTTAAAATACTTCTTACTATTGTTATATCTATATAGCATATCCGTTTGCAACTTTCAGGTTTCTGCCTTTAACATTCCATCGTACACACCATTCGTCTCTGGTAATCCACAATTTCCCGCCTACGTACCATTAATGCCTCTGTCTTATCCATCGGACATGACCTTCATTCAGCGCGCTACAAATTTGTTTTGGCACGGTGTTGATAGGTTCTACCGGCATTATATGTACATGCCACCAGTCAACAAAATATCGGCAGAGTTCTTTGGCCCCGATATGCCGGATTTGACCACCATAGAACAAAGTACGAGTCTCACATTCATTAACACGCACCCCAGTACTGATATTCCTCAACCACTGTTGCCAAATGTTATTGAAGTAGGGGGCATCCACATCCAGAAGCCAAATATTACAAAGGTAAATGCAACGAAGGACTTAAAATACTTACCATGTTCTACTCTATGTTAATATATAAACATAATCAAATTGTTTCATTGCAGAAATTGGGAAAAATTCTGGATGTATTAAACGGAGAAAAGGATGTAGTTTTATTCAGCTTGGGCTCCAATATGCGCAGTGATATTATGGTCCCTGAAAGGATACAGATGTTCCTAGATGCGTTTGCTAAATTGCCTGAGTACAACTTCCTCTGGAAATATGAATCTGATAATCTTGAAAGCATTCCCAAAAATGTTCTCATTCAGAAATGGATGCCACAAAACGATATTTTATGTAAGAATATTTTAAGAGGAGTACAGTCTGGTTTCATATTGATGTAATTTTGTTAAACCTCTTTCTGTTTCAGCTTCACCAAAAGTAAAACTTTTCATGACACACGGGGGGATGCTGAGCACCCAGGAGTCCGTTTATCATGGAGTCCCAATGCTGGGGATGCCATTTTTAGTGGATCAGCACCAAAATCTGTACAAGAGTATATCGGCAGGAGTAGCAGAGAAGATCGATTACAATAATTTGAGTGTTGACGTAATTGTGGACAAAATTAGAAGAATAATAACAACGCCAAGGTACGATAAAATAATCCCGTGTCATTCGTAGTTCGAAGATGGTCAATGATCTCAACATTTTAAACTTATTTCAGCTATCGAATTAACATAAAGAAAAGACAAGCAGCTTTTGTGAATAGGCAAAATACACCTTTAGAGACGGCGTTGTTCTGGGTGAACCACGTCATAGAGAATAAGGGGGTTCCTCATTTTCGTACAGTGCTGCCACAGATGCCCCTATGGAAACTATTGATGCTAGATGTGGTTGCTGTGTTCATAGGAATTGTTTTCGTAGTTTTACTTGTTATTAGGAAGGTTATTAAGGGCCTGTGCAGCTCGAAGTCAACAAAAATAGATGCAAAGAAGAAAAATAAATGAATTTATAATTAGGACAAGAAATTCTGTGTCACTTTTTTCTAACGTTCCTAATTCTTATTTTGTTAATTCTATGTTACCTTGTTTTTCATCATTTCTCTTTTTGTAATTAATTTCTTTTCTAAATGAAAGTTATATATATAATTACACAATTGTTGTAATGTAATTATCTTGACAGTATAGTCAGCGATTAGATAGATGTACCAAATAGTATATCTTGTTTTTCAGCTATTTATATCAATTTTTATCACTTATTATCAAAAGTTTGTTTATATAAGGACGTGTTTTAGGTTAGCTAAGGTATATGAATTGTTTGTGCTCTCTTATTAAATTAGAAAGACATTTTTAATTGTTTTATTTTGTATTTTAGTATAATTTTCAATGTTAATTTATAGGTTATGTTTGTATTTTAATAAAAATTGTAAAAAAATTGTATTTTAATTATTAGAAAAGATTTTATAACACTTAAGAAGCTGTTCTTAAGAGTTTTATGATTATGCTAAGTGCAAAAGAATAAATGTACAGTCCTTAATGTGTGACAAAACCATGACATTTGTGTGACATAGTTCTTTAACTCTTAAACTCTTTTTGATTAAAGTTATTTATATCCATGTTTTGTGTTTATCGGAAGTCGATGATTTATTTAAGTCGGACTAGATTGGTCCTCAAAGCCTAACAATTAATCCAGGCCAGGGTACCCTCACTTAGTGTACAATTCATCAATGTCGCTTTAGGCGCCATTTTTAGAATAGTGAACTAAGATGCTCGGCGACTCAACATTTGAAGGGAATGAAGGGTGAAGGGAGTGCACTGAGCTAAAGTTCAGTGCAGTTCAGTGATACCACATATTAAAACATAATATTTATATATATACATAAATATATATTAATATTGTAGTTTTATTTTGTGTTATGCTTTGTATCACTGTGTATACAATTATTTGCATTTGTTTAGTACTATACAAAAATATTATGTTTTAATATGTGGTATCACTGAACTGCACTGAACTTTAGCTCAGTGCACTCCCTTCACCCTTCATTCCCTTCAAATGTTGAGTCGCCGAGCATCTTAGTTCACTATTCCAAAAATGGCGACTTATGGCGCCTAAAGCGACATTGAGTCGCTGAGCATCTTAGTTCACTATTCCAAAAATGGCGCCTAAAGCGACATTGATGAATTGTACACTAAGTGAGGGTACCCTGATCCAGGTCTGGTTACATATCTAATGTATTGTTTGTATTTGTTTTTACAGATTACTAAACAAAAGAAATGAGAAACCACCTGCTGGTTGTGTTAGGTTATGTCATAATGGCATCACTAACGCCATCTGCAAACTCCGCTAATATCCTCTGTCTGATGGGCATGGCTTCTCCAAGTCATCACATCTGGAACAGATCTTTAATGATCGCTTTGGCGAAACAAGGACATAATGTTACAGCACTCAGTATCGATGTAGATGAAGAAGCTACTCCAAATCTCCACTACATCCAGTTGCACGGTGTCTACGAAGGATTGGAGAAGTTTTTCGAAACGAGTGCTTTATCAGAAATGGCTCATAACGATCCTTATGCAAGTATAGCATCAGCTTACGATTGGCTTGAGAAGGAATGCACGTTACTATTACTTGCTGATGGTGTGAACACGTTGAAGAACTACCCAAATGATTTTAAGTTTGACATCGTTATCCACGACTTTACCAGTGGCCAATGTTTGCTGGGTTTTGTGGACAAGTTCAACAATCCTCCATTGATTTCGGTAATAGATTTGTGAGTATCTCAATAACTTCCTGCAAGTACTGTTTATTTCTTCTATTATTGTTTTCAGATAAGCGCATTCAGTGTGCCGACGTATTTACCTTTCGTATCCGGTAATCCACAATTTCCGGCTTACGTTCCTTTAGCGCCCCTGCCTTATTCTCTGGAAATGAACTTCTATCAACGGGCCAACAACTTAATATGTCACGCTTATGACAGATATTTACGACATTATGTGTTTCTGCCTAAAGTAAATAAAATGGCCGCCAGTTATTTTGAAAATGATGCACTTGACTTGACCTCCATTGAACAAAACAATACGATGACCTTCATAAACACTGACCCCAGTATTGATGTGCCTCAACCGTTGTTACCAAATGTGGTAGAAGTTGGTGGGATGCATATTCAAACTCCTAAAGGTAATCAGGTAAGTGAACTTTAGAACTTATCATGACTATTATAACTGAATGGGCTTGTGTCCTATGTCTTAATTTCTATAAAACTGTACTATATATTGATAAAGTGGGTTACTAAAACCTCAAATGTTCAATTATTTTTTAATAACTCCTTATACGAGTATGTTAAGAGATATTAACAATTAAAAAAGTAATTTTGTTCTTTAATTGTTAAAGGGATTCAACGTTGTACACATTCCAAATGCATGTGACATCATAATCCTTGGGTAAGGTTACCAACCTTACAGCTCATAAATCTCTGCTATATGTATTTATATATCAAAATATCAAATATTATTTACAGCTATTTCAAGGAACACTCAAATTCCAATATTATGTCTACCTTAGCAGGGTTAAATAAAATAAAAACTTATTATTCTTTGACTTGACTTGATTATTTGACTATCAACAGCTATAAAACATTACCACAGCACTGACCTACTCAACAAATAATTGATGTTAAAATGCATTTCACGTCATACAAATATGGCCGACCATTTCTAGCGCTAAAACTACAATTCAAACTTTTAATTGCTATATCTCCGTCAATATTTAGATATTTAATAAAATAGACACGCCAATACACATTTATTAACATCAATTTCAATCAACAATTGAAAAATCGACCACTAAAAAATGAGGACACAAGCCCATTTATATAAAACAGCACTGTATATTGATAAATTCGGCTATCATAACCTTAAATAGCCAATTATTTTTATTCAATTCGCAATAGTATAAAATAACGATTGAAATATTCATTTAATCCCTTCCACATTTGCTAACCTTTACAATCATTGTTAAAGAAGAGAAGAGAATCAGTTCACAACCCAATTGATACTTCTCGCACAATATGAAACTATTTTCTATTGGTAATTAATCTTTCCAGACACTTGGAACAATTTCTGAGATACTTGCCGGACAGAAATTTGTAATTTTCTTCAGTATGGGGTCAAATATTCGAAGTGATTTTATGACACCAGATAGAATTAAAATATTTTTGGACGCATTCTCTAAGTTTCCGGAATATAACATCTTATGGAAATACGAATCAGACAATCTTCAAAATATTCCAAAGAATGTTTATATTGAAAAATGGATGCCACAAGACGTCATATTATGTAAGACAATTTACTTTTCCATTTGCTGATAATTAGAGCTGTGTGAAATTGGTAAAAATGATCGCTGAACTATATTTTTAGCTTCTTCAAATGTTAAATTATTTATAAGCCATAGCGGCAAGTTAAGTACCCAGGAGGCCATCTTCTTTGGTGTTCCAATACTTGGTATGCCTATCTTTGGAGATCAACATCAAAATATTCAAAAGTGTATTCTAGCAGGCATAGCGGAGAAAATTGATTATAACAATATGTCAGTTGAAATACTAACTTACAAAATAAGAACAATGTTGACAAACCCCAGGTAATCTCATGTTGGATGTCGCATGTTTAAGTCGCATTAAGTTGTTTTGTGTAGTATACTCAAATGAATAACTGAAGACTGCCTGAAAAGTTTCAAATTATTATTTACAGTTATCAACAGAATATAAAAAAGAGACAGACTGCTTTTCGCAATAAGATAAACACGCCACTTGAAACGGCGGTGTATTGGGTGAACTACGTGATTCAAAATGGCGGAGCTGAACATTTTCGAACAGTGCTGCCACACATGCCGCTGTGGAAGTTATTGATGTTGGATGTGGCTGCATTATTTATATGTCTGATTGTTGCAATGTTTTTAATTGTTAGAAAAATACTAATGTTCATTTGTAGGCTAAACTTGTTAAATAGTAATTTGGAGAAGAAAAGGAAATGAAATTATTACGCAAAATCTATGTTTTTATAATGTAAATTATCGATAAAATATGTAATAAAGTATAATATATGTTCCGCAAGACGTGATTACCTCTTGATGACGTCATTCTGTTGTATTAGGCTTAATTGTTTGCGTACTACTACATTACAAAACACCCTGTATAAATATGTTATAAACATTTGGTAATTTAAAATATATAGTTATGATAAGTATGGGATAAAATAATTCGAGATAAATCAAAATAAATCAGTCCCGAATTAGGCCTGGAGCATGCTCTAAATAAAATATAAATCCGAGTTGAATGTAATATGTATATGCAGTGACTCCTAATTACGGGCCGCAAACAATTAATGTACTTGTCTACAAGTTAATGCGGCCCTGACTGCCCTTTGACATTTGACCCTGTATTACATAATTAGACTGGATATCGATTAAAAATATTTTTAACAAAATACGATTTATTAGTTCCTGTGCTGTCTTGAAATTCACCACACGCTTATCGGGTAATGTTATGTTATTCACTTTTAATAATATTTAAATTAAATTGAAATTGAATTCTATTTAGTTACAATCCAGGCATCTAGGAGGTGCCATGGATTCAAGCAATCCTTTGTGATTAGGTTAAACTGCGCAGGAATTAAATTTCTGTATAACGCATTTATTAGCTGGTCCAGTATGAGTTAGAATTATAACAAGGATCCACATGCCAGCTACTTTATTTCTACTAACTTTGTTACCTTGATTAGTTTTGGGGACTTTACTGCTGATCCTTTTAAAGATACATTTATTACTTTAAAATTAATAGAACTTTTAAAATTCCGTGTACTGAAATTTAAATCCTTCAATTCTAACCTTTAAGTAACTTTGGGTTTATATTTTTAAATTAGAACAAATAGAAATGAAAAGTACGAAGCTAGTTACGTTATTGTTGGGATGCTTGATTCAAATCCAGCTGATATTCCACGCAAACAGCACGAACATTCTATGTTTGATGGGGATGCCTTCCAAAAGCCACCACATATGGAACAGACCGTTGATGGTGGCGCTAGCCAATCAGGGGCACAACGTAACAGCACTCAGCGTAGACGTGGACAAGATAGCTACCCCAAATCTTCACTATATTCACATCACAGGAGTTTATGAGCACATAGCAGAGTTTTACAAAACTGCAGATATGTCCCACTTCTCCAAAAACAACCCTTATGTTGACATCTCGATGTCATACGATTGGTACAGTTGGGTCTGCGAAATTCTACTAAAGACTGATGGTGTAGAGCAGCTCAATAATTACCCCAGTGACTTTAAGTTTGATGTTGTCATCCACGATTTTACGTGCGGACCATGTCTACTTGGGTTCGTTCACAAATTCAACAACCCTCCTTTGATTTCGGTAAGTTAATTTACTTCTAACTTTGTTGGTATTTTTTTACTAAATGGGACTTAGGTTTCTTAAAAGTAATATTTGTAACTTTCAGGTTTCTGCATTCAACATACCACCGTACACACCATTCGTCTCTGGAAATCCACAATTTCCCGCCTACGTACCATTAATGCCCTTAACTTATTCATCGGACATGACCTTCATCCAGCGCGCTACAAATTTGTTTTGGCACGGTGTTGATAGGTTCTACCGCCATTATATCTACATGCCACCAGTCAGGAAAGTAGCTACAGAATTCTTTGGCCCCGATATGCCGGATTTGACCACCATAGAACAAAGTACTAGTCTCACGTTTATTAACACGCACCCCAGTATCGATATTCCTCAACCACTGTTGCCAAATGTTATTGAAGTGGGGGGAATTCACATCCAAAAGCCAAATATTACAAAGGTAAATGCAACGAAGGACGAATACTTACCAATAAATGTGCCACATTATTCTATGTTAATATATAAATATTATCAAATTGTTCTATTGCAGAAATTAGGCAAAATTCTGGATGTATTAAACGGAGAAAAGGATGTGGTTCTATTCAGCTTGGGCTCCAACATGCGCAGTGACATTATGGTTCCTGAAAGGATACAGATGTTCCTAGATGCGTTTGCTAAATTGCCTGAGTACAACTTCCTCTGGAAATATGAATCTGATAATCTTGAAAGCATTCCCAAAAATGTTCTCATTCAGAAATGGATGCCACAAAACGATATTTTATGTAAGAATATTTTCCACTTTCAATTTTCTCTAGTTTTTTCAATTGTATTAAAACTCTTTCTGAATCAGCTGCACCAAAAGTAAAGTTGTTTATCTCACACGGGGGTGGTCTCAGCACCCAGGAATCTGTTTATCATGGAGTCCCGATGCTGGGGATGCCATTTTTAGTGGATCAGCACCAAAATCTGTACAAGAGTATATCGGCAGGAGCAGCAGAGAAGATTGATTACAATAATTTGAGTGTTGACGTAATTGTGGACAAAATTAGAAGAGTAATAACAACGCCGAGGTACGACAAAATAATCCCGTGTCATTCGTAGTTTGAAGGCGGTCTTAATATTTTAAACTTATTTCAGCTACGGAATCAACGCCAAAAAAAGACAAGCTGCTTTTCTTAACAGACAGAACACACCTTTGGAGACGGCGTTGTTCTGGGTGAACCACGTCATTGAGAATAAGGGGGTTCCTCATTTTCGTACAGTGCTGCCACAAATGCCTCTATGGAAATTATTAATGCTGGATGTGGTTGCTGCGTTCATAGGATTTGTTTTCGTAGTTTTACTTGTTATTAGGAAGGTTATTAAGGGCCTGTGCAGCTCGAAGTCAACAAAAGTTGATGCAAAGAAGAAAAATAAATAATTGTTAAAGTTCTGCATAACTATAAACTATACTTCAACTGCATTAACAATGTTCAATCTTGGAGACGTGAGTTGTATTGCATAGTTACAGGCGCATTGTATCAGAACATCCTATAAATTTAACTTTATGGAGGATCATTCGATTCCACATTTTTTGGAACAAGAATAATGTATATAGACATATAAGTACCATCATAATTATTACATTATAAGTTATCATTGTTAAAATATAATATTTTTATATGTAAGTTATTTCTAAGTCAACAAACATTGATGCAAAGAAGAAAAATAAATGAGTTTATAATTAGAACAAGATATTTTTAAAACTGTATCAGCTTTCTTTGTAGTCTTCTTTTAGTAATTCTTATTTAATAAATTGTATTCTATCTTGTCTTTTATTATTATTAACAGATGTACCATTTTTTGTAAGTAAAGAATTTTTGAAAATAATTTTTCTTTAGGACCTAACCGAAGGAGTTATTACTGTCAATATATAAATGTATATAATAAATATGTATATTTATTATAAATTAACTTATAATAATTTATGTTTTTGTAATACACACATAAGTTTGTTATTGGGATTATCTTTTCACAGATGATATAAATAAAAATCTAAATTTTATGATTGTCATCCTAGATAAATCGAAATTTATAATAACAGCCTGACCTTCGTGCACTGGTGTTATTATTTAATGAAATGTTGCCTTGACATGTAGCTCTCTAAAACGACGACGATGTTATGCGTTATCAGTCACAGTACATGTTAATCAAGTCTTTAACTAAAGCTTTTGAACATAACATGTGTTACTAGCTCTTGCACTGTCTTTGAAATTAATCAGACGACTATCAGGTAATGTTGTTATTCAATTTTAATAAAAAACTTACACACAATTTATATTAACTTGTTTTAAAATTTGATAAGCTCGTATTGTATTAGAATAATGGAATTGATGAACTGTTTAATTAAATTTCCAATATCCACGCGATTCTGACTTTTATGCGACCTTTTTTTCTAATTTTTTTTTTTATTTCTTAATTTTTTTTGATGCAGGTATGTTCTCCAGACTTTAAATCAAATAACTGCATCATTAGATTTTAAATATCTACGCGATTTTGGTTTTTATGCGACCTTTTTTAAATTCATGGACTTTTTTTTGTAAATTTTTTTTTTTAATTTCTTGAAATATTTTGGTGCAGTTATGTTTGCTAGGATTTAAATTAAATAACTGCATTATTACATTTTAATTATCCACGTTTCTTTGGCTTTTACGCGACCTTTTTTAAATTCATGGACTTTTTTTTCTAAAAACTTTTTTTGGATTTCTTAATTTTTTTTGATGCAGTTATGTTCGTTATGCTCTAAAATAAAAAACTGCGTCATTAGATTTTAAATATCTACGCAGATACTCAAAAAATTACATTGCTCTTAAATCATAATAGTGAACCTTTTCATCATTTTTAACAAGATTATAGCCTTCTTTCATTCCATACTTTGATAAAGAAATTAATATGTTGATATATCATAAACTAAAATACTTATTTAAAAATGAATTATAAATATGAAATCAGCATTCAAAATTAAGTTAAAATTCTTTATAAATAAACAAATATTTTTTCTTCAATTTTTATGAAAAGTAAGAAGGTTATACTCTTGTTACTTTTCATAAAAATTGAAGAAAATATATATGTCATTTTATTACGGATTTTAACTTAATTTTGAATGCTGATTTCAAATTTATAATTCATTTCTAAATAAGTATTTTAGTTTATGATATATCAACATATTAAATCTCTATATAGAAAGAAGACTATAATCTTGTTAAAAATGATGAAAAGGTTCACTTTTATGATTTTAAGAGCAATGCAATTTTTTGAGTATCTGCGTAAATATTTAAAATCTAATGAAGCAGTTTTTTATTTTAAAGCATAACGAACATAACTGCATCAAAAAAAATTAGGAAATCCAAAAAAAAATTTTAGAAAAAAAATGTCTATGAATTTAAAAAAGGTCGTGTAAAAGTCAGAATCGCGTGAATATTTAAAATGTATGAAGCAGTTATTTAATTTAAAGCCTAACGAGCATAACTGCATCAAAAGATTTCAAGAAATCAAAAAAAAAAATTTAGAAAAGAAAGTCCATGAATTTAAAAAAGGTAGCGTAAAAGCCAGAATCGGGAGGATATTTAAAATATATTGAAGCAGTTATTTACTTTAAAGCCTAACGAACATAACTGCATCAAAAAAAAATTAGGAAATCCAAAAAAAGTTTTTAGAAAAAAAGTCCATGAATTTAAAAAAAATCGCATAAAAGTCAGAATCGCGTAGATATTTAAAATCTAATGATGCAGTTTTTTATTTTAGAGTATAAGGAACATACCTGCATCAAAATATTTCAAAGAATAAAAAAAAAAATTAGAAAAAAATGTCCATGAATTTAATAAAATTTAGACATCATTGCGCCTGACAGGGCGGCAACATTACTTGCGAGCAAAATTTACAATAGAAGAAAATCATGTATTTTGCTATTATTTTTTGACAATATTTACAGACCAATTCATCAATTAGCAATTAAATTTAACCGTTTTTGCTAAAATTAATTAAGAGTTATACAGCAAAAAGTAACAAATTGTTTTCCGAGGATGCCAAAAGATTTCGAGCCACCATACGAATCGCGTATGCTAATTTATATTAAACATATAAACTTTCACTTGGAACATTATAATATAGGATTATTTGTTTTTATATGTGAAATTAATATAGAACGTGTTAAATATTTCAATTTAAAAATGGAATTAAAATTTGTAATGATAATCAATTCACGCACAAAAGACAGTCGCGGGTAAACTCTAGTTAAGTTATATTTTTGCTACAACACCGTGGATTATTACTTTACAGAACTTACAAAGGATGAAACACATTTTAGCGGTGATAGTACTCTTAGTAGCGCCATGCATAAGAAGCGCAAACGTACTTTGTTTGATGGGGATGACATCCAGGAGCAACCACTTCTGGAACAGATCTTGGATGGTAGCACTAGCTCAACAAGGACACAACGTCACCGTGCTCAGTGTGGACGTTGACAAGGAACCCACTCCCAATCTGCATTTCATACACATGGAAGGTGTCTACGAAGCTTCAAACGCATTCTACAACGATGGTACCATATCAAATAGCGCTCGCAACGATCTCTACAACGGGATAAAGCTAATCTACGACTGGGGCACTTTGATGTGCGAACTGGAACTTCCTACGAATGGTGTCAGAGTGCTTAACAACTATCCAAACGATTTTAAGTTTGATGTCGTCATCCATGATTTCACGTCTTCACAATGTCTGCTGGGATTCGTTCATAAGTTCAACTATCCGCCATTGATATCGGTAAAACTATGTGTTTGTGTTTCTTATGAGTCTAAGAGTATGAAGTGTTCATTTTGTGATTATATTTCCAGGTGTCACCGTTCAATATGCCACCGTTTACTGTGTTTGTATCTGGCAACCCTCAGTTTCCTGCTTACGTGCCACTTTTACCCCTATCGTACCCTTCAGACATGACTTTCATCCAGCGGACGATCAACTTAATTTCGCACGGCTTCGACAGATTCTACAGACACTATATTCAAATGCCCGCCATGAACCAACTTTCGAAATCGTATTTCGGTGAAGATTTACCCGATTTGACGGTTATTGAGCAAACAACTTCCGTCACGTTCATCAACAGTGATCCCAGTATCGACATCGCCCAACCGTTGCTGCCCAATGTCATAGAAATTGCTGGAATTCATATCAAGCCACCCAACATTACCAAGGTATACTTTTGTCAGACATTTCTACAAATAGGCTTGTGTCCTCATTTTTTAGTGGTCGATTTATCAATTGTTGATTGAAATTGATGTTAATAAATGTGTATTGGTGTATCTATTTTATTAAATATCTAAATATTGACGGAGATATAGCAATTAAAAGTTTGAATTGTAGTTTTAGCGCTAGAAATGGTCGGCCATATTTGTATGACGTGAAATGCATTTTAACGTCAGTTATTTATTGAGTAGGTCAGTGCTGTGGTAATATTTTATAGCTGTTGGTAGTCGAAATAATCAAGAAGTCAAAGAATAATAAGTTTTTATTTTATTTAACCCTGTTACGGCAGACATAATATTGTAATTTTATTGTTCCTTGAAATAGCTGTAAATAATATTTGATATTTTGATATATAAATACATATAGCAGAGATTTATGAGCTGTAAGGTTGGTAACCTTACACAAGGATTGTGATGTCACATGCACTTGGAATGTGTACAACGTTGAATCCCTTTAATAATTAAAGAGACAAAATGACTTTTTTAATTGTTAATATCTCCTAACATATAAGGAGTTATTAAAAAATAATTGAACATTTGAGGTTCTAGTAACCCACTTTATCAATATATAGTACACTTTTATAGAAATTAGGACATAGGACACAAGCCCATTTAGAACAATAATTTAAATCTTAATATTTTCAGAAATTGGGAAAACTACTGGATATATTAGAAGGAGAAAAGGATGTTATTTATTTCAGTTTGGGATCGAATATCAAAAGTGAAATGATGACTAAGGATAGAATCAAAATGTTCTTAGATGCGTTCTCGAAGTTTCCTCAGTATAATGTATTGTGGAAATACGAAGCAGATAACCTGAAGAACATTCCAAAGAACGTATTCATACAGAAATAGATGCCGCAGAATGAAATACTATGTAAGATTTCTAATGACTTACATGAGTCCTGCGCTAGTTTTTGAAAGGAATAATAATTTTCATTACAGCATTTCCGAAGGTCAAGTTGTTCATCACCCATGCTGGTTTGCTTAGCACCCAGGAGGCGGTGTACCACGGCGTTCCCATGCTAGGCATGCCTATTATGGTAGACCAACATCAGAACATTCACAAAAGTGTTCTCGCAGGTGTAGCAGAAAAAATTGATTACAATACCATGACTACCGAAATTATTGTAGAAAAAATTAGCAAAATTTTAACTACTCCCAGGTTTGTTTCATCAAAATAATTATTTATTGTTGCATTAATGAGTGGTAACTTTCGTTCTTTGATTATCCAGCTATCAAACGAACATCAAGAGAAGACAAACTGCGTTTCGCAACAAACAAAACACCCCCCTGGAGATAGCGGTGTTCTGGATAAACTACGTGATCGACAATGGCGGCGCTCAACATTTTAGGACCGTTCTTCAGCAAATGCCAATTTGGAAGTTGTTGATGCTTGATATCATAGTAGTATTCTTTATTGTGTTACTTGTCCTTTTAATTATTATTAAAAAACTAAGCATTACTTTATATAATTTAGTTGTAAACCCAAAAATGGAGAAGAAGAAGAAAACCAATTAACTTTTCTTATTTATACTAGTTATTATTATCATATATGTATACTGGTTTGAGTCTTCACTATACTTAACTAATATATACATTTACATAGCAACAGGTTTGTCTCCTATGTCTTAATTTCTATAAAAGTGTACTATATATTGATAAAGTGGGTTACTAGAACCTCAAATGTCCAATTATTTTTTGATAACTCCTTATATGTTAAGAGATATTAACAATTAAAAAAGTCATTTTGTCTCTTTAATTATTAAAGAGATTCAACGTTGTACACATTCCAAATGCATGTGACTTCACAATCGCTGCCAACCTTGCAGCTCATAAATCTCTGCTATATGTATTTATATATCAAAATATCAAATATTATTTACAGCTATTTCAAGGAACAATAAAATTTTAATATCATGTCTGCCTTAGCAGGGTTAAATAAAATAAAAACTTATTATTCTTTGACTTGACTTGATTATTTGACTACCAACAGCTACAAAACATTACCACAACACTGACCTAATCAACAAATAACTGACGTATAAATGCTTTTCACGTCATACAAATATGGTTCACCATTTCTAGCGCTAAAACTACAATTCAAATTTTTAATTACTATTTCTCCGTCAATATTTAGATATTTAATAAAATAGACACGCCAATACACATTTATTAACATCAATTTCAATCAACAATTGAAAAATCGACCACTAAAAAATGAGGACACAAGCCCATTGACTATAGCAAGTATAGTGATTGTAACATACTTTATTCTCTAAAGTACTCAATCGACTTAGACTAGTAGTAATGATTTAATACTCTTTGTTTTAAGATAAGTGTAATATTTCAATAAACTATATTTTAAGTTTTATATATGTAATCATCAGTCTAAGTTATTACCCTTCCATTGTGCATTATCTACACATGTTTGGTTGTAATATTTGCTATTATGACATATTAAAAAAATAATTGTACATTTTAGATCGATGTCATAACTAATTCTTGACAATTACCATCACTAGGCTCTAGTAGGGCTTATAATAGCATTTATAATTGTTATTAATAAACTACATTACTTTTATCTCTATAGATAGATACGATAACATTTATTTATCAACAAAAACATCTAAAAAATAATACATTGACATAACCTCCAAATAATTCACTACGTTATATCAGCAATATAACTTTCAAAGCAATTACAATAATTGACCATTGCGCTGATGAATCTAATTGTTTGAATTAATACCAAGGACATTTTAGTTGAACGAAATAATATAATAGAAATTTTATATTATTAATTATTTGAAAAGTGAATTAACAAATCAGGTAAACAAACTTTTGTTTTATTATTGTATTTGAGTAAATAGATTGGAATAGAAATTACTTAGGGTGACGGTACACTGGAGATACGACTAGTCTAATTTCTCAATCGTGTCAAAATTCTTAGTATTGTCTCGTTTTGTTCAAAGTGTTCATTTATAGTGCTGTCTCTATCTTTCTAAGGCAAAAGCAAAATTGCCTTTTGACAGTAGAGTATATCCACTATGTGACGATTGTCTTTTGAAACATCTTCATTGAACTACAGCACATCTTATTACTAATGCTCGTGTCCCCAATTTTTAGTGGTCGATTTTTCAATTGTTGATTGAAATTGATGTTAATAAATGGGTATTGGCGTGTCTATTTTATTAAATATCTAAATGTTGACAGAGATATAGCAATTAAAAATTTGAATTGTAGTTTTAGCGCTAGAAATAGTCGGCCATATTTGTATGACGTGAAATGCATTTATACGTCAGCTATTTGTAAAGTAGGTCAGTGCTGTGGTAATATTTTGTAGCTGTTGGTAGTCGAACTAATCAAGTCAAGTCAAAGAATAAGATTTTATTTTATTTAACACTGCTAAGGCAGACATAATATTGAAATTTTATTGTTTCTTGAAATAGCTGTAAATAATATTTGATATTTTGATATATAAATACATATAGCAGAGATTTATGAGCTGTAAGGTTGGCAGCGGTTGTGAAGTCACATGCATTTGGAATGTATACAACGTTGAATCCTTTTAATAATTAAAGAGACAAAATGACTTTTTTAATTGTTAATATCTCCTAACATATAATGAGTTATTTAAAAATAATTAAACATTTGAGGTTCTAGTAAACCACTTTATCAATATATAGTACACTTTTATAGAAATAGGGATACAAGCCCATTGCTTACAGTTTCTTTAATGGTTTTGCGCCTTGATACTATTTAAATACTTGTTTAAATTTTACAGAGCAGCCAAGAAGATGGCATTCTGGGATTTAGTGACAGATATAGCTCTCTATTTAGGATGGGGAATGATAATAATTACCGGAATAAAATTATTCCTTCTATTACTAATTGAAGTTCTACTAAAAGTAGCTAATCCGAAAAAAAAGGATCCAGTTATGGAAGACAAGCCTTCAAAGGAACGTGAAGCATCTGTAATACCAGAGCCGGCCCAAAAGAAGAACAAGTGCTTCTGATTTAACATAAGATTTTAGATATTTAAAATATATAAAATAGAAAATATTTATCATTTAGTTTAATCTATACTAATATTATAAAGCTGCAGAGTTTGTTTGTTTGTTTGTTTGAACGCGCTAATCTCCGAAACTACTGGTTTGAATTGAATAATTCTTTTTGTGTTGGATAGTCCAGTTATCGAGGAAGGCTATAGGCTATATAACATCACGCTACGACCAATAGGAGCAAAGATATAGTGGTAAATGTGTAAAAAACGGGAGAAATTATTTCATCTTTGAAGCCTTTCGTTGCGTGCGCCGTGAAAACGGTTCAAGATACACAAAAAATATGTATTAAAGAATAATAGCTCTTTTAATGATCTAAAAAACAGTCCGCGATAGTATATGTCTATCTTTTAAGATTAACTCACAAAAAGAAAAACCGTTTTTATGGTACCTAATTTGGTCGAAATAATTTGTTTAAGTTGTATCAACATAATAATATTAATCTTTATTCAAATAAATATGTTGTTGGTTAAGAGTACTTCATTGTGAATAAAATTGTCTTTGACATAACTTAATTTCAACAAAAAACTTTAAAGATTACAATGATAAATAACTCCGAAACAAAACCAACTCGCTCTCTGCGCTGGCCGGCGCGGCGGGAGAGAGGCGGTGCTTGCGGGCAAGCCGGGAGGGGGGTGTAGCTCAACGAGATACCATGCCGCGCGGGTCACTCGCGCGGTCGGCTCCCTACTGAACGGTTGAATGCAGCGCTAATTTGGTTATGCGATATAATTATCATCGTAATATTACTTTTTAAACACAGTTTCATTTTGTAGTTGTTTTCTATATAGTAGGTACTTTATTTGTTTTAGGATAGTATTTAGTTACACAATAATAACACTTTTTTGTTTTCATGTAGATTATTAATTTATATATATAAATTACGTGTCACTGTGTTGTCCGCTATGGACTCCTAAACTACTTAACCGATTTTAATGAAATTTGTACACCGTGTGCAGTTTGACCCAACTTGAAAGATATTATTGCTAATTATTTGTCTATTAATTATCTGTATATGACATATGACATCGGGCGACGATGATGGCGACATCTGTTGACTAGATTGAGTAAATATTCTGTTGAGTAAATCGAAATCTGTTGACTAGATTGAGTAAATATTCAATAGATGGCGCTATGTAATGTAATATGACAAAAACGTTAGGCACAGCAACGCGTGGCCGGGACAGCTAGTAATCATATAATACATTTGGTCTTACAAAAAGTGGCGCTGCTATAGGCGGGCCATACTATAATAAAACCAACACGCACTTATCATACGTTTAGCCTTAGTGTACTTTATACAATTCATTAATAATATTACTTGTTCAATTAAATATAACAACAAGTACGAATATGACAATACCACTTCAGCGGTATTGCTATCGGTATACGATACACGCCGTTGGATAAAGGTGGTTTATCAGGCATTCCAGTGTAGTTAGTTACCGGCCATTATCTAGTACTTAGAGTTGTGCTCTACTGATTAACAAATATGAAACACAATGTGGATATTTTTAAATGGAATGACGTTTACACAATTTATTGGTGTAGCTCTTACGTCTAGTGTTTTTGTGATTCAGACAATGAACAAACAATAGTGTGAGTCTTTTATTTTTATGTTGTTAAGTTAAATCTTAATTTATGTTTAAGTAGCGAGTGTGAGCAATCAGACAGTCAACAATTGCGCGAAATGTTTCTAAACATGTTGAGTGAGATTGGCCTTGTGAACTATGACTTAATGGGCTTGTGTCCTCATTCTTTAGTGGCCGATTTTTCAATTGTTGATTGAAATTGATGTTAGTAAATGTGTATTGGCGTGTCTATAAATGCATTTTAACGTCAGTTATTTGTTGAATAGGTCAGTGCTGTGGGAATGTTTTGTAGCTGTTGGTAGTCAAATAATCAAGTCAAGTCAAAGAATAATAAGTTTTTATTTTGTTTAACCCTGTTACGGCAAACATAATATTGTAATTTTATTGTTCCTTGAAATAGCTGTAAATAATATTTGATATTTTGATATATAAATATATATAGCAGAGATTTATGAGCTGTAAGGTTGGCAGCGATTGTGATGTCACATGCATTTGGAATGTGTACAACGTTGAATCCCTTTAATAATTAAAGAGACAAAATGACTTTTTTAATTGTTAATATCTCTTAACATATAAGGAGTTATTGAAAAATAATTGAACATTTGAGGTTCTAGTAACCCACTTTATCAATATATCATAGAGTTTTATAGAAATTAAGACATAGGACACAAGCTTATTTCTATAAAACTGTGCAATATATTTATAAAGTTGGCTAACAGATGGAGATAGTAACAATAAAGAAAACATTTTGTCTCTTTAATCTTTAATAGAAAATTTTAACGCATGGTACGTTACAACTGACGATTTACCATCTCTTTTATACAACTGTGTGTGCGATACGTCGTTACTTCTACCAACTGAGCCATGTATCCCATTAAGTTTTATATATTAAATATATTCAAAAATGAAAATGTCAATATACATAACCTAAAGAATGAGTTCACAAGCCCATTGATTAGGTAATATCAGATAGGATAGTGGGGCGGCCCTGATTCTATGTATCATAACAGTTTTTAAACATTACAATTTCTCTATTTTCAGCTACTGACAGTCTTGTCTTACCAAACCGATAAAACAGTGACCAACTTAATAACTAAAATGGCAGAATTCGTCAGTTTGGAAGAATTAACCTTTTTAAACTTACTTCACAACATAGCTTTGGCTATTGGATTAATAATTCTGTTTTTCGCATTCATTAAATTCTTACTTTTATTACTTAGAATATTAGTAAACTCTATTTTAGGAATGTATTTCGTAAGGCTACTGTTTTTAATCAAACGAAAAATGAGAAAACCAATTGTACAGCCTGAAGCATTTGTACAAACTTCAGGCGCAACTTCAAACGGAGTGAAAAAGAAATTGTAGCACTGATGTTTTCTATTTGACTTACACGAGCAGTTTTGCCGGCGCCGATTGTGAATCATTCGAAGAAAAGAAGACGGCCAAATTGAGTACTAATTTCATTTATGATTTGCGTCTAAAACTGCTCGTATAAATGCTATATTAGTTAAATAATTTGATCAAGTGGTTGGAGGTAAAAGTCGACAACTAATTGTAAAATGTACATATATTGTAAATAAACATTGTGATACTCAAATCAGAATTTCTTTCCGTTGTAAAATTACTCAACTAAAAGATTAAAACACGAGTTGAATATTAAAGATAAGAAGTTTCGCAAAACGTTAGATTCACAGAGTGCTGTCGTTTACACCAGCGGTTCTCAAAGTGTGGGGCGCGACCCCCCAAGGGGGCGCAATGAAGGCTAAGGGGGGGCCCAATGTTTGGTTGAAAAATTAATTAAATTTACTTACAACATAATAAAGCAAACTTTTTATTTTTAAAATTACAACAAGTGTATAATTTTTAGTCAACGACGTAAGAGTGCCGAACATTTAATTTTTTTTAGTTTATCAGAAAATACAGAAAAAGATGCAAACCTTTTGCAATGGACTGAAAACGTGAAAAGCTTTGTAATGAAGCTAAGTTTGTACGAAGACGATCTGAAAAGTGACAATTTCTAGCTATTTCCTAATCTTAAAATTATGATTTAAGAAATGGATCTCAAAACTATTCCAACCAATGCAAAGAAATGCTTTCTTAAACACTTAGAAATCCTCAAATCTCGTTTTGAAAAATATTTTAATGAGAACTTGGATGGTTTGGCATGGATTCAAAAGCCGTTCAAACCATCAGTCGATGAGTGCTCCCTCAACATGAAGGAAAAAGAAAATCTCATTGACCTCCAAGGTGACACTGGGCTTGAAATGAAGTTTAAAGAATCTTCTCTCACATCCTTCTGGATTGGTGTACAAAGGAAACACCCAAAATTGAGTGAACTTACTCCATTTGCCACCACTTATTCTTGTGAAAACGCTCTTTTTATTATTATTGCTTTGAGTTAGTTACAAATAACAATTATGTACTATAGTAGCTAAAATAATTAAATAAACAGTAATTCTTTTTATAGAATTTGTTGTTTGATTACGATTAAACCTATTACCCTATTAGAGTATGCATAGAATGTGCAAAACTTAACTAAATAAAAATTGACTGTAAAATGTCAAATGCGACTCCCTTATAATATATAGTACGCTTACATGCCCGGCTTAGGCCTGTCTCAGTATGGGACCGTATTTAAGCGACGGCGTATTCGGACGTAAATCGGCGGTTTGAATGAGCTACAAAGCAAACCGCCTATGTGTGGCACAGATGTCTGTAGTCGTGTATTAGGGGGTGTATTGGACTTCTTTAGCATTTATATAATTTATCATGAGAGCACACTTTAACTTTAATTTTTATCGATACACTACTGGTATTAAAGGGACTTTAGCATTTATTATATATCTGAGTTCTGGTGGGCGTGAATTTAAATTTAGTTCTATCCTATTGGTATGGGCATCCGTGCCCATGATTCACTGAAATACAAACATAAATTGCATGCAGAACATACCCATGTCGCCGATAGATTTCATTTGACCGCGTATTGCAGCGTAACAAAAGGCGATCTTAGGTATCCCCTCCAGTCTGACGCGGCTTTTTGCATTTACAAAGGTTCATATAGGGTATCGTTGTAGTAGTGGTAACGCTTGGATAAAATTCGCCTTTATTCGCTTCTAATGTGCGAGGTAGTGCCGCCCGTATTCGGACTGCTTTGTTGCGTGCAGTCTGAGAGCTCCAGAGCGATCTCATTACATTTACATGGTTCGGATAGGTAAAGCGTAGTAGCCCGTATACGTCCGGCAGAAATTCGCTTAAATACGGTCCCATACTGAGACAGGCCTTACAGCTGGATTATACAGGGGGGCTCGAAGTAAAAAGTTAGAGAACCGCTGGTTTACACGATACACATGAATAATAAAATATGAAGTAGAGGCAACTGAACACAGGAGTTCTACTACTTATAAAGGGGTTTTACACGACAAGATACGATTACGATTCAGATAAATAGTTTGTTCATAGACAAGCTGTATATTAACACGTAATGGTTTCACAGGTATTGATTGCCCGTGTGTTATCTTTGATACCAATGATAATAACTTGTTATCTATTGTTTTATTATTCATTTTCAGAAACGTCTGATTGAATCACCCAATTTATATATCTACATTCGCACAACGATATCCAGTTTTTTTACGCGTTGTTATTTGTCAAGTTGATGTCGCAAACGTGTCTTACACTTCAGTGAAAATAAATTGTTGAGACTTACATTCTCTTTCCTCAAGAACCTCAGATTCGATTCCATTCTATTCAGATTAGGTGGGCAGGTTGGTGAAAGAGTGAGTGAGACTAGTCCTGACACAGCTATGGTGAGTGAGATACCTTAAGATTCCATTATGTATCTTGTAAATCTGTCACAAATTCCTTTCTATTTAGCGACAAACTTAAAATCCACAATTATCAAGGTAAACCGTTTACCTTTTTTAGAGCCTAAGAAAAACTTATTGGGTTGTAAAACATAACCTTATTTTAACACTACATTGTATATTGATAAAGCTAGTTGCCAAAGCCAAACAATTATTTTGATTTAATTTGCAATATTATTGAAGTTATTACCGTTTGAAATAACACTACCTTTTGGCTACCTTCGCCATTGCTGTAAAACAAGAGAAGTGTAAAAGAGATGCAGAATAAAACAGCAGCAATCATAGCAATAGCAGCTATTGTGGAAACCTATCAAGTCATCATGTAATGACGTGGTATACAACGATAAATATATAAATTACTTCTCGAGTTATTGACGTCATCAGCTACTTGGATAAAAACAGGAATATTACACAACCAAATTTAAACTGTAAATAGATACATCCGTGAATTTTTGGATATTTATTAAAATAAAAATGCCAATATATATTAATTAACCTATATTTTAATAAATTGGACCACTACAAAATCAATTCACAACCCAAAATCGACACCATTTCTTAGAACATTAGCAAAATGAATAGTATCTTGTCAAACTGTCACCGTTTAGATTAGATTAGATTTTTAGAGAATATATCGAAGTTTAACTCCTTATTTAGCATCTTACGATATCGTTGTTTGCTTTATTGTTTAACTTTTATCTAATTTCTAATTATCTAATGTTCTAAGTATCTAATGTTCTTAATAGAACTAAATTTTCAGCTGTGTAACAATATACTTTGATGTTTCTTCTAAGTCAGAGGCGGCCTTTTGGGGTGGCAGGTAGAGCAACAGCCCGGGGCCTCGCATTCTCGCGCAACAACCCAAGTAGAAAAATTAATTACTATATATGTATTTGAATCTCGCGCCTCGCTCTTTAGAAATCCCACTAGAATCACTGCGTATATCTTTTAAGGCATTCATGTAACTTAGTTTATCATCATTAATATTTGTCATCTTTGTGCTTGTTAACTTTTATAAAACTTCCAATATAATATTTTATTTCTCGTCAATTATCATCAAAAATACTTACAATTTACATAAATTATACAAAGAACAAGTGCCACGCAAAGATTTGCCGCCCTGGGCCTCGCAAACATCTGCTGCCCCGGGGCCTCGCAATGGCTAAAGCCGCCCCTGTTCTAAATTAATATAGCCATACCGTATATTACTTTTGTGAAAACAGTAAGCTAATAAAATACATTTCTTCTTCCGAAAGTTTTCATTATTAAAGATGTTTAATTTTTCGTATTATTATTTCAGTCAATGGATTCAACACTGAACAAATATCCCCCCCAACGGGATTTTTACAAAATGGAGCCGGAGCAAGGTCAAAGCCGGATGTCAACTTGGAGAGTAATCCTAAATCTAGCCACAATCATAGGAACAGTGGATATTACCTTAAGACTTATTTTATTTGCATTAAAGGCAATGCTAAACAGCTTTCTGTTCAGCATGTTTATATTTATGTTCCAAGTGGTAGCTAACCTCAAAGTGTGGAATGAAGATTTAAACCAAAATCAAGAAGCGCCTCAACAACAGGAGAAGCACAACCAAACGTACAAGGCAGCAGAGATAATGTATAAAGCTGCAACGGGGGAGTCGCTAACGGATATAATACTACAAGCTGCTCTGGATGAAGATGCTTTAGCCAAAAGAAATAAAAACATTAAGGAAACAGAAAAGATGGCCAAAAAGTTAGCTTCCTCTTTGGAAGCGGGTAATAATAAAAAGGTCATCCAGACAATACAAAGCTTAGTTTCTATTAACAATGAGAAGGTTACGAAGAATACAGAAAAACATGTAACAAAGAAAGAAATAAAAGCATCTAAAGATTCTGAGGATGTATTAGCAAAGATTCCAAACGAAGAAAATCATGTTGCCAAAGAAAATAATTCATTTAATGCAATATTTAAAAGATCTAAAGAAAGGAAATTAAATGATACTCGCAAAAAGGAAATCGAAAAAATAAATTTAGAAGAATTACCACCGACTCTTTCTGCTGCGCCGCTTCCAAGGCTTTCTTATCAGGATGTTTTAAAAGAAATAGAAAGAGAACGTTTGGAAAATTTGAGAAAATCGTATAGCATCAATGAAAATATACCTGAAGAATTAAGAAAGTCTTCTGAAGTTATTACATCCATAAGACAACAGCAACAAACATTTTATCCAGATGAAGAAACTTTCACAGATATTCCGGAAATATCTGCTAAGAATGTTTCAAATCCAATTTACGTTCCAGAGAACAGGCAGCGAGTAGGTTTCATTGAATGTTTCTCAGAACCGTCCAATGAAGAACGAGTGATTCCTAATGAAGAAGATACCAGCAAGATAACGAAGAAGAAATCATTCCTAAGAAGGAAGTTTAGTAAATTAAAGAAAGGATTGAAGATATCACGGAAAAATAGTTTTTCTAAAAGTGGTAGTAAACACAAATGATAATTACGCTTGTTTAGTGAAGTAAAGAAAACTATTTTGATACTTTTATACCAGTGTACTATATATATTTTTGTAAAAAGATGACAATTTTGTAAATATATTATTAATTTATTATTTTTAAGAATAACGAGTATGTTACTATTTTATAATGTTAACATTCATGTGGCTGAGAACATTCCGTGGACATTGCACCCTTCATGCCAACGGTGAACAGACACACTTCAGTGATCATAACATGGGATGTTTCTACCCTTAGCTCATATATGAGGAAGCTGAAACTTGAGGTATACCTTTAGTTTCAGCTTCCTTGTACAGATGCAGATGAGGCAACGCTTTAAAAAATAAAATAATACAATAATATACTTTTAGTTACATAAATTTGCTGTAAATTGAATAGTATGATCAAACAACTTTCTTATCAGTTATCTGCTTATCAGATTACGTGTAGCATTGTGACCTCCATCTAGAGACGAATTAGAAATGTCACTGAATTCTCAAATGAACATTATATTGGCTCTCGGTCAGTGTGCTGTCTTAGTATTTATTGAAGCATGTAAGAATATTTGATGTCAATGTGTGTTATGAAATATAAATAAAATAGTGATAATAATTTTAGAACAAGGCATTTTAAGGTTTGATCAATGCCAGTTGCCTAGTTAGGCACTGTGAATTATTTAACATTCATAAATCTTTGAAATAAACAAATTAATATGTCAGTCAATTTGTAAATTTTTCATTTTTAAATTAAGTTTACGAAATGGTACGTACTGATTCAGACTTTTTATGCCTCAAGCGTTTTATCATGTTCCTCTTAAACAAATTTGTCTAATATTAATGTAGCATTTATATATCGAAACGTATTAATTACGTAAATTATACATTTTTATCGAGAAAATATAACTTACATAATTTTTGAATATAAATATTGTAAAGTTTTTACACAAAATCTTTAATGTCAGTGATATGCAAAACGATAATTACATTTTAACTAATGTAATAGTAAATTTTACATCTCAATTACATAAATAAATTATGTTAAGAAGAAAATTGAAAGTATGTAATGCTCGCAAAGTGTATTTATGTATTTTACCTTAAATAATATGATATTTCTCTTAAGCAAAACTACTAATATTTAATCTATATTTTAATTAAAGCTTTTAATCTTTAAAAAGGACTTTTTAAGATTCTGTAATGCTTAGAAGAGTGTCTTTGGTAGATGTATCGATTACGTAACAGGTAATTTTGTTACGTTAGATCAACCTTTAATACACGTAACTGAATTTAGCGTAAACAATTAAATGTAATAACATATTTGTAAAAGTGTTAAGTAAAATGTTAGTATAGTCCAAATCACGATAGTTCGGCGGTGTCTTATACTTAAAAGAGGTTATAAGAGCGGTATAAATTTATAATACGATAATGAATTTTATCTTATTCGTTTCTATATACATCATAGAAAAATAAGTGAGTCAGTGCTTTTTAGTTGTATCCGCAGTTTATACCCCACAACTTGTTTTAAGTATGAGTCGCCGCCGAACTCTCGTAATTTGAACTATAGCTCATTTCGCGTTTAATTTCATATTAATACCTGCTCAAATTAAAAGGAATACTAATATTTATTTGCAGAGTTCTTAATTATTTTGTAATTACTGGTAAAAGATGATGTTGAAGAATCTTGTTTCTCTTCTGCCAGTCGTAGCAGTGTTATGCATCCCAATTGCGCACTCTGCAAACATCCTGGGGTTAATTGGAATGCCATCTTTAAGCCATCACATCTGGACTTCACCTCTCTTCACTGCACTTGCACAACAAGGTCACAACGTGACCATACTTAGTGCACACACTGGAAACGGAAAGACTCCAAATCTTCATTACATAGAAATTGAAGGACTGTACAACCAGTTGAGAATGTATTTTGAAAAAAATGATATTTCAGAAATGGCACAAAATAATCCTTTTTTAAATATACGACAAGGATATGAAAGGTTTGAATGGATTTGTACGTTAATGCTTCGTTCAAATGGATTCACAACACTGAGGAACTATCCGAAGGATTTTAAGTTCGATGTTATCATACATGACTTCACCAGCGGGCAATGCATGCTGGGATTTGTTCATCAGTTCAAGAATCCACCATTAATCTCGGTATGTTGCTATACCACTTAGACGTGAATCTTAGACGTGATCTTAGACGTGAATCTTTCCACAAATTTTATGTTTGAGGTTGAGTGCCATTTCTTTAGACAGTTTTTAATCTCATACAGATTACGATGTTGCTTTTGAACTTTCAATTTCAGTAAATACTTTAAAATATATATTTCAGATAACAGCGTTAAACATGCCTTCCTACACGCCATTTGTATCTGGAAATCCCCAATTTCCAGCTTATGTACCACTGATGCCTCTACCATATCCTTCGGAGATGAGTTTCCCGCAACGTGCCATGAACCTCGTGTGTCACTTATATGATAGATTCACAAGGTATTACATCTACATGCCATCGGTGAACAAAATGACATCTAGTTACTTTGGAAAAGATTTACCAGATCTAACCCTTATCGAACAAACCACCGTGCTAACATTCGTCAACACGGATCCTAGCATTGATATTGCACAACCCTTACTGCCAAGTGTCATAGAAGTTGGTGGAATTCATATCAAACCTCCTAAAACCACCAAAGTAAGTCCCCTGTAAGTAAGTATTCCGTCCCTACAAACAATTTTGATCGGAATCCAATTAGATGCGAATCGTATCACTCTGAATAGTGATTGGAATCCTATTAGACATTAGTGTGACATTACATGAAGCTTTGGACAGGATGTCTGAACCGGTCGGTACGCTCCGTACCCCCTCTGACTGCTTTCCTAATACTTTCCAAACGAGGTTTGCCGAGGTGCAAGTCGTGGTACTACACAGTACTACCACATATGTTCTCCCGAACACTGTGTGACTACTGTCTAACCGCTCTCTGATACGAGATTGCTAAGATACGACAAATTGTTTGTAGGGCTGTATATATATATATTGCACATACATGAAATGAATAAACATGACAGTACATACTATGTACATGTAGAAATATTTAAATATGCATATGCATATGACATACAGTGTAGCTTTTACATCACAACAGCATGTGTATCCAAATCTTCTGGGTACTTCAAATAAATAAACTAACTATAAATGTTTTGTTTCTAGAACTTAGGAAAATTATCAGATATCTTAAACGAAGACAAGGAAGTCATTTTCTTTAGTTTGGGGTCAAATATTCGTAGCGATTTAATTACGCCTACAAAAATACAAATGTTTTGGGAAGCGTTTTCTAAATTTCCTGAATATAATATTTTATGGAAGTTTGAAAATGAACATCTGGAGAATATTCCAAAGAACGTATTCATTCAGAAATGGATGCCGCAGAATGAAATATTATGTAAGACAAGATATCCCAGTAAACATTTTGGAGCATTTTGGAGTCACTTTGACATCATATTGGAGATGCGTATGATTTTTTTGTCATGAAAGAGTTCATTTATAGTTCAGTTTCTCACAATCTTTCATATGAAATGTCTGTTTTATCGGCTACAGGTGACGGAACAACTCCACCTGTCGGAATACAAATGAAGACAAAGTTGATGCAAACTATAATTGAAGTGAAATAGTGATAGAAACGTCACCAAATAGGGCACTTCACCAAATGTTTACTGGGATTCCAAATGGTTAATCTTTCTTTCTGGCTTCTTGAAATTTATAAATGTTTTGTCTGTTGTAGCCTCTCCAAAAGTAAAATTGTTTATAACTCATGCTGGAATGCTAAGTACACAGGAAGCCGTGTACCATGGAGTTCCAATGCTGGGAATGCCTTTCTTTATTGACCAGCATCAAAATCTGCATAAGAGCGTCATGGCAGGCGTGGCAGAAAAACTAGATTATAATAATTTGAGCGTGGAACTAATTGTAGAAAAAGTTCATGCAATTTTAACTAACCCTAGGTAAGAAAACAATATCCGCTTGTGTCAAACCTCTTTTCACGACAACGTTAATAATCATTTTGAAAAAATAAAATTATAATCTTATCTAGAAATACTGATAGACAAAATTATCACTCTGTTGCCAGTGTTGCCAATATAAATGACAGCTGAGAACCTTTCAGAAACACTTGAAAATGATAACTTATTCAATCTTATACTTTCAGTTACCAAATAAACATAAAAAGAAGACAAGCTGCTTTTCGAAATAAACAAAACAGTCCTCTTGACACAGCTCTCTTCTGGGTGAACTACGTCATTCAAAATGAAGGAGCAGATCATCTTCAAACTGTTCTTGTGCAGATGCCATTATGGAAGCTTCTAATGCTCGATGTCATTCTAGCATTCATACTAATTACCATTTTAATTTCCATCGTGTTTAAAAAATTATTTCAAGTATTTTATAAAATAATTTCATCAGAAACGAAGACGAGTAATAAGAAGAATGATTAGCTTAGATTAGATTTTTGGTAGCTTAAAGGTCTAAACATAGTGAGATGGATCCCCAGTAAACAATTTGGTGAAGTGCCCTATTTGGTGAAGTTCGAGTCACTCCTTTTTCAACAAATATTTCTTTAATGGTAATAGACAGACGCTATCTCCCTCAATCCCCGAATATAATGTATATAAACGAAGATAGAATCTAGCGATGGTAAGACAGAGGTTTTAAACCTAACGCAGACCTGCCGAACGTGGATTTTTGAATCACCAAAACAATGTAAAAAACTAATATAACGAGTATTGTTGAAGATGAATAATATTCATTAAAAAAATCACGATCCGTACTAAAGATTACATCTATTTATTTCTTCATTTAAATATTTATATTTTGCAGACTCTAAAAAGTAGAATTCCATTAAGTTTTATACCCCTGCTAGTGTCAAGTTTATAACTCCGGTCATAAATCATAAACCGACTCCGCTTTTAATTCAGCAGTGAACCGTCGTTGCAATGTCTGTAGCTCATAAAAAGGGCCTTTCCTATGAACGACTGAATAGAAAACGAACGCGTTCCAGACAAAAAACTCATGATATGTAATAGAAATTAAGTAGAATTTACTCCAAAATGTTTACTGGGTCTACACCGCACCGCAGAGGGGATACATTTACTGTACAATACTTTTAAACAACGCTAAATAAATAATACGTTTTTTTAACAATTTGTTTTTATTCAAGATAATTGCGTTATAAAATAATTACCAAAACCCATTAACTAAATTATAATTTAACAACAAGTTGAATTTAACACCTATGTTTAATTTTCCTAATTAATTTCTTGTTAGAAAAACGGCATGCTCTTATAATGTTCGGGAACAACTGAAAATAACAATTTAATTATGTGGAAAGTTTAGCAGGTTTGAATCTCGGCTTAAAGATTAAAGAATATCCGTTCAGTGAGCAGTTTGCAACGCATTCGATTTATCGTATAAACTGTGTAAACGTATAAGCAAGTGTACTAAAACAATAACTGACACATCATTAAATTGCGGGTGATGCTAACAATAACACATTTATACGACAAACATGCGGATTCCATGCGGCTACCAAGAATGAGTGTTACCATTAATAGCTACTTCTCGGGGTTTTCGTGAAATATTTGTATTCAAGAACAGCTCGATGTATCGGTGCTGCATGTGCCCCTTGTCCCTCTGCATTGCCTACGACCACACAATGGTTGATTATTTTATACTTAAGATGAAACGATACTTGGACATTTTTTCTAGCGAAATATAGATGGCGATACTATACAGCAGGTTAAATATTATCAACAAAAACCATGTTTCTTTTATGTTTAAATCGTTTTATGTAAGTAACTATAAACGCGAATCAAAATCTAATGCTATAATTAGTTAGATGAATAACGTATCTACATTTTAAGCTTTCTTCCACTGACTTTTAATGAGTTGGAACCGCAAAAATAAGTTTTGAAAATGAATATTGCTATATTTTCTAGTTAAATTCCAATTTTTATAAAACTGGTAACATTTTTAAGGGTTTGTCATAAATTTTATAACTTTTATTTATGATACGTTATTCATCTAACTAATTGCAGCTTTAGATTTTGATTCGCGTTTATAGTTACTTACATAAAACGATTTAAACATAAAAAGAACATGGTCTTTTTGATAATATTTAACCTGCTGTATAGTATCGCCATCTATATTTCGCGAGTCAAATATTACTGCTTCCAAATAACGTCTAAATACTGACTTGTATTGCTTCGTACTGGTTTCTAAACTCGACGTCCGCTTCCCCTGTAGATCGGCCGTTTGGTTCGTATTTAATCGTGACATTAATCGGAATGATCGGTTTGAAAAACTGAAATGAAATTCCATGAAGTAAATCAAGACAAACATAACCTCAAAAGTTTGAAATACTCACGTTTATAATATCACTGGTCTTTGCCTTAAATGGTAGCCCCCTCATATGCACATAGTGGATCATATTATCTCCGTAACCACCATTATTCCCAGCAATTGCGTTCATCCATCCCATACCATTTCCATTGATATTATTGACGGCAGCCATTGTCGTCATTGGGGTCATCGTAGTCATTGGGGAAATAACTCTGTCATGGATAACCCGTTGAATTGAGGGTGTAGGCATCCTGTCAACCATCACCTGTGGAGATAATCTTCCACTCCCTGCTACCCTCTCCATTTCAATAAGTTCTGTTGCCATGCCACGTGACCCGAGCCCTCCTACCACGTGTCCCAGCTCACTGGCCATGTGGCCACCTGATAAAATCCCTGTACGATCCACTGGGTTTGGTATTCCGTTATGTAAATTCCAATTATCATATTCCGCGTAATCTGCGGCAAACATTTGCAGTTTAGTATCGATTTTACATACATTAAATAGGCTTGTGTCCTCATTTTTTAGTGGTCGATTTTTCAATTGATGTTAATAAATGTGTATTGGCGTGTCTATTTTATTAAATATCTAAATGTTGATGGAGATATAGTAATTAAAAATTTGAATTGTAGTTTTAGCGCTAGAAATGGTCGGCCATATTTGTATGACGTGAAATGTATTTTAACATCAGTTATTTGTTGATTAGGTCAATACAGTTTTGTAGCTGTTGGTAGTCAAAACAATCAAATCAAGTCAAAGAATAATAAGTTTTTATTTTATTTAACCCTGTTACGGCAGACATAATAATGAAGTTTTATTGTTCCTTGAAATAACTGTAAATAATATTTGATATTTTGATATATAAATACATATGGCAGAGATTTATGAGCTGTAAGGTTGGTAACCTTACACAAGGATTGTGATGTCACATGCATTTGGAATGTGTATAACGTTGAATCCCTTTAATAATTAAAGAGACAAAATGACTTTTTTAATTGTTAATATCTCTTAACATATAAGGAGTTATTAAAAAATAATTGAACATTTGAGGTTCTAGTAACTCACTTTATCAATATACACTTTCATAGAAATTAAGACATAGAACACAAGCCCATTGTTGCAGAGTTTTGTTTTACCTTTGTACACCCGAGGCCCCCTATTAATGCTAGGGAATCGACTAACTCGATAGACACTTCGTTCATAAGGGCCTAATCGCTGTTGAGGTGAAATTGGCGCTTCAGCAGGAAGAGTTAAAATAGCTGCAGGCGATCCTAGCTGATCTATATAGCGCGTGTCACAAAATCGACGAACGTCAACTATCGAGCTTCGAAATATTTCAATGTACCTAGAATTTTAAGAATAGAAAATGTACTATCATCAACCTCACTGACTATTTTTGTCTCTTTTGTACAAGGGAATTTTCTGTATCCAATTGAATCGACAAAAGAAAGAAGAGTTGTCCACAACCAAATACAGCTTAGTGCAAGTAAAAACAAGTGAAAATTACCTGTGCCCAATTTTTTCGCGGTGTTTCTTCAAAGCTAAGTCAGCATTTTCATTGCTGACAAACTGAACATATGCTTCGCCATTTGATCTTCCAGCAACATCTGTTACCAATGTTACACCGTTTGGTATTATCTCCAAACCTAAACAAATAATTGTTTTTTATAAGATAATGAACTGTGAGACTTAATGAGACAATTAATAGCACTAAGTTACCTGAAAAGAAAGATGCGATTTCATCCTTGGTGCAATCAAATGGCAACCCTCTTAGTTTCACGCAAGCATCCTGTTTAAATTGTCTACCACCTGTTTGCCGCCTGAGAGCCCATTCAAATTCAGACTGACGCGTTCTGAATACTAAAAAAGAAAAGTAATAAAAATATTATTCTAATCAAGATACTGTTGTCTTGCAAATAAACTATCTCATAATAGATGGCACCATACAAAAATCTTATCATTCTTTCATTTTATTCTTACTAAGCTATATAAAAACTAAATAACTAAATTCTAAATAAATATAAAAATGTTAAGAAAGTTAGGTTAATTTATTTGATTTATATTTATTATAAAAAATACTTGGTGCTAGTATAGTTGCGGAACAGCAGGCGCAATAATAACCAACTTCAATTTTTTTTTTAAAGTATGACTGGAGCAAGTTGAAATACGACATTTATCAACATTATTACTTCATAATGGCGAACTATTATTACTAAACATAATTAATTTTGAATACCTTCAATGTATCTATTTCCCATATGGTTTCTATCCCTTAAAAGGGCTTTAGCGACATCCTCAGAGCTTGCAAACTCCACGTAAGCTTCACCCGTGGGCCTATTATCCCTGGACATGACAATATGAATACCCTTGGTACCGCCCGTTATTTCACAGTCACTAAAAAACTTCATTATATCATCCGGTGTTGAACTCCACGGTAATCCACGTAACTTAACAATTGAATAGTGCAATGATTCCTCATTATCTTTTGGAGATTTGTTTGTTAGCTCCTCCGCCATTATTAGATTACCATTAGAATAAATTTAACAGAAAAATTAACGTTAACAAATAGATTTTTATTAAAAATATAATTACCGTGATTTGTAAACATTGAATGAGAATAAAAGACAAAAGTCATGTATATTACAAATCATATGTTTTCTTGGAATGCCTTGAATTAAATAATATATTAAGAAGGCCAACTTTAATATGAATATATTTTTTATAATATATAAATTAAAGAACAAATTATCTCATTCAAAATACTTATATTAAATTCAAATAATATTTCTTCCCGCATTTTTTCATTGTATAGAAGAAAAATAAGAATATTTCTAATCTCTAAGCTGCATTGCCGCTGAAATATTATAAATGTCAAATGGACATGGTCTGTGTAAATAGTAAAATAAATTATTAGTGCAATCTGTTTATTATTTTTATTTGCTTATGTTTAACTATAGTTAGAAAATTCACATTCTTTATGCAACATTTCTGCTATTGTTAAATAAACAGATAAATTCAAATAAGTTTGAGGTTATATCTTTTAAATATAACATAAACACATAGATTTTTCAGTTGTATATAAATATTAATATATATTTGCTTAATAAATTTCAACTGCTGCAATGAATAATATAGCAAAAGGTACTCGAGGTGCACTTATTGTTTTAGAAGGTTGTGATCGCTCAGGAAAGACAACACAAAGTAAAAAATTAGGTATGCAATCGTTGTAACAGTAACATTTATTCGTATTATATCTTAATAATCAATATTTCTAATTATTTCAGTTGATTTCTTATTATCTAAGAATATTCCATCAAAATATATCAACTTCCCTGCACGAGATACACCTACAGGAAAACTATTAAATTCTTACTTAAGTTCAAAAAGTGAATTAGATGACCAAGTTGTGCATTTGTTATTTTCAGCAAACAGGTATTTATAATCTAGATCAATGTGTTAGTTGTTTCATCTCAACAACGTATTAATTAGAATGTAATTTTAGGTGGGAAGCACAGAGTAAAATGTCTGAATTACTGAAAGATGGTGTTACGTTAATAGTTGATAGATACTCTTATTCTGGAGTTGCTTTTTCTGCTGCTAAAGGTGCTTTAAACTTAATATATTTATAATTTCTGTAATATTGCTTTATATAATGTCTCACAAATATTTGAACTACAGGAATGGACATTGAATGGTGCAGAGGTCCAGAGAAAGGTTTACCCAGTCCTGATCTTGTGCTGCTATTAACATTAACTACACAGACAATAGCAAAACGTGGTGGATTTGGAAATGAGAGGTTTATGGAATAGTACATACGCAATTATTAATAAAACACATTCGTTAAAATCCTTTTTTGTTATAGATATGAACTCCCTGAAATACAATCTAAAGTTATAAATAATTACAAAGCTTTGAGAGAAAGTGATTCAGCAAAATGGATAGAAGTTGATGCAGATAAAACTCAAGAGGAGCTGCAGTTGGCATTACAACCACTAGTACTAGATGCAATTAATAGCGCTCAAGATTCAACAATCAAAAAACTGTGGATGTGAGAGTTAGACTATAATAATCCTTTACAAAATAGGCTCAAAGGTTGATCCTTTAAATTTGCATTTAGACTTCGAGGCGTTTATCAAACGAAATATAACATTGTAGTTAAAATAACTTGAAAAGAACGGGTTGACTTTCTAGTAAGCTAAAAATATAGTCCAAATCACGATAGTTCGGCGGCGACTAATACTTAAAAGAGATTATAAGAGCGGTATAAATCTATAATATGATAATGAATTTTATATTATTCGTTTCTATATACATTATAGAAAAATAAGTGAGTCACTGCTTTTTAGTTGTATCTGCAGTTTATACCCCACAACTTGTTTTAAGTGTGAGTCGTCGCTGAACTCGTAATTTGAACTGTACTTGGCTTCATTAATGCTTAAAGGCTTAATGTATGCACATTAAGTATGAACCCAAAGGATTGCAAAGATTTGTCTGAAGGTTCTTTTGAATAAGTGTCTTAATTTACTGTTTTATAGATTATTTGATATAGCGTAAAATAAGTTTAGTTTGTTACTGTAATTATATTCATTCTTGAAATTCATCAGAAAGTACAAATATTAAGATGTGTAGTAAGTATTAGAACAAAATAAAGATTAACGCAACTAGGTAACTCAAAAATTAACATTTAGATAAAAATAACACAGGTTAACCGAATATATCTCACATATCGATACGATAGTGCAGAGATGGTCTTTTGAAAGCTAATGCTAATATTGTCAATAATATTCCTTTCAGCTACGGTTAAATAAAAGATGGCTAAGAGCACTGATATTTTGTTATAGGAAATATTGTATAAATACATTTTTAAATAAATATATACCTTAGTCTTTTATTTAATTGTTTATATATTTTTAAATTTGTTATTAAAAGTGGATTATTAGGAGTTTGTTGCTGTGTAAACAATTTTACGTAATATGTTTTGTGACATATTTTACTGCTTTTTGAAAAATAGATAAACTTCTGCTCCTTAGCATACTTATAAAACTTCTTAAGAACATCTTTTTATGGATTATGAGATCTTAAGAATTCCTTTTATAATAAAAAGCTTTTAGAATAGTTATAAACATTGATACTTATAAAGACAAATACCAAATATATATTTTCCAGTGATAATTTCAGTACTCTGTAAAACTAAAAGAAAAGATATTGATGGTTGAAGGAATGGGCTTGTGTCCTCATTTTTTAGTGGTCGATTTTTCAATTGTTGATTGAAATTGATGTTAATAAATGTGTATTGGCGTGTCTATTTTATTAAATATCTAAATGCAGACGGAGATATAGTAATTAAAAGTTTGAATTGTAGTTTTAGCGCTAGAAATGGTCGGCCATATTTGTATGACGTGATATGCATTTTAACGTCAGTTATTTGTTGAGTAGGTCAGTGCTGTGGTAATGTTTTGTAGCTGTTGGTAATCAAATAATCAAGTCAAATCAAAGAATAATAAGTTTTTATTTTATTTAACCCTGTTACGGCAGACATAATATTGAAATTTTATTGTTCCTTGAAATAACTGTAAATAATATTTGATATTTTGATATATAAATACATATAGCAGAGATTTATAATCTGTAAGGTTGGTAACCTTACACAAGGATTGTGATGTCACATGCATTTGGAGCTTGTACAACGTTGAATCCCTTTAATAATTAAAGAGACAAAATGACTTTTTTAATTGTTAATATCTCTTAACATATAAGGAGTTATTAACAAATAATTGAATATTTGACGTTCTAGTAACGCACTTTATCAATATATAGTACACTTTTATAGAAATTAAGACATAGGACACAAGCCCATTAAAATATAACAATTGTTCTATATTGTTTGAAAAGTAAATACTAACTTCTTAAATTTGGAAATATTTAAAGGAAAATATGTGCCATTTGTAACTTATGCTGTCTGTAGATTAGAAGACAATACTCCATCCTAAAATATCATTTTCCAAATTTTTCGTCCGTGACTCATGCACATAATGAAAATAAAGTAAAACATGTTGTCAATCATCAAATTATTTATTACCACAACTCGATTTATTTATTGATATGCCCGTTTTATGCCGTCAGTACGTTTTGTTTCATCTTCGTTGGATTGGCTCTATATATAGCACTATTAGAGCAACCGGAAGTGACAGGTTTGATATTCAATTGTTATACCTAAAATAATTTTTCATATTTAAAATCAAGACTAAAAATTATTTAAGCTACTCTTCAATAGATGTATGTAATATAAATTCAGACCTTTCATGTATTAGCTTAAAATAGTTCACTAGCAAAACTACTTTTATACAGAATTTGATACAATTTAAATATGATGTTGGTATAAATATCCTTAATTTAATGGCCTTGTGTCCTAAGTCCTAATTTCTACAAAAGTGTACTATATATTAATAAAGTGGGTTACTAGAACCTCAAATGTTTAATTATTTTTTAATAACTCCTTATATGTTAGGAGATATTAACAATTAAAAAAGTCATTTTGTCTCTTTAATTATTAAAGTGATTCAACGTTATGTACACATTCTAAGTGCATGTGACATCACAATCCTTGTGTAAGGTTACCAACCTTACAACTCATAAATCTCCGCTATATGTATTTATATATCAAATATTATTTACAGCTATTTCAAGGAATAATAAAATTTAAATATTATGTCTGCCTTAGCAGGGTTAAATAAAACAAAAACTTATTATTCTTTGATTTAACTTGATTATTTTAACTACCAACAGCTACAAAACATTACCACAGTACTGACCTACTCAACAAATAACTGACGTTAAAATGCATTTCACGTCATACAAATATGGCCGACCATTTCTAGCGCTAAAACTACAATTCAAACTTTTAAGTACTATATCTTCGTCAATATTTAGATATTTAATAAAATAGACACACTAATACACATTTATTAACATCAACTTTAATCAACAATTGAAAAATCGACCACTAAAAAATGAGAACACAAGCCCATTACAAAATTTATATATTCTAGATGAATAAATTAAAAAAGTTCGATTGTTTTTTAGAATGTAAAGGTTTGCACAATAACATATGTTACTGGAGGTAGTTATAATAACTTGGCAACGTGGTTTGTCGTTATACTCAGCGCACGGTAGCATATTTTATATTCGTAATACTACAATGGGTTACATTATAGTAGACAACGTTGTCATATTTCTCAGAAGTGCGGTTGTATTTAGTCTGTATATATAAACCTTACTTAAATTGAGTACAGTTTTGAACAAAAATATTATACTATCTTATACAGAATGTACGTAACGTTTCTGTGACTTTATAATGTTTAATTTAAAAAAAAAAGTGGTTTTTTTTGTTTGTTAATGTTTGCAATGTTTGATTGTTCGGAACATTTGAACCAATATTTTGATATAACACAATGTAGCACTGAAATATTGCATATAATTTCGCAAATTACACGTCGACACTGAGTAGTTTGGTTTACAAATGAATATTTGGCCTATGCGGAGCCAGATAACCTTGTACTTTTAACTGGACAGGTACGCAATCTAATTCCGTGTATAACAGTAATTATTTACACACAATACAAACGCAGTAAAATGTTTATTATCATGTAAATAATAACAAACTATAATTATGAGTTATTATACTACATAAATTAACCAGTTTATTATGGTTTATCTTATATAGTTACTTAGATAAAAACCTCTTATCTTCTAAATACATGTATACATTACTTATATAATATATTATAGTGCAGAAATATTCTTACTTATGTTATCTTGTTATTCTTAGTATGTTGTACAAAATAGAACTATTAGCACATAAAATAGACAGTTAATAATTTTATTTGATGTAAGTATTGACATTTATACTATAAATTATATTTTCCAAATTTATATTAAGTAATTATTTGACTGATGTATTTTTAGTAACATATTTGAAATAATTTGCATCTACCGTTATTAATGTGGCCTATACTTAGGGGCTAACTGATCTAACCAGTTTTACATAACAATAATGGGTTAATTAACTAGCTTCTTCTTTACTAGCACCAAACTATTAATTAATATTAGCAGAATGGCGGAAAAAGCAGAACCAGTCGTCGATGTTGCCTCCGGGAAGATTCAGGGCGTCTTAGCTACAAGTGCGTTGGGCACTAAGTACTACAGCTTCCAAGGAATCCCTTACGCTCAGCCACCAATTGGCAACTTGAGATTTAAGGTATATAAAAAGAAATAATTATCACTAAGTCTTAACGTTTAATGTTAATGGTACATTTAATTTCAGGATCCTGTTCCTGTAACACCATGGAAACATATTTTAACATGCAACCCTCCAAACTTTTGTCCTCAAAGAGAAATGATACAAAGGACAATCATTGGAAACGAAGATTGTTTGACATTGAGTGTCTACACAAAACAAGTACTTTCTCTTATTAATGTTTGCTTAATTTTTACACAGAAAGAGGCATTGAATATTGAAAGCTAACTGATTTTTCAAACATACAATATTTTTTCCAGATTGATCTCAGCAACAAACCTATTCCAGTTATGGTTTATATCCATGGTGGAGCTTTTCTTCGAGGAAGCAGCAGAACTGATACTTACGGTCCGGATTACCTCATTGAGAAAGATATTGTTCTTGTTACCCTCAACTATCGATTGGGACCCTTTGGTGAGTTGTGAATATTGCATTTTTACATTAAATTACAATTCAATAAACACGGAAGTTAAAATAACATAATATTTACATTTCGTATTACATGAGACACTCACGCTTTCCTTATTTGCTTTAGGGCTTCCGCACACGAGGCGACTGGTTGCAAAATTTAACTACGAATCTGCCCGAACCGAATGTGATTGCAACTGTGTTGTTAGTGAGAGAACGAACGTGTATACGAGTGAGATAAAACACATGGCACGAACGTAACTAAACTGATTTGAAACTGGTTTTGAGTACGTTTGCCGTGAGTCAATTGGTTTCATGTGGTTGCGTGGATTTGATGATGACATTATCAACAGAGATGTTTACGAATACTATTGAAAAGTATTTAAATACATACATACAATCAAATACGACATAATAAAATCCCCTGTTTTGCTATTGTTAAACATTCTATAGTCACGGAACACGGCTCGACTACCAGTTTAGTTTCATTCGTGCATTATGTTTTTTCTCACTCGTATATACTATGTTCGTTCTCTCACTAACAACACAGTTCCATTCACATTCAGTTCGGGCAGATTCGAGGCTAAGTTTGCAACCAGTCGCTCGCTCCATTTGCGGAGGGCCTTAATATACTCTATACTAAGCGACACTCTATATCAAGAGCGACAGTCTTATGAACTTAGTACTAATCTTCTCGGCTGCGCGCATCTATAAAATCACTTTGAATATAAATAAAACTGATATTGAATAAGTTGTATTGTAAGCAATTATTTTTATTTAAATAGTGGCGCATAGCTAGTAGTAGAATACATACTATCAACTAGTGCTGCCATCTATTAATTGATAGTTCAACGAGATTGCAGTTAGAAACATGAAGTGTTGTTTTCTACTAATAAGTTAATTAAACACAATAAATCGTCCTAACAATTTACCATATGGTATCTAATTAAAATACAATTTTTAGGATTTCTAAGTTTTGAAGATCCTGCGCTTGAAATTCCTGGCAATGCAGGACTCAAGGATCAAGTCCTAGCCTTGAAATGGGTTAAAACAAATATCGCACAGTTTGGAGGAGATGTGAACAATATAACATTATTTGGAGAAAGCGCAGGGGCGTGTAGCGCTCATATGCACATATTGTCCCCGATGTCAAAAGGTGAAGAATTTTAAAAACTAATTTTTATTAAAAGAAAACTTTTTCTTTATTTCGCTCTGTTTTTAGATCTACTTATACACATTGTTAACAAAAATAAATATATTTTTAGGATTGTTTCACAAAGTAATATTGCAAAGCGGTTGTGCTTTAAATAACTGGAGCATATCTCCATCGCGAGGATTGCGTCTTGCAAAGGAGATAGGTTGGGATGGCAAAGGAGGGGAAAAGGAAGCACTGCAATATTTGCTGAAAGAAGATGCACATAAACTAGCAGAATTGCAAGACAACTTACTTACAAAAGAAGTAAGTATTTTAATGGTCTTTCAACAGGACGTGACATTTTAAATCAACAGAAAAACGTTGTATATTGACAATTAAAAAATGGCGCGATATTTAAAATGACAATTTTAGTTAAAAGTTTCTATTTGGAAGAGGTAATGCTGAATCGATATTTTACCGATTTAGGATGTGAAAAGCTACAATTTGTTTCCATTTGGACCAGTGATTGAACCATACAGAAGTGACCAATGTTTTATTCCATCGGCTATACAAAATATGATAAAACAAAGTGAGCCAGATTGGGGTTGGGGTATTAATTTACCCCTCATAGCAGGATTCAATTCAGATGAAGGGTTGTATCTTTATAAGGGTAAGAATCAGTCAGTGTTCTCAACACTTTTAATCTCAATATAATTCGTTAAATTTGTTTTCAGCCGCAACCAACAATCCTAACTTTTTTGAACAACTAGCGAAACATTTTACAAGTATTGTGCCGCAAGAATTGGAACTTACAGACTCGAAAGTAGTCAACGAGTTAAGCTTAAAAATAAAAGACTTTTATTTTGGGGAAAAAGATCTTAATGTGGAAAATATCGATTGCTATATTAAGGTAAAGGAAAATGATAAATGATTTATTTGTAGATAGAATGGGCTTGTGTCCTCATTTTTTAATGGTCGACTTTTCAATTGTTGATTGAAATTGATGTTAATAAATGTGTATTGGCGTCTCTATTTTATTAAATATCTAAATGTTTCCGGAGATATAGCAATTAATAATTTGAATTGTAGTTTTAGCGCTAGAAATGGTCGGCCATATTTGTATGACGTGAAATGTAGTTTAACGTCAGTTATTTGTTGAGTACGTCAGTGCTGTGGTAATGTTTTGTAGCTGTTGGTAGTCGAAATAATCAAATCAAGTCAAAGAATAATAAGTTTTTATTTTATTTAACCCTGTTACGGCAGACATAATATTGAAATTTTATTGTTCCTTGAAATAGCAGTAAATAATATTTGATATTTTGATATATAAATACATATAGCAGAGATTTATGAGCTGTAAGGTTGGCAGCGGTTGTGATGTCACATGCATTTGGAATGTTGTACAACGTTGAATCCCTTTAATAATTAAAGGGACAAAATTACTTTTTTAATTGTTAAAAATAATTGAACATTTGGGGTTCTAGTAACCAACTTTATCAATATATAGTACACTTTTATAGAAATTAAGACATGGGACACAAGCCCATTTAACGTAATTATTCAATTTTTAGATAATGACAGACAAATTATTCTTACATGGAATCCATCGCACTATTAAACATCATAAAGGACCCGTCTTTGCTTATAGATTTGCAGTAGATTCACAAACGAACAATCAATACAAGTTGCTGTTTTGTGGAAATGTAAAAGGTATGGTATTTCAACAAGCTATGATATTTACATCAACAGAAAAACGCTTTATTTTCGTGAAAAGTGATGATACTTTTATTTTAATCTAAAGTACAAACTTTGAGGTTAATAAATGAACACAATATTCCAAAACGTCACGGCAATGACGGTTGTATGTTGACAGTTCAAAATGGCGCGAAATTTAAATATTTCTCACAAAATTTTTCATATTAAAGCAGCGCATTGATAAAACTATTAATTGCGCAGGTACCGCCCATGCTGATGACCTCTTCTACCTCTTTAAGTCGAAGATAGGCAAAATATATGAGCCCGGAACGTTGGAGCAGAGAACCATTGAATTGATGACGACTTCCTGGACAAATTTTGCGTCTTCCGGTAGCCCAAATCCCACGGGAACTAATGTAGAATGGAAGGAGCATCAAGGGGATAAGTACTTCCTAAATATTGACGACACAGTGACATTAGAAACAACAATTGCAGAGCGTGAACGGATGGCATTCTGGGACAATTTGTACAAAAATGCTAATGTAAACTTATAACCTAAAAATAGTTGTCGAAAATATTGATAGATTAAAGGTGATAATAAAACTATATAAATAGATATAAATTTATTTATATTAATGTACAACATATTAAGTTTATTATGCAAAAATTTGAAGTCGATTGGAGTAAAACTGTCGGAGATATAAAGTTTTAAGTCTTCACATCTCTGGTCTGCTTTCGTATTACTTTGAAATTTTTAAATACGGTTTCTCACACTTAGCTTTTGCAGAGTAGGTGCCATCTCTAGCTCAAAATCTAATGGACCGATTCTTTTGAAATTTTGCACATTCTTTCTTTACATAAATGCCGAGGTAACGCTGTCGAGTTTTTTTAATTTTTTAATTTTAAGGTATTTTAAAATAACAAAGTTTCTGATTTTTTTCATGAAAAATCGGTATTTTGACTTTTAAGTGCTGTAAAAAATTAAGAAATCAATAAAAAAGAGAAACTCGACAGCGTTACCTGCAGAAACTTATTAACTAATGAAATCATTTTGGTTTTTCTGCGTGACGTCTGTGGAGATTCGCTGTCAATGCCTCATTTCTTGATATTTATTTATGAAAATTTCACAAAGTATTCTTCAAATATCATTTTATCATGTAGTAATTATAGAAATAATTATATATTAACAGGCCGGGTCTGCTTTATCACATTTCAAAATGTGAGGTTAGGTTTTTACCGAATCAACCAGACTGCTGACTAGTTTGAGGACTATATGTAGACGGCGACGAGTAATCACTCAAAACCTCACATATAATACTTATAAAGCTTTCATTTTTTGTCACATTTTCCACTGTACTTTGAACTCCTTCTCTCCCGCTCTGACTATAACTCAAAACTAAATCTTCATAACTTAAATCACTATTCGCTAATCTTCCAATCATAAAACTGCTTAATTTTTCTTCAAACACAGACCGCAACACAAATTTATTCGCTTCCCTAACTCGTTTGACTTCTTGTTTCTTTAAATAACTATCCAAATTTTGCACATGATTGTAGACACTGAGCTCTGGTAACTTTTTGACGATTTTTCTCAAAGTAATGACATCTCCTTCAGCGTTGTGCAGATTCAAAGGGACAATCCCAAAATGCTTAGCCATTGAAGACAAGGAATGACTATTAAGATCTTTATAAATCTTTTTAACAACATGTAATGTATCACATAATCCAGAAACAATTCTCGTGAACAACTCAAACATGTTTAAACTTGTCAAACAGTTGCAAATGAACCTGTAATCGAAAGCTATTAGGTTATGCCCGACAAGAACTACGTTTCTATAACCCATCAGAAACTTTAAAAAGTCCCGCCATGCTTCTGATCTAGGTTTTGTTTGTAGTTCACAGTTTTTATACCACAATTTCCCGTTATCTTTTTTTAAACCTGTTATCGCAGTGACCTCGTCAGGGACGTTGTTGTCAGGCATGATATATGCGCTATACAGTTCATAATTGTCTTCAGATAATGCAGCGATCTGTATTACCTCGGAGTTATTAGTCAAACCAGTTGTTTCCAAATCGACATAAATGAACGAATAACTATTCGGAGCAGCCATGTTTCTTTAAAACTTTTAACACTTTAAAATCACTGTGGAAAGTGCACTAAGCAAGTATATTTGTTGACTGATATTACTAGTAATGTGTATTTGGAAATATTATGCGATATCGTATGTCTGTATGTCCTTCACTTCATGTAACTACAGTTACTGATACGAGTGATTCATACATCGCTATACATAAATGCGAGAAAAAAATGGAGATCATCATGGGATCAATTCATCCCAATCAGTGCCGTAGCTGGGTTACCAAAGCCCCGGTGCAAAAAGAAACTGGGACCCTAACTAAACTGTTTAGGTTTTATCAAGTCGTATATATATATAAGAGTAATTCATAAAATGTTTCACTCATGTAAATCAGATCTGTTCGATCACGATCATTATTCGCAAGACTCAGGAATACGGCCACCGGTTATTACTGCATACCTCATAACAATGGTCTATCTTCGATAAATCTAAATCTAAAGTGTTCTTTTTATAAAATGAAATCAAAACTGTGATTTCTCATCAGCCTCAATGTTATGGGCCCCCTGAGCTTGAGGGCCCCGGTGCTCAGCACCGACTGGCCCATACCTAGCTACGCCAGTGATCCCAATGTAATTCATTGTATAAGTAAATTAACATTAGCATTAGTGCAGAGAAGCGGAATGGTTTAAAAGAGAGAGAAAGAGTGTGAGAGGTTGTGAATAAAGAGAGGAGGAAGCAACTAACCTCACTGCTTCGAAATGCCGTCCAATTGTGACTAAATAGAAAGGTGGTTGCAAACCATGTCTTAATTTCTATAAAACTGTACTATATATTGCTAAAGTTCGCTATCAGAACCTCAAATATCCAATTACATTTTAATAAGTCGTTATATTATAAAATATATTAACAAATAAATTAAAAAGTAGCGTCATATCCGTTTCTCTCCTTCCTTATATGAAGGTTTGAAAGAGATGCATTAAAGTGGATGATCAAACATGAGATACTATACTTAGTTGCTGCCTCGAGCAACTCATAAAGTTGATATTATAATATTGTAAACAAGATAAATAAAATTGAATACTTATTATTCTACAAACTTCAATTGTAACAATAAGCTATTATAAACCCAATTATAAAATATAATTACTCCACTAAAAATTATGTTTTGTATAAGTTTTTGTTTGGTATTCAATTCTAGAATGTTCCTTCTGGGTGTGTGTCTTAGGCCCTCCGCACACGAGGCGACTGGTTGCAAAGTAAACGCGAAACGAAGTTTCCAACAAAAACGAGGACGAGCCATGTCGAGCCGTGTATCGTGACTCTATAGAATTTTTAACAATAGCAAAACAGGGGATTCTATTTTATTATATTTGATTGTATGTATGTATTTAAATACTTTTCGTAAACATCTCTGTTGATGACGTCATCATGAAACCAAAATTGTCTGGGACCGAGAAATCTAGTCGCTGAATATATGCTCAAAACCAGTTTAAAATCAGTTTAGTTACATTTGTGCCGTGTGTTTTATTTCACTCGTAAACACTTTCGTTCTTTTACTAACAACACAGTTGTAAAGACATTCGGTTCGGGCAGATTCGGGGCTAAGGTTTGCAACCAGTCGCGTCGCTTGCTGAGGGCCTTATCATACAGTACAGCTTTATGACTAATCACTTCTACAAAATTCCAATCCCACTACGCCGCTTTTTATACGATGCACACACACAAATAGATATGGTCTAATCATCAGAGATTTAGACAGCGAAATACGTCGTTAAAAAGCGGTGCATTTTGGGGAGGCATAACTTCTGTTTTCACCATATAAAAGGATCAAGTTTAAATTTAAATTCGTGTGAGACATTCCCAGTATAGGGTATTCCCTTTCGGTATCCATCCTGAAATGAGGACGTCAGTTCTTTTTATTTATTTTGCAACCTATAACTCTCACAACAATTTAGTAAAGACCATTTTTGTAGATAATAATAATATCTATATCTTTCATTAATAAGTGTTTGTTGTTACTTTTATAACGAGAAAGTTATGAGCAAAAATAAATCATAAATGAGCTATGCAAATGTATCATTATACTTATCTAAAAATTTACTTTTGTTTATAACTTTTTTAATAAAAAAGCTACAAATACAAGTTGTTAAGAAAACTTGTAGATAATTTAATTATCTACAAAACAGCTTCTTACAAAATTTTTGTAGGAGTTATATTTTTGAAGATAAATTAAAATAACTGATAACATCTTATTTTTAAGATGAACTGTTCGGTGACTTGTTTCGCTGACTAATTGAACATACGAATATAAACGAGTAAAATACGATTGTGTAGTACAGGTCCGCGACCGCGAAAGTTTGTCATACGTATCTGTATCTGTATCAAATAACATTATTAAAAACTAAAGTACACCTAGTAAACAAAAGTGATCGCAAAATACACTCAAATCCTAACCTAAAAATGGCGAATAGTCTCAATTACTCTTGGATTTACGTCGATTTAGAAACAACAGGGTTTTATAATAATTGTGAGGTTATACAAATTGCGGCTTTATCAAAAGTGAACGGAAATTTATTCTCAGCGTATGTTCTCCCAAAGAAAAACATTCCACCGGAAGTTACACAAGTGACTGGTTTGTCAAAAATAAATGGAAAACTATACTACAACAACATTGAACAAGAAACAGTGCCAAAAGAAATAGCGTGGCAAAGTTTTTTAAACTTTTTAACGATTCACATCAATGTGATTTTAATAGGACATAACCTACCTTTTGATTATAGATTTATAAGTAATAATTTTGTGCAATTAAATATGTTTGATCGTTTTAAAACTATTGTTTATGGTTTGGTTGATACTTTAAGAATCTCAAGACAGTTGTTTCCACATCTTAATAGCCATAAACAAGGTGATGTTGCCGCTCATCTAGGAGTTGTGCCACTAAATGCCCATAATGCTGTTGGGGATGTAATGACATTGCAATCAATTGTCCAAAACATACCTGAAGTTAGTGTTTTAAATACTGTGCAAAATTTGGACGAATATATTCGCATTCAGGAGCAAAAGAAAATTATAAAGGAACATAAAACTGTGTTGGCGAATGTGTTTACCGGGTTATCTAAATGTTTTATTGGAAAATTAGCTAATAACAATATTAGTTTTCAAATGTTGCAGCAGGCTTTTAACCAGAATGGCCGTGAAGGAATTAAAACTGCTATCGCTGCTGTCACAACTAATGATCGATTTGTTAACGCAATTTGTGAAGAATTACTAGCGCGATCTTTGAACGTAGTGGCGATTTAATTGCAAACAAAAGGCAAAGTTTGGTTCAATTATAACAATTGAACGATTTTATAAAAATGAATTATGAGCTAAGATTAATGGGCTTGTGTCCTATGTCTTAATTTCTACAAAAGTGTACTATATATTGATAAAATTGGTTACTAGAACCTCAAATGTTCAATTAGAACTCGATCTAGTATAAGAATCGACATTTGGGCGACATAGGGTGACTTATAGACAAGAAAAAAGAGAGTATACGTTTATAGTTCCCAGTAAACATTTGGTGAAATAGAATGGCTAGGTGAAGTTCTAGTCACTCGTACATTTCAATTCTAACGTTTTACAAGTTGGATCAACACACAGAAAATCAATTTTAGTTGAAATTGATTCCCTACCTGTCACAGGAGTCGTTGCGCCGTCTGTAGCTCATAAAAGAGACATTCCCTATGAACGACTGAATAGAAAATAAACGCGTTCATGACAAAAAACTAATGAAAAGTAATAGAATTTACTCCAAAATATTTACTGGGTTGTAAAAGTGTAAAAAGAATGACTTCAGTTTACGACTGTATTGCTTGCTCACCAGAGTCGCTAAACAAGAGAAGTGCAAAAGAGATGCAGTGTTAGACGTCAAAGCTATAGCAGCTGGACCGTCGACCCATAATGTTTCTATATAATGTCGTGATATAAAACGACAAATAAATAACATTACTTTTTATATTTCATTCAGTTTGTGACGCAGTAAAACAAAATTCAAACTTGACGGATATATAGTCCAAATCACGATAGTTCGGCGGTGACTTATACTTAAAGGAGGTTATAAGAGCGGTATAAATCTATAATACGATAATGAATTTTATCTTATTCGTTTCTAGATACATTATAGAAAAATAAGCGAGCCAGTGCTTTTTACTCATATCGGCAGCTTATACCCCACAACTTGTTTTAAGTATGAGTCGCCGCCGAACTCTCGTAATTTGAACTATATATTCGTCAATTAATAAATATTTAATAAATTAAAAACGCCAATATACTGTTTACATTTATTATCAATATTTCAATAAAGAATTAAAAAAATCATAACCCAATTGTTTTGTAAAATTATATTAATTTTAATAAATTCAAATAGAAATTAATAAAACAATCAATACAACCGGTTTTAATTATATCGTTTATTAAATTCAAGAATATTTTTAACAGGAAATAAAAATATAATTGGATATATACGTAGTTCAGTTTTATAATTATAATTAAAGCAAAATTCACTACCCAAATTATATGATTATATAATGATTCAAAATTATAAATGATTATAAAATTATGTCACAATATCAATATTCAGATTTTTAGGTTCACCTTTCAATTAATAACAAATCCAAAGTTCACTTTTTCACTACAAACTAATTAGAAATAGTAAATATAAAATTAGGTTAATACTGGAGTTAAAATAATACTATAATATTTATAACTTTAACACTTGTGCAATAGTAATTAGAAAAGAATAATGCTTTGTGAATATAAATTGTACTGTTATACAACGATTATGTTATCATTTCTTAGTTTAAATAATATTTTTATTATGTTACGTCAAACATAAACTAACAAGAAAAAGTCAAAATATCGTAAAAGTATAATCCGATTGCATCGTACTTCATTGTTATAAATACTCAAGAAGCTTGAGCACGTGACGTGGTTGTGTACTTAGATAGTACACATCAGGCTTCCATCGATTAGAAACCTGTTTGGTTATAATATTAACATCACGTTCTAAATAACTTTTCAAAAACATATATTTCTCGATCTTCTTTGACCGACACATTTTATTAATAATAGTTTTCAAAGTTTTGACGTCATTAGCAGCATTATGTGGGCACGGAACATTTATTTTATAATGTTTAGCAATTGCCACCATTGAGTAATTAGGCCTCCACGGTAAGATATCTACAAATATCCTAAGGGTATCAATTGAAGAATCAACACATTTTACAAACCTTTCCAATAAATTATGTGTGGCCAAACTATGTACTAAAAATTTATTGGTAAATTCTGTCATATTGTGAGCAACGAGGACAACTTTTGTAAATTGTTCAAAAAATTCTAGTAGACCCGTCCAAGCAGTTTCGGCAGATACTGTCTCGACTTCCTGGCCGTGGTACAAAAGCCTGCCGCTATCTTTAGATAATCCAGTGATGTGTGTAGCTCGAGGATGAAAATCACTAAGGGGATATATATATTTCTGGTAGATTGTGTTTTCATCTAGGAAAGCGGCGATTTGCACAACGTTGTCTGTCCTATAGTTTAACCCAGTCGTCTCGAAGTCTATGAAGATGTATGTGAAATACATAGTTTTTATTTAGCACACTTATTTTTTGAATTTAACTGACACTTTCGAACACTGAGTATTGCTTCTCGCTCTGCACGATTGGCTTTGAACAAATGTTTCTTATTGTTTTTTGAAACCACGACCATTAACTGCAAAAGAATTCTATTGACTGTTCTCTGTCTTGCCTACCACATTGTTGATTGAAATAGCTGTTAAAAAATATACTGGCGTTTTTATTTTATTAAATATCTAAGTATTGATGGAGATATAGCAATTAAAAATTCTAATAGTAGTTTTAGCGCAACAGATGTCCGCCATATTTATGACGTAACATGTCGCACTGTTGAGAGACAGGTCAGTTATTTATTATGTGTGTAGAGTTCTGTGTTAAGTATGCTATCTCTTTTACGCCCTGTTGTAGAAAGGAGATGGCACGTGACGATAACGTTGGATCCCTTTAATGATTATTAAGACATGGTTCTGTAGCCCATTCTTAGAACGAAAGAGGTTAGGAATTTGACAAAACGTTTTATATATCTATATTGATTAAAGGGACAAAAATGGCTGTTACAATTGTTAATATCCCCTATAATATTGCGGGATAATAAAGAATTATTTATTTTATCTGAGCACGAGAATTGTCATTTCTTTAACGTGCCAGTCCGAAACTCCGAAAGTGTAAAGTCCCTATTTAATGTATCATCTCATTAATAGACCTTATTGTAATTCGCAGAAATTAAGGCCATACATTTTTAACCACGACAAACACAAATATCACCTAAAACAAATAAAGCAACCGATAGAAGTTCAATAGAGCACTAATTTGCTTTGTTATGTAAATTAATATCTCTTGTGATAAAACTTAATTATTATTTAAAATCTTATCTAAATCAGATAATAAAAACAAAAGTATTTGTTTATTGATTTATTGATTAGTTATAAATTACAGGTATAATAAATATATCAATACCTGACAAAACAATTATATAAAATGATTTCTACTTTTCAAAACACTTATCTATAAAAATAAAAAGATGTACATAAAATATGAAATAATACTTGCAATATAAAATATATCTTAGTGTTAGATGTTGAATAAATTTGTTAATTATTTAATTAATAGTTTTAATGTAGCTGTCCATCATATGATACTTTGAGAGGTTATGTTGCTCGCGTAGTTTTTTGACAATAGCATGCAGGGTTATAACATCACCAATAGCATTATGGGCATCAACAATTTTGACATTTAAATGATGAGCAATCGAATCTTGTTTATATGAATTAACATTTGGTAATTTCGCTTTAAAAACATCCATAGTATCAACAAAACCACGAACGCAATATGTAAACTTATTGAACAAATTTAATTTCACTAGATCTCTTTTAATAAATTCTAAATCAAAGCCTGCTATGTTATGTCCTACAAGGACGACATTTTCATATCCCCGCAAGAAATCGAGTAGCCCGTTCCAGGCAGCTTCAGGGGAAGATGTAGACACTTCGTTTCCATTCCAAAGTAATTTTCCATTGGCTTTAGTTAATCCGTTCACTCTTGAAGCGTCAGGGTGGAATTCTATTGCCGGGTAAATATATGCGTTGTACATATGATTTGCGTCCTTCAGCGCCCCAATTTGGACAACGTCGTCGTTCTTAGCGTTTAGCCCAGTCGTTTCCAAATCAATATAAATGTATGTATAAATCATTTTTCACTTTTCAATTAATTTTAAAGAAACTATAATTTTAGTGTTTAAATATCAAAACACACTTCGATATTCTAGCGACAGTTTTAATAAAAACAGTAGAGCTATATTAATTTATACTGGTCACGCTGCAAAAATCACAAATGATGACATTTGTTCTTTATCTTGAATTATCGTTGAGTACATTTATTGCACGATAATTTGTAATCTGCTTACTTAGCAACAAATCACACAGATTCCCCGTACGACGACGGTAAATCAATACCTTTAACAAACTAGTTGCGAAAATGAATAAATATTCGTTTCGTCTATCGATAACAACTCAAACTATGTTTTCATTTACATTTCCTGTACGTGGTTATACTAAAAACTAATATGAGTGAATCAGAAACTCTAAAAATACTTTTAAAACGTTTTGTAATTAAATACAACAGCTTCGTTTTTATCAATGCTATTTGAGCACTGCGATAAAGAAAATGGAACTGGTAATTGGAGCTTTACTTATTGTTTCTTAATATGACTGATATATTTAAGAACTGCTTACATAACGTCTGAGTAAATATAAAAGAGTTGGCTGTCAAAATCGTAAGAGGATAGTCCATACGGCAAACATTGTTATGCCTTGTTCACATTGCTGCGACTTAAACATTTGTTAGAAGTTGTATAGTCCAAATCACGATGTTCGGCAGCGACTTATACTTAAAAGAGGTTATAAGAGCGGAATAAATCTATAATACGATAATGAATTTTATCTTATTCGTTTCTATATACATTATAGAAAAATAAATGAGTCAGTGCTTTTTAGTTATATCGGCAGTTTATACCCCACAACTTGTTTTAAGTATGAGTCACCGCCGAACTCTCGTAATTTGAACTATACAATCCCCAGTAAACAATTTAGTGAAGTGTCCTATTTTGTGACGTTTGTATCACTATTACAATACACACTGAGATTATACTAAAGACTGAGAATCTACTCTATCCATTTCGTCGATATCACATTCAAAATCGCAATCCTTTGTGATTTACCGCCGACGATTTGAAACACTTCTGTATATTAAAAAACTCTGCGAAGTTTTAAGAATTAGCATAAGTTGCGGTTTTATTAGTGTCGCATGTTTAAGTCACACACACTAGACTGGACATTAAAAATAAATAACGTCAACTTATGAATGCAAATATATAAATGTTGATGTCCAAACCCAGTAAACAATTTGGTGAAGTGCCCTATTTGGTGAAGTTCGATTCACTCGTACAATTAATTCTATTCTAACGCTTTACAAGTTCGAAGCAACAACACAGAAACCAATTTTAGTTCAAATTCATTCTCTACCTGTCACAGATTTTGTGTTAGTTGTTAGAATTTTTTCATAATAATATTCTTTCTTTTTCCAACATCATTCATTAAGTAGCAGTTGTTTCTTTCTTATTTTTCTTAGTTCACTTTCATTCCAGAATGAGAGAGAAACGAGATGCGGTTAGACAAGTAAAATATATTTTTCACCGTTACACTTGTATACTTGTATAGTATTTCGTTCAATACAGTATGTTTAAAGTATATGCTATTTTTTTCAACAAATATTTCTTTAATGGTAATAGACAGACGCTATCTCCCTCAATCCCCGAATATAATGTATATCAACGAAGATAGTATCTAGCGATGGTAAGACAGAGGTTTTAAACCTAACAGACCTGCCGATCGTGGATTTTTGAATCACCAAAACAATGTAAAAAACTAATATAACGAGTATTGTTGAAGATGAATAATATTCATTAAAAAAATCACGATCCGTACTAAAGATTACATCTATTTATTTCTACATTTAAATATTTATATTTTGCAGACTCTAAAAAGTAGAATTCCATTAAGTTTATAACTCCGGTCATAAATCATAAACTGGAGTCGCTTTTAATTCAGCAGTGAACCGTCGTTGCAATGTCTGTAGGTCACAAAAAGGGCCTTTCCTATGAACGACTGAATAGAAAACGAACACGTTCCAGACAAAAAACTCATGATATGTAATAGAAATTAAGTAGAATTTACTCCAAAATGTTTACTGGGAATTAATAATTCTTATTGTTTATTTGCTTGTTCATTTATTTATAAAAGTATAAATTTAGTAAACATTAAAAATACATAACTGACATTAGAATACATAACTAATTAAGGAATATTTCTTTTATGGTCCCCTTATTCCTTATTTATTCAGGGTCCCCTTATTCCTTTTTTAGAAATCTGAAATAAAAATCAACATTAAAAAAAATATAGGTCCACAGTCATTTAAAAGAACAACCTTTTTGTAGTTGTATTATAATATATTTTAAAATTGTGTTACTAAGTTACAAAAGGTTTGCCCGACTAGAACCCTACGAGGTTTATTCTATTCTAGCAGGTCTACCAGGTTTAATTAATGGGCTTGTGTCCTCATTTTTTAGTGGTCGATTTTTCAATTGTTGATTGAAATTGATGTTAATAAATGTGTACTGCCGTGTCTATTTTATTAAATATCTAAATGTTGACGGAGATATAGTAATTAAAAATGAGAATTGTAGTTTTAGCGCTAGAAATGGTCGGCCATATTTGTATGACGTGTAATGCATTTTAACGTCAATTTTTGTTGAGTAGGTCAGTGCTGTGGTAATGTTCTGTAGCTGTTGGTAGTCAAATAATCAAGTCAAGTCAAAGAATAATAAGTTTTTATTTTATTTAACCCTGCTAAGGCAGACATAATATTAAAATTTTATTGTTCCTTGAAATAGCTATAAATAATATTTAATATTTTGATATATAAATACATATAGCAGAGATTTATGACCTGTAAGATTAGTAACCTTACACAAGGATTGTGATGTCACATGCATTTGGAATGTGTACACCGTTGAATCCCTTTTATAATTAAAGAGGAAAAATGACTTTTTAAATTTTAATATCTCCTAACATATAAGGAGTTATTAAAAAATAATTGAACATTTTAGGTTCTAGTAACACACTTTATCAATATGTAGTACAGTTTTATAGAAATTAAGACATAGGACACAAGCCTATTGAAACATGTTATTACCTCGAACGGGGTAGTAATTTGAGGTAAGTAAACACATTTGTCAACCAGCACAGCGCGAAGGCCATCAGGAGTAGTGCCGAGAAGAAGCCGCAATGGAACTAGATGAGCATGGCTATCCCCAAGGGCCGGCACCAATCCATCATAACCACCGAAGATGCGAGTGGTAATCTCGTTGGTGATGACCACCTGGAAATTAAAATGTTAAGACTTAGGAAAGAACCGTTATCATTAATATTTTTATTTTAATAAATTTATAACAATAAGACAATTTCTTTAATTCTTACCGCAATATTGAACTTATCAGCAATTTCCTGTAAATCTCTTATCAGCTGAGACAGAAGACGTGTTCTCTGCATCATGTCGATCCCATATCGGAACGGAAACGAAAAGCTGTCAATCACCACTAATTTAATCTAAAAATTAAATATTACTAGTTTAAAATAAAGAGTCATAGCAATCATTCAAACCACAAAAAGAAACAGTTGAACTAAATGAAGAATTTATAGTTGAAATTTGATAGTTGAACCCATGTATTAATTTCTATATAACTGTACCATTGAGAAATTTATTTCTATAAATGTCTTACTTTCTTGTTATCTTGAAGAAATTTCTTAAGATGTTGGACAGCAGCTAAAAGTTCTATGTAGTTCTTTGCTTGAAAATAATGAACACGTTGTAGTATAGAATCGGTTGTAAATTGTTCCAAGGCCTTAATTGTTTGACTACTATGTTCAATGCTTTCCTTACAAAATGAGATACATTCCTCTCCGATTTCTGCGAACAAAGTTTACATTTTTAATAAGATATTCTGCTAGCAAATAAAAACACTTGGTGGAATATTGTTGTAGCAAGGAAACAAACCACCAGTTCATAAGTTAATATAGTGTTAAACATATACCTAAAAGCCTATGCGGAGTAAATGAGCTGTTAGAATCGATAAAGACTGCATCGCCATTTAATCCTCCAAATTCTTCAGGAATTTGTACGTTTACGCTCAATTGTAAACTGAAATTACATAATTTTGAACAATTAATTGAAACAGTTGTACAGTTAATACTTTGCCAATAAATTAAAGTAATTTAATTTAAGTTACAAACCAAAATTGTGTCTTCCCTGATCCAGGAGCGCCGCAAAATTCTGTAACTGAGGATAATGGTATCCCGTTGCCCAGTCTGAGGTCTAGCTCTTTACAGAAAGTTGGGATTCCAAGTAATTTACATTCCTCCTGAAAAAATAAAATAACACATTTAATTTAACCAATTTGAGCCTCATTTTATAATGCTAATTTTAACTACTAGATTACATTAATTATTGAACGAAATGTGCTGATATATTTATAAAACTTCAATAGCCTTTTAAATATTCGGTATCATAACGCCTGCATTGATGGCAACACAAGTAACTGCTGAAAGAATTTTACGTATTAAATAATATGGCGTACATATAAATGTATCATAAATACCTGCCATATATCTAAAGCTGATTGAGCACATTTAATTTGCAAAGCCTCGCGTATCTCCTTTATAACATCTATTGATAAGTTTAGTGATTCTAAGTTGGCATTTTCCAAATCACTAACATTGATGTAGCCCACATCACGTAATCGTTTTGTTATAATTTTTGATAAGCCGAGTGTTGATATTAACTGCTCCATTTGATTATTAGTTCTGTAATTTATTAATCTGTATTATTTATAATGCAACGTAGTTCAAATTTTTAAAATTACCGCAAATAAAACTTTTCAACGTAGAGTAATACAGCGCTAAAGAAAATCTTTATATGAACGTAACCAGTTATTGACATTTAGTGCACTACATGCTGCAACTGACTGCTACATATGATCTTATGTAAATTGTTGAGGTTATGTAGCATTAAATGTTATAATTAATTATTCCTTTCAATTTTATTATTAATATTTCATATAAATATTTGTATAAACGTAGTGATAAATCATTTATCGTGAGAATGACAGGACTAGTGCAATATGTCATTGTACGAGGAGATCTCCTGAAGACAATGTCTTGGCCTATTGGGGCTGTAATTGCTCAAGCATGTCATGCAACAACAGCTTGTACTTATTTATTTAAAGATGATCCTCAGATGCAGGAATATATGACCGATTTGGATAATATGCACAAAGTTGTTTTAGAGGTTATGTTTGCAAGAAGTGTTTTACTCACCTTAAATTGTTTTCTTAAATATTTCTTCTTTTATAAATGATTATTTAGAAAAACTAAATTTTGCATTTATACTTTTAGGCTCCGGATGAAAAAACACTTCAAACTCTTCATGAAAAATTAGCTACAGATGAGATTGCTCACAAGTTTTGGATAGAACAACCTGAAAATATACCGACATGTATAGCAGTTAAACCATATCCTAAAGAGAAGATACAAAAATATTTTAAGAAACTTAGGTTAATGAGTTTTAAAATGGAATCATAATACTCTAATAAAGTAATACTATTATATAAGAATATTGTAAAAAAGCCACTGTATTTTTAAGGTGTTATAATACTATATTACTTCAATGTAAAAAATATGCAGTTTTAATAAGGATAATCATCAAAGTTAAGCATATAAAAGAGAAAAACCAGCTGGCTCTTGTACAGCTTGTAGAATTTTGGTTTAAATATTAATGCTGTTAAAAATACAGCCCGGGGGAGTAATAGCCTGGATTTAAGAGAGTTGAATGGAAAAAGGAGGCTGAAGAATAGGGAAGAGAGTGTCAGTTCTTAACTATAACCAATTACAGATTTACATAGTTCTATTATGAGATTTAATTATTATTGCTTAAAAAGCATCAAATTTTATTAGACATTGTAAGGCATTGATATCTTATTACAAATAATCTAATAGTTGTGGATGTAATTGTTAGATGTCACTACTGATATGATATTGGTTAAGAACTCAGCTATTTTATTTTTCATTTTGAAAATATTGTATTGACGTTTTCGTCACAGTAATCAGACTTTGAATTAAACTAATTATTTTGGGGCTATGTTTAACAAGTAGAGACTTCTACCAACGGTTATAAAAATGCTTCATGTCAACCGAAATTCAATAGATATTGATTTGGATATTGCTTTTTTTTAGATCTCACATCTTTATTGGGGTTGTGAACCAAGTATAAATTTACTACTATGAGCGAGAACGTTGACTTATGTGTCTTCTGGTTATTTCAAGTTAAATTCAACAATTTTAATCGGAATCCAATTATAGATGCGAATTGTATCACTCTGAATGGTGGTTGGAATCCTATTAGACATTAGTGAGACATTACATTAAGCTTTGGACAGCATGTCTGCACCGGCCGAAACGCTCCGTACCCCCTCTGATTGCCTTCCTAATACTTTCCAAATGAGGTTTGTCGTGGTACTACCACATATGTTCTCCCGAACACTGTTTGACTACTGTCTAACCGCTCTCTGATACGAGATTGCTAAGATAGGGATTTGTAGGGTTGTTAGGCAGCGGTGTAGTTGCACACATATGAGGCTTCGCCACCACAAAAATTATCAACCAGTAAGATTATCGGTGATAAGACTGATCATCGGAAATAGGCTAAAATTAAATATATTAAATAAAAGAGCCAAAAGACTTATATCCCATTAAAAATTGACATTTTGCGTCTCATACCTCGATTAATTACGTGCGCCCCATATTCCGCGGCCGGCCCTGCACAATATAAAAATATATATAATACAAAGTTATGTCTTTATTATAAAATCTGCTTTTACATCTTTTAAAACATGGTTTTTTATTGTACATTAATTGCTATAAAAGCACAACGGATACTCATAGAAACAACAAGTATTACAGACGACGATAACATAAGACTTGGGGGTGAGTTATGAAGGGGATGACGAAGCGAGGGGGGTGAATGACGGTAACTTGATTTGCAACTTTTTGTGTATCTTGTGAAACATATTTAATTTTTTATATTCTACGGAATAGAATATAAAAATATATTAATAAAAAAAGCTCGTAACGTTCTTGTGCAACAGGGATGAGCAAGCAACAAATTTAAAAACATTATGCGGGCCCAGCATATAAGAAACATAATGAAATATGAACACAAGGTGACAAACACAGATTAGCTTGTAATTCAAAAAATTAGTGCGACTCCAATATGCAGCATTTACAGTCATACGTGTTCATTAATAAGTTTATCTTTTGATTCATATAGATATATGATATCTTTATATATAATATTTTGTGACGACACAGTGGGCGAGGACATTAATTTTGTCTTCGTGTTCGTTACCCAGATCAGAGTTATATTTTCTGGGTTTACTAAACTTATTATACTTAAACTTATTAGGCAGCGATGTTGACAGAATATAGTCTTCTTTCTAATTTATAGAATATAAAAATATATTTAAATACGTAATTTACGTAAGTTGGGACCGCACGTTTCCACCAGTGTTCTACAGCATTATCATCACAACACAATAGATATAAGTACAGTGTTTTAAATTAATTATCTCTTGTTTAAACAACAAACAAAGGCGCAAAATATAATTAATTTTCTTGAAACGACGAGTAAAACTTTAAGAAAATTAAGAAAAATAATTTTAATTAAAAATATGACAAAACATGGTCGTCTAAACACATTCATCAAACATTATAAAAACTGATTATATTTTGTTAATTATCCAAATAGAAATTTATTTATTTTGTCACAAGAATTGATATATTATAAAATAATATTCGTTTGGATATAGTATAAGTTGTCAGAATGGTGAATTTTTATAAAGATTATTTAAATTAAAAATTATATATAATCAATTTATATAAATAATTTTTTTTTTATTTCTCCTATGATTTCAGCTTAAGTAGGCAATATGCTTCTTACATGATTAAGTAATTAAGACATGTAAGAGAAACATTCCAGTGAATGCCCCCCTTGTTTTTATATACAATATACTAGTATAATATATGACACATTGAACAATATTCCCTATCGACGTCCTAAAGCTAAGTCTACTAGTTGATATCTGCCGGGTTCCCTATATATATAATACAATAAATGAAGTCATAAATATGAAACGTATATTATTTGATAAATAGTTTTCTTTTCATTAAACAGTTGCACTCGTGTTACACTTCCTTTTGATCTACCAGTACCCAGGACGTTATTTTTATCATTAAAACACAATAACGTTCACAAGACAAAAGTCTTTGGAATAAAACGTCAATTTAAAGTTAACAAAAATTGTACATTATGAGAACAACATTTTTTCTTACTTTTACTACATTACAGCATAATAATTTATTTTATAATTTTGTCATTAATAATTTAATCGAATATATAATCTTCTTGCTTCTTCACCTAGTCTTTGCCAATTTAAGTCTTCGTTGTTATCACACGTATGCTCAAATGGTTGTACGATATCTGAAGCAATGAACAAATTTATTAATAAATATTTATAATAAAAAATAAGGTTACAAATTTAAAATACAATTAACAATACCATATTCATCTTGTTGGTGCACGTATTCCTTATCAAGGTCCATATTATTTGCAACAGCAATATTATGAAAAACTGCAATAGTATAAATTATTTTTGAGGCTACTGTAGGCCTGTAATATAATTCACGATCGTTAAAGCAACATCTGAACGTTTGTTTCATTACACCAATAGTCCTTTCAACAGAATTTCTAGCTTTTTGATGTGCTTTATTATATAAATCATCAGGGGAGCCTTCTGCCGCGTTTAAAATTGGTGTAAATATCCAAGGTTGCTGTGGGTAATTTGAATCACCTGTATAATAGAATAAAATTACTCATAATTAAAAATACATTTGTTTTTAATACTATAGCAGACATACCTAATATCAAATTACACTTATCTCCAGCTATATATTTCGCTTCCATATGGCTACGAACTTGCGATGACTGCCAGATTTTTGAATCATGAACAGAACCAGGAAACCTTGTATTTATTGCTAAAATTCGTAAATTAGAATCGCTAACCTAGAATGATAAAAGAATTAAATACAACCTATTACTAGACTATATTATAATAATGGAGAGAACAAGAAGAGAAGAACCATTAATTTTGAAACCACTTCTTTTATTTGTTACCATTAAAAATGTAGGTTCATGCAAATTTACAGAACAGAGAAGAAAGAAGGAGATTAATAAAATTGCTAGATGTATGATATAAACAATTAAGCCTCATCATACCACTTCAACATTTATGCTATAATTATTGCATTTATCCAGGTAAATATGTGCTGGGTATGTAAGGCTACAGATTTCTGGTTTCGCTATTCGTACATGTGTACAATCGATAGCACCTAAAACTCCTCTTACGCCGTATTTTTCGTAAAATCTGCAAGGACACGAGAAATTAAAACACATACAAAATATGCATTGGTATTTACAAATAATATTACCCCGTTCTAACAATACTATCTTCATTTGCAGTTCGAGGGAATCTAATGTACTTAGGCATCAAGTATTTTATTACTAAATCACAAACTAGATGAATACTTTTGCTAACCATTGGCTGTGATAGTGATATATTGTATTTTTGTCCTAAAACTCGTTGATACGACCCACATACGAAAAACTGTAGAGCGGCAAGGAACTAAAACATTAGAAAATTATTGAAAACACAGATAGTAAATATTGAATTCTATTATGAACATATACCTTTCTTTCAAAAGATATAGCAGTTGATCTAGTAGTTTTAGGAGCGTGTGGTTCCAATATTGCAATTAACTCCTTTACTATTTTCTTCGAGAACCTAAATTCAGATTGAAATTCTGAATCTGGAATATCAAATGGGTCAATAGAGGAACGTAATTCTCTTGATCTTATTCTTGAGTTTGACCTGAAAACATAATTTTGTGTTGACTACAATTGTATTTTTGAAGCAATTTCGTTATTAATTACAATATGAGGTACTTACTTTAATTTTTCTTCTTCATAATGAGCATCAATCAACAAAAGTATACCATCATCACCAAGAAAATCCATTCTAAAAAGCTAACCTATAATTTATTTCTATCAAAGTAAATAATACTTATTAAAAAAGATTAAAACATACTTCGTATTTACCTACCACGTATATGTCTTATATTATAATAACTATTTATATTATTATATAGTTATTATATATTAAAATGTTAAATTTCACAATTTGAGATACAAACTTTCAAACATCTTATAGAATCACAATATTTACTTGGCGCCGTGAATGTTTTGACAGTACAGTAGTCTGTTTTATCGACAATGCGTTATAGTAAAATTACTGTTTAATAAACAATAAGAACAATTATATTCAATACAATAATTTTTATTAAATAAAGATAATTAATATTAAAGTAAATATCACTATTCTTTGCTAAATACATTAAAAATTAAAATTAAAAAACTATTTTTGATTATTGTTAAATACAGAATATTTACTTAAAGAACACATAACATAAAGAGTAATTTTTAATAATTGTCACAGACAAATGCATCTTCTCTTTTGCATCATTTCATTATTAAACAAGTTCATTAACTTAGGTTCACTTCTATTTAAATATATTTCATAACTGTATATTCCTCTAAATTATTTGGAATAAATTGAAAAACAACATAAACATAACTTCAAAATAACATATCTAAAAAACAAAAGAAAGAGTTTTTAGAATCTTCATAACCAAATGTAGACTCAGCTCTTTCCAGCTGCAGGTCTTCTGTACCATCGAAGACTTCGCCATCGTAGTCCTTCTCATTGTATAAGAATTCAACATCATTGTTGTCACCGTCTTTGACAAGGAAGAGTGTCTTCCCATCAACTTGAACTACAGAAGGAATCTCATTTAGCCCCCTTAACAGTGGAACCTCCGCATACTTGTAAAGATGGATCACATCAGCTACGCCAGGTTGAAACTCTCGCAAAGAAATCAATATAAAGTCATTTACTTTAACCCAAACACGTTTGCGAAGTTTTCCACGAATTTTGCATAACTGGATTCTTCCGTCCATGCACATTGCTTGTAAATGACAGTCCCCCAACAATTTTGTTACCTGCGCGTACTCCTGGAGGTCATCTTTGAACTCCAATTGTCTTTTTCCAGGTGGTGCCCTACGATTCTTTCGTCTTTTAGTAGCCCCTTTTCTTCCTTTTCGTCCTGGTTTTGTTAACGCGGTCTGGACCCATTGTTCAGTTTCGTTTGACATTTTATTAATATTACTGTTACTATGATTATGCATATAAATATATTTTGTAGCTAATTTGCTTTTGATATCAAAGACAACTATTGAAAGATGATATACGAATTGTCAAAAGATAACAGCTGAAAACACACGAACCGTTTTATGACTAAAACCGTTATTAACTGTCACAGTGAAGTTTAATTTTGCAAAGATTGCAGCTGCTGCTACTGGAGACTAAACTGAATTTATCAAAACATTGTTTGCATTACGCAAGCGCAATGTTTATATTGTTGGCCACAGACGTAACAGCCTGACTTGCACAGGTCTTGTCTTGTACAAAGAGGCTATGTTTGATAATTCAGTTATAGTCCAAATCACGATAGTTCGGCGGCGACTTATACTTAAAGGAGGTTATAAGAGCGGTATAAATCTATAATACGATAATGAATTTTATCTTATGCGTTTCTATATACATTATAGAAAAATTAGTAATTCAGTGCTTTTTAGTTATATCGGCAGTTTATACCCCACAACTTGTTTTAAGTATGAGTCGTCGCCGAACTCTTGTAATTTGAACTGTACTTCTTTTTTTGAAGAAGCGCTTTGCTTTTGAATAGAAGACATTATTTTCGGCAAAAAGGGCTTTATTTAGTAATATAGTCACTTTAAGCTCGAGGCATTTAGTTCAGCGTTTTTCATGTCCAAATATTCATGTAAAATGTGATGTACTGTTAAAAACATTCCAATTACTTTATCGCCTATTTACACTTGTGCTGGTACGACCACAACGGAACTCAGTAAACCACTTCTTTACCATTGAAGTTGATTGTGTGAATCCTCATAGTATTTATCAAGACTTTCCTTGGTTTCGGTGATGGTTTCTTTTGGAATTTAGCAAAAGAAGGAATTTTGTCTCTGCTATTTATGCATTCTCCTAAAAGCTCTTATACACTCTGCAATCTGTTGGGTCCTGATTATAGTTTGTTCAATAAAAGTTGAATATTACTTTCATCAAATTTATATGTGTATATAAAAACTGATTCAAGTAATTCTTGTTCAACAAAATACGTCGAAAACCCATCAAGTTGATTCGATTTAATTTTTTTTAAAATATATATATTAAAATTTATTTCAATCGGAAATTAAAAAAGCGACCCCTATAAGAAAAGTTCACAACCGTCGTAGCTTCGTGTCTTTGTCGTGCATGTTCGTTAGTTTACTTTCGGCTACGACATTTACAGTCGATGGTTGATCCATTACAAATTATTAGTTCACTTCGATCACTTGCTTACGTTCATCCGTACCTAGAAGACACTTTGTGATTAAATAAAACTTAAATTTTGTTTAAAAATTTCTACAAACATGAATAACTTGAGATTAGCAGTTTTTCTTGTTCTGACTTTGGCGATTGTTAACGTTGTGTATTCAAAACCTCTTCCAGGAAGGCTCCATGTCATAGGTAAGTTTTTATTAAGAAAGTTATATATATTTGAATATTTTTTAATTAAATTTTTAACAAAAAAACTACTTCTTTTTCTAACAACTGTAATTTTTACAATTATTTTTAACTATCATATAGTACACACTTTTTTATAAAAGAAAATATTAAAAAGAACGCGAAAATAAAATAAAAAATTAAGAATATATTTCTTTATTATTATTTTATATTATTATTTATATATTTTTTATATTTACTTATTTATTTTCCTTGACTCATCAATTATCATAGCCACCATCAAACATTTTTTATACATCTTTTATAATTTATAATTCAATTTTACAAATTTCTAAATATTTCAATAATTCACTAATTAATTTTGAATCACTTAACAAAAATTTAGTATTAACTGGAAAAGTTTTAATCACATCTAATATTTCACTATTGAATTTTGATCTGTCTAAACTATAAATATTATTTATATATAATATAATATATTATAATAAAAAGAATATATTTCTTTGACTGCATCTGTGAATATGAATATGTTATGAGAGATATAAGCTGTTCCATGGAACAAGTTTGCTGGAAGGTTAACTAACTTTCCGCGTTCATTTGTATATAATAGTTAAAAAGAATTGTGAAAATTACGGTTGTTCGAAAAATAAGTTGTTTTCTTTAAAAGTTTAGTTCAAAAATATTGTAAATGGTTTATGCTATATGAGAGATAATAGTATAGTTCTAATTTCCGGTGAAAAGAGATTATAAGAGCCGTATAAATCTACGATACGATGGTGAATTTGATTTAAACGGTCATATTTATATATTATAGAAAAATTAGTGAGTGACAACTTGTTTTAAACTTTCGCCAATTTGTACTAATATATATTTGAATATTGTAAAGAAATTTTATAATCGAATTAAATTATTAAAATCGAATCACTAGTGAACGATATCGAAGCGATAGTTCGAAAAAGTAGTTTCAATATAAAATAGTTAAGATATAGTATAAAACGCCGCGCTCATTTTATATTGCTGTAACTTTAGTAATATTTGTTATTTTTTATGGGAAAACTTTTAAAAGTGTTATTAGTAATTCTAAGTAAAAAAGAGATGTTCGATCTTTTGAAAATTTCAGTGAGGGGTAAAAAAGTATAAGTAGAAGAGTTAAATTAATTGTTTCTTTGTTTTTACAGATAATGGGGAAAAATCATCAGATAACGAAGTGGAAGCATCGAATGACGAATGGAAAAATGATTCATTTTGGTTGGATGAAAAGAAGTCTGTAGATAATAAGGGAAGTGAAGACGCCAGTCGTATGCAAATTGAAGGACAGGTATATGAGTCTGAAGAAGAATTTAGTGGTGAACCTGATGATGTTATTGAAAATTGCAAGAGATTATTTGAAGAGTTATCTACGCAAGCATTTGCCGTAGAACCTGAACTGGTGCACTGCTTCGAAATTGTAGACCAGGTTTATTCTCGTATGTAACGCCGAATTATGCCGAGACCACGCAGGCGTGTTCGTTTACGTAATATGTGGACCATACACACGGTTACGGGGAAAATATTCGTGCTCACAGTGTCTAACAGCAGAAACATTCGTGGTCTAAACGAACACGCATTTGTGGTCAAGGCGTTAGAAGAGTAAATACAATCATTACGATTAATTTTTTTAATTAGTTTTAATTAAGTATATGTATGTATTATTTATTTATTTAATATTTTTGGCATTGGGTATTACATTCTTCTGCCTTAAATCATTGAATAACATATCATTGCGATTAATTACATTTGTGATCCTTATTATATCTTAACATTAACACTCCTTCCAAAAGAAAAAATAAAAATAATAACCAAATATGTAAATTTACCATCACTCTTACTACTACTCACCGTCCTGTTTCTACTCTACCATTCCTTCTCTTTCCTCGCTCTTTCTCTTTCTTCCTTTCTCAATCTGAATGTAATGTGTATTTTCAATATGAATGTAATAAAGTATATTATATCTAAAAATAATTTTTTGTTTTTCTTTTGTGTTGTGTTAGAAAAATTATTGACTTCTTAATATTTTTTGATGCAGTTATATCCATTTATAATTAAGAAGATTAACTGCATTAAAAAATTTAAAATAACTTAAATATTGATTATAGGTATAGTAGATTTATACGGCTCTTATAACCTCTTTTCACCGGAAATTAGAACTATACTATTATCTATCATATAGCATTAACCATTTAAAATATTTTTGAATTAAACTTTTAAAGGAAACAACTTATTTTTCGAACAACCGTAATTTTCACAATTCTTTTTAACTATTATATACAAATGAACGCGGAAAGTTAGTTAACCTTCCAGCAAACTTGTTCCAAGGAACAGCTAATATTCATATTCATATTCACAAATGCAGTCAAAGAAATATATTCTTTGTATTATATATAAATAATATTTAGTTTAGAAAGATCAAAATTCAATATTAGATGTGATTAAAACGTTTACTGTTAATGCTAAATTTTTGTTAAGTGATTCAAAATTAATTAGTGAATTATTGAAATATAAGGGGTTCTAAAAATTCATGGACTTTTTTTTCAAAAAGAAAATTTATTGATTTCTTAATATTTTTTGATCCATTTATATTTAAGAAAATGAACTGCGTTAAATTTTTTTTAATATCTTAAATATTTTGGATTTTATAAGGTGTTCTAAAAATTCATGGACACGATATACCCCTTATAAAATCCAAAATATTAATGATATTTCTAATTTTTTGATGCAGTTCGTCTTTTTAATTATAAATGGATCATCAAGAAATATTAGGAAATCAATAATTTTTCCAACACAACACAAAAGAAAAACAAAAATTTATTTTTAGATATAATATACTTTATTACATTTATATTGAAAATATACATTACATTCAGATTGAGAAAGGAAGAAAGGGAAAGGAATGGTAGAGTAGAAACAGGACGGTGAGTAGCAGTAAGAGCGATGATAAATTTACATGTTTGGTTTTTATTTTTATTTTTTCTTTTGGAAGGAGTAAGAATATTGAGATATAATAAGGATCACAAATCTAATTAATAGCAATAATATGTTATTTAATGATTTAAGGCAGAAGAATGTAGTACCCAATGCCAAAAACATTAAATAAATAAATAATACATACATATACTTAATTAAAACAAATTACAAAAAATATTCGTAATGATTGTATTCACTCTTCTAACGCCTTGATCACAAATGCGTGTTCGTTTACGAATAGCTAAAGGGAATATATAGACCACGAATGTTTCTGCTGTTAGACACTGTGAGCACGAATATTTTCCCCGTAACCGTGTGTATGGTTCACATATTACGTAAACGAACACGCCTGCGTGGTCTCGGCATAATTCGGCGTTACATACGAGAATAAACCTGGTCTACAATGTCGAAGCAGTGCACCAGTTCAGGTTCTACGGCAAATGCTTGCGTAGATAACTGTTCAAATAATCTCTTGCAATTTTCAATAACATCCTCAGGTTGACCACTAAATGCTTCTTCATAATCATGTACATGTTCTTCAATTTGCATACGACTGGCGTCTTTCTTAACACTTCCCTTCTTTTTTGTAGTTTCTACAGACTTCTTTGTAGTTTTTTTTGTAGTATCCACAGACTTCTTTGCAGTCCAATTTGTACTATCTAAAGACTCTTTTGCATTCCATTTTGTACTATCCACATATTTCTTTAAATCCAACCAAAATGAATCATTTTTCCATTCGTCATTCGATGCTTCCACTTCGTTATCTGATGATTTTTCCCCATTATCTGTAAAAACAAAGAAACAATTAATTCAACTCTTCTACTTATACTTTTTTACCTCTCACTGAAATTTTCAAAAGATCGAACATCTCTTTTTTGCTTAGAATTACTAATAACACTTTTAAAAATATTTTAAAAGTTTTCCCATAAAAAAATAACAAATATTACTAAAGTTACAGCAATTTAAAGTGTTTTATACTATATCTTAACTATTTTATATCGTAACTACCTTTTTCGAACTATCGCTTCGATATCGTGCACTAGTGATTCGATTTTAATAATTTAATTCGATTATAAAATTTCTTTACAATATTCAAATATATATTAGTACAAATTGGCAAAAGTTTAAAACAAGTTGTCACTCACTAATTTTTCTATAATATATTTTATATATTATATTTAATATATAATATAATAATTCACCATCGTATCGTAGATTTATACGCCTCTTATAACCTCTTTTCACCGGAAATTAGAACTATACTATTATCTATCATATAGCATTAACCATTTACAATATTTTTGAACTAAACTTTTAAAGAAAACAACTTATTTTTCGAACAAACGTAATTTTCACAATTCTTTTAAACTATTATATACAAATGAACGCGGAAAGTTAGTTAACCTTCCAGCAAACTTGTTCCATGGAACAGCTTATATCTCTCATAACATATTCATATTCACAAATGCAGTCCAAGAAATATATTCTTTTTATTATAATATATTATATTATATATAAATAATATTTATAGTTTAGAAAGATCAAAATTCAATAGTGAAATATTAGATGTGATTAAAACTTTTCAAGTTAATACTAAATTTTTGTTATGTGATTCAAAATTAATTAGTGAATTATTGAAATATTTAGAAATTTGTAAAATTGAATTATAAATTATAAAAGATGTATATAAAATGTTTGATGGTGGCTAAGACGAATAAAAGTCGAGGAAAAAAAATAAATAAATAAAAAAAAATATATAAATAAAATAATAAAATAATAACATATATTCTTATATATTCTTAATATAAATATATAGTCTTAATGAAACATATTCTTTATTTTTTATTTTATTTTCGCGTTCATTTTAATATTTTTTTTTATAAAAATGTGTGTACTATATGGTAGTTAAAAAGAATTGTAAAAATTACAGTCGTTAGAAAAAGAAGTAATTTTTTTTGTTAAAAATTTAATTCAAAAATATTCAAATATATATAACTTTCTTAATAAAAACTTACCTATGACATGGAGCCTACTGGAGATAACATGGAACCTTCTTGGATGAGGTTTTGAATGTACAACGTTAAGAACCGCCAAGGTCAGAACAAGAAAAACAGCTAATCTCAAGTTATTCATGTTTGTAGAAATTCTTAAACAAAGTTTAAGTTTTATTTAATCACAAAGTGTCTTCTAGGTACGGATGAACGTAAGCAAGTGCACTAAAAATTTGTAATGGATCGACCATCGACTGTAAATACCGTAGCCGAAAGTAAAGTAACGAACATGCACGACAAAGACACGAAGCTACGAGGGTTTGAACTCTTCTTATAGGGGTCGCTTTTTTAATTTCCGATTGAAATAAATTTTAATATATTTTTATAGGTGTTCTTATTTTTAAAAATATATTTTAAAAAAAATTCAATCGATTCAACTTGATGGGTTTTAACGTATTTTGTTGAACAAGAATTACTTGAATCAGTTTTGATATACACATATAAATTTGATGAAAGTAATATTCAACTTTTTTTGAACAAACTATAATCAGGACCCAACAGATTGCAGAGTGTATAAGTGCTTTTAGGAGAATGCATAAATGGCAAAGACAAAATTACTTCTTTTGATAAATTTCATAAGAAACTATCACCGAAACCAAGGAGTCCATGAATTTTTTTAACGCAGTTCGTCTTCATAAATATAAATGGATATAACTGCATTAAAAAATATTTAGAAATCAATAATTTTTCTTTTATAAAAAAAAGTCCCATGAATTTTTGGAACCCCTTATAAAATCCAAAATATTTAAGATATTAAAAAAATTCTAACGCAGTTCGTCTTCTTAAATATAAATGGATATATCTGCATCAAAAATTATTAAGAAATAATTTATTTATTTGAAAAAAAGTCCATTAATTTTTAGAACCCCTTATAAAATCAAAAATAATTAAGATATTTCAAATTTCTTAACCCAGTTCGTCTTCTTAAATATATATCAATAAATCAATAATTTTTCTTTTTGAAAAAAAAAGTCTATGAATATCTTAATCCTATCCTATTTATACGTTAAAGCATATTTTAAACATGAATCACCGCCGAACTGTCATAATTGGACATACATATTATTCATATTTTTGAATATTTGCAAGAATTATTTCTTTCAAAGTGGTTTTTAATTTATTTTATACTATTTACATAGGGCAGTTTTTATAACCAGGTAAAAGACTGTTTTGTGCTATAAGCGTTGTTCCTTTTAATTTAGGCAGGAAATATCACATTATAAATGCATTATTATACTATTTAATAAATGTGCTAAGGAGACACTGGTTTTACGACCGTCTGGAAGCAAGTCTAACTTGAACATCTGGGTCATCGGGTTTATTTCTAATGAGGGTAAACAAGTGCGATGTTCGTCAACGAATGGTTAAAATGAATACTTACATAGACAAACATTCGTGTACACAGAGTACTCATTCAGATTAAAGTAAATGATCTAAAAACGTTGTTCGTAGCGTAATATAACTAATTTTGAGGTTAGAATTATATATATATTAATTACAATATATTAATGGAAATAGGACCGCGACATATGGCCCCCGTTATTCTAAACTTTGAAGACATGTATGGTGATCCTTACTGATTGTGATATATGTAAATTCAAAAACAATTCATTCGTATGTTTCAATGTTATATGTTCGTATTTTATATTTTATACATTCATTGATATAAAACGAGAAAACTTTGATTGTGCAATATAAATCAGCCTGAATGTTATGCAACATAAATAACACTACCATATACGTTAAAGTTTACAAGAAGTTTGAAGTACGTAGATGAAATTGTGAAAGCATAAAACTTTATCAAATCGTAATAAAATAAACTTAAATTTTAGTTTTATAGAGTTAAATTCATGATTTGATTTGTTTTAAATTATAGTAAAACCTAATAAAATTATTTTATTCCAAGTTTCCTCATTAAATTTTTATATTTTATTCTCAACGGAAGCAACTGAAAGAAAAAGAAAAATAAAATTGTATGTTTATGTCAGCTATGAAAATTATGGCTTGTACGGCTTTTTGACGTGATATGTTTCAGTCAGTGTGGTTTTAACGACTTCTGAAAGGCTAAAGATGCATATAAGCCACTTAAAACCACCATAGTTCGATTTATCAAGACATTTTATGTTAATGTCTAACGACGGATCATCGCACACGCGCAGTTAGCGTATACTAAGTGCCTTCACACATTTAATTTCTTATATTTAAGCATAAGAACTAATTTACTGCTTCTTCATTCAATATAAAAAGTTTATCAATCTTGTAAACTAATTTTTGTGAAGAGATTTCTTAAATTTAATATTGAAATACGAGTATAGGCATATCCAAAGTTGACACAGAGATATATCTACTTAAAATATGAATTTCCGTGTTGTAACCGTCTTTTGATGGCAAGGGACAATCGTGAACTGATAAATAATGAGTAATCGATTTTATTTATTTTGTTCATAACCTTCATAATATTAAAACTTCATATGTTGCTGGAGTCAGCTGTAAGTAATAACTGTACGTTATTCACTAATACTTGTATCTCATTTCCGCCGTGTTTTATAAATCATATAAAGGAAGCAGTGGCGTAGCTAGGTAACCAAGGGCCCCGGTGCTAGAAAAAATCTGGGCCCCTAACTAAACTGTTTAGGTTTTTCAAGTCAGATATAAATATATATAAATACTTTAAAGGTACAAAGCTATTAGTTTATCATCAGCTCTTTATCGTACACTGCATAACACAGCAAAACTACTTACTACATGTATGTGTATGTGTGTCTTGTGTGAGCTTTAGTCGTGTAGTTGAGTGTAGATCGCCTAGGTGAAGAGTTTAGGAATGTATACTTGGATTTATAATATTGGTATTAATCAATAAAACGAAGTAAATCAAAAGATGTATGCATGTATGTATGTAAAACATTTATTGTACATAAAACATTAATAGTGTATTACACATCGAGGGAAGAAAGTAAGACATTTCAACCCGCGTGTAAAACTGACCCCTATCCGAAGGCAAGGGTGGCAAACACGCGGACTGGAATATCCTACTTTCTTCACTAGCGGGTATACTATTTTGCACCAAATTATGTGCACTTATGTCACTCCTTCTATCTTATCCAGATCAATTATTATGATGTTTTAATAGTAGACCAAAGGAAATAAACATCTGCCTTTTCTGCATATTGTTAGCGATATTACGCTCTAAGACTCTAAGTACAATCCTGCAGCTACTTTTGTTTCAGCTTAATCTCAACATAAACAACTCCAAAATGCGTACCTCTGCCTGAGAGAATTACGTAATAGACTTAGACCCTTGCCTGGTCCATGCTTCCCCCCTCCCTCATGTTCAGCGATAAATTTGTACACAAGTGAGTATGAAATACACTCTCAATAAAAGAAATTCATTCCTATTTAGTATTTTTGTTATTGTTTATGCTTTTGTTATAAAAGTTTTGTATGTATTGTCGGGAATAACTATTTACAAAGATGGATTACTGCACTGTGAAACCGTTAAAATATAAATATAAGTTATAAAAGTCCGAGGGCCCCCTGAGCTTTGGGGGCCCCGGTGCACTGCACCGACTCGCCCATACCTAGCTACGCCAGTGAAAGGAAGAGCAGTAAAGTAGCGTGCTTTAGCGGGTCCTATATCAAAATTTGTTGGGGGGCCCAAATGAGCGGTAAAGATTTTTCACAAAAAGAACAGAGAGGCTTGCATTGAATTAAAATAATTACGTGTTGATTATACGTTATTACTTACAATTAATACTCCTAGGCACTAAGCTAAGTACAGCCTAAGAGTTTAAATGAGATTGTGGATAACATTTTACGAATTTTTGCTTACAAACATTTGGGGCCCCTGTAGCCCGGGGGCAGATACGGCGATAGCTACGCCACTGATGAAGAGAGAAGGAATTGGAAAATATATTTTGTACAACTTTTGTTCCTTTTAATTATGATTAAAAATGACTATTTTAATTGTTAATATCTCTGACTTATTAAAAAATAATTGGATGGTGAACCATAACTGAATTTAGCTATCATAACCTCAAATATCCAATTATTTTCATTCAATTCGCAATATTATAGAAAGTATTATAACGATTGAAATAGTCATTTTTATCTCTTTAATAATAAAAGGGAAAACATTTACAACAATTGACATCCGGTCCCTATATTTAACATCATTGTTAAACAAGAGAAGTGCAAAAATAATGCAGTGAAGACGTCAAAGCTATAGCAGCTGTTCAGCCGACCCATAATGTTTTAATATAATTTTGTGATATGAAACGAAAAATTAATTAAATTACTTATTATATTTATTTCAGTTCGTAACCTGAATTTTATGCAGTAAAACATAATTTAAACTTTAAATAGATATACAACCGGACGTTTATTAACCAAAATTATCGAATTGTGCACAAAAAGGAAATGAATAATAAAAATTAGTTATATTAAGTGTGAACATATATTTATATATTCAATCAATTTGTCGGCAACCTTTATCAAGTAATTTAGGATCGACGCCAGTTTTCCGGTCTGCAAGTAAGGTCATAAATAGAGTACTTAGGTGTAGGTAAAAATAAAGCAATATAACTTATATGATATATAATTTTATTTTAAAATGTTGATGTTCGTGCTATACAATGGCTTATGTAAAAATGTAAGTTTCTTTGGCAGTTAAACTAGAATTGACCATATATGTATATAATGTGCTTATTCTTATTTACAGCGTTATGTACAATAAAAGCATTCATTTCCTAAATTCACGACTTATTTTACACCAGTTTTAAAAGATTGTGTTTTATTCAATTTATTCAATAAATATTGTTACATAAATTTCAATAAATATTTCATATTAATTATTTTAAAAAACAATAATTATAACATCTGTTTGTAATCATTAAATTTCACATCAATATCTTTTAAGCAAAATTCAGTATGTTACATTTTTAACACTGTTAACATAGAGCGCTAAATGACAAAACCCCCATTCCCAGGCATTGAGTTTTAGGTAATGTTTTAACCTAAAATGTAAGATTCAACTTTTGAAATATAAAAAAATAAAGTTATAGTTCAAATTACGAGAGTTCGGCGGCGACTCATACTTAAAACAAGTTGTGGGGTATAAACAGCCGATATAACTAATAAGCACTGACTCATTTATTTTTCTATAATGTATATAGAAACGAATAAGATAAAATTCATAATCGTATTACAGATTTATACCGCTCTTATAACCTCTTTTAAGTATAAGTCACCGCCGCATATTAAAAACAATAATTTATATTAAATAAAGACAGTAATTATTACAAAATAATGTATATTACTGACGCATGATGCATGATTTCACAAGTTCAAAATTACATTTAAATTAAAACTAAAAACAATAAGTGGAAATGGGGCTAAAGTAAAAAAATATAATTAAAACTAAAAAATAACAATGATTTCTTAAGACTGCAGAAAATTATCTTATATTCGAAAGGTTTTCTTCGCATTTTAAAGTTGAACTGGAAATATTTTTACTTTTCTAAAAAAATCTGTAAAACCATTATTGAGATATAAGTTAAAACGATACGTTTTTTTTATACTTTGTAGGCCTCTGCATGTTCAATATGTGAGCTTTACTTATTAATAGGGCCCGGATTTATGTGCATATTGCATATTTTAGGGAAATTATATATTTTTGTTGCATATTTTAACTTAATTGTTTTATTTTAGGTGTATTGATTCGATTTTATTTGCATATTTCCTATTCTTTATACATTTTACTTGCATATTTCCGATAAATAAGTGTTATTATGGTTGCATATAAATCCGGGGCTTACTTATGAATAAGTGTTTTCCAATTATGACACTAGAGCGCATAATACTCAGCATTGAATATTCCAACTAAAGTTGTGCAGTTTAAAAAGTTCTGTTCTCGAATTACGTGTGCAATTGATACCAACTAATTAGCAGAAATATTTGTAAATACCATTGTATGAAATGATTTAATAATAATCTTTATTTTACTTAAACCATAAAAATATTTTTTTAAATAAAATTAAAAGTAAGATTAAATTTGTAAAATTTAGTTAGCAAATAGAAACAGTTTTTGGGAATGAAAATAAACAAGTATGGATAAAGATACTGATTTAAAGACTAATGTATGTTCCAACTAAGTCGCATTGTGATCTGTAATTATTATTATTATTATTTATTGTTAATTGTGTGTGCCTTTCGGCTTTACAATCTACCGTATTCTATTTCTTATTACATTTCATTCCTATCTTAACTAGATCCGTAATTAGAAAACACTCAATATCTCACTTCACAGCTGGTCAAAACCTTTCAAATTTTGCAATTAACTTAAGGTCACTTATCATATTTAAATTTTATCAGATTCTGTAGAAAAGAATTTTACTACCTTTAAAAGATACAAAAATAAATCAACATTGTTTTACTGAAACAAATTCTTTGACTTTATATTTAAAGCGCTATTGAATACATATTCCGCCAGTTCTTAAGCATAGCTTTCTTAAAAATTAATTAGTTAATATTTTAAAATAATAATTAACAACATAAGACTAGTTAGTATTTCACAAGTTATCATTCTAAGTATACTTAACTTAAAAGAATATATTCAAGTTCACATCGACTTTCTTATTACGACTTACGTCATATTTATGTAGTTGATACATATATCAGTTACATAATATTGACAAGAGAGTTCATAACAAAAAAACTGACGTAAAATTACTTAAAAAATAACCTTACATTTTCTTAAAACAATCAAACAAAAAAAGCGTCAATGTTTTATTGAATGTAATTATAAATATTAATTGATTACAGTAATTATTTAGTAACAATAAAGCAGGTTATACTATATTCCATTTGTTCAACAATTACAGTGTATTTTTAGGGCACACATAAACCCTCTTAACTACATCGGCCATATTTCTTTTTGGTATCAGTGACCAGAGATAAAATTCGTATATTTTTAGGTTAGGTTGTTCACATAATATATTTCTTTGGTTGTGGTAGCATTGTTGCTTTTATTTAATTTTTAAACGTCGCATAAGTAGACTATACTACGGCCTAATATTCATCTATTAATAATTAGCGTTTATGTACATAATTATAAAGTAAATTCGTGTGAGATTCGAGTTTTTGAGAACTCTAGCTTCTAGTGATTGCTGCCCTTCAGATAAATATTAATTTATGATATGAACTTTATTATACAAAATCACATTCCTTCCTTTTTTAATAATATCTTTGTTTTCTAATATATATTAGGTATTTGTTGCTCAATTTAATAAATATTTGTTTCTGTCGTAGACATAGAAAGCTATGGGTATTTACAAAATGCTTAGTTTTACTTAATATTAGTGTTTTCTCCTAGAGATTTAACTTATAGAATTTATAAATGTAATGTTTGTAAAATAAGACCAGTGAGTATTACAGAATGCAAATATTTCAACTTAGGTTGTATAAAAAATTAATTAGAGTTCTGTAATTCTTAGAGTAATTAATCCAAAAAAGGGTGGGTCTTATACAAATGTCGCGGTCTTTCATTTCTTTCTTTCGCGGCAGAGTAATTGTACTTTCTATTGACTTTCTTAATGTCAGAAGCACGTTCTGCGTTCAATCTTATTTGCACCCTTTTTCAATGTGTACTGCTTGGTTTATAAAATGATAATTTAAAACAGTTTTGATGACAACTCGATGTGATGACGCCATTAAATAAGCTAAGTTTGGTGTTATATACAGTTATAAATAAATTAATTAGACATTTGAATATTATAACAATAAAATAACAGCCATCTTGCTGATTTACAATGTCTGAAAAATAAAAATGAAACATATTTACTTTTGTGGTTGTAACCAGAGACGAGATTTGTATAATTGTAGGTTATGTAGTTCATAAATAATATAAATCCACCTTTATCAAAAAGCCATAGTTCAATATTAAATGCAAGGTCTTACCCCTAATAAATATCTGCATAGAAAAGAGGTTACCAACACTGATAGCGGGGCTTCAATTAATCGTCCAGAGGCGCTTCCTGAAACAAAACAAAAGCGTTATAATCAATGTTTAAATTGCCTGAAGTAAATAGTAAAATAGAGGATAATATAGATAACTAGCTTATCTATAAAATTGCAACACAGAAAGGGCAGGAGAACCCTGCAAATTAACCTTTAGATTTCGCCTGACATAACCTCACGTTACCCTAGCTCTTTATTTAACAAGTTCACAGCAAAATAAGTGACAGCAATATAAAAATGGCGCGTAATAATATGGGCTTGTGTCCTATGTTTTAATTTCTATAAAACTGTACTATATATTGATAAAGTTGGTTGCTAAAACCTCAAATGTTCAATTATTTGGTAATAATTCCTTATATTTCAGGAGATATTAACAATTAAAAAAGTCATTTTTTATTATTAAAGGGATTCAACGTTGTACACATTCCAAATGCATGTGACATCACAATCGCTGCCAACCTTACAGCTCTTAAATCTCTGCTATATGTATTTATATATCAAAATATCAAATATTATTTACAGCTATTTCATGGAACAATCAAATTCCAATATTATGTCTACCGTAACAGGGTTAAATAAAATAAAAACTTTTTATTCTTTCATTTCACTTGATTATTTCGACTACCAACAGCTACAAAACATTACCACAGCACTGAGCTAATCAACAAATAACTGACGTATAAAATGCATTTCACGTCATACAAAAATGGCCGACCATTTCTAGCGCTAAAACTATAATTCAAATTTTTAATTGCTATATCTCCGTCAACATTTAGATATTTAATAAAATAGACACGCCAATACACATTTATTAACATCAATTTCAATCAACAATTGAAAAATCGACCACTAAAAAATAAGGACACAAGTGCTACATTGCACCTTTAGATGTAGTACATAGCCTGACAAAATAAGTGCTTCTATTTGTAACAACAACAGCTATTAATTAAGGTGTTGCACACAAGTTAAGTGCTTGAACTTTAAATCTCCTGATGCTCTGATAGTTACAACACAATGTCTTCATTTTCCAGAGACATGCGTCACTAACCACTGAAACCAATAACAGTTTAACTGTACAACATTAACTTTGGTTACGAACTTGGTTTACTTGATGTAGTGACATCCAGGGAACAGTTCCGACGTGTCGCGTCGGTCTGTCGTCATTGTCCCTATGGAGAGGGAGAGTGAGGGAGAGGGTTTGTACCCTCCATATGACAGAACGACAAATGACGGTTTTTCCTCTTGAATTACGAACCTAACTTTATGTTAACATCTAACAATTTGTCCACGAAATTATCTAACCTCAAATATTTAAATTAAAATGAATTGAGCAACAACATGATGAAATATCTGAATAAGAAATTCTGACCTCTGATTTTATCAGAAACATCAATTTATATTTCATAGGTTCGTATTTATACGTATCTTTGCAGTGACAAGCTTGAAAACATGCATATTTGTCATGAAACAATTCAATTTGACTTCATTCGCTTAAGACGAAACGATACTTGGCCATTTTTTCTAGCGAAATATAGATGGCGATACTATAGAACAGGTTAAATATTATCAAAAGAACCATGTTTTTTATTTTTAAATCGTTTTATGTAAGTAACTATAAACGCAAATCAAAATCTAAAGCTGAAATTAGTTAGATGAATAACGTATCCGCATTTTAAGCTTTCTTCCACTGACTTTTAATGAGTGGGAACCGTAAAAATAAGTTTTGAAAATGTATATATGCTATATTTTCTAGTTAAATTGCAATTTTTATATGAATGGTAACATTTCTAACGGTTTGTCATAAATTTTATAACCTTTATTATGGTTCTCAAACTTACGCTTAAGACTTAAAAATATATAGAGTATAAAAATTGGAATTTAACTAGAAAATATAGCAATATTCATTTTCAAAACTTATTTTTGCGGTTCCAACTCATTAAAAGTCAGTGGAAGAAAGCTTAAAATGTAGATACGTTATTCATCTAACTAATTGCAGCTTTAGATTTTGATTCGCGTTTATAGTTATAGTTACTTACATAAAACGATTTAAACATAAAAAACATGGTTTTTTTGATAATATTTAACCTGCTGTATAGTATCGCCATCTATATTTCGCTAGAAAAAATGGTCAAGTATCGTTTCACCATAAACGAAATGTAAATTATATGAACTACAAATAGTAAAATCACTACACTAGCCTCACTACTGTACCAGTATTGAATGAAGTTGTAAATAAACCATTAAAGTGTAACAGAGACAGATATATCTTGTTTCTTTTTCTATCTAAAATAAATATTTTCAAATGTAAAAGAGACAAGAACTATATTTTCATTTAATTGTATGATGCTGGAAAGAGAAACAATATTCTAATAAAAGATTCTGACTATTCTTTCCTCATAGGTGACATCTATCTGTCAGCGGAGTGATTTTTACTGAACTACTTTACTTATCAATATATTATTTTCGTAAATAAAATACAAAAATTGTATTCATGACCGGGCCCTGACTGTGGTAAGCATTCGACACTGGTTACACTTTCGGTTCTATTATTTTGAGCAATTTATCTTGAAAAGTTAATAGAAACTACACACCGATAAAGTCCGGATACAAAAGTGACACACAGTACAAAACAAATGTCAAAGCTGTCACCTAAACGCCAGGCGTAAAGAATTGTAAACATTAACCTGCGATATTATTTTAAGGGTTTACTGTATGATAGATTATAAGCTTAGAGTAAAATAAAGATATAATCCTAGCAAGTTAATAAAACACAACCATTAATCAAATCCGTGTCAGGCGAGAACAATCTTATTCATCTAAGTAACAATGGAGAGGTTATGTTTTATTATATATGTTAAGTAAACACCTTGATTTTAATAGTTTGAAGATTGTATGTAGTCGGAACGATTCTATCTTGATTAAAACCTGTACCGGTGAACCAAAGATAATATTTACAAACGTAACCTCAAATTATCTCGACTAATTGTTGCTTTTAGCAAGGAAACACAACATTAATGTAGAAACTAATGAGATACGTATATAGGTATAAGCAGTATGACACTCCATATAAAGGACCGTGTGCAAAAGTGGTGAGAGTTAAGTGGATGTTAGGGGATTAGCTCATTAAATGTTAAGTGGAGCGATCTTACCAGTGGTTGCATTTCCTGAAGGGTCCAGATTGTAATCCGAGGACGGAAGAGGCTCTGCTGTGGTTGGTTCTCCACCTAAAGAAGGTCAGAGGTCAACACAGCGCCGGTGGGAATAAGCGGTACTTTACATAAGAAATATACATGCAATTCTAAATAGAATAGAGAAAAATGTTATATTTGTAGAGGTATAAGAATAGAGGATTGAATACTGTGTTAAAGGCAAAGAGAGATAGCTGCAGAGTGTTCTTTGTATCTCTTTCTAACCGAGCATAGCGTCTGCTTGGTTACCCCCACCTCACCGCCAAACAAACAAACCAGCAGCAGCGGTTCGGTTAGAAAGAGACAGGTAGGACACTCGGCAGCTATTTCTCTTCGCGCACTCTATGTTTATATTTATATGGTTATATTAATTTATATATACATGCTGGTAGATGTTTAGAAGACGTAAAGGAAGGGAAAGGGGATTGTTTGACACAGATATCAATACACTTTCGTTTTAACAGGCTGTCATTAATTATATCTAATTGTAATAAGCGTAATGAAAGCTTAAATTACTTGGTTTGTTCGTTAATTTATTTTATATGTAAAAGAGACGCAGCTGCTACAGCAAAAAGTTAATATCATTTGTTAAGAATTAGGAAGCATTTGAAGCATTAGTGGCTGTAGATATATTACTGAAGGAACATCTTAAGTGGGGGTTCGAAGATTTAGTGTGTTTCTCGCAATACACCACCCACACTGTGAGAAACACACAGCAAAAATTACTATGTGAACATAGTAACTGGGTGCTGTAATGATTGCAGTATAAATATTTGTTTTCATTTTTATTTATGTGTAAAAGAGATTCTTTGCTGGTTTTAGACAAGTACTGCTTTCACACTGCTCTATGGAAACTGTGTCTGTTACAAATATGAGACCTCGACACCACTAAAAACTGCCAACATTGTAGAATTTCGTATAAATATAAAAATATAAATAAAAAATATTCACATTATATTTATAAAAAACTCATTAAACCTGGCAACAACGCGCAACGTTAAACATGATGTTTAATATTTAAAATTAATAATTAAAAATAAATCTGGCAACAACGTCAGATAAAGAAATACATATTCTCTTTAAAAACAATTTGCTTTAAAAAACATTGTTTACACAGGTGTTCATATTTTCCCTTTTGTATTTTAAAATATTTGCAATTTAAATTAATTTACCTCTAATTTTTTTTAACATCTGTCATTTACTTCTATTTAAAGATAATTTATTAGTTTGTTGACCTAGATTTGTTTTAAAACAAGAGATTCTTCCCGGTAGATTCACATAATCAATTATGATAAAATAATTATGATTATTTTGCTAAAATTTTTATTTATTTATTGATGCTGTTGTACACTAATCGCTGATTGGTTTCACAAGGTCGTCCGGGTAGTCAGGTGACTAGGGGAGGGGGTAATGAAAATTAACTTGTTAAAACTTGTTAACTTGTATATTATAAAAGTTTTTTAAAAATTCAATTAGTTTTAATAAGTACGTTGAACATAGAGGACCTCTGTACTAAGGTTATTATTATTTTCTAGTATTTCAGATACTAGTAGATACAAAAAATTAAATTGTTTCCAGTGATAATTGAGTTTGTGGGTGTCCAAGACGCTACAACAGTGTCCAGAAAATTGTAAGTTATTTTATTGTATTTCTTGTTGTACTTTCTTTAAGAACAGCCCATTAAAAATATTTCTTTTCGTCGAACTTCCCGCTCTTATCCCCTCTTACCATGCACGCACCGAGTGTCAAAATATTGGCGTTGTTATGCAGTGAGCTTATTAATTACTGATCACATACAAATAATAGATGGACATTCTACAGAAAAATGAGCGCATAGTAAAATACATTTATAAATAAATAATTTGTTGATTCTTATAATGCGTCTAATATTAATAATTTACAAAAATAAATCATTCCACCAATTCCATCAATTGAAGTGGTCTATCTATTATACGCACTTTGTAACTTCTGCTACAGGCTTCAAGATGTCTATGGTGTTGCCCGGTTCATATTTTCTTTGCACAATTACCAATGAACCCCCCCACTATTTTAATTGCTAAACCAAATACATTTTTATAACCTTTAAATCAGTTGTGTGGTGAATGTCAAGGGCTCCATGTTGCTCCGTTATTAATTTCACGAAAAGAATTATTATAAATTAAAATTTTCTTAATAGACCTCAAATTTTTTCAAAATCTATTTAATTTATTAACCTATTATTGATCAGTAATTATGTAACATTAGGGTTATGTTTTTAAACATGTTTTTTCGTGAAATTAATATTAGCTTATTACGCATTGCTTGGCGCCGCCTTGTCCGGACATGTTCAGACTTGCGTTGGTCAGTGAGACACGTGTTGGAATCAGTACGAACATTTTTATTGTTTTATTTCACTGTTTACATATTACGCAGTGATGATGTTAGGTTAGAAAATATTTGTCTATTGTTTAAAGATGGCTTTTTTTATTTCTTTTTTTTTACAATTTAAAATCCATATTTTGTTGTTGGTTTTATATCCAATTCTTTATCTTTTAATTTTATTATTGCAATTAACCAGACGGATATCTATACGACAATCTCCAACGGCACCTAGTGCTACCACAGACGAACTCCTGGAGCTGTAGTGACAAACCTTCACCTGAGAACTTTGATTTAGATTTTAGGTAAATTTTGATTAAGTAATTAATATTTGGCAGCGGTGTGGCTCACACATATATGAAGCCACAACACCTTCAAAAATGTTTTCACACTATAAAGTGTCAATGCAATTAAATAAATTAATTTAAGTTTTAAAATTTATCTAACGTTGATCCATTTTCAACGACGACCTCCTACTATGTTAGCAGCTTCTGTATATGACTCACATATGTGAACCACACTGCTGCCTAATAAGTTTATGATAATGTAAATAAAATATCAATTTAAAAAAATTAAAATTCGAAATAGATTGATTTCCTATTGATGCAATTAAAAGTAATTTTTCTAACTGTTGTTTTACTTATTACAGAAGCGGGCCCACGTTGTGACTTATTCTACGGCGGGAAGATCACCAGGAGGCGGTCTATTTGGGCGCTGTGATGTCTACAAGCAGTTAGCAGTACGCAGAGTTCAGACCGTGAGTACAACTTCATTTCATGGTGGCGGTTCTAAGCAACAAGTGTCGTCTAGTTCATTAAAAATCAATTCAATTTACATTAATTAATAATTTAGTAATTCATAATTATTTATTGGTTTCACTGTCGAAATAATTGCACCGATTTTTAATGGGTTGGATTAATATTTTGAAAATGTGCAACTGTTCTATTTCCTGTCCCTACAGCAAACGGTTTCCGGTTCCATGCGCGTTGTTCGAGCTTTTTGATAAATTGAGGTTTTATTATTATTTGACCTATGCAAACCAGTTAATACAGTTACATGTATTTAAGGTTTATTTTACGTCAAAAAGTTTACCTTTTCATTAAATTTAATTATACAAATAAATCAAATTATAATTTTAATAACTCATTAATACGCGTTAAATCAATTAACTATTAATTGTTAGCCATAGTTATATTCTCGATAAATTCTAATGTCGTCTAAATCTATCAAACTTTAAATAAACTAAGAAACATTTAAAACAATTTAACAATTAGAGTTTCGCGTATTTTAAACGAAAGTGAAAACTGTAACGAACAATGGACCAAAGTGATGCTTTAAATAAAAATTAAATAAATTGTGATTTAAATGGATATTATAAAAAGTTAGTGACACGGGGAAGCAGAGGCTGTGCCCCATGGGGCCATCGTGCAGTGAACTTCTAGAAGAAAGGTAATTCAAGATCTCAATGGTGATATCATATTATGATCTAACATTGATAATAATTTTCTAATCAACGCTTTTCTGTTGTTACAGATGAACTGCAGGACCTTCGTCCCAGCCTACCTGATTTATGAGCCTTCACAATTCTTTCGTTTCAGCGCATTGTTTATAATTAAAATGTATGCAAAACATGTTTTTATTAAAATTGTAAATAATACAGAATTTGCTAAATATTCCTATTAACAAATTATTTCTATTGTTGCAGATTTCTTTCAGTATTGTTGTAGCAGTTCATCTTTATCGGCAGGAGCCATCTTGCACCAGGATATCATCAGAAAGGTGATTGTCAAACTATAATATACACTACGTGATTAGAATCTAATCTAATTCATCTTAAATGTTTATCTAATCAATTTCGTTCAATTGCAGCTCACTTCAGGGTTCAAAAGCAGTGACAATGAGCTCGGTGAGTGCTTTTTAAATATTTCAGTGGCTTCCAATCTTGACTTAACTACATATAAAAGTAGTCTCGCCCTCCTCCCCAACATCTTACCCTCTTCTTTATTCGGGTTTTTAGTTAAATATAGGTTTTAGGTAGGAAATTATTTAAGTGCCATGCCCACAGTTTGGAAACTACTGCTCTTTTGGTGTTGGAATGAATATATACTGTGCATGTTTGACACTTGTTGCATTTTTTTTAATTTGACATGTTTTGTTTTATTATGTTATTTATTTATTTATTAGAATAAGGTTGTCTGCATTAACATTTTTCTTACGTATCGTTTGATTTTCATTTATTTGTTTTCAAAATCCATCACTAAAACGAAATGCCAACGAATGCTCAACACGTAAACACAATTTGGATACGAATTAGTATAGGATTCGACATTTGGACGATATAATGCATTACCCCACTCCATAAACCTAACCTTTAAAATACGAAGTTTCTTGGGGGGGACATACAAAAGAGACTATGGATGTTCGACAGATTGATAACCAGTATGATGATGTATGGAACAGAGATATGGGGGTGGAAGGAGCAAGAGAAGTTGGAAAGAATACAGGAGAGATACAATAAATGGTTACTAGGGTTGGACAGGTGCACGCCAGGATACATGATCCTGGAGGAGCTAAAAAGGGACAAGATACGAATTAAAGCAGGGGAAAGAGCAGTAAAATATGAGGAGAAATTGAGCAGGGCTGAAAGCAAAATTTAAAAAAAAATAAGGGAGGAAAGTATAATGAAGGGGGAGGGGGAGTGTAGGAGGAGGTTCAAAAAAGCGAAAGGAGTATTTTGAAAGGAATGGAATGGCAATCGAGGAGGCGCGAGAAGGAGGCGCAAGTGTGGGAGAGGAGCTAGGGAGAAGGGATAAGGAGATACAACAACAGGAAAGAATGGAAAAAATCGAGAAAAGCAACTACAATACAAGATATAAAAGGATTTGGGAAAGTAATAAAGTGAGGAAAGAAAGTGTAGAGTGTGCGGAACGGAGGACGAAACACCGGAGCACATTAAGTTTGAGTGTAAGGAAAAAGTAGTGAGCGAAATGAATATTGGGCAGTTATTAAAGGGAGGCAGTGAAGGAAAGAGGTGGATGGCGGAAATAGAAAAAAGGAAAGAAAAACAGGACAATAAATAAGCTCGTAGGTGGGTTGCATAAGGAACATGAACAGAGAGGAAGTACTAATAATAAGTAGTAATAGTCTAGAAGAGTTTAAGTTTAGTTTTAACTTTGAATTTATATGAAATGCATTAAGAAATATAATAATGTAGATTGTAAAGCCGAAAGGCCCACAATTAATATAATATATAATAAATACGAAGTTTCTTTTCCTGAACGTATCCAAATTTGTTTTCTACCTGTGGCTGAGAACGAGCTTCGAAAAAACTTACTCATATTGTAAATCAGTCTATTCGACATTCTCTTCATTACAAGAAATTTAACATGTACTATATAAATTTGATCGAGAATTCAGAAACATAACCTCACTTTACCTACAATACGAGTACATGTCCAATATATATTACTCGTTGAAACCATCACCGCAAGAGAAAGGTACAAAGATATTGATAATTGTGTCAAACAGGGAATTAACTACTCGGCCAGACCATTTATATAACTGAGCTTGATTAATTATGACATTAACACCATCTTCACTTTATTGTCTTTCATTTATGGTACGTTTGATATGAAGTAGCTTGGTCACCAGCACCAGCACCAGAAAAACAACATTCATTTGGCAATAATTCACAATATCGGACTTACCGGGATAATAGAGGGCTTCCTTCTTCCTGGTGTAGTTTGCCTCGGGGATGGTTAAGTCGCAGAAGACGTTGACAGGTGATTCATCAAGGTCATCTTTTCTTAAAGTCACACGTGCTGTTATATCGAACAAACCGTCAGGGTTGGAGATCACGTTTACTTCTGTACCTTCTGCAGGTTCACTGAAAATAAAATGTTGTGTTAGGGTGGAATAAAAATTTTAGGTCAAAACGATAAAAAAAAGCATATTTTCGATAATATTTTTTGACGACACAGATAATATATAATTATTTTTATAATTACTACATGATAAAATGACATTTGAAGAATACTTTGTGAAATTTTCATAAATAAATATCAAGAAATGAGGCATTGACAGCGAATCTCCGCAGACTCAAAACTCATCACTGGATTTTCTGAAATCGAAGAACCAAAATGATTTCATTAGTTGATAAGTGTCTGCAGGTAAAGCTGTCGAGTTTTTCTTTTTTTATTGATTTTTCAATTTTTTACAGCACTTAAAAGTCAAAATATCGATTTTTCATGAAAATAATCAGAAACTTTGTTATTTTTAAGTGCGTTTAAATTCAAAAATAAATAAAAAACTCGACAGCGTTACCTCGGCACTTATGTAAAGAAAGAGTGTGCAAAATTTTAAAAGAATCGATCCAGTAGATTTTGAGCTAGAGAGGGCACCGACTCTGAAAAAGCTAAGTGTGAGAAACCGCATTTAAAAGTTTCAAAGTAACACGAAACCAAACTAGAGAGGTGATGACTTAAAACTCTATATCTCCGACAGTTTTACCCCAATCGATTTAAAAATTTTACACAATAAACTTTATATGTTGTACAATAATATAAATAAATAAAAAAAGGATAAATGAAAGTTGAAACATTACTGCAAGTAAGCATACATTGTATATACTTGAAATTAGAAAACAAAATTGTTTTTGTATAAGCTCGTGTTTAAAGTTTATCTTCGTTAAATTTCATAGACAGGCGTTGAGAAAGGCTGAACATTTTCCTAAAGGCCATACGAAACAATAAATAAATACAAGGTTTTTTGAAAGTGTTAGAAAGAGACAGAAACAGACAGTGTAGAAAAAACACAGCCCGCAGATTGAAACATTCCTGTTCAAGAAGCCTGAACAAGTTACAAAGGGGTTTACCAATGGAAGCTGCTATGGACTTTAATTTTCTAATTAAACTCAAACTTTAAGACCATTCCGATCCATCCCGTTACATTTCTCTCTCGCAGGAGAATTAGTTTTGTATTTTAATTTCATGTTCCATCCATTTTACTTTATATTTTGTTTTCCACTTTAAAGGAGTAAACGTCAGAAATGAAGTCGAAGTACCAGGAGTTTTATGTTTTAATTGAATGTTCAATGGTACTACTATGAACAGAATTAAAATCAAGTAAAAAATTATGCAATAGTTGAAGAAAATAAAAAGAAAAATTGAATTGAGTAGACATCATTAAAATATTGATTCTTTACTTAATGCGTCTTAAGATTGGTCCAGTCTGTTTGAAAGTTTAGCGATGGTAAAATTTGATGAGATTATATTTGAAGATACAGGTGGAGACCAAACCTTGGGCGGGCAATTTATGAGGCCGCCAAATTCCTATATTTGATAAACTATATGATTCCTAAAGGTGCTGTGTGTACAGAAAATTGCTCTAACCTGTGAAAAGTTTTCCCCGCTTTAAGAATTTGACCCTTATCTAATAACCTTAGATTTGGTTAGACAAGAGATTGATATTTCTACTTAAAATTGTATGTAGGGTGTAGGGGATAACTTTGTGAGCGATATTTATCCTTTTGGGTCTTATCTTAACATGACAATCTTTGAAAGGCTGCCAATGTGGTGTTCTATATTCTTTCAGAACTGAAGAGGAGAACAGATGCTTCCAAATCTTCGGTCATAGGTCAGTCTCAGCCGTTCTGTGCATTATATATGTTAATAAATAATAATGCACCAATATTTTAAACGTAATTAGAAATAGTCTGAATAAAGATTTTAGGGAAACAAAAATAGAAAAATTTACCCAGAAATTTCTAAAAATACGTGGTGCTTTTTCTATGAGATTCGCAAATGTCGTTCGACAATTGATTGTCAAATATTGAATCAAGCTAATAATTGATTCAGTTGTTGTCAAAAAAAGAGAAAGGAGTATTATGAAAGGTATGGAATGGCGATCGAGGAGGTAGAGAGAAGAAGAGAAGGAGGTACAAGTGTGGAAGATGAGCTAAGGAGAAAGGACAAGGAGATTCAGCAACAGAAAAGAATGGAAAAAATCGACAAGAGCAATTACAACACAAGATATAAAAGGATTTGGGTGAGAGAGATACCATATTACTTAAGAGAAAAAGACACAAAAAACATGAGAAGGATTGCCAGATTTAGATTGGAAAACGAGGAGAAAGGAAACAGATACTTTGCAAGTAGCGAGGAAAGGATGTGTAGAGTGTGCGGAACGGAGTTTGAAACAGCACAAAAGTAATGAGCGAGAAGAATATTATGCAGTTATTAAAGGGAGGCAGTGAAGGGAAGAGGTGGATGACGGAAATAGAGAAAAGGAACGAGGAAAGAAAAGTAACGCCAGAGCAGAAGTGATTTTAAATCTGACAAAGAGACGAAGAGACAAATGAGATAAGGGGTGTAGGTTTTTTCCTTGGAATTGGGTTTTAATTGGTAATTAAATCTTTTGGAATGTATTAAGCACAATGATATGTAATTTATTGATTTAAGACGGAAGAATATAGTGCCTAATGGTAAAAACATTACAATAAATAATAATAATAATTGATTCAGTTGTTTATTTTCATTTTAAGCATGAAAAATTGATTGAGAATTTGACAGGATAACGTCTGTCGGGTCAGTCAGTAATCGATAAATTTAAATCTGTAACATTTTTCATAATAGTAACAAATATTGAATTCTATTGGTCCATAACTTGCTCCATAATCTGAAACGCAAGCAAATAAGAACTGTGCTGCAGCAGATAACGATAAATGTCATAACTTCATGAAGCTGTACGAGATCAAAGAAATGATTAGCATTCTGTAACATTCATCAACGTCAAATAACAAACACTGGAACGATTTAATTAAAATTCTGTTCTATCCCACCCCCGTATCACCCCTGTTGTTATCCAACACCCCTATCTAATGCTAGTCCCGCGTTGAGTCGCAAATCATTTCCCTGACAACCACGACACGTGTAAATATTTTGGTTAATTAACAATAAAATCATTTGTGAAACACGAGTAATTTAATGGGGCCTGACATTTACTAACTAACACTCTATTTTATTAAATGTAACTAATATAAATAACAATAATGCTCGTATCAAACGCATTGACTTTATTGATAATGTAAAAAGAAATGATAACAAATAATAGATATAGAAAAAGTATTGCTGCTACACCGAGGCAAATGCTTTATCAACACACGAAATACAGATTTGATAAGTAGCGGCACTAAAACTTGTGTAACTCGTAATCTAATGGTCAAAATGTCATGAAATTTTAACCATATCACTTGGAGATTATCTAAAAACCATATAAATAGCTTTTTATATATCATCATACGTACGAAAGTCACTTAAGTCACGAAAAAGAGAAAGGCCCGAAAAAGAGAAAGAAGTATTACGAAAGAAATGGAATGGCGACAGAGAAGGCAGAGAGAAGAAGAGAAGGAGGCACAAGTGTGAAAGAGGCGCTAAGGAGAAGAAACAAGGAGATACAGCAACAGGAAAGAATGAAAAAAATCGAGAAGAGCAATTACAACACAAGATATAAATGGATTTGGGAGAGAGGGATACCACATTACTTAAGAGAAAAAGACATAAAAAACTAATATGAGAAGGATTGGCAGATTTAGATTGGGAAACGAGGAGAAAGGAAACAGATACTGGGCAAATAGCGAGGAAAGAATATGTAGAGTGTGCGGAGTGAAGAGAAGAAGAAGCAGAAAAGTACTTTTGGAAATAGAAATGTCTTGAATAGTTTTAAGTTTAATTTTAAGTTGAAGTTCTATGAAATGTATTAAGAACACACAATTAATATAATATACTTATTAAGTGACGTATAAATAATATTACCGTGAGTGTTTGCAGAGAGAAACCTGAAGGGGGAAAGGAGGGGGGGGGGTTGCGTGAAGGTAACCGTCCACAGGTCTGCACTGCACGCATCAAACGTATTGCTTTTTATATAGATAACATAAAAAGAAATATGTAAAGTACAACATTTCGAATTTTCAATTACCGTTCAATATCTTTTAAATTGACTTTCTCCCGCTTTTCAAATAGCTGTAATATAATTTAAATATATTCCATGATCTCCTTTATTACACAATCTATATGAAACACATATGAGAAGTGAAGCAGTAGACGTCGTAGCAGTAGAGCGTCTTATTGGAACTTTCCCTTTCCTTTTCCTGTTCAAATCGATAGCTCGACTTCAATACCGTTACCATCACATAATCCAACGATATTTCTTTATTCCTAAGAACGTTATTTATTATGATAATCATCCTATAAGTTCAAGTTTCACCAAATGATTCGTGACGTCGTCAAATAGAGATACTTCATGACTGTCACTTTTCCAAATGACTTACATTAAATTTATTGCTTTCCATATTGGTTTCTCAGATGTTTTTTTCTATTTTCTATCAGACTTGTATTGGGTGCTATGTATTTTATTGCTGCTTTACTATCTGCATTAATATCTTGAATCAAAATCTGTTGTATATGTTAGTTTCTAGGGACGATATATAGATGGCATTACTATCCAGCGTTTATAAATCAAATAGACGTTCTTCCTAAACTGTAAATCACGCCTAAGCATTTTTCTTGGCGTTTTAACTGTGTTTCTTATTATTCTTTATCGTCATCTTGTTGCGTTCATCTGTTGTATACATTGTAAACTTGTACTTAAATGTTAGGTTAGTAATAGTTTTGAAGTACTCCCAAATTAACGCCTTGCTCGCATGCTATTAAATGCGCCACTGAATATTAATTGACGGAAAACCACTAAGAAACTGATGGAACGAAATCCAGTGCGGGGTGAAGACCACAGCGGGGTGGAAATAACACGTGGATCTAAAGAAGATAGGTGTGAGGAATTGCAACATGGAAAAAAATTTAAAGCTGCTCTACAAAGACTCTAGCGCCAAGTTGACGACTGATTGATGGAATATTAATTAAAAAGCCATCTACAGTTGAACTTTAAGTGATTTCATTAGTTGATAAGTTTCTGCAGGTAACGCTGTCGAGTTTTTCTTTTTTTATTGATTTTTCTATTTTTTGTTACCTCGGCACTTATGTAAAGAAAGAGTATGCAAAATTTCAAAAGAATCGGCGCAGTAGATTTTGAGCTAGAGAAGCCACCGACACTAAAAAAGTTACGTGTGAGAAACCGCATTTAAAAGTTTCAAAGTAACACGAAACCAAACCAGAGATGTGAAGACTCCATACAAATTGAACTTACTACAGTTAAACTTTAAAGTCATGAAGGAATCTTTAAACGGTCCTTATTGGAAAGTAGAATGTGTTTCCTTTATCAACAGCACGCTTAAAGACACTTTAAGAGATTTCCAAAGATATTAGAGATTCTCAAAGTCAATCCTCGCATGTTGTAGGTGGTTTAGCATCTTAGCATAATTACATCTGTAACTCACAACTACTAGAACATTTTAAAATCCTTTGTTGCCTTGGATTACAAGGCTTAAGTAGATACCAAACTAGAATGTAGGTAGAAGTAAATGCCTTTATATTAAAAGTGCTTTGTAAGGTTCAGAGTTCGTATGCAAATTATCCGAACCGCTCAACGTGGATCTAACATTACTTCTACTTCCTTTGCTATTCAAAATTATATGTTTCCATGAACTTCATTGTTTTACCAGTTTTTGATTTACATTACGTTCTAAGTTTTCATTGTTATTAGCTGCCTGTTACCTACACAACAAAAGTTTCCCACTTCTGAAGTAACAAAACTACTAGTATAAAATGTGTATAACATATGTAATAAGACTGTTATAGGATGAAGTCTTGTAATAAAGCGATGATAAACCAAAATAAAATGTTCATATGAGAGGGTGAGTGAGCTATAAGCCCGATAAACAGAAAACATGGGAAAAATTCTGAATGGGTGGTGAGGAGAAGGCAAAAGTAGGGGACGAGCTGCAGAATGTGTAAGCGAGTTAGTGAAAAAAAGATGAAGGGAGGGGGTGGATGGCAGAGGTACAAAGAAGGAGGAAAGAGAAGAGAGATAAACAAGAGCTAGGAGCTAGAAAAGATAGTGACAAAAGTATATGTCTTAGAAAGTATCTTTTGAAGTACTAGAACGTTTATTAGGTTTACTTTGGTAATGAGATGAAATTGGGTGATTTAATATTGAAGGAATGGAAAGTCTAACAGGATGTGTATTAAATTGATAAATACAGAAACTGGGCTACCGAAATCAAGCTATCTCCCCATAAAAAATATTTGTGAAGTCATTTTTAAAGTCGCGATTATTGCTATTTTATTGAAATATGTGCTAATATATCTATTGGTTTTTTTAATATCTAAAACTTGATAATCTGATCTGTTTAATATCTGTAAGTTTTGATTTTGTAACTTCATTTTTAGTCACATTTTCTTGTTTCTTTTTCTTGTTCGTCACTTACATAATATCAACTTTACCTCGAAACAGCTATAAGTAGTATCCAACTTATACCTTTATATATGGTATCTCTTTTACACTCTCTTGCGTAAAATATACAGCTATTTATAGAAGGAATTGGACAAGGCATTAGCATATTATTTTCCTTATAAGTAGCATTTAATATCTTATCTATCTATCTATATATCTATCTCATTTAATATCTATAGCCCAAAAAGGAGAGCTTTGCGAGTGCATGTAATCCACTATATTATCTAAAAAGTTCTATAAAAGCACTATATTATCGTAAAGGTATGTTACATTTTACTTAAGCAAAACCTGGTAATATTTAATCTAAAAATGATTAAACTTTGCCTAAAATCATATAGAAAGGTGTTCTTGAATTTTAGTAATTCAAATGGGAAGTTGTACGGAATATCACCTCGTAAATTACATATCTAGATACAATTGACATAAACCTCACCGTCTCTAAATATATCTACTCATTTTCCAACTTACTTGGCTCCAGTGAAGATAGTCATGTTCGGTTTAGGGAAGATGCCCTGCGCAAAGCAGTTGATGGTTACAGTCTCTTCTGTCTTTTCTTGATTCAGCAGGAAGTTTCTTCCTTCAACTGAAATATTAAATCATATATAAGAACTCAATAATATATTTACCTATTAGGAAACTTCGTTAAATAATAATTTACCAGTTTGTGTAAATCCTGTTTACACAAAATTTCCCACGTATTCAAAGTTCTTTGACGAATAAACCTAATAGTAGGTTCAAGAATACCCTTTAAAAGTTTAAAGATTTACCATTTGGCAATTAGGAAAAGTATGTAATTATTTTCTCGTCTGGATTACATCCTTTCACAATTTCTCAGCGGAACATCTTTTATTAATACAATCTGACACCTATTACAGCATTAGCATAAAGTTTTCTAATCAATAATCCGTCTCTGCTTTGCTGTGCTGTGCTTTGCTGCAGTAAGTCTAAAATAAAACGACAGCTGACTGACAGATACAAAAAATATACGAGTTTATTGATAAGTTTACAGATGTAGTGTTGCCATTGTTTTTCTGTTTTTATATAAAATAAGATTTTCACAGATTTGGTGTTTTTTTCCACCACGTTACGAATACAGGCGATGTCTAGACTTGATAGCTGCAGAAACTTTTAATGGGAATGATGAAAAATGTCCGAAATAATTGCCGTTATTCAAATGTGATGAAAATTTATGTTTGTTGTAAAGGGAATCAGATCTTTTTATCAGAAAATTTGTTTTTTTATGAATGAGCTATCATGTAGTTTTAGAAAAGGTCTAAACATGTTCTTCCATTAAAATTAATTTCCTCTCTTTTTAATGTTGCTGTACTGTTTGCTATAGAGACGTGGGGACATAAAAACAAATCGATCATACGAAGTAATCATAACTATACCACCAGAGCTAGAAAAGTCGTAAGGTAATGTGATTACTAAGTGTATATTGTGACCGAAATGAACTAAACGCATTCTTAAAGTAATAAAAATGAACCAATTAAATCTAGCTGAAAACTAATGTAAGACTGATTATATAATAACTAGAATTTAAGATGGTTTGTTCATTTATTGTTCTGTATTTGTAAGTAAATACCAACGTTTGTATTGTAACCTTATTGTATTATTATCATCGTTACTATCTTAGTAAATAAATGTTTTAAACAAATTATGTGATTCTTTAACATCCTGACAAGAAACTAAGATATTACATAGTTGAATATCCATTGAATCGATATTTGCCTAAATCCAAATAAGGCCCTCAGCACACGACGCGACTGGTTGCAAACCTTAGCCCCGAATCTGCCCGAACCGAATGTCATTCCAACTGTGTTGTTAGTAAAAGAACGAACGTGTTTACGAGTGAGATAAAACACACGGCACGAACGTAACTAAACTGATTTTTAACTGGTTTTGAGCATATATTCAGCGACTAGATTTCTCGGTCGCAGGGCACTATTGGTTTCATGATGACATCATCAACAGAGATGTTAAAAAAAGTTTTTAAATACATACATACAATCAAAGATAACACAATAGAATCCCCGGTTTTGCTATTGTTAAAAATTCTATAGAGTTCTTTTTCGTTGAAAACTTTGTTTCGTGTTTAGTTTGCAATCAGCCGACTCGTGTGCCTTTCTCGTGTTTTATCTCATATCACGATCTCTCACTAACAACAGTTGTAATCACATTTGCTTCGGGTAGATTCGGGGCTAAGGTTTGCAACCAGTCGCCTTGTGTGCGGAGGGCCTAAGAGTACCTTGTTTACACATCAGAATTGGGATAGTAATCTCCTTTAGGTCTCTCGATTAGGTCTCTCACTTTTCACACACACAAACATATTTGAAAATGTCTCGTAACTTACCATATATCAGCATGTTCTTATTCTTCCTGTCTTCAGACCCGAATGTCGACACCAGGCAAAGATAGGTCCCACTCATATTGAACGTCGGATTCCTTATTTGAACAGCGCGGTATTTTTCAGTCTCATTTTGGGAAGCTTCGTACCCCAAGTTTATTTTCTCTGAATAATAAAATTAAAAAAGTTGTGTTAAAAAATTATCAAAAGTCTCAATTATTATTATTTTATTTATTATATCTAATGCCAGCTAATTTCAGATAAGCGAGATCTTTAGTAAATAAAGTAACTTAAAAAATCAGAACTTTGTAAAGTCTTTGTAACTCTGTTTATCTTAATAAACTTGAACAAATCGTTAGCTTACCTTTAAATGGTCCATTTGCTGTCGGTTTGTTGCCAACGATCCATTGGTAGAACGGTTTGGGTTGGTTATTGAAAAACCATTTCAGTACCATTGTTTCGGTTGTGTCTATCTCGTACTCGCAGTCTAGGATAATAGATTCTCTGTCTCCCTCTTGAATTACCGCTGGCACTTTCATGTTCTTTATTTGAACTTTGCATTGAGCACCTGTAAATAAATAGGAACAGTTAATAAATATGAATATATGCATTTAGGGGGCCTCAGAATTCAGCTTTCAAAATAAAAGAAGAAGATTAAGGACTACACATAATGTAATATTAGAATAAATTTCAATATGAACCTAAAAAACCGGTTTAAAAGATAAATCATAAGCTCATGAAGTTCCATGCAGTTCCATTTAAAATTAAAGTGAACATATTCAAATTCATTCATAAAACTGTGTCAGTAAGTATTGGATTAAGATAATCCCAATACTTTCTGAGTACACACATAAAAACACACGTCGTGAACTCATAAATAACACATCGTGCAGCGGAAACGCAACGACCTTGTAAGAACAACAGGTCCACAAAGAAACAAAGGGTGTATTTGGGTTTATCATTTTAAGAATAAGAATGTTGCATAAAATATAACCCAATGACTCTAATGCAACCCTGGTATATACCGGTTTGCTAAAAATATGCGAATGCAAAAAATTGTTTTTAAATCTATTAATATAATGAGGTAGAGGTTATATATAGTTTTAATTTATAAATAGAAAAATATATAGTAGTGGCAGCAAGTGTTGAAGAAGGGTATTTAAATTAAAGTTTTATGTTTAGATGTAAGGAAAGTGATCTTAGCAGGTGTTCGTTGAATTGTAAGACCTGTTGCTGTTTGGAACGCATGGTATGTTATATATATGTCCAGTACAGACTAGTACGACTAATGCAATAATAAAACTAAGAGGCATGACAATATTCAAATTTATTTTTAAAATATTAGACTAAGACGAGTAAAGCCTCATTCCCTCACGCTGTTTTGATATTTAATTTAGTGTTTTTATTTAATATTGTAATCTAGATTTCAGGTTCTCGTTCCTGTTCACATTTGTGTTTTAATTTAAGTTTAGTTAATTTAGTTAGTGCGTATGCATCGTTAGTAATATAAATTTCGACAGTTCGACAAAATTGTATGTGAAATAATTAAAACTGCTATTTTTAATAACAATTAGAAATAGAAATTGTTTTCACTTCTATATTTTTCAAAAACTGACATTAAACTTCTTTTAAAAATAAATCTTACTGCATTTTGACAGATTGTCACATTTTGGAGGTTATAATATAATATAGTTTTTCTTAATTTAATATTTTTAATTTAAAACATTGGACCTTGTAAGGTTCTAAAAAAATTAAGAAAAATTAAGAAATAAATTAAAAATGGTACTGTGAATGACTACGCGTATTGCCATATGCTAAACAATTTAAATTAAATACAAAATTCAATTAAAGCAGTGAGTAGGAATGATACTTAAGTGTCTCAATTCGAATAGTTTGTCTTTCTTCCTGTTGTATTTAATCTGTAGACTAATCGTTTGTGAAAACCAAGGAATGATCGACGCGTTCGGTTGTTGTTCGCTCCATCATTTTCGAATTCGCATGTCCATATTATTATTGTGTTCACCAGACTGCGACTATAGTAAATCGGTTGGTTGAATGTTGGTTGAATCAACAATCAAACAATTGCGTTTCCGTAGTCAGCGAAGGGCTCGTAAATAGAGACAATTGAAAACCACCCCCCACTCTGCTACGAGTACGAGAATAAAATCAACAATGTGCAGTCGCACATTGTGAATTGCAACATGAGAAAAGACAAATTGAATACTTTCATATAATTGGGTTTTATGTTACTCTACCAGCTATTACGGTGCAATGCAATTACTTAATGAGAATAGAGGCCGTATTAGGAAGGTAGTCTTATTGTTTCCAGGGTTAATATGAAGATGGAGTTACTCATCACAATTCTAGGAATATAATTACGTATACGCTGTAAGATACTCTTGAAAATATCTACCACATACTACTTATTTGTTATTAAACATATATTCTGTTTATAGTCGAAACGTTAAAAAGAAGCTTATTTTCGATAATGTTTTTTGACGACACAGTTAATATATAATTATTTCTATAATTACTACATGATAAACTAACATTTCAAGAATACTTTGTGAAATTTTCATAAATAAATATCAAGAAATAATTTAATGGCAGCGAATCTCCGCAGATGTCACAAAAAAAAAGTAGCATTGCGGCGCCACTCATAACTCATCACTGGATTTTCTGAAATCGAAAAACCAAAATGATTTCATTAGTTGATAAGTTTTTGCAGATAACGCTGTCGAGTTTTTCTATTTTTATTTATTTTTCTATTTTTTAAAGCACTTAAAATTCAAAATATCGATTTTCATGAAAAAAATCAGAATCTTTGTTATTTTAAAATACGTTAACATTAAAAAATTAAAACAAACTCGACAGCGTTACCTCGGCATTTATGTAAAGAAAGAGTGTGTAAAATTTTAAAAGAAACGAGAAAGAAAAGATGTGTGAGAAATCGCATGTAAAAGTTTCAAAGTAACACGAAAGCAGACCAGAAGGTGAAGACTTAAAACTATATCTCCGACAGTTTTACTCCAATTGACTTCAAATTTTCACACAATAAATTTAATATGTTTTACATTTATATAAATAAATTTAAAAAAAATTGAAACCTTAATATATTTTTAGTCGACTTTCGAATATGTTTATTGAAAAAGAAGTTGAATCATTGTCTCCGCTTATCTGAAACACATTGAACAATGCGTCCGTTATTTCCATACAGTTGCGTGTCAGTGAATTTCTCCAACTAGCCATGTTTTGCGAACTGTAACTTAGTTTCATCATAATAAGAAATAGCATCAGTTCCGTTCCATGGAAGATGTGCACCGACCATTTCGGATCATCGAAGCGTTCACTTGCTTTGCAATCTGCTTCCTCTACCAGTATTACCAGTACGTTTATATATCAGAAATGCCAATAACGACTAAGGACAGCTAGCTAGTAAGTTAGTTTTATAGCTATGGTTATGGGTACATGGGGGAGGGAGAAAGGGGTAGATCTTCGAACCGTTCGATGCACCACTATTCGAGTCACGCATCGAATATAAATTTATTAGAGCACCATCTTAAAGGTTAATTTATAAGGGAAGTCTGGAAACTGTAATTTCCTTCAATATTGACTTTGGCTCTCTACTGTACATTATTAATAAAGACTAAATTGATGTTTGCCATTCCATAAATAGCAACGAAAACTACGTTTATACAAGAGTATAACAGTTAGTTTAGTTGTGGTTATCGAATATGTTTAAAGTTTAAAGTTTTTCACATCGACCATCGTATTCTTAAAAGAATGGCTGCTAGAAATGAATGCCGAAAGAAGAACGAGGGGTTCCTCAAGGTGTCATGAGCTTTGTGACATCACATCTCATAGTTTGTCGTTCAAGAAAAGTAAATAAACATCGAGAGCAATATAGGGATAAAAGGAATTGTTTTTCAAATGTGTGACGTCACACAGGGAGTGACAATGCGGACGAGGTGTTAAAAAAGCCATAATATATTATACTTAATTTATAGTTGATATAGTTGATAATTTATTTGCCTTGACTTTTATTCGTCATAGCCATCATCAAACATTTTTTTTTATATATTTAACATTTTATAATTCTATTCTAAATATTTAAATAATTCACTAATCAATTTTGAATCACTTAACAAAAATTTATTATTAAAAGGAAAAGTTTTAATCACATCTAATATTACACTATTGAATTTTGATCTTTTTAAACTATAATTTATGCAAAGTTCCTTCTTCACCACATTGACATCTATCGTCGGGTTTAATATTAATTTTGTACAGCTGAGCTGGAGTTTTGCAATGATTACTTTTGATTCTGATTATAGTTGATATAATTTTGCGCGACTCATTTCTAAACCATTTTTCTTACATAAATTTGGATGAAACTTATAGAGTAATCTCTTCCTTTTAACTTTATTTTATTTTATTTTATTATAGATCATTCCTTATCACTGAGTCTAAGGATAAATGTTTATTGCTACAATCAATCTGATAGAGGAATCAATTTTCTACATTTTTTGTATTTCTGATAGATTTTGAGCTGTACCGCTGTATAGTAGCGCACTTTATTAAAATGTAGTAGTGATTTTAAACAACGATTAAATGCGCTTACAATTTTGATTCTATCTTTTAAACCCATGATAGTAAATGAACATATCATATATCATTTTAAAGGTTTCTTAACTTTCTACAACTTTTATTTAACGATATTTGTAATAAAACTCGCAATTTACAAATAAACAATTAAAACGATGATTATAAACAACATTTACATGCGCTCACAATTTTGGTTCTATCTCTTAAACCTATGATAGTAAATGAACATATCATATATCATTTTAAAGGTTTCTTAACTTTCTACAACTTTTATTTAACGATATTTGTAATAAAACTCGCAATTTACAAATAAACAATTAAAACGATGATTGTAAACAACATTTACATGCGCTTACAATTTTGATTCTATCTTTTAAGGGGTCTTCTCACTTTAGGCACCTCGAAAATAGGCAATTTTCGCAATTTTTTTTCGAGCCTTTTTGCACAAAATTATGGGATAAAATGGATCCTATGTAATAAACACATCTTTCAAGTACAAGAAAATTTTTTTTTTTTTATTTTTTTGAACAATTATTATAACAAAAAAGTAGCATCGAAAAACTCGTGTAGAAATGTAATGTTCGTGGCTTGTTGATGGTATCTCTGAGACAGGTTATTTAAAACAAAAAAATAAAACAGTTTTAGATTCAGTATATCAGTGGCTATAGCGCATACCAAAAGATTTTTGATATTCGCGAAAATAACAAAATGGCGCACGTTTTTTGAAAAAGTACCAAGAAAAACGCGTTTTTTTGCAGTTTTTTGTAGTTTTTTGTAAAAAAAAAATACTTCAAATCAAAATTTTAAAAATCTGATGGTATGCGCTATAGCCATAACTATGAAGAATATGTCATTTAAATTTCATGACAATCGGCCGGATAGTTTCCGAAATTTCATCAACAAGGCCTATTCATCAACTGAAAAACCTTGTTTTCAGATAAAAGCGTTTAAAGTTTGCTCTTTTAAAGCCGGGTGCTCTGAGGTAGTCACCTAACGGTCGCCCAAAAATGTAGTTAGACTTGTCCGATCTTTATGAAATTTTGATATAACATTTTTGATGATATGTACTTTCAAAATTACAAAAAAAAAAAAAATCGATTTTTTAAAATTTGCAAAGTGAGAAGACCCCTTAAACCCATGATAGTAAATGAACATATCATATATCATTTTAAAGGTTTCTTAGCATTCTATAACTTTTATCTACTGATATATTTAATAAAACTCACAATTTACAAATAAACAATTAAAACTAATTACACATTTATTAAATAAACTGTTTTAATACCTCAAAAGGTTACAGTCATATATTTGGTAGTTCCACGTTATTTTAATGAAGCTTATGCGTTTGATAGTAGCAATGTGAGCCTGTAGATACTTACCTTTAGAATGCTATCTACCCGTGATATATGAGTGTGTTACACCGGATTTAACACGGCCCATATAAATCGTTCCTAAAAGGCTTACACGTATAATATGATGGTACAGACATGGGGGTTCCAAGAATTACCCTACGTTCGAGTACATGGGACTTTCATATGATGTAACAATAAAATACGTGCTTCACTATCTTATGGTACTTCGGAATCAGGAATCGTACACGATGGAGGCTGAACGCACTAAGTCAAGTATGTTTTACGTCAGAACCGAATTTTATTGATGTGAAGTGAACGCACATGAGTGTCAGATGGATTACGGACTATCGTCAACTGTGATAACGAGTATCCAGCTACGACGCACTTCTTCTTAACTTCTCCTTCTGATAATAGAGGTAGTGGTATTAACTGAAAATGATTCATTTTCCTAATCAACTTAATAAATGCTGTGTAAACGATAATGACGAACCTAACATCCATGTCCTCCTTTTAATGCTCACTCAAGACTGGATAGATATCAAATTCAAGCGTCTCGATTTAGATTCTCTCTCGGCGAGACATTTGTCAAAACATTTGTCGATTGAGGCAAGCTAACGCGAGGTGAGAACACTCGAGACAGGAAAACTGAGGCGAGAACTACAGTACTCACTTAATCTCACCATTCTCGGCGAGAATGAATTGCTGGAATTGCAACAAATGGTGACGTGTTCAGACAAGTTTTTACGCTTAAGGAGGTATAGGACGTTAACGTAAATGATGAAAACGTTGTGAAATTTGGAGGGTCGATACAAATAGTAAAAATACATGCTGTTTCAAAATTTTAGAGATCTAGTGTTCCTAGTTTTCTTTTTATACATGATTAAAAATAGTCATTTTTCATACAAATCATAATTTTTAACTCAATTTCACCACATAATATAACTTTTAACTATGAAAAAATGGTGACACGGCTTTCAAAAACTAGGTGTATATAAATATTTTCTGTAACTACTGCAAAAAGAAAATTATCAAAAGGATACCTATATACGAAAATATTTAAATAAAACCAGTAAGAAACAGTAAATGTAGGTTATAAGCCGGCAACGTTGCAAATCCCAGTTTTAGCGGGAAATTCAAAATCGGAATAAATATTTTATAAAATATAACAATTTATTTGTCAAAGAACCAAATCACGCATGCGTCAGCACACGTACATTTACAGCGTTGCCAAATTTATTATTCCTTTTTTTATTGGGATTTTATTGTGTCGTATTTGTATGTATGTATGTATTTAAATACTTTTGAATAGTATTTGTTCACATCTATGCTCATGATGTCACTATCAAAAGCGTGCAACATAGTCGCTTAAAACGTGCTCAAAACCTATATCAAATCAGTTTAGTTTCGTTCGTGCCACGTGATTTCTTTCACTAACAACACTTTTACTAACTAACACTAACACATTTTTATTCGGTTCGGGCAGATTCGGGGCTAAGGTTTGCAATCAGTCGACTCATGTGCCGACGGCCTTAGTGTGATGATATGGAGAAGCCTGGGTTGAACAGAAACAGACTTTAAACATTCCGAAATTTTAATTGTGATTGTGTGCAATTTTAGTAACGATACTATAAGAAAATAATATTTTAGTGATTCCTCGAAAAACATTTTTTAGTTCGTAGACATTCATAGACGAAACTTTATATTTTATTTTTTGAAATACAATGAATATGTAAAACCTAAAGGATCTCTAGACATGCTGTGTGCTTTTGCGACGTATTATTTTACGGTAGAATAATTTCTGTAATGTATTCCAGTATGTCGTTCTCCAGAAACATCGAACGAATAAGTAGAATCAACAAACCAGGCAAAATATATTTTCTGAGTCATTCACCACAGTTCGTGACTTATTGTTTGTCTTATTTTATATTTATTACAAAGAAAAGTTTATCTACCTTATGCTTATCATCTGTTTTATTCAATAATTATTTAATGACTCCATTTTATAAAGACATTTACATTTTATGAAGACTTTCTTCCTGTTTTGTTTATGCTTATATAGATATATAATTATATAAGTTATAATTCTATGTTTTTATTTTCATAAAGCCCCTATTATATTAAATATATATTTGATTTTTGAAGTAAAACAAAGGTAAATATATAAACATCTTAAATATATTTCAACTATGTTTTCAAGGTATGTAAGATCAATGTTTGTAAGGTGAAAACGATAAAATAGAAGCACATTTTCTTTAATGTTTTTTGACGACACAGCTAATATATAGTTATGTCTATAAATACTACATGATAAAATGACATTAGAAGAATACTTTGTGAAGTTTTCATTAATAAATATCAAGAAATGAGGCATTGACAACGAATCTCCGCTGACGTCACAAAAAATAGTAACATTGCGGTGTCACTCATAACTCATCACTGGATTTTCTGAAATCGAAAAACCAAAATGATTTCATCAGTTAATAAGTTTCTGTAGGTAACGCTGTCGATTTTCTTTTTTTATTGATTTTTCAGTTTTTTACAGCATTTAAAAATCAATATACCGATTTTTCATGGAAATTTTTTATTTTAAAATACGTTTAAATTAAAAAATAAAAAAAAACTCGTCAACGTTACCTCGGCATTTATGTAAAGAAAGAGTGTGCAAAATTTCAAAAGAATCGGTCCAGTAGATTTTGAGCTAGAGTGGACACCGACTCTGAAAAAGCTATGTGTGAGAAACCGCATTTAAAAGTTTCAAAGTAACACGAAAGCAGACCAGATAGGTGAAGACTTAAAACTCTATATCTGCGACAGTTTTACTCCAATCGACTTCAAATTTTTACACAATAAACTTAATATGTTGTACAATAATATAAATACATAAAAAAGAAGTTGAAACCTGATCAGAGAAAGGTATATGGTAAGAAAACTTGGCTACAACAACGATTGATTGATTATATTATGTAGATTTCATTTAAGAAAGATTTATAGAATTATTTAAAACTCTGCGAGTTATGTAAAACGGGTTTATATTTATAAAGATACGCAAATGTAGAAAACAGAATAAATTTATGCGGATTGGGAAAACAGCTAGCAGGAAATCCTGTTCTAAACTTCCGGCGCAGGCCTGGTAAAAATAACCAGATAATAAAAGGAACAGAGAACGTAATATATCCGGGACAAATTGTAGGTCAGCCTCGAAAACATTCCGTGAAACATATTAATTGACTTCCAGGAATGCAAGGAATTTAATAGAGTATAAAACGTTATTGTATAAAGCCAATAACCAACCACTCGGTATCAATTTTCATCGATTAAATGCAAAGAAAATTCGAGACGTCTGCAAACAGTCGTGGCGCCGGGTTGCTGTTTACAAAATATAATATAACAATATTACGAACTAAATGAAATACAAGCTCTTTTTTCTACAAAGAAAACAATGGCTAGCACTGGCACTGGAACTGCCTGTTTTAAAGTAAGGTTTCAGTTTTAAAAGTTTTGTAGATGTATTAAATAGGAATTGCTTTTATTTTCTCACCCAAGACGAACTCTGAACACTAACCAGTATCATTATTCTATAATTCTATTTATTAACTTTCTCATTTCGTTCTTCTTTATTTATTATTTTTTGTAAAATACTTGTATACCATAAAAGATTTTGGAGAAAGAAAATTTCTCTATAAAAACAAATCATTTTTCATTTTTGTTCACAGGGGGATATGTATCACACTACTCAATAAGTTTGTAGGATAAATGACGTCATTTGCGAAGACAAATTCCATTTTATTTTTAGGTAGTACCAACCTTCAAGCGTTACCACTACTACAACGATATCCTATCCGAACCTTTGTAAATGCAAGCAGCCGCCTCAGACTGGAGGGGATACCTAAGATCGCTTGTTGTTACGCTGCAATACGGTTCAAATGAGGTTTATCGGCGACACCGCTTATGACGAGTATGTTCTGCATGCAGTTTATGTTTGTATTTCAGTGAATCATGGACACGGATACCGATACCAATACGATAGAACTAAATTTAAATTCACGACAACCAGAACTCAGATATATAATAAATGCTAAAGTCCCTTTAATACCAGTAGTGTATCGATAAAAATTAAAGTTAAAGTTTGCTCTCATGATAAATTATATAAGTGCTAAAGAACTCCAATACACCCCCTAATACACGACTACAGACATCTGTGACACACATAGGCGGTTTGCTTTGTAGCTCATCCAATCCGCCGATTTACGTCCGAATACGCCGTCGCTTAAATACGGTCCCATACTGAGACAGGCCTAATGGTCAAATTATCATGAAATTTCTACACAAATCGTTTGAAGGTTAATACTATCTAAAAATCATATAAGTTTGACGATAGTGGTAATCTATATGTCCTACTACATTCTTAATTGCTTAGTGCTATATTTTTCGACATAGTTTCTTTTAACAGAAACACATGTAGTGTTCGACCGCAGCGTTGTCTTAAAATCCTTCTTCTTCTAATGTCATTCAGTGGATCACACATGTGGTAGTCACGTGGCGATAAGTCTAAAATGTAAGTCGTGTAAAATGTTGTCGTGCAGAAGAAGGACATCGCGAATCGCTAACCGACGTCGGTTACAGTAGCTGACAGTAGTAGGAAGCAATCACCATCCGTCGAGCATGTCAAAGTCAATCAGCAATACCAGAACACAATAGCCAAAACTATTGCCTTGTTTTCCTTTTTTCTTCATTTAAAATATAAAATAATAAATATCACTAAACTAGCAAATGTTACAAACTCTATTACAAAAATAATTTTCTATTTTCAGGATCGTGAAAACACATTATATTATAATAAGGTCGTCGTTATTTCAAATGAAATTAATTTAAATAAAATGCATTTGGCAAAAATTCAACTTTTAGTTATCTCAACTTTTATTATTAAAATTAAATTAAAACTGCTTCCAACCTGTAGGATTTGTAATGGTATACTCATCCTAGCAGTGCCGGTTTTAAGGATAGGTAACAGAGGCATTTGACTAGGGCGCGCACCACAAAATAATAGTAAGAATTCTTGGAACAAGTAACCTCCTTTCATGCGTTAATAAGAAATTCACAGCTTGCCCATTATTGGGCAGCTATTTTAAAGGGAGGCATTGAAGGAAAGAGGTGGATGGCGGAAATAGAAAAAGGAACGAAAAACAGGACAATAAATAATCTCGTTATCTGGTTTGCATGGGGAACATGAAAAGAGAGGGTCAAGAGAAGAAGAAGTAGAAAGCACTTTTTGGAAGTACTAAAAGTCAAGAATATCGTTTTTAGTTTTATATAAAATTAATAAAGTTTAGTTTTAAATGAAATGTAATAAGAAATAGAATGCGGTAGATTGTAAAGCCGAAAGGCACACACAATTAATAATAAATAATAAATAGTTCACAGGAAAAATTTTGGAGTGCCTTTGACATCATATTGAAGAAGCGTATGATTTTTTTGTCATGACAGATTTCACTCGTTCAAGGAAATGTCAGTGATATGAACAACAGATGGCAAAATCACTACCGTACCAGTATTGAATGAAGTTGTAAATAAACTACTAAAGTGTAACAGAGACAGATATATCTTGTTTCTTTTTCTACGACGTTCTGACGAAATGATAAATATTTTCAAATGTGAAAGAGACAACAACTATATTTCCATTTAAATGTATGGTGTTGGAAAGAGATAGAATATTCTTATGAAAGGATTCTGACAAATTTCACCTAAATGTTTACTGGGAGATGATGAACACACGGGCTTATCGATCCGACGTAAATTTACTGACGCTGCGGGACGATAATTTGACTGCATTGTTAGCTCTCGCCTCGGGCCGGCCCTGTATACCCACTATAATTTACATACTCTAGGTATTTTGCATTCGTAGACGAAGTTGAACTCATCCGAGTGCTGCTGACATGTGCCGGCGCTTTACTAGTTCGAATTAATTGAATATCTGAGCGCTGTCACAAAACTCTACATTTATATTTTTCTGTATTCCCAGTGTACTGCAAAATTTATTTATATAAAGTTGTTTTGAATCGCATTACCTCGTCCACCGATTCTCAAAACTCTTTTCGAAATTGAAGGATTTTTTTTTCACAAGACAAATGGGATAAAACAGTTTTACAATCGTTCTTTATAACTACTGGTACGACATATGTATGTACGACATATATTTTCGTTTTGAATTTATGAATACATATGCCTGCTCTAGTTCGCTCAGCGTATCATCATAGCGTTTCGCACTATGAAGCACCAAGCTAAAGAGACGGTTTATTTGATATGCTGTGCTGCTTCCACATATGGAGTGGAGTACACACTAGTGACATCTAGCAGTAAGTAGCTGTATCTAACGTAAGCGTACAGTTACAGCCTATGAATATGTAATGCCTACACCCCACACAGTGAGAGGAATGGGTGGGAGGGTTGTTCTCACTGGAGGGTTCGAGGAGACCCGCGGGAAATGGTTAGAAAGAGCATAAACTGTGACAGTTCCAGTAGTCCCACTTCCGGTGTCAGGGAACCATGCGTTGGAACTTGTTTAGTTCCTATTGTGAAATATGGCAACTATTATCATTGAAACTTTGAGATAGTTTCTTGTACAGTCTGTTACAGTCGAAATACTTTTTCAATTTTAAATTCAATATGTAACTTTGTTAGTATAGAAATTAGTTTTTTATTTGTAAGAAAAGGTTATCCCCGATGGAATCTTAGTTTCGTAAGTTCGTTTGACTTTTGCTGAAGATTTGGGACATTGAAAGAAGATTTCTTTTCAACTATGCCATTAGTTTTTCAGCGCATTCAAACTATGTAACATGTAAAAATATGTATAGCATCTTCTATATCTTGAACGAATGCTGTTGGCAGAGGCGGCCTTTGGGGTGGCAAGCAGGGCAACCGCCCGGGGCCTCGCATTCTCACGCAACAACCCAAGCTCTTTAGAAAACCCACTAGAATCATTGCGTCTTCTTTTAAGGCATTCATGTGCCTTAGTTTATCATCATTAGTATTTGTCGTCTTTGTGCTTGTTAACTTTTATAAAACTTCCAGAAAATTTTATTTCTCGTCAATTATCATCAAAAATACTTACTTACAATTTACATAAATTATACAAAGAACAAGTGCCTCGCAAAGGTCTGCCGCCCCAGGGCCTCGCAATGGCTAAGGCCGCCTCTGGCTGCTGGAACACTTTTCTTTGAGACTTCTTTTTACTTTGGGATAGAGTTCACTTTAACAAGTTGACTACTAACTTATAATGTTAAAGATGCGGTTTTCCGGTTGGCGAATACTTCGAACATCTCTCATACGAACTCCGATGGGGCGTCTATAGCGATACTCAATATGGGGACCACCTCCCACCCGAAATCATTGTTCCTAAACCGATATTGGGGCTCTATATTCAAGGGTGTTCGCAATATTTAGATCCAGACGAAAGTTATTTCATCTAGTCATAACAGATGAGGGCCTATTTGTCTTCCAAGAAACCAATACTATCGACCAAATGTGTTATAATTCTAACAATGTTATACTTTCAGCTAAATTTCATATAAAAAGTAGCTAAATTGGTTGGTTAATGTTTACATTTCATTATATTCCAGAATATTTGGCGATAATTGGCTGCTTCTTCAACTTTTTAAAATGGATACAGTTGGGAAAGTGCCCCACGCATCGATATAATCGATTTCCAGGATAATTTTATGTCATACTACTATTATATATAATCTAACACATACCACATATGTTTATTTAACATTTTATATGTTTCAATTTTTATAAGTTTACCCGTTACATAATATTTTTATGTATACATAATACAAAATTAAATTTAAAAAATTATTCTGTGTATAAATTTAAGTTTTCTGCCGCAAATTTACGCTTTTCTTGTTAGATTACACAGGATTTGAGAGAGAGAGAGAGAGATAACAGAATATATACGAGAAAAAGACACGAAAAACATGAGAAGAATCGCAAGATTTAGATTGTGAAATGACGAGAATAGTAACAGATACTGAGAAAATAGAGGTGAGGTGCAGGTTGTGTGGGACAGAGATAGAAACGCTGGAGCACATTAAGTTTTCTTGTGAGGAAAAGGTAATAAGCGAAAAGAATATTGGGAGGCAGTGAAGGGAAGAGGTGGATGGCGGAGATAGAGAAAAGGAGCGAGGAAAGAGAAGGAATGGCAGAGTAGAAACAGGGGGAGAGTAGCAGGAGGAGCGAAGCAGTAGCATTAGCAGTTTTGTTTTTATTTTTACATGAGGACATTTTTTTTTTTTTTTTTCTTTTGGAAGGAGTGAGAATGTTTAGATATAATAAGGATCAAAATTGAATTAAGCACAATGATATGTAAATAAACGAGTTAAGGCACAAGAAAAAGTGAAAAGAAAATTGTGCTGTTATTAAAGGGAGGCAGTGAAGGGAAGAGGTGGAAAGCGAAGATAGAGGCAAGAAGAAAATAGTAAAAGAAATAGAAATAGAAGAGGAAGAGAGATAAGAAGAAATACTAATGAGAGAAAAACAATGAGGAGTAGAGAGTGCTAAGAAGAAAATGCTGTTGGAATTATTAAAAATGTTAGAATAGTTTTAAATTTAGGTCAGCAATGAGATGTAATCACGTGATTTAAGATTGAAAGAATGTTATGTCTACTCACACATTCAATTGATAAAAAAAAATTAGATTACATAAGGTTATATATTAAACTAATAAATTTTAATGTGTTTTGCATTTATTTTAGTTAAATAATAAAACGTTATGTAAAAAATATTACGTTAAATAACACATGAGTTATTATTAGTATAAAATTTTACATATATATACGGTAATATCTATGCTTTGTGTTTAACCATAGAATACACAAAGGCATATACATAATATAAAAATAACTTCATAACTTTTCCCATTACAGTGTACCATGCGCCACCGCCGTATCTGTCATAACACCTATCTATATCTGTCATATCATCTATGAAACACACTAATAACGTTAATTGACAGGTGATTGCTTTATTACATTATAGATTACGCAATTAATCAAGGGTAGTCACCGATTGCTCCGTAATACATAATACTTCAAAGCAATAAATTGGATTTAGAGGTTATTTGAATTTAAACACTATAAATTGTGCAGTCATCTATAAACAACAACCCAAATGGCCACCCACCACACAGACACACACACACTCTGGTGGCAACAACATAAAACACGAGACCTGTCACATATTGACGGAATATATTATAACCAATACGTTAATAATTCTCTTCAGATGTCAGATTTGACAGACTGTCTAGTGGATGCCTCCCCATCTTCCTCAGCCAGCGAAATAGCCCAGATGAACAGACTATGGATCACAGTGTGCAAGTAAACAGACTGATAGACCACAAAGTGGGGGAGGAGAGAGGATAATGCTGAAATCCTTGTTTACGAACTTTTTTAATATTAAGTGCAGTCTCTACTAGTGTGATATTATACGTTTTACTATTTGCGTTTCAATGTTTGAATATAAGTACACTGTGAGAAATATACAGAGATGCCACAATACTTAAGAGAAAAAGATACAAAAAACGTGAGAAGGATTGCCGGATTCAGATTGGGAAACGAGGAGAAAGGAAACAGATACTGGGCAAATAGCGAGGCGTGCGGAACGGAGATTGAAACACTGGAGCAGATTAAGTTTGCATGTGAGAAAAAGGTAATAAGCGAAAATAATATTGGGCAGTTATTAAAAAGAGGCAGGGAAGAGAAGAGGTGGATGGCGGAAATGGCGAAAAGGAACGAAAAACATTACAATAAATAATAATCTCGTTATCTGGTTTCATGAGGAAAGTGAAGAGAGAGGTCAAGAGATGAAGAAGCAGAAATAAATTTTGGAAGTAGAAAAAGTCTAGAATAATTTAAGTTTAGTTTTAAGTTTGAATGTATATAGGAATGAAATGTATTAAGAAATATAGTAGTGTAGATTGTAAAGCCGAAAGGCACACACAATTAATAATAAATAATAATAATAATGTGGAACGGAGATAGAAACATTAGAACACATTAATTTTTCATGTGAGAAAAAAGTAATAAGCGAAAAGAATATTAACAGTTATTAAAGGCAGACAGTGAAGGGAAGAGGTGGATAACGAAGATAGATAAAAGGAACGAGGAAAGAGTAGGAATGGCAGAGTAGAAACAGGAGGAAGAGTAGCAGGAGGAGCGAAGCAGTAGCAGTAGCAGTTTTGTTTTTATTTTTATAAGAATAGTTTTCTTTTTCGTTTTGGAAAGAGTGAGAATGTTTAGATTTAATAAGGATCAAAATTGAATTAAATACAATGACATGTAAATAAATGAGTTAAGGCACAAGAATGTAGTGCCAAATGGCAAAAACATTAAAAATAAAATTAATAAAAGCTGTTAATGAATTGAATATATATTTGTATGAATTTCGTGTGTTGATAAAGCATTGATTTTTAATGTGAAAAAATACCGTTCCAGGAAAGCAATGGCTTGACAAATGTTATTCAGACTCTGTTACATCGACACGACTGGTAGCATTGATTTATCAACACTCGAAATTCAGATTTTTTCATTGTTGACAAACGTAGTGTCACTATAACCCGTACTCTAATTTGACACATATTGTTTAAAGATTGTCAGAATCTAAAAATCATATGGATTAGTAAAAAGTGGCCATCTATATGTCATCCTGCGAACTGTTACATGAATCCAAGTATATTTATTATTTATTGTTTATTGTTCGCCTTTCGGCTTTACAATCTACATTCTTAATACATACTTCAAATTACAATTAAATTTACATTATTCTCCACCAGCTTATTTATTCTCCTGTTTTTCCTTTCCTTCTTACTATTTCCGCCATCCACCTCTTTCCTTCACTGCCTCCCTTTAATAGCTGGCCAATATTCCTTTCGCTCGCTCCAGTGTTTCGTCCTCCGCTCCGCACATTCTACACTTTCTTTCCTCACTCTTTTCCCAGTATCTGTTTCCTTTTTCCTCATTTCCCAATCTAAACCTTGCTGTTCTTCTTATGTGTTTTATGTCTTTTTCTATAAGGTACTGAGGCACATTAATTTCCCATAACCTCTTATATCTTTTATTGTAGTTACTTTTTTCTATTTTTCCCATTCTCTCCTGCTGTTGTATCTCCTTATCCCTTCTCCTTAGCTCCTCTTCCACACTTGCGCCACCTTCTCTTCTCCTCTCTGCCTCCTCGATCGCCATTCCATTCCTTTCAAAGTACTCCTTTCTCTTTTTTGGACCTCCTCCCCCCCCATTCTTTATGGTATCCTCTCTTATTTTCTTTAAAATTTTGCTTTCGGCTCTGTTCAATTTCTCCTCGTATTTTACTGCTCTTTCCCCTGTTTTAATTCGTATCTTGTCCCTTTTTAGCTCCTCCATCACCATGTATCCTGGCGTGCACCTGTCCAGCCCTAGTACCCATTTCATATATCTCACCTGTATTCTTTCCAACTTTTCTTGTTCCTTCCACCCCCAAACCTCTGCTCCATACAACATCATACTGGCTATCAGTCTATCAAATATCCATATTCTCTTTTGTATGTCCCCCCAACGTATATTAAAGAGCACGTGTACACTCATGATTACTGTTACATGACCTGCGATACAATGAACTACTTAACTAAAATGTTGAAGAACCAATGGAACATCCTTGCAGTACAACCAGCAGCACTAAATAGAATTAATGGTCCATTGAATGAATTAAATTATCCAGGAATATTTAACAAGTGAGTGTGAATGATCATTTGCATACTAAATTTTATTTTATCTGCTAATTTACATGTCAGATTAAATTATCCCTTCATTTTATTGAAGCAATACAGTAGACCATTACCTACCAATTCTACTAGCGTCATTATTTACAACAAGACTACGTGGAGCAACTTTGAATTAGTCTTTCAATTTATAAAACAAATTCTTTGCAATAGCCGTGAAGTTCTTTTGAAGTGTACTATACTTTAACACATTTTGTTTAACGCCGCCATCTTTTTAGTTATATTCAAAGTTTTGATGTTTTTTTTATTAAAATTTATATTTTTATTTGACTTGAACAAAAAACGTGCTCCGTTGTCTGCTTTGCAGCTTTCAAAGTTTTGGCTTGTATAAATATTCTGGTGTTTATTCAATAATTCGTATTTCTGCCGCCGGCGATAAAACTAACAGAGTTTTAACATTTAGCTGTTAATATTTAGTTGTGTGTGATCGTTAATACATATTGGAATATCACACAATGCATTTCGATAATGAAATATTGAAACTGATACAAAATGTAAATTTTAGTTGAAGTTGAAATATTGATATTTGGTTTAAATTCTGTTAGTATTCAACTGGCGGAAATGGCAATTGAAACTCATACAACAGTACAGTTAGGAACAGTGTCAGCGTGGATTCTAGGTGGTTTACGTTTATATTTATTGATGATACTACTTTGTTTCGACGTACCCTGAATGGGATCTTATTTTAAGATCGGGCGTGCTGGCATTCTATTTTGTAAAAACTTTTGGAACACATCTGTTTAAAGACGCTTACAATCAAATCACTTTTCTTGTGATCATCTTCAAAATTTAAATGTATATATTTATTAAAGTCCTTTACACGTAGAAAAAGTTTCAATATTGTACACATCTCTACTATTGTATATACTAAATCATATAACTATCATTTGTAACACTCTTATCATTATACTATAAGATAAAAGCGTGTCAATAACAAAATTGTGTAACCAAATAAAAAATGCCATCTTTGCATAAAAACTGTATGAAAGAAATAAGCGGGGATCAATCTCTAGTAGAGAACACGTTACTCGTTATAACAAACTATTATATTATTATAATCAATGAAAATAATTTGTGTTTAAAATAAATAAAGTATTTTGTTTGTTGAGGACGTTTCGATAATGTTTTTTGACGACACAGTTAATATATAATTATTTCTATAATTACTACATGATAAAATAACATTTGAAGAATACTTTGTGAAATTTTCATAAATAAATATCAAGAAATGAGACATTGACAGCGAATCTCCGCCGACGTCACAAAAAAAAGTAACATTGCGGTCTCATAACTCATCACTGGATTTTCTGAAATCGAAAAACCAAAATGATTTCATTAGTTGATAAGTTTCTGCAGGTAACGCTGTCGAGTTTTTCTTTTTTTATTGTTTTTTGAATTTTTTACAGCACTTTGAAGTCAAAACACCGATTTTTGATGAAAAAAATCGGAAACTTTGTTATTTTAAAATACGTTTAAATAAAAAAAATAAAAGAAACTCGACAGCGTTACCTTGGCATTTATATAAAGAAAGAGTGTGCAAAATTTCAAAAGAATCGGTCCAGTAGATTTTAAGCTAGACAGGACACCGACTCTGAAAAAGCTATATGTGAGAAACCGCATTTAAAAGTTTCAAAGTATCACGAAAGCAGACCAGAGAGGTGAAGACTTAAAACTCTATATCTCCGACAGTTTTATTCTAATCGACCTCAAATTTTTACACAATAAACTTAATATATTGTACAATAATATAAATAAATTTAAAAAATGAAGAAAAAGAGTTGAAACCTTACCCCCGCCTTAAGTTCGTTCCCCAAACCTAACTGGTCCTTCGAAACTTTCTTAAAACAAAATTATTATAGATACCTAATTCAAACTCCCAATTCGCTTCTATAAACAATATCCGAAACAATTTATGCATGTGTATAGTGAATATTGAGAAATTGTATTTTACATATTTGTGAAGAGGAGGGAGAAGGGAGATGTATGCACCGAGCACATTGGTTAATCATGTGTTATCATCACATTTACATCATCGCGTTAACATAATATCAAATAGCTGATCTCAGTTGTTCTCATATTATACATTCAGCTCAGTGCATACGCCTTCTCTTCACTTACACATTTGATATCATAAATCCAATGTGTTTGATGCGAGTCATGCGGACGTTGATTTTTACTGCACGGAAATCCTAATGATCCACTTGTAATCTTGTACACAAATTAGCTTAAATGGTTATTCCAAGACACATGCACCGGTACCTTGTTTTTATTCATAACGTGGTGCGAGTAAATATAATGTCCTTTACAAAATATACTCAGCAATTAGTTTTGTTCCATTCAACTGGAGTTTATTCATTTTATTCAAATGATAATCACAAAATATTCCGCCGCCATAATTATTATTCTGTAATTTCCTCGAAGCTCCAACGAAACGATTTTCAACTTCGTTACTCGAAGCAGTGATGTGATTTCCATAATAAACATTCGCTGAACGTTGAATAAAATTTAATTGAAATGATTTCAAATATAATTAAATTGTTTGATTTTCCCGAGGGAAATCAAAAGAAAAAAGTTTAAAAGTATTAAGCAATATGATTCAACTTTATGTTTGAAATTGAAAAGAAACGAACTTAATTGTTTTTAATTTTCTTATATTAATTTAGAAGCTATTTAACAGCTCTCATTTACTTTAATTGATTTACTGTTCACAGCTTTATTTGGGAGAGGCTTAAGAAAAGGGAGAAATTAAAAAAATAAACAAGCCCTCGTAAAGTTAATTTTTTAAATTAAATTCTCAAGTTGTAAATCGTATAGATTTTTATTCCGATTGCAGTGGAGCACGTGATCACATGTATGTGATCATTTAAAATGGAAGAGGACATTCGTATCAGTAACACGTGATCACATGGATGTGATCATTTAAAATGGAAGAGGACATTCGTATCAATAGCACGTGATCACATGTTTGTGATCATTTAAAATGGAAGAGGACATACGTATCAGTAGCACGTGATCACATGGATGTGATCACGTGGTTCTCTAACATTTGCACTATCATTCATGACAACGACAGCCTTCTTCTCTCTGATATTAAACATCTACTTGAACTAAAAGTTCAATAAAGCAATAAAATAATTAACGTTGCTATTGATTTTATCTCATTGTTAGTCCACCCTTTAAAGGCGTGAATTTAACATAACAAGGGTTTTAAGGGGGTGTATTTTAGATTTGAGTTATAACTAATCCAACACAAATATGTACAAATAGAACTAGACGATGCTTTTGTAAACGATATTCGTTCAAGTTGTTTTATAGTGAAACTTCAAAGCTCGGAGTTCACGTAATTGAATTAGTTTCCTTTTGTTTTTCGCTGTACTTTACGTACCAACAAGGAAAACTGGGAAAACTGCGATAGCCCAGTCAAATTAGATTTACTTTTACTGATTTTTATAAGGTTGAAATGATTACAAGAAAAATCGCACAAAATGGATTAGAAAGAAAAACGAATCTTGAAGATTCTCTTTCTACTGGTTGATGAAAATAAACGAGTGATAAAACAATCAAAAGCAATCGCGTGTGGAAACACGTGTGTAAGGAAAAAGTTTTGGATGGGACAATAAGGAAATAATAGAAATGAAACGGGAGGAACAAGTCTAACGGGAAGCAAAACAAGAAGAAATAGTAGAGAAAAGTAACGAAGAGGTGAGTAAGGAAAGAGCAGCAATTGGATATCAAATAGTAATTAAGTGCTTAGAACACCTAAAATAAATAGTAATTAATAAATAATTGGAGTCATTAACACCTTTAAAAAAACCATTAATAAAAAATATGCAAGACAAATATGTAAATACGAGGATGAGTTTGAGTTTGTAATTAATTAAATTAATTTCAATAGTGCAATTACAAGTTTCTCTTTAATAAGCTAAAGAACAATACTATAATGTTCCTTTTTGTTAAATTCTAACACGAACTTTGTCATTTCAAGATTGCATACCATTCAAACACATTTTGTGTAACCATCTTAAATTTCAAGTAGTTAGAATGAGTTATTATGTCTTGAGAAATGTTGAAGGAGTTTGTGACACATTTAAAGAAGATTGTAAATTTGAAAGCCAAGACATTAATAAATAAATGAACCTAAAGCAAAAGCCAATTGATCTATTTTAACAACAAAATATCAGAAACAACCAAGTTAACATCAGTAAAACCATTATCTTATCACAGAAATAGACAATTAGAAAAAAACATCTTCTGACTAAGAACAGGACATACGACATTGACACATCAACATCTAATCAGTAAAACAACAGCTCCGCAGTGCAGCAAGATTGTCAGACAGACACAACACAACAGTCCATCATCTACTAATAACCTGCCCACAATATCAAACGCAAAAAACAAAACTAAAACTTAATGATATAAATTCAGGTGTTGGAATCGCCTCAAATTCTAAAATAATAAAAGAAAACCATTATCACTTATAAACTAATGGTCATAATGTCATGAAATTTTGACATATAACGTATGAAAGTTGGTCCTAACTAAAAATCATATAAATTTCTTAACAGTGACGTCATTTATATGTCATTCTACAAACTTATTCAGAGATTTGATTCCTAATGTAACATTTACAATAGTATTAAAGTATAAATATTAATGTGAAACCTTCCAAAGAAGATAACCATCTCAAGGAGAGACCCAGATTAGCTTACATACAATTCCTGGACTATAATCCGCTGACATCTCCCCCGTTCGCGTTATTCATTTAAATTCCAAACGATAATGACTTTTAGTTCAGAAATGGTCGACTACGACTACGGATAACTTGTACCCCTCGTATCTCGTTTCTCGTTTTCGCTGTAATTCAGCAATCGCATCCATCGCGTCCATATTTTACAACGAACACATGTTAGGGTGGGGGATGGACAAACACGTACCGAACATCCCTCTTGTCTACTTTAATCGCATCGGATGTCATGTGGCCACAAAGATACCCGAGTCCCGGCAAAGCAAAGTCAACCAACCGTCGACTTGGAATGGGAGCGAGACCAACAGAAGAAATGGAACCAGGTTTAGAATGGTATTACAATAAAGAACAAACAACGGAAAATATAAGGTGTTTTTTACTGCTAATAAAACAAACGTGACGCGAACGCTAACGTGAACGAGTACGCTGTACTGCTGCAGTAAACAATACGTGAATTAACTGTCACTAGAGATTGGCGCACAAAAGCACCTTGCACGAGCACCATAATCTCGCAGGACTTGTAGTCTACCATCTGTCAAAGTCTACGGCTCACTTTGTGATTACTGTAAGTTGTAAATCTTTGCAATTTGCTATTTGGAGTCATCCATAAATTACGTCACAAATTTCATAGTCACAACTTGGGGACCCTGTCCATCCATGTGTAACGTCTTTTAAAAAAGAGTATTTCATAATCTTATTTTGTTTTTTCTCTTGTATTGTAAACCAAATTTTAGATTAGATGTAACGTTACGAAATAACTCAGTAAACATTTTGGAGTCTCTTTGACGTCATATTGTCATGAAAGAGTTCATTTATAGTTCAGTTTCTCACATTTTTTCATATAAAATGTCTACTTTATCGGCTACAAATGGCGAAATTACTCCACCTGTCGGAATACAAATGAAGATAAAGTTGATGCGAACTATAATTGAAGTTAAATAATGATAGAAGCGTCACTAAATAGGGCACTTCACCAAATTGTTTACTGAGTAGAATGGCTAGGTGAAGTTCTAGTCACTCGAACACTTCAATTCTAACGTTTTACAAGTTGGAGCAACACACAGGAAATCAATTTTAGTTCAAATTGATTCCCTACCTGTCACAGGAGTCGCTTTTATTCAACAGTGAGCAGTCGTTGCGCCGTCTGCAGCTCATAAATAAGACATTCCCTATGAACGACTGAATAGAAAACAAACACGTTCAGGACAAAAAGAAATAGAATTTACTCCAAAATGTTTACTGGGTTATAACCTCACCCCTGATTGTAACATCTTGTCAAACTTTTCAGATCCCCCCTCCAGATTAAATTTCTTAAAGTCGAATTTTCTATAGTCGGTAAATTATAGTTATGATATTAATCTAAAGAGTACGTTTTCTAATTCTAATGTTGACAAACCGACCATCAGGTATTTTTCTTAGCTAAACTGTAGTTATGTTCGTCTAGATCACCAATCCGAGCTAAGAACCAAGTTAACTGACGATTGGAAAATCGACCCTTAGTTGCACATGTTTTCCAGAACGCAGCAGCTGCATCTGCAGTTTATAAAAGACCTCGGGTAACTGAGATGAAAACATATTTCCGTATTTTATCCTGCAGCCATCTTTGTAGTTGCAGTTTCCTTTCGCTGATGATTCAAAGTTGTAGATTATTTTCAGAAAAGTTGGTTTCCGTGTTGAATAGAAAGGTAACTGTGGTGGGTTTGAAAGGCGCCATGTTAAGATCTACCATATTTCGCAAACTTCACGCGAGATAGATATCTGCGTCTTACTTGTGGAAAGAGTGAGATGGCGAATATGAAGAAAGATACTTACAAAGTATCGCAGTGTTGTTAATCGAATTAAATGTGATAAATTAAAAAGTTTATGAAATACAACGAACAGCAACTTTGAAATGTTGACAAACTTTCTTTACTATTTTACGTCTCTGGGCTTTGTCTTAATTACATTATAAAATATGCATTTAAAGTTTGAATTACGTACGAGTATGTATGCACTGTACATGTTACTAACTAGATTATAAATATATGTATACGAGTATATATAAATTTTGAGTTAAGTCTCTAAGACTATTTCTAGAAATATAACTAATTCTGTTGGCTAAATATTCATGTAGCAAATCAATATATAAAACATCAGAAAAGTCTTGATCTGAGACTGCGATTTGAACAGCAGACACTCTACCAATTAAGCTACCGGCGTCGCTGAAAGTTGAAAGTCATTCTACTTAAATCAGTGGAGCCATCAGAAACCTACTCCCCCTCCCCACTCGGTAAATTTTTAAGTCTGTGTTTAGGTAAATCTAGCCTATATTTATCGTATGGGCAACCACTGCTCGTCTGGGACGAGATTTTGGAATATAGGCTTTCAGATTAGGTGCGGACCCAGAAAATCTAAGGGAGGAAATAATCTAAGAAGGTGATGCGGGAATGTACGAAATATTATGAAGGTTGCTGCAGAGCTAAATAATATATACATGTAGTAGAGGATAAATAAAATATTTACTTACTGGAATTTAATTGTCTGGGCAGTGGAATTATGTGAGAGTAGAACCCTATACCTTGAATAATTAAAGAAGGGTGAAGATTATGATTGAAGGGGTGAGGAAAACCAGTAAACATCCAGTCGACGACCAGTAAACATTTTGGTGAAATGGTACAGCTAGGTAAAGATCCAGTCAAGAATCAATTCTTCTTTAGTATACCATCACAGAAAAAGAAACAAGATATATCTATCTCTGTTACACTTTAATGATTTATTTGCAACTTCATTCAATACTGGTACAGTAGTGAGGCCAGGTGAAGTGATTTTGTCAATTGTAGTTCATATCACTGATATTTCTCTTGAACGTATGAAATTCAATTGAATTGTTTCATGACAAAAAGTCATACGCATTTTGAATATGATGTCAAAGTAACTCCAAAATGTTTACTGTGCGTTTTTATATGCTGTTGTCTCAACAAAACCAAATTTGTTTTAAGACTGTCGTATCTGCAATGTGTGATACCCTTACTCTAGTTTTAATTAAAAGTATGTTTATTTTTATTTAAATTAGAATTTTAATTATATTCATAAAAGTTAACAACAAACTAATTTGCGATCCTCTTATTTGCGTGTTTCAAGTAAATTTATAAATGTACTCCGTAGCGTATTGTATCAAAACTTTATAAAAGTCTGTAAGTGATTAAGTAATCTTATTAATTTCTGAAGCATCAGAACATCCAGCTGGTTGACTACTCGTACAATATATCGTATATAGGAGTAGATAAAAAGGTTAAAACTTTCAAAGATATTTATGTAGTTACAATAGCGGCTGTTGAGGAAGTTGGTGGCGCTAGTGTCTCCTCTTACTGAATGTGCACCATGCACCATGCTGTGGTTGAGGTGGCGCTGTGGTTCTAAATGTCAGCTGCAATGTTGGCTATAAAAGGACAAAGGACAAGTGCAGTAGAATTTTCTTACTCTAAATTATTCCACATGACATGTTACTTTAATGTAATTGCAAAATCACAATCAGCTAATTTGTTTCTTTGTGGAAAATGCACTCGACGTTTTACTGCTTTGCTAAATTGATGTTTATGCATAAATTCAAACGGTTGTTAACGTCACGCAAATCAGTGATAAACAAGAGTTCAAATCAGGAACTGGAACTGTTATTATTTGTTAATGTTATGAAAATTTATAGATAAATATTTAACAACAGAGATATTCTCCCGTTTTCGTTCTAAAAAGCGATGTTGCCGGTGTTGCCAAATGTGTCATCTTTAAATCTTGTAAATGTCTATTTCATAACGTAAGAATAACCTTTTAAGTATTTATGAAAGTTATATGCTACATATATACTAACGCTAAACTACAAAAACTTAACGTTACAAAAATTATCGTCACTGTAGTTGCAAAAATATCACATGATACTAATTATTTAACAGTGGCCCGAAAAAGAGAAAGGAGTATTACGAAAGGAATGGAATGACGACAGAGTGGAAGAGGACAAGTGTGGAAGAGGAACTAAGGAGAAGAGACAGGGAGATACAGCAACAGGAAAGAATGGAAAAAATGGAGAAGAGCAATTACAACAAAAGATATAACAGGATTTGGGAAAGAGAGATACCACAATTCTTAAGAGAAAAAGACACAAAAAACATGAGAAGGATTGCCAGCTTTATATTGGGAAACAAGGAGAAAGGAAACAGATACTGGGCAAATAGCGAGTGTGAGGAACGGAGATAGAAACATTGGAGCACATTAAGTTTTCATGTAAGAAAAAGGTAATAAGCGAAAAGAATATTGTGCAGTTATTAAAGGGAGGCAGTGAAGAGAAGAGGTGGATGGCGGAGATAGAGAAAAGGAACGAAGAAAGAGAAGGAATGGCAGAGTAGAAACAGGAGGGAGAGTAGCAGGAGGAGCGAAGCAGTAGCAGTTTTGTTTTTATTTTTATAAGGAATAGAAAGGAAGGAATGAGAATGTTTAGATTTAATAAAGATTAAAATTGAATTAAGCACAATGACATGTAAATAATGGCAAAAACATTAAAATTAAAATAATAATAAAAAAATAAATAAAACAACGAAGTATTTGGTAAGTCTTATCTTTAAAACGTGTTAAATATTAAATGAATATTTCATAACGTAAGAATAACCTTTTAAATAACGCCAGCTTAACTAACGCTGAACTACAAAAACTTAACGTTGCAAAAAGTATCGTCACTGTGATACTAATTATTTAATAGTTTTATTACCCCATATGAAATAACAAAACTCCAGAAAATGTCTAACACTTATTTTGTTATTTTTGCTGCAGGCATTAGATAATCTGACTCGACCTTGTTAATTTCTAATTTTCCAGGATCTGGCAATCCGCACGTACGCGCTAGGACTCCTGAACTTGTATCTAACTTCACAAGAATACTATTCCATTCTACGACAATAATTAGACTTTGTATACTTGTTAGAACCCTGCAATTGGTCTAGGGTTCCATCTCAAGTTGATCCCAAATGGGTAATTTATTTATAAACGTAATTAAAGCAAAGTTTTAATTTTATTTATAGTTACGTTGTTTAACTAATTAAGAACTCTCGCCAACTCTAAGCCAACCTAACTTATAATGATTGTCTTGTTTTACTTATAAGTGTACTTCTCGTTTCTTTATTAAGTTATGTCCGATCTAAATCTCAAGTGGTGCATCTATCTATTATTCTTTTCAAAAATAAAGTTGTGTTTCGTAAAGCAACTTGTTTTGAATTGAAACGAGTCTTCCGTAACTAACTTAGTTTCGTGGAGTACTTGAAGTAGCTGCTAGGGCCAGTGTTTAGAAGTTTTACAGATATAAGCTGCTTCAAACTTTGGAGACTCTATAGAAAGACATGTTGATAATTTCCGCCAACTTAAAGGTACTACTTTTAACTTATATAAGTACACTAATACATAAAGTGTATATATACTACCGCAGAATCATATATTTAGAACTAGTTGAAAAATATAAACCGTTTTAACTTTTCAATATGTCTTTAAAGAAGGATCAACCCATATGAACTCTTTCCAGTGTATGAAAATAAATTATTTTGCTTTTAAAGTTCAGTGGGACATGCTTCTTCGATTCTAGGTTAAGTATAAAGCAATACGATTCCATTGTATGCTTGGATTTCTATGCTACTCGATAAATAATTTTATAAAGAAGATACGGTGTAATTTTGATTAAAATCGGATGATGTGTTCCTGATTTCTTTTTCATGCGAATTTAAAATCGCAAGTGCATGTTCTTTCATATGACTCCATGTGTTACAGAAAACGATTTTCATGCAGACTCTTCAGGTTCAGAGCAATTTGAATTACAAAACATAAATGTAGCAAGAAAAGTTATTCTTTTATGCATTTTAATTTTAAAGAATAATAAAGAATGAATTCTAAAAACCTTATAATTTCTTTTAATTTACATAATATTTTATACACTTAATAGGGAATGAGACTAATGAGGGAGATTAATTTATTTTTAATAGATATAATTAGGTATTTAAAACGCCATGATTATGCAATAGTGATAACCAGGGGCGGCTATACCTTAAGTGCACTCGTGCGCTGCAGTACCAACTATTTATAACTTGGAAAAGAAAAAAGAATCACAAAATATCATATAATACTTCAATTACATACTCACTTTATACTTAGCAAGTTGCAAAGAATCAACTTAATCTGTATGTCGAATTAAGAGGGAAGTAAGGTCAAAACGATGAAAAAGAAGCATATTTTCGATAATGTTTTTTGACGACACAGTTAATATATAATTATTTCTATAATTACTACATGATAAAATGACATTTAAAGAATACTTTGTGAAATTTTCATAAATAAATATCAAGAAATGAGGCATTGACAGCGAATCTCCGCAGACGTCACAAAAAAAGTAACATTGCGATGCCACTCATAACTCATCACTGGATTTTCTGAAATCAAAAAACCAAAATGATTTCATTAGTTGATAAGTTTCTGCAGGTAACGCTGTCGAGTTTTTCTTTTTTTATTAATTTTTCAATTTCTTACAGCATTTAAAAGTCAAAATACCGATTTTTCATGAAGAAAATCAGAAACTTTGTTATTTTAAAATACGTTAAAATTAAAAAATAAAAAGAAACTCGACAGCGTTGCCTCGGCATTTATGTAGAGTAAGAGTGTGCAAAATTTCAAAAGAATCGGTCCAGTAGATTTTGAGCTAGAGAGGGCACCGACTCTGGAAAAGCTATGTGTGAGAAAGCGCATTTAAAAGTTTCAAAGTAACAAGAAATGACTTAAAACTCTATATCTCCGACAGTTTTACTCCAATCGGCTTCAAATTTTTACACAATAAACTTAATATGTTGTACATAAAAAAAATATGAAAAACTAAAAAAGTTACAACCTTAATTTTGTAGATGAAGCTTCCTTTATACGTTTAAACTCAAGTAAAGCCACATCAACTTCGCTTAGGTGCTCAACCGACATAAATCCGCAACTGTTAATGATGAAGACAAATTCTCTCTACGACAAAGTATTTTAAAAATAAAGGTTCAATATTTTCAAACGTCATTTTATGATAGCAACAGTAATAGAGATATTGGCAACATTTTAAACACAAGCAACTAAGTTTAGTAGGCTATTTAACTTAAATCAATAAACATATTTTAATGTAAATAAATTCTTAACTTCAACCCTATCAAAATATTCACTGACTTTACATTTTCAATCAATATCCTATACCCCACACAACAAGTATTATACGAAATTTCATTCTATCATATATTACATATAAATTTATATTATATTATATTATATAAACATATTTTGCTAACACTGACAGCCGCGGGCAAAAACCTGTTATTGAAAAACTTTATATTTCATACATATTTCAATACATCAAGTTTTTTGATTGAATATTTAAAAATCAAGGAAACGACCAACGAAGTAGACTCGTATATCATCGGTGAATCTAATAAATTTAAAATCAAATCTTTTGGACCACTGTCGGACTACGGCTATCATGGTTTGAAATATTTGTTGTTTATTTCATAGAAATTCAGTGTAGCAAAAGAAAAACTGATATCCCTAAAAAACTGATGCGTCGGCCATACCAGTACGACATCAAACCGTCATATATGTTCATTCATAAGTTGATTTTGCTTTTAGACATTAGTGTACTAGATTTATTTAAACGATATTCATCCTATATTATGATGTTCCAACTGTATGTTTATATGTTTACGCAATTCGTATGGTGGCTCGAAAACGGCACAAAAGATGCTTTGAAAACTTCGTTTGGTGTTTTCGGATTTTTCCTTGAATTTACTGGAAACCCGTAATTTGAGAAAAAATAAATTATTTACTCTTTACTCTGTAACTTTTAATTCGTAAAAGATAGAAAGTTGTAATTTGGCATGTGTATTACGGGGTTCTGAGAAATTGAAAAAAGGGGCGTTGAGAAAATTAAACTGGTTTTTCCTTGGAAAATTACGAATTATTTGTTGGATTTAAATCATACATTTTTTATTATATAAAACAATAGTTTACAAACATGAATGGGCTAACTATTTGAATTTACATTATCGCACATGGTTAAGGAAACTGATGCTTGCATAAACCCTTTATATATATAGATGTCGCACTGATGAGGATGACGCATTATATTGTGGTTGGGATAGGGGGTGTGGGTTTACCACTGTTTTATTTATAACGGTAGCTTTGATTGATTTGTTTCCAGCAAATAATCTTATACCTTTTGAACCTAAATCTAAAGAAATATGACAGACTTTGAAATCTGAAGAACCATCAAATAAAATAATGAATTAGATAGATTTTCCAAAATAATATAGGACACGTGCAACATCCGAATAACCAGAAGACGGCGGTACTTTTATCTACAAATGTATGATCTTTATTATGAATACGGATGTGTGAACTGAGGGCTATTTCACAATAGAATTAAAATAGAACACTAAATTAAGTGAAGGGATTATTCTATAATTACTACATGATAAAATGACATTTGAAGAATACTTTATGAAATTTTCATAAATAAATGTCAAGAAATGAGGCATTGACAGCGAATCTCCGCAGACGTCACAAAAAAAAGTAACATTGCGGTGTCACTCATAACTCATCACTGGATTTTCTGAAATCGAAAAACCAAAATAATTTCATTAGTTGATAAATTTCTGCAGGTAACGCTGTCGAGTTTTTCTTTTTTTATTGATTTTTCAATTTTTTACTGCACTTAAAACTCAAAATACCGATTTTTCATGAAAAAGAATCAGAAACTTTGTTATTTTAAAATATGTTAAAATGTAAAAAAGAACTCGACAGCGTTACCTCGGCACTTATGTAAAGAAAGAGTATGCAAAATTTCAAAAGAATCGGTCCAGTAGATTTTGAGCTAGAGAAGGCGCCGACTCTGAAAAAGCTATGTGTGAGAAACCGCATTTCAAAGTTTCAAAGTAACACGAAAGCAGACCAGAGAGGTGAAGACTTAAAACTCTATATCTCCGACAGTTTAACTCCAATCGACTTCAAATTTTTACACAATAAACTTAATATGTTGTACAATAATATAAATAATAATAATAATAAAAAATTAAAAGATACAATGATACTACTAAAAGATACTATGCTAATGATTTTACTGCGTCCGTTTCAGTGTCAGTGCACGCTTAGCGCTCGTGCTACCTCCACGAGTCAGTGGCATGACGGCACGTACCAACAGATATCTAAGATCTACCCTCCGTCCTACTGGCTCTTCTTTTTTTCTATCTTTTTAACAAACAAAAGAAACACGGCGCAAGCATTTCACATACATAGTACGAACACACACGAACGAAGCAACGAACACCTTTTAGTTTTTTTTTTATATTTGCTCTACTCGATCCAACAGACAAGCGATAATACAACTTCGATAAGAACTGAAGAACATGTTGGTTATTATATATAATCATCACAATACGAGTGAATGAAAGAGATATAGAGAGAAAGAAAGAGATAGCGTTATATATGAAGTTAAAGCAGGAAATGTAGTTGCAGTATAATTATTTCTGGAATATATGGAACTGTATAATTTAATTGCACTGAATTCGACATAAGCCGTGAATTCTTATTTGAATCTTTTGTTCGGAGTGTATAATTTAGTACACTGAGATATAGCTATGGAATTTGAAAGCTATTTAAAAGCATGTATTGAAGCCAGTATTCAAAGTTATAGTTAAGAAAATTGGAGGATTGCAAAAGCAGAACACAACAAATTATGCAAAACTCAACACAGCACGCAGCAGATAAGATTTTCCAATAAGTTAATAAAAATATAATAGAAAGAAAAGTGGGGGAATAAAATTCTTCTTTATCTGAGAAATAATCAAAGATGAGAAAATCAAATAATGGAATTTTACAAGGATGGTGTTTAAATTTTTGGAGTAAACATAACTCTAGCGTACGCTCAAACCTCAAAACGATAAAAAAGAAGCATATTTTCGATACTGTTTTTTGACGATACACTTAATATATAAATATTTCTATAATTACTACATAATAAAATGACATTTGAAGAATACTTTGTGAAATTTTCATAAATAAATATCAAGAACTGAGGCATTGACAGCGAATCTCCGCAGACGTCACAAAAAAAGTAACATTACGGTGCAACTCATAACTCATAACTCATCACTGGATTTTCTGAAATTGAAAAACCAAAATGATTTCGTTAGTTGATAAGTTTCTGCAGGTAACACTATCGAGTTTTTCTTTTTCAATTTTTTACAGCATGTAAAAATCAAATCACTGATTTTTCCTGAAAAAAATCAGAAACTTTGTTATTTTAAAATACGTTAAAATTAAAGAATAAAAAAAACTCGACAGCGTTAACTCGGCATTTATGTAAAGAAAGAGTGTGCAAAATTTCAAAAGAATCGGTCCAGTAGATTTTGAGCTGGAGAGGGCACCGTCTCTGAAAAAGCTAAGTGTGAGAAACCGCATTTAAAAGTTTCAAAGTAACACGAAAGCAGACCAGAGAGGTGAAGACTTAAACCTCTATATCTCCGACAATTTTACTCCAATCGATTTCAAATTTTTACAAATTTTGAAGCAAATGTTTAAACAGCGTCTAAACGTATTTATTATCATAGCGATACGTAAATGCTACATTCATGTGTACAGGACCGTAATCAGGTAACTAACTGACAAAACACGAACAATTGAAACAACTGTTATGACAATGTCGATTGAACCTTATTCTCCATCGCTTCCTGCTTGTTCGTGCAAGCGTGCTTTCAGTATTAATGCAAAAGGAAATGTGACAGACTGTTTCCTTTCTGTAGAAGCTTTAGGACTAAATATGTACAAAACAACATTTGAATGATATACTCGTATTGTTAGCTGAAGAACGGAAGCTGTGGTACTCCAATTTAATCTACATGAAAGCCGAGATAATCGCACAGTTGTAAGATGAAGGGTTCCACTTGAAGTAACTCTTATCTTGCGTTCAAGTCCTTGTGACGTAGGTGTTAAAGGCCCTATATTCATTGGGAAATGTTGGACCAACATGCTTGGTCGTTTATGTGTGTGATGAACACAGTCTTTGGGATGTGTAAAGCAACAAGCATGTAAAAACGTAAAGTTACAATATACCTGTTGGAAACTTTAGAGAAATTAATTCTTTCGCTCATAGAAATACGCTAGTGTCCCCGTTTTGATCACTTTTACATTGAAAAACAAATATAGTTCAATTTACGAGAGTTCGGCGGGAACTCATACTTAAAAGAGGTTATAAGAGCGGTATAAATCTATAATACCATATTGAATTTTATCTTATTCGTTGCTATATACATTATAGAAAAATCAGTGCTTTTTAGTTATATCGGTAGTTTATACCCCACAACTTGTTTTAAGTATGAGTCGCCGCCAAACTCTCGTAATTTGAACTATAGTTACGTTAGTTATATTAACATAAATTAAAAAATTAGTATAGACAATTAAAGGAAGTGATTTATATTTATTAAATATCAGGAGAGAAATAGAATAAAAATCTTCACACTGTGATAGTCGATAAGATTCTCCCTGTACTCTTACCACCTAACAATCAATAGGTGGCAGCAGTAGTTTTTTAAGCTTTGCTTCTATTATTTCTTTAAATTATTTTACTTCTACTTGTTAACTGACGTTGGCCATGTACGATTGAAGCGTGTATAACCATGCTCGTTTTGAAGTCAAGGTCGAGCCGAACATATTCGAGTGTGTATTGGACCCTTTATTATTCTGTGTACGATACCCATACATAGCCTGGCGTGTGAAATTCATCTCGTCACGTTGCACGATGTATTTTGATTTAAAATTAAATGAAACGTGTGATAATTACTTATATGTAAATTTATACAAATTGTATTTGTTGCCTGCGGTAAAGCTAGACTTTGTAAAAACAACGTATGTAAATACATAAACATAACTTACATATGTTCAAAAAAATATAGGTATTTCAGAAAAATTATTTAAAAAATAATAAAGAATTTCCTTTATCGTTCTATGAAGAGACCACACATGCGTATTCGTGTGCGAATGGTAATATGTGATATGCATTCACGAACACAAATGTGTGGTCTTGGTATTAATCTGTCTCCCCATTAGAATCTTTACACTAGATGCATGAGATCCCGATAAGGCGTTGTCAGAGAATGTCTTCTTAGGGCTAGCCTGACAAGGTTCTAATCGGGTGCTCAGAGAGTGAGATCCCGAGCCGGCAGATATCGCTTATTTTCTGATGAACAAAATGTGTAAGATTGAGTAGTGTTAGTATGTACAATGATCGTATGCCTACCTGCTAACTTGACCAGGTGGCCATTTTCCGGGTATCATGTAATCAAGGTTTATGTCTCACTCACTCTCTTGCCCACGAATAATGCCCTCTCGCTCCTACTCATACCGGAATTAAAATTGGGTCTAGGGGATCTCTGACCCCTCGAGTCGGGGGAAACGTAAAATTTTATAAAAAAAAATTCTTACATACAAATATATAATTAAAAGCAGTTACAAATTTGATAATGATTTAATGATCATAAAACTGCACAAAAACATATTACAATGTCATTCAGCAGTTCGTCATTTTACCACGTGTCAAATTAGAGATCCTGCAGGATGTCATTTCATTTGATGAGTCGGTAGATGAATTTATTGACACTATCTCATTTACAAACTACTACGAACTTTAATTAAAAACATGCATTCACTCAGTTCATCATTTTTATGTTGGTAATACAGTAATCTGTAATAATCAACGAACCACGACATGATCCGCGCGATTTCATAAAGACTTTAACATTTATAGGTTAGGTATTAGTTCGGTTTAATACTATGTAGTTTTATTAACCCACAGTGATTAAATCAGATCAAAATATATGACTATCAATTAAATCAGCGGCTATTACAAATGCAGTAAAAGCTTATGTCGATCGTTAATGGTCGGGATACGAAATTGTAACTACATGTGAGTAGTCAAACATTAGCATTTGACTGTATACAATTTATAGGATATTTACAGCTATTGGCTTAGTAAAGGCGTTCATAAAACTTAATTACATCATTTTTTCATTAAAGTTGGTGATTGAGTCATTCGTTATGTGATATCCGAAATAAAATGGAGCTGGTAATTTTGAAAATAGTCAGAAAACTGTATATTATAGATTGATAGCAATTTCTTTTCTTCAATCATGTTCTTCATTATCTTCCAACCTTTCTCAAACTCCGTTTTACTTAGCAATAACCTTTTCTATGTCAGAGAGATACAAGCATCAGAGGCGGCCATAGGGGGTGGCAAGAAGGGCAACCGCTCGGGCCCTCGCATTCTCGCGCAACAACTCAAGTAGAAAAATTCATTACTATATATGTATTTGAATCTCGTGCCTCGCTCTTTAAAAATCCCACTAGAATCACTGCGTATATTTTTTAAGGCATTCATGTACCTTAGTTTATCATCATTAATATTTGTCGTCTTTGTGTTTGTTAACTTTTATAAAACTTCCAATATAAAATTTTATTTCTCGTCAATCATCATCAAAAATACTTATTTACAATTTACATAAATTATACAAAGAACAAGTGCCTCGCAAATATCTGCTGCCCGGGGCTCCCCCAATGGCTAAGGCCGTCCCTGAGTATTGTACCATTCCTGAATTAGTTACGGCTGAAATTTTCTAACTATTTAAAAGACATAATAGTTAATCTATTTATAAAATGAAAATTTGTTTAAATATTGTACAACATCATATTTATAACCTTTTTATGAGTTACCTGTAAAAACCTGAGCAAGAGCTGTCATTGTACATGGTTTAAATAATTTGAAAGTGTTAAGATTTATTTAGTTAACAAGTATTTGTTACGGCTGAAATATTTAAGAGACATATTACTTAACCTATTTATTAAAAAAATATTTAATTAAATTCGCGCTTTTTTTGCCGATATTAAAACTTCAATATATGACACTAATTGGTAAATTTATATATTATATAATAATCTTTAAGTTACTTAATACTTCTACAGTCTAACACATTTCAATAACTAGTAATTTAAAGTTTGATTTAATATCGAATTAATTTTGATGGACGGCACTAGTACGAATCGACTGCGTTCTTCACCGATGTCTTTGCATGTTTTTCTTTTAGTCATAAAATAAGTAAATACAAAACATGAACATAACCTTATATATAGTTAAAACTTGCTTCCCTTCCAAACTAGTTAATCAATTTCGAATAAATAGAGAGGAAAAGGTATTTATTTGGGTAATACATACGATACGAACTCGCATTGACCTCTTGACCCCTACTTATTATGAGTAACGCAGCGTGCACAACCAATCTAGAGCAAGATTGTTATTGACAGTTCAATTCCTAAGACACAGATTACGTCCAACTTGGATATAATTAACTTACTTAGTTTAAGACAAGTTACAAAGATTCGGGTAACCGTTAGAGATTGCAAAAGATTGTGGAAATGTGGGCATTTTGTAAAGGTCGGTCAAAAGACGTGGAATTCATTCATTGAGCTACGACGAGGGCACGAGGGGGACGAGGGGGAGGGGCACGGACCGGACGGTACACGATACTATCTATAGACGTACGTACATTGGGATAAGATTGCAAGATCACTAGTACACTAGAGAAATAAATTAGATTTGGTTTGTGAAACATGTCTTAACTTCTATAAAACTGTACCATATATTGATAAATTGGTTATCAGAACTTCAAATGTTCAATTATTTTTTAATAACTCGCTTTGTTTTAGGAGATATTAACAATTAAAAAAGTCTTTTTTTCCTATAACTATAAAGTGATACCACGTTATAGAAAATTTCAATATATGTTACGTCACATGCAGCAAATATATTATTATTAATTGTTTATTGTTCGCCTTTCGGCTTTACAATCTACATTCTTAATACATTTCATATACTTCAAATTACAATTAAATTTACATTATTCTAGACCTTTTTATTTCCAAAAGTACTTTCTGCTTCTTTTTCTCTTGACCCTCTTCCTTCATTTTCCCTAGTCTTCCTTCTGTACTGGTCTATTCCCTAGTCTATTTTTCTGGGCTGAAGTTTAACTGTTTCCTCGCTACTTCTTTCTCTCTCCTGCTTCCCTTCACTGCCTCTTTTAGTACTTCCTTTCTCTTCCTGTTCCTTGTGCAACCCAGCCACCAGCTTATTTATTCTCCTGTTTTTTCTTTCCTTCTTACTAGTTCCGCCATCCACCTCTTTCCTTCACTGCCTCCCTTTAATAGCTGGCCAATATTCCTTTCGCTCGCTACTTTTTCCTTACACTCAAACTTAATGTGCTCCAGTGTTTCGTCCTCCGCTCCGCACACTCTACACTTTCTTTCCTCACTTCTTTCCCAGTATCTGTTTCCTTTTTCCTCATTTCCCAATCTAAACCTTGCCAATCTAAACATGCAGCAAATATATTTATAGAACAGAGACGCATACGAGTGTGTGTGTATCCCATGAAGTATTATATAACGAAGGTTGCTAACAAAGAAAAATAATCTCGATTACTGATTACTAGTTATTTTTTGTAACTAACATCAAATTTGATATAGCTATAACCCCGTAAACATTTGGATATTTAAAAAATAAAAACGCCAATATACATATATTACTTCTCATTTATTTCAATCGAAAATTAAAAAACGACCCCTAAAAAATGAGTTCACAAGCCCATTACTTCTTCGTTGTTAACAATACTACGGGAGTTATTAGCAATAAAAAGGGCTTATGAAGGGATAAATTCAAAAGGGATGTCACACCCCGTTTGTCCGCGCGAAAACAATTACATCCAACGAGGAATCGATCCAACAAATTATCGTTCCAAGAAGAATTGTAGATAAAGATAAAAAAATAAAAACAAAAGATTCCATTATCCTTCAAACAATAGGTTCACCAGCAATATTTAAATAAATATTTAACTACTTTCATTTGGTTTTAATTTTAAAGTAAGAACAAAACAAAACATAAATAATGTTTGACAATAAAAAACAATGAAAAAATAAAATAAAAAAATATAATTAATCTGAGTAAATAAAATCCCATTAAATGTAAAATACATCGGTACTAAATCAACACGATGAATACTGAAAATGGTTGGATAAATCAAAATCAAAATCAACTCAATTTATTTATGTTGCTAATTAATAATGAAAGCCATTGAACTGTTATGTTTTATCAGTGTAAATAAACAATAGACAGCTCTCTCTAATAACAAATGTGTTTGTAACGAACGACAATCTATTTCCGTCCAAAATATGTAACAATGACAGTAGATGGATTCGCCAACTTTTATTGATAACTAAATTGCATATGTAACTAACAGACCACAGCGAAAAAAATATTAGTAATTTGTGAGGAACGATCAAAACTAGCTCACTTTCAACATGTTATACAAAACCGCTTGTTGTCATTTTCTTTACATGACAATATTTATCATATTCTCAAAAGTTTTTCAAAACAATCGTAAGCAAAGTTCCATTGTTATATCACAAAACATTCGTTTCAACATAGATCAAGAAGTATTGGAACTTTTTCTAGAGGACATGTATAGAGGACATTAATATATATAGATGATTGTAAGATCGTTGTTAAGAAAACAAATAGTAAGATGTGAAGATGGAGAGATAGAGTATGAGGAGAAAATGAGCAGCGCTGAAAGCAAAATGTTAAAGAAAATAAGAGAGGAGAGTATAAAGAAGGGGAAGTGGCTGAAAAAGAGAAAGGAGTATTATGAAAGGAATGGAATGGCGATCGAGGAGGCAGAGAGAAGAAGAGAAGGAGGCACAAGTGTGGAAGATGAGCTAAGGAGAAGCGACAAGGAGATACAGCAACAGGAAAGAATGGAAAAAATCGAAAAGAGCAATTACAACACAAGATATAAAAGGATTTGGGAGAGAAAGATACCACATTAGTTAAGAGAAAAAGACACAAAAAACATGAGAAGGATTGCCAGATTCAGATTGGGAAACGAGGAGAAAGAAAACAGAGCAAAGAGCGCAGGGTGTGCAGAACGGAGTTTAAAACATTGGTGCACATTAAGGCCTGTCTCAGTATGGGACCGTATTTAAGCGACGGAATATTCGGACGTAAATCGGCGGATTGGATGAGCTGCAAAGCAAACCGCCTATGTGTGTCACAGATGTCTGTAGTCGTATATTAGGGGGTGTATTGGAGTTCTTTAGCACTTATATAATTTATCATGAGAGCAAACTTTAACTTTAATTTTTATCGATACACTACTGGTATTAAAGGGACTTTAGCATTTATTATATATCTGAGTTCGGGTTCGAGTTCTTTCTTGAATTCAAAGAATTAATTTTTCGGTGTCCATGATTCACTGAAATACAAACATAAACTGAAGCATGCTGAACATACTCGTACAAGCGATGCCGCCGATAGAACCGAAAAGATCCGTATTGCAGCGTAACAACAAGCGATCTTAGGTATCCCCTCCAGTCTGAGGCGGCTGTTTGCATTTACAAAGGTTCGGATAGGATATGGTTGTAGTAGTGCTAACGCTTGGATAAAATTCGCTTTTATACGGTTCTAATGTGCGAGGTAGTGTCGCCCGTATTCGGACGGCTTTGTAGCGTGCAGTCTGAGAGGTCCAGAGAGTTCTCATTACATTTACAGGGTTCGGATAGGTAAAGCGTAGTAGCCCGTATACGTCCGGCAGAAATTCGCTTAAATACGGTGCCATACTGAGACAGGCCTAAGTTTTCTTGTCAGGAAAAAGTAATGAGCGAGAAGAATATTGTGCAGTTATTAAATGGAGGCAGTGAAGGAAAGAGGTGGATGGCGGAAATAGAAAAAAGGAACGAAATACATTACAATAAATGATAATTTTGTTATCTGGTTTTCATGGGGAACATGAAGAGAGAGGGTGAAGAGAAGAAGAAGCAGAAAGCACTTTTGGAAGTAGTAAAAGTCTAGAATAATTTAGGTTTAGTTTTAAGTTTGAATGTATATAGAAATGAAATGTATTGAGAAATATAATACTGTAGATTGTAAAGCCGAAAGGCACAATTAATATAATAAATAAATAAAATAGTAAGATGCTATCACAACTGCTAGAAATCCCAAGAATTGTATCTCATCATTCCCGCTCTGTTTTTCAAATGTATAGATTTCTCATTAATTAAAATTAATAAATTCACTTACAGGCGACACATATTATTCAAGATACAATAATAATTACATTCTCTCCAATTAATATAAAATATGAAACGTAATTTTAACTGTTGCTGTAAAATTAAAAAGTTGTGCAATTATTTTGTGTTTTTTCTTACTTTCTAAGTAATAAAAAGCGTACAGTTAATATGATAACCGGCACTAGTAACTATAACAAGAATGACTTCCAATTTATTAACTTGACATTTTCTTATCTAGTATATTTTTTGTAACGGTTTTTTATTTGAATTCTCTAGTGTAATTCGGACGTAACAAGTTCTCTACAACACGAGATAGTGTGTCTCCAAGCAGAAGGAACCGAACCTACCATATTCCCTATGTTCCTTATTCCTTATCCCACCCCTCCCGAATTCTAGAGATGGTCAGACAAGTTAATACACTCGGACAGTTTGTCGGATTGCAAACGTCTGTTATATTACTCGTATACGATAGATAGGGGAGGAAGGGGGGGGGAGTACTATTCTCGTAGGGTTACCGCAAGGGTTGCTGGAGGAAACTATCCAAGGAACTGGATGGTTCTTAATAAAACTAACAAATATCACTAAAATTGGTTTTGTTATTGTTAGAGGACCCTCTACAGAAAGTAGGAGAGACAGAAAAAAATACATTTGTGACATGGAAAACCGTTCTGAACATTTAAATTTATTTTATTGTCACCGGGTTACTCTTTATAGCTGTTCTATATGCTAAACTCTATGTGCTACTTGGAAAAATAAATTTCAATATAAAGAAACAGAAATATAAGTTATGTGGTTTCGTTTCTATTTTTGGAAGTTCAACCGTGTAATTGTCTTACCATTGACGTCATTTTGACATGTTCAAAGCAAAGAATTGAGCTCCATTCATTTACACCTGGATGATGACACGAATTCACGCTTAGTTCTTCATAAAGGGTCATTACAAAAGAGGTGTTATTTAAAAACAACAGAGAAACGCAATATTTATGTGAAAATTGGTGGTATTATTATTTTAAACCAAAGAGCAAACTCTGAAGTTAGTAATGGTTCAACCACAGTGTATGAGGCAAATTCAAAACCAGTGCTGGACGAAAATAAGTAGCAACAAATTGAGAATGATTAAGGAAAATACAAAAAAGTGGGAAACTTCTTATAAGAGCAGAGTCAATTTGAAAAAGCTATCTTCAGGCTGCGAACTGGACTACACTTAGGCCCGGTTTTATGGTTCGTCGTACTACCGAACTAAATAGCTAACTCCCGAATTAAACGAAAAATGGGTTTTATCATCAAGGTTTAACGCTAACTCGGAACTAAAATCGCGGAGTAAGATATCCCGTCATAAATCAAGGTTTAAATATTTAACCCGGACTAAGTGTGCAACAGAGATAAAATATCATGCTATCTCAGCCAGTTTAGCTATCATTATTATAATATTTTAGGTTATAATATTAAATTATTGTTTATTATGAATTTTGTGAGTGACCTTAATCAATTATCAATAACAGATGATGAGGAAGATCAGCTATTATACAAATATAGTACTAAGTTGAGAAATCTGTCATTTTTAAAACAATAATTAAACTGAATCTTGCATTCCCATGGATTTACAACTGTAAACAAATATTCGAATTTCTTAAAATATGGTTTACGTCTCTACTAACTAACACGGGATTAAATTTGGATGATAAAACCTGATACAAAAATAAGTACCGAACTAAGCTAACTCGGGGTTTCGTAACTCCTAAGTAAATAAAAAATCATAAAACCGGCCCTTAATGAGTAAAACAACAGCTCCGCAGTGCAGCAACTGTCAGACACAAATAACAGTCCATTATCTACTAGTAACCTGCCCGCAATTACAAACCCAACGAACAAAACACAGCATCAGTGGTGAACTAAAGGTCATGCTTTCAGACAATCCAGAAGAAATTCATAGAGTGCTCGAGTTCCTAACAGATATAAACTTAATAAACCAAATAACTTCAGGCGAACATAAACCTTGTCGTTGAAATTGCTTCAAATTCTAAAATATAAGAAAGCCACATAAGTTAAATAAATAAGTACAAATAGCCATACGTATTATCAGCTCTTCATCTACTACACACACTATCACAAAATCTTAGAAATGATAAAATATGTTGAAGATATTTCCAGATTACCATTATACGAGTGCGAATATTTAAAGAAATGTTTGTCATGAACATGACTGTACACACCTTTTCTTTGGTTCTTTCAAGTTTCCCAGTTTTACGACTCCTAAGAGAAACAAACAACACTAAACCTTTTCATTTTACATGCAAGGGTCATAGGGCAAGTGTGTTAAAAGTCAGGCATTGCTATTGGAAGCAAAAACATGTGTTTTATTTTTTCTAAAGGGTCTTACACAGTCGTATACTTTGCTCTATAGGGATCTTTGTGTGGGTATATGACAAATAGGAAAAAACGTAAAGGAAATAAATAGATTTTCTTAAAAGCTCACTTCACTTGACGTTTCGTTGTTTTTAGTGATATTGCTTCTGATAGAGAACTTAAAATAATACTCGTACGTACTTGGAAGTCGGATCTAATCTTAAAGGTTTGTGTTTTATGCCCTCGGGTAATATTGCAATGATATAAATTACTGTACTGAGAGTCTAGTAATAAACTTTAATTTTAAAAAACCGTAATAGGTATTTTACACCGTGTTTGTTTATTTGTAATAAAATCGCATAGATTAAAGTATCATTCCCACTCACTGCTTTAATTTTATTTTGTATTTAATTTAAATTGTTTAGCATATGGCAATACGCGTAGTCATTCACAGTACCATTTTTATTTAATTTATTTTTTAAGCTTTCTTAGTTTTTTTAGAACCTTACAAGGTCCAATATTTTAAATTAAAAATATTAAATTAAGAAAAACTATATTATATTATGACGTCCAAAATGTGACAAACTGTCTAAATGCAGTAGGATTTACTTTTAAAAGAAGTTTAATGTCAGTTTTAGAAAAATATAGAAGTGAAAACAATTTCTATTACGAATTGTTATAAAAAATAGCAATTTTTATTATTTCATATACATTTTTGTCGAACTGTCAAAATTTATATTACTAACGATGCATACGCACCAACTAAATTAACTAAACTTAAATTAAAACACAAATGTGAAAAGGAATGCTTAAACAAAACCCTGAAATCTAGATTACAATATTAAATAAAAACAGTAAATTAAATATCAAAACAATGAGTGGGAATGAGTTGAATCTAGTTTAATTACTAGTCAAAATTTTGGATAGATGCTGCAGCTATCGTATATAGCGGGGGTGTATACCCCTTTCCTCCCACTTCCCTTCTCTTTATTGTTTAACGCGATAAAAACTAAGCCTTTAATGTGGGCCAGTCAGCATGGGAAGCAGCCACCGCATTTAAATTCATCGTATGCATTTGAAGATAGTGAGTACATTTCGTTTTTCTTTTCTTTCATGTTTGTACGATTAATTCCGTGTAGTCACCGTGTACCTTAACAAGTCTCTACCTGAATTGACGTTCTTAACACACAAATACCTTTTGAAGTGTTTTCATTTTGCTTTGGTTGTTCGTGGCGTACGCCTGTAACAATTAGTGCGGCTGACGGGGACGGCATGCTGCCCTGTTCTTCGTCTTCACTGATGGGTGAATGATAACCACACAAAGTACAGGTGCACTGGTCCGTGCCGTTATCTAAACACGTGGCACAACAAAAGAAGAGGGTTCGTCGGTTCGTCGGTTCTTGCCGAGAAAGGTTGAAATGACTGAAGTGTACAAACCAGGTGTACATCTAAACAAACGCGATAACACAAGTCGTATGACGGGAAGCGTCCGTTGGTAATTTGGAATTAAAGTACAACAGATACTCGTATATACATCCGGTTTCATTTAAATAACATACGAAGCAACAGTTGTTGATAACATATGCTTGTGTGGCTTTGTAACGTATTTTTAATCAGGTTGGAACACGATGCGTGACGTATTAAACGAGTACACAAAAAATAAGTTAATATATAGATGGCATCACTATTGACAAATTCGTATATTTTTTTTAGATAGTATGAACCTTCACACAATATGTGTCAAATTTTCATGATATTTTGAACATTAGTTTACAAGTCATAGTAATTTTCAAAACAATGGAAAAATCTGAATTTCGTGTATTGATAAAGCATTGCATTGAATTTATTTCAGTGATTTTTTCGGCAAAAAACCGTTTTATATATCATTATTTCTTCCAAAGAATAGGTTTTCTTAAGGCCCTCCAGATAGGCATTTGTTTCAGTCCTGCAATCTTTGCTAGACTCAAATCTCTTAGGCCGTCCGCACATGGGTCGAGTGATTGCAAACGCGAGCCCCGAATCTGCCCGAACCGAATGAGAATGCAACTTTGTTGTTAGTGAGAGAACACACGTGTATACGAACGAAACTAAACTGATTTGAAATTAGTTTTGAGCGACTATGTTTCTTGGTCGCAGGGCAATTACATTGCATGCTTTTGATGGTGACATCATGAGCAGAGATGTGCACAAATACCTGAGAATACGACACAATAAAATACCCTATTATACTATTGTTAAAAATTCTATAGAATCACGAAACACGGCTCGACATGGCTCGCTTTTCGTTTTCGTTGGGCGACTAGTTTGCAATCAAGGTTTGGAAACAGGAAATAGTCGCAGGAGGCTACATCTGTAGAACATGCTGGATGGGGTAGCAGTTCGTACCCCAATTTATGGATTTTTATGGAGTGATTAAACACTCAATCACAATCGCGACATCTATCGCGCAGATAACTGCTTTCAATGGCTGTAAAGCACGAACTAATTGACACAGCTTGCTGAAAATTTGACAGTAGTCTATTAATAGATGGCAGTTGACTGGGCTGCGCGGGAAATTCCAAAAATCACTGAATTATCGTACCTAATGAGCTTGTGTCCTATGTCTTAATTTCTATAAAAGTGTTCTATATATTGATAAAGTGGGTTACTAGAACCTCAAATGTTCAATTATTTTTTAATAACTCCTTATATGTTAAGAGATATTAACAATTGAAAAAGTCATTTTGTCTCTTTAATTATTAAAGGGATTCAACGTTGTACACATTCCAAGTGCATGTGACATCACAATCCTTGTGTAAGGTTACCAACCTTACAGCTCATAAATCTCTGCTATATGTATTTATATATCAAAATATCAAATATTATTTACAGCTATTTCAAGGAACACTCAAATTCCAATATTATGTCTGCCTTAGCAGGGTTAAATAAAGTAAAACTTATTATTCTTTGAATTGACTTGATTATTCGACTACCAACAGCTACAGAACATTACCACAGCACTGACCTACTCAACAAATAACTGACGTTAAAATGCATTTCACGTCATACAAATGGCCGACCATTTCTAGTGATAAAACTACAATTCAAACTTTTAATTGCTATATCTCCGTCAATATTTATATATTTAATAAAATAGACACGCCAATACACATTTATTAACATCATTTTCAATCAACAATTGAAAAATCGACCACTAAAAAATGAGGACACAAGCCTATTGTACTTAAAAATCTTTATTGTAAGAGAAAGCTAAATAACTTAAGTAAAATTTACAAACATTCGACGAATCAAACAAACAAAATAAACGCGGGTTATAATACATTTCTAAAAGATACTTAATTGTCTTTAACTCTTTCTGAGTTCTATCAGCCGTAATACGTTTTCATCCCTCTCTTTGTCTAGTGCTGGGGTAGCATAATACGCCCTTACAGCGAGATTCAGTTATTTCACAAAAGCATCAACTATGAATTGTTTTATTTCAGAGATTCAAAGCAAACATGAATAAGTGTTTAAATATAGCATTATAATTTCTTAATAAAATAATATTTACCAAAATAATTGCTGTATAATTAAGTTAAAGTGAATTGAACATTTCACATTTCACATTCCTATGCTCTCACTGTACAAATATTTAGCTAATGTTATAACGTACACATGCAACGAAAACATTCAGAGAAGTTAGTTTCTAGGTTTATATAATATTTGCAATGTCAATACCAACTGCACGAAACTTAATACAGATAAATTATTTCGTTGGAACTGAAATCAGAAGATGTTGATAGGGTTTATGGAATATGTCTGGAGAACAGCATAATGCCCTGCAGCGATTTATATTACTTTAAGAAAATAAAATTGGCAAACTATTCTGTTTGGTTTGGGTGAATTTATTGATGTATTTTAAGTTAATGAGCATCCACCGGGTGGAAGAGATATTCCATATTCCATATTATAAACCGGGGAAGATGAATTGAGATGTGACTATTTTCCTAAACCGAAAACTTTCAACTTAACTGCATATTTCTTGGCAACATAAAAGTAAAATAAGAAATATTAAAGTTCATAGCAAAATCAATTCTTCTCTTACATTACGTTACATTTAATAATAAAATTAGCTTAGAATTCCAGAGACAGGGAAATAACTCAATGGGCTTGTATCCTCATTCTTTAGTGGTCGATATATCAATTGTTGATTGAAATTGATGTTAATAAATGTGCATTGACGTGTCTATTTTATTAAATATCTAAATGTTAACGAAGAGATAGCAATTAAAAATTTGAATTGTAGTTTTAGCGCTAGAAATGGTCGGCCATATTTATATGTCGTGAAATGCATTTTAACGTCAGTTATTTGTTAAGTAGGTCAGTGCTGTAGTAATGTTTTGTAGCTGTTGGTAGTCAAATAATCAAGTCAAGTCAAAGAATAATAAGTTTTAATTTCATTTAACCCTGTTAAGACAGACATAATATTGAAATTTGATTGTTCCTTGAAATAGCTGTAAATAATATTTGATATTTTGATATATAATAAGAATAATTAAAGAGACAAAATGACTTTTTTAATTGTTAATATCTCTTAACTTATAAGGAGTTATTAAAAAATAATTGAACATTTGAGGTTCTAGTAACCCACTTTATCAATATATAGAACACTTTTATAGAAATTAGGATACAAGCCCATTGCAGAAGAATAAACCTACACCAAAAGTTTTGTGTTACCAGTGTACACACAACTTTAATATTCTTTAAAAGGCAAACAATGCAGCTCAAACTTTACGTATGCTGGTGAAACGTTGTCTTGATTCTGCGGTTATTATTACGATGCTACTACAATATTTGATCAAGCTCTTTGAACAACTCTTAGACGATAAATATTGAAGTCCACAATAGCGTTGGTACAGAAAATTTAATCTATAAGTACCTGCATATGCAGCTAAATGACAATTTTCTTTTATTCTTTTTGTTTGGTAATTTATTTTATATTCTATTATTGTTTTTTAACTGTATGCAGTGCTTTGCCAACGCTGTTATTTTCTTATACGCAAGCATCATTTTGTTAGAGCGTCCTCTGTGGATAACTTCTTATGTGTTGATGATACAACGTCCCAAATCTCTTATCGTCAGAAGGAAAACAGGAACTTATCAAACTGCACTCGTAAATTCTTTAGCCTCGATGATACAACGACATTCACCATGTTAAGATCAATTGCCAAGATCGGTACAAGTACCCAAGTACACTGAAATAGTGTACTTAATAGCCTGGAGCGACATCTTTGTCAAGAGTAGCATCTAAAATAAACCCGTTACCGTTGACATAGCTACAGATCTTAATTAAAATTAATATAAAGACTAGAGTTTACTCCCGTCGCAAGCGACGACTGTCTTTTGTGTGTGAATTGAATTTCATTTCAAATTTTAATTCCATTTTTAAATTGAAATATTAAACTCGTTATATATAAATTTTACATATAAAAACAAATAATTTTTCATATAAACCAACTAAAAAAATAAAAAATATTTTCAATTTATTCGTTATTTGACCAACTTTTTTTCAAAATTTGGGATTTTTTTTTCGATTTGCAAATTAGGTACCAAAGTTAAACTATATAAAAAATTTCAATTTTCTAGCACAATTTTTACCCTCGACAAAAACCGCCCCCGTGCCCCCAAATAAAATTTTGAATTTTTTTTTTAATATGATATTCAATTATTACACAATCCAAAATTTGAGCTTTCTCCAAAGTTTCTTACAGGGCCCCCTAAATTTCTCAGGGTCCCTTTTAATAAATTTTAAAATTCTATGTTTTGAAGTATATTCGCATTTAATAGCGTAATACACACGCAAAATATCACCTTTCTATCTTTTACAAAGACAAAGTTATACAGCAAAAAAGAGCCCACTTTTCTCCAGTTTTTCCAAAATTACGGGTTTCCAGGAAAAAATCCGGGGACGCCAAAAGTCTTAGAATTTGTTTCTCTACGAAATAGGAAATTTTCAAAAACTTCCCTGAAGCCGTTTTCGAGCTACCATACAAAATTCAGTACCAAACATATAAGATCATAAGAATATAAATATACACTTGGAACATTATAATATAGGAAGTAAAATAAACATAATTGAAAAGCAGTGCTTTAAATCCAACATGAAAAGTGTTATAGCATAACGTACACATTGACTTCAATCTAAACTACCACGTATTGATTTTGAAACCAGCTCGGAGAAATTTCGTCAATATTTTCCAAGCGTAAAGAATAAAATATTGCTGGATGTTTGCACAAGTTGTGCATATTCTTGTTCAACTAATATCACATTAAATATTAGTAATATCTGCACTTACCCCGGAGTGGTACCCCATAATGTTGCTGAAGGTTTGGATTAATAATTGTGTAGTCTTACCTGCTGCAATAAAAAGAAAAACTAAAATTAAAATTTACACAAATTACATCATAGTATTTAAAATGAAATACGAACATTGAAGAAGAAAAAGTAATGGAAGAAGAAGTCAAACAGTAGGAAAACATCGAGAGAGAGAGAGAGAGACATGAAGAAGGACAAAAGAATTGAAAGTAGGAATTGCAGAAATGAAGGAAGATGTGGGACGTACAGAGAAGAAGGGAGGAGAAAGAAAAGGTGGGAGAATTTTAAAAAAATAACTGCGAAATGGTTAAGGAACTATTATTTTTAATAATTCTATAGATCTTAACGCATTTAATTGCTAAACAATTAGAAAAGAGTTATTCTAATTTTAGTTTGTTATCATATTTTTAGATTTCTTACTTTACAAATGAATTGGCTTACGAGCTCATGAAGTTGATGTTAATAAATGTGTATTGGCGTTTTCATTTTATTAAATATCTAAATGGTGACGGAGTTAAAAATTCGAATTGTAGTTTCAGCGCTACAGATGTCGGCCATAGTTATGACGTAACATGTCTGTATTATTAAGAGATTTGTCAGTTATTTGTTATATGTTAAGTAAGCTATCTCTTTTACGCACTGTTGTATAAAAGAGATGGCATACGTTGTATTCTTTAATAATTTAAGTGAAAAAATGACTATTTTAATTGTTAAAGAACTTTATCAAAATATTGCACAGTTCTATAGAAATTAAGTCATGGTTCACAAGCCCATTGTGACAAGCCGGAAGCCCATACATAATAAACATATATTAAATATTAAGTTAATTGCCCCAACATCAATCAAAGGGAAATGTTTTTTTTTTAAATATAGTTTCTCGGGCTTCCTAGGCACGTAGCCTTTTATCGCCCCTAATATATTCATTCATATACTTTGTATCCCGATAACAAGAATGATCTATTCATGACTACTGCTGTTATAAATTTCGGTTTCTCAATCAAAAAAGCGGTGTTAACAGGAAGCGTCTGCGAAGTCTGTAGCACCGCCCGTTGGAGTCCATTTCTTGCCATTGATGTATTTTTACATTGCCACAGAATGTGGTCAGGGTCTGCCTCTTCTTCACCACATTCGCATTTAGAGTTTGGAATGATTTTGTTTCTCGCTAGATGTTTCGGAGCTCCAGTATGATTCATTCTTAGCCTTGAGGTCATTGTAATTAATCTTCTTGGCCATTTTAGTTTGGCAAACCATGGCTTACGTCTCAGTATTGGTTGTATTGTATAAAATTCTCTACCTTTATCAGAATTATCCCACTTGTCTTGCCAATTTTTCATTTCATTTTTTTCTAATTCTGCTTTCATGTCTGATTTTATAAAAAATGAAATATATTTATCACAGGAAGTAGCTATCTTGGCTATTTGATCAGCTTTTTCATTTCCCTTAATTCCCTTATGTGACGGTATCCAAATTAGTTTAATATTTCGGCCTTTATCTATAAAGGGAAATGTTATTCAATAAAAATATTGTTGTCTGTATGAGCCAACTGAAATAAATTGAAATAAAACTAAATTGAATAAAAGTATACTTAGGCAGCTTGTAGAGATGTTTATTTAAATTACACTCTTACAATATTTGATTTTAAACAACATCTAGCGCTACGAAACAAAACAATTTGGAAGCATCTATACGTTTAAAAGTAATATTTCATGTTATAAAAATAAAGCGAAAGCCGAGTTTTGTTTTATTGAGAGGAAAAAAGAAACAACAAAGTTAATGTGACGTGCAATAAAGATTTAGAAAAATGTGAAACGCATGAAGGAAACGGAAACAAAGGAATCACCCGTGAACGACAACGTGTCACCCGAAAATCCGACGCGTTACATGGTAAATAAAACATCAGATTTTTTTGTCGGTTTTCATTTATACTTGCTTTCAAGAAATAAAATAATATTAGGGATAATATGTTAGCACATGACAATATTTATGCCTCCAGGGAAAACCTATATTAATTTTGTACAATAAAAATATTTTTGAGATATAAATATAAGGGTTATATTTTTCAATTTACAAAGAAAAGTATTTTTCCTCAAGCTCAGAATATATGAAAAATATATAGGAAAATACAGAAATAGTTTAGAATGATTGAAAAATGTTTCACATTTCTATGTTAAGCTACAGATATGTAGCTAGTGATCGTAATGTCACCAAAGAGCGACGCTAGGATAAATGTGGCGCTACCGTCGCGCCCCTAAAGATATTGGTATGGAATTTAACTATATAGCGGTGACATTTAAAATTATTTTATTGCGAATGTATATACACAAAAAGAACGATGTTATGAAATTATATTTCTTAGAATCTCCCGCAATTAATTTTATACAATGAACTGAAATCACAAGTAGAAGTAGAAGCAATATCTTTAATATATTTTGCATTACGTTTTGAAGTATCTTAATTAACTTTATGGTATCTTTTCTTTATTGGGTCTTGAGTTATTGAGTCTACTTGATATAAGAAATGAACGTACCTAGGTTAAATAAATTAAATTACTTAATTATTATAATGTTTATCTATTATTAAAAATCGCATTCGCTTCTGTCATGGAACCAAAGGTCAAAACGATAAAGAAAAAAGCATATTTTCGATAATGTTTTTTGACGACACAGTTAATATATAATAATTTCTATTATTACTACACGATAAAATAACATTTGAAGAATACTTTGTGAAGTTTCTGTAAATAAAGATCAAGAAATGAGACATTGTGAATCTCCGCAAACGTTACAAAATAATGTAACATTGCGGTGCCACTCATAACTCATCACTGGATTATCTAAAATCAAAAAACCAAAATGATTTTATAAGTTGATAAGTTTCTGCAGGTAACGCTGTCAAGTTTTTCTTTTTTTATTGATTTTGAAACTTTTTACAGCACTTAAAAGTCAAAATACCGATTTTTCATGAAAAATATCAGAAACTTTGTTGTTTTAAAATACGTTAAAATTAAAAAATTAAAAAAAACTCATTACTCAAAACTCAACAGCATTACCTCGGCATTTATGTAAAGAAACAGTATGCAAAATTTTGAAAGAATCGGTCCAGTAGATTTTCAGCTAGAGAGGATACCGACTCTGAAAAAGCTATATGTGAGAAACCGCATTTAAAAATTAGGACTTAGAGGTGAAGACTTAAAACTCTATATCTCCGACAGTTTTACTCCAATCGACTTGAAATTTTTACACAATAAACTTAACATGTTTTATAATAATACAAATAAATAAAAAGAAATGATAATTATAAGTAGAAACTTTCCCTTTAAAAAACAAATTAAATGAACATAGTCTTCAGTTCACCGATTGAGAATCAACATAATAATCGTATGTTTAAGACAAATAGAAATGCCGTAAAAAAGACAAGTTCACTAAACGAGTGTAATTCCGGCGTCGACAGAGTCCACGTACCGCATCATCATAAACCTTGATGAGATAAAGCGCCCCATAACCGTCGACATACTCCTATACAACATACTAATTCGGTAGTTTCATCTCACTGAATGGGGGAGACAAACAAGCACCCACCACGAAATATTCAAAATGAAATGGATAAAAGTATTCTGGAATATTTTAGATTGCAGAAAAATTTCAAATATTTTACGTACAGGGGATTCTATTGCGCATAAATTTTATAGATAATATGAAGAGTACCCGTTAGATGAAACGTGATCATTGCTGTTGTCGTCATCGGAATTCGCGTGATAAGACGATTTGGGAGGAAGAGAAGCGGGGTGTTTTATTATAGAGCAATTGTGGTTATTCATTTTGTACGTTTTATTAAAGGAAGTAAGAATATGAGAACAATCCATGATAACAGTAATCATTTTATCATCAAGTTGACTAAATCGTAACAAGGAAAGTTTTGCGTGGGTTTTAAAATGTCAAAAGAAGAGTACAGATGAAAAACGTGTGCATAGTTCAAATTACGAGAGTTCCGCGGTGATTCATACTTAAAAAAGGTTATAAGAGCGGTAAAACCATACTATAGAATGATGAATTTTATATATTCGTTACTATAGATGTTATAAAAGAATTAGTGAGACATTGCTTTTTCATTGTATCAATTTTTCCTATAGTTGTATATCCATAATTCTTCAAGTTTAAATTACCTTATTATATTTTTCTATTGCTTATTATTATATTTATATTTTTATTAAGGTTCATTAATATAAGTACAAGATGTTGTTTGTTTTTTGTTCAATTCTGAAGCATCTGCACTTGTAACTCCCTCTCTGACTAATTGGTAATACTGCTCATTCACGAGAGATTGACACTCATGCAACGTGATATATTGATATCTCTTTCTGTCCTGAATAAGACACCGTTCGTCTCTTCTTTTTTTAATTTAGTCAGTCTCAATTTATATAATGCTGAGTACATCGTTATTAAAATGAATTAAGGTAAAACGATACTTGGCCATTTTTTCTAGCTAAATATAGATGGCGATAATATATAGCAGGTTAAGTATTATCAAAAAAACCCATGTTGTTTTATGTTTAAATCGTTTTATTTAAGTAACTAAAATCTAAAGCTGCAATTAATTAGATGAATAACGTATCTACATTTTAAGCTTTCTTCCACTGACTTTTAATGAGTTGAAACCGCAAAGATAAGTTTTCAAAATGAATATTGCTATATTTTCTAGTTAAATTCCAATTTTTATATGACTGGTAACATTTCTAAGGGTTTGTCATAAATTTTATAACCTTTATTATGGTTCTCAAACTTACGCTTAAGACTTGAAAATATATAGAGTATATAATATATAATTGCAGCTTTAGATTTTGATTCACGTTTATTTACGATTTAAACATAAAAAAATATGGTTTTCTTGATAACATTTAACCTGCTGTATAGTATCGCCATCTATATTTCGCTAAAAAACACAGCCAAATATCGTTTCACCTTAAAAAAAATACAGAAAAGTGGAAAACTTCTTATCAATACAACAGACATTTTGCGAACTGGATATACGAAGTTAGCGCATCAACATTTAATGAATAAAGCTAAAGCTCCACAGAGCAACAACTGTCAGACGCAAATAACTCCTAGTAACCTGCCCACAAAGCTCAACGAACCAAACACAGCATCATTGGTGAAATAAACTTAATGAATCAAATTTAAACAGAACAAAACAACTTCAGTCGAATATGACTTTATGTTAAAATCACCTCAGACTCTAAATAAACAATCTAAACTTTGTTGAAAACACCGCTCAAGTTATAAATTGGATGGCATGTTATTTTCTTATTACCGTGTTAAATTAAGTACAACTAAGAAGTTAAAATACGCCAGTTTTCTTTTCTACAACATCATCGTTTTATTTCTTCGAGATTCCTTTGATGAAGACTTCTTTTACCTTCGAACCATTGGAGATTCTAGCATAAGAGTTCAAGTCAAGTACTATCACTCCATTGTACTCTAATGTTTAGTTAATTAAGCTAAAACCACTGAACTGAATTAGCTGTGCATTTCAATGAAACTGCTGGTCTATTAATCACACTCGAGGGTTTTTATGTTTCGTTTTCTTTTTGATTTACTCGTAAGCGGGGTTCCGTTTTTGTTTGTTGTGCAAAAAATATGATTTATGCGAACTTTATGAAAGATATAAATAACGGCCTTATTTTAAGCATAGTTATAATATCACAAACGAACTACAATAGAAATAAAGTTTAATTTAGTTAATGTTAATCCCTACTTACAGTTATAAATCAAGCGTTTCCGGGGATGATGTTTTAAATATTTTATTCGTGTGTTTTACATGAGGGTTAATCTCTTAAAAGGTTAGTGAATGAAATGGATATTTAATTAGAACGAGATAGAACGAAACCTGTTGTTTATAGTTGTTAATATGGGTTGCGCGTAAGGATAAGGCTTCTCTCACATTGGTACAGACCAGTGGCGGCTGTACCTTAAGTGCACTCGTGCGCTGCACTACCAAATATTTATAACTTGACAAAGAAAAAAGAATCACAAAATATCATATAATAATTATAGTCCAAATCACGATAGTTCGGTATAGAGCGGTATAAATCTATAATATGATAATTAATTTTATCTTAGGCCTGTCTCAGTATAGGACCGTATTTAAGCGACGGCGTATTCGGACGTAAATCGGCGGATTGGATGAGCTACAAAGCAAACCGCCTGTGTGTGTCACAGATGTCTGTAGTCGTGTATTAGGAGGTGTATTGGAGTTCTTTAGCACTTATATAATTTATCATGAGAGCAAACTTTAACTTTAATTTTTATCGATACACTATTGGTATTAAAGGGACTTTAGCATTTATTATATATCTGAGTTCTGGTTGTCGTGAATTTAAATTTAGTTCTATCGTATTGGTATCGGTATCGGTGTCCATGATTCACTGAAATACAAACATAAACTGCATGCAGAACATACACGTCACAAGCGATGTCGCTGATAGATTTCATTTGAACCGTATTGCAGCGTAATAACAAGCGATCTTAGGTATCCCCTCCAGTCTGAGGCGGCTGTTTGCATTTACAAAGGTTCGGATAGGATATCGTTGTAGTAGTGGTAACGCTTGGATAAAATTCGCCTTTATACGGTTCTAATGTGCGAGGTAGTGCCGCCCGTATTCGGACGGCTTTGTAGCTTGCAGTCTGAGAGGTCCAGAGAGATCTCATTACATTTACATGGTTCGGATAGGTAAAGCGTAGTAGCCCGTATACGTCCGGCAGAAATTCGCTTAAATGCGGTGCCATACTGAAACAGGCCTTATTCGTTTCTATATGGATTATAAAAAAATAAGTAAGTCAGTGCTTTTTAGTTTATACCCCACAACTTGTTTTAAGTATGAGTCGCCGCTGAACTCTCGTAATTTGAACTATACCAACCTTCAAACGATATGTGTAAAAATTTAATGAAATTCGGTCAATTTGTTTAAGAGTTACATTAGAGATGTACAAGCCCATTCTGCGCAGGCAAGTTTCGTACGGGTGTAGCGTCCTTTAATAATTGAAAATACAGATGTTTCATTTCCAACTACCCTACCAACGACAACAGAACCAGGGGTTGATAACGAAGTTAATTTGACATTCCCTTAATAGTCGTCAACTTTAAAAGCTTTTGATATTTTTATATCTAGAGTAGTCAGTTGCCGTAATGCCTTTGCCTTTATATCACCCTACCTCCCCTCCCACCACAAACCCTTTATGTTTTCACCCTTCCTTCACTCACATCGTTTAAATATTTTTATAAAAGTTTCTGGTGGTAAGAATAAATTGTTTACATTTATAAAATAGGACGACCAGTCGGTGTGTGTGTGTGTGTTTGTGGACAATGCCTTTTATCAGAGGCACGGTTTTATATTCAATGAGTTTTAACCATTATGTAAAAATTTGATTATGTTTAATTGCGCTTCAGTGTCTGTCATCAACTATTGTAGGTACTAATTAATGCGCCTCAGTAATTCGGCAAACAGTTCACCCGATTAGCTCCATCCCGGCATGCACTGCTCGCATTGCAGCAATACATTAAACGTGATACAGATTTTTAGATAATTAAAATGCAGTAAACAATAATTGTAAATCCATTTGAATCATTTACACGAGGTGCAGATTATAATTATCAAACTAATTTCACAAAAGCGTTGTTGTTAATATGTATTCAATGAATTGAATATTAAAGTATGGGGATCAATACAATCGTTCCTCCATTTTGAACAGTAACTATAATATATCTAGAATATGAGAAATACATTTATTAGTTAGTTAGACAATATTTTATTTATTACAGAAGTTATTAATTGAAATAGTCATTTTTATGCCCTTAATCATTAGATGGTTAAGCGTAAAAGAGATATTCTTAACAGAACTCTGACAAGTTTACAGGTTACCAACCTTACAGCTGATAAATCTCTGCTATATGTATTTATATATCAAAATATAAAATATTATTTACAGTTATTTCAAGGAACAATAAAATTTCAATATTATGTCTGCCTAAGCAGGGTTACATAAAATAAGAACTTATTATTCTTTGACTTGACTTGATTATTTCGACTACCAACAGCTACAGAACATTACCACAGCACTGACCTAATCAACAAGTAACTGACGTATAAATGCATTTCACGTCATGCAAATATGGCCGACCATTTCTAGCGCTAAAACTACAATTCAAATTTTTAATTGCTATATCTCCGTCAACATTTAGATATTAAAAAAATAGACACACATTTCAATCAACAATTGAAAAATCGAACACTTAAAAATGAGGACACAAGCCAATTTATGAAGACCCTTAAATACAACTTCTACAAATTTTGTAAACTTCAGACCAGGGTTATCTCTTACGTCATCAATTCAACTGAGGTAAAACAAATAAAACATAACCCCATAACATTGGGGACATACCCGGAATGAATAAATACATCCAACATGAATATAAATAAAGTTTATTTAGAAACGCGGACGTTACTCGATTAAAAAAACATCAGAAAATATGAATAATAAATTTATGCACATGAAAAAATAATAGGGAAAAAATCTACTTCAACCTGAGGTTGAACCTGAAGTTAGGTTCATGAAAACACGACTCAGATGAAAGGTACTTTGTTTTGAGAAACTGTTTGGCCGAAGACATGACGAGTACACGAAATGAATATTAAAATTCAACATTTAAATAATATTCAGAATATTTTTAACGAGTTTTAAAATACTGTACGACATTTTCAAAGATATCTCGTCGACAGATCTGCATTGCACGCATAGTATTAAGGCATCGATAAAAAAGAAGCATATTTTCGATAATGTTTTTTGACGACACAGTTAATATATAATTATTTCTATAATTACTACATGATAAAGTGACATTTGAAGAATATTTTGTGAAATTTTCATAAATAAATATCAAGAAATGAGGCATTGAAAGCGAATCCCCGCAGACATCACAAAAAAAAGTAACATTGCAGTGCCACTCATAACTCATTACTAGATTTTCTGAAATCAAAAAACCAAAATGATTTCATTAGTTGATAAGTTTCTGCAGATAAAATCAAAATACCGATTTTTCATGAAAAAAATCAGAAACTTTGTTATTTTAAAATACACTAAAATTAAGAAATAAAAAGAAACTCGACAGCGTTACCTCGGCTTTTATGGAAAGAAAGAGTGTGCAAAATTTCAAAAAAATCGGTCCAGTAGATTTTGAGCTAGAGAGGGCACCGACTCTGAAAAACTTAAGTGTGAGAAAAGGAGTTTAAAAGTTTCAAAGTAACACGAAAGCAGACCAGAGAGGTGCAGATTTAAAACTCCATATCTCCGACAGTTTTACTCGAATTGACTTCAAATTTTTATACAATAAACTTAATATGTTGTACAATAATATAAATAAATTTAAAAAAATGAAAAAAGAAAAAGTTGAAACCTTTCGTTTTTATATAAAAACGGCGTGGTTAATTTTAGAACAATTAGGTTCATATGATCTGTATTTAATCAAAAAATAATCAAGCAAAGTTTTATTAAAATCCTGCACTAAATGCATCAGCATTAATACACTATATTCAACTTGGTGATAAGGTTTATGTAAGGTCAAAGTGTGTTTTAATAAGAGGCAGCACTTTTATCTACATACATATGCTTCAACTCCAATATACCCTACTGAAGATAGCCGGCGTTGCTAGTAGTCTGCCTCAGTGTGAGATCAACCTAGTATATTTTGTTATTTTGCTATTTCAAGATACATTGTTTATGTTTCAATAAAACAACATTGTGTTATTCCCGGAAAATCTTGCGGATATAAACAAAACAAAATAATTTATAATAATTATTATATAATACAGAAGGAAAACAATGATGTGATGTGAAAAGAAAAACGTTTTCGTTGTATCTGAAAACAAATATGAACAAAGAATCATGAAAATATTGTTGATAACAAAAATTCATCCGAATCGCCTACTGCTTTCTAAAATAAATGAGTAGTTTAACTAAACCAATCCGGAAGAGCGAGACAGATAGATTCTATTTCTACTACATTTTACTTTGCTTTATGAATGAAATTTCAAACAATTTCTGATACATGTAATCTACTATCTGTCAGTTTTACTTTTGACGTAATATAATACATGATGACTACTGAGATTCTACCTGGCTCCGACATCTTTCATCATACATCATGCATCAAGCAAGTGGAACGTAATCAGGTAAACACTCGTACTAATTTATGAATTTAATCAGAGCGCATGAAATTTCATCCAGACGACTGCACTTGTAACGGAATAGCCTCTAGGAAATTAAACGCGTGTTCTTAAGTCAGAGACGGATCTTACAGGGAAATCAAAGGCGTTGTGAACCGTATATTATCATACCCTTAAATGTCTAATTATTTCCATTTAATTCGCAATATTATAGAAGTTATTAACGATTGAGCTTTAAACATTAAAGTGTTAAAAATGTACAAAAACTTTTAAAATTTCTTGACAGCACATCCTATCCTCTTCCTTACTACAATTGCTATCGCAGTTAAGCAACAGAGAATAAAAGAGACGCAAAATAAAACGTCACAACGCTTACAGCTGCCGTGACAACCCGTTACGTTTTCAAAATATGATGTGGAATACAACCATAAATAAAATCGATTACTTATTATATTTTACAGACTTTAATATTATCTAGTGGCGTCAAAAATATTAAGAACTAAATTAAATACATGCTTTAATTTAATTTTGTATTTAATTTAAATTGTTTAGCATATATGGCAATACGCGTAGTCATTCACAGTACCATTTTTAATTTAGTTTATTTTTAAAGTTTTCTTTGTTTTTTTTAGAACCTTACAAGGTCGAATGTTTTAAATTAAAAATATTAAATTAAAAGAAACTATATTATATTATAACCTCCAAAATGTGACAATCTGTCAAAATGCAGTAGGATTTATATTTACGTGGAAATGAGGCCTAAATATTATTGGATATTTAATGAAGTACACACGCAGTATAAATTAATTAAGCAATTTTTATATATAAAAAATGCAAAGCGTGGCAGCTAGTACTTCAATAAAAAACTAAAAAATCGACTCCTAAAAAATTACTTCACGTTAAGTTTGTAAAAGACGGGCTCTTTTAATTTGTAGAATCCAGGACTCCCAGAATGTCTGGTGCGCTTCTGTCGTAATTTAAGATTTGTGTAATTATAGCTGCAAGGGATTGATAAATGTTAGGTTATGATATACTCCTATGTCTTCCCCTCCAGTTGTTAGAGGAATCTCTGCTGTAATAGTTTGTAACTAAGGCCAAAGCCGAATCAGAACGATTCAACTACAGCTCTGATTCTAAGTCAAGTCCGGCATAAGTGTAGTTTCAACAAGGAAAATATCTGGGCTTGAAATTGAGAATTGAAAAACCCATTTTTTAGGTTAATGTCGTAATACATAGTTTAACAACTGACATTGCAAAATCTGCGTTAAGTCTATTTAGATTCCCTCGTATATCAAACTCATAAATGTCATTTTAGACACACTAACATTTCAGATTTTGATATTTTTTATTAGTTCTTTTGTTTATTAAATAAAACGGTTATTACTTTCTTTGTTTTTAATTTCATCGTTACTAATTTCATTTACAATTCTTTTTACGTTAATTGCATCTGTTAAGAAATATTTTTTTATAGTTTATTAGCCATAAATATACTTTTTTGTATTTCTAGAATCATTAAAACGAACCATTTTAGGCAAAATTTAATTCGTTCAAGTAAAATGTTTTTGTAAACAGCTTTTAAGGTAATACACACATTTAATGTTTGTTTAATGTATGTAGTTATGAAGTTGACTAGTTATTTTTTAATTAGTTTAAAATAATTTGGTAATCAAAGTACAAACAGATTTTTCACTCCATAAAAGGAATTCCAAATTATGTAATTCAAATAAATTATTAATTAAATTACATTGTTTACTTTGTCATTACATTTGTGTTATTATTATTTTTTTAATTTAAAAAAATAACGTTATATTTTGTTATATTGTCATTAATTAAATACAAAAGACATTAAGTATTTTTATATGTAACATTTAAAAGGCATAAAAAACTTTATTAAGGGGAAGGTAAAGACAAATCGATAAAAAAAAGCATAATGTTTTTTGACATATAATTATTTTTAAAATTACTATATAATAAAATAATATTTAAAAAATACTTTGTGAAATTTTCATAAATAAATATCAAGAAATGAGGCATTGACAGCGAATCTCCTCTGACGTCACAAAAAAAGTAACATTGCGGTTTCATTCATAACTCATCACTGGATTATTTGAAATAAAAAAACCAAGATGATTTCATTAGTTGATAAGTTTGCGCGGGTAACCCTAATGGGTTTTTTTATTTTTTATTTTTCAATTTCTTACAGCAATTAAAAGTCAAAATACTGATTTTTCATGAAAACTTTGTTATTTTAAAATACGTTAAATATAAAAAAAAACTTGACAGCGCAACCTCAGCAAATTTATATAAAGAAAGAGTATGCACCGATTTTGGAAAAGTTAAGTGTGAGAAAACGCGTTTAAAAGTTTCAAAGTAACACGAAATCAGACCAGAGAGAGGTGAAGACTTAAAACTCTATATCTCCGACAGTTTTACTCCAATCGACTTCAAATTTTTACACAATAAACTTAATATGTTGTACATTAATAGAAATATATTTTTTTTAAATTGAGACCTTACGTTTTTAGCTAGAAAGGTTCCGTTAACTAAATAATTATTTAACATAATTTAACAATTTTTGAACAGCTATAAAATCAAGATCATTTGCAAAATAACGCCACGTATTTTATTACGGAATATAAAATCATTTCCGTTTAGGTCCCACTAATTTGACACCTGAAATTATCGGTGAATATTTGAATATTAAACATATGTTACAAGCTGCTGCGTCATACTCGTAATATTCATATTCCGAAAGTATTCTTTTCAAAAAAATAAAACACAGTTGAACCAACACACAAAATGAAGAAAAGTCCCCTATTACACACACAATCCTGTATGGAATTTGTTGAGTCACGTGACCCTAGCTTCCTGTGGTATTCCGGAACTTCAACAGATTCACAATCTCGGGTTTCTCTAGCATATCACATTACGTGCATTGTCGCCACTGTCGCTGAGCTGGATCCTGGCCATGGATGTCAATAACACCTTGATACCAAGGATATGATCAGAATGCTATGAATACGATTACACCCTTGCCTCTTGGTAACGGTTACGTAGAGTAAAGGGGCATTCACAGCTACAGATGCAAAGCAGTCTCCAGTCCACACTAGAACGTACTTCTTACGACAAAAACTATTTACACATTTTATCATGAAAGCTGTTAGCGCTGTTTGACAGTGTAAACCGGACCTGACTATGACATCACGTAAGGGAACAGAGATGCCTACTCTCAAAATGCTGATACAGTGGCTTGGACCAGCGGATACGCACTGCCATCGGTCAAAACGATAAAAAAGAAACATATTTTCGATAATACATTTTGCCGACACAGTTATTACATAATTATTTCTATAATTACTACATGATAAAATAACATTTAAAGAATACTTTGTGAAGTTTTCATAAATAAATATCAAGAAATGAGGCATTGACAGCGAATCTCCGCTGACGTCACAAAAAAAAGCAACATTGCGGTGCCACTCATAACTCATCATTGGATTTTCTGAAATCGAAAAACCAAAATGATTTCATTAGTTGATAAGTTTCTATCAAGTTTTCTTTTTTTATTGATTTTTCATTTTTTTACAGCACATAAAAGTCAAAATACCGATTTTTCATGAAAAGTAGATTTTCAGCTAGAGAGTGCACCGACTCTGAAAAAGCTATGTATGAGAAACCGCATTTAAAAGTTTCAAAGTAACATGAAAGCAGACCAGAAAAGTGAAGACTTACAATTCTATATCTCCGACAGTTTTACTCCAATCGACTTCAAAGTTTTACACAAACTTAATATGTTGTACAATAATATAACTAGATTAAAAAAAAATGAAAAAGAGTTGAAACCTTAACTAAAGTAACAGTAGGTGGGAATGGTACCTAATGCTGTGTGCTGTGCTACTGATATTGGGTTGCGAAGGGACGGGGACGGGGGTAATACAATCTCAGCTAAACTGAACCCAGAACGGTTTTTAGAACCAGTTGGCTTATCTGGTATTTATGCATTATGTATGTAACATGTTACATTACACCTCAAGGCGATAGCTATACGATGCTTCAAATTGTAATCATATGCATTATTTTTATAAAATGTTATAAAAGCATTACGTTTATTGTTATAGTATTATGACTATTGAATTTGATCCGATATTATTTTTAAGCAAAGTGGTGTCAGGATTAATTAGGATTAACTAATTACAAAACATAAGCCGTTTATTACTGTTACAGTTTTATTTATTGCTCCATATAGGAACGGTATATAACGAGCATTCCGAGCATTAGTTTAATAGTTACAGTGTTTTAGTGACACTACTTTTGTAATTTTCAAAACGATGCAAGAATCTGAATTTCGTGTGTTGATAAAGCATTGCTTTTTAATGTGTAGTCCGAACAAAACTTCTCAAACCATTACTTTGCTTGTTAAACCGAATAAAAATATAATTTGTTCATCTGTGTATGAACAGAGTACTAAATAAATGACACGTGTAATTCCAAAATCTCCGCAAAGTGGTTTTCCATTGAAATTCACAAATTAAAATATAACATTTCGTTAAGCATTTTCAAAAGAATCAACTTCAATTGATACGAAATATAAATTTAAAATATTTTTAAAATAAAATTGTAAAATATATCGAATTTGTCTGAATAACTCCTTGATAAAATCACCGGTCCAATTTAAACGTAAAGAGCTTAAGAAGCTTTTCCATTACGCCATATAATTGAAATCACATTTCACAAAGTCTTTTGAAATTCTTTCTTTTTCATTTGAATCATTGTGCAACATTTTATCTTTTACTACATATTAGGAATATACGAGTAAGCCCATTGCTCCGCTAACCGTGTACTGTACAACGAAACATCTTGAAACATAATTAAATAAGGAAACCGTAAAGGTCCTACACACACACACAAATATCTTGGGCTTGGCTCCGAACCGAGGCAATCGAGCAAATGTTGGGTCTCACCTTACAAGCCATTTAATTTCTAATTTATGTTGACAAAATAATATAACAATATTTTCTTTAATGTAAAACTTAATGCAAAGCGTATTTTTCACTTAGAGCATATATATATGGAGAGTTAATGCTGGAATTCCTGAAAGTGTGCGAGAGAGAAAGGTATATGTTCCTATTTGTTCTCTATGCACATGCGTCGAAATTGACAGTTGTCAAGTCAGAGTTGTCTAGATATAATACGTGACAATTGTTAAATATGACATTATATTTAGCCCGGGCGCTAGAGGTAAGTGAGTATGCAAAATATGAGGACCGAATTCCACCAATGGATTTAAGTTAAGAAAAGGTCAAAAATTAATAATGCGGATCTTGCCGGTTAAATATTTGGTCCATTTCTTTTTACCCCTCTACTCTTATTTGTAAAGGAAATGTATTTAGTACAATCTATAAAATCATTTTAATGATTATTTCAGTAATAATTTATACTTTTTTCTAATGTCTAACATGGTCTTGTTTACTGCGTGCAGTATTTAAAATTTGTTCCGCTGCTGAATTTTCGGAACACAAATACAGCTGCTTGTCTTTGTTCCTCGTTAATTTTCTACAAATTAAGCATTTCAACGATTTATTTGCTTCTGCAGGTGAACGTAACCCCTCGGAGAGGGGATGTGAAGGGAGCGGGAAGGGACCATCAAAGCTGGTGGCAAGATGTGTTTTGTTATTATTTGGGGTCTCAGGCATAAGAATCCGACCATAGTTGCCGGTCCTCACATTTTGCATACTCAACTACCACTAGCGCCTGCACTAATTGATAAATATAAATAAATTATATATAAATATAACTAAAAACGTGAGGTCTGTCCAATTCAAATATCAACAGTGTTGGCCGTTATCCCTACAGCGACATCTATGGCGTTCATAAGTATATGTTTTCACTGAACGGTCACTGTTTTACCGACAGACGAGCTTTGTACCAACTAAAGAACTATAATTTCTTTACATATATTTTATTTATTATATCTTAATAGAATATTAATATTTATTATATCTAGACAGCTGTCACTTTCGACGCATGCGCATAGAAAACAAATAGAAACATATACCTTTCTCTCTCGCACATATTTTGACCACACTTTTAATCTATAGGAAACAAGGCTATTTACACTCCATATGCTCTAAGACTTTTCATCAGATGTAACTTTCTCTTTTTATATACTTGTTACTATACTAGAATGCGATCAAACATGTTGGCCGAACCAGTTACTAACTCAACGTATTCGAGTGTGTATGAGGCCTTCATCGCTTCCATTAATAATTCCAGCTTTTTATGTTTAATTTAAGTTCTTTTTTTATCTCTTCTAGTTCAGTGGATGCTTTCAATTCACACGTTGATCAATTCACTTCTAGTGAACTCTCTCACATACATCACATGACATAACCTTACTTTTCAATAAGAAGAACATATTTCAAATCGATAATGCTCAGAAAAATATAATACGACAAATCTGAATCGCTGAGAATCTTTAACACGACTTTTCTTTCGGAAACTTTTTCGTTTTTAAACGCGTTAGTCAAAAATAAATTGTAATATCTATTTGAGAAAATTGAGATAAATTACTTTGGTAAGATTATTTTAAATTTATTTCTGGAAAGTCCGATATAGGCTAATAGGAAATGATGGATTTGTTGGAAGAGGTTGTGATATGTACCTTAATACATCGATATTACGTATTTATTACAAAAGAAAGAGCCAGTTTCATATACCAAACGCAAATAGGAACAATAATAAAAACTACTAATAATTAAAAGAGGTTATAAAAGTTGAATAAATCTGGTACTTATATCTATGTGGACGATACTTTAGCTAAAGCTTGTGTCAACAAAGAATAAACATAATAGATTAAAATTTCGCACCCTCTACGATCTATTTACACTTGAAAACCGCTTATAATAAATTTATTCATGGGTTTCACAATTCATTCTTTTCATTTTAATCCTCGAGAAGCATTTTCACATTAGATAATCCTCAGAAAATTTTATTTCAATTGTTTTTACAAACGGATTAAATCATATTTGCATATTACCATAGGCTACATATGTAAAAATTAAAATCTACACTAAAAACATATTGAATAAGGTTTTCTACAAAACGTTTTACCAGATTAAAATTTAAATACAGTGTGGTAGGGAGGTTCTATTTAAATACTCTTCTCCCATTATTTATACGGTGCCTGAAAGGATACTTCTTTATTTAACTTTTACAAGGGATACAATTGATGTTTTGTGTTGAAATACGTACTTGAATACGTATTTGAATTCCACGAATACAAAGGTCTAAAACTGCTGCAGTAGCTTGTCCAATTGAAGAAACATTTCACATTGAAAACTAATGATTCATTTCATGTTCTTGTTTTACAGTTTACGATAGTGTGTTAACTAAGGGCTAGATTACATTGAGGAAACAATTCTACATTCATTTATATAAAGAAAGAGTGTGCAAAATTTCAAAAGAATCGGTCCAGTAGATTTTGAGCTAGAGAGGGCACCGACTCTAAAAAATCTAAGTGTGAGAAACCGCATTTAAAAGTTTCAAAGTAACACGAAAGCAGACCAAAGAGGTGAAAACCTAAAACTCTATATCTCCGACAGTTTTACTCCAATCGACTTCAAATTTTTACACAATAAACTTAATATGCTTTACAATAATATAATTAGATTAAAAAAAATGAAAAGAAAGTTGAAACCCTAACTAAAGTAACAGTAGGTGGAAATGGTACCTAATGCTGTCTGCTGTGCTACTGATATTGGTTTGTGAAGAGACGGGGGTAATACAATCTCAGCTAAACTGAACCCAGATCGGTTTTTAGAACCAGTTGGCTTATCTGGTATTTATGCATTATGTATGTAACATGTTACATTACACCTCAAGGCGATAGCTATACGATGCTTCAAATTGTATAGTAACTTGTCCAATTGAAGAAACATTTCACATTGAAAACTAATGATTTATTTCATGTTTTTGCTTAACAATTTCCGATAGTGTGTTAACTAAGGGCTAGATTACATTGAGGAAAAAATTCTACGTGGAAAAAAATCTGTAGATCCATAAATATATAGTTAAATGTGGACACACGCACTACGGAATTCATTCTGCAAATACCATACGCTGTTCTCGGTGTATCTCTTTGGAAGCAGTATGCATCTGTCGCCGAATATCCAATAACATGACAAGATGTATAAATCCAGCAGTATAAAACCAGTTTTTAACCAAAACTAAAGTCTTTCCCAACCATCTGAAGCACTCTGCTGCAGCCCACGCTTGAAGACTTCCAGGGATTTATCTTAAAACGGCTTTAATGTGAGCTGCATAGAAACATTACGTTCCATTATCACTAATTAATTACAGTCCTTTCAATTTCTGCGTCTTTTATTTTATTTAAAAATTCATTAGCACGGTTTAATTAAATCTTTTTTAAATGTAATTAAATTTTAATGTTTCTTAAATAAAATAAAATGTAACAGCAGTTTACATTTAATTTGTAATTAAATATTCAACGCGGAAGGAAATCTTTAGTAAATGAATTGAATGCGTTCTTTGTACGAGTACATATTATTATTTTAGGGCTAGCCCTTGGCTTCTTGTTATGTTTTTTATTTATTTATTTAGGCTTTAGCTTATTCAGACAAATTTCTATTACTATTTTTTTAACAAAGAGAGTACAACTGGAAGTTCATTAAAGAGGGTGTTAATTGGGATTGTTGTAACTTAAAATATATTTTTCTTATTTTATAATAAACAATTCAGAAATGTTCAATTATAAAAAAATGTTGCATCAGTCCTATAAACTTTCTATTTTTGTTTTTATTTAGAAAAAGGTCAATCAGAAAATATGAAATATACATACCAATAATTGACTAAAACAACAAAATTTTGTTGGTGCAAATTTTTAGGAGTATAAAGAATAGTGCGAATAGTGCGAAAGATGCGAATAGTGCAAATAGTGCGAATAGTGCGAATAGTGCAAATAGTGCAAATAGTGCGAAAGGTGCGAATAGTGCGATAGATGCGAATAGTGCGAATAGTGCAAATAGTGCAAATAGTGCGAATAGTGCAAATAGTGCGAATAGTGCGAATGGTACAAATAGTGCAAATAGTGCGAATGGTGCAAATAGTGCGAATAGTGCGAATAGTGCAAATAGTGCGAATAGTGCAAATAGTGCGAATAGTGCGAACAGTGTGAAACGAAAATTTGAAATGAAATTCAATTCACACACAAGAGACAGTCGTCGCTCGCGACGATGGTAAACGCTAGTCTTAGTTATGTTTTTAGTCTTAACAAACTGCAACAATAATGCCATGTTGCATGTTTTAGAATCTGCATGATTAATTTTCTTGCTTTCTTTGACACAATTTTCACTTTTCATGCCAATTTACCATAAAATGTAATCGGCAGTTGCATGAACATGTGCTCATTGATATAACACGGCATTCGTCTTGCACCAATTCGTATTATTGATTTGCATCATTACCCCACGTCCATATATTTGCGTTCGCGTATTCGTACTTTTTACCGATTATCAAATTAGAGTGAAGGCGTTTTGTACGAGTACTGATTTGTTTACAGAAGCGAGATGCACTGCATTCGAAAGAGAAGGCATACACACATCTTCTGTAGCAATAATGAAGTACAATCATGGGTTTTCCTACCACGAATATTAAACATTCGTACTCGTATGTGGATATATGAACGTAGGGTTAATAAGACCCAAGTCTTCCCCACTTCGTAATTCTACGATCGACGCAACAAATCTGAGGCTACAATGTACACGCAACAATCGTTATTAATGACAGAATGCCGTGATAACAGAAATGCTAAATGTCAATCAACGTGATTTGCTTGTAAAGTCGTTGTAGCAGAGGTAATAGTGTTCATTATTTTTTACATGCAGTTATTTTAAGAAGCTGTTAAAATCCATTTTTAATTAACTTCGTGTTTTGCTACAGCCATTAACTTTAAAATAATAATGCAAAAAAAAGAAACATGTAAAAAGTATTTTTATGCGGGTATTTTAACTCTACTGTTAAAATTTAATATGAAATTACATTACTTTAGGTGTGATCGCTTGTACGATATAGATGTTGATGGTTTATTTAAGTTGTTAACTCCACGACTACCAGATTGCGGCGAGTTGTTGCCTGAGAGGCCTCTAAATTGTGACGGTCGTAAGAAAGTTTCCATTCCAGACAGAAAAGAAAATGCGACCGCGATATATGTATATATATATACATATATATATATATATATATATATACATATATGTATAATATATATATATATACAGAGATGTGTGTTTTTCAAATACATATACTCAAAATGCAAATACAAAATAGTAAATACCTATTTTCTATTTTGTATTTAAATATCTTTTAAGAGTATAGAATTTTATATTTTATTTGAAAACTTTTACAAACCTATTTAATATTTGGAAAATACAAAATACTTTTTTCATTTTTGTTACTTCATAGTGTTAATCACTAAATATTATTTTTTGAATATAAACTTAAAACCCCACCAACATTAGCACCATCTATGATCTAAAAGTATCTGCACAATTCTCTTAATAATTCTACTTTAAAATGATAAATGTGTCTATTATTTTATAATCCTTCCTGTTACTCCCACCACTAAGACATCTGATTTTCGTTCACCTAACTTTGTTTAAAACAACAAGACAATCACTCCACTACATTCCTTACCGAAATATATATATACATACATGCGACATCCAACATTTACATATTTTCATTCATAAGTTGACATAATTTTAACATGAGTGTACTAAATGTGTTGTACTTTTAACGTACAGACTAGTGTGACATAAACATGCGACACTAATAAAACCCTTACTTTTGCTATATTTTTTAATTTTAGTTAGTATTTTTAAGTTTGTCACTTACGATAAACTGACAGTTCGTGGAAATCTTAAATTAATTCAGGATCTAATCATCTAAGCATGGTTTTAGAGAGAGAAGCACAATGCGTTTTACAATGTATCGCGTGTATTAGCATACGGGATGAACCAAACTTACTTAAACTACTGTCGCGTAGCAACACCCTTAAAGTTATTTAGTTATGAAAATTCCTGACAGTTACAAACGACTTTATCATAATGATTACATGGAAACGTTCAAATCAAATAAATTACACTGCTCTTATTTTCTAAATTGAGGTCAAAACTTTTCCACGAAATCAGAATTCAATATGTAAATTTCATAAAACCATTGATATGTAAGAATAAAATTTACCATGATTTCGGAAACAGCAAATGGCTATATGGAAAATGAGGATAATATAAACAGGAAAGTTAGAAAAACAAAAAAAATAAAAAGGAAACATATTTGAATACCAAATTTACCAGCTGTGTATTGTACTTATACTACACAAATCCACGTACTTGAAAACTTATACAAAAGTTGTATAATATTATTCGTCATATTCATCTCTCACAAACCAAATATTGTACAGCAAGCACATCTACTTGAAATACTAATAAAAAAACTTCATCTGTATTAAAAAGAAAAATGTCCGTGATTTACATTTCTTTTTTTTATTGCGGAACATAATTTATTTTGACGTCATAACCGCAGTTTCCTTGCCCTGGGGAGTGGGACGAGCCTGGAGTTGAAAAGGGACGGGAATTGGAGACGGACTCCCGTAGTTTCCGATTTCCAGAATGGCACAATCTTCTGACAGATGCCATCGAGTTTATAAGTCGCACATAATTGCATATTTTTTGTATTTAATGGAAACGAAGACCGGAGTAAACGGAAGTCTAGATAGAAAAATTGCATTTCCTATTATTTAAAAATAAAACACTACGTGGAAGATTTATAACAGCAGTCAAATGCAGTGGCGTAACATAAAAATAGGTACTGACAATGCATGCAAGAAGTGTAAAATCGATTTTCTAAAAGAGAAAACTGAGACCTCATCAAAAATTCAATTATTTTCAATCTACTAGTTTTTCTGGAGCAAAGAACGTTTTTCTTGTATCACAGCCAATTTATTTATATCTCTACTCTCTTAAAGGTTCTGGCGGTTACTTTATTGACGATACTCCACGGACTGGTAATATTGTATTCGATCAGGGCCGCTTTAAAGCATAGGTTTCAATCTATAGGCCCACACCACAAAGAAAAACTATTTAAAGGGGGGTAAGGTTTCAACTTTTTTTATATATTTATATTATTGTACAACATATTAAGTTTATTATGTAAAAATTTGAAGTCGATTGGAGTAAAACTGTCGGAGATATAGTTTTAAGTCTTCACCTCTCTGGTCTGCTTTCGTGTTACTTTGAAATTTTTAAATGCGGTTTCTCACACATAGCTTTTTCATAGTCGGTGCCCTCTCTAGCTCAAAATCTACTGGACCGATTCTTTTGAAATTTAGTACACTCGTTCTTTACATAAATGCCAAAGTAACGCTGTCGATTTGTTTTTATTTTTTAATTTTAATGTGTTTTAAAATAACAAAGTTTCTGATTTTTTTCATGAAAAATCGGTATTTTGACTTTTAAGTGCTGTAAAAAATTGCAAAATCAATAGAAAAAGAAAAACTCGACAGCGTTACCTGCAGAAACTTATCAACTAATGAAATCATTTTGGTTTTTCGATTTTAGAAAATCCGGTGGTAAGTTATGAGTGGCATTCTAATGTTACTTTTCTTTGTGACGTCTGCGAAGATTCGCTGTCAGCCTCATTTCTTGATATTTATTTATGAAAATTTCACAAACTATTTTTCAAATGTCATTTTATCATGTAGTAATTATAGAAATAATTATATATTAACTGTGTCGTCAAAAAACATTATCAAAAATATGCTCCTTTTTATCGTTTTGATCTAAATGTATTAAGAGGGATTTAAATTAACTTGTCAAGTTTAAATGATTCTTTTTAGGGTTCTACGATTCTTAAGGTTAATTTTCATAAAACATATTTCCCGATAGGACTCGCGTCTATAGATTCGAAGCGCGGCTCTGTATTCTATTTTATCTGTTAACCATTCTCAGAATTATTTTGTATGAAAAGCTAAAAACGTGTGGGGTTATAAATAAAAGCACAGTTTAAAATACTAGTGCTACACCCACAGGTAGGAAGCGAATAAATAATTCATAAAGAACTTCCTGATCATCCATCAATTCAACGTCCGTGGTTCAGATACCATTTGACTTGTACCCGCACCCACTACCTCTCCTCACACCACTTTCATAGTTTGTGAGAGATATGTTGAAAACGAAAACTGAAATGCGTCAGTTAAAAAAATATAGCTGTAATCATTCAGTGAAATTTACGAGGGCATCTGTGTTGAGCATACGGGTTTGCGTTTCCATTCAAACTGCTTTAATGCACAGCCAGCGTTGCTAATAATTTATACAAACATGTAACTCTGTAAAGGCCAATTTACACGATCCGATACGATTCAGATATCGATTCAGATTCATTTTTAATTTATTTATATTATTGTACAACATACTTAGTTTATTGTGTAAAAATGTGAAGTCGATTGGAGTCAAACTGTCGGAGATATAGAGTTTTAAGTCTTCACCTCTCTGGTCTGCTTTCGTGTTACTTTGAAACTTTTAAACGCGGTTTCTCACACATAGCTTTTTCAGAGTCGGTGCTCTCTCTAGCTCAAAATCTACTGGACCGATCCTTTTGAAATTTTGCACACTGTTTCTTTATATAAGTGCCGAGGTAAAGCTGTCGAGTTTTATTTTATTTTTTAATTTAAACGTATTTTAAAATAACAAAGTTTTTGATTTTTTTCATGAAAAATTGGTATTTTGACTTTTAAGTGCTGTAAAAAATTTAAAAAGCTATAAAAAAATAAAAACTCGAAAGCGTTACCTGTAGAAACTTATCAACTAATGAAATCATTTTGGTTTTTCTATTTCAGACAATCCAGTGATGAGTTATGAGTGACACCGCAATGTTACTTTTTTTTGTGACGTCTGCGGAGATTCGCTGTCAATGTCTCATTTCTTGATATTTATTTATGAAAATTTCACAAAGTATTCTTCAAATATCAATTTATCATGTAGTAATTATAGAAATAATTATATATTAACTGTGTCTTCAAAAAACATTATCGAAAATATGCTTCTTTTTTATCGTTTTTGTGGCGCCTCCGTATATGTGTGGGCTACACCGCTGTAGTGGCAATTTAACTTGATAAACATAACAATGGTGACGGGATCGAACGTGAGCAGCGATCCGTCAAAACATGCACTAAACCATATCTTTCAAATAAAAAATACAAACCGCATAAAAAAACAATAATTCCAAATATTCAACAATAATGTAAGTTTATAGCTTGAAATTATTCCACCAATAACAATTTTATAGGTGAATCTTAAACAGAGTATTTTATAGAGTTTTGCATAATTTGGTATTTTATGTAATGGTGTAAAATAAATCCATTACTGTAGGAATAACATGAGATTTAATATCCATAACTCGCGCAGTAAAAGTGAAGTAAACTTGGGCTGGGTAGTTCATGCACAATGTTATCAATTCGCCTGTTGCTGAGAGCGCCATATTAAAATAAAAAAGTACAAGGATTTCGTTCATAAAATGAAAATATATATCTTGTAGATGTATTAGGCAAACGTAACGTAATATGTTATGCATTAGAAACGGATATGTTCGCTTCCTGATTATAAAATGATAGCAGTATATTTTTCAATATTTTTTATAACAACATATCACTCAATAAGTTCATAAGATGACATAGAAATGGCGCCGCTATTAACAAATCATATGATTTTTAGATAGCACCAATCTTCAAACGATATGTGTTAAAATTTCATGACATTCTGACTATTAGTTTACGAGTTACCATAGTTTTTGTAGCGCTTCTTTTCTATTTTCGAAACTCTGAATGGGCTTGTGTCCTCATTTTTTAGTGGTCGATTTTTCAATTGTTGATTGAAATTGATGTTAATAAATGTGTATTGGCGTGTCTATTTTATTAAATATCTAAATATTTACGGAGATATAGCAATTAAAAGTTTGAATTGTAGTTTTAGCGCTAGAAATGGTCGGCCATATTTGTATGACGTGAAATGCATTTTAACGTCAGTTATTTGTTGAGTAGGTCAGTGCTGTGGAAATGTTCTGTAGCTGTTGGTAATCAAATAATCAAGTCAAGTCAAAGAATAATAAGTTTTTATTTTATTTAACCCTGTCACGGCAGACATAATATTAAAAATGTATTGTTCCTTGAAATAGCTGTAAATAATATTATATATTTTGATATATAAATACATATAGCAGAGATTTATGATGTGTAAGGTTGGTAACCTTACAGAAGGATTGTGATGTCACATGCAGTTGGAATGTATACAACGTTGAATCCCTTTAATAATTAAAGAGACAAAATGACTTTTTTAATTGTTAATATCTCCTGAAATATAAGGAGTTATTAAAAAATAATTGAACATTTGAGGTTCTAGTAAACGACTTTATCAATATATAGTACACTTTTATAGAAATTAAGATATAGGGCACAAGCTCATTTCGAGTGTTAAAAAACCATTGCTTTTTATTGGAAAAATATTGTTGTCTCACAAAACGTTAGTTTCAACATATAAAGACAAATAAATATATATATTTAAATTTCCAAGATGATCGTAAGAAAAATGGATTTTCTTGTGAATGTCCTCAAGTTTTGTTATTTATTTTCCAGTTCGTAGTAATATGAAATAAAAATGAATATACAAATGCAACAAAGGTTTTGCGGCGTACTTATGTGGTACTTAGAGTTTATTACTGCAAATAGAAAAACATGCATTAAGAGCCTGATATTCAAACAGGATTTTTAAGTCTAAGAGGTTTACTTATTCTATAGTACCTTGCAAATGTGGAAATGATAAAAGAAATGCTTCTGATAGTTGTTGTGAATGGGGGTTTAATGTGCTAGTGCTTCATACTATTACGTACTTTAAACGTAAAGTTTCTTTATACGAGTTTTACCAGTACTTATGGAATTTCATATTAATATGCAAGTTTATGTAGTCTTGTGCTACAGATTTAAGAGTTCATATTTATCAAACAAAACTCAAATCGTACATATTTGCATTTTAAGCGCCCTCACCTACTTCCCTCCCATTGTTACATCTTGTCACACATTGTGGGTCTTCTCCCCCCCCCCTGTTATCTTGATACAAATTTAACTCTAATTTTTTATTAAATATTTATTAGAAACACTTTGGGGACCTCCTTCTTCTTACAGTGTGTGACGTACTTAATATATATTGTCCCTTACCAATACAATATGCTTTAAGAAGAGATTCCTTTACTTAATAAAAATATAAAATAAAAAAAACTAAAAACTACACTCTTAAAGAAAGCTCATAACATCTCTGAAGCATATTTCATAACCAGCCTATTAAAAAAGTTTTCCAAAATTAAATTAATTTTAATAAATTGAAAATATTGTATCATATAAATAATTAATATATCCAGTTCGTATTTATTAATTTAACATATTTGCCGTGAGGCATTACATTCTTCCGCCTTAAATAATTCAACGACTACTTTTCATTTTATTACATAAATCATTTTACCATGTACCATCTACAGCTGCTTTCTTTATTCCCTAGACTAAACCTCGTGATCATTTTCTTTTCTTTATTTTCCTGTTTTTTCTAGATATTGTGGCATTCTTTTAAACCATGGCCAAAGCCCGTCTGAGGAATAATTCCACGCAGAAAAAAGTCAGTGGGTTGCTGCAGAAACCTCCTTATGTTTGGACACACGCACTACGAAATTAATTCCGCAAAAGTAGTATGTAGTATGTCGACGAATCTCTTTGAACATGCACTTATAAGACAAGATAAAGACCGCTCGAGATTTATCCGCAGTTGGTTTTAATCCTAACTGCTTCTACTTCATTCATTTTTTTGTCCTATCTATCATATTTTAATATTCATTTGTCTATAATGTGGTGTAAAACACCAGAGAGATAGTTCCATAAAACACGAACAAAAACTTATTTTTCTGAACAAAAACACCGAGACAGTCCTTAAAACATTTTTGTCTTTTGTTGCTGTAGTAATAAACATAAACACATTCCCATCTCGAATCGGTATGTTCAATCTGCTTGGTTTGCACACGCAGTTTTGTGTTTTGTGAACATATGCGCTTGTCTTCAAAACTGTCTCTCTGGTGTGAAACCGGCGTTATTATTTCATTCATTTTTTAGTCCTATCTATCATATTTTAATATTCATTTGTCTATAATGTGGTGTAAAACACCAGAGAGATAGTTCCATAAAACACGAACAAAAACTTATTTTTCTGAACAAAAACACCGAGACAGTCCTTAAAACATTTTTCTCTTTTGTTGCTGTAGTAATAAACATAAACACATTCCCATCTCGAATCGGTATGTTCAATCTGCTTGGTTTGCACACGCAGTTTTGTTTTTTGTGAACATATGCGCTTGTCTTCAAAACTGTCTCTCTGGTGTGAAACCGGCGTTATTATTTCATTCATTTTTTAGTCCTATCTATCATATTTTAATATTCATTAGTCTATAATGTGGTGTGAAACACCAGAGAGACAGTTCAATAAAACATAAACATAAACTTGTTTTTCTGAACAAAAACACCAATGTTTACACCAAAGAGACAGTTCTTAAAACATTTTTGTCTTTTGTTGCTGTTTTAGTAAACAAATCACATTCCCATCTGGAGTCGGTAAGATCAATTTTGTTTTTTGTGAACATTTGCGCTTGTCTTCAAAACTGTCTCTCTGGTGTGAAACCGGCGTAACATTTGTAATAAATTTAAGAACAGTGTTGATAATTTTTTAGAGAATTAAGACAATATCATTGGCTGCTTCCCTTCCCTTACACGTTTTATTCAATAAAGCCAATACGTTTGATACAAGCTCCATGGATGCTTACCACAATTCGGCTCTGTGTGTTTCCACACTTGCTACAATGTCTTTAGTGTGTTTAAGCGAATTTGATATTGCTATTTAAGCATCTTCTTACGTCTTTACTTTCGTATAAAAGATTTACAGATGAAATTACTTTACAAGTAGAGTCACTTCACTTTATATTGCCATGCAGCAACGTAATATAATACTTCTACTAAATTGTGTGCTTATTTCCCCCCACGAACGCGGCCCCTACGAACGCGGCTAGGCAGTACGGTAGTGAATATAAATAGTTAACAAATTACCACATTACCATGCAGAAAATAATGCTGCGTATATTTTAAATGGTTCATTAAAAGATTACACCAGGAAATATGAAATGTATTTAAAGTAAATATATGGTAACGACCCCGAAACTCGTAAAAAATACTTTATCTCTTAATTGTAGCCACAATCCAACATCCAGCAACTAGGGCTTACAGCTAAGGGCCACCACGCCACCCTGGAGGTTTGCTTACTGTGTTATTAGACACAGATGACATAAATTTCATAAATTAGATGCGACGAGAACTTGCTAGCAATTTTAACATTATATTCCTTCTCAAATTACTCGTCGGTGCGATTTGTTCTCGTTTATGGTCGTAGAGCTGGTAGAGCTGGTTCTACGGACGACGTTTTATGGGCTACAGACTACAGACTATAGCTACAGCGTAAAACCAGTACATACCGAGTTACGTGGCTTTGTGATTATATAGAACAGGGGTTGTGAACCTTTACCAGTGAGCAGCAGGTTTGTAAATATTAGTTTGTAGAACGAATCTACTAAAACTCACAAACGGGTCAACATTTGCTTTGCTAACGTGGTTTGTGTTACCTCAACCCTACATATACAGGGTGTCCCAAAATTCAACGATAAGCGGACACCAGAGGATGGTCCTGCTCATGACTACACAAGAAAAAAGAAAAAAAAAATTATTTATTATTAAGATGCCATACCTGTATTTATGCCGGTGGGAAACATTTTGAATATTTACTAGAATGTAAATAACCTATTAAATTTATAAAATAAATGAAAAATTGTTTATTGTACCATTTGTTTTAATTCATTCAACAATAAAAAACCTATTTTGGGTATAGTAAAAATGATAACTATCAACAACAACAATTTATAAAATATGGTTCTTGTTTAGAAATAGTATGCATAATTTTTTTTATTGCTAGTTTTCCTGGAGTATTATACCATTTTGGAATCTTGAATAGGTGTGCCAATTTTTAAAAAAAACTTGCCATAGTAGTGTTCATACTTTTTTTTCCACCACGATGAGTTAAAGTGGACTGAAAGTAAAAATCTTTAAAAAAATTTAGGGAAAAAAATAATTTGGATTGATTTTTGCGTAAAAAATACTAGCATTCTGGGATTTTTAATGGTTGTGGTGGATAGCAGTGTTATTTAGGTTGCCTATAGAAAAAAAAAATCAGAAATATTTGAAAAATTGTGGTCATGGTAGTTAAAAACATCTTACGGTGTTTCAATTTTCGAAAGATTTTTTTTTTTTTTTTTGTAATTTCAAAATAAAATGAGATAAATTTTTTTTCTCGTGTAGTCAAGAGCAGGACCACCTCTGGTGCCCGCTTATCGTTGAATTTTGGGACACCCTGTATAGTTCAAATTACGAGAGTTCAACGGTGCCTCATGTTTAAAACAAGTTGTGCCGTATAAATCTGCGATACAGTTTTTATGATATACTAGTTAAACCCGATCACGCTTCCCTCTGTCTGATAATAGAAAACACATAAACACAGACGACGATCAACTGGAAAGAATGAATTCGAGTCGAATGCAACGTTGTGGCAAAATTTCAAGTCAATCGGCCGACTACTTTTCGAGTTTTGCGAGATATAAGAACGAAGGAATAAAATTTATCATCGTATAGTATATTTATACAAGTTTTATAACTTCTTTAAAGCAAAATGTACTCTCGTATTTTAAATTATAACAAAAATTAACAGTGTTAGAAATATGTTGTCGTATTTTACACTAACGAGTTCTTAATTAGTGGGTTACTGAGATAAGTAAGAGAGGAAGGGGTGGAACGAGTTAGGAGAGAGAGGATATTATAAGGAAGATGAATAGCGGTGAGGAAGATTAAAAGGAGAAACTAGGACAAGAGTGAGGTCCAGAAAATAATGAAGGAAAGGGAATCAGGAAAGAATACAGCAAAAGGCGGAGAGAAAAAGAGAAAGAGAGCGATGAGAACAAAACAAGTCAAGGATCGAAAGGATTAACAGCATTATAAGGAAATAGTTAAGATTGGTTTGTTTTAGTAAAGTTTAATGGGCTTGTGTCCTATGTCTTAATTTCTATAAAAGTGTACTATATATTGATAAAGTGGGTTACTAGAACCTCAAATGTTCAATTACTTTTTAATAACTCCTTATATGTTAAGAGATATTAACAATTAAAAAAGTCATTTTGTCTCTTTAATTATTAAAGGGATTCAACGTTGTAAACATTCCAAGTGCATGTGACATCACAATCCTTGTGTAAGGTTACTGACCTTATAGCTCATAAATCTCTGCTACATGTTATATAGTTACTGACTTTTAATTGAGAGAACCCTAACACCTGCATTGGTAATACAACAGATTCAAGGTACTATAGTTCAAATTACGAGAGTTCGGCGGCGACTCATACTTAAAACAAGTCGTGGGGTATAAACTGCCGATATAACTAAAAAACACTGACTCACTTATTTTTCTATAATGTATATAGAAACGAATAAGATAAAATTCATTATCGTATTATAGATTTATACCGCTCTTATAACCCCTTTTAAGTATAAATCGCCGCCGGACTATCGTAATTTGGACTATAGTAACGTTTTTTAATGCACTAAAAGTATCTAGATACTCAATACTCTGCAGTAGTGCACTTTTGATGACAAAGTGGTCATTGATGGAACGAGAGAACCAGCCGTACTAAAGCTTACAGTTTTATAGATCATAAATATAGAAAAAAGAGCCGATACCAAAAAGTAATTCGTGTCGGTAAAATAAACAAATTCAAATAAAAATTTAGTAGCATACGAAAAATCTTCAAATGTAACCACATGCCCAAAAATTAAGTAAAGGAAAATTAATAAATAGTACAGTCTCTTGTCGACTTACAACGGGATTAAGTTTCGTAACTTCTTGTTCGTAAGTCGAGAACTGGCTGTAATGAGAAGTTAAAAATAGAATTTCATAAAAAAGTTAGGCGCTTTAGTCTGAGAAATAAATCTGAAAAAAAAATAAATAAATATGTAAATATATTCAGATTTGATTTTAAATGAATTACGAAGCCAATCTATAGTCAACTTTCTTCATCATTCGCCTTGTAAACTCAATTCAATTCAATTCAATGAATTAAGTAAGTAAATAATGTAAAAATAATGTCGTAAAAAGCGTAAAAAAAAACATTATACAATTTTAAATTACTAATTTATTATCACATTCCATTCCCCGTAAAAATGTAATAAACAGTCACTGAATTTTACAAGTTTGTTTAAAGCACAAAGTATATTTCATTAAAATTAAAACCTGCATAAATAAATATTCTAGTCTTTCAAACAAAAGTTAAAAGTATTATTCAAAAGTTGTGCTTTTAAGAGATGGAAAAACAAAATAAATAAATAATGGTGCAGATAGCTAACTGCTATATTACAACGACAGCTACAGTGTGAAGAGCCAAGTAATCAGGGCCCAGACCGATTACATAAACAATGCAATTACTAAAAGTGCAGTTCTTTTTTATTAGTATGTAAAAAACCCGAAATAATTGCATTTGTAGATGTATTTATATTTATGAAGTACAAACTGACCCAAAAGACATAGTAACAAAAATCCCATAATAAAAACACTTCTATTTCTATTAGACACTTTCTATTAGAAAACGTTATTAGTATCTTGAATCTGATGCATTACCAACGCAGGTGTTAGGGTTCTCTCAATTTTTATTCTAGATTATTACGAGTGTTTAAAAAAAGAATTAACCAATATAACCAGCCTTCTCAAATGATAAGCGTTTACCAACGCTATTTTTCTGCGCTATTCTTTTTCGCAATGCAGACTTAGCCTAAGAAAGAGTCCTCGGAAGCATATTTTCGTCTAATTCTTTTACAGTGTAGCTATAAGTTCTCTCACACTGCCGTCTACTTCTTGAGTAGTGAGAACCGTACTGACGGCGGTCGAATTTAGTCTGTTTCAATGTGAGAGAGCCCTATTTACAGAGGCGGCCTTAGGGGGGTGGCAAGCAGGGCAACCGCCCGGGGCCTCGCTCTTGTAGGGGCATTGCATTCTCATGCAACAACCCAAGTAGAAAAATTCATTACTATATATGTATTTGAATCTCGCGCCTCGCTCTTTAGAAATCCCACTAGAATCACTGCGTATATCTTTTAACGCATTCATGTACCTTAGTTTATCATCATTAATATTTGTCGTCTTTGTGCTTGTTAACTTTCATATCACTTCCAATATAAAATTTTATTTCTCGTCAATTATCATCAAAAATACTTACTTACAATTTACATAAATTATACAAAGAACAAGTGCCTCGCAAAGATCTGCTACCCTGTGGCCTCGCAATGGTTAAAGCCGCCCCTGCCTATTTAAATAAGATTAAAATATTGTTCTCCATCTTAAAAGGTAACGTTTACGCTTCTAATTAGCAAGTAATCCATTTAACCTTAGTTTTTAATATTTAATCCAACGCTGTTCAAATAATAAGATAAAACAAAAATGTGTTGTAAATATTGAATAAATAAATTGATAAAAATTTCCAAGCTCTATTTTAAAATATCCTCCAACACTTCATTGGCAAGTCATTACCATTAAATGAATTTCGCACGTCGTAGCCATTGTGGAGGTTGTGGTGGGGTGGGTCGGCAGAGGAAGGGGAAGAGGAGGCGTCGGTAATGTAGGGCGACGCAGGAGTTGCAAAGTACCGGTGGGAGTCTGTTGGTAGGAACACTTCTATTAATAAATCTTACGAGCTGCTAAACTAAATTTAGCCCCAACGTTATTTCCGAAACGACGCGATGGTCGGTCGTGACACATTCAACAGCACCCAGCACCCAGCAGCAAACAGCCAGCGCCACAGGCAACGACGAGAAAATATTACACTAAATAATTAATATTTTTTTACATTTATGTGTCAACTTGTACTTTAAAAAAATTAACTAGGAAGGGAAGTGACACAAATCACAAATGCTATAGAATGTAAATATACCATATACAGTGCGGATTTAAAGGCAAGCGAACAAGGAGTCCCACAAAACTGCAGCTAACTTTGTACTTTTTGCTGGCATCAAGTTAGTTTTGGTAAAATATTAATTTCTATTAAAAAACGTTATTAGTATCTTGAATCTGATGTATTACCAATGCAGGTGTTAGGGTTCTCTCAATTTTTATTTTATTTTTATTAATACTTCACGGGCTTCTTAGGACCACTGTCCTTTTTTCGCACTTCTTACTTTATTTTATTTACATTTTATCTATTTACATTTCATTATTATTATTACTACCTAAACTTTTAACCCCGCTTTATGCCATAACCTGTCTATGACTAGGCACACTGGCCACCTCGGATATCTTAGTAGTTCCTGCATACTCGTTGGCAACTCCACTCCATTTTTTACCAAAACTCTGTACAAATTATTTCTGCAGACCTCCGTTTCTGAACATTAGAAGATCAAATGTTTTGGATCTGCTACCCCTTCTCCTTCTACCAAGAGATTTCTTTTCAGATGTGCCAATGCCACTACCCAGTAAACATTTTGGAGTCATTTTGACATCATATTGAAGATGCGTCATGATTCTTTTGTCATAAAAGAGTTCATTTATAGTTCAGTTTCTCACATTTTTTCATATAAAATGTCTACTTTATCGGCTACAGATGACGGAACCACTCCACCTGTCGGAATACAAATGAAGATAAAGTTGATGCGAACTATAATTGAAGTGAAATAGTGATAGAAACGTCACTAAATAGGGCACTTCACCAAATTGTTTACTGGGTAGTTCTGTCAATTTAAAGTCAGTAATTATATAACAAGAGCGGCACAGTAGACGAGAGCATTGATGCTCGGGTTCGATCCCCGGGCCAGATATTATCTGGGTTTTGGTTATAATTCTTGAGTGGTGACCAGGTGTGAAAGAATAGTCCCAAGGTTGCTCATGCATGTCGTAAGAGGCGACTAAAATGGGTACCCAGTGTCTGGGGGTATAGCCGGGAACCCTGCCCCTGGGGATTATATCAGGGGACTGGTCCTCCAGGCTGGGGGTTGGGCATGGTGCTAACAACTCCACCCCGTGAAAAAAGCCTTGTTACGAAATCTCAAGTAATTAAATCATTCGGAATTTTTTTGAAAAGGCCAGAGCCCACCCAGGGCTGTCGAGCCACTGAAGAAGAAGAAGAAGAATTATATAACAATCATTTATTAAAAAAAAAAAATCTTATTTCATGATTGGCAAAGAATTAATTCACCAAATGATTATCGTGTGAAAAGGGAAAGAATATAAATACATAACTCTTTTTAAACCGCAAGCAAAGAATACTACAATAACGTAAACGCTCTTATAGCATCAAACTCTTGCTAGCAATGAATATTATATTCTCGGACCAGCGGTTCATAGGCTACTGATCTATAGCACACATGATTTGTGTACAAGCAATATATTTTATAGTGCAAGTCATGTTGTTTGTGCGCGAATTTTTTATACGAATATTGCTTTTTTATTACAGTTTATTTTTAAGGTTAAAACTTACCACCCTTTCAGTAATTACATATTTATATATTCTTTTATAAGCTTATTTTCCTGGGTTTCATTAAAAAAGTACGAAGTGAATTTGCTTGTATATGATTTGCGATAATGTCACGTGACGGTATCCAACTGTCACTTCCGTTCGTTGGTTAGAAACAAAATCTATGTGGAATGTTTACTTTCCTGTCGCTGCAGAATAGCTCCACTCAAGTTCCAGCTCCAGCTCCAGCTTTGCCAAGTGCTATTCAAACTATTTGTAAAGGATATTCACGGAGCCTTGTTAAATATGAATGATTTTGCTTTTACAGGAAAAAGGAAGTTCGACATGACAAAATAACAGTTGCGCTGAAGTTGCTGTCAAAAGTTACATGTATTAAGGCTAGACCCCATTGAGGAATAATTCCGCGAGGGGGTTTTAATTCCGTATACTAAAACGTATCTAGCACACACTGCAGATGCATACTGGTTAGTAAGAGATCCGCCGGCAAGAGGCCGGAATTAATTCCGTAGTGCGTGCGTCCTCATTCAACTATATGTTCGCGTAGAATTAAAACCGGTGGTGTGCGCATGTTTATATGATTCTATGTGTTATGCCGTCTTCACACCAGAAAAAGTTGTTGTCAAAAAACATGTTTGCTTTATTTTAAAACAGTTCTGTTCACACTAGTTTTGTTTTTAGTGTTTTTCTGTGTGTCCCATAAAAATTAGAAGCATGATAAACAACAACTGACAAGCGCAAATGTTCACAAACAATAAAACTGCGTGTTCAAACAAAGCAGACTAAAAAACAACAACAAACGTGTTTTCCTTTGATCTTACCAACTCCAGATGGGAATGTGTTTTGTTTACTAAAACAGCAACAAAAGACAACATGACAAAGACAATTCTCTAAAAAATAATCAACACTGTTCTTAAATTTATTAAAAATGTAACGCCGGTTTCACACCAGAGAGACAGTTTTGAAGACAAGCGCAATTGTTCCCAAAAAACAAAATTGATCTTACCGACTCCAGATGGGAATGTGATTTGTTTACTAAAACAGCAATAAAAGACAAAAATGTTTTAAGAACTGTCTCTTTGGTGTAAACATTGGTAGTTTTATTCAGAAAAACAAGTTTTTGTTCGTGTTTCATTGAACTGTCCCTCTGGTGTAAAACCGGCATTACAGAATTCGCGTTATTCTTCTGCACGGAATTATTACTCTATAGAGTCTAGCGCTTAAACCTGTCTCACACTAAAACCTACGTTGTTGTTTCACTTTACAACACTTTATCATAAAATAAAACTTCTACTTTAATGTTTATTATTAATGTAATTAATATTGGCAAATGAAATTGTAGTGAAACTACTAGACTACTACTACTAGTTTCTGGTATACACACTAAATAGTTATAGTTTTATCTTTTCTTTCACTTAAAATTAGATGTTTTCACAGCAACACAAACACACAGAGCTGATTTGATCTAGAACAGAATCGCGACGCGTTTTGACTATTGATCAGTTTTTCTTTTGTTAATTGATTTCAATGTATCTGAACAAACAATATTGGCACGACTGTGTGCGCTGTGTGTTGGGCTGACTCTGCAATTCTATTTCTTTTCATGCGGTAATTGCAGTTATCGGTTTTCTATAGCAGAATATTGGCACAGATGTTTCTTTAACATTTTATTCCGCTATGACGCTGAGGGGATACATCCAGCTAGCATTTCGGAAGTCAGGAAATAGATAGGTGTATTGAAAGAGTTCCTTTGTTCATCACAAAGGCGGTGGACTAGTTGGGGTATTAATATTGTACTTATTAGACAACAAGGGACTATAATTCATTAAGGTTAAAACGATAAAAAAAAGCATATTTTCGTTAATGTTCTTTGACGACACAGTTAATATATAATTCTTTCTATAACTACTACATGATAAAATGACATTTGAAGAATACTTTGTGAAATTTTCATAAATAAATATCAAGAAATGAGGCATTGACAGCAAATCTCCGCAGACGTCACAAAAAAAAGTAACTTTGCGGTGCCACTCATAACTCACCACTGGATTTTCTGAAATCGAAAATCCAAAATGATTTCTTTAGTTGATAAGTTTCTGCAAGTAATGCTGTTAAGTTTTTTCTTTTTTATTGATTTTTCAATATTTTAGAGAACTTAAAATTCAAAATACCGATTTTTCATGAAAGAAATCAGAAACTTTGTTATTTTAAAATATGTTAAAATTAAAAAATTAAAAAAAACTCAGCAGCGTAACTTGGCATTTATGTAAGTAAAGAGTGTGCAAAATTTTAAAACAATCGGTCAAGTAGATTTTGAGCTAGAGATGGCACTGACTCTGAAAAAGCTAAGTGTGAGAAAACTGGTTTAAAAGAGAGGTAAAGACTTAAAAGTCTATATCTCCGACAATTTTACTCCAATCGGCTTCAAATTTTCATACAATAAAGTTAATATGTTGTACATTAATATAAATAAATAAAAAAAATTAAAACCTTACACCTCCATTCCTATGGGTCCCTACAAGAGCTCCCTACCCCTTAAGGCTGCCACTGCATATATCTATTGAGTATTTCCTATGATCAACAAAATTGTCTTATACATACGATGTATATTTATCGCACTAAAGAACTTTCTAAAGAAAAATTAGAAGTTTAAGCAACGTAACAAAGAATGACAGAAAATAAAGACGAGGAACAACTCACGATAGCATCTTGGTCCACTTTGTTATTGACTTATTTTGGGTTTCCCAAGAGACAGGAACAGAAAATTGGGTAAATGCGTTCACAAGAAATCTATAGTATTAAATCTTCAACAAAGTTCTCGTTTCCCTTTTATTATTTTTGTCAGGTTATAAGCTGATAATATTAAGAGTGACAAAAGGAATCCGTATGTCCTGAAGTCGTAGTCCTAAAGTCCTGAAGTGTAGTAGCAGAGAAACAGCTTAAAAGGATTAAAAGTTTGTGATTTGTTTAAAAGTTACAACAACTTAAACACTGCCTCTCCCTTCTTTCAATTAGTTGTGGATTGATTATTAATACACGCTTCCTCTTCAGCCCCCTTATCCAAGTCTCATAGCAATTCTCTGGTCATGTTCTATTTTGTCCACGTGTCATTATATTTTATGCAGCAGACAGGATTTTTAGCGCAGTGGGTATATGTAGTTACAAGTGTTATGCATAATTAAAACTTCACAGCGGTATATTTAGAAAATAAATTAATAATTTGCTGTTACATGGTGGATGGGTATTGTTGAACTATGTACATGAACGGAATTTCAGATCACTCAATAAGTTCGTGGGATGAGATATAAATAGCGTCAGCTAACAATAGTACCAACCTTCAAACGATATGTGTCCAAATTTCATTACATTCCGAGCATTAGTTTATTAATTACAGAGGTTTTAGTGACGCTACTTTTGTAATTTTCAAAACACTGAATCTGTCCACATGGCGCACGGTTTCGTCATTTGACGCTTGTTCTACGCTTTCTTGTAGCTTCCATTTAAATAAAGAGGAGCTGCAACATGTCATAGCTGTAGCGTACTGCACGATGCATAGACGTAATCTTCTTTTAAAAATGACGGGCTCGGCAGTCAATTTTGTTCTTATTATTGAACAATACCCAGTAAACATTTTGGAGTAAATTCTACTTAATTTCTATTACATATCATGAATTTTTTGTCTGGAACGTGTTCGTTTTCTATTCAGTCGTTCATAGGAAAGGTCCTTTTTATGACCTACAGACATTGCAACGACGGTTCACTGCTGAATTAAAAGCGGAGTAGGTTTATGATTTATGACCGGATAATAAAAATATACCCATATGGGAAAGAAACAGAAATACTTAATGAATGATGTTGGAAAAAGAAAGAATATTATTATGAAAAACTAACACAAAATCTGTGACAGGTAGAGAACTTGTAAAGCGTTAGAATAGAATTGTACGAGTGACTCGAACTTCACCAAATAGGACACTTCACCAAATTGTTTACTGGGTAGTCACTCGGTATACTGATTGAAATACTGTATTGTATAATTTAATTGCGCTGAATTCGACATAAGCTGTGAATCTGAGTCTGAGTACACTGAGATATATGGAATGGATATGGAATTTAAAAGCATGTATTAATGTATTGAAGCCAGTATTCAAAGTTATAGTTAAGAAAATTGGAGGAATGCAAAAGCAGAACACAACAAATTATGAAAAACTCAACACAGCACGCAGCAGATATGATTTTCCAATAAGTTAATAAAAATTTAATAGAAAGAAAAGTGGGGGAATAAAATTTCTTTATCTGAGCAATATTCAAAGATGAGAAAATAAAATAATAGATCTTGACAAGGATGGTGCTTAAATTTTTGGAGTAAACAAGCTGCAACATGTCATAACTCTATCACGACGCAACGGCAGTCAATTTTGTTCATATTATTGAACAATAGTCATTCGCTATACTGATTAAAATACTGAATCATCCTCTGATAACTCTCTTGCAGCAACAATCTGCGGTTAATGTTCTGTTCGATGTATGGATGAAGCCAATACATTCTACGTCTGATTCGTCATCTTCTAATAAAAGCGTATGCTATAATCACATCTTCTTCATCAGTTAACATTTTCCCAATGAAAAAACGTGCTAAACTTCAGAGAAATGACCCTATTTGCAGCTTGCATGAAGCTTGTATGACGTTACGTGGATAGAACTGATATACAGAATACGTCTGGCTTTATTTGTAGCTTCTCGATTGATCTAAGTTCTTGATGAAAAATATACAAAAGTTTTACAACACTAATTTATAAAAACAGACTTCAATTTCAGCTTTTTACGATGATGCAAGGAACTTTAATATAAATTAATAATAAAATATGTAATATATCAAATCTGCTTCTATTACTTTTATTTTACGGTTATTATTTGAACTTCCACAACAAATAAAACAAATCTAGTGTGAACTTGTTAAGTGTTATTTGATTGGGTTGTTATGCTAATAATCAAATACTAACTTCAGACTTGTTACGATGACACGCAATGTTACGTAATCGTGAACCGAGTGACAATGCTACCCCATTGTGTTTACAGCTTGGGTAACGGCCTACAGCGGCAGTTACAGCCCGACGTGACCTTACTTGTCTGATAAGCACTTTTGGTGTTGTGCTTTTATTAACCGTCATTTTAAATAACTTATCAAAAGGGAACCAAATTTAACAGCTGTCATTCTAAACAATCAATTGTAGCATATATAAAATTGTTATAAAATACATTTAAAAAGAAAGGAATGAAACAATTCTTTTGATAGTTAGAAAATTCAGTAGTTAAAATCGAATACAATATGTCGAATACTTTAAATGGTTCCTTAAAGCACATATTAGCACTGTTTGGCACTATAACACTGCAAGCATGAATACAGGATGGCATTAGGCAGAGGTACAAAGGCGCCTATACATTTAGAATGGGCCTGTGTCCTATATTTTAATTTCTAAAAAATTGTACTATATATTGATGAAGTTGGTTGCTAGAACCTCAAGTGTCTAATTATTTGTTAATAACTCCTTATATTTCAGGAGATATTAACAATTAAAAAAGTCATTTTGTCTCTTTAATTATTAAAGTGATTCAACGTTGTACACATTCCAAGTGCATGTGACATCACAATCCTTGTGTAAGGTTACCAACCTTACAGCTCATAAATCTCTGCTATATGTATTTATATATCAAAATATCAAATATTATTTACTGCTATTTCAAGGAACAATAAAATTTCAATATTATGTCTGCCTTAGCAGGGTTAAATAAAATAAAAACTTATTATTCTTTGACTTGACTTGATTATTTGACTACCAACAGCTACAAAACATTACCACAGCACTGACCTACTCAACAAATAACTGATGTATAAATGCATTTCACGTCATACAAATATGGCCGACCATATCTAGCGCTAAAACTACAATTCAAATTTTTAATTGCTATATCTCTGTCAATGTTTAGATATTTAATAAAATAGACACGCCAATACACATTTATTAAAATCAATTTCAATCAACAATTGAAAAATCGACCACTAAAAAATGAGGACAGAAGCTCATTGATTATTAATTGAGAAAATTTTAACACATAATAGTACAGCTTTTTGTGATTGATTTAGAATCACATATGAACAAATCTAAATGCATATAGTTATTAATAATACTCGTAGAATAACTTGTTCTTTTATTCAATTTGAATGTGTTTTACTCTAATGCGCAACAATCTTCTTAAATTAGAATCCAGTTTCCTATTTTATTTATTCCCTGTGGAAACAGACGAAACATATAACGCACACACATACACACAACACACAGCACACACACACGAGGGCAGTGAGGTATGAACTGGATGAATTTATTATTAGTATATGACTAACCCCATGTGTGAGTTAGAGAGAGATAGAAGACACGTCTAAAAGAAGATTTTATAAACATGATTCCGCTTTTAATGCTTACGAATACTTTTAACCTAAAAATTACAGCATCAGTTTAAATAGACTTCATAACCTAGTTTCCTATTCACCATATGATAATTTGCATTATGCATTATAGTGAAGATGAATTATTAAAATGAATATTAGTAACTGGAAAATGTACTACTCCTTTTTTAGTAAATTATTTCTAACCCAGTAAACATTTTGGAGTAAATTCTACTTAATTTCTATTACATATCATGAGTTTTTTGTCTGGAACGTGTTCGTTTTCTATTCAGTAGTTCATAAGAAAGGCCCTTTCTATGACCTACAGAGATCGCAACGACGGTTCACTGCTGAATTAAAAGCGGAGTCGGTTTATAATTTATGACCAGAGTTATAAACTTGACACTAGCAGGGATAGCAGGGGTATAAAACTTAATGGAATTCTACTTTTTAGAGTTTGCAAAATATAAATATTTAAATGAAGAAATAAATAGATGTAATCTTTAGTACGGATCGTGAATTTTTTAATGAATATTATTCATCTTCAACAATACTCGTTATATTAGTTTTTTACATTGTTTTGGTGATTCAAAAATCCACGATCGGCAGGTCTGCGTTAGGTTTAAAACCTCTGTCTTACCATCGCTAGATACTATCTTCGTTTATATATCTGTCTATTACCATTAAAGAAATATTTGTTGAAAAAGGATAGCATATACTTTAAACATCTGTACTGAACGAAATGTTATACAAGTATACAAGTGTAACGGTGAAAAATATATTTTACTTGTCTAACCGCATCTCGTTTCTCTCTCACTTTGGAATAAATGAGATGAAAGTGAACTTAAAAAAAATATATCCATGTGGGAAAGAAACAGAAATACTTAATGAATGATGTTGGAAAAAGAAAGAATACTAGAAAGAATAACTAACACAAAATCTGTGACAGGTAGAGAACTTGTAAAGCGTTAGAATAGAATTGTACGAGTGACTCGAACTTCACTAAATAGGGCACTTCACCAAATTGTTTACTTGGAAGAGACTACAAATTTGAGGTTATGTATCAATATAACAACTAAAAACAAAGTAACGAATTCTCCTTTTACACATATTTAAAATAGAGAAGCATTCTTATTGTTGTCGTAGATGATTTCACCAATCGTTGTCCTTTTTCATCACTCCATAAGTTTGCAGGATGACATATAGATGGCACCACTATTAAGAAATCCATGACAGTAGATAGTACCAACCTTCAAACGATATGTGTCCAAATTTCATGAAATTCCGACTATTAATATAACTCGGTATTTTTCCCCATTAAAAATCAAGGCTTTCTAAATAAACGAAATTCAGATTTTCTTATTGTTTTGAAAATTTCAAAAGTACCATCACTAAAACCACTGTAACACGTAAACTAATGATCTGAATGTCATGAAATTTTAACACATATCGTGTGAAGCTTGTTGCCATCTAAAAATCATATGGATTTGTCAATAGTGTTGCCATCTATATATCATTCCACGAACTTGTAATATAAAGGATCGTTCTATCAAAAATTTAGACTTGACTTGAGTTGTGTTCATTCAATACTCAGATAACTCATAAATGTAGATAAACTCGAATATTGTTTCGATATGCGTATGCCACATATAAATAATATCCGTAATGAAACAAAAATATATAGTGTAACACATAAATAAGTTTATTGCTCTTAAAACAAATTATAAATACATTATTTTAATAATAAATTACCTTAATCTAAGCTAATATAATATAATGGTGATTTTACTAGCAGCACATAACAGTTAGATTTTCTGCTCAGCGAGTAAAACAAAATAATACCACAGAGCTTTTATTTAATTGTTTTAAGCAGAGTTGTTTCACTAATTATTCCAAAGTGGTTCCATAATAATTACTCCATAGCACTTCTATACATTTTTAAAACTGCAATTAAGTAACAGACAGTTTTTAATTATTTATATGCTTTTATCTTATGTAATAAGGGTAAGACAACGTTATGTAGAGGCAGAAATATTATGCTAAAAGCACGGTCCTTGAATGAATAACTTTGTCTCGTGACGTTTCGTTAATAAATTATTTAATTAAATATTAATATTGCTCTTAATAATTAGGATTTACTAATTACAGATTATAAGCTGTTTGGTACAATATACGAGGTCTGTTCAAAAAATAAGGTGAGGCAAAAATTTCGCAGGCTACGTACATTCGATTATCGATTTTTTTATTTTGTTATGTTGGTACACTCGTCTCGAACATATGTTCACAGTTTTAGCTATATATCACATTTAGTTTGTTTGTGAGAGGCATACAAGTTAGAAGTGTTTTGCGTGTTCGGCGATTTTCTGCTGTCTAAAAAACATGGATCAAAGAGTTTGCATTAAATTTTGTGTGAAAAGTGCTCCAAAACACTTGAAATGTTGAAAGTGGCATACGGTAAGTCTACTTTAAGCCAAAAAAATGTTTACAAGTGGTACAAGCTTTTCACAGAAGGTCGAGACGATGTGAATGACGACGCTCGCCCTGGACGCCCCAGCACATCAACAACCGATGAAAATGTTGAGGAAGTGAAGAAAATTGTTATGGAGAATCGTCGAATCACTATTAGAGAAGTTGCTGAGGATGTCGGCATATCGGTTGGTCATGCCATGCAATTTTTTCGGAAATTTTGGACATGAAGCGTGTGGCAGCGAAGTTTGTTAATGCACCTGCTCACTCGTCATTGCTTGTTCGTAATTTTTTGGGCAAAAACAACACCGTATTCACCAGATTTGGCCCCCTGCGACTTTTTCCTGTTCCCAAGATTGAAGAGACCCATGAAAGGACGGCGTTTTGAGACTATTAAGGAGATAAAAACCGAATCGCTGAGAGAGCTGAAGAGCATACCAAAAAGTGTATATCAGAACGGCTTCGAGGATTGGAAAAAACGCTGGCACAAGTGTATTATATCTGAGGGGGACTACTTTGAAGGGGACAAAATAGAAATTGATGAATAAATAAATATTTTATGAGAAAAATGAAAATTCTCCTTATTTTTTGAACAGACAGTGTAACTCTATTGACTGTTATATAATGAGCCAGTGTTGGCCACACTGTAATAATACTTTTTGTGCTAACCTTATTTAACATCTATCTATTTCATACTTGATGTTTAGTGTTAGTTTATATGATGTCCATACTGTCAAAAGTAACCAAATGAAAAAAACAACTTCGTACAGTAGTGCTATAACGATTTGAGCTACCCCGGATTGGTTACAGTCAATTACAACATGAAAGGGGGGTCATTTGTGTAGATCTCTTTAATAGATTCTTGCAGCACAATAATATACTGGTAGTCATCCATAAATTAAGTCACAAACATTTAATCAATTGTCTAATTTTACCAATATCTACGAAACGTACAATTCTAATGAATTTTTATTTAAATACACTTTCATATTGTAATTCCTTCAAGTAGCTTTGCATAATCCTATAGCTGTCTTTCAGATCAGGAACTCAGCTATCCAATTATTTATTAAATCGTAACTGGAAGACTGCGCCAAAATATCTCAAAAATGTTTATTTTTAGGATGAAGTCTTCAATTATGAACCACCTTATATTCATGTCACAGAACCTTCCAGAGCCCTTCAATGTCGTCATAAATTATTCCTTTTTAAAACTAATGGCTCGACTGAGACTTACAATAAATAAATAACAATAAGAACGAACAAATATTTTCCGTTGGAGATCAAATCGAAGATATTTTGCTCCAAAGAAAAAGGAGTTTCTTAACAGAATATGCAAATACGAGTTAAGACGCAAAAAGGACCTTCTCGACGTCAACACGACACAAGACGATGTAGCATAGGAGAAGCCTTTCTTTTTATGTTGTTATATTTTTATATTTTTTATAAATTGATGTCATATAAATGCAAATACGGCTGTTAAATCCTGAATCATAAAAAAATCCGCAATCATAATAAAGATTTTCTAGAAAACATTCTATGAAAAAAGAAAGAAAATTGCAATTTATTTTTAAAAAGGAATCGATAGATGACATTTTCCTCTGTCGCAAAAAATGAAGGTTCTGTAGATATTACATACACAAACACTATAAACAGACCCGATGGATTCGCCATTTTTAGAAAATATTTTTTGTTCTTAAGTTCTCCTTAATGGTACTAAACATATTAGGCACAAGGTGTTCTGTACTTCGATGGATTTTAATTAAACAGGATGACCACAAAAAAATGATTTCAAATTTCCCTGATAATGGGCTTGTGTCCTATGTCTTAATTTCTATAAATGTGTACTATATATTGATAAAGTGGGTTAGTAGAACCTCAAATGTTCAATTATTTTTTAATAACTCCTTATATGTTAAGAGATATTAACAATTAAAAAAGTCATTTTGTCTCTTTAATTATTAAAGGTATTCAACGTTGTACAAATTCCAAATGCATGTAACATCACAATCGCTGCCAACCTTACAGCTTATAAATCTCTGCTATATGTATTTATATATCAAAATATCAAATATTATTTACTGCTATTTCAAGGAACAATAAAGTTTCAATATTATGTCTGTCGTAACAGGGTTAAATAAAATAAACACTTAGTATTCTTTGATTTGACTTGATTATTTGACTACCAACAGCTACAAAACATTACCACAACACTAACCTACTCAATAAATAACTGACCTTAATATACATTTCATGTCATACAATTATGGCCGACCATTTCTAGCGCTAAAACTACAATTCAAACTTTTAATTGCTATATCTCCGTCAATATTTAGATAGACACATTTAAAATAGACACGCCAATACACATTTATTAACATCAATTTCAATCAACAATTGAAAAATCGACCACTAAAAAATGAGAACACAAGCCTATTCCAGGTTTTCCAATAAAGTTTTTCTTACTTTTAGAAATTTTATTCGTATCACTTAAATATTTAAAGTTTGTAATTACCAATAATTAAATCTGGTACTAAACTTTTTGGTATTAAGCTAATGACTGGTATAAACTAGAACTAATTGACTCTTAATATTTAATAGATAACTTGAGTTTCAGCTTTTTTGACGTCAAATTTTTTTTTCATTAGCTACACGTTTTCTTTTAGAAATTTCTGATTCATTTCATTTTTAATTTTAATATACTATTTATGAAATAGTTGCTGCAACCAAATTCCTTGATATTTTTTTTAATTTCCTGAAATTCCTTGATATTTCCAGGTTACATGAAATTCACCGATAACTCCCGAATTTCCAGGTTTTCAAAGTCTGTTTTGTTTAAGAGTCATTCAATTATGTCACTCAAATTTCATGGTTTTTTAAACCCCACCGTCCACATTGTCACGTCTAGTCACCCCCCCCCTTCTTCATGTACCTCTTTGTGATCCCCTCTACTTTCCGCTTGACGTAATTAATAGATAACCTCTTATTTCTAAATCGAGAGAATATTATCAAGGAAGTCAAAATACATTTTTCCTTCATCATCGTAATTCGTTCTTTTATATTCAGGTTTCTGTTTCTGGATCATCTACTTCTCATACCTGCTACACATGCATGGCTTCTCATACGAAATACTGTCAGCAATATTGAAATTAAAATTAAACTCTTTGTCCCTCTTCTCAAGTCTGCATTGCTGAATTGAAATCACAACAATTACCAAAACTTGCAACAAAACCACTGTCGGAATAAATGGAATTGTTATGTACAAAGAACCTTCAATGATAATTTCATCTTCATCTACAGGATTAGTGTTAGAATTGCCAACGCCGTCTCCCGACATTGTTGCAATTGAGACATTGCTAACAGGATCCACAGGAAAGAATTTCTCAGCGCTTCCTTTATCTACCTCTGCAACTGGGTTCTCTGTCGCATTTTCTACTTCACAAATATCAGGAAGAGATTTTTTCTCTTCTGTACAAACATCTGTAATATTCAACTTTTCTAAGCAGCGAAGGAATTGACACGTGCAATTCCACGGGTTATTATCCAATTTTATTTTCGTCATGTTTGTGACGTTATCAAACAAGGCACAATTTAGGGTCGTTAATCTGTTTTTACCAAGATCCAATTCATATAATTGAATATTGTTGGCGAAGCTGCCATCTTCTATAACTTTCAGTTTGTTGTTACGCAAGAACAGAGCTTCAAGCGATGTTAACTCTTGAAATGTTTCATTGTAAATTCTATCTATGTTACATCCTCGTAGATTCAATGATTTGATTTTATTTGATTGAAGAAATGTAGATCCTTCTTGAAATTTAAATTCAGGATTGTAAGATATATCGAATTGTAAAAGGTTTTTGTCTATAAATATCATGGAATCAATACTCGTTATATTATTATAGCTTAAGTTGATGATCTTATATGATGATCCAGCAGATAAATCACTGGGAACGGATGTTAAGTTCTTGTTTTGTCCCTGATATAAAAGAAGGGCCTTCGGTTCGTCACAGCTAGCCAGCTGGAGCAGCATTCTGTAATTACATAATAAAATGAGACACGTCACTCATCTCGAGATTTAGGGTGGTCCTTATCTAATGGCACTGGCGCATTTGAGGAGAAACTACACAGGAAGGAAGAAGCAAACGGGTTGCAGGATTATATAAAGTTGCAGGAAGAATTTGTATAATGCAATAATGGAACAGAGATTGTCTCTGCCAAGAAAAGTTCAGACTTTGGTGTTAAACCCTATGTGTTCGATTTGACACCTTATATGCCACCTCTATACTGCAGTGAATAACAAAAAAAATGTACGTTAAGTAAAATATTACGTAATATTACGTTTAGTGTTTAGAGGACCGATATTAAAATATGAATTTATTACTTATCATAATACAAACAAAGCTAATAATTCATTGCTTATTGCGACGATAACTTTCAAGAACTTTCTATGAGTAATATTACATATAGAAACAGAATAAATAAATAAGTAACGCTGAACACTGGTGGGGGGGAGGGGAAAGAGAGGTGTAGGTTTCAATTTTTTTTCTCTTTTTTTTTAATTAATTTATGTTATTGTACAACATATTAAGTTTATTGTGTAACAATTTGAAGTCAATTTGAGTAAAACTGTCGGAGATATAGACTTTTAAGTCTTCACCTCTTAAATGCGGTTTCTCACACATAGCTTTTTCAGAGTCGGTGCCCTCTCTAGCTCAAAATCTACTGCACCGATTCTTTTGAAATTTTGCACACTATTTCTTTATATAAATGTTAAGGTAACGCTGTCGAGTTTTTTATATTTTTTAATTTAAACGTATTTTAAAATAACAAAGTTTCTGATTTTTTTCATGAAAAATCGGTATTTTGACTTTTAAGTGTTGCAAAAAATTTAAAAATCAATAAAAAAATAAATACTCGAAAGCGTTACCTGCAGAAACTTTTGAAACTAATGAAATCATTTTGGTTTGTTAATTTTAGAGAATCCAGTGATGAGTTATGAGTGGCACCGCAATGTTACTACAACTCATTGCTTGATATTTATTTATGAAAATTTCACAAAGTATTCTTCAAATGTCATTTTATCATGTAGTAATTATAGAAATAATTATAGAAATTTGACCTTAACTACACCTCCCCCCGACCCCCTTAATATAAGAAAGTTTACCTGTTACATAACATTTGATAGATTGATATAACATAAGGTTATATAATAACAGTTATCTTTAAACATAAATATACGTTTTCTAAATTAAATGCCTTATTTTGTAACTTTTTCTTTGGCGTCATGCGTCATGGATTGCACTTTTATATCCCAATATTAACAAAGAAATGAATATACACATGCATGACGCAGGACGTTAGAGAGGAAGTTGTAGAATAAGGCTCCAAATTTGCGTTTTTTTAATGACAATGTTATGAACAAAATTGTGTAAATATTGGGTAAATAATATGTTAAAAAAATATATGGTATATGGTAAAAAATAATATAATTGGGTAAATAATATGTTATATATACATCAATTTACCTTTTAGGCTAGTACTTACAGTAAAGCAATAATCCTGACACCAGAATTCAACATTTTGACAGATAATGTTAGAATCCGTTGAATCACTAAACACTACTGTAGCCAACCTAACCTGGACATCAAGGAAAACATTCTGTACGGATAGGACTATATCTAAACACTCGCATTCGCATTAAACCTGGACTTAAGGCTTATCAATTACTGAAATGACAGATAACATATTATCTTCATTTTTATTTCAACTATTTATCAATATATTTATTAAGTAAGTATTCATTATCAATGACAGAAAATGTGATTTGTTTTATACTCATATTATGTACATATAAAGTGACGTAATTTATTTTTAATTGAAATTTATTTATAATGCGATCTGTCGTATACACATTTAACAATAGGTTTTACGGTGTCGAGTGACACAACTGGACCTATTTATCACTTTATTTATTTAACTCCTGTGGCGCATTCCACTTATGTCTGCTGAAGATACTCCTGTCTTCCATTAGATTGGTCACTAATGTTTTTGGATGGTTCACAACTCGATCTGCTCGAGTTTTAATTCCTTGTCTCACTGTAGGCATGGCAACATCGTGGTGCAGTCCTTCGTTTGTAATATACCACGGTGCATCTACAATCATGCGTAATGTTTCAAATTGAAATCTTTGCTTGAGTTAGCCGATGTACCCTATAAGTCTATATTGATTTAAGAAAAACATTTATATATTAATAATTTGTTTTCTATAGTCTAAATCACGATAGTTCGCCGGTGACTTATACTTAATAGAGGTTATAAGAGCGGTATAAATCTATAATACGATAATGAATTTTATCTTATTAGTTACTACGAGGCGTGTTTTTTAAGTGAGTACCGTTTTGGAATTAAAAAAAGACGTGCAAAGATATCGCAATAATTTTATTTTTACATGAAAGCCTGTACCTTAATCTACTTTTCTATATAATTTCCGTGAATATTGAGGCACTTGTCATAACGTGGCACCAGTTTTTGAATACCCTCCTCATAAAATTCTGCCGCCTGACTTGTTAACCACTGTATCACAACTGTCCACTCCGTTCTTCATCATGCACGTTTGTGCGGCCATCTTTAAATGCTCTCACCCATTTCCTTACCATTCCATCACTCATAATGTTTTGTCCGTAAACTTCACAGATCTCACGATGAATATCGATCGGTTTTACGCCTTTAGCACTAAGAAATCGTATAACAGCCCGTACTTCACAATCGGCGGGACCCACGATTGTCGGAGGCATCTTAAACACTCAGTAAACAACGTATACAATGAAGAATCAGACTGTAATGGCGTCAGTGCGTAGACAAGAGATGTAGGTAACCAGCGCGCATGCGCGGAACGCCGACCGTAGCGCTGTAAAGGCGGAAACGCAAAACGGTACTTACTCGTACATTATAGAAAAATAAGTGAGTCAGTGCTTTTAAGTTATATCGGCAGTTTATACCCCACAACCTGTTTTAAGTATGACTCGCCGCCGAACTCTCGTAATTTGAATTATATACACCCCTTGGTAGAAAATGTAATGTAAACTTTAAATTAGATTGTAGTTAGCCAACAAGTGTATAGCTGCATTGTAAGACAATGTAAGAAATAGAAAATTAACTTTAACACACCGCTAAACAATTCTCTACCTGAGTTTTAATTTATAATTTCCAGTAATTAGTATTATTATTTTATTTTTAATGTTTTTGCCATTTATTTACATGTCATTGTGCTTAATTCAATTTTGATCCTTATTAAATCTAAACATCCTCATTTTTTTCAGACGAAAAAAAAAATATATATATATATATATATATAAAATTCCTTATAAAAAATAAAAAGAAAACTGCTACTGCTATGCTTCGCTCCTCCTGCTACTGTCCCTCCTGTTTCTACTCTGCCATTCCTTCTCTTTCCTAGTTTTTTTCTCTATGTCCGCCATCCTTCTCTCTTCCCTTCACTTTCGGCATTACATTCTTCTGCCTTAAAAAGATTTAAAAAGCTTCAGCCTTTTTTCTTCTAATTACACAGTAAATAGTATTTAATACAGTTTTTATTTCCAAGTAAACATTTTGGAGTCACTTTACTATCATATGCAGTTCAGTTTCTCGCAGTCGTTCATATGAAATGTCTATTTTATCATCTACAAATAGCGAAACAACTCCACCTGTCGGTATACAATTGAAGATAAAGTTGATGCGAACTATAATTGAAGTGAAATAGTGATAGGAACGTCACAAAGCAGGACACTTCACCAAATTGTGAATATACATTTTATTATAACATCTCTCTATGTAAAACATAGTCAATGGTTATCAAAAAATGTACAGCCTTGATTGACAAACGAGCTTTTTTAAATTACTAACACCCCTTCTCCTCACTCACACTACCGCTCTCCTTGCTTGAACTTCACTGTTATTTACGACGCAATTGGATCCCGAACTCGAACAAAACAAGCGATGGCCAATAGCAGAGTGACAATGTCATTAAACACTTTGATACCATATTGATGTTCAACCCGATATTCTGTGATCTATGATACTTTGAATCATCAATATAATAACAGAGCTTTGCGTAACAATATAATTGACCCTTTGAATTATTATGTAGCAGACAAGATCGAACATGCTGATTGGGTAAACAAGGTAACTTGCCGAAAGCCAAGTAAATCGTTAGTCTACTAAACAAGTCGGTTTAAAGCTTACTGTGCTAGATTATTTAATATTAAGCACGGTCCAAACTATAGCCATATTTATTCATTCTTAAGGTTTCAACTTTTTTCATTTTTTTTTATTTATTTATATTATTGTACAACATATTAAGTTTATTGTGTAAAAATTTGAAGTCGATTGGAGTAAAACTGTCAGAGATATAGAGTCTTAAGTCTTCACCTCTCTGGTCTGCTTTTGTGTTACTTTGAAACTTTTAAATGCGTTTTCTCACACTTAACTTTTTCAGAGTCGGCGCCCTCTCTAGCTCAAAATCTACTGGACCGATTCTTTTCAGATTTTGCACACTCTTTCTTTACATAAATGCCGAGGTAATGCTGTCGAGTTTTTTTTTATTTTTTAATTTTAACGTATTTTAAAATAACAAAGTTTCTGATTTTGTTCATGAAAAATTGGTATTTTGACTTTTAAGTGGTGTAAACAATTAAAAATTTAATAAAAAATGAAAAACTCGACAGCGTTACCTGCAGAAACTTATGAACTAATGAAATCAATTTGGTTTTTCGATTTCAGAAAATCCAGTGATGAGTTATGAGTGACACCGCAATGTTACTTTTTTTTGTAACGTTTGCGAAGATTCGCTGTCAATGGCTCATTTCTTGATATTTATTTATGAAAATTTCACAAAGTATTTTTCAAATATCATTTTGTCATGTAGTAATTATAGATATAATTATATATTATCTGTGTCGTCGAAAATATGCTTCTTTTTTATCGTTTTCACCTTAAGCTGACGTTTTTTAGACATGAGTGTACTTTTAGAAGTGTAACTTTTACTATCCAAACTAATGCGGCATTTAACTCTACTAAACTCATAAAACTCTACGACGCATTGGAGCATTTTTATTATACACTTTATTATATCCTTTTACCGTCTGCTAAGCAGAAAAACTCACAATCTTTATTAGACTGGAATGAAAATATTATTTGCGTTTGCATCATCATACATATCATAAATAAAATATTCAGTCTCTTTTGACCTAACTTTTATTAAAATAAAACTACCTTCGTGAATACGTAATACCAACAAAAGATGCCACTGTATTACGTTACATGTTACTTCGATTTAGACTTGTTGTGAAACCTCCTTCAACAAATATTGGCTATCGCATGTTTGAACGTTTGACACGTAAACAATTATAAATAATATTTTTTAAATTGGAAAATCAATAAAATGATAGATGATTTATAATAGTTGATGCGAGTATAACAAATATCCCGTTTAATAATTACAAATTTAACAACAGACTCCTTGAAACATATCAATCTATTTTTAAAATATGTATACGAGTATAAAATATATTTATAGAATGAATGTATAAACAATGTAGAACATTGTACGTGCGCGAAACGTCATGCAATAATTGTTAAAAATACACAGACTTAATTAAAACAAATATTACACAATTATTCAAGATTATGTTTACAGATGTGTAATTGTATATTTAATTCGAATGAGGTTGGGAATCATGTCTACATTTCTATAAAAGTATACGACGCACGCTAAATATAATGGGCTTGTGTCCTCATTTTTTAGTGGTCGATTTTTCAATTGTTGATTGAAATTGATGTTAATAAATGTGTATTGGCGTGTCTATTTTATTAAATATCTAAATATTGACGGAGATATAGCAATTAAAAATTTGAATTGTAGTTTTAGCGCTAGAAATGGTCGGCCGGTAAAATGCATTTTAACGTCAGTTATTTGTTGAGTAGGTTAGTGCTGTGGTAATATTCTGTAGCTGTTGGTAGTCAAATAATCAAGTCAAGTCTGAGAATAATAAGTTTTTATTTTATTTAACCCTGCTAAGGCAGACATAATATTGAAATTTGATTGTTCCTTGAAATAGCTGTAAATAATATTTGATATTTTGATATATAAATACATATAGCAGAGATTTATGAGCTGTAAGGTTGGTAACTTTACACAAGGATTGTGATGTCACATGCACTTGGAATGTGTACAACGTTGAATCCCTTTAATAATTAAAGAGACAAAATGACTTTTTTAATTGTTAATATCTCTTAACATTTAAGGAGTTATTAAAAAATAATTGAACATTTGAGGTTCTAGTAACCCACTTTATCAATATATAGTACACTTTTATAGAAATTAAGACATAGGACACAAGCCCATTACGTCCGTCGCACACTGCAAGCGAATACATGCTACTAAGCTTTACATGTCCGAACCTTGTAAATGCAATCAGTCGTCTCAGACTGGATGGGAATGCAATAGTCTCTTTCATAACAGTGGTGCATCGATAAAAATTAAAGTAAAAGTTTGTTCTCGTGATTAATTATGTTAGTGCAAAACAACTCCAATACACCCTACAGTACACAAGTTTGACTTGGCGTGGTATGTATGTATTGTGACACAACACATGCAAAGAACAAGGGTCTTATGATTATTTAAGGTTTAGCTCGCATGACAAATATTACCCGTTATGCAAACAATTTTCCGGAGCTACTTTTTGACTTTTTGAAAAATTACCTTTATGAAATACCTTTTTCCATTAACATAAACATTGAACTAGTTAAAAAGAACCCTTTTAAGAAAGGAGAGCTTTTACATTTTCTTTTTTTCTTATTTACACAGAATATTACAACTGAGCTGAGGATTATCAAAAGTTAAACAGTTTTGTTCAGTTTTAGACTACTTTCAAAATATAGCTTTTAACACCTTTTAGTTTTTGTCACCATTTTGCTTAAGTTAAATATTACATTTAACAAAACTACAAAACCTCAAATGTACAATTATTTTTATTCAACTTTAATCTTTTAATAATTAAAGTCATCAAGTCTTATAGAAAATAAGTTTTCCCGTGATGTCAGGTCCGGTCGTACTTGTTTAAAAATTTATATTATGAATGTTGTGAACCAAGAAAAATAAAATCATACAGTTGTCCCACGTCGTCAAAATGTACTTAACAGAACAGAAATTCAAATTTTAAATAGCTATATCTATGTCAACTTTAGGATATTTCAAAAAATTACCACGCCAATATATATCTATTAATCTATTTTCATTCAAAAATTAACCAATCGTAAAAAATGAGTTCACAAGTCTATTGTTTAATCTAATGCACGGATTGAATCTGACAATTGTGACTGAATACAATTCATTCCGACGGAGAAATTATGACTAGATTCAATTGCTTTTTTGACGCTTGCGCTAGGTCAAAAAACAGGTTGAATCGGCACTCTAGATACCAATCATTTCTGTATTCTAAATTATATTTAATTTAAAATACTAATAAATTTTGGCCCGGTATAAGCTTAATTCGGGCCTGAATAGTCCCGATAATAAGAAAACGCACGTACGAAACATAAAATGAACATACCAACAGGTGTATAAATAAAATTAAGGAACCACTTACCGATAATGAGGGCCAAAGTAATCCATAAACAGAAGCACTTATTCATTTTGCGAACAAAATTTCACAACACTTAAAAAACAACACGAAAACTTATTAAACACTACAATTCTTTAATAATGTATAAATATACTATAAGGAATCACAAGTTTTTATCAAGATTATCTTGTAACATTATTTACGAATTATTAGTTCAAACACAACACGTTGTTTTGATGAACACGAGCGCCTTATAGTTAGGCTACGAGACTCACAGCTAGAACACCTTACAATGTCAACGTCGAAACGATACTGAAGGGAACCACGAACGGCTTCATGAACTCCTGCAGGACTGCGGACTGTTTGAATAGTAGTGGGGGCTGTCCATCTGTGCAGTGAATCGACGCTTGCACGAAAATGTAGTGGAATCAGAGGCGCATTAAGACAGGACCCCCGTACACTTTTTATACTCGGGTATTACAATTTTATTTTTTCTATATTTATAATGGGCTTGTGTCCTCATTTTTTAGTGGTCGATTTTTCAATTGTTGATTGAAATTGATGTTAATAAATGTGTATTGGCGTGTCTATTTTATTAAATATCTAAATATTGACTGAGTAGGTCAATGCTGTGGTAATGTTTTGTAGCTGTTGGTAGTCAAATAATCCAGTCAAGTCAAAGAATAATAAGTTTTTATTTTATTTAACCCTGCTAAGGCAAACATAATATTGAAATTTTATTTTCCCTTGACATAGCTGTAAATAATATTTGATATTTTGATATATAAATAAGGTTGGCAGCGGTTATGATGTCACATGCATTTGGAATGTGTAGAACGTTAAATCCCTTTAATAATTAAAGAGACAAAATGACTTTTTTAATTGTTAATATCTCTTAACATATAAGGAGTTATTAAAAAATAATTGAACCCTTGAGGTTCTAGTAACCCATTTTATCAATACTGAAAAACCAAATTTTTCTATTCGAAAATTTAATTTATTTTTTATAAATATTTCAGCACTTCTATAGACCCTCTTCGGAACTGAGTTTTATTATTTTTTTTAACATATTTTTTTCTAAATCTTCTGATATATTAAGTTGCATGTCGCACTAGTGTGGACGTGTTGTACAACTTCTTACAACAAATATTGGATGCCTCATGTATGTGTACGACGCTTATCGTAGCAACAAAACACACACATGTATAGATGTATAGTTCTATTTAAATTCAGTTTAGTAACCGTATATCATTTAGGATGAACATGATATTATGGACCAGCTTGTCTTTAGGCTGCTTAGCTTCATTAAGGGCGGCGATAGAGGCAGGGGCATATCATAGTATCTACATCACGAGGTTTTAGCTGAATTACCTCATCTATGTGCCAAAGAAATATAATAATTGGGAAAATATTATTCATTCAGATATTGTAATATATTGAATAAGTATATATGTATCTTCCATTATTTATTTTCTCTTTTGACATTTACTTGGCGCGCACAAATATTGGCTAGAAAATGTAAGAAGGCGTGCCGAAAAGTTCACAGTCGTTGGCTATATGTTTTTTTGCATTTGGTGTTTACACAAAATGAACTTGTGAACATATTGTACATATAGTAGAACTTATGTTTTTTGCATGGTACAAAAAGATAGTAGAAGGGCCGCACCAAAGTCCTCAAGTAGTTTAATGAGCTTGTGTCCTATGTCTTAATTCCTATAAAAGTGTACTACATATTGATAAAGTGGGTTACTAGAACCTCAAATGTTCAATTATTTTTTAATAACTCCTTATATGTTAAGAGATATTAACAATTAAAAAAGTCCTTTTGTCTCTTTAATTATTAAAGGGATTCAACGTTGTCACATTCCAAATACATGTGACATCACAATCCCTGTGTAAGGTTACCAACCTTACAGCTTATAAATCTCTGCTATATGTATTTATATATCAAAATATCAAATATTATTTACAGCTATTTCAAGGAACAATAAAATTCCAATATTATGTCTGCCTTAGCAGGGTTAAATAAAATAAAAACTTATTATTCTTTGACTTGACTTGATTATTTGATTACCAACAGCTACAAAACATTACCACTACATTGACCTACTCAACAAATAATTGACGTTAAAATGCATTTCACGTCATACAAATATGGCCGACCATTTCTAGTGCGAAAACTATAATTCAAACTTTTAATTGCTATATCTCCCTGAATATTTAGATATTTAATAAAATAGACACGCCAATACACATTTATTAACATCAATTTCAATCAACAATTGAAAAATCGACCACTAAAAATGAGGACACAAGCCCATTTGCAGAATGGACTTAATACATAAAATAGCAGAGCTCCTAACCAATGCCATATGAGTGGTGCCATCTAATAGCTATATCCAAAACCATTTAAAAGTTTTTGATAAATATATAAGTACAAAGTAGACTAACTAGTTATTTATTATTTCTACTTATTTCTATAAAACGGAACTATATATTCATAAAATGGGCTACCACAGCCTCCAATGTCCAATTATTTTTTAATAAATCCATATATTTTAGGAGATATTAACAATTAAAAAAGTAATTTTGTTTAATTATTTTAAAAGAAAATAACATTATAGAAAATTCCAATGCATTACTCGTCACATCTGACCATTTACCATCTCTTTTATAAGACAGAAACGCATACTACAAAGTATTATATTACGAAGGTTGTGAAAAACGAAAAATTATCTGGATTTCTTCTATGCAGCAAAACTGAATTTTAAATTTGATATAGCTATAACTCCCGTCTACTTTTGGATATTTGAAAAAATAAAAACGCCAATATATATATATTACAATTTATTTCAATCGATAATTAAAAAAACGACCCTTAAAAAAAAGGGTTCACAAGCCTATGAATGCATTTCATGCAATCTATAATTGAGCTATGTAAATCACTAATTGTACATAATTTTTAATGATATTAAAGTTTTGATTTTGTTCAGAACTGATAAATTCTCAATTTGTGCAAAATAAAATACTCATAATTATAAGTAATATGAGAATTGTTTAAGAAAACAAAATATATAAAAACACAGTTTTGTAACATAATGTAATTAATAAATTATGGCCACTGTTTTAAACATCTCTGTACATGTTGAATAACCTCTTAAATTACACAACATGTTTTAGATAAATTTATATTTCTATACTAATTAATAAAATTATAATTTAGTCCAACGAGCGCTGACGTCCCATAACCATTCTGCTGTTTTATCATCACGGGCTTGTGGCGCAACTGTTTTTTCAGCGCAGTCACTACAATTTGTTAAATATTTTTAATATCATTTCAATATCAAATATATAGTCCAAATCACGAGAGTTCGGCGGTGACTTATACTTAAAAAAGGTTATAAGAGCGGTATAAATCTATAATACGATAATGAATTTTATCTTAATTGTTTCTATATACATTATAGAAAAATAAGTGAGTCAGAGCTTTTTAGTTATATCGGCAGTTTATACCTCACAACTTGTTTTAAGTATGAGTCGTCGCCGAACTCTCGTAATCTGAACTATATTTACAACAGGTAATAAATAATACCTAAAATATTTTCCGGTGACGCCATCTAATTTAGGATCGAGTGCTGCATAAAGAGTTGTTTGTGCTCCTTGAGTTGGTGTCTTCATAAACAACCAAACAATTGGTTTGAGGAAGGTGCTAGCTATAGGACTTTTGAAAACAGACATATGTCGTCCAAGATCAGTCATTACTACACCTGGATGTAATGCATTTACAGTTGTTTCAGTTCCTGTGAAATGAAAGTCGTGAAGACAGTAAAATAAAGAAAACTCTTCACCAACGATTCGTCGCATATTTAAGTATTACCTTTTAGTTTCTTAGCCAGTTCTCTAGTAAACAAAATATTAGCTAATTTACTTTGATTGTAAGCCTCGCCAGGCTCATATTTATAATCACTATTAAGATCTTTTGCATTAATTTTACCTCGGACGTGTGCAAGACTAGACACATTAATAATACGACTTTTGGGAGTAGACTGAAATTATATGTAAAGTTAAATTATATCAAATAGTAAATTAGTAAACTTCGTTTTTTAGTTGTAGTACCGTTATTGTATCTAATAATAAATTTGTTAGTAAGAAATGTCCCATATGATTAACACCAAGTTGCATTTCGAATCCTTCTTCTGTTCTCATTAAAGGGCATCGCATTACACCTGCATTGTTAATTAGGATATCAATTCTATTCTGTTCTTCCCGAAAACTAAAAACAAAAACATATTAATAAAACGATTTCAATTGTATCTTGTCAATATCTAGTGATTAGATAAACCTTTTAGCAAATTCTCGTATTGATTGAAGAGAAGCCAAATCGCATCGTCTGCAGTATACATATTTATTTTTAGTTTGGAATACAATTTCTTGGCGAGCCTATAAAGGTAAATAAAATTGCAGGAAGGGTAACAAAAATACAGTAGACTGTATATATTAAAAACCTTTTCGCAGAGGGTAAGATCCCGGCAAACCATATATACTTTGGCTCCTCTTTTAGCTAATTCACGAGCTGTTTCTTTTCCGATTCCAGTATTAGCACCAGTTATTATAGCTACTTTACCAGCAGCAGACACATCTTGTTTAAAACGTGCCCCACCAAAATACCCCCTGCAAAGTTATAGTTACAATAGTAATTTGTTTACATAATTAACATAAATTGAATTGCATAATATACCTACTTTATCATAAGTGCCAATCCTGCTACAGTGCCTGCTGCACTAAAATAGAACACATTAAATCCATGTTTCCAAACCATTGTTGTAGCACCTAAAACTACCGTGAAAAAAGCAATTGCAATAACTTGTTTATCTTTTGACATTTCTGTTTAACCTCAAAATATTACAGCTTCAAAACAACGTTTATGAATTTATAATTAATTATAAATTAATGTTTCAACTATTACTTAAAAACTGAAAAAATGGATCAACCAGTTTTTAATATTAATTTTTAATAATGTTAAGACACTAGCAAACCAACAAAATAATATATTAGCTCACTTGACTGTACCTTTTATCAATTTACGAATGTTATCTTTTTAAAACTAAAATAAGATATAATTTGATTTGGAATTAAAATTTTATTATCTAGATTTACTACATTTCTGTACAGGTGTTCTTTTGTTCAGTAAATAAACCAAAATCAAATCATGTTATGTATTGTGATTTATAGATATATAATTTATAAATATATATTAAATTATTCTTCTATAGCTAATTCCTTTTTAATTAGAACTTCGCATTGCGATCTGTTTTTCAAATTCGACACTTTAGCTTGAAACCGAGTACCCTTTCCAGCACCTTTTCCATCGAGTAATTGGCAAATACTTGGCCCTAATTTCTGTACCAGTTCTTCATGTCCATTGATAACCATATTTCCACTTCCTTTATCATTTCCTACTGTTAAAAATAAGAAAATATCAGTAGTTCCAATTTCTTTGATAAGAACATTCATAAAATCGGTATCTAATCCTTCGGTGCAATGATAAGAGAAAAATTTAGGACGGGGTTGCTGAGCTAATAACTTCTTAGCTTCTAAAACAGCAACATGCTTTAATAAAGACTGAACATTTTTCGTTGTTGTTTTATGAGAAATTTGCAGTTTGCTAATGAGCTCAGAATGTTTTGAAGGACCGCCCCTGCAAATAAATAAAAACTTAGTTTTAATAGTAAATAAAATATTAATTTTAAAATAAACCATTACTTCATGATAGCTGTTAACGCTTGCTCTCTTTCAACACAAGTTTGCAACCGCTTCACAACTCTATTTCCAACAAGAAAATATAAATTGGTTTTTCCTTGTTTTCCTCTTTCAGTAGATAATAATTTAATGCATTGTAACTGAGCTAGGTTTGTTACATGTGTTCCACAGCATAAATTCGAATCAATGCCGTCAATATCTATTAAACGTACTGGTCCAACGTGATCAGCTGGCAATCCTTTGACAAAAATTCGGGATTGTACCTGTAATAATCCAAATATGTGAAATAAAGTTCATATGGCTGAATAATATTAACTCTTAGTTATATGCTGTACCAAATTGGGATCATCACGTTCAAAAACTTGCACAGTCACTGTTAAATTTTGTCTAATATACTCATTTAGTTTATCTTCAAGTTCATTAATATCAGCCTGAGCAAAACTTTTTGTATCCAATTCTACGTATGATTCTTCTTCTCCGAGCCACCAGGATGTCGTGGCATGGCCATAGTCACGTTCGATCACAGCAGAAAGCAAATGCTGACCTAAATTTTAATCAAAATGATTAATTATATAACTATATTCCAAATATAATAATAATTTAACATTACCTGAGTGTTGCTGCATATGATCAAGCCGTCTTTGCCAATTAATTTTCTGAGTGACGGTATCCCCAACAGTCAATGGTGATTTAACAAAGTGTACTGCTTCAGCTCCACGTCTGACTACTTGCAAAACCTCTACAGAATTCAAAACACCGGTGTCACAGGGCTGAAGGTTGAAAGTTATCACAAATTACATTCATGACTTAAAGTTTTAAATAATGCACAGAAGTTTATACCTGTCCTCCACCTTCTGGAAATAATATAGTATCCTCCAATATCACATTAAATCCTTCAATCTTTTCCTTTTTGCCATTGACATTAAGAGTTGTTATAGATTTTTCACAAGAAAGAATCTTTGAAGAAAACTAAAAAGTAATAAAATTGTATACAGTGTCTTAAATAAATAAGTAAGAAACATAAAGTAAGGTTATGATACTTACTTCTTTCAAAAAACTATCTTCTTGGCACTTAAAAACCATTTTTGACAATTATAATAATACACAAGAAAACAATTAATTTTTATTTGATGGTAAGGAATCTCATTTGTTTTAATGATGCAATAATAAGGATCATAACATATTACAGAACAATCACCAATTATATTTGCGTAAATGATCCCGCTTATTTTGACATATTCATTACATAACACATAACATTTCATTGATTAGAATGTTAGAAATGGTTAGAAACTTAAAGGCATTTAGGTTTGCTTCTATGATGCACTAGTTAGTTGCTCTCTATTTTCTATGAGAACTACTAAAGAATTATTTAAATTGTATTTATTATTACATTTGTAATATTTAAGGAACTCAATTTAAAATATGCAATCTTTAAATATGTAAATATCTTTTATAATACATGAATTAAATGTTTAGTAATCTAGACATCAATTTACGGTTCCTTATACAGACATTCTTTTATTTATAAATTAAATTTTTATTATTACACTTTACTAAATAAAATGATATTTTTCTAGAAATATAAATTTATTTTTATAATAAAGAAATGTCAAACTTGATATGTAGTTTTCCATTTGAATTATTGGAATATATTTTTAATTTCTTTGATGGTGCTACTTTAATTAATGCCTCCAAAGTATGTCAACGCTGGAAAGAAATAACATTGTATATTTCAAGGGTTCGTTGAGAAATATTATTTAAACAAATTCGTTAAACCTGCCATTTATTTCTGAGCCAACACTTTTGGAAGAAATTTATACACTGAGACACTTTATTTTCATATAATATTTACATATTTTTAAATCAAAGTGTAAGGCGTAAACTAAGTGTAATTTAGTAAGGCGCAGATGAATTTAATAGTTTCCTTTACCCATATAATCATTTCAGAAACCCGATGTATGGAAAGGTATATTTTGCCAGGAGTTTGACTGGAATATCCGACATCAATTACTTGGAAAATACTGCGGCGAGTTCGGAGAAGACGATTGGGAATATTGGCGCACCTTGTGCGCTAATGGATTTAAATGGCGGGATGTTTCTGTCTGTTTTCTACCAAATGTTTTTCTTCTATACGAAGAATTTGTCTTCTCTTGTTTAGTTAGAGGTACATTAATATTTAATACTGTGATCAGAAACGTACGTGGGTGCTACAAACTGTGCTTAGTGGGAAAGCAACACACTTCAGTATCCTAAAAAGTAATTTAAAAGCCCAACGTTGATTTTTGGAAATTGTTATTTCTGTGTTGATATTTGCAGGGGGTTGTTTAGCCGTTGTTCTTCGGAAACGGGAATACGATCACATTATATTTGACCCGGAGATGCATACTTTGCAGCAGGCGTGGTCACTTATGCTTGGAAATGAAGTTCCCATACTAACCCCGCTGAACAAGTGTATGGAAAGCAAATGCTACCTCTACCAGAAGAAATCTACTCTCACCTTATGTCACAATAGAGCACCACGGTCACTGATTTTGTATGATGCTGTGCAGATGTACAAGTAAGATTGTTGACAAATTAAAACGTAGCCTGATAAGTTGTCAACACAAATGACATCTTATGAATAATGTGTTGCCACTGATTCAGGCGTATCACTTGCCGTTGCTATTGTATTCTCATTTATGATTATAGTCTTCGATGACTTTAGTTTATAAAACACAGTTTATTAAAATAGAATTAATAATTTGTAATATATTTGAAGGGTAATTAACAACACATGCTACATTTTGACCGACAATCAGTTCCTCTACACCTGCGATTTAAGCCAACCCCAAATCGGGACACATCCAAGTTTTCGTTCTAGATGGAACGACGAAATAGACAAAATTGTTTGCATGAGTAATAGAGAAGAAGGCATCTCATTTTTAACTGAAAATGGGAAAATTTTATTACTATCAGAAAATAATATAATAGAAGACGTTGGAAAATTGAAATTGGAAAGTGATACAAAATTCACACACTTTGAATGTGGTGTTGCTTTTTGTGTTTTAAGTGAGTGCATAATTTGGACTTGTTAAGTATTTAATTTTAATTTATACCTGCTTTTTAGAAGAATATAACGCCTGATAAGCAGTCAACACAAATAGCTTTTCAACAAGCCATAGCGAATAAGAATACTTTAAAATCATAAAACTGTAGTGCGATTTTGTAAAACACACTGTTTTTATAATTTAAGGCGACAACACCATGTATGTCTCAACTGGAGAGTCCGATAATGAAACGGCCTACTATTATTGCACGTTAGCTCTGAATTCATTTCCTACAGCATTCCGTCTTCACTGCAATCTTCTTATATTGGGCTTAAGTTGTGGTTTAGTAAGTATAAAGTAAATACTTTATTTGTGAAAGAAAAACTTTTTGTAAGAGCACAGATGTATTAGTTTTTTTTGTGTTTTGTTGTTGGTAACTTAACCATAATGGGCTTGTGTCCTATGTCTTAATTTCTACAAAAGTGTACTATATATTAATAAAGTGGGTTACTAGAACCTCAAATGTTCAATTATTTATTAATAACTCCTTCTATGTTAAGAGATAATAACAATTAAAAAAGTCATTTTGTCTCTTTAATTATTAAAGGGATTCAACGTTGTACACATTCCAAGTGCATGTGACATCACAGTCCTTGTGTAAGGTTATTAACCTTACAGCTCATAAATCTCTGCTATATGTATTTATATATCAAAATATCAAATATTATTTACAGTTATTTCAAGGAACAATCAAATTTCAATATTATGTCTGCCTTAGCAGGGTTAAATAAAATAAAAACTTATTATTCTTTGACTTGACTTGATTATTTGACTACCAACAGCTACAGAACATTACCACAGCACTGACCTACTCAACAAATAACTGACGTTAAAATGCATTTCACGTCATACAAAAATGGCCGACCATTTCTAGCGCTAAAACTACAATTCAAACTTTTAATTGCTACATCTCCGTCAATATTTAGATATTTAATAAAATAGACACGCCAATACACAGTTATTAACATCAATTTCAATCAACAATTGAAAAATCGACCACTAAAAAATGAGGACACAAGCCTATTTTAGGTAACGACATAAACCATCTATCCAGCAAAAATTAATTCATTAGATTTCATTTATAGTTTATGAGATATAAGTCTGAGAAAAAATACAAACAGAATGATGAAATTTATATAAATGTTCTCTTTCAGATATATATGTATCATCTGAAATCAATTGCTGATGTTTTATCTTTAAATTTATTGAAATACTCATCTAAAGTGGTTCTTGGAAAATCACCTGTTATCTACATAGATATTCAAGAGTTAGATGAAAACCAAAAAGTTATTGCATTACTTGAAAATGGGAAACTCTTTGAAATTGTATATGATTAAGCATATGCTATGTAACATACATTCTAAATAAAAAGTTATTTTTAATTTATTATAAAAAACATTTATTATTATAAATATCATAAATAAAGTTTACACACGTTAATATTAACATTCATCAATTTTTTAATATAATGATTAAAAAGTTAGGTTGACTCCAGTCAATTTTAGCTAGGTCATTATATAAGAAGAGTCAACCCTACTTTATAATTTTATTAGAAGATCGCTTTCATTCAAGTATGACTATTTTCCACTGGACATTTATTTATATACAAACACATACAAAAATACTGGAAGTATTTATTATAAATTAATTATATGAACTTTGGTTTCAATGAAATTTATATTTTCTTTATAAATATATAATTCGTGTTAAAAATTTGATTGATTTTCTATCAAAGAAATCGTTAATTGATTTACTCGAATGATATTTTCAAAATTCTGTAAAATAATACCACGTATTATTTAAAGAATTTAGAAAAGTATTACGATATGTTTTGAATAAAAGTGAATTTAATAAATACATGGGAATATTTCGTCCTTCTTTTGCAATATTACAAATGTTGCAAAGTTTGGTCAATGATTATGATTAAAGAATGAATATGAAGATTTAATGAGAATAGTCTTTTCGTTCACTTTTTAGAACACTAATTATATTTGTGACAAAAACAAGTTGTTGTTTTTCTCCGTTTTCTTGTTTTTATTTTTCTGGAACTATGTCCAGGAAGTTTATTTCATAAAACAAGCGTTACTGATCGCGAGAAGTTTTTTTTTAGTGATATACTTGATTGTGAACTTTTGACTTCTTCAATTATTTCTATTAGTTGATCCATGCCATGAAGAAGACCTTCTTCAAAGTTTCCTGGTTGCCATGGTGTTCTATGGTCTACTGTAATATTTTCAGGAAGAGATCTTGCTTTTGCGAAATCTATTAACCATGCTCCAACCTTTAACAAAAGAAATAAAAACGTTAAACACCGTTGAAAACTTGAATCAATAATAAGATTATTTTGTAAAATAATTAATATTTACCTTATTATCATCATAAACGATAAAAATACTGCTTCCAATTATTTCATGGGTTCTGAAGAATTCAGATTCTTCAATTTGCGTCCTCATTTGTTTCAGTCTTTCTAATAGAAGTGTTGTAGTATTTTTCTTTCCTCCAAGGAATAAAGAAATTGTGTTCATTACTTCTGAATGTGTTTTGATTCTTTTTAAATCTGTTATTGGTTCAGAACCACGAATTTTTAATGCTTCTATTCTGAATCCTTTGCTTTGAGATGATGACAATTCTTCTCGGAACATCATATACCGTAATTTAGTAATGGCACATGCACTGTGTTCTGCTGCTGTAGGAGCATTTACATCTACATCCACCATTTTTTTGTATAAGTCTGGTCTAGCTTTTGTATTTGAAACTTCACTCTCTAAAAACGTTCTTTGACCCATTTTAATATCCATAACATGTGGATCCTATAACAAAAATATATTTAAATTAATTTCTCATAAATATATACATATACTATTAGTATATTTTATATATATTAAACCATAACAGGTGAAACAAAGTATTTAAAGTGAAACTAACCTTAAAACCATGTAGTAAGTCTTGTAGCTCTATGTATTGTTCACCCATCCATTGTTTTTCGCCAAGATAAGTAGGTGCTAATCTGGCTGCAACTGGATCATTAGAAATTGCTTTATATGCAACAGCTTCATGAGGTTCAGTTAATTTTTTGCACACAGCTCCTGGAGATGATGGTGTAATACTAGCTGGATGACCTGACAGTTGTAACCAGTTTGGGCCTCCTTGCAATAATGCTGGGCTCGCAGGTGCACTCAACTCCAACGCGTTCTAAAAATAAAATAAATAACAATTAATAAAAAGTTCAATCAAATAACCTTAGGTATCAAAAAAGTACACGAACAAAAATTAATATATCAATTGAAGTATTAAGAAAAATATATACCAGCATAATTTATTGTTTATTTAATAATAATAATTATTATTATATAACTTCTAAGTTTTTGTAGATGATAAAATTAATCGTGAAAACGCTGATTAAACAAAAACTGTAAATGCAGTGCCGTGTCGTGTGCAGTATGAGTTACTGCCTTACAAGAAGTAACGAGAAGTAACAATATGTCATTATAGACGACTATGCACTTTTTTTTGTTGGTAGGGATTAAAATGGTGTAACTTGATGCAAGAAAGAAAGAGCTTGCTTTGAGTACATATAATGCATTAAGGTTGCTATTTTAAGATATAGTTTTTATTTGTAGAAATAAAGTGTTTCTTTTTAAATAAATAACTGTAAAAGTAATTTAGAAATTAGTTACGCCTGATTGTATGCATGACGCAACACAACTTACACATATCAATACGATAAGTTTAAAAGTGGTTTTTAATAAGTTCCAATCGATTTAAAATAGAAATGTGATAATACTTTGATTAATTTTCTTAATACTTCCTTTTAAAACGTACATAGAAAACCTTGAACTGTTGCAAACCCTAATAAAATTTATTTTTAAGAATAAATAAATAAAACTTTGTAAATAAGATTTTAATTAGTAAATTCAAAGCACAGAGTTCGCACAAATAGTGCGTGCAAAATAATAATAAAGTAAACATTGTTATCCCGAAGGAATTATGCAAATCTCAATGTCAACAGCAAATGTATTAATTATTTAAACAATCTTCTTGTGTAGTTAAAAATACAGTCATATTTCGTTTGTTTAATTTCGTAAATAAAAAGGTCATTTATAATCGTAGTTAACAAATATTGCGGATGGAGAACCCTGGCACGCTTTGACAAAATTTTGCAGATGAACGTGTCTTGAAAAAACGGATGCAATTTAAATAATCGGAAATATTTTGCTAAAGTTTGAAGGGCAATTGAGTTTAAAATGATACACGAAATTCTTAATTTAAAGTTGGATGTGACTTGAATATATTTATTTAGTTTTCTTTATTGTTAAAATTGTACTTACAATTGCCAGAAATTTGAGCAGCGACATATTGTCTCTCTTCTGATTGTTTCTCTTTGAACTCCAGAATTTACCAAGCGGAGTTTCTCGTTGTTCAGAGTCCTGCAACAAACAATGGAATACATTCAATATAAATTACATTTGAAACTTTATTGTTTTAGTTTATTTAAACACTGTGAAATCTCTTATCAAAAATCTTATCAGTATTTAATGTTTGTAGGTGTGTTGTATTCAATTCTATTCAACAAAACAACACAATATAATTTGTTTATAACTTCAAATCTTTACCTCTGTTTAAACAATGGTTAGTTACACACAAATTATCAAAAAAAAATTCTATTAATGATTCTCGAATTCGTTGATTAGATTTATAATCTATAAATTTAATGAATTACAGTTTTGAGGGGTTCCCATGAGGTAAATAATTTGTATACTCTCTGTATATAACAATAAATTACTCGCATGTGATATTTAAATTACAAAAGCTTCGAATTTAAAGATGATGTAATATAAAATAATTAACGAAATCGTTACGTTGTTTGGATTTGTTTAATATATATGTAATAATATACACCAGTAATATTTATGTATCTAATATATATTTAAAATAAAATAAAATAATAAAAAAACCATTATAACGTTTTAAAATTAAAAAAAAATTAATTTTAGCAGAGATGGTCAAGTGAATAAATAAGAATAATTTATTTAGATATAAGAATTATAATATAGGTGAAGGATAAACATAAAGTTTCATCTTTAATACATGATTAATATATAGCTATTAATTTGAATGTTGTCTATTTATTTTTTCTTTTCTAAATACAAGCAACTACCTTAATAATAAAATATCAAGTTGTTGAAAACGACACAAAACATAACTGAAAGCCTCATTCTATTGACGTCAATGCATTTCAATGGTACTCATAATATGTAAAACGAAACCATTATAAAACAAATTGTGAAGGATTCGGAGTAGGGGCAAAAATGATAACTTTTTATAGATAAATATGTACTTCACTGCGGTGTAAAAATATATATAGAAACGTTACGTTCGTTTACGTTTTTGAAACCTGATTTTTACCATAAATTATGATATTTTTCTGCACTGTATATTCATAATTTTGTTAACATTGCGTGAATATTCGAACATTGACATTGCAAAAAAAAAATGAGTTGCAATGTTGGTTTATAAACTTAATTATTTAGTTAAATGCAATTTATATCGCTAGTTTAAAAAATATATCTTATTTTTAAGGTAATAATTTTATTTAAAGATAACTTTGTTTTATTAAACAGTATCATTAACAGAACTTAAAATGTCAATTCCTTAGCATACCAAAGAAGGCAGAACTAAAGATTTTTTAAGATAAGACAACACAATAAACAGAATATATTTATACATAAGAACAAGCAAAATATTATCTAAATAAAAAACACTCCGATTCTTTTTCTAAACTAGATTTATGCAGCAATTAGAATTATAAAGAGTGGGTCAAATATCCTCGTATATTTCATGTCATACATTTTTATAATTTCGAAACCTTATACTAAAAAAAGGTGGTACTTTTAACCCATTCTTTTGTGGTTTGTGGTTTAATAGATATGATAAAGCGTATACTCTGATTAAAAAAACAATTGTGATAATTGTCAAGCAAAAATATTATTATCATTGTAATATTATATATTTAAAATTAAATATCAAGTTCTTGACGTTTATTGAAATCTTTGAAACAAATTAGAAAGTATTTATTGATTTTGAAATTATTACGTAATTATTTTATTATATGTTAATATTTGCAATGTTATAAGCAAAGGTTAATTTACAGGTTGCAAAGAATGTAATGCAATGCAGTTCATGCATGTTTGTACAGATCTTTTGTAATAATGAAAATATTATTTCTATAACACAACAAAATATACTTCGATAAAAATACCAAAATTAATCGAAAGATATTAATCACAATACACAATACTTGTATGTATTTCTTAATTTAAAACGTAGCTTATAAGTATAATGAAACAAAAATATTTGAACACAAGTTAATCTTTAGATAGGAGTAATTTTAAGCCGCATTTTCTATATTAGAAAATGTGCATACCATATGATCGTTATGTAATTTCAATGAAGCATTTCATAATTTTGTTTCATAAATTATTCATAAGTAGAGCATGGAATTTGAATAAATTACATGTATACATAAAAAAATATATAGATATTTATTTAAACAAACGATTTAACGCTGTCTTAATCATATTTAAAAAAAAAATATTACGTTTCTTAAATACACAATATAGTTTGTTTGATTTGAAATCTTGTGAAAACCGGAACTAGAAATATCTCACAAATGTGTTTGTTCACATTGTCTAAAGTAGCGCGCCGAATATTGCTCCGAAGTGAACCTAATGTATTTGAGTCGCAAGATTAAAAATTGAACGTCTAAGCTATATCAGACGGTGGACATGAAAAGTGAAATAATTAGCAAGAAAACAAATACGCAAATATGCTAATGTAATAAAATGATCTTAAAAAGTGTGTAATTTATATATAATTTAGAATTGGAGAAGTTTAAATATTTGCCGCATGGCCCTGAGGTTATTTACATAGATAATTACACATGTGCTACAGCTGGTTTATTTGAACAAATTAAACTCAACAAGTTCGTTAAGTGCAACTGGTTTTGTAGTAATAGTAATTATAAAAAAAGTAAATAAGACTTTATATAATAACACAGTAGGCTATATATACATATATGTAAATAATATTATACAAGCCTAAAATATATACAACCCAAATTACATTCAGAATATTGTGAACTAAGACAAATTTCCCGTATATTGCGTCAATTAGAATAATTAATAATTCCCAGCGCTTTTATGTAACTAATGCGTGCGTACTGTATATGAATGACCTTATTTCAATATAATATGGAAAATACTTTGAGGTTTTTGATACCATGGATTACGTTTTATAATACCAAGGCTCTTTTGTTATTTGAGTATATTTTAATTATTGAATTTAATATATGTAAATAAAATGAATTTTAAGTAGGGTATAAAATTTCATTTAAATTTGTTGCGATAGAAGAATTATAACACTTGGCAACAGTATTAAACATAATACTCTAAACATAATATAATACAAGAGATAACTTTCAAAATGTAAAAATTATTTTGTATTTACATTTGTTATCAGATATGGTGATTTTGTTACTTTAGGTAAAATAATACCGAAATATGTTTTAGAAATTTGAGATGATACGCCATGCTTTATTAGCTACATAAAATAGAAAATGGTTAAGCTATTAGCTTTAAGATAGCCGATAGTTATTGATTCTCTTGTCTACCAATTCAAATAATTAATATTAACATTAAGACATTATTATTTGCTATAAGAAATGCTATATATCATGATAGTATAGTTTACATTTTAGCTGAGTAATATACATACAAGAAATATACAAAAAAATGACCAATTAATTTCCACGTATTTAAATATAATTCGTTCTAAACATGCCTACAAAAAATGTACTTGTTTAGATATTTTAATAAGAGATAAACCAATATTAGTTTAAAATTGTTTTATCTAAACCAAAATGGAACTCGTGAAAGTTACAAGTGTACAATGAAAGTAGTAAAAGTAGGTTTAACAACTAAAGTATTACAATATAAAAAGTAGGTAATTTATAAAAAAATATTTACCGAATTTGTGGTGTGTCTATAATTTCTATCAGCTCTCCATGCGATTGGTTGAACCATCACGGATGTCATGACAGAAACAACTCCAAATAATAAAACGAAACACTTAATAAAAATCAATCAATCTATTGATTGAATCCACAACACCATTTATATTAAACCATTTACATAAAGTATCTCAATAACAGTTTAAAAATTAAATCACTTTTATTTAATAATTGATAAGGTTATGAAATAACCTAAAATGCACAAATAAATATTCACAAAAACTTTATAGTAATTAACACAAGTTGTAGTTATATTTAATACAATTCTAATTGTTCTTTTAATTATGAATAATACTGTAGAAACAATTAGTTAATTAATAACGTAGCTAGCTGTTAACTGTTCAATGCCTTGAACACTTCTGTTTTACAACGGTTGGCTTCAGCAGTATATATTAAAGTCGAAAGCCAATATTATGAGTTATTTTCACATTCAGAAACGCGTTTCAATAATATGATGACGTACGAACATGGCAAAGGCTTATTCACAATAATGAGGTTTCCTGTTAAACACATAGACTATTTGGTTCTGATCGTGTGTTTGAATAGTAAGTCAGGCTGTGAGAAAGATGATTCAGTTTCAAGGAACACGCATGTACGAGTAAGTTGTATTACTACGACTTGAGAGGATTCAACATCTGGATTATTAATTGTATTAATTTAATGTCGTCATGGGATGGGAATTCTTTTTTTTACTTTTTTTGGTTTATCTTTTGTATTAATCATTAGAGTATGTGAAGAATAAATATTGATGGTGAATTGACTAATAAGAATAAGTACTTTTTGTGTTTCTTCTTATAGTATTAAAGATTTGAATGGAATATTAAATATCCCTTATAGATTTAATGAGCATAGCTTCAATTTAGGCTTATGACACGTACTAAAATTTAAGGGACCAACACTACGTCACGTTTTAAGTTTGGTGACGTCACGTTTTGATATTTCTATACTTGTTCTGCAACAGAGATGGGAATATGGATCTAAATAAAATATAAACATGAACAAAACAATCTGTGACTTACGACCAAGCTAGCGGTGAATCATTTAGTACTACAAAGGGTTCATTCATGAATATTCATGACACCGATGACGCATTGGGTTTGACAGCTCATAAACTTACGACCAGTGATTCTTGGACGCACTTGGACGAACTCGAAGATTCGGCTTTGGAACTTCGACATATACAAATCGGTTAAGAGTTCGATTCGATTCGATTGCAATGGTTTATTAAATGAATGTTACTGCATGTAGTAAAATGACGTCAGATAGCGTTTTATTCGATAGATATATAGCGATAGAAATCTCTCACTCAATATTTGAGATACAATCCCAAACCTATGATATATTCAGTTAACACAAAACGTAATATTTGCAGGTCCGCATTTGAGGGAGGGCAGGTAGGGCTACTGACCCGGGGCCTCCGCAATAGAGATAAAAGCAATAAATTTTTGAAAGACTTGACGGAAAAAAATTGTTCCTTTTATTCGGAAAATAATTAGGAGCCTCCACTCCTTCGTTGTCCCAGGCCTGCACACCTCTAAATCCGGCACTGAATATTTGTTACCTAACGATACGTTTTATTATCTACAAAAGTTTAACATAATTCTGCAAAATTGTCATTAAATAAATGCAAAAGACTAATTAATTTAATATGTAAGATCAAAAAAATATAAAATTATGTCGAAAGATACTTTTGTTATGTAATATTACTTTATAAAAACCTATAAAAGTTATGAAAAAGGTAAACTTTCTTATTTTAATTGTATTTAGCATATAATAAACTATTTTTGAATTATTGAAGTCGTAATAAAATCTTGTTTGAGTTACTTAAGTAACTAAAAAGAACGATTTTAGGCAAAATTGAAACCGTTCTATATAAATTACATATTGTTTGGTTTCGTTTAAGTAAAATGTTACCATGATTTAAGATAAGGTTTGGTTTGTATGGTGAACTGCCTCTCTCCAAGTCTTGGGTGGGATCTGGCGGCTGGCGCAGCACTCCAGCTCATAGATTGCTTTTACTAAACAGTCATGAACAAAACGATGGCGTAGTCGGCGGTCTGCAGAAATCGTGAGCCTCGCGTTTACTGGTATTGCCATCGAACCATCAACTAGTAGTTACGCCTGTCTGCACACTGTTGACTCGACGGGGCGGAGGCGGCAATCAGTCGAATACGTTTCGATTCAGCGCTACGCGAATCTATTTATTACATAGATTCTTTTAAAAACGTAATTGTTTAGGCAAACCCATTTAATAATAATAAACACGTAAATGTGTAGTGGCGCAGTTTTGTTTTGATGATTAATCTTGTAGATAGACGTGTTTTTAAATAGTTCTAAACGATGGCTTTAGGAAAATGCATGATTCATGGGAAAATATAACAAACTGTTATTGTATAAACATGTATTGGACTTAAGATATATAACTTTTGCAAAATCCTAACAATACAAGACAAAATATTGTTAGTTGGGATTGAAAATCTGCATCGTTATTTAAATATGCTCATCGTAGATGAAGTATCACTAGAATAAAAGAATTAGCTGCTCAATATTGTTGAAGATCTGCGCAGATTGAACAGGATCAAGCTGTAATCCTTGTGACCTTGTGATTCTTTTGTTAAATCACACAAAAAACAGTCAGGAGTAACTAGGATTTGCTACAGTAATATTTAGTAACTAATATAAAAACTGTGTACAATGGAAGACTAGATGTACTCTATTGATAGTTATATAATGCAATAATTCCCAGGAATACATACATAGCTATAACCAGCCATGTAGTGATCGTTTGTGTTGAAATAAGACCGAAGCAGATCTGGAGTTGTACTTGGAGTCTTAAAGTAAAATATCGCTAACAGAGAAGGCGTTTGTTCTTTGTATAATTTATGTAAATTGTAAGTAAGTATTTTTTATGATAATTGATGAGAAATAAAATTGTATATTGGAAGTTTTATAAAAATTAACAAGCACAAAGATAACAAATATTAATGATGATAAACTAAGGCACATGAATGCCTTAAAAGATATACGCAGAGATTCTAGTGGGATTTCTAAAGAGCGAAGCGCGAGATTCAAATACATAGATAGTAATTAATTTTTCTACTTGGGTTGTTGCGCGAGAATGCGAGATAAATATTCAGAGATTCAGATAAATATTATTTAGAATTTCGTTATAAAACATCAATTGTTCCATTTTTACAGAAATGCTATGGCAATGATGATGAAACAATGATGATTATTATCTGATAAACAAAAGTGTTACATAATGATAACGATGTGTACATAATATAACCCGAAATACAGAACTATGCGCATGTCAGTCCACTTAACAACTTAGTTAAATAAGAGCGTTGACAGTTGATATATTGAGAGGACACGATAACAAGTTTTTTAAACATTCAGGAAATTAAATGATGTAAATAAATTAAGCGAAGAATAGAAACTGATTGTTGAATTTTCATTATTTTAAACAAATATTCAACATGCAGCATCAGCGTGAGAACCGCAGTTGTAACGAATGGGTTAGAAACTTAAGCATCGTCCTCACTCTAATAAACTAAGAATTGAAACTTCCCAGTAAACATTTTGGAGTCACTTTGACATCATATTGAAGATGCGTCATGATTTTTTTGTCATAAAAGAGTTCATTTATAGTTCAGTTTCTCACATTTTTTCATATAAAATGTCTACTTTATCGGCTACAGATGACGGAACCACTCCACCTGTCGGAATAAAAATGAAGATAAAGTTGATGCGAACTATAATTGAAGTGAAATAGTGATAGAAACGTCACTAAATAGGGCACTTCACCAAATCAGACACAAATAACAATCCATCATAAACCTGCCCACAATATCAAACGCAAAAAACAAAACACAGCATCAGTGGTGAATTAAAGGACATACTTTCAAACAATACAGAAAACTTTCAAAAAGTACTGGAGAATCTTAATGATGTAAACAATATAAACCAAATTTAATTAAAATAAATTAACTTCAGGCGAATATGACCATGTTGTTAGAATCGCCTCGGCTTGTGTCCTCATTTTTTAGTGGTCGTTTTTTCAATTGTTGATTGAAATTGAAGTTAATAAATGTGTATTGGCAAAGATATAGCAATTAAAAGTTTGAATTGTAGTTTTAGCGCTAGAAATGGTCGGCCATATTTGTATGACGTGAAATGCATTTTAACTTCAGTTATTTGTTGAGTAGGTCAGTGCTGTAGTAATGTTTTGTAGCTGTTGGTAGTCAAAATAATCAAGTCAAGTCAAAGAATAATAAGTTTTTATTTTATTTAACCCTGTTACGGCAGACATAATATTGAAATTTTATTGTTCCTTGTAATAGCTGTAAATAATGATTAATATTTTGATTTATAAATATATATAGCAGAGATTTATGAGCTGTAAGGTTGGCAGCGGTTGTGATGTCACATGCATTTGGAATGTGTACAACGTTGAATCCCTTTAATAATTAAAGAGACAAAATGACTTTTTTAATTGTTAATATCTCCTAACATACAAGGAGTTATTAAAAAATAATTGAACATTTGAGGTTCTAGTAACCCACTTTATCAATATATAGTACACTTATATAGAAATTAAGACATAGGACACAAGCCCATTCTACAATAAAAAAAAAAACTTGAAAAGAGAAAGTAAAGGAATCTGTATAATAGGATTCTGGTGACCCATGTTTGTTTGTTTGTGTGTTTTTCCTTATTTTAGAAGACTGGACATCTTCCTGTGATCTTCTTCATAACTCCTACATGGCGCTCTGCGCAAATTATCATTAAAATGTGTTTATGGTGCTAGATATATAAGTGATAAATGTTGCATGTTGGTGTTGCTTCAGTGTGGACGCTGCATACTGTTAAAAATGAATTCCCGGAATCGTGGTACTCCGGTAAACAGAGCAGACAGTTTAGAACTGTTTAAATGCGCCTCAAATGTGTTGACAATATTAATTCAAAGACAAATATTGGAGCTGTATTCCAACAAGTTATTTGACTTTGCAAAACCTGAATAAATTATATTTTCATATGTAATTAGTAATTCATAACCTGGCGATAGAACTGGTGGAACTCAGGCCCGTATTTATTTGACTAGAAGGCGATATTAATGAAGTGGAAGAATGTGGGGGAGATGTGGTAAATAATATTAATGATTCTGAACGTGGACCACCATTTAGATATTCACTTATATTCTGAACGCATCAGACCAATTTTAAACATGTCAAATTTATTTACTTATTTTGATCAACACTTCATAAAAAATTTAAACGACTCTAATAAAACTGTTGCTGAATAGTAACACAATAGAAGTTAAATTTAGAATTGAAACATTCAATATTCCCGTCATTATCATAACATTATACCTACCGCTTCTCCTTCCAGAAGTTTTCATTTAATGCTAGCAAAATATGCACAAAAAATAAAATAATAAAATTAGAATTTTTATTTTGTGAGACAGCAGTATTTTTATTTATTAGAATAATAATGAGTAAGAAAGAGATGTTGTTTCTTTTAGTGACAATAGCTTATAAATAAAATCACGTACGCACAACATTCAGTCACACACACAAATAGTTTAAATAAAAGACAATGATGGATTATGCAAATGACGTCATCAAATAAGGAAAATTGAATGATGTTTGTTTATTTTAGAATAATTGTTTAGAATAAATAATAGCTAAATAATTGACATATAATTGATTGTACGTAATACGTTGTAGTTTAGTAGAATTTTCCAAAAGTCATTTTTTTAACTGAATTTATATACAAGTGCACTGGTTAAACAAGAGAAGTGTAAAAGAGATGTAGAATCACATGCCACATCGATAAATACATTTGATTCCTTATTATATTCTACAGATTTTGTGACGTCAACATTTTTTAATAGTAAAACGAAATTGAAACTTTAAATAACTTTAACTTCGTCAATTTTTGGATATTTAATAAAACAAAAACGCCAATATACATTAATTAACCTATATTTCAATAACAAATTAAAAAATCGAGCCCTAAAAAATGAGTTTACAACTCAATGCGCTTTTGTACTCATTTTTTAGTGGTCGATTTTTCAATTGTTGATTGAAATTGATGTTAATAAATGTGTATTGGCGTGTCTATTTTATTAAATATCTAAATGTTGACAAAGATATAGCAATTCAAAGTTTGAATTGTAGTTTTAGCGCTAGAAATAGTCGGCCATATTTATATGATGTGAAATGCATTTTAACGTCAGTTATTTGTTGAGTGGGTCAGTGCTGTGGTAATGTTTTGTAGCTGTTGGTAGTCGAAACAATCAAGTCAAGTCAAAGAATAATAAGTTTTTATTTTATTTAACCCTGTTACGGCAGACATAATATTGAAATTTTATTGTTCCTTGAAATAGCTAATAATATTTGATATTTTGATATATAAATACATATTGCAGAGATTTATGAGCTGTAAGGTTGGCAGCGGTTGTGATGTCATATGCATTTGGAATGTGTACAACGTTGAATCCCTTTAATAATTAAAGAGACAAAATGACTTTTTTAACTATTAATATCTCCTGAAATATAAAGGAGTTATTAAAAAATAATTGAACATTTGAGGTTCTAGTAACCCACTTTATCAATATATAGTACACTTTTATAGAAATTAAGACGTAGACACAAGCCCATTCTCCGTACAAACAATGTTGCAACACTGAATACTACGTAACACAATGGGTTCTGAAATCATGGAATATTACGGCACAGTTATGTGGTCCTAATAGACCACTACATACACTAGTTGTTCCTTAAAAATTGTTGGCTTATCGACAAACATACAAACGGATCTCAGGAAATGATAATTCAATTAGACTCTCATTAAGTTTAACTAATTAAATCAAATATTTGTTCAGTTGTAATTAAACAAAACATAATAATTATGGTATTTAACTTCTACTTTACAAGTTTCTTAAACCTTCCTAGAATATCATTGTATGTATTGTCAGTTAAAATGTAATATTTGCAGTCCAGGTATGAACTGGTTACATTTTTATTAAAGGTAACACATATATTATCTTGTCCAAACTAAAGCGACGTTCATTTTATATCTTTTGCTGACTTCGTTGCGGTAAATGACAAAATCCTTTGTAGACTTGAGCGAAAACAACGTATCGTATATGTTATATAAGACACAGCGGTTTGAAAAAATAAAATATGTCTTTCCTTAAACGAATGAGTCGAAAGTTTAGGCTAATCATCGGGTGTTGAATATATGCCATGTTCTAAAACGGTAGATTATCTTGCACTGGATTTCATGAAGCTATAGAATTTTGCATCCTTAATTAATTTCAACATCCCAGTAAACAATTTGGTGAAGTGCCCTATTTGGTGAAGTTCGAGTCACTCGTACAATTCTATTCTAACGCTTTACAAGTTCTCTACCTGTCACAGATTTTGTGTTAGTTATTCTTTCTAGTATTCTTTCTTTTTCCAACATCATTCATTAAGTATTTCTGTTTCTTTCCCACATGGATATATTTTTTTTAAGTTCACTTTCATCTCATTTATTCCAAAGTGAGAGAGAAACGAGATGCGGTTAGACAAGTAAAATATATTTTTCACCGTTACACTTGTATACTTGTATAATATTTCGTTCAGTACAGTAGTTTAAAGTATAGCATATCCTTTTTCAACAAATATTTCTTTAATGGTAATAGACAGACGCTATCTCCCTCAATCCCCGAATAGAATGTATATAAACGAAGATAGTACCTAGCGATGGTAAGACAGAGGTTTTAAACCTAACGCAGACCTGCCGATCGTGGATTTTTGAATCACTAAAACAATGTAAAAAACTAATATAACGAGTATTGTTGAAGATGAATAATATTCATTAAAAAATCACAATCCGTACTAAAGATTACATCTATTTATTTCTTCATTTAAATATTTATATTTTGCAGATTCTAAAAAGTAGAATTCCATTAAGTTTTATACCCCTGCTAGTGTCAAGTTTATAACTCCGGTCATAAATCATAAACCGACTCCGCTTTTAATTCAGCAGTGAACCGTCGTTGCAATGTCTGTAGCTCATAAAATGGGCCTTCCCTATGAACGACTAAATAGAAAACGAACACGTTCCAGACAAAAAACTCATGATATGTAATAGAAATTAAGTAGAATTTACTCCAAAATGTTTACTGGGATCTAAGCTAATTAAAATGAAATATTTCAAAACATGATTAGTTTTTTGATGACAATAGAATTAATTAGTTCAACGTTGACAATAGAAACCTATTGTTGAATAGCTATTGTTATTAAAGAGAAGAATGCATTAACGCTTTGTTATTTCCGCTTTGACGTAACTAAAGCATTATAATTCAAATGAAAATGAGGAGTGCTGTTACAAAACAAGTTCACAGACAGACAGACGTATGTGTAAATTCGACAAAATAACAATAAAGCAAAATTGTTTATTTTAAATTAAAATAAATATAAATTTCTTGCAAAATGAAATTAAAAATATTGAATATACAAAGGCATGAGATATCCTGATGTGGTGAGTAATTGGAATATAAATTATTCTAACTTACTTTCCTGCTTAATATAAATTAATATTTAGGATATTCTAATTATTAAGATTTTCTATCCTGTATTACATATATTCTATAATATATTAATTGTATCGTATGCTTTCTTAAATTTTCAAATAGTTTTATTTCAACTGATTGTCTAAAAAGGGATTTCATGATTTTAACCCCTTTATTGATTAAATGGATGAAAAGAATAATTTAATGGTAATATTTTCTAAAATATTATTTTTCTTAAAGAATTAATCAGAGTTCGACTCTGCCCGTTTCATCAATATGAATTATATTTGTTAATTATTTCGTTGTTTTAATTTATTCATATTAGGGTATTTTCCATTCATTAGTAGTCTCAATTATTAGTCAGGCTGGCGTGTTTACTTAGATGGTGTTGTGTAAAACTAATTTCGTGTTTTTAACTTTTTACTTTAAACTGAAAATAAAGAACAACAGAGACAACAACAGATTTCGCAACGAGGATGCTTCCAAACGGAGGATAAACATCTCAGAGTTAGCAACATTCTAAACTTAAACGTGGGACGAGTTCAGCACGAGCTACACGGCAAATTAACGTAATTTTCAGCAGAATTAATCGTTTAGCGAGTTTACAAATGGAATTAGTTACTGCATTGATGCTGTTGATTATTAAAACTGACCAAAATAATCGGGGGACACCACAGGTGTTTAAATGATAATGATGTCTTGTGCATACAATCGAAATGTGTTATTATATCGCCAGTATCAATGTGTGTCAATTCAGAGGCGGCCTTTGGGGGTGGAAAACAGGGCAATTCTCGGGCAACAACCCAAGTACAAAAATTCATTACTATATATCTATTTGAATCTCGCGCCTCGCTCTTTAGAAATCCCACTAGAATCACTGCGTATATCTTTTAAGGCATTCATGTACCTTAGTTTATCATTATTAATATTTGTCGTCTTTGTGCTTGTTTACTTTTATAAATCTTTCAATATAAAATTTTATTTCTCGTCAAATATCATCAAATATACTTATTTACATAAATTATACAAAGAACAAGTGCCTCGCAAAGATCTGTGTCAATTACAATCTAACTAATCTGAAATCATCTGATCATAATTAAACCAAAATGTGCAATTATAATGAATAATTCCATTAAAGTACAAAGAAGTATGGGAAAATGCAATGGACCAGGATGTTAAAAGTAGAGTTACAAGATGGGTTCTGCTAGGGTACCCTCACTTAGTGTACAATTCATCAATGTCGCTTTAGGCGCCATTTTTGGAATAGTGAACTAAGATGCTCGGCGACTCAATGTCGCTTTAGGCGCTATAAGTCGCCATTTTTGGAATAGTGAACTAAGATGCTCGGCGACTCAACATTTGAAGGGAATGAAGGGTGAAGGGAGTGCACTGAGCTAAAGTTCAGTACAGTTCAGTGATACCACATATTAAAACATAATATTTCTATATATACATAAATATATATTAATATTATAGTTTTATTTTGTGTTATGCTTTGTATCACTGTGTATACAATTATTTGCATTTGTTTAGTACTATACAAAAATATTATGTTTTAATATGTGGTATCACTGAACTGCACTGAACTTTAGCTCAGTGTTCTCCCTTCACCCTTCATTCCCTTCAAATGTTGAGTCGCCGAGCATCTTAGTTCACTATTCCAAATATGGCGCCTAAAGCGACATTGATGCATTGTACACTAAGTGAGGGTACCCTGGGTTGTGCCCTAAGTTATGGTGAGGGTAATAGCTGAAATATTTGCAGGGTTATTACATAAAAAAAACGTTGTTTGTTATGATATGTTACTAATCTTAATATATATAAATTACGTGTCACTGTGTTGTCCGCTATGGACTCCTAAACTACTTAACCGATTTTAATGAAATTTGTACACCGTGTGCAGTTTGACCCAACTTGAAAGATAGGATAGCTTACATCTCAATTTATTTATCTTATTGCTAATTATTTGTCTATTAATTATCTGTATATGACATATGACATCGGGCGACGATGATGGCGACATCTGTTGACTAGATTGAGTAAATATTCTGTTGAGTAAATCGAAATCTGTTGACTAGATTGAGTAAATATTCAATAGATAGCGCTATGTAATGTAATATGACAAAAACGTTAGGCACAGGAACGTGTGGCCGGGACAGCTAGTACCTTATAAGGATGTATCATTGGATAAATTCCTTTCATGAATTTATTATGGTATACCATTTGCTAAATATCTTAAGAAAAAAAATATGTTATATCATCTTATTATGTTACTGTAATGTTCTTCTTCGATCCTTTTACTTTCCATTATGTTTGCCCCCAACACAATTAGTGTCGGAACTCGCTTTGTTACTTTACTCTGAAAATTTATCTAATTAGTCACAGTATTATATAGGATATTAAAAGAGGTTATTTAAAGACACAGGAAAAATAGATTGACCATCTCTAATTAACAAATTTACAGTTCCATTGACGTCAGAGACTGAGTTTGTACAATCTATCTATTGATTATCATCAAGGCGACATCAAGGGAATTTACCAGGAAAGATCTTTTCAAATTTTAACTTCTAAAAACAATATCGTCTGATTCCTGACGTCTTATAGTAATAAGGCTTTAATCAGTAACAGGAAATGATTAGAAGAAATTCACCATGAAGCCAAATCAATAAAAGGATTACGTGGTTAAATTAACAAAGATTAATTCCGAGAAGATAATATTTGGTTAGCTGTATAAATATATTTAGTAACACTGAGTGCTGGTTTTCCTTCTTGGATTATCCTTAAAGATTGAATGAAAAAAATGTTTAAAAACCAATTGACTGTGGTTTATTATAAACCTTGGTTGATTCTTTTGTTTCTCAGTTCTTATTTTCGTTCGAGTAGCTTAACCAAGCTACGTTAGCTAACTGTGGTTGGTTTTTGACAAAATTAGAATTGAAAAACCCTTCTTTTAGGTTAAGTAATAACTTTAATTTAACTGACTAGAATTTGCCCATATTCCCAAATCTTGGCGAGTGCAGTGGTTGTCCATATGATGAGTATAGACCCAGATTTCTTATGATTAACACCTAACGAAGCCCCCTGAAGGGGATGGCTCTGATGGCTCCACTGATCGGCGCAAAAATATTTTTTTTAAGTTCTCTCTCAATCTGTATATGCTTGTTGTTCCATCTTAACTTTTTACGTCCTAAAGTAGCATCTGTTCCTTATACTGTCTTCTTGTCATCAAGTAAAATCCCTGTCACCTACTACAGAGTAATAAAAACTTGAGATACGTTTCACACCACGTCAATAGTTGAACTAATTTATCTATGACCATCATGCTGCCGTTTTGTCATTCAAGTACTTTTTTTCCTTCCTCATCTTTGCCGTCAAATCTTGTTAAAAATTACTTGTTAAATATTAAAAGCAAAAGAATTAAAAAACGAATTTAATGATGACAACTCTATAATAGCGCTATTACATTTTCCAAGTTATCTGGCAAAACCAAATGTTGTTTACATTTAATATTACTATAATTAAATATTAGCACTTCAAACGTTCACTCAAAAATTAAATAAATATTTAGAAATTAATAAATTTCCGGTTTGGGTTTTTCTATTAAGATTTTACAACTTAAATAAATGAATAAACATACGTATACTATAAATCCTATTTTACGTAAAAATGTAAAAAGCCTGGGAGTTGTGAATTACTTTCTTAAAGTCGGATTGTTTCTAATTTTATTGATGTATATGCTAATATCAGTGCCGCGTTTGTCATTTTGTAGACCTGGCATAATTATTTTCTTCTTTCTTCCGTTAAAATAATTTTTTGGGGTTTTCGTGCGCTAATAGATAAGCGATTTTATTCAACGAAATGAAAACAATTTGATTTTGCAAAATTTGTCAGTAGTGGGGTCTTACCAGTCTGATCCGACCTCCAGACGGCTCTGTTCAGCATATACTAATACAATAACCAGCGTTACTTCTTCAACAATGTCTTTCAAGTCGGTTCGTTTCCTTTTGGCAACAGATCATCAACTTGTTTACTCATTAATTAACTTCAATGCTCACCTAACAGCTATAATTACATAATTAATGAGTTTGTTTTCAAAAACTAATTTTTTTATTAGTTCTTAACTCTCATTAGTCTTAAAAACAGTTTTTTATATGTAATTTAACACTTGTACATTACATAACACAACCATGCTCTATATAGTACGCTGGAGCTGTGAAATTGCCTCTGGGTGCTGGATTATAGAATAATTAAACAGCAATTATGTTAAAGAATTATTTATTATTAGTTATTAATAATTAAGATAAATTCTAATGACGTTGTCTTCAGAACTTGACGTTTGGTTCGCGACCTGTAAAAATGTTGTAGCTTTATTAATAATGTATGTCTACACTGCTTCAACATCCAACATTTTTCTGCAAGATTATTGTGTCGCATTATGAATTATTTTATTTATTTAGGCCGTCCGCACATGGGGCGACTGATTGCCCGAACCGAATGAGAATGTAACTGTCTTGTTAGTTGGTATACGAATGAGAGAACACATACGGCACGAATAAAACTAAACTGATTTGAAATTGGTTTTGTGTACGTTTTGAGCGACTGTGTTTCTTCGTCGCAGGGCAATTAATTACGTTGCATGCTATTTATGGAGACACCATGAGCAGAGATGTGCACAAATACTATTCATATACATACATACATATACCTCATAATATGACACAATAAAATCCCCTATTATGCTATTGTTAAAAATTCTCACAGCTCGACAAGGCTCGTTTTTCGTTTTCGTTGGAAATTTCGTAGCGCGACTAGTTTGCAATCAGTCGATCCGTGTGCAGACGGCCTTATAATACTTTCATTAGCTTCTTAGGACATTCCTCTTCACCACATGTCATATTGGGAATTATGAATCAACTTGACCATCACATTTTATTAAATACATCTGCCGCGGATGATAGCACCTGTGGAATTGGTTGTCATTTCCAACAAAGCACTGAATTCAATAAAAGGGTTCACACTTTCATATTTTCTTGTTGACACCTTCGCCTCCAATATGCACCATATGGAGAAGTTCATCGCAATCAAGTCTGTCGAATTTGGAGACAACTTGCGAAGAAATTAACTTCTTTCAGCTAAACAGCTGATAACAAGTGAAGAAAGGATACTTACAGTTAATAATAAAAAAGCGAGGAATGTTAAACAGTCTCCAATACAGCGTCAAAGAATAATACATTCCTAAAAAAAAGGTTTAACGTTTAGCCCCAGGTTAACAGACGATGACGGTCACCTCGGTCATCCAACTGCACCTCCCAAGAACCTAAATAAAACCACGCACAGAAGAACTGACCCATCATGTGAATCACTGGACCAACGCGACCAGCTATGCAGACTTCCGGAGGCATTTGAGATTCTTGATGAGTCTGGCGAATTTCTTAAACAAATATTTTCGTTACAGGAAATCGCTGAGAACGCAGGTCAGTTAAGTACGTCAGTAGGCCATTCTGTTTATAGTGAATGTTGTTAAACTGAACAAAAAATGTACATCATATATCCTGTTGTATCTAATTGTCCGAGAAATGAATACAAACAAAAAACATGCGGTACCGTGGCATGAGCAGTGGTGTAGCTAGGTAACCAAAGGCCCCGGTACAAAAAGAAACTGGGGAGTCTTGCGAACTATGGTCGTGATCGGACAGATATGATTTATATGAGCGAAACATTTTACGAATCACTTTTAAAAGTGAACTATAATAATAATTAATAATAAAATTCAGGAAATGTACACTCTTTTAGAAGTAATCATAAAATGTTTCACTCATGTAAATCAGATCTGTTTGATCAAGATCATTGTTCGCAAGATTCAGAAATACGGCCACCGGTTATTACTGCATACCTCACAACAATGCTTAGCTGGTCTACCTTCGATAAATCTAAATCTAAACTGTTCTTTTTATAAAATGAAATAAAAACTGTGATTTCTCATAAGCTTCAATGTTATATTAAAAAATTCAAAGTTCAATATATTTTTACTGGTTCTCTGCAGTTTTTCTGAAATTTAACGAAATCATTATCTTATTATAATCTACTAATATGCCAAATTTTAGAAAATATTAAACGGTAACTCTCTGACCGACTTCTCTGTTCTACCTTAAAGTCGTGTTGCAACCTATTTTATTTACATTCCAAAGGTGGGAGAATTTTTAGCTAGTACAATACGAGGTTTGCTGGTCCGGGTCTGAGGGCCCCGGTGCACAAACATGTGCCAATTTACCCTCGTATATTCATATATATTCACTATTAATCTTGATATATTTCAAGAACTTGTTTGTTACAGATGCTTCTGTAATCTGGTCATGAAGGTGTAGCATTCAATACACCTGTAGTCTGCAGGTAGCGTACAAATCAGTGATTTAAGATTGACTGACATTTAATCAGATACAGAACATGCTCTGACGTCAATGGATGCTTTGGCTTCATTCCATTTCACATTGTGTCACGCTTCTTCATGACGCTTATCTAAAATCAATGGTTCTTGTTTTAAATTACCTGGAGCAGTCATTGAAGTTGTCAGATGAATGGGCTTGTGTCCTATGTCTTAATTTCTATAAAAGTGTACTATATATTGATAAAGTGGGTTACTAGAACCTCAAATGTTCAATTATTTTTCAATAACTCCTTATATTTCAGAAGATATTAACTATTAAAAAAGTCATTTTTTCTCTTTACTTATTAAAGGAATTCAACGTTGTACAACATTCCAAAAGCGTGTAACCTCACAACCGGTAGTTGCTATCTCTCTTATACAACAGCGCGTGAAAGAGATACATTCTTGACAGAACTCTGACAAGTTTACAGGTTACCAACCTTACAGATCATAAATCTCTGCTATATGTATGTATATATCATAATATCAAATATTATTTACAGCTATTTCAAGGAACAATCAAATTTCAATATTATATCTGGCGTAACAGGGTTAAAAAAAATAAAAACTTATTATTCTTTGACTTGACTTGATTATTTCGACTACCAACAGCTACAAAACATTACCACAGCACTGACCTATTCAACAAATAACTGACGTATAAAATGCATTTCACGTCATACAAATGGCCGACCATTTCTAGCGCTAAAACTACAATTCAAATTTTTAATTGCTATATCTCCGTGAATATTTAGATATTTAATAAAATAGACACGCCAATACATATTTATTAATATCAATTTCAATCAACAATTGAAAAATCGACCACTAAAAATGAGGACACAAGCCCATTAATTGTGTCCGAAATGTGGAAATACGATGACTCTAAAGTACAATTTGCATAATACCTTATAATTACAATATTAGATGTTATTAAATATGAATCGTTGGTTTGTCGGCACCAGTGTAAGCCGAGATGGTTGCCGAGGCATCGACGTACCACACCGGTGCGGAGTAGTGGGGGCAGGTGGCCTCCAAGTACCCATAATGTTTGATAGTGTTTGAAACGTTTGACGTCAATAGAAGTTTTGATTTACAGTCCAGCAAGCAAATTCTATAATGTATATACATTTGTACGCTAAATATTTTCCGTAATAAATTATGCATACAAACTATTCATAAATTTCAGTTCCGCATAAATTAAATTTGATAGCTCCAACATATTTAGATTGTAGGAGAAAATATTCATCCATGTCCATCCAGTTTAAATTTGACACTATGTCCATTCTTTATATATTTGCGGCTCGGAGGTATAACACATGGGCTGAAAAGTCCCGGGCCTAACAAAGAAAACTCAGATTTTTTGGTTCAAAATTAGCTTTATTCATCAACGTAATCTCCATCAAGAGCAACGCAATAATTCCAGCGCCGCTCTAACATTTCAATACCACTTTTGTAGAACGATTTATCTTTTGCCTCAAAATAGGCCTCAGTTTCAGCGATAACCTCTTCATTCGTGCGAAATTTGCGAACAGGCAGTAGTCGCTGGGAGCCAAATTTGGCGAATACGGTGGATGTGGGAGCAATTCGAAGTTCAATTCATGTAGTTTTGCCATTGTTTTGATTGACTTGTGACACGGTGCGTTGTCTTGATGAAACAAAACGTTTTATTGTTGTTTCTGATGGAGCGGAGTCCACATAACACTTTTCAAGCCATTGCTTCGCTTGAACGGTATTTTTTCCCATCAAGAAGCAGTGTAAAATTAAAACACGAAATTGTTTTTGATCCATTGTTTTGAAAATAACAAAAGTAGCGTCACTCTTAGCACAATAACTCACAAACTACTGAATAGAATATCATGAAATTTTAACAGCTGTCTTTTGAAGGTTAGTATTAACTGAAAAAAGGTGACTGCAATAAAACTAGCGCCATCTATGTGTTATGCCCGGGACTTTTCAGCCCATGTGCTAGAACACAATGTTACATTTACTATATTTTACAGAAGAGAAGATTGAAGATGTTTTACTCTTAGTAAAAGTGAACTTGGTGTTATTTAAAAGTGTTGCATACCTATCGGCAAGGGCGGCCTTAGCCATTGCGGGGCCTGGGCAGCAAATTTTTGCGATGGCCCGGGGCGACAGATCTTTGCAAATCACTTGTTCTTTGTATAATTTATGTAAATTGTAAGTAAGTATTTTTGATGATAATTGACGAGAAATAAAATTTATATTGGAAGTTTTATAAAAGTTAACAAGCACAAAGACGACAAATATTAATGATGATAAACTAAGGTACATGAATGTCTTAAAAGATATACGCAGTGATTCTAGTGGGATTTCTAAAGAGCGAGGCGGGAGATTCAAATACATATATAGTAATTAATTTTTGTACTTGAGTTGTTACGCGAGAATGCGGTTGCCTTGCTTGCCACCCCCTAAGGTCGCCTCTGATCAGAGTATTGAATCAGATAACGGACATAATTTTGTATATATGTAATTGCATACTCAACTCAATTTTCGATAGTTCAGAGATGTCGCATTAATGAACTAAACAACCGTTATATAAATTTTGTTACCTTTAATGACTAATGTAGCCAATTTTCGTTGTTAATAATCTTCTATAATAAGTTTTATAGAAATTAAGATATATTGTGAAAAAAGAAAAATAAATTCGATTACGTATTTTGTCTGTGACGTCATACGCAGAATAATCACGAGCAGCAAAATAAAAATTCAAATTTTAAATAGCTATTTCTTCGCCAACTTCTAAATATTAAAAAAAAAAAATAGACATGGCAATGTACATTTATATTAACCTATATTTTGAAATAAAAATTAGAAAAAAAACACCTCTTAGAAATTGGTTCACAAGGCCATTAAATCCGAAATTATTGTGCTCAGTTACCGGTTATGTTTATGTCAAATTTTGGTAAATAATGTAAACTAGAAACCCTTTTCAAAACATTTTCAGACCTCCTTTTAAAGGGCATCTCTATTTTTAGTTACTTTAATTAAACCGGCCCTGCTTTTGCACACACGCCTTGTCCCAGTTTGTCTCCAACGATCCCAAGTATCATCTCTCAGTGATATACATACGCAAGTACCTTTACCCGCGCTCCCGCCCCCCGCGCCACTCTTCAGTCCTCAGCTAGCGCTGCACGCACGCACATGACTTTGTTTATACAATTTTAACGTACCTTTTACGAGAAAATTAACAATATTGGTAACGACGATAACGACGACTAAGAACTTTCTTTGACGTCATCACATGCGCCGTTACGAATTACTTTAGCACGGTTACAAGTAACGTGTTTACGCAAGATGTATTTTAATTTGAATTTTGTACGGTAAGAACATATCGGTATTCCAGTTCCGAAATCGTTTTTGTTTGTTGGCGCAAGTGCACATGACTTTGTGACGTAAATCACTTTAATGAATTTGTTTAACTTTCGTCAAATGTTGGAAGTAAATTGGGCGAGTTAATTTGTATGCCAACGTATGTTTATTAATGTCTACTACTATAATGTTCCAGATGTAACAGACATTGTTTATATTTCTACACGATTCGTATGGTACCTCGAAAACGGCTCCAGGGAAGCTTTTACCGTCCTCGAACTTTTCCTTGAATTTCCAGGAAACCAATAATTATGGGAAAACCTGATAAAGTAACATCCATGTTTATGTTTCATCAGTGGAGACTTTCCTTAAGTCTATAAAAGAATAATAGGCATTGCATAATAAGATAAACAAAAACACGTCGTAAAAATATACAAAAAACTCGGGACATGAACAAGCATCATAAAAACAAAGTTGTGCAAAATGGAACAAGTATTGCATTTGTCTCACATTCAGTGCATTTGCAAAGTCGGTTAGGGGCTTTTGTGAAATGATACCACAGACGGTTAGGGGTCTTTGAGAAATAGATACCCCATAAATTATGAGATTATCCAAGGGTATATTTTAAATAAATGAATTTATAAATTCTTTGTTTTTATGAATGGGCAAGAATTACGTTATTAAGATATTGAAGTTGTCTTATGTCCATGAATCAATTTTATTGACTCTTGTTTTTAGATTAATATTTTTACTAATTTGCTTTTGCAAATATAAAAATGAGAAATAAAATTATGAATTATTTTATTGATTTTAAATAAAAAACGACGTCGCAAAAAAACTATTTTAGCGTTGTGATCGTTTGCTATAGTTGGCTCGTTTACTATAGTGCATCATTACAAACTTTATGACATCAGATCTTTTTCCCGCGCACAATTCAAATTCAAATTATAAATATATATTTCTCAGGAAATGTAACCAATATTTATCGTTGTGTTTCTTTCTTCATATACGTTCCATATTTCAAAATTACTGCAATTGTTTCATCTTGAAATCATCTGTGTTACACTTTTTTCTATCTTTCATCATCCGCATAACGCTGTTTAAATATTTGCACAGTTATTTATAGCTGTGTTATGCATATTATTTCATATAATTGTAACCAGGGGCGGACTAATGAGAGCCCAGCTTACTTTCCACGTTACTATTAGATGAAACTCTTTTTTCAGATGTCACGTTCTAAATTATTTCCCACTTGCTAAATTTTACGCAACTGCCACTGATATACATAATATAACATACATATATATAATAAAACTAGCTGTCCCGGCCACGCGTTGCTGTGACTAACGTTTTTGTCATATTACATTACATAGCGCCATCTATTGAATATTTACTCAATCTAGTCAACAGAATATTTACTCAATCTAGTCAACAGATGTCGCCATCATCGTCGCCAGATGTCATCGTTTGGAGCTAACAGATAATTAATAGACAAATAATTTGCAATAAGATAATATTGCAATCATAAATTGAGATGTAAGCTATCCTATCTTTCAAGTTGGATCAAACTGCACACGGTGTACAAATTTGATTAAAATCGGTTAAGTAGTTTAGGAGTCCATCGCGGACGAACAACGTGACACGTAATTTATATATATTAAGATAATGCAAAATAATGTTAATCGTCTTGTAAAATATGTTTATTGGATTCTTGGTAGAATGTGGTGAGTCAGACAATGTGACACCACACCGCAAAGTCTGTCCCGATATAAAATTGAATATGATTTCATGGGGTCCATGTCAAACCAATAAAATGTTGGTGATTAATCCAATCATCTGACTCCCACAACTAGCAAAGGAAATGACACTTTAAAAATACAATGTAAAATTTGTTAGCTAACGTATACCAAAAACGAACGCAAAAAAATCGTGTCTGTTTTACCATATCTAGAAAAGTGACTAACTTTATATTCTGGTGCGGAAGTATCCAAATAATTGTTAAAAAAAGATTGGATAAGAAGCAGTACTATTCAGTCCAAAATATTTATAGAGTTGAAAACATTTGCAAATATCTCTAACTGCAAATATTATTAAGTTTCTCTTAGTCTTAAGTAACATGTTACATCTAATAATAAAACCAATGGTTTGTGTTTATCGAGTCTTAAAACTTATTTTTAGGAAGTAAGACGGAGTTTTTCTAATACTGTACAAGACAACATTTTGTTTTGTTGCTAACTTCGTACTATACTTAACTGCAGGTTTATTAACCTGCAGTTAAACATTCCACGTGTCAAGGTCAAGGCTACCAGACGTATGAAAAATATTTGTAACGAATAAATAATACAAAAAAAACCCTCAAAAATTATAAAAAGCTATTAGCATAAAATACATGTATTCATTAAATTAATAATCAGAAATTAATTGATTTATATTGTCTTAATAATAATGAATAGTCAGTTAACTGCTGTGATTGATGTGGTCAAGCAGCTAATTAATAATCAAGATAGGAGATATGCCAATTGATCAAACCCAAAAAAAACTAACCTAAAAAAATGTGAAATTTTGATAAAGACTTGTTTGACGTCATTGACGTTAAATATTGTACAAACTAAATTAGATTTTTCAATTGGCAACAAAACTAAATATTTCGTATAAATTTTATGTAATATCTGGTTTGTAATTGTGGGAATCTTAATGTGTAATGTCATGTGGTCTAATCTTCTGTTTAGATAATTTGGTAGTAATTTAAAACTTACATCAAGTATAAACAAAACCATCAAAATATAATTACGGATTCATGTTACGCGGTTTCATAGATGCGCAGGTTTTTAGAAGCGAATCAGATATGTACCTTAAGCGGGGTATTCATACACTGGCGTAGCTAGACTTTTATAACTTATATTTATATTTTAACGGTTTCACAGTGAAGTAATACTCTTAGTAAATAGTTATTCCCGACAATGCATACAAAACTTTTATAACAAAAACATAAACAATAACAAAAATTCTAAATAGGAATGAATTTTTTTTATTGAGAGTGTATTTCATACTCACTTGTGTACAAATTTATCGCTAAACATGAGGGAGGGGGGAAGCATGGACCAGGCAAGGGTCTAAGTCTATTACGTAATTCTCTCAGGCAGAGGTATGCATTCTAGAGTTGTTTATGTTGAGATTAAGCTGAAACAAATGTAGCTGCACGATTGTACTTAGAGTCTTAGAGCGTAATATCACTAACAATATACAGAAAATGCAGATGTTTATTTCCTTTGGTCTACTATTAAAACATCATAATAATTGATCTGGATAAGATAGAAGGAGTGACATAATTTGGTGCAAAATAGTATACCCGCTAGTGAAGAAAGTAGAATATTCCAGTCCGCGTGTTTGCCACCCTTGCCTTGGGATAGGGGTCAGTTTTACACGCGGGTTGAAATGTCTTACTATTAATATTTTATGTACAATAAATGTTTTACATACATACATACATAAATCTTTTGATTTACTTCGTTTTATTGATTAATACCAATAATAAAAATCCAAGTATACATTCCTAAACTCTTCACCTAGGCGATCACTAAAGCTCACACAAGACACACATACACATACATGTAGTAAGTAGTTTTGCTGTGCCATGCAGTGCACGATAAAGAGCTGATGATAAACTAATAGCTTTGTACCTTTAAAGTATTTATATCTGAATTGAAAAACCTAAACAGTTCAGTTAGGGGCCCAGATTTTTTTTTTGCACCGGGGCCTTTGGTTACCTAGCTACGCCACTGTATTCATACAACTAAACTAAATATTCAGAATCTCTACAGAAAAATTACTTATCCTTAAGAGAATCTCTTCTATGGGAATTCATCATTATCTATTGTGTTACAAAATTGTTTTGACAGAACCCAGTAACATGAGAGTTGCACGTGACATTTTAAAAACATGAAAACATGTTTAGATTTTGGATTTAAGTGAAATAACAAGACGCTATTTGTACTACAAGCGGAAATTCACCATAAACAATACAATAGCAATTAGTATTTATCTTTAAAATGATTATTACCAACATAAGAATGTAAATGGACCAATCCGCATACCTAAATATATAACCTTGTTTTTTAAACAAATTGATACATTAATTAAAAACTAGTTTTTAATTATTTACAACATGAAACTAGATATTCAATTTAATTGGACTTTTGTGGCAGTGTTAAAGATTATTATCTATAGAATTACATAATGAAATTAAATCAATTTGACAACAATTTGTCTTAAGGCGATCAAATCAGATTCACATTTGTTTTTAGTCCGTATTGGCTGCTACCCAGTAAACATTTTGGAGTAAATTCTACTTAATTTCTATTACATATCATGAGTTTTTGTCTGGAACGTGTTCGTTTTCTATTCAGTCGTTCATAGGAAAGGCCCTTTTTATGAGCTACAGAGATCGCAACGACGGTTCACTGCTGAATTAAAAGCGGAGTCGGTTTATGATTTATGACCGGTTATAAACTTGACACTAGCAGGGGTATAAAACTTAATGGAATTCTACTTTTTAGAGTCTGCAAAATATAAATATTTAAATGAAGAAATAAATAGATGTAATCTTTAGTACGGATCGTGATTTTTTTAATGAATATTATTCATCTTCAACAATACTCGTTATATTAGTTTTTTACATTGTTTTGGTGATTCAAAAATCCACGATCGGCAGGTCTGCGTTAGGTCTAAAACCTCTGTCTTAGCATCGTTGCTTAGAGTATTCGTTTAAACACATTATATTCGGGGATTGAGGGAGATAGCGTTTGTCTATTACCATTAAAGAAATATTTGTTGAAAAAGGATAGCATATACTTTAAGCGTACCGTATACAAGTATAGTATTAAAGTATATAGTATGAAAGTGAACTTAAAAAAAATATATCCATGTGGGAAAGAAACAGAAATACTTAATGAATGATGTTGGAAAAAGAAAGAATATTATTATGAAAAACTAACACAAAATCTGTGACAGGTAGAGAACTTGTAAAGCGTTAGAATAGAATTGTACGAGTGACTCGAACTTCACCAAATAGGGCACTTCACCAAATTGTTTACTGGGTAGTCAGATTATTGTAAGGCTTTACATGTTCAGTAAGTAACTCTAGATTTGCATTCAGCTAGATTTAGGCAGAGAGTGCATACGTACTTAGTTAGTGCGAATGGCGGTCATTTGGTTGCGTCTATACGTCACTGACCGACTGCCAACTTCGCAGAACGCCCGTCAAACTATGATGTCCTCATTACAGCGGTTGAAAACAACGCGGCGATAAAACGTGGTCAACATAACCTATAAAATTGTAATACAAATTCAATCACCAAGTTGGATAATCGTATTCTCAACAATGGCATTTTGACGTTAGTGCACGTATCTCTTTGGTATTGGCTGAAATGAAAAAGAAAAACGAATTCGCCTTCAAAAGTTGCACAAGAATAAAACTAATGCAATGCATTCCATGCTGATTTGTGGACGCGTTTCACAATGGACATAAATTTACAATAATTATCTTCTAAAAGTCATTGTACTTCACAAACAGCGGTCATAGACACTTCAACTTTAGCGGAAGTAACACCGCGTACAGAATGGAACACTTCTCAAGGTCTTTATGTAAAATCCAATGAATAATCCTGCATGCAGATGTAGACAGCTATCTATTCCTAAGCCCTTAGTTGTCTGCCTGTTTCTTTCATACGACAATCGTCCAAAAGCCGCAGTTCGACCACATTTCGCTTATCGCGAAGCCACAAACCAACCAACATTTACCGGTCGTGAAGTTTTATTCCGTTTTAAAATGAACAAATATTTCCATTAGATGGTGTGGATATCAAAACCACAATCAATAAGTATTAACCAAATCTATGACGTAGATAGCGGTTGACAATTTGAGTTTTAAAAATCCTCCATTCCCTGAGGGGACTGTTATTGGTTATTACCGTATTCTAGCAGGAGTATTATCGAGTGGAATTTACTGATATCATTTTACGAAATCAACAACAGCTTGTAAAATCTTCCGTGAAATTATTGACGAGTATTGGCAAATAGTATCTAATGAATGTGTTTTTGATGTTGGGAATTAGGTAAATCACGGCTTTAATTGATTTCAACTTATCGTATTAAGATTTAACGAGTTTGACGTCACTACAAGTCAAGTCTCTTTCATTTAACACAGCTTCCGAGAATGGTAATTAAAGATATCTTTGGTAGAATTTGTAATTTGGGTAGAGTGATCTAGTTTCCGTATTTACATCTGTAAATAACTGCATTAATTTCTGGAAAATATGCAAGTAAATTCGAATTGTTAACACCTAAAAGAAAATGAGAATGACCACAAGATTTAGATTAGAAAAAGAAGAAAGGAAGAGGACAAAGAGGAATATACAACATGCAGGGTATGTGCGAAAGAAGAGGAGTAATTGGTGCAGATTATGAGTGGGTGTCGAGAGAAGGTAGAACGTGGATTAAAAGCATAGAGCAGATATGGCAAGGAAGATGATGGATAGCGGAAATAAGGAGAAAGATAACCGAGAAGATAATAGCTTGTAATTGTAAATTAGATTTTAATTGTAAGTTAGATTTTAAGAGTCAATTAATAAGTTAAGCGAATTGTAAATAAGATTAATAGGAATGCAAGGGAGATTTTAAACCAAAAGGCAAAACATTCATAACTAAAATTATCTAGTATAAATTGAGACGAGTGGGCAATAAACAGACCGATCAATAAATATATAAAACAAGTACATATAATTATAGTTTAAAGTAAGAGGAAGTGGATCACTAGATCCACTACTCACAAGCGAGTAGCTCAGTGTCACAAAATTTTGATGATAAAAAAATATCTAGTATAAATTGATTTTTCTGATTTTTTGTTCAATTACTGAAGTATTCGATTTAGTATTGAATAGTTTGTTAAAGTTCTTCGCAGTTGACTTAGTGGACACGTTATTCAATCTCACACTTAGATCATACGGCTATTGAAGACCATGTTGTCACTTCCGTACCATGTTGAGCCTGGATCCTGAAGCCTGGACGGATGAACCGAGATTTTTATCATTGAAAATAACCACTGAACTATAATTAACACTTTCCTGTCAAGTTTTAGAAACGTGGCTGGCTGTCTATCTGTAGGCATTGCACGTGCCAAGGTTGTTTCATCGACATGTGTGAATTTACCTTTTTCTAAGTTAATAAATAATAATAAACAATAAAATGCATGTGCTGGAGATTATAGTAATTCAGGTGTGAGAAACCCTTCATCAGGAAAGACTACTGTAATTTTCAGAGAGATTGGACAGATTCTAGAGTACGGAGTCCTTAGCAGGTTATAGAAGTAATCATAAAAAAAATAGGTAATAATAGAAATCTGTATTCAAGACTTGACAAGCAACCGCGTTGTCTTTATCAAGACAGTTTTGTTTTTACATTCAGTCATTCTTATTCAATTATATGCTTTGGATTTTACAATACTTGCAATGAAACATAAAACTAAAAATAAAACTACAGCATCTTTTTTGTTGTTGGTGCGTGCCATTTTAGGAAAAATGAAAATTATGGTTTATGAAAAGAGTTTTCTAAATTTACTGTTTTATCAGCAAGCATAATGAGCTTAATAGTGAATGATGATGCTGCACAAAATATAGTTAGACTTATTCATAATAATAACATATATATATATATATATATATATATATATATATATATATATATATATATATATATATATCTCCTTTCCGCAAATCCTCTATTTTTCTGAACTTCTCTCTTTCTCCTGCTTCCCTTCACTGCCTCTTTTAGTACTTCCTCTCTCTTCATGTTCCCCATGCAACCCAGATACAAGATTCTTTTAACATAGCAAGATAATTGTATAAGCCAATTCATAATGAATAAAAAAAATCTTCACTAATAAGTAAAAACAAAGACAGGTTCCTCGCTCCTGTCATAAATCAATTAACATAAATTACTATTCTTTTGATACAATTTTTTACTGGAATTTATTGCGAATTTGTGAATATAATTATTTTCATTACATTCGTTTCATACGTATGCATACAACTGCGGCCGTGCTAGTATGTATGTAAGAACTCTATAATTAAATTATGTAATTAATGAAATTCTGTTGAGACTGATGCTTGTTTAAACATCTGAGGAATTAATGTTACTTAACATATAGTTAATGTACTAATTAATTAATGATAACACAAAAAAGAAATGACCTTGACGTACTTGTAATTCCGGTTTCAAATTTTAGTTAATTATTTCTGATTACAAAGTTCAAATCGGTTTTGTTTTGTGAGAATTTTTATGCGAAATATTTATTAATATTCACCGATATTACCACCTCGAGTTAAAAGGGTAAAAACTATTCTAAAAGCCAAGAGAATCTCAATTCATTAAGAGTAATCGAGGTAGTTGGATCTCATAACCTCAAAATCTATTTAATGGGCTTGTGTCCTATGTCTTAATTTCTATAAAAGTATACTATATATTGATAAAGTGGGTTACTAGAACCTCAAATGTTCAATTATTTTTTAATAACTCCTTATATGTTAAGAGATATTAACAATTAAAAAAGTCATTTTGTCTCTTTAATTATTAAAGGGATTCAACGTTGCACACATTCCAAGTGCATGTGACATCACAACCGCTACAAACCTTACAGCTCATAAATCTCTGCTATATGTATTTATATATCAAAATATCAAATTATCACAGCTATTTCAAGAAACAATAAAATTCCAATATTATGTCTGCCTTAGCAGGGTTAAATAAAATAAAAACTTATTATTCTTTGATTTGATTTGATTATTTCGACTACCAACAGCTACAAAACATTATCACAGCACTGACCTACTCAACAAATAACTGACGTTAAAATGCATTCACGTCATACAAATATTTCTCCGACCATCTCTAGCGCTAAAACTACAATTCAAATTTTTAAATAAAATAGGCACGCCAATACACATTTATTAACATCAATTTCAATTAACAATTGAAAAATAGACCACTAAAAAATGAAGACACAATTGTAGTTTGAGTGGGCTTGTGAGCCATGTCTTTAATTTCTATAAAACAGTAAGTTGGTTATTAGGATCTCAAATGTTTAATAGCTTTTTAATAAATCGTAATATTATAGAAGAAATTAACTATTGTTATAGCAGTAATTAATAGCAATTTCATTTCTCAGTTTTTATTTTATTTATCGTCATTTATAATTAGTTAATTACACCTTAAGTTAAGACGTCCTTGTTGATTCTCACGTTGAATTAACGACTCACGTGTATTTGCTGTCAGCAAAGTACGTTCTGCACTAATATTCAAGCATTCAAGGGCTGCTTATGTTAAGATAAGACTGAAGCTGAGCCAGAGTAGCACCAGGGTTATACTTTTAGTCTTAGAATGCAATATCGCTAACAATTAAATCGAATAGATAATAAAATATATTTTGCTTACATGTACAACTCTCAAGAAAAGGTATGAAAAACAGTCAATGTAACTCACAATTCTGAGGAGAGATCGAATTGTGGAAACTGAAATATTTATAAAATCTGAAGTGTAATAAATGATACTAAAACTAAGTGTGACTCTGATTGAAGAGCTGCTCTTATCGTCCTAAAAAGCCTATTTAATTTGTTGTTAATCATTTATTTTCTATCTTTCAAATATTATTATAATTAAAAATGATTTTGATTTGGTAAAATGAACAGACGCACATTTAACTTTCAAAATATCAATTTTTGCAAGTAACTGGTAAGTCAATCAATTTAAACTTGTCTTGTTTGTTTGTGCCAGTTTTATTTGACTTACGTCATATGCATAAAAGCCCGAAATATAACTTACAAAAATATTTAAATAAGATAGGAGGTCTTAAAATAAATTAAAGTGAACGTACGATTAAAATATCTGACGCGTTCAGATTCGTTGATTTAAAATATCCAAAATAATCAACTTTTCATAAATATACATATTTGAAATGATGCAAAAGGCTTTTTAGGCTGGACAGGAGGCAAATTCGAAGACACTGGTGCGACATAAACATGCGACACTAATAAAACCCTTAACTATCATTTAATTTAATTTAATTTTGTATTTTGTATTTAATTTAAATTGTTTAGCATATGGCAATACGCGTAGTCATTCACAGTACCATTTTTAATTTAATTTATTTTTTAAGTTTTCTTAGTTTTTTTTAGAACCTTACAAGGTCCAATGGTTTAAGTTAAAAATATTAAGTTAAGAAAAACTATATTATATTATAACCTCCAAAATGTGACAATCTGTCAAAATGCAGTAGGATTTATATTTAAAAGAAGTTTAATGTTAGTTTGTCAAAAATATAGAAGTGAAAACAATTTCTATTACTATTTTTAATTGATATAATAGCAATTTTAATTATTTCACATACAATTTTGTCAAACTGTCAAAATTTATATTACTAAGGATGCATACGCACCAACTAAAGTAACTAAACTTAAATTAAAACACAAATGTGAAAAGGTATGCTTAAACGAAAACCTGAAATCTAGTTCATATTACATAAGAACAGTAAATTAAAAAGTAGCGAGCGAAAGGAATATTGGCCAGCTATTAAAGGGAGGCAGTGAAGGAAAGAGGTGGATAGGGGAAATAGTAAAAAGGAAAGGAAAAACAGGAGAATAAACAAGCTGGTGGCTGGGTTGCACAAGGAACAGGAAGAGAAAGGAAGTACTAAAAGAGGCAGTGAAGGGAAGCAGGAGAAAGAAAGAAGTAGCTAGGAAACAGTTAAACTTCAGCCCAGAAAAATAGACTGGGGAATAGACCAGTACAGAAGGAAGACTAGGGAAAATGAAGGAAGAGGGTCAAGAGAAGAAGAAGCAGAAAGTACTTTTGGAAATAAAAAGGTCTAGAATAATGTAAATTTAATTGTAAGTTGAAGTAAATGAAATGTATTAAGAATGTAGATTGTAAAGCCGAAAGGCGAACAATAAACAATTAATAATAACAGTAAATTAAATATCAAAACAGTGAATGGGAAATATTTTTTAAAATTCTAAGTAGTATTTTTATGAAACAAAAAATGTTTCATTCCTAAGTAGGAACTTCTAAAGGAATTGTAGTTAAAGGGTCGAACACGAACTCAGTCTCCAGTATAATTTCAGTATAAATCACATCTAGTTTTGCATTGTATACAGTTATTATATTCATTATTTAACGGCTTATGATTTGTAATTAGTAAATCCTAATTATTCCAGACAGAGATGTTAATTAATTTGACAGTAGGTTATTCTAAGGAACAGAATCTTTGAAATAGAGTGCGAGGGGTGCCGAACTACAACAAATTTCTCTTGACCTGCAAAGCGCTACAATTTATCATATTCGTACATCGATGTATATTTAAAACGATTTTTTAGCTTGAAGTGTAAATGTGTCTTTATATATGTAAAGAAAAAAACAAATTAATTCAATACAACTACGTCAATTGATCGTAATCAGGCATCAGCCCATCTTATTTATAAACAAACGCTGACTGACTGACGAGCTGACAATAACATTATAAAAGCAACCAGTATGGTTCGATGTCAAGTGTTTAGAAATGCTGCTTTATTTTTTACTAATGTTTATGTTTATGCTTATGCCACCAAGTTATGCAAAAATAATGTAAACAACAGATTAATTATCAGCGTTCACATGCAACAAGAAATATGTGATGATCATGGGCGCCGCACCGGCAGGATTACTTTCAATGTCCATTAGAAAAGGATAGAGCAAGAGATATAAGTATTTTCTTTCTTACACCCTTCTTTCGACGCCCATGGTGATGATGATTTGAACTGTGTATTTCTTAAGGGGGTGCGGTTGTTGTGGTAAGGTCAAAACGATAAAAAAGAAGCATATTTTCGATAACGTTTTTTGACGGCGCAGGTAATATATAATTATTTCTATAATTACTACATGATAAAATGACATTTGAATAATACTTTGTGAAATTTTCATAAATATATATAAAAAAATGAGGCATTGACAGCGAATCTCCGCTGACGTCACAAAAAAAGTAACATTGCAGTGCCACTCATAACTCATCACTGGATTTTCTAAAATCAAAAAACCAAAATGATTTCATTAGTTGATAAGTTTCTGCAGGTAACGCTGTCGAGTTTTTCTATTTTTATTGATTTTTCAGTTTTTTACAGCATTTAAAAGTCAAAATACCGTAGCCAAAATTTTAAAATACGTTAAAATTAAAAAATTAAAAGAAACTCGACAGCGTTACCTCGGCATTTATGTAAAGAAAGAGTGTGCAAAATTTTAAAAGAATCGGCCCAGTAAATTTCGAACTAGAGAGTGCACCGACTCTGAAAAAGCTATGTGTGAGAAGACCAGAGTTAAGACTTAAAACTCTATATCTCCGACAGTTTTACTCCAATCAACTTCAAATTTTTACACAATAAACATAATATGTTGTACAATAATATAAATAGAAAAAAAATGAAACCTTACCCTCTAATCTAATATTTCAGGCTGGTATTTGGAGTAGTTTTGATACTACAGCTCATAGGATCATCCAGTTCATCAGTAAGACGTCTCTGTAAGATCGAAATTTGAGTTGGGAATGCAGGCATACGTAAAAGTCTACCTTCTATCTGATACAATAGTCAGACAACTCATAATTGCAATGGCAACCAAATAGCACGACGAGTATAATGCAGATAAGCTTATCAAATACCGCAGGAATTCTTGTAACTCGATTGAACGTTATATAACTCTTCCCTCTGTCCAAAATCCCTTATGACGCTTTCATAATCTCGTGCGATTAGCCTTGATAGTAAATAGTGGTTTCTAAAAAACTGCAATAGATTTACGATTTTTCAACAAAACTCTTATCGATTTTCAATTCACCATAATTAAAAAAAAAAAACATTTGTGAATCAAAATTCATTTAATTAACCAAATTTCTACTTAAAAACCATAATCTCTATAAAACTGCTTCCGTGTTGCGGTATAATTGACGTAGTTGGATCCGTAAAAGGTATTCTTCTTCTTTGTGGCTTTCTCATAATAAGTGAGATAACAAAAACATCCTGTTTAAGTAGGAAATGGCGCTCTGAGAAACCACAAATACATCTAGAATGTATGTCTCGCGTAGCAACTTAGTGGAGATTTTATTAGAAGCGTACCAAAGGGTATTTCTAGGTTATGTCTATTATAATTTGATGGGCTGATGGGATAAGCTATAAATAATTATATTACTTATCGTACTTGCAAGATCGCTTTAAACATCAACTTAAAAATCAAACTGTACCTCAACCACCGTCTTTTTTCTTCTTCCTCTCGTCATCTTCATCTTAATCATCTTCCTCATCGTCCTCCACCTCCTCAAATAGATCTTCTTCGTTTTCTAATTCATCTTTTTCATCAGCACTTGGCTGTACCATCACTTTATTTGTTGTCCACGAGTTCTGTTCTTTTAGAACATATTTATGAAATTATCAAATTAAAAAGTACTGACGTATTTTAGTAAAATTCTTTGATTAAATAAATTTACCGTTATCGGTATTCAAATATGAGTACATACGGATATAACTACATACTTTAAACATGCTTTCTCTTGAATTTACAAATCTACAGGTACAAATAGGCAAATCACCTCATTCTTTAGGGGTCGTCTTTCAAATTTTTGATTAAAATATCGGTTAATATTTAAGAGTTAAGAGACCTGACAATATACATATTCATTTGGAATTGATTATGAATTAATATCGCTTCGAGTGACAGACCGCGTGTTTACTGATTTCCTGTTTTTAACTATTTTACATTACAATAAAAACATTCCAAGCGCCATATTAGAACACATAACACAAAAAGTATTTCAATATATCACTTTTAATTGAAAGAGTAATTCTTAATTGGCAATTAAATGAAAACCACTTCCTTACTTAGTATATCAGCATCAATTAAATTACATTAGCGTCTCATTAATATTATTTATGAGTGATTTAAACGGGCCCGAGCTCGTTGTATGCTCATCTAGATTGTGAAATAGTTTTAGTACATAAGCGCGCATAAAGGGAGGCGAAGAAGGAAAGAAGGACGAACGTGTAGGGGTGTGCGTTTGCAATCATGTAATAAAATTTAATTTATAACTTCCTTAATTTCTCATAAAGTTTTAATGAATCTGATTTACAGTTGACATACTACAAACTAGTTTTAAAGATGTCGGTTGCGTCCAGTTTCAACACAATTTCTTGTTGATTCTTGTCCACATTGACGTAGGTGAATTTATTATGATAATTTTATTTAAAAATGAATGAATTATTCAACATTATAATCGACTACATATTTTATTTTAATTTTTATCAATGGTTTGACAATTTAATTTTAATTATACAACTTGTTTTATTAAGTTTATCTTATATTTTAAAAACGTGAGAGTTTGCGTCACACTCACAATCCAAATCAATGATATCTAGTCAATATTGAATGGAGTTTGAGAAGCCTATTGCTGTTTCAGGGTATTTGGTGGACTGCCTTTGTTCATCCTCCTTTAGATACGCCCTCTTCATCAACTTTAACAAGATGAATATCGTTTGTTTTTATTTATGATTTCTCTGGCTTCCTAGACACGTAGTCTTTTATCGCCCCTAATAATGTTCTGCTTTTTCTTAAACTTTTTTGAAGCACTTGAAATCTCTGGGTTCTGTAGCCTTTGTTCTATCTGCTTTGATTTTTTTTTATTTTTTTTATTTACAAAGAATATTACAACTAAGCGTGGCTTATCTAGTAATTTATGTATAAAAAGTTAAAAATAATTGTTCAGTTCTAGTCCACTGACTAGTTCCAAAATTTTAAAAACGTGTGTGGTTTGTAGTAGCAGAATCACAGGGTCAAGTCTTCCGGCTTGGTCCTCTTCAATCTGCGCAGATTCTCTCTGTTATTAAGCAGCTACAGAATTTCTTCATTCTGGTGGTTCTGCAGTCGCAGTAGATGTTTGCCTGCTGCCTTCCTAACTTCTTCGTCTACGGTGGGCATCTTTAGATCACGGTGTAAATTGTCATTCCGTATGTACCAGGGCGCATTTGCAATGCTCCGTAGTACTTTGTTTTGGAAAGTTTAGATTTTTGTTAAATTTGTTTTCTTGGTACAACCAGAGTTGTATACCATAAGTCCATATGGGTTTCAGTATTTTGCTTATACAATAACAGTTTGTTATGCACTGTAAGTTAAGAATGTTTTCCCATAAGCCAGTGCATTTTCCTGAATTTATTATTAAGCTGTTCTCTTTTTATCTTAACATGCTCCTTTCACTTGAGTTTCGCGTCAAGCGTCATGCCAAGGTATTTCGCTGTGTTGGAATAGGGTTTTTTTAGCTGTTGATAGTAACTGTGAGAGGAGTAGTTATTCGATTTGTAAAGTTGATGTACGTGGATTTGGCTTCGTTCAGCTTAATTCGTCATTTCTTTGTCCATTTGCAAACCTCGTCTAGTGAATGCTGTAGTTTTCTGGTAACCTCTTCCTCATTTTTCTCAACAACCATTAGTCTGCTTTGATTGACAATATTTTCCAACATAGGAAAGTTTCGTTTCATAATAAACGATTAGGATTAGGAAGAGAGGATAGCATAAAGAATGGGGGGAGGAGGTCCAAAAAAGAGAAAGGAGTACTTTGAAAGGAATGAAATGGCGATCGAGGAGGCAGAGAGGAGAAGAGAAGGTGGCGCAAGTGTGGAAGAGGAGCTAAGGAGAAGGGATAAGGAGATACAACAGCAGGAGAGAATGGGAAAAATAGAAAAAAGTAACTATAATAAAAGATATAAGAGGTTATGGGAAAATAATGTGCCTCAGTACCTTATAGAAAAAGACATAAAACACATAAGAAGAACAGCAAAGTTTAGATTGGGGAATGAGGAAAAAGGAAACAGATACTGGGAAAAGAGTGAGGAAAGAAAGTGTAGAATGTGCGGAGCGGAGGACGAAACACTGGAGCACATTAAGTTTGAGTGTAAGGAAAAAGTAGCGAGCGAAAGGAATATCGGCCAGCTATTAAAGGGAGGCAGTGAAGGAAAGAGGTGGATGGCGGAAATAGTAAGAAGGAAAGAAAAAACAGGAGAATAAATAAGCTGGTGGAGAATAATGTAAATTTAATTGTAATTTGAAGTATGTATTAAGAATGTAGATTGTAAAGCCGAAAGGCGAACAATAAACAATAAATAATACATAATAAACGATTAGGTGTTGAATCAAAGTCTAGAAGTATGCCACTTTGATGCTATAACATTACTTACCAATGACATTATTCTTCTATTAGTCTCCAAGAGTTCAAACCATGAATTTTGAGGTTATAATGTTCTTGCGTCAAACGCGTAGTTTCACGTCGAAACAATTGATGTTATTTGCTGCATTCCTTATTTCAATTCCTCATTTATATTACCTGCATCATTCTTAAACACATTGCATAATTAAATCTTTAAGATAAATATTCTCATCGACAGTCCAAGCAGATTTCCTTCAATAGTTCTTACGTCAATTGCACGTGAGATTACTAACTAACAAATATGAATAATCATACATTCAGGTATATCTAAACCTCTGTCGGGTAGCGGTAATAAATAGGTAGCTGGTTCATCTTACTTCCAGAACTATCGACTCCCGGATTGACCATTTCATTGAATTAGTTGTTCGTCACTAATTCCCCGTTTTCAGAACTTCTTAAAGTGGGAGTTGTAAAATACTTCATCATAAATCTTCTTAATGAGATGGGTCGCGATTAAAGAAACTTGTAGAAGCTCTGGTGCATATTACAGTAGTGATATATAGAGTTGATTTAGCTGCAGGGCCCGTTGCGTTGGCGGTAGACGACTACTTTCTAAAACAACCATCAGAACAAGAACGTGCCATTAAATCTCGCGCGTCGTGTCGCGTTGACGCTGATGACAAACTTACTAAGTTGCTACGATAAGGATAATGCGTTGTCAATCGATCGGAAGGTATTTGCTGACGCACATTGGCATATATTTCATTTCACTTCATGGTTTGTGTAGCCATGCATTTCTCATAATAATATACTGTTAATTTATTCATCGTGCTGGAATTAACGTTTGGCGAAGTATAATACATACGTGTGCAGTTGTATGGAACCTTTTGCAAAACAAACGGTATTTTATAATGCCTTGTATAAAGGAAGAGAACACCGCAAGGTTATATGCATATCTTAAGTTATTTATTATCTGCTGCAAGCCTTTACATTAAATCGTCAAACTTACATTTCATTTTCTCTTATACTCGTATTAAGTGTAAAACTAATGACTTCTTTAGCTGTCTTCTTTCTATTAGCGATATTGCACTCTAAGACTCCCAATACAATCATGGTGCTACTCTGGCTTCAGTTTTATCTTAACATAAACAACATTGAAGACCACTCGAAGAGAGTGTTGTAACCTGACTTGTGGGTAAACTTGAAAAGGGTGTAAGGCCCATTTGCATATGGTCCAAGGCACTGCGAGATGACATTCTTAAAGTAAGGGTAGATTGGAGTCACATCTTGTATTGTATTCATTAATAAATAATATTGTAGCAATATTATGTTCGGCTTATGATTTGTAACTAGTAAATTCTAATTATTCAAGACATTTCTATAATTCTTTTATCTTCTTTTCACTATCTGGCCCAGTCATTATAGTAAGTTTACCTCGGAATTCGAGATACCCAGCTGTAAGTCTGTAAATACTTGTATATTGACACCCTAAAGTTGACTCAAAACCTACATATGGTAGGTTAAGTATTTACAGACTTACAGCTGGGTATCTCGAATTCCGAGATTCTTACCTAATTTAAGCTTAAATGACTGGACCAATCTGTGTTAAATTCGCATTCCCTTTAATTGGAAAGATATAGGTATTTGCAAAAGCGATAGAAGTTAATAGACACCTGTTAAACAGTTACAAATAAGTGTTTAAGTTTCGCTGTAATTCAGGAAATTTCATCTTACAAATTATTTCGTATCTCTCATTGTACTTTTTCATCCTTTCCTGCTGCTGAACCTGTATGTCCCCTTTTTTCTCATCCTCTTTGTTTCTTCTACTACCATTTCATCACATTTATAGATATCCTTCTGTTCTCTTTCTCTCCTTCTTAAGCTCCTCCTGTGTTACAGTCAAGATTTTGCTGTCTACTTTTCCCACTTTACTGCTTTTGCTACTGCATCAATCTCCATTTTGTACTGTGCAAGTTTGTGCAGTGGTTCGTTTAAAAGTTTCAAAGATATCTTCACATTAATCAAACATGCAGTAGAAACAAAAACTTGTTCGAATTTTCGATGGTGTCTTTAACCTTGAATTTGAATAGTTTGACAGCCCTGAATGGCGTGCAGTAATTGAAATATTTATTAACGTTTTTACTTCTTCATATTTAATTTCACCACACAGTTATATTTCAGCACGACACGCCACGACCTGGGGCAATAGGGAAATGACGTAAAACTAAATCAAATTCAATTATTCGGATATTAAAACCTCTTAAAATGGCAATGATCTTTATTACTTAATTTATAGATTACCTACTTCATTAAACACTGCATAATTTATGACGCAAATTAATTAATTGGCTTCTAGTGTCAAGGATTACTAGCGCAAAAAATGAATAGAGATATTAATAGCAAAATCTAAGATAAAATTAGCAACGAGTTGATATGAAATTACAAATGTTATGAATAACCAATGGATTGGTCAGGTTTATGACCACGGGAATGACGAGAATGACGCATCCGTGAACCATAGTGAAACATTAATCATTTGGTTGCGGTGATCGTAATCTCGTTGGTTGTAAATGTCTAATGGGTAAAACAATCATTGGAAATTAATTACGCGTCACTGGTAATGGTTTTAACAACTTTGTATTAAGTTAAAAGAAAGAGAAGCTGCGGAAAAGATTTGTATGATGCGTAGAAGATACAGTGGTGTAACTAGGAATGTACCAGTACCCCCCCCCCCCCTCATCCGTTGGTGCTGATTATAAGAAAACAAACACGCAACAATTTTGATTTGTGCGAAACAACAAAAAAAAAATATATAATTTCAGTAGAAAAAAGTAAGAGAAGATACAGACCATAATGCAGCTGCTATTGAAGAATGATGAAGTAAGAAGAAGAAGAGATGCAGGGACAATAATAGGAAGTGAAGGAGAGGAATTAGAGCAAGGGAATTGGGATAATTTCACGGCGAATGAGATTGAACAGTAAATTAGATAAAATGAGTTATAATAAGTTCCTTTTTACATCTTTTATTTGTTCCTATATAATTCTCATATATCAATGTAATTGAAATGTAAAAATTAAGTGGGATAGACGAAGTGGAAAAAGCAGCACATATGGGCGGAAGCCTAGGAGGTGCTATTAAATTTAATAAATGAAAGAAAAAGACCATAATGCAGTAGAATCCCGATATAACGTACTCTTTGGCGGGAAGAAATGAGTTTTAAATAAGGTCAGGAATAAAATGGGGCCAATCAACTTTAATAAAGTATAAATTTCATCATTTGTAATTCTATTTATTGAACTCAATTTCTTGGTATTTACTTAATTTTAACAAAATTCCAAAGAACACAAGACATAACACGTGACACGACCACAATTATTTGCAGTGACGTCTTTCAAGCTGTCCATCAAAATCTGTGTCATCTTCAATTCAATCAATTTCAATTTCTCACATCTCGTGATCCTCGTAGCTTGTGGAACTACAAATAATTTTGCGAACAAACACAATTCATCCTATTGCCTGTCACTCAGATTTACAGAGTTATTAATTACGCTTGTTTGTCTATTACGTGCATGCGTCTATCCTTGTCTAACTTCTATTTGAATCATGTTGTCTTTCTGGACTTGTGAATCATGGTTTCATTTCTATAAAACTGTACTATATACTGATAAGGTTGGCTAGTAAGATCTCCAATGTTGACAATCCAAAAAACAGTCCAAATCCAAACGTAATACTTTCGGTTTTTACATTAGATTTTGTTCCTTTCCTAAAAAGAATTCCCTAAAACGTTGAGGTGTCTTATTGGTATTACCGCTTAATTCATTTGCGTTAAATGTGCAATTGCCGCGCGGATCATGTGAGACTTGCACACAGTAAATGCTGCACGTAAGTCAGTGAGTCATTAATTAATTTACTCGAACCGAGGAATTGGATAAATACGCGAAATCACGGAAGCGTTATGCCTACTCTGCGGTAACGACACTTGCTGATACAATCCGCGTGTTAATTACATAAGTATTAATTAATTATACTACACACTTACTTAAATTTAAAGTTAAACACATTTACATATACTTTTAAGTTTATTTAAAAAATAAAAATTTACACTGTTATAGTTTTACGTTAATATAAAGTAAGGTTATTTATAACAGACGTTGTCTTTCAACATTTTCTGACGTTAATAAATCTATATATGCAAGATTATAAAGTGGATATAGCATTGCAAGTCATTTGCATAACACAATTAATTCATTAAGAACTTCATTATAGAATACTTCTAAAACGAAAATTAATATTAACACTAAAATATATACAAACAAACAATTGTGGGGAATTTAATATCAAACCAATAGACAATTCGAAAAAACCATCTTCAGAGTAAGAACAGGTCTTACGAGATTGATCAGTGCATCAATATTGAATCAGTAAAACAATAGCTCCGCAGTGCAGCAACTGTCAGACACAAATAACAATCCATCATCTACTAATAACCTACCCACAATTTTTAAACGGAATAAACAAAACACAACATCAGCGGTGAATTAAAAGTGCTGGAATTCCTTAATAATATAAATATAATAAACCAAATTTAATTAAAATAAATCAACAACTTCAGGTGTTGGAATCGCCTCAAATTCTAAAATAAAAAAAAATATTATAGCAAGAAATAATTATACATAATAAAATTAAAATTACCAGCTAGAAAATTGTCTTACAGTGCAATATTTACTCCTGCTAGCTTGCCACAAGCAAATTCCAATTGTCTTGCAATATAATTTCACATTTGTTACCTTACTACAAAGTAATTCATGTGTTATACATTGCGTTACATTTCTACCTAGATCATAGAGTAAGTGGGAATATTACTTAATTTAGTCTTTATCTAAAAGGCTTTTCTTATTCCTAATTATCAGATAGAAGCCTTAAAGATTAGGCCAGACGCGAACCAAAACCTAAATTTAACCTAAAAAACTTATCAAATTCAAAGCGTGACGATTTGGGCTACAGACGATTGCAAACAGGAATGTCTGCACAATTCGGACGCTTTGTCTAGATATGTGATACTCACAGAGGCAGTATCAGTGGGAAGTCGTCCTCCATTGATTGGACTATTAAGTGACAACACCACGTCTGTGCAACACTGTCCAGTGTCCACTAATTGATAATTATCATCACGCCAACGCCGAATGGTTGAACGATGTCTACTAATATAAATCACGCGCCGTTTAGTTTGTAAATTAATTGGAATTATGTATTCATAAGTGTCCTATGTCTCATGTCAATGTACATGAACACAAAGTACAAACAAAGCGCATTTTAGCTGATAACTGTTCTTAATTTAAAACTGTGATTTACTCGTATTTAAAGCAGACTGTAATTAGTGGAATAGATAACGGGTTATGTTTTATATGTGAAAGAAGGTTTCCAACAGTTGGTTCAAGTTTTGACCTGAGGAATGAAATGAAAGCACCAGAGAATAAGTTATAGGGGTGAGAATCAGCTAGTAGTCAGGATAATTTTGGTGCAGACTCTATTGACAAAAACGTTATCGATCGAACCATACTTGGCCACATCACTTAACAAGCAAAAGTCATACAAATTTTCTCCTTCTTGGTGTGATATATTTTATGCTGCATGTGACGTCAAACCGCTTCAGACCCCTCTCTACTCCTTTTTGTCACAATTCTGGAACAGCGGAAGAAAATATGTCCTTAAATTTTTCCGCAAGTGCATTAGCAACTCTTTCCTTTTATAACCTTGTGTTTTATTCCAGTAAAATTTGAAATCAATTTAAGGTAACATAATATAAGAAACACGTACCAATAATACCGAGAAATTATAATGCGGATAAAGTTTTCGGAAGACAATATGGCGGCCGGCGTGCGGGTTGCGAGGGAGGTGAAGTTGGCGGCCGTCTCACGTCGTGTTTCGTTCGATGCTAATGAATTAAACATTAATTATCAGCGACTAAACAAACAAACAAACAAATAGTTGTACGTACTACGCTAATGAGTTCATTCACAAAAACCTTGGGATTATCTAATTCGCAGGAATCGATTAAACTTGCCATTAAAGGATGAATTTAATATTTGCGGAAAACTACGAATCAAAACCAAACAAATATATAAAACTGTATTACTATATATTGATAAATTTGTATGTTTTATTAGTAGAACGTGAAATATTTTTTAATAACTCCTTATGTTTAAAGAGATATTAACAATTAAAATAATCATGTTTTACCTTTAATTATTAAAGGGATACAATGTTATAGAACATTCCAATAATTGTTACGTCACATTTAGTAAATATGCCATCTCTTTTATACAACAGAGACGCATACAAGTGTGTAAAACAAGCGGCAAAACTAATTTTCAAATTTGATATAGCTACATATAACACCGTAAACCTTTGGATATTTAAAAAATTAAAGCGCCAAAATATTAACATTTATTTCAATCAAAAATTATAGAAATGAGCGAGAAGAATATTGTGCAGTTATTAAAGGGAGGCAGTGAAGGGAAGAGGTGGATGGCGGAAATAGAGAAAAGGAACGAGGAAAAGAAAAGTAACGCCAGAGTAGAAGTGATTTTAATCTGAAGTGACAAAGAGACAAAGAAGACAAGAGGTGAGGAAACGATGAGAATGAAAGAGGATTAGTGAAAATGAAGGGAGAGGGACAAGAGAAGAAGAACCAGAAAGTACTTTTGGAAATAGAAAGATCTAGAATAGTTTAAGTTTAATTTTAGGTTGAAGTTCTATGAAATGTATTAAGAATGTAGATTGTAAAGCCGAAAAGCAATATAATTTAATAATATTAAAGAAATGAGTTCACAGTCCATTCAAACAAGGCTAGAGGGTAGCTTTACTATTTTAATAGTTAATAACTTCTATAATTCCGTAACTAATTAAAATGTAATGATACATTTGAGATCCTGAGAAACGAAGACGTAGTTCAAGCCTCAATTAAAAAAAACAAATTAAAGAAATGTCTGAAATATAAGTGGAAATATTGTAAGTGTAATACCTGATTACTGCTTGTGCTATTGCCAAATATAGTTAGTGATTTACATTTACGTTCGACGTACGTACTTTCTTAAGAATTACGCTCATTGTCTTGACACGGCATTCCCAACCGAAACAAAAACACAACAACAATAGGTGTGACCTAATTATCTTACAGTGAAACAACACCGCCGATACCGTTGTGATAATAGAACAAATATTTGCAGGTGAATTCAAAATATACTTGTAGCTTAATGGAACAGCTGGGTCGATGAAGACAATGACGTGAATTCCAGGAGCGTTGTAAAAACATGTTGATCGCCATTGCCAGGAACGTTTAACTAAATCAAATATTTGTGGCTGATCAAAATAAGAGATAAGTAAAGCAGCTGTTCCGACGAAGAAATGACGTCGCCGTTCGATAAAACATCTGGATTCAGAGCCGTGCTGATAAGTAAATTTGAAAGGAACGCCGTTTTCATGTTGTGGCAATATTATTAACTAATAAAAGTGTTGCCAACGTTTATATATATTATGATATAAATGAATTTGACTATGTGTTTATTTTATTTAACGTTGATCTATTTATAAAATCACATGGAGGATATATTTTTACATATAACTGCATGTGATATTTCACAGAAGGCGAGAGCATTGATGCTGTGTTTTCGGGGTAGATCCCGGGGTACAAACTGCAAATATATTTGGTAGAAGCTCGTCAGAGATAGGACTCAGTATTGGTAACAGGTCGACGTTAAATAAATTCAAATATCAGCAAAGCTTTAAATGTTAAATTGACAAAAAATTTCCTCACATTTCAGATCTACTTGTTATTGTCAATGGCAGTAAAATCGTTTTGGGTTTTGTGGTATTTTTGGGAATATTTGTATTTTCCCCAAGCGCGGCTCTGGTCGATCGTCAATTCCTTGAAAGAATTGAACGTGATTCGCGCAGCGTAACGCTTATTATCGGATCTAATAATAAAAAATGCTAACAACTCTTAAGAATGTAGATCCATTGTTTGACAACGCAAGTAATGACTCTTATCGAGAAGAATCATCTGGATGAATCATTTACAATTTACATGGAATAAAGAATAATTAGCATAGTGATGCTGATGGTACAAATATGTAATTATTTCTAAAAATACTTGTACAATGTGATAATAATACCGAAATAAATTATAAATTATTATACACTTGTAACTTTGCAAAAACGTGGTGTTCGTTTTCCTTATTAGTAACAGATATAGTGACCCGTTTGCTGTAGTCATAGTTATCGCGATAGTTAATTAACATGTCCAGTTAAAGAGAAATAACAATAAATAGAGCTACTAGCCACATTAACCAATGAGATATATCTCCACCTGGGTGCTAAAAGGACCATCGTCACGTTTTATCTTCAAAATACTAAACTTTTCAAAACATGAAATACTTATACAAATTCTATGCAAACTTGTTTATGTTTTAGCTTAAGTTGAAACAGATATTCTAGTTAAGACTTATGCCAATTTAAATTAAAATTATATTAGATAAAAACTTTTAATGCAATGGGCTTGTGTCCTATGTCTTAATTTCTATAAAAGTGTACTATATATTGATAAAGTGGGTTACTAGAACCTCAAATGTTCAATTATTTTTTAATAACTCCTTATACGTTAAGAGATATTAACAATTAAAAAAGTCATTTTGTCTTTTTAATTATTAAAAGGATTCGTTGTACACATTCCAAATGCATGTGACATCACAACCGCTACCAACCTTACGCTCATAAATCTCTGCTATATGTATTTATATATCAAAATATCAAATATTATTTACAGCTATTTCAACGAACAATAAAATTTCAATATTATGTCTGTCTTAGCAGGAATTAATAATATAAAAACTTATTTTTCTTTGACTTGACTTGATTATTTGACTACCAACAGCTACAAAACATTACCACAGCACTGACCTACTCAACAAATAACTGACGTTAAAATGCATTTCACGTCATACAAATATGGCCGACCATTTCTAGCGCTAAAACTACAATTCAAACTTTTAATTGCTATATCTCCGTCAACATTTAGATATTTAATAAAATAGACACGCCAATACACATTTATTAACATCAATTTAACAAATATTACAACGATCACAAGCATGATCAGATAAATAAATAACAAAGCTTTACATAAAGCGAATCTTTTGTTATTTTCCATTCACGTAACTGTGTTTAGCGGTATTGTTTTATTAAAGTTACGAATTCCAAAAACGTCAAAATTGAGATAACGTCGTCAAAGTGACTCCCTATATGTGCAGGAACGCTTGAGCGGAACCGGACGTTTGGAACATTGTACGCAGCTACTGGCCTTTAACCTCAAAAGGGACACAGTCTATTGTGATAAAAAAATCTTATCAAACAACTGTCCATCAGAAGTATCAGTCTGGGCTTTCTAACCGCGTCATACATTATTTATTATATTCCAACCAAGAACTCGTCTCATGACTTTTGTTTAGGGTTGCCAACTTTGAGAGATGCCAGTGAAGGAACAGAAAGGATTGTGTTATTAATAATTAAAAAATATAAACAATATAAGTCGAAATATGATAGAGGGTTGCTTATAGTTTCCAGGCTTCTTACGTTTAAGGGCCTCCAACTTAGTAACCCAGTAAACATTTTGGAGTCACTTTGACATCATATTGAAGATGCGTCATGATTTTCTTATCATAAAAGAATTCATTTATAGTTCAGTTTCTCACATTTTTTCATATAAAATGTCTACTTTATCGGCTACAGATGGCGAAATTACTCCACCAGTTGATGCGAACTATAATTGAAGTGCAATAGTGAGAGAAACGTCACTAAATAAGGAACTTAATCAAATTGTTTAATGAGAAATTAGGACTAGCAGGGACGGCCTTAACCATTGCGAGGCTCCGGGCAGCAGATCTTTGCGTAATTTATGTAAATTGTAAGTAAGTATTTTTGATGATAATTGACGAGAAATAAAATTTAATATTGGAAGATTTTTAAAAGTTAACAAACACAAAGGCGACCAATATTAATGATGATAAACTAAGGTAAATGAATGCCTTAAAAGATATACGCAGTGGTTCTAGTGGGATTTCTAAAGAGCGAGGCACGAGATTCAAATACATATATAGTAATGAATTTTTCTACTTGGGTCGTTGCGCGAGAATGCGAGGCCCCGGGCGGTTGCTCTGTTTGCCACTCCCAAAGGTCGCCTCTGTGGACGTCCGCCCGCAGAAGTCCTTGCATTTGCGAAACACCAGATTAACCTATAGACAAATAAGACAGATATTTAAGGCACTTAATTCGAAGAAGCTCGGCACAATTTAGCATGCTAATTGTTGAAAGATTTTTATAATTTCTGGAGTGACATCTGAAATAAAAACTGTTCTAATCATAGGAAGACGGTTGGCAGCCCTAGTCTTATTGGACTCTGAGTGCATTACCCACTTCACTCTCGCTGTTTGACCTTCAGACATAATTATTATGAAAATAAAACATAATTATATTTTTTTCTTGACACATTACAGAATCTAATTTAGTTTGAACTATTTAGAGAATAATCGTTTGTTGTAAATAGACTCCATGAAGAAATTTGCCACGCAATTGCATCACGTCAAAACATCAACCATGATGTGGTTTTTCCAGAGTTCACTATCTTAAATAATACAGTAAGCTTACTAATTCAGTAACCTGTGGTACAAAGTTCAGAAAGGAAATTTATAACAGCGGTGGCCAAGAATAAAGCGTGTTCTAAACCACACGTAGAAAACATATTTGGGTACGTTCAGGAAAAGAAATTTCGTATTTTAAAGCGTATGTTTATGGGGTGGGGTAATGCATTTTTGCTTTTGAAACTTACGCCTCCGTTTATACTCTTTTCTTTTTCTAGTCTATTAGTCATTCTATATCGACCACATATCGAGTTCTAGGCAAGGGTGGCAAACACACGGACTGGAATATCCTACTTTCTTCACTAGCGGGTATACTATTTTGCACCAAATTATGTGCACTTATGTCACTCCTTCTATCTTATCCAGATCAATTATTATGATGTTTTAATAGTAGCCCAAAGGAAATATACATCTGCCTTTTCTGTAGCGATATTGCGCTCTAAGACTCTAAGTACAATCCTGCAGCTACTTTTGTTTTAGCTTAATCTCAACATAAACAACTCTAGAATGCGTACCTGTATCTGAGAAAATTACGTAACAGACTTTGACCCTTGCCTGGTCCATCCTTCCCAATCCCTCATGTTCAGCGATAAATTTGTACACAAGTGAGTTGAGTGAGTATTTAGAATTTTTGTTATTGTTTATGTTTTTGTTATAAAAGTTTTGTATGCATTGTCGGGAATAACTATTTACTAAGAGTATTACTTCACTGTGAAACCGTTAAAATATAAATATAAGTTATAAAAGTCCGAGGGCCCCGGTGCACTGCACCGACTCGCCCATACCTAGCTACGCCAGTGGCTTCTACATGTCTAAATGTCATGAGCATCTAAATTGTTTCTGAGCACCACTTCCAGTTCAATTCTATTTGTAATACACTCGCAATCTATTAATAAAGAAATGTTGATTGATAATTACAAAAACACAGCGCATAATTATTACTTAGTTAGAACAGTAATAATTAGAAGTAATATAAATAAATAATATTATTATTATTTAAAAGAAATTTATGTTCTATTTGCTTTTAATTTCTGATAATTACAATAACAAAGATATTATTTATAGCCAGGTTGATATTGTCGTTATCAAATTCAAAAATATAACACAAAGTATCTGTACAATGTCAAATTAGTCGTACTGTTATCACATGTTTAATATTATGTCAATTTTAATTTCATTTCTTATCAATCGAATTTGTGTTCTTCACTTCTTACATAACGTGATAACTTGTTCTTCCCAAGTGAACCTGCCCGCTGGACCTATGATCTGTGCTGAGGCTGGGAGTGTCACACCAGCTGATGCAACACTTAATAATAAAATGATTTCAAGGTTTTTATATTATTTTCTAAATATTTAAAATAAATTATCCATACGTCAATAGAAATCAGCGAACTGATTGATAATAAGTAACGTTAAATGTTGTGCAGAATTCACTTGAACTTTCATATTCGGGTCACGACCTTAGTTGACCTTTCTTTACGATATTGATGAATAAAATGATTTGTTTGTAAACGTTTGTTTTGATTGACATTTATGCCAAACATTGAGGAAATATTTACGCGGTGTGGTGAAGATGGAAAACGTTGAAATTCTGTTTATTATCTTAGCAAAAGAATGACAGTGTAGCAAAGGATAGATGAATATTTCAACTGCAATAGTTAGACTAACATAACTTGAAAACAAAATCCAGTTTCAGTCTTATCATCCTCATCGTTTCACATGAAAACAGGTTTATTTTTTAGCAAAGTCATTAGTTATTTAATTTACCAATTTATTTGGCGATTCATTCATCAATATGTAAATGATGTAAGTAATTAACTTAATAATGAATGCGTCCTCCAAACGAAAAATAAAATATATAAAAATAAAAAGAACCATTTATCGTTCTTTCTTGCCATTAAGAAACTCGTTTCATTTAAAATGAAGATTTTAACATTTGAAATAAAAATACGAGTTGGTCGAGCTATCTATTAGATATTTGTCTTAATATTGACAGTTATAAAACGGCAAGATATTCAGAAAGTAGTGTAGTTGGTAAACTAATCGAATAATGGGCTTGTGTCCTCATTTTTTAGTGGTCGATTTTTCAATTATTGATTGAAATTGATGTTAATAAATGTGTATTGGCGTGTCTATTTTATTAAATATCTAAATGTTGACGGAGATATAGCAATTAAAAGTTTAAATTGTAGTTTTAGCGCTAGAAAAGCTGGCAACCTACAAAATTACTTGTATGCGCCATAGAATACAAATATAACTGGAAGGAAACATTTCATCTTAACAGAAAGTGTTAGAAATGTATAATATCTTCTAATGCCTACTGCACTAAAGCTTTAAAAAGAAAACCAAAATAACAAGTAAAATATAAATTAATGTAATATCATTGACGTCAAACAAATCGATAAAAACAGACAGAGTTTAAACAAAATCACGTGATCACAGAGTGCATCCGCTCTTTTAACATTCAATCTTATATGCATTTATACTAACAGCAGATTTGTCGTGTTTCTAATCAGATACAAGGGAATTTTCCTTTCAAAATACTGGACTTTATAACTAATTTATATGATTAAATAATACTCCAGTATCAATTCTTCAAAAATACGTATAAATTTTATAAAATTAGTAGTGTAAGTAAAAGGTTCTATACAACTTTTCATATTATGTTGTAATTTTAGAGAAGTTCACTTTCTGTATTCATTACTCCACACTATGGGTATAATAAATACATGTTACTATCAAAAAAGCAATACAATTTATATCTTATCATCATCTACTTATATCCTGGAAAAATATATGCAGGCATCTGGGAAAAAATACAACAACAAGCAATAGTTAAAGGATGCTACAATAGAGACCTGATATAAAAAACGACTCGACAAATATGATACAAAGTTTTCAGTCGTAATTTAGCTCATGGGCGACAATAAAACGAGGCACTGCATCTCAATGATCAAACTCGTTGGACCAGACACTCGCAAAATTGACAGATTCAAATCACGCGCGCTGTTTACACAGTGCTACCAATGTTTACAACCCAATCAATTAATTGAACATAACCTCTCACATCAATGAACGTTCAACGACGAACACGCGACGGCATCACATGTGCAAAGGAGGATCACGCTCGGCACGCAGTCTTGTGACTCATCTTCTTAATTATTTCCTACTCTACTACCATGCAATTAACTAAATCATTGTTGTTTGTTAAGTTTTTTTAATGATTTTATGACATAACTTTGTGGTATGTACAAATGTCACTTTTAATAAACATGTAATTTAAAAGATGTAACATATAATTTAAGAACAGATTGATAATTTCTTTGGAAACCTGTTTTATTCTTACATTAAATTCAGGCGTGTGTTTGGAGATAAGACACGTTTCAATAAAAGTTATGCTGCTGACATCTATTCAGGGAGTTAGTGAACTTTCTTGGTTTTGCGATCGTACAATAATATCTAAAGTCATATTCTTTACCTGAGTGTGACAAATAATGTGACAAATATATAATAAAATAATGCTCCCTTTCTTCTTTATCAATTTATTGAAAGAGCTTTTTAAAAAAGGAAAAATTTTCTTGCATTCGTCCTCTTCAATGGCGAGCGTCGAATTCTTGGTCCGTCGTCCATGGCTTGCATTAATTCACCTACAAAAGAACATGTATTTATTTAATGGCTCCTTTACACCATTACAACTAAAGGGAAGGGAAGGGAAGGCATTTTGAAAATGTTTAGGGATGCCAGATTGCAAATGAGGACAAACGGGAGATAAATTAAAGAAGAAATCCTCATTAAATTAATTGCATCTAGCCTGATTACCGAATTGGTATCGTTACCATTTCTTATGTAACGTAAATTTCAGGTTTCTCGTTCTTAGGAAACCATTTGGGGATTTTTCCAATTTTTATACTAAAACGAATTTAAAGATACATTGAGAAAATTGGAAGAATGATTTAAAGAACACTTTAAATAAGAATGAGGCATATGACACCATAATAAGAATGATATTACCGAAAAATGGTCTCGATTCTGTAGTACGCACTGGTCGAGGTGCCAACGCTGCAAAGAAAACAAGTCACATTTAGTTTTACTTGTACATATTTATTTCTACTAGCACGCTAGCAAATTGAATCTTTCAAACTCCGTTACAATTTCTATCTGAGAAGCAACAAATGAACCTTGCATTTAGCTTATAACAAGACAATTTTCCACCTAGATTCTGAGTTCAATATGTTGTGTGAAATGTGTTGATAAGATGCAAGAAAATATGTAAGAATTCAAAAAGCCAATACCTGATAAAAATACATAAATCTTAATACAGAGAAGGATGCGAGAGCGAGAAGATTGAAAAGCTTGAATATGTATTAGAATTATAAGAATTCTAGCGGCATATACATCAATTTAATAAATACAATCAGGCCCGGATTTGAGGGAGTGCAGGCGGGGCTACTGCCCCGGAGCCTCCACAAGAAAGGGGCCTCCACAATAGAGATCAAATCACTAAATTTTTGAAAGACTTGACGGAAAAAAATTGTTCCTTTTATTCGAAAAATAATTAGGGGCCTCTGCTCTTACGTTGCCTCAGCGAATCCACACCTCTAAATCCGAAACTGAATACAATATACAAAGAAATATAAATGGAGCTTAAAGAGATGTGTTCTGAATATCTATGATGATCTTACAAAGAAAATCAGAGTGATAGTGAAAAAAAATTAGTAGGAGATGTCAGAGTAGGCTCGCAGAAAAAGTGAGTGAAAGAATGCAATATGATAAACCAAAAGACTTACTCTGGCCTTTGACCATCAATATTTCACAGATCAACAATAAGGATACAACGAGGATCACCGCGTGCTTCATTGTGTGCTGAAATTCGAGTCACATACTCCAGTGCATTCGATTGCCCTTTTTATGCAGATTTTTAGCAAGTTGTTTAGCAATTTCTTTTTAGATTATAAGTAAAATAAAGTAAAATAATTTCTTGCTCTTTTATGTTTGAATAAATTATTGACAATGACAATTTACAACGAAATGGTTTTTATAGGTTAATTGCACAACGTATAGGGGCACAACTTGTTAAAATAACTGCCAGTTAAGTTTTCTGGGCATTACCAACATAACTTGTAGGTTTCAACGATTATTATTGGTCTTAAGGTAGTTTGGCCGTAAACCTACGCTCCCTAAGAATTTGATAAAATTAAGAAATAGTGTAATTTTGGATGTATTAATTTGTAAAATAAAATGAAATTCTTCCACCGATTGTGAAGCGAGATATTTAAAAATAAAGTTCACATAAGTGACATGCAACTATATATTGACTATAGCTGAAAAACCGTTTTTATAAATGCTCTAAAAAAACAAATATTTTATAAAACAAAGAATCAAGAAAGTTTAGAAATGAAAATCATTTTTTTATCGATTTGTTGAAAAGATGTAAATATTTAAAATGGGAATTAAAAAAAAATAACAGTCGAGTAGTGTGATTGTATGCATGTGTGTCTACATATGAAAGCCTCTATGTATTGAGTGCAGTCAACGATAAAAATAAATTAGTCTTCCATTAAGTATTTTAAAGTTTTCGTATTGACTGTCGGACTACACTTCTGTCTCCGATTGTCGCGACAAAACTACCTTATCTAGAGTATCTATTTTAGGCTATAGATCGCCTTTAACATAGGTAATATATATTTTTTTATGTTATTAATTTCTAAAGCACTCAACATTCTTATTTCTTCTATATCAATTTCAACTGTATCTACGACTTCAGTTTTCCCTCAAAACGCACTTCTCCAATAGCATATACATCATATTCAATAATTGAATTATTTAGTCTATAGCCCAGTCATTATAGTAAGTTCACCTCGGAATTCGAGATACCCAGCTGTAAGTCTGTAAATACTTGTATATTGACACCCTAAAGTTGTCTCAAAACCTACATATGGTAGGGTGTATAAACCAGATTTAGACATGTTACCAAATCGTGGCCTTCTGGTCGTAGTAAGCCCTGGTCGTGCTTCGGGCCCTGCAAATAAGACAGATCCGATTTAGTTTTACTCAAAACATACTTATTTATGCTGTTATTTTATATAACCAATGATTAGTTGTACAAAGAAGATTCCACTACATATGGTAGGGTGTATAAACCATATGTAGGTTTTGAGACAACTTTAGGGTGTCAATATACAAGTATTTACAGACTTACAGCTGGGTATCTCGAATTCCGAGATTCTTACCTAATTTAAGCTTAAATGACTGGGCCATAAACATATTTTGAAATTAGGAAACCATATATAAAAGAAACATTTTATATGTGACACGTAATTTGAAACATAAAAAATTATATTGATTTTCTTACGTGCAAAAGACAAATTGAATTTAAACAAAGTTTTTATTTTATATTTTAGGCTGTGTGCTTAACAACAAGACAATTAAAATGTTACATTTTTTACCTAAATATGACAATTAATACATTCATTTATAATAAATTGATGCTCTCTTAATTATTAATCCACTTATTGAAAGAAAACATTATAAAAGTAAAATTCTCTTTAATTTTGTATTTCTTCTGCTTCCATCTTTTCTAATGGCGATCGTCGATATCTTTCACCGCCATCTTCGTCTGACAATAATTCATCTACAAAAGAATACTAGTTTATTATATGATAATTATTTCTCCGCATTTAATTCATCGTGTCGGGGCGTTTAGCATCCCTAAACCGAATTTCTAAACCGAATTTAAAAACGCATTGCGAAAATTAGAAGATTGAGACATGTTACCTAATCGTGGCCTTCTGGTCGTGGTAAGCCCTGGTCGTGGTTCGGGCTCTGCAAATAAAACAGATCCGATTTAGTTTTACTCAAAACATGCTTATTTATGCTGTTGTTTGATATAGCCAATGATTAGTTGTACAAAGAAGATTCCACTACTCCAGTAGAAATATAGTAAGTAAGTTGTAACTAGTAAGTTGAATCTTGCACACTGCGTTACAATTTCTATGTGAGAATCAAGAAATGAGCCTTGCAGTTAGTTTGTAGCAAGCTTGAAACTACACTGCAACGTTATAAAGTAGAAATGGAACTGTGGATTGTATTGAAACGAGCTAATACCTGATGAAAGGGCAGAAAACCGAGTTAAGAGAAGGACAGAGAACGAGAACTAGACAACAGAAAAATATTACATAAGGAGAAGAACGAAAAACGAAGAATAGTTTTAGTAAACCTATCGGTATATACATTAAAATTATAAATACAATAAAATAAAAAAGTAGAAAATTAAGGTTAAAGGTATGAGATGATCACATGATATACCTAAAAGACTTACCCTGGCCTTCGACCACCAATATTTTACTGATCAACAACAAGGATACAATGAGGATCACCGCGTGCTTCATTGTGCTGCTGTAATTTAAGTCACATCTCCGGTGCATTCGATTGTCCTATTTATGCTGATTTTTAGCAAGTTGTTATGAAACATAAACTGTGAAATTAATTTTATTTGAGGTTATCAGTAGAAATAAACTAAAACAATTTCAGACTCCCGCATCTTTAAGAAATATATTGACAATGCAAATTTATGTTATTTAGGTTTTTATGTTACTTGTAATATATAGGGGCCCAATTTGTCAAAATAAATGTATATGTATATCACGATAAATTCATATGATTTTTAGATAGAATTTTTAGGTAAAATTGTGTTTATATTAACACGATGGATGCTATTAATGCAAAATCTTTGAATTATAAAATTAATTCGTTTAAAGAATGTTTAAAAATTATTTTATAGCCAAAGTCAAGCATAAATTCTGTTCCGCAGTTCTAAATAAATCTTATCAGTTTGTTTATCAAAAATAAATTTGTTTATAATTGAACGCGTGCGCCGATAATTATTAAAGTACAAATTTAATTGCAGCTTCCCACAACATAGACACAACAAACAATTTATAATCTTCAGTGAGAGATTATTTTACTCACAAACTGATAACTGACCAATCACGCCTTCTACACGTGGACAGTTCTTCTTAAATAATATTAAAAATGGAAGATATACACGAGTGTGTTGTTTTTTTGTGTTTTATGTAAATAAATAAACACAGAACCAAGTTTAGCACAGTGTTTATTTAGCTAACCACCCAGTGTCTCTTTGGACCTTGACATTGATTTCTTTTGCTTTGACTTTCATACTAAATTTTACAAAGTATAATCATTTTATAGTTAATCTATCTTAATATAACGTAACCATTGCGAGACCCCGGGGTGGCAGATCTTTGCGAGGCACTTATTCTTTGTATAATTTATGTTAATTGTAAGTAAGTATTTTTGATGATAATTGACGAGAAATAACATTTTATATTGGAAGTTTTATAAAAGTTAACAAGCACAAAGATGACAAATATTAATGATGATAAGCTAAGGCACATGAATGCCTTAAAAGATATACGCAGTGATTCTAGTAGGATTTCTAAAGAGCGAGGCGCGAGATTCAAATACATATATAGTAATACATTTTTCTACTTGAGTTGTACCGCAAGAATGCGAGGCCACGGGCGGTTGCTCTGCTTGCCAGCCCCTAAGGCCGCCTCTGAATCTACGAGGGTGATTTATAACTACGGTCTCCAAATGCTAAGAATCTAGACAAAGAATCTATTTAACTTTTTACTGCAAACTTTGCCTTCTACGACATTACCGACTTCCTCTTATTTCTCTATTCGAAGCTGCAAAACGTTAAAAAAATATGCTCATCAATATTCCACGTATTACCCATTTATTACCTTTGCTTTACGTTGTAGACTGCCCTCCCCCCCCCGCTCACCCCTTCTTCTCACGTAACATGAGAATAGTTGTTGTTGTTTACATATATATTTTCTACTTGTAATAGAACTAGAACTCAGTACAAAAGCCTAATTACTGAGAAACGAATTAAGCAACAAAGGAAAACGTACAAAACACAATTCTATTTCTTAATTAGTACTAATTTTTAAAGGAAAGACACTGATACGCAATATATAATAGGTTTTGTTACAGTTGTCAACAAAACCTGTTAAGACAGCTAATTTTAGATGAAATAATTGTACAAAACATCACGTTGAAGATAACGCTGGAATACTAAGTAGTGGTATGACAGATGACAAATTACAGACGCAATTATTTATGCATGTATAAGTTAAGCCTCATTTCCACCTGCTGTTTTAGCTACTTAAGTTGTGCGCCAGTAATATACTTTTTTATCTTACACAAGCTGAAACTTTCATTTAAGATTAAAACATAAAATTATAACTAAAATTTATTAGGTGGGAATGATCCTTTACACTTCACGATGAATTTGTGTAAATGCCGAGTGTGAAGTTCATTTTATTCAGCGCGTTGTGGCGCCAAGCAATTAACATTGCAACAAATTATCTGTTCAATGTATCAGTCAGTAGCAGAAAATAACTTTTGATAATTGTATACTTGTATAATAGTACGGACGCAAAGCAACTTTATTTAGTCTTTAGAATACCATAGTTTAATTTATATATATGAACTATAACTAAATTTATATAAAGCTGTACTGTATATTGATAAAGTAGGCTATCAAAACCTAAAATATCCAATGACTTTTATTCAATAGAAGTTATTAACAATTAAAATACTCACTTTTCTCCTTTAAGGGGAGGGATAAGGTCAAAACGATAAAAAAGAAGCATATTTTCGATAATGTTTTTTGACGACACAATTAATATATAATTATTTCTATAATTACTAAATGATAAAATAACATTTGTAGAATACTTTGTGAAATTTTCATAAATAAATATCAAGAAATGAGGCATTGACAGCGAATCTTCGCAGACGTTACAAAAAAAAGGTAACATTGCGGTGCCACTCATAACTCATCACTGGATTTTCTGAAATCGAAAAACCAAAATGATTTCAGTTGATAAGTTTCTGCAGGTAACGCTGTTGAGTTTTTCTTTTTTTATTGATTTTTCAATTTTTTATAGCATTTAAAAATCAAAATACCGATTTTTCATGAAAAAAATCAGAAGCTTTGTTATTTTAAAATACGTTGAAATTAAAAAATAAAATAAAAACCGACAGTGTTACCTCGGCATTTATGTAAAGAAAGAGTGTGCAAAATTTCTAAAGAATCGTTCCAGTAGATTTTGATCTAGAGAGGGCACCGACTCTGAAAAAGTTAAGTGTGAGAAACCGAATTTAAAAGTTTTAAAGTAACACGAGGTAAAGACTTAAAACTCTATATCTCCGACAGTTTTACTCCAATCGACTTCACATTTTTACACAATAAACTTAATATGTTGTACAATAATATAAATAAATAAAAGAATAAATGAAAGACCAATATTACTTGCTTTCAGTATTACAAAGAGAATTCAACATATTTATTGACTCTAGGAACTAACCCAGTCTCAACGTGAAGTCTTGGAATTAACGACTAAACAGTATATTACATTGCAGTTCACAAACTGCATTATTAAGTGGAATTGCCACTCTACTACATAAGCTATGACACTCGTACTTTGACGTTTAATCTGACTTTTGAAATGCCAAGACCATGTAACAAATGACAGCCGAACTGGCTGTGAACTTTGGCCGTCTGGTAATAAGTTGAACACATGTTTTCATATTTCATCGCATGTAAATTTACGCTACAAGTTCATGTCCTTCATCTTCATCTTTACAGGAAACGTTGACTGGAGAATGAACCAGATCCTGTGATGGAAGCTGTTGTTGAAATGGAGGATGCACTCTTCAATTCTGGTGTTGCTGTGCAACTACTCAATCAAAGACAAGTACTGTTTATTTGTTTACGCCAATTATAACTCGTTATGATCATTAAGTATGTGTTTCATATTTACATATGTCATTTCGGAATAAATATTTCATTCATGAATTTGTCGTGGAAAATTACTGTTTTAAAATTAACCAATCTATAGACCACGTACCTACATAGGAAAATTTATAGGCAGCGATTCAATTATTAGTTTTATTTAATATTTTGGGGTTATATCTTGGCGCCCGATGTGGACGCATCTCTCGCATGCTCCTCGGACCGCCTCTATGAGTTTGGTGCTGTCTTAATATGTAATCAAGTTTTTACACGATCCAATTCTATCCAGTGCCGGTAGTCAAGGGCGGCCTTAGTCATTGCGAGGCCTCGGGCAGCAGATCTTTGCGAGGCCCCGGGCGACAGAACTTTGCGAGGCCCCGGGTGGCAGAACTTTGCGAGGCACTTGTTCTTTGTATAACTAATGTAAAGTGTAAGTAAGTATTCTTGATGATAATTGAAGAGAAATTAAATTTTTATATTGGAAGTGTTATAAAAGTTAACAAGCACAAAGACGACAAATATTAATGATGATAAACTAAGACACATGAATGCGTTAAAAGATATACGTAGTAATTCTAATGGGATTTCTAAAGAGCGAGGCGCGAGATTCAAATACATATATAGTAATGAATTTTTCTACTTGGGTTGTTGCGCGAGAATGCGAGGCCCCTACAAGAGCGAGGCTTCGGGCGATTGCCCTGCTTGCCACCCCCTAAGGCCGCCTCTAAGACCACACAGACTAAGATAAAAATAGAATTAATATTGAAGCCTATATGTTATGCCTAACAGCAAAAACGTTAAATAAATTAAAATACATGATTAATTTATGAAACCCTGGTATTCCTAATTACGGTTCAATACTTGCTTAAATCCTTTAATATATCTGGAAATATTACCTATAAATCCTTAAACTAACATAGAATTACATTCCAAAAAGTATTGTAAAAACACCTCACTATATTACTTATGATTTCACTAATTTATCTTAATTTATTTTAAGCATAACAGGAACATAAACAATTAAGATATTAATAAATTTGATTAACTGTATTGAATAAAGTGCAGTACAAAAACCCGGATCCAAATCAACATTAAAACAAACGAGAACCGCCAAGGAGGACGGAAGGCGGAGCAGTAACAAGGTTAAACTCTAAAAGTTTAATTTAGGTCAGGCGCCTTCTGCTGTTTAATTAATTAGAAGCAACAATTTATGTATTAAGCAATTAAAATACTTCATGCTAATTATAGTATACATGTCTAAACAGGGCTTGACAAATGCTATGCTACGATGGCGATGATACATTAGAAAATAATTAGTTGATAAAACTTCGGAAATTAAATCTTTTAAGGCAATAGTCCAATGATGAAAATGTCGTGAAATTTATAGGATCAAAAAAAAATTGTCTTAGAGAACATAGTTTAAATTTTTTAATGATTCATAATATCCAGTTTTCATGTATGTATATCATAAATTTTAACTATTAAAAAATGGTGACACGGTTTTCAAAAACCACGTGTATAAAAAAAATTTATTTCTTTAACCTACTAAAAGACGAAAACTATCACAAGGATAAGCGACTGAATTCCGTAAACCTACATCAACAAGTAAATTACAATGGGCTTGTGTCCTATGTCTTAATTTCTATAAAAGTGTTGATTGCTATATATTGATAAAGTGAGTTACTAGAACCTCAAATGTTCAATTATTTCTTAATAACTACTTATATGTTAGGAGATATTAACAAATACAAAAGTCATGTTGTCTCTTTTTAATTATTAAAGTGATTCACCGTTGTACATATTCCAAATGCATGTGACATCACAACCGCTGCCAACCTTACAGCTCATAAATCTCTGCTATATGTATTTATATATCAAATATTATTTACAGCTATTTCAAGGAACAATAAAATTCCAATATTATATCTGCCGTAACAGGATTGAATAAAATAAAAACTTATTATTCTTTGACTTGACTTGATTATTTGACTACCAACAGCGACAAAACATTACCACACCACTGACCTACTCAACAAATAACTGACGTATAAAATGCATTTCACGTCATACAAATATGGCCGACCATTTCTACCGCTAAAACTACAATTCAAATTTTTAATTGCTATATCTCCGTCAACATTCAGATATTTAATAAAATAGACACGCCAATACACATTTATTAACATCAATTTCAATCAACAATTGAAAAATCGACCACTAGAAAATGAGGACACAAACCCATTTCTTATTTGCAACATTTGTTTTTTCTTCTTCTTGTTTTATCGCGATTTCAACTACTGGATCATAAGCGCCATTTTAATGTATTTACTTATCACAACGATATTTTTATTTATTTTTTTCCTGATGATATTTAATTTTCATTATCACATATTACCTAATTGTATAAATTTATATTTATTTTTAGTTTATTTTGTGTAATTTAACTTTGTGACAAGCAAACAAGCAAACAAACAAAACAAAAATGTTACATACGAGTAATAACGTTGTCACTCGATAACGAGATATACCGATTCCATAGCAACAGAAAATAATTACAAATGTTAAGATAATGGCAAAGTATGACGTCAAAGTTACGTGTTGGGTCATAACTCAGGGATAATCACAAGAATATATTGTAATAAAAAAGTCCAATTTAGTAAAATATCAAAAACCCTTCTAAATATAGCATGACCATCAGCTATCGGGCGATTAAATTAAACAAAGAGTTCAAACAGTTATCGCAATCGCAATTGTTGCTATTAGTTGTGAATTATGGATTATCAGCTGTTTTGACATCATTTTTTAGAAGGACAGGGTGCCCCAAACAAAATACACGTAAGATATGGAAAAAACTAGGAAATAATGAAACTAAAATAATCGTCTGTTTAGATTAAGTAACGAAGAAAGAAGCAGCATATATTAGGGAGGAAAGTACGAGAGAACATATCGGATGTGTGGGAAGGAGGAGTTAAAGCTGCGGTTGATAGAGAAGTGAGTATAAAAGAACTATTGCAAGGAAACATAGAAGGAAGAAACTGGATAGGTAAAGAAAAGGAAGTGGGTGAAGAAATTGGGAGAAGAACGTAGAAAAGGGTAGAATGGAACGGCGCAAGAGAACAGATGAAGGATAAGAGAACAAGATAGCGAAGAATTCAAAGATAATTCAAGTATAGTTTGTAAGTTAAGACATAAAAAATTATGAAATATTCAAAAATATACTGTATTATTTATTTTATTTTGAATGTTTTCTGTCATTTGACACTACATTCTTGTGCCTTAACTCATTTATTTACATGTCATTGTGCTTAATTCAATTTTGATCCTTATTAAATCTAAACATTCTCACTCTTTTCAAACGAAAAACAAAATATATAAATTTATCCTTTTAAAAATAAAAACAAAACTAGTACTGCTATTGCTTCGCTCCTCCTACTACTCTCCCTCCTGTTTCTACTCTGCAATTCCTTCTCTTTCCTCGTTCCTTTTCTCTATCTTCGCCATCCACCTCTTCCCTTCACTGACTCCCTTTATTAACTGCCTAATATTCTTTTCGTTTATTACCTTTTGCTCACATGAAAACTTAATGTGCTTCAATGTTTCTATCTCCGTTCCTATATATCTTTTCCTTTAACGTTGTGTACATTTTCTTGGGACACCCAGTATTATTATCTACCAAAAAAAACGTGACTTTTAAAGTAAATGAAGCAATTTAACCCCAGAACTTTCACAAGTTATCCGCGGTTCATGGTGTCTGATAAGTAAAGTTAGGCGTTGGCAGTTTGAACTGGTTTTGCTTAGTTTTTGATTCAATTTTTTGTATTCTAATTGCTGAGTCCTATCACCGACGACCTCCTGTTATGCCTCCACATATATACGTGAATTAATCGCTACCTAATAAGCTTTTGATTATGTATTTACATAATCCCAAACTCAAAAAATATAACTCTAGTGCAGAGATCAAAACCGAAGACATAGCAGTCTTTGCAAAGTATCAATGCTCTCACAAAAGATTAGAAGAACAGCGACTCAGTATCTCTTCCAGAAGAAAAAAACAGAAGCCAGAAAACTTAAAAATCTGTCATTACTTTTAATTTAAAAAATTTGCTAAAGTTAAAGTGAGAATGTCCAAAGTGTAGTATAGTCCAAATACTTAAAAGAAGTTATAAGAGCGGTATAAATATATAATACGATAATGAAATTTATCTTATTCGTTTCTATATACATTATAGAAAAATAAATAAATCAGTGCTTTTTAGTTACATCGGCTGTTTATACCCCACAACTTGTTTTAAGTATGAGTAGCCGCCGAACTCTCGTAATTTAACTATAGTAAATATTTTCAAAATAAATATAGTTTTCTTCAATGTGCGCAGTTTTGTTTCTAAATCAAAATCGAAGGTTATTTTATAGATAACACATTAAAACGGACATGTCTTTAATGGCATTAAGGGCTTGCATCACACTGAGAAAATCTACCGCGCGCGCTGACCAAATGGTATTTCACGCATTTAATATTAAATTCAATAAATGCTTTTACAATGTGATCTAAATTCCATATCGATCCTCGATGTCATAACAATGCAATGCAATTGCTTTTAAAATGCATATCAGGATTTCCTGCTTAGTAACATACGAGTATATTAATAAATACCCACCCACATTTTCAAGGAATCGTAATGAACTTAGCGATAATCGATGCAACACTGCACATTTCATAATAAATAATTACAGTAATAAGCAATTTAGTATTCCTTTAGCAGTCAGGCGGTCATCAGAGCACCACTTTACTGCAGTATGCGTTGCTTAATAAGGTGAAGACCAGTTTGCGGAACAACGGCTGACGTCATCGTGGTTAAATGGATACACATCGATGAACTGGGTTCGGAGCTCGTTGCCTGGTGCTCATTAGATCAGAGGTGGATTAAACGAGGCCCCTTTGACACCAGATACAATTGAATTTTGCGTGAGACCACAAAAGAAGGTATTTAAAAGGATCCTTAGTCCCCAATACCCCGAAGCACCTCGATCCACTGTATCGGGATGTAATAGGAGTCGTCATTCTTATTTATTAATGGGATTGTGTCCTATGTCTTAATTTCTACAAAAGTGTACTATATATTGATAAAGTGGGTTACTAGAACCTCAAATGTCCAATTATTTTTTAATAACTCCTTATATGTTAAGAGATATTAACAATTAAAAAAGTCATTTTGTCTCTTTAATTATTAAAGGGATTCAACGTTGTACACATTCCAAGTGCATGTGACATCACAATCCTTGTGTAAGGTTACCAACCTTACAGCTCATAAATCTCTGCTATATGTATTTATATATCAAATATTATTTTCAGCTATTTCAAGGAACAATAAAATTTCAATATTATGCCTGCCTCAGCAGGGTTAAATAAAATAAAAACTTAAAATTCTTTGACTTGACTTGATTATTTGACTACCAACAGCTACAGAACATTACCACAGAACTGACCTACTCAACAAATAACTGACCTTAAAATGCATTTCACGTCATACAAATATGGCCGACCATTTCTAGCGCTAAAACTACAATTCAAAGTTTTAATTGTTATATCTCCGTCAATATTTAGATATTTAATGAAATAGACACGCCAATACACATTTATTAACATCAATTTCAATCAACAATTGAAAAATCGACCACCAAAAAATGAGGACACAAGCCCATTACAGTAATATATTTTCCTTCTTCGTCTTGGGACATCTTTTCCTCGCAAAGATCTGCTGCCCGTGGCTTAGCCTCGTAATGCCTAATAGAGTAAGATCCCAGAGCGATCTGACATAACTTATTTTCAAAAGCATAGAACTTTCGGTTCTAAGTAGTTTCTACATGTACTTTTAATACATGCGTATTTGTGGAGTTCGCTCGGTGACACCTGGGCAGGTACCAGGTGAGAAAGGTAACTAAAAATCAGAGTTACTTTACTTAAATTTGTATGACTGATTTTTAAATATATTTTGTAGAATGTTATTCTTAAGTAAAATTAAAAGTGTTAGACGCTTTCCATGGGCCAGAACTTTTGTCAGACGCTTTAAAGCTCTGTAAAAAATAAATTAACTTTACTTATTTTTAAATGTCTGTGCGCAATAGTATATACGCATCCACAATAGACTGAAACAGATGGTGAGTTTAAGAAGGGGAACCGAGTCACCATGGATGTCTCACTCGCTCTGATGCGCATAGTGCTCTCGCGCTCATACTCATGATTGCATAATTTAATTGTTTAGGGGATGTTTGGTCATTACAATTTGTCTGACTGATTAAATATAACTTTGTAATAGTTATCTTAATAACATATTTAAATATATGCCGCCCCTACTGAAGGGGCATTTATTGCCAAAGACGGCGTTAAATAATAGTAACTAGTAAATAGATAAATAGTTGAGATGTTCTGACGTAAGTTCCTGTATCTATCGTCTGTGGCTAAAGTAAACAGTTTGTTTCCTATTTCACTTTTATCACAATAGCGCCAGAACATCGAAACGGAAGCGTCTGTATGACGTAGAAAACAATATCACGGAACTCTGGAGATAATATTCCCACGAGTAAATAAATTCTATGAAGATATTATCTAATTGCATTTGTTGCATGTAATAAGAAATAGGTGTTGCACGATAAATTCATTCATGGAGTTTTGCGGATTTTACCTGTCGACTTAAGCTCTGTCTTGTGAGAAAGAGTTGATATTAAAGCCTCATTCCCACTCACTGTTTTGATATTTAACTTACGTTTTTGTTTAATATTTTAATCTAGATTTCAGGCTTTTAGATCAACTATCCCTTGTTACATTTGTGTTTTAATTTGAGTTTAGTTAATTTAGTTGGTTGGGCATTTGAAAGAGAGAAATTGTTTTTAATTCTTTATTTTTGACAAACTGATTCTGAACTTCTTATAATAAAAATAAATCCTATTGCATTTTGACTGAATTGACGAAAAATTTTGGAGGTTATAATATAATATATAAAATCTGTGCACGTGACATTTACTCTAAAAAGGTGTACGTGTCCCCCAGTGACCCTTAATAACATTGCACTTCCTCAGGCAGAGACAGTGAAGTATCTAGGCATGCACTTGGACAGACGTCTAACATGGAAAACCCACATATGGAAAAAGAGGCTTCAACTAGAAGAAAAACGAAGAGAACTATATTGGCTCCTTGGCTGGAAATCGCAAGTGTCTATGGAAAATAAACTGCTAATATACAAGACAATAATTCGGCCAATATGGACTTATAGTATACAACTATGGGGCTGCGCTAGCATGTCAAACATAGAAATTCTCCAGCGTTTCCAAAACAAAATATTGAAACAAATTTTAAATGTCCTAAGATATGTCCCTAACTGGTTAGTACATAAAGATCTTCGAATGCCCCTGGTCAAAGAGGAAATCCAAAGCTACAGTAGGAAGTACCACCTTCGATTGCAGAATCATCCCAATGAAGCAGCAGTGAAGTTGTTCCATCATAGGCATAGGTAAGACGACTGAAAAGAGCAGATCCCAAGGACTTAGCGAATTTAAACCCAAATGAAAACTAAAATTGAAATGTCATCGTACTAATAAAATATATACGAAACTCAGTTATTGTACATAGTATAAAGGGGTAAGGTGTAAGGGGGGTCATCAATGTATGGCAACCTCACATGTCACTTATGTTATACAATTTTACTTAATGTCCTCGGACAGATTGTAAATTAATTAAAAGGGAAAAGAAATATATAGCTTTTTAATTTAGAAACATTGGACCTGATAAGGTTCTAATTTAAATTAAATACAAAATTAAATATTTTACAAAAGACAAGTTTAGTTTTTTATTTATATATTAATTGTGTATGCTTCTTCTTCTTTTGACCCTCTCTATTATTCTCCACCAGCTTATTTATTCTCCTGTTTTTCCTTTCCTTCTTACTATTTCCGCCATCCACCTCTTTCCTTCACTGCCTCCCTTTAATAGCTGGCCAATATTCCTTTCGCTCGCTACTTTTTCCTTACACTCAAACTTAATATGCTCCAGTGTTTCGTTCTCCGCTCCACACATTCTACACTTTCTTTCCTCACTCTTTTCCCAGTATCTGTTTCCTTTTTCCTCATTTCCCAATCTAAACCTTGCTGTTCTTCTTATGTGTTTTATGTCTTTTTCTATAAGGTACTGAGGCACATTATTTTCCCATAACCTCTTATATCTTTTATTGTAGTTACTTTTTTCTATATTTCCCATTCTCTCCTGCTGTTGTGTCTCCTTATCCCTTCTCCTTAGCTCCTCTGCCACACTTGCGCCACCTTCTCTTCTCCTCTCTGCCTCCTCGATCGCCATTCTATTCCTTTCAAAGTATTCTTTTCTCTTTTTTGGACCTCCTCCCCCCCTTTCTTTATGTTATCCTCTCTTATTTTCTTTAAAATTTTGCTTTCCGCTCTGTTCAATTTCTCCTCGTATTTTACCGCTCTTTCCCCTGTTTTAATTCGTATGACAAGTTTAGTTATTCCATAACCAAAGTTTAACTGAGAATTTAAAAACGGTGCCAAAAGCAAAGAAATAAAACCTTTGCAATTAAATTCAAAAAGTTTGTAAACTCTCTTATAATTAGATTTAACAAATTACACTTTTAAAAAAAACTGTCACATAATTTGTCTTGTTGTCAATTAACAATATGTAGTAATTTGAACAGATTAAGTCGCGTATTAAATCTGTCAAAAACAAATTAGTTGTTCATACGCCATAGAACCAGTCCTCACAACTATTTTAATAAGCTAGTGGTATAGCTAGAAGTATATATTATGATATTGTATAACTTAACCTAAAATTAAAAAAACAAAACAAGCATTTGACAGTTTCTAATTTAGTTAAAACAGACAAGCCTTTCATTTCCATTATTCGTGCCTACCTTTTGAAGTCATTTTAAAATTCTTTGGTCACATTAGAAAAGGAATATACAAATTAAACACAATAGAAATTTATTTGGAAACTGAAGACCACACATGAAGTTCTGCTTAAGCGCAACCAGGGGCTAACTCAGGATATAATGCGTCTTCATTATTCAAAAAGATCTTTCTCGTGTATTCCCAGTAAACATTTTAGAGTCAATTCTACTTCATTACTATTACTTATCATGAGTTTTTTGTCTGGAACGCGTTCGTTTTCTATTCAGTCGTTCATAGGAAAGGCTCTTTTTATGAGCTACAGACATCGCAACGACGGCTCACTGCTAAATTAAAAGCGACTCCGGTTTATGATTTATGACCGGAGTTATAAACTTGACACTAGTTGAAGGCCTGTTGTCTTCGTCAGGGATGGCAGGGGTATAAAACTTAATGTAATTCTACTTTTTAGAGTCTGCAAAATATAAATATTTAAATGAAGAAATAATAAGTACGGATCGTGATTTTTTTAATGAATATTATTCATCTTCAACAATACTCGTTATATTAGTTTTTTACATTGTTTTGGTGATTCAAAAATCCACGATCGGCAGGTCTGCGTTAGGTTTAAAACCTCTGTCTTAGCATCGCTGCTTAGAGTATTCGTTTAAACAGATTATATTCGGGGATTGACAGAGACAGCGTGTGCCTATTAACATTAAAGAAATATTTGTTGAAAAAGGATAGCATGTACTTTAAACATACTGTACTGAACGAAATACTATACAAGTGTAACGGTGAAAAATATATTTTACTTGTCTAACCGCATCTCGTTTCTCTTTCACTTTGGAATTAATGGAATGACAATGAACTAAAAAAAAATATATCCAAGTGTGAAAGAAACAGAAATACTTAATGAATGATGTTGGAAAAAGAAAGAATATTATTATGAAAAAATTCTAACAACTAACACAAAATCTGTGACAGGTAGAGAATCAATTTGAACTAAAATTGGTTTCTGTGTTGTTGCTTCGAACTTGTAAAGCGTTAGAATAGAATTGTACGAGTGAATCGAACCCCACTAAATAGGGCACTTCACCAAATTGTTTACTGGGTTAGGTCCTTACTTCGCGGATTGTATCGTTAAGGGTGTCATTTTTTTATCGAGATATTTCCGCCGTTGTCAATTCTGTGCACGATTATGGTTACTGTATACTGTCATGCTTCTTACGTCACAAAATGGCGTCTATTCTCTTTACGTTTTCACATAGATTTACATATATGTTGACTCTTATATATGAGCCCTTAAAACAAACATGAAAGGCAAAGTTCGCCCCTGGATACAACGCTGGTGGCCTCAGACCATCCGTTTAAAGATCAGAGACAGTTCGAATAACCTTGACGCCTCAGGTGTCGCCAAACAATTAACCATCAACGCACCTCAATCTCTTACAACCAGCGTGGCAGCCATTTGCATCAACTAGCATAATAATTCAATATAAATAACTCAAATAATTGAAATAAAAATCGATTTAAACCGAAGAGCATGTCTCATCGGTAAATAAACGTCCCAAAAGTAGACAAATGTTGTTCACAAACTGCGTCTTCATTACTATTAACTACACAATGGTGCAATTAAAAAGATAATTAGATTCACCCAAAAGGAGCGGTCAGACCATTATATCATGATAGGAACAAAACAAAACAACAATTGCGCAACACGATCAAATGGGCGGGGTTTTAATGTGTTCAGTTTATTTTTAGATTCTGCTTTGTGGGTGGTTTTGATTTGAGCTATTTAAGACCTATTACTTTATAATTGAGTGCTCAATTAAGTTATTAGCCATTCCTACACGAATCCCTCTAGAAATAAATCAGCTATAAATAGATCAAATGTGACATTTCCTTTAACTTAATAAAAATAAGTGTTGCCTTATGTGGATTAAATCCTTTTTCGTGACACTGTTTAAGGCGAAATATAGATGGCGATACTATACAGCAGGTTAAATATTATCAAAAAAACCATGTTTTTTATGTTTAAATCGTTTTATGTAAGTAACTATAAACGCGAATCAAAATCTAAAGCTGCAATTAGTTAGATGAATAACGTATCTACATTTTAAAATAAGTTTTTAAAATGAACATTGCTATATTTTCTAGTTAAATTCCAATTTTTGTATAACTGGTAACATTTCTAACGGTTTGTCATTAATTTTATAACCTTTATTTATGACAAACCCTTACATAATTTATAAGACAGAACGAATTTTTTCAATAAGAGACAGAGTATTTAGTGGAACAGTTAAATTTTCTCTGCTATCTGAAGTTTGTTATTAACCGAAGCGGATAATTTAATTTCAGGAAAACCTAACCAAGAAAAATGTCCGCTTTTTTATTTAAACTTCAGTTGTGCCATTATTAAAGTTTATCAGTTAATTGAAAAACAGTCAGTTATCATTTTTGCTATAAACAGCACCTGGTCAGAAAATTTAAATTTATTGTGTCACGAACTCGGCTGTGTGACGTCAATGCGAGAACAAGTTTTAAAAGTGTCGAAGGTTAAGCATTGATATGTCAATGTTTTACATATTTTAAAATTTATTAACAGATTTATCTTAGTGTTGGCAGTGCCGTTTTTAAACTGTTTTGCGGGGCACTGGATACTATCAAGTGGGGGTATCAGTTTGAACTGGTTTTGCTTAGTTTTTGATTCAATTCTAATTGCTGAATCCTATCGCCGACGACCTCCTGCTATGCAACCACATATATACGTGAATAAACCGCTGCTTAATAAGTTTTTGATTATGTATTTACATAGCCCAGAAACACAGAAAATATAACTCTAGCGCGGAGATCGAAACCAACGACATAGCAGTCTGCGCCAAGTATCAATGCGTCATCAATTTTTCATGTTGAAGTGAGACATTTCAATGCAGAAATTGGGTGAACTATATCAATTAACCTTCGCACAAAAACCATGTTTAGAAGAACCTTTCCCATCAACAGCCACTCAGTATTATCACTATTACTTCCAGAAGAAATTGTTAAAGAGAGCCAAAAACTTAGAATTCTGTCATTACTTTTAATTTAACAAATTTACTAAGCTTAAATTTAAAAGGTTCAAGGTGTAGTGATTTATTTTTTCAAAATAGTGGGGGCACAGTGTAAAACTAATAATCACAATTCTTACTTATATATTTATAATTGCATTTTCAACTTATTTAAATCAATTACACAAATAGCTTCAATGATAATTTATTTTTACAGTTTTAATAACAGTGTATTGCTCCTAGTACTCTCAAATCAATAATTAACATTGTGATAGATTGTTAAATTACTTCACTTAATAAAAATAGAAGTTTTAATAATAAATATTGATTATATAATAAAAAAATTCGAATTCACTTCGAACTTATTACGATATTAATTCGACTCCATATGAATATGAGTATCTAATCTATCAATGCCTATTATTTGACCCTTCCAGGCAATGGCGTGGCACTTATCGATCTCGGGGGCCGTTTCGGAGCAGCAGAAATTGGTCTCTGTTGCCTCCAAAATTCTTGCCGACTATTTAGAAACGCAATCGCTTCCATAGCGTGCGTCATAATATCAGAGTTATCCTGATTTGGACACTTCAAATCGGGGTCCTTCAGCAACTGCTCCAGATACTCCTTGTCCACGCACAGCTCTCCAAGAAGCCGTCTAGATACCCTTCTCTCCTGGTCAACTGGCTTCTTACGAGCTGCTGTTAAAGGACGCATCTTCACCGGTTCGAATTTGATTGTTTTTTGGACTTCATTTTTCTTCGCTGCACCTTTTCTTGATGGTTTCTTTACGGCTCCTATTGTGTTTTCAATTGCCTCCTGAGTTTTTTGTATTCCAAGACGGAATCCTTCTAATTCCGGACGAATTCGGAGACCTCTGTGGTAGTACATGAGACTGTGCTCAAAGTCTCCTAAGTGGTACAGAGATTCAGCTTTTTGATAAATTGCTTTAATGTAGTTTTTATCTGTTTTTAAAGCTGTTTCTGCATCTTCCAGAGCTAATTTTGGTTGACCAAGAAGTAAATAACATTTACTACGTGCCACCAAGGCTGTTTTATCATCAGGATTTAGCTCCAAAGCCTGGAACAATTAATTATTGTTAATATTTAATTAAAGACAGTAGAAAGTTAATCTATCATTACGCGCCGGAGTAGGTAGGCAACTACAATAACCACTGTCTATTACAATAATATCGATTTTGAGTGGCAAAAATCATTTATCATTTATCGTGGGTTATAATGAATTGAAGCTGTCACTGTCATTGTGTTGACAGGAGACAAGATAAACACCTGTCTGCGTTCTTAGAAACGATTTGTAAACAATCTCCCGCGTACGACTACAATCATCAATAACTAATAACCATTTTTCTAAAGAATGTTGTTTATCCTTTATTTGTTGCTTACTATTTTTCTATTTCTTTATTCTATTGATGTTGTTTGTTTATTAGACGGGTATAATAATAGAGGACTCTATCTAATCTCAGAAACTGTTAAAATACATTTTAGACAAATATTATTCTCTTCGTAATTGATTTTGACCTCTGGAAAGGCAGCCTGTCACTGACTTGGTTTTGCTGTAATTTTGAACAAAACTTAATCATCATATAATGCTGAACACGATTACAGATATTTAGGTTATTTAACATAAATATGTTTAACTGCTACATAACAATTTTTAGATTAGGTTAATATCATAAAATAATATTTTCTTTTGCATTTATTTAATGACAATGCAGCAATACTAAATTTTTGTTAAGTGATTCAAAATTAATCAATTGAATTATTTAAATATTTAGAAATTTGTAAAATAGAATTATAAATTGTAAAATATGTATAAAAAATGTTTGATGGTGGCTATGACGAATAAAAGTCAAGGCAAATATATAGATAAATATAAAAAAAAAAAAAAAACAATGCAATAAAATTATGATAAACTAAATATATAGCAATACGTACCGCTAGATAAAAAATATTACGTAAAATAACACATAAGTTTACGTTTAGTGTTGATAGACGTTTACTTTTCCCTGGAACTTTTTTGTTTTATAACTAGTAACAACTTTATAATCCTTTATTATTAAAATTGTTTTCTTAAAATTCTTAAAAACCTCAAGAAATATTATCGTTTCTATTTTATTAAATAACCAAAGCTTAACAAAGATTTTAACGCGTTCGTTTTCTATTCAGTCGTTCATACGAAAGGCCCTTTTTATGAGCTACAGACATCGCAACGACGGCTCACTGCTAAATTAAAAGCGACTCCGGTTTATGATTTATGACCGGAGTTATAAACTTGACACTAGCAGGGATGGCAGAGGTATAAAACTTAATGGAAGTCTACTTTTTAGAGTCTGCAAAATATAAATATTTAAATGAAGAAATAAATAGATGTAATCTTTAGTACGGATCGTGATTTTTTTAATGAATATTATTCATCTTCAACAATACTCGTTATATTAGTTTTTTACATTGTTTTGGTGATTCAAAAATCCACGATCGGCAGGTCTGCGTTAGGTTTAACACCTCTGTCTTACCATCGCTAGATGCTATCTTCGTTTATATACATTATATTCGGGGATTGAGGGTGATAGCGTCTGTCTATTACCATTAAAGAAATATTTGTTGAAAAAGGATAGCATATACTTTAAACTACTGTACTGAACGAAATATTATACAAGTATAAAAGTCTAACGGTGAAAAATATATTTTACTTGTCTAACCGCATCTCGTTTCTCTCTCACTTTGGAATAAATGAGATGAAAGTGAACTTAAAAAAAATATATCCATATGGGAAAGAAACAGAAATACTTAATGAATGATGTTGGAAAAAGAAAGAATATTATTATGAAAAACTAACACAAAATCTGTGACAGGTAAAGAACTTGTAAAGCGTTAGAATAGAATTGTACGAGTGACTCGAACTTCACCAAATAGGGCACTTCACCAAATTGTTTACTGGGATATTGCTATTTAAAATTTGAATTTAATTTTACCGCTTAGTTATTAGCTATATTGTTGACGTCACTGTAGAATAAAATAACTAACCTAATTTATTTTTTATATACTCAAAGCACTCTGACGTTTAATTTTGCATCTCTTTTACACTTCTTTTGTTTGACAGTGATGGCAATAGCACAAAGCGTTAATACTTAATCGTTAATACCTTCTGTACTACTACGAATTGAATAAAAATAATTAGACATTTGAGGTTCTGATAATCAACTTTATGTACAGTTTTTTAGAAATTCACTTATGGTAAAAGCAAACGAAAAGTAATGGATAATTTATATATAATATAAGAAACTTCTTATACGCAGTACATATTATATTTTCAACTTTTCCTTACATATTCTTCGCTATTTCGTTTCCCCAAAGTGCTATTCAATAGCACGATATTCAATAAATTCCCTAACATAGCGTGATTTGATAAAAATAGATGTAATTCAACCGAAATTTCATCCAATAAGATAAGAATTATGAGAAAAACAAATAAATGGTGAAATATGAAGAATGTTGTATATATTACGCATGTGGGAGTAGATAAATGAACTAATGGTATTTGTTAACTTGCTTAAAACGTGTGACATTTAAAAACCTAACCTCAAATATTTGTATGGTAATATATAATAAAGCAAAAGCTCACTAAACGCAATTATGTAGTATCTACGTACAGTTTACATCTAAAAGTATAATTCACATCTGTAAGTTTTCTCGTCATCTTGTAATAACGTCAACTATATAACGAATATTATGAATACGGTCTTAAGAAAAAAGTGGCAATACAGTGGTGTATTAACCTCCTGGAATTTAACTATAAAAATATAGCAATATTCATTTTCAAAACTTATTTTTGCGGTTCCAACTCATTAAAAGTCAGTGGAAGAAAGCTTAAAATATAGATACGTTATTCATCTAACTAATTGCAGCTTTAGATTTTGATTCGCGTTTATAGTTACTTACATAAAACGATTTAAACATAAAAATACATGGTTTTTTTGATAATATTTAACCTGCTGTATAGTATCGTCATCTATATTTCGCTAGAAAAAATGGCCAAGTATCGTTTCACCTTAACGTATCTAGATACAATACGACAGTCCCTAACGACACGAGTTTATATTTCTATATAAGGTTAATGTTTCATTGCATGTAAGTCTAACCAAGTTCTTTTGTTTGCGTCAGTTGCAAAAACAGATAGTCGTCAGCAAGGTCACTGTTAAAAAATCTAATTGTCCGCCGTCTGTTCAATATTTGTTAGGTATTGTTAAACGAACTGTCAATTGAACAAAGGCAGTGACATAACCATAATAAGAAAAACATAGATACATATCGAAAGATTAATTTATATTTATTTAGTTTCGCACGACTAAAGTCTATGATGACTTGCAAATAAAACTGTATTTATAAATTTACAAACAAAAACAACAACATTTTAATGTTGTATATTTGTATTCATAGTTTATTTTTTTATCAGATGTTGGATATCATGAAAAAAAAAGATGAATTTCAGTTCAATTTGATATTAAAAAATGAGCAAGTGCCAGAGGTGTTAAAAGAGCGCAGTCAACAAATAATTTCTCAAACAACAGTCCCACTTCTGAGTTGTAGTTTTAGTTTTATATTTTAACCTTAAGGTGAAACGATATTTGGCCATTTTTGATCGGGAAATATAGATGGCGAATATAAAAACATGTTTCTTTTATGTTTAAATCATTTTATGTAAGTAACTATAAACGCGAATCAAAATCTAAAGCTGCAATTAGTTAGATGAATAACGTATCTACATTTTAAGCTTTCTTCCACTGACTTTTAATGAGTTGGAACCGCAAGAATAAGTTTTGAAAATTAATATTATTATATTTTCTAGTTAAATTCCAATTTTCATACTCTATATATTTTTAAGTCTTAAGCGTAAGTTTGAGAACCATAATAAAGGGTATAAAATTTATGACAAACCCTTAGAAATGTTACCAATCATTCATCTAATTAATTGCAGATTTTGATTTTGATTCGCGTTTATAGTTACTTACATAAAACGATTTGAACATAAAAAAACATGTTTTTTTTGATAATATTTAACCTGCTGTATAGTATCGCCATCTATATTTCGCGAGAAAAAATAGCCAAGTATCGTTTCACCTTAAGGCAATTCCAGTGTGAAACCAATATTTGATAGTATGAGTTTTAGATAGTTCTGACCACGGTGGAACAACTTTAAATAGCTACTATTTAGTAGAGGAATATTCAATGCAACCTTTTTAATAAACGTGATAGCAATATTGACATCTCCGCTCTTCATCTCGTGTTTTCCTAAAGCTAGGAGGGCGCTGGGGTCCGCTTCTTCGGGCAACTGCAAAGCCTTTGTCCTGTCCTGCCTTCTCTTCATCTTCAGAGACTGCTTAATGTCTCTGGTGCCCATATTCACAGCAGCAGCCCTGTCTTTATCCGTGTAGCATTCTTCCTGCATGCGCACCTTCATCGGCTTCCTCTTCTTCTTCCCCTTCAGCTTCATGTCTCTAGCTAGTTGGTTGAACGATGTCTTATTCACCGGTGTGGTTTGTGAGGATGGTCTTGGAGACCGAGATCTTTCTAATTTTTCTTCAACTAACTTTTCAGCTGATATTTGCTTTGGTATTTCTTGTCTTCTTGATATATCCTTTCCTAGTTCGGCATCCGAATCGTTTCCTAAATCGACTCGTACAAAACTTTGCATTAAATCACTTTCGTGTGTCATTCCGAGAATGTTATGTAACTGTGCCGCCATTATTGCTTTAAATTTGTTTTCTGGAAATTTCAATATGAATTTCCAAACCACATAAAGCTAATAGCAAATATTGAAAATATGAATATGTCTTTGTGTGTGTCTGTGTGTTTGTAACAGAAGAAGGTACTTTTTAAATCAGCTGTCAGTTAATATTTCGAGGTTATGGGACTGCAGTGGGTAACCGCCACGTGGCCTAGTGACTCTTTCCTGACAAACAATATGGCGCTTTATTTAGTTCTACAATTACGAGGTCTTAACAGAATTATTATAAGAATAGCAAGGTTATGCTTTAGTTTCCATCATAGACAGCGAAGATTACATATAGAAGGCGTGGTGGTGATTTTTAGGTAATACCAACCTTCAAAAGATATGTGTCAAAATTTAATGATATACCGACCATTACTTTAGGATTTACAGTGCAAAAGCAATGCTTCAGGGTACCCTTTACTTAGTGTACAATTCATCAATGTCGCTTTAGGCGCCATAAGTCGCCATTTTTGGAATAGTGAACTAAGATGCTCGGCGACTCAACATTTGAAGGGAATGAAGGGTGAAGGGAGTGCACTGAGCTAAAGTTCAGTGCAGTTCAGTGATACCACATATTAAAACATAATATTTATATATATACATAAATATATATTAATATTGTAGTTTTATTTTGTGTTATGCTTTGTATCACTGTGTATACAATTATTTGCATTTGTTTAGTACTATACAAAAATATTATGTTTTAATATGTGGTATCACTGAACTGCACTGAACTTTAGCTCAGTGCACTCCTTCACCCTTCATTCCCTTCAAATGTTGAGTCGCCGAGCATCTTAGTTCACTATTCCAAAAATGGCGACTTATGGCGCCTAAAGCGACATTGATGAATTTTACACTAAGTGAGGGTACCCTGCAATGCTTTATCAACACGCGAAATTCAGATTCATCTATTGTTTTGAAAATTACTAAAGTAGCGTCACTAAAACTACTGTAACTCGTGAAGCGGAGGTCGGAATGTCATGAAATTTTGACACATATCGTTTGAAGGTTGGTACATTCATATGTCATCCTATGAACTTATTGAGTGATGTGATATCTATGTATTTTTAAGTGCGTAGAAGACGGAACCGTCGATCACATAACGCTGAAAAATGGATACTGATGCATTGTGGATCTGAATGCAGACCTATGTACAATTTAATTTGTTTTAGACATTCAAGGTTTCGTTTTAATTGAAATGTTTCGTTTAATTGAAATTTGGTAATTATTCGATATAGTTACACCTTTTGTTTTGAATCTTAGAAAAAAACTATTGCACTTTCGTATATTTTATGATGCTTTTATTATAGTGAAAACATGTACAAATCTCACGTAATATACCTTATACGATTTTTTTTATTAAAAAATTGACAAAATTTACTCTTAAAGTTGACTAATAAATGTGCATGTGAACATTGTCATTTTATTTCTATCCTCAAATTTGAAAATTTAACTTTAACCATTAATGTTGTCTATTTCTAAATAATAAATGCTATAATGTATATTGTGTAAGATTTGTACATGTTTTGAGCAAACAACAAATGCCATAAAACACACAAAAGTGCAATAGTTTTTTAATAAGATTCAAAACAAAAGGTGTAGGTTTATCGAATAATTACCCTATATCTTAGAAAATTGTCTGGCAGTGAAGTTTCACACTTGCTATCTTGCCAAAAGCTAAACAGTTTAAGAATTTTAAATCATTATCTATCAGGCATGTAGCGAGAATTTTTGTAACAATTCTAATCTGCATAACTCAAATTTTCACCACATATTTTCAAAACTTCAATCTTACAGAAAGTGAAATTATAAATTATTTTTTTCCACCCAACACAGAAAGAATCCGTCTATTATTTAAAATGGAGAAAAAGGATTCAGTTTTTTTATAAATCTCACTGAAAATATTAAACATGCTAAAATTAATCAAGCTATTAGAAAAGTTTAATATTATAACTTTAAAGTTAACAAATTCTTCCGATATTCGTTTGCATAACATACATTTAACTGTTACAACTGATTTTAAAAGTACCTTATCATAATAAAAATCTAATTACTTATCAATCTACTTCAAACTTCATAACAAATACATAGTATATATCAAAACACTTATTGATTTACAAGTTAATGACAATTTCAACGCCTAAAAACAAACACCACTTAAAACACTGCACTTGCTAAAAACTGGAAACTGTTCAACTCGTCAATTTGATAGAATTGTAAACGTATTTATCGCTAAATTGAATCTTAATTTAAATCTTTGTAGTCAGCCATTTCTTTAAAGTGTTTTTATGGCCACTACACTATCACCTGAGGGCGACTAAAACGCTAACAATTTTAACACGACGAGCTGTCAGTCTCCATAGCAACTAAACACTTGAATTTCTACGACTTTTTGAATCAATTCTATATTTCCATTTTATTTTCATACCATACATAAATATCGACTTATCATGTGAAGTTGTATCATAAATGTCAAAATGTAATTCCAATTTTTTTAAGATATTGTTTTCGTCTTTCATGATTTCACGTTCACCACATGAACATGCATGCATTTCTAGCATGTCACATGTCATATGCGAATATTTCATTTCTTATGTAATGTCCTTTTCTTATTTATACCCCATTGACATACCATAGGACCATGCAACCATATAAGAAGGTGAATTTGTTTTCACATATGCTGCAGATATCTACTTTTAGCATCTTGTTTTGATTTATTTTTATATTTTTATTGTTTCCAACAATTTTCTATGCATATTTTATTACTTTTTGTTTTTATTTATGACATTTGATTGAAAAAAGTGATTTCTGTGTGAAAAAATGCCTGTAAAAATAGAGCGAAACCATTCGTAATACAGGCTGCACCAAAAGTATGTTTCGAATTAATATGCCTGCCTCATGAACGCAACAAACTTTCGGGAATTCAGTCGCTATGGAGTGTTTAGTGGGGACAAAGTTTAGTAGTTCAATTATTTTTGAATAATTCGAGAAGATTTAACAATGGGCTTGTGTCCTATGTCTTAATTTCTATAAAAGTGTACTATATATTGATAAAGTGGGTTACTAGAACCTCAAATGTTCTATTATTTTTTAATAACTCCTTATATGTTAGGAGATATTAACAATTAAAAAAGTCATTTTGTCTCTTTAATTATTAAAGGGATTCAACGTTGTACCCATTCCAAGTGCATGTGACATCACAACCCTTGTTTAAGGTTACCAACCTTACAGCTCATAAATCTCTGCTATATGTATTTGTATATCAAAATATCAAATATTATTTACAGCTATTTCAAGTAATAATAAAATTTCAATATTATGTCTGCCTTAGCAGGGTTAAATAAAATAAAAACTTAATATACTTGATTTGACTTGATTATTTGACTACCAACAGCCACAGAACATTACCACAGCACTGACCTACTCAACAAATAACTGACGTTAAAATGCATTTCACGTCATACAAATGGCCGACCATTTTTAGCGCTAAAACTACAATTCAAACTTTCAATTGCTATATCTCCGTCAACATTTAGATATTTAATAAAATAGACACATCAATACACATTTACTAACATCAATTTCAATCAACAATTGAAAAATCGACCACTAAAAAAATGAGGACACAAGCCCATTGTAATAGTCATTTTGCTCAATCATTAAAAGGATCAATAATTCAGTAATTCTCTTTTCTATAAATATTTTTTTTTATAGAAAAGAGATGCGTAAAGTTCTAAGGATAAGTGATAAGCTAAAAATACCAAAATTAATTAATAAACATTAGTAATTATTTTGTTTCATTTTTTGTATTACAATATGTTTATTGATAAATATTGTTGTCGCAGATACATGTGTGCAATATATTTCACCATGTGTGCATAAGATTAATTTATTTGTTATTGTTTAACACTGGCCCATTTACCTCCACTGCAATATATTTTCCCTATCTAAAATGAAATTCAAGATAACGAGTCGGCGCCTGAATTACTGCATCACAAATATCTCTTTGTACACGGTTACAGGTTTTGCCAATACTTTAGGTGTTGCATCACTCTTAAAATGTGTCTCTATATCTTAATATGTTAATAGTGTTAACTACTTAGGTTATTTAATTAACAACGAATAATAGAATTGAATTCTACTTATATTATTTATCATATTTTTGAACTAACAATCTCAAAGACTCATACCAAAATGAAATAGAAGACATTCTTTATCAAATGTTCAAACCGAAATGTAGAGCTCTTATTCGATTTAAACAGCTCCCGTGCGGTTGAAATATTATTATTTTTACTTATTGATAAAACTTAAAAATGCTAGATATTATTTCACTAGGTTTTACTTCACAATAAAGTGAAACTTACCACTTTATCATTTTATAGTTTACAGAAATCATTTATTATCGGTTTGTCTCTTTACTGGTTTGTATCTTTACTACGGGTAATAAGTTATCCTTTGCAATGGATTATTAAGAAATAAATAAGTTACTTTAAACGAAACTATATTATATACATATTGATTTAATTTAATATAAAATACAACCTGTGTAAATGATGATAATGCTTTGGTATGGTTTCCACATTTGAGATGTCCTCCAGCTTCGTCTACCAGTAGTTTTGATTCTTGTGCAGGATCTCCTTTAGGTCCTGGTGGTCCACTAACTCGTCTTTCCACTCGATCTCGTTGTGCCATAACTTCGTTAGCTATAAATAAAAACAAATATGAAAATTAACATTATTATTAACAAGTTTCTTGAACTGACCTGTACTATATAGATAAGAAATAACATAACATGCGCTTTGATAAATTTAAATAAAATAAGAGTATTGTATACATACAATTTTAATATAAATAGATTAAAGTTAGAATATTTTATAGAATTTAACAACAAAAAAACATGTCTTGTATTTACTATACTTCAAGTTATATTAATTCATATCTGAGGTGAAATTATTTACTCATACTTCGGGTATTTAAAATATGTATCATTAAAATGAACAACACTTGTGTGACAGTCCTGTAAAACGAACAATAGTTCGATGACATTAAATTAGAAATTACTTCTACTGTAACTACAATTTCTGGCACCTATGGCTCTAACATCCATAATGACAAATGGTGATAAATTAGAACATAACACCAATACCACCATACTATAGCATCTAGCTGCACATATTTCTATATTTAGAACAATCTTATGCAGCAAATGTGTTGTTTTATTTAAATAACAATCTTGTTTCTAATTAGAATGAAACCTGCTAATTGCACTAATTAGATTTGAATAGGAGTTAGTAACAAAACGTTGTTTTGTATTGTGTTCTAAAAAAGTAATAAAACATATAATTATTTTTATTTAATATTTTTCACAACCTGAAAGTTAAAACATAAAATTCTTTAGCTGGCAATGTGGATTAATTTATATATTGTACATTAAAGGAATATTTAATCAATAGAATTAATTCGTTAATGGAATTCTAGTACAATACACGAGCAACAATGCTTTGTATTAACTGACTTCCTTAAAAGCAAAAAACAAAACATTGAAACGTTCTGTGCTGCAGTGTTAAATACACACCGAATGCTGAACAAAACAAAACTCAAGGTTGAATGTTTTTTGCTGTCATAACCGTGTCAATGCCATGGTTTCATTTTACTGTGCTAATAAAATAAAAAATTAGATTCACTATTTATTTCATGAAGTTATAGCAAAGAGAAATAAATTACGCAGGCGCATTTTTGTACTTCATTAAGGTAGTTCTAGCGTGAAACTACTTTGCGTAGTAATAAACGTTAAAATAGAAACTTCTTCTCATGATAAAGTTCGCAAATGCGACTACACCCTAGTGAAAAAGTCGCAAAAAACGGTTGGAGTTAGGAGGCCTATATATTTTTATTAGTAACAAACTAACGGTTAATAAATATTAAGTTTCTTGATAATAAATAAGTACAACAAAGCAACATCACGAATTCGTTACAAAACATGCATGTTATTGTTTCTTAACAATCGTAAATTCTTGCTTATAAAAGAGTAGCATACTTAAAGACCGAAGTACAAAAGGAAACGTAGGGTTTTCCATTAAGGGCGGGCGATTTGTATCATTTCATATAAAACACACACCCTGTATATTCATATAAGTTATATCAAGGTGTTTTATATAGCACATGGGCTGAAAAGTCCCGGGCCTAACACATAGATGGCGCTAGTTTTATTGCAGTCACCTTTTTTTCAGTTAATACTACCCTTCAAAAGACAGCTGTTAAAATTTTATGATATTCTATTCATTAGTTTGTGAGTTATTGTGCTAAGAGTGACGCTACTTTTGTTATTTTCAAAACAATAGATCAAAAACAATTTCGTGTTTTAATTTTACACTGCTTCTTGATGGGAAAAAATACCGTTCAAGCGAAGCAATGGCTTGAAAAGTGTTATGGGGACTCCGCTCCATCAGAAACAACAATAAAACGTTGGTTTGCTGACTTCAAACGTGGTCGTAGAGACACCGATGATGCAGAACGCAGTGGACGTCCAAATGAGGCGGTAACACCAGAAAACATAAAAAAAATCCACAAAATCGTTTTGAATGATCGAAAAGTGAAGTTGCGTGAGTTAACTGACATCGTAAAGATATCAAAAGAACGTGTTGGCTTTATATTGCATGAGCATTTGACTATGAGAAAGCTCTGTTCAAAGTGGGTGCCGCGTTTGCTTACTGTTGACCAAAAACGAGAACGTGTTGATGATTCTGAGCTGTGTTTGGCCATGTTTAAACGTAACAAACCGGAATTTTTGCGTCGATATGTGACAATGGATGAAACATGGATCCATCACTTCACTCCAGAATCAAAACGATCGTCATCTGAGTGGACAGCAACTGGTGAACCTCGTCCAAAGCGCCCGAAAGCACAACAATCGGCTGCAAAGGTTATGGCCTAGGTATTTTGGGATGTGCGTGGTGTAATATTCATCGACTATCTTGAGAAAGGAAATACCATTAACAGTGAATATTATATAGCGTTATTGGAGCGTTTGAAGGCCGAAATTGCAAAGAAACGACCGCATATGGCAAAGAAATTTTTTTTGTTTCATCAAGACAACGCACCGTGTCACAAGTCAATCAAAACAATGGCAAAACTACATGAATTGAACTTCGAATTGCTCCCACATCCACCGTATTCGCCAGATTTGGCTCCCAGCGACTACTGCCTGTTCGCAGACCTGAAAAAAATGCTCGCCGGTAAGAAATTTCGCACGAATGAAGAGGTTATCGCTGAAACTGAGGCCTATTTTGAGGCAAAAGATAAATCGTTCTACAAAAGTGGTATTGAAATGTTAGAGCGGCGCTGGAATGATTGCGTTGCTCTTGATGGAGATTACGTTGATGAATAAAGCTAATTTTGAACCAAAAAAACTGTTTTCTTTGTTAGGCCCGGGACTTTTCAGCCCATGTGTTATATGAGATGATACTACCAGCAATTATTATTTTACATAGTGAAATCTTTCTGTAGGACTGCTTCTTTGGAATGTTGTTTCTGGTTTTCAATTCCTTTATGTTTATTACTAACCAGTAGCACTGCATGCTTTAAAGAAACAAACATTATTTAAATTTTATTGTATTTATGCGTAATAAAACTTAATTCTAACCCTACTTTTACGAGGGTTTCGTGATTTAAATATTTCTTCAAACCGTTTAAATATACTGTCGCTTAGGCTTTTAGTTTTGAAATAATTATTAACATGAGAAATAGTCATGCAATACGTTTGGTATTTGGTATTTTAAAAACAACAAACATCATTTACTGACGATGGTATATTCCATTACAAAATTGTTAGGTGATTAGAGTTAGTAGCGTATTATCTGGATCGGTCACTTTAGTACCCAAATTCTTTGACATTCTTCGCTGTAATAACAATAACCTATAAGTAATAAAAGAAACAAAACTTTAAAAAGAAACATTTCGCTTGCTAACTTTATGTTTGTAACTATTCTTCATTTATTTCTTTCTTTGTTTTATATTATACAACAGAGTGGCTCATTTAAAAACATAATTATTTGATTTTGTTTTTTGGTTTGATTATAAATTTTAGAAGTGACCTTGAAGGTTATGATTCACACTTTTTGTCTCCTTCTTTGTGTGTGACGTAATTTGTAGAGGATCCCTTTAACTTTTGTGTTGCGAGACGTCAAAGATAGCGAGGACAATATACAAATTTTAAATAGATACCTTGGTAATAGATCGTCGGATAAGAAAAGTGTATCATAACCTAATTAGTTCGCCTCTGTTGTTACAAACAAGAAGATTGATTTATTTATGGTTACACATGTTAACACAATATACTATTTAAAAGTTAATCAATCAATACCCCGTGAGGCAGCTACAACAAACCCCCATCCCCATCCCTCGACCTATTCATCCTTCATTTCATCATTTCTCCCACACATTTACATTCTTATCTTCCGCATTACGTTTAGGCAAATTGCATGTACATATGTAAAATCATTTAAATTTACTAGACTAGAGCGAGTAGGCTTTCTTGGTGTCCATATTTACAATGATTCCACTGGCTTGACAAACGAAACTCAAGGAACCTAGCAGGAGTAGCTTCAGATGGCATTTTCTGATAACCTTTCGGTTAATGTCGCAGCCATTGTCTCTTCCACAGGGAAAACGCCATTATGAGTTTAATGGTAGAGGAAGGGGGGTTTCACAGACAGAGGGTGAATAGGAGGATAAATGGAATTGTAATATGTCATCGTCGTTTGTTTTGTATGGTTAATATCAGTACCAGGCGGTCTGTGACGTCACTGATATTGTCGTACTCTGAATATACTTGTACATCTAACTTTAGCAAACTAGAAAAACGCTAATGTTACGTTTAAAACAAACAATGGGCTTGTGTCCTCATTTTTTAGTGGCCGATTTTTCAATTGTTGATTGAAATTGATGTTAATAAATGTGTATTCTATTTTATTAAATATTTAAATGTTGACGGAGATATTAATATAATAGTATTGTATACGTCAGTTATTTGTTGATTAGGTCAGTGCTGTGGTAATGTTTTGTAGCAGTTGGTAGTCGAAATAATCAAGTCAAGTCAAAGAATAATAAGTTTTTATTTTATTTAACCCTGTTACGGCAGACATAATATTGGAATTTTATTGTTCCTTGAAATAGCTGTAAATAATATTTGATATTTTGATATATAAATACATATAGCAGAGATTTATGAGCTGTAAGGTTGTGATGTCACATGCATTTGGAATGTGTACAACGTTGAATCCCTTTAATAATTAAAGAGACAATATGACTTTTTTAATTGTTAATATCTCTTAACATATAAAGAGTTATTAAAAAATAATTGAACATTTGAGGTTCTAGTAAACCACTTTATCAATATATAGTACACTTTTATAGAAATTAAGACATGTTTCCGAAGCGTATAAAATTCGAATACGATATTCTAGACCTCGATCTAACATAGTATAGGAATCGACATTTGTGCGACATAGGGTGACTTATAGACAACCAAAACACAAAAGGAGTATCCGTTTCGAAGTCATTTTGGATCAAAATCGGAGGCGAACGTTTCAGAAGCAAAAATAGTAAAACATAACCTCTAAAATACGAAATTTCTTTTCCTGAACGTACCCAAATATATTTTCTACCTGTGACGTTAAAATAAACACAAAGTTTTATAGATTATTGCAGAAATATTGAATTTATTAAATAGATCAAAGTAAAACCAGGTGACCTTGTTATTAGCAGTTTAATATATGTAGCATGGAAACACATATGCAACCATCAACTCAAACGCGTACCAACCCATCACGCAAATCAACTCAATCAAACTTCAAACTAAGTATAAACAAATTTCCTGCCGATTAAATCAAGCAGCTGAAGGAAGCCACAAATCTGTTAATACTTTTAATATAAAGAATAAAATTGACGACACAGTGGCCGAGAGCATTGATGCTTGACGCCGACTGCTGTGTCTTCGGGTTCGATCCCCGGACCAGATATATATTTTCTGGGTTTGGTTATTATGAACTTATATTGATTATGGTCATACATAATCATACAGTTATTAGGCAGTGGTGTAGCCCACATATATGAGGCCACGACACCATAAATACTGCCAACATTGAAGGAGGTCGTCGGTGATAGGACTCAGCATCGGAAATAGGCCGACGTTAAATAAAAAAAAAAAAAAAAAAAAAAAGAATAAAATTTTAAGAACATATTCGACTTTGACTTCACTGCTACCAGAAATGTCTTATTTACATTTTGTAAAACGGTGTCGAATATATTTAGAATGGGCTTGTGTCCTCATTTTTTAGTGGTCGATTTTTCAATTGTTGATTGAAATTGATGTTAATAAATGTGTATTGGCGTGTCTATTTTATTAAATATCTAAATGTTGACGGAGATATAGCAATTAAAAGTTTGAATTGTAGTTTTAGCGCTAGAAATGGTCGGCCATATTTGTATGACGTGAAATGCATTTTAACGTCAGTTATTTGTTAAGTAGGACAGTGGTGTAGGTAATGTTTTGTAGCTGTTGGTAGTCAAATAATCAAGTCAAATCAAAGAATAATAAGTTTTTATTTTATTTAACCCTGCTAAGGCGGACATAATATTGAAATTTTATTGTTCCTTGAAATAGCTGTAAATAATATTTGATATTTTGATATATAAATACATATAGCAGAGATTTATGAGCTGTAAGGTTGGTAACCTTACACAAGGATTGTGATGTCACATGCACTTGGAATGTGTACAACGTTGAATCCTTTTAATTATTAAAGAGACAAAATGACTTTTTTAATTGTTAATATCTCTTAACATATAAGGAGTTATTAAAAAATAATTGAACATTTGAGGTTCTAGTAACCAACTTTATCAATATATAGTACACTTTTGTAGAAATTAAGACATAGGACACAAGCCCATTTAAAGTCAATAGTTATCTAACAATCATTTATTAATAATCAATTCCAATCGAATATGTATATTGTCAGGTTTTTTAACCAGTCTGTACGTATCGAAGTTCGAAAGCCGAAAATCTAAGGCCCTCAGCACACGACGTGACTGGTTACGAACCTTAGCCTCGAATACAACTGTGTTGTTGGTAAAAGAACGAACGTGATTACGAGTGTGAGAAAACACAGGGTACGAACGTAACTAAACTGATTTCAAACTGGTTTTGAGTACGTTTGCAGCGAGTCTATTTCTCGGTCACAGTGCATGGTCGGTTGCATGCCTTTGATATTGACATCATGAATAGAGATGTGCACGAATACTATGGAAAAGTATTTAAATACATACATACAAACAAATCCCCTATTATGCTATTGTTAAAAATGGTATAGAGTCACGCAACTCGGCTCGAGTACCAGTTTAGTTTCATGCGTGCCTTATGTGTTCTCTCTCACTCGTATACACGTTCGTTCTCTCACTAACAACACAGTTCTATTCTCATTCGGTTCTGGCAGATTCGGGGCTAATGTTTACAACCAGTCGCCCCATGTGCGGAGGACCTAAGTGTTCTCCATGTCCAACAGTTCTCAGAATGCATCAGCATATCTAATACCTCTATTCCTCTGCGTGCTATCATCTCTAGCCCTAGCTTGATCTCATACCGACCTACTAGGAGTATTCATAGACCAAAAACGAGACCTTTCAAGACGAAGCAGCAAAATCTAACCGGACCCGTTTGTCATACAACGTCGTTGCTTTAAATTCAATATAAATTGTATAGAACTTTTAAAAAAATATTGTTTTGCTGCCTGAATAGATATTTCAGTAACATAAACACAAAAAAAAACCTGGTATAAAGATATAGAAAAACAATTTTAAAGTAAACATGTGTTCTTTATTTATAGAACGGTCTGCACCTTAAATAAATATGCTGGAATAAAAAATGCTCTATTTATATAAAACAGATTTTTTTTATATAACATCATTTGCTAAATGATTTTCATGAACTGGAAATAATTAATCTATTTTGGTCTTGACTTCCGGTTTAAGAAATCAGGTTAAGATCATAGTTTTCTTCTAAATGTAGACTTGGAAGATATGGAAGAACAACTCTTGAGAACGTATTTGTTTAAAAGTACTTTATTATATTACTCCGTTTTTTTTTTTTGCAAGTGCTTAACCTGATAAAAATCATATTGGGTTTTCATAGCTGCTGTATTCCAAAGCTGACAAAAAATTTTGTTTTTTAAATATTCAAAAACATTTATACACATTCAGTGTATTACAAAATTACGAATATATTTCCGCGCTATTCTTTTTCGCAGTGCAGTATTAGCCTAAGAAAGAGGCGTCTAAACCATTTTAGTAAACAATTTTTTTTTTTGCAATGTACTTTTTTTGTGCTTAAGTTGTCAAATCTATTATCAAACTATTTGACGACAATGGATATGAACCTAAATAGGTTAATTTTGTCAAATGAAGGTCTTTCAAAAATCGTAAGAATTAAAAAATTTAAACATATCATGCTGGTAAAAGAGGATTCAAAATATTAAATGTTTCAAAACATGAAATACATATTCCGATTCTATGCAAACATATTTATGTTTTAGCCAAACTTAAATTGACATTCTATTTGACAACTTTCAATGTGATTGTTTCAAACTTTCTTTTAGGAATCTTGCAATTGGCCCTTTTACCGTTAAGCAAATAATGAATATGCTTACCTAATCGTATTTCACCTAATCCGTCATTAAATTAAATTGTCATTCACAAAATATTTAAACACAAAACAACACTAACTACTCGTGCAACTGCTAACCAGATCCAACTAGTTGTTGTCTTCATTGGAAGTGAAACTACTATAACTAAATCAAATGTGATTATCGTGTGGTTTCTTTGTCGGCAATTTACTTCAAACGATCTCATAGAATGAGCCCCAGCCCCCGTACCCAGTTCCTCATTGGGTGGAGTAGGTGGAAAGATTGAGGTTAGGTTAGGGTGGCAACGGTACCTGTGCCCCGTAGGGTTGGTTTACAATAATCACATTAATGTATTGATCATTTCTTTCAAGGACAAATGTCAACAATTTGGTAGATTCATTTCTCGTTAACCTGCTTTTCACATTTGTCACATTTTTCAAAATTTCTCTATTGCTATTGCTTTTTTTATTTTATTTTATATATCCCTCTTTGAACTGAATTAAAACAAGGGAAGACAATTGTTTAAGAGAAATTACTTTCATAATTTAATGTGTGTGTCGTTAGACTTTACATTCCCCAGTAAACATTTTGGAGTAAATTCTACTTAATTTCTATTACATATCATGAGTTTTTTGTCTGGAACGTGTTCGTTTTCTATTCAGTCGTTCATAGGAAAGGCCCATTTTATGACCTACAGAGATCGCAACGACGGTTCACTGCTGAATTAAAAGCAACTCCAGTTTATGATTTATGACCGGAGTTATAAACTTGACACTAGCAGGGGTATAAAACTTAAGGAATTCTACTTTTTAGAGTCTGCAAAATATAAATATTTAAATGAAGAAATAAATAGATGTAATTTATGATTTTTTTAATGAATATTATTCATCTTCAACAATACTCGTTATATTAGTTTTTTACATTGTTTTGGTGATTCAAAAATCCACGATCGGCAGGTCTGCGTTAGGTTTAAAACCTCTGTCTTACCATCGCTAAATACTATCTTCGTTTATATACATTATATTCGGGGATTGAGGGAGATAGCGTCTGTCTATTGCCATTAAAGAAATATTTGTTGAAAAAGGATAGCATATACTTTAAGCATACTGTACTGAACAAAATACTATACAAGTATACAAGTGTAACGGTGAAAAATATATTTTACTTGTCTAACCGCACCTTGTTTCTCTCTCACTTTGGAATAAATGAGATGAAAGTGAACTTAAAAAAAATATATCCATGTGGGAAAGAAACAGAAATACTTAATGAATGATGTTGGAAAAAGAAAGAATATTATTATGAAAAAATTCTAACACTAACACAAAATCTGTGACAGGTAGAGAACTTGTAAAGCGTTAGAATGGAATTGTACGAGTGACTCGAACTTCACCAAATAGGGCACTTCACCAAATTGTTTACTGGGTCTTCTAATTACCACAGTCCCAAATTAAACTTAAAGATATTTTAACAATTTTTAATAATTCCAAGAGCAATGTCTGAGTTTTATACTCTTAACCCGTATCTTCTTGCTCCCTATTATTCATTGTTTCTCTCCTTTCTTCTTGTCTGTACTTCCGTCTCTCGTCTTCTTTATCTCCTCTCCGCAAATCCTCCATATACCTTTCCCAATGGACTCATTTTTTAGTGGTCGATTTTTCAATTGTTGATTGAAATTGATGTTAATAAATATATATTGACGTGTCTATTTTAATAAATATCGAAATGTTGACGAAGATATAGTAATTAAAAATTTGAATTGTAGTTTTAGCGCTGCAGATGCCGGCCATATTTATGACGTAATATGTCTGCACTATTAAGAGATAGGTTAGTTTTTTTTTGTATGAATAAGAGTTCTGTGTTGAATATACTATCTCTTTTACGCTCTGTTGTATAAAAGAGATAGATAGCAACATAGCGGACGAAATATCGGATGTCTTTGAATGCTCTATAACGTTGAATCCCTTTAATAATTAAAGTGAGAAAATTACTTTTTTAATTCTTAATATCCTCTAACATATAAGAAGTTATTAAAAAATAATTGGACATTTGAGGTTCTAGTAACCAACTTTATCACACAGTTTTATAGAAATTAAAACATAGAACAGAAGCATATTCATATTAAAATAGTATTTTCCTCTCATTTGCTCAAACGTATCTTTTTTCTCGCTTACACACTTTGTAAACCCTCTCTTCCATTTCTTCCGAATATCTCATTATCTTATTAAAACAAAGAATTCCTACATACTATTACGTTTTACCTCCTTGTCTTAATTTCCCTTCCCTTGCTTCCAAGCTCATTCATCCATTTTATTCTCTTCCCCCTTCTTGCAGAATTTCCATCAGATCTAAAAATTAAATTTTGATAGGCAGGACATTCAAAATTATCTATATTAATTGTATTTTGATTAAAAAACAGATGGATATAGAAATAAAGTAGTCGCATAATACAGCTTAGTATCATGATATTTTTAATGCATCGAATGTAAATGGGATTTACTTTACAAGAGGGTGGGTCGTACTGTTTTTGCCTCCCCCACAACTGTAAATTTTAAACAGTTATAATACGCATGCGTCCATCTACATATACACAACAGAGATTGCTGAATATCATAATCACATTAAACAACAATAAGCGGAGCAAAGCACCCTGGAAACAACTGGTAGTTTAGGAGACTGGACTATCGCTTCCTAGCTCCCAAATCCTCTTTTCAGGATAAAGGTAAAAACTCATCAAACCATTTTAAGAACTTGAAACCTTGCAGAGAAAATAACCTGTATCAACCTGTAGCTTAATATGAGTAAAGAGTACGCGTCATCTAGTCCGCATGAAAATCAGGTAACGCATTTGATTCATTCAATGAAACATGGAAGAGAAAGAAACCAAGTGGCAAATATTTATATTTTCTTAAATCATCTAAAAAAATAACAATGAATAAAACCAAAAATGATAATAAAACTTTTAAAATATTATAATGTCATCGAAAACTTTTTCATTAACTCGCCTACCAATCACCAACATCACGACAATCTGCATGCTACCAAAATTAATAAGTCTACGAAAGTTTTATCAATTCAAAAAACTTTTAACAACAAAAAATGTTAGTTATTGCATGATAAAAATACAATATTATATTATGTTAGTATAAAGTTTATTTAAATAATGAACAAGTAATATAAAATAACCAATATTGTTCTTCGATGCGGGTGGGATGCGGTTGGATATTTTATAAACAAGGTTGCGTGATCCCACAAATAAAATGATGACAGGTAGATGTCACCTTCATTGTACGTCAACAGTACAGTGCTAATTATATCGACTTGCAATGTGGCATAAACATACAGAAATACAAGTATTTACTAGATTATTGCTACAGCTGAAAATAGACTCAGAAAATTGCAATCTCTCCGTTGCGTATCCCACTAATCACAGAACATCTACACTATAGTAATATTTATTCTGTAAAGGTTTAAAAAATATTTACTTTTACTCTTTGAACTAATTAAATTTGAATTTTCCGCTTTATTTTTAGTCATATTTTGATGTCAAAATATTACTTTTAAAGTCTGTAGGACAATAAGCAATCAGTAAAGTGTTAGTTGTATAGAAATTAAGAAATGATTCACAAGCTCATTTATATAAAAACAAAATTAAACACGAGTTTTATTATATTAAACGCACAAGTAAAGTTACGTACACTGTCTTGGATATTGTACTCACAGCACACGCGATTGTTTGGAAACCTAATACATACTATGTAAACGTTTATCCATTCATTATATAAATATATCAATATTATTTTAATATAAAATATCAATATTGCTATAAAAATAAAGTTTTAGATTGATCTATAATGCAAAACATGAATTCCTTTGCATAAATTTGTTTTTTTATCTACAGAATACCAAATACTCAAATATGTTCACAATAAAACTTGCAATAATGTTTAAGAAAACTTATATTAATCTTATTCTATTTCATTTTCACAAATCTTCCTTGAGAGGATCCTTTTTTCATAGAATAAAAACACACGTGTTACATTATTTGTAGCAACATTAAAGTAATAATAAATTCTTATCACTGTAATATTTTACAATCGTTAACAAATAATAATTATTATTGCAGTGTTGAGAAATATTACAAACATAGAATAATATAAGTATAGTTCAAATTACGAGAGTTCAACGGTCACTCATACTTAAAAGGGGTTATAAGAGCCGTATAAATCTACTGTACGATGGTGAACTTTATCTTATTCGTTCCTATATACATTATCAAAAAAATAGTGAGACACTGCCTTTTCAATGTATAGTAGATTCATACAATAACTCATCTCAAAACTCTCATAATTTCAACTATACTGCTTTTATTACATTCTATTCTAGATTTGAAATTAAAAACATAAAGAAATAATATCAATTGTATTTTAATATAACCAACCAATCAGGTCAAATATGTAAATATTAATTTGTATAAAATAACTTTTCAAGAAATCCTCTATAAGGATTAAAGGATTATCTTTACCTTCAATTTTAAAACGATTTATACACCATTGCAGTTTTAATAATAAAAGGTTTCCTTTGCTTAAAATAAAACAGGAATTTAAATGAAGATGTATACTATATTTTAAAACAATTGTTTTGTGAATTGTTGTTGTTATTATATTTAATCCAAAAGGGTTTTATTTTATACTTACTTTATAAGCCTACAATTATGAAAACGGTTTTATTACGACTTTTTAATCCTTAAAAAGGTATTTATAATAAGTTTTATGATTCTCTGACATAATCCGAGAAAAGTTCGTTTTACAATTTTTATTACAATAAAATAGGTCACAAAACAATATACGTATTAGGTAATGTTTATTATAAAACTCTTTATGTTAGTTAAAGCTTCAATACATAAATCTGTTTTTAATGGGTAATATAAATGACGTAATACGAGAGACTCAAATTTCGCTAAAATAAAAAGAATTATAATAACACAAATAGCTTTGTACAATAAATTCATAAAAACTCAAGCCTTATACTCAACCAAATGGTAACATGATGTGATTCTATGTACTTGACAAATGTATCAATTCACTATCTTTGAAGTGCGTTCGTTATACTATACATGACCTAATAATGTTTGTATAATGAATGATACTTATAAATTTGTTTACTGAGTGATTAAAATGTAACACATTTATCGAAAGCTATCTGAGATTACCAGCAAGCTAACAAAAATCCAATTATCGTTGAAACATCTGCTATATTAATTCATATACATATGGTTAATATCATATCAAGAGTCCTCAAACTACGGTACGAGGACCACCTTAAAAACGCGAAGGGAAAATATACAAATAGGCACTGAATATGAAATTAGTGAAAGTAACCCATTTATTCCAATATTTGAAGACTACTGTTCTAGAGACAATATTTTAAAACTGCGAGAATCAAATCAACAATTTGTTATATTTCTGGTTCAGATATTTTTTTAATGATAAATAATATATCATAATGCGCTTGACAATAAAGATAATGCGTCTGCTGTTTATTTTTTAATCTATTTACGAAATAAAAGAAGATAAAACTGTATTTATGTTTGTTATAAGCTTTAAATTGTATAAAAAACAACAACAGAAAGACAGTAATGAAACAATAATTTTAATACACTAAGATTATAATTTATTTATTCAATATACATTTTAAATATAAGCAACACACCAAACTACTCCTGATACAAATAAATAACAATATTCTTATAACAATCAATGATAAACGGAGTTTACAATCTTTTCTTGTTCATAATCATTTAAATCAATACAATCGCACTCAAATACTTTGGAGAAACTTTCTATGAACAATGGGGCTATTTCGTTGATTGTAACATTCCTTTTCAATTGTTCCGAAAAGGAAGTGACACCTTTTCCTTCAATTCCACATGGAACAATATGTTCAAACCATTTTAGATCTGTGTTACAATTTAAAGCTAAACCATGTGTAGTGATATATCGGCTTCCATGAATTCCAATGGCACATATTTTGTTATCACCAATCCAAACCCCATGGTTATCCGATGGTTCGGCTTTAATATTCAACTTTTTGCATGTTTCCACAACCGTGTTTTCTATATTTTGAACATACCAACGCATACTAGTTTTAAAATTTTTTAAATTAATAATTGGATAAACCACTAGTTGTCCGGGTCCGTGAAATGTAATCAGGCCCCCTCGATTCGTTCGATAAAAATCAGCTCCTAGTTTTTTTAATCGATCTTCTTCATTTTGTGAATAATCTTTTGTGCGGATGCCTATTGTATAGACTGGATTATGCTCTGTTAAAATAATAGTATCAAAGTTTCGTTTAGTCTTGTATTGATGATGCAATGCTTGTAAGTGATGCTGCAGTTTTAAAGATATTTTATAATCCATCAAACCTACTCTTAAAACTTTTATTATTTTAGACATTTTATATTTCAAATTCACTACTTATTATTTAATTTTCATAGAAATTTATTTATATTACATAACATATGACACGGTTTAGTTTCAAATTTTAAGAATAACATCTTCTGAGGTTTTTAACGTAAATTTAAACAAAATAATCATTTATATTTATGTTAAATATGTATTTAATTTATTTTTTATTCACTCGATTACTATTATCACAAATAAATACGTAAATATTATATTACATTTAATTCTAAAATAATTTAATTCTAAATTAAATCATTTGCTTTGGCAAGAATTCTCACAATATTATTTATAGAAATCAATATAAAATAGCAAACAAGTTCGGTATTTGAAATACGATAAACTACATTTTATATAAGTCGCTGAAGTTAATATAAAATTCATATTTTAGAGGTTATAAAAGCCTGTCATTGTAGCGAAGTTATTTAAATAATAAAGAAGCATAATAGACATACGTCGTTATCTATGATATGTTTAGTTTGCCGGTAGCTGCAATGGTTTTTAAAATGGTAACCAAAGAGAACGCTTTTTAAAATCAGTAATTAACCTGAGTTAACCGTTGAATTCCTTGGTCGTATTATTATTAATCCAATTAAAATTATTATTAATTATTAAAATTACAAAAGTAATAAAAAAATATTCTATATTCTGAAAATATATCAAGTTATAACATACAATATATTTTAATATTAAAGTGATACAAGTATAACCTAAACAAAAATGTTAATCATATATTTATAAAATACTTTTAAGTAATACAAACTTAATTCAATTATTATAAGCGAAAGTATAGCCAATTGTCAGATAAAACACACTATGACATTTGCTCAGTTTAATTTGTGATATTAATTTATCTATCGAAAGGAAAATTATTTAAAGCTTCTTCTAACATGTGAGTAAGACAGCGAATGGCTTGCAAGAGTGCTGCTAACATTAATGATAAGGATAACGCCGATATTTTCTTGAGTCTCAAAGAAATACGACGATCCTCGTTAAGAATGTCTTGATTCTCTGAATTGTCATTTTCCATATTATTAATCTCATCTGTCGAGAAGTCACACTCCACTACACTAGATTGATTTTCCTGGTTGATGTTGTTACTTAATTGATCTTTTGGATCTGTATCACTAGTTTCACAATCACAGTAACTATCCAGCACTTGACTAGTCCCTTCTGGTACATTCTTAAGAAAAGATCATGAATCCACAGCATCTTCATTGACAATAACTATATTAACTTCTTCCTCACGAATAATACATATAGGTGGATGATCTAAACTGATTGATCTAAAATCTTCTGAGAATGAAAGTATATAAAAACAAAAGGATGTAGCTACAACCCACTCTGAAGCTGTACTTGCTATATGATACTCCCAACCCCCATCTGCAGGGTACCACTTTCTAGGATTCTGTCCTCTGTATTCTATGTGTGACATCACTCCAGTGACAGCTACAATTACGAAGAAGACGGTGCACAAGGTAGCTAGAAACACTCTCATGTGTGCAATTATTATACTTCCTACATATGGATGTAGGTAATAAGAACAAATAGCTTGCATCCAGAAATATGCAGTTCCCAATCCAAAGCACGCAAACGCTCCAGTAAAATGAACAAGAATTACATTTGTTTCTTGAAAATTAGCAACCATGCTTAAACCGAGACATGATCCCAATCCTATCCACACTGATATCCAATTAATTCTTCCAATATTATAAACTAAGTCGTTATGGCACAACATTAATTCATTTATCTGGCGATATCTGGTGTAGATAATTAATCCCAATAAGACACAGCCAATGTTGATAAACTGTCCGAAAACACAACTCTCTGGAGAATAAGTAGCAGCATCGCTGATATAAGGAAAATCCGGCTCAACATGTCCTTGTAATACAGCAGCAATATATGTTCCTAAAAATGTTGTTGGAAACAAAACAAAAACTATTATTGGAAGCAGGTGAAGGCTCTTTCCCGACATTTTTTGATAGAAATTAACATGTACTTTTTTATACTGTCATAAACAATAGTTTATAATATTTAAAACACTTAACACATATTTTTTTCAAACCTGTTTTGTACTAACACTTGTTTGGAATTCCCATTTTTTAACAAATTTACTTGATGATTCATTTGTGGGAGGTTATGTGCACAAAAATTGCCAGAAATGCAATTTAAATTTACCTGAAGATAAAACTCAGGCAATCGTAATTATGTGAAATTATTTTAGAAATTTTGGTAGCATTCGTTCTGCAAAAATTCCAATAGATTAATAATTATTGTAATTAAGAATACACTTTACAACTTTTATTAGTAGAACAAAAAATTCTCCATTTATTAAACAGAACAATAGTTATTATCAAAGGCTTTTATTTATTATAATTAACATTATAAATGATAATTGACAAGCTGACTAGTTGGCTAAACTGTTTTTCAAATGTAATTTTATCTGACAGTTCATCAACCGTATCCAGTGAGTCATCCTGCTGCAGATTGTGTTTGGTGAGTGCAGTGAGTGTACGCAGAATATCGAATCATCAGAGTGTACCAGAATAAACAACAATGGCTGCAGCTGATGTAGAACTCCCTAAGGTACTTATTTTTGTTATATTTATCACAAGATTTATGTAATCCGAATCTGCATGCTGATGTATAATAACTATAGTACATTTAATTAGAAGTTGACATTTAAAGTTTACCGTAAATATCAAGGGATTACAGTAAAAATCTTTCAAGTGTAACAATGGGCGTTGTTCTATTATAAATACGTCTAACTATACAATGTCATATTTTTATAGCTTTTTACAATATAGTACGTTTTATGTTTGTATATAATGCGTTTAATGCTCTATATTTTTGTCGAAGAAAAATATCACCTTTATAATACATGTTCCAAATGCATTTACATATCTTAGTTTTCCTTTTTAAGTTGTCTAGATAACAGTACAAATAGTTCAAATTCACATACGGTGGTAATTGTTACGTGATCTTAATATATATTTATAAATTATAGTTTATTAATTCCAAACGCTCATTACTATATATTTTGTGTTATTTTTAAATAAAAATTGTGTATATTTTTAAATGGTACGCTAACAAACAAACATATCGTGTTTTTATTGTTGTTTGCACATTCATAAAATAAATATCTTAATCATTTTATAAATATAATACATTTCTTAATAGGACTCTATAAGGAATCTGAAACTGTCAGGTCATGTTGGATTTGACAGCCTTCCAGACCAATTGGTTAACAAGAGTGTTCAGAATGGATTTGTGTTTAACATTATGTGCATTGGAGAAACAGGACTTGGCAAATCAACTCTTATGGATTCTCTTTTCAATACGAGTTTTGAGTCGGTGCCCAGCCCCCATTCATTACCAAGTGTCAAACTAAAGGCACACACTTATGAACTCCAAGAAAGCAATGTTAAGTTAAAGGTTTGTGATACTTATTTACATAAATATAACAAATAAAATTAAAGATAATTGAATCACTGTGTGCTACGTAATATAGTTTTATAAAAGTGCATTAATTAAAATTTTACAGTTAACTATATGCGATACTGTGGGCTACGGTGATCAAATTAATAAGGAGGACAGCTTTAAGGCTGTAGTTGATTATATTGATACTCAATTTGAGGCGTATCTTCAAGAAGAACTAAAAATAAAAAGAGCTTTATCATCGTACCATGACAGCAGAACACATGCTTGTTTATATTTTATTTGTCCGACCGGGCATGGTCTAAAATCCATAGACCTGGTTTGTATGAAAAAGCTAGATACCAAAGTAAACATCATACCAATTATTGCAAAGGCTGATACCATATCTAAAAGTGAGCTTCAAAAGTTTAAGGTTTGTAAATTGTTATATTGCACTATAGAAAAATGTTAAAAACAATAATGCAACTTAATGATATTCCACAGTCTAAAATAACACAAGAACTTGCAAGTAATGGAGTTCATATTTATCAATTTCCGATCGATGATGAATCAGTGTCTGATGCTAATTCGACAATGAACAGTCATGTCCCTTTTGCTGTGGTAGGAAGCACAGAATTTGTCCGCGTTGGAAATAAGATGATGAGATCAAGACAATATCCTTGGGGGACAGTACAAGTCGAAAACGAATCTCATTGCGACTTTGTTAAATTGCGGGAAATGTTAATTCGCACGAATATGGAGGACATGAGGGAGAAAACACACAGCCGTCATTACGAACTATATAGAAAGAAACGTCTGGAATTAATGGGATTTTCTGACGTAGACAGTGAAAATAAACCAGTATGTAAACGTCGCCTAACTTATGTTAAATACGACGACCTTAATAAAATTATTTAAGTTGTGTAAGGTATTATGCTAATTCATTTTATTCATATTACAGGTAAGCTTTCAACAAACGTTTGAAGCAAAACGATCAAACCATCTGCAAGACTTGCAAAACAAAGAAGATGAAATGAGGAAGATGTTTGTAGCACGTGTGAAGGAGAAGGAAGGTGAATTAAAGGAATCTGAAAAAGAAGTAAGTATTAAGACGAAATGTTACAAGATTGGCTGGAGAGGTTCGTGTCGAGTGTTCATCAGAAATGAGAAGCATAGAAACCTAAAATTGCTTTTTATTTAACTTTATAATCATGCGGAAGAGTTTTAGAATATATGTATTTTAAAGAAAATTCTTATTGTTATTTTTCAGTTGCATTCAAAGTTTGATAAACTAAAGAAAGATAATGCTGAAGAAAAGAAAAAACTAGAGGAATCTCGAAAGAAGTTAGACGATGAAATTATTGAATTTAATCGTCGCAAACAGCAAATGGCGGCTTCCCACCATACGCTTACTCTGGGAAAGAGCAAAAAGAAGTAAAAGTAAAGCATTTCACAATATTCCATCCATAGTAACAATTAAAATTACGTATTGAATCTTTTTATATTTATATTGAATATTTATAATCTTTTTATATATGAACATTATTTTTTATAGTTTTTCTTATTATGGTATTTTTTAGATTTGTTTCAATTTTGTAAACATATATTATTAAGTCTATTTGCTAAAGCGGTATTTTTTTTTACCAATATCTTCGCTTTAAATTCTTGAATCGTTAGATATGTTTACCAAAATCATAGAATAGATGAAAATGTAAATTGATAATTTATATCAAAAGATTCCAGAACTTTTGAAATTATTCAGTTTTATACGATAGTGGTTTAGTAAGAGTATCTTACTATTTTTTAAGTCTTAAAAGTTTTTGTTAATATTTACGATCTGTGCTGTTTTTAAATGTTCTTTCAATTTAATCAAGATGTAGAATATAAGAAATGTTTATAAACTTTACTATTTTACAAATAAAATAATTGCAATTCTAATAATAATTTAATATATTGATGAAGTTGATAGAGACTACATACTAAAAAAGGAAAATAATATTTTTAATCATGTCTATAATAGTTTTAATTTCGTTTTAAACATTATAAATTATCAAATACAATTTATAATTTTTTTTAAATACATTATAAGGTGTATTCTATTTTAAAATACTACATTTCTATTTATTTCAGAATTAATTTATAGATAATGTAAAAACAAAATTTATTCTTTGTTTCTATGTTTCTTTACAAGTTAGTTTATTTATTTTCAACTAGCATTCGCATTACTGAGGCGACTAAAATAAATTTATTTAAAAAATGAAAGTATTTTTGTAGATGAGATTCTCAATATAATGAAAATCCAATTAGATCGTATTGTTATTCTAATTGTCTAGCTTTAAAATGTATTCATAAATGTTACATTTATTGCAGCATTTTATAAATTATTTGATTGCTTCCCCAGTAGCTTAGTTTATAATATATCCTAAATAAGAAAATAAATGGTCTGAATATTTATGCTATAGAACGTTAAATAAACAATTAATTAAAAAAGTTATTTTTAATTTAGAATTTAACATCAAGTCTTAGATTTAAAGAGCAAAACCTGCAGTTCCGTAAATTGTAACTGGATAGAAAACAATTTGGAGTGAGAGCAAAAAGAATCCATTCAGAGTAAAAGTAAAATTCTTGCTATCCTGCTGAAAAAGGTAAATGCTTTATATATATATTCTTTTCAATGGATAATTAATAATAAAGTTACATACTATGTAAATGGAAGGTTAATTTAATTACAGAAATTAATAACAGATTCTAATAATTTTAAGATCATAACTTATAAGCAAAGATTTCAACTAATTTAAATAAGAAATCTGTCAAGACAAAAATTAGTTCATGTTTTCATTATCAGATGGCAAGTAAAAGTTGTCAACACGCATTGCGTTACTTACATTACCCCTACCAATTTTAATAAATGTAATCTTTTTATAAATTGATAAAAATTAGTTTGTCAAAGTTGGTTATGTTTTGAAACGAGGTGTGATCGTTTTACTCAGGTGTATGGTGTCATAAAGCAAGTGGATAAATAGTTTAAACAAAATGTACCTGTATACTATTAATTTGTAAAATAATAAATAGGAATTATTAGTGTTTAAATGATATTTAAATATATTAACATGATTTAATATAGTTAAATAATATATATAATATATATAATAACAAATAGTGTTCAGAATTTAATTATTTAGTTAAAATTTATTTGCTGTTAATCAAAAGTACAACTATTATTAATAAAACATGGAAATCGAATATTTATCTCGCGAACATTTAGCTGGATTCAATAATTATAAGGTTAGTGACATATATTAAGTTGTTTCTCTAACGTTCATTGATTTTTATTTAGTATTTCATTTATTATTATTTGGTTATAATGTAACCATGTATGTAACTTTGATACATAATATAAACACTAATATTATGTATTATTGTTATTGTATAATATACAACACAGTACCTATCTCTATTGAATTGTTAATATTTTTTATATCACCGGCATCTATTATTTTTTTGAGATATAGAATATGTTGTAACGTTATCTACTTAATCCTATACGCACACCACAAGCTTAATAGATAATTAAATCATTGATATTAATAAACGAAAAATCCTGTATTATATTACGTGATTATTATATAATAGTTTTAAAACAATATACCTTGTAGTATATATTTTCCTTATCATTTCATAATATAACTTATAAAAGAAAATTTGTTTTAAATAGTAATATTTGTTCTGTAATTCTAATGAAGATAAGAACTACTGCTCATTGACCAATGCCCACATTAATATAAAAGAAACATCCTTTAATAAAATATGTTTTTATCTTTATTTCTAAATCCACTTCATTTGAAATGTTTTTATCATGATAATGGAATGTAAATTACATTGAATTTAAGGACAGTATTGATGACTAATTTAATATATGTTGTCATCAATTTTAATGACTGATTTAATATAATATAATTTATTATAACACCCACTCATATATTTATAGGTATTCCTGTTATAATAGATGTATAATTTTTTTTAGTACAGCGCCAGAGATACATCCCCTCTGAGTATTTATGTAATGCACCCTTTTTGGAATGAAGTAGTCAAGGTGAATTATATATCTACTTACATTTATAATTAATAGCTTCTTGGTTTCGCTGTTATCGTTTTTACTAAAATATATTTATGCATGACAGTTTTGTCCTCGTTGGGTGGCTCCTAATCTACTCACTTTTGTGGGCTTTCTCTTCACCGTGTGCAACTTCGTCTTGCTCTCTTGGTATGATTGGGGATTTTGGGCCAGCACCGATACCCCTGAATCTGTACCAGTGCCGCATTGGGTTTGGTTGGTTGCTGCTATTAATATTTTTTTAGCTCATACTCTGGGTAATACTAAATCTATATTTTATTTTACAATTTTTTCTTTTCTTGTATATAATATTAATAAAATAATGTTTAAGTATATTTATTCTTTTAAATATCTGTAACTATAAATATACTATTCATCATTTTAAATAATTTAGTTTTAATGCAGCGATACTTTGCTGCGAAATTTCTTCTTGAAGGGGTTCTTTTTGCAAAAGTATTTAGCATTCATTATAATACTGAAATGTTTGAGTAACTATTAACTTCTGTATTTTATGAAAATTGTTTACCATTTCTATGTTCGTTATAAGGAAGGTTTATCAATCTAAGTCATCAGGTAGTTATATTTCAGCAATTTAACAAATTGACTTTATTATCTTATAATTTTCTATATATGTCGAAGTACAACCGCTTCAAAAGCCTGCAATGCTTTTAACGCAACTCTGATTACAACTTACTACAGATAACACGTTGTATTTAATTATTCTATGATAACAATTCTTGTTAAAAGTAATAAGATAAAATATTTTTGTTAGAATAACATTACGTGCAACGATTATGACAAAATAACGAACCTTGTAAAAACTACTGTAATTTACAAGTACAACATAAAAACGATCACTGTTTTCAATTATTCAACTTCCCATGATATTATTATGTATTATGTAATATTGTGTTGAATTTTTAAATGTATATTTAAACTGAATACGATGTTTTGTAACAGTAATTTGTACTTATACATGTAATTTATTTAGAATTAGTGTTATTATGAAATAATGAATTTTATTTGAAAAAATCTGATAGTATTACTGTTGCAAATGTTTGCTGCAATAGATATAAAATAAAATTACTTCACAGTTGCAAAATGTAATAGAAATGAAATTAGAACGTCGAAGTAAATGAATATCGGATTCAGTTATGGTTCATAGAAATTTAAAAATACAATTGTTCTGCTTGAATTAAGAGTTTCTCTAATAACCCAAATATCGATATATATAATAAGAAATATTATCTGAATTCGATACTTTAACGAGTTTGCTAATTATATTAATTAGGACTTCATTAAAAATATCAATTTTGATATCCCGCTAAACACAAAATGTTAAATACCTTTTTTTTAGCAAGTTGTAATATCTTAATAGCCATAGTTTTAATTGCAATTTGTAATACAATTATAAAGTTTTAAGTTACTCTTGAATAATGTTTATTTTAATTTTTAATGTATATTTCTAATTTTACTTTTTTTTATTTAAATGTTACATTTTCTACATATTGTGAAATAATATGTTTATATAATATTATATAATTTTGTAAAGAAGGTAATATTTCATAATTGTCTTATATTACAAAATTAATGGTGCTTTGTTTTCGGTTAATGTCTACACAGCATAAGAAATATCTAAAATAGTTGTGGGCACCTGAATAAACACGGTTGTTTCAATAAAAAAACATATTTTGGTATAATAAGAAATAAATTCGTCAAAATAATATAAAAACATCTGATACCCTTTCGTTTTCAATAATTAATTAATGATTTTGAATATTACAATAATTTACTTAAATTTGAGGGTTTCATAGCTTATAAAGGTAATATTTTTTTAAAATATGTATTAAGTATTTTAAATTTACTTTTAGATGGTATTGACGGGAAACAAGCGCGAAGAACAAACACATCTGGGCCATTGGGTGAAATGTTTGATCACGGGCTGGATTCCTATACGGCAGTATTTATTCCTGCTTGTCTATACAGTGCCTTTGGACGTGGAGCAGGATCCGTAGCACCTCTCCGAATGTATTATGTTATGTGGAATGTATTTTGGAACTTTTATTTATCGCACTGGGAAAAGTATAACACTGGAACATTATTTTTACCATGGGGATATGACTTATCAATGGTTGCATCAACAGTTACATTTTTAATTACTTGGGGATTTGGACATTCTGTTTGGAAGATTCCTTTGCCGTTTGACCTAACATTTGGACTCATTATAGAAGCAACTTTGTACATTTGTGGATTTTCAAATGTTCCATTCGTTTTGTGGAATATATACAAGTGAGTAATAGCAGCATTATGTACTGCATTTATCTAGACATATGTAAAAAGATTATTTAGATACGATAAAATTAGTACTTTTTGATATTGTGTTATTTGTAATGTAACTGAAAAATGTAAAAATATATTTCAGATCATACCGAGACAAAACTGGATATATGAGAACTTTTCCAGAACTTATCAGACCACTAGTATCAATCACAATCTTCACCGTCCTTGGATTAGCATGGGCCCACACCTCTCCGAATAATATCGTTAATCGAGATCCTAGAGTGCTGTATCTTTTAGCTGGCACAGTGTTCTCAAATATTAGCGTAAGTATAACGATTAATGAACATTTTATGAAATGATGTTCATTTGTTAATCTATTTACAATTGAATGTTTTAGTGCCGACTGATAGTCTCTCAGATGTCCAGCACGCGCTGTGAGTTATTGAACTGGATGCTCACTCCTTACGCCTTGGCAGCTTTGCTATCACTGATGATACCTAGTTTAGAACGTCCACTGATCTACCTATTATGTTTTGGATCTGTTTTTGCTCATGTACATTACGGTACTTGTGTTGTAAGACAAATGTGCCGGCATTTTGATAGAGAATGTTTCAAAGTCGCTAAAAAACAAGATTGACTTAACGTTAAGCTTAAAGAACCAATATAATATGTATTTAATTTATAGTTTGACAATGGATTCGAAATGAGAACGTTATAGATAATCATGTACAGGAAAATTCCAGACCCATTCATTTCGATTGAGAAAACCAAATGTTAAATATAGTATTTATTTAGTATTATTTTTAAAGATAAAATGTTCTCTCCTTTAATTTAGTATAATAAGTAATGACGCATTTATTAGTACGTTAACCTGGTTGTAATATTAAAATGACATATTCCACAACCTTATAAATCAATTTATACGCAAGAAATTTAGAAATATGAGTTAGTAAATGTAAAAATTAATCCTATTATAATATTATACCAAAAATTTGAACTAAAGATTACAGTCGTATTGGTTGCTTATATTTAATGAACCAACGAGGCTGGCTTAGATAATGATAACTAGTCATTTATTATATTTTCACACAATTGAAATCATTTTCTTTTACAATGTGGACAGTAAAGTAAATAATTTTAATGAAATAAGCTAGATTGACTGTGTAGTGATTCACTTATAATCATATGAGACAGTTGGCCGGTAAGATACATGCAAATATTTTTATTATTCATTAGTATCATGATTAATTAAGTATTTCTTGAAAATATAAAATGAATAGCATAGCATGGTCATGTAGTCATTTATTGAGTATTTCAATTTGTTGCTTTAAATTTAAAAAGTATTATTAGTTTGTATACTTTACCACACAAATGTAACATTTACATAACATTTATAAAGTAGATACCTTCAGATTAATATATTATGTAAATGTTACATAAATATGTCTTCTCTTCTTAACATTACCTAATTGTTATGTAAATTGTTTCATATTGCAAGCATAATATGTATATATTGTGCCATTTCAGTGATCAAATGTAAATAAGTAAAAATTTGATCATTTTATTTTATAAGTATTGTATTTATTAAAAATCTCATCACTTTATTGTACGAGATCTTTAATTTTAATTACACACGTAATAAATTTCAAACTTCCAGAATAGTGCTCTTTATCTTTTTATATTTTTTAAGAAATAATAAAATAATTTAAAAATTGATGGACGATTGAAGAGGTGTTGAATAATTAATAATTAAATTTACAAGATTAATAATTCATCAAATACTTCAACCAAAATTGCGCCATCTATTGCATAGTAGACTAAACAACAACAGTTCAATATTATTTACACAGGTGACACTACCAGCTATTTTACAACGCCTGATTCTCATGCTACTATATATACACACACACTTCTTACACTTCAAGAAATTAAGAAAATCAAAGTTTTGTTAAATTTAAAAATACTATATATTTCTCAATATTAAGAAGAGTATAACCTTCTTCCATCTCGAGAAATTAAGAAAATCTCATTGTTGAAAAATCTCTTCTTATATAATAGGAAAATCCATTTACTCTAAAATTAAAAATATAAATTTTTCGCTGTTCTTAACCAGATTATAGCCTCGTTGCGCCTGATTTATTGCAACTACACTAACATGCACTTTTAAAATTAGCTGGAAACCAAAAGAATGTTGATTTTGTAATTTGGTGATAACTTAAAATGGTATGGCATGTAAAGTATGTATTATATAAATAAAGAAGTAAAATAAATTTTCTGTATTTTTGTTTTCATATATTTTTAATTAACATTTACATTTTTAAGAAGATTATACTCTTCTTTCATCTCAAGAAAAGCATAAAAGTTTATTTCGTTAAAATTAACAATACAACTTTTTGTTAATTTTAAGAAGAGAATAACCTTCTTACATCTCGAGGAATGAATAAAATCTGATTTTTGATAAAGTTAAGAATTCAACTTTTTTATCAATTTTAACAAGAGAACCTTCTATCATCTGGAGGAATGAAGAAAATCTGAATGAAAAACGTAGAAGAATGTAATATTTCTTTCGCCTTCAATTATTTGTTACATTTAGTCTGTAAATATTGACAGAAAATAATAGCAAATTACATGATTTTCTTGTACGGTAAATTTTGCTCGTAAGTATTGTTGCCGCTCTACCAGGCGCAATGATGTCTAAGTTTTATTAAATTCATGGACATTTTTTTCTAATTTTTATTTTCATTCTTTGAAATATTTTGATACAGTTATAATCTTGATGCTCTAAAATAAAAGACTGTTTTATTAGATTTTAAATACCCACGCGATTTTGGTTTTTATGAGACCTTTTTCAAATTCATGGACATTTTTTTCTAAAATTTTTTTTTGGATTTCTTGAAATTTTTTGATGCAGTTATGTTTGTTAGGCTTTAAATTAAATAACTGCTTCATTACATTTTAAATATCTACGCGATTCTGGCTTTTACGCGACCTTTTTCAAATTCATGGACATTTTTTTCTAAAATTTTTTTTTTGGATTTCTTGAAATTTTTTGATGCAGTTATGTTTGTTAGGCTTTAAATTAAATAACTGCTTCATTACATTTTAAATATCTACGCGATTCTGGCTTTTACGCGACCTTTTTCAAATTCATGGACATTTTTTTCTAAAATTTTTTTTTGGATTTCTTGAAAGTTTTTGATGCAGTTATGTTTGCAAGGCTTTAAAATAAAGAACTGCATCATTAGATTTTAAATATCTACGCAGATACTCAAAAAATTGCATTGCTCTTAAAATCATAAAAGTGAACCTTTTCATCATTTTTAACAAGATTATAGTCTTCTTTCTATATGGAGATTTAATATGTTGATATATCATAAACTAAAATACTTATGTAAAAATGAATTATAAATTTAAAATCAGCATTCAAAATTAAGTTAAAATCCGTAATAAAATGAAATATATTTTTCCTTAATTTTTTATGAAAAGTAAGAAGGTTATACTCTTGTTATTTTTCATAAAAATTGAAAAAAATAAACGTCATTTTATAACAGGTTTTTATAACACTTTGAATGCTGATTTCATATTTATAATTCATTTCTAAATAAGTATTTTAGTTTATGATATATCAAGATATTAAATCTCCATATAGAAAGAAGACTATAATCTTGTTAAAAATGATGAAAAGGTTCACTTTTATGATTTTAAGAGCAATGCAATTTTTTGAGTATCTGCGTAGATATTTAAAATCTAATGATGCAGTTCTTTATTTTAAAGCCTAGCGAACATAAGTGCATCAAAAAATTTTAAGAAATCAAAAAAAAAAAATTTAGAAAAAAAATGTCCATGAATTTAAAAAAGGTCGCGTAAAAGCCAGAATCGCGTAGATATTTAAAATGTAATGAAGCAGTTATTTAATTTAAAGCCTAACGAATATAACTGCATCAAAAAATTTCAAGAAAATCAAAAAAAAATTTAGAAAAAAAAAGTCCATGAATTTGAAAAAGGTCGCGTAAAAGCCAGAATCGCGTAGATATTTAAAATGTAATGAAGCAGTTATTTAATTTAAAGCCTAACGAATATAACTGCATCAAAAAATTTCAAGAAAACCAAAAAAAATTTTAGAAAAAAAAAGTCCATGAATTTGAAAAAGGTCGCGTAAAAGCCAGAATCGCGTAGATATTTAAAATGTAATGAAGCAGTTATTTAATTTAAAGCCTAACGAATATAACTGCATCAAAAAATTTCAAGAAATCCGAAAAAAAAATTTAGAAAAAAAGTCCATGAATTTAAAAAAGGTCGCGTAAAAGCCAGAATCGCGTAGATATTTAAAATGTAATGAAGCAGTTATTTAATTTAAAGCCTAGCGAACATAACTGCATCAAAAAATTTCAAGAAAACCAAAAAAAATGTTAGAAAAAAAAGTCCATGAATTTGAAAAAGGTCGTAATAGCCAGAATCGCGTAGATATTTAAAATGTAATGAAGCAGTTATTTAATTTAAAGCCTAACGAATATAACTGCATCAAAAAATTTCAAGAAATCCGAAAAAAAAATTTAGACAAAAAAAGTCCATGAATTTAAAAAAGGTCGCATATAAGCCAGAATCGCGTGGATATTTAAAATGTAATGAAGCAGTTATTAAATTTAAAGAATAACGAACATAACTGCATCAAAAAATTTCAATAAATTCAATAAAATTTTAGAAAAAAAGTCCATGAGTTTAAAAAAGGTCGCATAAGAAACAGACACGCTTAGTTATTTAAAATTTAATAAATGATTTCGTTGTAAGCTCTTTTTAACTGTAAAATTTCATAGAAATTGAAAAAATAACTTGGTTTCTAAAAAAAGAGCTTATGATTGCAGAAAAGCGTTGATATTGGAAATTTAATTAAACAGTTTATCCATTTAAAGTGTAGCGGATATAGATCAATTAAAAAATGAAACACATTTGAAATATTAATTATTAAAAAAATATATATATATAAGTCGCACTCGTTGTCTTGCGACGGGCTGAACAGCTAGTATACTATATTCTTCTCTATAAACTTATTGTTACTACATAAAACTGCACTTTTAATGTTAGAAGATTCTCCTAAAGCTGGAAACCAAAAAAATGTTGATTATGTAAAAAGGTGATAACTGAAATATGCACGTAAAATATGTATTATATAAATAAAAGAATTCAAATTAATTTCAATTATTTTTATTTTCATATATGTTTAATTTACATTGACAATGTTAACAAGAATTATTTACATTACCATAAAGGCTTAAGCAAATGAAAGTATATATAGTTGTATACAAATCAGGCGCTGTAATTTATAAACATGTTATGCCATCTATGAAACAATGGATAAATTTTATCTGTTACATCTACTGTTTAACAGATGGCGCATTTGTTTATTACTTAATTTAAATGTTTATTAACAAATTATTAGAGATTTTAAATATATGATAATTAATTTACTAGGCTGATGAGAAATTATAAATATCATAATAATAATTAATAATCAAAATAGTTTAATCTAAAAAGGTCTAAATAAAATTACTTTATGGATCTTTTAATAGCGTTAAATTGTTATTTAATATCTTATAATCCTTAGAAAGATCTGCTTAAGAACTAATGTTTATGTAAATTAAAAATGTAATATTTGCTATGGCAGATTTATTTGACACAATATATAAAAGCTACATTTTGTTTCTTATATCAAATACATGGTACTCCTGCTTGACTTATGATACGTTGTTATTTAAATCAATGCCGAACTAAGAATTTCTGGGTACTCCAAATGATTATTGTGACGAGTCTTCCAAACAAAAGTGGATATAGTGAAAAATCTGGTCCCTTACCCAAATGTTTTATACTTAATTCAGCACTGATTGATTTTTTATGCTTGAAGCATATCATACCAATGAACTATAAAAATATTCTCAAAATGTAATTTTTTATACAATTTTACTTAAAACTATCAATAAAGTATTGAGCATGCCACTGGCAAAATACCATAAGTGTTAAGTATATTATCGAGAATAATACTTGGTTCATAAGAGAGCTTAATATCTTTTTATTAATAACAGCATTATTCACATAACAGCTCTAAAATATACCAGTTTGTAAACGCATATATTGAATAAGATAAAGCAAAATGTATTTATTAATATAAATGAATGTTATCTTACTGATTTCAAAAATAAAATGCACCAGAAAAGAATGACATTTTAATTTATAGACTAGGTAGTAATATTATTACAAAAAGAATTGCGACTTGGGTTTTTTTCCACCTACTACAGTGGTAGATAGAATATACTGATCATATTATCTATATTAAATATCAATAACACAAACTAAATATATATTAAATGATTTTACACAAGGCTTTATATATATAGGTACGCTATGCATCTTGATTTCTTTATAGTTACAAATATAGAATTTGTATCACCTTCATAAAGAATTCTTAAAAAAGCACTGGTTTACATTAATTTACTCTATAAATATCAGCAACATTGAATCATATACGAATATAAATGACTCCAAAAGTTAGAACCCAAAAAAAAAAAAACAGAATATACATTTACATTAATTTTTGTTTCAAGTTACCAGTCAAATTTTGGAAAATACGATTTCGTATTTATATTATTGATATAAAATTTTTTATTGCCAAGCAATATATAATTAATAATACAAAGCACAATTACGATGAAGTACTTTTTAAATTTATAATTTGTTTTAAAATGTAATTGTACTTTTAACTTCATCATTTTTTTCTTACGTTCAGTCATTACAATAATTTTCCTTCTAGTCTAAATATTGTTCGGTTTTTCTTGTTGACAATTTACCAATTTTTCTTAATCTCAAAAGACCATTCCCATTTCAAATGTTCATGTTTATCATCATCTGTGAACAATGATGATACGGTATAACATCCTCGAGCCAACATACCTAAAATTATATAAAATATTTTGTTTTTAACAAAATCATACAAATTTGTTTTAAGAGCTAAAACGCTTTAAGTTTTCTTACCCGAAGGAGCATCCTCAGCAGGTGTGGTGTAAGACTGAATTTCTGTTTTGGGTGGATATGAGCCAACCATATGTGTCATCTTGTCAACTACAATAGAAATTACAAATTAATAATCTTACAAGTGTAACTTTGTGTATTTTATTCCAGGATATGTCTATCCTGTTTTTAAATGTGAGAACACAAAAACAATATGTAGTTTACAATTCTTAACATAACAAGATCCATTTTAGAAGGTAATATTGACGTTAAAATAGAACACAAATAATTCCGCACGAATCCAAAATGCTACTTAATAAATAATCTATACATTACCAGGAGTTGCTAATCCCAGAAGCAGAATTAAGAAGTATGTTTAAAATTACAAAATATTCTTTTTTTAAATAGTTATAAACATTTAAATAATTTAATTCGTGTTTACTAACCTGGGACCCCCATCCGGTAAGTTTTTTGTACGTACTTTAATCCATGTACGATTTCCCGTTGTACAATAAAATCAATTCTAATTTTGTATTTAACACCTTCTTTGATTGTGAAGACCTAAAAAAAATATTCATTTAAATTTCTTGTTTTGCATTATTAACGAAATATGTATTTTACGTGGTTTAAAATATAAATGATTTTAAAATATACCGCGGCAATAAATGTGATATCTGCTTTACAGTGATATCATTTTTACTTCCTGCATTAAACACAGATAAAGTGTGAAAACTTACAAAAATTGATTAAGATAAAACATGTCGAATTAGGTATTTATGAATATACAATTTTATTTACATGCGTAATTATTTTATAAAATTATTAAAAGAAAAAAACGAGAAACTATAAAAGAACATATTATGCAAACGCATTATTTACAAGACCAAGGATAATGGCATTTTCAAACACAGATCCATATAGGACATAATTTATGTAAAAATTATAAATTAAGTCGATATTAATGGTTTATTTATTGATAATTCGCATAACATCTGTACAAATATACACTTGAAGAATAACTAGTTTTAAAACGTGTATCTTTCTCAGATAAGATAATTTAACAAAGATAAGAAATATTAAATTAACGGATGTGAACGAAGCGAAATTCTTTTGAAACAATATCACTCAAATAAAAAGTAGTGTACCTCTTTTTTTAAATCTGTCAAATCCCCACTAAGATCTAGCTCCATGTCATCTCTGTCTGGAACACAAAGTGCCAGCTTCTTGACGATGACTTTGCGGGGATCATTAGCATCTGGAAGAAATAGCAATTGTTATTATACATACTGCATAAAGAAAATTAGAAAGATAAAGCCAGTGCATATACACACCTACAATAACTTTTCCAACTTGGGCTTGACCAAGAAGTGCTTCTTTATATTTCCTTAAGCTTTCATCTTCCTGATCAGCAGCAAGAATTTCGTCAATTGTTTTTTCTGGAGGAGGCTTGTATGAAGATTCAATCTCATCAAACTCTCCTTCCACAGCCGGGCTTTCATTGTCTTTGGAAGCCATTATTCTGTTAACTGGAAATTCGTAAACTTGTCAAATTCAAGATTAAAATTCTGCAGAAATGACAATTGGGATATTATTAAAACAAACACCGAATTTTAATATATGGCGCGAGTTTAATAAATATCTTCTATTTACTTTACAAAAAAAGAATAAACTCGTTAAATCTGTTAAATCAGTAAATGTTCTAAAATTAGAATGAAGAAAGTTTTTATTTTAAATATATTTACTTGTCAAACAACTGTCGGAAAATAGTTTGATAATGAATCAACCGCAAAACCCAATCAATCAATACATCTTACACAATCTATATACTATAATTCTATTTGTTATACGTAAGTCACATAAATACACGTATAGCATTTTCCAGCTATTCTCAAAAATAAATAGCAAAATATATATATATACATAACATATACGTGTAGTATATATTTTAGGTTAATAAAGTTACTGTAATTACCGCATAAACCTTGTTAAAGTTTTAATTAAATAATTAGATAAACTTACCTCAAAAGAACTAAACAAAAGATTAAGTAAAAAATAGATTTAGCAATTTAGAAATAGCAAATAATATCAAAATTTGCTGTTAAGCACAAAAACTTTATATGGGCGTGGAACTGGAATCTGCTTTGACTTGAACGAAAGTTTGTTGAGTGATATGAAACATGCGTGGTGGGAGGTCATTTTAAATATGGATACCAACAATATCAAAAAAAAATGTAACTAATATATCAATGTACTAACGTTTCCATTTTCTATGCATTAAACATAACATAATTATATAGAATTAATTATACTTTATTAATTTATTGAGTATTTTGGAAATACCATTTTTCTTTTATTTTCATAATCACCTAATTTCACAATAGTAATTACATATCGAGTGGCAAAAAATAAGAATTAAAAATAGATTAATGTACTGAAGAAGTTTATTGTATATTTTGTGATCGGATGCATTTACAACACCGACGATATCTCTACATACGAAACATTTTTTAAAAACGTTCAAAAGTTGTCAATATAGGAATTCTTCGTGTAAAAATTCTATATAATTTAAAATAATCTCTTTGATAAAAATTTACTACTACATTAAGTATACTCCATATATTTGTTAAAAATAATAGAATAATGTTATAGATAAATATGAAATTGAATGTGTTATTACGTTAAAATTAAGTCTTCTTCCAAGAATAAAACATTTCCAAGGGTCTATTAACCTAGAACAAAATGTTATTTAATTAAACAGCTCATTAACGAAATTAATTTGTTAATTTGAAGTAATTTGCAATACCTTCCAGAATTTATCGTTAACTTGTCGCAATGTCTGATTTCCGCTGAGGACAAGAAGTTGACCAGGAGCTGGAGCAATATAGATACAAAAATTAAGAAGTCTGTAATTATCTGGGAGTTCATTTTCAAGGTCGAGCGTTAATCTCATTGCCAAGTATTTACTAAGATGATCAACTGCAAAAAAGTTGTACAATTAGAAACGGAAGTCTAGTGGGAGAATAATAAGCAAATCTGCGAAATAAATATTTGCCTGTTGCGTTTGCAGTAGTCTTTATATATCTTATGGAATTTTCTTTCAACGCCTTCATCAGTTGGTTATCAACGGTCATTTCCGTTGGGTGTGGCTTAAACACAAGTTCGATTTCATTTGATTGTATGGGATCACCAGTGCTCTCGCCTTCCGTGTCCACGTTACTTTCGTTTCCTTCAATGCTGCTTTCAGATTCCGATTTTTCGGAGGTAACAATCGATTTAGCACGTTTATTTTGATTCTTGCTGGTGGAACTAATGTTAGATGGAACTGGACTTGGAGTGCTCCGTAAAGACGGTGGATTAGAAGGAATTTGTGACGCAGAATTGTGCGGCAAGTTTAAAGGACTCGGCGATGGTGTATTTGAAGTGTTTGGAATATTCGGAGTTGGTTCTTTTGGCAATACTGGAGGAATTATGTTAGCAGGTTGTTCTTGAGGTGGATTTTGTGTATTTGCGTTCTCCTCTACTGCCTTCCGATTTCGTTGAGAGCGGTTTTGTGTCTGCAGCTTTATTCCTTCTGTGATAGAAGTAACTAATGCTGCTTGAGAATGGCTTTTGTTTAATTTAGCAAGAACACGCTCTTGGTGTGCTTCATATTCATCTCGGCTTGGATATATTTTAGAGATTAATAAATCAAAATTAGGATCAGGACGTAGGGAACGTTTTGAAACTAATTTTTTACGGCAAGTTGGACACTCTTTATTACCACTTCTTAGAGCTGTAATTATACAATCGGAACAAAATCGATGTAAGCATTCTTTGGTTGTCATTGTCTTTTTTAACATATCCAGACATATAGGACACATTAATTCACTGTGCAAACTACGAGGAGATACTGCAATCTCAGTATTGTCAATAATTGCTGGTTGAGGAGTACGTTGAAGTTCATATAATGACAGCTCCCAAGTTTTGTTTTGTATTTGTTCTGTAGACGCCATTTTTCTTACTCACAATAAATAAGATATTACTGTAAAATGACTTTCAATAGATTACAATTCTTAGATGTATAAATCGAAGAACGATTAATTACTGTTATGGAGAACAATTTTACGAAATATGCTTTAAACTTATTTAATAACTACGAATTATCCCTCTATTAAATTCTACTAAATACTCTCCTAATATTTTTCAACATCAGTGAATATAGTAATACTATAATAGGATTGCTGTCGTTTCTAGATTGTCGGTACCAAAAAAATGGTAACATTAAATGTTTTAACTTATTTTCTTATATTATTTGAATAAAGAGATACAATTAAACAATAATTTTAAATTACTAATTATAGTTTAAAACTTTTTAATATTATTTAATCTTTATCGCAATTTATCGGGCTCATATTTTCGACATCAGTCGAAGTTTGTGATTGAAATGGATTGAAAGAAAACAGAAGAGAATAACAGCGAACATGGCTAAACTTTGATGGCATTTTACATTTTGTAATAATAAATTAAATTTACATAAGATATGAGTGCAAAAGATAATATTTCTGTATTGAAATATTATTAATAAACGTTTTAATGTCATAATAAAATTTTATGGCATTTTAGTAATATGTATATTATTAAAATGTTCTATTGTTTATGTTGCAATTGATAAGTCATTGGTGAAAAAATGACAGATTGAATATAATAATTTATAAATAACGCAAACTTGTAAGTGTTATTCACTTTTAAATCTTTAGAAGAATGATTGCAATTAATTTGTTTATTATTTTATAAATTTAATGTATTTTCATATGACCTTTGTTATTATTTCTATTTAAATGATAGGTTATGCTTTTTTAATTAGATTTGTATTTTTTATGAGAAAACTAGCCTAAGGGGAGTATCAATTTTGCTTTTATTTGATTTTGTATTATATTTCTCTATTTTATTAAATTTGTATCTAATATTTATACGCTTAGTACATTGTATATACGTACAAAGAATTCGACTATAATCTTATGTAGATTTTTTTTGTAATATGCAATAAATAATTCTCAGTAAATACAAGTGTAGCATTTATGTAGCAGATTCGTTCAGAAGTAAATCTTACATAACTATATTGAACGGTTTGCGTTTTGTTTTCATTGCAGATAAGTTAAGCAAATAATTTGCTACCTTAAACTCTAAAATATGACGCTCGAAGGAAATTTATGTCGTGTATGCTTAAAGAAAAAAGGATTATTGGATTTATATGAACCGAAGTCCTCAAATAACATGCTCAGTTCAATGATAACATCTTGTACAAGTATCACAGTATGTAATATGTACAACAGTAACGAAGAAAAATAATATATATTAAGTAGTAATTAATGTTTTTTACAGTTAAATAAGGATGATGGCTTACCCCCTTATATTTGTATTATATGCACCAGGGATTTGGAAAGAGCTTATCATTTTAAAATGTTGTGTGAGAAATCTGAAACTCTTTTACAACAGTCTTATGTCAGATATAGCTATAACCCTCTGGACCCTATTGAGTAAGAAAAATCCTTTACGAAGTATATTATTATTATTTATTTATAATTCATAATATTTGAAGAAATAAAAACCTGTGTTACTAATAAGTATTTAGAACTTTTTTAATGTTTGTATCATCAAATTATAGGATGTCTTCGACCCTGGATATCGATTTTGGTAACATAAAAATGAATGACGATAGCATTGATCTGGAATACAATGATATAAAATTAGAAAATAAAGGTAAATGCTAATTAATAGATGCTTTAACTTTAACTATGGACTATATTTAAAAATAAACATATTAGCTAATGGTAACACAATTTTTTACAGAAACAGAATCGTCCTTTGCTGCGACAGATTTCTTACAAGTTGAAATAAAAAAGAAGATATTATTCGAAGAACCATCGGATCTTAAAACTAAAATAGGTGACCACGTTTTGCAATCGAGTAACACCCATAACGAAAGACAACAAACTGATTTTATAAAAACCCAGCAATATTTACAAACAAAAAAATGTTTAACAGTTAAAAAAATTAAGATAGAAAAAACATCCGAAGAAATTACAGATACAAATAATTCATCAGACTTTAGTGATGATAACGATGATGATAATTATGAACCTCAAAATTATTCGGATGACGAAGATGAAGATGATGAAGACGATGATTATAAGCCTGACTTAAACGAAAAACAGGAATTGAATCGATCCGACTCAGAAAATATATCTCACAAAAGAAATGATTCAGAAATGTTCAGAAGGATTGAAGCAAGAATAAAAAACATTCCAACAATAATAAAATTAGGAAAATACAAAAATGTTGGAGCTGGAAAAACAAGCACTCTTAAAAAAATTAATGGAAAATTTGTCAGAGTTTACAAGCCTAAATCATCTTCAAAAGAGCAAAAGAATACAGGTAAGAATATAATTAAAATGCAATTTTGGTATCTATTATAAAAATAGATGTTTTTATATGTTTATTTGAAATTCAAATCTCAACAATGTATGTATGATATTTTGACATCCCCATTTGATTTTATTGGAGGTAAACGGGGCCGGAAGCCCTTCTTAACCCGTGATGAATCTGGTAAAATTATTCGTCCGAAGCACCAGTGCTATGTTTGTGGATTAATGACTGCCGATATTAAGCAACATATGACATCCCATTCAGGTGAAAACTCTATTTTAAGTTATTTAAATCACCTGTATTTTATTATTTTGATTTACATTGCATTTAAATAAACATTACATCAATTTGTGAATCACAAATTTAGAATTTGTTTCTGAACTTACTATTAAGGTATTTTTAAGTTATGGTGAACATATTTTTAATACAAAAATATTGCAGGTGAGAAATCGCATACCTGTGACACATGCAATCGTCGTTTTAGTACACGTGGAAATTTAATTCATCACATGAAGATACATACTGGTGTTAAATCACATGTTTGTCAAGTATGTGGGGCTGCATTTATATACGGCAGTTGTTTACAAAGGCATTTAGATATACACACAGGCACGAAACCTCATAAATGTCATCTATGTGACAAATCGTTCCAGTTAGCTCAGGGTCTTCGACGTCATCTTACAGTCCACGAAGGAGCTCGTCCCCATGCTTGTCACATGTGTCCTGCGCGATTTAATCAACCTCATCAACTAAAAACGCACATACGAAGTCATACAGGAGAAAAGCCTTATGTGTGTTCCGAATGTGGGGAGGCCTTTACATATAAATATGTTCTTAATAATCATGTAAAGAAACATGTTACAAGTGCAGTAGCTGCAGAATCTGTTGCGCCTCCTCAACCTTTACCATCTTTAGTGTCAATGACAATGCCATTACAATCAATATCAGTCGTTCAACAACAGCAACAACAGCAGCAGCAACAACAACAAAGTGTTTGTGCACAATAAAAGAAATATATAAAACTGTTGTTAAAAAGATATTAATAGCTTAACAGTTAGAACAATATTAATTGGTAAAAAACGTGGTTTGTTCTTTTATATCGTAATTATAGAAAGACTGCCAAAGTAGAATTATAAATCAGTTTGTTATATATTAATTTATACTTTTATACGAATAATTAATTTAAAAGAATTAATTGGATTGAATGTGTAATATTTGAAAGTAAATTATTGAGTTACAAGAAAAGTTATTATATTTACCGAATATTATACGTTATTTAAAATAATTGTGCGTATTATTGAAAAGCAATTTTGCAGTGAAAGTGTTTAAATTTATCAAGTAATAAATATTGGTGTATATATTAAAATGCGGGATAATAATAAAAGTGCAATCAATCCATTAATATTATGTTTAGGTTGACATTATAAAATTTATTACTTCTCTGAATGAAAAGCATTTTTTTTAAAATGAAAAATGATGTTCGATTTAATTAAACAAAACTAGAATGTTCACTAGATACTTCAGTAATTAAAGTAAAGCTTTAATAGATATACTGAGTGGCTTGTAAATTTTTTGTGCATTTTTGTTATAATTTTTATAGTATTTTATATTTAACGACGCAACTATCCTCGAAATAACTATTACTTGAAATTTAGAATGACTATCCGCTAAACACAAAACATGAATATTATCTTAAAGAACATGTAACTTTTTATTGGAAAGAAATCTGGTAATAATATTCAATATAAAATCGTTTCAATTGACCTGAAATCCGAATATTTCGTTGATGTCGAGATACTTTATAAGATCCTTTAATCCTTACAAAGATCTTAACAAATTTTATAATTGTATTATTTCGAAATAAGATAATTTTATTCTTTTATATCTTTAATGTAAATAAGAGCTTTTTAAAATAGGTAATTTGTAAATAAATTTTATTAAAAATCTTATTGAATATAATTTTATTAATCCGCAAAAAGGTACATTTATTTTAAAAAAGCGGTGAAATAAATCACAAAACGTAATAATGTAACGTTGTTTACGTAACATATAAAATAAATTGATTGACATTACGTCAATGAATTTATTATTAAAAACAATGTTGCTTGCAAAATTTTGATAATAAAAATTATTTCAGTAAAGAAAAATACTAGTCTTAACTATTTTTCTTCACTGAACGCTAAAATAACCGAAATTTTTTGTCCTATTATTTGCCTAAAAAAATCGATGTTTATGCAAGTATTTAATATTGTGTATTAAAACTTATAGTAAAATGCTGAACACGGTATTTTTAAATTTTAACATTTTCTATATGTTCTACAGATAAGTTTGTAATAATGATCTGAAAATATTTTGTATTGTAAGATTAATTTGTAATAACAGTCACTTTATAGTAATAGTTTATAATTATGTATATAGTAGCAAATAGCATAATAATAAGTCGCGACTTAAAATAAAGAAATATTTATATTTATTAAGATATTTTATTCACGTGTTTGTTTCTGTATGTTCTGATATGTCTCAAATATGTCTTGCCAGTTTTTTTATGGTCTATTTCCACTCGAGTTCTTTGCCTAATTCTAACATGAAAATTGAAGTATGTTACAGTTAAAAACTACTAGCATTTAGTAGCACTAGATTCGAATAACTGTAAAATAAGACACATAATGTTGTATAATATTTGTTTACGTAAAAGATAATTTTTTTGACAAATTAATTTGAAATGTATACACATAATTGGGTTGTGTGGACAACTACAAATTATAATTTGTAATTCACAATATGTAAATAAAACTTTTCATTGATATATAAATTATAATTAATCTGTTCTATCTACAACAAAAGCTGACCTTATATTTTCAAAGAGAATCTTAAAATAATTATTGTCTTTACAAATATCAAAAACTAAGTGCGTCTCAAATTATGTTGCAATTGAATAATTTTTTGCATGATGTCTTGCAATGTCGATGGTTTTTCTTTAGGTAATATTTCCAGTGCTAGTTTCATTACTAATAGGTTGTCATTAGATGGGTCTTCTTTGAAAGATGTTTTTGTTTTTTGTGCCTCCAGAATTTTATTTCCACGATTGACGATATGCGAGTTTATCTTTTGTGCTTTAGTTATGGCACAAGCAAAACTTTCTGTAGTGTTACCATCCACCAGCTTAAATAGGAACGTCAAATTTCCAGAGTCTTCTAGTGTATATTGGAAAGTCTGCAGAAAGTTAAAAAAGTAATCCAAAGAGGGGTCTATAAATCACAAAAGGGATGTAGAAGTTGTCGCAGAATTGCAGTGATACTACCCAGTAAACATTTTGGAGTAAATTCTACTTAATTTATATTACATATCATGAGTTTTTTTGTCTGGAACGTGTTTTTCTATTCAGTCGTTCATAGGAAAGGCCCTTTTTATGACCTACAGAGATCGCAACGACGGTTCACTGCTGAATTAAAAGCGGAGTCGGTTTATGATTTATGACCGGAGTTATAAACTTGACACTAGCGGGGATGGCAGGGGTATAAAACTTAATGGAATTCTACTTTTTAGAGTATGCAAAATATAAATATTTAAATGAAGAAATAAATAGATGTAATCTTTAGTACGGATCGTGATTTTTTTAATGAATATTATTCATCTTCAACAATACTCGTTATATTAGTTTTTTACATTGTTTTGGTGATTCAAAAATCCACGATCGGCAGGTCTGCGTTAGGTTTACCCTCTGTCTTACCCTCGTTGCTTAAAGTATTCGTTTAAACACATTATATTCGGAGATTGAGGGAGACAGCGTGTGCCTATTACCATTAAAGAAATATTTGTTGAAAAAGGATAGCATATACTTTAAACATACTGTACTGAACGAAAACTATACAAGTATATAAGTGTAACGGTGAAAAATATATTTTACTTGTCTAACCGCATCTCGTTTCTCTCTCACTTTGGAATAAATGAGATGAAAGTGAACCTAAAAAAAATATATCCATGTGTGAAAGAAACAGAAATACTTAATGAATGATGTTGGAAAAAGAAAGAATATTATTATGAAAAAATTCTAACAACTAACACAAAATCTGTGACAGGTAGAGAACTTGTAAAGCGTTAGAATTGAATTGTACGAGTGACTCGAACTTCACCAAATAGGGAACTTCACCAAATTGTTTACTGGGTAACGACACTGGAACGAACATATACATGAATTTTGTATCGTATACCAGTGCCGTACGCGTGTGAGACAGCTCCGACAATACTTGAACAAGGTCCTTATATTTATACCTACGCCACTGATGTGAACTAGATATTTCGCAATAAATTAAGAGTTATGTTACCATTTATCTTTATGGCACAAAGTTGCAAAGCCAAAAGTTCTCGCAATATAAAACCTTGAGTTCTTTAAATAAAACTGAAAGTTTTAAATTTATGATGCGCAATTTTCTAGGAAAAAGTAAACAATATATTATAAACACCTCTAATTTGACGTATGGTGATGGCTTCAATAAATTAGCCACGTGGTGAAAATGTGTCGACACCAGAGTAATGGGACACTGTGCCTCTCTGTTGAGCAGTCTTTGCAAACATGCTGCTAGCAGACTCAATCCTTCTTTGCTGGTGGTTCCTTTTCCAAATTCGTCTATGATCAGGAGGGATCGTGTAGGTGCTTGCAACGCTAGCGACATCTACGAAAATCAATACCGTTACTTTTAAGTTTAACTTAAATTGTAGAGTCTGTACAACAAAGCTAATTAATTATTTGGGATTGGTGTTCTAAGGGAACGCGTACACTGTTCTTCATGGAAAGCAGTTAACGTATTGAATTTTTGGAAAAGCGGGATGATAAATGTTTAAATACTGATGCCACACATTATTTATTAGATCCAATGCGTTGATTGCTTTCCGTGCTAAATAGTGGACGCTTACCATAACTTGTGGCATTTAAAATTCTGAAAAACCAGTAGTGTATTAAGATGACTGAAACGCCCATCCACAATATTTTGGGGTTTTTGAAAAGAGGTGTTATATACGCAGTAAACATTACATTTTGTGTCAATTTTTTCTTCTGGCTTTACCACAATACAATGGGCTTGTGTCCTATGTCTTAATTTCTATAAAAGTGTACTACATATTGATAAAGTGGGTTACTAGAACCTCAAATGTTCAATTATTTTTTAATAACTCCTTATATGTTAAGAGATATTAACAATTAAAAAAGTCATTTTGTCTCTTTAATTATTAAAGGGATTCAACGTTGTACACATTCCAAGTGCATGTGATATCACAATCCTTGTGTAAGGTTACTAACCTTACAGTTCGTAAATCTCTGCTATATGTATTTATATATCAAAATATCAAATATTATTTACAGCTATTTCAAGGAACAATCAAATTTCAATATTATGTCTGCCTTAGCAGGGTTAAATAAAATAAAAACTTATTATTCTTTGATTTGACTTGATTATTTGACTACCAACAGCTACAAAACATTACCACAGCACTGACCTACTCAACAAATAACTGACGTTAAAATGCATTTCACGTCATACAAATATGGCCGACCATTTCTAGCGCTAAAACTACAATTCAAACTTTTAATTACTATATCTCCGTCAACATTTAGATATTTAATAAAATAGACACGCCAATACACATTTATTAACATCAATTTCAATCAACAATTGAAAAATAGACCACTAAAAAATGAGGACACAAGCCCATTACAAGCAATTTACCTGTCTTGAATCAATTAGAAATGTAGATGCCTCCATAGAAACAGATTCAGTGGATAACATTCTGGAGTGCATCTGTTCTACGAGACCAATCTTAGCAGAATCTGCTGGCACAAAACTACCCACGTGTGCTAGGTAGACAATTAAAGCCACCTGAAAATAGTGATAGAAATTTTTATGATGTGGAATTTTGCTCTAAATAAAAAATTATAAATTTAGAAAATAAAATTACCTGTTTCAAATAAGCACTTTTTCCGCAGGCATTTGGCCCGGTTAAAATTTTCATGAAACCGCTACGACTATTGCAAACTGTGTCATTGGGAGTGTACTGAGGTGAGCACAGTTCCAACAAGGGGTGTCGGCCTCCTTTAATATCTAAGCTACGTTCTGGAACAATAAGTGGACGACAGTAGTTATTCTCCGATGCCACATCTGCCAGGGCAATTAAACTGCAAGAAGAAAATAGTCAAATTATTACTTTTTAATAACAAAGATAATATTAACAACTATTAGTGTGATTTAAAGAGACAAGAAACAATAAATATTAGGTATTTGTGTGACGTCACTTTGACGATCACTACACCGCTACGTATTATATGTTATTATTATATTTTCACGTTTTACTGAGAAGTAAAAGGTATTTACCAATCTAATTCTCCACACAAGGTTATTATTTTCTGGAGAGGTGCTAATCTATCGGACAAATATTCTACTAGAGTAGCCTGAATGCGTTCTTCTAAGCTAGCAATATCGGTATACAGATCTCCAATCAAAAGGTCTAGTTCTGCCAAAATAAATGTTAAGGGTTCAGTCACTAGGAAAAACGTGTCCTTTTACAAAACACATTTTCTTTACCTTGACATTTAGGAGTTTTGTAGTGGATTACTGTATTTGCAGTGAACTGAAAAAGAGGACTAATGTTATTGGTCAATTTTCTTGATTAAAAATAATTTTTAAGATTTTTCATTTCGTTACCATGAATCGAATTGAATCGTTTTCAAGTTGATGGGGGTCCACCTCGTCTGCCCATTTCCTCACAGCAAGAAGGTACCCTATTGTGGGTATGTAGATGATGTTGCATTCTGTTACATAATCTGGGAGCCTCTGCAGTTCCAAATTAGCAGCTTCCGTTATGGGTTCACGAAGAGAGCTCATCATCTGTTTCTCTATTTTTAAATACAATGGGAACGTTAAAAATAATTGTAACCATGCGATAGCAACGCCAAATAATTTAAAAACGAAAGGAGGCTCTTTTTATATTGCAGCAATATTGTTAAATGTGATTTTGTTGATAAAACTAAACTACTAAACATTTTATTTTAAATGACTTTGTTGTTAAGTGCCTTATAGTAGTATAGTATAGTACTTACTTCTATCCAATTCTGTATCTAGACCTGGTTTAACTACAAATCTTTTGTTATTCATGGTTTCCTCCAAATCAATGATTTTATCAAGTGTGTAGGCAACCTTAAAGTAATAAAATAATATATTAAAGAGAACTTCTTAAGTATCATTTCCACCTAGTCTTTTAGTTTTAAGTTTTAGTTGTAATTTATTGTTAATACATAAAATTAAGGATTACGAATATTGCCATATGCTATTCTATTCCTGTAACTAAAAAATAAATCTAAATCAACACCCAGGTAGTAAGTGTAACACTTGAATTAGCTTGTAGTACTCTAATAATTTTAAGGTCCTTAAAATACTTGTACCTCATGAGTCATTGAAGTTTGTTTTATCTCTTCAGCCATTTTCAGAAGTAGTGGTGGACAACCAGGATATTCTGCAGGTCCTGAACATATTTCACAAATGGCAAGAGCTTGGTTCACCGTCTAAATGATAAAATAATTATGTTAATTACCAGTTACGCTTGAATATGATTAAAAATTTATCGAATTACTTACATTGATGAGCGTTTTCCAATTTTCTGCAGTTGCTGTCATTTTTTTAATTTTTGGTATAAGAAGCTGAAAGTAATTATAAAAAATTACTGTATTATTTAACGTAATATTTTTTACATAACGTTACGTTTTCTTTTTATGATTTACAGAAGTTTAACATAATTCCGTTGCATTGTCATTAAATAAATGCAAAAGACATTTAAAATCTTACACTACTATATTAACTTTATATAATTTTGCAAAAGATAACTTTTGTTATTTAATTTTTACATTATATTAATCTGAATAATGTAATACAAGATGTAACATAAATGTAACTATGTTTAGAGAGGTACGTGTAACTAGATTCAAATACTAACATTAACGTTGGATATACGAGTTAGGTTTGACGCCATGGCCAGGACAATTTCCTTGTTCATAGGACTCATGCACCAGGATATCATATCGTAGCGAGCATTAAGTATATCTGGGTCGTAAGTGGGTTGCTGGAACAACATTCTGTAATAGTAAATAAACAACATTATCATAACCAGATTTTGTTATATTCCTCTTTATAATACCCAGTAAACATTTTGAAGTAAATTCTACTTAATTTCTATTACATATCATGAGATTTTGTCTGGAACGTGTTCGTTTTCTATTCAGTCGTTCATAGGAAAGGCCCTTTTTATGACATACAGAGATCGCAACGACGGTTCACTGCTGAATTAAAAGCGGGGTCGGTTTATGATTTATGACCGGAGTTATAAACTTGACACTAGCAGGGGTATAAAACTTAATGGAATTCTACTTTTTAGAGTCTGCAAAATATAAATATTTAAATGAAGAAATAAATAGATGTAATCTTTAGTACGGATCGTGATTTTTTTAATGAATATTATTTATCTTCAACAATACTCGTTATATTAGTTTTTTACATTGTTTTGGTGATTCAAAAATCCACGATCGGCAGGTCTGCGTTAGGTTTAAAACCCCTGTCTTACCATCGCTAGATACTATCTTCGTTTATATACATTATATTCGGGGATTGAGGGAGATAGCGTCTGTCTATTACCATTAAAGAAATATTTGTTGAAAAAGGATAGCATATACTTTAAACATACTGTACTGAACAAAATACTATACAAGTATACAAGTGTAACGGTGAAAAATATATTTTACTTGTCTAACCGCATCTCGTTTCTCTCTCACTTTGGAATAAATGAGATGAAAGTGAACTTAAAAAAAATATATCCATGTGTGAAAGAAACAGAAATAGTTAATGAATGATGTTGGAAAAAGAAAGAATATTATTATGAAAAACTAACACAAAATCTGTGACAGGTAGAGAACTTGTAAAGTGTTAGAATAGAATTGTACGAGTGACTCGAACTTCACCAAATAGGGCACTTCACTAAATTGTTTACTGGGTAAAGAGCCAATTTAAACTGACAAAATAACAAAATACAGTAAACTTTCATTAATCCAGCATTTGATAATCCGCAAAAATCGGTTATCTTGTACGACTGTGTTTCGAACGTTCCAGATTAAAGAGAGGTCGCTGTATGTATATTACAATTTATATAGACTGAATGAATGAATAGAATAGCTACATCATATGGTTCGTCCCCAATTTCGATTTGCATTTATTAAATATCCCAAATATAGAGATGCCTTGCTTGTAAGACCCAAGCGCTTTCTTTTTGACCCCTGCTCTGTAGTCTACATTAGAGAATACTTGTAAAGCGTAGAGTATGCCGGTGTCAATCATCATTTGATCCTTCCTGATAACATAAGAATATATTAGAGTGTTAACTCTGTCTTTTTGATGCAAGAGGCATCTTCCCTTTGAATATTAATATTAAGTTCTAATACCTCGTAACCCCATTCATGACTTATCAGAAGACAGAAGAAAAATTGTAAATGATCCAATTTTTGTTAACTTGTGGATTACGAGGTATTTTACTCACAGATTTTTAGATATATGGTTACTAAATATTACAATGATATGATGTGAATATTCGTGAAGGTTGGCAACGCTTCATTCTGACTTTGGTGATTTCCAGAAGAGCAATATACATCTACATGCTTTAATAGAGCTCCCAGAGCATGGACGGTCTGCAGGAGTTGCAAAGGAACAATAGAAGCCAAGTAAAAACTTCGCTCCTCTTCACTAGCATCTCGTGGACATCCGTTCAAATTGATAGATTGAATGCGCCGAAAACAAGCATCGTAATCTAAGAAAGAATCGTTTAATAAAAGCTTATAAAAATGCCGACAAAATTTACTAACTTACTGTATTCCTTCCTATTTACAATGAATAAACCACATCGTGGATCTTCACTGGTTCCAGTATCTCTATCAGCATCTGTGTGATCATCTTCTCTGCTTTCTTCAGAATTTGTAACACCTGTGAGTTGTTTCGCTATTTCTATAAAGATTTGTGGGGTATTCGCTCCAGTAATGAGGTGGCGTGGTTGTACCTGTGCAGTTCAATAACTTTATGTAGTTTTTTCAGTAACGAAGCAAGAAATAAAATAATTATTAATAAGTCTAGCTTTAGTTTAATACGAGAAACAAACCAAAAGGTTAAAAACTTTGCTAGTATATATTGTACAAGAAAAATCGAAAATGATCTATAGTATAAACGGTAATGTATTCGGGTTCGACATCTGGTTCAGTGTAATGTTGTTGTTTTGTTTAATTGATAACTTTTGTAGTTAAATATCGCTATAAAAGCAGCAATAAAGAAATTAGTATATAAATTTTCAGTTTCAGAGTTACCTGTCTGAATAAGTTTTGAAAGATGACAAATTCTGGGTTTACGTCAATAACTTCATATAAAATATACAGTTCGTTAGTGTTCAGGTTTATATATGCAGCCCCTAATTTTCCACTGCACCAGAAGGCTGATAATACATTATTTTCTTCAGTTATTTCAACACATGTATCTTCCTCATCAGTTTGATGATTTTCTGCACTTCCTGAAGCCTCAACTTGTTCATTATCAATTTGTGTTAAATTGCTGCATAAAATACTTCATATAAATATATAATTCTATGTCATTTTTTACTCAAACATAATAAACGTACCTTGAATTTCTAAACGTAGGTTCCTCAATGTTAGACATCGAATTAACTTGCAACTGTTGAATATATTCTGCTGTAAACTCATTTCTCTGCGATTGGAAATTTTCTGAATTTTCTGAACTTACTTTCATACGTTCTTGTGGACTTAAGCGGCTTGAAGAACTGGTGTGTGAAAGTATTTGGTTATTGAAAGACATTATTACTTTTAGGTTATAAATATTTGCGAATTCTTTTCTGCAGAACACGTTCTGCAACTGTGTTAAATATTGAATATATATATAGTTCTTATCTGTGAATTAGATATTATTTCAATTTAGATAGTATTTATTAGAAATTTAAGTACAATAAGTTATGTTTACAGTAGATATATTACATGGAGCAAAGATGATAGTGACAGCTGTCAAGTAGTTTACCAGTTCAAATATACCGCTTCAACCTGTGGCGCCACTATACAGATCTTAAATAATAATTAATATTTTTGAATACAATGATAATTTAAAATTCGTCTACTATTTAATATTCAATTTACATGATTTTGTATAATTAAACAAGAATAAATTACTTAGAATCTACTTAGCTAATTAATATATATTACATAAAATATTTTATATTCTATGGTTAAAGTTAATTATATAATTATTTTTAGATGAGTTATTTGAAATATGTTGTAGTACTTTACAAAATTAAATAAAATCCCTAGACAAATGTTGCATTTGGGAAATTAATTTAAAAGTAATTTGGCGAATTGCGGAACAAAGTTGAATGAAACGTTTATTATTTTACTGCGACCATCTTTAGAGTAAGGTTTCCGATTGAATGATGCCTAAAATCCCAAGTCTCAAAAAGCCAGCGAGTTCAATTTCACGAACCATCTGTTGATACATTTTTCAAAATGTGATCTTGTGAGGCAACTGACATTGTTAGATCATTCGATGTGCAAAATTGAAAGCGTAAAAATATGTAACAGTAGTTTTGCTTCTCTGTTGTATAAAAAAAAATTCAACATTCATTTTATCAGGACATTCGTATTACAGAAAAAGAAACAAGATATATCTGTCTCTGTTACACTTTAATGGTTTATTTGCAACGTCATTCAATACTGGTACGGTAGTATTTGTAGTTCATATCACTGACATTTCCTTGAACGAGTGAAATCACGATTTTTCAATTGTTGATTGAAATTGATGTTAATAAATGTGTATTGGCGTGTCTATTTTATTAAATATCTAAATGTTGACGGAGATATAGCAATTAAAAATTTGAATTGTGGTTTTAGCGTTAGAAATGGTCGGCCATATTTGTATGACGTGAAATGCATTTTAACGTTAGTAATTTGTTGATTAGGTAAGTGCTGTGGTAATGTTTTGTAGCTGTTGGTAGTCGAAATAATCAGTCAAGTCAAAGAATAATAAGTTTTTATTTTATTTAACCCTGTTACGGCAGACATAATATTGTAATTTTATTGTTCCTTGAAATAGCTGTAAATAATATTTGATATTTTGATATATAAATACATATAGGAGAGATTTATGAGTTGTAACGTTGGCAGCGGTTGTGATGTCACATGCATTTGGAATGTTGTACAACGTTAAATCCCTTTAATAATTAAAAAGACAAAATGACTTTTTTAATTGTTAATATCTCTTAACATATAAGGAGTTATTAAAAAATAATTGAACATTTGAGGTTCTAGTAACCCACTTTATCAATATATAGTACACTTTTATAGAAATTAAGACATATGACACAAGCCCATGTCAAAGTGACTCCTATTTTCGTCATATTTTTTCACTAAAGAGAAGCCAATATTTCCATATATCTCATTAAAAGTCCTGTCGTAAATGGTGGTTGTTAAATGCAAATTGATTTGGACAATATTTGGGGGTTACTGCTCTCACTAGTGAGAGTCTACTATCTAGAGCGACGGCGCGTCTAGCGAGGGATCCAAGGGATAGGGATAGGAATAGGGTATTTACATCGAATCGAGGGACATCCAAGTGATCCTACATCGTTTGCACTTGGCAGTTGTCAGTAGAGGACCGGACAGCGCGCTGAAAACATACCTCCCATTTACGCGTTCAACACTTGCGCGGCACAAAGCGTCCTGCAAACAAACATATGTAAAGGAACTATGAAACACTTGTTGCAAAATTCACAAACATATAACCTTCATTTTTTATCGCTAGAGATATATTTGTAATAAAATTGTGTTTAAGTGGTTTTAAAGTTGTTTGTGCACTGCTTCTAAGAGGTTATCTTTTATCCCATTAGAATTTATGGAGAAAATAGAGTGAAGGAAAATAGGAGAATTGCTTATCGGTAAGTTGTTTTGAGTGCTCTTGCGAGAATAAGCATGTGGGGAGAATATTTACATTGCTAATGTGTTTTTTTCGTTGTTAAATTATTTTGTAAATATGTATACCACTTTGTTTTTTATTTGTTCACTAATGGATAATATGGTGTGTGCGTCAGTGGCTTGCCATTTCTTGGTCGTGTCGAATATTTTTATTTTGAAAATGTTTAATATTAAAATCACAGTTTGAATGCAAATGGGCTTGTGTCCTATGTCTTAATTTCTATAAAAGAGTACTATATATTGATAAAGTTGGTTACTAGAACCTCAAATGTTCAATTATTTTTTAATAACTCCTTATATGTTAAGAGATATTAACAATTAAACAAGTCTCTTTAATTATTAAAGGGATTTAACAATCGCTGCCAACCTTACACCTCATAAATCTCTGTTATATGTATTTATATATCAAAATATCAAATATTATTTACAGCTATTTTAAGGAACAATAAAATTTCAATATTATGTCTGCATTAGCAGGGTTAAATAAAATAAAAACTTATTATTCTTTGACTTGACTTGATTATTTGACTACCAACAGCTACAAAACATTACCACAGCACTGACCTACTCAACAAATAACTGACGTTAAAATATACTTCACGTCATACAAATATGGTCGACCATTTCTAGCGCTAAAAGTACAATTCAAATTTTTAATTGCTATATCTCCGTCAACATTTAGATATTTAATAAAATAGACACGCCAATAAACATTTATTAACATCAATTTCAATCAACAATCAACAGTTAATTGCTATACCTTGTCAATTAATTTAGAGCCCTTTGTTATGAACAATGATACCCACTTTCTTCATACACACCCCAAATTTCAACTTTCTATCTATTACGAACTTTTATTTAAAAAACAAAAAGTGCCTCATTTTTTTTTGTTGTTTTTACCAAATTACTGGTTTCGGGAAAGTCAGGAAAAAATTCAAGGACGCTAAAGGTATTAGAAATTCTTTCTCTACGAAATATGCTATTTTCAAAAAAATTGAAAGAGCCGTTTCCGTGCCACTATACAAAATTCAGTACTAAGGCATATAAGAATACAAGAAGACCATCGTATGCACACAAGGCAGCTTCTCCCAGATTACCCTGTGCGTTTAACCTAGTTCTAGACGCCAAGAGGACAAAACAGTGCACTACACCGTAAAAAAATAAGTCGAAAAATGCTTCAGACGACTCTTTTTTATGTTAAGGTTGCATTGTGAAAAAATATAGCGCGGAAATCAGCTCAGAAAAATAAACTAGGGAATAGACCAGTACAGAAGGAAGACTAAGGAAAATGAAGGAAGAGGGTCAAGAGAAGAAGAAGCAGAAAGTACGTTTGGAGATAAAAAGGTCTAGAATAATGTAAATTTAATTGTTTGCGAAGTGACCGTCGTCCATATATAAAATCCAGTTATCTGGTCCAGCTCGTTATCTAGTTTGCATGGGGAACATGAAGAGAGAGGGTCAACAGAAGAAGAAGCAGAAAGCACATTTTGGAAGTACTAAAAGTGTAAAATAATTTTTTTTTAGTTTTAATAAATAAATTAAGTTTAGTTTTAGGAAAATAATTAGTTTTAAATAAAATTAGTTAGTTTAGTTTTAAGGCTGAATTGTTAAGATAGGAATGAAATGTAATAAGAAATAGAATACGGTAGAATGTAAAGCCGAAAGGCACACACAATTAACAATGAATATTTAATATATACTCGTATATAGCGCGGAAATATTAAAAATACAAATAAAATTTCCATGCGACCATAATTTCGAGAACAGTGGGTGTATTGATAAACATTAAAATAGAAATTTTCTCTCGCGATAAAGTGTACTAACGCGAAAATAGCAAAGCATTCAAATAATGCGTTTAAACATTTATTTCTGAACTTAAAAATTATTTGACTTCATTGATAAATCGTACGAAGACGATAAAGTTTGATATCAAATATCAGTTATTAAGTTGTCAATTGATAATAGAAGTTCGTGATAACTAGAAAGCCGTTCGTTGTTGGAGAGAAAGTTCAAGAAGTTGGTAATTACAAACTTTATTTTGTTCACGATTTTGTTCAACTTCTGTAGTTCAACATTATTGAATTAGTAGAAAGGAATTGAAAATGAAGGCAACAATTTTCAGAGAAATGAAAAAAAAAACTAAAATAACTGTAGATAAGTCTGTTTGTTACTTGGAAAATAAACTTTTCCGTTGTGTAAAAATACTTTTGATGTTTCAAAGAAAGTATAAAGTACGTGAGTGAATTATACATTGAATATTTGAAGAACCATAACTTAATTTCTATAAAACGGAACTATATATTGATAAAGTTGATTGCTAGAACCTCAAATGTACAATTAATTTTTATTAACTGCTTATTTTTTAGAAGATATTAATGGTTAAAAAAGTCATATTGATACAAAAGAGAAAAAGGAAAAATAATCTCGATTACTCATATGACGTCATGTACGTGTATGCACGTGACGTATTCTTCTGTAACGTCTTATGCATAGCTAAAACATGCGGTAAAACTTAAATTCAAATTTGATATAGCTATAACACCGTCAACTTTTGAATATTTAAAAAAGTAAAAACGTCAATATACATATATTAACTTGTATTTCAATAAAAAGTAAAAAACGACCACTCAAAAATGAGGTCACAAGCATATTTCATATAGAACGAACCTTATTATGATTAGTGCCATCAGTTAAATTGATTGATAACAGATGGCAGTTGGATTGTAAGTTAATAATAATAATTTTTTTGATAAGAATTACAAATATCGAATATAATTAACAAATTTGTGTGACATCGATATATTGAACCTTTATTAAAAATAAGAATTTTTTAATTAAATAAAGAAATGACAGAGGTATACCTATTTTCAATTGAAACTACTTTCAATTAGTTGTTGTCGTTTTTTTTACAATTTATTTTAACCAATCTGAATCACCCAAATCTGTGTGAGTTTGTAACTGATGCTGAAAGTAAGTGTATCCAACGTTCACGTTGGAAGTTCGGGCTGTTGTCGGTCTTTTTTTCCACCCCTACCACACACTTGATCCACATGTCATGCACTGCTGCACGAATCGTCCAATAAAGGAAGGTTTTATACTTGAAAGTTTCTTTATTTACTTGAAAGTTTTTGTTAAACAGTGTCAGTGTCAATAATATCAACAAATTAATAGAATAAATAAATCATTCGGATCAAACATTCGTTCCACCGTGTAGTAGGAAACTTGCCATGTCAATCTTCCAATTGTGAACTCAAATGTTGGAGGCAAGCTTAGATTAGAATCTAGTTTTTAATTAAATACTGTCGCTAGTCATGAAAACGATGAGATTTCGTTTAATACATTTACTTTATTACTGTACACGCATGTGTTGTATGTGTTAGGGGGCGTCCATAAATTACGTGAGGTGTTTTTTTAAATTTTCTGTCCCTACCTCCCCCCCTGGTGAGATGTCGTGAGATTTTATTCAACCCCCTCCCCCATCCCCCAATCTCACGTGAGATTTTTCAAAATGTGGGTTTCTTACGTAAACGCGTTGGATTGTTATTGTAAAAAGAAAAAAAAAATTTGCTTCGTGCTTTTATTTACGACTAGTTAAGACTAGTAATCAATATTGCTGAGAGTTTTCATTTTAAATTAGTAAGAGCATGCACTGAGTCGAGTAAAACATTTACAAGAATAAACAAAGCAAGGTTGGAACCTGTCCGTGTGTCGCTGCTACTCAGCTCTCAGCAGATGTCGGTAGTCGTGTATTAGGGGGTGTATTGGAGTTCTTTAGCATTAATATAATTTATTATGAGAGCAAACTTTAACTTTAATTTTTATCGATACACTACTGGTATTAAAGGGACTTTAGCATTTATTATATATCTGAGTTCTGGTGGGCGTGAATTTAAATTTAGTTCTATCGTATTGGTATCGGCATCCGTGTCCATGATTCACTGAAATACAAACATAAACTGCATGCAGAACATACCCATGTCGCCGATAGATTTCATTTGACTCGTATTGCACCGTAACAACAAGCGATCTTAGGTATCCCCTCCAGTCTGAGGCGTCTTTTTGCATTTACAAAGGTTCGGATAGGGTATCGTTGTAGTAGTGGTAACGCTTGGATAAATTCGCCTTTATTCGGTTCTACTGTGCGAGGTAGTGCCGCCCGTATTCGGACGGCTTGGTAGCGTGCAGTCTGAGAGCTCCAGAGCGATCTCATTACATTTACATGGTTCGGATAGGTAAAGCGTAGTAGCTTAAATACGGTCCCATACTGAGACAGGCCTTAAGCATGTACAATCTAGATTAAATGGACCAAAATAGTATAATTTTTTTTTGTTTCAATCAAAAAAAAAATTGCGTGATATTTGCCGAGACCCCCCCCTCTCTCCAACGGAAGATTAGATGAGATTTGACTCGACCCCCTCCCCCCCTTAAACATCTCACGTAATTTATGGACGCCCCCTTACAGCTTTCATATATTTTTTGGTATCTATTTATATTTTTTCTTTCGCCATGCATTAATAAGAAAAACACTGAACTAATAGAAATCCAATAAGTTTTATGAGAGTAGCATGTTTAAATAATGAGAAAATGTCTTCTGAATTATTAATGTGATCCAGATAATTTTGTGTGTGCTAATAGCGAACACGCTGAGCTGTTTAAAACTTCAAAAACTTCTCGATAACAAGATTTATGATGTGAAGTACAAACAAATTTATTAATAAGTATTATACTTTGTGTATAAGCCTTTGTTTGTATAAGCCAAAGTGTTTTTGCAATAAAAAAACCATTAAGCGGTATTTTTCATGACTACTTAATGTTTGTTTGGAGGTTATTAATACATGAGCAATATTTTGAGTTGATTATTTTTATACTCACGGCTTGCGAATTTCAGCGATATATTTTTAATAGACTGCATATATAGCAATGACAAGACAATCCAGACGCTGTCCTCTCGCTTCCTTATCTTCCATATCTCATTTATTAAATGCAATGCGTTGGCTGCTTTCCGTGCGGAACAATGGACGCAAACTATAACAGTACTCTTGTAGTTTTGATTCTCTAGAATCAAAGAAACCAAACCAAAAGTGTACTATATATTGATAAAGTTGGTTACTAGAACCTCAAATGTTCAATTATTTTTTAATAACTCCTTATATGTTAGGAGATATTAACAATTAAAAAAGTCATTTTGTCTCTTTAATTATTAAAGGGATTCAACGTTGTAGATATTCCAAGTGCATGTGACATCACAATCCTTGTGTAAGGTTACAGCTCATAAATCTCTGCTATATGTATTTATATATCAAAATATCAAATATTATTTATATCTATTTCAAGAAACAATAAAATTTCAATATTATGTCTGCCTTAACAGGGTTAAATAAAGTAAAAACTTATTATTCTTTGACTTGACTTGATTATTTCGACTACCAACAGCTACAAAAAATTACCACAGCACTGACCTATTCAACAAATAACTGACGTATACAATGCATTTCACGTCAAAAAAATATGGCCGACCATTTCTAGCGCTAAAACTACAATTCAAACTTTTAATTGCTATATCTCCGTTAACATTTAGATATTTAATAAGATAGACACTAAAAAATGAGGACACAAACCCATTCGACTCAATTGACACTATATTACTTTTATCTGTTCCCCAAGGTCAAAGAGACATTACAAGAAACAAAATTTCAGACCGTTGAAGGTGTGAAAGAAAAACCGGCACAATTCGCATGCAGGGGTGTAATAGAACGATAAAGAGTTTTGCAGCACCAACATCTCGACTACAGTTTATAAAAATTCAGATGTGGTTACAACCCTTATTGATAGCCTTCCATAGGAGACTTATATCGCAAGGAAGTTCATATTTGTTTAAGACTTATTGCCACTTTCAAAATGTCGTCCTTTATCAAGAAAAATATTTCCTTTAAATAACAACCTGGTAGCAATCATGGAGATTCAGGATTCTGAGCATTAAGTTGATTGATGGATGGCAAGGGAGAACAAGAGTGGAAGATGGGAAGTGAAAGGGGTGCTAGGGGACCGAAGGTTACGTAAATTGTAAAACTCTATACATGTATTTTTTACGTGGTTAAAACACACTAAACTTTAACAGTCCCTAAATATTAAAAATATAAAACAAAGTAATTTTATACTTTGTTATTTTAAAAAATTTATAAAATGTGACATTCTAAAATACATAAAACTGGAATATTTTGAGAGGAAATAGATTTTTGTGTAATGTGCAGTTCGCTCTTTGTTTTTACTAGAACGTCGCAATGTTGATAATTGTTTTTCATTGTTCTTCGATGTTTACAAACTTTTATTCTAATAACATTTGTTTTCAATTTATATTTCAAAACAAAAAAATCATGCTTTGTTATTCCAAGTTTTTAAAAAAACATAATTTCAAACAGCAATGTTATGGTAAACAAGAAAATGTCTAACATCATGAAAAATAACGTTAAGGTCTATACACACATATAGCTTTTAATTATTTTTGAACCTTTCTCAAAACATTTGAACATTATCAATAAAAGACTAGTCCGTTTTAGTTAGCACCGCCAACGTCCCGGTAAAAAATATCGTCACGATAAAAAAAGTCAGTCAGTCCAGAGCTTTATGCGATGCTTCTAGTACCAACTCGAGTTCAGTAGGCGTATGAATAGGCAGACAAAGACAAATACTTACAGCTTACGGCTTACTGGCATTAGACCATATAATATTTGTACAGATCGAAAGTTTTCTGAACTGGATTTATTCGCATGTTTGCTTTACCCATTACTCGTGTAGGCGTAAGATTCGTGAATTCAAAATACAAGTACAATAGTACGGTGGAGAAACACGTTGCATTGAATGGGCTTGTGTCCTCATTTTTTAGTGGTCGATTTTTCAATTGTTGATTGAAATTGATGTTAATAAATCTGTATTGGCGTGTCTATTTTATTAAATATCTAAATGTTGACGGAGATATAGCAATTAAAAATTTGAATAGTAGTTTAGCGCTAGAAATGGTCAGCCATATTTTTATGACGTGAAATGCATTTTAACGTCAGTTATTTGTTGAGTAGGTCAGTGCTGTGGTAATGTTCTGTAGCTGTTGGTAGTCAAATAATCAAGTCATATCAAAGAATAATAAGTTTTTATTTTATTTAACCCTGTTACGACAGACATAATATTGGAATTTGATTGTTTCTTGAAATAGCTGTAAATAATATTTGATATTTTGATATATAAATACACATAGCAGAGATTTATGAGCTGTAAGGTTGGTAACCTTACACAAGGATTGTGATGTCACATGTATTTGGAATGTGTACAACGTTGAATCCCTTTAATAATTAAAGAGACAAAATGACTTTTTTAATTGTTAATATCTCTTAACATATAAGGAGTTGTTGAAAAATAATTGAACATTTGAGGTTCTAGTAACCCACTTTATCAATATATAGTACACTTTTGTAGAAATTAAGACATAAGCCCATTGTTTAACAGCGGGGTATAAATCTTTCAGCAAATTGCTCATCAATTAAGTTTACTTACAGCATCGCAAATATTCGTTTTATTTACACGTTTTTTCCTAAAATCTTCAATAATATCTTGCTTCATAATTAATTTTCGATTCATCAAGATAACAACGGTATAACTGTCCTAGGTTCAGCTGTTTCAAACTGACATTTAATTTAAAAATTTTATTATTATTGGGACATCTTTAATGCAATAACAAAACTTGACTAGAGGCCATTTCTTTTCTTTTCTTTTCTATTCAACAAAAATATTTTATCCACAAAGAAATCTAATGCTGTCTAAAACACAAAGTGTGTTTTTGAATACAAATAACAAACATATATTGAAATTCTCATGTAGTACAATACATAAAAAAGTATATAACACAAATTAAAAATAAATTACTTGTTTGTATATCTCGTTTACCAATTAAAATTATTCAGTAATGATCCAGTGGGCCCTGTAGACTATTTACTGGGATACGGGGTATAAAGTGTTAGTGCTGCCGTCGATGTATGTGTGCTACAAGTCTGCAAATAATCCAATATAGTTACACGACTATATGGGTTTACCAGTGTTTTTACTATAATAACATATTTATCAGTGTGTATAATTTCGGTTACATGCTTCGAGTTGTAAACCCACACAAATTAGAATGGTCCAGAGAACTCGAACTTACTTGAATATACTGTAGTAAATCTACAGCCTTTTTAGACGATCGCATTAGATTTAGATACGATTTTAGTTTTATTTTCAGATTCCAGAAAGATTCTATTCCGATTCCTCACCGATTCGACATAGATTCAAGCAATGGGCTTGTGTCCTATGTCTTAATTTCTATAAAACTGTACTATATATTAATAAAGTGAATTACTAGAACCTCAAATGTCCAATTATTTTTTAATAACTCCTACCCGTGGCTTAGAACGTGTTTCGAAAAATCTTACTCAAATTGTAATCAGACTATTCGATATTACTACGATATGAAAAAATGTTTGTAGGGCTGGTACTACATCAAATAGTAATGGACACTTCATCTAAATCTGAACTGATAGTGTAAAAGACCCATTATGTTGGATAGCGACTGTTGTCACATAGTCGCTGTATCGCTGAATCGAGCGCGATATCGTGGTAGGGTTTCTACCCCTCAACATCAAAGGGTTTTGTCCTGGGACATTGAACATGCGTCAAGGGTTTAGACGTGTCTTTTATGATAATATACTCGTATTAATACAGGGTGTTAAATACTTTAGTAATAATATTTTATGCTCATAAACTAGACCTTATTTTCATTGAGAAAAATATTCAATGTCCTGGGACATTGAACATGCGTCAAGGGTTTAGACGTGTCTTTTATGATAATATACTCGTATTAATAAAGGGTGTTAAATACTTTAGTAATAATATTTTATGCTCATAAACTAGACCTTATTTTCATTGAGAAAAATACCACGTATGGGTTCATTCTGTACCTCTTTCGAACAGCAACATTTCTTCTTAAGAAGTCCCGAAAAAGAGAAAGAAGTATTTTAAAAGGAATGGAATGGCGATCGAGGAGGCAGAGAGGAGAAGAGAAGGAGGCGCAAGTGTGGAAGAGGAGCTAAGGAGAAGGGATAAGGAGATACAGCAACAGGAAAGAATGGGAATAATTGAGGAAAGCAATTACAATACAAGATATAAAAGGATTTGGGAAAGTAATATACCTCAGTACTTAATAGAAAAGGACATAAAAAACATAAGAAAGACAGCAAGGTTTAGGTTGGGAAATGAGGAAAAAGGAAACAGATACTGGGCAAATAGCGAGGAAAGAAGAGTGTGCGGAACGGAGATTGAAACACTGGAGCACATTAAGTTTGAGTGTAAGAAAAAAGTAGGGAGTGAGATGAATATTGGGCAGCTCTTAAAAGGGGGCAAGGAAGGGAACAGATGGATGGCAAAAATAATTAGAAGAAGGAAGGCTGAAGCTTTTTCAAAAATCTTTTTAAGGCAGAAGAATGTAATGCCGAAAGTGAAGTGAAGAGGTGGATGGCGGAGATAGAGAAAAAAATTACTAGGAAAGAGAATGAATGGCAGAATAGAAACAGGAGGGACAGTAGCAGGAGGAGCGAAGCAGTAGCAGTAGCAGTTTTGTTTTTATTTTTATAAGGAATTTTGTATATATATATATATATATATATTTTTTTTTCGTTTGAAAAAAATGAGAATGTTTAGATTTAATAAGGATCAAAATTGAATTAAGCACAATGACATGTATATAAATGAGTTAAGGCACAAGAATGTAGTGCCAAATGGCAAAAACATTAAAAAAATTAAAATGGAGTAGTTTCCTTACAAAATATGCAGATCGCACTCTGTTTGCAAACGAAACTGCTCTGGGAGGAGCCTGGTCTATTTTGTATTAAAATACTTTTGAAAACTATTAGTGCACATCTCTGTTACAGGGTGTATATCTCTACGTCGAGACAATAAAGTATACAGTCTATACCCACCAGACTGTAACATATAGCTGTATAGGCCTATAGCGCTGTCTCTGGTACGATTTATTATGGCTTACAGTCACAAAGTAACGAACATTTTAATCCTCCAATACTCTGCTTCGACAAACACAATTCAGGCTTTAGATTCAAGGTTGGGAAGCAGTCAGGCGTAATGCATAATTCGTGAAAGTTTGAAAATTTTAAATAAATATACTCTGAAGTGAGCTTCGGGAAATACGGGCCACTTATAATAGGAACGTTGTTTATAAAGTCCATGACGTTATGATTTTGTATGTATTTCACTTAAGGAGGTACATGACGTACCGTCAATACTAAAAGTTTATCTCTCTGTAAAATACGTAGTACATGAATGAATTTTGATTCGTAGAAAATGAATTTTTCAATTCCCTATTAAACTGCTTTTTGCTTGTTAAAATGATTTTTTTATGCATATAATAGTTAAATAAATGAAAAATTACCTATAATTAATATCAAATGTATATTAATTCAATTTAAATTCAAATTAAATATTTTGAAAAAGGAATAATAAATGTGGCAACGCTGTAAATTTACGTGTGTTGACGCATGCGTGATTTGGTTCTTTCACCAATAAATTGTTATATTTTATATAATATTTATTCCGATTTTGTATTTCCCGCTCAAACTGGGATTTGCAACGTTGCCAGCTTATAACCTACATTTACTGTTTCTATTTAAATATTTTCGTATATAGGTATCCTTTTGATATTTTTCTTTTTGCAATAGTTACAGAAAAGATTATTTTATATACACCTAGTTTTTGAAAGCCGTGTCACCATTTTTTTATAGTTAAAAGTTATATTATGTGGTGAAATTGAGCTAAAAATTATGATTTGTATGGAAAATGACTATTTTTAATCATGTATAAAAAGAAAACTATAAACCCTAGGTCTCTAAAATTTTGAGACAGCATGTATTTTAACTATTTGTATCGACCTTCCAAATTTCACAACGTTTTCATCATTTACGTTAACGTCCTATACCTCCTTAAACAGAAGTTTAACTTTAAAAATGGGTTTTCCGAGAACTGGTAACTCATTTTTTATTGGCCGTTTTTTTAACTTTTGATTGAAATAAATATTAATACATGTATATTGGCGTTTTTATTTTTTTATTGCAATATCAAATTTGAATTTCAGTTTTCCCGCTTGTTTTACAAGAAATATGTAGTAATAAATAATCGAGATTATCTTTCCTTATTATATAATACTTGAGATACATAACTCAGCTTCAAGACATGTGATGTACCATGCATTGGAATTTTCTATAACGTTAGATACCTTTAATAATTAAACGAAAAAAAATGACTTTTTTAATTGTTACTATCTCTTAAAATACATATAAGGAGTTCTTAAAAAATAATTGGAAATTTGAGGTTATCCAAAGTATATCCAAATCAAATTTTGTCAGAGACTAAATATCAACCTATCAACCAAGGTTTATAATAAACCTCATTTAACTGAGCATTGGAAAAACAGCTTCAAGGAATACTGATTTAATTTGTAAGGAAAATATTTTAAAATGTCGTGAGATATTATTATCCAGCACTTTCCAGCTAATTGAAGACATCCCGTCTCATTTTGAAACTCGAAGCTGACGGCATTAACGTATTATCTTTCATAGATAATTGAATTAAGTAATTTAGGGCTTGGTTATTAAATATATAGAGTGGGATACATATACTTCTATAGTCACCTTTACTTTCATCAAAAAAATTGTGTTTTTTCTACGAAAAAGTTTAATAAAATAGATAATTGGATATTATATTGAATATTGCTTATTGTTTATTGTATGTATATTGGCGTTTACATTTTTTAAATATCTAAAAATTGACAGAGATAGCTATTAAAATTCAAATTTATGTATTTCCATATTCGAATAATAATCGATTTTATTTTTGTATGCTTACAACGTTCATAATATGTAACGTTTATATAACTGACGTTTCTTTCTGTAACGTTACACTCTGTTGTATAAAAGATGGCAATTTATAGAAGACAAAAAAGAACAAGCTATTTTTTATAACTTTTTTCTTTAATTTAGTAAATGTTTATTTGTTTTATTGTTGATATCTGTTATATTATTACGACTTGTTCAAAAAATAATTGAATGTTTTAGATTTAGTTGTATAGAAATTAAATAATCTTATCTAAATTATTTATTATGTTTTTGTATTGTTCATTACTAGATTTATTTTCTAGTTTTGTATACACAGGATATTGTTTAGTTTTGTTTTTAATTTCCGGCGTACAGCTGTACTAGTCCTAGGAATCCAGTAAACATTCAACATCCAAGTCACTTTGACATCATATTGAAGATGCATTGGGCTTGTGTCCTATGTCTTAATTTCTATAAAAGTGTACTATATATTGATAAACTGGGTTACTAGAACCTCAAATGTTCAATTATTTTTTAATAACTCCTTATATGTTAGAAGATATTAACAATTAAATAAGTCATTTTTTCTCTTAATTATTAAAGGGATTCAACGTTGTACAAATTCCAAATGCATGTGACATCACAATCGCTGCCAACCTTACAGTTCATAAATCTCTGCTATATGTATTTATATATCAAAATATCAAATATTATTTACAGCTATTTCAAGGAACAATAAAATTTCCATATTATGTCTGCCGTAACAGGGTTAAATAAAATAAAAACCTATTATTCTTTGACTTGACTTGATTATTTGACTACCAGCACTGACCTACTCAACAAATAACTGACGTTAAAATGCATTTCACGTCATAAAATATGGCTGTCCATTTCTAGCCCTAAAACAAAAATTCAAACTTTTAAATGCTATATCTTCGTCAATATTTAATAAAATAGACACGCCAATACACATTTATTAACATCAATTTCAATCAACAATTGAAAAATCAACCACTAAAAAATGAGGACACATGCCCATTTGATTTCACTTGTTCAAGGAAATGTCAGTGATATAACTACAAATAGCAAAATCACTTCACCTGGCCTCACTACCGTACCAGTATTGAATGAAGTTTAAAAAAAAACCCATTAAAGTGTAACAGAGACAGATATATCTTGTTTCTTTTTCTGTGATTACTATTAACATTTGTGATTCTACTAAAATAAATATTTTCAAATGTAAAAGAGGCTACTATACAACTATATCTTCATTTAAATGAATATTCCTATGAAAACATTTTAACAAGTATCTAACTGAAATCTGAGTTAAAAAGAATCGTTTCAACCTTAAAACTATTAAAGATTCACTGTGTTTAGTAAGTTTATTTGGATATACTCGTAGATAAGAAGCATCTTTATATTAGGATCTTTTAAGCTCTTAGCCCTTAAAACTAAAGTCCTTATCAATTTGGAATTAGTTTAGCAGAAAATAAAGTTTCAGAGGCTTTTCCAATACATTAAGAATTTACGTAATGCAGAAAAGTATTGCGTAAACATAAGTAGACTACGAAGAAAAGCCACAGAAAGAAGAAAATAATATATTTTTTTTTATTATCAAAACATCTCTAGATAAATCTTAGTCATTTAAAATACATGATGAAGCAAGGGATTTCGTTTTTATATGTCTGCTGTTGAATTTCACGTTGGAAGATGTTAAAAAAACATCAGACTGTTCTGTTGTACTCTACAGAAAATGTTTATGAGGAAAAGTAGGTATTGTAGCTTATAGTTAGTATAAGGCCTGTCTCAGTATGGGACCGTATTTAAGCGACGGCGTATTTGGACGTAAATCGGCGGGTTGGATGAGCTACAAAGCAAACCGCCTATGTGTGTCACAGATGTCTGTAGTCAGTCGTCAGATAACTAACTTGTGTACTGTAGGGGGTGTATTGGAGTTCTTTAGCACTAATATAATTTATTATGAGAGCAAACTTTAACTTTAATTTTTATCGATACACTACTGGTATTAAAGGGACTTTAGCATTTATTATATATCTGAGTTCTGGTTGTCGTGAATTTAAATTTAGTTCTATCGTATCGGTATCGGTATCCACTGAAATACAAACATAAACTGAAGCATGCAGAACATACTCGTCACAAGCGATGTCGCCGATATATCTCATTTGAACCGTATTGCAGCGTAACAACAAGCGATCTTAGGTATCCCCTCCAGTCTGAGGCGGCTGTTTGCATTTACAAAGGTTCGGATAGGATATTGTTGTAGTAGTGGTAACGCTTGGATAAAATTCGCCTTTATACGGTTCTAATGTGCGAGGTAGTGCCGCCCGTATTCGGACGGCTTTGTAGCTTGCAGTCTGAGAGTCCAGAGAGGTCTCATTACATTTACAGGGTTCGGGTAGATAAAGCGTAGTAGCCCGAATACGTCCGGCAGAAATTCGCTTAAATACGGTGCCATACTGAGACAGGCCTAAGTTGGTATAGTCGGAAGAATCCCAATTGTCATCTCATCGTATCAGTGAATATCATACTGCGAACGGATTCAAAATGTCATTCAAATTGACACTCTGGACGGGAGATTCGTTTCAATTATCTAGATATTAATTAGTCGTACTATTCTCTATTTTTGGATGGAATCCTGACTAGTTACAACTAATTTATAAGTAAAGACGTTCCATGCAAGTAATGTTCTCAATTTGTGAACGTTATTCTACCTTTCAAGATGAACAAATGATAAAAATATCAGAAATATTGTTATTTCTCGTACTTAAGTTAACAAGAAGTCAATATAATTTCTTGTTTTCAAAATCATTCACAAAGACAAATGTATACAATCAATGAAATCGATTTTAATTGTTGTTATCTTGTTAAACGATAGAATCATAGATGTCACCAAGTAGTTAATAACAACCCTAGTGAAGTACTTATTCGAGATTAAGCTTATTACTTAGTTTAAAAGATTTCTTTATAGTCAGTAATGTCATCTTTAACGAGTTTCTATTCTCGTGAGGAATACATTTCGTTGACCATTTTTTTTTTATTTCTGAATTTTGAAAGTTTATCCGATGTAATGTTACCATTTCAGTTTTCTGTTCAGTGTTACGACTTTGGAAAAACTAAAGTATAGATATTAAATTTTTAATTTTGCCTTGGAAACAATAAATAAAAATCAGTGTGATTTCCCAGGAAATCTCGTCCGGCATCTTCTAATTTTAATATTATTGGTTAACATCTATCAATGAGTAAGCGAGAAGCACTTGTAGTATAAGAACAAATGAGACAGATTAATGATATTGATTTTACAAGTTTTTGTTAATTTCTTTATCAGATTTTTACAAAAATAATCACAAAGATAATTGATACAATTATGAATTGAATTTTAATTTTTGTTAAATAGAATCATAGATGACACCACGTAAATTAGTAACAACCCTAGCGAAGTACTTATTCCAGATTAGGCTTATTATTAATCAGTTTAAAAGATTTATTTACTGTCTTTAATATTTTCTTGACGAGTTTCTATATTCGTGGAGACTATATTAGAAGACCTATTTTTTTAATTTTATACGAGGCGTGTTTTTTAAGTGAGTACCGTTTTGGAATTAAAAAAAGACGTGCAAAGATATCGCAATAATTTTATTTTTACATGAAAGTCTGTACCTTAATCTACTTTTCTACATAATTTCCGTGAATATTGAGGCACTTGTCATAACGTGGCACCAGTTTTTGAATACCCTCCTCATAAAATTCTGCCGCCTGACTTGTTAACCACTGTATCACAACTGTTTTGACCGTTCTTCATCATGCACATTTGTGCGGCCATCTTTAAATGCTCTCACCCATTTCCTTACCATTCCATCACTCATAATGTTTTGTCCGTAAACTTCACAGATCTCACGATGAATATCGATCGGTTTTACGCCTTTAGCATTAAGAAATCGTATAACAGCCCGTACTTCACAATCGGCGGGATCACGATTGTCGGAGGCATCTTAAACACTCAGTAAACAACGTATACAATGAAGAATCAGACTGTAATGGCGTCAGTGCGTAGACAAGAGATGTAGGTAACGCGCATGCGCGGAACGCCGGCCGTAGCGCTGCAAAGGCGGAAACGCAAAACGGTACTTACTTAAAAGACATGCCTCGTATTTCTGAATTTTCATCACTTTCAGTTTTCTATTCAGTGTGACGACTTGAAAAAAGTTCATTTCTCATACCTAAGTTAGCTAGCCTATAATATTTTTTGTTTTCAAAATCATTCACAAAGAATAATTGATACAACTATAAATTGAATTTTAATTTTTGTTAAATTGAACCATAGATGGCAGCACGTAAATTAGTAACAACCCTAGCGAAGTACTTATTCAAGATTAGGCTTATTATTATTCAGTTTAAAAGATTTATTTACCGTCTCTAATATTTTCTTGATGAGTTTCTATTCTCGTAGAGACAATATTAGAAGACCTTTTTTTTATTTTATTTTTCTGGATTTTTATCACTTTCACTTTTCTATTCAGACTTGAAAAAAGTTCATTTCTCATACCTAAGTTGGCTAGCCTATAATATTTTTGTTTTCAAAATCATTCACAAAGAATAATTGATACAACTATAAATTGAATTTTAATTTTTGTTAAATTGAACCATAGATGGCAGCACGTAAATTAGTAACAACGCTAGCGAAGTACTTATTCAAGATTGAGCTATATATACTTATTTAAAAGACTTGTTTACAGTATTTAATGTTACTTCCGACAAGTTTATATTCTTGTTTATTTAATTTATTTAACGTCGGCCTATTTCCGATGCTGAGTCCTATCACCGACGACCTCCTTCTATGTTGGCAGTATTTATGGTGTCGTGGCCTCATATATGTGGGCTACACCACTGCCTAATAACTGTATGATTATGTATGACCATAATCAATATAAGTTTATAATAACCAAACCCAGAAAATATATATCTGGTCCGGGGATCGAACCCGAAGACACAGTATATTCTTGTAGGATATACATTATACTACCGATTTTTTTAAATTTTATATTTTTGAATTTTGTTCTCAATTCTCAGCACGTTCAGTTTTATGTTCACTGTACATTAATCTATTTGCATTTGCTAGATGAAATTTTTATTTTTATATTTAGGGTTCAACGAGAAATGAGCTACTACATCTTCGATGTATCGATGAATCCAACTAGGATATTTGCAATTTTTATTTATCGTCGTATTCATTGTGGTAACCCAGTAAACAATTTGGTGAAGTGCCCTATTTAGTGACGTTTCTATCACTACTTCATTTCAATTATATTTCGCATCAACTTTATCTTCATTTGTATTCCGACAGGTGGAGTAATTTCGCCATCTGTAGCCGATAAAGTAGACAAAGTAGTAGATAAAGTAGTATTTTATATGAAAAAATGTGAGAAACTGAACTATAAATGAACTCTTTTATGACAAAAAAGTCATGACGCATCTTCAATATGATGTCAAAGTGACTCCAAAATGTTTACTGGGTAAATTGATATAAGTGATATAAAATGTGCTTTTTTGTTTCAGATATTCAACTGCGTTACTTCCCATGCAAGACAAGATTGCTACTCAGTTAAGAATAAAAAAGAAACGTCATTGTTATTCAAGAAGAATAGAAAGAAATTCTTACAACGTCATCAAAATAATGGTGAGAGACATTGGAACTTAGATATTATAGTGGAGAGATATTCTTTAAATATTTCATTAATTTCTAACACATCATGTTTATATATCACTGTGATAAAACAACAAACACAAGTGAAGAATAAATCCTCCGATTTGTAAGATGAAAGATAAATAGTATTAAAAATAGACATAACCTTAAAGTTTAAATTCGAAGTCAAGTCATGTGATAACTAACATGTGGAACCCCCTGCTTGTTGCCAACATCTTTAACATACGACACGAGACAGTTATTTCTCTCCAGCAACAAATTACATTGCTTCCCCAGAGCGTTAGCGGCTAGGATGCGGTCGCGTGAAACAACATCTTCGAAACAGACTTGTGGCAGTTAATTTCATTTAACAATAAAAAATAATATCTACGATAAACTTAATTACAACTTAGATAAAGTTAACAACAGACAAAATGGAGTTCGACACTTTAGCGCACGCGATGGACAGGGTAGATGATTTCTACAACTACACGAACTCAACAGATCTGCATATAATGGAGAACCATATAGTCCAAGCGATGTTTTACGTGTTCTACACGATGGTGTTTGTCCTGGGGTTGTTTGGGAATGTGTTGGTGTGCTATGTAGTTTGTCGGAACGCCGCCATGCAGACCGTTACTAACTTCTTTATCACTAACATGGCGTTATCCGATATACTACTCTGTGTTCTAGCAGTTCCATTTACGCCAACATACACGTTTCTTGGACGCTGGGTTTTTGGAAGTGCGTTGTGCCATGTAGTGCCCTACGCGCAGGGCTGCAGCGTCTATATTTCAACGCTGACACTCAGCTCTATAGCCATCGACCGCTACTTCGTGATAATTCATCCGTTTCAGCCAAGGATGCTTGTTTCAACGTGTATTCTGATTATCTCTGGTATTTGGGTGTTTTCCTTGGTTGTAACCTTTCCCTACGGACTCTACATGAACATCTACGAGCTCTATGTTAGCGACTTCTCTTCCAGTGATGGCCAATATGTACAGCTCTGTGAAGAAAGTTGGCCAACTGAACATTCTAGAAAGGTTTTTGGAGCTTTGACAACATTGCTTCAGTTTCTTATACCATTCATCATCATAACGTTCTGCTACATCCGGGTCAGTATTCGATTGAACAACAGATCCAGAGCCCGACGAGCTACGAAGAACACCCGAAAAGAAGAAGCTGATCGAGATCGAAAACGCCACACTAATCGAATGCTCATTGCGATGGTAACCGTGTTCGGAATTTCATGGTTGCCGTTGAACGCGATAAATATAATGAACGACTTCTTCATAGACACTGCCCATTGGCAGTACTACCATCTTGCTTTTTTCATGGCGCATTCGTTGGCGATGTCTTCAACTTGCTACAACACATTTCTGTACGCGTGGCTGAATGAAAACTTTCGAAAGGAGTTTAAACAGGTGCTTCCGTGTTTTGAACGTGTTAAACGGCAAGGAGGGGCCGGCGTTGGAAATTGGGGTGCTGAACCAACCTGCAACGGGTTGGACACTATGCAGGAAACGTTGCTTACGACGAGCGTTGTACGAAGACCATCTGAATGTCTGCAGGAGATGCATATGGTGCTGGAACGAATTGCTATTAAAAGCGATGCTTTGGGGGTTATCATAGAAGACAAACATTCTGATAAGAATACCACTGAGGAAGAACCATCCGCTGCACAGATCATTACCGCGGGAGTTAAGTGTCCCAGGGAACCCTGCACCGAGCACAGGCTGTAAACTCGGAAGTGGTTGTAATTCGCGGAATGGGATCAATACTCTTAATTAAATTGTTTTTCACAAATGACAGTGAAGTGGAAGGTTAGATTAAATGATTTATGGGTTTTACCAGACAAGTTTTGTGGCTTGGGGTGGTTTCCGCCGAAATTAATATCAGTATAATTATGCGTGAGATTCTGAAACTGTGAATTGCTGTACTTATTAAATGTACTATCTAATAATAACCCAAAATAAATGTTGTTTATAGAAAGAACTAAATTATTCCTTTATAAAACTTCAATGTTTTTTATTTATTTCGAATATTTGTTAATGATTCAAAACAATCGTCATAAAATTACCATTGTTAAATCACAAAACATCCGTTTCAACATAGATCGGTGTAGGATTCTTTCTAGCAGTCAAAATCTAAAAATTTAGTACCGACATTAATAAAGATATATTTAAATTTTCAAGATGATCTTAAAGTGATTTTCTTGGGAATTTCCTTAACGTCCTTTCTTTTGAAAGAATGGAATGATCCATATTATATCTAGGGGTATATTCCACATTGCTATAGCAACATGTAGAAACACAGAAATGTGATTAAATTTATTCCAAACATAAAAAATACATCAAATAAATAATTCACACGTAATGTGAATAACAACATACAGTTGTTTTACAAGCGTAGGCGCTCACAAGGCTATGGTTATGTATTATGTAAGAATGATAACCAGGTTGTAACTGTGTAGAAGAGTTTGCCAATTGTACGAACCTAAAAACTACTTGTTTGTGAGTCAACAGGCGCACTGCTCGCATAAAATGCAGTGGTGTTATTGGAAAATACGTGGAAAGCGGGAAGGAAGGCGTATAGAGTTTGCTGAGACAAATTCGTTGGCATTGTCTAACGATCTTGCTTTGAAAAGATACTTGCATACGCTTTCCTTCTTATCCACGCAAGTTTATGCGAGCAAGGCGAATCTGTGGACATTTTTAGGCATATAGGTTTCCCACTATTGGCGGGAAATATGAAATATTTAATTTAAGAATGTAAAAATTCGTTAAGTGTATGTATATTTGTACTCAAAAAATGATATAATATGTTTGTAATAAGGAATAAAGTGATAATTAACAAAATTGAGTTTAAGTTTTACAAAACAAAATTTAATTATATTTATAAATTGACACCCCTCTAGTTTTAATTGTATTTTAATTATTTCGCGTACCCAAGTTAACAAGAAGTCAATATAATTTCTTGTTTTCCAAATCATTCACAAAGACAAATTGATACAATCAATGAAATCGATTTTAATTGTTGTTATCTTGTTAAATTATAGATTCATAGATGTCACCAAGTAATGAATGACAACCCTAGCGTAGTACTTATTCGAGATTAGGTTTATTATTACTCAGTTTAAAAGATTTATTTATGTCTTTAATTTCCTCTTCACGAGTTTCTATTCTCGAGGAGAGAAGATTACAAGACCTATTTCCTTTTATTTTATATTTCTGGATTTTCAGCACTTTTAGTTTTCTGTTCAGTGTGACGACTTGGAAAACGCAAAAGTACAGAAATTAAATTTTTATTTTTACCTTGGAAATGGTAACTAAAAATCAGTATCATTTCCAAGGAAATTTTTCCAATTTTACTGTTATTGGTTAACATCTATTAATGAGTAAGCGAGAATGACTTATGCACATGTAGTATGGGAACAAACGAGACAGGTATACGATTTTTATTTTTCGAGGTTTTACATATTCCTGATTAGAGCGCCATTTAAAAAGAAATCGGAGTAGGATTGAAAAAGTTATATTTGCTACTACCATCAAGATCTGCACCGATGACGGCGATAGACATTTCTCATACCTAAGTTGGCAAGCCTATAATATTTTTTGTTTTCAAAATCATGCACAAAGAATAATTGATACAACTATGAATTGAATTTTAATTTTTGTTAAATTGAACCATAGATGGCAGCTCGTTATTTAGTAACAACCTTAGCGTAGTACTTGTTCAAGACTGAACTATATATATACTTGTTTAAAAGACTTCTTTACAGGAGGTTATGGCTCTTTAGACTACGTTGATCTAGTCAACGGCCATACCATGTTGAACCCACCAGTTCTCGTTCGATCACTGGGGTTAAGCATCACAGTGGGCAGCCGCAGTTTGGACGGGTGTAGGACTGGCACCCCAGTTCAGATTAGTGGTTGACGGTGACCGTTGTCGTGGTTCGACGTGCCGTTGCGTGCACGTCAGTTGAACCGCGGCGACGGGGGTATGCGTATGGGGTTTTCGTTGACATTGCACTTCCCCTGCCAATGGTGCGCAGTGTTCGGTGTCACCGCTTACACACCACGGTAGTATCATTACTACCATCCCAGGCGAACACACTTCAGTGAATAATATCTAATAGGGGTATCTCCCCTTATCCATGGTACCTGACTTCCTATAACCGCCCGTGTTACACATGCAGACGTAATTTCTGTGCCATATTTGCGCGAGTTATGGCCTCATAAGAGGCTGGTATCGCAAAGCTCCAGGAGTGGTGGAAGATTTATCTTAACTAAATCATACTATACCCAGTGTAGTATATTACTCGCACTCGTTCGATCACTGGGGTTAAGCATCACTGTGGGCAGCCATGACTTGGATGGGAGACACTCTGTGGGGAGGTCAATCTCCTGGGACCAAGTCGTGGTTGTGGTGACGTAGTCGCAGTTCGGCCGGTGTGGTGCCCGTAGTTGAACTGTTAGGCTGCGGGGTATGCGTATGGGGTTTTCGTTGACATTGCACTTCCCTAGCCAATGGTGCGCAGTGTTCGGTGTCACCGCGTCATACTACCGGTAGTATTTATACTACCATTCCAGGCGAGCACACTTCAGTGATTCATATCTAATAGGGGTATCTCCCCTTATCCAAGGTACCTGACTTCCTACAACCGTCCGTGTTACACAAACAGATGTAATTTCTGTAGCCACATTTGCGCGAGTTTATGGCCTCATATGAGGCTGGTATCGCAAAGTCTCCAGGAGTGGAGGAAGATTTTAACGAAATCATACTATACCCAGTGTAGTATATTACTCGCACTCGTTCGATCACTGGGGTTAAGCATCACAGTGGGCAGCCGCAGTTTGGACGGGTGTAGGACTGGCACCCCAGTTCAGATTAGTGGTTGACGGTGACCGTTGTCGTGGTTCGACGTGCCGTTGCGTGCACGTCAGTTGAACCGCGGCGACGGGGGTATGCGTATGGGGTTTTCGTTGACATTGCACTTCCCCTGCCAATGGTGCGCAGTGTTCGGTGTCACCGCTTACACACCACGGTAGTATCATTACTACCATCCCAGGCGAACACACTTCAGTGAATAATATCTAATAGGGGTATCTCCCCTTATCCATGGTACCTGACTTCCTATAACCGCCCGTGTTACACATGCAGACGTAATTTCTGTGCCATATTTGCGCGAGTTATGGCCTCATAAGAGGCTGGTATCGCAAAGCTCCAGGAGTGGTGGAAGATTTATCTTAACTAAATCATACTATACCCAGTGTAGTATATTACTCGCACTCGTTCGATCACTGGGGTTAAGCATCACTGTGGGCAGCCATGACTTGGATGGGAGACACTCTGTGGGGAGGTCAATCTCCTGGGACCAAGTCGTGGTTGTGGTGACGTAGTCGCAGTTCGGCCGGTGTGGTGCCCGTAGTTGAACTGTTAGGCTGCGGGGTATGCGTATGGGGTTTTCGTTGACATTGCACTTCCCTAGCCAATGGTGCGCAGTGTTCGGTGTCACCGCGTCATACTACCGGTAGTATTTATACTACCATTCCAGGCGAGCACACTTCAGTGATTCATATCTAATAGGGGTATCTCCCCTTATCCAAGGTACCTGACTTCCTACAACCGTCCGTGTTACACAAACAGATGTAATTTCTGTAGCCACATTTGCGCGAGTTTATGGCCTCATATGAGGCTGGTATCGCAAAGTCTCCAGGAGTGGAGGAAGATTTTAACGAAATCATACTATACCCAGTGTAGTATATTACTCGCACTCGTTCGATCACTGGGGTTAAGCATCACAGTGGGCAGCCGCAGTTTGGACGGGTGTAGGACTGGCACCCCAGTTCAGATTAGTGGTTGACGGTGACCGTTGTCGTGGTTCGACGTGCCGTTGCGTGCACGTCAGTTGAACCGCGGCGGCGGGGGTATGCGTATGGGGTTTTCGTTGACATTGCACTTCCCCTGCCAATGGTGCGCAGTGTTCGGTGTCACCGCTTACACACCACGGTAGTATCATTACTACCATCCCAGGCGAACACACTTCAGTGAATAATATCTAATAGGGGTATCTCCCCTTATCCATGGTACCTGACTTCCTATAACCGCCCGTGTTACACATGCAGACGTAATTTCTGTGCCATATTTGCGCGAGTTATGGCCTCATAAGAGGCTGGTATCGCAAAGCTCCAGGAGTGGTGGAAGATTTATCTTAACTAAATCATACTATACCCAGTGTAGTATATTACTCGCACTCGATCTAGTCGTAAGGGTCAAAATTTTCCCAATTTTTTAAATTTTATAATTCTAGATTTTGAAAGTTTGCACGATACGATCTTACACTTTCAGTTTTCTCTTAAGTGTGACGACTTAGAAAAAGCAAAAGTATAAGAATTAAATGTTTCATTTTTACCAGGAAATGGTAAATTCCTAGATTCTTTTAAGAACCACCTATTAAGGTCACAGATAAGAAGACATTAAAGACATTTTCAGAGTCAGATTGACTCCTTTTTAGGTTTGGGCATAGACCCAAGTGAGTATATTAAAACTTTCCTAGAACACACTGCGAATAAGTTATTCTCAGTCGACCAAGAACTTGTTTTATACTTTTGTATTTATATATATTGTCATGTTAATAGCATGTTCAAAGAGATGCGCCGATATTATGTTTTTATTTTGCGGAATTAATCTTTAGGGCATGTATCCACATTCAAAAACATTTAACAACAAATTATAAACATATTTGACAGATGACATAACCTCAAATTTATACCTACTCACACTCAAATCCCTTAACATACTCAATGCATAATTAGCATTTAACATGATTACCTGTCATATTTTACATCTACATATTTACATATTATTTCGTACATGATATATCTTACTTCTGTTACGGTCTTAAGGAATACAGGTCAACCTTCCTTGATCTTGACTTTATAATTTCAATTAGTAATTTTAGACGTTGATTTATATTGTCATCAACATATCTTTTGATGTGGATTAGAATCTCTTCACTACGTTCCGAAATTTTCCTATTGTTATAGTTTCCTTTAGGTAGATCTTATTTCTAAACAAAAGCTAATTCAAGATATAATTAATGCATTGCTTAACTAACTAACATTGGAAACCCCTGAGTAGGTTCTTGTTATGAAAGGGTAACGCTTCGTTTTAGGGATGGCCAACATACGGTTCACAAAACTGTATAGTAACTCTAGTTTCGTATTTAACTCAAAGAATGAATTTGAGGTAACGATAAAAAAGAAGCATATTTTCGATAATAGTTTTTGACGACACAGTTAATATATAATTATTTCTATAATTACTACATGATAAAATGACATTTGAAGAATACTTTGCCAAATTTTCATAAATAAATGTCAAGAAATGAGGCATTGACAGCGAATCTCCGCTGACGTCACAAAAAAAAATAACATTACGGTGCCATTCATAACTCATCACTGGATTTTCTGAAATCGAAAAACCAAAATGATTTCATTAGTTGATAAATTTCTGCAGGTAACGCTGTCAAGTTTTTCTTTTTTTATTGATTTTTCAATTTTTTACAGCACTTAAAGTCAAAATACCGATTTTTCATGAAAAATATTAGAACCGCATTTAAAAGTTTCAAAGTAACACGAAAGCAGACTAGAGAGGTGAAGACTTAAAACTCTATATCTCCGACAGTTTTACTCCAATTGACTTCAAATTTTTACACAATAAACTTAATATGTTGTACAAAAGTTAAACACATCCAACCAACCCCCCCCCCCCCACTCATCTTTAATATATACATGCTGTTATTATTAAATTTACAAAAAACTATTTGGTTAATGTTAAAACATCCCAGATTTAATTTCTTGAGGTTTCACTCTACAATTTTCTTTTATCTATTTAACTTTCCACTTGGTTGCATCAAAACTGATTCGAAATCCAAATATAATTCAAAGTGGCCCCTATCCTGGAAGTTTGGAGGGTCTGTTTTGAGGATTCCATGCTAGATAACATACTCGTGCAAGTCCCAAAGTTTCTATCTCTGAGTTGGTACTAGCTGCTTTGTGTTTTCCTGCCTGGCGTGTAATATGTTTCGGAACACAATGGATTACGGTACGCTTGGAACTCTTCAAATGTCTGAGATAATAATTGAGGCAAAGATGAATTACTAAGAAAACTTAACAAGAGGTTATAGCAATCTAAAAGAACAATTAAAAGTAATTTATTATTAGTAGTAATAATATCTAATATTTAAATGAAGGAAGGATAGATAGGATATTCGCGTTCATTTTCGTCTACGTATTTCTTACTATAACGTATTTCTTAACTATACGAATACGATGCGAACATAACTATAACTTAACCAAGTCTGTGTTACATTTTTCGTAACATCTCGAACCACGCTACCTATTGCCGCACTCCTCTCACCATTCTACGCGGTATTGCACCGTCTCGCTCGCACTTGAAATAGTTGCATCTTTACGAGACACTCTGTAGTTTTTACTCCTTCGTAATGAACAATGTCTCTTTATGGTGTTTATAAATAAAAATATTGGTCATAAAGATAAGTCCGTTAATTGGTAAAACGCGCATCTACTTAATTAATGAGGTGGAATATTCAAATGCTCAACACGGCTCACGGCAGATGGCTGACAAAGGAAATTGATTTTCTGCGTCCTCATGTGATATAATGAAATCTGTTGAATAGATGAGATAATATGTATTATGATAAGGGGGAGAAGGGAGGGCTATATGGTGGAGGATGGTATTTAAAAATAACCTGATCAAATAGAAATTTGATAATGTCAACACTTATTAACCCATTCAAGTACCAGAATTTCTCAACGTTGGAATATATTATACTAGAAATAATTCCTGCAAAAAGAAAAAAAAATTCGTTGATTTTTTTACGAAAAATTTCGGGAAATGGTAAGTATTTAAATAGATATGAAATAGTATTATGGGTCCCACCGTGTGGTATATTACACGGCATTTTCCGCCGATGTCGTGTGGTAAGGATTGGTAACTTTGATACCATAAAATATTTTCAAAATTATGTTTACACTTTTGCCAACACATGCCATTTTCATTTATTTTTATTATTTTTTTAATTGAAAAAAGGCATTTTTGGACTCTTTTTCAACAGGATCAGGTGAACCCGTACAAAGGTAAAAATTGTCCAAAATATATATTTTTGTCCTTAGGAGGTAGCAAGCAGGGCACCCACCCGGGGCCTCGTTCTTTAGAAATCTCACTAGAATCACTGCGTATATCTTTTAAGGCATTCATGTGCCTTAGTTTATCATCATTAATATTTGTCGTCTTTGTGCTTGCCCAGTAAACATTTTAGAGTCACTTTGACATCATATTGAAGATGCGTCATGATTTTTTTGTCATAAAAGAGTTCATTTATAGTTCAGTTTCTCACATTTTTTGCGAAATTACTCCACCTGTTGGAATACAAATGAAGATAAAGTTGATGCGAACTATAATTGAAGTGAAAAAGTGATAGAAACGTCACTAAATAGGGCATTTCACCAAATTGTTTACTGGGTGTTGTCTTTTATAAATCTTCCAATATAAAATGTTATTTCTCGTCAATTATCATCAAAAATATTTAATTACAATTTACATAAATTATACAAAGAACAAGTGCCTCGCAAGGATCTGCCGCCTATCGGATAGGATCTTTTAAATATGTTTAAAATTTGGTCGAAGATAGCCGTGCTGCTTGACTTTTGGCTGTCGGTTTATTTTTTAAAAATGACTATTTCGTACTACGTTAAAGTTAATTTTTCTGTTTATTACATAAAAATCATCTTAAGTATAATAAAAGGTTAAAGATAAAAAAGATTTTCTATATACTGCTCCTCTTCTAGCATAAAAATTTCAGACCGATGTTTTACGAACATCTAAGAAAAAAACAACAATTTATAAATGTAAAATTTCGTTCCATTGTCTGTCGTTATACTGCATACACAATCTTTTGTTATTGTATTTTGTAAACGATATTCGCTATTGTATAAAACTTCTCATTAAATATTTTTATAAAGAAAGTAAGAAAGTCGTATTCGAAATAATAAAGTGTTTCAACTTTACATAAAACAAAGTTTGTTTATTTTATGAAAATGGATTATTTAAATCATGTTTGTGACAATATAAATAAGATTAGGACGATGTCAAAGATGTTAGCTGTTCCTAATCCTGTTCTACTTTGTTGTTGTTGTGAAGACAATGACGTAAGGTTTTTTTTACAATATACGAGTATGTTGTATAATAAACAAAGTTATTATAATCTACAATCTGTCAAAGTAAAATTACTTCAAAGTAAAATAAGAAAGACAACGGAAAAGAAAAGTAAGACTATGTATAGGTGATGGATGTAAAGAGAGAGTAGAGAGAATAAAGAAAGACGAGTGATGGTTTTTAAGAGAATTAATCGAATGGAATTAGATTTTAAAATTTGTTAAATTCGAGAATGTAAAGACCTTAAATGAAAAGGTCGTATCAAATTGCTGAAAGGCATTTGTCTTTTCTGTCGTTCTTTTCACGGACGTTATTGAAACGAGTAAGAACGGCACTGAATGTTAATTATTGCAAATGTAAAACAGGTAAAGATATAAAACACATAAGAAGAACAGCAAGGTTTAGATTGGGAAATGAGGAAAAAGGAAACAGATACTGCGAAAGTAGTGAGGAAAGAAAGTGTAGTGTGTGCGGAGCGGAGGACGAAACACTGGAGCACATTAAGTTTGCTTGTCAGGAAAAAGTAGCGAACGAAAGGAATATTGGCCAGCTATTAAAGGGAGGCAGCGAAGGAAAGAGGTGGATGGCGGAAATAGAAAAAAGGAAAGGAAAAACAGGACAATAAATAAGCTGGTGGCTGGGTTGCACAAGGAACAGGAAGAGAGAGGAAGTACTAAAAGAGGCAGTGAAGGGAAGCAGGAGAAAGAAAGAAGTAGCGAGGAAACAGTTAAACTTCAGTCCAGAAAAATAGACTAGGGAATAGACCAGTCCAGAAGGAAGACTAGGGAAAAATGAAGGAAGAGGGTAAAGAGAAGAAGAAGCAGAAAGTACTTTTGGAAATAAAAAGGTCTAGAATAGTTTAAATTTAATTGTAAGTTGAAGTATATGAAATGTATTAAGAATGTAGATTGTAAAGCCGAAAGGCGAACAATAAACAATTAATAATAATAATAATAGTGCAAATGTATTTATATATGCTGGCCGGTATATTTCCTTAAAATAATTTCTGTTACATTCGAATCAAACACAGAAACAAATGCGTATATTTTCATATTTAAACCTCTTTTAAGTATAAGTCATCGCCGAACTATCGTGATTTGGACTATATTTCTATTATTTTATCAATAATAAATATTAGATAGTAATTGTATAAAGTATCCATGTTTAGCTTAGATTACAATAATTTTGAGTACGACATTAATTTGAAATTAATTTATTTTATTTATTCGCTTTTAATAAAATAATTGACTTAATAATTGTATTCAGCTGTTGGAGCCATTTTATAATATAACCTATAACTGTTGACAGTGTTTTAATTTTTAATTTAATTTTTGTGTGTTTTTATCTTGAAATATCAGTTAAGATGGCTTCTCAATCAATCGGTAAGTTTATTTTAATTAATTGTAAAATATATTCATTAATTACAAGTAATTTTACAAATAATTATTAACAGTTTATTTTTAAATACATCTAGTGTTTTAGATCGATGGTATTCTTTTTGTGTTTTGGCGTTAAATTTGGTCATAACATCGCTCTATGCTAAAGTAAAATTCGCGAATTTTCTTCCACAAATCTGACCATTTCTGACGGTCAAATAGTCCCCCCTCTTAATCCGCAGTCAAACTGAAATGTTCCCCAACCGTTTTCTTAATAAATTTTATATTTTCCAGAAGCACAAAGATCTTTAGCTCCAGAATTATTTAATTCAACATCTTTTAATGAAGTCAAAGAAATAAGAAGATTTCTGGATAAAGAGAAGCAACATTTAGAGCAGTGTGCCGAAATGAATATGACACCACTGATGGAAGCCGCCAAAAAGGGGGACAAGACTGCCTTTGAGGATCTAATTCAACTAGGTGCCGATGTGAACGCAGTGACCAAAAGAGGTAGGTGTTCTGGGAGAAATGAAACGTCAGACGTTGGTCAGTGGAGCCAACAGAAATCCAACCCATTGGGGGGCTTTGTCAGATGTAAATCATCAGAAATTTAGGCCAAGAGGGACAAAAGTCGTAGCTAGAGAAATCTTACGTCGTCGAGCGGAAAATCAAATATTACTAATTACTTGCGTTCAAGTTTTTCTTAATTAATTGACTTTGCTACAACGCAGATAATTAAAAACAAACAACCTTCAGAATTATATTTATTTCGAGTAAATCTTTATATTGTTAAGTACAAGTATTATTCCCATCTGTTTATTCCCATGTAGAAAATGTTACACTTGAATTTGCTTGTAGTAAGCTAGCAAGTGTAAATCTTGAGTTAGAAGACGAGTTTTATTATTTTATTTGAAAATATAAATTAACATTAAAACTGAACCTAAAATGAAAACAGTGTGATACTAATGGGCTTGTGTCCTGTGTCTTAGTTTCTATAAAAGTGTACTATATATTGATAAAGTGGGTTACTAGAACCTCAAATGTTCAATTATTTTTTAATAACTCCTTATATGTTAAGAGATATTAACAATTAAAAAAGTCATTTTGTCTCTTTAATTATTAAAGGGATTCAACGTCGTACACATTCCAAGTGCATGTGACATTACATTGCTTGAATAAGGTTACCAACCCTACAGCTCATAAATCTCTGCTATATGTATATTTATATATCAAAATATCAAATATTATTTACAGCTATTTCAAGAAACAATAAAATTTCAATACCATGTCTGTCTTAGCAGGGTTAAATAAAATAAAAACGTATTATTCTTTGATTTGACTTGATTATTTCGACTACCAACAGCTACAGAACATTATCACAGCACTGATCTACTCAACAAATAACTGACGTTAAAATGCACATCATACAAATATGGCCGACCATTTCTAGCGCTCTCCGTCAACATTTAGATATTTAATAAAATAGACACGCCAATACACATTTATAAACATCAATTTCAATCAACAATTGAAAAATCGACCACTAAAAAATGAGGACACAAGCCATTCCCTATTTTAACAGTTTGCTTCTGAAACTTGCGCCTTCGTTTTTGATTCGAAATGCCTTCGAAAGGGATCCCTTATATCACCCAAATGTCGTTTCCTATTCTAGTTCGAGTTCTTGAATATCGTATTCGAATTGTATACGCTTCGCATCCAAATTGTTTGTAGTTATCACAGTCCTAATTTTTGTTTTTTGATTATTTCAGGTGTTTCTGTTTTATCCATGGCTGTTTATGGAGGTAACTTGGATATAATTGAACTATTGTTAGGGTTTGAAAGTGTCATGAACTCAGCAAAGGTTGGCGATTTTCCGCCACTGTGTGTAGCGGCCATGGTGGGAAATGGTGAAATGGTAACACGCCTGCTTAAAGCTGGTCTAGGAGGTACTGTTGGGAAATCAGGTATGATAACTACTTCTAAAACCTAATTCTATTAAATATATATTTGTATAATTTACAGGTGTTCATATTTTTTCTTAAATACTTTATGATATTTCTTAATAAATGTTTTTGTCTAATTTTTAAAATATTTGTTAAAGGTATGACGCCTCTGATGTTTGCAGCTATTTTCAACCATTTTGAAATAATGGCCATTTTGAAAGAATATGGAGAAGATCTATTTAAAACTAATCTTGCGGGTCAAAGTGCATTTGATATGTTGAAACATAGCAGCGCATCAGTTGCAGATATTAAAAGCAAGACAACTTTTAAAGGTATTAGAAATAAAATTGATTGCACAATTACGTAAAGTATTTTATCTAAACTGTTTTACTAGTTTTTGGAAAATTAATTGGAGGACAATATTTAAACGAAATTTTACAAGGTGAACAATTTCTGTTCTTGGTGCGAACCTCCAGAAACATAATGTCTAACTTCAGAGGCGGCCTTAGGGGGTGGCAAGCTGGGCAACCGCTCGACACCTCGCATTCTCGCGCAACAACACAAATAGAAAAATTCATTACTATATATGTATTTGAATCTCGCGGCTCGCTTTTTAAACATCCCACTAGAATCACTGCGTATATCTTTTAAGGCATTCATGTGCCTTAGTTTATCATCATTAATATTTGTCGTCTTTGTGCTTGTTCACTTTTATAAAACTTCCAATATAACATTTTATTTCTCGTCAATTATCATCAAAAATACTTACTTACATAAAGCATAAATTATACAAAGAACAAGTGCCTCTCGCAAGGATCTGCTGCCCAGGACCTCGCAATAGCTAACTTGTAAACGGTAAAATAGGCTTGTGAATTTATGTTTTTAGGGGTCGATTTCTTAATTGTTGATTGAAATTGATGTTAATAATTGTATATTGGCGTTTTTATTTTAATAAATATATAATGTTGACGGAGATATAGCAATTAAAAATTTGAATTGTAGTTTTAGCGCTACAGATGTCGGCCATATTTATGACGTAACATGTCTGTACTATTAAGGGTCAGGTATTAGGTCAGCTATTTGTTATATGTATAACTCTGTTGTATAAAAGAGATGTAGAATGATGTTATAGATGAGATATTCTCTATAACTTTAATAATATATTCTAATCCATTTTACTACTTTCAGTCGAGCCTATAGAGAGCAAAAATGATAAGCAACAACCACATATATGTAAACGAAGAAATGTGGCCGTTCCAAGAATTATAATTCAAGAATTTTGTAAACCTATACGAACTGCACAGAAACATAAATCAGTAGATTTTTTAACATCCAAGAAACAATTTCGATTTTCTCCACAACTTGGATCTCATCAAGGAAAACATCTACGAACCAGGAGTTCCATAAATCAAAACGTGAAGCAATTTCTTTCCAATGTTTCTTCCCCTGCTTCTGCATTATCTCCAACTGTAGCTATTTTCTTCGGCAAAGCTTCGAAACGTTCTTTCTCTCCGTTACCAGCAAATCATTACTCGCCTTTGATATCACCAATAGAGATTGTACAACCTCCTCGATCTGCATCTACTGAATATGTTAATAGCTCTGGGTATTTAAGCCATGTTTACGTAGGGAATATGTCTTATGGAGATAACATTGGGAACAAGCCAATAAACAAATCCCAATTCGATGAGGGGGATGACAGTTTTACAGAATTGGTTCAAGTCTTGGCTCAGTACAAATTGGATAGTTTTGCTGAACTGTTCATTCGGCAAGAGGTAAGTTTCATTAAACAACTGTATTCAACATGTTTTTTCTTACTTAAGACCCAGTAAACATTTTGGAGTCTATTTGACATCATATTGAAGATGCGTATGATGTTTTTGTAATGAAACAATGGGCTTGTGTCCTCATTTTTTAGTGGTCGATTTTTCAATTAATCATATCATCGTAAATAAATGTGTATTGGCGTGTCTATTTTATTAAATATCTAAATGTTGACGGAGATATAGCAATTAAAAGTTTGAATTGTAGTTTTAGCGCTAGAAATGGTCGGCGATATTTGTATGACGTGAAAAGCATTTTAACGTCAGTTATTTGTTGAGTAGGTCAGTGCTGTGGTCGAATAATCAAGTCAAATCAAAGAATAATAAGTTTTTATTTTATTTAACCCTGCTAAGGCAGACATAGTATTGAAATTGATTGTTCCTTGAAATAGCTGTAAATAATATTTGATATTTAGATATATAAATACATATAGCAGAGATTTATGAGCTGTAAGGTTGGTAACCTGACACAACGATTGTGATGTCAAATGCATTTGGAATGTGTACAACGTTGAATCCCTTTAATAATTAAAGAGACAAAATGACTTTTTTAATTGTTAATATCTCCCAACATATAAGGAGTTATTAAAAAATAATTGAACATTTGAGGTTCTAGTAACCCACTTTATCAATATATAGTACACTTTTATAGAAATTAAGACATAGGACACAAGCCCATTCAATTTCAGCTCACTCGTTCAAGGAAATGTTAGTGATATGAACTACAAATGGCAAAATCATTTCACCTGGTTTTGTTACACAGACAGAGACAGATATATTTTCTATTTCAGATATGTTTCTTTTTCTGTGATGTGGAATTTTATCTCTACTAAAATAAATATTTTAAAATGTAAAAGAGACAAAAACTTCATTTAACTATATGATGTTGGAAAGAGAAAGAATCGTTCCTTGGCGTCGTGGTAGCTTAAAACGCGCCTTTTTAGTCTTTTAAAGTCAGACGAATATTTATTATTTAAATTATTCACAGCTAGATAGTTTCGGTAATTGTTTGGTCGCTCCTGGTATTTGTTAATTTCTTCTTTCACAGTTTTTATATCTATTTTAAAATTAAAATATTCTATACTTTTTTTCAGATTAATTATGCTACCTTCATGACCCTAACGGATTTCGATTTACAACGCATTGGAATCGCGCATGAAGGACATCGCCAGCAGCTTCTGTTTGTCATTAACCGATGCCAGCAGAATGGATTTTAATTTAAGTTTTTGTTTTTAGCAACCATTTTTTAATACAATGTTAATGTTTTTTTTATCTTACACGCTAACTGATTTTATAACTTTATGTGTGTCGTCTATTTGATTATCAAAATAGTTTATATATATAAAAAAATATATTCAATTTAAAATGAATTCAGATTTTTAATTTATTTATTATATCTACAAAAGTAATTTTTCAACATAAATTTATTTTAGTTACAAAATGGGCTTTGTCCTCATTTCTTAATGGTCGATTTTTCAATTGTTGATTGAAATTGATGTTAATAAATGTGTATTGGCGTGTCTATTTTATTAAATATCTAAATGTTGACGGAGATATAGCAATTAAAAGTTTGAATTGTAGTTTTAGCGCTAGAAATGGTCGGCCGTATTTGTATGACGTGAAATGCATTTTAACTCAGTTATTTGTTGACTAGGTCAGTGCTGTGGTAATGTTTTGTAGCTGTTGGTAATCAAATAATCAAGTCAAATCAAAGAATAATAAGTTTTTATTTTATTTAACCCTGTTACGGCAGACATAATATTGGAATTGTATTATTCCTTGAAATAGCTGTAAATAATATTTGATATTTTGATATATAAATACATATAGCAGAGATTTATGAGTTGTAAGGTTGGTAACCTTATACAAGGGTTGTGATGTCACATGCATTTGGAATGTGTACAACGTTGAATCCCTTTAATAATTAAAGAGACAAAATGACTTTTTTAATTGTTAATATCTCCTAACATATAAGGAGTTATTAAAAAATAATTGAACATTTGAGGTTCTAGTAACCCACTTTATCAATATATAGTACACTTTTATAGAAATTAAGACATAGGACACAAGCCCATTTAAAGTTAGCAGATAAAATTAGTACAGATAGTAGGTAAAAACTTGCCTTAGTTTTAGTGAGATTAAAATAGGTGAGTAGCAGGAAAAATAAATTAAAGAAAATGCTAAAACCGAGAGGCATAAACATTAAATAAACATACATACACAAAAAGAGCTTCTACTGATATTCATTTGTTTTAGATTCAAAATTATTTGTCAAGTTTTTATTCATTATTAGTGTGTAAGTCTTATTTATAATCAGTATCCACAATCCTTAACTAAACCAAGCCACAGATTTACTCATAAGATGCTGTACCATAAAAGGTAGTAATTTAAGAAAATGACAAGTAGGAGACGAGCCAGTATCGATGAAGTTGAAGTAAAAAGAATCGACTATGTAATTGCAGACACAATTAAATTCAACAACATAAATCAGGAAAAAGGTATAACACGCTTTCTGTTTTATTTTGGTTTGAACCATTGGTAACAACGATCTGTGCAAATATAAACCGTCTGCAAGACATCTACTACGTCGTCATTTATATTTATTAGTTATATAAAATAGTATTTGTATAAGATCGTATTTAATATTGTTTAATGGGCTTATGTCCTATGTCTTAATTTCGCTTATAAAGTGGTTTACTAAAACCTTGAATGTTCAATTATTTGTTTAATAACTCCTTATATGTTAAGAGATATTAACAATTAAAAAAGTCATTTTGTCTCTTTAATTATTAAAGGGATTCAACGTTGTACAATATTCCAACTCTATGTGACATCACAACCGCTAGTTGCTATCTCTTTTATACAACAGAGCGCAAAAGAGATTCCTTGTATTCTTCACAGAACTCTGACAAGTTTACAAGTTACCAACCTTACAGCTCATAAATCTCTGCTATATGTATTTATATATCAAATATTATTTACAGCTAATTCAAGGAACAATAAAAATTCAATATTATGTCTGCCTTAAAGGTTAAGTAAAATAAAAACTTATTATTCTTAGACTTGACTTGATTATTTCAACTACCAACAGCTGCAGAATTTTACCACAGCACTGACCTACTCAACAAATAACTGACGTATACAATGCATTTCACATCATACAAATATGGCCGACCATTTCAAGCGCTAAAACTACAATTCAAATTTTTAATTGCTATATCTCCGTCAACATTTAGATATTTAATAAAATAGACGAGCCAATACACATTTCAATTTCAATCAACGATTGAAAAATCGATCACTAAAAAATGGGGACACAAACCCATTACTTCATTTTTATTAGCTAATTTTTTGAAAGATATAGTTAATGGAATTCTTCCTTTTAGTGAAGTGCAGTAAGGAATCTTCTACGACAAATCTTGCGTCTCTAAAGCTGTCAGATTGGACTCAGACAAACAAACATAAAATAAAAGCTGATAAATCACTGCAGGTTTGTTTGGAAATGAAATCTTTGTACAGCCCACAAGTCTTTAATGTTTTTCAGAAAAACGCTACTGTTGGTACACAAAGTAATACCAACAGGGGCATTAACACAGATGTAATCGATAGAAAAGTAATACAATTCGAAGAAAATGAAAGAAATACAAGTAATGCAGTTTCTCAAGTTAACAAGAAAATAAATCAGACAAATTTTTGTTGCCTGACAGATGATTGGATACCGGAAAAGCATAAAATGATAAACCGGATACCACAATACGACAAGAGAAGTTTAATATATTTTAAAATATTTGGAGAATATAATTCACCATTGGGATGCGATATTATATCAACAAAACCTGTGAATATATGTGAATCTCTTCGAAAAAACAAAAAATCAGATCGTCCTTATTGTAATGACATTCAAAGATTATTAAAATTAACAAGTTTCATGAAAAGAGCTATTGAAAGTAACTCAAGAGAGGAAGAAAAAAGATTCCCTGAAACTACAAAACCTTTAGATTTTCGTACTGTTATGTATTATAACAAGAAATTGCATCATGCGTTTGAATTAGAAAAGAGAAACCAGTTATCTCATAAACAAACCAATGGTTATAGAACTTCTACCAAGATTCAAACCGAACCTAATTATTTAACTTAGTTCTAGTTGCAGCCAATAGATGATGTGTATGTATAAATAAAATAAGAAATGTGTAATTTAAATTTAAAATAATATATATGATACATAGCAAATTATGACATGATGTCAGTTCAAAGACCTTTACACTGATTTAATATAATAACCTGGTAATATAGTTCATAGCAATCGCTTCTTATATAAAGCACATACTTGTACAATTCATTTCTTTGGATGTTTATATAATAGAATAGAGTATTATGGTGATGTTAATTTATAAAAGGATTGTTATTTTCTATACATGCTACAAACATTACATAAGGTTGCACTAAAACGTAACGTATCCGTGCATAAAATCATTTTTCAATCTATCTTTACAACGCTTTAACAATTTATTTAGATGAAGCTACATCTACATCTACATCTACATCCACGTCTACCAAATTGCAGACTGCTCGATGTACCCGTATACTGTAAATGAAATTATTTTGAAAACACATAAAATATTTTATCGTGCATTTGGGAAATGGAAAACACAACTATCTGCCCATGTTCTAAAGCGGCGACCCCTTTCGTAACTTCCTTGTTTCAGAAGTATTCAAATAAATTCAAATTACTAAAAAACACATTTCCGTTCTAGTAAATAAATTTTAAAATAACGGGAAACCATGAAAAAGTTTACTGTTAAAATTATGTTTGAATGCGAAAATATTTTGATTGTTCTGTTGGAAGAATTTGATACTTTGGAAATTTAACTTCCAAGTAGGACACATACAGGGGTAATGTTTATATTTATATTAAGGTGAAACATTACTTCATGGTTATATAGTTAGACATAGATGGCGACAGTGTACTAAAATGACAATCGATTTAGAAATTTGTACTAGCACTCCATGTTTTCAAATATAAAAACGTTAATAACTTTGCACATGATTGAGCTATTTGAACCATATAAACTTTAGGAGTCCGAGAAATGTTCAAGCTTTGTTTATAAATAGATCATTAATTAGTATATCAATTATTTAGAAACATATTGCGTGTTGAAACTCAAATTTATATTTTCTGTTAATATTTTTATACCTGCATTTATTAGCATCGCTCATAGTGATTCTTTGCCGATATGGTCAAAACTTTGCAGTCGATTTTATAACTATTTTCAGGTAAGCCATCCAGTTCAAAATTTGCCCACACACTGTCTGTGGATGACCTTCACAAAGTCTCCACTGTCTTCTTCACACTTGCGTCACTCTCTTTTCCTGCAGCACGCACGTCTATTCTTTCCTGTGATCTTCTGTTTTTCTTCTTACTTCCGCCATCCATATTCACTATACCTACTCCTAATGTGTTTCACTTTTCATTTTCCTTCTATCTTATCACCATTCTCCAGCAAATGGTTTCTCGTCGTGTTGCATTGCCTATTATATTTGAATGCTCTTGTACTTTTGATCTCACTTCGTACACAAAATAAAACAATCAGTTATCTAAAATTATCTCTTTAATCATAAATAAGGTTAAGGTTTCAACGTTTCTTTTTTTCATTTTTTTTATTTATTTATATTATTGTACAACATATTAAGTTAATTGTGTAAAAATTTGAAGTCGATTGGAGTAAAACTGTCGGAGATATAGAGTTTTAAGTCTTCACGTCTCAAACTTTTAAATGCGGTTTTTCACACTTAGCTTTTTCAGAGTCGGGTTCCTCTCTAGCTCAAAATCTACTGGACCGATCCTTTTGAAATTTTGCACACTCTTTCTTTACATAAATGCCGAGGTAATGCTGTCGAGTTTTTATTTATTTTTTAATTTTAAATAACAAAGTTTCTAATTTTTTTCATGAAAAGTCAGTTTGACTTTTAAGTGCTGTAAAAAATTTAAAAATCAATAAAAAAGAAAAAACTCGACAGCGTTACCACTTTATCAACTGATGAAATCATTTTGGTTTTTCGATTTCAGAAAATTCAGTGATACTTTTTTTGTGACGTCTGCGGAGATTCGCTGTCAATGTCTCATTTCTTGACATTTATTTATGAAAATTTCAAAAAATATTCTTCAAATGTTATTTTATCATCTAGTAATTATAAAAATTATTATATATTAACTGTGTCGTCAAAAAACATTATCAAAAATATGCTTCTTTTTCATCGTTTTGACTTTACTCCCATTTAATTTCACACGGATTTAAGATTTGTACGCTGATATTTTCATATCATTGAAGCATCATCATTCTTACGGCCCAAAAAATCGTTAACAAAATGTATATTATATTATTATAGTACACAATGAGGTATTTACAGCTTTCGCGTTGATAATAAACTGGTTTATAGCGATGTGAATGAAATTCTAACATCACTAAAAAAGCGAACACCCAAAAAAGTATCCCTCCATCGTATCCACAGCGTCGCAAAAACTGCTGAATGTCTGATCCGTTTAGCCGCTGTGTACAAAATGTATTTCTTTGACAGGATAACAATGTAGGCGTTGATAAGGTAATCCGACTTATAGGGTGTCCTGAGGTATGGATGACATGACACCATGTCGACGGGTTTTACAGGGATACATTTAGGGTTTATTAGGGCTCCTGCGAAGGCCTGCAAACTTGCTTGTATACAAATAATCTATTTTCTTTCACTAATTTAATTGATTCAATGTGTTCTTATTAGTAATTCTTAGTTCATTTATTCTAGCGAGATATTTTGAAACTTTACAGGTGTAGCAAATAGTTTCAATTTTAATTATAATCACTGTTTTAGTAATTGCAAGTCGGCGAAGAAATTATTTGCTTTTTAGTGGGAAAAAATTCCGTTCAAACAAATCAAAGCAACGGTTTAGCAAAGTATTTTTCGGACTAAGCTATTTTTTCCAACTAAAAAGCAATGTTTTATCAACACATGTAATCTAATTGTTCCATTGTTTTAAAAATTACAAAAGGTAATGGTCGGAATGTCATGAAATTTTGCCACATATCGTTTGAAGGTTGGTACTGTCTAAAAATCATATGGATTTATTAATTAAGGTGAAACGATACTTGGCCATTTTTTCTAGCGAAATATAGATATAATATTTTTAATTTAACTAGAAAATATAGCAGTATTAATTTCCAAAAGTTATTTTTGCGGTTCCAACTCATTAAAAGTCAGTGGAAGAAAGCTTAAAATGTAGATACGTTATTCATCTAACTAATTGCAGCTATAGATTTTGATTCGCGTTTATAGTTACTTACATAAAACGATTTAAACATAAAAAACATGTTTTTTGGATAATATTTAACCTGCTGTATAGTATCGCCATCTATATTTCGCTAGAAAAATGGCCAAGTATCGTTTCACCTTAAGTGGTGTGTACAAATTGCATTCGTACCAACATTAAAGTAACTGACAAGAACCAACACGTGATACGATTTTGATCATTTAAATAAAGAGCCGTATGATTAAGCCCAGGGAGGTTTACCACATCTAAAATATACAAATTTGTTAAGTAACTATTAGTTTCACATTTTCCGCCAGCGACACCTACGGTTCCTTAAATTAACCCCTAAATATCAAGGGATATTTCTCATAAGTAAAATTTATTAAATTAATTAGTACCAGATAGTTGGTTTCGCGTCAGTTCGGTACAACGTACACTCGATAATAAAGTTATTTTTTTATGAAGGTTATAAAATTAGTTGGATTTTATATTAGCGATAAATTACCACCCTGGATTGGAGCCTGGAGATCACGATCACGATCAGGTTTAGCTGGTGTTGGAAACTGGAGGAGGTTGAACTGGAGCATGATAGACGCCCTAGAGGGTTTATGACATCACTGTTTCGTTCCCAGCACCCAAAATATCAGTGTGTGAAAATGTATTGCGTATCAGATGTTATCAAAGATTTTCCAAAATGGTTTTTTCAACTTTCTTTTGGATTTTAATTTATTTGTGGTGCTCATTATTGGAGTGCCTTGAAAAGTTGAAGATTTTCCGTGAAACTGCCCCGAAATATCAGCGTTATCCATTTACAGGGCTAGTCGCTTCGGCAAAAACAGACTTCTGCATCATAGACGACAACACTTACTCTACTAAAGTCATCTCAACAATGAAGGCATGTACCGATATGAAAAAATCAAAAAAGAAATGGGCAATAAAAAATCATAAAAATATTTTCTGTTACTTTTTTGTACTTGGGGGTGCCAATGTCAAGAGTTCTTGGAGTTCCTTCAGACCTTGTCCACATCTGTTCTATCGTGACTACGTTCAACGCATAGGTATATAAATATAATAAGAAAATATCGTAGCAAATTCCATCAAACCACGCGAAATGGGGGAAACAGATCCTATCGGACTATGTTGACACCGTTGATAATTTACTGACAAACTTCACACATTTATAGATTCTACTGCGTAAGCATATTGAAACTACACAGATTTATATTTTACTTATGCTTTAAAAATTTTCAGGTAAATTTCATTTATGAATCTTAAACTGTGCTTAAACGAATTTTTTTACACGAATTTCATTTTACCAGGGCTGTGATATTTTAAATGAATTTGTTGGTGATGTGAAATGATATTTTTGTGCTTGGAGTACAGAAAGAAATTTATCTTTTCTGTGTGCCATTCGCTTTTGGAATGTTAATTATTTATTAACATCAATTGATGTTCAAAAATTAAAATTAAAACTTTCCACTTCTCCTTACGCAACTATAATCTGTGCAGCAGCTTTATCTAATCTTAAAAACGAATAGCATTACTAAAACGACTATTTCTTTATGCCTTAATTGTCCCACTTTTCATTGCTCTTTGTTATCTTGTGTATTATCTATTCTTTCATCTTCCTTTACTTGTTTATCACTTTCTTTTCTCTCGTTATGTGTTATCTTTCTTTCACTGTCTCTCTTTATTTGTGCTTCCTCAGTCATCTTAAAAACCAGCGATAATTCATCCTCTCCACTTCTATTTCTTCCACATTGTAATGGTAGATGTCTTCAATTTACATTCTGTCTTGGGTTCCCAAATTAGTTAATCTACCACTACGGTGATTTCTCTATCTCTCTATCTCTTTTCCTGCATCACTCACGTCTATTCTTTTGTTTTCTGTGATCTTCTGTCATTTTCTTGTTTTTCTTCGTACTTCCGCCATCCATCTTCACTGTACCTACTCCTAATGTGTTTCACTTTTTCATTTTCCTTCTACCTTCTCACTGTTCCCCAGCCAGTGGTTTCCCGTCGTGCTGCATTGCTTGCATCACTACGTCAAATTAATAAAATTCCGCTTTATATTTGAATGCCCTCGTACACTAAATAAAACAATCCGATATCTAAAATTGTCTCTTTAATCATAAATAACATAATATTATCAGTCTGTAATCACTTCTCCTTTAATATTTCATTGTTCTCTTTCGTGATTTCCTACAGTTCAATGTACATATTTATTGCAAGAATTCACTAGCAACATTTCATAGAGATAGAGAAGTGAGCAATTCATGAGATGCTATAAAAAATTAACTCAGAGAGCTCGAACACTTCTCCGCAGAAGATTTCCATTACCGTGTAGTGGTCGTTGAAGTCCAAGGGTGGTTTTCGGATGCGAGCGAGGGTGTTGTACACTCGTATGGTACATAAAGTGCTGCAATGGATGGCGATGTGCGTTAAGTTGGTACAAGTTATGTTCTCTGTAGGGCACTTATGGTCCAGAGTAAAGCACAATGACCTACTAATACCACCACAGTGATATTGAACTGGATAAAGGGTAGTTTCCACGTTTGTCTTAAGAATATAAGATTCAAGAAAGTAATGTGTTATTTTTATGAATATTATCGCGATGAATTGACAGTTGTTTTATTTATTATAAATATTTGATGCCGATTTTTGTAACTTTTTATCTGACGCCGTGAATTGGAAAGAATGTGATTTGATACGATATTTCATGATGGGTTTGTTTCTCAAAAACTTTGATTGGTTGATAATATTGACTGACAATAATGACTGTATTGAGTCATGATAAAGGACGTCGTGAAATAATATTGTCTGGTAGAAACCTTCTCATGATGCCTCGGTTTGATAAAGTTACAAAACAATTATATGTATTTTCTAATTGTTCAACTGGCGTCTGTTAACTTCTGCGATATTTTAAAAGCCTATATTCTAAATTTGTCTATGTAAGTGTACCCAAAACTATAAGCGTTAACACATGTCTATTAAGTTAAATCTACAGCAACCACTGAAGTTTAAATTCAGAGCCTCCTCAAAGTTAAATGCGGTCATGCAGTGACACGTGAGTTTTTTCCAATAAAGTAAAAACTCCTAATGTATTATGTATACATTTATTATCTATGTTCCAATTTTTCAACTTGCTAATTAACTTAATTCAATTACATTTCAATCAGACCCACACCCACGCGTTGCTTCAAATCGGAACGATATAGGACGGATCACGGAGCAGGGTGCGCGGAGCGAGTGCTTTTACGATATCACAATTCCCTTCTGGGAGTGTAATTACATAAATTTTCGATATAAATACATTTTATTAGGTTTTATAGACTAAATGTATTTCATAAATTATTCAACATGATTTTTGGTATTGGTTGGTTGTGTTTCCTTTGGCAAATGTTTCTCTAGTTTTGCTGTGTGACCATGTTTGGTCGATGGAAACTAAAGGTTTACTGTTCAGACATCAAAATCCCCCAGTGCGCTCGTAATATCCGGTGATGAAAGTGAATCGACCGCATTTCCAACAGGGGACGTGAGAGTCCAGATGTGAAGAGCAAGGAGCGTCCGTAAAATGGGATAAATAGCGCTGCCTGCAGCTTGTACACACTGTGATTTGAAATACATGATCTTTAAAGAAGTACCATACTTTTACACCTTCTACAGTTACGTATGATTATAAATAAATCAATTTTATTAGTTGTGTATAAAACAATTACAATTTTCTGTAATATTTGCATCACGTATTGCTTTCTAAAATAACTTGATATCAAAAAAAATAAAACCTTCATTCAATCACCAGATCGATTTAAACTTCAAATTATTAAAGTTTTAAATAGGAATAAAACGAGTCTAAAGCCTCATTCCCACTCACTGTTTTGATATTTAATTTAATGTTTTTATTTAATATTGTAATCTAGATTTCACATTTTCGTTTAAGCCTTCCTTTTTACATTTGTGTTTTAATTTAAGTTTACTTAATTTAGTTGGTGCGTATGCATCGTTAGTAATATAAATTTTGATAGTTCGACAAATCTCTATTTCGACAAATTGCTATTTTTAATAACAATTACAAATAGGAATTGTTTCTCTTCTATATTTTAAAAAAACTAACATTAAACTTTTTTTAAAAGTAAATTCTACTGCATTTTGACAGATTGTCACATGTTGGAGGTTATAATATAATATAGTTTTTCTTAATTTACTATTTTTAATTTAAAACATTGAACCTTGTAAGGTTCTAAAAAAACTAAGAAAACTTAAAAAATAAATTTAATTACAAATAGTACTGTGAGTGGCTACGCGTATTGCCATATGCTAAACAATTTAAATTAAATACGAAATATAAAATTAAATTAAAGCAGTGAGTGCGAATGATACTTAATGAGACGAATTTCCAAAGTCTCTCTCTCTCCTACAACTTTACTCCCATTGACTTGTAACTTTACAAAAATGTTCTTATAGCATTAAATTAAAGCATTGCTTTTTAATGGAAAAAATACCGCAATACCATAAGCGATAATACTGGACAAGTGTTATTAGGACTACAGTATGTTTTTCCCATTGAAAATCAATGCTTTATTAACACACGAAATTCAAATTTTTCTATTGTTTTGAAAATTACAAAAGTACCATCAATAAAACTACTGTAACTATTAAACTAGTGGTCAGAAAGTTGTGAAATTTTGACACAAATCTCTTGTTAGTCCATTAATGTACTATTTAGTATAGTTCAAATTACGAGAGTTCGGCAGCGACTCATACTTAAAACAAGTTGTGGGGTATAAACTGCCGATATAACTAAAAAGCACTGACATACTTATTTTTCTATAATGTATATAGAAACGAATAAGATAAAATTCATTATCGTATTATAGATTAATATCGCTCTTATAACCTCTTTTAAGTATAACTCGCCGCCGAACTCTCGTGATTTGGACTATATATTACAATAGAAAGTATAACGTATTCTAATTATATTAAAACGTACAAAATTACTAGAAAATAAAAATGGTTTTTTGAAATAAGACTAAGTATATTTATTTATCATGTGTACATAACATTTATACTTAAACGTAACGTAAATAATACGTTGGTTGCTGAGTAAATACCACCTTTATTCTTGCGGGTAGGTGGTAAGATAAGTGGGTGACGAACATCTTCGTAACCGATGCCATGTGCTCCACCAGCGAGACGACTTTGACATCAACTACAACTACGGCTACAGCTACGGAGGAGGAGGCGTTGTACTCGTATTTCAAAGCATACCCTGCAGCATCTTCGCTGATAGCACAGCTCTTACAGAAGTATGTAGATAATGGAGAATCGACAGAGATGTTTTTCTTTTTCTCTTTTTTGTTTGGCTGTGTTTCTTATCTGGGAAGGACGTAAACAAATCGCTGATACTGTTTGTCTGTGATCTCAACCATTTGGCTAAGCCGTTACAAATGACTTTAGACTTAAAATTGCGCTTAAATAGCACGTGATGGACAAGCAGATGATTTGTTATTTTAAAAACATTTGTTGTAATAGAAAATTTATTTTAGAAAAACAAAATACATGAATTAATAATTGGAATGAGTCAGTTCTTTATAATTTATCATATAATTATTTCACAAATATTAATTATTATTTTAAAACATGAGTATAATGAGACCTATGGAGCGAAAGCCACCATCGGCGCAGATCTTCTATCCATCGGTGTTAGTGTGTATAATTGTTCTCAGTGGTATGTCTTCTTGTGGAAGGTCAGAATCATTTGGAACTTCTGAAAAAGTTATAACAAATATATTACTTTAATGTATCGAAAAATTATACTAAATATTTTATAATATTTATTTTCGTAATTATCTATTCTCAGATTTGCTACTTTCATATTTTTATTTTTCTATTTATATTTAACATAAACCTGCGATATCTATTTAGATCATTTAACAAACTTTCTCGATTTCGTTGATATGGTAATATTCTATTTTATTAATTGGAATCGGCTTGTTCTCTAAGAATTAGCACATATTGAAGTCTATTTTTTCCAGACTCTGATTCGATTTTAATTCTGGGAGTATGCTCTGCACATACTTTCAGATTAAGATTCGTCGTTCAGATTACAATGTTTACGCATGCGCTAAATGAATCAAATTGAAGATATCATGTTTGAAAGGGGTTTAAGTCGTTCTAAGTTTTATTCAGTTTGAAAAGGTGAGCAGACAACGCTAGTAATTTTGTCTAAATATAACCTTGCCAATAGTATATACTCAGCCTAAATGCCTAACTTTAATATGAATAGTCTCTTTAGTAAACGTTTAAATTATACTAAATATAATAGAAGTATAACTTATACGGTATTAGGAAGATTGTCAACAATCAAACTGGCAGCCTGTTTAAAGTAGATCACGTTAGCAGTTTTCTGCGATTGCACTTGGTTCGCGTTCTTATTTTTACGTGTACATAGTTTGCATGTTGGTAGTTATTTATTGTGTAAGCAGTTTGAAGGATGACACTCTTCCTAAAATCTAATTTATACATGTACTCACTTTTTGATTGCCCACGAAATTTAGATCTGAGAATGAAAATGCAAGCAGCGATGGTAGCTAAAACACAGGCAACTGCGATGACGATACCTGCTATTGCTAAAGGTGAAGACTTTTCAACAAAATGTTCTGTTATCATAGTAGCACGTTGTGTATAAACTGTTTCTTTAGATTGCATTAAGGTGGTTGTGTTCATGGGGGTTTCTGTTGGTGATTGCGATGTAGGGTCTGAGGTGGTCTCATTATACGTAATCACTGGATTAGTTTCATTGACCAACATAATTTTGACTTTTGATCCTTCTATATTTTTCCTCCGCAATATATTTTTCCACTGGTTTTCTTCATTCTTACCAACAAATATTTCTTGTACACTGTGAGTTTCCTGACAAATATGTTCAAGATCTGAATCACTGATTGAAGTATTAACCAAGTAAAGTTTGTCTACTTTCAGTCGATTTGTTATAAAACTTTCCCAGGTTTTGATAGGATTGTTGTTAAGGTTTAGACTAACCAAGTTAAAATCATTGAATGTTTTATCTATTGAAGTGATTTTGTTGCCTGATAGATCGATGTTCTGTAGTTTATTCTTTAGATTTCCATGACCGAATGTCGCTATTTCTAGACTACTTAAGTTGTTGTTTGCAAGATTTATTTCTGTTAGATTTTGCAATGATCCAAAAACTAATCCCGTTCCATTTATTTCTTCAATACTATTTCTACTAAGGTTCAATGATTCTAAACCCTTTAATTCATCAAAGTTTCCATCTGCTAGGATACAGATGTTGTTGTTGCTAAGATCCAAGTGTTTCAAATGTCCCAATCCGTTAAGAGACTTAGGATCCATTTTTTCAAGCTTGAGATTTAAAATTAAAGTGTCTAATTTGATCATTTTACTAAATGTGTTTTCTTCTATTGTTGCTTTACAAATTGAAGATAAACTGAGATGTGTTACTTTCTCAAATTTGATTCCTATAGATATCAGTATAGATTCATTAACTACTTTAAGACAAACATTGTCAATATTTATTTCGGAGGCTTGTTCTATACTTTCTCTAAGATTCTGTGATACGATTAAATCACCTCCATCACAATTTATTTTTACTATAGATTCTTCTTTGTTCTCAAGGTAACAGTCGCCCCATACGAAGCAAATAGTTAGCAGAAGAACATATATGGCTAGAAATTTCTTCTTGTGATGCATTTCTGTAAATAAAACCACTTTTAGTTATTTGTTTTTAGCAGATTCGTAAGACCATGTTAGGGTCATAAGTATGAGGTAAAATATTAATTACTATTCATTTATTTATTCTACACGCAATTAAATTATTGTTGATTAGGTTTTTCTGATTTACTTCCAAAATAAACTCATAACGACTGCATTTCGTAATCTTATAACAAATATTGATGATTCATAACCTTGTAAAATATACTTGATATCTAATTCAAGATAAACTAACGTAAAGCTTCTTTGTTACATACAACATAATAAAAATTAAATAATAACTTTATAATATCGCATAACATTTACATAATATTTATATAGTACAATCGTTTAAGTATATGTACTTCAATAATGACGTCACAAAAGCGATTATTTCACATGTCGTAATCTAACGAACATTAAAGTGATATTCTGTATGCTGTATGTAAAAGTATAAACTAGTATTGATGACGTATTTTAAGACATCATCAATTTTAAAAATATTTGACCAATCACGGCATTCAGAATATTCAAATATACACTTTACAAGTACGAATACATGTCAATTGACAAGCAACATAACCTCACTTTCTGATATATTTATATTTGTATATTCATATGGCTATACATATACTATGTATTAAAAAATTTGTACTGAAATTCAAATTATAATTCGAATTGTTTGACAGTTCTAAAAAATACAGCGATGGAAAATTTTAAAGTCACCGTTTAAAGGTGACCTTATAATTTGGTCGTTTTTTTTCCAGCGACAAAAATAAAATCGATGGAAATTTCTTACAGAATACCAAATAAAAAATCATCGCTTTTGTGACGTCATTTTACAGCGATGAAATTTTTCACCGGTGGAAATACTTTTCAGAATAAGGCCCTATTACTTTCTGTTTGGGTGGTTTTAAGATGCAAGATTGCCATTATCTTGTTGTTTTTTTGCACGTATGTCAAATAGTGAGGTTAAGAGATGTTAAATTTTAAAGATAGCGTTTCTTTACGTAAATTTTCGTAGTAACTAAGAAATTTAAAATTACAAAGAAAAATTTGAACACGTGAAAAATCAGGGTGCCTTTGGTAACTGTCCAGACAACTTTAGCAAAATGTAATCACCCGAATAGAAGGTTCTAACTTTCTACAAGCTAATTTAAAGGTTCACTTTCTACCTGAATATAAACATTTATACAAACCGACCTGCAGGTTATCACACTTATCACTATATCTACAAAACCTTGCTATTTCTGATAAACTAACACTTAACTAAAACTTTTAATTATTAAATATTTTTACTTGCCTGTGATTTTATTAAATAAAAATACGATTTAAAACTGTTTAGAAATGCAGTTATGTTGAACCACTCACTCGCTGTATACGCGTACTACTGAATTTAAAAAATTATTTCTTAGCCAAAAATGTTCGAAGTACTCTAATCGATCTAGAACATTCTTATAATAGATAAAGAATAATCATCATGGTGTGGACGTTTTATATGTGTCATGAAATTATTATTGATATCAAACAGTTTTTGCTATTCGTGGAAATAATTTAAAATAAATTTATCATGATCGGATGATTATCATCCGACATTGTTTTTCATTGTTTATTTCTACACCCAATATAGAAACACCATTGTAAATGGGCTTGTGTCCTCATTTTTTAGTGGGCGATTTTTCAATTGTTGATTGAAATTGATGTTAATAAATGTGTATTGGCGTGTCTATTTTATTAAATATCTAAATGTTGATGGAGATATAGCAATTAACAATTTGAATTGTATTTGTATGACGTGAAATGCATTTTATACGTCAGTTATTTGTTGAGTAGGTCAGTGCTGTGGTAATGCTTTGTAGCTGTTGGTAGTCGAAATAATCAAGTCAAGTTAAAGAAAAATTAGGTTGTTTTTTATTTAACCCTGTTACGGCAGACATAATATTGAAATTTTATTATTCCTTGAAATAACTGTAAATAATATTTGATATTTTGATATATAAATACATATAGCAGAGATTTATGGTCTGTAAGGTTGGCAGCGATTGTGATGTTACATGCATTTGGAATGTGTACAACGTTGAATCCCTTTAATAATTAAAGAGACAAAATAACTTTTTTAATTGTTAGTATCTCCTAACATAAAAGGAGTTATTAAAAAATAATTGAACGTTTGAGGTTCTAGTAACTCACTTTATCAATATATAGTACACTTTTATAGAACTTAAGACATAGGACACAAGCCCATTGCCCGAGTAGAGAGAATTGCTAATCCAGGATGGTTTATTACCAAATAGAGTAACAATAATACAACAATTTGAGTAATTAAATATTTAATTTCCCCGATTTAATGAAACTTTACAAATTTATTTTAAACCCTATTTATATGAAACAAAACACATGCAATAAGTTTACCTAATTGTGCGTGTATTTTGTGGAACATCTGGTATGTTATAGCCGACTTTAACGGTGTGGACCTTTTAGAAAACTGAGAGGAGGAAGGTGGAGGTTGTCTACGTTGTACCAACCAACATATTATAGCAATCACGTAAAAGGGGACTCGCGGAGAGAGTAAACTTTACAACTGCTTTCAGAGAAGTAAAACGGAGATTTCACTACAAACCTAACCTCAAAATTTATTGTGTATTTCGTGATATTTCGTTCATAAAACTTTATATGGAAAATTCCATAGATACAAGGTGCTGGTAAGATCTTACATTTGCTTGGAGAGCGGCTATACTCGTAAAGAAAGACCTATTAAATTCAAATGGAATTTCAAGATCATTACTAAGAAACTAGTTCCAATGGTTGGAACTATAATTATTTTGTCTTCTTGACATAGATAGTCTAGGAAAATCGGATCCAAAGAGGTAATCTTCGGTGCTTTACACCGAATAGAAATGAATTTGAGAACAATTTCTTGTGCCGGTGACACGCATGTATATACACATGTGATTGTTCGTGAACAATACATGTTTTTAATACACGTCAAATATTTATAATAGTGATATTAATATTACTAGTCGTTCACGCACGTATACACGGTTCCTGGAATATGCCAAATGCAAAAGTTCTTACGCTTCCTTTTTTTTAATTTACCGGTTCTAGAGCAAACATATTCGAGGTCGTTTACGAATACTGAATGTTTTCTTTGTAGCACGAACTATGTGCAGAGGCGGCCTTAGCTATTGCGAGGCCCCGGGCAGCAGATCTTTGCGAGGCACTTGTTCTTTGTATAATTTATGTAAATTGTAAGTAAGTATTTTTGATGATAATTGACGAGAAATAAAATTTTATATTGGAAGTGGTATAAAAGTTAACAAGCACAAAGACGACAAATATTAATGATGATAAACTAAGGCACATGAATACCTTAAATGATATATGCAGTGATTCTAGTGGGATTTCTAAAGAACGAGGCGCGAGATTCAAATACATATATAGTAATGAATTTTTGTACTTGGGTTGTTGCGCAAGAATACGAGGCCCCGGGTGGTTGCCCTGGTTGCCACCCCCAAAGACCGCCTGTGATTATGCGTACACATATTCGGTATTCGACCATCACCTTATGTGACATACAAACATATAAGAAAATATATATGCAATGAAACATTGTATTTATTAATACAAAATGCATAAATTGTAATAACCTTAGGAGTGCCTGACTAGGGCACTAGACTAGACTTGCGTATAGCATATATTACAAAGATAACAGTTGATATACACCTTTAATGACAAGTTATTGCAATTTAAGTCAATGTTGACGACACCTGCCTAGTTTAATAAACCAAACTGCATTACTTATGATCACAAGGTAACGATTTTAACATAGTTTGTGGGACGTTGCTTTATTCAGTAAAAGATAGTGGAATTTCAATGCATTCTGCAGCTACTGGCTACCGTAAATGCAAATACTCGTGCTTGCACTAGACCCGTTCTTTGCAAACTAAACTCTAATGATTTAGTAACTCTCTGGTGAAATGTTCGGAATGTGCCCGGTTATTGTGCCCGTGTTCCTTGCTTCAATCACAATAAATATTCAAGTTGCTTGTACTAACATGTGGATGTTTTACATGTATTTCAAATTCCTAACTAACTAAATTAAAGCTGCTGTAGAGCATACACATAGATGGGACATAAGAACTATGTCGTTTTAGTAATTTTAAGAATAAATAATGTAATATGTAGTTAAATATGTATGCGTACTTACAAGCTTGAAAGTGAGGCGCTTTTACAAGATAGCAGGTTGCAAAAAGTACGTAAAAATATCAATCATCCGTGTAAATAGCGCGTATTATAGTTTGCTTTCACTCCCGTGAGCCATATCTTCCGCTAGACAGTGTAAAGGTCTTAGAACCAGGGGTGGCCTTAGTCTTTGCGAGGCCCCGGGCGGCAGAACTTTGCGAGGCCACGGGTGACAAAACTTTGCGTGGCCCAGGGCAGCAGATCTTTGCGAGGCACTTGTTCTTTGTATAATTTATGTAAATTGTAAGTAAGAATTTTTGATGATAATTGACGAGAAAAGAAATTTTATATTTTAAGATTTATAAAAGTTACCAAGAACAAAGATGACAAATATTAATGATGATAAACTAAGGTACATGAATGCCTTAAAAGATATACGCAGTGATTCTAGTGGGATTTCTAAAGAGCGAGGCGCAAGATTCAAATATATATATAGTAATTAATTTTTCTACTTGGGTTGTTGTACGAGAATGCGAGGCCCTGGGCGGTTGCCCTGCTTGCCACCCCTAAGGCCGCCTCTGCTTAGAACAGTTAGGTAAAAAAAGATTGTTGTTATTGTGATAAGTGAATTTAAATTAAATACTGATGAAGACGCTGTACATAGATTCTCTGTAGGATTTGACGACTTTTCTTTGAAGATCTTTAAAGCTTCTTTTTTACCTAATTTATTTATTAGCTTTAAAGCACATAGAGACGAGATCATGAACAGTAAAGCGAATAGAGGGAAATCGAACCAATATAAAATATGTGCTACAAATCTAATACACCTTACTGAAAATAGTTGTCGTTCAGTGTGAGAGCAGACTACGGTTCTATCAAACACTTCACAGTATTTAAAGTTATACAATACATCCCTGATGAACTCCCACGCACTGGTGTACAAGATACAGACGCTGGAATGGAGACATTCTTTGTTTTGTATCACCACAATATGCAGATAATTAAACATTCAACATCAATAATCTCTAATTTATAACACGAAACTTGGTAACGCTGAACAAGAAGGAGAAAACACGAACAGCAGATCCTTGGCTTGTTTTGTACTTTGTATGCCCAGTGGTTGTCATGCTTTAGTATAGCAATAGAGTGAAGTTCGAAAAACATCGATGCTCCAATATTCGATTTCGCTATTTTGAACTAAAAACTTCTCCAACTAGTACTCACTGCTTTAATTTAATTTTGCATTTTGTATTTAATTTAAATTGTTTAGCATATGGCAATACGCGTAGTCATTCACAGTACAATTTTTAATTTAATTTATTTTTTAAGTTTTCTTAATTTTTTTAGAACCTTACAAGGTTCAATGTTTTAAATTAAGAAAAACTATATTATATTATAACCTCCAAAATGTGACAATCTGTCAAAATGCAGTAGGATTTATATTTAAAGGAATGTCAGTTTGTCAAAAATAAAGAAATAAAAACAATTTCTATTACTAATTGTTACTGAAAACGGCAATTTTAAATACTTCACATTCAATTTTGTCCAACTGTCGAACTGTCAAAATTTATATTACTAAAGACGCATACGCACCAACTAAATTAACTAAACTTAAATTAAAACACAAATGTGACTAGGAATGCCTATTATGAAAACCGGAAATCTAGATTAAAATATAAGATAAAAACGGTAAATTAAATATCAAAACAGTGAGTGGGAATGAGGCTTTAGTGTTTTAATTGTTGTTGTTTTTAATTTAAATAGTATAGCATAAGTGCATATGGGTAAACATTCCCTGTAAAGATGTAGGTTTTCTTTTTAGAACTTTACAAAGTCCAAGAAAGAAATTTATCTTGTATCAGTTTTTTCTTGACTCTAGGAATGTTATCTGAGATATATGAGGACCCTATCAGGCCCTGACAAGGCATACGCTATTGAGGGCGATGTTTTTACACATCGACGCTTGATGTAATCGTTTTCATTTCGATGGCCAGTCGCAGCACGGACCCGCGAAGGGAATGAGTGGTTAGAATGTGTACAACGCAGTTACTAGTTACGTAAATTAATACCGGTCTAAACTTGCGATCTCATTCACATTGAACCCACATGAACACCGAATCATAAAGCTTCTAAACTGTCAGAGACAGGGACACGAACGAACGCCCACAACACGCATAAGCAAAACGAGAATTTGCGTAAAATTGTTATCTGCAAGGAGAATGTTTATTTCTTATCATTGGAAAGTAAATAATGTAGAATTTTGTTTTGCGAACAATGCACCAATATTGTTTAGAGACGAATCTGAAAACTGAACGACTTATTGCACATTGATATTCTTTATAATGACTTTCGTGAAAGGTACTTAGATTACTTATAAAAAATTAACATGCTCGGTATGTGTCTAGTGATAGAACCGTACCTATTAATGGGCTTGTGTTCTATGTATTAATTTCTATAAAAGTGTACTATACGTTGATAAAGTGGGTTACTAGAACCTCAAATGTCCAATTATTTTTGAATAGCTCCTTGTGTTTCAGGAGATATTTACAATTAAAAAAGTAATTTTGTCTCTTTAATTGTTAAAGGGATTCAACGTTGTACACATTCCAAGTGCATGTGACATAACAACCGCTGCCAATCTTACAGCTCATAAACCTCTGCTATATGTATTTATATATCAAATATTATTTACACCTGTTTCAAGGAACAATAAAATTTCAATATTATGCCTGCCGTAACAGGGTTAAATAAAATAAAAACTTATTATTCTTTGACTTGACTTGATTATTTCGACTACCAACGGCTTCAAAACATTACCACAGCACTGACCTCAACAAATAACTGACGTTAAAATGCATTTCACGTCATACAAATATGGCCGACCATTTCTAGCGCTAAAACTACAATTCAAACTTTTGATTGCTATGTCTCCGTCAACATTTAGATATTTAATAAAATAGACACGCCAATACACATTTATTAACATCAATTTTAATCAACAATTGAAAAATCGACCACTAAGAAATGAGGACACAAGCCCATTGCATAACGTACGCAACATTCTCTTAATTTGACGAAGTTTACAGAAACCTAAAAGAAAAGAATAAATGGGAGTGACCCTTTTGCTACCAACTTTACAGAAGTGATAAGCTATCTTTATCTACATTTGAATAAGGAAAGTGTTATTCCATTTGCATTACGTAACCATGCTGACACGTATTCAATGCCGGTAGGGCCGTCCATATCTCTATCAGTGGAAGTGAAGTTTGAAGAATTTGGTTGGTTTAATGTTCAATACCGTTTAGTGTTTTTGTGTAAGTGTTACGTTACAGTTACGTAAGTGCAGTGCGGTGTACAATCGTGTAAATGTATTGAATACTAATTAAGGGATGATGGAAGGTGTGCTATGTGAATGAAAGTGAGACGGTGAGAGGATGAGGTATGTTCGTGTCAACAAGGCGTTGGTGTTCAAGGTATAACAAGGGCGTGCTGTGCTTGTACGAGGGTTATTTGAATTAGTCACTATTGTTGTAAATGATGTTGAAAGGAAGTAAACATATATCATCACACCTTAAGGGTCCAATACATTCTCGAATAATTTAGGCTTGGGTTCGAACCGAGCATGCTCGCTGTTTCGAATACACGTGACCAATATCAATGGGCTTGTCAACCATGTCTTAATTTCTATAAAACTGTACTACATATTGATAAAGATGGTTACAAGTACCTAAAATGTCCAATTATTAAAGGGACCCAACGTTATAGAAAATTCCAAAACATAGTACGTCACATGTGTGATACGTCGTCCAAACGATAAAAAAGAAGCACATTTTCGATAATGTTTTTGACGACACAGTTAATATATAATTATTTCTATAACTACTACATGATAAAATGACATTTTAAGAACACTTTATGAAATTTTCATAAATAAATACCAAGAAATAAGGTATTGATAGCGAATCTTCGCTGACGTCACAAAAAAAAGTAACATTGCGGTGCCACTCATAACTCATCACTGGATTTTCTGAAATCGAAAAACCAAAATGATTTTATTAGTTGATAAGTTTCTGCAGGTAACGCTGTCGAGTTTTTCTTTTTTTATTGCTTTTTCAATTTTTTACAGCACTTAAAAGTCAAAATACCGATTTTTAAAGAAAAAAATCAGAAACTTTGTTATTTTAAAATACGTTAAAATTAAAAAATAAAAAAAAACTCCACCGCGTTTTCTCGGCATTTATGTAAAGAAAGAGTGTGCAACATTTCAAAAGAATCGGTCCAGTAGATTTTGAGCTAGATAGGGCACCGACTCTGAAAAACCTATGTGTGAGAAACCGCATTTAAAAGTTTCAAAGTAACTAGAAACCAGACCAGAGAGGTGAAGACTTAAAACTCTATATCTCCGACAGTTTTACTCTAAAAGACTTCAAATTTTTACACAATAAACTTAATATCTTGTACAATAATATAAATAAAGTTGAAACCTTACCTCCCCCTTAATACTAACAGCTGGTTGTGTACCTCATGAAGTATTATATAATGAAGGTTACCAACAAATAAAAATAATCTCGATTACTGATTACTACTTATTTCTTGCAAAACATGCTGCAAAATTGAAATTCAAATTTCGTATAGCTATAACTCCGTAAACTTTTGGATTTAAAAAAAAATAAAAACGCCAAAATACATATTACCATTTTGAACCATTCATAAGTTGGCGATATTTCCTGATAGACAATTCAAGATTAACTTAAAAAGTTAATAAAATTAAATTAGAGTAGGGAGTTATAATTTTTAAGAAAATTATCGACATCTTGCGAACGAATGAGAGGAGTGGGTTGGAGGGGGGTGGGGGGTGAACCGGATGCGGAGTATCACAAAGGGGACCGGTACGTGCCTAATAAGCTGTGCTGATACTTCTTAATTTTGTTAAATGAAAATGGAAAGCTTTTCTTTGAAATAAAATTAAAAAATAGTCCTTTTAAAATATAAAGATAAAAGAACATTAGTTCCATTAAAAAGTAATTTATTTTTAAAACAGTGTTTGGGTATTCAAGAAGATTTTGTGATTGTAAAATTGTTGGATATTAATAAGCTAGTCGCGCCGGGCCTACTTTGAATAGGGTTGTGAAACAAGTTTTAATTTTACAAGATTTTTTAATAAGTCGAAATATTATTGGAGGTAATAACAATTTTTGTCCCATGCACTAATTTAATTCCTTAACGTCATGTATGTTTTCTACCCTCTTCTCTGAGAATTGCCATCTCTGTTTTACATCAGTAAAAGCATAAGAAAAAGCTCAGGCGATTTCTGAGTTTATAGTACATTAGTGTAGTCGCATTAGTACATTTTATCTTGAGAAGAAGTATCTGTACTCATAATATGGTTCATGTATATCAAAATACCGCAATAAGTTCTGCTCGCAGTAGATTATATTCGAACATGCTTGGAAGCTTGCATCTTCATACATGACGTGAGAAGCGAAAACGATACAGATATAAAATGGACACTTTTGTTATCTACAGTACCGTGGAGTATTGATAAATATTAAAATAGGAGTTTCTTCGCATGTTAAATTGTATTTATGTCAAACAACTCTTATACATTGTACTGAAAATGTCTTGAAAAGAGATTGAATGCAGAATTATTGTCTTAATGCCCCATTTTCTACTACTACTATATCGCACTTTCTACTTCTCTACTTCTTTTTATATATGACCCTTTTGTTCTTGTTCTCGCACCAAATCAATTGTATCCAGTACCAATTATCTCGTTATCTCCACTAACTATTACAGACAATTATAAAACTACTCAATTACGTGTATTAAGTGAAGTATTTAAATGCATATCAATTTAATCTCCATTTCATGTGCTTCTTTTTAATACAATCATAGAATAAAACACAGTATGGCGCTAGTATCGTTTTATAATCTATCTCGTTTACTCTACATGTTAATCTTGATGCTATTTATATTGCTTTCTCTTTCTCTCTGTATGGGGTCGTATTTATCCTGCTATGGTAAGTCTAGCTCGATCAATATTCTCAGGGAAGAGTATGTATTTACATGCATCTATGTATTATGTCAGGATTCATTTGTATTTGTATCAGATGGTTTTGTATTAGTGTGACCGCGCGTCTCTGCTATTCTCTACCACCCTGGATATCATTCATGTAACTGTATCCACAGATATGGTACAGCAGAGTCTAGTATCCTAAAGGATACACGATACTACTCGACTCTCTACCTACACTGTACAATGTACAGATGTATTATGCCTAGCTCTCTGTCCTCTATGGCATGGTGAGGATCTTGTTAGATGCAGGACTTGTGCGCCGAGCAAAATGACTACTCTCTATTTTTTGAGATATGTATATTATTTTGAAACTTGCTTAAAAGATATTATACATTGAAGAGTGTCTTTGTTTTTCCACTCCAAAGCCTTGTGACAGGAACAAAAAAAAAGAAGCATATTTTCGATAATGTTTTTTGACGACTCAGTTAATATATAATTATTTTTATAATTACTACATAATAAAATAGTATTTAAGGAATACTTTGTGAAATTTTCATAAATAAATGTCAAGAAATGAGGCATTGACAGTGAATCTCCGCAGACGTTACAAAAAAAAGTAACATTGGGGTGCCACTCATACCTCATCACTGAATTTTCTGAAATCGAAAAATCAAAATGCTTTCATTACTTGATAAGTTTCTGCAGTTTCTAATTACCTTGGCATTTATGTAAAGAAAGAGTGTGCAAAATTACAAAAGAATCGGTCCAGTAGATTTTGAGGTAGAGAAGGCACTCTGAAAAAGCTGTGTGAGAAAACGCGTTTAAAAGTTTCAAAATAAGACGAATCCAGACCAGAGAGGTGAAGACTTAAAACTCTATATCTCCGACAGTTTTACTCCAATTGACTTCAAATTTTTACACAATAAACTTAATATGTTGTACGTTAATATATTGTACGTTAAACGTTACGTTGTACGTTGTACGTTAAAATAAAAAAAGTTTAAACCTTACCATGATTCATTGTAAATGATTTTACAACATATCTAGGAACAAATTGTCATTTATTGTTCCTTGAACAAAAGCAATGGAAAATGTTGTTTAAAAAATTATCAAACAAGAAATCAAAGTAGGTATTCAATCAGATAAGATTCCATTTTTAATAAAAATCTCGCTAAAAACCATTTATATAAATACGTACTTATTGATTATTTTCCATAATCGAAAAAACGTAATGTTTACGTTATCTAAATATAATGGTTTATCATCTTTCTTAGTTGAGACTTTTCTCAACTAAATATAAATACAAAAATACCTTTATTAGATTATTAGAATTAAGACTTTTAATCGAAAAATTTTAGTGCATTTTAAGTTTAAATGCAATCAGTAAACAAACAAACGATAGATGTATTAACAAATAGATGTTATTCAATTGATAATAATATTTTTATCATTATTTATAATTTCTAATTATTTGATAAAAATTATATATTAACATTGAGCAATTTTATTACATTACGAGAATTTAAAATGTTAATATGTAATATACTTTGTAATGTATTTCTCTTGAATCCACTCACAATTTATTTAGTTGTTAAACTATGTGATGACATTTTCTGGAATGTAATTTATAAAACTGAAGTTTATTCTATCCAGTAACTTCACAAATATTATCCACGTATGTATATCAAACTAACACAGTTTTCGATATTCTTTTTATACTTATTTCTCAGTTGAGTTAATAAATAATTCAAATAATAATTAACTATTTAGTAGTACAACGCGAAATGCGTTTGTGTTACACTGTGTTTGCTAACAAACAATATTATCTCGCCTCCGTCGGACAAACTTTAAACACAGTCATGTTGCATCATACTCAAAATTCGCAAATATTTTATATTTTTAATTACGAGCAAATAAATGTTAAGAAATTGAAACACTGATTAAACCTTGCCAACAATAATCACACACGTAATAGCAAAATAAACGAGAATAGTAATCACATAATATAAATAGTATAACAAAAGATATACTTACTTTATAATATTTCTATGTTTTTTCTTTTATTTAAGAAAAAAAAATCTCAAATAATTCTTTTACACACACGAAACAATTATTGCAAATAACTATTTTTTGTTATATTAATTAAAATTGAAAGTAAACAGTTTCCTTGTAGTAAATTTGAAGCTGTTTTCTTTAGTGGATGTTGTCTTGTTCGCAACTAAACATTAATTGATATAATTGTACTAGTTATAGATTAGACATATATGTATTTGTTCTTATCTAATCAGTATTGACAGTGGCAGCTAATTTTTGCTAATGTGACATTTATGTCAACTTAAAGAAATAGACAATATTAGTATATGTAGGTTTTTGCCATACATTTTTGCAGTTTTGTAGTCCTGCTAGCTAGAGTAGCGAATGGGGGTGGTGAGGGAGATTGTTTCGCAACCTAACATCCAATACTCGTGGTTAAAGAATTGTTGCCTAATAAGGTAATCCCGCGGAAAGGAGATAGTGCATTGCCTGCCTGCAAGCCAAAACTAACTCCAGCTTTTTTAAATAGAGTTATCTTACTTAAATAAACCCACGACGATAATCTAACTGAAGGAGAATATTCGTCAAGAAATGGTCAACATATAAAAAATGTCAAAATGTTTTTGAAAATCTAAATGCCAGCGGCGAGATGGCGGTTATTTCTAAAATACAAAAATATATGTCCCACCAGGTACTATTCAGAATATTATTATTAGCGGGATAGAATCATTTGTTTCAGAAAATCAATTGTAAACGATACCCAGTTACAAACTTGGAACTACACCACTGAATGCGTATTTTTCTTATCTAGTTGTACGTTGAAATTAATGACAATTCTGCATAAGAAATTACCAGGTAAATTTATAAGAACACGTGCATAAACTTGTTCAACTTCTGTTGTATGTAAATAATTGTGCACTGTCATTTATGAAATATTTTCATTGAGAAAAGTCTTTAAATCGGCGCACAATTCTACTTGTAGCAGTATCCGTTACTTGAGCGATATTTAGTGTTTTCAAAATTCTCGTATTTAGCATTAGTTTACAAAAATGTTTATGATATCGTAATTCATTAATTTAAGTTTAAAAGTTATACTTTGTGACATCACATGCGTTGATAACTAAAGCTTTTTATAAGCCTTGATTGATACTTTTGTTTCTCAGCTATCATATTATTTCTTTTCTTTTTTAATATCTGTTTGAGTGCATTAGCACTTAATACAATATATATATTTTTAACCATTTACAATACATATTTATAACTTATAGGAACGAGTATGGGTACTTATAATACAGAGAGTAAATTTATTTCATTGATAAAATCATAACTGTAGCTTAAGCAAGCAAAAGAGCTGGGTTACATTTCTCATTGATTAACTATGATTAGGTTTAGGTTAAATTGGAACTGATCCACCCATCTTTTAGGTTAAATTTTAATTATGCCTTAAGTGAAGTTTAACTGAAAATTAAAAAAAAACAGTCCCTAGTGTTCTTATTGTAATAAATGTAAACTCTATAATGCCTGTCGCACATTGCAAGCGACGGGGGTTACGTAGCTCTCATACTGGAAGCGATATCAGCGAATTTTGACCAAGCGAATACATGCTACAACACTAAACCTTTGTAAATGCAATCAGCCGTCTCAGACTGGAAGAGATGTACAAGGGAATGCAATAGTCTCTTTCATAACAGTGGTGTATCGATAAAAATTAAAGTAAAAGATTGCTCTTATGATAAATTAAGTCAGTGCAAAACAACTCCAATACACCCTACAGTACACAAGTTTGACTTGGCGTACTGTCGTATCGGTACGTGGTATGTATGCAACATCTTGAATGTACCTTCAGTGTAAACACACCTTGAAAACCACAGACCTCTTAAAATATTTCTTATCATTATTCTAAAAGTCTAAAACACCATTACTTATCAATGGATCACATTATTAACGTACCATCATTGTAACTACCACCAATAAATGAATGCGTTCTAATTTGTTATCAATTTATAACTAACGATTAACAATAAACTGATATTTGTTCGTAATTAAACAATAAATATGTAAATTAATGACAGACAAATCGATTATGCGAACTATTAAGATAAATCTTATCGATTTAATTTATTTTATAAATAGAATAATAATGAATAATAACAGTTCAAAATACTAATTAAATATAAAGAACTGTCTCCACTGAACGGGCATAGATATTTGTTTTACTGGTTGGAATATTTTGAAGAGTATGTTACTGGTACTATATCGATGTTTTGCTTCATGGAACCTTCACTTAGTGTAAAATCTTTCGATACGTAAAAAACAGGTTTAAGCGACACCATTAATGTATCTTCCTTGATTCGCACCTTTCGCACTATTTGCACCATCCGCACCTTTTGCATTATTTGCACTATTCGCACCTATCGCACTATTCGCACCTTTCGCACTATTTGCACTATTCACACCTTTCGCACTATTCGCACCTTTCGCATTATTCGCACCTTTCGCACTATTCGCACTATACGCACTGTTCGCACTATTTGCGCTATTCGCACCTTTTGCACTATTCACACCTTTCGCACTGTTTGCACCTTTCGCATAATTTGCACTATTTGTACTATTTGCACCTTTCGCACTATTCGCAGATTTCGCACCAGTCGCACCTTTCGCACTATTCGCACATTTCGCACCATTCGCACTATTCGCATTATTCGCACCTTTCGCACTATTCGCATCTTTCGCACCTTTCGCACCTTTCGCACCTTTCGCACTATTCGCACTATACGCACTGTTCGCACTATTTGCACTATTCGCACCTTTTGCATTATTCGCACCTTTTGCACTATTCGCACTATTTGCACTATTCGCACTATTCGCACCTTTTGCACTATTCACAGCTTTCGCACTATTCGCACTATTCGCACTATACACTTTAAATATATTGTACCATACGTGGCATAAATATATTGAAAAGATAATAATAAAGTGATAACATTTCATGTTTTTATTTAATTATTTCCTAAAATAGGCATCCTTGAGATAACTTTTTTTTTTTTAATACGAATACTTTCAAAAAAGATTTTTTTAAGCACACGTAGTTTTTGAAACTACGTTTGCGAAACTATATAAAGAATATGCTTAACTGTTAGTGGACTGTATCATTGTTAACATATTGATTGTGTTGCCAATGCATTTTGTTGTAACGAGTGTAAGTGAAAAATAAAATATGTCTGCAACATCTGGGGAATACATAATCTGTAAAGTTTAAGAAAGATTTTTTATGAATGTTTCTTCAATGAAGACGATGCTTAAACATAAATGATACATGGAGCATAACCTCAAAAAATATTAAACATGTCAAATAAATTAAATGAAATGACTTGTTATTTAGTCACTTAATTTAGAATTAAATCTAATAAATCCATTTGTAAACTATTAAATTCAAATAAGCTTATTATTATTTAAATAAAATGTCTGTACAAGAACTTATGTGGGTCTCGCACTCGCTATACTAATATGTACATTGAATATAGATGTGTGTGTGTTTCAATGTTTATGTGTTGGGTTTCTATACTATAGTATAGGGTAGGTGTACATCAGTTTGACATTTTGTGGAAGGGATGGAATAGCGGGATGCACAGGCGTAAGGAACAGGGAATACGAAAGAGGGATAGATGGGACTCTGCACTCTATAAAGGCTGCGAAGGATTCATAGTTGAACAACGATCGTAGCGCTTAGACGACGAAGAGCCAACAACACGCACCACAGTGTTTTGTTCAATCAGTTGAAGACGACACTGAGAAGACACGGCCACGGTTGCAGACATCTCCAAGAGGCTCTGCTGTTTAATAGTGAACGAATAAGTGCTTTACTTAAATATTGTTACTTTTTGAATTGACCGTTTAACTGCTCATTCTTATAATCAAGGTAAGTGATTTTTTAAATTACATTTTCTGAATATATTATTTGATGGTTTTAGCAACTAAATAAGTTTTTGTAGTCTTGTATCTATATTTATGTATTTTATGTAAACAAGGTTTTATTCGATTATTTGAAAGTAAATTTTATCTATGATATCTAATCTTTATAATGTAAATATAGAGAAACTCTTGAAGAATTAATTATATGACATATGAAATATGACATTTTGTGCAAATAGACAAAATTGTGCTATTTATTTAATGAAGTGAATTTCCTTATGCATATAATTTAACACATAACCCTCTAAACACACCCTACCTTTTAACCACAAACGTAATATTTTTTACCTAACGTTATGTTTTGTTATTTACCGTAGCTCAACATAATTATGTTAAATTGTCATTAAATAAATGCAAATAACATTAAAATGTTTGCATAAAAAGTTTCGTTATTTTTACCTCAAAATTTATATCGAAAGATAACTTTTGTTGTGTAATTTTACATTATGTTATTAACCCAAAAATAGTTATGTAAAGAGCACACTTTTTTATGTTAAATAAATCTTGAATAAATGTACAGCTGTGTTTAGAGATTTTTTAAAATGTATTTATTTGAGATGCTTAAAAATATTATATATATTATATTATATATTAAATTATATACTATAAATATATTTATATTTATTTATTTATTTGCCTTGACTTTTATTCGTCATAGCCACCATCAAACATTTTTTATACATATTTCACATTTTATAATTCTATTTTACAAATTTCTAAATATTTCAATAATTCACTAATTAAATTTGAATCACTTAACAAAAATTTAGTATTAACGGGAAAAGTTTTAATCACATCTAATATTTCACTATTGAATTTTGATCTTTCTAAACTATAATTTATGCATTCAAATATAATATGATCCAAAGTTCCTTCTTCACCACATTGACATCTATCGTCGGATTTAATATTAATTTTGTACAGGTGAGCTAGAGTTTTACAATGATTACTTTTGATTCTGATTATAGTTGATATAATTTTGCGGGACTCATTTCTAAACCATCTCTTCTTACTTAAATTTGGATGTAACATATAATAATCTCTTCCTTTTAACTGACTTTTGTTAATATATATATAAAAGAAAATACTATTGTGGCTTCAATTTTGTCAACAGAGTTACATATATATATATATATATATATATATATAATATACGATTCTGTATCTCCATTTCATTAGTGAAACATCTCTGAGACGATGACCACTTCAATTTCACTTCGGTTTTCGTGATTGTTAGTACTTTTGACTCCAAATTTCAAGTCAAGACTTTGGGTCGATCACAGAAAGATATTACACCAAATAGTTTATAAGCTTATGCTATGTTAATTTGCTACAATTTAGTCTTAAACAAAATAGGGATAGCACAGTGTCCGAGACAATTATATTTGATGCAATGCTGCTGTGTTTTGGGGTTTGATTTCTGAACCATTTCACTATGAGCTCACATAATCATAACCTCAATAGGCAACGGCATTTAAATAACATTAAATAAAAAACAAAAATTTTATAATTGAAATTAGTGAATTAAATAAACTAAAAATAAATTTTAAATCTCCCTGTCTCTATAGATATTAATTTGCATAATGTTATACACATGTACATTTAAAAAAAATATTTTTAGAGAATGTTTTATAATCTGAGCACGTAATGTTTTTGTGTATTTTGTAGAAATCAAGAAATCTACTTTTTTTCAAATGAAATAAATACGGATAATTTATGAGTAGCAAAAAGGGCACTCGGTTTCGGTTATACGACCCTTTTTATGCCTGACTTTAACATTATTTAAAAATTCCATTTGCTTTTTTTTTTGGTGTATGTACCAGGTTTATTTAATATAAAAAATTATCTTTGCGATTTCTAAAGTAAATAAAACTTTTATGCAAGATTATATCAGTGGGTCCGTGAAAAAAGGGCCAATGTCATATTTTCTTTACAAAATATTACACTTTTTAAAACAGGAAATACATAATCAGTCTCTATGCAAATATATCTAGATTCTAGCCAAATTTAAAACGCCATTAAAGACAAATTCATATGATTTTTAGATAGTACCAATCTTCAACCGATATGTGTTAAAATTTCATGATTTAACGACCAATACTTTACGAGTTACAACGGTTTTAGTGACGCTACCTTCGTAATTTTTAAAATAATGGAAAAATCAGAATTTCTTAGGTTGATAAAGGATAGATTTTTAATGGGAATAATTCCGTTCAAGCAAAGCATATTTCTCGCGATTGATATGCCAATCAATTCCTCTGGAAAATTCTTAACATCCCTTCTTGTTATTAACTTTAAAATATTTATAAATAACATTTTTTCTATAAAATGTATTATTTATAGAATCATTGTGAGAACATTTTTCATTATTTCCATGTACGGGACGATTACTGGTATTTTATCAATTGTGTTTGTGTCCCGGAATAATGAAAGCATTGTAATATTATCGCGAATTTATTATTGATTTGTAAATACAACAATTATAACAATTTTCAAAAGGAGTTATTCCATTGTTATAATACCGGCAAGTGAATACTGTTTTATAAATAGTTATTTATTTAAAAATTCAAACATTTCTACGATGAAGTACATATTGTTTGTTATATAATAATATGCGTGTACTCATATAGTACGAGATCCGATATAGTGCGAGATTACTACGTCATAATCACGCAGTCTGAGCCTTCCCAGTAAACAATTTGGTGAAGTTCGAGTCACTCCTACAATTCTATTCTAACGCTTTACAAGTTCTCTACTTGTCACAGATTTTGTGTTACTTTTTCATAATAATATTCTTTCTTTTTCCAACATCATTCATTAAGTATTTCTGTTTCTTTCCCACATGGATATATTTTTCTTAAGTTCACTTTCATCTATTCCAAAGTGAGAGAGAAACGAGATGCGGTTAGACAAGTAAAATATATTTTTCACCGTTACACTTGTATACTTGTAAAGTATTTCGTTCAGGACAGTATGCTTAAAGTATATGCTATCCTTTTTCAACAAATATTTCTTTAATGGTAATAGGCACACGCTGTCTCCCTCAATCTCCGAATATAATGTGTTTAAACGAGCAGCGATGCTAAGACAGAGGTTTTAAACCTAACGCAGACCTGCCGATCGTGGATTTTTGAATCACCAAAACAATGTAAAAAACTAATATAACGAGTATTGTTGAAGATGAATAATATTCATTAAAAAAATCACGATCCGTACATCTATTAAGATTACATCTATTTATTTCTTCATTTAAATATTTATATTTTGCAGACTCTAAAAAGTAGAATTCCATTAAGTTTTATACCCCTGCTAGTGTCAAGTTTATAACTCCGGTCATAAATCATAAACCAACTCCGCTTTTAATTCAGCAGTGAACCGTCGTTGCGATCTCTGTAGCTCATAAAAAAGGTCTTTCCTATGAACGACTGAATAGAAAACGAACACGTTCCAGACAAAAAACTCATGATATGTAATAGAAATTAAGTAGAATTTACTCCAAAATGTTTACTGGGTTTACATATTTTCGGTCCATTATCTTAGTAAAACGTAACTAGATACAACTGATTTTGTGTGAGTTCAGAAAGAAAATTCTATTGTGGCTTCAATTTTGTCAACAGAGTTACATGTATTTAGCGTTTATCTAACGTAACAAAAGTAACCTGTTACGTAAACGATTTCGTGACCCATTTTAATACCTTTTTATAAATTAATTTGCGCATTAGACTTTTAAAACTTTTTAAGAACACGTACTGAAGTTAATTTAGTCTAAAATCATAATATAAGACCGTTTTGTATATAGATGTTCTGTGTTAGCTACATTGTTGTGGTTATAATGAACTTGTAACGCCATGGTCATGTGATTTAGATATTTGCTCGCTGCAACCACGCTGATAAGTCCCCATCACCAACTTAAATGACAAAAACACAATAATAAACATTACGCGCAGTGCGTTGTAGTACTACAGTACATAGTAACTGACGAGCAGAGCCTCGGGACGAGTACTTCCTTTTCCGCTGTTGGAATAAGCAAATAGCGCTGCGAACAGAATTCTACTCACTATATACTAGTCGTTTAAAAGTATCAGGGCTTCTCAAATTCTATAGCAAATGAGCCACGAAAGAAATTAAATTACAGTAAGCGTTTGGCGCCCATGTCTCTCGATCCGGCCCTGAAATTAAGTACATTCAATCTTATCAACAAAGCAAACATGCAGTAGAACTGGTTAATGTGTTATTAAATAATACTTCCGACTGTTAACACAGACTTTTGTTTACTTTGATAAGCAAATTGACTTAGTTTTAAATCACAAATTTTAAATAAACCTAGATTCCAACCCAGAAAAAACCTTTACCTTTTTTTTAGATAAATTATCAAAAATAAACTCATATAATCCACAAAATTCTGTGTGGAAAAACCCGGAACGATGGAGATTACAAAGCCTCTGATAACCGCAACGTCCAGTCGTGGCACGTCACATCATACATCAAACTAAAATCCAATATGAAAACCGAGAGAGCTGCAAACTGCTGATTACAGAAGATTTTCTGCACCCAGTGTTCAAAATTGTCGTTTAAGAAAGAACTCTAGTAAATATTAGACTTTTAGAATTATTGGAAAAGAGTTATAAAATTTGTCCTTGTCTCATATGTTATATATGAATTATTGACTACGGGCTCTCTCACACTGTAACTGCTTTCTTGCGACATTAAACTTTTTCGTTGGTATAGGAAAGAATCTATAAGAAATTGCCAATGAATAGAATGTAATCTAAAGATTTACCGAATTTTCTATAAGTGTCCACGAATCCTAGAGTTTCCCACATATAGCTAATTCCATGGCCCATTTTCTACTTTTCATATAGAAACTTTCTTGCAGTGCAAGGTTAGTACTTACTAATACCAAGGTTCATTCTCTACCTTGGGAAGTTGTGAATGTTATTTTTTAAATTTAATTTACTTAACTTTCGCCTATTTCCAATGAATCATATTTTGGGTCTATCAGTGTATTCGCTGTTGTATTCTACTATTTGAATATTTTGACAGTGACGATCTCAGAACATAACCTCAAAATATTCCCTCACAACTTGTCATTGTCTCTGTTTCTTTTTGCTTCACTTTGAATGAAGTTGTACGTATGATGTTCAACAAACTTTGAACTAGAACTTCTCATTCACTGAACTATACAAGTATTTATACCGATTTCAAGGTCTGTAAAACAAGGTCTATTCATTTGCTGAACATTGTTGGATAATAATAGAATTATTCATTACCCTTACTGGATATCTGATATCTCCCCAAGGGAGGGAGGGGGGATATATGTAATCCCTAAAACGTTTTGCTGTAATATCGAAGTTTTGAGAGATACTATAAGAGATATATGAGAATTTAGTAGCTTGATGCTAGAAGGGTCAATGTCATTTGTTTTCTACAAAATATTAAATTTTTCAAAATATGAAATACATTTTGAAACACAATGCTAACGTATCTACGTTTTAGCTAATAGCCCGGTCAAGATAGACATTTGAAATAACAAAAATTCCAGGAGAGCCAAATATTGGTGGAGAGCTGGGATTTATCATTACAAATAAAGTTTTAAAAATCCCCATCGATTATGTGTGCTATGTGTGCTTCAAAAGTTATTCGAGGTCAAAGGTCAAAATTTGAGGTTTTTTTGATTTTTCTCGAAAACGGTAAGTTTTATCAAAAAAAAAAACCTCAAACAAAAGTTGTAGACCTTAAAATTCTCTACAAAAATGGTCCTTATGATTTTTTTCCTACCACACATAGAATCGATGGGGATTTTTAAAACTTTATTTGTAATGATAAACTCCAGCTCTCCACCAATATTTGGCTCTCCGGGAATTTTTGTTATTTGACCACTATTTTCATGTTTAAATTGACCGGATTATAAAGTTATAACAGATATTTTACTTTATGTGAATTTATTCACTCGGTCCCAAATTTGGAATTTTGACATTTACCAAGCTAATGATATTATGTGTTTTTGAAAAGCGTGTCGGAGATTACGCAGGCAAATTAGGGATAGGGAACTTGTGAGAAAATGAGGAAGAGGAGGGTGAAATTCCATTTTATAAACCCTATCATCCAAATGTTTCTCACGTTGAAAATTTTGGGTTTTTAGATCGGGTTCCTCCATCTTGCTGTTCTATAAAAATGATAGCTGATCTAACCCTTGAATTAACTTGAAAATAAGTAGGTTCCACATAAGTAAATATTTAAAATATATTTTATTTTCAAAAATATAAATTCTAATAGTTCAATATCGTTGAATGATAAATTGAATTAGGTTTGTATTTTCCAGTTGATTTTTCTCAATCATTTCTTTATCAATTTGTTGACATTTCAAATTTATTTTCTCCATCTGTTTGTGCTCGAAAATAAAAACTATTTTCGATCAGTCGAACTTACAGTAGAATCATCTAGACAAATTGAAATGTTCTTATCTGTCGTGGAATGGAAGAGGGACGGGGGACGGGACCTGCGGGGTGGCGCGGTGTTTGGATCGATGCATCTTCTTTTTTAGATAAATATAGAGTTTAGCTGCATATTTACTGTTTATAGAAGAGCTTCTGTGGCATCACTATTCAGGACCGTATTGGGTCACTTGTTTACCAATGCGCATTTGATCTTTTTTAATAAAAAGTTTTTGGTTTCTTTACACTAAAAATGTGTTTAAATAGAAATAAAAAATTATTATTAGTTTAAGGAGGTACAGGACGTTAACGAAAATGATGAAAACGTTGTGGAATTTGGAGGGTCTATACAAATAGTTAAACTACATGCTGTCTCAAAATTTTAGAGACCTAGGGTTCATAGTTTTCTTTTTATACATGATTAAAAATAGTCATTTTCCATACAAAAAATCATAATTTTTAGCTCAATTTCAGCACATAATATAACTTTTAACTATAAAAAAATGGTGACACGGCTTTCAAAAACTAGGTGTATATAAAATAATCTTTTCTGTAATGATTGCAAAAAGAAAATTATCAAAAGGATACCTATATACGAAAATATTTAAATAAAACCTTTAAGAAACAGTAAATGTAGGTTATAAGCCGGCAACGTTGCAAATGCCAATTTGACAGGGAAATTAAAAATCGGAATAAATGTTATATAAAATATAACAATTTATTGATGAAAGAACCAAATCACGCATGCGTCAATACACGTAAATTTACAGCGTTGCAAAATTTATTATTCCTTTTTCAAAATATTTAATTTGTATTTAAATTGAATTATTATAAATTTGATATTACTTATAGGTAATTTTTAATTTATTAAACTATTATATGCATAAAAAATCATTTTAACAAGCAAAAAGCAGTTTAATAGGGAATTGAAAAATTCATTTTCAAATGTACAGTCCCAATATTTGCTCGTCCCTCATGTACTTCGTATTTTGCATTTCGTATTACCGAGAGATAAACTTTTTGCATTGACGGTTTGTCCTGTCCCTCCTTAAGCAGTGGAAAATAATAAAAGTCTACGTACTTTTTAACGTCTTAAGATGGTGTAAGTGTGTAGGTCCTTAATTAGAATTAAAATTAATATTATTTCTTTTAATAACCACTTCAAGCACACTTAACTACGATCGCATGAAGGGCATCGCGTTTGCTTATTACTGTATTAATTAATTAGTTTAAACGGAACCTCGGATTTCAATTAATAAAAGTCCATTAAAAGTGTGTGGGGTAAAGCGGGGTGTAGAGTGCGAGGGATGATTACTAATTCACCTAATGTGACACTTTACTATTCAATATTTCGCAAGTATATGATCCGTATCCGTATGTATTGTATGACTTATGTTTTGTAATTAAATAAATTTTTGATTGTTTTTCATATCGTATATCTTATCTTATCGTATCGGTTTATTCAGCGTTAAATATAATAAAACCATCATGGTTTCATGAATGACGGTGTTTATATTGGTTTGTACGAGTGTGTAACGGTCATTATAAATATTATGTATGACAGTTTAGATGTGATTATTTCAATTGAGTTTTCGTAGTATCTGATTGATAATTTGTAATCTGTTTATATGCATACAGAAACATATCGCTGTACTTGACAATAAATATTCAAAACGGAATTTTTAGAGTAATCACATGACCTCGAACGTCATTGTTTCTTTCTACAAGTACATCTCTTTATTTTTAAATACTAAACCTTTTGCTTTAATTGAACGCTTCTTACTAAAGCCATTCCAACTGCAACTGCAACAATGCAACTAACATCTAAGAGCGTTTAATGACCTTTTTATGCAGAAACATTAAAAGATGCAGTTTCTTTGTTACATGCAATTAATAAATAGATGTACGTAAGTGATGGAATTATAAACCCACTTTATATTTTTTAAAGTTAAGTTTTAATTCTATGTAACTAATATAAAAATATTGTCTGCTATATTTTCACATTTATCACATCATGCTTACAAATCATTAATATGCTTTTTTTAATATGTATTCATACTATAATATTTATAGAGTAATAAAAATGACGGATTATAAAAAACTGTTGATTAATTTATTAATTACTTAAATACTGTAATGCCGTATCGATTAAACTATCCTGCAATTATCCAGCTGCAATAATCAAGTGGTTAGTGCGCTAGTTGTTTATTTTACCGAATATTAGAACAAAGAACAGTATACTGTAAATAAAATGGTATACAAAACCAGCTAAAATATATAATAATATGTAGTCATGTCTTCGATTAAAAATGAGTTTAATATATCAAATGGAGACAGAGGCGGCCTTAGGGGATGGCAAGCAGAGCAACCGTCTGGGGCCTCGTATTCTCGAGGAGCAACCCAAATAGAAAAATTCGTTACTATATATGTATTTGAATCTCTCGCCTAGAATCACTGCGTATATCTTTTAAAACATTCATGTACCTTAGTTTATCATTATTAATATTTGTCGCCTTTGTGCATTGTTAACTTTTATAAATATACCAATACAAAATTTTAAGACTCTACATTTGTTTATTTATAATTTTTGTATTTCTCGTCAATTATCATCAAAAATACTTGCTGTCAATTTTCATAAATTACACAAAGAACAAGGGCCTCGCAAAGTTCTGCCGCACTGGAAAGAGAAGTATGAGGAAAATACAATTGCATACTTAGTAAGTGTATCTCTTTCATAGTCAATCATAGTTCATAGTTCTTTCAATGCCATGCTAAGAATACAAGTTATCACAAAGACAATTATTATTATCACGAATATAGGTTAGATAAAGACAAAGATAACTTGTACTCTTGTAGGTTAGATAAAGTTATACAAGTTATTGCAAAATAATTTTAGATTATTTAAGGAGGTACAGAACGTACCGTCAATGCAAAAAGTTTATCTCTCGGTAATACGAAATGCAAAATACGAAGTATATGAAGAACGAGCAAATATTGGGACTCTACCTTTGAAAATGAATTTTTCAATTCCCTATTAAACTGCTTTTTGCTTGTTAAAATGATTTTTTTATGCATATAATAGTTAAATAATTGAAAAATTATCTATAATTAATATCAAATTTATATTAATTCAATTTAGATTCAAATTAAATATTTTGAAAAAGGAATAATAAATTTGGCGTGATTTGGTTCTTTGACAAATAAATTATTATATTTTATAAAATATTTATTCCGATTTTGAATTTCCCGCTCAAATTGGGATTTGCAACGTTGCCGGCTTATAACCTATACATTTACTGTTTATTAAAGGTTTTATTTAAATATTTTCGTATATAGATATTCTTTTCATAATTTTCATTTTGCAATAGTTACAGAAAAGATTATTTTATATACACCTAGTTTTTGAAAGCCGTGTCACCATTTTTTTATAGTTAAAAGTTATATTATGTGGTGAAATTGAGCTAAAAATTATGATTTGTATGGAAAATGACTATTTTTAATCATGTATAAAAAGAAAACTATGAACCCTATGTCTCTAAAATTTTGAGACAGCATGTATTTTTCTATTTGTATCGACCCTCCAAATTTCACAACGTTTTCATCATTTACGTTAACGTCCTGTACCTCCTTAAGTATAATTTTATAATAATTTTTATCAATTTAATTTGAATTTTAATTTGATAAAACATTATCTGCAACGAACAAAAATTCTATAGCTATGTTATAAGTATAAATGAGTAGAAGTTTAGTTTCTAATAAACAAAATAACCAAAATTCTGTTTAGAATTTCAATTTTATTTCTAGTTTTCTATATATTGTAAATTGATGGTAAAAATAAGCTACCAGAAAACATCTGTCAAAATATATTAAAAATCCATTTGTTTTGTAAATGGAATGGGAAATCAAAGTAAAACACTTGAATGTTGGTTTCACCCTATTTTTCCAACCTTCAGTTTCTACCCTTTAGTACTTTTCTATTGGAGATATGTTGATTTTCATCCCTACTATATTTATATTTCAGGAAATGTTTATTTACTTTTGAGGAAAGTTTGATTAGTTTTTAGATACGTGTTATATAAAGTATTTTCACCTTGATGCATGTACACACACACACATTTATATATATATATATATATATATATATATATATATATATATATATATATATATATATATATATATATATATAATACATTTAGTATGAAAATAATTATGTTATAATTTGTGTAAGTTTATTGGCGTTGCGATTGCCCCTACATCTATTAATAAATTAAACAACTACACCTATTATTACTCCCTAATAAATGGGAATTACTTTCATGCACCGAGCATTGAAGAGCTGTGGGTACACTCGCAGTCAAAATTTCGTTGGATCGATGACAATGGTGTGTGGTGTTTATTTTTTCATGCTCATCTGTTAAATATGAGATAATTTGGTTACCGTAATGTTTAGCGTACATTGAAAATACAATACAACTGTCTTATGACAATTTGGTTTTTGTCCTAGAAAGGTTAATGTTACACTGCGACAGAACTCAAAAATACAATGTATGCTCCTCTGAAGCAAGTGATTCTAGAGAAGTGAGACATCCCAAATTTGAGTTGAATGTGCAGTGAAGGTTATTTTCATTCTGTGATAGAAATTGGTAGTGAATAATGGACATTGGTTTGGGATCCTCAAAAACGAAAGTGGAAGACCCAAACTGATCGTTAATAAACTTATTACTGTAAGAAGAATATAGAAAGTAAAATTTTCAAGTTCTTTAACGTCTAATTGTCAAGAAGTTTATACATTTATGAACTTATATTTATATTATATTTTTAATAGAAGAAATTATTCTTAACTACAACTAAACTAGACTTAAAACCGAACGTTCGTAATGTTAATTAAACATATTTATTTCAATTAATGCCACTATCTGGTACTCTATATTTTAAGACACACTTTGATGGTAGTCAAGTAATAGAGTTAGTTACTTACTACCTGTTTTTATTTCATTTTATTTTTAAACTCAGAACTATTCCAATTTCTAAACTGACTCATTATAGGGTTTTCCAATTAGATTAAATCAATAGAAAAACGCAATATTTCCGTGAAAAGTGATGATATTTATAATTTAATCTAAAGTACAAACTTTGAGGTTAGTAATGAAACACAATATCTGCCAAATTTCAACTAAATATTGCGTTTTTCTACTGATTTAAAATTGACCGCTCTTGTTTTTTTTTTTATTATTATTAATTGTGCCTTTCGGGTTTACAGTCTACCTTATTCTATTTCTTATAACATTTCATTCCTATCTACATTCAAACTTAAAACTAAACTTTCATTATTTATTAAGATTAAAAATTATTCTAGACGTTTACTACTTCCACAAGTACTTTCTGCTTTTTTTTCTCTTGACCCTCTCTCTTCATGTTCCCCATGCAAACCAGATATCGAGATTTATAGTAGTGTTTTTCGTTCCTTTTCTCTATTTCCGCCATACACCTCTTTCCTTCACTGCCTCCCTTTAATAACTGCACAATAAATCTCCGTTCCGCACACTCTACACATTCTTTCCTCGCTATTTGCCCAGTATCTCTTTCCTTTCTCCTCGTTTCCCAATCTAAACCTTGCAATCCTTCTCATGTTTTTTATGTCTTTTTCTATTAAGTACTGTGGTATCTCTCTCTCCCAAATCCTTTTATATCTTGTGTTGTAATTGCTCTTCTCGATAACTTTAAGTTTACATTCTAAATAAAATAAAATAAAAAATAAAATCACACCAAAATGTATTTCTCATATTTGCAAAAAGAAAGGAACTAGGCCTACCACTGCGGAAGATGTACTGGTTGATAGGACGTAAGTCACAACCTAGCACAGAAAACAAACTCCTGCTTTACAAATCCATACTTACACAGGTATGTTCATATGGTACCCAACTATGGGGTACTGCATCTATACCTCTAATATTGAGATAATCCAAAGATTTCAGTCCAAAATACTAAGGATTGTCACGAATGCACCATGGTTTGTACCTAATCACATAATGCATCGAGATCTGAATATACTTACAGTAAATGAAGAAATACTCGTAGTGATTAGAACCAAATTATACAAGGAGAGAGTACTTGAACATCCAAACAATTTGGCCAGCTATCTAATGTCCAATAATTCGGTAGTACGCAGACTAAAAAAGAAAGTACCTCAGGACCTATTAACCAACTAATCAGAATCTAGGATCTATTAAAATTGAGGGATGAGTCGATGGGCACATCCCGCGCAAGACACTTTATTTTGACTTACCTATCACTAAATGTCCTCTAAGCAAGACAGATTGTAATAATCTTTAGTAATCAAATAAAAAAAATATGTATTTCTTTAATGCAGAAATATTCTAAGGCTACTAAATTACTTTTACCATCATTCATACGTTCTATGTATAACTATTTAAATTTACTTCTGCAATACATTTCTTCACTGACTGTACATCATATACACTTCAACATCCTGTCAATGCCTTCCTCAACGTATTGTGACCACATGGTCCATGTTCCATGTTCCAGTGATTATATAATTGATATTTATTTTCCATTAGTAAAACAAACCCTCTGTTTAGAAAGTGCATTGCGTTTGAAGACACAACCCTCAAACTCCAAGCATATTCTAATGGCCTATACATAAACAATTGATAAAGTGCAATGTAAATACAAATAATGAACGAATGACAGAGATAGATATATACGATAAGTTGTTAATTATTATCTTGTATCCCTTTCTAGTAATAGAATCTTCTCTGCTGTGTTTCTGTTAGATTATACAACACTTTGTTTAGAAATGGTTTTGAAAACCCTTCTCTAGGTACACATAACACCAGAAGATTGTCTTTCCTACGAGTTGTTCTAAGAGGTTGCCATGTTTATTATATTCACACCCTATTCAACATGACAACGTGTGACGTCATCTATGTAAGTGTCAATATTGGCGATGGGTAAAACCAATAACTTGACATACAGAATCTAAAAGTGTGAGGATACCATACTGTGAACAGCGTATAGAGCAATAAACCTAACACAGCTCTCGATAAGTTCGAGAAGGTAAAAAGGTAGTAAATTATACGATATGTGTCAAAATTCATTTCATTTTTTTTTTATATATTTATATTATTGTACAACATATTAAGTTTATTGTGTAAAAATTTGAAGTCGATTGGAGTAAAACTGTCGGGGATATAGAGTTTTAAGTCTTCACCTCTCTGGTCTGCTTTCGTGTTACTTTGAAACTTTTAAATGCGGTTTCTCACACATAGCTTTTTCAGAGTTAGTGCCTCTCTAGCTCAAAATCTACTGGACCGATCCTTTTGAAATTTTGCACACTCTTTCTTTACATAACTGACGAGGTAACGCTGTCGAGTTTTTTTTGTTTTTTTTATTTTAACGTATTTTAAAATAACAAAGTTTCTGATTTTTTTCATGAAAAATCGGTATTTTGACTTTTAAGTGCTATAAAAAATTGAAAAATCAATAAAAAAAGAAAAACTCAACAGCGTTACCTGGAGAAACTTATCAACCAATGAAATCATTTTGGTTTTTAGATTTCAGAAAATCTAGTGATGAGTTATGAGTTAGTGGCACCGCAATGTTACTTTTTTTTTGCGACGTGAGCGGAGATTCGCTGTCAATGCCTCATTTCTTGATATTTATTTATGAAAATTTCACAAAGTATTCTTCAAATGTCATTTTTTCATGTAGTAATTATAGAAATAATTATATATTAACTGTGTCTTCAAAAAATATTATCGAAAATATGCTTTTTTTTAATCGTTAAAGGAATAAAATACCGTTCAAGCAAAGCCATGGTTTGCAAGTGTGGGTCAGACTAATGTTTATGATTTATTTGGTTAATGGTAATTGTTTAGAATAAGGATTTACGTCTAATTCAGATACGAGATTAATTTTATGTAGAAGGGATTTTCAATAGGGTAAAAAGAAACATTATATATTGAAATGTAGCACATTTTGTATATAAAAAGGCTGAATGAGCTAAAGCCAAAATAAATAAAAGAAAGAGAATCCGATCCTATCCCGGCATCATTACCACAACGTGATCTACTAAATGTTTTACGGCTTGAAACTTTTGCTATATTTTCATAAAGTTTCACTACCATTTCTCCTATCCCTCTTCCTTCCCCTACCCGTTCACACCTTCTACAAACTCCTCAGGAGTTCAGCAGCCCCCTAGGATATTGATGAACCTTGTTGTGAGGTATATTATTGGTTTCATTATGGAAGTTTGGATTTAGAACCAATAAATATTATTTATGAGCTGAAAATGAGTTATACGAACTTTTCTTCCTGTTCACAACGAACTATGATCTTTATTGATGCTGTAGCTGTATCCAGTAACGGCAATAACCACCCTGTAGATTCTAAATACGAAATAAATCATTTTTATTTCTTAGTTCCAAGAAAAAACTGCAGGAGCGTTGTTGTAAACTTTGTTGTTTTTTAAAGAGAGATTATTTTTATTTTGATAAGTTTTTGTTCTTTTAGAACAAATACTACGGGTAATAAATAGGGTCGTTATTGACCCTGGATGTCGAGTCACTTGAAATTAAGTAGGAAAAACAACGGGATTTTGATCAAGTTTATTGTTTATAGAAATGGGGACTTTAACGTTCAGAATGGGTCATAAAATTAAAGTATAAAGAATTGTATTTTTTACTTTATCTTGAATCACAACTCATGTCCATTTATGTCAGTAGCTTATTTTAGCTCAGTTCTTTTAGAAACGAATTAAATCATACTGAAATTATGTTTTACAATATGTCTTATGCCGGTTTCACATTAGAGAGACAGTTTTGTTGTCAAAAAACAAAACAAAATCATGTTTTGTTTTATTTCAAAACAGTTCTGTTTTACGCTGACAGACTGGTTTTGTTTTTAATGTTTTTCTGTGTGTACCATAAAAATTATAAACATGATAAACAACAACTGACAAGCGCAAATGTTCACAAAAAACAAAACTGCGTGTTCAAACCAAGCAGACTAAAAAACAACAACAAATGTGTTTTTCTTTAATCTTTGTTTACTAAAACAGCAAGAACTGTCTCTTTGGAGTATACATTGGAGTTTTTGTTCAGAAAAACAAGTTTTAGTTCGTGTTTCATTGAACTGTCTCTCTGGAGTGAACATTTGAGATGAGTACATGAGGATAAACTTCATCAAAGCATCTGCCAAGCTCGAGATACCTTACACACATGCGTTGACGACTATGGCATTGAAACATAACCTACAATTCTCAGTATGAAGAAGTATTTATGTATAGTAAACAAGTAAATGTAATAAAAGTTTTGATGAATTTTCGAGTGTTGAATATTTGCCATTTTAAAAATGTATAGATATATTGTACACTGCCATATTTTGTTTCTAAATAATCACAGTTATATGTATAACATATTATTTTTATTTTTATAATTAAATTAAAAACAAATTTCGCCTAAAACTAACTTCCTAATAACTTTGTTTTAATTTATTTACAATGGGCTTGTGTCCTCATTTTACAGTGGTCGATTTTTCAATTGTTCATTGAAATTGATGTTAATAAATGTGTATTGGCGTGTCTATTTTATTAAATATCTAAATGTTGACGGAGATATAGCAATTAAAAATTTGAATTGTAGTTTTAGCGCTAGAAATGGTCGGCCATATTTGTATGACGTGAAATGCACTGTATACGTCAGTTATTTGTTGAGTAGGTCAGTGCTGTGGTAATGTTTTGTAGCCGTTGGTAGTCGAAATAATCAAGTCAAGTCAAGTCAAGGAATAATAAGTTTTTGTTTTACTTAACCCTGTTAAGGCAGACATAATATTGAAATTTGATTGTTCCTTGAAATAGCTGTAAATATTATTTGATATTTTGATATATAAATACATATAGCAGAGATTTATGAGCTGTAAGGTTGGTAACCTTACACAAGGATTGTGATGTCACATGCACTTGGAATGTGTACAACGTTGAATCCCTTTAATAATTAAAGACACAAAATGGCTTTTTTAATTGTAAATATCTCTTAACATATAAGGAGTTATTAAAAAATAATTGAACATTTGAGGTTCTAGTAACCCACTTTATCAATATGTAGTACACTTTTATAGAAATTAAGACATAGGACACAAGCCCATTAGTTGCATCAGTGTATTGATATTCTTCATTTTCTATTCTTGTTATCACATTAAACCTTTTGTTTATTTATTCTTTTCACTCTACATTACAATAAACCTCATAAATATCTGAAGTGTGTCTTGTTCCTTAACTCATAACTCTTGTTTCATAGTTCTCGTTCTCGAGCCCGAGTCGTGGGATCGGTACCACAGATGCTTCATTGTGCAACGATGGGTTCTTCGTCTTGCGTCCTTCGTTTTCACGGGGTTACCATGGTGCAGCTTCCCTCTTCAAGTTTTATGCGCTCATATTTCGCGTCCGCGTTCACGTTCGCGTTACCCAGCGATTGTTTAGTATCAGATCTTCAACATTTCACCGTTCTCCAGCAAATCTCCAGCCCCACTCACTAGTAGACCGGATATACAGAATTTCCAGTGGTGATTTGTGGTGAAATCCAAATGTAATACGAAGCTCGATGGGAATGTAAATTGTGAAAGCTATGAAAGCGCTATAGAATCTGTAGAAAACAGCAGGCAACTTTAGGGAAGGAAGATATGTAACGAAAAGTTATGTTTCTCGTAAATTCTGTCATTCTTCACTACTCCCATTCTGTTCTAGATTCCATTGAAGCCAACCCAAGCCGAGGAGGAGCATTCTTGCATTTCTTGATTTACAAGCGAAGGGATGTGCTGTTTAGAATTTATTTTATTATACTTTTTTTATATGAATTGAAATTGGAAAATTGGAAATACGTTCTAAGGTTATAAATCACTTGTGTGTCCTCATTAAACGGAAAACGACATTATGTATCGAAAAGGCGTGCTGTGTCGTTTGACAGAAGCAGTAAACATTTGCAGAGCATGGAAATTTATTGTTTTGATGTCCCACCTAAAAATACATGTCCAAAAACTGAAAACATTATTCGGGAATTTAGTAGCGTATTTAGAAATGAAGAGGCGTCTATGAAATTTGAGCGCTGTACTTTATATCATGCGTGTAGTAGATATTTACTATCCACAAACTGTGTAATGCCATTGCTGACATGCTATTACGCCCAAAACAGTTTACATTCGTAGGTTGTCGTACGCTTTCGGTCTATTAGATGGAGATGAAAAACATTTCTTCCCGGGTGTCGGGTTTCTACATAACATCGACTCACTCGCTGTCTTACCTTTAATAGATACGACTGGTTTACCTTTAGACATCTGTACTATCGACAATCAGTCGAGAAAAGTCGGTTAGGCCAGGAAGGGATATTGCAAAGAAAGTTTAAAGGAAGAATATAGAACATTTTGGAGTTACTTTGACGTCATATTGAAGATATAAGATTGATGTATGATGTCATGATACGTATGACGTCATGAAAGAGTTTATTTATAGTTCAATTTGTATTTTATCAGCCATAAAATTGCGAAACCACTCCACCTGGAATACAAATGAAGATAAAGTTCATGCGAACTATAATTGTAGTGCATTTGTGATAGAAACGTCACAAAACAGAACACTTCACTAAATTGTTCACTGGGAAGTAAGCTGAAAGAGTAGAGGAAAATAACCGAAATAAATTGCGATGTACACATAAAGAAATGAAATGAATTAGATTTTGAAAATTTGTTATTTAGAAAATGAATTGATAAATAATTGTAAACAGATTATAAAGCTAAATAAATATATACAAATCTATACATGTTATCAGTTTTACAAGTTAATAGTTTTTATCATTTTAATATTTGTTATTTACATATTATTATTTATTTCTTTAAGTGTTTTAAAAAATTTAAATTCTAATGATAACAAATCAAATAATGATATTTTGACACGCAAAATTAAGGAGATGTATTTCAATATAATAAATAAGAATAATACCATAAAATTTATATGGATACCAGGACATTGTGGAATAAGAGGAAACGAAATTGCGGATAAATTGGCAAAGGAATCAATAAATTTAGAAGTTAAGATGAAAGTGAAATTACGTTCATATGAAATTTTTAATATAATCAAAAAATTAAACTTCAATTTAAGAAACCAAGATTTCATTAACAAAAGTCAGTTAAAAGGAAAAGATTATTATATGTTACATCCAAATTTAAGTAAGAAGAAATGGTTTAAAAATGAGTCCCGCAAAATTAAAACTCCAGCTCACCTGTACAAAATTAATATTAAATCCGACGATAGATGTCAATGTGGTGAAGAAGGAACTTTGGATCATATTATATTTGAATGCATAAATTATATTTTAGAAAGATCAAAATTGAATAGTGATATATTAGATGTGATTAAAACTTTTCCTGTTAGTACTAAATTTTTGTTAAGTGATTCAAAATTAATTAGTGAATTATTGAAATATTTAGAAATTTGTAAAATTGAATTATAAATTATAAAAGATGTATAAAAAATGTTTGATGGTAAATGTTGATAAGTAAATAAATATACAAAAAAAAAAAATATTCACATATTTGATATCTTTTTAACGCTATCTCATATCGCCTTGAATTGTTGTTCTAAAGTTCATTATTAAGTCCAAGTTATTAATTACACAACACTCTTATTCATACCTGTGTTGGGATAATAAAAAGATAAGAAAACACATCCGACCGAAATGTACTACGTCCGATATGTATAACAATTTAATTCAATGAATGAAATAGGTATATAGATATTTCTTATTTAATTCACAACGCAATATTTATTTATTAAACACAATCTATTATATACAAAATACAATGAATTAAAAGATAAGAAATATGAGAAAAAACACATCATGAAACGATAAGCAAAGGATACCATGTCATCTAATTCGATCAATATTTATATAGACACACCTCATCAACAAGAAATAAAAGATTCGACGAATATGACCCAACTTGTTAAAATCACCGCAAAAGTAGAGAAACAACAATATAGAGGCAGAAAAATTACATTTAAAATAAAATGTTATCTCGAAAAATATACTGGAATAGGAGAATATGGAATAGATGGAGAATGGTAGAAATATTTTGATGTCCCGAGGGAAAACCTTGTCGCTGGATCTGGCACAACGGAATCAAAGGAAGACATTCGCACAACAATGATTAGTACTTCAGGAAAAAGAGAATTGTGGACTTGTCCAAAATCCTTAGAAGTTACAGACATGTTTATTATATTTGTAACATGTTTTTCAATTATTTTTTTTAATGAGAAAGGAAATGGGCTGATTGTAATTGTAGACTTTATAGAAATTTGACTGTATATTTAGACCAAAATCTATAGCTCTTTCAAAGAAATACAGTAGGTGTTTGGGGAGTTTAAACCTTATCTTATCTATAGGCTGGCTAGGGCGTATCTGCAATCTGTCGTCGGTATCCAAGTTCTCGAACGGCAAATGTCGCTCAGTTCCTTTCAATAGCTTAGGGTGCGCACAATTTGTTATGAAGGACCTTTTTGTTATTAACTAATTAATAGCAATTTTTTATTTATATCAAAAGACACAGCAAAACATCAGAACTTTTTTAGATTACATTTATTTTAAAACTACACTATTGAATTACATATAAATTGATTAAATATTTTAATTGATGAGAATACTAGTTACGACACTAAGTAAATGTAACTTGCGGTTTTAGTTATAAATAATAATATGTTTAATTATTATTTTTTGTATATGCACTAACAGGTTAAGCGTGCGTTACGTTTGAAAGTTGAGTTAATAAGAAAGAAATAGGAACACAAACGTAGTGTCGATGCCTAGTATAAATGGATCGTAAAACAAAGAGAAGAGCCCACATAGAGAAGTGTATATGTTGTATATAAAAACAAATAGGCATAAAATATAAATGAATTAAGACAAAGAAATCTTAAAACTAACATTAATTAAAAACTAAAGGCAAAATATTGATATATAAATATGAATATTGCATGCATTTATGAACAGTAGGGTATGTTTTTATTTTTGCATTTTATTTAATTTAGAATAACATGTAGTATTGAATTTGGAATTGTTGTTGACTCTTCAAATACGAAATTAGAATTACAGTTAGTTTTGAAATTAGAATACTTCTAAGTTTATAAAAATAGAATAAAGTAAGTGCAGGTATTAAGAGCTTTCTATTAGTTACAGTTCACAACCGTGGGGTGATCAAACTGATGCGACATATTTTTGAAAGAGATTTCACAGAATCTAAAATAACGTATTATAAACATATTTACAAGATATCTGAACCATAACAATAGCTGTAATCCCAAGAGACCTTCGTCTAAACAAGATCTGAGTACTGTCTACCAAATCCTTGATGGTCCTCCTCTACCTAAAAGCCCCCGCTTCTCTACTATAAAATTCTACACAAGCCATTATATCTTTATTTTATTTTATGGTTAGTTCTATAATACGAGCCGAGCATCCTCCTACATACAAAGGGGTTTGAAAATGGCTTGACAGTTTTATTTATTCATAAGTTTTATAAAAGACAAATGTTTACAGTTTAGAAAAGTTTAACGTTTGTTTAAACTTGGTGACATACTTGACTTTCCCCTTCCTCTTAACAGATGGCACTGCTTATCGCTCTTAGTTTAGATTCTGTTAAACTGTTATAATCATTTTGTGTTGCTAAGCTTGTTCATTATTATAACTATGAATTTTAAGTGTTTTTAAACAGAATAATATTAAGTGTGTTAAAATAGTGGTATTTAGAAATACAATAACGTGCTTATAATGACTGCAGCGTGTTGATTATATGAAAACTTTTATGGTAGTACATTATCACTGCTCTCACACACGACCAAATAGCATCAAAACGTATTTGTACATACACACCCATAGTAACACAGAAATAAACGTGGCAACACCGCTGTGTGTTATTGTAGATCTTGTGTGCATTCAGTTGCTGACGTAACCAAATAGCCGTGCTTATTTCGTAGTAATATGAAAGCGCTGTTGCCATATCACTACTACTGTTCAATTTATCTCTTGAGTTAATTGATAAATTTACATTTTAAATAATTTAATTTATTTTTAATAATTATTTATAACATATCAAATTTTCATATCAATTTCTTGTATTATATTTAAAATTTTGAAGAGCACGTTTTGATTTTGTTTTTTTATAAAAACGGTGGGGTCAATTTTAAAATAATTAGGTTTATATGGCTTGTATTTAATCAAAGAATAATTAAGCAATATAATTTTATTAAAATACTGCATTAAATGCGTCCAGTGGATAACTATCTTAATGTATGTTTTTTCAACGCATGATAAATGCATTTTCGCATGTACTTGGTAACTGCGAATACGACTGTACCCCTATACTCGATTTAGGGCGCCCTCGAGCCCTGGAACCCTGTAGCCCTAGGGAAATACTCTTTTTATATTTATAGACCTATTAGGTCAATTTAAGCCGCAGTAAACATATGTAAACATATGTATGTACTCGTATATAAGATATTTGTTGGAGTCATTTTAGTTTTCTGAGGTTTTTTCTTATTTCGTGACCTGATTGTTAGGTTTCTGAATTTGTTTTTTTTTCTCTTCTTGTTTGAAACTATCCAACAATGTTATACGGTAGTTAGATAAATTACCATAAATAAAGTTTATGGCTTCGAGCATTTTTCTTGGAAAAGTTTTTAAAAGTTTTGCAGTTACTATTAATGTCTACTTAGGTCGATAAATGACTGGAGTCACTTAGAACATCTTATATATAATAACACATATATGTATATGTATATATATATATATATATATATATATATATATATAAACTTAAATCCAGTTTTAGATTTTAGATCTTCTCTACTTTCAAATATTTCTTTATAACTCACTATATTCGTAAGATGATATATTGATTTTTAAATAGTACTAGCCTTCAAACGATATATGTAAAAATTTCATGCTCTTGCGACCATTCGTTTACGAGTTACAGTGGTTTTAGTGACGCTACTTTTGCAATTTTTAAAACAACTAAAAAATCTGAATTTCGTGTGTTGATAAAGCATTGCTTTTTAATGAAACAAATACTGTTAAGCATTTTTGAATTTAAAAAAATACATTTTAAATAATAAAATACAGAAATCTTCATTGGCTGACGAGCCCTGAGTTAAAAGTGTCGAAGAATAAAACTTACTGTTTCCCAACTAATCTTTAATTCTTTATATGTTGCTAACAAGGGCTCAAACGTTTGGATTTCAAAGGGATTTATAATTATCCCTTTACTTTCTCGTATGAGATTTTCAAACTCGGTTATTCTTCTAATAAACTTGAAACAAATTTACGAATGTAATTTGGATTTTCATCATGTTAATGGGCTTAAACATTCTCATTAAAATCCTCTTACATAAATTCTGCTTTCTGTTATACAGAAAACTGAACCTAAAATGTAATTGTAGTGAATCACATGATACATCGATGTATCGAATATTACGTAACGATATATCGCATCACATTATTTTCTTTACTAACATATCTGCGAATCCTTAAATCAACTGGTTTATATTCCAATCTGTTCTTTGTCTACGAAACTTTCACTTTTTCTAAATCACCACTGCAAGCGAAGGGAAAGACTCTTGCTCTTCTAAATGAAGTATTTATTTATCATTGTCAGAGTATTCCCTTAAAAGAAAAGAAACGCACAAAGAAAAAACCAAACAAATTCAAACAAAAAGAATTAATAGAACAATGAAATGATATCATATAATAAAAAGCAGCAAATAAAATCAACGTTCTTTGACAGCATTCCGTTTCCCGTTTTCATTTCGTTTTCCCTTCATTTTTCTTTTGACAGAAGGTGGCCGTGGCTCATATACGCTACTCGTATATTACGAAACTCTTCAGCTTCACTTGTTCACGATTCTAAGACTCCAGGGAATAGAAAAGTATACGCTAAGGACATTTTGCTTTTTGGAGCATTTTGCCACAGATGGGACGTAAGATTAGATTTCAGTTGTTTGATTTATGCTGGAAATATTCATTTTGTAAAGTTATACACCACTTACACTTATTCGCAATACTTGCAAAGAATGGTTAATATACTGAAATGATATTATTTATCATGGCTTGGAAAACAGCGGTATTGATTTTACTAAATTAACTTTTATATCGCTTGAGTGATTACTAAAAATGTCAGTCGTTATTTCATTATTACAAATGGCTGCGTTTTTGGCACTTCAGTTCATTAAATCGCTTCAGATATCATTTGCAATTTTGAATAAGATTTAGACGACTTTGCTGCGGTAGTATTGTATAATTCTTTAATACATGGAATCATATAAATGTACGTGGACTCTGCTAATTTAAAAATCACATGAAAACTATTATTAATATTTTTATTTTTATTATTTTCGTGCTATTCTATTTTGCAGTGCAGTTTTGTCTTTGTCATGAGAAAGCCCTTGTACAGTTAAACCTTAGAGCATATATATATATGGAGTGTGAATAGTCTGTTCCTATAGATTAAAAGTGTGTCCAAAATGTGTGCGAGAGAGAAAGGTATATGTTTCTATTCATTCTCTGTGCGCATACGTCGAAAGTGACAGCTGTCTAGATATAATAAATATTAATATTCTATTACGATATAATAAATATTAAATATGTAAAGAAATTATATTTCTTTAATTGGTACAAAGCTCGTCTGTCGGTAAAACAGTGAAAATATATACTAATGAACGCTATAGATGTCGTTGTAAGGATAACGGCCAACACGGTCGATATTTGAAGTGGACAGAACTCACGTTTTTAGTTATATTTATATTTACGTTTATATATAGGTTATTTATATTTATACATATCTACATTATTCTACATGATACTGATATTCTACTGAACTGATAAAAGAGTGCACTTGGATTTATATAGAGAGCAGTTTATAACGGCCCTCTATATAACAGACTATGAAACAAATGAACAAAATTTTCGGTCACACATAAAGTCACCTAGAAGCTTATAGAGCAAATTTTTGGACCTTTTATTAGCACTCATTTCTTTTAATCATCCTTTTTGCTAATTAGTCTGCTATATCTAGATTCTACTGTATTATAAGCTGTATTTTCTCTTACTTTTTATGCTTTTTCTTTATTACAACCAACAGCAAAAGTGGCCCCCGGACATTGCTTGCATACAAGTTTGATATTTCTGTCTTAAGATTCTCTACCTTAAATTAGAGTCGACTGACATTTATCTATGACATTCTTTTCATTATCATCTTTTAATAAGTAAGCAAGAAGCACTTATGTATTAATAGTACAAGAGGAAACGAGACAGATATATGAGCACCTAACTGAGATAGTTACGGATTCTTATTTCTATTGCATTATTAAACCCGTCTCTGTTTGTTCCATGTGTTCTTATAATGTTATCTCTCTATCCCTCTCAAGAAGTTCATGCAACTCCTATCTAAAAGTAACGTTTCCATACATCCAATTCGTGCCTAAATAAATGATGCGCTGCTATGTTTTATTACTAGTAAAATGTTTTACGCAATTTACGCGCAATATTTTATTTACATTTCATGCGACTTCTACATTTACTATTTTATTACGTTTATTCATAAATAATCTTACATAAAATACAAGAAGTTATTATTGAATTCGCGTTTTTATTGTCTGTGGTGTCTGGCAGTGAACTTACACAATTCTAAAATAAGCCAGGACACTTATTCAACAATCAGATGGAACACGCGACCTAAATAGTCAAGTCAGTGACTTTGAAATGAAAAATACATTCTTTTTCTTAAAAATGTAATTAAATGTTAAGTAGTCTTAACTTCATCCAGAAACTATCACTAGTATGTCGCAGTCAGTGTTCATCGATCATGTAGAAAGTAAACACCTTTCGAGTTCCAAACACACAAAGCAAAACCTTGTCTTCTTCTGACTTCTAAAGCTAATCAAACACTTGGGTTTTACTAAGAGTAGTATCACCAAACTCTGCGTAGAGTCTCTTCAAAATTTCATTCGATTTCACAACTTTGTAGGCGATTGAATGACTCCTGTATAACATGCTAACGATCGATAACTCGTAATATAAAATTAGTAAGATAGCAATCTTATTAATATGCCTGTGTCTACACATGTCTTCAAATAATGCTGACAACTAAAAATCGACAGCATCACAACTTTAACAAGATTAAATTGATGAAATACTGTAGAAGTTTCTGAAGTGTTAAGGGATTCTGTCAGTATCATGCAAAAACTAGTTCTAATTTGCATATTCTGAACTTTGAATCTGTTAGGAACACTTGATAGGTGTTAGATATTGTTATATACACATATAAGTGGAGCTACACTCAGCCTCCTTACGAGCAGACATAGGTAAATGTAATATATTAGATCTTAATATTCATCTTGAATCATTCTTTGTATAATACAAGGGAATTATAATTTGAATCACTAATCAGTGCATGAGAAAGTAGTGTTTATGTAGCAGATATGTAAAATAATACTTAAATTGGTGTAGTCTTAAGTTTAGCAGCTTTATGAAAGCTTCATTATCACTTTCTGAACCGAGAACTACTCTAAATTGTAAAAAGACAACATTTTTTAATTCTAAGTTTAAATTCTAAATTAAGTGAAACTAAAATTGCCTTTGTTACAACAAGATTCATAACACAAAGCAAGAACATTGAGAATTAATTACTACTTCATTACATTTATGAAATAGAATTGGTTCAAGAAAAGTTGAATATATGTTTGTACATACATGAAATGTGTAACTGTAAAACTGACTCATGTAATGTTCAATTTTTCTTGAACAAATTATCTGAATCGTCATCGGAAAACTCACTTAATTGGCACATTTTACCTCCTGGCGACCAGATGTGTATTATACAGCAGTTAACCTATGTAGGTTCGTCCGTAACATCCGTAAATAACATAAATGTAAAACCTTATTTATTATTTTATTTGTGATAAAATTAAATATTTCTGAAATTTACAACCTAATTTAGTAGAGTGCTTTTCTAACATAACATAACATAACAGGAAGTATAACATTTGAATGCTTCAAATATTTCCGTACTGGTATGCAAATAAATAAAACCATCGTAAAAACTTACGAGTGTATTGCATCGCATCACATCCAATTGGTGCAATAACGGAAATGCAACGAAATGCAACGCGTATGTGAAAAGTAGCTTTAAAGTGCATTAAATTGTTTAATACCACTTAAGTATTTATCATATGTGTTTTAAAATGATAACAACATATTTTTATAGCGACTTTTGACTATAATGGTAAAGTTGTTGATGCCAAAAACTGGCATGATCTACTACTATTAGCTGTTGTTGTTAAAATGTTGGCAAAGGAAAACTGGAAAGTAGTTGTTAAACGTAATAGTTATTACGAAAATGGTTGAAAAATCATTTGTAGTACAGCAAAGTCTTACAAACTTAGGTTATGCAATAATTGCTGCATTTATTCACAATTTTTCTTTTTTAACTTAACATTATGAAGCATTCCAGAGCAGTGTTTAAGAAAAATTATTTTTTTCTTGAGAATCTATGTTGACAAAGATATTTTGTGATACATTGATGACAAATATTGTCCTGCAAAGAAATATATAGCGTTTTTTTGATAAGATTAATTAATTAATTAATTTTATTGTACACATGTTATAAATATGTGATCTTTCTGTGGTTTGAACACGACTGGTCCTTGGAAACGTCCTTAATTCAATGCCGTATATGACAATATTCATTCATTCAATAATGGAACTTCTAGAAACTGCACTCCCAGTATAATTCTGGTGCTCCCTTAGTCTTATCTTAACATAAACAACTCTGGAATGCACATGGCTTCTTTGCCTAGTATAGCACACTTCGACAGTGACGTAATTTGAACCTTGGAAAGGGTGTTACCCTTTTGGCATTTGATCCAAGGCACTGCAGACGACATTCGTTATATAATCGTTGATTGAGCTACATCTTGCTTTGTATACAATTCTTATATTTGTTAGTAAATACTATTGTAGCAATATTATGTTCGGCTTATGATTTGTAATCAGTACATCCTAATTCTAAAACAATTCTAGAAAAGTGCAAGAGGTTTATGGAAAATAATACGTATTGGCAAAACGCCTTCATTTAAACTTAGCTAACTGAGGTTATAAACTACTGAAAAAATACATTTTGTTTTTAATTATTTATTAAAGGTATTTAAATTGGTAATATGAGTAGAATTTTGTTATTAAAAGCACCACACGTGTATGTTAAGTGATTATCACATTTCAGCGAAATTTAATTTAAATTTATGAAGATATTCTTGTTTACTTTGCTATGTAAATGTACCAACATTTGACTCTTGTTCATTTAACCATTTTCAAGAATACATACAAGTCAACATTAATAAAGTGATGTTTTGTGATGTTCTCAGAATTGTATCGTTTGCCTAACGTAATGGCACTTAATGTGTTTAGATTAAAATTATAAACATGAGACAATTCGAATTATTTCGTAGAAATTAAATGTTGGAAGGCGGTTTTATTCGCCTTCAGTCTCCTTTAAGGTTGTTTTAAATGATCAGATACGATTCAGATTCTGACTCAGATAGATATTAGTTGTCACACATTTCAAATAAAAAAGTACAAAGCAAAATTTTGACGGTATTCATTTTCCAAAACGTGTAAAACCTATTTAAGTAGAATAAATTTTATCAATTAAATTCAAAAATATTGTTCTCAGAATGTGACATTTTCATTATATGAAGGTATAAAGCAACAAAGCGTGAAATTCACCCTCTTAGTCGTGACTTTCGCATCCCTTAGCAACCATTTGTCACTTTAGTTATTAACAGAATTGTATAACCGGTTGAATAGAGAAAAGTCAGCTGGGAAATGGGAAATGTGAAATGGAGTAAGATATTATTGAACAGATGGTTCCGAATTTACGCGTGACAATACACCTAATTTCCAGACGCCATTGTCACCACCCGGTAACCCAGCAACCCTTACAATATCAGCCATATTGTTGTTATTTTCTTATATTTCATTTGAAAGTTTTCATTACTTTTATTATATTGTATCAGGTTGAATTCTATCTCGAATTTGTCAAACAAAATATCTTTTTATAATAACAAATAGTAGCAGTTTTCTTTGACAAATAATGGAATCCGTTATAATAAAAGTTACTGTAGTAATAAGTCATACGATGTATGAGTATTTTATTTATATTATTCTTCTTTGTGCTCTTTTTTGTTTTCTTTACGTTTATAAAGATATAAAACAGTCGTTGGCAACCAATTTCTCAAGGAAAATTATTTAACATTTTAAAATGTAAACGAATTAGGGTCCTCTTAATAACAATCATTTAGTAATATCAATTCCAATCGAATATGTATATTGTCAAGTCTCTTAACCGATCTGTATGTGTCAAAGTTATCAAATGCAGAATCCCGTCCCTCAGACACCCCTGCTATGCTCCATAAGTCCTGCATCAGTATTCTGATGAAAGGCAGTTCTGTTACTCTGCCTAACGTCACCGCCAAACCTGCGTTGAAGTCACAGTAATGTTCTAGAAGCGCATTACAGGCTCTAAATACAACTTTCCTCTTTTGTAATTGAATGTAAAATCAGTAGATGGCCTTATGACATTCTTTTGGTTAGCATCTATCAATGAGTAAGGAAGAACCACTTACTTATCCGTTGCATGAGTTAAACGAGACAGATGAATACGGGGTTTTTATTATAATTTAGCAATCTGGAAATCTTTCTCATGTTTTTTGTGTCTTTTTCTCTTATGTAACCTCTTAAGTATTATGGTATCTCTCTCTCTCAAATTATTTTATACCTTTTGTTGTAATTGCTCTTCTCAATTTTTTCCATTCTTGTTGTATCTCCCTGTCTCTTCTCCTTAGCTCCTCTTTCACACTTGAGCCTTCTTCTCTCTGCCTCTTCCGTCACCATTCCATTCCTTTCGTAATACTTCTTTTTCTTTTTCAGGCCTCCTCCTCCACCCTCCTTTCGACTTTCTTCTCTAATTTTCCTTATAATTTCGCCTTCAGCGTTACTCATTTTTCCCTCGATCTTGACTGCTCTCCTTCCTGCTTCTATTCTTATCTTGTCTCTTTTTAATTCTCCATTATCATGTATCCCGGCGTGCACGGTCTTTTTTTTGTGCATTTACTTTCTTATTTCCCTATAACAATATATCAAAGTGTACCTATATTTCAAAAATTCAACTTTCCAACATTGCTAACAGAATTCTGTTATTTAATAAAAAAAAAATCACGCAGTGTTTCGAGATCTAGTAAGTGAAAATGTTCTCAATTTCAGTTTCAATATATTATTTTCGTAAAAGGTTGCACACGTCTGAGATTAACTGAAGCAAGATTATTAGGATATTATTTGCTACTGTTGATAAAAGTCGAATCCATTGTATTACACAATAACATGTTCTGAAGTTTTATGACAACCAATTCTTTATACTTTTGTGCCATTATCTTCAATAACGACTTTAATATACGTGCCTTGCCCACTTATCATTCGCGGGAAAGGAGGAAGCGGAACATAAGGAAGTTTATAACTTAATTATTACTTCAATATCAAAGGATTATTCTATACTTTTGTTGATGATCGTCTTTGAAAGTTTCTGGGACTCATATTTCATGAATATCATCTTTATTAAAACATCAAAACATCAAACCAGAACTCGAAGGATCAGTTTGAAACCTAATATCATGGTAATTATTAATTTAGAAAGACTATATTTTCCTTTTATAATTAAAAACATCTTCCTAGTTGCAAATAATGAAACAATTTCTGTATCACCATGGCGATTGGAAAACTTTAATATTTATAAGTTATTTTATATTTCTTTGATCTTGTCATTTACAAACTAACCATCTGGGTTTTGGTATACATGTTAAAACACGTTGTGATATAACAAATAAAACTTCTATTCATTTGGAATTACGCATGGAAATTCTCTGAATCATAACAAACAACCCCTTACAAATTATAGTATGCAAAACAAAATACAACAACGGTTAAAATCCGCCATATTTACGTACGAATACACATTGTTATCATTAATTTGTTCATATCGCGTGACCCACTTCAATAATCCACAATCTACCAAATAGATTTAAGTAATAAATAAAAATAAACGTAAAAATAAACGTAAAAATAAAAAAATTTGTAATTAAATCGAGCTGGGCTGCTGAGGGCTGCGTAGCGAGGGCGGAAAGCTGGTTGCCTACACGGTATAGCGCTCATCGCATAGACTCCCGTGTCTCCCTGCTCTCCTCCGCCACCCGACTATTAGCCGAACGTAATAAAGTGAAAACATTTATTCAGTTTTCGCATCAACATTAATCATTCTGACTTGCAGATCAGCAATTCGGTTTGAATGGGCACGCACATTATTCATTCATCGCGAGCAGGGGCTCCTTCTCTACCACTCCTTCCACTGTTATCATAATCTGTTCTTTCATAGCTATTTACTCGGACTCTAATTGTTTTAATACCAAGGTACTATAAACGTACCAACTTCGAAGCAAAAAATCGTACTGTTCGCTGCATACACTTTCCCTCCCGCTTCCATTCTCTTTCACGATCTCTCACGATTAGTCAGCTAGTATAAAATAATGAAATCAACGAAATAGTTGAACTCTTCAAGTCTGCAACATAATATATAGTATTGGAGAACTCAATTTGACTCTAGTAGTATATTCAAAGCAATCTACAACGATTAACGCATAATGTTGACACATTTTATTATAAAATTTTTAAGGTTATGAGAACTGTATATAAAGAAAATATAACATAACCTCATTTTCAAATCGACATCTGTATAATAATATCATTTATTTGCAAATCGATGTTTTCAAAACTTTATAACACTTCAAGCCACATTGTGATTTTCACAAATGTCATTTATTTGTCATTGTAGATGTCGTTATTGTCGTTTCGTTCTACGTCGTAGCCGTCAACGCCGTTATTGTAGCGTAGCAGGATCAGCGTAGACCCGTAGATCATTTAACACCGCGTACAAATGTGTGTTCGTGTTACACTAAGCTTGAAGGATATAAATTAAGGTTTCTTGTTGTATTTTGATGATGATAATATAATAATAGTGTGTAATTGTAACAGTATAATACAATAATCCTGGTATAAAGGACACAAGGATGTAAGAGTAGAACAATGTATGTTTTTTTTAATTAATTATTTCAGTGCATAAAACAATGTACTAGATGTGGGTATTTCTACAACATACACATGCGCCAAAGTCATACGACCGCCAGATGTGTAGCGTGAAGCTTTCTTTTTCGATTGTCGGCACTTGTCTTGTTTTTTCGGAAAAATGATAAGTGTTCTAATAGAGCAATGACTTATCATTAAAAAATATGAAACTTGGAAAACCGGTACTGAAATTTTTCTTTTATTAAAAGAAGTATTAAGCAATGAATGCGTGGATTTTGGAGTGGTTTAAGCGTTTCCAAGGTGGCCGAGAAGATGTTAAAAATTATAAAGAAGTATGCAATGATCTTAATTTATGATTTTTACTTATTTTGAACAACGAAGTATTCGCTCATTATTCAACATGAACCTAGCTCGTTTCCTCGTATCATTCAAACTCTTTTAATTAACTTAACTAAGCAAAATTCTCCAGCACAATAACTCCAGGCGAGGCAGCTTCTTTCTTCCGCTCAGCATTCCAGTCTATGAACAATGTTTTTATTTTGCAGATTGTTTTTCTTTGTTTTTTATTATCTTCTCTTTTTAACTTTTTTCTGTTGATTGTTTCTTGCTTCTGTTGGGATAGCTTCGCGGAGCGCATTACTAATAGGATCCACTCGACTTATTCTGATCCCAACCCAACTCAACTTAACTCACGAAGCTCCAATCGAAATATCTTTGTATGTTTGCTAATACCTACCTTACCACCTTTAAAATCCAATTAAAAAATATCTAGTTCTTTAATTACTAATTACTACTGACTTTCTGATTTGTTTCCCCAAGAGATTGGTCGTTACGAAATGTAACGGTCTCAGTGTTTACTTTTAATTGGAAATTGAAAATGTAAGCAGAACAAGACTCGGAAATTAATTAGAGAGGAAAACTAATCCAACATTCATGTTTGGAAAATATAGAAAATATTTTTAATTTGTTCGTAGCGAAAAAGTTCGCCGCGCTGGAAAATTTTAATGATTGGAGAGTTCGTTTTGTAATTTATTTACTGAGATCAGTAATATGGTGGGAGCACACTGGATATAAGATTAAGGCGAAGTAAATTATGCTGTCTTAAGGAGTTAGCCTACCATGGCTTTCATACTACTATATAACATATTAAAAAATTAAATAAAAAATAAACAAGATAAATGATCGTAAAAATTCTATGCAGGACGTATAGTTAATAAAGATAACATTGTTAAGTGATTCAAAATTAATTAGTGAATTATTGAAATATATGTAAAATTGAATTATAAATTATAAAAGATGTATAAAAAATGTTTGATGATGGCTATGACGAATAAAAGTCAAGGGAAAAAATAAATAAATATAAAAAAAATAATAAAGATAAGATAAATATTTTTATGAAAATCTCATGGATCACTAATCTCTTTGATAAGGTGGAGTCTTCCTAAATATAGTCTTATCTTCAACATGCATTTAGGAGTTAAAAGACCGATAGAGATAGATATTTCATAATGGTTACATTTGATTCCCTTTGCAGTTGGTGTTCATATTTATGCGAGAATTTCCTTACTGAATGCGTAAAATAAATTTTTATATGTAAGCAATGTCTATTTATATATATTTTAAATAACATAAATATTTTTGTTCCAGGTACGTCTTCATTATAATTACTTACAATTACTTCTGTAAAAAATGGTGAGTTGAAACAATTAATTATTTACGTAATTTTTCCTTATATATTTTAAATCCTTTTTAAATTTCTTTAACTAAGAAAACTTGTATTTGAGTTTTCTGCACTGGTATTATATTCTTTTTCTTGTGAAAATATGTATATTACTTTTACCATTGAAATCTTTAGTTAATTAAAAGACCACACCCACTTTAATTTTATATTTATTGTGTAGATAAAGCATTGAGAACTTGCAATGTTTTCGTTGAGTTTTTATCTTATATTTAATTTACCACTTGCCTATTAATAATTATCTAAAACAATTGTAATTTAATTAAAAAAAAAACAGATATACGTAGTATTGACGCAGTCGGTTTGTAGTGCAATGTAGATGTGCGCCCGCTATACATTCAAAAACATTGATAGCATTATCAATGCTATTAGAAACTTGAAAACAAATGTGTTGTAGAAATGTCAGAGTCAAATAATGGATGAATGTATTTTTATTACATAATCTTAATATATATAAATTACGTGTCACATGTTTGTCCGAGTTTGTCCGCGATGGACTCCTAAACTACTTAACCGATTTTAATCAAATTTGTACACCGTGTGCAGTTTGATCCAACTTGAAAGATAGGATAGCTTACATCTCAATTTATGATTGCAAAATTATCTTATTGTCTATTAATTATCTGTATATGACATATGACATCTGGCGACGATGATGGCGACATCTGTTGACTAGATTGAGTAAATAGATTGAGTAAATAGATTGAGTAAATATTCAATAGATGGCGCTATGTAATGTAATATGACAAAAACGTTAGGCACAGCAACGCGTGGCCGGGACAGCTAGTATGATATATAAATTTATAACTTAAAAATCCATCTTTACGATTTGAAGTAGTAGTGGCATCCAAGGAAAATTCTGCTATAGATTTAATTCAGACTGTAAACTCGTATAGTTCCAGCTATATCACATGAATAAATAATGTTAGTTTTTACAGTACTAAATTATTCCCGTATAAGTCATCCTCTAGGGACGCAATTTCCTTGGTGGGATCAGGATCGGGATCACGTTTCCAATAGCCACGAGGTTTACAACGGTTGCGAGTCCCAGTGTCAGTACTTTAGTAAAACAAATTCAAACCCAAACCCTTTTCAAATAAATACCTCTGTTTCATATTCTCTACCTCTCTAAATCATTCAATATGGCGACTTACCGATGCGCTGTCACGTTCCAAATTTAAATTAAATTGGTAAATATTATGTTTTGGTGCTTACCTGGTGCTTTCATGGTTTTTCGGTTTCATGACGTCATGGCTTTTTAATGACAGTGGCGGATTAAACCAGAAATCAGCTGATCAGCATTTGGAAGCAAAATTCTGATGAATATAATATAGCCAAAGAGGTTAGTCTCAGTTAAAAACTTTTGTGGAAGTACAGTCTCACTACTCCCGCACGAATTTATTCCTGTTTGTGGTCCCCAAGAAATCCGCCACTGGTCATGGGTTTGTCTCCAGCGACGGTAACTGAATTTTAATTTAAGTATTTGATTTATATTTTTTTATTCTTAACGTTGGTGAACTCATTAACTCAATAACTTTATAGCTTGTTTTACTTTTACGTCATTTTCTCTTTTCTCTCTTTTTCCGAACTTTACCTTATAATAAAATTACAATTTATGGCTTGTAGGTTATGTAAAAAAAATATAGACTGTAGCGAATTTTATAAATACTGGCTGATTAGTATGCAGCGTTGGTATTGCAACGACTGGATGCTCCGAGTTCGTTGAATGGAATTAACAAGACAATTTGATTAAGGTATCATTGATTATATTTAATTAGATCAATATTAATTATCTGTTCTTTTGCCCATCGACTTTTTAATGAAGTAAAATGTCTCAAGTAAAATAAGTATGCAGGAGACCGATCAAGCTTTAACCCTGTGCTTAGCTTCAACAGGGATGGTTGGGGTTGGGGCGATATCTAAAATAAACTAAACTTAAAACGATTCTATATTCTAGAAAGTAATTACATTTCAAGTGGAAGTGCCTTATTGCTATCCTCATTTGTTCTAATCCTCTTTCATTCTCTCTTACTCTTTTCTTGTATCTCAATTTTCTGTCATCCAATTCCTTCACTCCTTTCTTGTATTCTTTCAGTTCTGTGCCTGCACCTGCTTTTATTGATCCATTTCCTTCCTTATCCTCCTGCTTTCAATTATTCTTCCTTTTCCATTTTGCTATTTATCTCCCTCTTACATTATTTTTCATCATCTTCCCAATATATATTTCCTTTCTTCTCATTTCCCATTCTACTTGTTTTCTTGTCACGAACGATATGACCAAACCTCGCTAAGAGAACCCAAAAACGGTGCTTTGCCAACATAAAAAATCAATTTTCAAAAACTCCAAATTATTTTACAAGTGTTTATTTCAACCTCCAAGCTTTGCTTGAATTATTAACATAACTGCAATCTCATCTTAGCAGTATTTAATTCAACTATTCAACTGGACGACATGTTCTTCAATTTCAATACTCTTCAGTGGCGCTTTGAATTTTGAAACATCACATCTCTTGACGAGGGTCTTGTTGTGGTTCTCATGCACCTTAATTATCTTAGCTGGGAGGAGAACACCTATCTCCTTCATTTACCTTACTTTCCATCAACTATAAAGTTTTCCATTTTACAATTTCATTTGAATCAATATAAAAATACTTGTTATTACTCGTTAAGATAATTAAATGGCCGATGATTTTTCACTTTCCAAAACACGTAACTGATTGCCTTCTAAGTAACATGCCAACATCAGTACAATGTGTGATGTAATATGAATAGCACATTACGTATTTATCTGAACACCAGTACTCCGGGCTTTTTATCATATTTTGGTTTTAAGCTCCTCCTCCTTCAATTTCGCATGATGCCACTAACACGAATACACGTGTTCGACGGAAACGTTACTCGGTTTAAATACCGCGTCGTACCATGATATTAATATACGTCATTAAGTGAATTTTCCGGGTTATTATTTTGTTACATTAATGTTTATTATTTTATTTAAAGAACGTGTATAGAATGGAAAACGTGTATCACATTTTGTATTTATAAAAAAAATGATATTAAAATTAATGACGACGTAAGACCCTATCGTTCTCATTCCCTCATTTACCCTCTTCAACCGCCCGCTGTTTATGATGGAGTCATGGCTTAATGTAAACTTTATAGCTGTTTTTTATAATTATTACCAAATTTAATGACTGCAAATGTTATAATGTCAGGAAATGGGTTGAGGCCTTCAACTTTTACGTAGTACAACTTAGGAATTATTATTTCACCGTAAATACTAAAAGGTACATAAAACTCGAATATGTTGTGCTTAATTCCGATCCGACAGTGAACTACACACAGCCAACATTAGTTAATAAGCAAATACCGAATGATATTTTGTTATTAAGAGCAGGCTGCCCATTTTGACAAGCACTGATATCTACAGTTCCATTAACAAAAAGGACACAAATGTTATTTACATAATTGTCCTGAATCCGGATGGACCGTACTTTTGTAAATTCAATGAAAGTAAAATTGTTATAAAATGAACTTGGAAAAACCTTTTCCACTCAGTTGAATTCAAATTAGTGTTCGCTTGTTTGAATATGGACCATAGTTAAGTCCCAAAGGTACGTGCAGCGGTGGTAGTCGGCGAATTGTAACAGCAAAAACGATATTGTTTTTTAAATAAACTCGAAATTCAGGAGTCAGCTGAAGGATGTTGGTTTAGGTCATGACTCGTGAGGTTACTCTTCTGCATATTGATACTCTTCTAATTCAGGAACTGGATCATTGTAATTTAACCAAGGATATTTGAGTAGCCTAATGTTCTTCTTCTTGACTATATAGAACCCAGTAAACAATTTGGTGAAGTGCCCTATTTAGTGACGTTCGAGTCACTCGTACAATTCAATTCTAACGCTTTACAAGTTCGAAGCAACAACACAGAAACCAATTTTAGTTCAAATTTATTTCCTACCTGTCAAGATTTTGTGAAATAAAATCTGATATATGTAGTCTTAGCAAGTTCGTTAATAGTTCAAAAGTGGTACACAAAAGTCGCTTTTAGTTCAAATTCATTCTCTACCTGTCACAGATTTTGTGTTAATTGTTACAATTTTTTCATAATAATATTGTTTCTTTTTCCAACATCATTCATTAAGTAGCAGTTGCTTCTTTCACACTAAGATATATATTTGTTAAGTTCATTTTCATTCCAAAGTGAGAGAGAAACGAGATGCGGTTAGACAAGTAAAATATATTTTTCACCGTTACACTTGTATACTTGTATAGTATTTCGTTCAGTACAGTATGTTTAAAGTATATGCTATACTTTTTCAACAAATATTTCTTTAATGGTAATAGGCACACGCTGTCTCCCTCAATCTCCGAATATAATGTGTTTAAAAGTTTTATACCCCTGCTAGTGTCAAGTTTATAATTCCGGTCATAAATCATAAACCGGAGTCGCTTTTAATTCAGCAGTGAACCGTCGTTGCGATGTCTGTAGGTCATAAAAAGGGCCTTTCCTATGAACGACTGAATAGAAAACGAACACGTTCCAGACAAAAAACTCATAATATGTAATAGAAATTAAGTAGAATTTACTCCAAAATGTTTACTGGGAAACTTAGAATTATGAATATTTAAAGTATATAAGTATATATAAAGTTCAAATTAGAATGTATTTTGGGAGGGATAGACTCATAATAAATTCACGAATAATATTTATTAAAAATTCTTTCATGTAAAAACAATAATAATACACGATACTCGCGTCCTGTAGTTTGGCGACATTTGATCTGGACAACAAAAGATGACTTTTATGAATCTTATGATGATGACCATCTCAATTCGATGCAAAAAAAGGCAATACTTTGTCTAAACATCAAGGTTGATGACAATTTCAAGATACAAAATTGTAACCTGATAAATACCAACTTCATTTAAAGAATCAGAACTTCGTTTCATGCAGTTGAATACATCTTACTGTACAAGTGGAGCACTCCAATAATTCTAACACAATAAACATTCTCCATCAGATGTTTAAAGTCTATGTAATCAACTCCCAAGAACTTATCTCGCTGTTTTAGTGTCGTTCTATCGACCTTGAAAGTTAGACCTCGTTTTTTAGGGCTTTCTAGTACTTCAGTAGTACGATACAATGGCACCGGCACTCACAGTGCTATCGAAACATTTAGGAGGTGAAGTGGGAAACGTAAAGGCAGAGCCGGCGTGCTGTGAGTTAATCTGACAGTCAAGTGTGTTCTTAAAAATCTACTACCGCGAGACTCTTGAACAAGTAAACTGCGAAAAAGTACGAAAGTTCTAAGAAATGTTCTTGATAGATAATATTGCGTAAACAATACTTGTAGAAACTAATTTATTATTAATTCGTGAGTAATAATAAATTAGTAATTTCATTCAGTAAATTAATGATTACCAATAAGTAAAGATTAACTACATTAGATAACTTGACTTGTTTATTAGCTATTAAGCACAAAAAAACTACAAAAACGCATGTACAAGAATTAATATGTGATTTTGCCAATGGGCTTGTGTCCTATGTCTTAATTTTTATAAAAGTGTACTATATATTGATAAAGTGGGTTACTAGAACCTGAAGTGTTCAATTATTTTTTAATAACTCTTTATATTTCAGGAGATATTAACAATTAAAATAGTCATTTTGTCTCTTTAATTATTAAAGGGATTCAACGTTGTACACATTTCAAATGCATGTGACATCACAATCCTTGTGTAAGGTTACCAACCTTACAGCTCATAAATCTCTGCTATATGTATTTATATATCAAAATATCAAATATTATTTACAGCTATTTCAAGGAACAATAAAATTCCAATATTATGTCTGCCTTAGCAGGGTTAAATAAAATAAAAACTTATTATTCTTTGATTTGACTACCAACAGCTACAGAACATTACCACAGCACTGACCTACTCAACAAATAACTGACGTTAAAATGCATTTCACGTCATATAAATATGGCCGACTATTTCTAGCGCTAAAACTACAATTCAAACTTTTAATTGCCATATCTCCGTCAATATTTAGATATTTAATAAAATAGATACGTCAATACGCATTTATTAACATCAATTTCAATCAACCATTAAAAAATCGACCACTAAAAAATGAGGACACAAGCCCATTGTAATTCATCTATATAGCAGAAAATTTCGGATTGGCACTATGAAATATAGTTATAATCTTAAAGAGTAAATTTATCGATGAATTCTTTACTTTTTATTAAGTTTTACTTCTTTTATTCATCCTTTCCGTGATCTGTACTTTCTAGTACTCTCTTTTTACGTTTTATTATCTGTAGTTTACTTAAAAAATATATTCCATCACAAAGTTAAAATGATAGTGTGTTTTTTATAAATTATAATCTGCTTTCCTTAAGACCTGATATTTCTAACCAGGCAACTGCTACTTTGAACCCGTTTAAACCGTTATAAATGCCGCCCAGGTTGCGCTGGCCCTGTGTTCACGGATTGTTGACATAATGCTAACCATGGACTTTAATATGGACTTTATGGAATCCCTCTGACTATAAATTGCCGTCATAAAAACCCTCTTATCTCCGTTGAGATTCAATCTGGCTGTTGACATTATTTGGTATGCACAGTAGCGACATCTCTGCTACTTTCATGTATACAAAATAAACGAAGATGAAGTTATAAAGGAACAACAATAATGGATTTATTATATATTTAATCAATTCTATAGCATACGCATATTGTATACTTACAAATTCATGTAACGAATCGAATTAGTGTTGTCTAACTAAAGACTCTGTGAATCTCAGTCCTTCTTCTTCTTTTCCCCAGCATCTCTACGCTTTATATTTCATTTTTATTTTTTGAGGTTATGTTTTAAAACTAACCTCACGTTCAGAATACAAATTAACTGAATTTTTTACTTTATTAAATAAGTTGATGTACACATAATGCTAAAAAATGTCGTTTAGAATATAATGGAGAGTTTTTAATGTTGTGTTTTATAAAGTGATGAGAATTTAGGCACAAACTCGGTTCAGAACTTTCGTGGGGGTAAAGAATATTGTTTACCACTTCCTCTCCTTCGTACGCCCATGCCTATGAGTATATATTTGTATATATACGACCAAATCTAACTAAACACTTAATGGTTATGCTATCTATTGCGGATGTACCTGCTGCCATCGTATATTGAAGATTAAGTTCTTGACAGCTGTAATCCTTGCTCTAAATTTCACGTGTCTACGTGGTATGCTACGGCAAGCTACGAGTCTTTACCTATTAGCTATAAATCCACCCATCCAACCGCTAAACGATCTTACTTATGCGGTTAATTCCTCTAATTAGCCACATAATCTTGAGATACTAGAACCAAGTAATTCAATTCCGAACAATATTTCAAACTTGTAATCTAGAAGATCAATTCATAAATTTATGATTGTGGTAATCAAGTGATCTGTATAATGAGTTATTAGGATTGCTATCAATTCCTTTAAATATAGATGGTAGATGTATAACAGATATTATTCCAATTATGTCAGATGTAATGTAATAATGAAATACGATGTGTCATTAAAAAACAATCAGATTTCTATTATTTTCTTGGATTATTTGTTTGTCAATTAAAGCTATTTCTTGTTCTCTCATATTGTTTAATTTTCAGCAATATCGGACTAGTAGTTTTTGTCTTTATCGTTGTCTTATCAATGTAATTATTATTGCCAGAACAGAAAAAAGTAACAGGCATCACAACGATGTCCATAGCTGTCGATTTAAAGCTGACAAAAAAATTACTTAAACTCACTTATAGTCTGATGGTCCATTTTTATATAAGTTAGCGAGACAACTGTTTTAAAACGTTTTACAAGAGGACAGACCGATTCAAGGGGACAAACATCCCCTAGGCCAAAATTTAATTCCGCTATGAGTAGGAGCGAGAGGGCATTATCCGTGCGCATGAGAGTGAGTGAGACATAAACCTTGATTATCTGATATCTGGAAAATGGCCGCCTGGTCAAGCTAACACGTAGGTATATTGTATACATACTAACATTCATCAGAGAATAAGTGATGTCTGGTGGCACTGGGGTTTTCCTCTATAAAGAATTCATGAACCAGATGAAATTACAAAGTAGCGCTACTGAAATCATTATAACTCGTAAACTGGTGGTCAGAATGTCATGAAATTTTGACACGTATCGGTTGAAGGTTGGTGCTATCTGAAAAATTAATAGCGGCGCTACTTATATGTCACCCTACGAATTTATTGAGTGGTGGGTTATGAAGTTGCAGTTTTTGTAATGTATTTTTATTTTATCTATAAAAGCTGTTTTTTTTATTTTCTTACATGTTATTACAAATTACCATGCTCCACATATAAATGTGTATACCATTACTCTGATATACTTTATTAATTACGCACCATTTTTTTTCATAACACATTATACAAATAAAACCTTTTACTCTGCACACATGATGTCATTTATCACGGTAAGCTTTATTGTTTGAAAAATTATTCTAAAAATGACAGTTGTCACGTGATACTCGGATTTTTTATTTAAATTAATGATCAAACATTAAAAAAAAGATTGAATAAAATAACTTGACATATAGTTTAACTTTTTATGCACACAAACAGCAAGAGATGTCAGTATGTCATATCAATTTTTCTTTTATTTGTACTCTGTAGACGACACGGACCATTGCTGATACTTTCCACGTACGTTTTCACGTAATTAATCATGGATGATGCATGAAACATAACCTTCAACTGTTTGCTTTTAACTTCAGACCAGTTCGAGCAACATAACCTCGAATTTTGTTGTATGCGTTCATGTTTAAGGGGGGGTAAGGTCAAAACGATAAAAAAGAAGTATATTTTCGATAATGTTTTTTGACGACACAGTTAATATATAATTATTTCTATAATTACTACATGATAAAATGACATTTGAAGAATACTTTGTGAAATTTTCATAAATAAATGTCAAGAAATGAGGCATTGACAGCGAATCTCCGCAGACGTCACAAAAAAAAGTAACATTACGGTGCCACTCATAACTCATCACTGGATTTTCTGAAATCGAAAAACCAAAATGATTTCATTAGTTGATAAGTTTCTGCAGGTAACGCTGTCGAGTTTTTCCTTTTTTATTGATTTTTCAATTTTTTACAGCACTTAAAAGTCAAAATACCGATATTTCATGTAAAAAACCATAAACTTTGTTATTTTAAAATACGTTAAAATAAAAAAAATTAAAAAAACTCGACAGCTTTACCTCGGCATTTATGTAAAGAAACAGTGTGCAAATTTTCAAAAGGATCGGTCCAGTAGATTTTGAGGTAGAGAGGGCACCGACTCTGAAAAAGCTATGTGTGAAAAACCGCATTTAAAAAATTTCAAAGTAACACGAAAGCACCAGAGAGGTGAAGACTTAAAACTCTATATCTCCGACAGTTTTACTCCAATCGACTTCAAATTTTTACACAATAAACTTAATATGCTGTACAATAATATAAATAAATTTAACGATAAGTTGAAACCCAACACCCCCCCCTCCCCCCGCCTTATATCTTAATAAATGTATAGAATTGTAGTGTCAGGAATAATTAGGATTTGCTAATTACAAATTTCAATCTGTTTATAATATTGTCACAATAGAGAAGAAGAAATGATGTTTTCGGCAAAACTTCGTGTATTTATTTGAGTTACCGTAACAGTAAAGTGTTGAAAGAAAATAACCTAATATAAAATAGCCATTACAAATGTCTTGTTTATTATCTTGTACGTTCTTAAAACAATCTTCTCAAAGACTTCGACTAAAAAGTACTCACTAAACTTTGTACTAATGGATTCAACTCTTAAATAAACACTTAATTTTACATTTAAAAACAACTCTGACGTTTATTTATACTACACCTTAAAACCTTTAATAATTCTTGGATTCCTCCAGCTCCCGAACTCCTGACTTTGTTGTCTTTTTTTTTATAAAAATAGCTCACATAGTGCCCACTGCAGACTTCTCATTTCACGTTCCTTGTTTTGTTTACATGGAGCCTGATTAATGGCATGTACATAACCTTACTTTTGTGTTCCATTCAGTTGCCTTAGGTTTTATGTTTACATCCATTTAATTCACTAAGTAAAACACTGCAGGCACTAATGTACCTTTGTTTTGGTTTTTATATAATTGTCGTCCAGACCATATACGTACTTCTATGTGTACGTAAAGAGAGAGAGAGGGGAGAGAGAATAGAAAACTTCTTCCCTTTTTCAATGAATTCTAAAGTCTGGTTTTTAGTAGCTTGCTCTGTGGTTTGTATTCTAAGAACTAATGACTTCTGTACAAACAGTTACAAAAAATAACATTTGCTTAAATTATTTTTGCTAAAAGGAACTCTTGCTCAAAACACTTTAAGGAAGATAAATATTAGAGCCAATAAACAGGGGGAGTATTTTTAGGAAGAAATTGCTTCTGAAACTTTTGTTTCAGTTTCCAATCAGAAACACCTTCGAAATGATCACGATTTTTTGGACGATTGTCCATAAGCAACCCTATTCGCGCAATTGTCGATTCAGAAAACAAGTCATGTCTGAGAATACTGTATTCAAATTGTTTGTAGGAATATGAAATTTCTTTTTCTAAACGCAACCAAATATATTTTTTTATCTGTGGCTTAGAATGTAGTTCGATAGCTCTTACACAAATCTAAATCAAATATATACTACATTACTAGACGTGGAAAAATGTTTGTAAACGAGTCATTTCACCAAATTGTTTCCTGAGAAATCATTGAAGTAACAACACTCTTCAACTTACCGAGAGCGTCAGATGATTAGCGCAAGATTACTATATCATAATTTTGATTCTAAATGACCAAAAAATTAAACAGTTTTTTATAATTAATTGTATACATCTGTTATCTGGTTTTAACGACAACGGGTTGTTAAAACAAAGGTATTACCCATTTCTTTTTTAATTGCGTGCCTATATATTTTAAATATGTCATTTTATTTTCTATTCAATTAGATCACAACGTCATTAATTTTCTTGATGTACCTAAGGATATATTTAATTTTTCACATTTAATCAACCTTAAATCTAATTTTTCACGTAATTTTAATTAATTGCACGCTATACTTTCCTTTTTAAGCTTAAACAGTGACTAATTATATATATTTAATATTTAATTGGTAATATAATGAAGATATTCAATCTCTGTTTTACTTCTGCTTTTATTTTACTCGTGATATTCTTTAAAAACCGCTGTGCATAAATTCTGTTATTTTATCGTGCTATTCTATGAACAAACGTAAATGTAATGAACTATTCCTCAGTATTTTATTACAGCTTACGTGTAAGATTAATTTAAAATAAAAATGTTACCTGATATATATATACTCTCTTTTTTCCAGACAAGTGTTTTGGTGTTTTGAACTTTCCGATTAAAAGATATATAAGAAACTTTTGACATATTTTATACAAAAAGGAATACCATTTGCTGTCATTTTCTTTACAGGACAATATTTGTCATATTAATGATTTTAAGTTTTTTAAAACAATCTAAAGAATATTAATATTGTTATATCACAAAACATTTGTTTCAACATAGGTCGGTGTAGGGTTCGTATGTTAAAAATGCACATTTTAAAGTTTCATTCCCACTCTCTCTTTTAATTTTGTATTTAATTAGTAGTAGAAATTGTTTTTGCTTCTTTATTTTTGATAAACTCTTTAAAAATAAATCCTACTGCACTTTGACAGATTGTCACATTTTGGAGGTTATAATATTATATAGTTTTATTATTTATTGTTAATTGTGTACCTTTCGGCTTTACAATCTACCGTATTCTATTTCTTATTACATTTCATTCCTATCTTAACAATTCAGCCTTAAAACTAAACTTACTAATTTTATTTAAAACTAATTATTTTCCTAAAACTAAACTTAATTTATTTATTAAAACTAAAAAAAATTATTTAAGACTTTTAGTACTTCCAAAAAGTGCTTTCTGCTTCTTCTTCTCTTGACCCTCTCTCTTCATCTTCCCCATGCAAACTAGATAACGAGCTGGACCAGATAACTGGATTTTATATATCGACGACGGTCACTTCGCAGACAATTAAATTTACATTATTCTAGACCTTTTTATCTCCAAACGTACTTTCTGCTTCTTCTTCTCTTGACCCTCTTCCTTCATTTTCCCTAGTCTTCCTTCTGTACTAATCTATTTTTCTGAGCTGAAGTTTACCTGTTTCCTCGCTACTTCTTTCTTTCTCCTGCTTCCCTTTATTGCCTCTTTTAGTACTTCCTTTCTCTTCCTGTTTCTTGTGCAACTTTTTCTTTCCTTCTTACTATTTCCACCATCCACCTCTTTCCTTCACTGCCTCCCCTTAATAGCTGGCCAATATTCCTTCCTTTTAATATAGTTGTATTTTTAATTTAGAAACATTGAACTTTGTCAGGTTCTAAGAAAACAAAGAACACGCAAATTAAATTATAAATTAAAAATGGTAAAAATACTCAAAGAGTATTGAAACTTTTCCTACGTATAAAGGACATTAATAAATGTTCAAGACGATCGTAAGAAAAGCGATTTTCTTGGTAACGTCTTAAGTATTACAGCTTTAATATTAAGTTCAATATTAATTTAATATTTAGTGATTTCATAGCAGTAGCGTAACCCACGATTAAGCTTTTAATAAGACACCCTTTTATTACTGGTACTACGAGTATCTTTCTAATAAGATCTCAGCTTCTAACATAATATTTACGTACCGCCATTTTGTTTTAACTATCTTACATTTAGTTAATGATTAGTTGGCTAACTTTATTCCTTTTTGTTTGTCTTTTATGTGTTCATCTTAAGTACATATATAATTTTCCAGCTTATCTTCGAATAATTAAAACCATGGCGGAGCGGATCTCATTCATTAAATATATTAAATAATAAATATATTATCACAGCTTTTACTTCCTTTGTTACAGTGCTGGCCAAATGACGGTCGTATCATTTGTGATTAAATACATATTATACATACATTGAGATACTTCAAGATTCTTCATTCAAATTTTGGTTGCTCAAGCTAAACAATGGCAAATTTGTCATTAAAATTGTTTTGAACATTGCTACTGGAATCTTTCATCAGTAGGGACTATTTGTTGAGCTTTTTTCAACATTCCATATGCTATTTAAGTAATTGATATACTATTTATTTTTATTATATTAATTGTGTGCCTTTCGGTTTTACAATCTACAGTATTATATTTCCTAATACATTTCATTCCTATGTACATTCAAACTTAAAACTAAACTTAAATTATTCTAGACTTTTACTACTTACAAAAGTGCTTTCTGCTTCTTCTTCTCTTGGCCCTCTCTCTTCATGATCCCCATGAAAACCAGATAACGAGATTATTATTTATTGAAATGTTTTTCGTTCCTTTTCTCTATTTCCGCCATCCACATCTTCCCTTCACTGCCTCCCTTTAATAGCTGCACAATATTCTTCTCGCTCATTACTTTTTCCAGACAAGAAAACTTAATTAACACTCTACACATTCTTTCCTCGCTATTTGCCAAGTATCTGTTTCCTTTCTCCTCGTTTCCCAATCTGAATCTGGCAATCCTTCTCATGTTTTTTGTGTTTTTTTCTCTTAAGTAATATGGTATCTCTCTCTTCCAAATCCTTTTATATCTTGTGTAGTAATTGCTCTTCTCGATTTTTTCCATTCTTTCCTGTTGCTGTATCTCCTTATCCCTCCTTCTCTTAGGAGGGGCAAAAACGTTTATATAAACGTTTTTATATTTGAAAACAAAGAGTTCTAGTACAAAACTGCAAAGCGATTGTCATTTTAGTACACTGTTGCCGTCTATATCTAACTATAAAACCATGAAGTAATGCTTCACCTTAATTTGGTATATCTAGTTCTTAGCTGCATTAGTGTTTTAAATGTATTCCATTTTGTTATCAATTCAATCGATTAATTTAGTAATACAAATCGAAATATATAATTTAATACATGCTAAAATGGTCTGCTAATTTAATTTATTACAACTGCAATTTCCGCAAAATCGGTTTGTTTAATCGAGCAAAACTAAACGCAAAAACATCGTCACACATTGAATAACGGCAGCGGTGGCTTTATTCGAATAATTTCAGTTTTTCTTCACCATCCATGTAATCAGAGCTGTGAGCAGACAGTTGATTGCGCGAAATTATTCGTAATGGAGTACTGAAATATAATTACGTCGACGTCATGTTGATATATAGGTAATACCACAACCACAGTTACACCACAGCCACACACCCCACAAAAACCAACAACGCTACTAGAATCCACCTAGTGGTACACTAATGAATTAATTAAAGGTTTTTGTTTCTTATGAATCGTTATTATAAATTTAAATTAACTAACTTATATAAATTATTCATAAATATTATTATCATTAGACATTTTAAATTGTTTGCCTAAGTAAATGATGCATTAATAATTAGTTTTTAGTATGTAACAAAGGTTGCATTTATTATTTTAGTAGGGGAACAGTTGATGAGATCTTTGGAAGAAATTAGTCAATATTATTTATTTTTTATTTTCTTTTCTCATTCTATTTCGGATGCTTTTTATATTAAGAAATAACAGACTATTTTCTTAAATGCTTCCATCGTTGGGCCCGGTTAAAATTTTGGTTCTACTGAAACACACTCCACACTCCGTTGGGTTCGTAGCTGACACGGCCAACATACTAACTCGATTTTTGATGTGATAAACATAGTTAATGGTTGACGCCAACGTTATTACATATCGATCATACAGTTCATTTGTGAGACAACTCTGAGTTGTCTGTATTCTGACAGTATTCGATAAATTTATCTGCAGTTCATTTTTAGATAGAGGATACACTTTTACACAGGGGTGGCCTTAGCCATTGCGAGGCCCCGGGCAGTAGAACTTTGCGAGGTACTTGTTCTTTGTATAATTTATGTAAATTGTAAGTAAGTATTTTTGATGATAATTGACGAGAAATAAAATTTTATATTGGAAGTTTTATAAAAGTTAACAAGCACAAAGACAACAAATATTAATGATGATAATCTAAGGCACATGAATGCCTTAAAAGATATACGCAGTGATTCTAGTGGGATTTCTAAATGAATTTTTCTACTGGTGTTGTAGCGCGAGAATGCGAGGCTCCTACAAGAACAAGCCCCCAGGCGGTTGCCCTGCTTACCACCCCCAAACGCCGCCACTGCTTTTACACATAACTTCATATTTAACTCACCTCCCCTACCCCCTTTTAACCAAAGGAAATACATGCCCACCAGTCAAACTAAATAGCGACCATGTTCCAAAATCAAATGAAGCAAACATCTATTTAAGAAATGTAATGCTTTTGAACTACAACTGCGTAAACTATACTGGCTAATGAACAAGAATTCCTTATGATCGAAAACGAACTATTAATATATAAATGTATACCTAAATCAATATGAACTTATGGGTTACATCAGCTAATTCAAACATTGAGATCTTGCAAAGATTCCAATCTGAAACATTACGCATGATTGTAGATGCACCGTGGTGTGTTACAAACGAAAGACTGCGCCACGATCTTGTAATACCTGACATAGTGAGACAAGAAATTGAAACTCGAACACACCGAGTTGTGAACCATCCAAAAACATTAGTGACCAACCTAATAGAAGGCAGGACTATCTTCAGCAGGTATTAGGACCTAATTAAATACATACAAAAATAATAAATAGATACGATTGTGTCACTCTACTATAAACCTATTATTAAATTTCTACAGGACATATCGCAATATAGCATAAGTATATTTAATTAAAAAAAACTAATACTCTTCAGGATTAAATTATTCAAGTTTTAAAAGCTATTTTCTCTAAAAAATTAATTTTTGTTTTCAAGTATATGCATGACAGTATGCAGCGTTTTATAAATAAGAAAAACAAATTTCATAAAAGTTATATAAAACAGGGTGTGCCCACATTTTAATGAAAAAGTCTGCTTCGTAATTCTTTATATGTGCTTCTTCACTTCCACTAATCAACGTGAATTTATAAAACATGTATTCCTTTATATTTTCTCTACCATAGACGTATCCATGGGCGTCCGCAGAAAGTTTGCCCAGGGGACTTTTCTAATGGGCCTGTATCCTCATTTTTTAGTGGTCGATTTTTCAATTGTTGATTGAAAGTGATGTTAATAAATGTGTATTAGCGTGTCTATTTTATTAAATATCTAAATGTTGACGGAGATATAGCAATTAAAAGTTTGAACTGTAGTTTTAGCGCTAGAAATGGTCGGCCATATTTGCATGACGTGAAACGCATTTTAACGTCAGTTATTTGTTGAGTAGGTCAGTGCTGTGGTAATGTTCTGTAGCTGTTGGTAGCCGAAATAATCAAGTCAAGTCAAAGAATAATAAGTTTTTATTTTATTTAACCTTGCCAAGGCAGACATAATATTGAAATTTGATTGTTCCTTGAAATAGCTGTAAATAATATTTGATATTTTGATATATAAATACATATAGCAGAGAATTATGAGCTGTAAGGTTGGTAACCTTACACAAGGATTGTGATGTCACATGCACTTGGAATGTGTACAACGTTGAATCCCTTTAATAATTAAAGAGGCAAAATTACTTTTTTAATTGTTAATATCTCTTAACATAGAAGGAGTTATTAAAAAATAATTGAACATTTGAGGTTCTAGTAACCCACTTTATCAATATGTAGTACACTTTTATAGAAATTAAGACATAGGACACAAGCCCATTGTACCTAATGTAAATTTGTTACTGACTTTATTCTACATGAACTTAGGCACAATTATCAGGAATTGTATCTCTAAATAGTTAAAGAACGAAATTGGCAAAAGACTGCTAAATAAAATTTTCTAATGTGCTAATTTTCTGGGTATCTAAGTTAATTATAAGATAAAAATAATTCTTATTAGTCTCGATAGGAGGGAGTTTTTTCCTATACATTTTTTTGTTGTATATGTGATAGGTATTGAGCAGAAAATGATTCAAAATCGCGGATGATATTCAACAGCAAGTTCACGCGCTTACAATTTTGCTTTTAGTTTTTAATTCTATTGTACTGTTTATATTTAAATATTCCTTTGATAGTTTACATACAAATAAATATTTAAAACAATTAATATCTTCAAAGATATTTCAAAAGTCTTGTTTAAAAATATTTCAATAAAAATAACTCAAAATCTAAAGGGAAGGTAATTGCCCCATTCGTACCTACTGACGGACACCAATGCACATATACACAGCATTACTTCACACACGTGGTGCACTTGCAGTTATGTCCCTTAAAATACTTCTAGCATATTATAATTTCACAACACACTCTTAGGTAATGCAGCAAAGTAATAACTACAAAGTGCATTTCCTGAGAGCTATTCCTTTCTACCAGTTTGTGCATTTTCTTTGATACACATTTTCACATAAAATGCAATTATTTTCCACATCAGAATCACAGAATGAAACTTGAAATTGCAGCTAAACCTTTAAAGAAATAGTTCGTTAAATATACGTATATAATTATTCACAACTCGGTATTGAATTGATGAAAGGTATTTTATGTTTTTTAACGACTTAACTGTAGTTAACATACAGCGTCTCAAAAGCGTAGCGTCGCTAACCTAGCATATATAAAGCTACTGACTAACAAACATGACCGTTTCAATTCTGATTTCAAATCAATTACACTTTACAAACAAAAATATTATGCAATATTTGATAATTCGTTTCGTTTCGTTTTAAAAATTCCGTTACTTGCAAGGTATATTTTCCATTAAAAACCAATGCTTTATAACATACTCAGTCAGAATATCATGAAATTTTTGCAAGTATCGTTTGAAGGTTAGTACTATCTAAAATTTATGTCATTCGGCGAGCTTATTGAGTAGTGCGTTACAATACAATAAAACGGATATTTTTTCTCTTTTTTAAAGCTGTTTAGAAATCGTATTGTCCTTCCGGCATCTAAATCAAAGATAAACACGCAGGGCAAACTAAAAGAACCTGCGTTGAGCCTTGGATTACAATATAACAGAAGAGAAGCTTTCAATCTCTTCAACACATTGGATTCAAATCACACACAGCGGTATTAATTCAGTTAATACCCAATAACTTCTTCTTCTTCCTTCTTCATAGTTCAAGCACCTCGTAGAATCTTTAACAATCATGAAAAAACACGTCTTCCCACTTACCGGATATAAATCTCTCCTTAGGCAAGATCCGTCGGATGCAAATGTAATTTGAATTGAAATTTCAACAAAAATCCTTCATTTTCAACATTCAGTGTTATCGTTTTTATGAAGTTTTAATAAAATGGTATTGAATTGCACCTCCAACTTGATATTGATGCATACACAATGCATAAATCATAGATTTGTTTTTCCATCACACACACACACAGCCACAGTGCTACGGAAAACACTCTACGTCCTCCGTAGCATGAACGTAGACCTCTCCCCTCCACTCCTACACATTTATACACAAAAGCTCATACGCGTTGTGCCGTTGTTCTTTTAATAAAACATTTCAAACTTTTAATAGTGAAGCATTTTATTAAAAAAAAAAAAAACTACGTTTTCATAAACAGGGTTGCCATATTAAAAAAGTAATACAAATTCTGCAGCTATTTCATTTCCTGTTGTAATAAAGTATTTTGTTTCCTTGAGAAAATAATCAAACTTTAAAGAATATAAAAAAATAATAACAACAGAAACTTTGGTGTGAAAGCTGAATGTAATTTTAAAAAAGAAAACAACATTTTTTAATTTGTTTGCATCATAATAAACAACGGTAATATTTTATGAAGCAGACATGTCTGATGATTACTTTACCTCTCTTTCTCTACTTTAATTTCGTAGCTGGTTTTAGAAGTAGGTGTGTGTCTTTAAGGATATCTAAATTAAGAACACGGGCAACGCTGGTTCATTAATTTTTAATGTAATAATTTGAAAACTTATGAAATTTTGCAAATAAATTAGGAATACTAAAGTATCAGTCCCACTCACTGCTTTAATTTAATTTTGTATTTAATTTAAATTGTTTAGCATACGGCAATACGCGTAGTCATTCACAGTACCATTTTTAATTTAATTTATTTTTTAAGTTTTCTTAGTTTTTTTAGAACCTTACAATGTTCAATGTCTTAAATTAAAAATATTAAATTAATAAAAACTATATTATATTATAACCTCCAAAATGTGACAATCTGTCAAAATGCAGTAGGATTTACTTTTAAAAGAAGTTTAATGTCAGTTTTTGAAAAATATAGAAGTGAAAACAATTTCTATTACTAATTGTTATTAAAAATAGCAATTTGAATTATTTCACATACAATTTTGTCGATCTGTCAAAATTTATATTACTACCGATGCATACGCACCAAGTAAATTAACTAAACTTAAATTAAAACAGAAATGTGACAAGGATTGCTTAAACTAAAACTTGAAATCTAGATTACAATATTAAATAAAAACAGTAAATTAAATATCAAAACAGCGAGTGGGAATTAGGCTTTATATAAATGTCATATTTAAATTTTATGAAATTCTGCAGAAAAGTGGTTTTCATAGTAAACTATTTTAGCACTAATTCAAATGCCCAAAATGTGCCCTGAGTTACTGGGTAACCACTTTCAACCCTATCCCACCTTAATGTGGTTGCTGTACCACCTAGTATTAGTAAAGATATGGTAATTTCTTAATCCAATTAGAAATACTTAAATATTTAGCCATCCTAAACTACCAATCAATGATTCACGTTAGTGACCAGCGCTCCTATTTTAATCCTCCGGACCAATACATCGCAAACCTAAGCCCCAAGGGTTTCTAAAATGTTTATAATCTATGGCGGTATTAAAGTATAAGCTTTTTAGTATTATATAATATACGATCACATGTATAAAGTTTAGAATTTATGATGGAATTTTATGCTCAAAGTTTCCATATATTCTTATCATTATTATCCACTTTATGCTATTAGCTGTAGTATATGGATTACGATTATTAATAGCAGTCATATTTACTACATTAACCTTGCAAAGTTTAACACAAGTGTGTGTTAAACACACTTGTACTCGTGGCATGTCGTTTGATACCATATCTACCAATATACAGGTGATTAAGTCAAGATGATAGCAGTTGTTCAAACAAAAAGTATAAAGCTTTAAATGTAGAAACCAAATATGTAGTGGAATGGGCTTGTGTCCTCATTTTTTAGGGGTCGACTTTGCAATTGTTGATTGAAATTAATGTTAATAAATGTAAATTGGGGTGTCTATTTTATTAAATATCTAAATGTTGACGGAGATATAGCAATTAAAAATTTGAATTGTAGTTTTAGCGTTAGAAATGGTCATACAATTTTATACGTCAGTTATTTGTTGAGTAGGTCAATGCTGTGGTAATGTTTTGTAGCTGTTGGTAGTCGAAATAATCAAGTCAAATCAAAGAATAATAAGTTTTTATTTTATTTAACCCTGTTACGGCAGACATAATATTGAAATTATATTGTTCCTTGAAATAGGTGTAAATAATATTTGGTATTTTGATAGAGATTTATGACCTGTAAGGTTGGTAACCTGTGGTTCTAGTAACCCACTTTATCAATTATATAGTACACTTTTATAGAAATTAAGACATAGGACACAAGCCCATTTAAATTGAATACAATCAAAATTTATTATTTTTAATCAAATATAAACAAACCACGTAAACTTATATTAAAAAAAAACCGTAGGTTTGTTAAAATAACCCCTCCCCTTTCTCCTTCTACCCTTCGTTATCTGCCTCTGTTTTACTTTATGATCGCATTTTAAACTCTTTCCCGGTTTCACATCATTTCTGAATCAGTTCACATTCACGAGGTGAGCCCACAGTTTTTGCTGATTTCCCATAGGTCTGATCCGAGACTGATTGAACCGACTCCCGCTACGTTATAAATTACAGACTTTTTTATTTTTATAAAAATCCAATAAACTAAAAACCAACGTTGTGACGTATGTCAAATGATACTCTAAAGGAAACAATAAATAACGAAAATGAATGAATTGTGAATCTGGTTGAGATACTGGGTGTTACTTAAGGGGGGGGTAAGGTTTCAACTTTTTCTTTCTTTCATTTTATATTTATTTATTTATTGTACAATATATTAAGTTTATTGTGTAAAAAATTGAAGTCGATTGGAGTAAAACTGTCGGAGATATAGAGTTTTAAGTCTTCACCTTTCTGGTCTGCTTTCGTGTTACTTTGAAACTTTTAAATCCGATTTCTCGAACATAGCTCTCTCTTGCTACAAATCTACTGGACTGATTCTTTTAAAATTTTGCACAATTTTTCTTTGTACAAATGCCGAGGTAACGCTGTCGAGTTTTTTTTCATTTTTCAATTTTAACGTATTTTAAAATACCAAAAAAAAATTCTGATTTTTTTCATGAAAAATCGGTATTTTGACTTTTAAGTGCTGTAAAAAATTGAAAAATCAATAAAAAAAGAAAAACTCGACAGCGTTACCTGCAGAAACTTATCAGCTAATGAAATTATTTTGGTTATTCGATTTCAGAAAATCCCGTGATGAGTTATGAGTGGCACCGCTATGTTACTTTTTTTTGTAAAGTCTGCGAAGATTCGCTGTCAATGCCACATTTCTTGATATTTCTTTATGAAAATTTCACAAAGTATTCTTCAAATGTCATTTTATCATGTAGTAATTGTAGAAATAATTATATATTAACTGTGTCGTCAAAAATTGTTATCGAAAATATGCTTCTTTTTTACCGTTTCGACTCTTAATAGTAACAATTAGTTTTTTATAAAAAGAAGGTTTTTCTAACAAATAAAAAAATGACCGTTGATCCATAAGTCATTGCATCAGCATATTCTGATGAATAGATCTCTGTCCCCCGTTTGATGTCATGGTCAGTCCTGGATTAATGTCACTGTGACATACAATTTGGACTTTGAAACCCATTTTTACACACCCAGTTATATATTACTATAAAACTACGTATGATAAGATGGTAATAAAAATCTAACCTATAAATAATGACGCTCGTAAAATATAAAATAAATATTAATAATGATGACGTCGATGAGAAATATGTGATATACACCCTCGCTGCAAACTTCAGACAGGAATGAATAAAAATCAGTAACGGCAGACTGACAGTCGCATCTGTGTGGGAGAAATGCTATAACTGATGTTTTGTTTTTATTATTAATTTAACACTATTATTTATCAAATATAAACAAGTATAAGAAAATTATTTCGACTCTGTCTTCAACTCTGTACTGTAAAGAAATTAAATTATCAATTAACTTTCTAAAATGTTTTATTATTATAAATAAAATAATACGTAACGACTTATCTGCCGGGTTTGACTGAACAACTCACCTTTACCGGTAAATCGGAGAGTTTTATCATATACACGCTCATCATATAACCTGTAAAGGTAGTATACTCAGTCCAACCTGTCAGATAAGCAAATTTTTCATCGAATACCTTTACTCAGCAGCGCTGCAAAATCAATTAAATTTCGCTCGGTAAATTTTACATTAAACTGGTAATAAAAACGAGGAGTGTACGCTAGACCAAGACTGCAGAAATGAAATTGAAAGAAACCTCACAAATAAAACATGATTAGAACATAAAAGTATTTACGTTGAAAGCGCATCACCATCACAAACCGTTGTGCAGCATTGCATCTTGGGATGTTTATATATTCATGCAATTAAACCGGGGAATGTTTCTTTTGAGATTTATGGATAAACTTTGATTAAAATTCATCAAAACGTTTATCTTTAACTATTTTAAACGAATCCCATCCCAAAGGGATTAAAACAATTTTCATGCTCGACATTGTATCATTTAGAATGTAAATTTACTCGTGCTATGTACAAACTGCAAGCATGGTGTTTTATTTTCGTGATTACAGCGACGCGGCACGTACTTTATTTGAACTAAGTTTTCTTCATTATAATGGCGTCATATTTGTCTTTAGTTTCAATACAAAACGCTGCAACGCCATCAAGACAGCGTTATCGTTGGTGGTGAAAGTAACCGTGTGATTACATTTCAAATAAATGCAATAATGTAACAAGCAGTTTTGTAAATTGTGTTGCAATATTTAAATATTTGTAGAAATTGTTTTGAATAAATAAAAATTAAATGCATTTGGTAAGCGCATCACTTAAGAACGGTTGAACCGATTTGGCTACACTATTTTAAAAATACTCATTATAGTCTGAATAAAGCCTCATTCCCACTTACTGTTTTGATATTTAATTTACTGTTTTTATCTAATATTGTAATCTAGATTTCAGGTTTTCGTTTAAGCATTCCTTTTCACATTTGTGTTTTAATTTAACTTTAGTTAATTTAGTTAGTGCGTATGCATCGTTAGTAATATAAATTTTGACAGTTCGACAAAATTGTGTATGAAATAATTAATAATATTTAATTTTTAATAACAATTAGTAATAGAAATTGTTTTCTGACATTAAACTTCTTTTAAAAGTAAATCCTACTGCATTTTGACAGATTGTCACATTTTGGAGGTTATAATATAATATAGTTTTTATTAATTTAATATTTTTAATTTAAAACATTGGACCTTGTAAGGTTCTAAAAAAAAACTAAGAAAACTTAAAAAATTAATTAAATTAAAAATGGTACTGTGAATGACTTTGTGTATTGCCATATGCTAAACAATTTAAATTTAATACACAATACAAAATTAAATTAAAGCAGTGAGTGGGAATGATACTTAAATACGTAATAAAAAATTACAGAAAATAACAAATCATAATTACTGTAGTATTTCGATATAACGGACTAATAGGCGGAATGAAAGTTAAAAGTAGTGAAAAATAATAAAAGGTTAGAAATATAATCCTTAAAATACTGTATCACCACACTCTTAAATTTAAGGAGCGACATGGACTGAAAACTTTTTTCGGTTTATCTATCATAATCTGTTATATAGAGGGCTGTTATATGGAGGTAAAATTTTTTTACATCAAATTAAATTGCTAAGAAGTTTATTTTTAATTTTACATTTTCCATAAAGCTAAGTACGGAACTGCTGTTATGATATTAAAAGAAGAAGATATTTATTAAAGAGGGAAAACTTATTTGAAAAATATATTTTCTATAAAAAACTGAACGTTGTGTTGTGTTACGCCTGGACGGCTACTACCACTACTACATCTACGAGTTGCTACGATGTGTTCTGTTATTTACTACTCGTTCTACGTTTCAGAGATAATTTAAGGTTGAATACACGGAGTTGGCTTTTAGAAATGTGACGAGGCATTCAAGCTCCTACACAAAAGAATATGAAGACTAAATATATATAGAGAAGTATTAGAAAGATCGTGCGCATTGGAGAATGTAAACCACGGTCTACAGTATGGCACGGCCATGGTCAAAGTTACTTCCAATTCATTTAGTTTAGATGCTTTTTGTGTTATTATTTTAAATTCTGAAATTGAAAAAACATTCTAACATATTTATTTCAGTTAGGGATAAAAGAACATATAGATATACGTTTTTTTCTTTAAGGTATTTTTATATTAGATAAATGAAAATGTTATATGAGCCATAATGTAATTTGTGGCAATACATTCTCTTTATGATTTTATTTTGATTGTAGTTTTATAGTTATCAACTTATTTATTTAGTGTATGACAATATTTAATCTGTTCTTTACTTATAAAATATATTTTAATTATTTCGGGGTCCATGCTACGTCGTAGCTTCACCTCCTGCAGTAGTCCTCTCAAATTGCTGATCGATAAAGCACTTGTGCATGCATACGAGGAGGTACGCTGTACGTAATCTTACAAGATTTATATTAATGGTTTTATAATACCGCTGTCAAGAAGTACAGTACACGGGAAAATCCATATGAAAAGATCTTATGGAATTTTCCTCTCTTAATGGCGAAAATACATTATGTTTTATTAGAAAAAATACACCTTTTTTATGAACTCTTTTTTATCTTTTTTATTGTATTAAGTTCGTAGATGCATTTGTAAGAAAAATCTACCTTACATGTCTGAAGTAAATGAAAATCCTGTGAAAATTATTCACAATGGCCTTGTGTCCTCATTTTTTAGTTGTCGATTTTTCAATTGTTGATTGAAATTGATGTTTATAAATGTGTATTAGTGTGTCTATTTTATTAAATATCTAAATATTGATGGAGATATAGCAATTAAAAGTTTGAATTGTGGTTTTAGCGCTAGAAATGGTCGGCCATATTTGTATGACGTGAAATTCATTTTAACGTCAGTTATTTGTTGAGTAGGTCAGTGCTGTGGTAATGTTCTGTAGCTGTTGGTAGTCAAATAATCAAGTCAAATCAAAGAATAATAAGTTTTTATTTTATTTAACCCTGCTAAGGCAGACATAGTATTGAAATTTGATTGTTCCTTGAAATAGGTGTAAATAATATTTGATATTTTGATATATAAATACATATAGCAGAGATTTATGAGCTGTAAGGTTGGTAACCTTACCCAAGGATTGTTATGTCACATGCACTTGAAATGTGTACAACGTTGAATCCCTTTAATAATTAAAGAGACAAAATGACTTTTTTAATTGTTAATATCTCTTAACATATCAAGGAGTTATTAAAAAATAATTGAACATTTAAAGTTCTAGTAACCCACTTTATCAATATATAGTACACTTTTATAGAAATTAAGACGAGAATAGATGACGCTATTATTGACAAAACTATATTATTTTTAGATAGTACCAACGTTTGAACGATGTAAAGATCTGAATTTCGTGTGTTGATTTTAATGTGAAAAAATACCGTACAAGCCATTGCTTTACTTGAATGGAATTGTTAGTAGCGTCACTAAAATCTCTGTAACTCTTAAACTAATTGGCGGAATGTTATGAAATTTTGACACATATCGTTTGAAGGTTGGTACTATCTAAAAATCATATGAATCATATGTCATCCTACGAACTTATTGAGTGTGGAGCTATATCGTTTCCGTGAGCGAAAGTGGTTCTCAATTTTAAAATGTTTTGAGAAGTTCTGTAACCACGGACTGTAAGGCATCATTAGTAGGTTGATCAAGTACCTCTGACTCATTTCGTCCTCTCTATTGTTCCAGATGAAGTGGCTTTGGCTCTCTCTGTTTGCCGCTGCTCTGTGCGCCATGGTCCTTGGATCCCCAGAAGGACACCAAGCTGGAGCTCCTAAAGTAACAGAAGGAGAAGTTTGGGAAGAGGATGATAGGGAGGTTTTAATTCGTAGTGAACGGGGTGCGAAGAACAGGGGTAAGCGTAAGTACAGCCCTAAACCGCCGGAAAAAACCGGACGATTTTTTTTTTATTCTTTATAAGTTGACAATATTTCTTTTATCAAAATACTTATGTTTTAATTAGGAAAATATTTTGAGGCTTTATATTTTTTTGTTTTATTTTTATACACTTCATATCTCACGGAATCTGAAGTGGCTTGTAAGCAAGTCATCACAACGAAAGCTTGGAAATTATTGGAAATTTAATCTATTAATTACAATATCTTTTTAATTGTGTTAGGGTTCTCTCAATTAGAAATCAAAGAATGTAGGGTCTAACGACACACATATTAAGTTTTTTTATTTATTATAATTAATTGTGTGTGCGTTTCGGCTTTACAATCTACAGTATTATATTTCTTAATACATTTCAATCTTATATACATTCAAACTTAAAACTAAACTTAAATTATTCTAGACTTTTACTACTACCAAAAGTGCTTTCTGCTTCTTCTTCTCTTGATCCTCTCTCTTCATGTTCCCCATGAAAACCAGATAACGAGATTATCATTTATTGTAATGTTTTTCGTTCCTTTTCTCTATCTCCGCCATCCACATCTTTCCTTCACTGCCTCCCTTTAATAACTGCACAATATCTCTTCTCGCTCATTACTTTTTCCTGACAAGAAAACTTAATGTGTTCCAGTGTTTCAATCTCCGTTCCGCACACTCTACACATTCCTTCCTCGCTATTTGTCCAGTATCTGTTTCCTTTCTCCTCGTTTCCCAATCTAAATCTGGCAATCCTTTTGTGTCTTTTTCTCTTAAGTAATGTGGTATCTTTCTCTCACAAATCCTTTTATATCTTGTGTTGTAATTGCTCTTCTCGATTTTTTCCATTCTTTCCTGTTGCTGTATCCCCTTGTCCCTCCTTCTCTTAGGAGGGACAAATACGTTTATATAAACGTTTTTATATTTGAATACAAAGAGTTCTAGTACAAAACTGCAAAGCGATTGTCATTTTAGTACACTGTTGCCGTCTATATCTAACTATAGAACCATGAAGTAATGTTTCACCTTAATTTGGTATTTCTAGTTCTTGTTAATAATTTAATTTAAATTTAAAGTTATTAATCACAATACATATATTAAGTTAATAATGACAATATAATATAAAGAATACTCAAGAATCAGACTCCCTTCCTGATTTTCCTCGCTCGCACCCACGACTATGTCGTTATGGAAGGTTCTAGAACTAGGCTCCTTTCATTTTGCTCTAACTTTACTTTCATCAGTATTTTATGATTCACTTTAACCTCAAATTAATTGGAAATGTCATTCCTAGATGGCTCTCAATATCTTTTATTTTCTAAATATTAAGTTAGATTTAGCTTTGTCCAAAACAAACTAGGATTAAAGTTATATTGAGATTCACTTCAGAAACTGTCTTTTAAAGTTACAAAAAGTTACTTTCAGTTAAGTTAACTTTACTGTACAAGTATTTTTGAAGTTTTGCCATAAAACTTTCATGATGTTCATTCATTTATTCACAAGAACAGACAGTCGAGGCGAGGCGAAGCGGCTTGAGAAAACAATCCACCAAACACTCTCAGTCTATAACAAATCATTGGATAGAAAGATCACAATTCCGCCTTAAGACTTTCGTTTATGAACTTACACAGAAGAGAAACAAATGCTAAAAGTTAAAGATAACAACAAACAAGTTGAGATCAACCCTCCCCCTCCCCCCGCTCCTCTTACTCGTGGATCATACACAAGATGCTGAGTAATTGATATCATTTTGTTTTCAAAGTTCAAAGATTACTGAAATGTCAGCAGTTAGGTCACCAGGGACTCCTATATTGATGTCTTCGAAATTGTAACACCCGTGACGCAAGTAATGTAAGATGTAATTAAAGTTATACTAATTTAGAAAGGTAGGAGATAATTAATTATAATTTGTGTCACTTTCTGGAGACTTACAACACATTTGTATTAATGTATGGTTAGATTAAGATATACTTGTATACAGGGCATATACGAGGAAGACGCGAGGAGGGGGGGGATTGTAGAAAGGGGGCTCCGACTGTAAATTAATTCCACGGTAGATTATCTTACGGGGGAGAGGGGGATTTTGGTCAAAACGATAAAAGAGAAGCATATTTTCAATAATGTTTTTTGACGACACAGTTAATATATAATTATTTCTATAATTACTACAGTATAAAATAACATTGAAGAATACTTTGTGAAATTTTCATAAATAAATATCAAGAAATGACGCATTGACAGCGAATCTCCGCTGACGTCACAAAAAAAAACATCACGGTGCCTCTCATAACATATCACTGGATTTTCTGAAATCAAAAATCCAAATGATTTCATTAGTTGATAAGTTTCTGCAGGTAACGCTGTCAAGTTTCTAATTTTTTATTGCTTTTTCAATTATTTACAGCACTTAAAAGTCAAAATACCGATTTTTCATAAAAAAAACAAAAACTTTGTTATTTTAAAATACGATAAAATTAAAAAATTAAAAAGAACTCGACAGCGTTATCTCTACATTTATGCAAAGAAAGAGTATGCAGAATTTCAAAAGAATCGGTCCAGTAGATTTTCAGCTAGAGAGGGCACCGACTCTGAAAAAGCTATGTGTGAGAAACCGCATTTAAAAGTTTCAAAGTAACACGAAATCAGACCAGAGAGGTGAAGACTTAAAACTCTATATCTCCGACAGATTTACTCCAATCGACTTCAAATTTTTACACAATAAACTTAATATGTTGTACAATAATATAAATAAATTTAAAAAAAATTTAAAAAAAGTTGAAGCCTTGGACATTAGACAGCTGGCCAAATTGTTTGGATGTTCAATTATTCTCTCCTTGTATGCTTTGATTCTAAGCACTATTTCTTCATTAACTGTGGGTATATATTAAGTACAAACCCTGGTGCGTTCGTGACAATCCTTAGCATTTTGGACTGGAATCTTTGGATTAATAAGAAGAATTTAGAATCTTTGGAGATTTGAATTCACGAAAGTTTTTCGTGCTAAAAGGAGATGATGTATAACATATCCTAATTAAAGGAAAAACAATTTCCCCAACTCGCAATACATACAAAGTTGTTAGTTTTCTGAATGACCTAAAAACAAGATTACAAGGAAATACTTATACAACCCTCTCTCATGGTTTCAAATGATATTTTTCTATTTGCTTTTCTTTAGTTTTCCCTCAAGTTAATGTAGTTTTTCTGTAGTTGTCTCTAAGTCATTACCGCTGCTCTCACATCTTCATTTCTTACAGTGAGCGCTTCATTATAACTTCCTTCTTTCTTCATTCCACTTGAGAATCTTTTTATTTTTCTTTTAAAAACTTCACGACTCTTTTTCAGTTGTAAAGTTTTAGTCCTGTTTTATATTCAAACAACAAAACATTACATAACATAAAACTGTTATCCTTTTAAGGACTCAGAAGTCTTGTATACGTCACCAGTGACGTACTTGTTTTCAGGGGCGTTCCTAATTTGTTACACTAGAATTAGTAAAAGAATATTTGTACCAGGGGCGGCCTTAGCTATTGCGGGGTCCTGGGTGGCAGATCTTTGCGAGGCACTTGTTCTTTGTATAATTTATGTAAATTGTAAGTAAGTATTTTTGATGATAATTGACGAGAAATAAAATTTTATATTGGAAGTTTTATAAAAGTTAACAAGCACAAAGACGACAAATATTAATGATGATAAACTAAGGTACATAAATGCCTTAAAAGATATACGCAGTGATTCTAGTTGGATTTCTAAAGAGCGAGGCGCGAGATTCAAATACATATATTGTTTAGAATTTTTCTACTTGGGTTGTTGCGCGAGAATGCGAGGCCCTAGGCGGTTTCCCTGCCTACTATCCCTTAAGGCCGCCTCTGATTTGCGTCATAAACTCCTCTGAATAGATTTATATACAAATTCAGTCGGCGTATGTTTGTGCTCGCAAAAATTTTGACTATTATTTATTATGTTAAATTTGTACGTTGTGTAATGGCATTGCTGACATCGATCACCTAATTCATTAATGAGACATCTCCGAAAAATAATTATTTCATTTGTGTATGTAGTTATATGTAAAAATTATATTCCCTATCAACTCAAAACTCAGTTAACCTATAAATGCAATCAAATAAAATTATACTGCAGATAAACAAACATCAACCTGAAACAAAATACATACCTTATACATTATTTCCTTGATTTTACAGTTTGCTTAAATAATATACACAGCATTTTTAATTTTTCTTAATAACTCATTTTCAAAAGAGAATAAGAAGTATTTTTGAGTCGCAAAGCTCACAAAATGCGCCTGCTCATAAATAAGACCATGCTTACCACCCCTCCCCCATACTATGTTAAATGGGCTATGGGAGTGCTCCAAGTGGAAGTGTATCTTTTACCACTGCTACTCCACATCAAAGCTCTGTGCTTTTTACAAAACTTATTTACGTTCTCATATTTACAATTATCCAGTTGTACTTCTGCCACAGAGAAGCTTATTTATAAATAACGTTTTACATTACATTTCTCATTAACATAGCTTAAAAACGAATATCGTGATGCAGAATCAACTGTTGGTAATGATTACTTTATTATAAATAGGTTGCAAATTTTATAGACCTACATTTATGGAAAAATACGATGTGATGTAAAAGTAATATTAAAATGTATGGTGACTGGGACTACCCAAGTTAAAACAAAATAAAATATCAATATAAAATTTCTGTTAGACTATATTTTTTTATTTATTTATATTATTGTACAACATATTAAGTTTATTATGTAAAAATTTGAAGTCGATTGGAGTAAAAATGTCGGAGATGTAGAGTTTTAAGTTTTCACCGCTCTGGTCTGCTTTCGTGTTACTTTGAAACTTTTAAATGCGGTTTCTCACGCTTTTTCAGAGTGGGTGCCCTCTCTAGCTCAAAATCTACTAAACCGATTTTTTTGAAATCTTGCACACTCTTTCTTTACATAAATGCCGAGGTAATGCTGTCGAGTTTCTTTTTATTTTTAAATTTTATCGTATTTTAAAATAACAAAGTTTCTGATTTTTTTCATAAAAAATCGGTATTTTGAATTTTAAGTGCTGTAAAAAATTGAAAAATCAATAAAATGAAAAAAAATCGACAGCCTTACCTGCAGAAACTTATCAACTAATGAAATCATTTTGGTTTTTTTATTTCAGAAAATCCAGTGATGAGTTATGAGGGACCCCGCAATGTTACTTTTTTTTTTGACGTCTGCGGAGATTCATTGTCAATGCCTCATTTCTTGATATTTATTTATGAAAATTTCACAAAGTATTTTTCAAATGTTATTTTATCATGTAGTAATTATAGAAATAATTATATATTAACTGTGTCGTCAAAAAGCATTATCGAAACATTATTCGAAACTCGCTGATCAGTCAGCTGCAACAATGATCCAAACAATAGTTCATCCTATTGGCAAACCGCGCCCTGGCTCTGGGTCTGGATATGTAGTTCTAATTCACAAATTGTTCATCTTTTTCACGCACATTGCCGCTGTTGTATTTTAATTTAAATTAATTCATATATATGATGTTCAGCCATTTAGTAATTACGTATACATACATGTTTCACCAGACGCTGTATTTCTACACATTTATACGACTCTCTCTCTGGCTGTGTGTGTGTGTACTATAATATGTGTGCTTTGTTTTACGCTGATGAATTCTACATTTGTATTTATTATAACAACCCATTTGATTTAATATTTAAAGTTCTTCGCAGACAATATAGACATCATTAATTTTAATTAAATTTTAAAATGAGTAATAACTTTTTTGTAAGTTTGTACTATACATAATACAATGGTTTACTTTATATTCCATTTCTATATGAAATAGTAACAAGCCAACGAAGTCTTCAGGTTAATTTTTATATGTCACATCTTGTCCTCATTTCAAAACCCCTCCCTCCCGCCTCTGCTGTGAAGTAACACATTTGAAAACGAAATATATTTTTAGTCTTATTTTTTCTTCATTGGTTTTGTTTTTTTTGGGTGTCGCTTTTTAAATTAGATGTAACATTGCGAAGTTTATGACCTTCTTCACTTGTTAAACCCCGTTGTCCCACATTTTGGACCCAATCCCACTTCTGTGGCGTCACTCATTCGAAAAAAATTGTATAGTCTTATTTTTCATTTTTTTGCTCTATGTCATATTTTGGATTAGTTGTAATGCTATCTTTTGATTCCTCTCTTTCCCCATCCTCTCTCTCTCTCTCTTTTGTCACGTGTATAATTAATGGATGACCCCTTCGCAAAACTTGGAATATTTTACTACTTGAAATGCAACAAGAAAAAAAATGAAATCTCATAATTTCTTAAGAAACACTTTACGCTAATGATTTTATTAATTAAATTTCTAAATGTCGCGTAAAATGGCGCTGTATACCAGTGAGCAATAAAATAACTACATTGCATTAGGTATAAGATATATGTTGAGGTAAGCGTCCACTTCTCAGCATGCATCGTTTCAAACAAATTCTATAACAATTCAATAACAAGAGTGGTTAGAGATTAGTGTTTATATGACAGTACCGCAAACATCAAATGTGTTGTGTCAAATAGATTTTATAGTTCAAATTACGAGAGTTCGGCGGCGACTCATACTTAAAACAAATTGTGAGGTATAAACTGCCGATATAACTAAAAAGCACAGACTCACCTTTTTCTATAATGTATATAGAAACGAATAAGATAAAACTCATTATCGTATTATAGATTTATACCGCTCTTATAACCTCTTTTAAGCATAAGTCGCCGGCGAACTCTCGTGATATAGGTTTGCTCTCGTGAACACTTCTTGAAGGAGTGACCGTGTTCTTCTATTCTTTGTCTCTTCTGCCAATACACAAGTAAAACTGGCTCCAAACGATGCGATGAACGTTTGAATCAAATGTTTACCTACAACATGTAAGTCAAATATTGTAAGATTGACATGGCAAGTTTCATGCTACACTGTGGAACGAATGATTTATTTATTTTATTAATTCGTTGATATTATGGACACTGACACTGTTTAACAAAAACTTTCAAGTAAATAAAGAAACTTTCAGGTATAAAACCTTCCTTTGTTGGACGATTCGTGCAGCAGTGCATGACATGTGGATCAAGTGTGTGGCGGGGGTAGAAAAATCCCTTTCACGCGGGTCAAAAGGGTGACAACAGCCCGAACTTGTACCGGCATTAATCTTTGAATGAATCTAATGCTAATATATCAACGCATATTTATTAGAAGTATTCAATTTACCAATCGAGGCAGTCAGTAAGTTCTAGCCGAGAATCGATGCTGATAAGCGGACGCGTACCTTTAGATGTAAGACCTAGAATAACTCGTAACTGACGTTAACCTATATCTTGATAGAACTAGCGGTTATTTTGTTAATTTAATTTAGATAACAGCGCTAGATATTTCAATTTATGCGAAGATCAATTAAGATAACACAGTTAGTGAATGAAGTGACAACTCAGCCCTTTGACTATTTGCAGAGGACTGTAAAGTAGCACCAGGGAGGCGCAGGGGAGGGGCGTTCAGATGTATGTAACAGTGCCGATGTGTCTTCTTGTGACTTTGTATAATGATGTTATTATGTAATTAAAATGTAATTATATTTACAATGTATAACATAGACTTATACTAGAAATTAAATTAAGGCTGGGTTTGTGACATGTGTATAGTATACATTATATTAAAGAAATAGGTAACAGAGTTAAGATATCTACGAAGGCGTAGACCTGTTTAATGATTAATAATTGGGTTGTGTCCTTAGTTTGAAATACTATTAAATTTTACCATATGTTGGTAAAGTTTGGAATCAGAATTTCAAATTAAATTATCTCTTAGTAATCTCAATAATAATAATGTGTGTGCCGTTCGATTTTACATTCTCTCAATATTAGGGCTACTGCAAATGAAGCCAGACGTATTCTGCATCTCAGTTCTGTCGACGTAACGTCATACAAGCTTCATGCAAGCTGCAAGTAAGGTCCTTTCTCTGAAATATAGCACGTTTTTTCATTGAGAAAATGTCAAGTGATGAAGAAGATGTGATTTTAGCATACGCTTTTATTAGAAGACGACGAATCAGGCGTAGAATATATTGGCTAAACTTAAATCTGTTCTAGTATTTTCTAATTCAAAAACACTTTCTGTTTCCTATACTCTTGTCTTATTATAACTTTTTGTTCCCTTCTCTGCCTTGTTTATCACCGTTTTCTACTTCTCCTTCCTTCTTGCCTGTACTCTGTCACTCACCCTTAGGCGTCTATTTTCTTTTCACTAGTCCTCTTTCTCTCGCTTATACATTCTACCGTTTCTCCCTTTCATATCTTCTCAATCTCTTCATGTCCATTCTAAGTCGTCATGCTATTTCGAGTTTTATTCTTTGTTTCTATTTTCATTTCTTTTTATACAACAATTTTCCGGCTGTACTGGCTGGATCGAACTAAAATTTTTTATCTATAGATCCTCCATTATCAATTTACTAAAAGATGTATTTTATTTCACAGAAACTTGTCGCTATATCAAAAGTCAGTGGTCAGAATGCGATCCCAAGAACAACATGAGGTCCAGAACTTTGACACTGAAGAAGGGAGACGCTGATACTTGCGAGCAGACCAAGACTGTCCAGAAGAAGTGCAAGAAAGGTGAGTTCACTTCATAACTTGCTAGTGTCATTGAAATCATTTGTATATACAACGAAACATTGCAAGAAGCTTCTTGATATTGAGATCATTCATGGGCATTTGATAATGATTGTTAATTGCATTTCATGAATCATTCATTGGTAATTTTTACATTTACTCTGTATAAATATTCGTAATACTTTAAAAGTATCCGGTTATTCAGGTCTTTAACTATTACTGTTAAGGGGGGGGGGGGGGTCCAACTTTTTATTTATATTACTGTACAACGTATTAAGTTTATTGTGTAAAAATTTGAAGTCGATTGGAGTAAAACTGTCGGAGATATAGAGTTTTAAGTTTTCACCTCTCTGTAAAAAATTGAAATATCAATGAAAGAAGAAAAATTTGACAGCGTTATCTGCAGAAACTTATCAACTAATGAAATCATTTTGGTTTTTCGATTTTAGAAAATTCAGTGATGAGTTATGAGTGACACCGCAATGTTACTTTTTTTTGTGACGTCAGCGGAGATTTGCTGTCAATAGCTCATTCCTTGATATTTATTTATGAAAATTTCACAAAGTATTCTTCAAATGTCATTTTATCATGTAGTAATTATAGAAATGATTATATATTAACTGTGTCGTCAAAAAACTTTATCGAAAATATGCTTCTTTTTTATCGTTTTGACTTAAAGTACATTTCAAGAAATAAGTATGCCAAATTTTGCAAAATTAAAATATTTTCATTATCTTTTCTACGTGTTTTTATACGAATATACACACTTTTGAATATTATCACTTAACAATTCTTTCACTATATGCACTTCTCGCCATAGAATAATAACATATTTTGAACATTATTGACGAGAATTATGTTATTCCCAAAGTACAACTTTTTAAGAACATTTCTATGAGAACATGTGTCTCTTTGATTTCGATACCTAATTGCCTCGGTTTTTTCGGATCGTCTCTGCTACAATACTTTACTTAAGTGTGTTTAGCAGATTTCTTTATAACGTAGACATTTGTAACTTTGTAGTGCACGTTCTAAATTCATTGTTTCCAACTTGAAAAATTTACATATAAAACAAAAACTGAATTGCCTCATGCATAGTAATTTACATACACGATTACTGTATAATTGTAGAGAGTAGTGTAGTAGGTGTAATTAAGTGACACGAGTTGTACTTATCCATATCGTGTTCCGTATAGATAGTACCTAAACCTGCCCTAGTGCTGTGTTGGATTTTGTGTATCACTAATTATACACAATAAAGTACCGAGCTTTCAAGTTGTAACAAATTGTTTGAATGTCAAGAGCTTTTAGATTAATCACTTATCAAAAAGATAACATCATTTGGGGTAGTGTTGCCGCGCTTTGGAATACGACGACGACATGATAAATTAGAAAATATTTAGGGTTTTATGGTTGTGGTGAATTAGGAAACGCCGCGGCCGCGCTTTTATCGTTGGGGGTTAATGTAGACTGGCAAAGGAAAGCTGCTTGCCTGATAGTAAACATACTCTGATATTTTGGGTGCTTTGAATATAGTTAGTTGTTGGTGTGATCGATTCGAAGCTTGGCTTGACGATCCTTGCAAATACTAGTCGAACACCAACATGTGTGACAACATGTCAAGCTGTCCTATTTAGGGATGCGCGCCTATATCCCGGTAACGGTTAATGAATCTCGTAGATAATTTTATGGTCTACAAATTTTATAATAACTTCTTCTTTTTTTTGATTACTAAAGATTATTACAAACTGTCCTGCTTAGAGGACATTCAGTGATAGGCAAGTCAAAATAAAGTGTCTTACGCGGGATGTGCCCATCGACTCATCCCTCAATTTTAATAGATTCTAGATTCTGTTTAGTTTAGGCTAATAGGTCCTGAGGTACCTTCTTTTTTAGTCATTTAGTTAGTTAATAATAACTTGTAAGGACACATAGGATATTTTCAAAAGAACAGATTTTTGGAATGTTTTACCTCAAATATAACATTCTTTTTTTTTAATATTTATTTGAGTGCATCAACTTTCAAAAACTATTAGCACTTAAAACAATAAATACTAACGCTTTCTGTTAACTCCGGCTTTTTGATTGAGAAACCGAAATTTATAACAGCAGTGGCCATGAATAGATCATTCTTGTTGTCTGGATATAAAGTATAAGAAAAGGCAGAACATTATTAGGGGCGATAAAAGGTTACGTGCCGAGGAAGCCTGAGAAATTATATATGAAAAAAAAAAGAATATATACATTTATAAACATTTACAAAACATAATTTACAACTTATAAATACGAGTATGGGTATTTAAAATAAAGAGATTAAATTACTTTTATTGATAAAGTCAATAAGGTTTTTCAGACTTTCACTGCTTTCAAATATCTGCCTGTATTCATCAGGCATATTACAGCCGAATATCAGATTCTATGGGACTTTTGAGCTAACTTATAAAATTTCAAAACAATGATTTATGCAAGTTTATAGCTTATTATAAACAAGCGTACTATCCCAATTCTGATGTGGAAAACAATACCTATCCCGCTAATCTAATGTGGAATCAAGGTACTCTTATTTAATTTAGGGCAAATGTCAATTCAATTAATATTCAACTATGCAATATCTTAGTTTCTTGTCAGGATGATAAAGAATCACATAATTTGTTTAATACATTTATTTAATAAAATAATAACGATGATAATAATACAGTATGATTACAATATAAACGTTGGTATTTACTTTATAAATACAGAACAATGAATAAACAAACCATCAATCAGTGGTTTAAAGTTTCACACATTTTAATTGCTTTAACCTTTGACTTGGTTTCCGTTCACAATATACACTTATTAATCACATTCTTTTACGACTTTTCTAGCTCGGGTGTTATAGTTATGATTACTTTGTATGCTCGATTTATTTTTACGACTCCACATATATATATATATAACTAGGCTATAATGCATGTACTACACATGAATTGATAATATTCTCTATTCTATAACATAACTCAATTCCAATAGGTATTTTATCACAGTTTATTTTTACAGATATCACACAAAATTTCATTGCATTCATATTGAATTTTAATAAACAACATTTAATACACATAATAACACTTTTTATTGCTTCCACGTTTTGAATTTATATTTAAATTATATCGATTTTCATCGTCTATTTAACATCGCCTCATATAAAATAATTTGTATGATAATACTGGTACGTTAGTTAACAATGCATTGTTTAATTATTAGCAAATATGAAATTGAATATATTACAGTTGAAAATTAAATTGAATTAATAATATTAGAGGGGTACTTCTATACATTGCAATCATTGCATTCTGACTACGATAATCAAAAAAGAAAAAAAGAAATGTATTCGATCAAAATTTCAAGTCAATCGAGTTTTGCGAACACAAACATATGCAGGCTGAGTTTTTATATGTTTGATCTGATGTATTACCATTAGCAAACAAAAAAATCTCTGTATGTATCTATTCTGATACTTTTCTAGAAGAACAGATGACAAAAATCGGTTCCAATAGGTCTTACATGTAGTTTCCAAATAACTTATCACAAGATTGTAGTTATTATTTATTATATTAATTGTGTGCCTTTCGGCTTTACAATCTACATTATTATATTTCTTAATGCATTTCATATAAATTCAAAGTTAAAACTAAACTTAAACTCTTCTAGACTATTACTACTTCGAATAGTACTTTCTGTTTCTTCTTTTCTTGATCCTCTCTCTTCATGTCCCCTACTCCTCCTTTATTCACACCGTTTCCTGCTTCTCCTTCCTTATTGCCTGTATCTTCATCTATCACCTCTTGCCTTCCTTGTCTCCTCTCGACAAACTCTCTATTATCTTTTCACTATCCTTCCTGCCTTCTCTCTTCGTTTTCACTTCTCCACTTATGTCTATTACAGGCATAAACGCTCTATCTTTACTATTGCCTCTTGACTCTCTTACTTTACTATTTCTTCTTGACTCTCTTCCTTTACTATTTTATTATTGTCTCTATCTCCGTCATCCAACTCTTGTCCTTATCTCCTTTCCGCAAATCCTCTATTTTTCTGGACTGAAGTTTAACTGTTTCCTCCCTACTTCTTTCTTTCTCATGCTTCCTTTCACTGCCTCTTTTAGTACTTCCTCTCTCTTCATGTTCCTTATGCAACCCAACTACGAGCTTATTTATTGATTGTGACAAATTTGTAGTTAAAATCGCTGCAAAAGTTTATACATTTAGAACAATTAGATATTCTAATCATGACTTACTGGTACTCGTGCAGTACATGGTACAGCCAAGCTGTGAGAGTTCATTGTTTGTGCTTTCCAACAACAATATTATCTCCAAGTCTAGACTGCAGTGACACCAACACCAATATACACTTAGCCGTCATATCATAGCTGGTGTAGAACTAGAATTGAACGTTCAGTTCATTCTACGGTTAATCTATTATTCCACGACTATGCTGTGAATGACATTTACTTGTTATTGTTATTATTCGTTGAAATGTAAATGTGATATATTAATTCTGTGAATCCCTTTGAAATTCATTGCACAAATCATATTTACTTGTCTCTATGTAAAATGTAACAGATCCATAGGCAGTGCAGCTCGTGTTTCGGGAATGGGCTTGTGTCCTATGTCTTAATTTCTATAAAAGTGTACTATATATTGATAAAGTGAGTTACTAGAACCTCAAATGTTCAATTATATTTTAATAACTCCTTATATGTTAAGAGATAGTAACAATTAAAAAAGTCATTTTGTCTCTTTAATTATTAAAGGGATTCAACGTTGTACACATTCCAAATGCATGTGACATCACAATCGCTGCCAACCTTACAGCTCATAAATCTCTGCTATATGTATTTATATATCAAAATATCAAATATTATTTACAGCTATTTCAAGGAACAATCAAATTTCAGTATTATGTCTGCCTTAGCAGGGTTAAATAAAATAAAAACTTATTATTCTTTGACTTGACTTGATTATTCGACTACCAACAGCTACAGAACATTACCACAGCGCTGACATACTCAACAAATAACTGACGTTAAAATGCATTTCACGTCATACACATGGCCGACCATTTCAAGCGCTAAAACTACAATTCAAACTTTTAATTGCTATATCTCAGTCAACATTTAGATATTTAATAAAATAGACACGCCAATACACATTTATTAACATCAATTTCAATCAACAATTGAAAAATCGATCACTAAAAAATGAGAACACAAGCCTAATATTAAAACGGAAATAGCTTTGTGAAGAAAATTTAAACATTATTTTAAGATTATTCATAAGTGATTACACAGTCTAAGTATATACATATAGCTATGATTACCTCCTACATGAAAATCCAACTTGTTATTAATTAGATCCAAAATCTTCAATACTGTTGCTTTTTGGAAGCGAAATTTTGTCATTTAAATAATGAAAATAATTTGGCCTTTTTTTAATAATTTTCTTATTTCTCAATATAGTACTATATTCGTATATGGTAATAGCTGATTACTCTTCATCTGTTATTGATAATTGATTATCGTAATTCAGAAAATTCATAATTAAAAGTTTGATTTATTAATTTTATAACCTATAAAATGAGAACTTAAATAGTATAATAATGACAGCTAAACCTGGCTGAGATAGCATGATATTTTATCTCTGTTGCACACTTATTGCAGGTTATCATACTTACATCTTGATTGAATGACGAGATTTGTTACTCCACGATTTTAGTTCGAGTTAACGTTAGTTCTTGATGATAAAATAAATTTTTCGTTTAAATCGAAGACTAGCTATTTACTTCGGTAGTAAGACGAACCATATGTGATATAATTTCTCCAAAATTAATTTTATTTACTTTCATGAATACGTGTTGATTTTATAGTAAAATATTAAAGGAAATAATACGAACTCATTGTATTAACTATACGAAAGTATCTGCCCCTTTTCTTCGACACCCATGCTTGCTTTTGCATGAAATTAATAATTCATTTGTATTATAATCATTCCTCAGTTTGTGTTCTGAATTTATATAACGTATGTCACTGACACATACACACACACACACACAATACAACATCTACGTCACTCTTGCCAACTTTATAAATTAAAACGTCCAGACGAAACTCAAACTCATGACCTTTCTGTTTCTCAGAATTATATTAAATGTCAACATAATTAAACTTAAAAGGATTAATTCTACATAATGTATGATAGGTACGGTGGTACTCGCACCAGACTGTACACCGTATTTTAAAAATTAATTAATTCTCTTTGCGAATTCACTCCGTAATATTTTTGAAGTGTGGGTACTATTATTTAAAACATATCTCTGTTAGGAATTTATATAATGGGCTTGTGTCCTATGTCTTAATTTCTATAAAAGTGTACTATATACTGATAAAGTTGGTTACTAGAACCTCAAATGTTCAATTATTTTTTAATAACTCCTTATATGTTAAGAGATATTAACAATTAAAAAAGTCATTTTGTTTCTTTAATTATTAAAGTGATTCAACGTTGCACACATTCCAAGTGCATGTGACATCACAATCCTTGTGTAAGGTTACCAACCTTACAGATCATAAATCTCTGCTATATGTATTTATATATTAAAATATCAAATATTATTTACAGCTATTTCAAGGAATAATAAAATTTCAATATTATGTCTGCCGTAACAGGGTTAAATAAAATAAAAACTTATTATTCTTTGATTTAACGTGATTATTTGACTACCAACAGCAGTGACCTACTCAACAAATAACTGACGTTAAAATGCATTTCACGTCATACAAATATGGTCGACCATTTCTAGCGCTAAAACTACAATTCAAACTTTTAATTGCTATATCTCCGTCAATATTTAGATATTTAATAAAATAGACATGCCAATACACATTTATTAACTTCAATTTCATTATAATATTATTAAGTAACAAATATAAAGAGTGTTTACAATGCATACCATCTTTAAATAACTCAATTCAGCTACGACTATCTTATCCTTTCTCAACCATTCTACTCTTTTCACCAATTCAATGTTATTAAACTCTTCTAGTTCACTGAATTCTTCTTTTCATTTTCAAAAAAAAAAAAACTCCACGAGACTTGAAATCAAATCGTCTCAGACTCAGTCTAAATAAATGATTCGGTTTTATTTGTATTGGACGCTAGTTCAAAGATAAACAATTCCAATCGCGGTATCTGTCCCATGGTGACCCGCTACAGTTGAGTTCTTCTATCTGCACCAGAACTATAGGCCCATGTAACACCCCTTTGTTCCCACTTCCTCCCGCCACTGAACCATTCTGCCCCTTGAGTCCTCACGCTCATACATCACCGCTGTGTCATATCTCTTGTAAATAACCTGTCACTCAAATGTCACACAACGAGGAGGGTCGTCGGCATACGTAGTGCGTAGACAATGTGGTGTACCAAGTTAATACGGATTGTAATAGAGACCAGTGATTCTAAACTGTTTATAATGCAACTCTAGATGTAACGCTATTGATTGTTATGTAATAAGTCAGGTAACATCATCAGAGAGTCATAAAGCGAAATCTAGTTTATTGTGGAAAATTTGAAATCAATTGGAGTAAAACTGTCGGAGATATAGAGTTTTAAGTCTTCGCCTCTCTGGTCTGCTTTCGTGTTACTTTGAAACTTTTAAACGCGTTTCTAGCTCAAAATCTACTGGACCAATTCTTTTGAAATTTTGCACACTCTTTCTTTACATAAATGCCGAGGTAACGCTGTCGAGTTTTTTTTAATTTTTTAATTTTAACGTATTTTAATATACCAAAGTTTCTGATTTTTTTTATGAAAAATCTGTATTTTGACTTTTAAGTGCTGTAAGAATTGAAAAATCAATAAAAAAAAGAAAAAACTCTACAGCGTTACCTGCACAAACTTATCAGCAAATGAAATTATTTCGTTTTTCGATTTTAGAAAATCCAGTAATGAGTGGCACCGCAATGTTACTTTTTTTTGTGACGTCTGCGGAGATTCGCTGTCAATGCCTCATTTCTTGATATTTATTTATGAAAATTTCACAAAGTATTCTTCAAATGTTATTTTATGATGTAGTAATTATAGAAATAATTATATATTAACTGTGTCGTCAAAAAACATTATCGAAAATATACTTCTTTTTTATTGTTTTGACCTTAAATATGATGAAAATATTTTCGAAATATCGAACCTAGCATTGAGAACCACTATCACAAAACATTTTCATTTGCAAATATAAATTTACTCTCACTCTCAAAGAAATTATATTTTATATAAAATACTTATTTATTTTTCATTTTAAATTTAATCATATAAAATGTTTTTCTTTAATGTTATACACAAACTTTGAATCACTCCTAAGTTTTTCTGTTATAATGTTGAGATAATAATATAACGTTTATATTAGGATTTAGATATTTTAAACCACGGGTAAGATCACGGCTCGCCTGAAGACTTCAGGGATGCTGCTCCAATTCATGAATATATTTAAGCGGCTGTGTGACTCATTTTTAGAGAAATATTAGAAGAACTTTTACAACACGTATATATATGATTGTATAAATTCATTTAATACCAAAAATTTATTGATCTTTAATTAGGATTCTATATTATTCTAACGTTATTATTAGGTTATTTTCAATGGTTTGGTGTAAATGCTAATAACCCAGGATTTGAACGCTATTTTGACGAATTCTTTTAAATTAAATTGACAAGTTTTTTTATTAAAAAGCAATGCTTCAAGTATCATTTCCACTCACTGTTTTAATTTAATTTTGTATTTAATTTAAATTTTTTAACATATGGCAATACGTGTAGTCATTCACAGTACCATTTTTAATTTAATTTATTTTTTAAGTTTTCTTAGTTTTTTTTAGAGCCTTACAAGGTCCAATGTTTTAAATTAAAAATATTAAATTAAGAAAAACTATATTATATTATAACCTCCAAAATGTGACAATCTGTCAAAATGCAGTAGGATTTATTTTTAAAAGAAGTTTAATGTCAGTTTTTAAAAAATATAGAAGAGAAAACAATTTCTATTACTAACGATGCATACGCACCAACTAAATTAACTAAACTTAAATTAAAACATAAATGTAAAAAGGAATACTTAAACGAGAACCTGACATCTAGATTACAACATTAGATAAAAACAGTAAATTAAATATCAAAACAGTGAGTGGGAATGAGGCTTTATCAACCCGAAATTCAAATTTTTCTATTGTTTTAAAAACTACAAAAGTAGCGTCACTAAAACCACTGTATCTCGTAAACTAATGGGGGGAATGTCATGAAATTTGGACTCGTACTTGAAGGTTGGTACTATATAAAAATCATAAGGATTTGTCAATACTACATCTTAAATATAAGTTATTTAACCGAAGGCGAGCGTAATCTCTACCAGTGTGAGAGGAGTCTCAACCTTGATTATTATTTCTAAAGTACACAAGAATCGTGTATAGTCATTAACATAAATTAATCTCATTTCAAAAAATATTTTATTTACATTTTGTTCCATTCCATCCGATCCCAAGGGAGTGATATGTTTATCTACTGAAGTCTCATGATATTCAAATGTCAGTTTAAAATTTACTTCAATCCATTAATTCTCAGTGTTTGTATTTGTATAGGTGTTCGTACAAACATCGCAACGGATATTATTGTAATACTAATAATAGAGATTAAGTAAATGAACTCGAAGCAACGCATTTATGGTACACAAGCGGAATATAAATCATATGGGAGAACTATGGTTTCAGATTGTAGCGTGGTGGCGGCAAAATATACTTCAGATGAGTGTTTCTAACCCCCAGAAAGATTATTTTGGTGTCTATTGATGATACACCACTGAACACAAAATATTGTTGATATATTATGAGAATTAGTTAAGATTTATTAATGGTGTCTTCTTTTCGGAGCACATTTGCACTTCTTTTTGATCTGCCAGTGTACAAGCCGTTACCTTAGTATAGAGTTTTAAGTCTTCACTTTTCTGGTTTTCTTTCGTGTTACTTTGAAACTTTTAAATGCGGTTTCTCACATATAGCTTTTTCAATGCCTCATTTTTTCATATTTATTTATGATAATTTCACAATGTATTCCTCAAATGTCATTTTATCTTGTAGTAATTATAGAAATAATTATATATTAACTGTGCCGCCAAAAAACATTATCGAAAATATGCTTTTTTTATCGTTTTGAACTTATCCTCCCCTTATTAAACAAAATAAGCATCTTGCATCAAAAACACCGTCTGATTTTGATCAGCCACATCTCCCGTTTACTGTAATCCAAACCTATTCCATGCGGTACTAACAAAACAACCAATCTTCTCTAAATATGACAGATGACATGTCGTTTAAGATGTCTAACTGCTCATCTAACGCTTTTAACATATTTATCTTTACTAATTTAATTAAATGCTTTAGTTTTTTTAATGTATATACCGTACATTAGTTTCTTACTAATTTAAATATTCATAAATAATAAGGAAGACGATAATTTAGTGATTTACTGCGTTGGCTTTATAGCAAGTTAGAAGACAGTACAACTCAGAGTACGAGATACTGACTCGTAAGCTTGTTATTGATGTGTGTTTCGTTGTAGTCGTCGTTAGTCGTTAGTAATGGGGAGGGGGGAAGAGGAGGAAGGGGTCGTTAGGTTCTGAGTTATATTTATGCCGATCATTTGTGTTTTAATGCGTGTGGTGAGAGTGGTTCTCAGAGTTCATAATCATAACGACTAAATTAACTCACCGTAGTTGTCCTGCGCGCTATGGTATATATATAATGAAGCAGTTTCGTTTTCTCTTGCATCTTGATAAATAGAGCATCACGATAATAGACCACATACCTATGTGGATATTGTTACATAACTACGAGTAATTAACTATGAACATACTCTATTAATTATTGCAATAATTTATTCAAAATTTAATAAAAGGGGCCCGGTATGAAACTTTGGAGAAAGTTCAAATTTTGAAGTGCGTAATAATTGATATAATATTAAAAAAAAAAAATTCAAAATTATATTTGAGGGCACGGAGGGCGGTTTTTGGCGAGGGTAAAAATTGTGCTAGAGAGTTTAAATTTTTTATGTAGGCTAACTTTAGTACCTAATTTACAAATTGAAAAAAAAAATCCAAATTTTGAAAAAAAGTTGGTCAAATATTTTTTATTTTGTTGAAAAAAATATATTTTCTTAGTCCGGTTTATATGAAAAATTATTTGTTTTTATATGTGAAATTTATACAGAACGAGTTAAATATTTCAATTTAAAAATGGAATTAAAATTTGAAATGAAATTCAATTCACACACGAAAGACAGTCGTCCCTTGCGACGGCGGTAAACTCTAGTAGATATATAGTTATCACGCTTAGATTTTTAAGACTCTTGTAGATCCCATAATTTATGCCAGAAGCCTGCTTTCATTAGTGAAAATATGAACTTGTAAGTCACCAGACATATTCAAATATCATTCATATCTACATCTTATTTGCGTTGGGTCAAACCATTATGTAGTTATACCATTAAATATAGACCCAGAGTAAATTCGAGAGATCTTATTGAGATATATTACCAGCATAGCCTGGCCTGTCCTTGTCCCGGAAACATTTTATACTAATCTTATTCAATTTAATTTAAATATAAATAAATTGCGTCTTCATAAATTATTTGATTAAATTCATAAATGGTCGTTAGTTATAACTGTAACGCATATACGTCATTGCGGCAAGTTGGTAGTACGTCCCTTACTACATCTTCCTGTTGGGATTACTAGGATTAGGCCGACATTTTCAGTAGGGCGTAGTCACATTAACAGTCTTTATCATGAGAATATTATGGACGGTGATTTAATAAAGACAATTTGATTAGCCTTAAGTTCTTTCTTCTTCAAAGAAATAACCTAATAACAAGTAATTGGTTGTTTAGATGGTTCAACAAGGTGACTTTTTACATAATGGTTAACTTTTTTATTCATTCACTACAGAGCAAATATTTTCACAAGTTATGAAACAAATTGTGGAATAATTAAATAAACAATAAATATCTAGTATAATAATTTCAGTGGATTATTTATATTTTAAAAGGTCTGTACTTATTGGAAAACAAGCACAGCCCTCTAGCTGCTTCATCCATCCATTTCATATCAATTTTCCTTTATACTTTCAGAAAGTATAAAGAGATTATCAATATAACTTCATAATAAACTTAATGTATTTTTTGTTCCAAAGCACTTTATATTTGATTATCCCGCGTTCTTTTTTCCTTTGATACCGGATTGGCAGTGGCAGTGGCAATGTCAGTTACTTGTCTCATTACGTAGATGATTTTAAAGCAAATACTTTATTGGAGTGTAACAACCAATAACCAACTCACTTCGCTGTTGAATGTAATACGGGTGAATGGTGGAAGTGTGGGTGTGTTTTCCCAATCCATCCAATTTACCAATCCCCAAACTCCCAACCCCACTACCATGATTAAACCAACGAAGTATGTGATCAAGTTGTTCTGATGTCATTTTCAGAGAATGATCGATTGTTCTGTTGATACACCACTTATATTACAGTAAGGAGAATACCCCCAGGAGTTGGTAATAATAGTAGACCTTCTTTTGTCACCAAAGTCAACTCACAAATTATGAAATAGGGAAATACTATATGTCTTAGGAGATATCGTTTTACAGAGAGCATGTCGGCGGGTTCGGGGAAAAGAATCACACTCTGATCTAAGCAGTGCCAATTTCTGAAGTTATTAGTTAATAAACTAGTTTCAAAATCCAAAACTAAGACTAAGTGCGGTAAATAATCTTCTCTAACTAATGGGCTTGTGTCCTCATTTTTTAGTGGTCGATTTTTCAATTGTTGATTGAAATTGATGTTAATAAATGTGTATTGGCGTGTCTATTTTATTAAATATCTAAATGTTGACGGAGATATAGCAATTAAAAATTTCAATTGCAGTTTTAGTGCTAGAAATGGTCGGCCATATTTTTATGACGTGAAATGCATTTTAACGTCAGTTATTTGTTGAGTAGGTCAGTGCAGTGGTAATGTTTATAGCTGTTGATAATCAAATGATCAAGTCAAGTCAAAGAATAATAAGTTTTTATTTTATTTAACCCTGCTAAGGCAGACATAATATTGAAATTTTATTGTTCCTTGAAATAGCTGTAAATAATATTTGATATTTTGATATATAAATACATATTGCAGAGATTTGTGAGCTGTAAGGTTGGCAGTGATTGTGATATCACATGCATTTGGAATTTGTACAACGTTGAATCCCTTTAATAATTAAAGAGACAAAATGTCTTTTTTAATTGTTAATATCTCCTAACATACAAGGAGTTATTAAAAAATAATTGAACATTTGAGGTTGTAGTAACCCACTTTATCAATATATAGTACAATTTTATAGAAATTAAGACATAGGACACAAGCCCATTTGGATATCTCTGATTTCTGAATATTTTGGTTCGTAGTCTAAATTTAGAAGATTTTTGAATTTTGAAACAGTTTTTTTGCAATATAATTCTTATCAGTGAGAATTATGATAAAAATAATTATTATGTATCTGACAGAGGACTCAATTTTCTACAATTTGTGAATATAATAAATTTTTTTGTATTTTAAGCTGCATCGCTGTAGTAGAGCTCGTATTTTTTAAACCCATTATAATTTATAGACATATAATACATAAGCACCGGCAGGATTACTTTCAAGGAGGTACATGCTTATTGTTCTTAGAAAAAGAATAGAGAAAGACACAGAATTCATTGCAGGGGGCGCAAATATCCCCGGCGCCCATGATAACATTATCTCCTACAAGACTTTTTAACATTTTACAACTTTATTTTAATATTTATATAATAATTCGTTGGCACTTCGTTTTAGTGATGGATTTTGAAAACAAATAAATGAAAATCAAACGATACGTAAGAAAAATGTTAATGCAGACAACCTAATTCTAATAAATAAATAAATAACATAATAAAACAAAACATATCAAATTAAAAAAAATGCAACAAGTGTCAAACATGCACAGTATATTTTCATCACAACACCAAAAGAGCAGTGCCTTCCAAACTGTGGGACATGGCACTTAAGGTGCACGGGAATATCGATATCAATACACATAATTTCCTACCTAAAACCTATATTTAACTAAAAACCCGAATAAAGAAGAGGGTAAGATGTTGGGGAGGAGGGCGAGACTACTCTTATATGTAGTTAAGTCAAGTTTGGAAACCACTGAAATATTTAAAAATCACTCACCGAGCTCATTGTCACTGCTTTTGAACCCTGAAGTGAGCTGCAATTAAACGAAATTGATTAGATAAACATTTAAGATGAATTAGATTAGATTCTGATCACGTAGTGTATATTATAGTTTGACAATCACCTTTCTGATGATATCCTGGTACAAGATGGCTCCTGCCGATAAAGATGAACTGCTACAACAATACTGAAAGAAATCTGCAACAATAGAAATAATTTGTTTATAGGAATATTTAGCAAATTCTGTATTATTTACAATTTTAATAAAAACATGTTTTGTATACATTTTAATTATAAACAATGCGCTGAAACGAAAGAAATGTGAAGGCTCATAAATCAGGTAGGCTGGGACGAAGGTCCTGTAGTTCATCTGTAACAACAGAAAAGCGTTGGTTAGAAAATTATTATCAATGTTAGATCATAATATGACATCGCCATTGAGATCTTGAATTACCTTTCTTCTAGAAGTCCACCGCACGATGGCCCCATGGGGCACAGCCTCTGCTTCCCCGTGCCACTACTTTTTAAAATATTCATTTAAATCACAATTTATTTAATTTCTATTTAAAACATCACTCTGGTCCATTGTTCGTTACAGTTTTCACTTTCGTTTAAAATTCGCGAAACTCTAATTGTTAAATTGTTTTAAATTAAAATTTCTTAGTTTATTTAAAATTTGTTAGATTTAGACGACATTAGAATTTATCGAGAATATAAGTATCGTTAACAATTAATAGTTAATTGATTTAACGCATATAATTAAATTTAATGAAAAGGTAAACTTTTTGACGTAAAATAAACGTTAAATAAATGTAACTGTATTAACTTTTGCATAGGTCAAATAATAATAAAACCTCAGTTTATCAAAAAGCTCGAACAACGCGCATCGAACCGGAAACCGTTTGCTGTAGGGACAGGAAATAGAACTGTTGCACATTTTCAAAATATTAATCTAACCCATTAAAAATCGGTGCAATTATTTCTACAGTGAAACCAATAAATAATTATGAATTACTAAATTATTAATTAATGTAAATTGAATTGATTTTTAATGGACTAGACGACACTTGTTGCACAGAACCGCCACCATGAAATGAAGTTGTACTCACGATCTGAACTCTGCGTACTGCTAACTGCTTGTAGACATCACGGCGCCCAAATAGTCCACCCCTGGTGATCTTCTCGCCGTAGAATAAGTCACTACCTGGGCCCGCTTCTGTAATAAGTAAAACAACAGTTAGAAAAATTACTTTTAATTGCATCAATAATAAATCAATCTATTTTGAATTTGCAATTTTTTTAAATTGTTATTTTATTTACATTATCACAAACTTATTAGGCAGCAGTGTGGTTCACATATGTGAGTCGTTTACAAAAGCTGCTAACATAATAGGAGGTCGTCGTTGGAAATGGATCAACGTTAGATAAATTTTAAAACATAAATTAATTTATTTAATTTTATTCAATGTCGACTAATTTATTATCCAATACTAGTCCTAGCACTGACATTTTATAGTATGAAAACCGTTTTGAAAGTGTCATATTTGTGGACCACACCGCTGCCAAGTATTATTTACCTAATCAAAATTTACCTAAAATCTAAATCAAAGTTCTCAGTAGAAGGTTTGTCACTACAGCTCCAGGAGTTCGTCTGCGGTAGCACTAGGTGCCGTTGGAGATCGTCGTATAGATACCCGTCTGATTAATTGCAATAATAAAAATTAAAGATAAATAATTGGCTATAAAAATTCACAAGAAAATATGGCTTTTAAATTGTACAAGAAAACAACAATAGGCAAATATTTTCTAACCTAACATAATCACTGCGTAATATGTAAACAGTGAAATAAAACAATGAAAATGTTCGTACTGATTCCAACACGTGTTTCACTGACCTACACAAGTCTGAACATGTCCGCACAAGGCGGTGCCAAGCAATGCGTAATAAGCTAATATTAATTTCACGAAAAAACATGTTTAAAAGAATAACCTTAATGTTGCATAATTACTAATCAATAATACGTTAATAGATTAAATAGATTTTGAAAAGATTTGAGGTCTATAAAGAAAATTTTAATTAATAATAACTCTTTTCGTGAAATTAATAACGGAGCAACATGGAGCCCTTGGCATTCACCACACAACTGATTTAAAGGTTATAAAAATGTATTTGGTTTAGTAATTAAAATAGTGGGGGGGGGTTCATCGGTAATTGTGCAAAGAAAATATGAACCGAGCAACACCGAGACATCTTGAAGCCTGTACGTATAATAGAAGACCATTTCAATTAAATTATTCGAATATTTTTTAGCAGAATGTGTGGAATGATTTATTTTGTATATTATTAATATTACACGTATTATGAGACATCAACAAATTAATTTATTTATAAATGTATTTTACTATCCGCTCATTTTTCTGTAGAATGTCCATCTATAAGTTATCTGTAACTAGTAAGCCCGATGCAAAGCAACGTAAATATTTTGACACTCGGTGCGTGTATGGAAAGAGGGGAGAGGGGACAAGAGCGGGAAGTTCGACGAAAAGAAATATTTTTAATTGTCTGTTCTTAAAGAAAGTACAACAAAAATACAATAAAATAACTTACAATTTACTGGACACTGTTGCAGCGTCTTGGACACCCACAAACTCAATTATCACTGGAAACAATTTAATTTTTTGTATCTACTAGTATCTGAAATACTAGAAAATAATAATAACCTTAGTACAGAGGTCCTCTCTGGTCAACGTACTTATTAAAACTAATTGAATTTTTATAATATTTTGAAACTTTTATAATATACAAGTTAACAAGTTCATTTTCATTACCCCCACCCCTAGTCACCTGACTACTCGTACGACCTTGTCCAACCAATCAGCGATTAGTGTACAACAGCATCAATAAATAAATAAAAATTTTAGCAAAATAATCATAATTATTTACCATAATTGATTAAGTGAATCTACCGGGATGAATTTCGTGTTTTAAAACAAATCTAGGTCAACAAACTAATAAATTATTTTGAAATAGAAATAAATGACAGATGTTAAAAAAAATTAGAGGTAAATTTATTTAAATTGTAATTTTTTTAAAATACAAAAGGGAAAATATGAACACCTGTGTAAACAATGTTTTTTAAAGCAAATTGTTAATATGTTTATACTTCCGCGTTGTTGCCAGTTTTATTGAAATTTTATTACGATTTTATATTATTTATTTATTGCCAGATTTATTAATCTTATAAATACAAAGTGAAAATTTATAATTATATTTTTGTCTTTTCTAATTATGCCTGTGCATAAGTATTTCTTTAATTCGTTGGCATTTTTCCGTTTTTAATGGTGTCGAGATATTTGTGACCGACTGTTTCCATAGAATCTGCGAAAGCAATACTTGTCTATAACCAACACAGAGATGATTTATTCTGTAAAACTTAAAATATATTTGTATACGAGTATGGCTAAAGCGAATGTTCGTATACAAATTCACAAGGAAAATATTCGTGCTCATAGAGAAAACATTCATCGGTCTAACATGGGTAAATGGCAAAAAATTGAAATGTGACATTCAGGATGTTGCACAAATAAGCGAACACGCATAAGTGAACCCCGGATAAGATTGAGAGGGTTGCTTTTGGATCTTAAACGAAGTGGTAAAAAGAAAGTTGCATCGGCCGGGAATCGAACCCGGGCCGCCCGCGTGGCAGGCGAGCATTCTACCACTGAACCACCGATGCTTATACTATGTATCTCTATATCTCCATTAACAAGAGGATGCTGGTCAAAAGAATTCATCTGACTCAACGTTTTTACTTTCTTCTCATGATGCTGTTTCACAAACTACTCAGAATTTTATGAGGCATTTAGGAAAGAATCATGTATTTAAAGAATGCTAAAAGCTTCTTATATTTTCATTAATTTTTATGAAAGTAGTTAGTCAGATCAGAGAATTTTTAGAGGGTTAATGAGCTGGACCTATAGAAATATAAGAAGATTTTAACAAGCTTCTAATAATTATAAATTCTAGAAATAAAATACCTCCCTAATTGGGCGTATAGATGCGAGGAAACCATATTTTTGATCATCATTAATACAAATTAATTAAAAGCAAGTTATTCGTGGAAATGCTTTTGAATTTTCCAATTATTTTAGCCCTGAAAGCTAGGGGCGATACCGGTATAAAATACGCCCATTGCTAAAAGGTTTTTTTTAAATTCCATTAGCAAGAGAAATAATGGAATTTCTCAACAACATAATCAATTACAGAAATGCCTTAGAGATAAAATAGTAGAAATATTTTTTTACGTGTACATTCAAAACATTCACCCTAACCCTAAAACTCAGCTGGGTCGGATTTCACCCTTTTTATCTATCAATCAACAATATATTTTTAATAAATAAAAATACTTTTTTTAAATTAGAATTCCAATGGAAGTGCCGCACCAAAAAAGCCATTTTCATTTCTGTTCTCTCTTTTTCCCTATTTTTTTTTTAACGGTATTTCTCTTCAGTTTATTTTTTTTTTAGTTTTATATATTTTTCCGATCTACTACCCCATATATACATATATTTTTTATTCTTTTTTATTTGATTACTTGCTACAGCAGGGTTGTGGAATCTGCCCTGTCTTTTGAAGTTGTCAGATAATTCATTCCGCGCTAACTTTTTGAAAAATATTTTTCTTTATTTATTTATGTTATTGTACAACATATTAAGTTTATTGTGTAAAAATTTGAAGTCGATTGGAGTAAAACTGTCGGAGATATAGAGTTTTAAGTCATCTCCTATCTGTTCTGGTTTCGTGTTACTTTGAAACTTTTAAATGCGGTTTCTCACACATAGCTTTTTCAGAGTCGGTTCCCTCTCGCCCTAGTTCAAAATCTACTGGATCGATTCTTTTGAAATTTTGCACACTCTTTCTTAACATAAATGCTAACGCTGTCGAGTTTTTTTAATTTTTTTATTTTAACGTATTTTAAAAAAACAAAGTTTCTGATTTTTTTCATGAAAAATCGGTATTTTGACTTTTAAGTGCTGTAAAAAATTGAAAAATCAATGATAAAAGAAAAACTCGACAGCGTTACTTGCAGAAACTTATCAACTAATAAAATCCTTTTGGATTTTCGATTTCAGAAAATCCAGTGATAAGTTATGAGTGGCACCGTAATGTTACTTTTTTTTGTGATGTCTGCGGAGATTCGCTGTCAATGCCTCATTTCTTGACATTTATTTATGAAAATTTCACAAAGTATTCTTCAAATGTCATTTCATCATATAGTAATTATAGAAATAATTATATATTAACTGTGTCGTCAAAAAACATTATCGAAAATATGCTTCTTATTTATCGTTTCTTTTTTATAATTTCTTTTCCTGAACGTATCCAAACGTGTACCCAAAATTAGAACGTGCTTCGAAAAATCTTACTCAAATTGTAATCAGGCTATTCAATATTACTACGATATGAAAATATGTTTATAGGGTAGGTTTCACAACCCTGCCTGTATCTATATAATGGCAACTGAAAAGAGGAACCGAGAATTGGAATCCAATTAGACTCTGCGCGGTGTATCAAAATTTAATCAAACGAACAAAAAGTGAATAAATAAAAAACTAAAACACCATCCGTCCGTCCGAGCCCGACGTGGCGTGTCGTGGAGTGGAAGTACATATGTTTGAAGATTCAAATTAGCGTGTTTGACGAATGTGACTGCTAGAGAGATAAAAGAATTAATTACTTCGAGTACCCGGGCATGGGGTTGGACATGGACCCGGAGAAGAAGAGCCGGAAGGGCTATTGATAAATTGGTCAAAAAAAAAATACCAATTACAATGCTCTTTACCAGAAATAAAAATACTCAAAAAAAGAAGTGAGATAGAAAATAAAAAGAGTTTCATTTCGTAATATGTGTGAAAGAGATAAAGGAAAGTATTTGATGTATAGAGTGGAATTACTGTGGAATTTATATGGGAATGTTTGCACCCGTTTTAAAATTAACAACCCTTGTTAATTTAGTAAATTAGGTCGGATACTTTCGCGAGTATAACAAACATTACAAAAGTGAAATTTTACAAAAATATATCTCTGAATATGACAGGCTTTCTACTTTGTTATAACCTCATTGTATCTGAAGAAAGAGTTTGTGAAATAAAACAAAACGAAATTAATTAAAAACAGGGAAAAAATGTTAATTACATTTGGAGAATATTCACACAGATGTCCTGGGACTATGTGAGTCCTGTCTTGTTATTTGAAATGTCTGCTTCAACGTTTGACAGAATCTTCTTGATGAGGGAATCTAGATATTTGAATTAAATGGGCTTGTGTCCCTATTTCTATAAAAGTGTACTATATATTGATAAAGTGGGTTACTAGAACCTCAAATGTCTAATTATTTTTTAATAACTCCTTATATGTTAAGAGATATTAACAATTACAAAAGTCATTTTTTCCCTTTAATTATTAAAGAGATTCAACGTTGTGCACATTCCAAGTGCATGTTACATCACAATCCTTGTGTCAGGTTACCAACCTTACAGATCATAAATCTCTGCTATATGTATTTATATATCAAAATATCAAATAATATTTACAGCTATTTCAAGGAACAATAAAATTTCAATATTATGTCTACCTTAGCAGGGTTAAATAAAATAAAAACTTATTATTCTTTGATTTAACTTGATTATTTGACTACCAACAGCTACAAAACATTACCACAGCACTGACCTACTCAATAAATAATTGACGGTTAAAATGCATTTCACGTCATACAAATATGGCCGACCATTTCTAGCGCTAAAACTACAATTCAAACTTTTAATTGCTATATCTCGGTCAATATTTAGATATTTAATAAAATAGACACGCCAATACACATTTATTAACATCAATTTAAATCAACAATTGAAAAATCGACCACTAAAAAATGAGGACACAAGCCCATTAACCTTAAAAATGGACATATAACATTGTATGTAACGAGACGTTTCATTATTTATCGAACTTATATTCCGAATATTTACTTCGGTGATGTTCGAGGTACCGTATACACATGCGTTGACGACTATGACATTAAAACATAACCTACAATGCTCAGTGTGAACGTATCAGAACGTTTATTACCCGTAATTAACGATTTTGTTAAGTATTTATATTATAGCAAACAAATAACTGTAATAACCTCACTTTTATTTTATTTAAATGCATGTGTCAACAGTTCTTTTGATAACTTTTGCTCTAATTAATTCACTACGATGGTGCCCAGTAAACATTTTGGATTAAATTCTACTTAATTTCTATTACATATCATGAGTTTTTTGTCTGGAACGTGTTCGTTTTCATAGGAAAGTCGTTCATAGGAAAGGCCCTTTTTATGACCTACAGACATCGCAACGACGGTTCACTGCTGAATTAAAAACGGAGTCGGTTTATGATTTATGACCGGAGTTATAAACTTGAAACTAGCAGGGGTATAAAACTTAATGGAATTCTACTTTTTAGAGTCTGCAAAATATAAATATTTAAATGAAGAAATAAATAGATGTAATCTTTAGTACGGATCGTGATTTATTTAATGAATATTATTCATCTTCAACAATACTCGTTATATTAGTTTTTTACATTGTTTTGGTGATTCAAAAATCCACGATCGGCAAGTCTGCGTTAGGTTTAAAACCTCTGTCTTACCATCGCTAGGTACTATCTTTGTTTATATACATTATATTCGGGGATTGAGGGAGATAGCGTCTGTCTATTACCATTAAAGAAATATTTGTTCAAAAAGGATAGCATATACTTTAAGCATACTGTATTGAACGAAATACTATACAAGTGTAACGGTGAAAAATATATTTTACTTGTCTAACCGCATCACGTTTCTCTCTCACTTTGGAATAAATGAGATGAAAGTGAACTTAAAAAAAATATATCCATGTGGGAAAGAAACAGAAATACTTAATGAATGATGTTGGAAAAAGAAAGAATATTATTATGAAAAACTAACACAAAATCTATGACAAGTAGAGAACTTGTAAAGCGTTAGAATAAAATTGTACGAGTGACTCGAACTTCACCAAATAGGGCACTTCACCAAATTGTTTACTGGGTGATATATTTTCAACTTTTAAGATCTAACCCAATCCGTAGTTTGATTATCTTTTGAAAGACCTTCCTTCCACCTTGCCAGATGGGAATTAATTTGTCCGTGATCATAAAGTTTACAGAGAAGATGAGTCCAATTTGCATGTAGATAAGTTTACCGTTCCCTCTCTCAATCTTAACTTTGTAATTGATAATTAAAAATTAACAGCAGAGATTTACAAACACTTCTTAGTGTTAAAAGAAAGACATTTCCATGTCACTGACAAAAACAATTAATAAAGTCGCTTTTTGGAGAAATTGTTGCTGAAAAAATAAGTAATACATTTTTTAGGTTATATTCATTTGTAGTGTTTAGCGGGATGGAATCTCGGGTAATTATTCGATAAAGCTACACCTTTTGTTTTGAATCCTTTAAAAAAACTACTTCACTTTCGTATATTTTATGATGCTTTTATTATAGTGAAAACATGTACAAATCACACGTACTATACCTTATACAACTTTTTATTTAAAAAGAGACAGTATTTTTATGCTTAAAGTTGACTAATAAATATGAAATATGACGCCATTTTTACTTATATATGGAACATTGTCATTTTATTTCTAACCTCAAATTTGAAAATTTAACTTTAATCATTATTGTTGTCTATTTCTAAATAAAAACTGCTATAATGTATATTACGTAAGATTTATACATGTTTTGAGCATAAACAACCGCCATAAAACAAACAAAAATGTAATAGTTTTTTAATGAGATTCAAAACAAAAGGTGTAGCTATATCGAATAATAGTCTAATCTCGTAACTATTATAAGTTTCTCACAATATCTAACATATTTACATAGAGAACCACTTAAACACAAAACATAATTATTACATAAAGAATGGGCTTGTGTCCTCATTTTTTAGTGGTCGATTTTTCAATTGTTGATTGAAATTGATGTTAATAAATGTGTATTGGCGTGTCTATTTTATTAAATATCTAAATATTGACGGAGATATAGCAATTAAAAGTTTGAATTGTATTTGTATGACGTGAAATGCATTTTAACGTCAGTTATTTGTTGAGTAGGTCAATGCTGTGGTAATGTTCTGTAGCTGACGGTAGTCAAATAATCAAGTCAAATCAAAGAATAATAAGTTTTTATTTTATTTAACCCGGCTAAGGCAGACATAATATTGAAATTTGATTGTTCTTTGAAATAGCTGTAAATAATATTTGATATTTTGATATATAAATACATATAGCAGAGATTTATGAGCTGTAAGGTTGGTAACCTTACACAAGGAGTGTGATGTCACATGCATTTGGAATGTGTACAACGTTGAATCACTTTAATAATTAAAGAGACAAAATGACTTTGTTAATTGTTAATATCTCCTAACATATAAATAGTTATTAAAAAATAATTCAACATTTGAGGTTCTAGTAACCCACTTTATTAATATATAGTACACTTTTATAGAAATTAAGACATAGGACACAAGCCCATTACATAAACAAACCTACTAATACTTTACGAGTTTTTCGTATTTTACGTAAAAATTTTTCTCTATAATATTAATCAAATATATTTTGAGTTGTATATGTAATTAATTATACACAATTTCAAATAATTGAAATATATTAAATGAAACATATTTGTGCATTCGATACCAATCAAAGTGGAATAATTAAAATAGAATAACAAATAACTGTAATTAGTATTTTAATTTAAATTTATAATACGTTTCTCCTGACCATCAATAATATTCAAATAATTAATTTATTGTAAAACACACACATAGACACAGAAAACCATCGCTATGATATTTATTCAATCTATAATATTTCATTTTGAGGTGCATATATTCCAACCCCACCCAACCTTACTTTGTAACATTTCACGCTGGTTTCCCCTACCACCTTTATCGTAGTGCATTCGATAGCCTAACCATTTACAATCATCTACCACCAGCAGTGGGTTCCGGATATAATATGCCACCTTGAGTCTATCTTACCATTTTTGAAAGCCTGTTGAAACATGAAATTATTTTAAGGGCATTTTCTTTTATTTATTTATTATATTGTACATCATATTAAGTTTATTGTGTAAAAATTTGAAATCGATTGGAGTAAAACTGTCGGAGATATAGAGTTTTAAGTCTTCACCTCTCTAGTCTGCTTTCGTGTTACTTTGAAACTTTTAAATGCGGTTTCTCACACAGCTTTTTCAGAGTCGGTGCCCTCTCTAGCTCAAAATCTACTGAACCGATTCTTTTGAAATTTTACACACTCTTTCTTTACATAAATGCCGAGGTAACGCTGTCGAGTTTTTTTTTATTTGTTAATTTTAGCGTATTTTAAAATAACAAAGTTTCTGATTTTTTTCATGAAAATTCGATATTTTGACTTTTAAGTGCTGTAAAAAATTGAAAAATCAATAAAAAAAGAAAAACTCGACAGTGTTACCTGCAGAAACTTGTCAACTAATGAAATCATTTTGGTTTTTCGATTTTAGAAAATCCAGTGATGAGTTATGAGTGGCACCGCAATGTTACTTTTTTTTGTGACGTCTGCGGAGATTCGCTGTCAATGCCTCATTTCTTGATATTTATTTAAAGCATAAAGCATTCTTCAACTGTTATTTTATCTTGTAGTAATTATAGAAATAATTATATATTAACTGTGTCGTCAAAAAACATTATCGAAAATATGTTTAATTTTTATCGATTCCCTTTGCTCATTTCGGCCCGTATTCGGACGGCATTGTCGCTTGCAATGTGCGAGACGTCATTACATTTACAGGGTTCAGATAGGTCCAGCCAAAATTCAATTAATTTACCGCACTGTACAACGATTATAAATGTAATCATGAATGTAATTATCAAATCGTATCACACCCATCCTGTAAATATGTTTTAATGTTATCGTTCAATATCATATCCGCATTTGATTGCCACATCCCATATCATTGTCATTGCATTATGCATTTTGCATTTTGTTTGCATTCCAGCATGTCGATATGAACGGGGAGCATGGAGTGAATGCAATGCCCAGCAACAAATGACCAGGACTGACAAATTGAAGGACAACAGTGACCCGTCATGTGAGCAGAGTCGCCAATCATCCAGAAAATGCAATAAAAACAAACCAACGAAGAACAACAAAGAAAAAGGTAAACAAACCCACCAACATATACAAGCAAACACACTACCACAATGCACTCGTACGATGATATATAGTACGATTATGTTATCCTAAATATCCTATTTTCCTACCTCTGCAGTGCGCTTATTATTAGGTTAAGACAAAAGTTGTAAAGGCAAAATTTGTTCAAAATTTTATCCTCTTTAAGATTGATAATAAGTACCAAAGTGCTAGAACCAACCAATTCTGAGATATTTGAAAAAAACCAAAGTAGTTCGAAAACATCGTTTATAATTTTGAGGTTATACACAATTTTCACTGAGATCTTTGTACTTAGCTATTATACCGTGTCTATTTAATGCGATTTCTATCCTTTACGTGATCACTTCAATAACTTCTCGTGCTCCTTATTACCCATAATTGGGTACTACTTAAGATCAGAATGAAATAGCACGATTAAAATGAGTCAGCAAGAGTGTTGTGTAGACATATGATATGACTAGGTTATGTAAATCGTTAAATACATATCTATAACCGCCTCTGCCTCCGCCTCCTCCAGTATTCCACGGCTAGGGTTATAACATATAGATTACTCAACGGTCTTATACTTCACTGTAGGAGCTACCAGCTACTGAAAGGTTTTCAAAAGCCAGATAATAATCAAAACGATCAATCATAACCCTAATGTGAACTGACAATAACAGATTGAGAGGGTTTAATCTGATTTTCTATTTGTATACCCCCGTCTCTTTGCCCTCTCGTCTTGCCAAGATATGCCATGCCAAGCAGGACCAAAGCACATCGTCCCAAATTAAACCTTAAACTTGAACGTAAATTGTTAGGTTAGACATTCACACAAATACGATTTATTTTTTTCCAATAGCAAAGTCAAGTCCAAGTTATACTAACAAAATGTTTAGTCATCATTTTTTATATCATAGATTTTAGTAGGTGATGAACTTGGGTTCTAGCCGTCTTATTTCTGGTGTATACCTAGGCTACCTGTTAATCTTAATGGGCTTGTGTCCTCATTTTTTAGTGGTCGATTTTTCAATTGTTGATTAACCTTGATGTTAATAAATGTGTATTGGCGTGTCTATTTTATTAAATATCTAAATGTTGACGGAGATATAGCAATTAAGTCCCGAGTCGAGACTGCCTGCTCAGAAGAATAAGAATACCATGGTATAACATTCGAAACGCGCTTGCTATTGTTGCTAATATTATGTTCTCGATTTTTCAATTGTTGATTGAAATTGATGTTAATAAATGTGTATTGGCGTGTCTATTTTATTTAATATCTAAATGTTGACGGAGATATAGCAATTAAAAATTTGAATTGTAGTTTTAGCGCTAGAAATGGTCGGCCATATTTGTATGACGTGAAATGCATTTTAACGTCAGTTATTTGTTGAGTAGGTCAGTGCTGTGGTAATGTTTCGTAGCTGTTGGTAGTCGAAATAATCAAGTCAAGTCAAACAATAATAAGTTTTTGTTTTATTTAACACTGTTACGGCAGACATAGTATTGAAATTTTATTGTTCCTTGAAATAGCTGTAAATAATATTTGATATTTTGATATATAAATACATATAGCAGAGATTTATGAGCTGTAAGCTTGGCAGCGGTTGTGATGTCACATGCATTTGGAATGTGTACAACGTTGAATCCCTTTAATAATTAAAGAGACAAAATGACTTTTTTATTTGTTAATACCTCCTAACATATAAGGAGTTATTAAAAAATAATTAAACATTTGAGGTTTTAGTAACCCACTTTATATAGTACACTTTTATAGAAATTAAGACATAGGACACAAGCCCATTAATAGGTTCCATTATTACCAGAACTATTATTTTTTACGGTATAGATTTTAAATAAGGGTTTGTGTCTCCACTAATAACCTTAAACATAATATTTTACAGATTTTTATACAGCAAATATCGCACAGATATTTGAAAACCACATTTCAATTTATATAAAAAGTGAAATATATAGATATACTACATAACCTCCTCTATTTACTCATTTTTTTACTTTGACAGACAATTTTCTGTGCAACATTTTTTTTGTGTTGGTAACTTTGAATTTATCCACAATATTATTCCAATAAACAAACGTAATTTTCTCGACCCGAGATTTTAATAGGCTTTGTATTCGAGTTCGTTAGTTTTTTTTTTTATTTTATAACAACACATAAAACTTTTAAAAACGCTTTCAAAAGCGATGAATAAAAGGCGTGAAGCGAGAAGAGAGAGAGGAAAGGGGCAAGATATAAGACGCCACAGCACGGCAAGGCGAACGGCCATTCTTTGTTCACTTTGCTTTCATAGCTTTTATTGTGGGATAAAGGCTTTGGCTTTTTTTGGGTTGTAAAAGCATATCATATTATAAAGTTTATTTTAGAATATATATATATAATAGGGAAAAACCTAGAAAGGGTTTGAGAATAAAGTATTATATTACTAACTTCACTAAGTATACTTCCGCATTAGGTTTATGTATATATAACATGCTAGAACGAGGAAAAACATCTTAGGGCGTTTGCTTCTCAATTAGTTTTTTTTATATTTATATTGTTAGAATTCAGAAAAGGAATGGATATCTTTATTCCTACTCAGCTCACATTGAACCCAGTTTGAAGGCTCGTTTGATGCTCATTAAAAAGAAAATGACAATGAAACCATGGGCTCGTGTCCTCATATTTTAGTAGTCGATTTTTCAATTGTTGATTGAAATTGATGTTAATAAATGTGTATTGGCGTGTCTATTTTATTAAATATCTAAATATTAACGGAGATATAGCAATTAAAAGTTTGAATTGTAGTTTTAGCGCTAGAGATTGTCGGCCTTATTTGTATGACGTGAATGCATTTTAACGTCAGTTATTTATTGAGTAGGTCAGTGCTGTGGTAATGTTTTGTACCTGTTGGTAGTCGAAATAATCAAGTCAAAGAATAATAAGTTTTTATTTTATTTAACTCTGTTACGGCAGACATAATATTGAAATTTTATTGTTTCTTGAAATAGCTGTAAATAATATTTGATATTTTGATATATAAATACATATAGCAGAGATTTATGAGCTGTAGGGTTGGCAGTGGTTGTGATGTCACATGCATTTGGAATGTGTACAACGGTGAATCCCTTTAATAATTAAAGAGACAAAATAACTTTTTTAATTGTTAATATCTCTTAACATATAAGGAGTTATTAAAAAATAATTGAACATTTGAGGTTCTAGTAACTTACTTTATCAATATATAGTACACTTTTATAGAAATTAAGACATAGGACACAAGCCGTTTACGGAAAGTATTCGTAATGTGTGTTTAATGAAAGGCGCCATTTTTGAATCTACTTGTACAAGTATGCAGTAATTGGTATCACTGCAAATTGAATATAAAATGGCAGAAGAACTCGTTGTGAACCATAACTGAATTCTGCTCGCTATCAGAGTCAAAATGTTTACCAAATTTACATTGTTATATATATTAATTGTGTGTGCCTTTCGGCTTTACAATCTACAGTATTATATTTCTAATACATTTCATTCCTATATACATTCAAACTTAAAACTAAACTTAAAATATTCTAGACTTTTACTACTTCCAAAAGTGCTTTCTGCTTCTTCTTCTTTTGACCCTCTCTATTATTCTCCACCAGCTTATTTATTCTCCTGTTTTTCCTTTCCTTCTTACTATTTCCGCTATCCACCTCTTTCCTTCACTGCCTCCCTTTAATAGCTGGCCAATGTTCCTTTCGCTCGCTACTTTTTCCTTACACTCAAACTTAATGTGCTCCAGTGTTTCGTCCTCCGCTCCACACATTCTACACTTTCTTTCCTCACTCTTTTCCCAGTATCTGTTTCCTTTTTCCTCATTTCCCAATCTAAACCTTGCTGTTCTTCTTATGTGTTTTATGTCTTTTTCTATAAGGTACTGAGGCACATTATTTTCCCATAACCTCTTATATCTTTTATTGTAGTTACTTTTTTCTATTTTTCCCATTCTCTCCTGCTGTTGTGTCTCCTTATCCCTTCTCCTTAGCTCCTCTTCCACACTTGCGCCACCTTCTCTTCTCCTCTCTGCCTCCTCGATCGCCATTCCATTCCTTTCAAAGTACTCCTTTCTCTTTTTTGGACCTCCTCCCCCCCCCCCCCATTCTTTATGTTATCCTCTCTTATTTTCTTTAAAATTTTGCTTTCCGCTACCAAATTTACATAAAAATGTTTGTAAATAATATAAAACATTTGCATAACCTCTTTTAAGAGTATATTACATAGTTAGATATCTTTTTTATGTGCAGGTATATTTATATTCATTTGCATATATGGCTTTTAAGCTAAAACATGATAAAACCTAACAAGGTAACATTTTTGATGTGTGTTACACTTTATTACCAACATTACAATTTTAACAAAATAATAATTACTGTAATAAATGAAGAAAGATTATAATATCATAGTAATTACCATTATACTGTAAAAAATTATATTACATATGTGTCCTATATGCAGCATGTGTTAAAAATTAACGAAATACAGTACACTCTCTTTAATGCGGCGTATTCTGTAATCTTTGCTGTTTTCTTAATGGGCTTGTGTCCTATGTCTTAATTTCTATAAAAGTGTACTATATATCGATAAAGTGGGTTACTAGAACCTCAAATGTTCAATTATTTTTTAATAACTCCTTATATGTTAAGAGATATTAACAATTAAAAAAGTCATTTTGTCTCTTTAATTATTAAAGGGATTCAACGTTGTACACATTCCAAGTGCATGTGACATCACAATCCTTGTGTAAGGTTACCAACCTTACAGCTCATAAATCTCTGCTATATGTATTTATATATCAAAATATCAAATATTATTTACAGCTATTTCAAGGAACAATAAAATAGAAACTTATTATTCTTTGATTTAACTTGATTATTTGACTACCAACAGCTAGAAAACATTACCACAGCACTGACCTACTCAACAAATAACTGACGTTAAAATGCATTTCACGTCATAAAAATATGGCCGACCATTTCCAGCGCTAAAACTACAATTCTAATTTTTAATTGCTATATCTCCGTCAACATTTAGATATTTAATAAAATAGACAAGCCAATACACATTTATTAACATCAATTTCAACAACAATTGAAAAATTGACCACTAAAAAATGAGGACACAGGCACATTGAAATCGATAAAAGTGTGTTCTTTAATAAAATCAAATGGCGCGAAGTTTAAAATTACATATCTTGACAGACCCTATATAAAATTTATAAGCTTACTTTATATTTAAATACATTAACAGTACTACCAACTGCACTATGTAAAACACTATTATAATTATATTAAAATGCAAACCATATGTAAAGAAAACGAAAATAATTTGACATCTTGAACAAATAATTTGCATCCGCCTGGAAGATATAAATATTTTGCAATACATGTTTGCATGGCATGGCAAAACTGATGGGGAATATATGAATATTAAATTGACATTGAATGACGTTAAAAATATAATATAATACAAGATAACGTTAAAAGAGATTGACTGAAGATGTATACAGAAGTAATTCAAAATATAATGAACTTATTTTATCGCTTATATTCTATACGATTTAAAAACTTAACTCAAAACAATAATATTTCGCAAGACGATTTTTCAATTGTTGATTGAAATTGATGTTAATAAATGTGTATTGGCGTGTCTATTTTATTAAATATCTAAATATTGACGGAGATATAGCAATTAATAGTTTGAATTTTAGTTTCAGAGCTAGAAATGGTCGGCCATATTTTTATGACGTGAAATGCATTTTAACGTCAGTTATTTGTTGAGTAGGTCAGTGCTGTGGTAATGTTTTGTAGCCATTGGTAGTCGAAATAATCAAGTCAAGTCAAAGAATAATAAGTTTTTATTTTATTTAACCTTGGTAAGGCAGACATAATATTGGAATTTTATTGTTCCTTGAAATAGCTGTAAATAATATTTGATATTTTGATATATAAATACATATAGCAGAGATTTATGAGCTGTAAGGTTGGCAGTGATTGTGATGTCACATGCACTTAGAATGTGTACAACGTTAAATCCCTTTAATAATTAAAGAGACAAAATGACTTTTTTAATTGTTAATATCTCCCAACATATAAGGAGTTATTAAAAAATAATTGGACATTTGAGGTTCTAGTAACCAACTTTATCAATATATAGTACACTTTTATAGAAATTAAGACATAGGACACAAGCCCATTATTAAAAATGTTATCAGCAGTCAATCTAGATTGGGCCTAATCATTTTTGCACTTTGAAATCCGTTCAAGTAAGACACTAACTTACTGAATGCAACTATACAACGAAATAGCATGTGATTGACGCCTGGTTATTAGGCAACATTTCTAACGTTTACATTTTTATTCATGAAACCTTTTAACAATATATTTATTTTTCAGGAGGACGACGCAACCGTCAGTAAATGAGAGAAAGACAAGAAGAAAAAAATATAAAAAGTTTTTGTTAATACAAATCTCTTCCAAATGTTTTACTAATTATAAAAAAAAAATAATCTTAAAAAATCATAATTAAAATTTCATATTTCATGTAATCATTTACATTTTGAAGAAATTGTTGAAATATTAAAATTAAAATATCTATGGTACATGAAAGTAAAGTAGTATTTTAAGTATAAATATAAATAATAGTGGAACCATTATGTATAATGCAAATTTGCAAATATCAAATCAAAACCAATCGCTGATTAATACAATATTATTTTTTTATCATATTTTATTATTTATCGCCAATAGTTATGTAATATGAGGAGTGAGATCCAACATATATTCACACTTTGTGTATTTGATAAATTTGGAAACAAGGAAATAACAATTTCTTCTGATAATAATCATATATCATAACTGACATCTTGATTTAGACGGTTCTGTAACTATTCAAGAACAATTGGCGAAAATAATATTACACATGATAAAAGAAATAGTTTCAGATAGTGTTTTTTAAAATACTACATGAACCTTTAAATATCCTGTATCGTAAACATATTTTTGGTTCATTTTTATTCATCTAATTAATAAATAAGTTGTGTTTTGATCATTTTTATTTCACTGTTCACGAATGCAATACAATTTGCTCGAGTAAAAGATATGTATTAGAAAATAAAGTGACACAGATTTATTTATTCACTGAAGACATCAGACTAACTATATTTTATATCATTTATAATATATTTCTTTTTATAAATCGACCTTGATTTTGTTATAGTAATGCTGTTACTCCAATACAATTTAATTATAAAATAAGCAGAAATATCGATGTAATAAAACTAATAAAAAATAAATAAAAATAATAGTGTGTGTGCTCTGTTATTATTAATATGTAATATTATCAAATAAACTTTTAGATGTATTAATATAAATCATATAATTTAAATAAAAATTAGAATCTAAATTGTTAAACAGTGCAATTTCTTTAGCACGCATTCAAATTCAACATCGTCTGTTTAATAAGTATTTGCATTTTAAAATATTTATGGTAAATGCTAATTCGTTAAAGTTATTTCATAAATAGTAAAAACAATTTAACAATTGATAACAAATTTGTTTTCTTTCAATAATTATAAATAAACTAGTGAGGGGACAGTTGAATTATGGGAATTATAAAAACTGAAAGAATTACACTATTTGTGATAAGTTTTATCGATCTATACATAATGTAAAATGTAAATGTATTATTCTTAATCCCAGAAATGTAATAAAATCAATTTGACTCAATTTAAGATAGTTTTTAATTATATTGTTTAAATGTTCCTTTACATTTAGGATACTGAGAAGCTTTACAGACCGAAAATTTGTTACATCCCAGTAAACATTTTGGAGTAAATTCTACTTAATTTCTATTACATATCATGAGTTTTTTGTCTGGAACGTGTTCGTTTTCTATTCAGTCGTTCATAGGAAAGGCCCTTTTTATGAGCTACAGAGATCGCAACGACGGTTCACTGCTGAATTAAAAGCGGAGTCGGTTTATGATTTATGACCGGAGTTATAAACTTGACACTAGCAGGGATGGCAGGGGTATAAAACTTAATGGAATTCTACATTTTAGAGTCTGCAAAATATAAATATTTAAATGAAGAAATAAATAGATGTAATCTTTAGTATGGATCGTGATTTTTTTAATGAATATTATTCATCTTCAACAATACTCGTTATATTAGTTTTTTACATTGTTTTGGTGATTCAAAAATCCACGATCGGCAGGTCTGCGTTAGGTTTAAAACCTCTGTCTTACCATCGCTAGGTACTATCTTCGTTTATATACATTCTATTCGGGGATTGAGGGAGATAGCGTCTGTCTATTACCGTTAAAGAAATATTTGTTGAAAAAGGATAGCATATACTTTAAACATCTGTACAGAACGAAATATTATACAAGTATACAAGTGTAACGGTGAAAAATATATTTTACTTGTCTAACGCATCTCGTTTCTCTCTCACTTTGGAATAAATGAGATGAAAGTGAACTTAAAAAAAATATATCCATGTGGGAAAGAAACAGAAATACTTAATGAATGATGTTGGAAAAAGAAAGAATATTATTATAAAAAACTAACACAAAATCTGTGACAGGTAGAGAACTTGTAAAGCGTTAGAATAGAATTGTACGAGTGACTCGAACTTCACCAAATAGGGCACTTCACCAAATTGTTTACTGGGATAATCCACAGTCATAGCTGAGATAGTAGTACGACCTTAATAACAATTAAGTTAATAAGGTGAATATTTAGGAAGATCATGAAGAAAAATGTAACGGCAGATTTAATATTATCGCAGCATTCTCAGAAAAGGTTTTTCAATAGGCAGTTTCAAAACTACTGTATGCAATTATTAAATAAATTGTTGATAATGAAGTTAGATAATTCTCCTTAATTTAAACACTCAATAAATTCTTGTGAATTAAACACACAACTGCCCCCGGAGCGACTGCAACCTAAGTTACACGTTATATTTATTTAAACAGAAACTCTTTCAAGTAAAAAATGTTACATAATATAGTTCACAGGAGACCTATTTTACTACAATTACAATCACAAAGTCATGAGAATTGCAAGTTAAGACCATTTAAAAGTCCATGAATTTTTAAAACCCCTTATAAAATCCAAAATAGTTCAGATATTTCAATTTTTTTAACGCAGTTCGTCTTCTTAAAATATATAAATAGATATAACTGCATTAAGAAATATTAAGAAATCATTAATTTTCCTTTTGAAAAAATGTCCATGAATTTTTAGAACCCCTTATAAAATCCAAAATAGTTAAGATATTTTAATTTTTTTGATGCAGTATGTCTTCTTAAATATAAATGGAATAGAATTTCCCCCGGTCGCAAAGCGACGTCTTCGTAGTGTATATAATTTGAATTCAATAAAGTTATTCGTAGTTTCATTTCAAATTCTAATTCCATTATTATTTATTTAATGGAAATATTTAACTTGTTCTGTATAAGTTACATATAAAAACAAATAATTTTTCATATAAACTGACTAAATAACTGCGCTGACTCAGTGTTTAACTAATAATTAATAATTCTAAAATAGTTTTATGAACATTATTGTTGAATCTGGTTGAATCATACAAGTTTTATAACATTTTAATCGATAGTTTTTTGTCATGAAGTATTTCAAATACTTTTCTTTTGGCGCCAGTTGGCGCTCATATATATAAATAACTAACTTCATGTTGATTTCGTGGTTGACGTTTTGTAACTGGTGACGTTGCGTCAATGTGAATATTTGTCAATACGCTACACACAATTGAATTGGATAAAACATTGTACAACAATTAAAACTATTGTTATTAACTTTATTGTCTAAATTACGATCGTAGCCGAATTCAGAATATTTTTGAACTGAATAAATTGATTTATCCGTAAGTAAACTGGTTCCAATCAGTCTCATTTTGTAAATGGTTATACTAGTGTCATAATCGATCAATATTAGGTTAATGTACCAAACGTAAGTAATATTTTTTCTATTATAGGTTACAATGCCGGCTCCTAAACTCAATTTAAAAGACAAGTTAAGAGACAATGAATTGGACCTTAGCATGTGTGACTTACAAGAAGTTCCTGTTAGAGAAATTTCATTAATTAAAAAGGCTGTAATCCTTGATTTGTCAAATAATCAACTTCCTATTCTAGGAGTAAGGCATGCTGTGTATTTTCTTGCTTATTGATAGCTGTTACAGATTATAAATATTTTCACATTGGATTTTATTTCTTTTGTTCACAGATTAATTTCGCACCATCGTTGGTTCATTTAGTTAAATTAGATTTGAGCCAGAATCGATTGAAGGAACTACCTGAAAATTTTGGAGAACTTAAGAATTTGAAATCGTTGGATTTATATAATAATAAACTAGAACATCTACCGCTAAGTCTTGGGGATTGCAAACTACTTCGTTGGTTGGATCTCAAAAATAATCCTCTATCTCCTGCTTTTGCTGAAGCTGCTGGGCCCTGCATTGATAGCAAACAGTGCCAGAATTGTGCTAAACAAATTGTAAGTATACTTAATGTATTATTTCATCCGTGATCCATTACCGTGCTTGCTATACCTGTGCAGTTTACTGTACGATCATCAATTAAAATTCTTCAATACGCTTTACGTTTTACTTCAATTACTACGTTTACTTTCAATGATCCTAATCTTTCTTAAATATTTATCTGCCTACTCCGAAGCCAATTCTAACTAGAAGTTTATCTTATTTTATTGGTATAGAATATACATACTTGAAGATGATTATTTTCTTTTTTATATTTATTTATTTCTTTGCCTTGACCTTTATTTGTCATAGCCACCATCAAATATTTTTTATACATATTTAACATTTTATAATTCTATTTTACAAATTTCTAAATATTTAAATAATTCACTAATTAATTTTGAATCATTTAACAAAAATTTAGTATTAACAGGATAAGTTTTAATCACATCTAATATTTCACTATTGAATTTTGATCTTTTAAAATATAATTTATGCATTCAAATATAATATGTTCCAAAGTTCCTTCTTCACCACATTGACATCTATCGTCGGATTTAATATTAATTTTGTACAGGTGACGCTGAACCATCTTTTCTTACTTAAATTTGGATGTAACATATAATAATCTCTTCCTTTTAACTGACTTTTGTTAATGAAATCTTGGTTTCTCAAATTAAAGTTTAATTTTTTAATTATATCAAAAATTTCATATGAAGGTAATTTCACTTTTATCTCAATTTCCAAATTTATTGATTCCTTTGCCAATTTATCCGCAATTTCATTTCCTCTTATTCCACAATGTCCCGATATTCACATAAATTTTATGGTATTATTTTTATTTATTATATTGAAATACAGCTCCCTAATTTTGCATGTCAAAATATCATTATTTGATTTGATATCATTAGAATTTCAATTTTTTAAAACACTTAAAGAATCCGTTATTATTATAATTTTATTATTGTTCAGATTTTCATTAATTCCAATGCTTTTAATATTGCTAATTTTTCTCCAGTATAAGAGCTAACTTTGTTATTTAATTTAAATTTATCATATATAAAATTTATTTGTTCATATATAAAATTTATTTGTTCATATATAGCAAATCCTGCTTTATTTCTTTTTAAATCAATGGATGCATCTGTATATATTATTTTTGTAAAATTTGTATTAAATTGATAAGCTATAATTGATAAAGCTAATTACTTGTATATTAATTAATTGATATGCAATAGGTACCTTTCCTGAATTCTTTACGAGATCAGGTGGCTAGAGAACACGAACGAAGGCAAGCTCAGAAAAAACGTGATAAAGAAGAAGCCGCACAACAATTAATTATGAGAAATAATAAAAAGAAAATGGAAAACAAAAATAAAGAAAAGCAAAAGCAAAATGTTAATGATGAACAGAGTGATACCAGCGAATCAAATTCATCTCAAGATTCGAATCCAAAAGCTAAGACAATCGAAGAACCTGAAAAACAGGAGACAAGACGTTTAAAGATTTGGAATGTACTACTATATTTTGTGTTATACCTGTTTGTTTTATGTATATACACCTTAATCTGTTGTTACTTTTTCAATGAACACTGGTGGAATTATGCAATGGAATGGATTGAAGAAAATTGGAATGACTTTCTTGATAAGCTGCCTGTCAGCGTTGCAGAATTTCTTCGGAGTATTGTTTATTATATAACTGCTGTACTTTATAACGTTCATGCTGTGCTTTATCGTTTTTACGAACCTTTGGCGAAAACTGTTTGGTATAAAGATCTCTCAAGAATGGCACGCAGATATGGTCACAGTCTTCGTATGACGCATAATTATTATGTTCATCTACTCGTTCAATTCGTTAAAGAATATATTTTGTAGGTTTAATTATACAGCACTTTACATTTTGAAGATGAGATTTTTTACCTAATATTGTTTCATTCCGAAGAAAAGCAATAACCTGTATCGAGTTATTATTTGAATTGTATAGAATTGTATGTTTCAATAAAGAATAAATTTTATACTATACATATTGCAATTTAAAACTGGTGTATCATTATTATTTTAAACTTATTGCTACTCTAATTTGGCTGTTCAGCAGAATTATTTACGGCTTTACAATCTACAGTATTATATTTCTTAATACATTTCATTCCTTTATACATTCAAGGTTGACTTTTAGTACTTTCTCTATTTCCGCCATCCACCTCTTTCCTTCACTGCCTCCCTTTATTAACAGCACAATATTCTTCTCGCTCATTACTTTTTCCTGACAAGAGAACTTAATGTGCTCCAATGTTTCAATCTCCGTTTCGCACATTTACACATTCTTTCCTCGCTATTTGCCCAGTATCTGTTTCCTTTCTCCTAGTTCCCCAATCTAAATCTGGCAATCCTTCTCATATTTTTAGAGTCTTTTTCTCTTAAGTAATGTGGTAATTTCTCTCCCAAATCCATTTATATCTTGTGTTGTAATTGTTCTTCTCGAGTTTTTCCATTCTTTCCTACTGCTGTATATCCTTGTCCCTTCTCCTTAGCTCATCTTTCACACTTGCGCCTCCAGAATTATTTAAAGTATGTCGTTGTTATAAATTAGTCACAAAACATGGATGTTACCTTACATTTATGTAACCTTTTAGCTAAGCAAAACCTAGTAACATTTAAAACAATATTATTTTATAAACTTTTAATTCTTAAAAGGGTGTACTTAAGATTATATAATTCTTAATAGGATCTTTTGTAGAAGAACTGTAATACTTTTCAAATAGCCGTAAAATAGATCACAAAACGTAGTATATTACGTAACTTTTGTTATGTTAGATAAACCTTAAATAAACATAAGAAATAAATTTATTTATATACTGTTAAAATAGTTTTATACATACATTATTTATTACAAATGCATTTCAAAGGTCCAAAACACAGTTTTGGTAAGTAATATCTTTAAATTTAAAACAGTCTTAGAATACTCTAAATATGATAATCTCCACCTTCTAATTTTTCATCAGTTAGATAGGATAGAAATCCCACAGCGGTATCTTGTGGTATCCACAACAAACCTACAATCACACCTTCTAGCAATCCCAAAATCAGTCCACAGAAAATATCCAGGAGATGGTGTCTTTGCATTAGGAGTCTCGATATAGCAACAGCAGACATCCACGCTAGGAGAGGAGGCCAGAATAATTGTGGAAGAGGATCAAGAACAATAAACAAATACGTCACAAAAGCTGCACGAGATGCATGTCCAGATGGAAAGCTGTAATAAAAAAAGATTTGTATTTAGAAAAAATATTGATTGGAGATATTTTAAATATTTTAAAAGGGTGCATCTACCTGTATTTATCTGGACCGAGCATCGTCATGTCAGCACAAGGACTTGGTCGCCTTCTTCGTGTTATCGACTTAATAACAGCCACAGCAATAATATCAAGAATTAAACCTGCAACAAGAATATATATAAAGATTTACCTTGTTGCAGAATTTACGTAACCTCTATTGACATTGTAAATTAAATAGAAATAGTACTTACCAAATAGCATGTTGACTTGTGTCTGGTACCATGATTTAGCATTGAATAACCAGGTGAAGCCGAGCCAGAACGCTAGCCAAGCTATTCCATGGCAAGAATACTGTAAGATACAAACATATGTTAGACCTGGAATGTCATATGTCATGAGACGTCAATAGAATACAAATAGCAGGTAAATAATTGTATATACATTACCTCCAATAATTTATAATGGATTTTTAAAGATCGAAATGGCAAAAATTTATTTGCTAGGTGGACTGTTGCTTTTGAAAGTTTTACATCAAACGCCAAAAGACTACTTAGTACTGGATCTATTTCTCGTTTTCTTTCCTTTTTTACGTGCTTTTCATAAACCTATAACAATATTATAAACTTTAGTTATGAGTAAAATACAAAAAGATAATTTGTTAAATATTTACCGCAGACCCCGAAGACATCTTGTAACCGTACTGTGCAACTTTTTTGCTGTATTAGATTGAGGTTATAAATGATGTATGTTAACTATTTTACTTATCAGTTCTCGTGCGAGTATATTAATATATAATTACAGAACTTGTATTGTTTTACAAGTAATGAAAGCGAAGTTATTATTTGCCTAAACCCACGTCACGAAATAAATTATATTTGACATTGGTGACTAATTTCAATTGAAATTCGAATAGTTTGATGGTTTGATAGAAATCTTATATCAATAAAAGATATAGACACTTATTTAATTCTCTGAAAATCACTTCGATAAATGATATCAAATGACATTCAATTTAAATATTTTTTAATACACTTTACACAATATTTTTATCTTTTTATTTAGTAACTAGCGCCTCAGCACAAAATATTTTGCAACTAAAAAGACCGAATTACATACAAAGAATAACCAAAATTAATAAACATTCATATCGTAAATATATGTTAAAATGGTTGCTAAATAAAGGCGCTATGCTAAATCGTACTTTACCGATACATCAAATACTTTTGTAGATTTTACTTTCAACATAAAATGTTGTTCAACTTAAAAATGTGAAGATAAACGTATTAATAATTACTAATGTATATAAACATAACCAGAAGAATGTTAATTAAATTATATTAAGTACTTAATTAGAAAGAAAGGTGCGTGTTACTTAAAACATATTTTTTGTAATTTGTAAATGAGTAATATATCACCTGTTATTCCAGATGGAATATAGTATTTGGAATATTCCAAGTGGTATATGGACTGCAAATGGAATATCGTTTGCTACACCAGGTCGGACTGTATTTACAAATACAGTACCCCAATTTCCAAGTTTGCAAACCTTTGAAAATACAAATAATGTTTTAGGATTAGAAAAATTACCACAGGCTCAAATCAGTCAAGAAATAATAACAAACAATATACCAAGTGTCCAACAAAGTGATTCAGAGTCAAATGATTTTAGTGATCAATCACAAAACTCAGAAATAGAATCAGAACCAGTCAGAACACCAAATAATACAGAGCTGCCTGAAATATGTAATGAAAATGATAACGCAACTGATACTATAACAAATTTTAGCAATTATTTTAATTTAAATCAAATTAAAATAGAAAATCCTTTAGCTTTTATAAATCAACAATTTAATCCAGTATATAATTTAATGATTAATCATTTAAATACTAAAACTGTAGAGCACAATGATTCTGATTCTGAAGATGTTAACAAAAATCCAGATTTAATTTGTAATAAATCTCAGAGCTCTGATAAAGTGGATACAGATGCATATCATTGCACTATTTGCAACATTGCTGTAAACAATGAAGTGGAATTGCACGCACATATGAAATCATTTCATCTACCAAACATTTATGAACATACTCAGACAAATGATGACTCTTCCAAGTACAGTTGCAACAGTAATAATACTATCAACAACGCAGTATCTACTGAAACAATAGATTTTTCCACTAATTCAAGCAGGAAACGAAAATCATCTGGAACATTGGCACACCATCGTGTATGTGATTTAATTCTATTAACTACTTAAAATTTAATTTATTCTCAAAGTTGTTATTTAGTTTATTAGTTAGATGCAAAATGTAGCACCTAATTGTAAAGCAACAAATTAAGCACTTGATGCATAGGCATCACCTTAATCACAAATTTAATATTTAAATAATGTTGTTAAGAATAGCGTTATAGGTCTAGTTATAATAAATTATAAAAGAAATGTTAATGCACTTAATGTAAATAAAAAAAATTATAAAGTAATTAAAATTAAAGTGAAATTTCTACTGCTTATTTAGCAGCATAACACAGATAATAATATTTATACGTCTGATACATAAACAAACTATCGTTAGAATAATGTTTAATATCCTTGTGATATTGTTCACTTAATTTAAAAGATCTTAATGAATAAAAGGAAATTGTAAATCGCCTGATACTTAGGCAACATATTTCACGCAATTTAATTTAACAAATGTGACTAAAAATATTTCTACATTAAAAACGGGTAAATAATATTTTATTTTACAATGCATCGTGCTGCATACAAAAGATAAATTTATAACTAATCACAATTATACTTAAAATATATATATATAGTTAAAGTAAAAAATACTTAAATTGATTCTTCATAAATTTTAGATTCGTTACATGAGAGAGGAATACAGATGCACGCTTTGTCCCTACACTTGCACAATAGAAAAAGCTTTCTACAGACATTTAAGGTATATTAACAATATGTTCTATATTTTACGAATAAAGATAATGATGTGATATATATTTAAATATTCCAGAGCACATTCTGCAACAGGTAATGAAGGTGACATAGATTTCACAACACCTCGAGTATCCTGTGCAATTTGTGGAAAAGACCGGTCCAGCGAAGTTGATATGACTAAACATATGAAGAAACACCGAGACAATAGATTCTTCTGTTGCGATATTTGTGTTTTCAGAACTGTTCAACTAAAAAAGGTTCAAATACATTTATTATATTTATTTATATTATATTAGTAAAAACTTGAATTAGTTGTATAGGATATTTTTCAATTTGTAGCTAATACAACACAGACGAATGCATACAGGAGAGAAGCCCCACTTGTGCCCCTATTGTGTGTATCGCAGTGCCCGGAGGGATAATCTGAGATCACATGTGAGAAGAGTTCATAAGGAGGATCGTCTGCTTTGCGATACATTTTCTCCACGAGGACTAATGATGACTCCTACAGCCCGAGAAATAAACGCTGTTGCTGAAGAGGAAAACTCAAACCAGGCATAAGTATATTTTAATATTTATTTATTATAAACTATATGTAAAAGTCATATTTTATTCATGATACTTAAAATCAGTAATACAGTCTCGGCTGACTTTAAACGGTACAACCTAAATCTTATTATATTAATATAGAAATATATTATTTTATATTTATGTAGTGTATTAATTATATATTCAATGGTATTTTATAGTTCCTCATATTATGACATTATAAATGTTTCAAAATATAATTGAAAATTATTAAATACATCAAATGTAGTAAATTGTTTAAGATATTTCTTTAAGTATTGAAAAGTGGCCCTACTGTAATAAAAAATAATTCAACAAATATCAAAAAAGTTTAATAATATAAATGTAATATATACTAATCAAAACACAGTTTATTCTACATATTTATACAAAAAATAATTAATGTACCCCGGGAGACTGAATAAACTGATTTGATCGGTGCTAGCAACTTTGCGAGATATTCAATTTTCGGCCTAAGGCCTATCGAACTAATTCAAAATATCTTGGAAAGAAAATTTTAAGAGACTGATTTTTTGCTAAGTATTTGTAGAGATGGTTCCTTATTAAATGTATCAGTTGAATTGTATAGATTGAATTTAACCAATATATTAATCATTGCATGATCTTTTAAACTTACTAATTTGTATAATATGGCTATACAATTCAACTTTCTGTCATTTCTAATTTATTAACATATGTTAACTGATAGCTCAATAAATGTAATAATATTACAAAAATATAAATTTATTACTTCAATGTGATATTCGTACTTAATTATGTACTTAGTACAGTATTCTATGGTAATCTTTTAAATGTTTTTAATTAATTTTAAAAGATCTAATTGTAATTTCTGTTTATAATGAATGTATAACATATCCATGTTGTTATTTAAATAAATTGTCGTTTGAATATGGAATATATTTTATTATTTATTACAATCAATTTTAAAATAATTGTGAAATTAATATTTAAATTTAAAGTATAATATATTATTATTTGCACTCTTAATTAATAGATGTCTCTTCCAACAATGATTGCGAATATAAAGATCAGAATTGACATTAGGTAACATAACCTAACTTTTTACTAATATTTTCCTTCAATTAGTTACATTAAGAGTATTTTATTTGGTGATAAAACATTATTATAAAGTAAAATATAGTTAGTGAAATGCATAACACAACATTTATGAATTGTTTAAATTCTGTGAAGAGTATTGCTAGATATAGTAGTACAAATACTTCAGTAAATAATGTTCTTCATAACAGAAACCCAAGAAACTTGGAAAAGTTAAGAATTGCTTATAAACCAAGTGGATATCATGTTGAGAAACCAGGTAGAAGTTTTTGGCATAAGCTGGAACTTAAAAGCACTGGTCGTTATATTACTGCTAAAGTTTTACACTATGAAGCAGGGCCAATTCTAGAAGCTAGTACAAAAGAATGGGCACTTAAAAAACAGTTATATAGAACCACAGATACATCAGCTTACATAAATTTAGCAAGAGTTTTTGCACAAAGGTGTCTCGAAGCTGGATTGATAGAACTTCGTTGTGATATTAAACCTGTGACTGCTGGAAAAGTTGAACAATTTTTGCAGACGTTAGAAAAAGAAGGAATCTCTCTTACTGAGCCCGATCGAGTGCTTCCTCATAGGCCATGGGATTTAGACAGACCTGAGAAGCCCTGGGAAGTTACAGAATAGACTATTATATTGTAACAATTAATTGTAATATTTTGGCTGATAAGTCTATTTGTAGTTAGTGAAATATGAACTTAAATAAATTTATAAATATTGAATACCTCACTGTATTAATTTTTACATAATTATATATACATCCCAGGACATATTTAGGTATATAAAAAAATTATAGCGACTCGTACTTAAAACAAGTTGTGGGGTATAAACTGCCGATTTAACTAAAAAGCACTGACTCACTTATTTTTCTATAATGTATATAGAAACAAATAAGATAAAATTCATTATCGTATTATAGATTTATACCGCTCTTATAACCTGTTTTAAATATAAGTCACCGCCGAACTATCGTAATTTGGACTATATATAATATGCAACGAAAACTATCAATTAGATTAAATCAATTAATGAAAGTTGCGTTCACGTTTTGAATCGGAATATCTTAAGCTAAACTTTCCTAATCTTTACGTATTCAAAAATATTTCAACACCTAAGTAAAATAAAAAAAAACCCATTAAATTCATAAGTAATTGTAACTATTTATATTAATTAATTACATGTAAACATATTAAAGTAATAGTTATTAGTTTGTGGTGGTTTCTTTAACAATTCTCAGATGTTCTTTTGACTGTAAATGTTTATCGAAACTGGATCGAACCATATAGCCTTTGTTACATGAAAAACAATAATCGTGAAATACACCTTCATGCTGTTTTTGATGTAATGAAAGTAAATAAGAAGTAGCAAATCCTCTGTTACATTTTGAACAATCGAAGTTACGTTCTTTTGAATGGGAACGTACATGCACTTTTAAGTATTTGTCTCTGTAAAAAAAAACAATTGATAATCGTAAAATTATTTAAGTATTTATATTTATATCTTCAATTGAAACTAACTTAGTAAACCCTTTGTTGCAAACTTCGCAAACGTATGATTTGATTGTGCTATGAGTTTCCACGTGTCCCTGTAAAATAGCTTTTGTGCGAAAACGTGCATCGCAGGTATGGCAAGCGAATTCACGTGTACTACTGTGTGTTTTTATATGCGACGTAAGTAATTCTTTTGTGGTGAATCCTAAAAGAGAAATAAATGTAAACAAGAACATAATAAGATGAATGAACTTCTTAAAAACATACCTTTGGAGCACACATGGCATAAATGATCCCTTGGACGTGGGTTCTCCCCCTGTTTATCGCGATGTGTTGCTAGGTGCCTACGCATATTCCCCAATTGCGTAAATCTCATTGGACATTGTGGACAAACTATATCTTTTTCATTTCTGTGAATTTTCATATGCATTTTTAATTCATTTTTTCTTGCAAAAGCCCTGCTGCAAACTTGGCAAATAAATTCTTTTAATCCTGAATGACTTATCATATGATCTTTTAAATTTTTTGCCTGTTGATTAAGTAATATATTATTACAAAAAAAGTGTTTAAAAATAAGCTGAATGTGTTTTTTGTTGTCTTACTTGTCCAAAACGTTTACAACATATAGAACATTCATAATCTTGTGAGGAATTGTGTATAGCCATGTGTTTTTGAACATAATTTTGTGAAATAAACGTTTTTTTGCAAATAGAACATTCGAAATTTCGCTCTTCTCGATGTGTAATTAAATGCGAATTTAACGATGTCGCACTGTAAAATCCTGAAATTCAAGAGAATTTTGATTATTTCTTTCTTGGCTATGTACATAATCAATTTAACTTAATAACACCCAAACTGAGAAAATATAACTCTCGTCTGAGATCGAACCCAAAGATACAGTAGTCTGGCTTAAAGCATCAATGTTTCGCCCACTGTGTTGTCAATTAATAATATTTGTAATCTACTTTTTTATTAATTTTTCTGTTATGGAGCACAGTAAACAATTTGGTGAAGTGTCCCTTTTTGTGACGTTTGTATCACTAATGCACTTCAATTATATTTCGCATCAACGTTATCTTCATTTGTATTCCGACAGGTGGAGTAATTTCGCCATTTGTAGCCGATAAAGTAGACATTTTATATGAAAGACTGTGAGAAACTGAACTATAAATGAACTCTTTCATGACAAAAAAATCATGACGCATCTTCAATATGATGTCAAAGTGACTCCAAAATGTTTACTGGGAAGCTTATATAATTTGGCTGAAATATTTTTTTAATTGAATATAGTAATAACCTTTGGGGCACATGTGACATAAATGTGTTCTTTGTCTCGGTTCAGGCGGTGGTAGTCCCCTTTCTGCGCGATGTTTGATTCTGATGTGTTTGCATAGATTAGCACTGCTACTGTACCACAATGCACAATATTCGCATTGATATTTCTCGGATCCACCGTGTGTTTTCATATGAACTATTACTTCTCGTTTGTGTTTAAATTTCCTATCACATGATGGACATTGCTCAGTTTTTTCACCGTGAATTTGAAGATGATAAAGCATTCGACATCGTACAGAAAAAGTCTTTAGACAAACAGGGCATTCAAAAGTTTTTGGAGCTAAAAGATAATTTAGGATAATTTAGAATATTTCAAGATCAATATTCAAAAGTGAAAAACTCACACTGATTCTTTTTCCGCCTGGTCTTCTTTTTAGGTTTAACATAGTTAATTAAAGCATCGTTAGAGTCAGAACAGTCTTCATTACATATTTTGTCATCATATTGATCATTATCAAGCTCTGCTTTCTCATCTAGTTGTGTACTGTGTATACTTAGTTCATTTAAAATATGATTATCTTTATTCGTATTTGATTCTTCATGTTTCAAACAGGGTAATATAGAAATTTGATTAGCTTTATTTTCATCACGATCAGATGTATCAAATTCAACTTTTGGAATAGACAATGTAATATCAGTATTACATTTTATTTCAGGAGGCTCCAATAAAAATAGTGGATCATTCAGATTATTTCTAAACAGTGAATCGCATTTCTGAACGAATTTTTGAAATTCAAAAACATTATTTAAAGTAGTGCAGCACTTTGCACATATATTTTTAGGGAATAAATCATCTTGCAAAATCTAAAATATATTTAATTAAATTGTAAATAATAAACCAACTATTAGATATACTTTAATTGGAAATAAGTAGTATTAATATACCTCTATTTGGCAAAAATTCATTATGTCAGCTAAAGTAAAAGACTTTATGAAATTTGCTAATTCAAAAATATTTACAATATCGTTCTTATTAGACATGCACAACCTACACAGGTTTGCACTTGTTATATTTATGTTTACATTAGGTAAAATATTATCGCTCATAGCTTAATTATTATAAGTTTATTATTAAAAAACATTACTTTAGGTTATGTTTGAAAAATATCTGTCATCGGTGTCATGTTATTAAAAATAAAGTAGCCATCTATTTATTACGTTCCAAAACTATTAGTTAACTGTAAAATAGAGGTTTAGGACCAAGATAAAACAATATTATGTTATAGAGTTTATATATTTTATGTTATTTACAATTTAACTTTTATACTCATTTTTCTATTATCTTCATTTTGTTTATTAATTAGACTTTCTCATCTCTATCTTACTCTATCGTACATTTCATTTATCAAAGTATCAAACCTATTGATATTTAAGATGGCGCACAGTTTTGAAGAAAACGCAGAAAATTTAAATGAATAATCAGCAGCTTTATTTTTACAATAACAATTTATTATGTAATACTTGCATTATAAGTTTGTATTATTGCATACAATGAATTGTCTTTTAATTACAGTTTCAAGCTTTACCACTTTATTTTATAATCTCTGCTTTATACATTCTGAGTACAGCTTGATATATAATTTGAAACATATTTATTAAAATTATGAATTAAGTTTTTATGTATATTACTTACATAAATGTATATATTTTAAATAAATTCTTTAACAAAATAGGATACATATAACACCGTTTGCTTAACTTCTCGTAAAACTTCATTGTGTCCAGTGTTAATTTCAAAATTCAAACTTTATTTTATTTAGATAACAATTACTAAACCGCCATATTGCTTTTTGATTACATCCATATTCAAATTTCATTTGTTTATTTCCTTTCTCTTTTTTCACTTCACTAAGAGTTCTCAGATTCTATCACCTGAAAAGGAAGCAAGTCTTTTGTCCGAGCACTTATGGGATAATAGGACTGTATAAAAGTACACCATCTCTTTTCAACAAGCATGTACATAACGATACATATAAGATAGCTATCTCTTTCATTCATCGTCTGACATCGTTTTGACTCGATCACATTCGCCTATATTCGGATTATATCAGTTCGGGTTTTCGAGGCACATAGCAATTAAGCGAATACAATTTTTCAAGTTATAAAAACCACTGCATAACTATAATACATGCCACTACCTTTTTAATATGAACTATATATATGTAGTATATAACGAAAATATCATTTATCTTAATAGTATCACCGACACAGAAATACATAGAATCACATTTATTTACACAGATTGTTATAGAATTATGACAATTCGGACGAATGACGTTTCATGAGGTTGCGCAACCTCCAATTAACTACTCGCTCCAATCGTCTGAAGTTTCATCATCTTCAGAGCTGCTGAGCGACTCCTTATTGTCCGGATGTCATTTATTCAAAGCCACCGTATCCAAAGGAACTGGTCTGTTTCGATGACCGGCCACAAGTCGCGACACCATCGATCCTCGTGGAGGAGCGCGAATTCGAACTCTTCTTTCACGTGTTCGACCAATCGGAAAAGAGTTTAATTCATCGGCACAACTACAGCAGCAATTTAAGCGAAGAAATATTATAAGACCTGAAAGAAATTGTAATACAATCATGAGAAATGTACGCCTTGTCCATTTGGTAACAAATTACCATTTTACCTGCTAATATCCACATGGAAACACCTGGCCAACTTTCTAGAAGCATCGGTCCAGCTAGGAGAGTTGTCAATGCTATCGCATCTGGAGCTATCGTTGGAGAAATCTTTAAAGGAGCTCGTTTTGGAATCCACCACACGATGAAGTTGATTATTATAATTACTAAAGAAAGTTTAATTCGTTAGAATATAAGTTTTCCAAACTTAAAACTAATAGTTTCATACATACATGCTAAACAAGAGAAAAATAATTCACGCATTTCCAAAATGGCTGCCACAGACATTATGATGCTTAACATTAATATACTTATTGTACAAGCTATTGCTTTTCTCCAAGAAGATACTGTAGGCACTTTTAATGTTCCTTGCATAGGGCCAGCTGTTGACACCTAAATATAAAAATAATACGTCATTTATGTATAGATAATACGTAGTAGATGAAGGAAGGAAGAACCTGAGAATGGGTAAAGGGAGAAGATCAAAGAAGAAGAATAATTAACCTTAATTTTTTGTCGGTATTCATCAACAATTGCATCAATATCTGTAGAACTGTCAGATTCTGACCCCGTCCTTTCTCTGTTAGTTGTTTCTTCTATGTCAGATCCTAGAACTGACTCTAGTAGTTCTGGACTTGTTGGAGTAGGAGAAGAACTTAGTGGTGACTTAGGAGAACTAACTTGAGGTGATGCTGGTTCACCAAGAAGCAACCATTCTCTTTCTCGTTCGCCTAGTTATAAAACAGTTGCAGTATTATAAGTAAACTAGAGTTTACCCCCGTCGTTTTTTTTTCGATTCGTAAATAAGTTACCAAGGTTAGCCTATATACAAAATTTCAACTTTTTAGCACAATTTTTACTCTCGGCAAAAACTGCCCCCGCGCCCCCCAATAAAATTTTGAATATGTTTTTATTAATAATATACTTAATTATTGAAACACTGGAGTACATTAAGTTTGAGTGTAAGGAAAAAGTAGCGAGCGAAAGGAATATTGGCCAGCTACTAAAGGGAGGCAGTGAAGGAAAGAGGTGGATGGCGGAAATAGTAAGAAGGAAAGGAAGAACAGGAGAATAAATAAGCTGGTGGAGAATAATAGAGAGGGTCAAGAGAAGAAGAAGCAGAAAGCACTTTTTAGAAGTACTAAAAGTCTAGAATAATATTTTTTAGTTTTAATAAATAAATAAAGTTTAGTTTTAAGTAAATAATAATAAAGTATAGTTTTAAGGTTGAATTGTTATGATAGGAATGAAATGTATTAAGAAATAGAATACGGTAGATTGTAAAGCCGAAAGGTACACAATTAATAATAAATAAATAAACTAAACTCTATTGGCTTGAGATACCTAATTATTTTACAATCCAGAATATGAACTTGCTCTAAAGTTCCCTACCGGGCCCCCAATTTTTTTAACGCTCCCTTTTACTATTTTTGAATTTCTAATTTTAGAAAAATGACCATTGTAATACACATGCAAAATTTTACTTTTCTATCTTTTACGAATATATAATTATACAGCAAAAAAGAGTCCAACTTTTTTTCAGTTTTTCGAAAATTACGGGTTTCCAGGAAATTTAGTGAAAAATCCAGGGACGCCAAAAGTCTTAGAATTTTTTTCTCTACTAAATAGGAAATTTTCAAAAACATTGACGGACCCGTTTTCGAGCTACCATACAAAATTCAGTACCAAACATATAAGAATATAAACAACATCATGAAGTTACCATGCTTTTTATGTCCTTTCCTCCCCAACACATGCGCTCCTAACCGAGGACATGACTTTGATTTTGGTAAAAACCATAAAGGTTTCTTTTCTGTTGTGGTTTTCTTGGTTCCGATATTTGGTGTCACTGGTAATCTGTTATACGCAATGGCTGATATTTCTAAAAGTACCATAATCCTTAGTAATGGATATTGTTATTCCAGTAGAGAATATTACGTCACATTTATTTACCTTGTTGTTGTGTATGGATTGGTTTGTATGCCGCTAATAAATACTCAATTGCACAACATAGACCAGACAAAAGAGCACCATTTGCTGTTAGACGTACCAAAACTGTTAAAGGACAAGCAAATGCTAGTATTCCACAAAGGCTTCCTGAAATTTGTGCAAATTCAAGCATCAGTATCATCTTTCAGTTGTAAAGAACATAAGAAGATAAACTCACCTGCTGCAAAGACTGCCAATACAGGACTACCCGATTCTTGGCTTTCATACGATAAGCTTTTTGCCAGTAGTTGCCATTTATGACTTGACAGTAGCACTAGATGTTGAAATAACAACGGGAAGAGATCAATTATTGCTCCTGATAAACCAAGTACTAGAAGACATGACATTGCTGGCACAAGAGGTGACAAGTCGCGAGATTCTAGCATATGGAGAAGAGGTGTTGTTGAAGAAACCTGCCTAAGAGATGCATAACATATACAAAACACTATAAAATAAAATAGTTTATTTTTAGTTTCATGAATAAATGGAAATAGCGTGTCTGAACTAGTTAAAGTCAAAATGGTAAACAGTATATTCATATACAATTATTTATAATGTATTTTATCGATACATATCAAGAACGCTTTGCCATAATATTAGTTTAAATAAACGACCATTCGCACTTACACTTTTAATACAATGGGCTTGTGTCCTCATTTTTTAGTGGTCGATTTTTCAATTATTGATTGAAATTGATGTTAATAAATGTGTATTGGCGTGTCTATTTTATTAAATATCTAAATATTGACGAAGATATAGCAATTAAAAGTTTGAATTGTAGTTTTAGCGCTAGAAATGGTCGGCCATATTTGTATGACGTGAAATGCATTTTAACGTCAGTTATTTGTTGAGTAGGTCAGTTCTGTGGTAATGATTTGTAGCTCTTGGTAGTCAAATAATCAAGTCAAGTCAAAGAATAATAAGTTTTTATTTTATTTAACCCTGCTAAGGCAGACATTATATTGAAATTTGATTGTTCCTTGAAATAGCTGTAAATAATATTTGATATTTTGATATATAAATACATATACACAGATTTATGATCTGTAAGGTTGGTAACTTTACACAAGGATTGTGATGTCACATGCACTTGGAATGTGTACAACGTTGTATCCCTTTAATAATTAAAGAACAAAATGACTTTTTTAATTGTTAATATCTCTTAACATATAAGGAGTTATTAAAAAGTAATTGAACATTTGAAGTTCTACTAACCAATTTTATCATTGCATAGTACACTTTTATAGAAATTAAGACATAGGACACAAGTCCATTCATAAGATCTGGTTAGGTATGAAATGTATATGCTTACCTAAATTCAGTCAGTACAGCAAGGAAAATAATGACGGTGGAGTAGATCATGAAGGGAACGGCGAACAATGCGCATGTGACCATTCTCTGCGTAAGCGTCAGAAACTTTGGAGCTAATCCTCCCCTAACAGGGGGCTCACCAACGGTTGGCAACATCGTTATGAAGGAAAACAAAGAGAGGCCTGCGCTGGACAAGAACTGTTAAATGTTAAATCATTTAGAACACATGAGAAGATATAAAATTTTAATATGATCCAGTAAATATATACCCCAGACCAGCCAGCAGGCAAAAGTGGTTTTCTGTCAATGACCGTAGTGTCACCTCGAAGTGCCCAAGACAAACATAGAAGTACACCGCAACCACTAGTGCCTACGAGAAGCACCACTGTGAATGCTGGAGAATTCTGGAAAGAATACCGTATTTACATTAGTAGTTTTCTATGTCCGAAAACCAGCGCTTGCCGTAAATCATTCGAAGAAAATTACTAATATACCTCAAGTCCTAACATGAACATGCCCGTGACTAATATAATAATGGAGACTCCCAAAACATCTGGCCAAGTTTCCTGAAATATTAAGAAGATTCATCAGTACATACAAGAGTATAATTAATGTCACCAAATCTGACTGACCTGTGGAAATGTTTCTCTTCCGAGAAGCATGATCCTCGCTTTTCCTCCGGTCATGGAATCGAGGCAAGCGCTGAGGACTCGAGCACACATGGCGCATGCGCTCAAGAGGCTTAAAATTTCTAACCATATCGACAGAAACCGTAGCAAAGCACCAGCTCCACGACCTCGCCAATAAGGTGGAGATAGAGGTTTTAAAGCTTCTTTGCAGTAAACTGGAACAATACGAAAACAGTCAAGATGTTATATGTATATACCAGCTGATTTTATGATAAGAATCTATTAGCAGCTCTGACCGCATTGGATTAATGACTTAAACATGGAAGACTAGGAAGCGAGAGACTTTTTTTCTTTATTGTTTTACAGCGATTGCCACTGCTACTTCACTTGTTATATCTCGATGAGAAACTTTCATACGCTGCATTACAGGTCGTCTTGTTCTTTGATGTTGTGTTTTTATCGGATGGCTTTGTATGTTTCGCATGTTATCAGTGCATTCAATTCAGTACTATTATGTTACATGGGTTTTGCTCGTGCTTTCCCAGTAAACAATTTGGTAAAGTGTCCTGTTTTGTGACGTTTCTATCACTATTTCACTTCAATTATAGTTCGCAACAACTTTATCTTCATTTGTATTTCGACAGGTGGAGTGGTTCCGTCATCTGTAGCCGATAAAACAGACATTTCATATGAACGATTGTGAGAAACTGAACTATAAATGAACTCTTTCATGACAAAAAAATCATACGCATTTTCAATATGATGTCAAAGTGACTCCAAAATGCTCCAAAATGTTTACTGGGTTACCTTTACTTTTACCTGGCCAACGATAAAGGTATTGATTATATAAAAACAAACTAAGCAAAACTAATTAATTGGATAAAATCCATTTCACTTAGCGGATTAAATTTCCGTACAAGGAAAGTAAACACAACATCCGTTTCCAGGATACTTAATGTCGACATAAAGATAAAAGCAATGCAATTAAGTAAATTTGATTTTCCAGGAAATTGGATATAAGAATGGTGGCTTCCCGGTAAACAATTTAGATAAATGACTAGAGTGAAAACGTTCGTGTTCGTGTACGAACATGCATGTGTGGTCGAACTCTATACATATTTCTTAGTCCCAGACGCAGACGAGTTGAATAGCACATGACACGCAACGTTAGCTTTTGTTATTACGATTATTTACAACTCACTGAATCGTAATTTTCCCGGCAGTTTTTGCATAAATTGTGTGCTGAGCATTCATGATAACATCTCTTGAAATATGAGAAGACGTAATAAGAAAGGGTGTCCAGAAATTCACGCGAGAATTCACATCAAAGTGTCCTTAAGTTCACGCATAAATTTTAGAACACTCGATTGGGAATTTTTGACTAAATTTGGGGATACTGCGATGTGAATTCTCGCGTTAATTTTGAGACACCCTATATATTATAACTAACGTTTAAAACAGAATATAACTAAGGCGACATTCCCAACTACTGCTTTAATTTTAAACTTTTTTTAGAATGTACAGTTTTCCATAGAGCACCGACTAGAAAGAATTCTGTTATCTGAAGTAAAGCTGTTAATAAAAATACATTACAAGAATATTCCTTTTTATCTATTTGTTGAACGGGTCCTTCCCCCCCCCCCCTTTCCCCCTCCAGTGCTGAAATGCTCGTGTTACGGCATCACACATTAGAGAATAAAACAATTCTTGTAGTCCTATTATTACTTTTTTTATAACTCAAATTTTAGATTAGATGTTATGCCACCAAGCTTACAACCCTTGTCACATCTTGTCACACTCTAGTGACCTCCTTGAATTAAAATTAAATTCAATCTTAAATTGAAAATAATATATCTTTTATTTAAAAAGCAACTTTTATTAATTTCTTGTAAAAATTTTATTTTATAGTCAACTTATTTTTTCAACATCAATTTTGGATTTTTACAAAAATCGTGGCGCGTTGTGTAGAGTGGAGGAGAGGGGGGGGGGGGAGGAGCGCCTTCCTTCGCTAAGTAGTACATCAATTAACCCACCCCACCCCAGATAACCTAGAACGCAGTAACATTGAATGTTTTATTTTATTACAGAATATTGATTTTAAGATTAGGTGTCTGCTTGTATTGTTTGTATACCTGCTGATAATGCTATTGTGTGAAAGAGAAAGAAGATCAACATTTTAAATAGAAGAGTAACAAGGACAACAGTTTAATTTAATGAAATTTATAACATACAATTCCATTACAATATTTACGTTGTCATACAGATAAAAAAGTTGAAGTAATTAAACAATTTCGATCTGTAATGAAAATAAAAGTGAAACAAGAGAAAAAATGTACGTTAGGTTGATTGATTACTCACGAAGGAGCCATTTGGTTAGCGAAGATTGACAGGTGATTGAAAGACATTGAATTTATTTATCGAGCAAACTGTTCAATGATTTTCAATGATTGATTTGTGATAAACATGAAAAGCAATACAAATTGTAAGGTTTCCACTTTTTTTTTAATATTTATTTATATTATTGTACAACATATTAAGTTTATTGTGTAACAATTTGAAGTCGATTGGAGTAAAACTGTCGGAGATATAGAGTTTTAAGTCTGCACCTCTCTGGTCTGCTTTCGTGTTACTTTGAAACTTTTAAATGCGATTTCTTACACATAGCTTTTTCAGAGTCGGTGCCATCTCTAGCTCAAAATCTACTGGACCGATTCTTTTGAAATTTTGTACACTCTTCCTTTACATAAATGCCGAGGTAACGCTGTCGAGTTTTATTTTATTTTTTTAAATTTTAACGTATTTTAAAATAACAAAGTTTCTAATTTTTTTCATGAAAAATCAGTATTTTAACTTTTAAGTACTGTAAAAAATTGAAAAATCAATAAAAAAAGAAAAACTCGACAGCGTTGCCTGCAGAAACTTATCAACTAATGAAATCATTTTGGTTTTTCGATTTCAGAAAATCCAGTGATGAGTGGCATCGCAATGTTTCTTTTTTTTTGTGACGTCTGCGAAGATTCGCTGTCAATGCCTTATTTCTTGACGTTTATTTATGAAAATTTCACAAAGTATTTTTCAAATGTCATTTTATCATGTAGTAATTAAAGAAATAATTATATATAAACTGTGTCGTCAAAAAACATTATCGAAAATATGCTTTTTTTATCGTTTTGATCTTACCCTCCCCTTAAGACTTGACCTACCTCTGACTGACAAGTTATACTCATTGTTAATCAATGCATAAATATATCTATCTATCATTCCTAACCCTATTTATTGGAACAATCACAATACAACGTTGTTACTTCGCTTTCACGTTTTCACAATTCAATGCGGTAGCTGCTGAACAATGGACTAGCACCCCTGTAATATAATTACTGCGAAAGGATCTTCACCTACTTTAATTTTCATTGAATCCCCACAAGTGTTACCATATTCTCTACGACCGACGTAACAATGTGGCACCGCGCGTTAAGCACCGCTGTGCTCTGTGGTATGGGCTAACAATGCTGAATAATTACGGCTACCACGAGGGATATAAATAATAATGTGAAGCCCCTTAAGTCGTGTAAAAACCCGACTTGTGAATGGGGATACAGCGACTGTCAATGTCGGGTTTTATTCGTTGACAGTTCCGTTTAAAATAGGTCAATTTTTGATGTTCTTCTGCGGTGTTAAATACATGTTGGTAAGCCGCCATTTTGATTTGTTCATTTAGGGCTACGACAGTTTTATTAGTAGGTTGCATGTAAGCTGCATATGACGTATTCTGCATTTCAGTTCTGTCCACGTAACGTCATACAAGCCAATAGGGTAATTTCTCTGAAGTTTAGCACGTTTTTTCATTGGGAAAATGTCAAGTGATGAAGAAGATATGATTATAGCACACGCTTTTATTAGAAGACAACGAATCAGACGTAGAATGTATTGGCTTCATCCATACATCGAAAAGAACATTAACCGCAGATTGTTTGTTGCTGCAAGAGAGTTATCAGAGGATGATTCAGTATTTCAATCAGTATACCGAATTTTTTTCGAAATTCTGCAGCTGCTTAATAACAGAGAGAATCTGCGCAGATTGAAGAGGACCAAGCCGGAAGACTTGACCCTGTGATTCCGCTACTACAAACCACACACGTTTTTTAAATTTTGGAACTAGTCAGTGGACTAGAACTGAACAATTATATTTAACTTTTTATATATAAATTACTAGATAAGCCACGCTTAGTTGTAATATTCTTGTAAATAAAAAAATAAAAAAATATATACCGAATGACTATTGTTCAATAATATGACAAAATTGACTGCCGAACCGGGGACAAAAATTCCTATAGTATTAAATATTTTATATAGTAATTTTTGTCGTAAAACCATTACAGCACACAGGTACTATGTTCATATAGTAATTTTTACTGCGTGTTTGTCACAGTGTATATTTAGCTACAAGCTATATAACTAAATCCTCTGTGTCCGATCTATTATGAACGATGAAATGTGTTCTTCCCCTTCACATCTTCATTGACCCTCGTTCAACTCATTTCCCACCCTTCCATGGTTGCCAACTCAAAGCTGGTAATATAGCCATGAATTATAATTTAGCAGCTTGATCAAACCCTTTAATTAAGGGATGATATTTCCATAAATAATTGTCATAATTTCCACAGATTGGCCAGTAAACTGTTTGCTTAGCTTATTAATTATGGTAAGTTATAATTAGACTGAAAAACAACTTTATATAATTTGCATGTCGTAAAATTATAGAGCACGATGTATTATTATTTATAAAAACGTTTTTAGAAAAATAGTCGTAAAAATACAAGCGTATAAGAAAAGTTTAAGTTTAAAAGTTGTTTGGAAAGTTTTTGGAATCATAATTTATTATTTATACTACTTTTGATTACATTTGAATTACTATAAATGCATATTATTTTTAGCTATGATTGAGGCCTTTGAAATCGATATTTGTTCCACTATTAACAGTGAAGTATCATTTCTCTTTTAAATAAACATAGATGGCAGCAGTGGTAGGTTGTTAAGGTTTAAACATTAGATAAATAGTTGAGCTTGCATTCTCTGACTTACCTATAGCACAAGCAGTAACTGCAGCTAAACAAACTGCAAAAGCTGCACCAACTCCTCCTTCATCCGAAGCTACCAAAGGACACAAAATCAAAGCCCCTGCAGCAAATCGTCCTGCAACTGAATCCGGCAATTGTATTGATAACCTTGAACAAAGAATGGTCATTTTAGATATGAAATATATGTTTTTCTTTTAAATATATATTTGAGTGCATCAACTTTCGATAGTTAAAGAATATGTACATTATAATAGTCTATAAATACGAGTATGGGTATTTAAAATATAGCTACCAACCAAATTCGTGTTACTTTTTAAACGCACCACATTTCAAATATTCTTCAAACTAATTTCAAATAAATTTTCTAAGAAATCTCATTAAATTTACTTTCTGTAAGTTAATCTTTGAAAGAAAATGAACATCTTCTTGAAAGTTTTGTTTCATAACACTGTTCCAACTTATAAACATCACAGAAATTTGTTGTATATTCCAAACTGTTGTAAAAGTTTCCTAATTTAATTTTAAAGTTACCTAATATGAGATTTCAACGAAAGTTTTACCATGGAAGGGGTTTTCCCCCTTTCTCCTCTTTTCCGCTAGTTACCCCTAATGCCCGAGTGTAATTAAATAAAGCTGTGGTTACACAGTTCAATAAGGAATGCCCTATTTTTTTTCCACCACGTTGGATTTTATTTCCAAGCTCACTGTTGCTTTAATAATGCATAAGCACAGATCACAGTTGGTCCGTACCTCTGCAGTTCGCTGTAATCATCATAAAGTTACACGGTCTGTGAATTCAGAATGACGTGGATTTAAGGGATAGAACGAGATGGATATAGATGTTTGGATAACGGTGGGGTGGCTTAAGCGAGACACAGCTGATGCAGAACTCAAGGAAGGATCTAGCAAGACCCCAGGTTGAACTCTAGTACAGTGCAGCATTCTATATATTCTTGGCGTTTACATTTTATTGAGTTCTAAGTTACTTCATCCTCTTTAAATGTTGCTTTGAGGCATTATCTATAATTGATGGCTATCAATTTATCCCTGGAAACACTGGCATAGCTAGGTATGGGCCAGTCAGTGCTGAGCACGGAGGCCCTCCGACCCTGACCAGCGAACCTCGTATTGTACTAACTAAAAATTCTCCCACCTTTGGAATGTAAATGAAATATGTTGCAACACTATTTTAAGGTAGTACTGTCGGTCAGAGAGTTACCGTTTAATATTTTCTAAAATTTGGCGCATTAGTAGATTATAATAAGATAATGATCTCGTTAAATTTTAGAAAAACTGCAGAGAAGCAGTAAAAATATATTGAACTTTGAATTTTTTAATTTAACATTGAGGCTTATGAGAAATCACAGTTTTTATTTCATTTTATAAAAAGAACACTTTAGATTTAGATTTATCGAAGATAGACCATTGTTGACATTGTATTCCTGAGTCTTGCGAACAATGATCGTGATCGAACAGATCTGATTTACATGAGTGAAACATTTTATGAATTACTCTTATATATATACGAGTTGATAAAACCTAAACAGTTTAGTTAGGGTCACAGTTTCTTTTTGTACCGGGGCCTTTGGTTACCTAGCTACGCTACTGCCTGGAAAGATGCAAATCCCTATTTATTATTTGATTTAATTAAGTCCTTAAGTGCCCTTCTCTTCAGTCTGCTAAAGATATGGTCCTGTCTTCCATTAGGTTGGTCACTAACGTTTTTGGATGATTCACAACTCGGTCTGTTCGAGTTTTAATTTCTTGTCTCACTGTAGGTATGGCAAGATCGTGGTGCAGTCTTTCGTTTGTAATATACCACGGTGCATCTACAATCATGCGTAATGTTTTAGATTGGAATCTTTGGAAGATGTACCCCATAGTTGTAACCCGTAAGTCGATATTGGTTTAAGTTATACATGTATGTGGAAAACAAGAGTTATCCCACATCTGATGTGGAAAACAAGAGTTATCCCACTTCTGATGTGGAAAACAAGAGTATTGTTTTCCACATCAGAAGTGGCATGGTATCTTGTTTTCCACATCAGAAGTGGGATAGTACTCTTGTTTTCCACATGTATATATTAATAATTTGTTTTCTATTGATAACTAGGAATTCTTGTTCTTTAAATAGTATAGCTTACGCAGTTGTAGTGCTAAGAAAATGAAAGTGAAAGAGAAAAAGAATGATGTATAACATATAATGCGTATAACTTTATGGAGGAAGGGATTGATAATGTAGTAATTGAAAGAAAAGGTAAAATTAATTTTGTTGAAAGAAGTTTTTAAAAATTAAGTGAGATAAAAGAAATGGACTAACTAAAAGCCTGTTATTCTCGTTGTCTAGGAGCTAGATGCGGCCCTGTATATATTATAAATTTTAGATAAACACACCTGTAATAACTTTCACCAACATGCATATTTAAGCACCCCAGGGGCGTTTTTCCGGTTTACAACGCAACTTGGGACTTTTGGATAACCTCTCTTACTTCAGTATTTGTCATCCGAAAGACTTTATACTGATTAACATTAATATTTTAGGTTCCTTGGGCGTACTTTAAAAAATTGATAAAGTGGGCCCTAACCCCACTCCGCATAGTGTAGATTTTGATATGGAGAGAGAGCCTTGTGTGTCCTGCACACATTTCAAATTCATAAAGTTTCATTCGGGCAAGTTAACTTTTTGACTGACATGAACGTTGCTAAATCCTTGAAGGATAACATGTTGTACCACTCCGTGTCTTACATGCAACACGATGCTCCTCTTGCCCGTTTGACCCCACTTCTCCACTTTTTATAGCCACGAGTGGGCGAATGCGAGCCCCCGAATATATCGATGTTAACTGCTTAAAATGGATGATAATCCCACCAACAAAATTTAAACTTTTTTATATTTTTAATATATATTGTAAAGTTAATGTTTTGTTTTAATATTTATTTGAGTGCATCAACTTTCGATAGTTATTAGCACTTAAAACAATATATACATTTACTAGCTGTCCCGGCCACGCGTTGCTGTGCCTAACGTAGCGCCAACTATTGAATATTTACTCAATCTAGTCAACAGATTTCGATTTACTCAACAGAATATTTACTCAATCTAGTCAACAGATGTCGCCATCATCGTCGCCCGATGTCATATGTCATATACAGATAATTAATAGACAAATAATTAGCAATAAGATAAATAAATTGAGATTTAAGCTATCCTATCTTTCAAGTTGGACCAAACTGCACACGGTGTACAAATTTGATTAAAATCGGTTAAGTAGTTTAGGAGTCCATCGCGGAGGAACAACGTGACACGTAATTTATATATATTAAGAAGAAGATAAACATTTGTAATACATAATTTATAAATTAGATTCATTGATAAGCTTTTTAGACTTTCTCTGCTTAGAGTCTTCAGGCATATTACAGTTTCGTCTGTGCGATGAGTACTTGTAGCATTGAAGAATAATATGTTTTACAGTTAGTGAACTATTACATTGTTCACAGATTGGTTGTGGTTAGTATCACCTATCAATAGGCTTGTGTCCTATGTCTTAATTTCTATAAAACTGTACTATATATTGATAATAAAGTGGGTTACTAGAACCTCAAATGTTCAATTATTTTTTAATAACTCCTTATATGTTAAGAGATATTAACAATTAAAAAAGTCATTTTGTCTCTTTAATTATTAAAGGAATTCAACGCTGTACACATTCCAAGTGCATGTGACATCACAATCCTTGTGTAAGGTTACCAACCTTACAGATCATAAATGTCTGCTATATGTATGCTATTTATATATCAAAATATCAAATATTATTTACAGCTATTTCAAGAAACAATAAAATTTCAATATTTACAACAGCTACAAAACATTACCACAGCACTGACCTACTCAACAAATAACTGACGTTAAAATGCATTTCACGTCATACAAATATGGCCGACCATTTCTAACGCTAAAACTACAATTCAAAATTTTAATTGCTATATCCATCAATATTTAGATATTTAATAAAATAGACACGCCAATACACATTTATTAACATCAATTTCAATCAACAATTGAAAAATCGACCACTAAAAAATTACTCTAATAAAACCATAAGCTTTTTTACTTTTATCCAATAAATCTGTGTACAAAATTTCATCTTTGTAAAATCGGAATTTGTGTGGTTTTCAAAATTCGTCCTGCAGTCGAGAAAATTAATATGAATTTCTTTTTAAGGATGGTTCTAGAGATACATTTTAGCACTATTTTAAAATAAACATTTTCAGTTAACTTCCGGCTGTGTAAATACAGTGATGGATTAAAAAAACAGAGAGTGCTTCAGAGAAAAACAAATATGTGTGTAAGGGTATATAACATTGTGTGTACATAAGGGTAGTCGGCGTTGCACAGAGAGCAAAATAAATAAACATCTACAGAATATTTAACAAAATGAAAAATAAATAACATATTCGTATTATTACATACTTTAAATCACTTTAAATATTAATGGGCTTGTCAGCAGTTGAAACAAATTTTGTTTTCGTTTTTATTTTTCACTTTATTTAAAATATTGACAATAAATCAGATTGTCCTAAGAAATCAATTAGATTTTTTCAGACTTATAATACTTTCAAAAATAGGGTCTTTCAAAAAGATATCATTTTAAATTTCGCGCCATTTTAAACTGTCAACATCATTGCGGTGACATTTTGCTGATTTGTGTTTAATTATTAACCTCAGATTTTGTGCTTTTGATGCAAAAAAGGAAGGATCTTATTAATGTCTTACCTGGAGGTAACCCGGCGTACAAAATTTGGCGGCTCCCCACATTCAGCTTTCCCAAGATTATTAATAATTAGAAAAATATAATGAAATAAAAAAAGTACGAAATTTGAACGCAAACAAATATTAATATTATCATAATAGCATTATTGAAATTTGTGCTGTTTATATTTTTATACCAACACGGTATCTATATTTAGCACTTTACCGCATTAATATTAATAACCCCCACCCCGCTCCGCCTTGCACCCTACTGTATCAGAATGTAGTTGTGATGCTTCAATTGATTCGCGCTATACTTCTATAAATAGCTGATGTAATCAATCATAATGTAATCAATAGATTGACTGAGGTTAAATAGAAAAACAACAAACGTGGAAAATCCTAGAATAATAACCCTCGCTCCGCGCGCCCTTGTTGGACTTTGATTAATCATGGGTGTTGCGATAATAAATTACATATGCAGAATTTTTGACGTACAACCCTGCGTGGTCATAAATGAACTTGTCTATTTTTGCTCGTTCATGTCAAAAAGTCATTTATATTTTGTCGTTGATGAAAACAGAAAAATTTACTATAAACATACACAAATAAACTTCTGCACGCATAGCTTGTACGTCTAACAAGCTTCAGCGAATTTTAGTAGTAATATTAGCATATAGTAGACACAAGAGTGTCCTTAGACAGACCTCATTAAACGCAGTTACATATAAGGTTTATTTAACATAAAAACTGTTACATAAATTTGTATTTCCGGACGTTAAGAAAGTTTTTTTTATGTAAGGTATATTCGTACGTAAATTGGCGGCTTGGTTGGGCAGCTAGAACTCTCAAAGCAAGCCAAGTCCTGTGCCCTTTGCATGTGTTGTGTAACAAAACATACATACAACGTACCGATACGACAGTTCGCCAAGTCAAACTTGTGTACTGTAGGGCGTAATGGAATTGTTTTGTACTGACATATTTTATTATATGATTAATAATACAAATACAAATAATATAGAAATACACAAATTAGACAGATATTAGAAATACAATTATAACTCTATAAGATACTGCAATAAATAAGTACTTACATTTTGAGGTTATAGTTAAAGAATGTTAATAAAACTGTTCATTATTTAAAATGAGAACACACTTTGACAATAGTGCCATCTAGTTTGCATTATTTCACTACTATTATTCACGCATATTTTACGATTTGACAGTTTAACGATTTAATAATATTTATATTATATTCAATTGTATTTCTTTGTTTTGGTTTTTTTGCTAATTTGATTGTTTATTAATAATATATTAATATTTCCATCTTATAAATAAACTTGTATACATTTTTATTAATTAAATGTATATATTTCGATTATTAGTTAACATAAATTGTATAAACATCAGCCTAAAATTAGTGCTACAACCACACCGCAACGTAACTCTGGAACGACTGATACATGGAAATATTTAACCTGCAAAGTGTGTTACCACTAGCGCAGGCGCTGTTCAAATATCACGTGGGTCTTTTGAATCGATTTATATATTTCTTTTTATTCTTTAATACAACCAAAAAGGTTAATAATCGTTTTAATATATTTTGTAAATGTCAACAAACCTTTAAAAATATGTGGTTAGATGATACTTCTAATGCAGTATAAGGCCTGTCTCAGTATGGGACCGTATTTAAGCGACGGCGTATTCGGACGTAAATCGGCGGATTGGATGAGCTACAAAGCAAACCGCCTATGTGTGTCACAGATGTCTGTAGTCGTGTATTAGGGGGTGTATTGGAGTTCTTTAGCACTTATATAATTTATCATGAGAGCAAACTTTAACTTTAATTTTTATCGATACACTGCTGGTATTAAAGGGACTTTAGCATTTATTATATATCTGAGTTCTGGTTGTCGTGAATTTAAATTTAGTTCTATCGTATTGGTATCGGTATCGGTGTCCATGATTCACTGAAATACAAACATAAACTGCATGCAGAACATACTCGTCACAAGCGATGTCGCCGATAGATCTCATTTGAACCGTATTGCAGCGTAACAGCAAGCGATCTTAGGTATCCCCTCCATTCTGAGGCGGCTGTTTGCATTTACAAAGATTCGGATAGGATATCGTTGTAGTAGTGGTAACGCTTGGATAAAATTCGCCTTTATACGGTTCTAATGTGCGAGGTAGTGCCGCCCGTATTCGGACTGCTTTGTAGCGTGCAGTCTGAGAGCTCCAGAGCGATCTCATTACATTTACATGGTTCGGATAGGTAAAGCGTAGTAGCCCGTATACGTCCGGCAGAAATTCGCTTAAATACGGTGCCATACTGAGACAGGCCTAACGTACTTATTTTATATTTGAACCGAAGCGTATCCTGGAAGATGGCCAAATAATTGTGGTATCAATAGTCTATTTCAAAGTTGTTGTTTTTTATTAAGTATGAAAAAAGGCAGCGATGGATTCAATTTCCGCGGGTTTATACGAAGCAGTTCCGCGCGCCTCTAGCCTTATAATTGTTGACAATGTTTAAAATATATTAGGGTGATCGATGTAATAACCCTTTAACAATGAAACACATAATTATTAACGACAAACCTGCAACAATTGATTCAATGTTCTTATTGAGAATTCATTTGTTAATGTTATTTGTAAATGCAATACTCTTTTTAAAAAAAACAAGAATAATTTATAATTAATTAAAATCTAAATTTTTGTTAATTAAATTTATTGCAATTATTTTTCTTTAAATATTTTTGATCGTGCAACATTGTAAATTCATTTAAACATTTATTTAATTTTAATTATGTAAATATGGCAACAACGCATTGCTATTTTGTTTATATTTGTACACCTGCACCGAGATCAATGACCGGCAAATCATAACAAGCTCTGTTAATTATTACGCAATGTTTTATTTTAGAGAAAAATTGTTATAATGTGTTAGAGCAGTGCATTGTTTTATTTTAGATTTTTATATGTGAAAGAAGGAGACAACTATATTATTAAAAAAATATTTATAAAGTAAATAATTTAACAAAGGTCGAATTACTAGAAATGGAAATAATGTGAGTGAATGAGAGGGAAATATATTTGACTAGTTACACTAGTTTTAAATGTAAAGAAATATAAAAATCCAAAGTTGAATATTTTAATAGTATTTATATATACTATATCTTTGTATGGATTGGTACAATCTGCGACAAAAGTTTTTGCTTATTAAGATAGAAATTGCACGATACGTAATAAGCAGACGCAACAATTTTTGAATCATTTTGTAGTCTGCGTTTAATGCGAGCCATGCGGACATGTAGACGCATTCTTTTAAAGAGAAATGAAAAGACAAATACAAATATTAATTACATTATTGATATATATTTACAAAAATGTACAAATCTTATTCTAAAACTGTCAGGCGTCCACAGTACAGCACGGAAATCAGTTAACCAATGCTAGGAGAGAATTTACTCGTATAAATGCATTCTGACTGCCACTAGCTTGTAGGTTGGTTCAAGTAATTTGTATAAGTTCTTTCAATAAGAGCGTCTGTTTTAGTATCATCTCATATAGAACACCTTCATACAACTTATATGGATATACAGAGTGTTTGTTTTTAATGAGATGACTCAATCCAGCGCTGTTATTGAAAGAACCTGTACCATGAGTAAACACATAAATAAAGATACCGCTGCATACGCTTGTCCCCCCTTTCCCTTCACCAACGTTTGGTCTATTAAATTCAATGCGTCGGCTGCTTTCCGTGGTGAACAGTAGAAACTCACCATAAAACATTTACACTTACATTTATTTGACAATTGGCTTTTTATTTTAATTAAAATTTATCAGATAAACTTAAAAAAATTGTTTCCGTGGTACAAGACCGGCATGGGTTAAAACGTTGTATATTTGATGCCGCGGAATTTTCTCAGCTTCCCGTTCATAGACCTGAAAACACAAAAGAAACATTATATATTACTTCTGCAATCATATGTTTGCAGAATCTTTAAAGAACTATGAACGACTTTGAGAAGGTCGAGAATGTAAGCAAAATTGTAAACGTCATTCGTTGGTTTGAATCTTTACTAATTTTTAGTAAAGTTTACTACTTTATAGTGGTCTATTTGTTCAAGCTCGAATAAAATACTAAATTACAATTAGTTAACATACAGGTTTTTCTCCACTGCCAAACCAGCTAGCCCGAGCTAATGCTTGGCGAACCCTGGGGCTCTTGTAAAACGGATTCATAAGATGCGCAGGCAATCGCGATTCTTCTTCATCGCTGCGAAGTACGGCTTGATGAACGGGCGAATTTTGTGGAAAAAATTGACCGAGAGTCGAACTCATGAACATCACCAGCAGAGTTATTGAGAAGAACAGAGATTTGTACCACCTGAAACATACAAATAGGCGTAGTTACTTTAATGGGCTTGTGTCTCCATTTTTTAGTGGTCGATTTTTCAATTGTTGATTGAAATTGATGTTAATAAATGTATATTGGCGTGTCTATTTTATTAAATATCTAAATGTTGACGGAGATATAGCAATTAAAAGTTTGAATTGTAGCTTTAGCGCTAGAAATGGTCGGCCATATTTGTATGACGTGAAATGCATTGTATTAATGCTGTGGTAATGTTTTGTAGCTGTTGGTAGTCGAACTAATCAAATCAAGTCAAAGAATAATAAGCTTTTATTTTATTTAACCCTGCTAAGGCAGGCATAATATTGAAATTTGATTGTTTCTTGAAATAGCTGTAAATAATATTTGATATTTTGATGTATGAATACATATAGCAGACATTTATGAGCTGTGAGGTTGGCAGCTGTTGTGATGTCACATGCATTTGTAATGTGTACAACGTTGAATCCCTTTAATAATTAAAGAGACAAAATGACTTTTTTAATTGTTAATATCTCCTAACATATAAGGAGTTATTAAAAAGTAATTGAACATTTGAGTTCGTACTTTATCAATATATAGTACACTTTTTATAGAAATTAAGACATAGGACACAAGCCCATTAAGTCAAGTTTATAAATATTTAATGATTTACTTTTATGTTTCTCCTACTACTTAATAGAGGGCAATGAGTTCTGTCAATTCGTTCTTTTTAATTGCTGTTTTCTTTTTTAATTCGTTCATTGGTTTGCTTGCTACAAAAAGTGTGGTTTTAAATATGCAATCATTATTAAAAGAAGCAAAAGAAGAAGTAGCATATTAAATGCCATTCATGAACGCGGAGGCTGCAAATGCACACAGTTATGTATCGCAGTAGAGACCAACAGTGAAGTTGGAAAAAGGAAAAGAATCTTTCAGCACTTTCAATAGTTTTGTATCTTAATGTAAATATTTTGTTAAGTAAAATTTTCTTTTTCAATTATTTTAATACTGCTCTCGACCTCTGTACCGTTTTAAGGAGGTACAGGACGTACCGTCAATGCAAAAAGTTTATCTCTCGGTAATACGAAATGCAAAATACGAAGTACATGAATGACGAGCAAATGTTGGGACTGTATCTTTGAAAATGAATTTTTCAATTCCATATTAAACTGCTATTTGCTAGTTAAAATGATTTTTTTGATAATACTTTAATAAATAAAAAATTACCTATAATTAATATCAAATTTATATTAATTCAATTTAAATTCAAATTAAATATTTTGAAAAAGGAATAATAAATTTGGCAACGCTGTACATTTACGTGTGTTGACGCATGCGTGATTTGGTTCTTTGACAAATAAATTGTTATATTTTATAAAATATTTATTCCGATTTTGAATTTCACGCTCAAATTGGAATTTGCAACGTTGCCAGCTTATAACCTACACTTACTGTTTCTTACTGGTTTTATTTAAATATTCTCGTATATAAGTATCCTTTTGATAATTTTCTTGTTGGAATAGTTACAGAAAAGATTCTTTTATATACACCTAGTTTTTGAAAGCCGTGTCACCATTTTTTCACAGTTAAAAGTTATATTATGTGGTGAAATTCATCTAAAAATTATGATTTCTACGGAAAATGACTATTTTTAATCATGTATAAAAAGAAAACTAGGAACCATAGATCTCTAAAATTTTGAGACAGCATGTATTTTTACTATTTGTATAGACCCTTCAAATTTCACAACGTTTTCATCATTTACGTTAACGTCCTATACCTCCTTAACATTGAGGTATAGGTATTCCACATAACGGTCAACTTTCGCAAAGTTATCTGAATGAATCATTAAGCTGAGAGCATCTTCAACATACATGTTTGTCTGCAAAGAACGAACTCCAGGAGAACGTTGACCATGTGAACTGGACAGTATCTGAGTGTTCAGTCTGGACTCCATCGGATCAACTCATCAAGTCGATAGCAGAAGAGAGAGTGAAAGTAAGAACAGGTACTGGCAACGTGGGGAGACGCGGCATCGCATACAGATAGAGGAAGTCAGTTTGTCTACATTCCTCCACACACTGGGTGCTTTCAAATATTATTTATTAAGGATTTATGTACATCTGCGCAGCGGCGTACAAGGGTAACGATAAAAAACGGTAAAAAAGAAGCATATTTTCGATAATGTTTTTTGACGACACAGTTAATATATAATTATTTCTATAATTACTACATGATAAAATAACATTTGAAGAATACTTTGAGAAAATTTCATAAATAAATATCAAGAAATGGGGCATTGACAGCGAATCTCCGCAGACGTCACAAAAAAAAGTAACATTGCGGTGTCACTCATAACTCATCACTGGATTTTCTAAAATCGAAAAACCAAAATGATTTCATTAGTTGATAAGTTTCTGCAGGCAACGCTGTCGAGTTTTTCTTTTTTTATTGATTTTTCAATTTTTTACAGCACTTAAAAGTCAAAATACAGATTTTTCATGAAAAAATCAGAAACTTTGTTATTTTAAAATACGTTAAAATTAAAAAAATAAAAAAAACTCGAAAGCGTTACTTCGGCATTTATGTAAAGAAAGAGTGTGCAAAATTTCAAAAGAATCGGTCTAGTAGATTTTGAGTTAGAGAGGGCACCGACTCTGAAAAAGCTATGTGTGAGAAAACGCATTTAAAAGTTTCAAAGTAACCCGAAAGCAGACCAGAGAGGTAAAGACTTAAAATTCTATATCTTCGACAGTTTTAATCCAATCGACTTCAAATTTTTACACAATAAACTTAATATATTGTACAATAATATAAAATAAAAAAGTTGAAACCTTACCCCCTCTTAACTGGAATGTTCGAAAGCTATTTTCGAGTCATTCCGTTAACAGATATGAAGTGTTTTTGCTCGTGTTATAAACATTATTTGCGTTACATGCAAAATACATTAGCGATCTTGTCGCTAACCCAAGAGTCAGCAGTCGTTAATGCATTTATATGATAATAAAATATAGTACACTGTTGTATATGTTATATAATATATATGTAGGTAAATAAATACACCCGGTAATAGTTGCTCCACTAAACATAAAATGCATAAAAGCATAGATATTATCTTAAATATCAGAGTGTAAACAAAAATAATTTATTATTAATTAGATCAATTATTTTTTTTTGAATATTTTTGATCGTGCAACATTGTAAATATATGAAAACATTCATTTAATTTTAATTTTATAAATATGGCAACAACGCATTGGTCTTTTGTTTATATTTGTACACCTGCACCGAGATCAATGGCAAGTCATCACAAGCTCTGTTTATTATTACAAAATGTTTTATTTTAGAAAAAAATTGTTATAACGTGTTAGAGGAGTACATAGATTTTTATATGTGAAAGAAAGAGACAGATATATTATTCAAAAAGTATTTATAAAGTAAATAATTTAACAAAGGTCGAATTATTAGAAATGGAAATAATAAGAGTGAATGAGAGGCACATATATTTGACTAGTTACACTAGTTTTAATTTTTGATAGAAAAATAAATCGATAGATTTTATGATCATGTAAAGAAATATTAGTATTTATTTATACGTGTGTAACATTTTTCTAACCGAACTACTGCACCACGATATCGATTGGTGAAATATAAAAACCACGTTGGGAACCATCCAAATACATTAGTGACCAAAGTAATGGAAGACAATATAATCATGAGATACATAAATCAGCTGTTAGTAGTAAATAACATATCACTCACACACTCATTTGCTTTTCTGATGCATAAAAGAGATAGCAAACAAGCTGACTTGATTTCTATAACGTAGAATTTCTATAACGTAGGATCCTTCCCAGTAAACATTTTGGAGTCACTTTGACATCATATTGAAGATGCGTCATGATTTTTTTGTCATGAAAGAGTTCATTTATAGTTCAGTTTCTCACATTTTTTCATATAAAATGTCTACTTTATCGCCTACAAATGGCGAAATTACTCCACCTGTCGGAGTACAAATAAAGATAAAGTTGATGCGAACTATAATTGAAGTGAAATAGTGAGATAAACGTCACTAAATAGGGCACTTCACCAAATTGTTTACTGGGTTTTAATAATCAAAGAGACAAAATGGTTATTTGAGGTTATGGTAGCTACCGTTATCAATATATTGTACTGTTTTATAGAAATTAAGTCATGATTCACAAGACCATTGCTTCGAATTATGGGAGATTTGCACGAGGTTAATATCTGATGATTTTCTAAACACTACTTTCAAATTGTCATCTCAATTACAAGAGTCCATCGAATCGAAGTGTAATACTATCCACCATCAGTTATTACCCCGTTCGCCGACATTTGAGAAGTCACACCTCAGTAATTAGTTAATCTCTGGTAACACTAGTTGACCAGCGTCAACTGCATACGACATTCAAGTATTTTGCAACGTTATAGTTGATATTATGGAGAAATTAAACATGATTCCTTGTTTACGATTAGCAATAAACATAATTAATATCCTCCATTTGTTAATCGATATTCCAGCGCGACCAGTCTAGCTTCTCTAGCTTTCAGTTGGTAGACGGAAATATACATAAATATCCTATTATATAAAATTATTGCTGACAGAAGGTGATAACTTATTACCGATAACTAACGCTTTCTAAGAGAAATAGTTTAATGTGTTTTTCTATTTTTTCATATGAAATAAAACTAGCCTCGGACTTGGATGTCGTTAAAAACATTGTGTTTTCCACGGTCCCCAATCAACTGAAATGGGCCCTCATTTTTTAGTGGTCGATTTTTCACATTTTGATTGAAATTGATGTCAATAAATGTGTATTGGCGTGTCTATTTTATTAAATATCTAAATGTTGACGGAGATATAGCAATTAAAAATTTGAATTGTAGTTTTAGCGCTAGAAATGGTCGCCCATATTTGAATAACGTGAAATGCATTGTATACGTCAGTTATTTGTTAAATAGGTCAGTGCTGTGGTAATGTTTTGTAACTGTTGGTAGTCGAAATAATCAAGTCAAGTCAAAGAATAATAAGTTTGTATTTTATTTAACCCTCCTAAGGCAGACATAATATTGAAATTTTATTGTTCCTTGAAATAGGTGTAAATAATATTTGATATTTTGATATATGAATACATATAGCAGAGATTTATGAGCTGTAAGGTTGGCAGTGATTGTGATGTCACATGCAATTGGAATGTGTACAACGTTGAATCCCTTTAATAATTAAAGAGACAAAATGACTTTTTTAATTGTTAATATCTCTTAACATATAAGGAGTTATTAAAACATAATTGAACATTTGAGGTTCTAGTAACCCACTTTATCAATATTAGGACACAAGCCCATTGGAAGACCAGAATGTTTTTGACTAATACTGGATACCAAAGAAGTTAAAATAATTAAATAATATTAGTTTTATAATCATTAGCTAATGTTGTATATTACTAGAAAACACTATTTTTTGTAGTTAATCATTCTGTACGTTATAGGACCTCATAACCAAAACATATAATTTAGCTAAAGTAGGTCGTGTTGTATGTCCATCACTTGAACAGAAATATGTATACGAAAGTTAATTACATAACTTAATTAAAATATCCATGCACGACACTTTACTTTTATTTTATTATTTATTGCGTGCAAACACAAATCTATCATTTATGTAACTAATACGTTTGACATAACATAAACTATACCGTAAAAGGTATATAACTTTCATAGTATACATAAACACGAAAAAAGATCAACTAGAAAGAAACGAAAGAAATGAATTCAATTTTTGAAAACGCGCGCGTATTCGAATGCGACGCTGCGTCAAAATTTCAAGTCAATCGACTGATTACTTTACAAGTTTTGGGAGCACAAACATACGCAGACTGTATTTTAATATATAAAGAGTAATGGGCTTGTGTCCTATGTCTTAATTTCTATAAAAGTGTACTATATATTGATAAAGTTGGTTACTAGAACCTCAAATGTTCAATTATTTTTTAATAACTCCTTATATGTTAAGAGATATTAACAATTAACAAAGTCATTTTGTCTCTTTAATTATTAAAGGGATTCAACGTTGTACACATTCCAAGTGCATGTGACATCACAATCCTTGTGTAAGGTTACCAACCTTACAGCTCATAAATCTCTGCTATATGTATTTATATATCAAAATATCAAATATTATTTACAGCTATTTCAAGGAACAATCAAATTTCAATATTATGTATGCATTAGCAGGGTTAAATAAAATAAAAACTTATTATTCTTTGACTTGATTATTTCGACTACCAACAGCTACAATACATTAGCACAGCACTGACCTACTCAACAAATAACTGACGTTAAAATGCATTTCACGTCATACAAATATGGCCGACCATTTCTAGCGCTAAAACTACAATTCAAACTTTTAATTACTATATCTCCGTCAACATTTAGATATTTAATAAAATAGACACGGCAATACACATTTATTAACATCAATTTCAATCATCAATTGAAAAATCGACAACTAAAAAATGAGGACACAAGTCCATTAGTATAATTTTAATGATTAAAGGGTTATAAAGCATCTTTATTTATATTTTTTACGATTAGAAAAGTTCCAGAGTGTAGGTAAGTAATAGGTTTAAAATGGTAAGCAATTTTCAGAACCACTAATAGGCTATATTTTATTAAAACGCTTGTTTTCTACTGTGCATATTTAACTACTAATCCGTATCCAGGAAGTACTTCTTGCCTCTTATTGGTTGGTTCCGTTATGCAAAGGTAATGCATTTTGTGTAAATATAACGCTAAGAAAGTTAACTGCATTTAACATAATAGGTACTATCGTATTCAGCGAATGTGTGTAATAAACTATATCATAGAAATTCGATAGCTTCAAATCCTCACACTTGCGTCTTCGATTCTTTGTCCTGTTTGCCAATTATTAGAGGTTAAGTGGACTTGCTGGATCCTGTCCACACTTGTTTTTGTGTAATTGTGTAATAAATAGATAGGTTATTACAGTTATTGGTAATTATTCGATATAGCTACACCTTTTGTTTTTAATCTCATTAACTAACTACTACATTTTTGTAAGTTTTGTGGCGTTTGTTGTATGCTCAAAACATGTACAAATCTTACGTAATATACATTATACCTCTTTTTATTTAGAAATAGACAACATTAATGGTTAAAGTTAAATTTTCAAATTTGAGGTTAGAAATAAAATGACAATGTTCCGTATATAAGTAAAAATAGCGTCATATTTCACATTTATTAGTCAACTTTAAGCTTAAATGCTGTCTCTTTTTAAATAAAAAGTTGTATAAGGTATATTACGTGTGATTTGTACATGTTTTCACTATATTAAAAGCATCATAAAGTATACGAAAGTGCAATAGTTCTTCTATAAGATTCAAAACTAAAGGTGTAGCTTTATCGAATAATTACCAAGTTATTTGTTTACTATACTTGGCAAAAATTGTTAATTATAGGTAATAAATGTTCAGATACGTTCATACTGAGAATTGTAGGTTATGTTTTAATGTCATAGTCGTCAACGCATGTATGTTCAGTACCTCAAACATTGGGCGGTTTAATCTATTCTATTTTAGCAACACTAAACCGAAAATGTTTGCCAAATGAGCACACACTTTGTGTTCACGCATGTGTCTTTGTATATAAAAACCTAATGTGTTCCCAATTTGTTAAATCAGTAAATAATAAATAAATTATAATCATTCAATATATTACATGACCGGAAACATTGAACCGCTACAAAAAACACAAATTTTATAACAAAAAAGTGTTGTTATGTAAAAGCAACGCAACAAAACATAGAAAAACAAAAGTTGTAGATTTGCTTTTACTTACATGATGCTGCAGCTGTTTTAAACCAGTGAACTAGGAGTCGCTGCGGTCTCGCACTTTTAGTTTCACCACGTGTAAATTGTATGGCTTGCACTTCGTTACTGATCTCGGAGTCACGAAGGTGGAGAGGCCATGGTTGTAATGGCATGGGGATTGCTGAGGGGAATGGCTACTGCAGAGTACCAGAAAACCTGATCTAACCCTACTTCCTTGTGAAGACTGGTTTGTGCCATCAACATCATTATCTGTACATGAATATTAGCAGACTATTAAAATACTATTAATGACATGTTATTGGTGTTGCGTTTGTGTAACTGCAGGCGTTATGAATCAGGTATTTTCAAATGTGAGTGAAATAAAATTGATTTTTTAACTGGAATTTCACCTAGTTATACCTAGTTATACCATTGTTTACTGCGTAATATTACTAAAACGAAATTAGACACTTTGCCAAGTTGCCAATAAAGAAAAGTGAAACAATGTCTATTGTTTCACAACAAAAGCACACAATTAATAGATTACCTTCAAGAATTGTAATTAGATAATGAGAAAGTCTTGTCATTACCACATAATCATTTTAATAACACTAAACGTACGTTTTTATTACACGAAGACGAAACATTAATAAATATCGTTATGTCATCAGCACTGTATGTGACAAGCGTTCTAATTCGGTGTCGTGCCGCTGCGAGGCGCGCACTTCGCAAAATATAAAAGATGTAATGAGGAAAGCACCGCTAGGGGGTAATGAGGCCAATGTAATGATCATTGTTGACAAATAGTTGGACACTTGGTACGACAGGCATGAGTAGTTCGCTCGCTATGGATTTAAGTCCTTGAGAACTGACGTACTTCTTTCATTGTTTTGTAATGGGCTTGTGTCTTCATTTTTTAGTGGTCGATTTTTCAATTGTTGATTGAAATTGATGTTAATAAATGTGTATTGGCGTGTCTATTTTATTAAATATTTAAATGTTGACGGAGATATGGCAATTAAAAGTTTGAATTTTAGTTTAAGCGCTAGAAATGGTCAGCCATATTTTTATGACGTGAAATGCATTTTAACATCAGTTATTTGTTGAGTAGGTCAGTGTTGTGGTAATGTTTTGTAGCTGTTGGTAGTCGAAATAATCAAGTCAAGTCAAAGAATAATAAGTTTTTATTTTATTTAACCCTGTTACAGCAGACATAATATTGATATTTGGTTGTTCCTTGAAATAGCTGTAAATAATATTTGATATTTTGATATATAAATACATATAGCAGAGATTTATGAGCTGTAAGGTGGCAGCGGTTGTGATGTCACATGCATTTGAAATGTTGTACAACGTTAAATCTTTTTAATACTTAGAGACAACATGACTTTTTTAATTGTTAATATTTTTAGTTATTAAAAAATAATTGAACATTTGAGGTTCTAGTAACCCACTTTATCAATATATAGTACACTTTTATAGAAATTAAGACATAGGAGACAAGCCCATTAGGCGTTTCTTTATCATAAAACTCTTCATGTTCATACAAAGACATAGTTACCTATTACATAAACAATTTTTACTAATATACAACGTTTTGTGACCTATTTTACTACCCTTTTTCCCAATTGTCATACTCATAGAACTTCTGAAGAAACTCTTTTAAAGATTTTGAAGTCTAAGGAAGTTGACTTCAAGGCTTTAAACCTTATAAAAGGCTAAGATTGTATAATACCTAATAAGGTTCTTAACAAGTTTTATGAGTATTCCAATGCGCAAGAGTGTAAATTTATTTTACAAAAGCAGCGTTGTGTTATTTTAATTATTATATATTATATATAATATTAATATATAATATTATATTGTGTTATTTTAAATAAACCTTAAATATAAGTAAGTCAAAGTTTTATTTGTTCATTACTCACATCAAAATAAACAATAGGCAATAAATAATTTCTCAAAAGTACTAATATTTAAATAATTGAATGAATCTACAATTGTATGTGACATTATAGAATAAATTTTTCAATTAAACAAGTTAGCATTTCAGTTATCCTTTCTCTGTAATATCTGTCATTTTGAAAAGCTCTCACAAGTATTTCTTTTCGCTTGTTAATATCTCGTACGAAACCAAAATATCCATCAGGACCTGAAACAATTTCTTTTCCTAATTCCCCAGGAAGTAGGAAAGTTTGTCCGAACAGAAGACCTTCCACTATAGCTGCGCATTCAAAATCGAGACAACTGGAATCAAATTGAGATCGAGGCAAAATTATGTTGACATCTGAAAGATAAATTCAAAGTAAAATTCAATTAATAAACTTTATGGAATTTACAAAATTACCTAAATTATTCATTCGCAATTCGCTCTTAAGCGCGTTGTAGTATCCATCAAGAACACATGGCAGAAATTCTTCCCTATCCTTCTTCGTTGTTGTCATAAAGATCAAAGGCATTAAATCCATAGCTGGAGGAGCATACCTTGAAAACTGGTAATCCACTAAAGCGCATTTGACTGGTCTTTCCTCTTCATCATACTTAAACAATATGTTGTAGCTCCACAAATCTGCGTGGCCAACAACATTGCGGTATTTCTTAGAAGGTCTTACTATTTCTGACATATTTCTAAATATTTCAGGAAACTTTATGTTAATCTTAGCCATGTTAGATTGTTCATTTAATCCAGGAATGAGTCTAACTAAACTTAGCAGTGCTTCAATTCCATTAGCCATCCAGAGTTTCCTGATGTGCGCTGGATCACTGGGATAGGTGTTTTCAAACAACATATCGGTAAATAAATCATGGATTGTTTCCCCAGTGGAGCAATGGTTCTTCTCGTAAACTAAGGATGCAGCATGAAACTTAGCAACAGTTACAGCCGCTATCAAAACATGTTCGTAATCAAAAATTGTTTTCGAAAATTTGGTACACAAGCGGTAGCCATCTTTTGATAAGTCATCCATGATTATAATATTCTCCTTCGCGAAATAGCTCCTTGGCGCCCATGTATCGGATGAGATATTTTGTAAAACAGGTAAAAGATGACGAAACAAGTTGGCTTCCTTCGCAAACGCCCCGATTTCACTCATGTAAGTTGTGTGAGACGATGGATGGTCAGACCAGGGCAAAACTTTGCAGAAGAAGGAATGAGTTTCTTTGCTGTTGTTCCTCTCCACTGTTATTGTCAAAATTAGATGCTCAGTATTAAATCCAGATGGTTCATCACTTAGTGGTTTAAATTTTATAGATTTTATTACAAAATCAGTTATTAATTTTGTTTCTAAAACCTTAACCGCGTCCTCGTTTGTGATGTAGATATTGTCAAACATTTTTAACGTATTTTTTTATAATTTGTTTAACGAACCTATTTGAACATATCTCACGACAAGAACTGAGAAAATTATAGTTCAAATAAACCTCTACAATTAAAATGAATTTGCGAATTGATGAAATTTCTGTAGATGTTGCTGAAGAGATATGTTTGCTCTGCATTATCTAATGTTTATTCATATTTAGAAAAACCATTACCTTTTTAAGTCTTTATTATTTATTGGCTGATGCTAAAATTACATTTTCGTTATAAATTACTGTTAATTATAAACTAAATAAATATGGGATTCAGCTATTTGACTCTGATTAGATTATACCAGCTCTGCAAGACGTTGCATGCTTGCTGGAGATGTTTACACAAATTAAAATGACATAATTAATACTAAAGTAAACATGGAGGTTTTATGAGTGTGTTGTGTAGATTCAATTACGTCAGAATCCTAAACCAATGCTCTAGCAACAGGAGAACAAGATTCGACCTGTGTGAAACGTCAAATACAGTACCAATTTTATGTATAGCAAATTATGTACCACAAAACATAAAACATGGATGTCACCTTAAATGGGCTTGTGTCCTATGTCTTAATTTCTATAAAACTGTCTTATATGTTGATAAAGTTGGTTACTAGAACCTCAAATGTTCAATTATTTTTTAATAACTCCTTATATGTTTGGAGATATTAACAATTAAAAAAAGTCATTTTGTCTCTTTAATTATTAAAGGGATTCAACGTTGTACATATTCCAAATGCATGTAACATCACAATCCTTGTGTAAGGTTACCAACCTTACAGCTCATAAATCTCTGCTATATGTATTTATATATCAAAATATCAAATATTATTTACAGCTATTTCAAGGAACAATCAAATTTCAATATTATGTCTGCCTTAGCTGCCTTATTCTTTGACTTGACTTGATTATTTGACTACCAACAGCTACAAAACATTACCTACTCAACAAATAACTGACGTTAAAATGCATTTCACGTTATACAAATATGGGCGATCATTTCTAGCGCTAAAACTACAATTCAAACTTTTAATTGTTATATCTCCGTCAACATTTAGATATTTAATAAAATAGACACGCCAATACACATTTATTAACATCAATATCAATTAACAATTGAAAAATCGACCACTAAAAAATGAGGACACAAGCCCATTAATGGTTGAAATTAACTTATATCATTGATTAATACTATCTGTTTCACCACATTATGCCAAAACCGAATCATCTTACAAAATAATACGCTGATGTGGCTAACACGTGTTTTGGTGATTCATTAATTGATCCAATCGCTACTCTCCACACAAAGTATTGATCGATAAGGCAACACATAACGTGTATCCACTGCTCTTATCAATTGCGTATCGCCTTACTATATTAGCAACGCAATTAGTGCATAAGCACAAGTATTCATCATGTTTAGACCAGTAGTTCTTTTATTCCTCTTCGCGAGCTACTCATGTAATTGAATTTACATATTTATACTATTTGTATATTTCTAAATCTGTTATTAATTATGTAATTTACATTCTAGCTGCTTACGAGTCTAACGGGATTGTTCCAGTTGAATTTTTAGCACCTGAAGGATCAGCACCTTATCATGCTAGTTTGGAAGCATTAGATGATTCTTTACATATCTGTGGAGCTTCTATCATCAGCACAAGATGGCTACTAACAGCAGCAAGATGTGTAGATCCGTAAGTAACTACATATTTAGATTTAAGTATCTTTTAAAGTTATAGACCAGAAACTTGTCTTGATTTAAATGGGATTGTGTCCTCAATTTTTAGTTTTAGCGCTAGAAATGGTCGGCCATATTTGTATGACGTGCAATGCATTTTAACGTCAGTTATTTCTTGAGTAGGTCAGCACTGTGGTAATGTTTTGTAGCTGTTGGTAGTCAAATAATCAAATCAAGTCAAAGAATAATAGGTTTTTATTTTATTTAACCCTGTTACGGCAGACATAATATTTATTGTTCCTTGAAATAGCTGTAAATAATATTTGATATTTTGATATATAAATACATATAGCAGAGATTTATGAGCTGTAAGGTTATCAGCGGTTGTGATGTCACATGCACTTGGAATGTGTACAACGTTAAATCCCTTTAATAATTAAAGAGACAAAATGACTTTTTTAATTGTTAATATCTCTTAACATATAAGGAGTTATTAAAAAATAATTGGACATTTGAGGTTCTAGTAACCCACTTTATCAATATATAGTACACTTTTATAGAAATTAAGACATAGGACATAAGCCCATTGAGTAAATCGAATCGCTCTGTTTCATCACGCCACCGCTAAGCATCTGTGTCCGACGATGTAAATTATTTTTGTGACAAGAAACCTTAAATGTAATTAATAAACAAACTAATATAAGAATTGTAATTGTATAGGAGATACTCGCATACCAATCAGCTGGATTTCAAGGTGGTGGTCGGCACGAACATTCTTGCAGAAGGGGAAGGAACTACGTATGACGTGGACAAAGTTATTGTTCATAGTGAATTTCACCATCATAAATATAGAGATGACATAGCCCTTGTAAAAGTAACGGAAGATATCATTCTGTCGGAGAAAGTTCAATTGATAAAACTCTCAGACAAACACTATGGCGATGATGTTGATTTGAAACACACCGGATGGGGAACTGTCATGTATCTTAATGAAAACGGTTCGCCTGTTTTAAGAGAGCTTCACACCAAATCATACCAGCAAGAAATTTGTGGTGATAGGTTTACTGTGACAGAGGAGCAACGGAAGAAATACATTTGTGCATTAGCTCCGAAAGGACAAGGCGCTTGTCATGTAAGAATCCAATTCGGTATACGTATTACAAAATGAGTAACTATTTTGTGTTAAGATAATTATCTTTTAGGGAGATACTGGTGGACCACTTGTAGATAACGGTACTCAAGTTGGAATCAAAGTTTGGTCAGTATCCTGTTCCGTTCCGTATCCTGATATTTACACCAGGGTCGCCCCGTATTACGAGTGGATTCAAAAAATCATCAAAGAAGGTTTATAATTTGTTAAAAACTATTTAGTTTTACATTTTGTTCATAACATGGAATATGAATAGAGAATTTTAGAATAAACATAGCTTCTACTCTCATTCTACAATAGTTTGATCATTGGGAATTAGAGAAAGTTTGACATTATTATTTGAGGGTAGGTAATATCTTATTTAGTTTTTAAATTAACGAAGGAAGATATTGTTATTAAAAATTTGAATTTCTTTTTAATGTCTAATTTGTTTCCATGTTTTTGAAGTCACAAGGTTAGTATTATTAATATTTATTATATTAATTGTGTGCCTTTCGGCTCTACAATCTACATTATTATATTTCTTAATGCATTTCATTTAAATTCAAAGTTAAAACTAAACTTAAACTATTCTAGACTATTACTACTTCGAATAGTACTTGCTGTTTCTTCTTTTCTTGATCCTCTCTCTTCTTGTCCCCTACTTGTCCCCCTTTATTCACAACTGCTTATCCTTCCTTATTACCTGTATCTTCATGTATCACCTCTTGCCTTCCTTGTCTCCTCTCGACAAACCCTCTATTATCTTTTCACTATCCTTCCTGCCTTCTCTATTCGTTTTCACTTCTCCACTTATGTCTATTACAGGCATAAACGCTCTATTTTTACTATTTCCTCTTGTTTCTCTTCCTTTACTATTTTATTATTGTCTCTATCTCCGTCATCCATCTCTTGTCCTTATCTCCTTTCCGCAAATCCTCTATTTTTCTGGACTGAAGTTTAACTGTTTCCTCGTTACTTCTTTCTTTCTCCTGCTTCCCTTCACAGTTCTTCCTCTTTCTTCATGTTCCTTATGCAACCCAGCTACGAGCTTATTTATTGTCCTGTTTTTTTCTTTCCTTTTTTCTATTTCCGCAATCCACCTCTTTCCTTCACTACCTCCATTTAATAGCTGGCCAATATTCATTTCGCTCACTACTTCACAAGGTTAGTATTTAAGTTTGTGGAATGATAAGTAACTATTAATAATAATGAAACTTTATGGGTTGCCAAGACTTATGTTTTGCTTAAGCATATGTGCACTAACTGCAATTAGTAGTATCTGCTGTTTCTTTTACACTCTGTTGTATAACACGTGGTATGTAAATAAGAATTTATATAGTTACAACTAGTTGTGAGATAAATACAGTGAGAAAACTTATAATGGACGAGTCTTATCGAACTTTCCAGCTTAGGGCTTATACCTTGCAGTTACTGTATAGGAAGGTAATTTCAGATGGCGAGCTGAACGACAGTAGCGATGACACTTTGGTGTTTCGGCGTGATGAGCTGTAAGCAGTGCCGGCCTAAAAGGTACAGCGCAGTGGAACGATCGTTAATTAAGAGGCGACGACTCAAAATCTGAACAAGGTCAAGTGTGGATTAGATTTTCATGAACAAATACATGTAATAAACCTATTCAAGTGCCCGCACGAATAATTTCTATGTGAAATACGTATTGTATAAACATAAACATAATGCATGTAAATGTTAATATTATTAAAATTCATAAGATGAAAAAGCATATTATCTATTTAATTTACGTTATAAAAAATGTACATTTACATTCACAACGTTTTTATTGATTTGTATCATTTATATCTCAAGTATTAATTTGATATCATTAAATCTAAATAAATATTGTACGTATAACAGTACGAGAAGTGCAAAGATACATATTTTTGAGTAGTAATCACTGGCGTAGCTAGGTATGGGCGAGTCGGTGCAGTGCACCGGGGCCCCCAAGCTCAGGGGGCCCTCGGACTTTTATAACTTATATTTTAACGGTTTCACCGTGAAGTAATACTCTTAGTAAATAGTTATTCCCGACAATGCATACAAAACTTTTATAACAAAAACATAAACAATAACAAAAATTCTAAATAAGAATGAATTTTTTTTATTGAGAGTGTATTTCATACTCACTTGTGTACAAATTTATCGCTGAACATGAGGGAGGGGGGAAGCATGGACCAGGCAAGGGTCTAAGTCTATTACGTAATTCTCTCAGGCAGAGGTACGCATTCTAGAGTTGTTTATGTTGAGATTAAGTCGAAACAAAAGTAGCTGCAGGATTGTCCTTAAGAGTCTTAGAGCGTAATATCGCTAACAATATACAGAAAAGGCAGATGTTTATTTCCTTTGGTCTACTATTAATGCATCATAATAATTGATCTGGATAAGATAGAAGGAGTGACATAAGTGCACATAATTTGGTGCAAAATAGTATACCCGCTAGTGAAGAAAGTAGGATATTCCAGTCTGCGTGTTTGCCACGGGGTCAGTTTTACACGCGGGTTGAAATGTCTTACTTTCTTCCCTCGGTGTGTAATATACTATTAATGTTTTATGTACAATAAATGTTTTACATACATACATGCATACATCTTTTGATTTACTTCGTTTTATTGATTAATACCAATAATATAAATCCAAGTATACATTCCTAAACTCTTCACCTAGGCGATCACTAAAGCTCTGACTTGAAAAACCTAAACAGTTTAGTTAGGGGCCCAGATTTTTTTTTTGCACCGGGGCCCTTGGTTACCTAGCTACGGAACTGGTAGTATTAGTATTTTTATAGTAGTAAGAAAAGAATACAGTTTACAGAATAAATTTTTCAACCAAATAAACAAGCATTTCAGTCATTCTTTTTCTGAAGAGTGAGTCCTTTTCAAAAGCTTCCAAAATGACTCTACGTTTTGTGTCACTATTACAAACAAAGTCAAAGTAGCCTTCCGGCGAATTCATAACATCTTTTGCCATACTTCCGGGAAGTAATATATTCTGACCAAAGAGAAGAGCTTCCACAACAGCTGGACATTCAAAATATTGGCAACTTGTATCAAAATCTGTTCTGGGAAGCATGCATTCGATATCTGAAATAAAGGAAAGTTAATTGACTTTCTTCAAATATTTAAGAAATTAAATTACCAAGAACATACCTAAGTTATGCTTTTTAAGTTCAATTCTTATTGTCTCATAATAGGCATTTAGAATATCTTTTAAAAACGCATTTCTATCTTTTTCCGTTGTGGTGTTAAAGATCGATGCCATCAAATCGAAAGCCAGAGGCCCGTATCTAACAAGTTGGTAATCAATCAAGACACCTTGAACAGGGATTCCTTCTTCGTCGTATTTGAACATCACGTTATTGCACCACAAATCTCCGTGGCTTACAGCGTTGCGATGTTTCTTGGACGGTTTCACAAACTTCGCCATAAGTCTTACAATCCGCGGTAATTCCTTGTTTATCTTCATCAATTTAGATGGGTCATTTATTTCTGGTATAATTCTAGCTAGACTTAGTAGTCCTTCTATTGCTACATCCATCCAGTGCTTTCTTACGTGGCTAGGATCAGTGACGTATGTCTTCTCAAATAAGATGCCAGGGAATAGGATTTCTCTTTGGTAATTGTTGTTGATACTTATGTTGTTACATCCCTGTTTGTGGAGCTGATACTTCTCTTCATAAATCAACGTAGCGGCATGAAATTTAGCCATGGTTTGAGCTGCTACTTTACTGTGATGAAAATCAAAAAGTATTCGGCAATAATTGTTGAAAACTTTGAAACCATCTTTAGATAAATCTTCCATTACAACCAGACCACTTCTAACGAGGTAAGCAGTCGGCGCCCAATTAAGTTCGGCGTTGTTTTGTTGTAAAGTTGGTAATATATTATGAAAGAATTTTACTTCCGTTTCAAAAGCACCGATGTCACTTATATATTTTAAGTGAGCTGGTACAGATCTTGGTAAAATTTTACAAAAGAATGTGTTTGTTCCTTCTAAATTATTTCTTTCAATTTTCATTGTTACGATGAAATGTTCTGCTAAAAATCCAGCTATTTCGTCACTTAGTGGTTCTATGTTCAAGGATGTGAACTTAAAATTAGTTGTCTTTAGTTTCCTCTGCAATACCAGAATGGCATCATCTTTCGTGAAGAAAGTAAAATTGTTTACTGACATTTTTAAAACCGGTTTCCTCCAGCGCAGCACTATGAAGTTATTCTTGTTATTAATTTTACAGTAATTAATAATTATTTGTGGTCACAATCGCACGTTTTTATACTACACAAAGAAAACTACCGAATTTACAAAATTGGAGAACTTTCTGAATGAGTTCTTGGTAATGACCTGCACCAGCGCTTAACGGTTGGTGGTGCAACTGCAGTTTCTCACTGCATTATATAGTTATATGCACTATCTAATATTTATAAAATTGATTCTATTTTAAGGTGGTTTTGTAGATGAGATTGTTGTTATTTATTAACGTATGCTATTATTACATTCTTTGTATGTTGCATTGTTATTCTTGATTTATGATTATTGCATTCGAAGTTACAATGGAAAATTATTGTCCTTGGAATGTTTCATTCTAAATATTTTTTCTAAACAACTTGTTTACAATAATTGTCTAAAATAATCGTAAATGATTGAGAAGACGTCGTCGGGAATAGATCCTCATCGGACTTTAGAGGTCACAATCAGTGATAACAAAGGTTTTCCCCCAGACCTTTCAAAAGTTCTTGACTACTGCATTGGCGTCGCTGATACTGCTTTAAATTTGGCATTTTATACGTAATTAGCAGTTACGTGTATTTGGAGGGTAATAAAACAGTTGTGTTTTTAAACTAATCATTTTGATATGAACTTGAAATTGCGTTTTAATTATTAAAAATAGAATGCAATGTAAACGTACGACTCATAATCTCCCACAATGTTAAATTATTTTTAGTGAAAAACAAAGACCTCCAAACTTTTGTGGAGGATGAGCTTGTGCAATTTCTAGATGCTGGGCATTGAAGTGTCCTATTTTGGGGACCACTGATCTAAAGACAATAATAACAATGAATGATTTTAACACACAGACTACCGACTACAAAGAGGTCATAAAACATATTTTAAAGCACATCGTGTGACTGAAATAAAACATATTTATGAAAGCTAATATTTGCTAAGGATTTTTATATAAATGAATTTACGTTAATATTATTCAAGCAAGACGTGTCGTAAAATTTAATTTATATAAAACAGTGTGAAACAGTTTAAAGTTACGTATTGCACAGCAGTTTTACCAAAGCACTTGACTACAACACACCTGTCAAAAATATAACCTAAAAAATTGCACGAACTTTTATTTTTGTGAATAGAAAATTTGTTTACAAACAAAAACAACAACAAAGTTTTACAATTCATAGTGTTTATTATCGATAAAGTTAAATATTATAGTTTTGTGTGTATAGCTTCTTCGAAACTACTAGATCGAAATTTGTACGATTCTTGTCAACATTGTTTGTAGGGCTTATTATAATAACAGCGATGTCATCACCGTCTACCCATAATTCACAAACCTTTTCATCGCGTAAAACAGTTGACAGTTCTATTGATGTGCGGGTATCAACAAAAGATTGTGCTTGTTTGGTACGTGCTCATCTCCAGAGACCTAATATAGAAGTGTTGAACTGGAAGATTGATCGGCAAGCTTCCAAAGTGTTAAGTTTCCTTGGGGAATATCTGAATCTTTGCATTATTATTAATGGAGAACAACCAGATACTAGTTGCAGGTAATGTTTACGCTATAGTAACCATAGCAACAGATAACGTGAAACTGACCTATCATAATTTTTGATGCATGTGACGTTACAAACATGGCGTCCAAACATGTGACATAATAAAATGTGAATTCCTAACCTAAAAAGTAGTTAACCTTAGAAATTGTATTCATTTCAGAGTGTCCTATTTCGTAAAAGCAGTTCCACGTCACAATGACGTTACAATGAGATGCGTTAAGCAGTTTGGCGTGTTCAGAAAGGAGACCATGCTCTTTTACCTGGTTCTTCCACAATTGCAGGGCGATAAAGGTAACAGAAATATCATCTTTAAAGACTCTAATTTATTTATTAACTTTATTGTTTGTCCCAATGTAGGACCCACCGCATGGCGCCCAAAATGTTTCTTGGTGCGCAACGATGCTATAATTCTGGAAGATATACGAGCAAGTGGTTTTCGATGTACCTCTGAAATATTCTTGAAAGGTAGTCACTGTCTGCAAACGTTGAAAGCTTTAGCGAGAATGCATGCGTCTAGCATCTTGTTTGAACATAAGAAAACTTTGGCTACAGGGGAGAAGACGAGAATTGGGCACGTTTATCAGTCGATGCTGTTCGAATCTTGTTTTAATGACAGCCCATGGTGCCGAGCTGGATTTGACACTATTCTGGCCATCGCAAGAATGTCAAAAAAGTAAGTTTACCATCGTTTCATGAGCCCAAGTCAAGGTCATAGATTCCATTACATCCAGGGCAAGTTTATACATTGGAAAACCTCAGCCCCAAATATAAATTTGCACTGTTTAAAGAGTTGGAAATTAGAGTAAAAGACCACCATAATCAACTACATATCTAATCATAACTAAACCGAGATTTTGGCGGCCTACTTTGTGCAGGAGCTTGAGCCTACCCTCACTTTATCTTTTTTTCTGTTTTTTGGTTGTTGTTTACCTTATAAAGCTTTTTTCTAATACCTCCTCAACCTTTTTAGATACGGAGAACAAACTGAATACAGCTCCATGGTCGAAGAACAACTTCCAGATGTCCTTTTAAGAATCCGTAAACTGGTGGACACGTCAACTAAATACCAAAACGTGATTTGCCACCGCAACACTTGGAATAAAAACATAATGTACAAATACGACGAAGGCGGAAATCCAATTCAGTGCATCCTAGTGGACTACCAGATCTGCACATACAGTCCACCAGCATTAGACTTCAACTCCTTCTTGTATCTCAACACGCGGAAGGAATTCCGGAAGGATCACTACGCAACTTTTAAAGCAAATTACTACGATGAACTGCGTAACACCTTGAAAGAACACCATGTCGCTGTTGAAGATTACATCAACCAATTGGAAGTTGATGACAGTTTTGAAGAGTATAAACTAGCCGGTCTAATTATTGCAGCCATGTTGCTTCCTTTGATTAACCTTCCTAAAGATATTTTGAAGGATATGTACGAAGATTGTATCGAGCATGAAATGCTATCTGTTTTTATGAAGAAGACGTTAGTTGTTAACAATATGAAGAAGGACCCGTCGTACGAAGAAATATTGTTAGAGATTGTTGATGAAATTGTTGAAAATTATATTTTGTAAAGTAATGATCACTGTTCCTCCCTACAAACAATTTGTCGTATCTTAGCAATCTCGTATCAGAGAGCAGTTAGACATTAGTCAAACAGTGTTCGGGAGAACATATGTGGTAGTACCACGACTTCGCACCTCGGCAAATCTCGTTTCGAAAGTATTAGGAAGGCAATCAGAGGGGGTACGGAGCGTTCCGGCCGGTGCAGACATGCTGTCCAAAGCTTCATGTAATGTCTCACTAATGTCTAATAGGATTCCAGTCACCATTCAGAGTGATACGATTCGTATCTAATTGGATTCCGATTAAAATTGTTTGTAGGGCTATTCCACAGGTTCGATTAATGTCATACTTTCAATGTAACATTTACGTAGTTAATACGCTTACTGATTAGATATATGAATAAATGTGATGGGAAGATTGGTAATAACTGAAAGTGATAATATATTCAGCCAGCATGATCTGAAGGTTAAGGTTATCAATTTGAGTAAATGGTATAAAGGTTCTTATTAAGATTTTAAACAGCGAAAGAACTAGAACTCGGAAAATGATTCTTCTATTTCTATTCCCTTTAACTGTATTTTAAGACTGCTTTCTATTTTATTTTAATTATGTAAAAATATTTATTATTATTATGATTGTGACATATACATTTATACAAATAAATTGTGTTTTAATTTAACAGTTATATTAGCTTTGTGTTAAAATTAAAAATACAACATTTTTATTATTTTAACAAGAGTATGACCTTCTTCCATTTCCACAAATGCAGAAAATCTGATTTTTGTTAAAAGAAAAAGTTTAGAATGCCTAAATTATATGCAACTATAATAACATACACTCTTTATAAAAACAATTTACCTAAATCAGCATTCAACAACCTGCGGCTCAGAAATACAAATTGTGACTAGATACAATATATTTGGTTCCTCAGAAAAAACTGAATCGTTAACTCCTGATCAGATTTCAGACAAGCTTTTAAAAAGAGAGTAAATGGGCTTGTGTTCTCATTTTTAGTGGTCGATTTTTCAATTGTTGATCGAAATTGATGTTAATAAATGTGTATTGGCGTGTCTATTTTATTAAATATCTAAATATTGACGGGGATGTAGCAATTAGAAGTTTGAATTGTAGTTTTAGAGCTAGAAATGGTCGGCCATATTTGTATGACGTGAAATGCATTTTAACGTCAGTTATTTGTTGAGTAGGTCAGTGCTGTGGTAATGTTTTGTAGCTATTGGTAGTCGAAATAATCAAGTGAAGTCAAAGAATAATAAGTTTTTATCTTATTTAACCCTGTTACAGCAGACATAATATTGAAATTTTATTGTTCCTTGAAATAGCTGTAAATAATATTTGATATTTTGATATATAAATACATATAGCAGAGATTTATGAGCTGTGAAGTTGGCAGCGGTTGTGATGTCACATGCATTTGGAATGTGTACAACGTTGAATCACTTTAATAATTAAAGAGACAAAATGACTTTTTTAATTGTTAATATCTCTTAACATTTAAGGAGTTATTAAAAAATAATTGAACATATGAGGTTCTAGTAACCCACTTTATCAATATATAGTACACTTTTACAGAAATCAAGACATAGGACACAAGCCCGTTTCCTCTGAAAAGAAATTTGTAAATTTTAATTTATCATATATTCAAACCCTTCAGTCTTCTATAGAACATATGATAATAATAAATGTAATTTACATAAATTAGACGTTAACACCGTAAACATTTTCAACATTAGTATGAGTTTATCGGTGATAGAAATAGTATTGAAAATAAGTAGATGATAAATAGCTAATATTCAAACCAAATATAAAAAGGGAACTTGAATAAGAAAATAAATATGCAGTTTATTTATAAAGTTTTTAGTTTTTATAAATTCAAACACATGTACGTATTATTCAATAAATCAACAAAGAGAATTACAAACAGAACAAATTTTTTTATTATTTAATTAAAACAGTTCTGTTCATATTGTTTCTTATCTTGCAATTAATTGTTTACTGTGCGATAGCAAATTATCTCATTGAAGTTAATGAAATCAGTAAATCAATGAACTTTTATTCTTTATTGACTTTAACAATTATGAAATTTATTCAAATATTAGTAGAAGCGGAAAGGTGTTTTTATTAAAATATTAATTGGTGGTTTTTGTTCTTATCACTTATCTGATAGATAACTATTATCACCTCAACCGTGAATATTGACTTATATAAATATAGATAAAGCAAAACGGAAAACACAGTTGAATATTTTGCCATTAACCTCACTAAATTTATACATTTTGCTGTAGTTGAAATATAATAAGATGGCGGACAATGTGTGTAATATAAAAAAGACAGCTGATGAAGTTAAACCAATTGAAACAAGTCAAACTGTGAAAGAAGCTGGAGATGCTACAGATTCATCTGTTGTTCAAGTTCAATCCAGTGAATCAGTGACAGACGCGTGGCCTTTTGCTAAACCGAAAGACACAGCTACGTCGTAAGTAAACAAGATTTAGTTATTTATGTATTTTGTGAAGAGGAGAGAGTTTCCTACTTAACGGGAATGTCAACAACTGTTTCATTATCATCTGTCTACCATTTATAATATTCAAAGCCAGTTTATAATATGCTATTCATATTAATTCGAGTAAAAATTGTGTGTAACAGTTTATTTTATAAACAATGTTTAAATATCTCGAACTGAACCCACTTGCTTTTGATTTTAACAGAAGTTAAAATACCAAAATATGCTACCACAACGCTAGTGTTACTAGGGAATGAAACAAATTACGTTCAACACAAATTAAAAATTTATAATGTGTAAAAATAAGTGTTTTCTCTAACACAGACAAACTTATAAGTCTCTTCAATCCCTTTTACACCATGTCAAATAGTTTTTATATCCTTATAATGCCAGAGAACAAATAAAATATCACCCTTATTCTAGCATATGGTCAGTTAACCTGGTAGTTTTGTCTTGACTTTTATTTGTCATAGCCACGATCAAACATTTTTACAAATTTCTAAATATTTAAATAATTCACTAATTACTTTTGAATAACTTAATAAAAATTTAGTATTAACAGGAAAAGTTTTAACCACATCTAATATTTCACTATTGAATTTTGATCTTTTTAAACTATAATTTATGCATTCAAATATAATATGATCCAAAGTTCCTTCTTCACCACATTGACATCTATCGTCGGATTTAATATTAATTTTGTACAGGTGAGCTAGAGTTTTGCAATGATTACTTTTGATTCTGATTATAGTTGATATAAATTTGCGGGACTCATTTCTAAACCATCTCTTCACTTAAATTTGGATGTAACATATAATAATCTTTTCCTTTTAACTGACTTTTGTTAATGACATCTTGGTTTCTCAAATTGAAGTTTAATTCTTATATATATATAATTTATATATAACACAACTTATTATATAGAAAATATAGTACAATCAAAAAACCCAGATCCATATAGAAGAACCAAAAAAGTCTTAAACAAAGTTTTAAACAATTCAAACCTTTTTTACGCAAGGGGATATATTTTATACTTACACTGACATATGGTTATCTTACTTAAAAAGTATTGGGCAACTTCTATTGTTAATTTTCTATCAATAAGCATTGATTTGAACTCGATATAATCACAAATATAGATAAGGTGATATTTTAAAAGAGCTACTTCAATAAATTAAGATAAAAGTTATTAAAACAATAGACTAGGACAAAAATATACTTTTTCGGGATATTTTTATGTAAAAGCAATCAAACAAAGCAAAGATATGGACCACGTGCGTCAAATTCTTTTGTTTCCTTTTATCCTTCTTGGAAGGCTAAACTATTCGAGGTACGTGTCAACATTTACCAATTACCTGTTCAATTTTCCGAGCAATTTGTTGACTGCTGAGGAACACATAACCTCAATATTGTATAGTTTATTGGCTTTATTTTCCTTGACAATTGAGCTTATACCTTACTTTTTCTAACCTAAAAATAATTACAAAATAGAGCTGTAGATGGCCAGCCTGTCGGACCGACTGGAGTTGCTAAAGCATCAGTTTCCCACGATGCTGACTATTACAAGATGAATCATCAGAAGAGGGGTGTAGCAATCATATTAAATCATATTAATTTCGATGCAAGAACCGGCATGGGAAAACGTAACGGCAGTGCAAAGGACGCCGAGAGAGTTCAAGGTTGTTTGAAGAAGTTAGGATTCGAAGTCCGCGTGCTCACTGACTTGGTCTACCAGAAAATTAACGCAGAATTAGAAAAAGGTAGAAAATCTTTGCATTAATTTGTATTTCACACGCAGTAGTCAATTTTGTGTTAATCTGATATTTACTCTGAAGTTAGCAAAGAAGACCACAGCAATTCTGATTGTTTCGTTATGGTTGTGATGTCACATGGAGAAAGGGGAATCCTTTTTGCTAAGGATCATCAGTATCCTGTTGACGAGATATGGAACCCATTTACAGGTAGGTGTTAATTCATCCAAGGATGTTTATTGAGAAGATAGATTTCTTAAGATTTTACTTGCAGGCGATCAGTGCCGTTCATTAGCTGGTAAACCCAAGTTGTTTTTCCTGCAAGCATGTCGTGGCAATAAATTGGACGCAGGAGTTCATCTACCAAGTGGTTTTGGTAGAACACAAGTGGATGCTGCACCGGCTAACTATTCGTACACCATCCCAGCAATGGCTGACATTCTTGTTATGTATTCAACGTTTGAAGGTTAGCAAACTTAACGACATCATTTAAAAGTTACCAACAGTTAACCAAATTCAACTCCGACTAAATCTTATTTTGAATTCTTTCTACCTTTTCATCTTCTCTCCAGCATTTCGAACTTTCTGTTCTATCTTTCTTTCCTTTACTTGTTTATCATATATTCTCTAGATTTGCATCTCCCTGATATGCCTACATTGTTACATTTCTTCTACTTTCCCTTGCTTCACCCTTCTTCTATTTCCTTCCTTAATTTTAGTAGTTCTCCTTTCTATTTCTTTTACATACAAAAATATAACCTACAAATAAAATATAAATATAATTTCAAGGTTACTACGCCTGGCGTTCACCAGACAAAGGATCCTGGTTCATTCAGTCACTGTGTGCGGAACTGGAAACAAATGCAGACAGCCGAGATCTTCTAACGATTCTAACGTTCGTGTGTCGTCGAGTTGCTGTTGGATATGAATCAAATGTTCCAAATAACAAAGATATGGACCAAATGAAACAAATACCATCCATTGTCTCTATGCTAACCCGTCTTGTGTTTCTTGGAACCAACAAGAAATAGAGCTGCATTGCCTTATAGGTTATAAAATTAAAAATAAATAAATTGAAGATCATTCATTTAAAATGAATTCATGTTTCTGATCAGGGTATGTGCTGGATATCATTCTGTCATTTCTACAACCTGCTGTTGCTAGATTTATGGCTTTCATGAGCAGAAACAATACCGTTTACAGGACAGTGAAATGTACCTTCTCCTAAATGTATTAAGTTATTTCAGTGAATATTTTATTCTCCTACTAACACTAATGTGTTTTCATATATTCATTTTATTATTAAAGTACAATTACTGAAACTAACATTTAAGGTTAAAACATAAAATAATAACCTCAAATGCTGGGAATGTAAAATGAAGTTAAAACAATAAATTGTAAAAAATAGTTTATTTAAAATGTCCTTTTACAAATAATTAAGTTATTTTCTATAACTACAACAATGTTCTTAATAAACAAAATGAATAATAATAATTAAAATTTGTTCTATATCTTAATAAATAAATTGTAAAATAATAATTATGTATCACAACCTCCATTGTTCTATGAACAATGTATGTATCTTTAAAAGAAGTATGTTCCCATTTGTCCCTGCAGTTTGCTGAATGCAACTACACTTACGAGTTTCAGCAGTCTGCTTGTAGTTTTTAAAACATTAGTTTATAGAAAGGAAATAGAATATGTAAAAGCGGATTTGTAGTTACGTATGCAGTTGTCAAAAACTCAATACTTTGGGACACGCTTAATTTTTAAATTATTAAAGAGCATCTTAATCTGGTCAAATCAAAAGAATATGACCAATTTCAGCTTGCAGTATCGCAAAGTAAAGGTTTTCTTAATATTGAATTAGGTTATGAACCATGTCTTAAGACAATACAGTATATATTTTTTAATTTAACTTTTTAACGTTATTTCCGATGATATGGTTTACATGGTTAAAAAAATTGTGGTCCTTATAGCCATCTTTATCAACATATAGTACAGTTTTATAAAAATTATCAAATGGTTCAAAACCCAACTTAAAATAATATCATTTTAGAAATTGAAGTTACGTTAAAAATGTAAAAGGTTGTCTAAATTCAGCGGCAAGAGAAAATAGCACTTGGAATGTGAAAGCAGCATCCCATCTATGTACAATAAACATTTAATTAAGATAAAATATAAAACTAAAACAAATTCTAATCAAATATATAAAATCACATAAAATAAAGTGTCCTTCAAAATCAATGTTTTACTTTTTTCTAAAAGTTTCTTGATATTTGTAAACACAAAATATGTCACAACACAATTTGTTTGTGGTTTAAATGGTTTCGATGGATGTTTGGCTGTAGTGCGTGCCCCGGAGGACGGGGCTCTCTTCTATGACAGTGCTGATTGCTCTGTAGACGTTCTCTGGAAGATGGTCCAGCAACATCCGGGGCATTACGACGAGTTCCTCAAAATCCTCAGCTTGCGCCCAATGCATCTCGTAGGTGTTTCCACCGCCACCGGATTTTCTGGAAAACACAGACAAGGAAATTATTTTCACAGTTACCCAGCCTAATAGTATCATGGTGGTAGCTTACCTTTCCAGTTTTGTGCGCTTCCGATGTGCTATATGCAGTATTCTCCCTGGAGTGTACAGTTTGGCTCTTGAAAAACGACGTAGTGTAATTTCAGTGGGTTCCTAAAAATATGTTAGAACAGCTGGTTTAGTTACGTTGTTTTTCTAAGAACTAATATAGTGAACCTTCATATGAAATTTTTAATATAATCAAAAAATTAAACCTCAATTTGAGAAATCAAGATTTCATTAACAAAAGTCAGTTAAAAGGAAGAGATTATTATATGTTACATCCATTTGGAATGTGTACAACGTTGAATCCTTTTAATAATTAAAGAGACAAAATATCTCTTAACATATAAGCAGTTATTAAAAAATAATTGGACATTTGAGGTTCTAGTAACCCACTTTATCAATATATAGTACACTTTTGTAGAAATTAAGACATAGGAGACAAGCCTATTCAAGATGTAAAACCTATTAAGAAACATTAAGTAAATATACAATACAAACTATAGATCTGAAGCGTGTTAGTATTTTTTAAAGAGGTTAATTTCAGTAATGAAGCAAATGGTGTAATTACGATTTAAACGTACTGTGTTCACAACTATCGTCGACACTATTCTCTCTCCTAGTAAAGGTGAATGTCCAGGATGTGGTGATGTTATGACGTCATCTCTCCACGTGGTCTCAAGATCACGTGAAGGAACTCCAAACAGTGCGTAACCAAGTCCATTCAGTACTATTCGATACTAGAAAAGTGAAATAAGATTAGAATTAAGACGGATGAATAGACAATGTATTTTACAAGGTTAGGAGCTAAGTACCTTTGGGAGTCGACACGCACGGAGTGTTTCCAGAACACTTGTCCTCAGGTTTTCAATCGAGTGAACTCCTAGGCGCATCACGAAATCATCTCCGACTCCAACAGTGAAGACAAATGATTCTGTGTAGCGCGCAGCATCCCGACTCAACAGACCAGCTGAGGAAGATGACATTTAAAATTAGTAGAGTGTGTACTGTCATAGTAAACTCCAAATAACTAGTATACAGTGGTGGAATAGGCAAGTAGAACGCTTTGACGATAGAGGCCCTAATAAAAATATTTAGAGCATATATATATATATATATATATATATATATATATATATATATATATATATGGAAAGTGAATAGCCTATGTTTCCTATAGATTAAAAGTGTGTCCAAAATGTGTGCGAGAGAGAAAGGTATATATTTCTATTTGTTCTCTATGCGCATGCGTCGAAAGTGACAGCTGTCTAGATATAATAAATATTATTATTCTATTAAGATATAATAAATATTAAATATGTAAAGAAATTACATTTCTTTAGTTGGTACAAAACTCGTTTGTCGGTAAAACAGTGACCGTTTAGTAAAAACATATACTGATATTTGTTTATTTATATTTATACATATCTACATTATTCTACATCAATATAATGTCATATTTAACAACTGTCACGTATTATATCTAGACAGCTCTGACTTGACAACTGTCACTTTCGACGCATGCGCATAGAGAACAAATAGCAACATATACCTTTCTCTCTCGCACATATTTTGGACACACTTTCAGGTCTAGCATTCTCTCTCTCTATATAAATATATATATAAAAGTAGCATGTAATATGGAATTAGGTAATAGAAAGTTTACCTGGAGTCGAGAACGCAAATACTTTTAAATCAGGATAAGTTGGACGAAGTTTCAAAGCCAGTAAGATGCCAACTCCAGCTCCCAAGCTGTGTCCTAAAAAGGTAATCAATATAATCAACATTTATTCGATTGTAATTAATCAAAAACATTAAAAACTAAGTACCTGTAAGTATAAGGCTATAATCTGGATACAGTGTGAACGCTTTTTCCAGGGCTTTGTGTTCGATAAGACGGTTTTGTATGTAGGCGGCTCCGATGGCCATTCCTCGATGAGCCATGGAGTTTTCAGGAAGGCCTGGTGCAGAGAATGACTCAGCGGCGGCAACTAAATCAGTAAAGACATCCCGGAAGGAAATCGAACCCCTAACTGCTATTACAATACTCTTTGTGGAGTGATCGGCAAGAACACAGAATGGCAACTGGAAGAAAAAATACATAACTGTTATTTAAGCTGCTGTGTAGCGCCTTTTGTAAATTGTCTAAGCCCTAAACAACAAGGAATTTGGAAAAATTAATTTATTGAAAAATTTATTATACAAAGTATTTTTGTAGTTGTTTTTATATACAGGGTGTTTGGTCGCAAGGTGCAAAAAAGGGGATGATAGTTGACACCATTTAGAACATTTTGAGCCATACATGTCTTAACCGAAGTTTTCTTATTTATTTTTTACTGCTATTTTTATGTTACTTTTGTAAAAACTTTTAAAATTAAAAGGAAACTGTGCAGTTTATGACATTTAAAAAAATAAATAAAGTTGTAAAAAGTTTTTACAACTTCAAAAGAATCTAGTATTTTTTTTAAATAACACAGATCCTTGAAACTTGGTTTATTAGATTATATAAATGAGATGAAAGTGAACTTAAAAAATATATATCCATGTGGGAAAGAAACAGAAATACTTAATGAATGATGTTGGAAAAAGAAAGAATATTATTATGAAAAACTAACACAAAATCTGTGACAGGTAGAGAACTTGTAAAGCGTTAGAATAGAATTGTACGAGTGACTCGAACTTCACCAAATAGGGCATTTCAACTTTAAAAGTGTAGCCCACAATATGAGCCTATACACCACATTAACTGTCAACATAATCAGTGATTGCTGATGATAAAAGCAAAGGTAAATCAAGTAAATTACTGAATAATGAAGGAAAAGAATTTGGTTTTTAAATGTAGTTTATTTCAACAAATAATATAATGTCAATTATAATATTACACACATATTCTAAAGGAATAAATATAATTGCATACTAATACATTGTTATGCCGGCAGTTCACTCTCGACGAGACATTTGTCGATGGTCTCACCTCTGGTTTCCTTTGCCTTGTGTCAAAAGACAGCCCATCAACCGAGGCAAGCCAACACGAGGTGAGAGTGAACTTACATAAATAAAATAAATGTTTTTTGTACGTAATAGATACATAAATGTGTAACGTATGTGATCCTTGATATGTCTAAGTTAAACTAATTGAACAGCGAGTTCTTCATTCCTTTTCAAATTTCATCCGCGTTGATCACCTACACCAGCAATCTTTTTCCAAGTCGAATGAAGTCTGCGGTAATCTTTAATAAGTTGTTTTGCTTTCTTATTAACTTTTGGTAATTTTGGTATAGCTTTTTTGAAATCCGTTTCCAATTGATATATATACACTTGTATGATGATGATTTGCATCTGGGTTTGTCTCTTGGGGTTGAGCAATGTTTGTATAATATTTTCCAAAGTTTTTATCAATTTTCTTAAAATGTTAATAACAATTGTCTGTGGCACATCCGCTTGTTTCGTAGTAAGATATTCCTGCAAATCATTCTTCATTTCCTCTGCGGCATCTTTTAATTTATCAAGTTCTTTTTCATCTTTGTTTGAGGACAACTACAAATTATATTAACTATAATTAATGTTTCTTATATTAAATAAATATAAATATTACTTTCGTGTTTACTTGTGTGAAAATAGGGTAAATTTACCTTTTTACCAAGTTGAAATCTTTCGTCTGTTAGCTTTCTAAAATTTTTATCTGCAAAAGTTAGGTTATGAAATTTTATTAGAAAGATGAAACGATATTTAAACGACAAAGAAGTTTGTCTAATATAATACTTACACTGATTCAACTCCTTCAAAGCTGATGCAACAACCACTAGGCTTACAAACAAAATTAATTTCATTTTTTCAAATAAAAATTAAGTTTTCATTCTTTTCAAAAACTTCTCAATGATTTTACTTCACCTTTATTTACATTATATATACAAATAATGTAATTGCATGTAATTGTTGTAATTACAAACGTTTTCACGTTTGTGTAATTATATTAATTTGTAGTAGACATATAAAGTTTAATTAAATCAACTTTTATAACTTTGTAATTAGTATTTAATACATGGTATTTGTTAAATTTGATTTTGTTCAATTTTATTATGTAGAAGAAGTAGATAAGCACCGCGATAACGTATATTAAATAGTTTATTTAACGTAATTGTTGTGTAATTAAATAAACATTGAAAACAAAAAGGTTTAAAGTTAGGCTGGCAAAAGAAAATCAGCAGCATAAGCTGCTTTGAGCGGATTCTTTAATTCTTATTTAATTTTGCATTGACTTTGATTCTTTGTTCGTTTTTATTTATAATATTAGAGGAAGACGTCTGTTTTGTGAAGATTTGAATTCAATAAAATAATTCATAACTTCATTTGAAAATTTAATACCATTTTTAATTATTAGTATCATAAAAAATTACATATTTGTTTTGTTTAATTTTTAAAGTATTTTTTAATAGATGTCTTGGTTTTCGAGATATCAACATGTTCAAGCGTAAATATTGCAGATATTTAAAAACAGTTTCCACTTTTACAATCGGCATAAAACACCAAGCTAGAAAATATATATTTAATATATAAAATAAAAACTTATTTTTTGTTAAAAATTTTAGAGGTTATAGTCTTCATAATTGCAAGGTTAAGTCCAACACAAGACATATACAGGGTGTCCCAAAATTCAACGATAAGCTGGCACCAGAAGGTGTTCCTGCTCATGACTACACAAGAAAAAAAGAAAAAAAATTTTTATCTTATTTTGTTTAGGAATTAGAAAAAAAAATATTTTTTTTTCGAAAATTGAAACACCTTAAGATGTTTTTTACTACCGTGACCACAATTTTTCAAATATTTCTGAATTTTTTTTTGTATCGGCAACCTAAATAGCACTGCTATCCATCACAATCATTAAAACTCCCAGAATGCTAGTAGTTTTTACACAAAATTTAATCGAAATTATTTTTTTCCCTAAATTTTTTAAAGATTTTTACTTTCAGTCAACTTTAACTCATCGTGGTGTAAAAAAAAAGTATGAAGACTACTATGGCAAGTTTTTTTAAAAATTGGCGCAACTCTTCAGGATTCCAAAATGGTATAATACTCCAGGAAAACTAGCAATAATAAAAAATTATGCATACTATTTCTAAACAAGAACCAAATTTCATAAATTGCAAAAACTACTAGCATTCTGGGAGTTTTAATGGTTGTGGTGAATAGCAGTGCTATTTAGGTTGCCGATACAAAAAAAAAAATCAGAAATATTTGAAAAATTGTGGTCATGGTAGTTAAAAACATCTTAAGATGTTTCGATTTTCGAAAAAAAAAATTCTTTTTAAAAAATGAGATAAAAACTTTTTTTCTTTTTTTCTTGTGTAGTCATGAGCAGGACCACCTTCTGGTGCCGGCTTATCGTTGAATTTTGGGCCACCCTGTATAGTCATAGAAAATGTTACAAAGTATAGCACTTTGCTTCCATAAGTATAATTAAGAAAGACATATTTTAAAATGTCATACGTTATACAACAATCTAAGTTATGGCACAAAACACTCATGAAACTGTAAAAACATAATGGAAAATAATAATAAATTATAAATAAGAACTTATAAATAACAAAAAGCAATAATTGTGACGTCTATCAGTGAAAAATGGGTAATAAAATGTAACACTAAACAAAACTAAGTTTTAACATGTTTTCTTGTTGTATATAAGACGGTAATAAGTTACAAGAAAGCATAATCCATTTCCAAGTTTAAGATTCAGGACAATGACAAGAATTTTGCATTTACTAATCGTCGTTTTAATTATAGGAACGACTATTAACTGCTGTGGTATGTATATATATATTTTTAATGCTAGTCTTTATATTCCTCCAACAAATTAACTAATAAATGAATATCGCACTAGTCTAATTTATGACGCATGTCGTTATAGAAAAAGTAACACAATAAGGCTCTAAAAGTTTGAGTCTAGGCAGCTAAGTGATCAACCAAAAAATTATGGATTGAATCCTTGGTTAGCAAAGAAACAGACAGTTTAAAATATGAGTTGCTATTCCAAATATACAGAAGTGGCATCAATTCTCTCTAATGGTGGTGTTAATTTCAGATGCAAAATCAGATGATTCTCGCAACAAACGTTCCAAACGTACTTCTTCAACAGGTCTACAACAAAAGAAAATCGACGGCGACAATGAAATCGAAACCCAATTAGTTAATCATTTTACAAGAGGTCTAAATTCACTACAAGAAATGGTAACACCAGCAATCGACTCAATCGCCAGAGATTTCCGTAAGAAGCGATCCAGCACCAAGCGAACACACCTTGCAGTATTGGACATGTCATTGGATATTCTGGCTGTCATATCGAACCAAATTACAGCATTTATAGAAAGCAATGGTGGTTATGTATATTCAGACGAAGAATACGAATACGATGACGGTTATTTCGATGAAGATTTGGATGAAAAGAGAAAAAAGAGTAGAAAATCGGGGAAGGTACTATCACCAGCAGTTCGAGCCCAGGTTTCTACTAAATGTAACGAAGTGTTGCAAGGAATGGTTGATGAATTGATGGCAGCGTTTGGAGAGGATAAGGAAGTGAAGATACAAGCGAATTTTTTGGGTTCTCCACCGAAAGAAAAGAAGCACCACCGTAGGAAGAACGGTAATTTGAAGAACAGTGACAAAAAGACAGGATGAAGACACAGCAAAAACTCTTGAACGAACCAGAAATAGATTTATATATAATTAAGCAATAGAAAATTAGCGCTGCTTTCATATCAACGACACCACACGTGTATTAATACACGTGTGAACTAAATAAAATATTTTAAAAACATATAAATTGTTTTGATTCTTGTTCTTGATGCAAATATACTTTATACCCAGTAAACATTTTGGAGTAAATTCTACTTAATTTTTATTACATATCATGAGTTTTTTGTCTGGAACGTGTTCGTTTTCTATTCAGTCGTTCATAGGAAAGGCCCTTTTTATGACCTACAGAGATCGCAACGACGGTTCACTGCTGAATTAAAAGCGGAGTTGGTTTATGATTTATGACCGGAGTTATAAACTTGATACTAGCAGGCGTATAAAACTTAATGGAATTAATGGATCGTGATTTTTTTAATGAATATTATTCATCTTCAACAATACTCGTTATATTAGTTTTTTACATTGTTTTGGTGATTCAAAAATCCACGATCGGCAGCTCTGCGTTAGGTTTAAAACCTCTGTCTTACCATCGCTAGATGCTAACTTCGTTTATATACATTATATTCGGGGATTGAGGGAGATAGCGTCTGTCTATTACCATTAAAGAAATATTTGTTGAAAAAGGATAGCATATACTTTAAAGTACTGTACTGAACGAAATATTATACAAGTATACAAGTGTAACGGTAAAAAATATATTTTACTTGTCTAACCGCATCTCGTTTCTCTCTCACTTTGGAATAAATGAGATGAAAGTGAACTTAAAAAAAATATATCCATGTGGGAAAGAAACAGAAATACTTAATGAATGATGTTGGAAAAAGAAAGAATACTAGAAAGAATAACTAACACAAAATCTGTGACAGGTAGAGAACTTGTAAAGCGTTAGAATAAAATTGTACGAGTGACTCGAACTTCACCAAATAGGGCACTTCACCAAATTGTTTACTGGGTAATCTTCATACTTTAAAATTTGTTTATTTTTTACTTATTTAATTTATCTAAAGAAAAATCAAGTAAGATTTTATGTAAAATGATCTTATATTATTATTGTATCTATCCTAATCCTATCTAAAAGGTCTCAACTTCTTTTTTTATATTTAATTTATTTATCGTTGGCCTATTTGTGATGCTGGGTCCTATCACCGTCTACCATCATCTATATTGGCAGTTTTTGTGACATTGTGGTCTCATATATGTGAACAAGTCCTCTGCCTAATAAGTTTATGGTTATGTATGTATATAATTAATTTAAGGTGAAACGATACTTGGCCATTTTTATTTCGCGAAATATAGATGGCGATACTATACAGCAGGTTAAATATTATCAAAAAAAACATGTATTTTTATGTTTCAATCGTTTCATGTAAGTAACTATAAACGCGAAGCAAAATCTAAAGCTGCAATTAGTTAGATGAATAACGTATCTACATTTTAAACTTTCTTCCACTGACTTTTAATGAGTTGGAACCGCAAAAATAAGTTTTGAAAATGAATATTGCTATATTTTCTAGTTAAATTCCAATTTTCATATGATTGGTAACATTACTAAGGGTTTGTCATAAAAAGAGATTATAAATTTTTTAACTCTGATTCGGGGATCAAATTCGAAGACACTGCAGTCAGCATCAAGTAACAAACTTCTCGCCCCCTGTGTCGTCAAAAATACTTCTTAAAATGTAATACTTTTTAAAAAGTTTGATGATTATTCTAATGCATAAAAGGATAAATTTATTTAACAGTAAAATTGCTCACAAAACATTTTGTATTAGTAAAAATAGAATAGAAATAGATTCATAAATTTGAGTTATGAAGTATGTCTTTCATTTTATAAAATTGTCACAATATTATAGAAGATATTAACAATTAAAATAATCATTAAAATAAAAAGACAAGATATTGCAAAAGTTTATGAAAAAACCGAATGACGTCATATCTGTCTTTCTTCTACAACAAAGATAGAATGACTTTTATTATTTTGAGACGCAAATAAATAAAATGACCGCTTGAGTAGTAACTATAAGAAGTATGCTTATGACGTCAGAAACATGGCCCCCACATAGTATTTAATAAGCCAAAAATTTGTCTATTTTTCGAATATAAATAAAAAGTAAAAACAAATAGACATATTTTTTAACAAAGATTCAAAATACCAAATAAAAAGGAAATGAGGTTAATGTAAACCACAAGATGTAAACATTAAAAAAATATTTAAGTACCGTGGAATTGCCTTGAGGTAAACTAGCAAGTATGTACCTTTGCACTGTAAGACAAGTTCTACATGAAAGGTCATTCGAATTACCTTGCGGCAAGCTAGCATGTGTGAAACATGTATTGCAAGACAATTTTCTACCTGTGATACACTTTATACATTATATTTCTTAAACTAAAATTGACGACAAGTGGATTTGCCAAGCCATTGCTTTGTTTGAACGGTATTTTTTCCACCATTAAGAGGCTGTTCATTTTGGGCTCTTTACAACAAAATGCTCCCGAAGATAAATGGTTGTGTAGCAATAATTTAATTCTCCTTGTGTCTAGAATCTAGATACAACCGAGTTCGGCGAAAGGTAATTGTGAATGTACACAATTAACATTGGCAAAGTAATTGTGAATAGATACATTTCTTTTTCGCTTGCGCCAACCCATTTTAATAAATGTTATAATAACTCACAATAAAACCAAATTTATTTAACAAATAATGACAGAAAATTAGATTATTGTGTAATAGAATGCTATAATTAATGATAGAGCACTATAGAAAGACCTGGCTGCAATCTAAACTATCCATTAACTTGTCTAAGCATGAATTTATGTCTCGCTATCAATATTAAGTAGGTTATATATACCACACAAAGGCGAACGCATTAGAAGTTGTTCAATTTTTAAATTAAAATGAAAGTTTCAGTATTTTTACTTTTTGCTATTATCTTCAGTATATGTGCATTTAATATAGGTAAAATTTTATACTCATGTACATATTTACTTTTATATACGATACGATATGTGTCAAAATTTCATGAGATTTCAACCACTAATTTAAGAATTACAGTGGTTTTAGGGATGCCACTTTTATTATTTTAAACAGTGACTTTTAATAGGAAAAAATACCTAGTCCGATATAACTTGGCAAGCCATTGGTTTGCTGTATATTGTGTTAATTTTGATATTTATATTAATCAAAGATTCTTATGTATTTATGAGTTATTGTTATGTATTGTGCTAAAGCATGCTGTATCACACGATGTGTAAAAATGCCACTATTTGACGTTTAATAAATTCCAGATTGTACAAATGCCAGAAGAGTTAAGAAACATCGACACGAGAATCCAAAACCTTCAAGCTTAGCAGCTGACGCAATTGTCCAAACTATAATCGACCAGTTTCTAAATGGAATAGATATTTTGACAAAACTAATTCGTCAATACTATAACCCGATAATCAACTACTTGCGCGAGCAGAGCTCTTTCTTTAATAACATCCCTCTGATCAGAAGTAACATGAATGCAATTCTGAGAGTTATTAAGAAATCAATTGACGATTTTCAGAAACGAGTTGAAACCTCAAGACATTATCGAATGTTGCATCATAGTGGAAATCGTTTAATCGCAAGTGGGGTAGCTTATACCGCTGTAATACCCCCTAAAAGTAAGGCGCTGATACAATACAAGTGTTTTGGTTTTCTTGAACTTTTCGCTGATATTCTGTGTGGCTTTGATGATGACTCAGAAGAAGAACGGACAACAAGGGCCTCTAAAACCACAGAAGCAACTAAAGAAACAACAACAAAAGACACTACTACAACATCAGTAACACCAGATGACTAGAAGTCAATATAAATGTATTGATAATTAAAAATGCAATGACTTTTTAACAACCTATTCACTAATTAGATTTAATGTTTGTAATTCAACTGGTATTGGAATATCTAGTGTAGAAAATAAAGGCTTCCTTGTTAAACTATTAGTAAATTATAATTCTAAGTGTCAAAAGTAGTGCAGAAGAAAGAATGCAAAGTAGATAATGAAACCTTCATTGAAAGAATATTCTCATGTCTCATGTATGAAATATATTGAAACTGTAATTGTATTTTTAATTGTTTTTAAATGCTTAATGGGCTTGTGTCCTCATTTTTTAGTGGTCGATTTTTAAATTGTTGGTTGAAATTGATGTTAATAAATGTGTATTGGCGTGTCTATTTTATTAAATATCTAAATGTTGACGAAGCAATTAAAAATTTGAATTGTACTTTTAGCGCTAGAAATGGTCGGCCATATTTGTATGACGTGAAATGCATTTTAAGGTCAGTTATTTGTTGAGTAGGTCAGTGCTATGGTAATGTTTTGTAGCTGTTGGTAGTCAAATAATCAAGTCAAATCAAAGAATAATAAGTTTTTATTTTATTTAACCCTGTTACGGCAGACATAATATTGAAATTTTATTCTTCCTTGAAATAGCTGTAAATAATATTTGATATTTTGATATATAAATACATATAGCAGAGATTTATGAGCTGTAAGGTTGGCAGCGGTTGTGATGTCACATGCATTTGGAACGTTGAGGTTCTAGTAACTCACTTTATCATTATATAGTACACTTTTATAGAAATTAAGACATAGGACACAAGCCCATTAAACGAAAATATATTCTAACTTAGCGTTGATCCGAGAATCCAACCCAATGTTGTTTTAGTCTTGACACACACTACGTACAAGACATGCTTTATTCAGTATAGCACTCTCTATGTTTACTCAAGCTTTTAAAATGGTGTGATTAAGATACATAAGTGTCAAACCCTTACCTCAAAAACATTATTCCTGAAAGATGCATAGAGAATATCACTAGGTCTCATCTTGGACATGTACCTAACGCCTGCAAGTTGACATAAGCAACAGTTGTCATCTGTTACTTGATTTGGTTTGGATCTTTGATAAAAATAAAATAAAGTTAATAGTATTTATGAAATAAAACTTAATAAATAGTTTTATATTATATAATATTTACCTAAAACACGCGCAACAAGTTGCGTGTTTCATTAACTTAAATAAACCCGTACAACAATGTGTGTACATTACAAAAGGCCATCCATACGTTGACATTGCTAGCCGCAGATAGTGTTTCGCGCTGGGAAGTGTCATCCATGATGGAGAAGACCCAAAGAGTCGACCAATATCTAAATGAAAATAGATTCTTTCTTTTATTAAGTGGAAACTGACTATATTAATTTTCAAGGTAATAATAAGTTACCTGTTGTATATAATGGTTCGTCCTCTGCTAACATTTGTAATCTTCTTCTTTCTCTGGTGTCCCGCTTTTGACGTATTCGGAGAAGAACACATCCCGCTAATACATCAGAGGGAACGAGATCTGTGCCCCGAAACAATGTGCTCAAAAGCGCTGAAGACAAATTTAATATTAACTAGAGTTTACCCCCGTCACAAGCGACGACTGTCTTTTGTGTGTGGCTTGACTTTCATTTCAAATTTTGGTTCTATTTTTTTTTTCAATTTATTTAAAATTTGAGATTTTTTTTTCGATTTATAAAGTAGGTACCTAAGTTGGCCTATATAAAAATTTTCAACTTTCAAGCATAATTTTTACCCTCGGCAAAAATCGCCCCCGTATCTCCAAATAAAATTTTGAAATTTTGAATTTTTTCATTTTTAATATGATATTCAGTTATTACTAAATCCAAAATTTGAGCTTTCTCAAAAGTTTTCTACCGGGCCCCATAATTTTTTCAGGGCCCCTTTTATAAAATTTTGAATTTCTAAATTTTGAAATATGTTCATATTTAAGAGCGTAATACACATACGAAATTTCACCTTAATATCTTTTACGAATAAAAAGTTACATAGCAAAAAGTGCCCATTTTTTCCCCCAGTTTTTCTTAAATTAATGGTTTCTAAGAAATTCAGGGAAAAATCCGGGGACGTCAAAAGTCTTAGAATTTTTTCTTTACGAAATAGGCAGTTTTCAAAAACATGGACGGAGCCGTTTTCGAGCCGCCATTCAAAATTCACTACTAAACATTTAAGAATGTAAGATCATAAATATACACCTAGAACATTATAATATAGGAGGACAACTTATTCTGTAGTACCAAAAAAATTTCAACAAATATGACGTCAAATGATGACGTAATGTTTGAAAAGCTATTTGCTGGTGCTGCTACACATAAGTAGTTGTTCTCAGATCTTACCAGCAACTTGTTGAAACGCTTCTTGTCCCATGTCATCGCTTTTGATGCAGCAACACGCCCATCTGAATCTTTTAAGCCACAGAGCTGTCAGTTTCCGGTGCCAGTTGCTATGGGCCGGAGCTTGATTGGATCCATTGCTTGCGGAAAGGGATACGGAAGTTGATCCCATTGGATCAAACACTATCGCTAAACCGAAAATTGTTAGCGCAAGCAACACCCAATTAAAAAGAACTATTGCTGAAAACCAAAAAGTCGTAAGTTTAATGTATTTATTTTTATATCTAGTGGCGTTTTGTATAATTACCTTCTACAACAGTTTTTGAAAATGCCTCTCCATTTTGGCATTGTATAATATCACTAAACGCCCAAAGTGTTCCCAAAATGTTTAGTGCCACTTCTGGAATGATCAGGAAGACTCTAAAAGTAATCATTTTTGTTTAATAGATAATAAAGGTAAGAATAAATATGCTTTATGTATTTAATTATTTGAGGTTATGATTCGAAATTAGTATTACACAGTTTTTAAGAAGCAACTGATGTTATTTGATACTGGTAACTACAAGAAATGATTGTTTAGTTAGTTGCAATATTACAGAAGCCCTGTAGAGTTTCATTTGGGTTCAAGGACAGTTATAAAGTACTGATAATTATTTGACATTCATCACACTTACTTTAGTCCCAGTACAGGTGCAACTAGTCTCCTTGCGTGTGTGTCTGTGATACCCCCTTGGGCGCTCCGGTTAATTAGTATTGCCAGTAATACCGCATTAGTACCAAGGAGCGCTAGAGTACCTGCCAAATAACCCCGAACGGGGGCGGTACCTTGACATTGACGCGACTGCTCCCAGTATTTATCTGTTGCAAGTCCCATTAGTACCAACCTGAAAAAAAAAACCACTGTAGTTTTACTGAGAGGTATATTACAAGTATAGGACAACTTGTGTCCTATGTCTTAATTTCTATAAAAGTGTACTATATATTGATAAAGTGGGTTACTAGAACCTCAAATGTCCAATTATTCTTTAATAACTCCTTATATGTTAGGAGATATTAACAATTAAAAAAGTCATTTTGTCTCTTTAATTATTAAAGGGATTCAACGTTGTACAAACTCCAAATGCATGTGACATCACAATCCTTGTATAAGGTTATTAACCTTACAGATCATAAATCTCTGCTATATGTATTTATATATCAAAATATCAATTATTATTTACAGTTATTTCAAGGAACAATAAAATTTCAATATCATGTCTGCCTTAACAGGGTTAAATAAAGTAAAAACTTATTATTCTTTGACTTGACTGGATTGTTTGAGTACCAACAGCTACAAAACATTACCACAGCCCTGACCTACTCAACAAATAACTGACGTTAAAATGCATTTCATGTCATACAAATATGGCCGACCATTTCTAGCGCTAAAACTACAATTCAAACTTTTAATTACTATATCTCCGTCAACATTTAGATATTTAATAAAATAGACACGTCAACACACATTTATTAACATCAGTTTCAATCAACAATTGAAAAATCGACCACTAAAAAATGAGGACACAAGCCCATTTTGATTGACAGATAACTAATAATAATAATTCTAAATTCAAGATTTTGCCGTCAGTGTCGCTGCGAGCTTGTGATCACAGTTGCTGTCAGTGATATTGACAGATAGTTAACCTAAAATAAATGAATGCGAGCGCTATTTTTTACAATTTCTTATTAATAAACATAAGTGTTTACAACTTTATTATTACAAATTAGTATGAACATATTCTTTCACAAAATTCTGTTTAAAGATATAGTCGGAAGCAAATGTTAGATAAGAGTGAGGTAGTATAATATTTATAACGACGAAACCTTATATAAAGGACAACCTAATTTGAATTGAAATATATCAAATTCATGAATATCAAAGTAAGATGTGATATTTTTGTTTTGGTAGACTCAATCGTTTCATTATTAATTTAGTTGTGAAATTTTAATTTAATCAAATTATAAATTAAAATCTACTATATTGGTCAATTCATTTTTTTCTTTTATTTTTTTAATACATTTAAATTTTAAATTTAAATTAATGGCTGCGTATCTTTATAAAAAGAAGTTAAAATACTATCTTCCACGAGAAGTTGCCGTCCATAATAAACCGGATGATATTTGGGTTTCCATTCATCGTAGAGTTCTAAATATTACTGAATTTATTGAGGAAGAAATGCAAAATCCAGCAAGTGTAAGTTATAACTTTAAGAATATTGTCGATAATGTTTTTTGACGACACAGTTACTATATAATTATCTATATAATTACTAAATGATAAAATGACATTTGAAGAATACTTTGTGAAATTTTTATAAGCAAATGTCAAGAAATGAGGCATTGACAGCGAATCTCCGCAGACGTCACAAAAAAAAGTAACATTGCGGTGCCGCTCATAACTCACCACTGGATTTTCTGAAATCGAAAAACCAAAATGATTTCATTAGTTGATAAGTTTCTGCAGGTAACGCTGTCGAGTTTTTCTTTTTTTATTGATTTTTCCATTTTTTACAGCACTTAGAAATCAAGATACCGATTTTTCATGAAAAAAATCAGAAACTTTGTTATTTTAAAAGACGTTAAAGTTAAAAAATAAAAATAAAATCAGCGTTACCTCGGCATTTATGTAAAGAAAGAGTGTGCAAAATTTCAAAAGAATCGGTTCAGTAGATTTTGAGCTAGAGAGGGCACCGACTCTGAAAAAGCTATGTGTGAGAAACCGCATTTAAAAGTTTCAAAGTAACACGAAAGCAGACCAGAGAGGTGAAGACTTAAAAGTCTATATCTCCGACAGATTTATTCCAATCGACTTCAAATTTTTAAACAATAAACTTAATATGTTGTACAAAAATATAAATAAATTAAAGATAGTAGAAGACCCTTGTTAAATAAATTAAAATAAAAAGCAAAATTTCACATGATGTCAACTTTTTCTTTAATTTATCTTTTGCATCAGGAGATAAGGATCCTGCTCGCATATGCTGGCAAGGATATTAGCCACTGGTTCACAGAGGACTTGGAACTCAAACAAAAAGTTAGCATTGAATCAGGAATATTGATACCACTCGTAACCCCTGGATTATTTCCGCATATACCCGATAAGGTACTTGTTGTAATATTTTTATATCTGTGTATATTAATATCACTAAATAAGCTCATAGGATGACATATAGAGGGCGCCACTTTTAACAAATAGATAGTACCAACCTTCGAACGATTTGTATCAAAATTTCAAGACATTCAGTCCTTTAGTTAACGAGATATTAGTGACGCCACTGTTTGTTCAAAAGAATACATTAATCTGAATTTCGTATGTTGATAAAGCAATGGCTTGACAAGTTTGATTTGTATTTTTCCAATTAAAAACTTTAAACGCTTTATCAACACACGAAATGATGCTCCACATGCCTTATGGAAGAGACGGCAGTTATCGTTTGAGTAAACTTAAATCCCACTTCTGACACCATGCAAGATTGAGGTTCTTCATTAATTCTTATATTCTATATTTTATATTCTTCTTATATGACTATCACATTAGTTATTTAAGTCGACACACTAGATATCGATACTTTACAGAACGTTGGATCTTAATGCCTCATTCCCACTCACTGTTTTGATATTTAATTTACTGTTTTTATTTAATATTGTAAGGTTCTAAAAAACTAAGAAAACTTAAAAATTAAATTAAATTAAAAATGGTACTGTGAATGACGTATGGCGTATTGCCATATGCTAAATAATTTAAATTAAATAGAAAATACAAAATTAAATTAAAGCAGTGAGTGGGAATGATACTTAAAGGAACGGAATTTAAATTTAACCTAATTTAAAGTCTTAAACTGGAAATAGGAAATGGCAATTGAAATTAGTAAAACTAAATAGTAAACCTACATCTACTATTTAAATTTACTCTAATAGACAAAATGTCAATAGATTAAACAAACATTTCTAGCCATGTCCTACTGTGGAATGGAAACCGCCGCCCCATCCATGGTGGAAGAAAGAGAAATATCACATTGGCTGGGTTACTGAAAGAGTTCGTCATATAATATTCCTGAATATGCTGCTAGGTAAGTAATTCTCCACCGGGCAAACCAGTGCGACTCCAACACGCGACATTCAACTTTCATTCTTTGTGTAGCATGTTATGGTTATGAGGAATGTCGACACAGCCTTGAAGTCTGCTGCGAGGAAAACATGTTCCTGATAATGGAACGGCTCTTCTACGCTAATCTCCACGCTGGGTCCTACACCTGGAGGAGTGCTGTGGGATACATCGACATGTACGGTACCTTGGATGACAATGGCATCTTGGCGGAACCCTTTGGAGAACCCCCTCCTACGATTTTCCTGTACTATAACAGGGATCTTACAAGAGATAGATACAAAAGTATCAGAGAAATGGAGGACCTTGATAATTTGGCTGAGGAAATTATTTTCGACAAGGATGACCTACGTATGTACCATCTATTGATTTTATTAATACTAGATAGATGCAGATTACACAAATTCACACTAGATAGAGGCGAGATTCCCAATAGTAAACATATTCATATATCAAATAAAGAAATATGAACAACATCTCAATTATTATATAAAATCAAATTTATTAAATTAGTATTTTTATTCCTAATTCTTTTACTAGGTGATAAAGCAATCCAAGAAGACTTAGAGAACTTTTACGATGAAATGGGAGAAGATTATGATGATCTGTATTATAACATGGACGGTAGGTTATAATAAAATTAATTAGGAAAAGAGTATCGAACGTTGTCTAAAAATATATAGTTCTGTTTCCGTGAAACAGAACAAAAAGAGTAATCCAACTTGATCCAATATTAAAAAACACGCTCTCAAGTTTTGAATTACATTAGTAGCGGCCCCAGTACTACCGCCCCCACTCCAGCACAAGACGCAGTTGCTCCTTACAAAATTTATTTAAACACAAGCAAAATCATATTTATATTATGTATCAAATCAATGTATCTGTTGAGAACTTCTTAACCGATATTTTCCTTGCACAATTTTGGAAAAAGATATATGCAGTCTATACAATAGCAACTTTTTTTTAAAAATTTCTTAGTTTAAATTTGAATTAAGTACCAATAGATCGACCAAATGCCAACATAAAAATTTGTTTAAATTTCTTCTCATATAAAAAATGATACTTGCTTCAAAATCCAATTTCTTTTACAGATTATCAGAATGTAATATTACCAGATAATGACGAGTACGTGAATGTTTCAAAAACCGGTTTTCTTGAGAATATTCCCGAAGAACCTGATGCTGAAGCAGCTGCAGAAGCTGAAAATCTTGAGGCAGCCAAGCAAGCAGCAGAAGAAGTGCAACCTTATGTATGCAAGGATATTGACAATGACATTGATACCTAATATGGAAGCTCTAAAATCTTGGCTACTGGCGACTCTCTCATAGTTTTAACCTAACATTCCTGCATATTTAAATGAGGTCACTTTTTAGGTTAATTTATGGAAGAATACTCGTATTAATAAATAAGTATTTAATTTTACAATTTGTATGTACCATATATATTATATAACATTAAATAAATAAATTAATTTTAAAAAGCGATTATTTAGTTTAAAAGGTATTTATTATTGAAATGCGGGATTAGGATTGGTAGCGAAAAGAAGATAGATTTGTAGGGAGGAGGATAGAGATGGAAGAGTTACAGAGAAGAAGAAAGAGACAGAAATTTGGATTAAAAACTATGGAGGAACTGTCACTTGGTAAAAAATAAGAGGAAAAGGAAGAAGAGAACGAAGAGGATTCAAAGAAAGCTAAGGAAAATAGCGAATGAAGAGAGAGTTAAAGAAGAAAGAAAAAGGAGGTTGGAAACAAGTTAACAACGAAGAAGTGATGATAATTGATGTAAAAATAAAAGAATTGGAAGACAACAGCACGTATTATTTCGTTTTGAGTTATGTTAAAGTTAAGAATGGATTTACAACACTGAATAGATGTATTTAAATTATGGTCATTTAGTTATTAAGGAGTTGCTTCTTATAAGTTAATGATTAGAGAATCAAAAATGACCTTATAATTCTGCAAGTTCTTAAAATATAATGGGCTTGTGTCCTCATTTTTTAGTGGTCGATTTTTCAATTGTTGATTGAAATTGATGTTAATAAATGTGAATTGGCGTGTCTATTTTATTAAATATCTAAATATTGACGGAGATATAGTAACTAAAAGTTTGAATTGTAGTTTTAACGTTAGAGCTGGTCGGCCATATTTGTATGACATGAAATGCATTTTAACGTTAGTTATTTGTTGAGTAGGTCAGTGCTGTGGTAATATTTCGTAGCTGTTGGTAGTCAAATAATCAAGTCAAGTCAAAGAATAATAACTTTAATAATTAAAGAAACAAAATGAATTTTTTAATTGTTAATATCTCTTAACATATAAGGAGTTATTGAAAAATAATTGAACATTTGAGGTTTTAGTAACTCACTTTATCAATGTATAGTACACTTTTATAGAAATTAAAACATAGGACACAAGCCCATTTCACAATTGAGATCCTAAGAATAGTCAACTTTATCAATACAGTTTTATAGAAATTCAGTTATTGTTTTTTGTTTGAATGTAAGTTGAAACACGTACCATACTATCCTCAGCACCAGCTCAAAAAGACAAGGAAAGACAAGGTCATCCGAGGCCGCCAACCATTTTCGTCCGAGTAGCCTCAGGGCTGGCATTTTATTTTAACCTGAAAATAAAGAAACAAAACACTGTTAGATGATTGCGATTTTTACATTTGATTAAACGAAGATCCAGATATTTTTATTTGGGCTGACAAGCATTTTATTTAGGTTTTATAGAAACATCATTTACGTTTATACATTTTAACATTTTTAAATAATTTTCAGTTGAAGATTATTTTAAATTTATTTCATAAGACATTTATTTTATGATCCTTACGGTTTTGGTCAAAATTTGACGTAGGAATTCGGCTGCATACTGGAAATGCTAGCAAACACTTAAATCTATGAGATGAGAAGCAAGAGAAGAAAAAGAACGATAAGAGAGATAAAGCGTGATGGTTTGTAGGGTATAAACTAAGCCGATAAAACAGAACACTGTACTATCGAACATTAGAGTAGAGGTCAGGAGAAAGTGGAAAGTCGAGTAGGCGTGGAGGAGATATTGCAAGGAAAGAGGAGAGGAAGAGTATGAGCGGCGGAAGTAAGGAGAAAGAGTAAAGAGAAGGAAGATAAGCAAGAGATAGTTTTGATAGAAAGAAATGAGTTGAATTAGATTGTAAAAATTTGTTTAAGCTAGAGAATAAAGTGAGAAACAATTGTGCATGTGTCATAAAATAAATGTACATACATACTGAGTAATATTTAATCTAAAAGGGTCTTATTTTATTATTATATAACTATTTTAAATACCTTTAATCCTTAAAAAGATATTCTTAAGAGTTGTTTTTAAGAAGATGTTTTATGATTATGTAAAGAGCCAAAAGGTTAAGTGGTTTTTAAAAATCCGTAAAATAGATCACAAATTATTTTTAGGTAACATTGTTTACATAACACGTAATTTTTTAATGTTAGATAAACTTAGCGAGATAATACCAAAACTTATGAAAGCAAAAATATCATTTTGATATTATATTATATTAAATGATGTCTAACTTAGTTATGAAATGAGGAAGGAGTGCGAACATTACGTGTAAATGAACAAGATGAGACAAATTGAGTTTTTATTTATTTTAGACGTTATTTTTGAGGAAACTTATTTGTTCATATGGTACTTTACCGGTTATCAGTTTCATAATACAATTAATTTATCTGCATTAACAGACATTTAATGAAAATATTTACAGTTCATTCGTTGTGGATCTAACAACAATTGTGACAACAATTCAGACGCAGATCCGTCCAAGGAATTGTGTAGAAGATGCGGGTTAAATAACCTAAATTCCGGTTTATATTTGAATGAAAGTGTGAAATCAAACAATAGAATGTCATCACTTTGAACTTAGTAATTAAACTGGTTTTAGAGTCAACCATCTAATCATTTAGTCCCAAAGCCTCCAGCTATGCAACCTTGATTAAAATATCATTTGTTGCATGACTACAATTACATACAAAGTATAAGTATGTTTAAAAAGCATAAGGTATAATTATCTTTTACATTTATTTAATTATTTATGAAAATTTGCTGATAAATATGCAAATTTTAGTACACGTGTGTTTGTTATCAAATTCATAAATTGTTTTTTTAATTTTTTACTTAAGCCCAATGCATAACCTAAATCCAAAAGATATATCGCTGCTCCAAAGATCGAACCAGAGGATATAAGAACCTGATATCAACTATAATGCACCGCCAATATTTCTGCGTGAAACGATGCCTTTACAATAATATTTATCGCTATAATTGTCTGTCATTATTTATAAATAACTTAGCATAAGTTGCGTGGTTGTTAGAAAAATTCGCATATCATAATGAGGCTGATAAGTACATAGCTTAAATGTCAGTTGAAATATTTACACATAAGACATATTACATAAATTTTTTTTTTCAAATATGTAACGTCACGATAATGTGACAAGACGTGACAAATTTAAAGATTTCTTTAGCTCCACGATTTAGCTGGATACCCTATACTACTCGAATTGTTCTTTTCATCTATCCACACTCTGCTAACGATGTGTCATGTCACTTTAATGACATGTTAGCTGGTCACGGTCGACATTTACGTGCTGCGCAGATAACATCTCATTATTTTAATTACTTCTAATGTCTATTATCAGGTTGCTTTAATTTTGCACTAAAACACGAAACAAATACCGCGAATTCTGACTCATTAGAATGTGAAACAAACAAATATGTTTTTTTCTGAGAATAATTTTAAATTTGTTTACCTGCATTCTAATAATTATTGGATTGTAGAACAGATTTGATTCTTCAGGCATATACGCCCCACCTTGAGTATCAAAATTCACTCAGCCATCGTTAAATTTAGTTTGTAATCAGTCTCATTTGTTTATCTTAAAAACTCATACAAATTTCATAAAACGGGGTAAACCCAATAAAACATTTTAAGTTTTTTCCAATTTTCTTTGGAAATATATATGAAAATCGATTTTTTTCAAGTATAAAAACACGCTTAAAATATCATTTCTAACCTAACCAATGTAAACTTTTATACATTTCCTTAAAACATGTTTCATAAAACGGGATAGAAATATAACAAATTTCATAAATCGGGGAGCTGTTTGGTTCATGAAACTGTATAAAAATTCAAAATTATTCTTACGTTATTTCTTAAAAATGATGTTAAATTTGTTTTGAAATTTTATCAATTTTAACAAGAGTATAACCTTCTTTCATCTCGAAAAATCCAGAAAATCTCACTTTTGCTAAAGTTAAAAATTCATAGTTTTATCAATTTTAATAAGAGTATAATCTTCTTTCATTTCAAGGAATGCAGAAAATCTTATTTTCGATAAAATTGAAAATATAATATTTTTATACAAATTTCATAAAACGGGGTAAACCGAATAAAACCTTTTCAGTTTTTTATAATTTTCTTTGGAAATATATATAAAGATCGATTTATTTTCAAGTATAAAAAAACGCTTAAAATGTCATTTTTAACCTAACCAATATAAACTTTTATACATTTCCTTAAAAACATGTTTCATAACACGGGGTAAAAATATAACAAATTTCATAAATCGGGGAGCTAACTATTTCATAAAGTACGACTGTAAAAAATTTAAAATTATTCTTGAATTATTTCTTAAATATTATGTTAAATTTATTTTGAAATTTTATCAATTTTAACAAGAATATATATAACCTTCTTACATCTTGAGAAATGAAAAAAATCTGAGTTTTGTTCAAATTAAAATACAACTTTTTTTTTATCAATTTTAACAAGAGTATAACCTTCTTTCATTTCAAGAAATGCAGAAAATCTGATTCTACATAAAATTAAAAATAAAATATTTTTATATAAATTTCATAAAACGGGGTAAACCGAATAAAACATTTTCAGTTTTTTACAATTTTCTTTAGAAATATATATGAAAATCGATTTATTTTTAAGTATAAAAAGACGCTTAAAATATCAGTTTCAACCTTAACAATGCATATTTTTATACATCTTCCTTAAAAACGTTTCATAACACGGGATAGATATATAACAAATTTCATAAATCGGGGAGCTATTTATTTCATAAAGTATGACTGAACAAAAATTCTAAATTATTCTTGACTTATTTCATAAAATGATGTTAAATTTATTTTGTATTTTATCAATTTTGGCAGGTGTATGCCCGTCGCAAGGCAACGAGTGTGAGTTGTGTATTTTTTTTTAAATTATTAATATTTCAAATGTGTTTAATTTTTTAATTAATCTATATCCGGTACACTATAAATTGATGAACTGTTTGATTAAATTTCCAATATCTACGCGATTTTGGATGTTTTATGCGACCTCTTTTAAATTGATTGACTTTTTTTCTAAATTGTTTTTTTGATTTCTTGAAATTTTTTGATGCAGTTATATTCGTTAGTCTTTAAAATATAGAAATGCTTAATTACATTTTAAATATCTACGCGATTCTGGCTTTTACGCGACTTTTTTTCTAAAATTTTTTCATGGATTTCTTGAAATTTTTTGATGCAGTTATATTCGTTAGGCTTTAAAATATAGAACTGCTCCATTAGATTTTAAGTATCTACGCGATTCTGACTTTTATGCGACCTTTTCTAAATTCATGGACTTTTTTTTATAATTTTTTTTTTTTATTTCTTGAAATGTTTTGATGCAGTTATGTTCGCTAGGATTTAAATTAAAGAACTGCTTCATTACATTTTAAATATCTACGCGATTCTAGCTTTTACGCGACCTTTTTTAAATTCATGGACATTTTTTTTCTAAAATTTTTTTTGGATTTCTTGAAATTTTTTGATGCAGTTATGTTCGCTAGTCTTTAAAATAAAAAACTGCATCATTAGATTTTAAATATCTACGCAGATACTAAAAAAATTGAATTGCTCTTAAAATCATAAAAGTGAACCTTTTCATCATTTTTAACAAGATTATAGTCTTCTTTCATTTAGATTTAATATATTGATATATCATAAACTAAAATACTTATTTAAAAATGAATTATAAATATGAAATCAGCATTCAAAATTAAGTTAAAATCCGTTATAAAATGACATATATTTTCTTCAATTTTTATGAAAAATAACAAGAGTATAACCTTCTTCTTTTTAAATTCATGGACTTTTTTTCTAAATTTTTTTTTTTAATTTATTGAAATTTTTTGATGCAGTTATGTTCGCTAGGCTTTAAAATAAAGAACTGCATCATTAGATTTTAAATATCTACGCAGATACTCAAAAAATTGCATTGCTTTTAAAATCATAAAAGTGAACCTTTTCATCATTTTTAACAAGATTATAGTCTTCTTTCTATATGGAGATTTAATATGTTGATATATCATAAACTAAAATACTTATTTAAAAATGAATTATGAATTTGAAATCAGCATTCAAAATTAAGTTAAAATTCGTAATAAAATGAGATATATTTTTTCTTCATTTTTTATGAAAAGTAAGAAGGTTATACTCTTGTTACTTTTCATAAAAATTGAAGAAAATAAATTTGTCATTTTATAACAGATTTTAACATAATTTTGAATGCTGATTTCAAATTTATAATTCATTTTTAAATAAGTATTTTAGTTTAAGATATATCAACATATTAAATCTCCATATAGAAAGAAGACTATAATCTTGTTAAAAATGATGAAAAGGTTCACTTTTATGATTTTAAGAGCAATGCAATTTTTTGAGTATCTGCGTAGATATTTAAAATCTAATGATGCAGTTCTTTATTTTAAAGACTAGCGAACATAACTGCATCAAAAAATTTCAAGAAATCCAAAAAAAAAAATTTAGAAAAAGAAGTCCATGAATTTAAAAAAGGTCACGTAAAAGCCAGAATTGCGTGAATTTTTCAAATGTAATGAAGCAGTTATTTAATTTAAATCTTAGCGAACATAGCTGCATCAAAAAATTTCAAGAAATCCAAGAAAAAATTTTAGAAAAAAAAGTCCATGAATTTAAAAAAGGTCGCGTAAAAGCCAGAATCGCGTAGATATTTAAATTGTAATGAAGCAGTTTTTTAATTTAAAGCCCAGCGAACATAACTGCATCGACAAATTTCAAGAAATCAAAAAAAAAAATTTAGAAAAAAAATGTCCATAAATTTAAAAAATGTCGCGTAAAAGCCAAAATCGCGTGGATATATAAAATCAAATGAAGCAGTTTTTTAAATTAAATCCTAGCGAACATAACTGCATCGATAAATTTCAAGAAATCAAAATAAAATTTTTAGAAAAAAAAGTCCATGAATTTAAAAAAGGTCGCGTAAAAGCCAGAATCGCGTAGATATTTAAAATGTAATGAAGCAGTTGTTTATTTTAAAGCCCAGCAAACATAACTGCATCAAAAAATTTCAAGAAATCCAAGAAAAAAATTTAGAAAAAAAGTCCATGAATTTAAAAATGGTCGCGTAAGAACCAAAATCGCGTGGATATTTAAAATGTAATGAAGCAGTTTTTTAATTTAAATCCCAGCGAAACATACATGCATCGAAAAATTTCAATAAATAAAAAAAAAATTTTTAGAAAAAAAAGTCCATGAATTTAAAAAAGATCGCGTAAAAGCCAGAATCGCGTAGATATTTAAAATGTAATGAAGCAGTTATTTAATTTAAATCCTAGCGAACATAACAGAATTAAAAAATTTTAAGAAATACAAAAAAAAATTTTAGAAAACAAAAGTCCATGAATTTAAAAAAGGTCGCATAAAAGTCAGAATCGCGTGGATATTTAAAATGTAATGAAGCAGTTATTTAATTTAAAGCGTAGCGAACATAACTGCATCAAAATATTTCAAAGAATGAAAAAAAAAATTAGAAAAAAATGTCCATGAATTTAATAAAACTTAGCATCATTGCGCCTGACAGCGACAACATTATTTACGAGCAAAATTTACAGTACAAGAAAATCATGTATTTTGCTATTATTTTCTGACAATATTTACAGACTAAATGTAACAACTAATTGAAAGCGGAAGAAATATTATATTAATACGTTTTTCATTCAGTAATCAGCAATAAAATTGAACCGTTTTTGTTCAAATTAATTATGAATAAAGTAACAAAAATTTTTTTAATTTTTCCAAAATTACGAGTTTTCAGGTAATTCAGGGATAATACGAGAATGCCAAAAGTATACAAATTTCATAAAACGGGGTATACCGAATAAAACATTTTTAGTGCTCTCTAATTTTCTTTGGAAATATATATGAAAATCGATTTATTTTCAAGTATAAAAAGACGCTTAAAATGTCAGCTTTAACCTTAACAATGCAAATTTTTATACATCTTCTTTAAAAACGTTTCATAACACGGGATATAAATATTTTAGAACAAATTTCATAAATCGGGGAGCTATTTATTTCCTTAAGTACGGACTGTACAAAAATTTAAAATTATTTTGAATTATTTCTTAATAATTATATAAGACTTATTTTGAAAAGTCCATTTGCATACTGAAATATTTAAATGGAAGAATCGTTCCCAGTTTTTATCACGGCGTTAACTATATCTAAAATTAGTTATAATATCCTCCGTTGTTTTGTAATTTATTATACATTTTTTTCTAATATACTTGTAATTTTAATTTTTTTGGCTTGTTTATGGCAGTAGTAATTAAATTTATAACTTTAAGATTGAAACCGTCAAAAAAATTGTTTGTAACAAACTGGTCTTAGGCAATAGAGAGTAACATGATTAAATAAATGTATTAACACTACGTTGCATTGTTTTTTTCGTTATTATTTTTGTTCTTCCCCTTTTTAAATCAATGAGACGCAGAGGCGGTTCTAAAATACATAGAAACTGTCAAATTGCAAGACATACTAAATTAAATTAAATTAAATACAAAAATAAAAACACACCAATACCGTATTTCTTTGATTAATAAAACCTAAGGCTACACAAATTGCTTTTGTTATAACGAAATTCATAACAGCTCACACTATTCATGTTACGTCACGTATTACAATATATCAAATTGCAATTTATATAAATACATTGAATAATGCATTTCATATCAAATATTTTCTAATGTAATCTAATATTATACAATCGTAGACCGCATAAACAGGGTTTAATATTCGCATGTGGTTTCATGGCATGTGTGGTAAGAGAGAGAGAAAGAGAGAGAGGTAAGACAACAGTACTAATTGCCTAGAAATTATATAACAAACAAATCATTATAGTTATTAACAAACAATTAATAATAAATTTTTTTGTAACTGTTTACAATCGAAAATAAGAATAACCTTCAAACGTTAAATTGTCCAATTAAAAACCAGATCTATTCTAAAATCTGATTCTATATTAAAATTAATTAATACTATTTTAATTGTTTATATCTATAATATTATTATGACTTATTAAAACGTAATGGGATCTTTGCGGTTCTGATAGCCTAACACCATAGCTGGACGAGGACAATGGTTTACATGTTACATGGTGCGAGCTGCTGGCTAGAGAGTAGACAGCTACTGTGTCTGTTTACTCGCATGTCAGTAGCGCGACTCGCCTACAATCGAATAATGCATGTTCGTGGATAACAAGAGACAAAATGGCGAGAGTATGAAACATTACATATATGTATTAACAGATATGATATGACGACTGTCTTTTGTGTATGATTTGAATTTCAGTTCAAATTTTAATTCCATTTTACATTGAAATATTTAACTCGTTCAATATAAATTTTACATATAAAAACAAATAATTTTTCATATAAACCGACTAAAGAAATATATTTTTTTCAACAAAATAAAACATATCTTCAATTTATTCGATTTTTGACCAACTTTTTTTCAAAATTTGGAAATTTTCAACTTTCTAGCACAATTTTTAACCTCGACAAAAACCACCCCCGTGCCCCCCAATTAAATTTTGAAATTTTTATTCATTTTTTTTTAATATTATATTCAATTATTACACAATCCAAAATTTAAGCTTTCCCCAAAGTTTACTACTGGGCCCCCCCTACAATTTCGCAGGGCCACTTTTATAAAATTTTGAATTTCTAAGTTTTGAAATATGTTTGCATTCAATAGCGTAATACAAATGTTCAGTCGTGTATTAAAATATCAAAGTAGTTGATAAGAACCGTCGGTGTGGCACTGGCAGTACCATCAGTTCATTACATTGGTAATTTTACTTCAAGAAAGTAACAAATTATTGGCAGACATCATTAGAAAGTTTATATAATAAGTACTTGCAACATTTTTACACTATTACCCACTAATGTCGACCAACTGGCATGGCTACGCCGTGGTGCTGGTGATGGTGCATCTTGTAAACCGAGAATTGAAACAATTAACTCGCAATTTCCAACGGTTAACCTCACTTTTGCTGTAGCTGTACAATACTGTTTTAGCATGCTGCAGTCGTTTCATTTTTATTAAAATTTAATTTCATTTTGTAATTTTAACTGTGTTTTCTAATTTCGTTTTCTAATTTTACAAATAAATTGTTTTACAGCTTTTATATGTACCATTACATCTTTCATTTAAAAACTGCTGCTTTGCAATGATGATGAAGCGAAAGACTTATTCATAATTATAAATTAAAAGAGAGAGAGAAAGAGAGATTCATTCCTGTTGAGATACTTTTATATGTCAGATAGATCGAGAACGAATAATATATAATCCTAAATAAATTATTCTTAATAACGATTGTTTTAACACACAAAGATCAATAATTATTTCACATACATAAAATTATTATAACTTTAATCTTATAAATCGGTTTGGCCATCGAGATTACTTTGGAATCAAATTTCTAATTCTAATATTGTCGTCACAATAATCATAACTCAATTTCATTACCTATTTTTATAGTTTTAACTTTGAAAAATTATTCTGGACATAATTTTCATTATAGAAAATTAAATAAAAGTAGAGGCAATACAGTGGTTGACAGCGTTAATGCTTGATTCAAGCCAACTGTGTTTTTACGTTCTATCTCCAGACCAGAGCTATATTTTCTGGATTTGGTTGTTGTAAAAGTGTCTAATTGATGATATGAGAGGTCATAAATATCATAAACTTCTCCAGCAGTGGTGTAGTCACATAATCAAGACCAGAGAATATTTACATATAATAAGCTTTATAAAATAAACAATTAACTAGATAATTTACTATGTACATGACATCGGATAACAGTGAACTTAGCAATTTGTCAAGTTTTTAATGAAGAACACACCATTCTTTCTTGTATCGCATTCAACGATCTTCGTAATTAATCTTTCTTATGAATGTAACCTTTTCTAAAGACAGTGAAGGTTGCTTTAACGTCAGACAATTAATAACCCTTTAGAAATCAGTAAGACATTCATGCACCTGACGTATAAAGACACTTCTTCATAACGATTACGAAACAACCTTGCAAGTTGACCTTGTAATAAATGTATGTACTGTGTAAGTACTATAGGATAATCGGGATAAAATGTACCAACACACTGAGAGACATCTACGCACACATGCGCTGCGTTAGTGCACGATAAAAGCCATTAAAATAAACCTGATTTCGTCTGGGTCTTGGTTAACTTGTCTGCTGGTTAACAGCAAGTCGACGGTGATGGCTGGAATATAGTGTCAGTTCCATGGAAGTTTCAATACGCATCAACATCTTTTACAACTGTCATTCGTAAATAACATTTTTTCATAAACTAATATTCGGATAGTCATGAAATTTTGACACATAATGTTTGAAGGTTGGTACTATCTAAAAATCATATTGATACGATACAAAAAAAAGCTTATTTTCGATAATGTTTTTCGACGACACAGTTAATATATAATTATTACTATAATTACTACATGATAAAATGACATTTGAAGAATACTTTGTGAAATTTTCATAAATAAATATCAAGAAATGAGGCATTTACAGCGAATCTCCGCAGACGTCACAAAAAAAAGTAACATTGCGGTGCCACTCATAACTCATCGCTGGATTTTCTGAAATCAAAAAACCAAAATGATTTCATTAGTTGATAAGTTTCTGCAGGTAACGCTGTCGAGTTTTTATTTTTTTATTGATTTTTCAATTTTTTACAGCACTTAGAAGTCAAAATACCAATTTTTCACGAAAAAAATCAGAAACTTTGTTATTTTAAAATACGTTAAAATTAAAAATTAAATAAAACTCGACAGCATTACCTAGGAATTTATGTAAAGAAAGAGTGTACAAAATGTCAAAAGAATTGGTCTAGTAGATTTTGAGCTAGAGAGGACACCGACTCTGAAAAAGCTATGTGCGAGAAACCACGTTTAAAAGTTTCAAAGTAACACGATATCTCAGACAGATTTACTCTAATCGACTTCAAATTTTACACAATAAACTTACTATGTTGTACAATAATATAAATAAATTTAAAAAAATGGAAAAAAAAAGTTGAAACCTTACTCACCTTTCTTTACATTATTGTATGAATCTTCACAAGAAAATCTAATTCTATTTTATAATGTCTTTTGTCGAGTCATTATAATACGGAAACAGTTTTTTGCTAATTAATTTCTAATTACTACGAGACAATGAAACCTTTTGGCACCTTTTTATTAGGTTTCACTTGATTGATATACGCTGTGTAAAAACTGGGTTCAAGAACCATGCGAAAACAAAACGTTTGTCTGTTGGTCATGTATATTTTGTCTCAAACATCTAGATACGGGGACAAACACGACTAAACATGGCTTGGTACTCAGTACAGTGACCTTTTCTTAGCTAAAACTACCTTAAAATTGTATTTTTATTGTCGATACAATAACACAAGTCTGTAATGTAATACGATGTTGCATTTCTATTGTTTGTAAACCAAAAAATAATAATGAAATAATTGATTTATGTACCTGCGCGAGTATATAGAGATTCGTGTAGTAGCCGTTAGAGGCGCTGCAATGAATTAGAACTTACTGATTATGTAATAGTTTAATTCGCGGAAGTAAATTGCTTTTTCAAGCGTGTTAATGATGAGGTTCTTTTTTGTATATAATTTGGATGATTTCTCGAAATTTTTTGTTATTATTTCATGTATTTATATTTAAAAAAAAACGCGTCAGTAGTTACTAACAATATATATAACTAATTTGATGTAATCACTTTTTTTTGGTTATTGAATAGGAATTTATATGTCTTTTGAAATACGTGATACGTAATGCAAATTAATTTTATCTTTTTAGGTTATTAAATTTCATTCGAACTTGATTAAATATAACGATTGAAGGGTTGAAAAAAGTAATGAACGAGAAGAATATTGTGCAGTTATTAAAGGGAGGCAGTGAAGGGGAGAGCTTGATGGCGGAAATAGAGAAAAGGAACGAGGAAAGAGAAGTAACGCCAGAGAAGAAGTGATTTTAATCTGAAGTGACAAAGAGACAAAGAAGTCAAGAGAAGAAGAAGCAAAAACGTGCTTTTGGAAATAGAAAGATCTAGAATAGTTTTAAATTTAATTTCAAGTTAAAGTTCTATGAAATGTATTAAGAATGAAGATTGTAAAGCCGAAAGGCACACAATTAATATAATAATAATAATCAAATAATACAACGATTGATTATAAAAATGATGGATGCTGTTGTCTTAGATGCGCTAAATGAGGTAAAAGTAAAAATCTCATGTTTAAACTACTCATTGTTGTCCATAAATAATGTAAAAAAGGGGCACATGTATTAGAAAAAATGAGATCTGTGTCAAAAATAAACTACATACATTATACTTCATAAAAAAGTAATTGTTTGGACCCTCCCTGTCAAATTATTTACGAACGCTCAACCCTACTGTATAAATATTTGAATTTTAAAAGCAATCTTCATAAAAAATTTAATTAAACCAAAATCTTTGATATTAGCTTTCATTATTCACTCCATCTAAAGTTCAAAACATACATTTTATAGTCAGTAAAAATAGTACGAACATTTACCCTTTAAAATTTAATTAAAATATTTTTTTACGTTTCTAATGCGTTGTACACATAAGTACGACATCCAGCATTTGTTGGGACAGGTTGTACAACACGTCCAAACCGAAGTAACATGTACTTAATAGATAGAATTCTTTGTGTCTATAAGAAAGACTAATACATTAAGTAATAAAGTTAAAGGTATTCTTTACAATTTAACAGTTCCATCTATTATTACAGTTATTCCGTCTAGTCTACAAAGAACTGGCACTCGGTAAAACACAATATAATAAACTCGAAGTCGAATTCTAAAGAATTCACTCAATTCTAAAGAACGTCAACTAATGAAATATAAGAACGTAGGATGTCGCATGTTGGGGTCGCACTGGTTTGTACAATGCATAAGGACCTACGAAAATGGAAAAGGGTGTCACATTCCAATCGAGCGCGTAGCGTTGCTCATTTGAAAAACATGCAAATAGCACTTTTATTTTTGTAGGTCACGGTAAACTTCTACAGCCTCGGCAATCATTAAGCTTTTTATAGCAGCCAGGGGATTATTTTACTACCCTTTCGCAAGGTCATTCTTGTCATAACCTTTTTATTAACACCTACAGATTCTGTTAAAATATCTGGGTCAACCTATTTTCAGCTTAATGTCATTTTATTCTTACAAAACCCTATACTAATCAAATATCTTGAGTTGGTAACAAGTACTTGAAAAATAAAAACAGATGACGATATTGAAAAATGGATAAGGGAGTTATTAGAGAAGCAACGATGGAACAATTTGAAATAGAATGGTGAAGCAAATGTGTTATAAAATTATGTGTTATAAAAATGTTTATAAATGTATATATTGTTTTAAGTGCTAATAACTATCCAAAGTTGATGCACTCAAACAAATATTTTAAAGAAAAAGAATTCGAAAGAAAATCTCGTTTTATTTATTTATCGAAACTTATTCAGCTTCTATTTGTTTTAAAAATAATGAAAAATATGAAATATGTTAAGCAGTGACTAAAATATCAATTTAATTTTGTATTTAATTTAAATTGTTTAGCATATGGCAATACGCGTAGTCATTCACAGTACCATTTTTAATTTAATTTATTTTTTAAGTTTTCTTAGTTCTTTTAGAACTTACAAGGTCCAATGTTTTAAATGAAAAATATTAAATTAAGAAAAACTATATTATATTATAACCTCCAAAATGTGACAATTTGTCAAAATGCAGTAGAATTTATTTTTAAAAGTTCAATGTCAGTTTTTGAAAAATATAGAAGAGAAAACCATTTCTATTACTATAATTGTTATTAAAAATAGCGAACTGTCAAAATTTATATTACTAACGATGCATACGCACCAACTAAATTAACTAAACTTAAATTAAAACACAAATGTGAAAAGGAATGCTTAAACGAAAACCTGAAATCTAGATTAAAATATGAAATAAAAGCAGTAAATTAAATATCAAAACAGTGGGTGGGATTGAGGCTTTAGATATTTCTATGTTTGTTGGAACAATAAAAGCGTTTGCTGCAGATGGTATGCTACAAGAACAACGCTAGATGAGATGTCTTTAATTCGAGTGAAAGCGATAAAGTGTAGAGCTATGGAGAAAGTGTAAAACAGCGAATACTCGCACAGATCTAATGACGCGTCGACGCTCGCTGGTCGGTAGCTGATGTTGTAAATGCCGCGGCCGAGTAAAGAAATTGAGAGAAGTTTGTCATTTATAGTTGCAAAATAATCAGGTGTGACTCTATCATCATCAGCTGCATTCATATCTTACTTTACATAACGGTATTTTAACAAGAGTTTAACCTAATTTTATTTAACGTGATTAATAATAAAGTATTACCAGATTTGACAACTGCATAATAATTTTCAATTAAGAGAAATAGTCTTGTGAACTCATTTTTCAGTGTTCTTTCCTTTTAGTTTTTGTTTGAAATAATCGGTGTATTTTCGAGATTATTTTTCCTGTTTTGGGATACACAACTCAGCTGCTAATAGTAAATGACGTATCACACACAAATCTACAGACGTACCACGCATTAGAATTTTCTAACACGTTGAATCCCTTTAATAATTAAAGGAAACAAATGAGTTTTTTAATTGTTAACATTTCCTAAAATTAAACGAGTTATTAGAAAGTAATTGGATATTTGAGGTTCTGGTAGCCAACTTTATCAATATATAGTACAGTTGCATAAGATTTATTAAGTTATGATTCAATATATAATCTGTTTCAATTCAATATGTTAAACAACAATTAATTTAAGAGACTCTTTTTTATTTCTATCCAATTACGTTTGCCGATTTATTACCGACGACATAATCTGTAAATAACAATACTTTATCAATAGAGTCTAGCATTCAACTGATAGTACCAGGTGTATGTAAAATAAACTGCTCGATTTTGAAAAACTTTTCAAGTAAATGTAACGTGTATCAATTAAGATATTTAAAATAGAACGTAATACTTGTTAAACGTAACAATATTGCACAACACATAAGAAAACAGCTAAGATCCAATATGGACACAGCATGATTTCTAAAATGTGACATAATGTAGAAAAACAAATTATAACATAGTCAGATTTTTCAGGAATCGAAGCTCTGACATTTTACTTGACTACCATTTTGAGGTTATAAAAATTCAAGTGATTAGAATAAAACTGAGACTTTGTATGCACCTATAAGTGTGCAAGTTGGGATTGTTATGAACAAAGAACCTTAGCTTTTTATCAGGTGAATAATTAAAACATTCCAGCAGAGGGAACCATGACAATTTTTAATGTACTCGACCATTTAACATGTTTTGTAGCAAAGTTAATGTAATTAAAAATCATTTGAAACGATAACGAATAAAATAATGCACATAATATTATGAAAATATGTAGATAAAAATGTTCTATGTCAAAGTAGAACATATATAAATGCGCTAGAAATTATTTCTAAATCACTTCTGTCTACTGGCTAAAAGAAGCACTCCAAGTAAAGACCTCCACCAAAATGAAGTTAAGTCTGTTGTTTGTCAGCGTCCTCTTCATCGGTACTGCATTAGCTAAAGGTATAACGATATGTTTCTGTTTCATTTGACAATCTGATCTTAAAGGTAATACAAGTTGTCTCAAGTAACAGTAAGTAAATGTAACTTATAGATGCTCGCCAGCAAAACCAGGCAGATGCCCGTTTAGCCAGCAACAAACATTCAAGAGCACAGGCAGTGCGACGAACATGCGAAGCCTGTAAATCAAAAAGGGAATACTCTGACGATACTATCAACCTAATATTACAATGTGTCGTAAGTATTTCAATTTGATTGATTAGATTTCTAATTACTCTTTGAAAATGTTTTTGAGCAAAATCTTATTTAGCGTTGGTAATCTTTCTATTCTCCCTATATCTTGTCCAATAAAAATAATATTTTCCTTTGCTAACATTCTCCATTTCACATTATTCAGTGATTTGAACGGATTAGTTCTCTTCAGTCTTCTGCGCTTCAACGTTGGCGTGTTAACGGAGTCCTTCTTTGCGCTTCTTAAAAGCACGTTCTGTATTTCTTCAGTGACTGTTATGCCGGCAGTTCACTCTCGGCGAGACATTTGTCAAAACATTTGTAGATGTGTCGAGAATGAACATGGCTATTGGCCTCACCTCTCGTTTCCTTTGATTTGAGGCAAGCCACACGTGAAATGCAAACACGAGGCAATAGCTACACTTCCGTACTTCTTTGTTCTGAAAGGTTTGGATGATTTTGATGTTGCTTCCTTTAATACAACCCTATAGTAGAAAACCACACTGGTTGTAGTGATTGCTTAAACATCATATCTTTGTTGTATATGGATGAAATGAATTGCTGTCCCATTATCCAATACAGTTTCTATACCAAATTCCTAATTCTTCTTCTTTTTTCTTAATGTATGCCTTCCAATGCAGTTTGGAATCTAATGTAATTAAAATAACAAAACGAAATCCAGATCGGCGATAATTTTTAGTCAGTGAATCAAGAAATCTTTGGTTTGGATTTGAAATTAAATGTTTATTATGTTTTCAGGGGGAAGCTATTAGAAGCATAACCGCGTCAACTTCTGAGTCCTCCGCTGGTGATGGTATAGAACAATGGTACGATATTTATGTTGGAATATGTCTGCAGTGTTCACTTCAGGGTATGTATCTATAACACAATTAACACATATTGTTTATAACTATCTTCTGAAGGCGCTTATGTAGCATTTACGTGTTTTGCAAACGTATTCGATACGTAAATGTTATATAAGATGCTACCAAATGTTGTATGATACTGATTTGTAATTTTATAATTGTCCTAAAGTTTCTACCGGCAATGGCAGTGACGAGGAACAGGAGCATGGCTCCAATAATTCCCCTTCGTCTGAAGAACACTTTCCATCGACTGAACACCCCAAGTCGTCTGAAGAACACCACAAATCGTCTGAAGAACACCCCAAGTCGTCTGAAGAACACCCCAAGTCGTCTGAAGAAAAACCAAACTCAAGTGAGTATTAGAAAGAAAGGATTACATAGACTATTAGTGCACCTGTAATCGCCGCGTAACAAAGGTATCAATTGGCAACACAAATAGGCACGACTGAACGACACAGCAAGCCTGCAACTTTTCTTCAAATAATAGGTTAAATTAGTAATTGCACTTCAACTAATAAACATTTTATCTTTAGACAGCGAAGATGACGGCAGCAAGAAACGACATAAATCAAAACGTCAGAAAAGTCATAAGTCTCGATCCCACCATGCCAGAGCTAGAGCCGCTCATAAGCAGAAGGTGCTGTAAATCCAAATGGGCGTCACCTACTACTTCAACAATTGCGCTGACCACTGGAACTTCCCTTTAGCTGATTATCCTTTTATCTCACGCTGTGAAATCTTCCTTTATTTCTGCACAACACAATAACTTTAATAAAATTTAATTAAAAGTATATTTGTCTTTCTTTATTCATTAATTAAGTCAGGTTTAAACCAATTCACTATTAAAAAGGAGTCAAAACAGTGGATAAGGTTGATAGAGGCTTTCTGAAAAAATAGTGGATGTTCTCTGCCAACGACAATTATCAGCAAATAATTTATTTTTAACAATCTTTAGTCAACGCTCATTTATATTCAGAGGTTACGTTGCTTTCTGAAACGACAGTAATTTGTTATCAGGAGAATGATTACAACATTTCAATACTCAATCTCTACATATTTCAGTAAATCCAACAATTAAAATTATCAAAGTGACAGCAAAATTGGAACCAGTAAATATTCTTTGAAATTATAACGAATAAAAAATATGGTGCATAATATTATGGAAATGAGTAGATAAACATTTTCTGCGTTGTAGTGTAAGACTTATAACTGGACTACGATGCATTTCCTAATCAGGGAAGACCGAAGACCTCCACCAAAATGAAGTTCAGAGCGTCGGTCTTGCGCTGGGTAACGGTATTTATTTTCATATTTGCTTAATGTAATAAATTATTATATTATTAACGAGTTATTAATGTGGTAGCTAACTTTATCAATATATAGAACAGTTTTATAAAAATTAAGACATGGTTCATCATGGTTATCTATGGAGTTCTTTCAGTTCAACAGATGCTAGAGCCATCTATGCTTATACACGCACTCGAACTTATGTCACTTCTACGACATAAATCGGTTTTGCTTTTATATATACAAAGTTAAAAGTTAGGTTAAGTTATATAAAAGTTAGGTTCCCAGTAAACATTTTGGAGTCACTTTGACATCATATTGAAGATGCGTCATGATTTTTTTGTCATAAAAGAGTTCATTTATAGTTCAGTTTCTCACATTTTTTCATATAAAATGTCTTCTTTATCGGCTACAGATGACGGGACCACTCCACCTGTCGGAATACAAATGAAGATAAAGTTGATGCGAACTATAATTGAAGTGAAATAGTGATAGAAACGTCACTAAATAGGGCACTTCACCGAATTGTTTACTGGGTTAGGAATAAGTAATTCTTCAAATTAACTTAATTTAAACTGCTTAACTTTTTAATACATTTAGATTTTTGTTTAAACTGTAATATTTCTCAACAATTATTTGGTAAACTCCAAGCAAGTCTTATAATCTGTTTACAGTGCAGTGCAGAGGCAAAGTATCAGGAACTGGAACTAGGTCGTACTCATGAATGACCTGTTGTTGTTGAACACCTTCACTCTTGACATTAGCTGGCTATCTTCTGACACCAATGCGCTGGTAAGACCATGACTCACCAACCAAGAACATCGTAGTTGTTCTACTGCGATACCAACTTAAAGAACACAAATCGTGTCAGTCTACTTGGACGTATTTTAAACTATAGTTCCAAGGTAGGTGGTTGGATTTCCCAGTTAAAATTTGATAGCCAACTTTATCAATATATAGTACTCCGTTACCCCATTATAATACTGGTATCCCATTGCAGACAAGACTATAACCTATTCCTCTGCGCTATTGAATTACTTACGTTTTTAATCTCAAAGTTTACCATAAAACGGTAAATTATTCAAAAGAAAGCCGTAAAATGTTGAGGAAAATAATAAAAATGATACATGAACACATAATACAGCGGGAAAATAAAAGTAGTAAAAACACAAGACATTTCAAATGTAACGAATATATTTTCTTGTTTGTAATTCAGTGGTTGTTCATGTCTACGTAATCTCGTATTAAGATAACGTTGCAGACGAAAATCATATTTCCCCAGCGAGTAGAGAGTAGCGACTCAAAAAGGTCAAAGTTTATTTATAGAATAAAGATCGAGAATATCAGTTTATGTCCTTTTGAGGTTATGTTCTGTTCTGCAGTTGATTTATTAAGATATTATTTATATTTTTATGTTTACTCTTATATGTAATAATACTATGAACAGTGATGTGTATTTTCTGATTGTTTTGATAGAAAATAAATAGGTTATTTTCAAAAACATTTTTACAGTCAGGAAACGTATCATCGAACTATGCATTTTGAGTAGGCAGCAATTTTTTGTTCCCGCCTACGTCGCCCGTGTTAGATAACTTGGAGTTTTTATTAACAGTATAGCAAGGGCGGAAAGCAAAATTTTAAAGAAAATAAGAGAGGATAGCATAAAGAATGGGGGGGAGGTCCAAAAAAGAGAAAGGAGTATTTTGAAAGGAATGGAATAGCGATCGAGGAAGCAGAGAGGAGAAGAGAAGGAGGCGCAAGTGTGGAAGAGGAGCTAAGGAGAAGGGATAAGGAGATACAACAACAGGAGATAATGGATAATCGAAAAAAGCAACTATAATACAAGATATAAAAGGTTATGGGAAAATAAAGTACATTATAGAAAAAGATATAAAACACATAAGAAGGACAGCAAGGTTTAGATTGGGAAATGAGGAAAAAGGAAACAGATACTGGGAAAGTAGTGAGGAAAGAAAGTGTATAGTGTGCGGAGCGGAGGACGAAACACTGGAGCACATTAGGTTTGAAAGTAAGGAAAAAGTAGCGAGCGAAAGGAATATTGGCCAGCTATTAAAGGGAGGCAGTTAAGGAAAGAGATGGATGGCGGAAATAGTAAAAAGGAAAGGAAAAACAGGACAATAAATAAGCTGTTGCACAAGGAACAGGAAGAGAGAGGAAGTACTAAAAGAGGCAGTGAAGGGAAGCAGGAGAAAGAAAGAAGTAGCGAGGAAACAGTTAAACTTCAGTCCAGAAAAATAGACTAGGGAATAGACCAGTCCAGAAGGAAGACTAGGGAAAATGAAGGAAGAGGGTCAAGAGAAGAAGAAGCAGAAAGTACTTTTGGAAATAAAAAGGTCTAGAATAGTTTAAATTTAATTGTAAGTTGAAGTATATGAAATCTATTAAGAATGTAGATTGTAAAGCCGAAAGGCGAACAATAAACAATTAATAATAATATTAACAGTCCTAACTTTAAAACATATCCAAGAATTAGAACTACCGTAAGGTAAGTGCCATTTTTACTCTGGGAACTAAGCTATCATAAGATTATAAAAAACAGTTCGACGCCATGTCCTTCTGTTTCAATTTGTAATTAATTTGTGATTACTAAATATAAAATTAGGAAATAAATTATATAATAATTATCACAGTTTTACTACTACTACAGCTTCTGCTATCTTACAATAAGGAATCCGTTTCTATTTACAAAACAATTATTACAAGGTTTACAATAAAAAAGGGGTATTTCCCTTTTTGAATATTACAGAATTTTTTACTTATTTGAATTGCTTGCGGTCAAAGTCTAACAAATATTTATTGTTGGTGCGTCAATGTCCATCTCACGAGAAGTATTCAAATCCGGTCAGTAATTGACTACGTGTTCTTGACTTGTCTTGTAATAACGAGTTACTTCTACTAAGCACACAATGCGAGTGACAATCTAATCACTATGTACTGTATGTCTAGAAACTTGTCTTACAAACACTTGTCTTCTAAACATATATCTAGAGATGTAACAATTTGATGAAACATCTTAATTAAAAAATAAAGAATGCATAATAAAGACAAAACGTGGAAGAGGAGCTAAGGAGCAGAGACATACAGATACAACAGCAGGAAAGAATGGAAAAAAAATCATAATAGCAAATACAATGAAAGACAGAACACGATTTGGGAGATAGAGATATACCGGATTACATACGAGAAGAAGAAACAAGGAACATAAGAAGAATCACTAAATTTAGATTGGGAAACGAAGAGAAAGGCAGCAGATACTGGGGAAATAGAGAGATGTGTAAGGTGTGCTGGAGAGAGATGAAAACGCTGGAGCACATTAAGTATTCATGTGAGAAAAGAGTAAAAGGGAAAAGAAGATTGTGCAGCTATTAAAGGGAGGAAGTGAAGGGAAGCGGTGGATAGGGAAGATAGAGAGAAGGAGCGAGGAAAGTGAAGCTGGAAGAGTTTAAATTTATCTCTTTTGTTTATATTTTCCTTTTTTCTTTTGGAAGGAGTTTGGTCGCCATATTTCTACGATGCTCTTACGTCCAATATCACTGTTTTATATTATATTTTAAACGTCGTAATTAAGGAGACAAGAAGTAAAGCTTTCTACAATATTAAATACAACCACCAGCGTTATTAATTTCAACTAGATCTCTTCCACAAACACTTCAAACTCTCCAGAGCTCCAACGAGTATAATCGGCTAGAATCTTCCTCCTTTAAATATTTAAAACTAAACTATATACATAGTTTATGATTTTATTACTTCTTATTATTTATTTACCTCATTAATAGGTTTGTAATTGACTTGTCAATGATATACTTTAATTAAATTATTATCGAAATGTGAATACAACAAAACAGCAATTTGTTTAACAAGTTGTATAAATAACAACAACAATAAATCGCACAATAGAAAGCAATGTGTATAAATGCGATAATATTTTAGAAATCAGTCATGCACTGATGCGTGTGCAGCTAGAGAGGAAGTACCTTTGAAATCAAAAGTGGACTTTAATTGCAATGTTCGTGTTCGTGTTCGCGTTTACTGTAGATATTCTTGTTGTTTACCAATTGTTATAATCTTAGCTTATCCAAATATATCACAAGAACTACGCTTGCATGATCTGGGCTGACAATGTGCTATCGGAAATATCAACAAGTTTCTGTAACTAACATGTCTAAGACAAATATGTAATCACAATTTGCAAATGAAAAATGTCTAAGAATGTTGTTGCATTATTAATTACAAGCCAGACGTATTCTGCGTCAAACAAGCTTCATGCAAGCTGCAAATAGGGTCATTTCGCTGAAGTTTAGCATTAAGAAAGCACGTTTTTTCATTGTGAAAATATCAAGTGATGAAGAAGATGTGATTATAGCATACGCTTTTATTAGAAGATGACGAATCAGACGTAGAATGTATTGGCTTCATCCATACATCGAAAAGAACATTAACCGCAGATTGTTTGTTCATAGCATATACATTATTAATTTGTTAATACTAATTTTCGCTATGCATAATCATTTTTAAACGAACATCGATGAACCTACTACACTCTATAATCAATCATGCATCACTCAAGGTTAATAAACATTGCCAACAACTAATTAACAAATTACTTCAAGCCAAGACGATAAAAACGAGCAAATTTTGCTTATTTTGTATTTAATAACAATGCAATGACATTGTTAATTATTATAATAAATAAATTATTGTTGGACACTCGGAAATTAATCTTACGTGCTTGCATTTACATTGTCTGAGTGTGACTACAAAGAAAGGATTCAAAAATGAATTAACAATACAAGCGACATCTTCTTTCATTATAAATTATGGTTATAGTTAATTAAAATTAAATTGTTTTTATATGTTTGCAACTAATTATGCTAATTTAGAAAATAATTAATCATACTGACTTGTCAACTGAGCCAGACAACAATCGATTCATCATTTATTTATACATTGCAACTTACATCTTTCAAGAAAAAATAAATTGCATTCTTTTACTGAATGATGATGAATTAACTACATTCTTTATCATTAACAATCTTACAGGTGAAAAATGTTGGTGTGTAGTCACATTGACAAAACAAATGTCAAGAATGATTATGCAACTTTAAACAAAAAATATTTGTTGTTACGTCATGGGCGCCCGCAAAAGGAGACGAATGATGATTATATAAATTTAAAATTCGCTTTTTCTAAATCCGCTAAATATAACACAATATAATATATACAATTATTTATTTAAAAATACATAGACCCTTGTCAACACCTTCACAATTTATGGGGTATGAATTTCACAAAGACACCTAACCGTCTGTGGTATCATTTCTCAAAAGCCCCTAACCGACTTTGAAAACTGAATGTAAGACAAATGCTTCTTCATGCCCGGGGTTTTTGTATATTTTTACGAATGGCTATTATTCTTTTATAGACTTAAGGAGCGTCTCCACTGATGAAACTTTTCTCTACTAACAGGGTAGTATAAAAGTAAAAGTAACTTGTTTCTTGGAAATCTCCGTAAGAAAGGGTCTTTCCTCTAAAAAGAAATTTTTAGAACACACTTAAAATAAATCATATCTTTTTGGACTGCCTTTTGGAATTCTCTTAGTTCTATATGAACTTTAGCCCCGCAGGAATCAGGACTGTGCATTATAATAATAAAAATAAACTTACCAAATGTATATTTGCTTATAATATCCTTATAACAGCAAACTTTAATCGTGTCTTCGTTGTATCCGCTTTAGCAACACATTTTTAATTTTTTTCACTTACATAATACTTTATCTCACTTTGATATAATATCTTTCACATAGCGGTACTCATTTAATAATTGTAAATAACTCACTTTTTGAAGCACTGCAATTAAACCAAATTACATCAGACTGATAGTCATCAACATTTATTTGAACTATTTATGAAACATAATGAAGACAAAGAAGAAGAATAAGGTGATTATATTTCTAAATAAATTAAATTTAAGTACTAACGACTGTTATTAAACCGTAATTAAGCGCATTATTTACTGAAATATAATGAAAATGTTTATATTTTATTAAAATACTTAATCACCATAATATTTGTACATAGCAACTGGCTGATGAAAAGTGTATCATCATCACAACAAGACGATTTGGGTCATAAAATCATTAACTGTGTTTTAATGACCTTAAAGAGGGTGAGACGGCCGAATATAATTAACGTTGCCTTTAAATATGCGCTAATAAAATATTTTCTGTGCTATCAGTTTATAACAGCGCCTCTAGTAGTGGAAAAGTGAAGTATTTTTATTTGGGTTCTAATCAATCCTGTACCAATTTCGATGTTTTTTTGTTAAGGACATTCCCAAGATAATCACTTTTCTTACGACCGTCTTAAAAATTTAAATATGTATTTATTAATGTCCTTTATATATAGAATTATTAATTAAGAATATGATAAATATTATCCTGTAAAGAAAATTACAGCAAGCGGTATTACATTTTTATAAAATATGTTGAAAGTGAAGTGAATCTTTTTATAGGTAGAGCACAACACAACTGCTGATGGGAACGTCCTTAGTGTTGATAATTTAAAATATTAAAACCGTTATGGGCTATTATGGATGCTCTAATTAGGTAATTAGCTAGATTAGATATTAATCAACAAAGGAAAAATTATTTAAAAAAAGTTTCCCAAATATTTCAATAAAATTTCTTTTAAAAAACGTTTTGGGAGTCAATTTGTGCAACAATTCTTTTAAAATGCACTGGTAAGTTATAATATTGATCTGAATTAATACTTTAGTTATAGGAAATACTAAAGAAATGTTAAGAAAAGATATTTTTAACAGTGTATGTCCATGTAACCTCAAAATAATTATTTACAAATTTGTTTTCATTAGTTTTTAATAGCCTGTGTTTAACTCAATAGAAAGTGGACTGGGTCACACATCTTTCTATCTCAGAATGGATTTATTTCTATTTAGTCGCCCTGTTCTTACAGCGAAGTAAGTCCCCAAAAGGTGCGCCACTGCATATTATCTTTTTGTTATAATAATATTATATAACGATTGTGAAAGATGGTTTTTTATTGAATTGCTAATATTTTTATGCAAATTGTAATGTTCGTGTGTTTAAAATAAGCATCAAAAATGAAAAACTGATCCTCAAAATATAAAACATTGATATTACCTTAATACATGTTAGTAATATTAATATTAACCTACAGAAATAATCAATTGGCTTATAAAAGTGATGCTATAAAATGGTTTGATTCTTAAAAAGGTTTTTTACGATTCATTTTTCAAAAAACAGTCACATAAATCACAAAATTGAATATTAGATTAACACTTTTAATAATTTAAAAGTACATCCCACACACGTCAACCTACCCTTCAAGATCAAATGCAGATTACGTCAAAACCAAACAAAATAAATCATTAATCTAAATTTAAATAAAATCTGCGTATGCAAATATTGTTATTTAAATTGAAATTCATCATTTTTTTTATAAACATTTCATGTTTAGCAAAAATAAATTCATAAATTAAAACAAGCATCCATGTGTAAATATATTTTAAGTTTATATTTCGAAGAATCTAGTGATTGTGCATTTTCGAACCAGCTCTGATGGACAAAGAACAGTTATTTAGACAGTGCTGAATTTAGTCTTTATATCACTTAAAACCTGAGATAAAAGAACTGTTGAAACAATGAACTAGAAAGGGGAAGTTTGTTTCACAAAAACACGAAGACAGTTTTACTTATTTGCATCTTCATTGACGGGAAAATACGGCTTTTAGCGAAAGATAGGTTATGTTTCACAAAGACAATGCACGTGCAACTTATCGCGATAATAGTCTCAAGAATTTCAAGGATAAGCGCTTTATTATATATATATAATACAGAATAGAACTTTCTGGTCTTGAAGTCTTGAGATATTATAGGTTAAGATTAAGAAACCGTATTATAACAAAGATTTTACAAGAATTTCTAATATTTATTATCGTCTAGAGGCCCCAGGCGCACATTTATACGTAAATCCGTCCCTGTATCGAATCATGATTCACTAAAATTGTAATAATGATCCAGTACATTATTATATAATTTTTTTTTACCAAATTTAAAAACAAAAAGTATTGCGAAATGTTCCACATGAAAAGAAAAGAAGCACACCATTTTGTACTGAGTGCAAATGCCATTGAACCGAACCTGGCATAAAATGATAGAATGGATGCGTTAAGAGATAAAACCTTTTGCAGAGTCGCTGAACTCACTTAGCGCTGTTGGTTTTATTTGACAACTGTAGACCGCAGGCTAACGAGAAGGTTTTTCCAACATTGTTGGCTTTCGATTGGAATGTATTCGAAATCGACATCTGTAGAATAATAAGTAATTGATTTTATTTAATCTTGTTTACCACCTTTATAATATCAAAACTGTATTCTCCGCTTAAGGCAGCTATAAATTATATTTGACGTTTGAGTATACTATCTCTTTACACTCTTTTCTAGATATTAAGGCCCTCAGCACACGACGCGACTGGTTACAAACCTTAGCCCCGAATCTGCCCGAACCGAATGTCGTTACAACTGTGTTGTTAGTAAAAGAACGTATACGAGTGAGATAAAACACACGGCACGAATGTAACTAAACTGACTTTAAACTGGTTTTGAGCATATATTCAGCGACTATATTTCTCGATCGCAGGGCATTGTTTTTTTCATGATGACATCATCAACAGAGATGTTTACGAATACTATTTAAAAGTATTTAAATACATACATACAATCAAATATAACACAATAGAATCCCTTGTTTTGCTATTGTTAAAAATTCTATAGAGTCACGATACACGGCTCGACATGGCTCGTGCTCGTTTTCGTTTCGCGTTTAGTTTGCAATCAGCCGACTCGTGTGCCTTTCCTCGTGTTTTATCTCACTCGCATACAAGTTCAATCTCTCACTAATAACAGTTGTAATCACATTCGCTTCGGGTAGATTCGGGGCTAAGGTTTGCAACCAGTCGCTTCGTGTGCGGACTCCCTAAAAGTGTTTAACAAACGTTACGTTTCGTTATTTACCAAAATTTGATAAAACTTTACTACATTGTCATTAAATAAATGGAAAAAATATTGTACTAACATTTAATGGAACATGTAACATTACATAATCCAGCATTAGAAGAATTAATGCTATTACTGACGTCAGAATACGTAAATCGATGTCAAAAGATAACTTTCGTTATATAACCTTACATTATATTAACCTAAAAAATGTTATGTAACGGGTGAACATTTTTAGGTTAAATAAACCTTAAATACATGTAACTGTGTTTAGCGGGTCGTTGAATAACAGTGATGCCAATTCAGTAGAAACAACATCGTGCTAAAACAATAATAATTGACGTTTCTCTTGCACTCTGTACCTTTTAATTTCTGTTTCTTATAATTCTTTGCTTTTTCTTATAGTTTTTTTTTATAAATAAGTCTTACAAACATTAATCATGATTTCTATACGATTTAATTATTGTATTTTTATTATTTACGAGTTACATAACTACTATAAAACATTTAAAAACTTTCCTAACCTAACTTTTTATAAAGAAACTTTTTTTTATCAAATAACAACATCGTGAGTGTACCTAAATACGAGTTTATACGATGCATGACGTCAGAAATGTATATACACATATACATACATACATATTTGAATATAGAAACCCAACGTTATTTCCCTAGAGCAGATATTTTCACAAATTCCCTTTAACCGCTACCATAACATAACCTTAAAAAGTCACTATAAAGTTGTTTCAAACATAATTGCTTCAATAAAAGAAATTTAATTTTCGGTGTCCTAATTTTGTACAAATCTAACACTAGTAAATCTGCTGTAGGCATGCGTTTTAAGAGATCTTATGTACTTTCTTTGTGATGGTCAATTCAATAAAAATTCTTTCAAAGGTCGATTGATTATCTAGTGACATAGAAAGTCAACGAGTGGAATGAATCGCTCGATCTGTGACATAGAGGCAGACTCATGTGTCTTGATATGTCGTAGTAACTTTTAGGTTATATAACTTTTATATTTAAGGGTGGTGCTGAACTCTTGATAAAATGTACACCTCTCACAAAATCGCCGTCGCAAGTAGTCGATTCTTACGACTAAAAAATAAAACAAAAACTAAACCAGTGGGTTTGCAATTGTTTGTGTTTCTTTTTTGCACGTGTCTTGCCTCACTCTAAAGATTTACACGAGTTTACGTGATTTCATTTATTTATATTATTCATTTTAGTGTTGTTTTTAATACAACAATATGGCGTGACGTCACTTTCGATCAAGAAATCAACATGCGATATCGTGGATTAACTAGATAATGTTGGGTAATGTACGTAAGCAAATTAATGGCCCAACACACGTGTCCACGAGATGTAGGTGTTGGAATATACATTATATTCACACTGCATAAATATGCATAAATCTTAACAAGCCGACACGTGTTGCAGAGGCAGTTCACTCTGGTCAAGATGGGTACAGTAGCTCTCGCCTCGTGTTGGCCTTTCCCACGTGGTCTCGGATGCCTCACCGAGATCGAGTACCCAATAAACAATTAGAGTTTTTTTTTGTGACGTTTCTATCACTATTGCACTTCAATTAAAGTTCGCATCAACTTTATCTTCATTTGTATTCCGACAAGTGGAGTGATTTCACCATTTGTAGCCGAAAAATAGACATTTCATAAGAACGACTGTGACAAACTTAACTGTAAATGAACTCTTTCATCATAGGCAAAGTGACTCCAAAATGTTTCCTGGGTATGAACCTTGAAATTAGGTTAGTCTGCGTTAGGTTTAAAACCTCTGTCTTACCATCGCTAGATACTATCTTCGTTTATATACATTATATTTGGGGATTGAGGGAGATAGCGTCTGTCTATTACCATTAAAGAAATATTTGTTGAAAAAGGATAGCATATACTTTAAGCATACTGTCCTGAACGAAATACTTTACAAGTATACAAGTGTAACGGTGAAAATATATTTTACTTGTCTAACCGCATCTCGTTTCTCTCTCACTTTGGAATAAATGAGATGAAAGTGAACTTAAAAAAAATATATCCATGTGGGAAAGAAACAGAAATACTTAATGAATGATGTTGGAAAAAGAAAGAATATTATTATGAAAAACTAACACAAAATTTGTGACAGGTAGAGAACTTGTAAAGCGTTAGAATAGAATTGTACGAGTGACTCGAACTTCACCAAATAGGGCACTTCACCAAATTGTTTACTGGGAAATGTTACGTAAATAATATGTTACTTTTCTATATGAAATGTTACAAAATGACAGGTACCCGTTAAAACTTTATTATGTTCATAAATATGACTACAATTTTTCAACAAAAAAAAATGATTATTGCATTATTTTTATTTACTCGTACTAATGGAAGAACATCACAGCTGACATATTTCTGTGTCTTCTTCTTAATTTCATAACTAGAAAGTTTGTATAATTATAAGTATTTGTTTAAAAATATATATGAACATATACTTTATGTTTATTTATGAGTATGTATATGTATATGTGTATGTATACATAGAAATATATAAAATTAATAATCACTTCCTTAGAATGTTCGATTCGGCGCGGCTGTGCCCATTACACATCTATGTTCTCAATAAAACACGTAATTACTGCAATTAAACATCATGTAAACGATTCATTAAGAAACAATGTTCGACGGAGGATAGCTGAGTTAGATATCATGTATGGTTTACATCCGCTAAACGTAAAATGTGGATATTACCCCTACTGCACTCGTTTAAGGCGAAAAACTCAAATATCTCGTGTGTCCAAATCGTTTTTTTAAGATATCTTGTTTCCTAAGCTCTAAATGACATTATTCGTTATTAGTAAAGTTGTAGAGTATTAAATTCTCTACAAATTTGATCTTATGCATTTTTTCGTATCATCAACCGTTGCTGAGATATAGCGCAGAGAATGAGAGGCTCGATCCGTGTTCAGGATACTGCTAAGATTTATTAGTAGAGACAGTGCGCAGGTTCACACCGCATTTTCTGATAGAAGTGTGAAATTTGGTAAAGAGTTTCATGAGTATATAATTTTTAGATGTGAAGCTACATAAAATTTCCAACGTTTAAAATGAAGATTTTATGAAAGATTCAAAATGGCGGACGTCACGATCTTAAAAATGTGATATCTAAGGAACCGCTTAACATATTTTAATTATTTTCACGGTATATGAAAGCTGATTAAATTACGCAAAATGTATCAAGAGCAACATTTTTTGAAAAAACTTATTCTTTATAAACAACAAACAAGTTAAACAAATTCTACTAATATCTTATCAAAAAATTGTAAACTTTGCCAAAATCGTTGGCTTTTTAATTTCTACAAATACAATGAAGAATTCTTCTTATGATTTTAATAATTTTAAAGAGCAAAATAGAGAAAGATGTTTACGTACTATGTCTTATGTTAGATTATCATGACGATTAAACGATCATAAATTGATGACGATTAAACGATATGTTTGTTGAACTAGAACTGGTAACTTATTTCATTTCCAATCATATTTAGTCCATTCTGAGAAATCAACCCTGGACCCAATAATAACTAACCGTTAGAGAAACAACCTAACTAAAATTTAAATTTAGCTTCTCCACAATGCAACTTTTTTTGGTAAAAACAATGAAAACTAACCTCTAAAAATGTCATGTATTGTAAAAGTATAATATACCGTTATTTCCAAAGATATTTGCATAAATACCGATGGCCAATATACAGTACAAAGCACGTTAATTAGTTTTATTTATAACTATCACAAATTAACACAGAAAACATGCCTCACATATTATCAACATTCACTTATTTGTTAATCACTTTTAAAACACACAACACTTTTTGAGGTTATCTTTTTGTATTGTCATTTGCATTTACATATATTCGTATATATGTCTATTTATTCATTAAACCATTATGGTAAATTATTCTCCACTTGATTCCGATCGCGATGATGGTTCACCACAAACTGACGTGAATAATACGAGAGTAAACAAACTCGGTGAATAAAATCACAGAAATCGTTGTTGGTCATATACATATAATACACCAACTATGTATAGTATGCTCTTCCAGTTGAAAAACCAGTATAGGTTATATGTTATTCGCTATACATATATTACTTGACACGGTGAACAGAGCGACGGACATCGCCGACACACAGAAGAAAGTTTCAATGCTGAATAAGTTAATAAATGTGATGAATGGGCAACAATACGAAACTAGAATTGTTGCATGACTTACGAGGTAAGCGATTGCATGGAACTATATACTGGTGATATACTATGTGTGATAAATAATCTGCCTCAGTACCTTATAGAAAAAGACATAAAACACATAAGAAGAACAGCAAGGTTTAGATTGGGAAATGAGGAAAAAGGAAACAGATACTGGGAAAGTAGTGAGGAAAGAAAGTGTAGAGTGTGCGGAGCGGAGGACGAAACGCTGGAGCACATTAAGTTTGAGTGTAAGGAAAAAGTAGCGAGCGAAAGGAATATTGGCCAGCTATTAAAGGGAGGCAGTGAAGGAAAGAGGTGGATGGCGGAAATAGTAAGAAGGAGAAGAAATAAGCTGATGGCTGGGTTGCACAAGGAACAGGAAGAGAAAGGAAGTACTAAAAGAGGCAATGAAGGGAAGCAGGAGAAAGAAAGAAGTAGTGAGGAAACAGTTAAACTTCAGCCCAGAAAAATAGACTAGGGAATAGACCAGTACAGAAGGAAGACTAGGGAAAATGAAGGAAGAGAAGAAGAAGCAGAAAGTACGTTTAGAGATAAAAAGGTCTAGAATAATGTAAATTTAATTGTCTGCGAAGTGACCGTCGTCCATAAACAAAATCCAGTTATCTGGTCCAACTCGTTATCTAGTTTGCATGGGGAACATGAAGAGAGAGGGTCAAGAGAAGAAGAAGCAGAAAGCACTTTTTGGAAGTACTAAAAGTCTAGAATAATTTTTTTTAGTTTTAATAAATAAATAAAGTTTAGTTTTAAGAAAATAATTAGTTTTAAATAAAATTAGTAAGTTTAGTTTTAAGGTTGAATTGTTAAGATAGGAATGAAATGTAATAAGAAATAGAATACGGTAGATTGTAAAGCCGAAAGGCACACACAATTAACAATAAAAAAAAAATGGTGATATACAATGTGTCGATAGATCAACATCTTCAACAGGCGGTTCATATCGATTTGACAAAACCAATAATGCAATACGATTGCGTGCAGTGTTAGATGTCAAATGATGCTATATTTTGGAGTACACTTTATCGCTGGGTTTCGTTGCGATCGAAGTTAATAGGTTATGTGCTAACATAACCTAAAATATGTAAATATGATCACAAAGACAAATACGATAAAATTTAAGATAGAAAAGAGAACAGAAAGAATTACAAGAGCAGTGGAAAAGAAGAATAAAACAGCTTTATAAAAAGAGATGGATATAGTTGAAAGAATGGATTCTTGTATCGATCGTAATGCAGTTGTGGTTAAAGTGAGAACTAATAAACCGATAAAGATACAAAGAAAGGGATGTTGGAAGATGGATGATGAGGTTGTTAAGGACGCCGTTGAAAAATAGGAAAATTATAATTTGTGGAATTTAAGTGCTAATAACTATCAAAAGTTGATGCGCTCAAATAAATATTTAGGTAGGGTAGATAGAGGTAAAATCAAAGACAACGCTAATAACTTTATCTTCAGACAGACTTGTCGGAAGTGTAAATATGTTCTAAGCATGTAAGTCTTAAGACAGTCAAGTCACCAGTGCGCGGCTGTCATTTCTTTGCTTTGAATGTAATATTTATATTCCTTTATGTATTACATGCGGTAGGAATTTGTAATGGTCATGGCCTTAAGTATGAGATTGTGATGTTGAATTGACAAGTAAACAATTTTACCAAGTTCTTCTATTTGATAAGAAACAACAAAGAGAAATCGAGAAAAATTTAGAAAAGATGTGAGATAATGATTTATGCCCCTAAAGCCTCATTCCCACTCACTGTTTTGATATTTAATTTACTGTTTTTATTTAATATTGTAATCTAGATTTCAGGTTTTCGTTTAAGCATTCCTTTTCACATTTGTGATTTAATTTAAGTTTAGTTAATTTAGTTGGTGCGTATGCATCGTTAGTAATATAAATTTTAACAGTTTGATAAAATTGCGGTGGTGAAATAATTAAAATTGTTATTTTTAATAACAATTAGTAATAGAAATTGTTTTCACTTCTATATTTTTCAAAAACTGACATTAAACTTCTTTTAAAAGTAAATCCTACTGCATTTTGACAGAATGTCACATTTTGGAGGTTATAATATAATATAGTTTTTTTTTAATTTAAAACATTAGACCTTGTAAGGTTCTAAAAAAACTAAGAAAACTTAAAAAATAAATTAAATTAAAAATGGTACTGTTACAATTGCAACTGCAACAATTTAAATTAAATACAAAATACAAAATTAAATTAAAGCAATGAGTGGGAATGATACTTAATTCTACCTTAATATAGTCGGTGCTCAATACTTCTCACAGTGGCACTTGGAAAGTAACCAGTTAAATCCTCACATTTTCCCTGACAGCATTCAAATTTAATTAGTAGAAATACCAGCACCTGCTGAATTTTCCTCTGTAATTCTTAGTAGCTCACTAAAGTATTTATTAAACATCTAAGGCCTGTCTCAGTATGGGACCGTATTTAAGCGACGGCGTATTCGGACGTAAATCAACGGTTTGAATGAGCTACAAAGCAAACCGCCTATGTGTGGCACAGATGTCTGTAGTCGTGTATTAGGGGGTGTATTGGAGTTCTTTAACACTTATATAATTTATCATGAGAGCAAACTTTAACTTTAATTTTTATCGATACACTACTGGTATTAAAGGGACTTTAGCATTTATTATATATCTGAGTTCTGGTGGGCGTGAATTTAAATTTAGTTCTATCCTATTGGTATGGGCATCCGTGCCCATGATTCACTGAAATACAAACATAAATTGCATGCAGAACATACCCATGTCGCCGATAGATTTCATTTGACCGCGTATTGCAGCGTAACAAAAGGCGATCTTAGGTATCCCCTCCAGTCTCACGCGGCTTTTTGCATTTACAAAGGTTCATATAGGGTATCGTTGTAGTAGTGGTAACGCTTGGATAAAATTCGCCTTTATACGCTTCTAATGTGCGAGGTAGTGCCGCCCGTATTCGGACTGCTTTGTAGCGTGCAGTCTGAGAGCTCCAGAGCGATCTCATTACATTTACATGGTTCCGATAGGTAAAGCGTATTAGCCCGTATACGTCCGGCAGAAATTCGCTTAAATACGGTCCCATACTGAGACAGGCCTAATACACAAATGCTGGGCATACTTCTAACACAGGCTGATAAGTCTTCATCTTTATATGACAGTTCTAAAAGTTTCTCACAAGAAATGAGACAGCTGACAGAGATTTGCCACACACGGCAAGTTACCAAAGCTAATTCACCCAGCATGCTGTTCCAATATGGCTTCGTTCATATAATGTAAATAATTATTTAATTATAAGTTGTTTGGATTTGCAGACATTGAGATATTTATTATTCTACACAACGACCTTGAACTACTTCTTATCAAAATATTCCCACCATTAAATACGAGTGTGTACTTCATTTATTTATTAATCAATGGAAAGACTTGTGAACTCTTTTCTTGGTGTCATTTGTTTGAAATAAATTTTATAATATGTGTATTAGCGTTTTCATTTCTTAAATATCTAAAAAATGGCGCAGTTGTAGCTATATAAATGCTTGCAGTGTGTGGCTTGCGTTAGCTTTGGGAACTAATTGATAGATAACGTCAACGCTGTGTAAACTAGTTAATTGTCAATAAATATTTAATTGAAGACACAATGTCTACTCGTATTGATTCAACCTTCATTTCTAATTCGTGTCGTTAGTCGTTACAGTGATTGGTCGATTGAAATATAAACAACAAATTAATATGTTAACAGGATTTTAATAAAAACAAATATTCAATTCATTAAATGGTTTTAATATAGATGGCGCCATTATTGACAAATCCATATGATGTTTAGATAGTACCAACCTTCACACGATATGTGTCAAAATTTCATGACATTTGGACCATTCGTTCACGAGTTGCATTGGTTTTAGTGATGCTACTTTTGTGATTTTCAAAACCATGGAAAAATCTGAATTTTGTGTGTTGATAAAGTATCATTGCATCACTCCTTTAATTTAATTTTGTATTTAATTTAAATTGTTTAGCATATGGCAATACGCGTAGTCATTCACAGTACCATTTTTATTTTTATTTATTTTTTAAGCTTTCTTAGTTTTTTTGAGAACCTTATAAGGTCCAATGTTTTAAATTAACAAAAACTATATTATATTATAACCTCCAAAATGTTACAATCTGTCAAAATGCAGTAGAATTTACTTTTAAAAGAAGTGTAATGTCAGTTTTTGAAAAATATAGAAGTGAAACAATTTCTATTACTAATAGTTATTAAAAACAGCCATTTTAATTATTTCACATACAATTTTGTCGAACTGTCAAAATTTATATTACTAACGATGTATACGCACCAACTAAATTAACTAAACTTAAATTAAAACACAAATGTGAAAAGGAATGGTTAAACGAGAACCTGAAATCTAGATTACAATATTAAATAGAAACAGTAAATTAAATATCAAAACCGTGAGTGGGAATGAGGGTTTAAGCATTGCTTTTTAATTAGAAAAATACTGATTCTGGATAACATTTACCAAGCAATTTCTTTGCTTGAATGGTACAAAAGTAGCCTCACTAAAACCACTGTAATTCGTAAACTAATGCTCAGTATGTCGTGAAATTTTGACACATATCGTTTGAACGTTGGTACCATCTAAAAATCATATGGATTTGTGAGTAGTGGCGCCTTCTATATGTCATTCTGGGAATTTATTGAGTGATGTGATATATGCCAAGAACATAATTAATTAATTCATGCTCTTACCCACAGTGTTGTCAAAAAAGAAAACAACACATTGTCAAAACATAAATATATGTAAAGAAAATATATTTCTTTAGTTGGTAAAACTGACCGGAGATATTACAATTGCATTCTGGTCAGGTGAGCTAACGGTACATATTATTTATAGCTATTATCATTGTGCAACGAGTAACAGCTGATAGAACTCATTGTGCATAATGTTAAGTTATTATAAAATGAGATTAAAAAGGAATTGATAATTTAAATAATAAGCTTTAAATGTCGTTTCTTTGATTTCAGAAGCAACACATAAGATTGATTAAATATTTGGAAACCACAAAAAATAACGCCGCGAACAACATAATATTTTGCACCATCCACCATTAGTAGCCATTTTTATTTACTTTAAAATGCTATACAAACAAAAACAAAACTTTACTAATGGAATAACAAAAACAAAACTTGATATTAATAAATTACGTTATACGTACGTTCATACTTGATAAAACAACTCACATAAAATATTACGCAAATAATCAAAACTTGACATTAGTTACTTCAGCTATGTATGAACATCAATATTTCATTAAAAATGTATCAAGGATATCAAGCAAGCTCCCGACCAGTCTCGACCACGTGACTACCACCCTCTTCTCTTCACCTCACGCCATCTTGCACCTCCTCCAGATCGACACATGCAACGACTACACTAGCCGTCTAATCCACGCGGCCTTTAGTGTCAGGGTAACAAAGGTATGACAACTAGTTCGAACCATGATTAACCACGCACGGTTACAGTTACAAAATATTAACCTATTTATAATATATTCTGCATTTAGATTAGCAGTTGTCCACGTGGAAAATAAGCGCTAGTCGAAAATCATTTGAAGACAAATTGGGACAAGTTTTTGTACTGTTATTTGGAGCATGTTTTTAAGAACAAAATTAAGAATTTGAAAACTTTACTTAATATTTATAAAACTAAACTATATATTGATAAAGTTAGCTATCAAGTTTTTTTGTAATAACTCCTTATATTTTAGGAGATATTAACAATTAAAAAAGTCACTCTTTCTCATTTATTATTAATGGATCCAACGATATAAAACTTTTTAATACATAGCATCCATAATTAGCAAATAGAAACTCCATTTTTGAAACGAACAAGTTGATAATGGACTTGTGTCCTATGTCTTCATTTCTATAAAAGTGTACTATTTTTTTTTTTTTTTTTTTTTTTTTTTTTATTTAACGTCGGCCTATTTCCGATGCTGAGTCCTATCACCGACGACCTCCTTCAATGTTGGCAGTAATAAAAGTGTACTATATATTGATAAAGTAAGTTACTAGAACCTCAAATGTCCAATTATTTTTTAATAACTCCTTATATGTTAAGAGATATTAACAATTAAAAAAGTAATTTTGTCTCTTTAATTATTAAAGGTGAATCCTACGTTGAACACATTCCAAATACATGTGACATCACAATCCTTGTGTAAGGTTACCAACCTTACAGCTCATAAATCTCTGCTATACGAGTATGTATTTATATATCAAAATATCAAATTCCAATATTATGTCTGCCTTAGCAGGGTTAAATAAAATAAAAACTTATTATTCTTTGACTTGACTTGATTATTTGACTACCAACAGCTACGAAACATTACCACAGCACTGACCTACTCAACAAATAACTGACGTTAAAATGCATTTCACGTCATACAAATATGGCCGACCATTTCTAGCGCTAAAACTACAATTCAAACTTTTAATTGCTATATCTCGGTCAATATTTAGATATTTAATAAAATAGACACGCCAATACACATTTATTAACATCAATTTCAATCAACAATTGAAAAATCGACCATTAAAAAATGAGGACACAAGCCCATTCATTAAGGGTGCATTTCAGAAGAAGCAACTATAACATGTTAAGACAAGCAGAGTGCCCATGGCAGGAAGAATAGAACGAAGAAAATGATAATAAATTAAGGAAAGTGAAGGCATCAATTTGTAAACAAGAGTTACTAGACGGACCAAATAGAATCCTGGAAGTAGTAATATGAAGACTCATGATAGGTCTTATAAATCTCACTCATACCTATTTATTCAAAAGACAACCACAACCATATGTGAACACTAATAGTAAAGCATATTATTCTTCGATGCTCAAGGTACTCGTCGCACAGACAAGAATATAGGCAGATACTTGAAAGCAGGGAGAGTCTGAAAAACTTTAGTGACTTTGTCAATAAAAATAATTTAATCTCTTTATTTTAAATATCCATACTCATGTATATAAGCTGTAAATTATATTTTGTAAATGTTTATATTCTTTTTATTTAAGTTAATTTAAGTGCTAATAACTTTTAAAAGTTCATGAACAACCTGCCTGTAAAACTGCACGTGGTAATGCAGTATAAGATAATACTGAAGCCCCGTGCTTACTTATTCTACTTTCGTTGTCTGAAGTAGCGCAATGTCATAAAAAGGGGCATTTCCGCTCTATTCTAATTACAATTAGAAAAATTGTTGAAATAGTTAGTTAATTATATTATTAATTACTAAGACTAGTCACCACTGTCGCTACATTTCTATATTAATGTTTTTGCGATCATCAACAGCACGAAAATAAATTCACTTTCCTATGTAACGTATGCGATTGTGTAGACTTAAGACAAAACTGTCTTAACACTAATTTTTAGTGTAACCTTTTTTCTTAGCAGAAAACGTTATTAGATTAAAGTAGAATAAGTGCAAACTGTGCTTTAGTTATTAATTAAATTAAATTCCAATTACACTGCTGTTTTATAGCTTTGTTATGAAGTGTGTTTCAATCTGGTTAAGGGGAAAAAGGAGAAGGGGAATTCCTAGAATTAAATTGAATTCATTATCTCTAAAGAAACTCAACTTTTTCTTAATGCCATATCACAGTTAACTGAGCTAGGCCTAAAGTACAACGTACTTAGATGTTTTATTAATTATTGGCCCAACAACTGAATGTCGGGCACACAAAAAATTAGTCTTTAGACTCATTTGAGTGCTCCCCTCCACGGAAATCTTTAGTAAAAGGCGAAAGATTTATTCGCTCTGAAGGGAAACCAGAGTACCGTCAATTTATTTTTCGGTGAGCCATGTAAACGTTGCGTTGTACAACGCTAGCGGGATCAACCAGCTGTAAACCGAATACGTACGTTCGGCGAGTGCTTGCTTATCTTAAATTCTGAAGATACTCGCTGCTTCGCTTAGCGCAGAGGAATAGTCATGGACGAATCTACTTGCTAGAATATCGAATCTCAATGATTATTTTCATTTTTTTTTTTTTGAGCAATAGAAATTTTTATAGTTATATTTCACAAATAAATTCGTTTTAATTAGAATCCAGATAAAAAGCGTACCTTGGAATTGGTTTATAGCAGCCTAGCATACGTGTACCTTGCACCGCAAGACAATGTTTGTATTCAAAGTTAAAAATATAGCTTGGAATTAGCTTATGACAAGCCAGGTAGTGTGAATAATTCTACCGAGAATATTTTATATAATCTTTTATATTTTAATAATGTTCCAAGGGAAAGTTTATATGTTTATTTGTTTGCTTGTTTATTTAAAAAAATCTCGTCACGTTATAATCGTGTTCCCCGTGTACAAGTGCAGTTGCACAACTGCCAAATCGTCATCCCTGATAAATGGGCACCTCTGTTCCTCTGAGTATTTATAAGGCCTGTCTCAGTATGGGACCGTATTTAAGCGACGGCCTATTCGGACGTAAATCGGCGGATTGGATGAGCTACAAAGCAAACCGCCTATGTGTGTCACAGATGTCTGTAGTCGTGTATTAGGGGGTGTATTGGAGTTCTTTAGCACTTATATAATTTATCATGAGAGCAAACTTTAACTTTAATTTTTATCGATACACTACTGGTATTAAAGGGACTTTAGCATTTATTATATATCTGAGTTCTGGTTGTCGTGAATTTAAATTTAGTTCTATCGTATTGGTATCGGTATCGGTGTCCATGATTCACTGAAATACAAACATAAACTGCATGCAGAACATACTCGTCACAAGCGATGTCGCCGATAGATCTCATTTGAACCGTATTTCAGCGTAACAACAAGCGATCTTAGGTATCCCCTCCAGTCTGAGGCGGCTGTTTGCATTTACAAAGGTTCGGATAGGATATCGTTGTAGTAGTGGTAACGCTTGGATAAAATTCGCCTTTATACGGTTCTAATGTGCGAGGTAATGCCGCCCGTATTCGGACGGCTTTGTAGCTTGCAGTCTGAGAGCTCCAGAGAGTTCTCATTACATTTACAGGGTTCGGATAGGTAAAGCGTAGTAGCCCGTATACGTCCGGCAGAAATTCAGAATACGGTGCCATACTGAGACAAGCCTAAGACCAAACAGCTCTAACGTTAGTGTATTGATAAACAGAAAAATAGAAGCTTGCCTTATGATAAATTGTGCTAATGCGAAACAACTCGAATTCTGTTGCAGTGTGGGACCAACCTAAGAAAGTAGTTCGCAATCTAATTAATGTAGTCTCCTATTCATTTATATTCAGTATTAGCGTTAAATTTGCTATTGAAGTGTCTGTCAAAGATTAAAAAATATTTAGTTATGGTTTTACTGAAACTTCAAACTTTACGAAGAAATTATGAAACGAATACAATATTCAGGTCATACTTTTTTCTTACATTTAAAGTAGAACAAATAAAAAAACCACTTTCTTAAATTTAAAATAAAAAAAAATACCTACACTTAATTTTTTTATTCAAATAAAAATGAATACGTGTTGCATAATCAAATCTCCAAAACCAGTGTTCTTTCATTTGATAGATGGTTGTTACCTGTTCTGTCTTTTAAACGGCTTACGTTGGCTACACTGCATTAAACGACACCAACGTCTTCGGAAAAGACCATGGATGGCGATTACATCGCATTAACCTATTAATTATATGCAGCTAAAAAATTTATTTTTATTTTAATGGATATTAATTCATATTTATAATATAAAAATCACTGCTGTACAACATACAGTTGCTCAAGGTAAAAGAATAGGAGTAGCAATGGGCTTGTGTCCTATGTCTTAATTTCTATAAAAGTGTACTATATATTGATAAAGTGAGTTACTAGAACCTCAAATGTTCAATTACTTTTTAATAACTTCTTATATGTTAAGAGATATTAACAATTAAAAAAGTCATTTTGTCTCTTTAATTATTAAAGGTATTCAACGTTGTACACATTCCAAGTGCATGTGACATCACAATCTTTGTGTAAGGTTACCAACCTTACAGCTCATAAATCTCTGCTATATGTACTTATATATCAAATATTATTTACATCTATTTCAAGGAACAATCAAATTTCAATATTATGTCTGCCTTAGCAGGGTTAAATAAAATAAAAACTTATTATTCTTTGATTTGACTTGATCATTTCGACAACCAACAGCTACAAAACATTACCACAGCACTGACCTACTCAACAAATAACTGACGTATAAAATGCATTTCACGTCATTCAAATATGGCCGACTATTTCTAGCGCTAAAACTACAATTCAAACTTTTAATTGCTATATCTCCGTCAACATTTAGATATTTAATAAAATAGACACGCCAATACACATTTATTAACATCAATTTCAATCAGCAATTGAAAAATCGACCACTAAAAAATGAGGACCCATTGGAGTAGAAGAGCTAAGCGGGTTCTAGGATTAAATGGAAGTTGAGATAGCGTGGTTGCGCGATCATTCGGTGTAGCATGGATCGCGAAAGTACATTCTTTTCCGATTGTCAGATTCCTTCGCTATCTGAATACAAACAAATTCGATTATAGTACTGAGCACGTTTGACATCACTGCTCAATGAATTCAGAAGTGAGATCTATAAATTATTTTTGATTATTATATAACCATTAATATGTAATCGAAATAAACAGGCTTGTGCCTGTCAGTTGTTCCAGTTATCTGATCCAGTGAATTGAAATTCATTTCATAAGAAGTACTTTTGTTTGTTTTTTCAAATTATAAATGTAAAAGTATTTTTGGAGGTTAGGAAATAATGAATCTTATATACGTACGTATAATGAAATTAATATAATCGTAAAGTATATATAAGTAGGTAATTATATAAAATGAAATTAAATTTAATGAAATATATAATATGTTTGCAAATTAAACATAAAACTACTTGTTTGAAATATGCGGAAATAAATTTGACCAAGAGATAGAAATCTTGCCACAGTTTTGCTTTAAACCACATTAAGTAATATTGAAAATATCAAAAAATTTATTTGATTGGCATGCCTTAACAACATTGCCAAACATAAGAAACTAATTAAAGATATGAATGAGATTATTAAGAAGTATATATATCATTGCCCTTTACTTTACAATAACAGATTCTTAAAACTGCAAGTACGTAAGTCCCACAACAAAACAAAAACCAACTGCAACCTTGGAGAATTCCAGACAAAACAAAATAATGACAATTATATTCGGCAAACACTTGACTGTGACCACAGACACCACAAAACTACGCGATAGTGTCCTACAATTGAATATTTGCATATGTGGCTTTAATATCCTATATTATAATGTTCCAACTGTTTGAATCTATTCTTATATTCTTATATTCTTATCCTATATTATAATGTTCCAACTGTTTGAATCTATTCTTATATTCTTATATTCTTATATGTTTATATTCTTATATGTTTGGTACTGAATTTTGTATGGCAGAGCGAAAACGGCTCCAGGGAAGTTTTTGAAAATTGCCTATTTCGTAGAGAAAAAAATTCTAAGACTTTTGGCGTCCTCAGATTTTTCCCTGAATTTCCTGGAAACCCGTTATTTTGGAAAAACTGGAAAAAAAGTGAGCCCTTTTTTGCTGTATTACTTTGAGTTAATAAGAGATAGAAAGTTGAAATTTTGCATCTGTATTAAGGTATTCAATGCTGACATTTCTCAAAAATTAGAAATTCAAAAATTGAAAAAGGGGGGGTAGAAGAAATTCGGGGGCCCGGTAGGGAACTTTGGAGAAAGTTCATATTCTGGATTCTAGAATAATTAAGTATATTATTAATAAAAAAAAATTCAAAATTCCAAAATGTTATTTGGGGGCACGGGGGCAGTATTTGCCGAGAGTAAAAATTGTGCTAGAAAGTTGAAATTTTGTACATAGGCTAATCTTGGTAACTTATTTACGAATCGAAAAAAAAATTCCCAAATTTTGAAAAAAAGTTGGTCAAATAACGCATAAATTGAAAATAATTTTTATTTTGTTAAAAAAAATATATTTTTTTTGTCAATTTATATGTGTCATTGTATATGTACGAGTTTATTTATTATTTCAATTTAAAAATAGAACAGTTAAATATGAAATTTAATTACGAATTATTTTATTGGATTCAAATGATACACGCCAAAAAGACGTCGCTTTGCGACGGGGGTAAACTATTGTAGAGTTAAATATGAATTGTAATTACGAATTATTTTATTGGATTCAAATATACACGCCAAAAAGACTCTTTACGACGGGGGTAAACTCTGGTGGAATTGAAATTTTTACATGAAGTTCAAGTCACACACAAAAGACAGACGTCGCTTGCGACGGGGGTAAAAGCTAGTATAATTATAAATAATAAAATAACAATATATTAGAAAGTTTTTATTAGTTTGGTGAGAGTGTACAGTACATATACCTAGCATACATAACCTATAAATCAGCTGTGGAAGACAACAAAACAATTCTGATTCACGAGGAGAGTTTTAAATATGAATTTAACATGTTTATTAGTGGGTTTTATTAATCTCAGAAACATTCGTCATCGTAAAAATACCTTTACTAATTCTTTAAAATATTAACATCATTTTTAGACCAAAAGATTTACAAATACTTTCAGAAATACAAATATTTCGCAGAACTGGTATTAAGGTTATAAAGTAGAATAATAAGTAATCGATTTAATTTTACTTATTTATCACATTTATAATACAAAAACTTGTTGTGTTGTTCGAGACAACTGTATGCTTCTCTGTTGTATACAATGGGCTTGTGTCCTCATTTTTTAGAGGTCGATTTTTCAATTGTTGATTGAAATTGATGTTATTAAATGTGTATTGGCGTGTCTATTTGATTAAATATCTAAATGTTGACGGAGATATAGCAATTCAAAATTTGAATTGTAGTTTTAGCGCTAGAAATGGTCGGCCATATTTGTATGACGTGAAATGCATTTTAACGTCAGTTATTTATTGAGTAGGTCAGTGCTGTGGTAATGTTCTGTAGCTCTTGGTAGTCAAATAATCAAGGGAAAAAGATGAATAAGGCAGCTAACCCTGCTAAGGCAGACATAATATTGAAATTTTATTGTTCCTTGAAATAGCTGTAAATAATATTTGATATTTTGATATATAAATACATATAGCAGAGATTTATGAGCTGTAAGGTTGGCAGCGGTTGTGATGTCACGTGCATTTGGAATGTGTACAATGTTGAACCCCTTTAATAATTAAAGAGACAAAATGACTTTTTTAATTGTTAATATCTCTTAACATATAAGGAGTTATTAACAAATAATTGAACATTTGAGGTTCTAGTAACCCACTTTATCAATATATAGTACACTTTTATAGAAATTTAGAAATAGGACACAAGCCCATTCTATTATTAATTATAACGCCTGATACGTATACAACATATGCAACATCAATGTTTTATTTATTTATTATATACTTCTAATCTTCTAAAACATTTTTAGACATGAGTGACATCCCTTCTATAAACTGTACTAAATTTGAAAGTAAGTTAAATAATAGAAAATAAATAATATAATAGAAATACTTACCCATTTATTCCACAAGTCAGGAACTGATGTCTACCAAGAAAGTAGAATTTGTACACATATTTCTAACTATTTAGAACTAAAATCATAGGCTTTACTACTCAGCGAAATTAATAACAATCACTTGAAAGTACTTGATCATAGCGTGATAAGTCATACTACATCATGTCAAAATAATCTTATCATACTTAAAGAGAATTTGCAATCAATTTGATTACCCACCGTATCATTTGGTACATCATGAGTAAATGTGACTACCGATTTCAAATAGTTTGTTCAATTAATAATACTGTTAGTACGCTATGCTCTTTCTAGTAGCTTATATTATCCCAGTGACCATTTATTCATTTTTGAAAACATGGGGCTGCTATAAATTAAAAGTTCTGCTCATGCGAACTAGTAATTTTTTTAAATAACAGTTTTAAAATGATGCTATCACATACTTAGGTGAATTATTTGTGACAGACATGTTCCCATTAATACACATTTGGACAAATATATAGTATCAAATAAAGAGATTTCATTTTATTAGTTGTATCTATTAATATATACAGATTAACAACTGCGAGCCTTCTTTCATTCCAACATTTAAACATTTCTTTACTATATAAAAAAGCTTTGTGCCTGGAACAACCGCAACATTTATTACACTAGTTGTAATATGCAACCGCAAGCACCATTGCTTATAGTTCACCTCTTAAGGAGGTACAGGAGGTTAACGTAAATGATGAAAACGTTGTGAAATTTGGAGGGTCGATACAAATAGTAAAAATACATGCTGTCTCAAAATTTTAGAGACCTAGGGTTCATACTTTTCTTTTTATACATGATTAAAAATAGTCATTTTCCATACAAATCATAATTTTTAGCTCAATTTCACCACATAATATAACTTTTAACTATAAAATGGTGACACGGCTTTCAAAAACTAGGTGTATATAAAAGAATCTTTTATAACTGTAACTATTGCAAAAAGAAAATTATCAAAAGGATACCTATATACGAAAATATTTAAATAAAACCTTTAAGAAACAGTAAATGTAGGTTATAAGCCGGCAACGTTGCAAATCCCAATTTGAGCGGGAAATTCAAAATCGGAATAAATATTTTATAAAATATAACAATTTATTGGTGAAAGAACCAAATCACGCATGCGTCAACACACGTAAATTTACAGCGTTGCAAAATTTATTATTAATTTTTCAAAATATTTAATTTGAATTTAAATTGAATTAATATAAATTTGATATTAATTATAGGTAATTTTTCATTTATTTAACTATTATATGCATCATGCATCAAAAAATCATTTTAACAAGCAAAAAGCAGTTTAATAGGGAATTGAAAAATTCATTTTCAAAGGTACAGTCCAAATATTTGCTCGTCCCTCATGTACTTCGTAATTTGTATTTCATATTACCGAGAGATAAACTTTTTGCATTGACGGTACGTCCTGTACCTCCTTAAAAAAATATTTTAAACATTTAATTTAGTCGCCTGTAAAATCTTGAATTGCAACTATAATAACTAAAAATAAATAAAATTGGTATGTATGTGCTGTACATATATGTACACATTTTTTAATTATTTCGTCAGTGGATCTACTTCTACATGTTACTTATAATGATTATTGTACTATTTTACTTTAGTAGTTTACAATTTAACTTCAACACAAACCCTCTGTCCTAGCTACAACACGACTGTCTTGAGATTTGACTTCAAAAATACCATAGTCAAACGTTAAATTATTGTTATTATGAGAGATGTGCATAAATAGTTTTTAAAAGTATTTAAATACTAAATAGACCAGGCTCTCAGACGAGTTTCTTTTCAAAATATGCAGACTGTAAACTGTTTGCAAACGAAACTTCTCTGGGAGGAGCCTGGTCTATTTAGTATTTAAATACTTTTGAAAGCTATTTGTGCACATCTCTGGTTATTACAATACTAAATTTAAAACTAATTGAATATATTTCTAATAATGCAAACTATTTAGTAAATTTAGGAAAATATCATTCAAAATAAAACTCTCTTCTTATGTTATTATATTTGTATTTCAAGAATGTGCAACTTATAAAAAAGCAACAATAATGTTAGGACTATAATGAACTTATATTAATTAAAAACATTTATTTATTAATTGCAATTAAAGTACACACATAATAATTATAAAAGTAATAGAAAAATAAAAAATGTAAGTACACAAGAATATTAATTTCTTAGCAAATCAACAACTGAATTGATTAGATATTTTTAGTAAATATAATGGCACAAATGGTAAAATTAAATGTTAATCTTATCATAAAATCTGTTATTAGACAAGTTTATCCATAAATGAAATAAACAAGAAAATTAAATCAATTTTCTAATAGCAAATTAATTTTATTACATAAAAATATATTTATTTGTTCGCTATCTGAACAGCCTTAAAAACTATATCATATCATTTATTTCAAGAACCCTTTTTAAAATCACATCCTTTTATAAAAGTAATTATTAAGTTTTCCATTTTAAATTTACCAACCAATTTCTTTACCATCGTATTGGATAAATCCACCGTTATGCTTTTCATTCAGATTTCTTATAGTTTCCACCATACTCGAAACACTTTCATCCACTTCTAGGGGAGCATTATTTCCACCCATATCAGTTTTCACCCAACCAGGATGCATACTGACCACCAGGATGTTGTCAGGTTTTAAATCTACACTCATGGATTTTGTAACAGCATTCAATGCAGCCTAAAAATATATTAAAATATTATAAATTTAAAAGTTGATTCAATCTAATACAGTTAACTATACTTGCCTTGCTAGACCTGTAGGGGTATAACCCTCCTTGTGTATTTTCAGAGATTGATCCAAGCAAAGAACTCATGTTGACAATAGCTGCTCGAGATGTTCCTAATTGTTCTCCAGAATTCGCTGAAGATGCTTGCTTCAGTAATGGTAAGAAAGCCTATAAATGAAGACATTAGAAATTTATTTATTTTATGGCATCATGCAATATTATATTCAATACTGGTTTTTCTATTAGAATGACTCGGTTCTGATTATATCATGATTCATATATTATGTCATAAAAGATGTTCCATATTTTTGCAACTAGGTGTCTGCAATGAAGGAATTGTTGCATCAATCTAGGCGTTTCTGACATGAATAGTTTCAAGCACGGAAAGAGTTCATGAATAAGTTAATACCCAAATTACAGATACTATCAAATACTCAAAATAGTTATAATGTTCATGTATACATAACCTTCGGAACTTTATTAAAGGTTAATATAATTATGTAATCGGATCGAAATATACATGTATGATTGTTGTTATCAGGCATAACATTTTAATAAACGAAACGTAGCTAGATTATATACGATAATTTGATAAAATACTATTATATATACAATTAATGATGGATGTTAAGACAATGTGCTTGTGTCCTATGTCTTAATTTCTATAAAAGTGTACTATATAATGATAAAGTGGGTTACTAGAACCTCAAATGTTCAATTATTTTTTAATAACTCCTTATATGTTAAGAGATATTAACAATTAAAAAAGTCTTTAATTATTAAAGGGATTCAATGTTGTACATATTTCAAATGCATGTGACATCACAACCGCTGCCAACCTTACAGCTCATAAATCTCTGCTATATGTATTTATATATCAAAATATCAAATATTATTTACAGCTATTTCAAAGAATAATAAAATTTCAATATTATGTCTGCCTTAGCAGGGTTAAATAAAATAAAAACTTATTATTTTTTGACTTGACTTGATTATTTCGACTACCAACAGCTACAAAACATTACCACAGCACTGACCTAATCAACAAATAAGTGACGTTAAAATGTATTTCACGTCATACATATATGGCCGACCATTTCTAGCGCTAAAACAACAATTCAAATTTTTAATTGTTATATCTCCGTCAACATTTAGATATTTAATACAATAGACACGCCAATGCACATTTATTAACATTAATTTCAATAAACAATCGACCACTAAAAAATGCCCAAGCCCAAACAAGCCCATTGAAATCTGGTAAGAGAACAGGTCGGTATTGTGGCCGCTAGGAGCGCTGCGATCTATATTTTCTAATCTGATTACATATACCATGTAAAATCTAATACACCATGAAATAATGTAATCTGACATGGTTAATACACCACACTCATGAAGGTAAATTATTACCTTAGTAACCATCAGCGGGGCTACAGTATTGGTCATAAAAACTTCAACCATTTGGTTAGCTTCTACGAATGGTAGTCTGGTTGATCGTGTAGATACGCCAGCATTGTTAAAGAGAACGTTAAGTCCATCTTCTTTCACTACATTGGATACTTCAGCCACTATTTTGTCATAAGATGAGACATCTCCCAAATCTAAAAGTATAAATATATAATAATAATAAAAGAATAATCCCCATTTAGAGATTTCTTGTAGGTGTGTTTCTTGGATAAATTAATCTCACTTTTATTTTTATTGTTATAATTTTACAATAATTTTATTAACTAATTTAGGGGTCTATTTTGTAACTGCTTACCTGATGTCTGTTAACTCCTGACGATTTTTCAAAGCCTATAATTTACAAATTAGACTACTTATGCCAGTTTCAAGGTATGGGATCCATTTTGCTCTTTATTTAGGGTCTCCTGATAGTTTTGTGTAAACTTACGTAGCTTAATTTAGAAAATATAGGCATTTGAAAAATCGTCAGGAGTTAACAGACGTCAGGTAAGCAATTACAAAATAGGAGCCTAAATTTCTGATATGAGAACAAGTAATGTTAATATCACTAAGGTATATTTAAGAATGATGATATTCCCGACAACCAGAATATGGTTTGTGAAATAAAGTAGTGCCAAGGTGTGGATATTTGGTACTAATGATATTTGCATGGAATGACAAATGGAGAGGCAAACCCTTGTAAATCATAAGCCAGTGCCTGGAATAGAAATGTTCAGGTACTAAAGAAATATTACACATTTTGTGTTACTTGTAACTAAAAGAGTTCGCATTCGGTAAATAAAATATTTAATTGTTAATATGACTGTCATTGATGACGTAACACTAGATAAAAGTGTCACGTTCAAGATATTTACGCAGATTATCCAAAGTTAATACAATCTATTCTTTATTATACAATAAATTCTTTTCGTTATAAACATGTATATAAATCCACTGTAATATCCATATGGATTTAGTAAGCGGAAACTATTGTTAATTAAAATGTCATTTAATTGTTGTCAACGAAATGAAAAAAGTGCAAAATTACAAGAAAAAGTTGTTGATGAAATTTTGATAAATGGTAAATATTCTACTTTTAAATGCTTACCAAGTTCTAGGATATGCAAATTTTTGTTCTTATCGGCCAATTCTCGCAATTCCTGAAATAAAATCATTTTAAATTACCGCTCATTTATAATAAAAGAATAGTTCAGTGGAACTTTCTAGTAAATTACATCATCATCATAGATATAAATGGAGTCTATATAAGCTACAGCTGCTCTGCACAAGATGGCATTCAGTGTTTAAAGAACAACAAGTGGGGTTGTACTAGAAAGCCGGCACCAAATCCTGCTGGGAGAATCAGTGACGTAAATATCAAGGTCGTCCGTCCCATTCTTTCGCGGTAAATAAATCCGCCAGAAAAGAACAGTGAAGTGGTTTATCCAGACGTCACTCATTACATAAATAGTTTATTACCCGATAATAATTGACATTTTCTACTATATATAATATAATTTTGTTTTGTGTTTTTAATAATAATATTAACAATGCCACCAATTGGTAAGTAACTATATTTTTTAATTTAATTTTGACTTACCTGTGCTTTTTGTATACTTCTGCATGTTGCAAATAAATGATCGGGAGGGTTGTTTTCACGTAATAAAAATTTTATAAGACCTAAACCTAATCCGCGGTTGCAACCGGTTATCAAAATTGATTTCATTTTTGGTAGTGACTTTTAATATGACGTAAAAAACAAATTAATGACCTTCGTATTACGATTTCGTATCTACAGCACTGTAGTAGAAAGTTATCTGTACTAGTATTTGTTTGTAGCCTATGAAATAATGGCTCTTCTAGGTTATTGTATAAAACAATTAACAAAACGTAATTCTAAAATATTATCAAATTTCCAACTGAATTCACATGTAGCACAACTTCATATTAAAATTACAAGTGAGTAGTAACCCTGTTTGCTTGTTACTGACAATATTTTTTAAGGTTAATTCTTATTGGAATATTCTTGACTAATAAGTATTTCGCAATTATTAATGACATTTCATAATTGCATGAATTATCTCCTGCGGCTTGTTATCATTTATAATATTATATTACATACATTATCTAGTACTTTTTGATACATTTATATGATGGCTAATGCCTATTGTTTTAGTAAAATGAACTATCTATTCTTATTAAATTATCCCAACAATAAAATTTATGTACAACATAACCTAATATTTCGTTTTTAAATACTATATTATATGAAAGGTAAAACAGATTCAATATTTAAAAGAAGGGTCAAGAAAGGTATAAATTTAATTACTTAACTAACTTTATAATGACAGGTAATAGTTCATTAAATCAAATAGAAATTTCCAATAACGGATTATAAGTTTCTATTGAGTAAAGTTATAATTACTTTTAGTTTTCAATTATTGATTGACAGCCACATTAAATATATTTTTGAAAGACAATGCAATGACAGTTCTCTCTCTATCAGAATATTCAAACACAAATGTTAAGTATTTATTTAAATTTCATATTAATCATCAGTTTTCTAATTATTTGTAATCAATGTACAAATTACAACACATCAACATTATAAATTGTTCAAACATGATAAAAATTGTCAAACAACTTTTAAATACACGGTATTAAGCAAAATATATTGTTAACATTATTTGTAAGATTATAACATTCATAATAGATGTTAATAATTAACTGCACGAACACAATTTCACAGATTTTCGATTAGTTCTGTTTCAAATTTCACATTTTATATCATTCTATTATATTACATAATTGAAGATTTGTTATAAAATTTATTATAAAATTACAAAACTAAATGCTGGAAAATTAAAGACAAGTTGGCTTTGAAAATTTGTTGTTCATATATTTTAAAGTTATTCTTATTATTAAAAATTATGAGTAGTTCAAGACGAAAAGGTGCTGGAGTATACTTAAAAAGATTTTAAATAAATATTTTATTATAATATGATGCTTTCTTTTAGGGGAAGCACCTGAATATGACTTAGTCGTCATTGGTGGTGGCTCTGGAGGATTAGCTTGTGCTAAGGAGGCGGTAAATATCGGTGCTAAAGTTGCAGTACTTGACTTCGTAACTCCAACTCAACATGGAACTAAGTGGGGACTTGGCGGAACCTGCGTTAATGTTGGATGCATTCCCAAGAAACTTATGCATCAGGCTTCATTATTAGGAGAAGCCATACAAGTAAGATAATTTAATTGTTCTTCATTATATTTCCAACTAAACATCAACAATTTGAGACTGTAACGTCAGTTATAAAAACTTAGTACCTAAAAATCAACGATTTTAAAAATAAACCCTTTTAAGAATTTTAAAAACTTAATACGTCCATTTCAACGATTAAAGACTATTAAGGAAGCTATAAAATAAGTCCCTTTAGATTAAATATTACTAGGTTTTATTTAAAGTAAAATATTAGATGAATGCAAGGTAACTCTAATCTTTGAAGCTCCATGACTTCAATTTTTTCCAGTTACAATGTTTAATTAAAACTTTCCTTTAAGTATTTGTAAATGATAGGACAACACCCATTTTGGTACCTGCGATTTTCTTTTAACTGTTTCTAGGTAACTTATATAAAAGCCTAATCCAAATACCGAAGATAATCTTTTTATGACAAAGCATATACCACATTATGTGAATTGTATTAAATACCAGCAATAAAAGTAATTATACTAAATGCTGATGATGTAATATTTTAATCGCTAATTGATTAGTAACAGAGTGGTTTCAATGATTGCGTGAAAACATTAAACTGTTTATATGAATAATATATGCGTTGTACTACTTTTTGTATAATGGGCTTGTGTCCTCATTTTTTAGTGGTCGATTTTTCAATTGTTGATTGAAATTGATGTTAATAAATGTGTATTGGCGTGTCTATTTTATTAAATATCTAAATATTGACGGAGACATAGCAATTAAAAATTTGAATTGTAGTTTTAGCGCTAGAAATGGTCGGCCATATTTGTATGACGTGAAATGCATTTTAATGTCAGTTATTTGTTCAGTAGGTCAGTGCTGTGGTAATGTTTTGTAACTGTTGGTAGTCGAAATAATCAAGTCAAGTCAAAGAATAATAAGTTTTTACTTTATTTAACCCTGTTAAGGCAGACATAATATTGAAATTTTATTGTTCCTTGAAATAACTGTGAATAATATTTGATATTTTGATATATAAATACATATAGCAGAGATTTATGATCTGTTAGGTTGGTAACCTTACACAAGGATTGTGATGTCACATGCATTTGTAGTTTGTACGCGTTGTATCCCTTTAATAATTAAAGAGACAAAATGACTTTTTTAATTGTTAATATCTCTTAACATATAAGGAGTTATTAAAAAATAATTGAATATTTGAGGTTCTAGTAACCCACTTTATCAATATATAGTACACTTTTATAGAAATTAAGACATAGGACACAAGCCCATTAGACCCTAAATTATCTGGGGCGCTGTGGGATCTTTCTCTATAATGAATGATTTAAAGTATATAAAGCTGGTTATAAATATTTGTCCTTAAAGACCTAAGAAACAAATCTCTCACATTTCTACAACCTTTTGAGTTGCATCTCGCGTCGTCAGACTTGTTTAAATACTTCACGATTTTGTGTTAAATATTTAAACAATGCTGTTGTGCATTCATAAAAAATGACCTCGATTTAATTCATTGCAATCTATTAATTTTGTCACATTATCACTATTTACTAATTAAAATAGGTCACATCTATCATAATGACTAAACTGTGAAACCTTCAAGGATTCAATTCTAATTTGTTTCAAGTTTTTTTTCTAGATACGTTTAATTTATAATATCGTACGTTCGTTCTTAATTTCTAATATATATCAACAACAAATCAATATTTAAGTGTATTTGCGGCCGCTCGTCCTAATTTACTGATAGTCTAATTACTTTTGCGGTATTTTAAATTTCCTCTTATTATCTACAACTTTACCAACATTTATTCCTGTTAATAATACATGTTCTTCAATTAAATACACAGAAAGAATTAAAAAACCAAACAGCGGAAACACGATTTTATCTTTTTGTGAATGTTTCAACCGTTCTGACCTTCAAAGAAGACAGAGTTTTATTCTATATAAACGCAGAAATAAAAATAAAAATAGTATAATTGCTTTTGTATATTCCTTTATTTGTATTCTCTATTTCCTTGGCTTATTATTTTACTCGTTTTTAAAATAGTTCTAGTCATGTTTCATTAATCGATTTTTCTGCTTGATTGCGTCAGAGTAGAATACACGTTTTGCTGTATTTTTTAATTTCCATAAAATTCCGTGGCGGTGATGCTATATTATAAATATAAGTGTAATGCATCATTAATTCTATGATTACGTCTGCATTTGCAGAATAGATATTTTCTAAGTAAATTCTTCGAATTATATAAAAAGCTGAAACATATTTAAATTTTGGCAACGAATAAAATGACCTTTGAAAATGAAATATTGATATATTTGCACCTTAACTTTTTGTATACTTCTTTCTCAAAAGACATACTTATAGCAAACTATCAGTATTATATAAATTTGAACACAAAAACGCTTAAGTTTTATTGTGTATTTATTGGATGTTATTTATAAATGTGATAATAATATGTAAAACATAATTTTGCTATTAATGCAATTAGTGCAAGTTTAATATCACTTTTATCAATATACTTCAAATCTACAATTCCGCACGGATACATAGATTGTTTTATCGTAGACGTGTAAATTCCATTTTCATGATAAGATATGATACCAAATATTTAAATAATACAATACGTTATATTTATGCAACTCATTTGTTCAATTAATCAAATTAAATAAGATAATATAGTTAACGATTACAAATATGTGTTTGTATTACGAATTGTGTATCGAAACAGTAAAATATATTTAAAGTATGCGTCTGGTTTATATTACTGTTGTAATGTTTAGTTTTCAGAAATTCCTGCTGCCTGCAATCTATTACATTTTATACATGTTTATTATTCACTTTCACTTACTTAATTTAAATAGCTTTTTGAATATTTGAATCCAATTGAAGGCATTCCGAGAAAAGCGAAAAATACAGCTTGACATCTGTATTGGGTTGACAAAATCAAAAAGTTTTCAAATGTCCTTCTTGCAAGAAATGAATTGCGTAACTCAAAACTTGCTGAACAGATGTATTAAGTCACTTTCGTTCGAAATTGAATAAGCACTCGAAAAAGTATGAGTACCTTGATGAAACAATTTAGTTAAGCTACAAAACTCAAGCTAAGAAAATAGTTGTAGAGTTACAAAGATCGATGGTTTTTGAGAAGGTATATTTGCAAATTGAGATATAGATGTAACATACACATACTTTGCAATAATCTACAAAAGATAGTAAATGTATAAGCTTTGTTATTAATATTATATACACTTTTAGGAATCCGTGCCTTATGGTTGGCAGATTAACAAGCCCGAAAGTATCAAACACGATTGGGATACATTGAGGGATGCTGTTCAAAATCACATCAAAAGTGTAAACTGGGTTACTAGAGTTGATCTCAGAGATAAGTAAGTCATACGCTTGTATATAAACTTCATATTTCTTAAAAGAATAAAGTTATTTCATTGTGAAATTGTTTACTCTGTAATTAATATATCATGTATTTTTTTTCAGAAAAATTGAATATGTAAATGGTTTGGGCTATTTCAAAACCGGAAACACAATTGCGGCTATTATGAAAAATAACACAGAACGTGAATTAACAGCAAAAAATGTCGTCATTGCTGTAGGAGGTCGTCCAATCTTCCCAGATATTCCCGGTGCACGAGAATATGGAATTTCTAGCGACGACATTTTCAGTTTACCAAAACCACCTGGAAAGACGATGGTCATTGGTGCTGGATGTATCCTTACATATAAATTAATTAGCTTTATACCCTTAAAAGAAATAACTTTAGTTAAGGTGAAGCGATACTTGATCATTTTTGATTCGCGAAATATAGATGGCGATACTATACAGCAGGTTAAATATTATAAAAAAAAACCATGTTTTTTATGTTTAAATCGTTTTATGTAAGTAACTATAAACGTGAATTAAAATCTAAAGCTGTAATTAGTTAGATGAATAACGTATCTACATTTTAAGCTTTCTTCCACTGACTTTTACTGAGTTGGAACCGTAAAAATAACTTTTGAAAGTGAATATTGCTATATTTTCTAGATAAATTCCAATTTTTATACTTTATATATTTTTAAGTCTTAAGCGTAAGTTTGAGAACCATAATAAAGGTTATAAAATTTATGACAAACCCTTAGAAATGTTACCAGTCATATAAAAATTGGAATTTAACTAGAAAATATAGCAATATTAATTTTCAAAACTTATTTTTGCAGTTCCAACTCATTAAAAGTCAGTGGAAGGAAGCTTAAAATGTAGATACGTTATTCATCTAACTAATTGCATCTTTAGATTTTGATTCGCGTTTATAGTTACTTACATGAAACGATTTAAACATAAAAAACATGTTTTTTTTTGATAATATTTAACCTGCTGTATAGTATCGCGATCAAAAATGGCCAAGTATCGTTTCACCTTAACTGATTTAAGATCATCAAATTTTGATATTGTTAAGCCTTAACTAAACCTATACAGATATCGGCCTCGAGTGTGCTGGTTTCCTTAAAGGGTTGGGCTACGATGCTACTGTGATGGTCAGATCCGTCGTTCTTCGTGGATTTGATCAACAAATGGCTGGAATCTTAACGCAATCTCTGATTGAAAGAGGTGTCAACTTCCTCTTAACCACCATTCCAAAATCCGTTGAGAAAACTCCTGAAGGAAAACTTTTGGTTCACTGGGAGAATACTTCTGATGGTACAACAGGGAGTGATACATATGATACTGTATTGTTTGCTGTAGGGAGGAAAGCTTTAACGCCAGATTTGAAACTGGAAAATGCTGGTGTTCTTATTGAGCCTACCAATTCTAAAGTAGCTACTGTTAATGAACAAACTAATATCCCTCATATTTATGCAGTGGGCGATGTTCTTCATGTAAGTAATTTCTATCTATTATGTTTTAAAATAAAGCATGTTCAAGATAAATATAAAATACGTTTTGTTTTTCATTGTAGAAAGTACCTGAACTTACTCCGGCTGCGATACACGCTGGACGTTTATTAGCTAAGAGAATGTTCGGGAAATCTGCCCAGACGATGGATTATGCTAACATTGCCACAACCGTTTTTACTCCTTTAGAGTATGGGTGTGTAGGATTAAGTGAAGAAGCTGCAATTGAAGCGTAAGTAATTTGCTCTAACTGTATCCTGGTTAAGATTTCTATACTTGATAGTACTGTTCCCAATTTTTTCCCTATTTAGCTTTCATTTAATTCAAATTGTGCCGTCCATAATGTTATTGGCAACCATAAAATTAATATTTCTGAGTTTCTGTTTTCAAATCTTGGACCAAGTCTTGTTTTATTTATTTATTATATTAATTATGTGCCTTTCGGCTTTACAATCTACAGTATTATATTTCTTAATACATTTTATTCTTATATAAATTCAAACTTAAAACTAAACTTAAATTATTCTAGACTATTACTACTTCCAAAAGTGCTTTCTGTTTCTTCTTCTCTTGACCCTCTCTCTTCATGTTCCCCATGAAAACCAGATAACGAGATTATCATTTATTGTAATGATTTTCGTTCCTTTTCTCTATTTCCGCCATCCACCTCTTTCCTTCACTGCCTCCCTTTAATAAGTGCACAATATTCTTCTCGCTCATTACTTTTTCCTGACAAGCAAACTTAATGTGCTCCAGTATTTCAAACTCCGTTCTGCATGCCTTGCTATTTGCCCAATATCTGTTTCCTTTCTCTTCGTTTCCCAATCTAAACCTTGTCCTTCTCATGTTTTTTATGTCTTTTTCTATTAAGTACTGTGGTATCTCTCTCTCCCAAATGCTTTCATATCTTGTGCTCTTCTCGATTTTTTTCTATTCTTTCCTGTTGCTGTATCTCTTTGTCCCTTCTCCTTAGTTATTCTTCCACACTTGCGCATCCTTCTCTTCTTCTCTCTGCCTCCTCGATCGTCATTCCATTCCTTTCAAAATACTCCTTTCTCTTTCTCTTTTTCTAATAAATAATAATAACTTAATAAATTAATATTTCTCAACCTTCATCGTAACCGAGTTATCTTAATATTTCTCTCTTCAAAAACGTATAAATTAATTGCTTTGAATTTAAAGTTTAATCAGCGAACATTTACTCGTAAAGCTGTGGTTTGAAATACAATTGTAATCTTCATATATTTGTTTGTTTTTTCAGCCATGGTGAAGACAATGTTGAGGTGTATCACGCTTACTACAAGCCAACTGAATATTTCGTACCACAGAAGAGTATTAGACATTGTTATCTAAAAGCAGTTGCTCTAAGACAAGAGCCACAGCAAGTACTTGGTCTTCACTTTATTGGTCCAAATGCTGGAGAAGTTATTCAAGGATTCGCTGCAGCTATGAAGTAGATATACATTTTTATTTAAACGTAATTTTGTTCTTTGTGCAAGTACAGATTATTAATCACTTATTATTTATTAACATTACAGATGTAATTTAACTATGGACGCCTTGAAGAATACTGTAGGAATTCATCCAACAATCGCTGAAGAATTTACAAGATTAAATGTTACTAAACGTTCTGGAGCTGATCCTAACCCAGCATCTTGCTGCAGTTAAAATGAATCATTAAATTAAAAGCTATAATAAAATATAGCATTAATTTTGTAAAAATATCCAGTGGAACATTATTTTTTTAATTTTTCGTACAGTATCATTACGCAATATAGGGAATTATTTTTTATATATTAATTATTATGCTTAATGTGATATTTATGTATTATTTTACACCATAATTAAGCTTTTCTAACTGTTAATTCTTTTCAAATAATTGCACACATTCGTTAGAAATATATACTTAGGGTTGGGAAATAAAGTTTGACGTTTTAGTAGAACTCTAACCTTCAAGTAATCATTATTTTTAATTAATGTAATATTTGTAATCAATTTTAACTAAATAAATACTGTTTCAAAATGAATGTTTGACTATTGTTGTTATTAGTGTTGCTTCTAAGAATTTGTAGGAGTTTTTGCATGAGTACAAGAATTTGTAGAAGTACATAGTTGGAGGTCGCCGGTTATAATTTAGCGTCGGAAACAGACCGACGTTAAATAAATAAATATAGCAGCCCCGAATCTAGGAGTCTTTCGATCAGGGCGTTGCAGGCTGCACAAATATTCTTGCCGAACAAATTCCATTTGGAATACTTGTTTTCAAATACGATATGCCATGATCCGCGTCAGAGGGAGTTACATCGAGCAGTGGTTGTATAGAAATATACAAAGGACACACTTGAATTAGAGATGTTATGCAAAGATCTGCATTTTATATAAATTTATAGTAGATGAAATAAGTGAAAAGCCTCATCACTTGTAGATTATAATTATTTACAATGGACAGCAGAGCCTCTAGTGGAGGCTTGGCAAAATATAAATCGAACTTCATTTATCGGAGCAATTCTTGACCGGAAGTATCACAAACTCTTTCAAATAACCTTTTCTCTCAGGTCATACGCAAAATAAATTGTATCTAGTCAACCCATTACCTTTCTTTCGGTGTTCTGTTACTTTTAGGTTGATCCAAATTATGAGCCCTAGATATGTGCGTTGTTTATTTATTAGTTAATGCGGTACTGCTAAATATGATGAAATTTTAGACTTAGCAAGAAGTTTTAAAGAACATTGAGGAAAATATCCTGCAATTCTGTCATTTACAGGACACTAGTGTTATAACCTTTACGGGAATGCGAATGCTATGCGGAAGTAGAATCTGTAAACAATATATTTTTCTTGTTTACTATATTTTATTTAGTTTGTGGCTTAGCTATACAACATAAATATGTTTTGCTGTGTGGTTTTGCTAGATTGATATCCAGAGCCGGTCCTAGTGAAATATATAGAAGATGCGAGATGATAATAAGGTGCCCTCCTGGTACCTTAGAATAGTCTACTCTAAAATTAGATTACAGTGGTTATCTTGGCGCCCGATACATCTCTGCTGATATTCCGTTAATACAACTACTGTAGATATCAATATTTATTTGTTTACTACTTATTTAGGAATTTTTGTAGTGGAATATTTTATTTTATGAAAGTGTGTATGCTTATAATCGAATCGTAAACACGCACACAAATACACCACATGGATGTGAACAATATTAGGAGAACATAATAGTATTTTATATATTAGATGTAATGGAAACTATTTTACACAATATTGTCACCGCAAATGAAAGTAATGTATATTAGTATTTATTAAAATAAAGGCATAATTAACTACAAAAAGTATTAGCTGACATTTAGTGATAGCAAGAGGTCAGTTTTGAGGTTAGATCAGAATATTGTGCTAGTTATACAGTAAATTGGGTACTTGAAGTTATATACTTTGTTTTTAAGTATTAAATAAGGTTTTGTGTGTTATATATTGTAAATAGTAAATATATCTTTAGGCATCGGAAGGTATATGATTAAGAATTTATACTGGATAGAATAGAATTTTTGTTAAATTAACACGACGGGTTAGAATAAACATATAAAGGGTTTGATTTCTTTGTCAATTCTTCATACATTCAGCACTTTTGCGATAATTTTAATACGATTAACTTAAGAAGTTACTGGCTAACCAGTTTCTTGCGTAAATTTACAGAGCGTTCTAGAATTGTAACAACTGATAAGTGAAGGCAATTGATTTTCTAAATAACTACATGTTCAGATAGCTAGTGTTATATAATTTGAAGTAGTGCCATTTGACTGATTACACAAAGTATTTTATGGAGTAATAGCAATTTTGTGTGTTAATATATGTACGTATATTTGACGTTAGATAACGCGGTTTTATCTAACGTCAAGTACGTACATATATAATACACAAAATTGCTATTAGTTCATAAGTTCAGAATCTCAGTAACGATTAGTGTTATTACAAAATTGCGCGTTGTGCAATATTCTTCAATTAAGTTAATTTTTTAAGTTTAATAATAGCTTACAGGTAAATATTTAATAGCACATTCTACTAATAAATTTGTTTTGTTGATTTGCTTTTGCAACTTTTCATAACTTTCGGTGTTCTAACTTTTATCGCATTCTATTGAAAAGAAATATACCGGAATTACTTTGACGGATTTGTAGGTTATGAAATCGTTCGATAAGAAAGAACACTGTTTTAAGTTTTAAAAAGTTTGAAATACTTAGAAAACTAAAACACATGCAGGAAACGATTACATAAAATTAACTACTAATTAAAATTAAAACAGTTTGTTGGAATGCTCTTGTTTATTCAAACTTAATATTTTACAGTTCGAGCCTCCAATATATTTTAGATATAAAATTAGACCAGTCATCTAGAGATTACGCGTATTTTTGCAGGTCAATAGGTCATGGTAAAAAGTATTTCACTTATGTGCGTCCTTTTTTGGTATCTAGCAACGTCAGCGCACTCGTATATATATAAAAAAAAAGATATTTGTCTATTTCAAATCTATAAACTTAAGTTCAATTTCATTTTAAAATAACGCTATCTCTTGCTAAACATAGTTATGTATTTTTTATTAAAAATTGTGTGTAAAATATACGTTTCATTTACGTTTTTATTTACAGTATTTGAAACGTTAAACATTACACTATAAATATACATACTTTAACTATTCATTGTTATATTAATTCTATATTATTTATTACAGATATCCAATTGACATTATTCGATTCAAAATGGCATCTTCTCAGTTCAATAAGTAAGTAAAAATAATTTGTCTAGTAGAAGAAATTTCATTAGAATGGGCTTGTGTCCTCATTATTTAGTGGTCGATTGTAATTGTTGATTGAAATTGATGTTAATAAATGTGTATTAGCGTGTCTATTTTATTAAATATCTAAATGTTGACGGAGATATAGCAATTAAAAGTTTGAACTGTAGTTTTAGCGCTAGAAATAGTCGGTTATATTTATATGACGTGAAATGCATTTTAACGTCAGTTATTTGTTGAGTAGGTCAGTGCTGTGGTAATGTTTTGTAGCTGTTGGTAGTCAAATAATCAAGTCAATTCAACAAATAATAAGTTTTTATTTTATTTAACCCTGCTAAGGCAGACATAATATTGAAATTTTATTGTTCCTTGAAATAGCTGTAAATAATATTTGATATTTTGATATATAAATACACATAGCAGAGATTTATAAGGTGTAAGGTTGGCAGCGGTTGTGATGTCACATGCATTTGGAATGTGTACAACGTTGAAACCTTTAATAATTAAAGAGACAACATGACTTTTTTAGTTGTTAATATCTCTTAACATATAAGGAGTTATTAAAAAATAATTGAACATTTGAGGTTCTAGTAACCCACTTTATCAATATATAGGACACTTTTATAGAAATTAAGACATAGGACACAAGCCCATTTATTCATAATAATTTAATGAACCTTCCAGTGCAAATGAAGTAACTTTGGATATTCCATCTACTCCACAAGTTCTTCGTCAGCCAATGTTCATCCCCAACAAAACGTTGATGGGAGCTGGCCCCAGTAACACCCCAAATCGAGTGTTGACTTCATTGTCTAACCCGACACTTGGCCATCTTCATGCAGAAACTACAAAGGTATTATTATACATATTTAAAAATATACCTTTATATTTTTCCTTTAGCTCTATTTCTTCATTTGCAAAGTTTTGCATTTAATTTTTAAGATAATGGATGACGTGAAAGAAGGCATTCAGTATATATTTCAAACCCGGAACACTCTTACAATAGCACTAAGTGCTTCTGGTCATGGTGGTATGGAAGCACTGCTTTGTAATCTTCTGGAAGATGGTGAAACAGTTCTTATTGGATCAACAGGAATTTGGGGACATCGGGCTGCAACAATGGCTGCAAGATATGGTAAGAAAATTGATATTTAAGAAATTGTTTCTTATCCAATTAAATTCGATTCGTTAGATGACAAATTCATCACTTCTAAAAATCATAGTTTTTCTTTTTTTCAAGGTGCTGTTGTACATTTGTTAGAATCTCCAGTTGGATCTGCTTTAACTTTTGAGCAGATAAGAGAAGCTTTGGCTAAATACCGCCCTGCTTTATTCTTCATAGTACAAGGAGACTCATCAACAGGAGTTTTACAAAAAATTGAAGGACTTGGAGATTTGTGTCATGAGTACGTTGAAAGAATATTTCAAATTTAAATTTATTTTAGTAAACTAGAAAATGAAATGAAAGTACAGCTCTTTTAGAGCGAATTTGAGCTTGCTTTAAAGGTACGCCTCTGCAGAGATGCGTGGAATTCTATTCAACAAAGACTTCGCCAACTTGTCTTAATTGCTAAAGCGATACAGGTCTAAAATCAGAATACCATTGTTGAAAATACGATTATCCATGTACTGTTACGTATTTGGCTTGCACATTATACAAACCGATAAATTCAGAACAGTAAACGCAATTGTATCAATAGCCAATGACTTCCATGTTGATCTGCTGATGCCTACCTTATTTTAATGGTTTACTGAGATGTTTAATTATAAAACTTCAATTACATAATTAATTATTAATCTTTAGATACAACTGCTTGCTTGGAGTAGACACAGTGGCGTCCTTGGGTGGTACCCCGTTCTTTGCTGATCGGTGGGGCGTAGATGCTGTGTACACAGGTTCCCAGAAAGTCTTAGGTGCTCCAGCTGGAATCACTCCAATCTCATTTAGTCCAAGAGCTGAGTAAGTTTACTTTAGCAAGAAACCAATTATAACGTTTACCTATTATTAATATTTATTGATCATTTTTAGGAGGAAGATTTTATCAAGAAGATCATTGGTGAAAGTATATTACTTTGATATGTCGATTTTGGGAGACTATTGGGCGTGTTTTGGAAAACCTAGAGTGTAAGTTTATCTTGTCGAAATTTCTCCAATAAGTATTTATTCATATTTTTCTAGTCCCTATTTTCTAGTCATATTATTCAATTCACTTATTATTATAATTTCAATAAAGGTACCATCACACCATTTCAACAACACTTCTTTATGGTCTTCGAGAAGCACTTAGCATGGCGTGTGAAGAAGGACTTCCAGCTTTATGGTCTCGGACAAAGACTTGTGCACAACGCTTGTACTCTGGACTAGCAGCCATGGACGTCGAAATCATGGTAACAGATGTAGAGTCAAGATTACCCACTATTACTACTATCAAAGTTCCCAGCGACGTCGACGCCGTCAGAGTTATCAAACACGCAATGGACAAGTAAGTATTTTCCAAAAATATATGTCGTTAAATGAAGACAAACCATGCATTTTGGGTCTCTAATGTGTGCCAATTTGGACGATATGTTGAAAATAGTGGTCTAATAATTGTGTATTGTTTATTTTGAAATCTATTAGTCTCACAAAAATGTTGTTCAGTACTTTTTTGTAGATAATAAATGTATCTACAACTTTTGTTAATAAGTTGTTGTTGTAACTTTTATAATAAAAAATATATCAGCCAAATAAAATTTAAATAAAATGATAAAATTAACAGTACTGCTATATAGTACTTAATAGCTATTTTTGCTTATATCTTTTTTAATATAAAAGATACAACAAAAAGTTATTAATCAAAAGTTATAGATAATATTATTGTCTACAAAAAAGCTTATTACAAAATTTTTGTGGAAATTATAGTTTAACTTGAAAATCAAATAAACTGAGATCACGTTTATTTTCAAGATTTTAAATCCAGTTTTAAATCCAGGTTTGACAATGGGCTTGTGTCCTCATTTTTTAGTGATCGATTTTTCTATTGTTGATTGAAATTGATGTTAATAAATGTGTATTGGCGTGTCTATTTTATTAAATATCTAAATGTTGACAGAAATATAGCAATTAAAAATAAAATTGTAGTTTTAGCGCTAGAAATGGTCGGCCATATTTGTATGACGTGAAATGCATTTTAACGTCACTTATTTGTTGAGTAGGTCATTACTGTGGTAATGTTTTGCAGCTGTTGGTAGTCGAAATAATCAAGTCAAGTCAAAAAATAATAAGTTTTTATTTTATTTAACCCTGTTACGGCAGACATAATATTGAAATTTGATTGTTCCTTGAAACAGCTGTAAATTATATTTGATATGTTGATATATAAATACATATAGCAGAGATTTATGAGCTGTAAGGTTGGCAGCGGTTGTGATGTCACATGCATTTTGAATGTGTACAACGTGATACAAAGGGATTCACCCTTTAATAATTAAAGGGAAAAAATGACTTTTTTAATTGTTAATATCTCTTAACATACAAGGAGTTATTAAAAAATAATTGGACATTGTAAGTTCTAGTAACCCACTTTGTCAATATATAGTACACTTTTATAGAAATTAAGACATAGGACACAAGCCCATTTTACAAAATGCACTTTTCGATAACGACATACATTCCATTAAATAATTTTTTCTTTTAAGATAAAGAGTTAAAATTCAAAAAGTAAATTAAATTTTATTTTCTAGACATTCACTAGAAGTTGCAGGAGGATTAGGACCAACAGCCGGTAAAGTGTTCCGTATTGGATTGATGGGACCAAATGCCACTCCTGAAAATGTTGATCTAGTTTTGTCTGTATTGGCAGAAGCTTTCTTGACCTGCAAGCTGTCGAAGATGTGAATATCTCTACATAGAATATTAAAACGTTTTCAAACTTAATGTACAATATGTAATTACATGTAAATTTTTTGCTCAAAGAGATGTAAATAAATAAAGCATATATATTTTATAATTTAAGGATTACATTTTGAAACTATATGCACTAAAGTTAAGTTTATTATGACTAAATACAATTTATTTCACGTGGGAGGTGATGAAAGATAATTTCAGATAGATTGTGAGGTAATTGTGAATAGATACAATTGATTTCGTGAGATCACTTTGATTTTAAGCGAACTTAAAAGGGTAACTTATGTTAGGCTCTTAGGTAATTGTGTCTACATACATTTGATTTCGCGTGTTAGTTAGAAAAAGGTAATTTTAGACTCTCATAACATTGTTCTTGCTTCGGCAGAACATATACAAAAATACGATCCTCATAACTTAAAATGGTTCTACATATATACTGGATCGAATAGAGTTTTGGAAGTGGTTGTCCAACTAAAAGTAATCAATGAGCTGAGTCTTGCGCCATGTGCTCTTACAAAGAGAGCTGATAAACGATATGACATAGAGGTCTGATAGTTCAGGACGACCTAAAATATAGATCATAGCATTGACATTACTGATTATGCCATCCTGTAAATAATAAACTAAATATTTCATAACATTGCGCAATATTGTGTAATACACTTGGGTTGTGAACTTATTTTCTAGGGGTCCATCTTTTAATTCTTTAATAATCTATTAGTTAATAAGCGTATATTAGCGTTTATATTTTATTAAATATCAAAAAATTGATGGAGATATATTTAAAGTTTTAATTTTGAAGTAAATCTTCTGTATTTTTCGTTTTATATCACGACATTACATTTGAAATAATATGGGTCGCCGCATCAGCTGCTATAGCTGTGACATTTAATCCTACATCTCTTTTACACTTCTCTTATTTAACAGTGATGGTAAAGGTTGGTAGATAGTAGTGGGGAAGAAGCTGAGGAAGGAATGACGTCAATCATTTTTTATAAATGATTATTTCAATATACAGTGCAGTTTTATTTAAATTAAGTTATGGTTCACAGCCGAATTATGAAAAATATGTCTCAAATGTAATTGATAGATTAAAAATACATGTGCATGACTTGCCTAATTCTAATCATAAGATTATTAGCATCCGGCTTCTAATCAAAACGCTATCTGGTTTTATCTGTTCTTAGTTTAATCATAGATTTAATCAGTAAATATAGATTTCAAGGAGAGAGATAGAGCTAAGATTTCTCCATTGTACAGAAAATTGTTTACTTTCCCTTTTAAGAAAATTCCGAAAAATCAACCTCTTTGTACACGTGTCACACAAGGTTCTTTCTCTGTATCATATAACTAATAACTTTCAGTTTTTAATATTTTATATTTAGACTAGCTGTCCCGGCCACGCGTTGCTGTGGCTAACGTTTTTGTCATATTACATTACATAGCGCCATCTATTGAATATTTACTCAATCTAGTCAACAGAATATTTACTCAATCTAGTCAACAGATGTCGCCATCTTTTAAAATCGTTTGGAGCTAACAGATAATTAGACAAATAATTTGCAATAAGATAATATTGCAATCATAAATTGAGATGTAAGCTATCCTATCTTTCCAGTTGGATCAAACTGCACACGGTGTACAAATTTGATTAAAATCGGTTAAGTAGTTTAGGAGTCCATCACGGACATACAACGTGACACGTAATTTATATATATTAAGATTAATAAATTAAGAATGAAGCATTTTATTTAAAGAAGTAGATGAATGACTAGTATGAGTAGTTGCCTGATCCACGGGGGCTTTCAACTAGAGAGAGAGAATAGAGGTATCTGTGAAGGTATTTTGTGCTGTTAAAAAAATTACAAATTATTCACATATTTCTTTTGGATCACATTCACAGCTAACTAGATGCAAGACCAGATGTTGGTACGAAGCCCAATTAATTCATTAGTCATGTTGGTATCTCTAATGATATTGTTGTGTAACTCTAAGTACCAACATCCACTGATAACACTGCGAAGATAATCTAATAATAGTACATATCTGAAATTTGGTGATGATTAGAAAATAATACGGATTCGGAGCTTATAGTTAAAATCAATTACTGGGTAAAGAGTAACATGCAACAAGGAGACAAAGAAGAAATAAAGCAAGAATTGGAACAGATGAAAGGGACCTTAAAAGAAGTGATTAAAAAGGAAGAAGAAAGACGGAAGAGAGTAGAACGGGAGATGAGTATATTAGTAAAAGGAAAAGGAGAAACAATATGGTGGTTGGAAGATTATAGATGAAAAAAGAAAAGGGACAAACAGAGACTGAAATAAGAGAAGAATTATAAGAAGAGGTATGCATAAACAAGATAAGGAAAAAGATAAATTGAAAAAGTAACATGTAACAATGAAAGAAAGAGAGGTGCTGGTGAAGCTAAGCGCATGTGCGAAGCAAGAGGGAAGAAAAGAGGTGAAGATAGGGTACAGGAAAGTGCGGGTGGAAGAACCGAAATGAATATGGAATGAAGACAGAAAGAAGTTGGAAAAAGAGAAGATTCGGAGAATAGAAGCTTAAGCAAAAGGGAAGAGAAATTACAGGATGAATATTATCAGGATGAAACAGATGGCAACGGTAGAAATGGAGAAAAAACAACAGAAAAAGAAAAGAGAACGTGACAACGAGAGAAAGTGTTTGTAGTTTAGATTAATAGAATTCCCAGTAAACAATTTGGTGAAGTGTCCTATTTGGTGAAGTTCGAGTCACTCGTACAATTCTATTCTAACGCTTTACAAGTTCTCTACCTGTCACAGATTTTGTGTTAGTTTTTCATAATAATATTCTTTCTTTTTCCAACATCATTCATTAAGTATTTCTGTTTCTTTCCCACATGGGTATATTTTTATTATCCGGTCATAAATCATAAACCTACTCCGCTTTTAATTCAGCAGTGAACCGTCGTTGCAATGTCTGTAGCTCATAAAAAGGACCTTTCCTTTGAACGACTGAATAGAAAACGAACACGTTCCAGACAAAAAATTCATGATACGTAATAGAAATTAAGTCGAATTTACTCCAAAATGTTTACTGGGTTGTATAAACTTAATTTTTGAATTAGATTGTTGGATAAGAACGGGAATAAGAAAAAGAGCAGTAGACAGAAAGAACAAAATTAATTCAATTTGAAAATGTATAAATAATCCAGTGAACATATTTATATTAAAGTAAATAAAATATTAGTTTCTTATAAAACTTCGATTCTAAATTTTCTGCGAGATACTTGTTTAGCAAGGTCAGCAGCAATTAGCTATAAAATGTAGCGATTATGTTATAAAAACAGTTGTGGAATTAAATTCAAGCGAAAATAATTCGGTCGCTGTGTTGTGCTTGCTACTTATTAGCTGATGCAAGATTGTAACGATATACATCACGATAATCTAAAACAAACTATTAGGTAATATTTGTTTTATTATTTGATAAGGTTCATACACAGAAATTAATTTAGGTAACAAATATTACTCGTTACGTTAAATACATGTTATATTATGCTTAAGGTAACATTAATGTTTTGATTATAACATTTTGTCATAATTCTTTGCCTTTCAGAATACAATGTCGTCTTTCCTCGATGTTAACGACTGGCCCGAATCATTCAAGGCGCCAATAACAGTACCAGATGCAGTAAATCTCACAGCTGGACCAACCAATATATATAAACGAGTTACAGATGCTCTAGCCCAGGATGCACTTGGCCCATTTTCAAAAGAACTGTTTGAGGTAACAATTTTGAAAGTTTATTTAAATTGTAGTAATAAATAGTAGTTATGTTATTAAGGAGGACCTTTATTTGTAGATGTTGGATGAGATTATAAAAGGCATACAATACCTGTTCCAAACTCGTAATAGCCTGACATTGGCCGTTATGGCGTCTGGTCATGGAGCCATGGAGACTGCCCTTTGCAACCTGGTGGAAGATGGAGATGTAGTGCTGATTGGGTTGACGGGATTCTGGTCTCAACGTGCTGCTTCGATGGCTGAAAGATATGGTAATCATCTAATACTACTTTAAACATTCAGAATAATCAAGAATATTTTGATATTGCTTTATATTTTTCCTTTTAAATCTAACTAACTTTCTAATCTAACTTTCATTTCATTTTCTCTTATATTGAACTAATGAATCCTCTTTCTTCTTTATTTCTTTTCCCCTTTTTATGTCCTCCCCAGTAAACATTTTGGAGTAAATTCTACTTAATTTCTATTACATATCATGAGTTTTTTGTCTGGAACGTGTTCGTTTTCTATTCAGTCGTTCATAGGAAAGGCCCTTTTTATGACCTACAGAGATCGCAACGACGGTTCACTGCTGAATTAAAAGCGGAGTCGGTTTATAATTTATGACCGGAGTTATAAACTTGACACTAGCAGGGATAGCAGGGGTATAAAACTTAATGGAATTCTACTTTCTAGAGTCTGCAAAATATAAATATTTAAATGAAGAAATAAATAGATGTAATCTTTAGTACGGATCGTGATTTTTTTAATGAATATTATTCATCTTCAACAATACTCGTTATATTAGTTTTTTACATTGTTTTGGTGATTCAAAAATCCACGATCGGCAGGTCTGCGTTAGGTTTAAAACCTCTGTCTTACCATCGCTAGATTCTATCTTCGTTTATATACATTATATTCGGGGATTGAGGGAGATAGCGTCTGTCTATTACCATTAAAGAAATATTTGTTGAAAAAGGATAGCATATACTTTAAACATACTGTACTTAACAAAATACTATACAAGTATACAAGTGTAACGGTGAAAAATATATTTTACTTGTCTAACCGCATCTCGTTTCTCTCTCACTTTGGAATAAAGGAGATGAAAGTGAACTTAAAAAAAATATATCCATGGGGGAAAGAAACAGAAATACTTAATGAATGATGTTGGAAAAAGAAAGAATATTATTATGAAAAACTAACACAAAATCTGTGACAGGTAGAGAACTTGTAAAGCGTTAGAATAGAATTGTACGAGTGACTCGAACTTCACCAAACAACTTGTTCTTCTTTTAACAATTTTTTCTCTGTGTAGGTGCCGATGTTCGTTTTTTGAAAGTACCAATGGGTGAAGCGATAAGTTACGATCAAATCAAAGAAGCGTTGGAATTACATCGACCTTCCGTCTTCTTTATAAACCAAGGAGATTCATCAACTGGGGTTGTTAACAAGTTGGAACGTGTTGGAGATCTCTGCCATGAGTAAATATCTTTAAATAATTTCTGTAGTTTCTCAAATTTTGCTTTAAATATTCATATTCATTATGTATTTTTACTGCTTTCTTTAGATACGATTGCCTTCTTGTTGTCGATGGCGTAGGATCAATTGGAGGAATACCATTTTACATGGACCGCTGGAATGTAGATGTGGCATTTACCGCTTCCCAGAAAGCACTCGGAGGGCCTTGTGGTGTCGCACCAATTTCTTTCAGCGAAAGAGCAAAGTAAATATCTAATTGTCATAAGCTTTTATTGACATTTATATAAGATCTTGTATTTATTTATTATTTGCATATTCCGCTAAGTTTTACACTCTTCCAGCATTCATTCATCTTCTTCTCTGTACTTCTTCCAGCTACCTTCTTCCTTCCTTCCCAGTAAACATTTTGGAGTCACTTTGACATCATATTGAAGATGCGTCATGATTTTTTTGTCATGAAAGAGTTCATTTATAGTTCAGTTTCTCACATTTTTTCATATAAAATGTCTACTTTATCGGCTACAGATGGCGAAATTACTCCACCTGATGGAATACAAATGAAGATAAAGTTGATGCGAACTATAATTGAAGTGAAATAGTGATAGAAACGTCACTAAATAGGGCACTTCACCAAATTGTTTACTGGGTTGCCTTCTTTTAATCTTTTCACTTTCTATTTCCCATACGCATTCACTCTTCGTATGGTTCTTTCCTGACTTGCATTAGTTTGCTCGATTTTCTTATCCGTTACAGCTGCTGCACATTCATATCCCTATCCCTCAATTCCGCCTTAATATTTCTCGTTTATTTTCACTTTCTTTTTTGAGTTCCTAACAGAGTTTCTTTATCTGTTCTCCCTGTACTGCACTCCTTCCTTAGCTCCTTCTTTAGTAATCTGTGTTCACCTTATTTCTGAATATCTCACCGCTCTCGTCCTTGCTTCTATCTTTATTTTATCCCGCTTCACTTCTCTTATTCACATCTCTCTATTCCATTTGCCTTATCTGTGGATCCTACCCATAATTAGTGCTAGAGTGCATATCCTAATATATCAACTGTTTCATTGTTTAGGCAAAGAGTTATTTCAAGAAAGTCATTACCCAAATGCTTCTATTTCGATTTAAAGTTGATGGCTTACTACTGGGCTGCCTGGGATGGAACTAGAGCGTAAGTAAATGTAGCTAATCAGTAGTTTTAATAATATTGCATAGTGATAAAAAAGAACTAACAGTTACTTCCCAGTAAACAATTTGGTGAAGTGCCCTATTTGGTGAAGTTCGAGTCACTCGTACAATTCTATTCTAACGCTTTACAAGTTCTCTACCTGTCACAGATTTTGTGTTAGTTATTCTTTCTAGTATTGTTTCTTTTTCCAACATCATTCATTAAGTATTTTTGTTTCTTTCCCACATGGATATATTTTTCTTAAGTTCACTTTCATCCCATTTATTCCAAAGTGAGAGAGAAACGAGATGCGTTAGACAAGTAAAATATATTTTTCACCGTTACACTTGTATAGGATTTCGTTCAGTACAGATGTTTAAAGTATATGCTATCCTTTTTCAACAAATATTTCTTTAATGGTAATAGACAGACGCTGTCTTCCTCAATCCCCGAATATAATGTATATAAACGAAGATAGTACCTAGCGATGGTAAGACAGAGGTTTTAAACCTAACGCAGACCTGCCGATCGTGGATTTTTAAATCACCAAAACAATGTAAAAAACTAATATAACGAGTATTGTTGAAGATGAATAATATTCATTAAAAAAATCACGATCCGTACTAAAGATTACATCTATTTATTTCTTCATTTAAATATTTATATTTTGCAGAGTCTAAAAAGTAGAATTCCATTAAGTTTTATACCCCTGCTAGTATCAAGTTTATAACTCCGGTCATAAATCATAAACCGACACCGCTTTTAATTCAGCAGTGAACCGTCGTTGCAATGTCTGTAACTCATAAAAAGGGCCTTTCCTATGAACGACTGAATAGAAAACGAACACGTTCCAGACAAAAAATTCATGATATGTAATAGAAATTAAGTAGAATTTACTCCAAAATGTTTACTGGGTTAATTGTGTTCGCTATCTTTAATATACCAAATAATTAACCAAAATTAATCACCTTTTAGATTTCACACTACATTCAATACAACTTGCCTTTATGGCCTAAGAGAATCTCTTGCTATAATATGTGAAGACGGATTGGAAGCACGCTGGAAAAAATCTGCTGATCTTGCTAGAAAATTAATAATTGGCGCAAAGAAACTTAATCTAGAACCTCTAGTAGAGAATGTAGAAGATCGCATGGGTACCATTACATCTTTTAAACTTCCTGAATACCTCCGCTTGGAAGCTATTCAACAAGTTCTTCTTAAGAAGTAAGTAATGTAGAATTCATTTGATTCGTTTTGGGTAAACTGGTTTCCTTGCATAACATCCAATCTTAAATCCAAGTATTAAAGAAACTTGTTCTAATTCCCAGAAACATTGATATCGCATTTGGCTTGGGGGAATTGACAGGAAAAATAATTCGAATTGGTCTTCTCGGGCCTAATGCAACAGAGGAACGTGTCGATCAGGTTTTAAGTGCTTTGAAGGAGGCTGTTGACATTGCGGAAGCCGGAAGGAAATGAAAGTCAAGTAATACTATTTAAAGATTGAGATTTATACAAGTACGAGTAATAAGTAAGGTGGAAGGCAGATGTACTTGTAGAGAAGATTCATTGACTTTCTTTATGTAAGATGCTACGTAAAGATCATTTTATTGTGTGAAACAAACTTAGAAACTTGTCAATGATTTTCAGAGATATAAAATAAAGTTTTTATATTAAGAGCAAAATGTTTATTATTTATTTATTTTACAATGTTCATTTTTGTTAAGTAATAGTTTATCAACGCACGATGCTCAGATTTTTCCATTGTTTTGAAAATTACATAAGTAGCGTTACTAAAATCACTGTATCTCGCAAAGTAATAGTCAGAATGTTATGAAATTTTGACAAAAAACGTTTAAAGGTTGGTACTATCTAAAATGATATGGATTAGGGTGAAACGATACTTGGCCATTTTTTCTCGTGAAATATAGATGACGATACTATACAGCGGGTTAAATATTATCAAAAAAAAAACATGTTATTTTATGTTTAAATCGTTTTATGTAAGTAACTATAAACGCGAATCAAAATCTAAAGCTGCAATTAGTTAGATGAATATCGTATCTACATTTTAAGCTTCCTTCCACTCACTTTTAACGAGCTGGAACCGCAAAAATAACTTTTGTAAATGAATATTGCTATATTTTCTAGATAAATTCCAATTTTCATACTCTATATATTTTTAAGTCTTAAGCGTAAGTTTGAAAATCATAATAAAGGTTATAAAATTTATGACAAACCCTTAGAAATGCTACCAGTCATATAAAAATTGAAATTTAACTAGAAAATATAGCAATATTCATTTTCAAAAGTTACTTTTGCGGTTCCAACTCATTAAAAGTCAGTGGAAGAAAGCTTAAAATGTAGATACGTTATTCATCTAACTAATTGCAGCTTTAGATTTTGATTCGCGTTTATAGTTACTTACATAAAACGATTTAAACATAAAAAAACATGGTTTTTTTTGATAATATTTAACCTGCTGTATAGTATCCGTCATCTATATTTCGCTAGAAAAAATGGCCAAGTATCGTTTCACCTTAACTTGAACGTGAACTTATTCAGTGATGTGTTATATGCAAAACCTTAACATGTCTGCTGAATTTTCGTGCGCTTATGCGGTGGCATAACTTACATACTCTTATTGATGTTACTGTATACAGTAAATTATTTCAAGGTTATGTCTTAGAAACTAGTCTAATGTTAATTTAAATTTAATGACATTTTCTCAATTATTACAAAATTTAGTCAAATAATACCGTGCCTAAAGCGTCGAAAACAAGTTTCATCTCCAGTATTTCATTTATTATACAATGAGCAACTACGTTTGACTTAATATATCTATTATATTATTGAAATTATCTATTTAGTGCTCTAAACTATTCATTTATTATTTAAATTATCTATTACTGAAGATTGTTAAATTGGTTGGTTCCTTTCATTATCATTCAAATATTCAAAAGTGCGTTGCCTATTTGGTGGAGCAGTACGTAATAGTTCCTCGAGAAGCGCAACAGTGAAGAAACTTTACTGGCATAAAAAGAAATCATTAAAAAGGAACGCTGCGAAATGAATCCGTGTAACGAAAAAGACACAAAAGAAAATCAAGGATCGAAATTCACGGACGTAAGTCAAGTCTTATTTATGATACAACCGGCAAAACAGAGTTACGTGGTTAAAAATTACCTGTTATGTAAATAATGTTACCTTATATTCAACGTTAAGGAGGTACAGGACGTTAACGTAAATGATGAAAACGTTGTGAAATTTGGAGGGTCGATACAAATAGTTAAAATACATGCTGTCTCAAAATTTTAGAAACCTAGGGTTCATAGTTTTCTTTTTATACATGATTAAAAATAGTCATTTTCCATACAAATCACAAATTGTAGCTCAATTTCACCACATAATATAACTTTTAACTATAAAAAAATGGTGACACGGCTTTAAAAAACCAGGTGTATATAAAAGAATCTTTTCTGTAACTATTGCAAAAAGAAAATTATCAAAAGGATACCTATTTACGAAAATATTTAAATAAAACCTTTAAGAAACAGTAAGTGTAGGTTATAAGCCAGCAACGTTGCAAATGACAATTTGAGCGGGAAATTCAAAATCGGAATAAATGTTATATAAAATATAACAATTTATTGGTGAAAGAACCAAATCACGCATGCGTCAACACACGTAAATTTGCAGCGTTGCAAAATTTATTATTCCTTTTTTTAAATATTTAATTTGTATTTAAATTAAATTAATATAAATTTGATATTAATTAGAGGTAATTTTTCATTTATTAAACTATTATATGCATAAAAAAATCATTTTAACAAGCAAAAAGCAGTTTAATAGGGAATTGAGAAATTCATTTTCAAAGATACAGTCCCAATATTTGCTCGTCCCTCATGTACTTCGTATTTTGCATTTCGTATTACCAAGAGATAAACTTTTTGCATTGACGGTACGTCCTGTACCTCCTTAAGAACATCTTTAAAGGATTATACATTATATCAACAAAGAAATTATGTAAAAGCTAAACCTTTTTATGTTAAATATACGTAACTGTATTTAGTAACACCCTAGTAAACATTTAAGTGAAATGGCATAGCTAGGTAAAGTTCCAGTAAAAAAACCAGCACTTTTTCACTCAGATTTCAAATACATGTCACCTATGAAAAAACAATAGTCACAATCTTTTCATAAGAATATTGTTTCTCTTTCCAACATCATACAATTAAAAGGATATGTACTTGTTGTCTCTTTTACATTTGAAAATATTTATTTTAATAGAAATAAAATTCTACATTCATTTAGAAAAAGAAACAAGATATATCTGTCTCTGTTACACTTTAATGGTTTGTTTGCAACTTCATTCAATACTGGTACGGTAGTGAGGTTAGGTCAAGTGATTTTGTCATTTGTAGTTCATATCACTGACATTTCCTTGAACGAGTGATATTAAATTGAATTGTTTCATGACAAACAAAGTGACTTCAAAATGTTTACTGAGACATGACTTTAGTGGATTAAATGTGGTTGCCTTTCATTAATAATAACCAACAAAGTACTATGATGAACTTAAACATATTTCTTTCCAGGATTCACATCATGCAACTTTGGATATCGTCGACTGGCCTACATCTTTAAAAAGTCCTCTAAACCTGCCAGGCCTAAAGATGTTAAGCCCAGGACCAACAAATTTTTATAAAAGAGTTAAAAACGTATTACAATATGAACCAACAGGACCATTTCATAAGAAAACTTTTGAGGTAATCATTTATAGAGTGGCACAATTTTAAATACCAAATTTATGGCTGTTAAAAGCAGTTACGTATGTCATTCACGTTCATTTTAATGGGCTTGTATCCTCATTTTGACATTTTGATCCTAAATGTTGACGGAGATATTGCAATTAAAAGTTTGAATTGTAGTTTTAGCGATAGAAATGGTCGGCCATATTTGTATGACGTGAAATGTATTTTAACGTCAGTTATTTGTTGAGTAGATCAGTGCTGTGGTAATGTTGTGTACCTGTTGGTAGTCGAAATAATCAAGTCAAGTCAAAGAATAATAAGTATTTATTTTATTTAACCCTGTTACGGCAGACATGATATTGAAATTTTATTGTTCCTTGAAATAGCTGTAAATAATATTTGATATTTTGATATATAAATACATATAGCAGAGATTTATGAGCTCTAAGGTTGACAGCGATTGTGATGTGACATGCATTTGGAATGTGTACAACGTTGAATCCCTTTAATAATTAAAGAAACAAAATGACTTTTTTAATTGTTAATATCTCTTAACATATAAGGAGTTATTAAAAAATAATTGAACATTTGAGGTTCTAGTAACCCACTTTATCAATATATAGTACGCTTTTATAGAAATTAAGACATAGGACACAAGCCCATTTTAAACGCATTAAAGAGGTTGTGAACTTTGTTTTAACAAGCACTTTGTTTTGCGCTACTAAACGCAGTATAAACAGACTACGAATTAGGCGTTTACGAATATTGCTTAGAGAATATTATAAGAATCAGTAATTATATTTTAGCTAATGGATGAAATCAAAATGGGTCTACAGTATCTATTTCAAACTCGCAATGCTGTCACTGCAGTACTCATGAGTTCAGGACATGGAGCAATGGACGCCTCCTTATGCAACCTGATAGAAGATAATGACGTAGTTCTAATAGCGGATACAGGAATCTGGTCAGAGCGGGCCATATCAATGGCTAAGAGGTATGGTAAGTATCCTTAAAAGTTCAGGACATATCCAAGCGTTGAAACTAAGAACTATACATAACCTATAAAAAAAATTTGACAGATGAAATAAATTTCTGATATTTTCTAAAGGTGCGGATGTTCGCATAGTAAATGCTCACATGGGAGAACTGCTGGGATATGATCAAATCGATGAAGCTTTGAATAAACACCGTCCTTCAGTTTTTTATATAACACATGGAGATTCAACAACAGGTATTCTTCATCAACTAGAAGGTCTTGGCGATCTTTGTCACAAGTAAGTTTATCATTATTATTATCATAAGATTTATTGACAGATCTTTTAAACTGGTTTATTTATTGTTTAGATACAATGCGCTTTTAGTCGTTGATGCCGTTGCTACAATAGGTGGCCTTCCCTTCCACATGGATCGATGGAAAATTGATGTTGCTTTTACAGCCAGTCAAAAAGCAATAGGCGCGTCTTCTGGTCTTGCCCCAATTTCTTTCAGTGAAAGAGCTATGTATGTAAATAGATTTTCGACATTAATTCTATCCCTTTCATAATTAATTCACATGAAATTGTTGCAGGAACAAAGTCTTATCTAGAAAATCTTTAATAAAAGTTTTTTACTTCGATATCAAATTGATTGGAAACTACTGGGGATGCTTTAATGAACCTAGAGTGTAAGTATTTTTATTTATTTATTATTAATTGTGTACCTTTCGGCTTTACAATCTACCGTATTCTATTTCTTAATACATTTCATTTCTATATAGATTCAAACTTAAAACTAAACTTTATTAATTTATTAAAACTAAAAAAAATATTCTAGATTTTTACGACTACCAAAAGTGCTTTCTGCTTCTTCTTCTCTTGACCCTCCCTCTTCATTTTCCCTGTGCAAACCAGATAACGAGATTATCATTTATTGTAACGTTTTTCGTTCCTTTTTTCTATTTCCGCCATCCACCTCTTTCCTTCACTGTCTTCCTTTAATAGCTGCAGAATATTTTTCTCGCTCATTACTTTTTACTGACAAGCAAACTTAATGTGCTCCAGTGTTTCAATCTCCGTTCCGCACACTCTACACATTCTTTCCCCAGTATCTGTTTCCTTTCTCCTCGTTTTCCAATCTAAACCTTGCAATCCTTCTCATGTTTTTTGTGTCTTCTTCTCTTAAGTACTGTGGTAAGTGTGTGTGAGTGTAAGTATTCGACTCGATTTCAGCTGCTAATATCAGTTAGTAGTCAACTTTATCAATATTTAGTTCAGGTATATAGATATTTAGATACCTTAGACTATATTCAATTGTTGCATGTTGAGTCTTGCAAAACAACGTCCAGAAATATGTAGTAATTTTTATATTTGTATAGGTTTCACAATACTCCTTCTACAACTCTTTTATTCGGATTGAGAGAAGCACTTGGTACTATCTGCGAAGAAGGTTTGGAAGCATGTTGGCAAAGATTTGCTTCTTGTGCAGAAAAATTGGCAAAAGGAATAGAAGACGCTGGTTATGAACTTCTAATCAAAAATCCAAAGGACCGGATGGCAACTGTAACAACTGTTTTAATCGCCGACAAAGTTGGCATGGAAAATTTACAGAACAGTTTTAAGAAAAAGTAAATTTAGTAGTTTATAGTAAATTTTATAAAAGTCTGTTTAATGCCCAAAAGAACACACTGAAGACAACACCATCTTAGCTTAGCAATCGTCTTAGCACAGTTTTATCTTCAGTGTGTTTTGTTTAAGTCTATAAAAATGTTGACCTTACTTAAATCTTGTTTCAGTAACATCGATGTTGGCAACGGCCTTGGTCCTCTGTTCGGCAAAATTGTTCGAATAGGTCTTTTAGGCCCAAATGCGACAGAGGATTATGTAAATGACATCTTGGATTCATTTAAGGAAGCTGCTTGGACTAATACAACTTTTGGCATTGAAAATATTAAAATATGACAACATATTCTAATGTTTTTATCATAAATTTGTTTTATTCTACAGGAATTATGTTTATTAATAACAAATATCGTTTACAAAACAAGGTATTTTATATATATTCCAAGACCATTGCTATAATCCACTTTGAATGATTAAAACAATCTTTATTGTGATAAAAGAAGATCACCATTAGGATATTACCTTAATATCATTTATACTAGAGTTTACCCCCGTCGCAAGCGACGACTGTCTTTTGTATGTGAATTGAATTTCATTTCAAATTTTAATTCCATTTTAAATTGAAATATTTAACTCGTTCTATTACATATAAAAACAAATAATTTTTCATACAAACTGACTAAAAATATTTTTAATTTATTTAGTTGACCAATTTTTTTTCAAAATTTGATTTGATTTGTAAATTAGGTACCAAAGTTAGCCCATATACAAAATTTCAACTTTCTAGTACAATTTTTACGCTCGGCAACAACCGCCCCCGTGCTCTCAAATAAAATTTTTGAGTTTTGAATTTTTTTTTCTTAATATGATATTTATTTATTACACAATCCAAAATTTGAGCTTTCTCCAAAGTTCCCTACCGGGCCCCCAAATTTCCCCGCGCCCCTTTTATAATTTTTTGAATTTCTAAATTTTGAAATATGTTCGCATTAAATAGCGTAATACACATGCAAAATTTCAAGTTTCTACAGGAAAAAGTAATTATTTTTTTTCCAGTTTTTTCAAAATTACGGGTTTCCAGGAAATTCAAGGAAAAATCCAAGGACGTCAAAAGTCTTAGAATTTTTTTCTATACAAATTAGGAAATTTTCAAATACATAGCCCGAGCCGTTTCCGTTTTAGCATACGAATTTCGAACACATATAAGAATATACATATACACTTGGAACATCATAAAATAGGATAAAAAACCTTAGATTATAAGATTAAGAAAGAGTTATTCTAGTTTTTGTTAAATAATCTACGTTATTACATTTTAATTATGTTATTGCCCGAATTAATGATTTAAATAAATGAAAGAAAATTGTGCAAAGCTCGAAACGTAATATATAAGTAAACAGATCATGCAACTAAGCAAAGTTATTGATAAGAAAGTCGAGCACGGAGCAGTATTGTATCAGATCTTAGAATCTATGCAAATATTATACTTTTTCACGTAGCTCTCATTGCATAATTTATTAAGAATCAATAATGTGGCATCAATATTTCTAAACAACAATATTTTGGGCGCTTAAATGTCTCAAGACGGATCTGTCCTTATTCATTATTTATTTATTTAAAAATTAATCATTAATTTTTATACTCTTGATAACAAGTTCAAAACAACATTTGTGTATAATTTAGTTCGTTAGTTGTGTAACGGTTCCCCCATCGGTCAATGTTCAACACTTACCACAAACAACAAACAGCAAGTTAAGGCATATCTTTAAAAAACGTCGGAGAGTTCCAATCATTAATTTTGACTAATAATCTCGAGGTACGTACAACATTTTATTTTTTCAGTTATTAATGGGCTTGTGTTCTCATTTTTTAATGGTCGATTTTTCAATTGCTGATTGAAATTGATGTTAATAAATGTGTATTGGCGTTTCTATTTTATTAAATATCTAAATATTGACGGAGATATAGCAATTAAAAATTTGAATTGTAGTTTTAGCACTAGAAATGGTCGGCCATATTTGTATTACGTGAAATGCATTTTAACGTCAGTTATTTGTTGAGTAGGTCAGTGTTGTGGTAATGTTTTGTAGCTGTTGGTACTCAAACAATCCAGTCAAGTCAAAGAATAATAAGTTTTTACTTTATTTAACCCTGTTACGACAGACATAATATTGAAATTTTATTGTTCCTTGAAATAGCTGTAAATAATATTTGATATTTTGATATATAAATACATATAGCAGAGATTTATGTGCTGTAAGGTTGGTACACAAGGATTGTGATGTCGCATGCATTTGTAGTTTGTACAACGTTGAATCCCTTTAATAATTAAAGAGACAAAATGACTTTTTTAATTGTTAATATCTCCTAACATATAAGGAGTTATTAAAAAATAATTGGACATTTGAGGTTCTAGTAACCCACTTTATCAATATATAATACACTTTTATAGAAATTAAGACATAGGACACAAGCCCATTTGGTAGTATAGGTGATAAACAAAACTAAAATATATTTGAAATATTTTTATAACACAAAACATTTTGTTCTTTATTTATCAGGTATCAGTAGTACTTGCTTTAAATAAACTAAAGATTACTTTATATTTAGATCACCAGACAATGTCATTAACTTTAGACATAAACGAGTGGCCGGATTCGTTAAAGACTCCACTGGTAGTTCCTAAAATAACAATGATGACTCCAGGACCTACTAATTTACATAAAACTGTCAGTAACATTTTAAGTAGGGATGTAATGTCGCCATTCCAAAAAGAATTATTTCAGGTACATTATTTAGTGAAAAGAAATAGAATTCCATATGAATCAAATGAAAATTTGTTAATGGGTGTAATTGTAGATGCTGGACGAAATTAAACAGGGGCTTCAATACTTATTTCAAACTCGAAGTCCCCTAACTCTGGCTGTAATGGCGTCTGGACACGGTGGCATGGAAGCATCTTTGTGTAATCTGGTGGAAGATGGAGATGTTGTTCTTATTGGTGTAACTGGTAAATACGCCGAACGAGCAGCTAAAATGGCAGAGAGATATGGTAATGAATAATATATTATTTTTACATAACTATAAATGTAATCAAAATAATAAATAACGCCTGAATTATATGCAACAATTAGTATACGTGATAAGCAACTAAAGTATTTGTAATAAATTTGTTGTAATATTAATACCATACTAAAGTTACTGTTTAAGTTTGATATAATTAATGCATTGATAATTTAAAATAATTTGTAATAAGTAATGATGTTTTAAGCTGAAACGATACTTGGCCATTTTTATACAGCAGGTTAAATAATATCAAAAAAGCCATGTCTTTTTATGTTTAAATCGTTTTATGTAAGTAACTATAAACGCGAATCAAAAGTTAGTTAGATGAATAACGTATCTACATTTTAAGCTTTCTTCCACTGACTTTTAATGAGTTGGAACCGCAAAAATAAGTTTTGAAAATGAATATTGCTATATTTTCTAATTAAATTCCAATTTTTATATTACTGGTAACTGGTAATTTCTAAGGGTTTGTCCTAAATTTTATAACCTTTATTTATTACAAACCTTAGAAATGTTACCAGTCATATAAAAATTGGAATGTAACTTAATTTAAAAAGCAAACATATATTAGTAAATGGTCGTGAGCTGGACTTAACCGGTTGTGATCTCGGATAAATGATTATGCGAATGGAATTTCGCGAGCGTATAACAAGACTGTCTTAGATAATTTAGTATTTGTCGTAAATAGCTTGAGATAACGCCAAGAAAACAGAAACATCGTTAACAATTTAGTCTTAAGACTGAATTTGTTGAACTGTCTTTGGTTTTGTAATGAATAGAGAATTATTATGCCATATGTTACTGGATAGAATAAATTGTTATATCTTTAATGAAATTCTTTTACACGAAGCTATTATGACATATATTTTTACATCAGGTGCGGATGTTAGATTACTGAAAGCTCCTACAGCAGAAATTCTGAGTCTTGATCAAATTGAAAAAGCATTGGAATTACATCAGCCATCTGTTTTTTATATAACACATGGAGATTCATCAACTGGTCTTGCTAATCCTATAGAAGGACTTGGAGATCTTTGTCATAAGTACGTTTTCTAAGAAAATTTAGAATGTATTATAGCATTAACATATAATTATAACATATAAATTTTAAATACCAATACCATACCCTAATAAAAGTGTGTTACTTCGTTTCTTTTAGATACAATTGCCTTCTAGTAGTGGATGCTGTTGCTTCCATAGGGGCCATGCCATTTTTTATGGACCGCTGGAAAGTCGACGTGGTTTTTACAGCTTCTCAAAAAGCGTTAGGAGCACCCTCTGGTCTAGCACCGATTTCCTTCAGTGAAAAAGCAATGTAAATAAAAATTTGTGTAAGTTAACAGTTATACAAAAATATCTATATATTTAATAAGACATGTATATATTTCAGAGAGAAAATATTAACTAGAAAATCTGTAATAAAAGTATTTTACTTCGATATGAAAGAGATGGGAGATTACTGGGCTTGTTGGAGTGATCGCAGAGAGTAAGTTCATATTAAATCTTTAAAAATACTATTACTGAATTATAAAAATATTATATATATAGTCCAAATCACGATAGTTCGGCAGCGACTTATACTTAAAAGAGATTATAAGAGCGGTATAAATCTATAATACGATAATGAATTTAATCTTATTCGTTTCTATATATATTATAGAAAAATAAGTGAGTCAGTGCTTTTTAGTTATATCGACAGTTTATACCCCACAACTTGTTTTAATATGAATCGCTGCCGAACTCTCGTAATTTGAATTATATTAATTTTGATATTGCAAAAAGGTTTCACACAACTCTATCTACAACACTCCTTTACGGATTACGGGAATCTCTCGCAATAATTTGCAAAGAAGGTTTAGATGTTTTATGGAAGCATTATGCAACTTGTGCAGACAAGCTAATACAAGGGTCCAAAGCTCTTAACTTAGATCTTCTTATAAATGATCGTAATAATCGAATGACTACTGTTATTACATTCTTTATCCCGACACATGTTAGCTGGAAATCTATACATGCAGTTCTAATAAAAAAGTGAGTTAAAATGAATACGATATAAGTAAATGTTCAGTAAACTATATTCTATGCAAGCATTTCTATATTTTAGCCAAAGTTAAAACAAGCATTCTACTTTATCTCAATTGAAATTAAAATAATTTAAGCAATTCTTTTAAACTTCCATTTCAGTACCAAATTTGGAAATTTGACATTATACCTTTTGGCACCAAGCCACTGATACTCTGTATAATCCTTTCCTAAATTTGTATTTTTATTGATGTAATTGCAAATCAAATTCTTTATTATAATTCATCACTTTCTTGGAATCAGTCTTCACACATTGGCTGGTCACAGTTTCTAAAAAGCACATAAAGGAATTAGAAATATTATTGATGTGCAAGCATTTCAGTTAAAAGATTTTATTACACTTACTTTTATTAGCTCTGTTAAACATTTCACAGAGTGGGTCAAAACAAGCAAAGATCATTCTATCCAGTGCAAATATCTCACTATTTATTTTCATCAGGTGTAAATTTGTCAGACTCTATTGTATTTGTAGACACTATGACCAGATAATCTATTTTAAAGGTTTGATTAATGTTTAGAAGACATAGCTTTATCATTTATTTGCTGTACTGACTAGTTCATAATACTCGTATTTTGTTAATACTTTTTCTGAAAATTGTAATATGAAATGAAATTTTCAGTAACGTTGATATAGGATTCGGACTTGGACCTTTGGAAGGAAAAATTATTCGTATTGGTCTTATGGGGCCCAATGCAACTGAACAACAAGTCGAAAAGATATTAAGCGTCTTGAAAGAGGCCATGAGTCCAGAAATCTAAAACATACAATATATAGATTTAGTATTTTATAGTTATAACATATATAGTCCAAATTACGAGAGTTCGGCGGCTTCTTATACTTAAAAGAGGTTTCAGAGCGGTATAAATTAATAATACGATAATGAATTTTATATTATTTGTTTCTATATACATTATAGAAAAATAAGTGAGTCAGTGCTTTTTAGTTATATCGGCAGTTTATACCTCACAACTTGTTTTAAGTATGAATCGCCGCCGAACTCTCGTAATTTGACTTATAGTTATTATTTAGTTACAACATATAGTTATTATTATATAGTACATATTGTTATTTTATGTATTTTAATTATTGTATTCATAATGTATAAATCTTTTGGGTAAAGTTTATAAAAATCAAACTGTTTTTCTTTAGTCTAAAACTTATTAAGATATAAAAATGTCGAATTTCAATTGAATTAAATAAAACCTATAGTAATGCAAAAAATTAAGAACTCCCTAAAGTACTAGGTGTAAAAATAAGATTATTATAACCATTTATAGAACATTACATATTAAATCACCTACATATTACAAGTCTAGTACATTATGTAAAAGTACATTGAGTCACTTAGCAAATTAAATTTACAATTGTTACTAAAATAGGTCTGAAACCCACATGGAATCCTTTACTTGCTAATATGAGATGAAAAAATTACTTAAATACTAAAAATGAAACAATTTATTCGATTATATTTATTTATTGAAAACAAATATAAGCTTTTTCCATTTGTTTAGATCTTAAAACATTAGAATATAAACAAAATAATTTATTCTTCAACAGCAACACCTGGTTTAGTGAAAACTAGGGTGTAGCCGCATTTGCCGCAGTAGTGACGATCGCTCATGGCAGCCATAAATACTCCAGCTCCGCAGGATTCTCCAGGACATTCACGACGCATGCGAGAAATTTTACCATTTTCATCGACCTACAGAATAAAACAATATGATCAATAAAAAATCTCACAAACAGAATTCATATATGCAGAATTGTAAAAATTAAACTTGTAAGACAAATGGGGTTCTTACCTTGTAGCATTTAAGGATTGAAAGCTTGACCTTCTTCTTCTTGTGCTTGATCTTTTTTGGGGTACTGTAATTCTTCTTCTTGCGTTTCTTGGCACCACCACGGAGTCTTAGCACAAGGTGAAGTGTAGATTCCTTCTGGATGTTGTAGTCAGATAAGGTACGGCCATCCTCGAGTTGTTTACCAGCGAAGATCAATCTCTGCTGATCTGGAGGAATCCCCTCCTTATCTTGGATTTTTGATTTCACATTTTCGATAGTATCGGAAGCTTCGACCTCTAAGGTGATGGTTTTGCCCGTAAGGGTCTTGACGAAGATCTGCATTCTGAATACAGTTAATACTAAAATAAAAAAAAACACAGTGTTAAACTATTGCAACAAAATGGTGGATAAAGTTATACGTCTATGAAAAACAATTAGGTTAGAGTTCCAAAATTATTTTAAAAACTACAAACGAAAATAAATGCAATAATTTAAATAATAGCACACTTTTCAAATAAAAATTATTGAATGTATACATCAATTATACTTGAATAAGATCTATTACAACAAATACAAAAAAACACATGCTCGCTAAATTAAAATGTGTTTGTACAAAGTAATTATTAAATACCCAATTCACACACAATAAATTTAACACAGACTTGAAGAAAAGAAAATAATAACAAATTTATCTTATATATTATAAACACATGGAACTTGAATCTACAAATATATTTTAATTTATATAAAGAATCAACAACTTACATCGGCAGCCATTTAATAAAGAAAATTATAGAAGTATGATAGACGATGAAGTCAGTGCTGGCCAGTGCTGCTACAATTTTAGTTTGTGTGAAGTTATAATAATCATTTGATTATGATTCTACTAAACGTTAGATAGCGCTATGGTAGACGTATAGACTACCAAATGTTGGGATTGGTAATTTGTCCACTGCAAAATAATCATACAAAAGCGGGATCGTTCAAATTAAATTTAATAACTAAAATTAATTCAAATATTTTCAACTTTCTTTTGGTTAATCTCAATGTCTTAGAGTGCTCTTTCTTTAATGTTATTACAACAATACTTGTGTTCAGCAATTTCATTCAGTGAAAATTTATTTTCTCATCTTGAATTATTTTCAGAATTAATTTTCCTTAATACAGCATTAATTATTTACATTGACAATTTGCTACCATAATTATAATTCTTTAAATTAATAATTTGTTTCATCTGCAGAACTGTTTAAACTTTGATTTAATCTTATTATAAAATCTTGAATATAAATTATGGTTTATTGAAAAAGATTGAATTGCAAATAGCATTTTATATATAATTTATGAATAATTTAATTGAATTAACACTATTTTTTATTGCATTTTATTTTTATTGATTATTTATTTAAATATCTGTGTTTAAATTTTTTTGCAAAGGTGGTAGCACTATTCTTCTTTCGCATATTAAGTTTAAAATAATATTAAAAGTCGCGCTTTGTCTAAAAAATCAAAGATGTTTTAAGTGTTAAAATAATAATTGTGGAAAACATTAAAAATAATTGTGATTATAAACGAAGATGATAAGAACTTACAGATTAATTTTAGCTATTTACTTTGGTTTAAAACATGTTTCATAATTACAAATTTGAATATTATTTCTTAACATGTCAAATGACACCTGTTTTGCAAAACTATAACTATTAAATTAATGTTCCTGGAAAAATCAAAGATATTAAAAATAATTGTGTTTATAAACGAAGATGATAAAACCTAAAGATTAATTTTAATTATTTACTTTGGTTTAAAACAAGTTTCGTAATTACAAATGTGAATATTATTTCCTAACATGTCAAACGACACCTATTTTGCAAAACTATAACTATTAAATTAAAGTTCCTGCAAATTAGTTTGTGTTATTGATAAATGTAACAGTTCTTATAAATTAATTAATCAGTGATTAATTTTAAACATATATTTTCATTAAAAAGTTTATTAATGTTTTTATAAATAGTATCCTAACCTAGAAAGTAAAGTGAAGTGAAGACCGGAGTTTACAAATTTTTTCCAGGTAATTAATTTTTGTTTTTCCTTTTGCATGTTGGTATTTTACGAATTTTGTTAATAATTACACTTTAAGGAAGATTATTTACGTATTAATCTTTTAAATAATAAAAGCATGGTCTGGTTAATTTGTTGAGGGTGGTGTGTTTAAATTTTGTATATTTTATTGGTTTAAAGATTCTCTTCGAAATTGGTTTGCATCTCTGCTACTAAGTGCTAAATTCTTTTCAGTATTTTATGTAAAAATGTATTTGGTTAAGAGAAATTAATTGGTTATAATATTTAAAATAATAATTGATAATAGTTTTGTAATGTAAAAAATAAACTATAATAATCAGGTGTAAAAATAGTTGCAGTTTGCAGGCGTCGTTTCATGGAATAATGGTTGTGTATTATTCAGGTGTAGATAAATTAAATATGGAATAATTGCATCTGTTGTGTTCAGAATTGCAAAAGGATTAAAAGTAATAGTCACGTCAGCCGTATGCGGTGTATGTCGACTTCACAACATTTGTTTGTTGAACAACTTCATTTATCACTTTCATTTCGTGTTTAGAAAATGTCATTTCAAGATGTTAGAAAATGTTGCTGCAACTTTGTAGACAAACACTTTAGAAAATATGAAATTGTTCTATGTAGAAGTAAAATTAGAATTAGAATAATGGAATGTTATATTTTCGTTGTACTACAAATAAAAATTTCCTTAGAAAGTCAAACTTATAAGAGAATTTAGTAATTATTAATTTTTGGGTCATTTGTAATATTTATAACTTGTCTATAAATATTGCAAACACGATGTGGGGGTCGTTAGACTGCGTGGAACTTCTGGAGTAGATTCAGTAGTAATAATAAATGTTTAAATTCGTTCAAATTGTACTTTAAGTACATAAAATACATTTTAGTACATATAATGTGTAAGTGATTGCAGTTTGCAGGCGCTGACAAATTTATAATTTTGTATTTCTCTGTTATTCACTCGGAGAATGTTATGTTATACTAGTAGACTATTTTATATTGCAGGCGTATTTTACTAAAATGCGTTTTCTATATTGTATTACCAACATTGCAGATTGAGAAACCTAGTTTCATACAATGTAGCTTCACTACTAATAATATGTAAGAAAGGTAGATTCAAATATCAAGGAATTGAACAACACAAAGCGATTCTCTTTCATTGAAATCGTTTGGACATTGAGATGTTTTGGACAGACGTATGAACGGATGACCGTTCTTTGAAGTCACAACCGCAGTCGCAACCTCAGCCACCGTCAGCGTTACCCCAAAAGAAAAACAACAATTCACTTTATGATGTCGTAGTCCAGGAGACGCACGTAAAGTAATGGCTACTGTACTTTTTTTTATGTGATTCTAAATTAATTAGTAATTTGTAAATTCTTTTAGCAAATCTTGTGTTAAATTAAGTTTGTTAACTATATTAAGACTACTATTAGAGATTGTAGCAAATATATTGTTGAAACTGTTATATCGAAGTATTTGTTTTTGCTTATATCTTTTTTATTACAAAACTTACAACAAAAAGTTATGAATTCAATCAATCTCCGAATATAATGTGTTTAAACGAATACTCTAAGCAGCGATGCTAAGACAGAGGTTTTAAACCTAACGCAGACCTGCCGATCGTGGATTTTTGAATCACCAAAACAATGCAAAAAACTAATATAACGAGTATTGTTGAAGATGAATAATATTCATTAAAAAAATCACGATCCGTACTAAAGATTGCATCTATTTATTTCTTCATTTAAATATTTATATTTTGCAGACTCTAAAAAGTAGAATTCCATTAAGTTTTATAACCCTACCATCCCTGCTAGTGTCAAGTTTATAACTCCGGTCATAAATCATAAACCGGAGTCACTTTTAATTCAGCAGGGAACCGTCGTTGCAATGTCTGTAGGTCATAAAAAGGGCCTTTCCTATGAACGACTGAATAGAAAACGAACACGTTCCAGACAAAAAACTCATGATATGTAATAGAAATTAAGTAGAATTTACTCAAAAATGTTTACTGGGGGACGTAGCTCTGGCACTTTCAACAGCTAACAGGTCCTCTGTACAATGACTAATAACCAAATAATTTTATCCCATGTGTCGCGAACGGTTTTACAGCATTTTAAAAATGAAGATAAATATTTCGCGGAGTTTCCTGGACTACAGTATAACAATAAAAAATTTACAGAATATTTGAAACAAGAAACATGCTTTAACACATTAAACACTAAAAGATATTTTTAGGTCAAAACGATTATATATTTTATTGAAATTATATATCTTTTTTATATTTGTATAATATATAGAACATATCAAATTGCGAACTAAAATTACTCTACTGGTATATGCCATTTTATTATTTTGTTTTTTTTTTTATCTATGATCGTCGGCTCAATGACGCCAACAGAGATATTAAAACAATTTATGTAAATGATGAAAGCTTATTGTTTGCAGTTTATTGCAAAACAAACACTAGTATGTGAATCGTAGAACATAGCGCCTCTAAGCGCCACACAGCTGAGGACACCAATCACCGTGCTATAGATGGTTTACTTCAAACTTTTAACAGAAAACGGATTTAAAGTGAAACGATACTTGGCCATTTTCTCTAGCGAAATATAGATGGCGATACTATACAGTAGGTTAAATATTATCAAAAAAAAACATGTTTTTTTATGTTTAAATCGTTTTATGTAAGTAATTATAAACGAGAATCAAAATCTAAAGCTGCAATTAGTTAGATGAATAACGTATCTATATTTTAAGCTTTGTTCTACTGACTTTTAGTGAGTTGGAACCGCTAAAATAAGTTTTGAAAATTAATATTGCTATATTTTCTAATTAAATTCTAATTTTTATATGACTGGTAACATTTCTAAGGGTTTGTCGTAAATTTTATAACCTTTATTATGGATCTCAAACTTACGCTTAAGACTTAAAAATATATAGAGTATGAAAATGTAATAAATATAACATATAGTGTGCGGAACGGAGATAGAAACATTGGAGTACATTAAGTTTTCATGTGAGAAAAAGGTAAAAACCGAATAGAATATTAGGCATATTGAAGGGAAGAGGTGAATGGCTGAGATAGATAAAAGGAACGAGGAAAGAGAAGGAATGTCTGAGTAGAAATAGGAGGAAGAGTAGCAGGAGGAGCGAAGCAATAGCAGTAGCAGTTTTGTTTTTATTTTTATAAGGATAAATTTACATATTTTTTCGTTTGGAAAGAGTGAGAATGTTTAGATTTAATAAGGATCAAAATTGAATTAAACACAATGACATGCTAATAAATGAGTTAAGGCAGAATTTTACGTTTTTATAAATACTAATTTTCAGAAATCAAAATGAAGTTAAAGCTGAGGATTGGGGTTTTTTGACTCACTATTATGCTAAAGATTTTAAAAATAAAAATTTATTTAGATTTTGAAGTGGACGAATTCAACGGATGTGTTTTTAACTCAAATTATCCCGTTACTATCTATCCAAAATTTATAGTTTTGAGATAAACTCAAAAAAGAGATGGATGTTAATTATTTTTATATACTTGTAATATATATATTGGGAATTACTTATTTGTGTGCTTAATGGAATAATGACAGAGAAGAATAACTTCTTTCTAAGTGAACCATTTATAGTGTTTGTGATTTGTGTCTGAGACTGAGCCTGGGTGCTGCCGAGTTTGGCGACAGAGCTATTATTATCTTAAACTGATTGTGATTACACAGTACACACACATACGCACGCTGCACGCACAATACGCGACTTGAATAGCTTGAAAAATGATGCTCATACATTTGTCGAAATATCTGAATGCTAAAGTAGATTCACGACCTTTCACAAAAACGCCGAACGTGACCTTGAAGATAACGAATTTTTAATTCGGTCACATACATATTAGGCGCCAGGCGCTTGAAAAGTGAATTTATTAAGATCACGTCCAATTTTGACCAGAAATTTTAGAAGTTTATTGAAACATAAGTTTTTTAATGTATTGGTTTTGGCGAACATATTTATTTGCAAGGAAAAATACAAGTAAATTTCTGCCAAAATTCTGTCAAAATCAATTTATTTATTTGACATATTACATGAAGTTTATTGCTTCTTCAAGCTGAAACAAATCAGTTGCAAATCAAAAATGGCTGACTTTATGTAACCTGTCAAATTAGTGAAGTAACGACGGTGTACGGTGCAAGTATCCGGAGGAAAGTCCAACAAAGATATTAAATAAATATAAATTATAAAATAAGTAGGACCTTGTCAGAGCAAGTGCAAATAAATTAAATAATAAAATGGAAATAAATATACTTAGCTATAAGAGAAATTATGTGTCTCTAGTTACTCTTACAATCCTTGCGAACGCTTTGGCTAGAACGCAGGTTTACATGAGAAACGACTTCTCACTTAAAAACGAATTTTGGAATGGTTTTGTAAGGGATGCAGGCTGAGGCCTCGTTCAATTATACAGATAACAATTTTTTTCCTTAATATTTATTTTGAATGCATCAGCTATTGATAGTTATTAGCACTTAATATTTACAATTTATAATTTTACTATTTCACTGCTTTCTTAACAACCTCATCATTTACCTAGTAAACATTTTGGAGTCACTTTGCCATCATAATGAAGATGCGTATGATTTTTTTGTCATGAAAGAGTTCAGTTTCTCACAGTCGTTCATATGAAATATCTATTTTATCGTCTACAAATGGCGAAACCACTCCACCTTCCGGAATACAAATGAAAATAAAGTTGATGCGAACTAAAATTGAAGTACAATAGTGATAGAAACGTCACAAAACAGGACACTTCACCAAATTGTTTCTTTCAACATCTCTTTCCTTGTATCTTTAGGGGTTCATTCGTTTTCACTTTAATAACAACCGAATGGGATTGTGTCCTATGTCTTAATTTCTATAAAAGTGTACTAAATATTGATAAAGTGGGTTACTAGAACCTCAAATGTTCAATTATTTTTTAATAACTCCTTATATGTTAAAAGATATTAACAATTAAAAAAGTCATTTTGTCTCTTTAATTATTAAAGGGATTCAACGTTGTACATATTCCAAGTGCATGTGACATCACATTCCTTGTGTAAAGTTATCAACCTTACAGCTCATAAATCTCTACTATATGTATTTATATATCAAAATATCAAATATTATTTATAGCTATTTCAAGGAACATTCAAATTTCAATATTATGTCTGCCGTAACAGGGTTAAATAAAATAAAAACTTATTATTGTTTGACTTGACTTGATTATTTGACTACCAACAGCTATAGAACATTACCACAGCACTGACCTACTCAACAAATAACTGATGTTAAAATGCATTTCACGTCATACAAATATGGCCGACCATTTCTAGCGCTAAAACTATAATTCAAACTTTTAATTGCTATATCTCCGTCAATATTTAGACATTTAATAAAATAGACACACCAATACACATTTATTAACATCAATTTCAATCAACAATTGAAAAATCGACCTCTAAAAAATGAGGACACAAACCCAATACGATCTGATACAGGAATTGTCTCCACTGAGATGTCTCCTATTGCATTCTTTGCCTCTTTTGAAATGTATATTCTGTCCATCTGCTAATTAAGTCCTCCCAGTGCACAATTTCCATTTCTTCTACTATATCCACAACTTTTTATAAAGCTGCTTTATGCATTTTCCGTTTCTCTTGCAATTCTTTTTGTTTTCTTGTATTTCTTTGTGATCAATAAAAAAAAATTGTCTAATGTCTTTTGATTTTTGGAAAATTAATTGTGATTTATTTTAAGCCAAATTTAATTTTTTCTTTCAGTTCAAGACTTGGGGGATGCAAGGCGCAATGTTCTTGTAAACTCATTTTTAAGGGTAGTGTTTTTTTTTAATTTTTGAGTAATTAAGATTTGATGATAAAATATTTGAATAACTAAAATATACCGTACTGTAGCGTTCACATTTTTTCTCGTTTCTTTTTTCTTTCTTGTGTTATTTAATCCGAAGGGAATGTTTAGTTTATTTGCCTACGTCTTATTTCATAGATATTCACAAGAAACAAATAAATCATGTACAAAAATAACTTTACAACCTTTAATTTATGCAAATCTGCATTTCACAAAATCGAATATTTTCCTAATTACAAAATACCCGAAAATGATTTTCTGTCTCCATAAATCATTAAAATATTTAGTGTATTCCTTTATTATCAAGCGAAGGCAAATAAATACATTAACTTATTTTTAATTTTACAACTTTAAATTTATGAAGGTATAGACAACATTTATTACAAAGATAACACGTCGTCAAAAGGGTTTCAAAATTAAAATTCGTGTTATCTAAGTTTGCTAATCCAGGTGTTTTACAATAATTTAGTTCTAAGGGATTATAGAAACATTTGTTTTATTGCCTGTTTATATAAGCCTGAAAGCAGCTTAGCATAAAATTAGGATTCCTTTTAATGTTTTTATTTGGCCATTTGAGGGAAAAACCCGTTAAAATTATCCAAAGCAGCAACAGATTTTAGTTCATTAAATAATAGAATTGTTTCTGTCGTTGATTTAATGCAAAGACATAAATCTTTTCTGTAAGACTGTGTTCACATATGCGCGTACGATTAATCGCACTATCCGAAGTCGAATGAGTGTGACAACTGGACAATCCCCAGTAAACATTTTGGAGTCACTTTGCCATCATATTGAAAATGCGTCATGATTTTTTTGTCATTAAAGAGTTCATTTATAGTTCAGTTTCTTACATTTTTTCGGCTACAAATGGCGAAATTACTCCACCTGTCGGAATACAAATGAAGATAAAGTTGATGCGAACTATAATTGAAGTGAAATAATGATAGAAACGTCCTAAATAGGGAACTTCACCAAATTGTTTACTGGGTCATATCAAATTTAGGCTATTATATTTACTGTAACATAAAAACTTGACAAAAATCGTTAATTATAGGTAATAAACGTTCTGATACGCTCACACTGAGCATTATAGGTTATGTTTTAATGTCATAGTCGTCAACGCATGTGTGTACGGTTCCTCGAACATGATCCAAGCAAATATTCTGACGTTTTGATCCGTTCTACTCAAATGTTTGCCAAATGAGCACAAACTTTGTGCGTGTGCATGCGTGTTGCACATAAAAGCCGAATATTCGAACCCGTACAAGTATTAGTGGTCCTAGCCAGAGGCGGCCTTAGTCATTGCGAGGCCCCGGGCAACAAATCTTTGCGAGGCACTTGTTCTTTGTATAATTTATGTAAATTGTAAGTAAGTATTTTTGATGTTAATATTGGAAGTTTTATAAAAGTAAACAAGCACAAAGACGACAAATTTTAATGATGATAAACTAAGGAACATGAATGTCTTAAAAGATATACGCAGTGATTCTAATGGTATTTCTAAAGAGCGAGGCACGAGATTCAAATACATATATAGTCATGAATTATTCTACTTGGGTTGTTGCGCGAGAATGCGAGGCCCCAGGAGGTTGCCCTGCCTGTCACCCCCTAATCATGACGCTACAACACTTGTAGCACATTAGTCTCCTGAACACTGTCTAATTGGGCGTCTTTATCTCATAAATTTGTAACACCCATTCTTTTTAGTGCTCCTCCACTTGCTATAGCTTCCTCGCACTCTTATACTCCTTACTCGATGCTGTTGCATATAGTCTTGTGCTTTTCTTCCTAATAGACATGTGTCCTCATTTTTTAGTGGTCGATTTTTCAATTGTTGATTGAAATTGATGTTAATAAATGTGTATTGGCGTGTCTATTTTATTAAATATCTAAATGTTGACGGAGATATAGCAATTAAAAATTTGAATTATAGTTTCAGCGCTAGAAATGGTCGGCCATATTTGTATGACGTGGAATGCATTGTATACGTCAGTTATTTGTTGAGTAGGTCAGTGCTGTGGTAATGTTTTGTAGCTGTTGGTAGTCAAAATAATCAAGTCAAGTCAAAGAATAATAAGTTGTTTAAATTTTATTTAACCCTGTTACGACAGACATAATATTGGAATTTTATTATTCCTTTAAATAGCTGTAAATAATATTTGATATTTTGATATATAAATACATAAAGCAGAGATTTATGAGCTGTAAGGTTGGTAACCTGTAAACTTGTCAGAGTTCTGTCAAGAATATATCTCTTTTACACTCTGTTGTATAAAAGAGACAGCAACTAGCAGTTGAACCCCGTTAATAATTAAAGAGACAAAATGACTTTTTTAATTGTTAATATCTCCTGACATAACATTAAATAACATTTGAGGTTCTAGTAACCCACTTTATCAATATATAGTACACTTTAATAGAAATAAAGACATGGGACACAAGCCCATTTCCGTCACTATATCTCTTTCTCTATATTTGTCCGTATTCTCCACTGTCCGTTTTCACGTACTGCTCTATAAATTTTTACTAAACCGACATTATTCATCCTTAATTTATTTGAATTTTCTGCCGCAAATACGTCATTCTTTATGTCCTCTTTAACACCATGGTGAAGATCATTTCCATATTGCTTGAACGCGTTGAACCAGGTACGGTCATAAGCTCTACCTGGGTACATTTTATGGTCATCTTTTTAATGTTCTGGAATGCAAATTAACATTTTGGTCGGTCCGTCGGTTCTTCTTTGCGAATTATTTTTATAGTGTCGTATTCATTTTACTGTGTCTTGACTTGTACAGGTCATATAAAAATGTTATTAAATTTGTACAACTCTGAATTTAACGACTTTGAAGACTTTAATTAATATGACAACAGAAAACATAGGCATTGCCATTGAAATGCATTTTAGGTCACTGAGCTAAAGGTGTTAACAAATATAAACTTCTATTTAAATTTTGTTGTTGAAGCATGTCGTAAAATTTGCTGATTTCTTGGTGTTAGGTGCTAGGTACCACATTGTTAAACTCAGCTCCAGAATAGGACACTTCAAAACTTTCTGCAAAATTACTTATATATTTTTATTTATTAGCATCCTAGAATTTTACAATCTATCGTTTAGAATATTTAGTGACAGGTGATATATTATTTTTATAACAGGATTATATTTCAATAATCATGAAAGGAGTATATTTTATGATGCATTCTTATTAGATAGTACCATATTCCTTATAGTTTACTTTACTCGTCGACTGGAACGGTTGGTAGTTTTCCTTATAGCCTAGGCTCTCTTCTTGTTCTCATTACTTTTATCGTAAGGATGTTTGGGTGGTCATTCAGTACGTCTTTGTACTTGATGCTGTACTCAGAGGCGGCCTAAGGAGGTGACAAGCAGGGCAACCGCCCGGGGCCTCGCATTCTCGCGCAACCCAAGTACAAAAATTCATTACTATATATGTATTTGAATCTCGAGCCTCGCTCTTTAGAAATCCCACTAGAATCACTGCGTATATCTTTTAAGACACTCATGTACCTTAGTTTATCATCATTAATATTTGTCGTCTTTGTGCTTGTTAACTTTTATAAAACTTCCAATATAAAACTTTATTTCTCGTCAATTATCATCAAAAATACTTACTTACAGTTTGTATAAATTATACAAAGAACAAGTGCCTCGCAAAGATCTGCCGCCCGGGGCCTCGCAATGGCTAAGGCCGCCCCTGACTATATTTACAAAAAAACAAGGAGCTGCACTAGCAGAATTAAGATATCTGCAGAGAATAGAGAATTTCACTTTCTCAAGTATGTTGCGAACATACTTATTCTTCCGTTTTGAGAAGATTAATTATGTAACTATATCGCCAGAATGCGTAGTTTCCAATAAATGTTTAGTAAATGATATTTTAATTATTTAATATAATAGTTTTTTAATTGATTACAATTAGATGTGTTCTTACTGCTCTTGCAAATATGCATGATATGATTTTTGTCTTACAAATGTCTAAAATTATTAAAAATCCAAACTTAATTATGTCTAGTAACGATTACTGACCTAGACTCATGATCTACTGACTATCTAGTTCAATATGTGAACTCAGAGAAGCTATAATTTCTGTATTTCTAGATTATTGATTTATCTATTTGTGATTATTCGCTGATAATCTATTCTCTTTTCGTAACAGAAGATTCATCAATAAATCCTGGTTGATTTTCTCACACTTGACTTAAAAACACATATGTTATAAATTCCAAACATGTAATCAGATTCGTAATTAGTATTTCTTCTGTTTGAGTAATAAAATGATCAATGTAAATGTCATAAAACCTGATCCGTGAATCGCAAATCCGCCTTATATTACGTAATTATTTGTATTGCAAGGCAGATATTTTTGTATCATAATTATAAATACCTAAATCTAGTAAATTATAAAACAGATAATTTTATTCATTTTTTCTTTTTATTATTTACCAAAACAGTGCAAAGATATTTAAATATAACATTTACCAACATTTAATAATAATGATACTGTCAAATTTAAATGATATAGAATTATGGTGCTCTGACACTGGAAGCGATGTTCATTTCAACTTCCAATTAGCGCGGATAGAGTAGTAGGTTTGAAATAAACATAAGTCACGCACGGTTTCGATGCTGTCAGTTGTAGGTAATATGTTGTAGATGCTGATACGTCAATGGCTTCTGAATCCGAAAAGAACCGACCTTGAATTGGGTATAATCGGTTCCAGAGCAACGCAAAAGCACGTTTCGTTACATTTTATGGAAGATGAAGACAAAGGCAAAATTGTAACAGATAAAAAGAAAGTCGTTATAAAGAGATGTTCCAGTTTTCAACGCAGAGGTTCCAGTATCAGGCGTAAGGTGGTGTTCTTCTTGATTTACTGTTTCTTTACGTGAGCGCGAGCTGCTTTTGCGTGGTGAGATCGCGCCTTATGACGTTTCTGGTGATTCAATTTGCGTCGTTTATAATCATCGCCTTCATCCGTACCTTCCTCTGATTCTACAGTTTCAGCAGTTGCTAGAAATGTTATAGAATTTTTTTTATTATATTACTGCAATTTCAACAGCTAGGTTGCATTAATAAATATGTGTCTTTGTAGTATTGTTGTTTATTTTTTATTTCTTTATCATTTGGTAAGTTAATTCTTTGCTAGTCATAGGACCTAAGCATAACTAAGTGTTAGAGCCTGTAATCTAACCCTCTCAGTCACCCAGAGGACAAATGCTTTTAACAATACTTACAAAGATGTATCTCAGAAAAGTTTTTTAGGTAATAGTCCTAGGTAGAAAATGTAACGGAATGTAACAATAGAATTAGCTTGTAGTAAGCTAGCGAGCTTGTTGTGGCGCTTCTAAAAACTATGTTCTATGTTAAATTTGATAGCAATACTTACATGTGTCTTCTGACTCAGATATATCTGTGCTTCCATTGGGATCACCAGTGCTGTTATCTATTGAAGAATCGGTTAATTAAAATATGTTTGTTCCAGCGATAAAAAAAGCATATTTTCGATAATGTTTTTTGACGACACTGGTAATATATAATTATTTCTATAATTACTACATGATTAAATAACATTTGAAGAATACTTTGTAAAAATTTCATAAATAAATGTCAAGAAATGAGGCATTGACAGCGAATCTCCACTGACGTCATAAGAGAAAGTAACATTGCGGTGCCACTCGTAACTCATCACTGGATTTTCCGAAATCGAAAAACCAAAATGATTTCATTAGTTGATAAGTTTTTGCAGGTAACGCTGTCGAGTTTTTCTTTTTTTATTGATTTTTCTATTTTTTATAGCACTTAAAAGGTAAAATACCGATTTTTCATGAAAAAAATCAGAAACTTTGTTATTTTAAAATTAAAAGATTCAAAAAAACTCGACAACGTTACTTCGGCATTTATGTAAAGAAAGAGTGTGCAAAATTTCAAAAAGATCAGTCCATTAGATTTTGAGCTAGAGATGGCACCGACTCTGAGAAAGCTATGTGTGAAAAACCGCATTTAAAAATTTCTAAGTAACACGAAAGCATACCAGAGAGGTGAAAATTGAAAACTCTATATCTCCGACAGTTTTACTCCAATCGACTTCAAATTTTTACACAATAAACTTAATAGGTTGTACAATAATATAAATAAATTAAAAAGAAAGTTGAAACCTTACCCCCCTTTAACCACTAACTATGTAGCGAGTCAAATAAGAGTATGTAAAAATAAGTATGTGTAATTCACGTTGTTAAATATTCTTGCAATTACAAACCTTGTTCAGCACAGCATTGATTAGCTAAATCCATAATTCTATCAATCGGACGGCCTGATTGATTTTCAGAGCTGCCAGACGTCTGTTGGCTCTGAGTTAAAAACTTTAAAATCTGAAATAATTACAACTATTAATAACTATTATTAAGAACAGAATAAACCCAATTGCAAAATTTTAAATAGGCCTATAAAGTAAGAAACATCTTTCTTAAAATAATTTTCTAAAAAATATCGTTGTAAATATTATACATTCAGGAACATCTATATACATCGCCGGGGCTTTAAGAAAAATTTTGAATTTGCGAACAATTAAAAATGATTAGAAGAGAGGTAGCCAAAAATGTTGTTGTGTGTATAAATAAGATGATATAAAAGTAAACCTCAGAATGAAAGTTAAAAACCTGAAATTTTATATATACCATTTCTTTGAGGTTTTGAAGACTGAAGATAAATTCAAATACTTACAATACAGTTTAATAAATCGTATTCGGAAGACAGATCTCTTTTTGAAGATACGTTTCTCACTTTCTGTGCTCTGGAATGTTTGCTGTGTGCTAAATTAGCGTGTGCGCTTTTCTTTTGAGGAATATCTATAAATTGCATATATATTATAAGTGATGTATTATCAAAATAAGGGTACGTTGCTGAATTCGTAGTTATCGGAAAAGTTAGTTGTAAAATTAGTGGTAATCATTACTAAAGGAGGCTATAGGATGATTAATAAGCTCGTAGCTGGGTTGCATAAGGAACATGAAGAGAGAGTAAGTACTAAAAGAGGCCGTGAAGGGAAGCAGGAGAAAGAAAGAAGTAGCGAGGAAACAGTTAAACTTCAGTCCAGAAAAGTAGAGGATTTGCGGAAAGGAGATAAGGACAAGAGGTGGATGACGGAGATAGAGACAATAATAACATAGTAAAGTAAGAAAGTCAAGAAGAAATAGTAAAGATAGAGTGTTTATGCCGGTAATAGACATAAGTAGAGAAGTAAAAACGAAGAGAGAAGGCAGGAAGGATAGTGAAAAGATAATAGAGGGTTTGTCGAGAGGAGACAAGGAAGGCAAGTGGTGATAGGTGAAGATACAGGCAATAAGGAAGAAGAAGCAGGAAACGGTGTGAATAAAGGAGGAGTAGGGGACATGAAGAGAGAGGATCAAGAAAAGAAGAAACAGAAAGTACTATTCGAAGTAGTAATAGTCTAGAATAGTTTAAGTTTAGTTTTAACTTTGAATTTATATGAAATGCATTAAGAAATATAATAATGTAGATTGTAAAACCGAAAGGCACACAATTAATATAATTAATAAAACTAAAGGAGGCTATTTTGCATTGGTGTATTAGAATATTGTAGCCAATTACTGGAATGTTTACTAACTTCAGACTTTCTTCGCTATTTTTTTTTAAATACAATCAAAACTAAATTTATTTAGTCACATTTTACAAATCACCAAATTAATTTTACATAAAAATTACAAATTGGCAAAAGAGTTTCCCTTAGTTTCCAAAAGATTTGGCGCTGTAGCACGGTCCCAATATTGCAAATTAACAGAACGAGGTAAAGTAAAGTATCAGGTATTGAAAGGATAGAAAGAATGGTCCGATAACGATGAGCCCAGCGAACGGACTTATTATTAAGTACTACAAATTAATCTTTAACAAGTGGGCAACTTTTGTCCGAATAAAAAATCTCATACCATTAGCTAGTGCAACACCGACGAAGACGACAATGGCGAACAACAGCGCTAACTTCATTTTGGTGGAGGTCTTCAGTCTTCCTTGGTAGTTCTTACACGACACTAAATACTAGTAATTTTGAAATGAGTTGTAGTCCAGTTATATAAGGCTTTTACTACAACGCAGAAAATGTTTATCAACTCATTTCCATAATATTATGTGCATTTGTTTATTCGTTATCATTTCGAAGAATGCTTGTAGTTTATAATTTAGTTTCAAAGTCATTTTGTTTTAGTTAATCATAGGCGCCGGAAAAAAATAGTAAGTGGGCTCACTTACAAAGATTAAGAAATAAAAACTGTATTATTAAAGTTTCTGCTTGTGTTAATACTTGTATTAATTTAAGCAACACCTTCTCACTGAAGTAATCTTGCCGACGCCTATGAAGGTAATTTATGAAATTACTAAAATATGGGGTGATGTTCTACTACAGAAATGTTTTAATCATTCTCCTGATAAGGAAGTACTGACATTTCCTGAAAAAACATAGCCTATAAATATATATAAGTAGAAGATTCCATGACTTCCATGAATATAGGTATGTCGGAATTAGGTCGGTGAATGCCCTTGGAGCAAAAAATGTTTTGCCCCTAAAATTATTTCTTTTCGGGATGAATTGCTCCTATAATCAATGTCGCACCGAGATTAATGTGGGCCTGATCCGGTACTCAATGTGGGGGCCTCTTTTAGCCCCCACACGAAAGCAATTGTATTTAGATATGCTATAATTGAACCGCGTTTTTGGGGGACATCTTACAACAAACGAATTTGGACAAAATTAACAATTACTTAATTAATATATTCACACTTCAATTACTTCCATTATTATTATTAAGATCATTTCTTGTCTTCATAACAATGAATGGATTTGAATAAATAACCTGAAACATGAATTCCTTCAAATATCTTGGAATGTAATTAGAAACTATAATATTTTAAATAAAAATAACTGCTGAAAGAAATTTTTATAAATTGATAAATTAATAAAACAAATCATTTTATTCAATTAATTTCATTATTTTAATAGAATAATGCAAAGACATTTAATAATGGTGCTCTCACACTAGAAGCGACATTCATTTCAACTCCCAGTTAGCGCGGATAGCAGTCGCAGGTTTGAAATAAACATACGTTATGTCAGTGGGAGAGCACTGATTACATTCTAGAAATACAGAACATACAGAAAGGTATGGTAAGGATAGTGGTGCTGATACGTCAGTTACTTCTAAATCCGAAAATAACCGACTTTGAATCGGGTGTAATCGGTTCCAGAGCAACGCAGACGCACGTTTCTTTACAATTTAGAGAAGATGTACAGATATAAAGACAAAGGGTAATTGTGACGTATAAAAAGAAAGTTAATATAAAGAGAAGTTTTAGTTTTCAACGCAGTGGTTATTGTTGATTTATTGTTTTTCCTCATGAGCGCGAGGCGCTTGCGCATTATGACGTTTCTGTTGATCGCCCTCATTCCTATTTTCCTGTGGTGCTAGAAATGATAAAATGAGATAAAAAAGCTAGCTAATTAAAACTTAAACATAATAATTATGATAGAATACTTACCAGTACGCGCATTTGCGGTACCGTCTCCACCTATATAAGAATTATTTTATGAAATATGTGTATTCACGTAATGGTATATAGACAAAGACATGTGCAGTGAGATGTTATAAACCACGTGCTGCTCATTTTCTCGGTGTTTCCTCATATACATTTAATTGGTATATTTTAGATCTTCGAATCAGAGAAAAATAATTTTTGAAATTTCAGATTTGCTTCTGACAATTATTTGACGCTTGTTTTTACAACAGTTTTGAATTTTTCACCGTATATAGCCGATCATAATCGGGTCATTTCAAATCTATCTGAAAATATATTATGTTCTTGGAAAGCAACTTTTCTTCGAATAATTTAGGAATAAATCGGGTAAGAAACAAATGTTAAAATATTCAAAGTTACTCCAACCCAGTAAACATTTTGCAGTCACTTTGCCTTCATATTGAAGATGCGTATAATTTTTTTGTCATGAAAGAGTTCAGTTTCTCACAGTTGTTCATATGAAACATCTATTTTATCGGCTACAAATGACGAAACCACTCCATCTAATAAAGTTGATGCAACTATATTGAAGAAAGAAACGTCACAAAACAAGACACTTCACCAAATTGTTTACTGAGAAGCTCAAAATAAATTTATTTCTTTTCTGGATGGATATTAATCATTGATTCTTTGCTACACATTTTTCCATGTTATTTTAATTTTTGTTTATTGAAATTGACTCAGGTGTTAACATCAAACTCTACTTATATTTAATGAACATGTTTAGTTAATTTTATGAAATATTCTTCTAATTACAAACCTTCAGTTAGACAATGATCAACTTTATCCTTTAAAATCTGATCCGCTTCATCAGACGAGAGGCCAGTGGTCTCGTCTTGGCTGGTATCGTCTAAAACCTATAGATATTAAATTCATTGATTAAAACTATACGAAAAGGAGAGGCCAAACTGCAAGTATCTTTAATAAGCCCCTTAAATAAGAAATAATTTACTAAAAAAATTAATTATTTTAAAAAGATATCGATGTTAATATTATAAATTCAAAACCATCGATATGAATCGGAGGGCCTTTAGACAAATTTGAGACGAATCTGTTTTATGGTTAATTCGAGCATCAAAATAAAATGAACATAAGTGTTTAGAAACATTAGTGGTGATACTCCAAGTGCAGCTTTTAAAAGAAGTACAAAACTCCCAAAAGGAGACAATTGGTCACTTTTCTTAATACGTCATTTGCGTCATACAGTTTTTCATAAAACGTAATGTATTTTCAAAATTGTCTTAAATTAATAACCTCATTCCCACTCACTGTTTTGATATTTAATTTACTGCTTTTATTTCATATTTTAATCTAGATTTCAGGTTCTCGTTTAAACATTCCTTTTCACATTTGTGTTTTAATTTAAGTTTAGTTAATTTAGTTGGTGCGCATGCATCGTTAGTAATATAAATTTTGTCAGTTCCACAAAATAACACAATGTGAAATAATTAAAATTGCTATTTTTAATAACAACTAGCTGACCCGGCGAACTTCGTACCGCCTAACTGTAAATGAATATCGTGTTACCTTTTAGCTGAACTAATTTAGGCTTTGATGAACGTAATACAATGATACAAAATAATATTAATATAGATAGAAACATAAAAGTATTTTATTATGATGAATGATGATGAAAACATACAGAATGAGAATAAAAATTAAAAAAATAATAATAATTAAGTAATTCAAACTCATGTCAGAAAAAAATGATTGAAAACTATGTTGTGCAGATTGGAATACACTCGGATTAATTCATTATTGGGATTTTCATTCAAGCACCTTGTGGTAAACGACATTCTTTGTTTTTTGGTCAGGCGCAAGAACAAATAAAGCGGATGGTTTGCCGACACGTGAGCATGCCACGTACAATTGACCATGAGAAAAACATGCATTTTCTAGATTGAGGCCACAAATAGTCAAGGATTGGCCCTGTGATTTGTTGATCGTCATGGCGAAGGCAAGACGAATCGGGAATTGAATTCGTTTAAACTCAAATGGCATATCCGTTGGGATCATCGGAATCCTTGGAATAAGAACTTCCTCATCTTTAAATTTTCCTTTAAGTATCGACGCGTGAATCACATTGCTCATCAGTTTCTTTATCACCAAACGCGTTCCATTGCACAGTTTTGGTTGGTTTAAATTTCTAAGCATGATGACTACCGAGCCAACCTTAAGTTTTAACTTGTGCGGTGGTAAACCAGGCACATCCAAGGAGTTTAAAAATTCACTTGGATAATTAGTGGCTTCTTCTTCGTTTGTTACACAGTCGATAGATTTGAATGAATACAGAGTACCTACGATTTGATTTTGAATTATAAAATTGAGGTCATCTACATCTTTATTTTTAGCGGCCAAAATTGCTCGCTCACTTAACCATTTAGTATTTTTGTGGTGAGCAATGATATCCGGGAATACTTTGTTGATAAGCTCGTCTTTTGATGATACAAAATTGCAAACATTTGGAGGAAATGAAATCAAACCGCTCGATTTGTCAACAGGAACACGGCTATTACCGATAGTCAGCAATTGCTTCGAGAAATCATCAGCAGATAGATCGTTCAACAATGCAACTCTCATATTTACAGACAGTTGAAGTTTCTTTACATATCGCCACAGATTTGATGCTTTGAGGCAAGCGTTTATTTCGTCGGCAGCAGTAGATCTTGGAATGACTGGTAGTGTTTGTCGGAAATAAAATCATTGCACCACCAAAACATCTCGAGTCATTGCGCAGATCTTTTAATGTTCGGTCTAGTGCTTCCAATGCGCGTTTGTGCGCCATTGTGCATTCGTCCCATATGATGATTTTTGATGCTACTAAAACTTTGGCCATTGCGGAGTGTTTCGAAATGTTACATGTCGGTTGTTCAGTAGTTTGAAGGTTTAATGGCAATTTTAACGCTGAGTGAGCCGTACGCATCCGTCTAACAATGTGGCCGCTATTCCAGAAGAAGCAATTGCTACCTCAATTTCGGATCTCGCACGTACAGTGGCCAAAATCAATGACATGAGGAATGTCTTCCCAGTTCCACCGGGGGCATCCAAAAAAAATAAGCCGCGATTTCCATCATCAATTGCATTAATCAGTGTATCATAGACTTCCCTCTGCTTAGGATTCAACAGAGGTACATTCGTTTGGACTGATTGGATTAGTTCATGTGGATCATATTCACGTTCACGTTCCAATTCTCTATTAAATGCGTCATTCATTCCGCGATCTGGCGCTGGCATTCCTAACCTAACTAACAAACTGCCGCAAACTGCCGCAAACAGCCGCAAGCAGTTCATAATTTTAAATTTTTGTAATATCCATTCAACGCCTGATTAGTAGGCAACAATACAAGCAGGATTTAATGTAACACATATCTTCGGTCAAGAGCAAAGTTTTCATTGTTTTTAAGATGTATTATGCTATTCGGGGCGGAGACAAATCCAACGAATCAATAACCATGAATATTGGTTCAGCAGATCTCGAGTTATAAGTGTTCTAACAAACCCGTCTTTCTTTTATATATATAGATTAGTAATAGAAATTGTTTTTACTTCTATATTTTAAAAAAAACTGACATTAAACTTCTTTTAAAAATAAATCCTGCTGCATTTTGACAGATTGTCACATTTTGGAGGTTATAATATAATTTAGTTTTTCTTAATTTAATATTTTTAATTTAAAACATTGGATCTTGTAAGGTTGTAAAAAAACTAAGAAAACTTAAAAAATAAATTAAATTAAAAATGGTACTGTGAATGACTACGCGTATTGCCGAACAATTTAAATAAAATACAAAATAAAATTAAAGCAGTGAGTGGGATGGATACTTAATTTACGAAAGTAGAGCTTCTAGTTAGAAATGGTATCCAAAAGAAATAGAAATCTGTAACTACCTTATTTCAACTATTTTTAAATAATCTAGAATATATAAGAATAAAATAAATAAATTCGTACTTCGTCAAGACATTTTAGAACATCACTTATTTCCCTGTCTCTTTTCGAAGCCACGTGTCGCTGTTTATGAGCTCTGGAATGTTTGCTGAGCGCTAAACGAGCGTGTGCGCTTTTCTTTTCGGGAATATCTGCAAGTTAGATATATTTATTGTAATTGCTGAACTCGCAGTTATCGGAAATGTTACTTTATTGGGCCCGTGCGAAGTGTATAGCACAACAGAACATTAAAACAGTGTACTTTGAGGCTTGGTGTAATAGAATATTGTGGGTAATTATTAGAATCCTTATTAATTCAAAATTCTCTCATCCAAAACTAAATTTATTTAGTAACGTTTAACAAACATCCAAAATAATTTTAAATAAAATTTAGAAAATTCAAGCAATGAAATCATATTTGACTGTATTACAAAAATGACAAAAGAGTTTCCTTTAGTTCCCAAAAGATTTGGCGCTGTAGCACGGTCCCAATATTGCAAATTAACAAAACGAGGTAAAGTAAAGTATCAGTAAAGTAAAGGTATTGAAAGGATAGAAAGAATGGTCCGATAACGATGAGCCCAGCGAACGGACTTATTATTAAGTACTACAAATTACTCTTTAACAAATGGGCAACTTTCTTCCGAATAAAAAACCTCATCAGATTCACAAAACAAAAATGAAAATAAATACCGTTAGCTAGCGAAACACCGACGAAGACGACAATGGCGAACAACAGCGCTAACTTCATTTTGGTGGAGGTCTTCAGTCTTCCTTGGTAGTTCTTACACGACACTAGATACAAGTAATTTTGAAATGAGTTGTAGTCCACTTATAAGGCTTTCACTACAACGCAGAAAATGTTTATCAACTCATTTCCATAATATTATGTGCATTTGTTTATTCGTTATCACTTCGAAGAATGCTTGTAGTTTATAATTTAGTTTCAAAGTCATTTTGTTTTAGTTAATCATAGGCGCCGGAAGAAAATAGTAAGTGGGCTCACTTACAAAGATAAGAAATAAAATTGTATTATTAAAGTCTCTGCTTGTTTTAAAACATGTATTGACTTATGCAACACCTTCTCACTGAAGTAATCTTGCCGACGCCTATGAAGGTAATTTATGAAATTACTAAAATATGGGGTGATGTTCTACTACAGAAATGTTTTAATCATTCTCCTGATAAGGAAGTACTGGCATTTCCTGAAAAAACATAGCCTATAAATATATATGAGTAGAAGATTCCATGACTTCCATGGATATAGGTATGTCGGAATTAGGTCGGTGAATGTCCTTGGAGTAAAATATATTTTGCCCCCAAAATTATTTCTTTTCGGGATGAATTGCTCCTATAATCAATGTCGCACAGAGATTAATGTGGGCCTGATCCGGTACTCAATGTGGGGGCCTCTTTTAGCCCCCACACGAAAGTAATTGTATTTAGTTATAATTATCTTTTACCACAAACGAATTTGGAACTAAAAATATTACCGGATACGACAAAATTAACAATTACTTAATTAATATATCATTTTAATAATTATTTATTGATTTCTTGTTACACACATCTTTCATTATTATTATTAAGATCATTTCTTGTCTTCATAACAATGAATGGATTTGAATAAATAACCTGAAAAATGAATTCCTTCAAATATCTTGGAATGTAATTAAAAACTATAATATTTAAAATAAAAGAACTGCTGAAAGAAATTTTTATAAATTGATAAATTAATAAAACAGATCATTTTATTCAATTATTTTCTATATTTTAATAGAATAATGCAAAGACATTTAATAATGGTGCTCTCACACTGAAAGTGAAGTTTATTTTAACTCCCAGTTAGCGCGGATAGCAGTCGCAGTCGCAGTCGCAGTCGCAGTCGCAGTCGCAGTCGCTTCGATGCTGTCAGTGCGAGAGCACTAATTACTTTAATAAGGTTGGGAGAAAGGTTCTAAATAGTGGTGCTGATACGTCAAAAGCTTCTCAATCCGAAAAGAACCGACTTTGAATCGGGTTCTATCGGTTCCAGAGCAACGCAGACGCACGTTTCGATACATTTTAGAGAAGATATATATAAATAAAGACAAAGGGTAATTGTGATCGATAAAAAGAAAGTCGTTATAAAGAGAAGTTTTAGTTTTCAACGCAGTGGTTCCAGTATCAGGCGTAAGGTGGTGTTCTTCTTGATTTACTGTTTTTTCTCATGAGCGCGAGCTGCTTTTGCGTGGTGGGACCGCGCCTTATGACGTTTCTGTTGATTTAACTTCCGTCGTTTATCATCATCTCCTTCATCCGTACCTTCCTCTGTTTCTAGAAATGATATATTTGAAAACATAAGATGATAGCACACAATGTAAATTGGCTTGTAGTTAGCTAGCAAGTATGAAACTTGAATTATAAGATAATTTCTATAGGAAAAGTAAAAAATAAACTTTGAATTTAGTTTGTGACAAGCTGGTAAATGCCAATCTTGCACTGTAAAACAATTTTTTACTATTTTTTTATTTAGTATGATCACACATTTCTGTTATTCAGAAATGTTTTGACAACTGTGCAAATCAAACAATTTATTTAAAATTAAATTATCTTATAGAGAGACTATCCCAACATCCTTCCCTTTATCTATGCCACAAACTTGTTCTTGAAAGTACGTTTTTTCAAATCTAGGAACTTAAAATATTAATTGTAATAGAATACTTACCAGTAGGCATATCTGTGCTATCATCGCCGCCATCCGTGTCTTTACCTATTTAAGAATTATTTATTAAGAAGAGAAGTTTTAAAATCGACTGCAAAGTTCTATACTTAACCATGAGCGGGATATTTATAAAATCTTATAAAAATGAACATGTTTAGTTAATTTGATCAAATATTCTTCTAATTACAAACCTTCAGTTTCACAATATTCAACTATATCCATAAAAATCTGATTTGCTTCATCTGACGAGAGGCCAGAGGTATCGTCTTGGGTGATTTCGTTTACAACCTATAGATATTAAATTCATTGATTAAAACTATACGAAAAGGAGAGGCCAAACTGCAAGTATCTTTAATAAGCCCCTTAAATAAGAAATAATTTACTAAAAAAATTAATTATTTTAAAAAGATATCGATGTTAATATTATAAATTCAAAACCATCGATATGAATCGGAGGGCCTTTAGACAAATTTGAGACATATCTGTTTTATGGTTAATTCGAGCATCAAAATAAAATGAACATAAGTGTTTAGAAACATTAGTGGTGATACTCCAAGTGCAGCTGTTAAAAGAAGTACAAAACTCCCAAAAGGAGACAATTGGTCACTTTTCTTAATACGTCATTTGCGTCATACAGTTTTTCATAAAACGTAATGTATTTTCAAAATTGTCTTAAATTAATAACCTCATTCCCACTCACTGTTTTGATATTTAATTTACTGCTTTTATTTCATATTTTAATCTAGATTTCAGGTTCTCGTTTTTCAGCATTCCTTTTCACATTTGTGTTTTAATTTAAGTTTAGTTAATTTAGTTGGTGCGCATGCATCGTTAGTAATATAAATTTTGTCAGTTCCACAAAATTGTATGTGAAATAATTAAAATTGCTATTTTTAATAACAATTAGTAATAGAAATTGTTTTCACTTCTATATTTTTCAAAAAACTGACATTAAACTTCTTTTAAAAATAAATCCTGCTGCATTTTGATAGATTGTCACATTTTGTAGGTTATAATATAATATAGTTTTTCTTAATTTAATATTTTTAATTTAAAACATTGGATCTTGTAAGGTTCTAAAAAAACTAAGAAAACTTAAAAAATAAATTAAATTAAAAATGGTACTGTGAATGACTACGCGTATTGCCGAACAATTTAAATTAAATACAAAATAAAATTAAAGCAGTGAGTGGGATGGATACTTAATTTACGAAAGTAGAGCTTCTACTTAGAACTGGTATCCAAAAGAAATAGAAATCTGTAACTACCTTATTTCAACTATTTTTAAATTAATCTAGAATATATAAGAATAAAATAAATAAATTCATACTTCTTGAACACATTCTAGAACATCATTTAATTCGCTGTTGAAGTCTCTTTTCGAAGACGCGTGTCGCTGTTTATGAGCTCTGGAATGTTTGCTGTGCGCTAAACGAGCGCGTGCGCTTTTCTTTTCGGGAATATCTGCAAGTTAGATATATTTATTGTAATTGCTGAACTCGCAGTTATCGGAAATGTTATTTTATTGGGCCCGTGCGAAGTGTATAGCACAACAGAACATTAAAACAGTGTACTTTGAGGCTTGGTGTAATAGAATATTGTGGGTAATTATTAGAATCCTTATTAATTCAAAATTCTCTCATCCAAAAATAAATTTCCCAGTAAACATTTTGGAGTTACTTTGACATCATATTGAAGATGCGTCATGATTTTTTTGTCATGAAAGAGCTCATTTATAGTTCAGTTTCTCACATTTTTTCATATAAAATGTCTACTTTATCGGCTACAAATGGCGAAATTACTCCACCTGTCGGAATACAAATGAAGATAAAGTTGATGCGAACTATAATTGAAGTGAAATAGTGATAGAAACGTCACTAAATAGGGAACTTCACCAAATTGTTTACTGGGTTATTTAGTAACGTTTAACAAACCTCCAAAATAATTTTAAATAAAATTTAAAAAATTGAAGCAATGAAATCATATTTAACTGTATTACAAAAACGACAAAAGTGTTTCCTTTAGTTCCCAAAAGATTTGACGCTGTAGTCGTGCACGGTGGTAGCAGGTGCTCAAAACAAAGATGAAAATAAATACCTCTAGCCAGTGCAACACCGACGAAGACGACAATGGCGAACAACAGCGCTAACTTCATTTTGGTTGAGGTCTTCGGTCTTCCTAGTTAATTCTTACACGACGTCAGATACAAGTGATTTCGAAATGCTTTGCAGTCAAGTTATAAGTACTCTTTACACTCCTACGCAGAAAATGTTTATCAACTCATTTCCATAATATTATGCGCATTTGTTTATTCGTTATCACTTCTAAGAATGTTTATTGATTCGAATATTACTTCAGAGTCACTTTGTTGTTAATTTATGAATTTATTGAAATATGGGGTGATGTTTTATTACAGGAATGTTCTAATTGTTTTCCTGATAAGAAATGATTGATTTCTGGAATGGCATAACCTAGAAATGCCATAGAGCAGAAGGTTCTTTTCATGAATATAGATAATAGCTGATTTAGGTCAATGGATGCTCCAACCCAGGAAACATTTTGACATCATATTGAAGATGCTGTGTCTATTTTATCGGCTACAAATGGCAAAACACCTCCACCTATTGGAGTACAAATGAAGATAAAGTTGATGCGAACTATAATTGAAGTGCAATAGTGATAGTCACCAAATTGTTTACTGGGAAGCTCAAAATAAATTTTGCCCCCAAAATTATTTCTTTTCGGGAATTGATTTTGAGGTGAATTATCTTACAATAAACGAATTTAAAACCAAAAATAATTCTGAATATTCATTATTTTAAATATTACTACACACTTCAAATAATTTCCATTATTTTGGCATTTTTCCACCTTACTTTAATTTTTGTTTATTGAAAATAAAAATGATATTGACCTACTTCTGCAATATAATAGCCAAGATAATTAATATAACAAAATAACCAAATATTTACGAAGGCCATCTGTCTAGCCGATTTGTAACTAACTATTACATTATTAAATTGCACATCATCGTAACTATTTACGTTAATGGGCTTGTGTCCTCATTTTTTATTGGTCGATTTTTCAATTGTTGATTGAAATTGATGTTAATAAATGTGTATAGGCGTGTCTATTTTATTAAATATCTAAATATTAACGGAGATATAGCAATTAAAAGTTTGAATTGTAGTTTTAGCGCTAGAAATGGTCGGCCGTATTTATATGACGTGAAATGCATTTTAACGTCAGTTATTTGTTGAGTAGGTCAGTGCTGTGGTAATGTTTTGTAGCTGTTGGTAGTCAAATAATAAAGGCAGACATAATATTGAAATTTGATTGTTCCTTGAAATAGCTGTAAATAATATTTGATACTTTGATATATAAATACAAATAGCAGAGATTTATGAGCTGTAAGGTTGGTAACCTTACACAAGGATTGTGATGTCACATGCACTTGGAATGTGTACAACGTTGAATCCCTTTAATAATTAAAGAGACAAAATGACTTTTTTAATTGTTAATATCTCTTAACATATAAGGAGTTATTAAAAAGTAATTGAACATTTGAGGTTCTAGTAACCCACTTTATCAATATATAGTACCAAGTTTACAAAATTGATATTTTTTAATGAAAATAATAATCACTTCTTTGTGTTTCGACAATCATTACGTCAGTTTTTATGCTCTTGACGTTATATTTTGATATTTATAAAGGGTCATCAAGAGGTGAAAAAGAATCGCAAACGTTGCTGATTACATAATACATAAATTTTAAAAATTGAAAATATTTTTAATATTGAACACCTGTTGTAAAACATACGTCGTTTTGCGACGAGGTAAACGCAAGTAATTGTGATAATTTTCTAATCTACGTGTTGTCATTTGAACAACGAGTCTTAGCACATCTTCCACAAAGCGTACGTGTTGTTATTTAGAAAAACAACGCACCGCAGATATGAAAAATGTCAAAAACCTAATAATCATTAACAACATATAGCTCATATATCATACTGGCATGACAGGCCTGTGCGTTTGCGTATACCAACCTAAGCAGAACCATATGAATTATGCAGTACAACAAACTATTTAAATGAAACGATTGCTTAGAATAAATAATTCGCTCGGTTAAAGTCACGTCAGCCTGATGTCACGTCATTCATGGATCAGGATGCCTCATTTGAAGTCAACGCTTCAAACCAATACTGCGATACATATAATAAAAATTTGCATTATTACTAGTGTAACAATCACGTTTGTAGTTTATTAAGCTACTCGTCCACATATCAGCACCTTTGTATAATTATTTCTATAATTACTACATGATAAAATAACATTTAAAGAATACTTAGTGAAATTTTCATAAATAAATATCAAGAAATGAGGCATTGACAGCGAATCTCCGCTGACGTCGCAAAATAAAGTAACATTGCGGTGCCACTCATAACTCATCACTGGATTTTATGAAATCGAAAAACCAAAATGATTTCATTAGTTGATAAGTTTCTGCAGGTGACGCTATTGAGTTTTTATTTTTTGATCGCTTTTTCAATTTTTTACAGCACTTAAAAGTCAAAATACCGATTTTTCATGAATCAAAAAATCAAAAACTTTGTTATTTTAAAATACGTTTAAATTAAAAAATAAATAAAAACTTGACAGCGTTACCTCGGCATTTATGTAAAAAAAAGGAGTGCAAAATTTCATAAGAATCGGTCTTGTAGATTTTGAGCTAGAGAGCTATGTGTGAGAAACCGCATTTAAAAGTTTCAAAGTAACACGAAAGCAGAACAGAGAGGTGAAGACTTAAAACTCTATATCTACGACAGTTTTACTCCAATTGACTTCAAATTTTTACACAATAAACTTAATATAATATAAATAAATTAAAAAAAAAATTAAAAAAAAAGTTGAATGTATATACAGGATATTATTATTTACATTATGAAGATATACGAATATAGACGGAACTTTGCTTACCGTACTGACATTTGCACGCATATCTTTAACCACGCGCTTTATGATTGAATTCATTTCATACGATACGATTGTATTATGTTCACGCTTACCATTACCGTGAAAAATCAGAACGGAATAGAATTGACTCACACAGACACACCGTTTGACCTTTTGACTCAATGAAGTAATTCTTAAGAGTTATGATTCCTATTACCATTCGAATGATAAATGCTTACGCTAATAATTAATTGCATTTATTTTAACCACGTAGAATGATTACATCGCTACGCTGGAGGGGCGTGTGTGTGTGACCTTTCCTAAAAAGATATACAGCAGTAGCAAGAGGTCCGATTTTGATGAATTTCTTTTTAAATATTAATAATGCGTTTGTATACTTATTTTTCAGAGATGCTTTTTTAGTTTTTCTTATTGAAGTATAGCTTATTATAGGTATAATGGCGTTTCTATTTATTTGAATATCCAAAAGCTGACGGAAATATAGCTGTTGAAAATTTGAGTTTCAGTTTTCCCGCTTGTGGTAGCTCTGCGTGTGACGTCACATCGCACAGCAACACGTATGCATCTCTGTTGTATAAAGAAATGGTCATGAGCTTTTTTAATTGTTGTTTTCTCCTAAAATATAATGGGTTATTAAAAATAATTGTACATTTGAGGTTCTGGTAGCCAACTTTATCAATATGTAGTAAGTTTTATACTTAGCAAAAGCTGAAAATATTAAAATTATATACCTGTCTCGTTTCTTTTCATGCTACGAATATATAAATGCATCTCACTTACTCATTGATAGATGTAAACCATAAAATTAAAATTATATGAAAAAATTCGAAGAGAACTATATTGGCTCCTTGGCTGGAAATCGCAAGTGTCTCTGGAAAATAAACTGCTAATATACAAGACAATAATTCGGCCAATATGGACTTATGGTATACAACTATGGGGCTGCCCTAGCATGTCAAACATAGAAATTCTCCAGCGTTTCCAAAACAAAATATTGAAACAAATATTAAATGTCCCAAGATATGTTCCTAACTGGTTAGTACATAAAGATCTTCGAATGCCCCTAGTCAAAGAGGAAATCCAAAGCTACAGTAGGAAGTACCACCTTCGATTGCAGAATCATCCCAATGAAGCAGCAGTGAAGTTGTTCCATCATAGGCATAGGTAAGACGACTGAAAAGAGCAGATCCCAAGGACTTAGCGAATTTAATCCCAAATGAAAACTAAAATTGAAATGTCATCGTACTAATAAAATATATACGAAACTCAGTTATTGTACATAGTATAAAGGGTTAAGGTGTAAGGGGGGAGTCATCAATGGATGGCAACCTCACATGTTATTTATGTCATACAATTTTACTTAATGTCCTCGGACAGATTGTAAATTAATTAAAAGGGAAAATAAAAAAAATATGAAAAAATTCATAGTTTTGTTTCTATTTTAAAGAAGAAAATGTTATCTCCTGCAATGTGTATAGATAAAAACCAAATTAAAAATATGAATAATAAACTAGAATTCTTTACGTTCATTACTACACAAAGTGTCCTTCAATTTATATTTTTTAAATGTATTCGCTAAACTAATAAGAAAATTACTGTTTTATTATCTCCGGGAATGTTTACATATAGTAAAACAATTTTCTTTCCAAGTAAAATATTTTTTAATTATAACAACCTTTAAATTACTTCTTTTGTGATTATAGGTCGCCGGCCATTTATTTTACAATATGACAAAATTACAGATGCCAATGATAGGTGACTACTGTCAACAATAGAAAATCTATTTCATAGGGTAATTCCAGGCAAAACCCTATTTCATATTTTATAGCTCACCGGTTGTCAGCATACCGCATAGGTTGGTGTGATAACGACAAATAACAGGGTGTTCTGAAAATCGTGCAAAAAAAGTTATATCTTTTTTTACTAACCAAAAATATTTCTTAGACGATCCAAAGATAATAACGATTGATAATTTGGTAATATTTATAAAACAAAAGGAGTCATAATGCTAAAACCGAATAATTGGTGGAGGTAGAAATACGAGTATTTTACAGCGTTATTTAACTAATTTTATAATTGCAATGACATATTTTACATTGTTATAGTCCAAATCACGAAAGTTCGGCGGCGACTTATACTTAAAAGTTGTTATAGGAGCGGTATAATTCTAAAATACGATAATGAATTTTATCTTATTCGTTTCTATATACATTATAGAAAAATAAGTGAGTCAGTGCTTTTTAGATATATCGGCAGTTTATACCCCACAACTTGTTTTAAGTATGAGTCGCCGCCGAACTCTCGTAATTTGAACTATATTAACTACATTATATATTTTTTTCAATCTGGCCATCGTAGTACTTTTATTCCTCAATGTATATATAAATATATATATATATATATATATATATATATATATATATATATATATATATATATATTTCTAGCTATAAGTATTTGAAATTGCCTTCAATTACTTCAGGTATATATATGTATGTATAAGGCAACTCTTTTATAATTAGAATATTTACTTTATTCCAAAAATACTAGCAGTTTTCGAATCCCCTTGCGAAGTCATCTTCAGGTAAGCAAATCAATAATCCTAGACATGCTTAAAACCAGTGGCGGCCTTAGCCATTTCGAGGCCCCGGGGGGCAGATATTTGCGAAACACATCTTCTTTGTGTAATTTATGTAAATTGACAGCAAGTATTTTTAATGATAATTGAAGAGAAATGCAAAAGTAGAAATGTAGAGTTATAAAATTTTATACGGGAAGATTTATAAAAGTTAACAAGCACAAAGACGACAAATATTAATGTTGATAAACTAAGGTACATGAATGCCTTTAAAGATATACACAGTATTCAAGTTGGTTTTCTAAAGCGCGAGATTCAAAAACATATATAGTAACGAATTTTTCTACTTAGGTTGTTCGGCAAGGGTGCGAGGTCCCGAGCAGTTGCCCTGCTCGCCACCCCTTAAGGTCGCCTCTGCTTAGAACATAATTTAGTTGAAACAACACCCAACTTCTTACACACCCTATACATACTTTTAAAGGTATTTATTTCTTAAACACTTTTTCAGTACCAACAATAACTCGACTGGGTTCTATGCGATATAATGCGCATAAAACTACTAAGTAGATGTTTGCCGGGAATATCACGCCTAAAATAATTGTTCTGTATCGAGCCCCCTGTTGAGTTGAGGATTACAAAGGTGTACAAACAAAGGTTTATACAATCCTATAAATATACAGGTCTATTTTCGGTGTTATAAAGGTAATCAGAAGGTACAGATTCTAATAATCGGGTAATAAATAGTTCAAAGAATTACTCCTGTATAGTGGTGTGAGTCACCACACCATATTGTGTGGCAAAACTGTAATATGCCTGAAGACTATAAGCAAAGAATGTCTGAAAAACATCATTGAATACTTTATCAATGAATCTAATTACAATGTAATGGATTGAAAAGCTTTATAAATATACTAGAGTTCACCCCTGTTGCAAGCGACGACTGTCTTTTATGTATGAATTGAATTTTATTTCAAATTTTAATTCCATTTTTAAATTGAAATATTTAACTCGTTCTATATTAATTTTACATATAAAAACAAATAATTTTTTAACAAAATAAAAATATTTTCAATTTATTCGTTATTTGACAAACTTTCTTTCAAAATTTGGGATTTTTTATCGATTTGTAAATTAGGTACAAGTTAACCAATATGCAAAATTTCACAATCTAAATTTTCTAGCACAATTTTTAGCCTTTGTAAAAACCGCCTCCGTGCCCCCAAATAAAATTTGAATTTATTTTCTTTAATATAATGATCAGTAATTACAAAATAAAAAAATTGAGCTTTTTCCAAAGTTTCCTATCAGGCCTCCTAATTTCCTTGGCGCCTCTTTTATAAAATTTTGAATTTCTAAATTTTGAAATGTATTCGCATTCAACAGCGTAAGCGTAATACATATGCAAAATTTCATCTTTCTATCTTTTACGAATACAAAGTTATACAGCAATAAAGAGCGCATTTTTTTTCAGTTTTCCAAAATATGGGTTTCCAGGAAATGCAGGGGAAAATCCGGGAAATTCCCTGGAGCCGTTTTCGAGCTACCATACAAAATTCACTACCAAACATATAAGAATATAAGATTACAACAATATAAACATACAAATATACACCTGGAACATTATAATGTAGGATGTGTGTTTTGTTTTAAAAATGTTGAACTCGTTCAATATTAATTTTACATATACCAACAATTAATTCGAATCGAATTCGAATTATATTAGTATTGAATACTTATTAATAGACATGCAAAATTTATTACAGATCGTTCAAATGAATGTAAACAATATAGACTCTATTCAACTGCACACACTATTGCGTGGTTTCTAAATAATCGTATCTTATAAAAGTAATATTATAATAAGGTATTTTATAAAGGAGACATTACATTCGACCAGTCATAACAACGACCAAGAAATTCCAGACATTTTTTTCCTAAGCTGGTAATACCATTCAATGCTATATAAGTAAATTTCAGTCGATTGAAACTAAAAACAGGTTGAATTGTAAAGGTAACCATACCAACAACCTTGGTCTTGGTCTCTGTAGGTACCTGCGCCTGCGCATTATACTCCTCTATTCGTTCAGCCTGTAGGGCAGGTGACTACCACAGAGCGGGATGTTCTATCACAAAAGTCCTTGGCGTTGGCATAGATCGTTTTGTTAAAACTCTACGACTTGTCATTACAAAGGCTCTCAAACATTATTCCGGTTTCACACCAGAAAGACAGTTCTATAAAACACGAACAAAAACACCAAAGAGACAGTTCTTAAAACAGTTTTGTCTTTGAAAACTGTTTTAGTAAACAAAACACATTCTCATCTGGAGTCGGTAAGATCGAATGAAAACACGTTTGTTGTTGTTTTTTAGTCTGCTTGGTTTGAACACGCAGTTTTGTTTTTTGTGAACATTTGCGCTTGTTAGTTGTTGTTTATCATGTTTATAATTTTTATGGGACACACAGAAGAACACTAAAAAAAAAAGCTGTCTGTTTTTCAAAAACAGAACTGTTTTAAAATAAAACAAAACATGTTTTCATTATTTCAAAACTGAACTCAAAAAGGTCACAAAATAGTTTTTTGTTTCCTATACTCCAAATGACATTTAGTGTTATTACAAAAGTTGTAGAGCATGAAATTATCTACCGTTCTCGAGATATAGCGCGAAGAGAGGGAAGGAGGTGGCAGAATTCCTCCCAATGAAATCTTATCACACCACGCACTTCATTTAGTAACAATAAGGTTACTATGAGCAAGCACGCGGCAATAAATTGCGCACACTGTTACTAGCGTTAGGGCGTCCACAGACGGGGCAACTGGTTGCAAACCTTAGCCGCGAATCTGCCCGAACCGAATGTGATTACAACTGTGTTGTTAGTAAAAGAACGAACGGGTTTACGAGTGAGATAAAACACACGGCACGAACGTAACTAAACTGATTTTAAACTGGTTTTGAGCATATATTCAGCGACTAGATTTCTCAGTCGCAGGGGTTTGTTGGTTTCATGATGACATCATCAACAGAGATGTTTACGAATATTATTGAAAAATATTTAAATACATACATACAATTAAATATAACACAAAATAATCCCCTGTTTTGCTATTGTTAAAAATTCTATAGAGTCACGATACACGGCTCGAAATGGCTCGTTTCGCGTTTAGTTTGCAATTAGCCGACTCGTGTGCCTTTCCTCGTGTTTTATCTCACTCGCATACAAGTTCGATCTCTCACTAAAAACAGTTGTAAACACATTAGATTCGGGGCTAAGGTTTGCAACCAGTCGCGTCGTGTGAAGACGTCGCTTTGCAAGTTGTCGCAGATATATTTAACAAACTAATATTGCAAAGCTACAGGTACAGGCAATTATTAAACCCACTAAATATTCATATCAATTTTTCAGTATCTCAATTTATTTAATACGATTGTTAATTTTAATTTTAAAAACATTTTGAGAATCTTGTTAAGGCATTCGTCGATGTCATTTCAAAGCAGATAGCATTCTATATCGGTTGGTTGGACAATTCCTAGGTGTGAGATGGGTTAAGACTTTGTATGGGTCTTCATAAGTTAAATAAATGAGACTAGACCACCCGAGATGTCGATAGCTCATTGAAGGATAAGTTAGTTGTTGATGAATCTTAAAATTTTATTGTTATATATAAAAAAAAACTTAAGGTATTTTAAAGCATGTTGTATTTTAGTTCAGTTAAGATAAGATCTCATAAACAAGGATTGTACCAAGGTGTTGGGAGCTTCTGGTAAAAGAGATTATGCGGTTTCGTTTATTGAGAGCGGAAGTGGTGCTTTGTACCCAAAGCAATTCCTAATAAAAAGATTTTGGGATGTATTCCTTTACGATTTAAATTTTTGACGGTTTGAAATATCTTTCCTCGTGTTTAACAGTGCCTTAACACCACTTATTTTATATCGAACTGTACCGCATATTGATAAAGTTAACAGGATGACAAATGTCTAATTATTTTATATAAACCATTATACTTGTATTATAGGAGATACTAATAATTAAAGTAAAGTAAAGGGGTGGGGAGTAGGTTTCAACTCTTTTTTATTTATTTATATTAATGTACAACATATTAAGTTTATTGTGTAAAAATTTGAAGTCGATTGGAGTGAAACTGTCGGAGATATAGAGTTTTAAGTCTTCACTTCACTGGTCTGCTTTCGTGTTACTTTGAAACTTTTAAATGCGGTTTCTCACACATAGCTTTTTCAAAGACGGTGTTCTCAAAACCGATCCTTTTGAAATTTTGCACACTTTTTCAATACATATATGCTGAGGTAACGCTGTCGAGTTTTTTTTTATTTTTTAACTTTAACGTATTTTATAATAACAAAGTTTCAGATTTTTTTCATGAAAAATCGGTATTTTGACTTTTAAGTGCTGTAAAAAATTAAAAAATGAATAAAAAAAAAAAACTCGACAGCGTTACCTGCAGAAACTTATCAACTAATGAATTCATTTTGGTTTTTCGATTTCAGAAAATCCAGTGATGAGTTATGAGTGGCACCGCAATGTTACTTTTTTTGTGACGTCAGCGGAGATTCACTGTCAATGCCTCATTTCTTGATATTTATTTTTGAAAATTTCACAAAGTATTCTTCAAATGTTATTTAATCATGTAGTAATTATGGAAATAATTATATATTAACTGTGTTGTCAAAAAACATTATCGAAAATATGCTTCTTTTTTATCGTTTTCATCAACTTTTAGATATTGTACCAATAGTTTATTGAATCGGTATTTTATAATTTATCGGTCATCGTTGCGTTATGGTTCTGGTTCCTGTGTTTAATTTGAAATCAAGTATACTTAAATATACAACCTCAAAAATTTCGAAAACATCTTTTAAAATATTATAAATAGTGTTGAAATTTTAAATCTTTTTTTTTGTAAACATTTTTTTCTATTTTATGGATAACATTTATATTTGAATTCAAAAAAAAACCCCATTTTTCATGAGATTTGTCTGGATTTCATACATTGTGTAGTTTTTTTTGTGTTTTGAGGCCTACGTCCGTTAGAGAGGTGTCTTATGAATGGTTTTCGTTGGCGCCAGATTGTCTCGTCTTTTGTTAAATTTATTCAACAGAACAAAAAAAAAATAACACCGTAAATTTCGGAAATAAATAAATCTTTTGATATTTTAACACAAATACATGTACAAGTAAATCATTAATGAAATATTGGACGCGCCGAAGCACAAGGGATTGTTGTAAGAAAGAATTTCTTAAAGAAAAAATGCTTGAAATATTTCTGTCATAAAACCCGCTGTAAAAATTCAATTGGTTTTATTTATTTAGGGTCCTTAAGGGCAGTGAACAATAATCGGTCTTATTCGATGGAATATGTGTTCTAAGTTGGTGTCAAACCGAACCGTACTGTTATATTTGTAACGAAATTGCTTTTAGAAGTGTAAGTATTAATTATTAAATATTTTCACTTCAGTTCTATCAGTCCGACCGCACTTACTTTGTCACTACAGTATTTTGACTTAGGCCTGTTGCACACTTACACAATCGAATACATGCTACAACGCTGAACCTATCCGAACCTTGTAAATGCAATCAGCCGTCTCAGACTGGAAGGGAATGCAATGGTCTCTTTCATAACAGTGGTGTATCGATAAAAATTAAAGTAAAAGTTTGCTCTTATGATAAACTAGGTTGTGTACCCTACAGTACCGCTATTTTGGGCGGTAAAAATCTTACTTTAATGCAGATTAGTTTTAAATATTATTGCTTCGATAAGTAATTAATATTAACTCCGATTAATCGTTGGAAAATCGTGTTAGCTGCACTAAACACAATATAAATAAATAGTGGTCGTAAATATGGCCGCATAAATGAACAACAATGGATTCCTGAGGTTCTATTATTATAAGTATGTAAGATATTTATTCGTTTAAAGGTTAAATGGATGTCAGCCCAGGTTGACCTTAGATTAGAACGCTAATGATTTTGATGATTTATGCGCATACGGCATCAAAACATAACTTGATAAGGTAATTAGAACGAAGGTAATTACAATAATTTAATGTAGGTAACAAGAGCCTAAGGCCGTTGGAATATTTCGTAAATAAAGTAAAGCCAGATGGTGTTTTCAACTTAGTATAACATTGAACAGCACCGCTTTATTAACCTGACTCGCTAGAAATTATTCTTGGTAAAATATCGCAGTAAACATTTTGGAGTAAATTCTATTACATTTCATGAGTTTTTTGTCATGAACGCGTTAGTTTTCTATTCAGTCGTTCATAGGGAATGTCTCTTTTATGAGCTACAGACTGCGCAACGACTCCTGTGACAGGTAGGGAATCAATTTGAACTAAAATTGATTTTCTGTGTGTTGCTCCAACTTGTAAAACGTTACAATTGAAATGTACAAGTGACTAGAACTTCACCTAGCCATTCTATTTCACCAAATGTTTACTTGGATTTGCCATAGTTTTGTACTGCTTTTTTAGAAAATATAAGATTCTCTTCTATTTTTTCATATTGGTTATCTTCCTCTTCCTATTCGCAATACTCATCTTCGATAGGCCTTCTACCACTTGCTCTATTGATCTTATCCTGGGTAATGTCCTTAATCATTCCAAATTTAATCTTATTCGCCACTGTACCATATAAAATATAAATCACCATAAATATTACCGCCCCATTTAAAGCACAATTTCGCCTGTTGCACTAGTAAACACACTCCTTTACCGATTTCTTTACTGATTTGTGCAAGTTTCAGTTGGCAGCATTGCACTGCTTACGGTATACATAAGCCCACGCATCTCCATCAATTGGGACAAGAGTTCGCCAGCATCTCGCATCGTATGTGGCAACGGCGATAGCTATACAATCATTGAGTATTAAATTTACGATTAAACCCACCTGACACCATCACCTTCTCCACTGCAAGTGCCACCGCCACCATTCAGAAAGTTGGGACCAGTAAATGGTTACCATCAGTCGGCAATCACTGATCAGTTAATGAAATAATTCATTGGTGAAGAACCTTTTCTTGAATTGAACACGTCTTTTTATTGAAGATATTTGAAAATTATACGAAGATTTATACGAAGACTTGCTTAGGGCAACCGCCCGGGGCCTCGCATTCTCGCGCAACAACCCAAGTACAAAAAATCATTACTATATATGTATTTGAATCTCGCCTCGCTCTTTAGAAATCCCACTAGAATCACTGCGTACATCATTTAAGACACTCATGTACCTTAGTTTATCATCATTAATATTTGTTGTCTTTGTGCTTGTTAATTTTTATAAATCATCCAATATAACATTTTATTTCTCGACAATTATCATCAAAAATACTTATAGTTCTTATTTTCAGACTTCTCGTTTAGAAAATTTTTAAAAACATACATCTGAAATTCGAGGGACGTCGTTAGCGCAACGAACATGACGTCCGTCGTCGCCCAACGTCGTTTCTTTATGCCTTAATTCTTACCAATTCTTAAGTATCATTCCCACTCACTGCTTTAATTTAATTTTGTATTTAATTTAAATTGTTTAGCATATGGCAATACGCGTAGTCATTCACAATACCATTTTTAATTTAATTTCTTTGTTAAGTTTTTTTAAATCGTCTTAAATTAAAAATATTAAATTAAGAAAAACTATATTATATTATAACCTCCAAAATGTGACCATCTGTCAAAATGCAGTAGGATTTACTTTTAACAGAAGTTTAATTTCAGTTTTCGAAAACTATAGAAGTGAAAACAATTTCTATTACTAATTATTATTAAAAATAGCGATTTTAATTATTTCCCATACAATTTGGTCGAACTGTCAAAATTTATATTACTAACGATGCATACGCACCAACGCAATTAATAAACTTAAATTAAAACACAAATGTGAAAAGGAATGCTTAAACGAGAACCTGAAATCTAGATTACAATATTAAGGGGATCGTCTCCTGGGTGATGTTTAATCTAAATCGTGTGTTCATCAGATGCATTTTCTATCAAATATTTACTGTTTAGAAAATATTTTTTTGGTGAATTGTATTAAATAAAGATGAATAAATGATTTAATAATGTAAAAAATTTAAAAATTTGTATGGAACTAGTATAAATTAATTCTTAAAAAGTACCAATTTTTGCAATGTTTAAGGTGCTTTATTTTGCCCTTAAGGTTAGAATATTAAAAATTTGGACTTATTAATGCTTACGTTTAACCTTACCCTTTAATACTGTATTATCTTTGATAATGTTCGACAATAATAATTTTGAACCAACTATTTTCTCTGTTTTTTTGTACTTTGAAATAGTTGGGTCTTTTACTAATTTCTTTCTACACTATTATCTACATATTAAATGGACTTAAATGACTTATGCAGTGCAATTGGTTTGCGGAATACGTTCACCATCCCTGTAATAATTCAACGACAAGATAAAAACTTCTTTGGTGTTCGATCCTCCACTTCGTTCCATGTGGTGCTATTAAAACATTGCCTCCATGCAACTGCAGCATCAGATCTTGTAATTCACCGCTTCCTGGAGTACTAATGTTCTCGTTGACTTTGGATCTGGTTTTTGGATCGAGATCGAACACCTACACCCACTCCACCCACAAACTGTTTTTTAGGAAATAACTGCAAGAAGTAAATTTAAATTTATGTTGATTTTATAAAATACACAGTTATTTTTTATGTTTATGTGACCCTGCATTATATTCAAATTTAGTTTTATTTATTGTTGTATACATTATATATGGAAACAGGGTGTTTCACACGTTGATGTCAATCTACAGAAGTTAATAGAATGGGTAAGAATGAGGGGTTCATGATTTATTACCATGGAAGCTTTTTTTAATTATTTTCATTTTAATTTTGGTTATACGGTATCTGCATATTGAATCGGAGACTTAAGTCAAGCAATTTTCACATATTTCAAAAAAAATGTTAAACCCTATCATAAAAATATATTTCACAAATTCATTATCAGTAAAAACCGAAATAAACTATCGTTAAGTAATAAGAAATAAAGAAATTAAAAAGGTGTTAAAAATAACTGAATAAATTTGTTTTAGAAATGTCCATTTTTCTTTAGAAATCACAAAAAAAATAATAACCGATTATAAAGATAAAAATAAAATTGAACCGACAAAAATTTAAAAGTCAAATTTCTTTTTTCCACTTCTCGCTTCGAAATATATATGGGCCCATAAAAACATTAACCCATGCCATAATCCTTAAGTCCTAATCACGGGACCCATATTCCCCTGGTCAGCAAAGTTATTAACTTGCCACCTGTTGTTACCTATTACCTGTAGAACGCGTTCAGAACCTGTTGTGACTGGTTTTTAGTAAATTCCACAAAATGACAAACAATTTAACAGTAGACAGCTTGGTGACAAAGTATGTATAAGTGATCCCTTGTTAGAAATATGTAAGTAAATATATAAACATACTCGCTCTCGTACTGGCAGTTGTGTACGTAACGCGTTAGAGCGAGACGAAACATGTATCTTGTGTTTAGAAACAGGATAATGCATGTAGTATAAAAATTGTATGTAATTTGAGATGCTGTTGTCCTTGTCAAGCGGTAGATTTCAGTATAGTCAATGTGTTTAACTTAAGAAACAACATATTCAAAGAATATTATTATTCATGTTAATTTTATTCAGGATTTAAAACAATAGAGAAAAGGGCCCAATTTTTAGTGGTCGTTTTTTTTCTTTTAATATTTATTTATTTATAGTGCATCAACTATTGAGTTATTAGAACTTAAACTAATATATATTACATTTTATCAACATTTTATAGGACATAATCTATACAATTTATAATTTTCTATTTTATCAGCTTATTTCACTTATTCTATTTAAATTCTTCAATCTATGCTTCTTTCCATTATCCATCTTTTTCTATTTCAACTGCATAACAATGTGATACATCGCTTCCACTATGATGACACCCATTGCATTCTCTGGTTCTTTCTTCTATTAGCATTTTTTCTTTATCTAATATTGTATACTTCTACTCTTCTGTTCTTTCAACTATAATTCCTTTCTTTTTATAAACCAGTTTTCCTTCTTTTTCGTTTTTATTCCTCTGTCTATTTTCTTTATCGATTATTTCTTTTTGTTATCGTGTTTTCTTTGTTCATATTCATGATTATGGTTGCACATAACCAATTAAATCTGATTGTTACCAAACCCAGATAATATAACACTGGCCCGGGAATCGAACCCGTTTTTGTAATTTTCGATTGATATGTATATTGGCGTTTTTATTTTTTAAAACCGCTTGTTCCACAAGAAATAAGTGGTAATAAGTAATCGAGAAAGTTTTCACTTGTTGGCAATCTTCGTTATATAATACCTCATACCCAGTAAATATATTGGTGTCACTTTACTATCAAGGGGGTAAGGTCAAAACCATAAAAAGAAGCGTTTTTTGACGACATAGTTAATATATAATTATTTCTATAATCACTACATGATAAAATGACATTTGAAGAATACTTTGTGAAATTTTCATAAATAAATATCAAGAAATGAGGCATTGACAGCGAATCTCCGCTGACGTCACAAAAAAACTAACATTGCAGTGCCACTCATAACTCATCACTGGATTTTCTGAAATCTAAAAACCAAAATGATTTTATTAGTAGATAAGATTCTGCAGGTAACGCTGTCGAGTTTTTCTTTTTTTATTCATTTTTAAAAAATTTACAGCACTTAGAAGTCAAAATACCGATTTCAGAAACTTTGTTATTTTAAAATACATTAAAATTAAAAAATTAAAAAAAACTCGACAGCGAGACCTCGGCATTTATGTAAAGAAAGAGTGTGCAAAATTTGAAAAGAATCGGTCCAGTAGATTTTGAGCTAGAGAGGGCACCGACTCTGAAAAAGCTATGTGTGAGAAACCGCATTTAAAAGTTTCAAAGTAACACGAAAGCAGACCAGAGGGGTGAAGCTTCAAACTCTATATCTCCGACAGTTTTACTCCAATCGATTCCAAATTTTTACACAATAAACATAATATGTTGTACAATAATATAATAATTGTTAATATCTTCTAAAATTTAAAGAGTTATTAAAAATTAATAAGACATTTAAGGTTATATAGTACACTTTTATAGAAATTAAGACATGGTTCACAAGCCCAGTACTTTCTTGCCGAACAAATATTACAATGAATCATCGATCCGAGTCGCGCCGCTCATTATGGACCTGACACGTGGCTACAAGACAAGAGGCATTACACCTAATCTCCAAGTTCCCATTCTTTGACCTTAGATACCTTGAACTGCAAGGGGGTGGTATGGGGAGGCAGACAGGGACCAGTCAGCCGCCCATAAAGCCACCCAATCACGTATCACATCGATGTTTAATTGTTTCTAAAACAATGTTATTAAATCGGATGTAAAGTAATTGTATAAAATGTCTTCGATAGAAGTACATTAATGCTTAATTCTTCATCGTTAAAATTTATTATTTAAATATCAGATTGGTTTCATTAAACCGCCAGACGAAGGACTGACTTAACAAATGTCATAAAACTTATATGTGAAACGAGCGAATATAGTGAAAACAGTATCAAAAATTATATAATATTTTATGGTCAAGTCATAGTTCAAATTATGAGAGCAATGGTTCATGCTTAAATGAAATTATAAGACCCGTATATAAGACGATGATGAATTTTGTCTAACTCATTAATATATACATTAAGAAACAATTAGTGAACAGACTTCTTTATTCTGTATACATTAAATATATTGTAAATAAATAATCGTTTGTTATTTTATTGTTATTATATTAATTGTGTGTCTTTCGGCTTTACAATCTACAGTAATATATTTCGAAATACATTTCATTTTTATATTATTATTATTTTTATTTTTAATGTTTTTGCCATTTGGCACTACATTCCCCAGTAAACAATTTGGTGAAGTGTCCTATTTGGTGAAGTTCGAGTCACTCGTACAATTCTATTCTAACGCTTTACAAGTTCTCTACCTGTCACAAATTTTGTGTTAGTTTTTCATAATAATATTCTTTCTTTTTCCAACATCATTCATTAAGTATTTCTGTTTCTTTCCCACATGGGTATATTTTTATTATCCGGTCATAAATCATAAACCTACTCCGCTTTTAATTCAGCAGTGAACCGTCGTTGCAATGTCTGTAGCTCATAAAAAGGACCTTTCCTTTGAACGACTGAATAGAAAACGAACACGTTCCAGACAAAAAATTCATGATACGTAATAGAAATTAAGTAGAATTTACTCCAAAATGTTTACTGGGTCTTGTGCCTTAACTCATTTATATACATGTCATTGTGCTTAATTCAATTTTGATTCTTATTAAATCTAAACATTCTCATTTTTTTCAAACGAAAAAAAATATATATATAAAATTCCTTATAAAAATAAAAACAAAACTCCTACTGCTACTGCTTCGCTCCTCTTGCTACTGTCCCTCCTGTTTCTACTCTGCCATTCCTTCTCTTTCCTAGTTCATTTTCTCTATCTTCGCTATCCACCTCTTCCCTTCACTTTCGGCATTATATTCTTCTACCTTAAAAAGATTTAAAAAGCTTCAGCCTTCCTTCTTCTAATTATTTCTGCCATCCATCTGTTCCCTTCCTTGCCTCATTTTTATACAAATTCCAACTTAAAACTAAACTTAAATTATTCTAGAGTTTTACTACTTCCAAAAGTACTTTCTGCTTCTTCTTCTCTTGACCCTCTTTCTTCATTTTCACCGTTTTCTGTTTCTCCTTCCTTCTTGCCTATACCTCTTGCATTCCTTGCCTCCTCTTGACAAACCCTCTAATATATTTTTATTATCTATTCTTTCTTATTAAAAAATCCATATCTGTGTAGCTCACAATATCAGAAAACAATAATATAAATACTGCCTAAATTGTATGAGGTTATTGATAGGACTCAGCATCGGAAATAGATCGACGTTAAATAAAACTACATTAAAGCAAACCATTTGAGATTGAAATAATTACCTGAAATGCAACTTTTTTCTTTAGAAGGTGTAGGCAAGCGTTGCCCTCGTACGTTTAGATTTATATTCAATAACGGTATGTTTTATTAGTACTCTTGCACAACACACCCATTAAAATTATCATTACAATATAAATGTTTTGCATACCTCACATGTAAAACCTGGTACAATATTCTTTTATAATATCGCACACAATGGAATTGTATTAAAATCAAATATTGGCTAAGTAACTTATTATATTGAATTGTTCAAAAATTAAATCGTGATAAAATTTAATCCATTTCATTTTTGTGGAACACAGTGGAATGAATCTTGCTTTGGAAAAATAATTAAAATCGTAAAAATTGGTTAAGATCTTTTGTAATTTCATACATTTTAAATTGATTGGACATTCGAGAAGATATATGCTATGTAAGTAAGTGGTACCATCTTCTTCATTCTTCTGTTTTTCTCACTCCTAATATTTATTTGTGCTTATTTCTCCTAACATTTAAACATTTGTAATACATAATTTATATATTTTTATTATAGATATTTAAAATATAGAACCCAGTAAACATTTTGGAGTAAATTCTACTTAATTTCTATTACATATCATGAGTTTTTTGTCTGGAACGTGTTCGTTTTCTATTCAGTCGTTCATAGGAAAGGCCCTTTTTATGACCTACAGACATCGCAACGACGGTTCACTGCTGAATTAAAAACGACTCCGGCTTATGATTTATGACCGGAGTAATAAACTTGACACTAGCAGGGATGGCAGGGGTATAAAACTTAATGGAATTCTACTTCATCATCTAAGGTTTAGCAAAACCAGTGATTATTTTAACTTATACTATTTTATATTCTTCGTTATCTATTTTCATTTCTTAAAGAACCTTCGTTTAAGACTTAACACCAGTTAGTGCCAAAGTTCAGCGATTTTAACCTGTTAACTTTTTCCAATAACAATAAAAATTGTTCCACACATATCAAATCAAATCAATCGTAATCATTTGCTTATAACACACAAAATGATAAACGCATAAATAAGCCGCCAGATCGTAGATTTTTTAGTTTAAACTACTAATTGATGTTTAACAAAAAAACCAGTATTTTGTTAAACAATCTGAGAATACGTCTGATCCGAAGATCATTCATAAGTTAAACTCAAAGCAGCGCCGCTCCGCGCACAGCCGTGTCTCTGGTCCAGCTAAATGAATGAATGAAGTGAATGTATGTCACGCGGAAATGAACAATAAATAAACACAAGTAGTTTTTTTTTTTTTTAAAATTAGTTATCATAAACGATAAACCAAACTGAAATACTTTTGACATTTTATCGGCGGAAGTCGTATGGGTGTGTTATATTGTTTTAGATTGTCTTAATTCATAGATTATGTAAGAATAAAATGAATCTGTAAATCACGCCTTGAAGTGCTCCAAATATAGCACCTTTGATTTCGTGATGAAGAGATTTATACATGGTGGTAGATACAAAAGTAGTCAGAGATGGATTATGATATTGGAGACTTTGAAAGTTTCCAGAAATAAGTTTTTCTTTCTCCTTGCAATGTTCCACACTGTTCCCAACGCTTCCCCTATCTCTTTAATCCGTTCAAACAGTAGTTGACATCTCGCCTTACAAAATAATCGTTTCCCAATGTGCAGACTTCCTCTCTCGATGATAGGAAAGGAAAATAAACTTCACAGGGTCAAATCTGGTGGTTTATCAATTAGAATCCCAATTTTTATACACATTATAAACACATTATATCGAGATGCTACAGCTTGTGCTATCCTTCTAACCTTAATTTGACTGTTGTCTAGCATCATTTATTGAGATTCCTTGCGGTCAGAGATGGATTATGATATTGGAAACCAAGTAACTAAGGCATAAAACTTTCCAGAAATAAGTTTTTTTTTCTCCTTGCAATGTTCCACGCTTTTCCAGCACTTTTCCCATCTGTTTAATTCGTTCAAAAAGTAGCTGACATCTTGTTTTGCAAAATAATCGTTTCTGAATGTGTACACTTCTTCATTCGATGATAGGGAAGGAAAAGAAACTTCGGAGGGTCAAATCTGGTAGTTTATCAATTAGAATTCCAATTTTTATATGGTACTTGCGGTCTTGCGGGAGCAATCGCGGCATCAAATACTTTTCCTTGCCGAAATTTTCAGTTAATACATGACGAAACACATTCTGTCGAAATGCAACAGCTTGTGTTATCCTTCTAACCTTAATTCCTAACCTGTTGTCTTAACCGTCCTGGACGAATCTGGACGTTTAAATTCACCTGCCTAAAATTTCACGATGGCAAATGATGAAGAAGAGTCCATTTAAACCGTATCCATCTTGATGACTCTTCCATCTTTACAGAAACACTAATATGACTGGTATTTTCAAAGATGTCTTTCAAAGAATGTGTAATATTACTAGAATATATTTGACAAACTAACATCGCCTTCATTTTAAGGCTAAAAACATTTCAGACATATTTAAATATTAAGATAAGTCTGTCAACCATAGACACACGTCCATTTTAACAGATATAATAAACAGCGCAGTAAATTTGACGTCGTAACTGAATAACAAGTGCTGCATGCAAATGTTAAAATTAACACAGGTATTTCTCAAGTTGGCATTGTTCCGATGGCTCTTAAATAAATGTAACACATACCTATCATATTCACATAAATCAAACTGGCGCCCAGTCATTAAAAACGTTCGTTACACAACACCCAGACGCCAAGGCACGTCGCGTAATGCCGTTCATTCACATTTGGTACCTCGTACAATCATTAATACCGTATTTTTATTAAATAAACTTGTAAAAAATTGTAGGTATATAAAAACGTGTACTTTCTCCTTTGAGTATACAAATCAGTGAAGAGTTCATTCATCGACTCTCCATCCTACGTTTAGTTCATAACTCTGGCACGTATCGATATGGAGGCGTTGCTATCTGCGTGGGTGCCAAAAAGAAAGTCCACTGACAATCAGTGGTCCATGCTCGCGCCTCTCCGCCTCTCCGCCGACGGCTACGGCAACAGCAACTGCATCGGGTTATTAAATATCTTTACATGTTGCATCCATGTTGAGACAAATCCAATCAGAATCTTGTGTTATTCAGCAAAGGGACAGAACAGAGCCGGATGCCCTTGTCGATGATTTGCAATATAGGTAGATTTAATCACGATTGTAACGCAGATTGCCTGGATCACTGCAGTTTAAAATGGTTGTCATTGGCGTAAATGGATCAAGCTGGCGATGTCAAGTGAACGTATATATGTAATAAATAAGGTACTATTATATTTGTAGGGTTTTCTCAATTAAAAGTCAAGACCAGGGTCTCTGGTGCCGAATGGGCTGTTTTAATTTCTATAAAACTGTTCTATATATTGATAAAGTGTGTTTATTTTTTAATAACTCGTTATATTTCAGGAGATATTAACAATTAAAAAAGCCATTTTGTCTCTTTAATTATTAAAGGGATTCAACGTTGTACAACATACCAAATGCATGTGACATCACAACCGCTAGTTGCTATCTCTTTTATACAACAGAGCATAAAAGAGATATATTTTTGACAGAACTCTGACAAGTTTACAGGTTACCAACCATACAGCTCTGCTATATGTGTTTATATATCAAAATATCAAATATTATTTACAGCTATTTCAAGGAACAATAAAAATTCAATATCATGTCTGCCGTAGCAGGGTTAAATAAAATAAAAACTTATTATTCTTTGACTTGACTTGATTATTTCGACTACCAACAGCTGCAAAACATTACCACAGCACTGACCTACTCAACAAATAACTGACGTTAAAATGCATTTCACGTCATACAAATATGGTCGACCATTTCTAGCGCTAAAACTACAATTAAAATTTTTAATTGCTATATCTTCGTCAACATTTAGATATTTAATAAAATAGACACGCCAATACACATTTATTAAAATCAACTTCAATCAACAATTGAAAAATCGACCACTACAAAATGAGGACACAAGCACTGCATTCTCTGCGATATATCTCGGAAACGGTTAATCGTGTGAATATATGCATGAAATCAAATTTGTAGAGAATTTCATGATCTACAAGTTTGATAATAGCCCCTAAAGTCATAGGAGACGTAGGAAACGAGATATTTGCAAAAAACGAATTTTTGTTATCTTTAACTTTCTGAAATCTGAGTGAAAAAGAATTGATTTCTTGACTGGAACTTCAGTGGGGTGTTTCTCACCACCAAGAACATACCCTCTCCCTCAGACCTGTGTTTATGACCACAACAAAACAACCATCTGCAAACACAGTAGCTACTTTTAATATCTTACAATCTCCGCAACAAAAACATTTAATTTAATAGGTAATATAAAATATTTATTAATAATAAATTTGAAATCGCCATATTTCATATGTCTGTGGTTACCGAGACAGCCCTAGGTGTCAGGTTCTCTGCCTATCTATACCTAGCATACACAGAATAGAGTGTAGACCTCCAAATGACATTAACCAACACAAGAATGCAGTTCTGTAACAATAGAATGTATAAATATTATTACACGTCTACCACAAGATTATTGAACACAATAGGCAAGTATTCTGCGGTTCTATTGGGCTCCATCCGCTTATCAGTCCAACGTTTAGACCATTGTCCCACTATTGTCACTAGAATCTAGATTTACGTGGAAAGAAAATAAATAATTCAATAACTCATAATTTATAAAGGATACAACGACACTTAAACATACTCTGGTGTTGTTAGCAAAATATTTTGTCTTTGTTAAACTTCCGGTCTGGACCTAACTAAATATCACGTCAGAATGTTTTATATTGATACATAAAAAGTGTAAAATATGAATAATTGTTTTTCTTTCTTACAGTGATGAATTTACCGTCCCAAAAGAGCTTCATGATGACTTGAAACCCAACAAGGTAAGAAGATACATTCAAAATTAATCATAGAAATTAACTTAAACCGAAAAAGCTGTATTTAAAAAAGTAAAGTTGTTAGGCCTGCATAATTCGTGGTCTTATCTTAATAATCAGATGCGGCTTTACGGGGTGGCAAGCAGGGCAACCGCCCGGGGCCTCGCATTCTCGCGCAACAACCCAAGTAGAAACATTCATTACTATAAATGTATTTGAATCTCGCGCCTCGCTCTTTAGAAATCCCACTAGAATCACTGCGTATATCTTTTAAGACATTCATGTACCTTAGTTTATCATCATTAATATTTGTCATCTTTGTGCTTGTTAACTTTTAAAAAGCTTCCAATATAAAATTTTATTTCTCGTCAATTATCATCAAAAATACTTACTTACAATTTACATAAATTATAGGGCCTCGCAAAGATCTGCTGCCCTGGGCCTCGCAATGGCTAAGGCCGCCCTAGTTAATAATCCAAAATATAAATAACAATACATTTTCTGGAAAACGTTAAAACCTTTATCAAACTAATTTCCGGTAAAGTGTTAGTTTTCGATAAGTTTATTTGCCTTATCAGCTAGTTATCAGCAAAAGTTAGTTTCCTTTGTTATCTATGGCGCTGTGTGTGAATCACGACAATGTTCAATGTCTGTAACACCTGTTAAAATCACAAACTAGTGTTTTCTTAATCTTAATTTCCTAAATAGATAACATAGTAATATAGTTTGTTGTCAAGCGGGCTGAAATTCGGTTTAGCGCCGGCGCTATCTCATATGTGAAGAAACCCAGAAAACATACTGTATTCAAGGTATATACATTCATGTATATTGCATATCCTATGTATATGCGGTAGGATGTATGTCATATGTATGTGCAAATGCATATGCATATTTAACTATTGCTGCTTGTACTATATATACAGGATATTATTTTCACATTATGGGGCAAGTATGAATATACAAGGAATATCTGATGTTATAAAGGAATGCTCGCCTTTACATTTAGCGCTTCTGGCTGGGGAAAACACCAACACAAATCCAGATCTACACGTTGGTAAATCTACTAATTTTCTTTTCAACTAAGAATGCTTTCCATGTAATATTCCAGGGCTACTGTAGCTCACGTTTGAAGAAGAAGACTTCCAATTTAATACAGAACTCTTCCATACTAAATTCAATGCAAAATTTTTGTCACGTTTTAGATTTGTAGACGTTGCTTAGGTCAGGTACGCATCTATGACATGGCGTTAATAAGTAGGGAAGAAACAATCGTTGACGTCAGATTTTAAGGATGATAATTATATGCTTTAGCATTTCCATTGAATTTAAAACGTATTCTATAGAATCTCATGCTTATTTGCAAATAATGGAATGGATGTAAGGATGACACATCTCGTTAAGATCTGATGACGTCACAACGATTATGCGATACAATTACGTGTTCCAAATTAATGATATTACATCATACCTTCGTTTGTTTCTTTGCAAGTGTAATGTTTCTGCTGAATTTTAATTTTATAGTTTTATCAAATTCATACAGGACTTAAAATCTCTTACCTTGCAATTTACCTTCATAATTAAATAGTTCAAAAAGATAAAATAACTCTAATATACCTTTCTATAATTTGTTAACTGTTTTAGTTCTTCTCACTGTTTATCCACTGTCATTGTCTTCCATCAACCATTTTTTTGCTTGCCGTCTCCTACACATATTTTCTTCTGTTTCCTTTTCTTCATATCTGCCTCTTCCCCAATTTTACTGGGCATTCAGTTTCGTTCATCAGTCTGTCTTACCATTTACTTTTACTATCTATTTGTCACTGCTCTTTCATATTTTCTCTTCTTATTACAAAAGCAATTAATTGTTCTTTCATGTCTCTTCCAGTTCCAGAGCGTTAGTCTTAAAGATTTTTCTCCATTATTTCCTATTATCCGTTTTCCTCTTCCATTTCGCACTACCCAGAGCTTCTTTAACTTGCTTTTTTCCACCCTGCATCAATCTTCCTCCACACGCTCTTTTTATCTGGATTTCTGGGTCTTTTACACGCTCTTTCACGCTTCTATTTCGGTCCATTTGATCTGTATAGCCCAACCATTAGAATCCTTTACTCTTTTCTGTTGTCGATTTCTCGATACGTGCCATCATTCTATATTTGTTTTTATTCCTCACTATCCTGTTTCACATAGGCACTATACACTTTTTCGCTATGTTTTTCTTTCCCAAATTAGCCAATAGGTTTATACCATATCACATAATACATAGGGGCCTGAATATACCCACAGTAAATGAAGAAATAGTGCTTAGAACCAAAGCATACAAGGAGAGAATACTTAAACATCCAAACAATTTGGCCAGCTGTCTAATGTCCAACATTTCCACAGTACGCAGACTAAAAAAGAAAGTACCTCAGGACCTATTAGCCAACTGAACAGAATCTAGGATCTATTAAAATTGAGAGATGAGACGATGGGCACATCCCGCGCAAGACACTTTATTTTGGCATACCTATCACTGAATGTCCTCTAAGCAGGACAGATTATAATAATCTTTATTAATCAAATTAAAAAAAAATTAGCCAGAGATCACAATCAATCTTCCTCAATGTTTCCGATCCATATAGTACAACTGCTTTAATCACATCTTTAAATATAAGAATTTCTTCCACATGGTATTATCTATTAACTCCCTTTTGTTATTCCCTGTGTCTTCATCTTCTCTTCATCTGAATTCGTATACTTACAAGCAAAATGTTTTCTATACTTAAAGGAGCATTAAATTTTAAGCCGCTCCTGGTCGAAAACAATTTACAAATTAGTGTTATCTTACACCGTCCACAGCGCGCTTCATGGACCAACAAATGCGTGAAGAATAAGTTTTCGGTTCATGATTTCAACAGCATCATCATCATACCACAAATTATGTTTTTATAAATTTCCGGTCATTGTCCATCCGGTTGCCCAAACTCTCTGACCGGTGCAACGCGCTGCTGCAGTTCGTGATTAATTAATAACAAATATTAGTGCGTTCTTCTTTATCTTCATTTCTAGTAAGATTATTTTTTTCAAGTGGTTTTTTTTCTCGACATATAGTTAGGAATTTGAACATGCAGCTAAGTGCTTTTTCGTGTTACTTGCAATTTACAAAAACTGTTTTTACGTCTATATAAATGTCGTGTAGGAATACGGGAATATCGGGATGTTGAGACAGCAGGATTGTGCTTGTGGTACAGTAGATCTTCTCGAAATCACTATACTCATTTATTTCAATTAAATCCTATATATTCCAAGTGTATATTTATATGTTTATTTTTCTCTGAATTTCCTGGACACACGTAATTTTGGAAAAACAAAAAAAAATATTTTTTTCTTTTTGCTCTATAATTTTTAATTCGTAAAAGATAGAAAGTTGAAATTTGGCATGTGTATTACGATATACATTTTTTGAAAATTAGAAATTGAAAAATTGGAAAAGGGGGCTCTGCAGTTCTCCTACAGTGGCCTATTTTCTTGAGATACATATCGCTATTATATTTAAAAAATATTTCTTAGTCTGGTCGCCATCTTTCTAAGATTTATACAATTTAAATAATAAACCAGACTTAAGCAGACAATAATTTGTGTATATTTAAAGAAAAAAATACAAAACCAATGCGTGAAGTAGTCAGGCTGGGTATTTATCATTGGCTTGTTGCTACACAATGATTAATTTCAGGTTACATGGGGTTACCGGGTTCCCCGGCACCCGAACCCCGCCCTCGCGAAGATGCGCTTGCGCGGACATGTTTATTTCATTCAGAACAGCTTGGGCGCTTGGAAATAAATATATATTTAAATTGAAATCGTTAAATGAATTGTGAATGAAATTGCGTATAATCCCGTAAAAATATTTACCGCGGATTTTTCATTTATTTAACCCTGCGTGTGAACACTATATTTTTAGAGTCATGGTGTACACTGGGTCTATGAGGGAACAGTTGAGTTTTTCGAGTTTTCTTAGTTTTCAACAAATCTGAAAAAATTCTGGATTACTTCTTGAAATGTCTACTACATGGTCCAGATGTTGCCAAAGTTCAAAGTTTAAAACCGTTGTTATTAAAAATTCACAAATAGAAATATAATTGAAAAACGCGGAAAAAACGGAATATTGTTAAAAAATTCGTAACTTTATAACAAACAAATATTAAGAAAAACGGTTGTTGACTTTTTTATCTTAGATTATAATCTTTCGAAAGAATGTAGTGTCATTGACGTGGGTTCCAAAAAGTTGAATTATTTGTGCACCTGAAAGTGGGGAATATTTAACGAATTCAGGCATGTAATAATAAACGAACCGGTGATTATTCGGCACAAAATAAGTTTTTATTGATGAAAATACAAAAGTTATGAAATAATAATTAATGTTAGTTAATATTAATTAGTGTCAAAAAGAGAATTTACCGTGCGCATCTTCAAAAAGTTATTGTAGTAAAAAAAAAACTAATAAAAAAAAATCTATATATATAATCTAAGAAGTAATATATTAAATTACGTAAAACATTTATTTTAACCATGAAAAAACTGTAAAACAACGAGAAAAGCAAAAAAAAAAGTGCATTTACTAACATTGGAAAATAATAACGTCGTTTGTACACTGACCCTTTTAGAGGTAAGTTTCACTGGCTCGCTTTTGCCGGTTAACTGCTAGATCCGCACGCTGCTGGAACCTTAAGTCCCTATCACTACCTAGATTCTTTAGGGGCATAGGTGAAGCGCGCTCTGTACTCATGAGAGAGAAATACGAGCTTGAAATTTCAACTGTTCCTTAAAAGACCCAGTGTACACTCAGGGTTAATTTCAAGAACCCAGTACACATATAATCAGGAGCCGGTATAAACACAATTATAACTACAATACGAGTAGTTGCCCCCTCCCCCCGTGCCCCTAGTAATTAGCAGATACTCTCTAAAAAACCAACTTAAAAGCAATTAGGACCACTCACAATAAATGGATATTTTGCACACTTATTTATTTGCAAGTGGTCGTTTTTACACACACAGTAAATCTAATAATCAAACGGACTCTGACATTTCTTTCGCCAAATTAAAGAACTGACAGATGGATTCCGTCCTTGTGACATCACTGACCACAATAACGGGCCACGTGACCTAACTTACGCAATGCACTATATTTTTAAATATTTTTCATTCATTTATTTTCTAAGTCATTGAATTTTGAAGGATTTGTTTTAAAATTTGCGTAATATATTAACGATTTATCATCACAAGTAAAACCATCGTTTTATGTGAATTTCATGATAAACATAGGCATTTGTTTGATGCTAAGTTTAACATCAAATTCAGGATATAATAAGTAATGTAATTTATGTTTTGTTTTATATCACGACATTATATTGAAACATTATGGGTCGCCGGACCAGCTGCTATAGCTTTAACGTCTAATACTGCATCTCTTTTGCACTTCTCTTGTTTAACAGTGATGGTAACGGTTGGCAATAGTATTGAGGAAGCAATGGCGTCATAAACTGAAGTCATTTTTTGTATGTTTTTACCACTTTAGTTGTTAAGGGGAAGAAATAACTATTTAAATCGTTAATAACTTCTACTATATTACAAATTGAATAAAAATATTTAGCTAGTTGTTATAGTTCAAATAACGAGAGTTCGGCGGTGACTCATACTTAAAACAAGTTGTGGGGTTTAAACTGCCGATATAACTAAAAAGCACTGACTCACTTATTTTTCTATAATGTATATAAAAACGAATACGATAAAATTCATTATCGTATTATAAATTTATACCGCTCTTACAATCTCTTTTAAATATACGTCGCCGGTGAACTTTCGTAATTTGAACTATAGTGCAGTTTTCTATAAATTCAGTTATAATTTACAACTTAATTTTAAGAGATTCTCTACGATATAAATAGAGATATATTATTTAACACGTAATATTTAAAATATAAACTGTCCACCCTATATACGAGGCATGTTTTTTAAGTAAGTACCGTTTTGCGATTCCGCCTTTGCAGCGCTACGGTCGGCGTTCCGCGCATGCGCGCTGGTTACCTACATCTCTTGTCTACGCACTGACGCCATTACAGTCTGATTCTTCATTGTATACGTTGTTTACTGAGTGTTTAAGATGCCTCCGACAATCGTGCGTCCCGCCGATTGTGAAGTACGGGCTGTTATACGATTTCTTAGTGCTAAAGGCGTAAAACCGATCGATATTCATCGTGAGATCTGTGAAGTTTACGGACAAAACATTATGAGTGATGGAATGGTAAGGAAATGGGTAAGAGCATTTAAAGATGGCCGCAGCGTCTTCAAGACGATAACGAAGTCAAAACAGTTGTGATACAGTGGTTAACAAGTCAGGCGGCAGAATTTTATGAGGAGGGTATTCAAAAACTGGTGCCACGTTATGACAAGTGCCTCAATATTCACGGAAATTATGTAGAAAAGTAGATTAAGGTACAGGCTTTCATGTAAAAATAAAATTATTGCGATATCTTTGCACGTCTTTTTTTAATTCCAAAACGGTACTTACTTAAAAAACACGCCTCGTACTATTGTCATATAAGTGCACTTTTTAAACTTGTTGCAAGCTAATTCCAAAGTTCATTTAGAGTAGGACATATCCTGTACAATATATACATGATATACATTGTAATCCTTTAAAAAAAGAACAAATTAACGCGCCAACTTTCCAACTCTTAAACAAATATTGCTATTAAAGAAGAAAGCTTCTGCATTTTTATTTGAAGAGAACTTTCCATTCAGCGGGTGTGGTTTCTCATAAATAATAAATCATAATAATAGAAATTATCCATTAATTGTTTCTTTAGAACAACAGCGCATCGGGCCCATCAACTTCTATTCAAGATGTTGGCAGCTTCCAAAGACGTGAAGATCCGCTATGAGAGTGCGAGAGTGTGGCGACTGCTTGCTTGTAGATTTTATTAATTAAAAATTACCATAAGACTCATATGGTGAATGATTTATTTGTTGAATAGATGTATTCTACTACTATGAGACATTTACTTTCAAGACTTGGTGGTTTTTTGAATCGAAATGTAAAGAGCTTCTTAGGAAATTAGCAATTTACTAAATTGAATCGATTCAGCGCGGGACTTGTAATGTTACTTTATGGACTAGTCACAATTATCCAAAAATGTGTCTCTAAATCACTTTCAGACGACACAGTGAGCGAGAGCATTGATGCTTGGCAGAATTATATTTTCTGGAAATTGATTTTCTAGATACATATTCAAAATCTTATCAGACAGCCATACAAAACAAGGATTTCATTCTATATATACAACTCTTACTTTTACTTGTCTTATTACTCCAACAAACTTCCAATTTAATGTTCAAAATCCAGTCAGAACCGGTATAGTTTCACTACTGATAATATATTATTTTCAATACTGTTGTTCTAGCGAGTTGTGATAACACCAACAATTTTACCAACCGCCTGCACCTCTGTCCCCCCAATTTTGTTACATAACTTAATCAACTTCACATTTGAGTGTTTTGGCAAGCAGTCTTCTAGCTGACAGTCTCTCTAGTAGCATGATATGAATATAAGATAGACTGCGACTATCCAGTGGCGAATTAGGTCTACTGGTCGACCGAAAACTAAGTTTCCGAAAAACTACTTTTGTTTTAAATATATGTGAGTACATTCAGCAATCTCTAGTATTTAATCTCTTTGATTTAATTGAACGCTTAGCGGCCAGCCTTCCACTTAGCTTTATATTACCTAATATGAGGGTAAATAATAAAAATTAAAACTTCGGTAGAGTAACAGAGCAGGTTCTGGTGCAAAATATTTAAGCAAAGATCAAATCCACCTCTGCGAGTATTCCTTGAGACTTATTTTGTTAACTTCATTAATAATTATTTTTAAAACAACATTATTAAAACAGCAATCATCGAGTGGTCTTCTCTCCAATGAGTCGGCGACTGATAGACGTTAATGCGTGGCTCCGCGGCGGGTGTAGGGGGGCAGGGAGCGTAACAATTGGCTTTGGCTAGGAACAGCATGTGTCTTCTGTCTGGACATAGACATAGACATAGACGTGGACGCTAAACAATTCAGACGTAATTGAACGATGTATTCTGATGGTTGAACAATTGATATACTAATTAGTTTCATTCTAATGAGATAATTCAATTTGTTCATCTCGTTCTCTACAAGTGTCTTTGAAGATAAGTTTAAAATATTTGAAGGTTGTACTGTTTTGTTTTTAGTTTATAAATTGATCATATTAATACGGTTAATTTTATGCGTTATCGTATGTGCACAATGGGCTTCTATCGATATACACTCCAAACACCCTTCTCCTGTGACACATTTATGTTAGGTGGAACCTTACTAAAACATGCTACATGCATTTAAAATTCGGTAAAGTGTTGACTATTAATATAGTCATTAAATTACTTCTTTCAGCTTTCGTCCCAAGGTATAAAATTGTCTTGCAGTGTTAGTTTAACACTTGCCATTTTATCTCATATTCCAAGATTCATTTTCTACCTTTCAAATAGAAAATAGTCTTGTATGTTTATTAAAATAACCATAAAATAAAACTCTTCAGACAAAATTTGTTTAATTTTTACAGAACTTAGATAATTTGGGCGTTTGATAATCCAACAACATTTACTTTTCCTAATATATCTGAAAGACCATTAAACTATGGTCCTCCTGTATCAGGATGTTCTCATTTTGTGGTTGATATTTTATAAAAAAGATCATAACTTAAAATGAACGTAATCTTTGTTTATTCTAGTTTCGAAATCTGGACAAGATCAAGTCTAACATTATATTCTTTTATTCCAAATTGGTGATTCTAACTTTTTATTCTAAATTATAGAAAACACAAAAATAAAAAAATACCAAAATTGTATTTTCTTCGTTTATTTTCTTTTATCAAGATTACTAAAATCAACAGGCTCTCAAATTCCAATTTTTGTGAACAGTAACAAACTTTTAGTGGGTACCACAGATGCAGATGTCAGGGCCGAGTTTAGAGGTGTGGAGACACTGAGGCAACGAAGGAGTGGGGGCCCTGAGGCAACGAAAGAGTGAAGGCCCCTAATTATTTTCCGAATAAAAGGAACAATTTTTTCCGTCAAGTCTTTTAAAAATTTATTGCTTTTATCTCTATTGTGGATGCGGGCCTGGCAGATGTTGTAGAGCACAAGAGCTTGATGTTGTAGAAGACTATCATGGAACAAATTAGATAAGACGCACATACAGAGAATAAATTAGCCACATTTTCTATAATCTCACAGCGCTGTAATCACGGGATTTATTTTGGCCATTTAGTAGTTCCCTGAATACCACTTTCAACGTCACTGCACTGAAATAAGTAAATTGAACCATTAAAATGTTTCAAGGAAATAATTTCGCTATGAAGTTATTTGCGCAACAGTGAAATTAGCTGTTAGAACATAAAATATTTAGAATGGTGTTATGATTCGAATCATATTTTCCGCTTGGATTGACCAAGTCGTAGTTTAAATCAAGTAAACACAAGCAAGTATATTATAAATTATACTATCAACAGAATTTGCTGTGTTTTCTGAGCTAATAAACCCAATCGACGCCAACCAAAGCTCTTACATGCAATGTTTATTGCATTTTTACTTTTATTTTTTAATTTGTTGTTTTTTTTTATCCTTTTCGTTTCACGGTTTAGTCGCACCTCACTGACTCGTGGCTAATTTAATAGTTGATGCTGGCTGAGCCCTGGTTGCCATGCGCCCTATACTATGTAGTCCAGCACAATTAGATTTCACCCTAGAATAATTTAATAAAATGATCCTTTTTGGTTTTGTTTGTTCCTTTTAACGTTCTAAATAAGTAGATGATAATGTCTATCGATATATTGCAAGCATCATTCTTTACAGAGCTCTCTTTTAGTCTTTTGATAATATTTACATTTCTGTTGCGATTTTGCGACTGCAAATGTTACGTAACAAAAGACATTTACTACAAGAAAGGTACTATACATTTTTTTGTGGCAAATTTCCTCATCTTTCTTTTGTTATTTAATGTTTATAGTCATAAAATTAATAGAAATGAAAATATTACGTAAAAACCAAAACAATGCCCCTCTTTAACTTTGTCATACATTATGTTTACTAGCGGTCACCCATTTTGGCTATTTTAGAAGTAAATGTACTTCCCTTTATACAGGAAACGTTGGTTTTACCTTGGCAATACTAACAGCGAATGGAACGTAATTGTTTTCCTTTTAAGTGTAGAAGACATTGGGTGTTTTTTAATAACAAAACTATTTAAAAAGTACATAGCCAAAATATAAAAATGATCAAAGTAAGGAAATAAATATACATAGGCTGTTACTTATTCTGTAATCTGTTTTTATTGAGCCCAATAGAATAAATGAAGAAAATTGAATTGAATTGCTTGAGTCTAGCTCCTTGCTGTTTTCACGTGGCACTGCATAGCTTCATACTTATTACACCCCCTCCGTCCCAATGGTATTTCTTCCACGTGGTTTAAAGATGATCTCCTACGTATCGATACAGAATTTCGTCTGATGATTTAGAATGTATAGATTAAAAAGGAAAACAAGCAGACCCGTTTTCGCCTAACCGTGTTTTCGTCTAATTCTACTGGACTAATGCAACAAGAACATATACTACACCTTATATACATCGTATACATTCGGATTAAAAACCTATTTTTTGTTCAAATATTTTGAAGTAGTTTTATAATTTCTGATGAATTTGATAATGGTATATCCGTACATATTTATGGTTCATGGAAAGATAAAAAAGATTTCAATTTTTCTGACGTCACTATTTTGGCAAGATATATACATAATACGTCATAGGATGCAAAATATCATAAATTTTCTATTTATACTTTGTGTTGTTTGTCACTGATAAACATGTCTTTAAGATATTTTAACTTACGCTACGTCTGTAATCTGAATCCGTCGCTAAAATTAATTATTCCGTGGATAAAGTCATCCAAGTGGATTCCACTGTTATCTACACTTAAAGCGCCTCGTTTTGGCGGATTATTAGTAAAATAGCAAAAATGGCACGCCACGTGGACGTGGGATCTACGTCATTTAATTAAAACCGGGAAAACTACACACTTTAATTAAATTTAATCTAAAATTACTTCCCTATATTTTGCGCTTCCAAATACGTGATATCTAATTGGTATCTGAAACAAAAGCTAACTGAAAAGGAAGTACATAGAAGAAGGAATGAAGTATTGGAAAAGAGAGAGTGAGGAAGGGGAGAGTAGGTGATGTGTTTTACTTCACAGCATTCCAGCGCAGAACTGATAAGAAAAGAAAGAAAAGGAAAGAAGGAAAAAGCAAATATAGTAGCCAAAGAAACAGAATTAAGAAGAGAGGAAATATTAGTAGTCATAAAATCGTTAGGTTTAGAATGACAGAGAGGGAAGAATATAAAAGATAAAAGTTAAAAAAGGTAAAGGGCAAGGAAGAGGAAGTTTGATATATTAGATTATATTAGTGATAAGAGATTAACCAGACTAACAAATAAATTGCAATGCAAGTAGTAAAGTTAAGGTTGAAGAGAAGAGAAGAATGTAATGTCTAACGGCATCTCAATAAATAAATAATAATTATTAAGTTTTGACGCGTCTTCCTTTTCAGTCTGCTGAAGGTATTCCTTCCTTTATTAGGTATGTCATACATGAGAAAACTAAGATTTCTTGCCCACGTGGCATCACTTCATACGCACGGTTTCGTCATTTACAGCTTCTTGCACGCTTTCTTGTAGCTCTGTCCACTTAGCTGCAACATGTCATAGCTCTCATAGACAGACTCAGCAGTCAATTGAACAACAGTAATTCGGTATACTGATTGAAATACTGAATCATCCTCTGATAACTCTCTTGCAGCAACAAACAATCTGCGGTTAATGTTCTTTTCGATGTATGGATGAAGCCAATACATTCTACGTCTGATTCGTCGTCTTCTAATAAAAGTACATGCTATAATCACATCTTCTTCATCACTTGATATTTTCCCAATGAAGAAACGTGCTTACTCAATACTAACCTTCAAAGAAATGACCCTATTTTCAGCTTGTATGACGTTACGTGGACAGTAGCCCTAATCTTTTTAAAATAAAAATGATGTACCTACTTATCTCAACTATATTAAAATGTCTCGCAAGGGTAGGGCGTAGGGCTTAATTCTTTCAATGGCCTTGCATGTGGTCGTAGGTTATTTCAACACGCTCAGTGATGCCTATTGTTCTGGGAATGCGAGAACGAGTTCGCTGCAATATATGTCAGCGCTGCAGCGCGCTGCAATACCCAGCAACATGTGCGCTTGGTATGGTGAGACTAGTTCATACAAATTCACTCGTTGTTTGTACATAGAGTTCAACAGAGTGACTTTGAGACATCGGGGTGTGTCTCACAGTCACAATGCTGCATTATATATGGATCTAGACTGTATCACACTTTAAATTTAATTACAGTTAAATTACATTGCAAAGAAATACTACATCACTTAAAAATAGCTATTCGGACTCGGTATTTTTCCCATTTTTTTTTTCATTTTTGTATTATTTATTTATATTATTGTACAACATATTAAGTTTATTTTGTAAAAATTTGAAGTCGATTGGAGTAAAACTGTCGGAGATATAGAGGTTTAAATCTTCACCTCTCTACTTTGAAACTTTTAAATGCGGTTTCTCACACATAGCTTTTTCAGAGACGGTGCCCTCTCTAGCTCAAAATCTACTGGACCGATTCTTTTGAAATTTTGCAGACCCTTTCTTTACATAAATGCCAAGGTAACGCTGTTGAGTTTTTTTAATTTTTTAATTTTAACGTATTTTAAAATAACAAAGTTTCTGATTTTTTTCATGAAAAATCGGTATTTTGACTTTTAGGTGCTGTAAAAAATTTAAAAATCAATAAAAACAGAAAAACTCGACAGCGTTACCTGCAGAAACTTATTAACTAATAAAATCATTTTGGTTTTTGATTTCAGAAAATCCAGTGATGAATTATGAGTGGCACCGCAATGTTACTTTTTTTTGTGACGTCAGAGGAGATTCGCTGTCAATGCCTCATTTCTTGATATTTATTTATGAAAATTTCACAAAGTATTCTTCAAATATCATTTTATCATGTAGTAATTATAGAAATAATTATATATTAACTGTGTCATCAAAAAACATTATCGAAAATATGCTTCTTTTTTATCGTTTTGACCTTACCCATTCCCCTTAAGAAGCAATGCTTTATCAACAAAGAAAGTTTATGAAAATTACTAAAGTAGCTTCATTAAACCTACTGTAACTCGTAAACTAATGATCACAATGTCAAGAAATTTTGACACATATCGTTTGAAGGTTAGTACCGGATTTATCAATAGTGGCGCCATCTTAAATAGTACGTAGTTGATAAAAATATTAGAAACTTTATAAGCAGCGCATAAAACACTTTTATCTCAAGTGTGGATTACCCAGACAAGCCCAACTTCCTTCATGACTGGATGGGATCAACAATGACCTGTCAAGGTCGAAACAGTAATGTAATACATTCCATTAGATGAGTTACACATCTATTTGAACCATTTACCATGCCTCTAACATTGTTCCGGAGTGTTTCAAAGTGGGGCGATTTGTACTGTCACGGCATACCCCCCTCCCCCACACATAGATCATGACGTGGGGGGCTGACAGCCTATTGTTATGTTTAGCGATGTGTTTAAATCATTCAAGGACGAATTACGGGATAAGATAAACCTAAGCGCACAATCTACAGACATGTGTACAACCTGTAAACAGTTGAACAAATTTTGATAATGTTTTCTGGTAAAGACAGTGTTGCCACATATGTTGGAAAGGTGTGTGAATGTGCGCCCAGCCCAAATCGACAGTTGTCGGTAAAGGAACGGCTTCCTCGACGGCACGTATGCGCTCGAAATATGTAATAAATATAACTTGTAAAAATAATTTGAATTCATTGTTACGCCCGCGCTTGCGCATGCGCCTGTGCTATGGCCTTTGTGTTATATGGTTGAAGAGAGAGACAATAAGAAAAGGAAATAAGACGTTCGCATGTGTATTTAATATACTTGTACAATTATTTCGCGTCGTTTGATTAACAGGAATTTTTAAATGTATGTATTTAAAGACGTATTCGAAAGATATGACGCAAAGCTTAGTTACGTCAAGAAATATCCTAAGAAATAAGGTCGTATTAAGACAAACGCGCTACTGCGCTTTACCTATCCGAACCCTGTAACTGTAATGAACCCTCGCACACTGCAAGCGGCAACGCCGTCCGAATACGAGTGTTACGTTGCTCTCATAGAGGATTTTTTGTTGTTTTATAATCTCTTATCACTACAGAGACCATGTATATGTATTATAATCCACACAAACAAATAATAAAAGGGGTGTGATTTATTTATACGATTTTGTAACTAATTTTTGATGTGAAGATCTCTGTACGCATGTAAAGGCATATGCATACAAGTCGTTATTGCTCGTGTTCTACTCGTGTACGGTCGTTTGGAGGTGTGGTTATGTTGAAATCTGAGTAGAAATGGTAGTTCCACGACTTGCACCTCGGCAAACCTCGTTTGGAAAGTAATAGGAAGACAATCAGAGGGGTACGCAGCGTTCCGGCCGATGCAGACATGCTGTCCAAAGCTTCATGTAATGACACACTAATGTCTAATAGGATTCCAATCCCCATTCAGAGTGATACGATTCGCATCTAATTGGATTCCGATCAACATTGTTTGTAGGGGAAGTGATTCCAAAATGTTTACTTTGGCGTCTTGGTATGTTAAAGTTTCTGCGTAACATGCGGCGACCTTCCAAGTAACCTTACACTTTGCTTTGCGTATGCTGATAAATTTCTCAATTTGATTTTTATCTTAATTCAGTGAAGTACCCATAAACATAGGTGATCCACTATTGATTACAGTGCGTTGCCTTATCGAGCTCGATTTTTACATAATATTCACGATAACTGTGTGATTAGGGTTGCCAACTATCAACAAGAACTACTCTGTACTTTTTTTTATTGGTTCTGCTAAAAATTATCAGTAAGTGAATCTCGAATGACAAAGAATATTCTTAAAGCTTTTGTTTATCTTTGTGCTTCGTCTTGTCTTCAGAGAGGGACAATTGCCACTGGATAAAATAGAGGTTGGTTAAACGCAGATATTTGCCTTGACTTTTATTTGTCATAGCCGTTATCAAAAATTTTTTATATATATATTTAATATATATAATTCTATTTTACAAATTTCTAAATATTTAAATAATTCACTAATTAATTTTAAATCACTTAACAAAAATATAGTATTAACAGGAAAAGTTTTAATTACATCTATTATTTCACTATTGAATTTTGATCTTTCTAAACTATAATTTATGGATTCAAATATAATATGATCCAAAGTACCTTCTTCACCACATTGACATCTATCGTTGGATTTAATATTAATTTTGTACAGGTGAGCTGGAGTTTTACAATGATTTTGCGGGACTCATTTCTGAACTATCATTTCTTACTTAAATTTGGATGAAACATATAATTTATATCTAGTACCTCACGAAGTTGGCAACCCTATATGTAACGTAATATATAGTCATGTTATTAAGAAACGCAAAATCAAGATTATCTTGAAACGAAAAATAAGACAGATAAGGAGTTCATTAAAAAATATAATAAAATATTGAAAATATGATAGGATACGCTCGCTATATGGTGCTGCTCACTATATGTGTCTCGTGGTTTGGCGCGTTGTAGCGTAGCGCCTCGCCGGTGCGTACCTGAGAATTACCCGTACAACAACAAATACAAGTACGCGATTATAACCTAGAAAGTTGTTAATCTTCGGAAGTTTGCTGATTAGCAGTGTGCTCTGCTCTTGACGTGATATGGATCAAGTGGACGTCTGCACCAGTGCTTCTAAAACATATACTCCTACACTTATTATTAGGGAATCAGGTTAATATTAACGTGAAGTTTTACTACAACTTTCTTAATAAAAATCACATTTATTTAAGGGAAGTGAGGGGAACAAAAAACATAAAAAAGACCAAATTTTCGATAATGTTTTTTGACGACACAGTTAGTATATAATTATTTCTATAATTACTACATGATAAAATGACATTTGAAGAATACTTTGTGAAATTTTTATAAATAAATATCAAGAAATGAGGCATTGACAGCGAATCTCCGCAGACGTCACAAGAAAAAGCGTGATTGCGGTGTTCCTCATAAATTAACACTGGATTGTCTGAAATTTTAAAACCATAAGTTAATAAGTTTCTGCAGGTAACGCTGTCGAGTTTTTTTTTTATTTTATTGATTTTTCAATTTTTTACAGTATTTAAAATATCGATTTTTCATCAGAAATCAAAAATCAGAAACTTTGTTGTTTTAAAATACTTTAAAATTAAAAAAAGAAAAGAAACTCGTCAGCGTTACCTCGGCATTTATGTAAAGAAAGAGTGTGCAAAATTTGAAAAGGATTGGTGTAGTAGATTTTGAGCTAGAGAGGGCACCAACTCTGAAGAAACTAAGTGTGAGAAAACGCGTTTAAAAGCTTCAAAGAAAGACGAAACCAGACCAGAGAGGTGAAGACTTGAAACTGTATATCTCCCACAGTTTTACTCCAATCGACTTCTAATTTTCACACAATAAACTTAATGTGTTCTACATTAATAAAAATAATTTTTTTAAAAATTAAAAGTTAAAACCTTAACCTTTTAAAAACAATTTATCATTAAATTAAAATATTTCTTTACCTAAGCAAAACCATTTTCATTTCATCCTTTATACCAGACATTATATCACTACTTTCAACGATAAAAATGCAAGCGTGGAGAATCGAACCATTGAATTCTATTGGCTTCAATTTTTATGGAATGGAAATTAAAATTCTATAAAATTCGAATACCTACTTCGTTCCAAGAGCAAAGTACTGGTACAGAGATATTTATGTCTTTCTCTCTCTCTCTCGTTCTATGTGAATGTGTGTTCTTATGGAAATGCATCTCAATATATCACGGTCGCGGTGAGGATGGAGGTGGAACAATAACAGAGCTTTGCGCCTCCAGAATTCATCACAAGCGACCGCCGCGACTAGTACCTCAAGTATTCAGCCACGTTTCCATCCAGAGCTACATTGCATTCCATAATGTGTTCAATATTGTAATCGCTGGAGAAATCATAACCCTCCGTCTCTCATATATCAGGGCTTTATAACTTTTTCCGCAAGATTTCTAAAATTGAAAATTACTTCTTTATTTAGGTGTTTTGCTTTTAATCAAATTGAAAAATTGGTTAACTTTTAAAATCACAATTAGTAATCCTTATGGTGGCATTAAACGTTAACTTTAATGGGCTTGTGTCCTCATTTATTAGTGGTCGATTTTTCAATTGTTGATTGAATTTAGATTGATGTTAATAAATGTTTATTGGTGTGTCTATTTTATTAAATATCTAAATATTGACGAAGATATAGCAATTAAAAGTTTGAATTATAGTTTTAGCGCTAGAAATGGTCGGCCATATATGTATGACGTGAAATGCATTTTAACGCCAGTTATTTGTTGAGTAGGTCAGTGCTGTGGTAATGTTTTGTAGCTCTTGGTAGTCGAAATAATCAAGTCAAATCAAAGAATAATAAGTTTTTATTTTATTTAACCCTGTTACAGCAGACATAATATTGAAATTTTATTGTTACTTGAAATAGCTATAAATAATATTTGATATATAAATACATATAGCAGAGATTTATGAGCTGTAAGATTGGTAACCTTACACAAGGATTGTGATGTCACGTGCACTTCGAATGTGTACAATGTTGAATCCCTTTAATAATTAAAGAGACAAAATGACTTTTTTAATTGTTAATATCTCCTAACATATAAGGAATTATTAAAAAATAATTGGACATTTGACGTTCTAGTAACCCACTTTATCAATATTTAGTACACTTTTATAGAAATTAAGACATAGGACACAAGCCCATTTCGGAATAATTTGATTAAATAGTAACACTTTAGCAATATATCTTCGTTTGCCCGCGGCTTTTAGCTTTCTTCATCCTGAAATTCATCATCCAAGGAGAATCAATAAGGACGCGATGAGCAATGAGCCGTGCAGACGACGACGTGCTTCAAGACGCGAGTGGGCGTGGCAAGGTGGTGTGCAGTCAACTATGCAGATTTCTAAATTACTGCTCTGAAAACAATGAAAGACATTAATATTTTCGTGGGTGTTGCATAATCAAAAGTGATTCTTTGAAGTATATTCCAGAAAGCACAATTGCATTCCATGCAGCACTTACTGTGAAATGAAGTATGATTGCGAATAAAAGTAAACCTAATATATTACTATAATATTATTAGATGAAGTACTAAGTCCTGACAGATATATAACACATCCACAATAAGCTTGGTCATCCGACTCAAGGTGATACAGTTCACTTAAAGAACCCTTCGCTAGAGGGGATTGTATAATCGCTCTCTTAAAGTAAGTAAACTACCACCATATATAAGGGGTAGGGTTACACGTCGGACTAAACGGTTACAAGCTGCTCTGACAAGCTGTACATCAACGTTAAATATGAGTTAAAATCTTGTAGAGTTTAGACGAGATTTAATATCTACTAGTAGATCCCACGTGGCCACGTGGCCGTTTGTTGATGACATTGGGCATTGTGTTTCGTGCATTGTTGCGTCACGTGCACAACGTGGAGATCGAGATCATGATAGAACCATCCGCTATCGTGTGATATATCCCAGTAAACATTTTGGAGTCACTTTGACATCATATTGAAGATGCGTTTGCTTTCTTTGTAATGAGAGTTCATTTACAGTTCAGTTTCTCACAGTCGTTCATATGAAATGTCTATTTTATCGATTACAAATGGCGAAATTACTCCACCTGTCGGAATACAATTGAAAACAAAGTTAATGCGAACTATAATAAAAATGAAATAGTGATAGAAACGTCACAAAACAGGACACTTTACGAAATTGTTTACTGGATTCTTCCCTGTTGAGAACATATCATATGTAAACTAGTCACATGTAGACCGAAAGTAACAATTCTTATTGACATACAACAACATTTTTTTAATTTCTTAATTTTAGAATGTGAGGTAATTCCAATAACAAGATCATATTCGCTTGAAGTTAATTTATTTTAATTATATTTGGTTTATTATATTTAAGTCATTAAGGAATTCCAGCATTTTTTTAAAAAATTTTCTGTATTGTTTAAAAGCATGTCCTTTAATTCACCACTGATGTTATGTTTTGTTCTTTGCGTTTGATGTTGTGGGCAGGTTATTAGTAGATGATGGACTGTTATTTGCGTCTGACAGTACTGATTAAATATTGATGCGTCAATGTCATATGTTCTGTTCTTAGTCTGAAGATGGTTTTCCGGCAACATTTAAACGTGTCATAATCTGATGCCTTCATGGAGTACCCAACACCTATAATGTGTAACAAGAGAGAGAGAGAAGATGCTGCTTAGACGCCTAAGAACTAGGTAGTACCTGCTACACTTCGGACGCCACTGTATTCATTTAAGCCATACACTAAAACCTTTTATAAATTGTTCATATTTCTAGAATCACGTTGTACATATTATCTATTATATTTCAAAAACACAAATACTAATAACACGTACTCAAAATTTTCAATTTTAAAGATAAATTTTAGACTACGTGTATGACCTTGATGCTTTCGCCAGCTTACAGATATTAGGTACACAAAAATAAACAATTATTTATTTATAAGTCTGATAAAAACATAAGTCATTTTAATCTTGTTGACGACTCACGATCAGTCATCGATAGAAAAGTTTCTTACAAGATAATGGTAATATAACGAAGCTAACACAATTCCAGAAATTGTTTCAATTATTATTTTATTTTGCATTATCTTTTATACAATTTTTAATTTAAAAATTCTCCAAATTTTGAGTGACAAAGTTTTGAGTAACAACTAAATATATACAGGTGTTTGAAGATATTTTATGGAATTGTATATTGAACAAGTCAGATATGGGAATTACTTGGAATTACCAGATAGTGTAAGAACAATACGTAGCAGAGTGAACCGCAGTTATGAACATTTTAAGAAAAGTAAATAAACAATGCGTGGGACGTGGAACCTTTTGTGCCTTTAATTATATATAGTTCAAATTACGAGAGTTCGGCGGCGACTCATACTTAAAACAAGTTATGGGGAATAAACTTATTTTTCTATAATGTATATAGAAACGAATAAGTTAAAATTCATTATCATATTATAGATTTATACCGCTCTTATAACCTTCTTTAGGTATAAGTCACCACCGAACTATCGTGATTTGGACTATACCAGTAACTTGGTGCTTAGGGGTTGATCATAAACTACGTAACTCTATTTTGGGCCCTTTATAACCCCTCACCCCTATGTAGCCTAACTTAGATTAAAGGGGAGGTAAGGCAAAACGATATAAAAAAAGCATATTTTCGATAATTTTTTTGACGACACAGTTAATATATAATTATTTCTATAATTACTACATGATAAAATGACATTTGAAGAATACTTTGTGAAATTTTCATAAATAAATATCAAGAAATGAGGCATTGACAGCGAATCCCTGCAGACATTACAAAAAAATGTAACATTGCGGTGCCACTCATAACTCATCACTGGATTTTCTGAAATCGAAAATGATTTCTTTAGTTGATAAGTTTCTGCAGGTAACGCTGTCAAATTTTTCTGTTTTTTATTGATTTTTCAATTTTTTACAGAACTTAAAAATCAAAATACCGATTTATCATGAAGAAAATCAGAAACTTTGTTATTTTAAAATACGTTAAAATTAAAAATTAAAAACAAACTTGACAGCGTTACCTCGGCATTTATGTAAAGAAAAAATGTGCAAAATTTCAAAAGGATCGGTCGAGTAGATTTTGAGCTAGAGAGGGCACCGACTCTGAAAAAGCTAAATGTGAGAAACCGCATTTAAAAGTTTCAAAGTAACACGAAAGCAGACCAGAGAGGTGAAGACTTAAAACTCTATATCTCCGACAGTTTTACTCCAATTGACTTCAAACTTTCACAAAATAAACTTATATGTTGTACAATTTTTTTTGAAACCTTACATTCCCCTTAGAGATGAATATCTATTCATTGGGCCAAATTAAATAAATAACAACCTATCTTCAAAAGACTCTCACTCAAGAGAAAAGGTATGTGACAAGAATTTTTCAATTCTACCAATCATGCACACATGCTATAGGTTCATCAATCCTGACCTATAGTAAAGACAAAGAAAATTACTACAAATCAACATAAATGAATAAAAGAAATGTGTGTACTCCAGGCGTGTTCAAAATAAGTACAATCATAAAGAATTCATGGAACCTTTTAGCAGCTCAACGATTTCCTTAGAAACGTAGCGTCGTCGCTAATTGTATCTTTCTCCCTGTCACGTCCCCGCCCATCACTCTCCACTGTCGTAAAACAATTGTTTTCCTTTTGGTGGAACTTTGATCTAAAGATACGATTGTTTTTAAATGAGGTGATATTACAATTACATAATTTCTTTCGTGTTTTTATTTTAGTTTATTAGTCATTTTAGTAATAATATAATGTTAATTAATAGCATAATGATTTAATTATCTTTATAATTATTTCTTATCTAATTAATAATATTGTGTACTTGTACACTTGCTAGGAAATGATCCATCATCGTGTTGTCATTGGTTATTACAAAATTTTAGTCACGTGCTTTTTTATTTTGATAGCAAAAACGAAAGATATTGACATGAGCGTCCACATGGGGAAGGGGGAAAGCGACCAAATTCCGTTTTACTTACTGTAAATTTGTTAGGCTTTTCATTTATAAACTTCATATCGGACTCAGCCACAAATAAGCGTGTTAGTATAGTATAAAAGTCGATATTTAAAAGAGGAAACTATCCTAACTATTGACATAATACCAAAGATTTATTGCAATGCAGTTTCTTTAATATTGCATAAATTATTATTTCAATATCTTGAAAAAGTCAACGATAAAATTTAGGCATAACTAATGCCAAAATTATTTATACATCCTGTAAACATTTTTCGCGTAAAGCTCGTTGTGAGCTTTTCGGAGCAATTGTACCTATTTTAAAAAATATTGTACGGAGCAATTGTACCTATTGTAAAAAGAATACGCAAGAAAAATTATTTTAAAAATTAATTGACTTTTAAAAGCAACATTGTATACGCACATTAATACAGCGTTGTAAAAACGTGTTCTTATATGGAGTGAAACAAATGTTATTATAAAATAGACCTTATTCTACCTGCCATAACTGTCAAACCTGATGAGGTCCTGGGAGACAACTTTATTAGAAATACTGAAAAAATTGAATAAATACCAATGTATACATCTCTACTCATCTCTAACATTACACGTCCCTTACTTGTAACCAGTGGCGTCCATAGAAAATTTGATTAGATAGGGTATTCACAATCCAATCAAAATCTATCTAATGTAAAATTTACATTAATGTTACAAGATCTTTGAAGAAATGAAGAAGGGGTTAAATTTCGCGTTAAACTTTCATGTGTGGACGCCCATGTTTCCAAGTAAATGAATGTATCATATTTACTGAACATCGTAATAGGCCTTTTACACGGTCAGATTTACTATTGATTTAGTTTCAAACAAACTGCCTGATTATCTTAAAAGTAAAGACTCAAATCTGAATCGGACGATAGTAACTCTGTCCTGTCGTTTTGTATTTAAACAGATCTTATAAATCGTAAACTGTCATGTCAAATTCATATTAATATTAATTGAAACCAAATTCAAATTAAATATTTGAAGAAAATAATAATAAACTTGTAAACGTTGTCAAAAGAAATATATGATGATGCAAAACTTAGCTTAACTTTATTCATTTCTTGGAGTATAATCTCGTTTTGTTTTGCATTTTCCTCTCGATCTGCCATTTTCGTAAATAGGTATCCTTGTGATAATTTTCGTTTCTAATTAGTTTCAAAAAAGAGTTTTTTATATACACGTGGTTTTTGAAAACCGTGTCACCATTTTTTCATAGTTTAAAGTTATAAACTAAACTATGAACCCTGGGTCAGTAAAATTTTGAGATAACATGTATTTTAATTATTTTTATCGATCTTTTTATTATTTACATAAAGGTCTTATACCTCCTTAATGCGAAATTCAAGTACACTTTCAAGTTAAATCGAACCATGTATGAACAAACTCTAGAAATCTAAAGCCTTACTATAATCAAAACGGAATCTAATTGAAAAACTAATTTGATCGTGTAAAAGCCTCTTAACTTTTACTTATTCCACACTCATCTGAAGAAGATTTTCCTAATAAGATCATAAAAATTCTCCTCCAGTTTTTTGTCATATAATTCTTGAAATTTCAACCACGCTTGATTTGAAGCTGTAATAAATTTACAACGACCACTCCATTTTTGATAAACATATTTTTTAGGTTATGTACACATCAGGAATAGTTCCTGTTGCAGAATCTTGCCACCTGCGTGTTCTGTATTCACTGTTCTCGTCAGGTGCAACTTGTCCGTCAACCTGATCTAGTGCCCATATCGTCTAGTGCACTAGGAGGTTTGTCCCAGAGGGGACACGTGTCCACGAGACGCGACACTCCTAATTTATGGCACGAACGTGTCTTGAGCAAACGCAAACACCTGGTGGATTGCTGCAATTTAAAATATTTCGCTCCTTCTTTGGTCAAATTTTTTCTAAAGTTACTTCAACGTTTCATTGTTTTTCTTTCATGTTCCATTCTATTTATTGTTTGATATTCTTTACTAATCTCTCTTTCACTGATTTATTGGATTAAAATTTTTTGTGTCATGCATGCGGAGAATAATGAATTAAAATGAGTCACTGAAAACGAATTCCAAATAACCTTATTTGGCATAAATTAAGTCACACAAATTTCGTGGTTTATAACTCACGCTTTTTACGAAATAGAATTTTAGATTATCTCTTCATTATTCACCACCCTTGTTGTCACGTCTTGTCATACTTTGGGGACTCGTTCCCCCTTTGTTTGACGTATTTAATCTCTCCCAATCTTTCCAACTTAAAAACAATCGTTATATTCGAATTCAAGTAAATGATTTTCGCAACAACATAAAGTTGATATGGTAAACTATTAAATATAAATTGATCACAAACAAATTAGTTAAGAGAATAACCTTTAATGTCAATGGTAATAGGATTATAAATTGTGCGTGTGTGTATTTGTACATTGTAAGAAGAACGAAATAAAACGAAGGGATTCACAGAGACAGAACTGAAGCAACAACTTAGAAGACGAGAGATACAGAAAGAGTCGGGAGCTTGGAATCTTGTAATATTGGTATGACGTCATCATACCCTAAAGAAACGATATGCCTATAACGTCAATGACGTCATCTTAGTAGAAAACTGCTCTATTGGTCATACGCCATCGTACAAGAAGTTAGACAACAAAACAAAGACATATTCTCTCAAGCAAACTGAAGCTAATTGCTATTGTAGTTGGTATTACAACTTACAAGAGATTAAGGACTGTTTTAAACTTTGCGAACTGTAATTCTTTCAACTACCAATCATTTTTCGACCTCTTAGTTCATCTACTATTTACAAGAAAAGGTTTTCCACGTAAGTGATAATAAAATCCGCTATTTTCGTATCTATGAAAAGCCAACTAATCATCGCTATTATAACGACGTTATACAAAACCACGTGCAAATATACACTGTAAGAAAATAGTTGACAAAAGATGGTGTAAATATAAATAAGAATTTCTCTGTGTTTTTTAAGTGCATTATGTATGCGCGCTATTGTTTTTCGAAGTGCAGTAGTACCTTAAGAAAACTGCGTCTAAGGCATTGCATTTAAAAAGAGGAAAGAAATCAGACACATCTCCAAAACTTGGTCATGGAGGCAACCCTATCTCCCACTACTGACGATATCACTAAAAAATCTATTTGACACAACACATCGACGCTTGCATGTGTAGCACGCATATATGTAACCACGTGGTATTGTTATTGACTTCCACGCTGATGTGCACGTGTATTTTTATACGGTAATGAACAGCGATTGCATCAAAAATCCGAAGACTGTAAGATGAGTAGCTTCGAGCTTGAAATTAACAATAAGTGAATGGTCGTCATGGATAATTGAGTGAGCTGGACGTAAGGAATGTGCTCTCCCAATGTCAGATGCCAGATCTGGAATCACAACCACAATGCCTATGCGAGTCAAATGTTCCTAGAGTGTATTCAACAGATGTGCATAAGATGTTGGCTTTATTAGCGAACCGCAAGTCCACAACCGAGTTCTCGAACAAAGCAAATCAATTTAATCATATTTTGTTCTAGCTTCATTATAATGTAAATTAATTATTAATTAAGCGATCCGTATATAAAACGAACAGCTGCGCCAGCTGAAAATTAAACTGTCTCTTTGCAGAATCATTCACATTGCTACTTAACCATACAGCAAACGACTTTGAAATGTTTCTTTAGAGGGAAAATGGATTAAATCTATATTTTCACGTATCATATCTTCCTAGAAGATGCGAGCTGAGTAGTTGGTCAATTCATAGCAAATAATTTACATTTTCCTGGCACTCAATATTGGAATCCCGAAGGCATTCCAGTTCACATAGTACAAAGCGCAATTTAATGTCAACTAGTTATGCAATGAGTTAAACAAATTATAAAATGCAATCGCTGCACCGCGGACCGAACGCATTATGGCAGTAGGTTCCCAACCAATAACCAATAGCAAATTGCTGATAGCTATAGATGGCTAATGGACTTTCTCTTGTTGTTAGCGATGGAATGGTATTAGCAGAGCCGCTTTTAGTATCGGCGTGCCCCTATGCTTAAAAACGGTCCTTAATATTAGAGTACATTTCATATTACGTTATCTTCAGTAATGGAAAAAGTAGCATCCAGACTGGTGACTGGAGACTGGAGAGGAGACAGCGGATGTTTAGTCTATTTCCATTTCAACGGGATTAATACAGTTAAGTATTTATAACATAAATACGGCATAAGAGTCATATTCACTAATTATCAAAAATTAATAATAACACTTGTAGCCAGATCCGTATTTACCTTTAAGGGAATAAATAAAATATTAATGTTAGGGTTCTCCCAAATTAAAACTCAATAATTATATAACAATCATTTATTAATAATCAATTCCAATCGAATATTGTCTGACGTTTTAATGTGTCGAAGTTCCAATGACAATCCTCTAAGTGTTCTGTGTCCAAGTCTTGCATTGTATACCGTTCTAAATCCTAATTATTGCTAGCACTAGCCGATAAATCCGATTCGCAGATCTGTCATATAAAAAGTTATGAGAAATTGCAATTTCTCAGAGTTGTATATAAATTATTATCACTTTCATTTTCTTCTCAATATGCAGAAAAATTCTGGAACACATTCACAAGTCCATAAAGCTGATTTATGACTGATCATTGAATTTATTAATACGTAATAGCATTAAAACTCGAAGTATGCATGTTAAGAACGTCGCGGGACTTGTCTTAGAGAATAAAATGTTCTCAACATCAAATCAAACCGCGTATATTGAGCAAAGAGAAAACAGTGCCGGCGCTAAGCGAGTGCTATAATGTTAGATGGATCTCTTTTACACCAAAGTAGGGTTACATGTTGTGGGTGTCGTTTTTGGTCATAGAGGAGTAAGGTTGTCATATCCCTAGGAACAATTTCGATTCGAAGCATATAAAATTCGAATACAATATTCTAGAACTCGACCTAGTATAGGAATCGATACTTGGGTTTCGAAGTCATTTTGGATCAAAAACAAAGGTGAAAGTAACTTGAGATTTATAAAAAAAACGATTTCCAATTATTGTTTTCTATTTACCATCAAACAAATTATTTATTTTACTATTGAGGAAGGAAAGTACCCAGTAAACAATTTGATGAAGTGCCCTATTTGGTGAAGTTCGAGTCACTCGTACAATTCTATTCTAACGCTTTACAAGTTCTCTACCTGTCACAGATTTTGTGTTAGTTGTTAGAATTTTTTCATAATAATATTCTTTCTTTTTCCAACATCATTCATTAGGTATTTCTGTTTCTTTCCCACATGGATATATTTTTTTTAAGTTCATTTTCATCTCATTTATTCCAAAGTGAGAGAAAAACGAGATGCGTTAGACAAGTAAAATATATTTATCACCGTTACACTTGTATACTTGTATAGTATTTTGTTCAGTACAGTATGCTTAAAGTATATGCTATCCTTTTTCAACAAATATTCCTTTAATGGTAATAGACAGACGCTATCTCCCTCAATCCCCGAATATAATGTATATAAACGAAGATAGTATCCAGCGATGGTAAGACAGAGGTTTTAAACCTAACGCAGACCTGCCGATCGTGGATTTTTGAATCACCAAAACAATGTAAAAAACTAATATAACGAGTATTGTTGAAGATGAATAATATTCATTAAAAAAATCACGATCCGTACTAAAGATTACATCTATTTATTTCTTCATTTAAATATTTATATTTTGCAGACTCTAAAAAGTAGAATTCCATTAAGTTTTATACCCCTGCCATCCCTGCTAGTGTCAAGTTTATAACTCCGGTCATAAATCATAAACCAACTCCGCTTTTAATTCAGCAGTGAACCGTCGTTGCGATCTCTGTAGCTCATAAAAAGGGCCTTTCCTATGAACGACTGAATAGAAAACGAACACGTTCCAGACAAAAAATTCATGATATGTAATAGAATAACGGTATTGCAAGTTGCAGAAGGCAAGAGAGAAATCATCCTAACTCCGACTCTGGCAAGGAACATAGAACACCAAACAGGGAAACTATCATAAATATTTATGTAATTTGTCAGATATTGGTCGCCTCGCCTTCCCTAGATTTATGATCATTGTTTATTTTTACGTAACGCTTAGAAATTAAATAAATCTTTAAGTTTAAAGAGATCTGTCAAATTCCAGACGAGTTACACGCATTATTTGGCTCCACTAAAAATCTGTACACAAAATAAATAAACAACGATCTTTCCTCTTTACAAAATATTTAATCACACTCAATCATATCAGGAATTCATTAAAATTATAGTTTATTATTTTTATAAGGATTATACGGAAATTTGATTGGCATCTCTGAGAGAGGCGCGGGTGTTAGGATGAATCAGTTCGTGAGGAAGAAAAGGAGGTTGCCCAAAGAGCTAATGAATTAATCAAATAAGTGTTGTCAGTCCACACAGATCTCGAACATTCCAGCTCCATCAGCATGGCATAAATAAACGATCTAAATTCCTGACATGGTCGACGAGTCATAACAAAAGCAGCTTTCAATATTTTCAATTGTCACTTTACGCGAACAATGGATATTGGCGTGGTCTTAGAGAGTGCAGACAACGGGCAGTGAGACAATTAGCCAACAGAACAATGATACGCTCTATTAGTTGCTGGAGCTGAAGACAGAGCAAAGAACTGGAAATTCAGAACACGTTTGCTATATTTATTATAAACGTTATTGGATTAAATTACTTTATTAGTCTTCAAGTTGTTCACTTTGGATTGCTTTTCCGGAAATATTTCGCCTGATGGGATCTTTTCTAGACATACACATTAAAAATTACATAAAGAAATATATAAAAACTGTATCCCCGTTAGTTAGAAATAAAATTCTGGATTTGAATATACATATGATTAGGAAGCATAGGTTAGGTGTGTTGTAACTTAGCTAATCTCTTAATCTTGGATTAACCGGCGCTAATCTGCAATCTCACCAGTCGTCATATCAAGAACTCGTGTTTTTAAAAATATCTAAAAACAGATAAAACTCATAATTAATTTTGTTTATTGATATTTTATTTTGCCGGTGAATCCACCGAAACGATTAGCGCCGTGGGTCCCGTTGATCTCTGCCATGTCTTAGCACAAGCACGCTCTAAACCAGCGGCTCTTAATCTTTTGGAAGCCACAGCCACTTGATAATATGAAATATTCACTGGCGCAGCTAGGTATGGGCGAGTCGGTGCAGTGCACCGGGGCCCCCAAACTCAGGGGGCCCTCGGACTTTTATAACTTATATTTATATTTTAACGGTTTCACAGTGAAGTATAACTAAGAGTACTAGCTTTTACCCCCGTCGCAAGCGACGTCTGTTTTTTGTGAGTGGCTTGAATTTCATGTCAAAATTTAATTCCATTTTTAAATTGAAATAATAAATAAACTCGTCCTATATTGATTTTACATTTAATAACAATTAATTTTTTATACAAACTGACTAAGAAAATACATTTTTTATATCAAAATAAAAAATATTTTGAATTTATGCGTTATTTGAACAACTTTTTTTCAAAATTTGGGATTTTTTTTTCGATTCGTAAATAAGTTACCAAGGTTAGCCTATATACAAAATTTCAACTTTCTAGCACAATTTTTACTCTCGGCAAAGAGTGCCCCCGTGCCCCGCAATAAAATTTTGAAATTTTGAATTCTTTTTTTATTAATAATATACTTAATTATTCTAGAATATAGAATATTAACTTTCTCCAAAGTTCCCTACCGTGCCCCCGAATTTCTTTAACCCCCCCTTTTTCACTTTTTGAATTTCTAATTTTTGAGAATTGTCAGCATTGAATACCTTAATACACATGCAAAATTTCAACTTTCTATCTTTTACAAATTAAAAGTAATACAGCAAAAAAGGGATCACTTTTTTTCCTGTTTTTCCAAAATTACGGGTTTCCAGAAAATTCAGGGAAAAATCCGGGGACCCCGAAAGTCTTAGAATTTTTTTCTCTACGAAATAGAAAATTTTTAAAAACTTCCCTGGAGCCGTTTTCGAGATGCCATACAAAATTCGAACCAAACATATAAACACATAAACATATAAGAATATAAATATACACTTGGGACATTATAATATACTTAAGTTTACCCCCGTCGCAATGCGACGTCTTTTTGGCGTGTATCATTTAAATCCAATAAAATAATTCGTAATTAAATTTCATATTTAACTGTTCTATTTTTAAATTGAAATAATAAATAAACTCGCGCACATATACACACATATAAATTGACTAAAAAAATATTATTTTTTTTTCAAAATAAAAAATATTTTCAATTTATGCGTTATTTGATCAACTTTTTTTCAAAATTTGGGAATTTTTTTTTCGATTCGTAAATAAGTTACCAAGGTTAGCCTACATACAAAATTTCAATTTTCTAGCACAATTTTTACTCTCGGCAAATACTGCCCCCGTGCCCCCCAATAAAATTTTGAAATTTTGAATTTTTTTTTAATAATAATATACTTAATTATTCTAGAATCCAGAGTATGAACTTTCTCCAAAGTTCCCTACCGGGCCCCCGAATTTCTTCAACCCCCCCTTTTTCTATTTTTGAAATTCTAATTTTTGAGAAATGTCAGCATTAAATAGCTTAATACACATGCAAAATTTCAACTTTCTATCTTTTACGACTTGAAAGTAATACAGCAAAAAAGGGATCACTTTTTTCCCAGTTTTTCCAAAATTACGGGTTTCCAGGAAATTCAGGGAAAAATCCGGGGACGCCAAAAGTCTTAGAATTTTTTTCTCTACGAAATAGGAAGTTTTTAAAAACTTCCCTGGAGCCGTTTTCGAGATGCCATACAAAATTCGAACCAAACATATAAGAATATAAGAATATAAGAATATAAATATACACCTGGGACATTATAATATATAGCTTTTACCCCCGTCGCAAGCGACGTTTGTTTTTTGTGAGTGGCTTGAATTTCAAGTCAAAATTTAATTCCATTTTTAAATTGAAATAATAAATAAACTCGTCCTATATTGATTTAACATTTAATAACAATTAATTTTTCATACAAACTGACTAAGAAAATAAATTTTTTATATTAAAATAAAAAATATTTTGAATTTATGCGATATTTGAACAACTTTTTTTCAAAATTTGGGATTTTTTTTTCGATTCGTAAATAAGTTGCCAAGGTTAGCCTATATACAAAATTTCAACTTTCTAGCACAATTTTTACTCTCGGCAAATACTGCCCCAGTGCCCCCCAATAAAATTTTAAAATTTTGAATTTTTTTTTATTAATAATATACTTAATTATTCTAGAATCCAGAAAATAAATTTTCTCCAAAGTTCCCTACCGGGCCCCCGAATTTTTTTTAACCCCCCCTTTTTCAATTTTTGAAATTCTAATTTTTGAGAAATGTCAGCATTGAATACCTTAATACACATGCAAAATTTCAACTTTCTATCTTATACGAATTAAAAGTAATACAGCAAAAAAGGGATCACTTTTTTCCAGTTTTTCCAAAATGACGGGTTTCCAGGAAATTCAGGGAAAAATCCGGAGACGCCAAAAGTCTTAGAATTTTTTTCTCTACGAAATAGGAAATTTTTAAAAACTACCCTGGAGCCGTTTTCGAGATGCCATACAAAATTCGAACCAAACATATAAACACATAAACATATAAGAATATAAATATACACTTGGGACTTTATAATATACTTGAGTTTACCCCCGTCGCAATGCGACGTCTTTTTGGCGTGTATCATTTGAATCCAATAAAATAATTTGTAATTAAATTTCATATTTAACTGTTCTATTTTTAAATTGAAATAATAAATAAACTCGCGCACATATACACACATATAAGTTGACTAAAAAAATATTATTTTTTTATCAAAATAAAAAATATTTTCAATTTATGCGTTATTTGACCAACTTTTTTTCAAAATTTGGGATTTTTTTTTTCGATTCGTAAATAAGTTACCAAGGTTAGCCTATATACAAAATTTCAACTTTCTAGCACAATTTTTACTCTCGGAAAATACTGCCCCCGTGCCCCCAAATAAAATTTTGAAATTTTGAATTTTTTTTTATTAATAATATACTTAATTATTCTACAATCCAGAATATGAACTTTCTCCAAAGTTCCCTACCGGGCCCCCGAATTTCTTCAACCCCCCCTTTTTCTATTTTTGAAATTCTAATTATTGAGAAATGTCAGCATTAAATAGCTTAATACACATGCAAAATTTCAACTTTCTATCTTTTACGACTTGAAAGTAATACAGCAAAGAAGGGATCACTTTTTTTCCAGTTTTTCCAAAATTACGGGTTTCCAGGAAATTCAGGGAAAAATTCGGGGACGCCAAAAGTCTTAGAATTTTTTTCTCTACGAAATAGGAAATTTTTAAAAACTTCCCTGGAGCCGTTTTCGAGCTACCATACGAATCGCGTAAACATATAAGAATATAAACATATAAGAATATAAGAATATAAGAAAACAAACATACACCTCGGACATTATAATATAAGATTGGTAAATAGTTATTCCCGACAATGCTTACAAAACTTTTATAACAAAAACATAAATAATAACAAAAATTCTAAATAGGAATGAATTTTTTTTATTGAGAGTGTATTTCATACTCACTTGTGTACAAATTTATCACTGAACATGAGGGAGGGGGGAAGCATGTACCAGGCAAGGGTCTAAGTCTATTACGTAATTCTCTCAGGCAGAGGTACGCATTCTAGAGTTGTTTATGTTGAGATTAAGCTGAAACAAAAGTAGCTGCAAGATTGTACTTAGAGTCTTAGAGCGCAATACACATACATGTAGTAAGTAGTTTTGTTGTGCCATGCAGTGCACGATAAAGAGCTGATGATAAACTAATAGCTTTGTACCTTTAAAGTATTTATATATATTTATATCTGACTTGAAAAACCTAAACAGTTTAGTTAGGGGCCCAGATATTTTTTTTGCACCGGGGCCCTTGGTTACCTAGCTACGCCACTGGAAATATTTGCCTAATTTTTAAGGCATGTAGTTTAGTATACAATACACAATTTTTAATTTATTCTTCTTGCTTCTTAATAGTTGATTACGCCCTCAAGTGATCATTAATGATAAAATTAAGGGTAGTTCCTAATCCCTTATTCCACTAGTGCTTCAATTCGCACAATTTAGAAACCACTGCTCGCGTGACAAGCCGTGCCACTTTCTGCATCAAAACACGCTTATAATAATTCTAATCAACCTAATCCGATTATATAATTTCAATAAATTTATAATAAAATAAGATTTTCATCTTTACTGCATTCATTTTATTATCGCTTGAAATGTTAATTTTGCAATAATCATGAATTTATTGAACTAATAAAATTCTGAACATTTCTATATGCATTTCAAATGGAATGCATCGCCTTGATTATAGAAAAATAAAGGTGTTATAATTATTATATTACACTCATAAATTAATTGAAAGTGAAACTAGATAAAAATTGAAAGGTAACGGTTCGTATTCTGAGAACGTAAAACTTGACTGGAGATTATCGCAGTTACTTGTAAATGTGTTAAGACCAGTTGTTATCTCTAAGACAGTTAATCACCATCCTCCGTTACTATCACCCATTGTTTTACTTATCTCTTTTTAATGTTAAGATCCTTCATCTTATTTCGTTTATAGATTTCTTTAAATATGTTTTTCCCTTGCAGGTACGATTGCAGTCTTGAAAGAATGATGAAGAATTTATGAAAATATGGAAAATATTTAACAAGGAAAACCTCTGCAACGCAATCAGCCGATTTCCTATCTCAGTTTACAACCCGCTAAAAAGGTAAGAGTCAGATATCTTAACTAGTAGACAACCTGTTCATTCTTACCTATTCTACCTTTCTCTTCCAATTCGCAATACCAATTTTCTTTAGGTATTTCCCCGTAATTTGTACTTCTCAACACGCAGTAGGTCTTTCTCTCACTCTAGTGATCCATTCCATACATGTCCTAATCATTGGATTAGATATTTCCTTCTAATTTCTATTACAATATCAATTTCTACCATATTTGTTCTTATTCTCCATTACTGTTAATTTTTATATACTGCCCCCTAAATTATTAATTTATTGCAAAATTTTTCTTTCCTTAATCTGCAAGAGATCACAATCGCTATGCCCAAGGTCCAAATTTTGTTATATCTGTAAAGAATGTTTAAAATTACAATTTACATAAGCGGATCTAAGCAAGTTTTATAATGCCTAATAACATATATTTCCAGCAATAATTCTTGCTTAAATTTCAAGTTTCATATCATCTAAATCATATAGAAATGTACCCAGATATTTAAACTCACTTACTCAGTAAAACTCTCTTTCTGCATATTAAAAACAACTCACATTCTGATAGCGCTAGTTACCCTTTGCATTGATCAATTCTGTTTTTGCGTTATTCATGTTAAACCCTATCTAAGACTGCTTCTGAATATAATTGCCTAATATCTTAGATTCAAACCATTTTTAGTTTTTTATTTTTTTATTTATTATTAATTGTGTGTGCCTTTCGGCTTTACAATCTACCGTATTCTATTTCTTAATACATTTCATTCCTATCTTAACAATTCAACCTGAAAACTATACTTTATTAATTTTATTTAAAACTAATTATTTACTTAAAACTAAACTTAATTTATTTATTAAAACTAAAAAAAAATATTCTAGACTTTTAGTACTTCTAAAAAGTGCTTTTTGCTTCTTCTTCTCTTGACCCTCTCTATTATTCTCCACCAGCTTATTTATTCTCCTGTTCTTCCTTTCCTTCTTACTATTTCCGCCATCCACCTCTTTCCTTCACTGCCTCCCTTTAGTAGCTGGGCAATATTCCTTTCGCTCGCTACTTTTTCCTTACACTCAAACTTAATGTGCTCCAGTGTTTCGTCCTTCGCTCCGCACATTCTACACTTTCTTTCCTCACTCTTTTCCCAGTATCTGTTTCCTTTTTCCTCATTTCCCAATCTAAACCTTGCTGTTCTTCTTATGTGTTTTATGTCTTTTTCTATAAGGTACTGAGGCACATTATTTTCCCATAACCTCTTATATCTTTTATTGTAGTTACTTTTTTCTATTTTTCCCATTCTCTCCTGCTGTTGTATCTCCTTATCTCTTCTCCTTAGCTCCTCTTCCACACTTGCGCCACCTTCTCTTCTCCTCTCTGCCTCCTCGATCGCCATTCCATTCCTTAGTTTATTTTAATGATATAAGATGGCCTGCCACTCTGAGGATTGAGTTTTAACTAATTATATGCATAGTTTCGTTCATACCTTTATTGCATCTTAATCCAAATTATATTGCTTGCTCAGTGGCGTCTTCTCCATCAACACCAAATAAAGCTGTTACAGTCCACAAATAAATGTGGTACACCTTACCAAAATACTATTCAAATGTTTTATTTCGATGTATGCATGCCACTCATCGACCAGAATAAAAACATAAAGCATACGAACCATAAAGAAAGAATTCGTCGTAGCAAACCCATCCATATCTTAAATTCCCCATCGTGATATACTAAAGGTTCAATCTAAACGTGAAGTTCTTACAGAGATCCAAACTTGTACAGCACCTTGAGATATCTCATCTTCTTCTTGTTTTATTTGGAATTTATTTCTTTTAGATTGTTTTATGGCCGTAGTTGTTGCGGCTGCGGCTGCGGCTGCGGGTGTCATTTCAGAACTAGCGGTTTGTTGCATCAATTGTTAAATCACGATTACTCTCCCCCCGTATGTTCAGGACAGGTCAGGTGGTTCAGGGGTGAGGGGCACGCATGTTTAGGTCCCATATCGGCACATGTGGTTTGCCTTTTATAGGCACGCGTGCCGTGTTTTCTATACAAGGAACAGTACACTCTAATCGAAAATACGTAAGATTATTACAATCATTTTTAAATGGAGTGGTCTGATTGTTATTCTGATTTCTTTGTATTAAGATTTCTAATAAGATTCAACATTATTACAAAGACACTGCGTTGCAAATTGTACCTTTTTATACAGAACAGAAGTTGTGTACTTTTTGAAATGAAATGAAAGTTAAGACAGAACTAGGAAATTAAATTCAATGAAGACTGCAGTATCAATGCACTTACGCCACTGGATTTGAAACCTACTTGAATTTGATTTGAAATCTATCACGTCTACGACTCTTTAACTGTAAATTATATTTAAAGAAATGAATTAGAATCGTCAGTTTAATTTCTTTCAAACTAGCCGACCTGATAAATTTTTCCACAACAATTTGACAATCATTTGCTCACATAATAGCAAAAATCCCATAGAAAAAATACTATCAGTTCTTTCAGAATTTTTCAAATTTCCTGGGCAAATTTTCCAATTTTTTCCTTATTCCTTATTCAGACTATTATGAACATTTAAAGAAACAATTAGTCAAATCGATCCAGCGGTTCTCAAACGATACGCCTACAAAGCAACAGCATTTAATTTTAATTTATTGTAATTGTTGAAAACAACTGTAAATAATATGCATAATTACATATGCAATAATATCCCAGTAAACAATTTGGTGAAGTGCTCTATTTAGTGACGTTCGAGTCACTCGTACAATTCAATTCTAACGCTTTACAAGTTCTCTACCTGTCACAGATTTTGTGTTAGTTGTTAGAATTTTTTCATAATAATATTCTTTCTTTTTCCAACATCATTCATTAAGTAGCAGTTGTTTCTTTCACACTAGGATACATTTTTTTTTAGTTCATTTTCATTCCAAAGTGAGAGAGAAACGAGATGTGGTTAGACAAGTAAAATATATTTTTCACCGTTACACTTGTATACTTGTATAGTATTTCGTTCAGTACAGTATGTTTAAAGTATATGCTATCCTTTTTCAACAAATATTTCTTTAATGGTAATAGGCACACGCTGTCTCCCTCAATCTCCGAATATAATGTGTTTAAACGAATAATCTAAGCAGCGAGGGTAAGACCGGAGTTTTAAACCTAACGCAGACCTGCCGATCGTGGATTCTTGAATCACCAAAACAATGTAAAAAACAAATATAACGAGTATTGTTGAAGATGAATAATATGCATTAAAAAAATCACGATCCGTACTTAAGATTACATCTATTTATTTCTTCATTTAAATATTTATATTTTGCAGACTCTAAAAAGTAGAATTCCATTAAGTTTTATACCCCTGCTAGTGTCAAGTTTATAACTCCGGTCATAAATCATAAACCGACTCCGCTTTTAATTCAGCAGTGAACCGTCGTTGCGATCTCTGTAGGTTATAAAAAGGGCCTTTCCTATGAAGGACTGAATAGAAAACGAACACGTTCCAAACAAAAAACTCATGATATGTAATAGAAATTAAGTAGAATTTACTCCAAAATGTTTACTGGGTATGTAATTGTTCATATAAAATTTATTTAGGCTTTTATTTTTCTGTAGAACAAAGTTATTGCAATAGAAGATGATAAGATTTAAATTGATATCTATATTGATGATATAGTTGATTTCGAATAGAAGATGTTTTAAGAATTGCATATCCCAATTATTTTTTCAGACTGGGATGTATTAACAACGAGATTAAACTTGTAACAAATATAAAAAATAAATTAAAAATTGTTCTAATGTGAGTTCCATAGTATAATTAATAGGCAGTAATTCGTAATTTATATAAACCTACATAGATCCAGCGATACGACGGTGTGGCCAGGCTAGAGTGGTGAACAAAAAGACATGTGACGTATACCGATGCCAGAGAGACCACCATCTATTGTGTCCACTAGAGAGTGGACGTTCTGATGATGGTAATGTAAACGAAGCCCACAGACCACGGAGCGCGGACCAAGGTACTCTAATTGATGTTGATTGTTTCACATCGCCCACTTTACTACTATTTAATCACAATTCCTTTTTAAGTATTAATTATTGTGCAGGTGTTAAAAAATTATTGATTTCTTCTTGGAACTATACAGGCTGTTCGCTAGAAATCGTTTACAGGTTCTATATTCATTTAAAAAGGATCAGAAAGATATTAATTAATTACCATATCAAACAATTAAGCTAATAAATGAACCACAACCCTATTTTGTAGTTTTATATTTGTAATGTAACTTTTTCAAATGATCATCTTTAAAATTTAAATGTTTATATTTACTAATGCTCTTTATACGTTGAAAAACTTTCAAGTGCGGTACTAAATTTGTTTTTTCGTCGCTAAAATTTGATTTTTGTCGTTAAAATGTGGTTTTCCACGACGAAATACTTTTGTCAAAGTCTTATAATTTACAGCAATTCAATAAAGCGCAATATGCACCTATGACTGTACATACGAGCTAACATTGCGTTAAACAGGTGTTAAAAACTTATTTAAATATCATTACGTGAATTGTTTAACAATGTATAACATTAATAATTAATTAGTAACTAAAACAAACAACTACCGATGATTCTACCTATTTAACTTATGTTAAAGTGAGCAGTCAGTTGAATTACGTCTTTTACTTTACACATTTCCTCCTTGTAAGTCATTAGAAGTATACATTTCATTAAATTTAACTTTTTTAACATTGTGGTGTTCTCATATAAGTAAACTACACTGCTGCCTAATACATTTCTTTGACAAATACTTATGGTTTTTAGATAGTACCAACCTCTAAACGATATGTGTAAAAATTTCATGACATTGTGACCATTAATTTATGACCTACAATTATTTTAGTGACACTACTTTTGTAATTTTCTAATTTTAATTTTGTGTGTTATCAATAGGGTTTTTTCGGTACAAAAAGCAAAGGAGGTGCTTTGGGTACACTGGCGTAGCTAGGTATGGGCGAGTCGGTGCAGTGCACCGGGCCCCCATGCTCAGGGGGCCCTCGGACTTTTATAACTTATATTTTAACGGTTTCACAGTGATGTAATACTCTTAGTAAATAGTTATTCCCGACAATGCATACAAAACTTTTATAACAAAAACATAAACAATAACAAAAATTCTAAATAGGAATGATTTTTTTTTATTGAGAGTGTATTTCATACTCACTTCTCTATAAATTTATCGCTGAACATGAGGGAGGAGGGAAGCATGGACCAGGCAAGGGTCTAAGTCTATTACGTAATTCTCTCAGGCAGAGGTACGCATTCTAGAGTTGTTTATGTTGAGATTAAGCTGAAACAAAAGTAGCTGCAGGATTGTACTTAGAGTCTTAGAGCGCAATATCGCTAACAATATACAGAAAAGGCAGATGTATATTTCCTTTGGTCTACTATTAAAACATCATAATAATTGATCTGGATAAGATAGAAGGAGTGACATAAGTGCACATAATTTGGTGCAAAATAGTATACCCGCTAGTGAAGAAAGTAGGATATTCCAGTCTGCGTGTTTGCCACCCTTGCCTTCGGATAGGGGTCACTTTTACACGCGGGTTGAAATGTCTTACTTTCTTCCTTCGGTGTGTAATATACTATTAATGTTTTATGTACAATAAATGTTTTACATACATACATGCATACATCTTTTGATTTACTTCGTTTTATTGATTAATACCAATAATATAAATCCAAGTATACATTCCTAAACTCTTCACCTAGGCGATTACTAAAGCTCACACAAGACACACATACACATACATGTAGTAAGTAGTTTTGCTGTGCCATGTAGTGCACGATAAAGAGCTGATGATAAACTAATAGCTTTGTACCTTTAAAGTATTTATATATATTTATATCTGACTTGAATAACCTAAACAGTTTAGTTAGAGGCCCTGATTTTTTTTTTTGCACCGGGGCCCTTGGTTACCTAGCTACGCCACTGTTTGGGTATAGCCTAATTCTAATAATATAGCCGTACTCTCGTAATTTGAACTATACTAAAATTGAAATAGAATTCAAGGAGCAATTATAAATTTTACGCAGTTCATTAAAACGGGTATTTGTGATATTTTACTATGAGTATAAACAAAACTAGTTTTAGATTGTCACCACTGTTTATTAGACTCTGATGTGATAACAATCTATTTTGTCTTTGAGTGTTCTACTACGTTCTGCTAATTGTATTGTAGCAAGCATATTTGTCTGACCGCTGATACCGCTGCAGGGTGAGCAAGTTTCGAATGCAAGATAATTGGACGAGCAAGATAAAATGTTAAATAACATTATTTAATTACAAATTGGTTGACATTTTGTTTGGTGCAGGGAAACGGGTAAGGGGAAAAGGGGAACCCTTACTTTCGTGCTATATATCGAACAACTCTCTGTACTTATATTTTATATCATTTATTTCACTTATTCCGTGTTAAAATTTCGAGACGCCTTCGCTAATAAATATAATTAAAATATTACAAACCGTAATAATAAATTGTAATATTATGCTTGGTGCTACACCAACATTTGTTGGAAGAAATTGAACAACACTTCCACACCGATGTAACATCTAATGAAATACATCGTCATCTTTTGTAGTTCGTTCGAATTCATTTAAACAGTATGGTTAGAAAATAAAGTAATTAAAATCAGATTAATTCTACAGATGTGGGTCACAAAAGAGACAGTATATTTTATTAAATATTAATTAACATATATTACTTTTCATAATATATAGTTCATTTTATAATAATTGTTTTCTCACTGCTATAATTTAATTTTGTATTTATATTAAATTGTTTAGCATATGACAATACGCGTAGTCATTCACAGTACCATTTTTAATGTAATTTATTTTTTTAGTTTTCTTAGTTTTTTTAGAACCTTACAAGGTCCAATGTTTTAAATTGAAAATATTAAATTAAGAAAAACTATATTATATTATAACCTCCAAAATGTGACAATCTGTTAAAATGCAGTAGAATTTACTTTTAAAAGAAGTCTAATATAAAACTATTTCTATTACTAATTGTTATTAAAAATAGCAATTTTAATTATTTCACATACAATTTTCTTGAACTGTCAAAATTTATATTACTAACTTAACTTAAATTAAAACACAAATGTGAAAAGGAATGTGAAATCTAGATTACAATATTAAATAAAAACAGTAAATTAAATATCAAAACAATGAGTGGGAATGAGGCTTAATAATAAATTTTAACAAAAATTCAAAACAATGCATTTTAAAATATTTGATTTGTCTATTAGATTTGTATTAAATTTAAAAACATTTTTAACAATATACATTATTAAATTTGTAAATATTAATTAACAAGTTAAACGATGGAATCGTCACACTATTTTTGCATTATTTTAGGGGCCAGCTTAATCATGGGGAAAGTTTTTACTTATTTTCATAATTCTTAAATTTTGTGTTTACATTTTTTTGCTAATATTAACTTTTTCCATTAACAATTGAATTTGTCGCATTAACGTAACTTTTGTAACGTCATTCAGCCATCAGCCTGGCAGGTAATTATTTTAGATTCATTCAAATTGAAATAACTCATTAACGAAGATAATAAATATTAATTACCTGTTAATTTCTAATAAGATTTGTAATTAGGCAATTAGCATTACATAAGCCATTTGTTTGTTATGCGATGTAATGGACTTAATACATAATTATAATAAATACATTTATATGTAAATAAAATGTGAGAAATAAAGAGATCTTGAAACAATGGCATGTAATCACCGGCTGACCTATTAGAGGCTACCAGCGACACCTATCGTTAAAACTCACAAGCTTGTCCAACAGTTATGCCACTATCAGTGAGACAAGGATAGCTTATGGAGAACATACGTTGGAGAGAGTAGTACAGTACTCAGTATGTATTAGACATACTCTGTGTGATAAATTTTGTAGTTTCAAATCAAATTAATTTAGTGTTTTACCATACAAGTATAACAAAACTTTCTTAAAGTATTATGCGATACAATGGTCTTAAAATTAGGGTCCCATTCTGAAATAGAAAAAGGAACAATATAAGCATAAAAATTACTCAAAATTTGAGTTGATATTGTATTAAATACAGAAATACTAAGCGACCAGCCAGATTCCTTTTTATCCAATGCGAATCTTTGTTTAAATTTATTTACTGTAGGTTCCATTATAATTTCGGTATAAATCTGAAACAGTTCAGTATAAATTTATTAAAAATTAGTTTGGTTTTCCTGCGTTGCAGTTGCCTCCATACAATTACCAATTCTTTTCATAGGATTTAATGCTTTAATTTAGGTTACAAAATGTATATTATATATACTGATAAAGATAACTATCAGGCAGTGGTGTAAATATATCATCTGACGCCCGTGGTAAATTCATCGGATAGGGCCCCCCTTAAATAATTGATATATTAATTAATGATCTATTTACAAAGAAAGCTTGAACATTTATCTGACTCCTAAAGTTTATATGGTTTAAATAGCTCAATCGTGTGCAAAGTTATTAACGTTTTTATATTTGAAAACATGGAGTACTAATACAAAGTTGCAAATCGATTATTATTTTAGTACACTGTTGCCATTTATATCTAACTATATAACCATGAAGTAATGTTCCACCTTAATGTAAAATGCGTAAATAAACTGAGCGATCTTGATAATTTATTTGTATAATTCGTATGTGTTCAACATTAACAAAATTAATATTTTTACTAAATTTTGTAATAAATTTTAGGTTGCTAACATTTCTTTTAAATGTTTAAAGAAACAGTAAAGTTGAAGGGACAAAACTCTAAAAGAAATTAAAGAAACATTTAATGTAATGTCCTTGTTTACACTCAGCACCTTGGTTAGTTTTTATTTTATTTATATCAATTAATTTAGCAAAATTAATAGATGTTTTACTTCTGCACTGACGATATTTTTTTTAAATTTGAGCTGAAACTTGAATTTAGAACATTTTTAGTATGAACGATTGAAAATATTATCTCAAAAATATACAATATATAGTTGGTATTGCAAAGAAATGTTAAATAACACAAAATAGCTCTAGACTCTTTGATGGACGAAATTCAACATAAGCAAATTATGTTTTATGCATTTAATATGGATACATACATACAAAAAAAAACGGTAAAATTAGAAAGCCTTGTATATAAATAAGTAAATAACAACATAAATAAGTTTCATCCCCTTTTTATTTATTTTTAAGGGTGGGAAAAGTTAACTCCGCCCTAAAATAATTAATCTCCAACTTAAGCCCCTAAAAGAAGTCAATATAAATCACTGAAGTCAAAATCACAGTTCAGTTCGTCAGTTGACGTGAACCCGTAAGTAACTACCATTGCTTTCCATAGCAACACCTAACCTGCAAATAAATAAATAATACAACAGTTTATAAGTCTTCTTATAACAAATCGGTATAATTTATTTCATTAATAAGTAAAGTTGTGCCTTACATGTGTGCCAGACCGAGAACTGAGAAGGAGTAGTACTAATACTTACTTGATGTTGGCTGGCCTATGTGGTAGTATCTTTTTTAAAGTGACACGGAACGATATTGAGTCAGTACAAAACGAACTGTCTAGTAGAACGGTCGGTCTAAACATATACTAAATAATTATAACAATTAAAAAGAAAATACAGTGCGCGCAATTGTTAAATTACTTGAATTATATCAAACAGTGTTTAAATTATTTGTGATTGTGTTAGAAAAATGTGAATAGTTTTCCATTACATTTCTTTTAATTATTGAAAAAAATGTACAATTTTATAACCTAAAAATTGATAGAAAAATGTCACTCTCATAAATAAACTATTTTATTCTGTTTACTAAAGTCTGTTTTGTTCGTTGTGTGTTATATAAACGTTGATATAAAATCAGTGTTTAACGTGAGTGTCGTAGGTCAAGTACGCTGACTTTTTTTAATTTATAAAACATTCAAAATAAATAGTAAAATGCCGCGTTCGGCGTTATCAAATTGCCTGGCAGCGGCTGTATTAGCCTTGATGTTATTTAGCCTTCCGGCTCAAGCCCGTAAAAATTCACCACTTGTTGATGAAGATTTACCTCGAAAAAATCACAGATCGACAGGTAAGAGATGTTATAACATACTTATAATTTATAGACTACTTTTTTTCTGTTTTATCTTTATTTTATCTGTTGGTAAAATAACAATGTTCACAATTGATGGCTGATAAGTTTTAATATCTTATCAGTAATTTTGATGTTTTGGACACTTGTTACAACCGCTTTAATTGTTAAACGTACAATTTACAAATTGAATTGCTAATGTTTTACATACAGTTTTCACATTTCGAGATTTATCTCGTGAAATAAATATGTATCATTAACGTTTAAGTTTACATTTTCTTAAGTCTTTGGTTTAAAAGAGAAATTGCAAAACAAATAGATGAATGTTTGTATTTTTAATAAACTCTTGCTTTTTATTAATTAGAATCGTTAATATCTCAAAACGAGTAAAAGCTAAATAGGTTATCTCTATTAACTGTTTAAACGATCATATTACCTTAATAAAATCATAGTATAATCAAAGCAAAATGGCATATAAAAATCGTATTTTATATAACATTTAATAGATAATTGCCAATAAATCGAATATTGAAGTTTTTAGACATGTTGTATAATACTTTCGGAAGCCATAATATACATAGCCTTATGCTTACAGTGAAAACTAAATTTATAATTGTAATTTATGACAGTTTATACAATGCTGAATAATTAATTTCTTTAACATAAATGAATTATATGTAGTTGTAAAAGTAGGTACAAGTTTTCTACAAATTCACTAATGTATTTACAGGTGATCAGGTATTTCTCAAATGGTTTTTGTTATTATTTAATTAAGCGTAAAACAGATTATTTCTTGACAGAAATATGTAAGAATACAAAAGTTTAAAAGATCAACAGGCGGTTGGGACGATAGTAAAGTTAGGTAGTTGTTAAAATAGGAGGGTTTTTGGAATTCATAATATTAATAACTAGACTTTTTGTCGCAAAATCAAAATAGCATAGGCCTAACTGTGTTATTTTTGGGTAAACAATATAAATATAAAGTTAAATTTCATTATGGGTTTATCTAAAATCTATTCCATCTGGACAGTTAATGAAATTGTTATTTCTATTTTTAAAGCCATGTAATAAATATTTTTATGATTCTCTTTTTTTTTTTACAATTGTAAAATATTTTGAATTTTATCTATTAGTTTGTTGTTTTTAGTTATTTAACTTTTGTGGTTCAAGGTAAATTGTTATAACTGACAAATACTTTGCATTTACATTTCTTGTATTCGTTCAAAAATTGATATACATTTTTTTTACTACGTATCATTATTTGTATACAATGTTTTTTTTATTAATATTTGCTAAATGTTTCATTTGTAAATTCTAAAATACAGCTTAATATTTGTACGTGACATTAGTCAGGTGCGATGTGTTTGTACCAATGGCTGAGATGAAATTTAGTTTTTATCTTTTTTTACATATACAAATTTGGATATATGTATATTATTTAAAATATTAGTATCTATATGGTACTTCCAATTATTTGGTTATTTTAAATATATTATGTACATCATAAATATAAGAGATTTTAGGTTAGGGCAAGATTTCTTATTCGACTTAAATATTTGATTTTTCAAGTAAGTGGAAATAAAAACATTAGTTAACTTTTCACACTTGTATAGTACCAAGTTTTAAAATCACTTGTACACAAGTAATAAATAGTTAATAAAAGATATCTTTTAAATTCTGAAAACTTGTCATAAAATGAAAACCATCTGTTGGCAACTCAAAATAGATTTGTTTCGGTTATGACGTCACTTCGACTGATTTATTTAGAGTGTTATTCTTCACACTGCTTCAGCTATCGTTGCAATTTATTGTTATTATAATATGTTGACATCGGCAGTTGCTATGGCAACAATATTTTTGTTATTGTGATAATATTTGTATGCTATCAAAGGTCCTAAAAATAATGAAACAAAATGCAATACCCAAAGATTTAATACATATATCGTATCATCTTCTAAAATATGTTCTTGTATTGAAAATATACATTATATTATAAAAATATGATTAAATTATGTGAGACGTTGTCAAGTGGAGGCTATATATTATTATTATAGAAATTTATGAAGAGTTAAAAGACACATTACTCTACTACATGTTGGTAAGAAGCAAAGAGTAAAAAATAAGACCAACGAATGAGGCAGAGAACTAAGAAAGTAAGAAGACCCATCTGAATATGCTGGGCTGCAAATGAATTGCATTTAACATTCACATTTGCGTCGCGTCGCGCTCCCGCTCCCCACCGCGCCATATCGCGTACTTGGACATGCATAGGCATAAGTCAAGTTCACAAACACTTCGGCATTACGTTACGTTAGAGATATATTTTTCTTTAAAATGATTTCAGACATTTCATAATTAACATCGCGCTCCGCTTCATCTCCGCGTCCCGCGTTGCCTGGCTTCATAACGCATTGGTTAGCATTAGTCTGAGGAGGCGAACCTTTTTATATTCGCGTGCCAATTGATAAGTAATATGTTTGGAGTTACAGGCAGTTTTATTCATTTTTAACATCATCGTATACCAGTATATACAACTTTTATGTCATAATTTAATTCTGCCTTCTTTTTATATCGTAGCTCTTTCAAAATTTTGAAATTATTTTACATTTTTTAATAAGTTGTGCATTATCTTTTCATTGTAAATGGAAGATCTTAAAAACCCATTAATTAAAAGCAAAATCATTATTAATAAAATTTATTGTATTTACACCAACTATCGTTTAATAATTCATCATGCATAATTAATAATGTTTCTTTTTTGTTAATGTAATCAACAATAAATTTCAGTATTTATTTGAATTGAATTTAAGTAGTCAATAGACATTGACAGTGTCAAAATATAAATAAAAACACAATATTCGTTTGTATAATAGTTTTTTGTAAGTATACAAATATAACAGCAGTATACTGCATAAGATCAAGAAATAATACAGACTCTTTTGGTGAATAAGAAACGCTATAATGCTTTTCAACTGTTACACAATATTTAGTTTTATAAAATTAGTAATCAGAAGTATTGACTCGGAAACATATGATAAATTTTTTAAAACAGTAGAAGGAAATTATAAAAACAATATCTCTTTATATCCTCTTCAGCTTTTTTTGGAATTACGTCTAATATTTAATCAATTTCAAGTGGGTTCAGATCATTTCTCAAATTGCAAAAACTTTCTTTCAAATACAGTTTGTCTGTAGCGAATCAATGTTTGAATAATTTATAATCTTTTAAAATAAAATCTCCTGTACTTCGTTAGCATGTCAATTCTTGTAAGCGTTCTATAGGTTCACCATCACTGCATTAGCTCATTCGACTTTTAACGTTGTAAGACTGTGTGAGACTCATTCGTAATGAAATTAATACTCTTTGGTGTTCAGGTTTTGTTATCGTGATTTGCACTTTACTGATTGATCGGAGTTGACGCCTCTTGTGGTTTTCATTGGGTGGTTTAAAAAAAGGAGCTTATTTTCTGTGTACAGTCGGCTTAGAAGATATTACATTTATGACAATGTTTATTTACTTATTAGATTTAAGTCTAATTCAATTTTTGATCAGTATTTTATATTACATTGTTTTTATTTTGTTGCATACGTGGAAAAGTTTTATGTAATCACTGGTTCTTTTCTGCAAACTATAGATTAACTGCATATTACAATTGTTAATAAGAAACACCTAATTATCATTCAAATTAATACAAACCTGTGCTTATATTAATTCAGTGATAATTGATATTTAATGATCCACTCAATTTTAACATCTGTATGTTATAAAGTGGTTAAAATGGCAGCGGTGATTATTTTAGATATAATATGAAAATGAATAATACGAGTATTATTGATAATTATTTCATTTTATTTCGGCCTATTTCCAATGCTGAATTCTAATAACAATCAAGCTCAAGGAATGGAAAATATTTATGTATTTATATAGATTTTGAAGGCATTTAATTTGTGAATGAAGATAATATTTTTTGGGGCTTTTTGACTAACTCTTCTTTTTATTTCTTAAAATAACCTACTGGTGCTGCAAGATTTATTAGAATCTGTAATTTAGAATTATTTATAAATCGAAGAAAATTGTGATCGAAAGATAACTTTTGTTACGTAAATAATAATTATAAATAGTTTTCAATGCAGGACGGCCTAGTTTATATCATGTGTAGGACATATAGTTTTTGTGAAATCTATTATATTATCTTTACCGATATACGTTCATTCAAAAGCAGGGTTATACCATAAATCACTATATAAAAAAAATTTAAATAACAAAGGAATAAATTATTTCAAATTCTGCAGTATATAACATCAATTAGAAACCGATAAATATTTTGACATTTTGAACACATCAATCGATTTATTTAGTCCATTTTCAACACTGTGTGATTATAACAAAATATCGTAAATCAAATGTCAAGACACGTTAAACTTAAATGAGGGAGAAAAAACTATTATGTGTTTACAAGATGCGAAGAGAAAAGATTTATCGGGTCCATATTGCCGCAACGCCTGTAAAAAATATAAAGTAGAGAAAAATGATTTATAGAATTGAGTAGAAGTCTATTCTGCTGAAGTCATTTAAACAATTTTATATAATTTATGAATCTAATCGCTAAGTTACGTTAAGTAAACATAATTAGGTACATTTGTATCTGAATAGATAGTAACATTTCTTACTATCTGTTAACGGGCTTGTGTCCTAAGTCCTAATTTCTATAAAACTGTACTATATATTGATAAAGTGGGTTACTAGAACCTCAAATGTTCAATTATTTTTTAATAACTCCGTATATGTTAGGAGATATTAACAATTAAAAAAGTCATTTTGTCTCTTTAATTATTAAAGGGATTCAACGTTGTACAACATTCAAAAAGCATGTGACATCACAACCGCTGCCAACCTTACAGCTCATAAATCTCTGCTATATGTATTTATATATCAAAATATCAAATATTATTTACAGCTATTTCAAGGAACAATCAAATTTCAATATTATGTCTGCCTTATCTGGGTTAAATAAAATAAAAACTTATTATTCTTTGACTTGACTTGATTATTTGACTACCAACAGCTACAAAACATTACCACAGCACAACATTACCACTGACGTTAAAATGCATTTCACGTCATACGAATATGGTCGACCATTTCTAGCGCTAAAACTATAATTCACATTTTTAATTGCTATATCTCCGTCAACATTTAGATATTTAATAAAATAGACAAGCCAATACACATTCATTAACATCAATTTCAATCAACAATTGAAAAATCGACCACTAAAAAATGAGGACACTCGATATAATGTTATTTATATATGTCAACTGTTAGAAAAAATGAATTTTTTTAAGCTTTGATGTAGATTGTGATATACTATGGTAAATTATCCATAAATTAAAAAGAAGTTATAATATATTGAAAATGTAATACAAAAACCAATAAATGATATAAAAGTGTAAGACAGTCGGCGCCAAAAACCGGCTCGTTTAAATTTAATGACAACTTTAATTCTTAACAGCAAGTTAACATATATCTAGCCCGCGCATGCTTGTTACTACTCGAGTTCGGTCCAGTATGGTTCAACAAACATTACATCCAATCTTATTAAGCCGTATTCCAAATTCTTAAAATAACTCTCTACTAAATTTAATGAAAACTGTTCTATATATAGTAACATTTATTTTTATTATATATTTTGAATATATTTGCATGTTTATTATAAAATATATATTGAAACCGACTCCAATAGGAACCGGGTATTAATAAAATGCTTATAGAGGCGCCAGAGGTATACTCTTAAGCTAATTGGAAGACTGTGAAAGGCATCAGCCGTAATAAACTCTCCTTAGTATGGTTCCACGTCTTCTTGTACTTCTTACTGACTGGCACACACTCGCGCACGCAGATGCATACGTGTGTTTATATACAGAGCGAGATAGAGATAACGTATTAATGTATGTGTATGTGTGAGGTTCATACACTCATAATTGTTATTATGTATATTATTATTACTAAGTCAACTCGATCGCGTTTTATTTTAGAATCTCAACGACCACCGAGCTGTGCTGTAAGCGTCAAGTTAGGTGTCGTCCACACTGAAACAATATTAATTTGCAAACATTATAAAGTGAATTTATTAAACAATTCTATTCAAATGCACTATATATTATAAAAGTTAATTTTTTCCAATATCTGGTTCTAAAAATGCTTTAGAAACAGTTTTTTTTGCAATTACTTATTAGTGAAATCTAAATGTTGAATGTTATCCCAATGGAGACGACGCTTTAGCCACCAGCGGTCAAACCGCGAAGCATATAATGTTATTTGCAAATAGACCAACGCCATCAGTTTCTGGAGATTATGTAAAAATATCAGTGATTTGTTTATTTGCGAATAAACGGAATTAGTTAAATGGTTTTTTTTTATTACGGCGTCAACTTTTCTTATTGTAGTCTAGCTTTAACTTTAAATCTGCGCTGCGGTTATAACATTTGCCAATAAGTTTTATGTCCTATGTTAACTTTATCATAACTTACTAAATATTTTGCATATTTTAACATTTTACATTAATATTTTTTTGTAAAATAAATTTTATTTCACTTTTTTTTTTATAATGTTTGCCAAGCTTTTAATCCATTTTTATTGCGTTTTCACTAATAAAAAGTACTCACAGACCGCAGGAGTCTTTAACAGGCCAACAGCTACAATTTTTAGTGAATTAAATTTATTTCTACTGAACATGTTATGTAACAAGTTTGTTAACATTTTAGAAAATGTCTTATCGAATTTTCTGTCCTTGTAAAGTACATACTTCATTAAATATAAACCTAAAATAAACCCAGACTTCCGAAACACACTTTTTACACAGATATTTAATTTATGTTACTTATAAGAAATAATAAAAAATACTCGCATTAAAGTTTTGATTGATATTTTGATGAAGATGCACTTGGTGCGTGGTTGCAACATTCGATATCATTAATTAGTAAAGACATCATGAAATGAGAAATCTTATAACATACTACAAACCTTTCCAGTTCTCCAATCACTCCAATACAAATCAACAAGAATATAAATTATTTTATGATTGTAATTATAATTATCTCAATGCCTTCTCGTCGTTAATTGGCCATCACATCATTCTTGTCAGTAGCGGTAATTACCTACTAATACTTCTTCTTTTTTCAATTTTTATTTACTTAATTTATGTGCAACGTGCTTGATTTTAATAATATTATTCGTTGCTTAATTTATGTGCTGTGTCGGTTTTGAGAGTTTTCGCGTATAGCTTATAGAAATTACTTTATTTAATACTTAAATATGCCCGCACCGTATCTGAGGCGAATTTTTATTGGTTAACGTTATTCTATATTTTAAAGTGCCAATTTTTTTGTTTGAAAGTGTGTTTCTTGAAATAGGGGTGGGGGGAGGGGGGTTTGTATAAGATTTCACCTTTTTTTATTTTCATTTTTTTTTTTTATTTATATTTTTGTACTACATATTAAGTTTATTGTGTAAAAATTTGAAGTCGATTGGAGTAAAACTGTCGGAGATATAGAGTTTCAAGTCTTCACATCTCTAGTCTGCTTTCGTGTTACTTTGAAACTTTTAAACGCGTTTTCTCACACATAGCTTTTTCAGAGTCGGTGCTCTCTCTAGCTCAAAATCTACTAAATTTTGCACACTCTTTCTTTACATAAATACCGAGGTAACGCTGTCGAGTTTTTTTTATTTTAACGTATTTTAAAATAACAAGTTTCTGATTTCTTTCATGAAAATCGGTATTTTGACTTTCAAGTGCTGTAGAAAATTGAAAAATCAATAAAAAAGAAAAAACCCGATAGCGTTACCTGCAGAAACTTATCAACTGATGAAATAATTTTGGTTTTTCGATTTCAGAAAATTCAGTGATGAGTTATGAGTGGTACCGCAATGTTACTTTTTTTTGTGACGTCTGCGAATATTTGCTGTCAATCTTGATATTTATTTATGAAAATTTCAATGTCATTTTATCATGTAGTAATTATAGAAATAATTATATATTAACTGTGTCATCAAAAAACATTATCGAAAATGTGCTATTTTTATTAAAAGTTTACCCTTACAAGGTGGCATTAGCAACACCTAATTATAGTTTTAAAAAATATATAACAGTTTTGTATAAACAACACATTCCCTAATTAAATTTGTTACATCAAGATATTAATATTTGAAGACATTTTCAATGGAATAAATACAAAAAGCATAATAGATTCAATAAATAACAGAAACTTATTTCAAGACTAAAAATCACAGCTGGTGAGTCAGAGACCACCTAAATAAATCCAACATAAAACATAAATAAAGAAAACCTTGGTCTAGCATCATCTAAATATGAGTGATATAAATTGAACAAGGCAGTTTTTGAAAACCATGTAACTAACACCAGTAGTGATTAAAACTAATTGAAGAGCTCTGTTTTTGCGACGTTCTTTGAGATTTCATTTTCAGTTTAGTACTAGATCCCTCGGTGGGGTTGGTGGGGTGTTAGCCATTCTAAGATGGAGTCCAGCCAAGTTACGCTAGTATAAATAAATAGTGTAAACACGAGTTCAAACTTGTTTTCATTTTGCACATATGATTTTATAAGTAACAGTAGACACAAATTGATGATATTGGTGACAGAGTTGCATTTGCTTATAATAAAATCATAAAGTTAGAGCGAGATAGAAATAATTTGGATTTTTAATATAAAGAAGGGAATCTGTTAAAAGGGGGAGGTGAAGAGAAAATTGTCAGCTGCCAAGATTCTTTGCGAGTAACATCAGCATGTAAGTGTGGTTAGAGACATACTCGCAGTTGTGGAGAGAGAGAATAAAGAGTGAGAGAGGGGATAAGATAGTATGCATGACTGAGATCACACGATTTGCAAAATGAGTTAATTAAAACACTACTAAGATTAGATCACCCGTGCAAAATTATACAAATAAACAAAATTTGTAATAGAAACTCATAGACGTCTGCAAAAAATATATTATGTCTTGTGAAGCTAGCTAGCATATGAATACTGGATGGCACAATGTGCATTAACAAGTAATACAGGGTGTACTGATGGAAATTACCCACCAAACATTTCTCTTGTGTATTATATTTTATTGTTTCTAACTTATCTATTTGTTCTTGGCCAAATCTATTGAGAAATGTAAGCATACATGAGGGGCCACCCTTATTATAGCCCACATGCAATCAGCGGCGTTCCTAGACTATATTCAGGGCGGTGTAAGATTATATCTAGTCACAATTTTCCACTCTAAACCGAAATTCAATTCAGATTTCGGTTTCTGCTCTTTTTGTTGTTCTTTCCGTAGTATTATTTATTTTATTTTTAATGTTTTTTGCCATTTGGCACTACATTCTTGTGCCTTAACTCATTTATTTACATGTCATTGTGCTTAATTCAATGATGATCCTTATTAAATCTGAATATTCTCACTCCTTCCAAACGAAAAATAATATATATGTAAATTTATCCTTATGAAAATGAAAACAAAACTTACTGCTATTGCTTCCCTCCTCCTGCTTTTCTTTCCTCGTTCCTTTTCTCTATCTCCGCCATCCACCTTTCCCTTCACTGCCTCCCTTTAATAACTGCCCAATATTCTTTTTGCTTATTACCTTTTTCTCACATGAAAACTTAATGTGTTCATAATTCAAAATTCTTCAAAATTGAAATGCATTTGTTTCTTTTTGCTTTTATATAATAGTAACAGTTATACCGACCTAAGACACCACTAGGACAAGAAAAATCGTTTATTTATTATTCAACAAACTTTAATATACTAATTTCTTGACGTCAAAATATATTTAAAAATGAGACAGCAAAAGAAATATTAAAATTTTAAATAGCATATAAAATTTCAATAGAAATCAACTTTAAAAATTGAGTTAACAAACCCATTGCAATAAAATCTTCTTCAACACCCAGTCGCTGTACGTAAAGTATACTCCAACCTTACCAGTTTATGAACACCATTAAGCAGTAATTTTCATGATTATTTCATACGAAGTCTGTTAAAATAAAATGGTATGAAATATTTGTATTTCGTTCGTAAACATAACCAACAAATCTGTTTTAAATTTAACTCGTGGTAAATTCTAACTAAACACAACTCTCCTGAACTCTATTAAGGACAATTCCCACATACTTTTTCGATTTCTAGTTATACTCCTATGTTTGATTTTAAATTATGTTCTTGTATGTCCTTAGTACGAATAAGTTGTTCATCAGTAACATACATTATTTATTATTACTTTATTATCTTTATTCTTTTTGCTTCTGTATTTTTCACAAGCTTCTTGAAACTAAGAAATTAAAACTAATGCAATAGGTGCGAATGATACTTTAGTCTTTTAACTCTCTCCTCTTTCATTTCTAGTTATCATAGTGTTAGAGTTATCGTACCTTGCCACTAAACTACAGCTTTGCTGCATCGTTGATCCAAAGCACTTTGCTTGCTAGGTGTTAGGTGTTTGTTTGTTTGTTAAACGTCGGGACGTGGACGTCGACGTCGGCGATAGCGTCGGTAATGCAGTTGGTTGCAGTTGTCGAGATGAACTATTTAGGAACGGGGTCAACAGACGAACCAAAACACACTACGCAATATATATATCTGCTTAGAGTGCAACTATATATTTTGCCTATTTGTATTAGCAATTTTTATGGAAAGTCATTTACCATTTCACTATTTATACAATAATTCAGAAAGTAAAACTATGATAATTGAGTTCGAAATGTTTTACATTTTGCAGAATAAGCAAATAGATTTTAAATATAATAAAACGTTAAAAATGTTGTAAAACAGGTTAATTTGTAATTTAATTTTTTTTTAAACATAAAAATCGAATTAAAAATCAATGCTTTAAGTCTCATTCCCACTCACTGCTTTAATTTAATTTTGTATTTTGTATTTAATTTAAATTGTTTAGCATATGGTAACACGCGTAATCATTCACAGTACCATTTTTAATTTAATTTATTTTTTAAGTTTTCTTAGTTTTTTTAGAACCTTACAAGGTCCAATGTTTTAAATTAAAAATATTAAATTAGGAAAAACTATATTATATTATAACCTCCAAAATATGACAATCTGTTAAAATGCAGTAGGATTTACTTTTAAAAGAAGTTTAATGTCAGTTTTTGAAAAATATAGAAGTGCAATTTTAATTATTTCACATACAATTTTGTCGAATTGTCAAAATTTATATTACTAACGATGCATTCGCACCAACTAAATTAACTAAAATTAAATTAAAACACAAATGTGAAGAGGAATGCTTAAACGAGAACCTGAAATGTAGATTACAATATTAAATAAAAACAGTAAATTAAATATCAAAACAGTGAGTGGGAATGAGGCTTTACTACACGAAACTCAGATTTTTCAAGTAGTGAAAAATAGCGTGACTCAAATCACTGTAACTCGTAAACCAATAATTGGAATACATAAAATTTGAACAAATATCGTTTGAAGGTTGGTACTATCCGAAACTCATAAAACTTTGTAAATAGTAGCGCCATCTATATGTCATCCTACGAACTTATTGAGTGATGCGATAATTAAATTACCATATTAATTTATTTACCGTGTTTAGTTTTTTTTTTAAATCTTGTAAAATCGTGTATTACATGTATTTCTCAAGCTGTAAACAATTAAATGACAACATGTTACTAATTACCGGCGAACAATCGTATGTTCGATTCGTTATCTAATTTTTCGTTTTATGTATTGGTAAAAAAATAGTACAAGGTGTTGTATTAGACAACGCCCAAGTGTATTGTTGTTGATTTCATAACCTCACTTATCTTTAAATTTAAAAAAATCTAGATTCGCGTGCTAATTATATTAAAAACTAGTACAGCAGTTTAGTATGTTAAGTACAGATTAGGTGCATCAATTATAATTAGTTTATGTAATTAAAACAACTACTTAAATCGGTGTGGTGTGTTGTTAATATACACGTGTGTCTGTGTGTGTGAATATGTTTTTTTTACTCAGACAAATATATTTCATATAAAGATACAAGTTATCTTAGATTGAGAGTGATAAGATAATACGAATTACCTGAAGCAAGAGCTTGTGTTATTAATAGAAAACAAATAAATATGTGGAGGAAAAACTCTGATGTATTGGTATCTATAAATTTATTACAAATTCTAAAACTGTGCAGCGCGTTATCGTGAGTAATAATAAACAGAAAATCGAAGGGCGAGGAAGATCTTAATTGCGCGTTATTTAGTTAATATTTTCCCTTCTTTTTTAAAAATATTTTTCTTACAATTAATAATTAATAAATAAATGGAACATAATAAAAAATGTAAAGAATCTAATGTCAATTATTTTAAATGTTTGAGAACCCCTGGCGTAGACTATAGTTATTGATTATACTCTCCGCACCTATGCATACCTGAAGTACTATTAAATAATAAATATTTATAGTAATTTTAATGTAAAAGTCAACTTTCTATCAGAATAAAACATCTTACAGCTTTCTGAGTTGTGTATAGTCTTCTTACCAGTACCCGACAGCTGAGCTTCCAAATTATCACTGTAAAAAATATAAGTAATTTCAATAAATTACACTGGAAGAAAAAAATATTAAACAATAATAAATGAAGAAGTATATTTTATAGTAGTTTGTCTCATGGGGTGTGCTCGAAAAATACTGCTTGTTACAAAGAAAGTAACAATTGTTAAGATTCACAATATGCCCCCATTTCACATGGTTGCTTTTCCATTAAGCTATCAATATTTTATACTGACTTCTAATGGAAAAAATGTCATCTGAACAAGGAGGCGTTTTGTATGGAATTCATAATCCAATTCATCGTACCACAGCATCACAATATCTTTTCTTTCAAGATCTTTTTATAACAACAGCATTTTGTGTATCCTCCGGTTTTATCTTTTTCAAAGAAACGCAACTTGATATGCTTGCTTCCATTTTTATGTTTAACTTGATTTAGAATATAAATTTAGATTAAAAATATTATATTAAATTTAGAATTGGTGTGATCCTGCTCGGAGCACGAAATTAAAATCAGTTCTCAGTGCACAAATAGAAAGGTTTAGAATTTAAACATAGACTGAAATTAGTTTCAAAAAAGTAGCTCCTTCTAAAAGTACAGCTACCAAAAACCACGTATATTATTCTTTAAATATAAAGTATCTGAAAGAACTATACATTTTGATATCTATGTAACAAAATGTTAAATTTTCTTCTATTAATAACTATAGTAACAAAAATTCATTTTCAATATAATTTTTTGCACATTTTAGCTGAGGCTCTTCTCCTGTAGAATTATATATTAAGCTTGCTACTACAATAAAAGATATAAGAGGTTATGGGAAAATAATGTGCCTCAGTACCTTATAGAAAAGGACATAAAACACATAAGAAGAACAGCAAGGTTTAGATTGGGAAATGAGGAAAAAGGAAACAGATACTGGGAAAAGAGTGAGGAAAGAAAGTGTAGAATGTGTGGAGCGGAGGACGAAACACTGGAGCACATTAAGTTTGAGTGTAAGGAAAAAGTAGCAAGCGAAAGGAATATTGGACAGCTATTAAAGGGAGGCAGTGAAGGAAAGAGGTGGATGGCGGAAATAGTAAGAAGAAAAGGAAAAACAGGAGAATAAATAATCTGGTGGAGAATAATAGAGAGGGTCAAAAGAAGAAGAAGCAGAAAGCACTTTTGGAAGTAGTAAAAGTCGAGAAGATTTTAAGTTTATTTTAAGTTTAGTTTTTAAGTTTGGAATGTATATAGGAATGAAATGTATTAGAAATATAATACTGTAGATTGTAAAGCCGAAAGGCATACACAATTAATATATAAATAAATAAAAAATATTAAGCTTGCAAATATTCGTCAGCTTTCATTAAAGAAGCTATAATTTATATTTAATGTTATTTTTATGAACTTAAATGCGTTACGGTATCGTTAAAGATATTTGAATCGTGCAAAATATTAATGGCCGTGCACTGCATTGAAGTCCAATAGCTATAGCGGCGAAAACATCACAGTCAAGATCTTCCTTCATCAGGTCACAGGAGCCCCCCACACCCCCAACCGGTAGCGGTCCACGGAAAGTGGAAGCGAGCACTCAAAAATATAAATGATTCACTTTTCGATACGCTGGTGCAACTAATTTTTGTTTGTACATATTTAATAGCTAATAAACTGGGTGTTGGGTACATAGATGTCGCTCTTGACAAGGAATCCGAGATAATTTATTCCAAATCAAAATAAACTTCGTACAAAATTCTCTAATTCTGTGAATAAGATTGTTATCATTTTGTGGGATATCCACTGTCTAATAAGGTTATGATTATGTCAGCAGATAATGAAATAAACTTGATAACTTGATATGTGTCAAAATTTCGTGGCATTCTGAGCATTATTTTACCAGTTACAGTGGTTTTAGTGACGTTACTTTTGTAAATTTTTAAAATAATGGAAAAATTTTAATTTTGTGTATTGTATTGCTTGCTAATAGGGAAAAATCCGCGTCCAAATAGCGCTTGTCAAACCATTGCTTTACTTTATTGAATCTCGCATTTAAAGTGTTGCAGCATTCGATCAAGGAAAGTACTTTTGTGTACACAACGGTAGACAGTATTATAATGGCAAAAATAAAACAACAAAAATGAAAAAAAAATGAATAAAATAATATTGCAGGATATGTTCATTTATTTATGTTGATTTTCTCACGAAATTGCCGCGGGTTAAATCGAACGACGATTTAAATGTTGTTACTTGGTTGTTGGTATACCTTCCAACAACCTTACCTCCCAGTTACTTTATATTTTTTTATTATGTTTACCGGTGTTGTTTTTGGCAGTGCTTCTCAATATTTGTTGGTAAACTATATGGACCCTAAAATCACTAAATCTAAAATTATACTCTATTAAAAATTCTTAATTAATTCTTTAAATTTATCCCAGCTTCTTTTATAGTTTCAGTATAAAGCTGTTACATATTCCATTGTATTTAATGCAAATTTATCTTGCTCCATTCAATTCAGTTCAAATCTGTTTTCTTCCAGTATAAATTTCTTTGCAATTGACAAATTAATAGACGAATGTTTAGGTATATAATCAATAAAACCAAATGCTCCAGTCTAGTTCAAGCAGGGTGTTTCTTCTGTTATTGAATCCGAAAGGACATAAGATTGTCGTCAACACTCTGGCTTACCTACTTCAATATACACGTAAACGTATTAAGTTTTCGGCAGTGATATCAGTCTGATTTGCATGATTGAGTTTTAGTATTTTGTGATGATTATTATGGGGCCCAAGGGCGGCAGAACTTTGCACTTGTGAGGCACTTGTTCTTTGTATAATTTATGTAAATTGTAAGTAAGTATTTTTGATGATAATAGACGAATTTTATATTGGATCATTTATAAAAGTTAACATACACAAAGACGACAAATATTAATGATGATAAACTAAGGTGCCTTAATGCCTTAAAAGATATACGCAGTGATTCTAGTGGGATTTCTAAAGAGCGAGGCGCGAGATTCAAATACATATATAGTAATGAATTTTTCTACTTCGGTTGCGCGAGAATGAGAGGGCCCTACAAGAGCGAGGCACCGGGCCCTCCTAAGGCTTAGTGCAGCTATATATATTTGTAAGACTCAGAAGACAAAGTGGTCACAAACCTGGAAAAGATAAGACATTTTTAATAGGTCAGCGTAGGTTATTCCATGTTCTGATGACCTTTACTTTTTTAGTCATTGGAAAAAAGTGAGTAAGTTTTTTGTTTACTTAAAACCACCATTAGAAAACTGAGGTAAATAGACCAAATAAACTAGTCGGGCATTTGTTGCTATAGTTTGAGTATCGATGGGTTAAAACATAAAACTCCATAAAAGAGACCACACCATACGTCAATCGTATGGAAACATTCAACACCACCGGCACCGGCATCGGCAACCGACGTCTGCCGACACTTAGTTCGTAACGTTTCGACCTTGATTGAAAATCATTGGAGATTTGTTTTACCATGAGATCATTTATACCATATTTGATGAAACGTTTCATTAACAGATACATGACCAAATTCAATATTATTTAAATTAATTATAAACTAGTACAGAACCAGTATCTACCAGTGAACCATTCGGTCAGTCAGTCGGCTTGACGACTGGGCGACCAGTTATTGTAGTATTTGAGGATTTCCGATGTATTGTTTGACACATTTATTTGTTAAACAAGGAAAAAACGCTTTATTTATTTTATGGGAATTTATTTTCTTGCTCTTGTTGTTCATTTTGTTGTTGACACTTTTTCATACTTGTTTCCACATTTTGTAAAATTTAAGAACGTTTTCAAGAGGGATTTCAAGAGATTACAAATCATAATCCGAACATAATATTGTTACAAAAGTATTTATTAACAAATATAAGAACTGTGTACAAAGCAAGATGTGACTCAATCAATATACAACGAATGCCGTCTGCACTGCCTTGGACCAGATGCAAAAAGGAGAGCAGACTTGTTTATGTTAAGATAAGAATGAATAGGACTGCAATTAGCTAGATGAATAACGTATCTACATTTTAAGTTTTCTTCCACTGACTTTTAATAAGTTGGAACCGCAAAAATAAGTTTTGAAAATGAATATTGCTATATTTTCTAGTTAAATTCCAATTTCTATATGACTGGTAACATTTCTAAGGGTTTCTCATAAATTTTATAACCTTTATTTATGACAAAGGTATCGTTTCACCTTAACGAATAATATTTAACACAAAAGTTGAAATTACTTTAAAACAGTTTTGTAATCATTAGAAAGATCTTCTTACGGTAAGTAAAAAAGTAGTAGAATAGGTCACAAAATGTTATATTTTAGGTAACATTGTTTGTGTAAAAGGTAAATTTTGTTATGTTAGATAAACTATAAATACACGTAACTTTCTTTAGTGGCAGAATATAACTATACAATCAGGCGGTTAAGTTTATTGACTTTAATAGATTCTTTAAGACATTAATTAACTTAGAATGCAAATAAATAGTAAAAAGGCTATAACTAAAATATGATTGCAAAATAGAAGAGTACATACTCAACACAATCTCACGTTTATACATGTATTATACAATATTTCATAAATATTTATGATTTACTATTGAAAATATAATTTTACCATTAATTCAATTCAATTCAATTCATATGCAAATAATTTTAATTAAAAATGCAAATGCATCGCAATTGATTTGCAAAACACACACGTTACTTTACTATTATTTGCGTCTAAAGAGGCCTGTGCCTATCGTACGACAGACTATCGTAGTAACCAGTAAGAAAGTTCATGAATAAATTGCATTAATGAGACAAATCATAAACAACCAAATGATAAATTAATAATCTCTAATCAAAAATATTTTAACGCCTTGCTATGCAATTTTTGTAATAGTTATACGGGATAACAAAACCCCATAACAATCCCTATGATAAAAAACAACGTTGCTTGCAATATCTTTTCAATAAAATACAAAAAAAATTATAACCAAACTTATTTTACAAGTAACACTAAAATAAAAATAGAGTTTTAATTTCTGCTAATAGAAAATTAATGTTAGATACATATGGAATGCATTTTATTTGCCCGGTTGATTTGTTATTTATTGATTCTAGATATTTTTTAAAAAACAATTTATATATAGATATACTCGTATTATTGTTCCCATAACATGAAATGCAATATTTATTTTATTGATAAAAAAATTAGTAGTAATTAATACAGCAAAACATTGAACCATTGAGCGTAACAAAACATGGCGTTATGAACGTAAGAAAGCGTGTACCAACACTACGACCAGCTCAAGCAGTATTTGTAATAGCCTGTGAGTTCGCTATATATGTATCTACATCATTTTATTACTTTCTGCAGTAACACCTAAGAATTTGTATTATTTTCAATAATGTTAATAGTAAATTATGGAGAAAAATTGTTTTCCAAATTGAAATTAATAAAAACTCATTCACGATCTACAATTAAATTAATTTTAATATTAATTATGTTTGACACTGATTGCTGTGTCTTCAGGATCGATCCTGGATAAGATTTTCTAGGCTTAGTTGTTATCAAGTTAAATTATTTATGTATACACATAAACATAAACTAGGTAGTTGTGTAGCTCACATATATGAGGTCTTAAATCACAAAAACGGGTTGACACTCACATAGGTGAGTCTAGGTGGACGTTAAATAAATAAAATAAAAAAAAGCAAAAAAAATACAAATGGCTTCTGATTTAAATATTATTAATTCAGAAATTTATGTATTATGGTACCCGTACTCTAGAGACACTACTGTGTAAGATGAATTTTGTCAATAGAGATAACGCTAATAAGTTTGCAATAAGACATGCTTTTTGTTAGTGTGAGCAACCTTATATGTCCCGAGGCTAGTTCAGTGTGCGGTCGTGCCTTTTATATTCATAGATTAACAATTTAAAAACGTTACATTTGGGTGTTTTTGAGCGTGTAGCGGACAAATGAAGTCGTCTCGAAATAGATGTTGACTTATATAATCAAAATCACGAGAGTTCGGCGGCGATTTATACTTAAAAGAGGTTATAAGAGCGGTATAAATCTATAATACGATAATGAATTTTATCTTATTCGTTTCTATAAGTGAGTCAGTGCTTTTTAGTTATATCGGCAGTTTATACCCCACAACTTGTTTTAAGTATGAGTCGCCGAACTCTCGTAATTTGAACTATAACAACGTTTCTTCGGTTCTGGAGTGTTATCACAGTCCCGCACCTGCAAAGTGTTATAAAAATAATCAAAAATGCATGCGTATATGTTAATACCACTTTTGTACTTAAATTACTTTTTGAAGAGCATTTAATAGATAATAAATAAAGATGCATATATGCCTATAGTAAATGAGATAGACATTCCTAAATGTCTTCAGCTCCGAGTCTATAAAGTTACTGGCAAATCCGACGAACCAAGCGATGTAAACTGTAAACTGATGATTTATTTAAACATGCTGTGATAATAAAAATAGTTGTTTGAAATTGTGTACGTCAATAAAAAAATATAGTATGAAACATTTATTGATTATCTCACATTAAATAATGCATCATTTCAAAATCATTCAATTTAAAGTGCTAATCATTCGAAATATGAATAATTGTGATAATTTATTGTTGTTTCATTGATTGAGGCATTATGTGGTGTTAATATTTTAATTATCTTTGAGTTATTATATATTTTAAAGTCGGGTTAAAGTTCATTTTGTGTTGATAGTGTACCTGTAGTTTATTTATAAATATATTGCTCATTGACAGAGCCGTATTAAGCACTGTTTGTTGAGGGATATACATTACATCACAACGGTATATACATAGGATATGTAATGTACATTTAATGTATATACCTGGAATATAGTATGTATATCCAAATATTTTTTGGACATTCTTTATATATAAAAATGCAGCCTGCGTATGTTTTTTTTTACAATTTATAAACAATAATTTTTTGAATTTGAAAATTAAGTTAACTATAAAAATAAAACAGCTTCTATTATTTATTATTAATAAAAACTTCGCAAGGTTTTGAGACTTTAAAGAGCTCTATTTAAAAGGCATGTAAACGTTATTAATTTTGCTACTAAATTACTGTTTACAAGTGTATACAACTCCGTTGATATTTATGTAAAATTTTAAACGTAATTCCCAGTGTTTTCCATGTAGCGTTATGGATTCGGTGACTTTCAAGTTTTGAAATGAATATTTCGTGTTGTTATATGCATGCAATGCCACAGGCGCAATATTTGGACATGGTTTTTTACTGTTTCATATGAAATTATTTAAAATAATAAACAAACAAAAAAATTAAAAAAACATAACCTCAAATTGCTAATTACCGTTCCAGATAAAAGTATTAAATTATTTTGAATATGGAATTTTGTTCGATATATCGATAGTTACATATTTTAAATCCATTCATTCTTCTAAGTTCAAAACGAAACCCCTCTTTTAATAACAAATATAATCCAATTTATATTTGAAAATAACCGACAGTTTTTTTTGAGGTTATAATTTTAAAACAGTAATACCAACTGAATCAGCCAATGCATCAACTTCACAGCATTGAATCCACACAACACATGCACCGACTAATCTTCACGTTGTGTGTTTATTTACAATGATTGATAAAGCTAATTTATAACACTTTAGGTTTTATAGAAGTAATTGATAAGTTTGGTAAATAAGCTTCTTCAACGTTAGCTCAAACTAGAGCAAACAATAGTGTTGCCGCTGTAGCATAGTAACACACTTATTATAGATGGATATATTAAAAAATAAGTAAATAACTTTTTGAATGTAGTTGCATTTATGAGTACACGTTACAATGAACTACTCGTGCACTATTGCTGTCTTTATGTTAAGAAGACATTGATGGATGGGATAATACAAACATTAAGTAGCTTTATAATCCTACTGGACTGGACTGGACTTAACTTGACTGTCTAGTTTTCTATATATTGTTAAATAAATATTAGATTATCAAACTTCATATTGTAATCTTATAAATACGTTAATATATTTAAGAATTATTTAAGATTATTTCAAGCGCCATCGTTGATCATCTCTTCTATATCAACTTCTATATACATAAGGTGACCACAAATATGTCTATCCAAAACGGAACATTAAAAACTGTACGTTTCTTGTAATAAGTTGTACCGCTTTAAAACGTTTTTCATACTCTTACTATTTAATCAAGCACTATTAGTATAAAATAAAATAAGCTATTAATGCAGTGGTTGAGTAAATACTATCGTCGAGTACACCGCTCGATATCACGATCTGATACTCGTCAAGTTAACATCTAATAAAAGAAGTCACAATTAATAGAACGCACATGCGATACATATCCAGTACATGCTTAAATCCTTAGGATTTCGGTACATATTCTAATCTTAAATGAATCGCAATTATCAAAAATAATTAAAGTATATTTATTTTACAGTTTGATAAACATCACTCAATAAGTTCGTAGGATGACGTATAACTGGCGCCACTATTAACAAATTTTTTCTATATATGATAGTACCAACTTTCATACGATATGTGTTACAATTTCGTGACATTCCGACCATTAGTTTAGGTGTTACACTAATTTTAGTAACGCAACTTTCATAATTTTCAAAACAATAGAAATATCTGAATTTCGTATGTAGATAATATATATATATCGTATAAGCAAAGCAATGGCTTGAATCGAAACAGGGGCGGCCTTAGCCATTGCGAGTCCCCCGGCAACAGATCTTTGCGAGGCCCTTGTTCTTTGTATAATTTATGTAAATTGTAAGTAAGTATTTTTGATGATAATTGACGAGAAATAAAATTTTATATTGGAAGTGTTATACAAGTTAACAAAATTACAAATATTAATGATGATAAACTAAGGTACATGAATGCCTTAAAAGATATACGCAGTGATTCTAGTGGGATTTCTAAAGAGCGAGGCGCGAGATTCAAATACATATACAGTAATGAATTTTTCTACTTGGGTTGTTGCGCGAGAATGCGAGGTCCCGAGCGGTTGTCCTGCTTGCCACCCCCCAGCGCCGCCTCTGTCTGAAATAGAATTCTAATTAATTGCGACGCATTACCCTGAAAATTACACGCGTGCATCAAAACATATTAAAAAACAACTACTTAGTCGTTTATCAAACAACCACTTCAATATAATATTACACTCTTATAAAATTATCACTTGCAAACACTCATAGAGCAGGTTTCACGTGTATAATTTTCAGTGATGAATGAATGTCTAAAAAATAACAAAATGAGTTATTTCTTGTTTTGTTGCTCATTAATATGTATTCATTTCACACACACACATCCATACTGATAGCCATGTACATGTTTTTACACACAGGTTGTAATAAAATTGGACGTCGTCATGTTGTACTCACCGCCCACAATTCTGACCGCAGAATGTGTGTTACGTCGTTGTCAATTTTTGTCTACTACCTGTACTAAACCTGGCTATTGTGTGGAATTGTTTAAATCAGAAGTGGGAAACATGGTCCTTAACATTTTAGGATAAACCTTTTCGCTCATGTAGTGAAACATGAGTCTAGGGTTAATTGTAATGCCTTAGATACAATAGAAATGAAACCTATATAGTCCATACAGGAAAGCAAAAGGATGTCCCCATCGATGACACAGAGTGGACTGACCATACGAACTATAGATCCAAATGTCTGACTTGGTAGACAAATGGACGTACCGTCGGACAAATATAGAAATAGCAAGCTATCCACACATCACTTACACTACCTAAAACATACACACACTATACTATAAATGTATATATGTAACAGAAATATTCTTCTGATATTTATGATGGTCTTGTTGCAGAGAACAATTTTGTAATTATGGTGGTTATATTTGGAATTGATGACATACAGATAAAAGTAATACATGGTCATCGTTTAAGGTTTGTTTGTACGTAACGTAACGCATCACGTCACGTTTCGTGTACTATGTTGCTTCATCGATTCAAGGTGCATTTATTTTATTGATTACTTTGTTTATTGAAAATCTTTCCAAACATTTGGTTTATTTTTATGGTAATATTTATATTTATAGAACAATGTCGTTTATAAACCTACTGTAATATAATTTATAGATATTATTTAGGTGTTAAATGTTATGTAATATATCCGTAACACTTACATTTTGTACACAATTCAATTCAAATCATTCAGTAGCGGATTTAGGTCGATTAGACCTTGAGCGGGTTAGAAAATGTTTCAGAGGAAAATGAAATTGATAACAGCAATAATTAATTGGAAAGACATTGGACATTGGAAAAGGCTAGTTATACTATAGTCCAAATCACGATAGTTCTGCGGCGACTTATATTTAAAAGAGGTTATAAGAGCGGTATAAATCTATAACACGATAATAAATTTTATCATATTCGTTTACATTATATACATTATAGAAAAATAAGTGAGTCAATGCTTTTTAGTTATATCAACAGTTTATACCCCACAACTTGCTTTAAGTATGAATCGCCGAACTCTCGTAATTTGAACTATATCAAAAATACAGCATAGTTTTGAATATATAACACTACTTATTAAAAAACTTTGCTTAAAAATGTATATCATATTACAAAACTTTAAAGAATTTGGGCCGATACAGTCGGAGAAAGTATTGATGCTTGAAATTAGACAGGATTTGGTTATCTTCAAATTAAATTGATTATGTACATATATAATCATAAACTTATCCGGCAGCAGTGTAGCCCACATATGAGTCCACGACACCACAACATCAGCTAATATAGTACAGGACGTCGTTAGCGATAGGAGTCAGCATCGGAAATAGACCTACTGTAAATAAATTAAATTAAAACAAAAAAAAAGAATTAAGTATCATTCCCACTCACTCCTTTAATTTAATTTTGTATTTAATTTAAATTGTTTAGCATATGGCAATACGCAATTAATTTATTTTTAACGTTTTCTTAGTTTTTTTTAGAACCTTACAAGGTATAATGTTTTAAATTAAAAATATTAAATTAAGAAAAACTATATTATATTAGAACCTCCAAAATGTGACAATCTATCAAAATGTAATAGGATTTACTTTTAAAAGAAGTTTTATGTCAGTTTTTGAGAAATATAGAAGTGATAGATACTAATTGTTATTAAAAATAGCAACTTTATTATTATTCACATACAATTTTATTGAACTGTCAAAATTTATATTACTAACGATGCATACGCACCAAAGAAATTAACTAAACTTAAATTAAAACATGAATGTGAAAAGGAATGCTTAAAGCAGAACCTGAAATCTTGATTACAATATTAAATAAAAACAGTAAATTAAATATCAAAACAGTGAGTGGGAATGAGGCTTTAGCATCTGATTTATAAATTGGTTCAAGCTGCGTTCTTTCAAACTAAGATGTACGTCGTCCTCTTCTTTCTGCGTCCAGCTTTTGTAAACCCCATTGTAAGGTTGTTGTCACTAGATAACAAATAAAAAGTTAGTTGGGGTTTTGGGGTCCCCTGCCGTTTAATCGGCTACTACATATATAACTAACAGCATATAAATTAAACATACAGATATAGCATGAGTATTTAGATGCAATATAGGTGTTTACAGTAAGCACTGATTGTGTCAAATAGCGTCACCTGAAGGCATGTCGCGCTCCATTCGTCTGTCGCCGTTTCAGACAAGATAACGTCTTATTTCTCCTTCAACTTCTGCAATAACTAAACCTGCAAACATTTCTACATACACACTGGTGTAATGATGCTCTTGTGCACGACCTGTCTTGTTCTGTCCTGTCTGCGATGTGCTGTGCCCTATGTATATGTAACATATTACCATTTTGTATGTGTGAATTAGAGACGACCAGTCGGGATATATTTGGCACAGACTTGGCAAGGACTCAATGCCATTCAATTACTTAGAAAAGACCAAAGACTTAAGACACACCTAACATTAAGTCTGGGATCACAAATCTATAAATCACCGGGAAATATATTAAAAAATACATGTTATATTATTCATAGAATAACCTTCAAAAATATTCATTATAATATTTAAAAGATATAATCTTTTTTAAACTTTAATTAACTAAAATTAATTAATGTTGAATTTTGTTGGCTCGTTATGATGTTTGAAGATTTTAAAATGCGTACATTTATTAATCCAAAAAAAATATATTAAATTATTGCGTAGCAAGTTTAAATGTTCTGTTTATAAATTTATTTTAGAATCTGATAAGATTCAGACTCGATTTTATTCAGATTTTTTCCAGACTTCTGGTACATTATAATGAATACAGCTCGCAGAATAAATCCTAAACTATTTTACTAATAGTCTTATTTATTAATGTGACAATTTACAACAAATACACAAACTGTTAACACAAACATTTACAACCAATATTTACAAAAGGATACTTTGTATATACAATAGTCAGGCAGGCAACTTGATGTGCCGTGACTGGCATAGAGCAAGATCTCAGGGCCGGCAGACATCACTTATTTTCTGATGAACAAAATGTGTAAGATTGAGTAATGTTAGTATGTACAATGATCGTATACTACCTGCTAACTTGACCAGGCGGCCATTTTCCAGGCTTATGTCTCACTCACTCTCATGCGCACGGATAATGCCCTCTTGCTCCTACTCATAGCGAAATTAAAATTATGTCTAGGGGATGTTTGGCCCTTGGATCGGTCTGTCATAAAAATGGATCATCAGACTATAAGTGAGTTTAAGTAATTTTTTTGTCAGCTTTAAAGCGTCTGCAAGGTAATACAAACTATTACAAGACAACTGTTTTAAAATGTTTTACAAGAGGTCAGATTGATCAGCATTCGATCATTGTACATACTAACACTACTCAATGTTACACATTTTATTCATCAGAAAATAAGTGATGTCTGCCGGTCCTGGGATCTTGGATTAACAGTGATTATGGCAATGATGTAATATTTGGTTGGATACCTTTTACGTGATGCTGTTGGTAAGGGGGAAAGGGGGAGGAACGAGAAGAGACTTTGCATGAGTGGAGAATACAGAATACAGACAAAAGACTACACCCAATTTGTTGATCTAGATAACAACTTCGTTTTGTATGTATTGTTAGTACATATATACTTACACGTATGGATATGATGTAGTACAAACAATGTAGTAATAGACTTAAATACCTATCTGTTCGAAAATCACATCATGTCTATGTCTAATGTCTATGCAACTGGCAAAAACTAGAAACCATGTGACGGTAAGATACTGTCGAGTGCGGAGCATGTTTACAGTACCGTCGACTTGTCTTGGTATCTCGAATTGCATGTCTGTTTAAATATACATATTATTTGTGAATCTGTTTTGATCACATTGCATTGGTAACGGAAAAATAACAAGTTATACTTCAATATACGAGATTTCGACTAATATTTGTTAATCAGGTCTGGTTATAAGATGCGTCAAAAATGCGCATAACCGTTTAACACACTGGTCTGTTATGATATGTTTATCAACAATAGAGATAGAACTTATAACATAATCCTACTACCAAATACACCAGACCAGACATGATTCGCTATAAAAAAGTTTATCAAACAAAAATGAAGACTTAGTCAGTGACAAAAAATGTTTAGCGTAAACAAATTAGACGTAAATACAAAAAGAAAAATCCTCTGCAAATAGTTTCTTCTTATAAAATTTATTTATAAATAATTTTAAGTCAAAAAAAAAAAAAAAAAATTGTTATAAATTTATCCTGTCTCATTCCCGCCCGTCACGTATCGTTCGTCTCGTTCGTATCGTTCGTCGTCTTTGCATAAATTTAACATTTTATTTTTACAGATAGTCAGTCAGAGATATTTTAGAGAAAAAAACTTGTATTTAGTGTATGACATCGTTGAGTATTAGGTGGTGAGACAACAATAAGTTAACGCAGATAGTAATGTAATGTGTCATCACAGAAAGAGTCTTGAAGCCGCCAGCCGAACGGGGCGCGGGGCGTAAAACCACCTAAGTGTAGCACTAAGATGATGCCCGTCCGTCATTCTGTGAATCCCTTGTGCTCTGTCCTGCTCTCTCCTTCCAAGTTGTTTCACACATTTACCTACTCTATATTAAACAAATTTTTAAAATGTCGTGCCGCTCACCGGAGCAGCCGAGTCGCGTGGTGGTTATTGCAGTGGCGGTACAGAGAGCTTATGAAGGTCAATAAATTGATAGTTTTCTCTCTTACTCGATGTTTGCCATTTTTCCATTCCTCATTCACGTTTTTCTGCATTAAAATCGTTAATGTCATCAGATTTCTTATCTGAAACATGGAAGATAAGGAAAACAGAATGAAAACGTATTCAGCGTATTGGCGTGTCTATTTTATTAAATATCTAAATGTTGACGGAGATATAGCAATTAAAAATTTGATTTGTAGTTTTAGCGCTGGAAATGGTCGGCCATATTTGTATGACGTAAAATGCATTTTATACGTCACTTATTTGTTGAGTAGGTCAGTGCTGTGGTAATGTTTTGTAGCTGTTGGTAGTCGAAATAATCAAGTCAAGTCAAAGAATAATAAGTTTTTATTTTATTTAACCCTGCTAAGGCAGACATAATATTGAAATTTTATTGTTCCTTGAAATATCTGTAAATAATATTTAATATTTTGATATATAAATACATATAACAGAGATTTATGAGCTGTAAGGTTGGTAACCTGTAAATTCGTCAGAGTTCTGTTCTCTTTTACGTTCCGTTGTATAAAAGAGATAGCAACTACTGGTTATGGGGTCACATGCATTTGAAATGTTGTACAACGTTGAAACCTTTTAATAAGTAAAGAGACAAAATGACTTTTTTAATTGTTAATATCTCTTAACATATAAGGAGTTATTAAAAAATAATTGGACATTTGAGGTTCTAGTAACCAACTTTATCAGACTACAGGCAATGTGTTCTTGAATATAGATTCAAGCAGCTATGAGCTTTGGGAGTATTACGTCACAATCTTTTTTTACAATAATTGCAAGCCAAGAGGCGTGTGATATAATACGTCATATCTCTTCCTGTATCCGCCACTGCTTTGCAGTTATTTCAAGAGGCACAAGTGTCTCTGCAACTACACTCCACACCACGGCCAACATCTGTATGTTCTGTTTCACTACATTACCATAAAGTTAAAAATAACTCGACTATGGCAACCCTAGTCCCTTCTGACTACGACTCGAGACGCGCCTCGACGTCTCACGTCTGTCTTCACTTGAAACGCATTCACACCACCGAGCACCGAGCAACGCCGCTTCGCAATGTAACGTGAATATAGCGTTACAATGATTTATGGATGATGACAACGAAGACATATCATAACAAAAATGTCTGCTTCATATAATCGCGTAGAGGAACTAGAAATTAAAGTTGGGTGTAAACGTGAACAGAAACTTTGCTCTTATTTATGATAATGTCGTTGAGAACAGCTGAATTCATTATTTTATTAATTTATTACTTGTATAAGTCATTAAATGTTAAAAAGATCATTTGTATTACACACAAGTTACGTTATCAAATTACACCTGCATCGTTAAACGAACTTGAGAAAGTATCCTCTGTTTCTAGAAGTTTCATAAAGTCTTAAATCTAACTAATGCAAATATGACTGTCTTAAGACAATTAAGCAGACACAGGTCTGTTTTAAGATGTAAATGCCTTATCTGGTAACCATACGAACAAGTCCAAGACAAATCTGTCTTACGATTTTTCCTAATTAAGGAATTTAATAAAGTATTTGATTTAAAGTTTTATTTTCCGCAAAATTTTCATCATTATGCAATTTAGCCCATAGCGATAGCTTCAATTTAAAAAAAAGAGTAAATAGCGTAAAATGATTTATTTTGCTTAAATACGTCGTTTTACCACTATTTCAACATTATGTGATAAAAAATGTAGAAGTTATGAGAATTTCTTATGTTTTTTTTTTTATTTTGGTTCATAACTCGAATACCCTTCATTAGCAATGTAAACTATAACCCAAAATCTATCTAAGGAGGCGTTTTACACACTGTCTAGTGCAGTGTTTTTATGTAGCTATAAGATTTTACAAATAACAAGGATTTTATTAAAAATATTTTCTGATTCTTAGTCAATTTTATATAGAGAATGTTCTAATCTTAAGATATGTTGTTGAAAAGAGATGATATATTTCTTAAGGTAAGCATCTAAACATGAATAAGAAGAGAAGACCAGCACAGGTTAAATAACACCAAATATGTAAAATATTTTGTCAAATTTGCAACAATACTACTCATAAAGTTGATTCGCTTATTTAATTGAAATTAGAATTTGACAAGTTTTCCACTTCATTACTTAACACTGTATTTTTAAAAATTACACAACACTTTTATATATATTTTTTATAATACAACATATTTATAGCAGAACTAAGTAAGTGTGTCTATTTTTTTATTTTTCAAACTTTTTTTTTTCATATTTTTATAAACGTCATTCAAAGACTTAAAAATATTTAACACTTGTCCCTAGTTCATCCGTAAAACTGTTTGACTGTCGTCTAATGCCAAACATATTTCAGCCAGACAGACGCACACACGGACATACATACATACATAACGCAAACGCACACACAAAGCAAACATTTCAAATTTTTAGTCTACGTACACGTTAGTCAATTGCACGTTCCAAAGATGATGTTCAAATAAATGACATATGACTAAAATGAGAAGCTGCCGCCAAATGTGTCATATGAAAATGAAAATACATTTTTAACTATAAACTGTACGTATATATGTACTAAATACATCGATAACCATATTGCTCTTAATCAGAGTATTATGCAATTAACCCTGCGTGTGTACACTGGGTCTTTTATGAGTATATAGCGCGCTTCACATATGCCCTCTAAAAAATATAGGTAGTGGTAAGAACTTAAGGTTTCAACAGCGTTCGGCTCTGGCAGTTTACCGGCAAAAGTGAGCCAGTTAAACTTCCCCTAAAAGGGTCAGTGTACAAACGACGTTAGTATTTTCCAATGTTAGTAAATGCACTTTTTTTTGCTTTTCTCGTTGTTTTACAGTTTTTTCATGGTTAAAATAAATGATTTGTGTAATTTAATATATTATTTCTAAGAATATATATATATAGATTTTTTTATTATTAGTTCTTCTTTTTACTACAATAAGTTTTTAAAGATGGGTGACAATTCAACGGTAGCGCACCGTAAATTCTCTTTTTGACACTAATTATTATTAACTATTATTAATTATTATTTCACAACTTTTGTATTTTCATCAATAAATTCTTATTTTGTGTCGAATAATCACCGTTCCGTTTATTATGACATGCCTGAATCCGTAAAATATTCCCTACTTTCAGGTGCACAAATAATTCAACTTTTTGGAACCCACGCCAATGACACTACATTCTTTTGAAAGCTTATAGTCTAAGGTAAAAAAGTCTAAAACCGTTTTTCTTAATATTTGTTTGTTATAAAGTTATGTTTTTATTAACATAAAAATGAATTTTTATTAACAACGGTTTTAAACTTTGGACTTTGGCAACTTCTCGACCATGTAGTAGACACTTCAAGAAGTAATTCAGAATTTTTTCAGATTTTTTGAAAGCTTAGAAAACTCGAAAAAGTCAACTGTTTCCTCCCAGTGTACACACCATGACTCAAAAATATAGTGTTCACACGGAGGGTTAATTCAAACATGCAACTACATTCATAGTAGATAACTTGACTATATACATTTTTAAATAACCTCCATTTAATCTAATAATACTTCTGCCAACACTATCTAGTCTCAAATACAATAATAACAAAACCAAAAATATATATAGCCACACGTGAAGCAATTCTTTATTATAAAAATAGAGCTGTCATAACTGTAGATTTCATTTTCGATCATCCATCAATATGTGTTATGTATTTTTTTCTTTTGACACAAGTTACGTGTTTCATATAAGTGATTCATTCATAGTTTGTCTGTGTTCATAAAGTCTGACTTATTGAAATCGATTTTACAATTTCCTATAAAATATAAATGTTAAAATAGTTATAAAGAATATAATAGTTATGGAGTTTGAGAACCATTCGTATTGCAATGACTATTCTCATGTCAATGATCTAGTAATGTACCTCGTATAAAGATAGGAAGGGCATTCACGATACATTTTATCTCCCTCATACAAACTTAATGCACAATTTAATAAATGCGGTTGTCTGTATTAGTGTATAGTATATCTAAGCAGACAATAATTTGAATATCATTTTATCGGTTATACAATGTGTATACAATATAAATATAAAATTATTTTTATTGTGGATGCACTATAAAAACAATGAAAAATATTACACAGGTATGAAACTTTATTAACAGAGGTGTACTTTCATTTTTTCATTTTATTTAATATCTTACTTAATTTTAAAAAGAGTGTAAAACCAAAATTGTGCGTAACAAGAACTTATTTTGAATATTATATAATACGGTGGCTCTTGAAAAATTTGTTCTAAAAATTGCTAGACATAGAAAAATATCATAATAGCATTTTTAATGAAAGAAATAATATTAAAGAGAGAAACTCTCTATTAAAAAATATAAGAATTGTAATTTTAATACTTCGCCATTCTGAATTACATATATCTTCCCCTTTTCATATCTCTTCTTCCTTCCGCTCTGTATCTCCGTCATCTTCCTCTCTTTCTACTGACAAATTAAACATTCTCCATATCTGCTCTGCAATCCAACACCTCTCAGTAAACATTTTAGAGTAAATTCTATTTCATTTCTTCTTGCGTTTGTTTTCTATTCAGTCGTTCATAGGGAATGTCTCTTTTATGAGCTACAGACGGTGCAACGACTGCTCACTGTTGAATAAAAGCGACTCCTGTGACAGGTAGGGAATCAATTTGAACTAAAATTGATTTCTGCGTGTTTCTCCAACTTGTAAAACGTTAGAATTGAAGTACGAGTGACTAGAACTTCACCTAACCATTCTATTTCACCAAAGAATTACTGGGCTTCCTTCCTGGTCTCTTTTCAGCATTTATTTCTCTTACCTACTTGCTTTTTTCTGCTCTCCCCACTTCTATTATCCCATTATCTATACTTCCTTCCATTTGTCATCCATCTCTTTCTTTCATTGCATCGTCTCATTAGTTATTAGTATTACTGGAGGTTTTATGACACAAAATACATTTTAAATACGTCCCTGCTTTCAAGATGCAAATATTATTCATAACTGTCTTTTAAATAACTAAAGACTTCCTACAATAAGTCACATTGGCTATTGTTATACATTTTTATGGATGTAACTGATAAGTTTATTGGCTTATTATGAGAACACTTCATTAAAACACACATTACATAATCTATTATCTTGTTCTGTTTTGTTCTGAGTTGTTCCTCTTTTTTTCTTGTATTTTTTTTCAATGTTTACGAATGGATTGTGTTGGAGCGCCAAACATGACACCAGGTCGTGTGTCTCAGGTCTGCGTTGTACGTCTCTGGTCGGTGTCTACTGTGTTCTAGCCGATGGTTTGTGTTTATTTTTCTTGTCGCAAAAACAAAAAAGGTGTGCCCTTGTTAAAAAACACCTACGTAAAAAAGTGTTCCATATATGTCTGTAGAAGCCAAGTCTGACTCCAGAGAAACAATGCATGCTTGATTTGTGTTGTATTGTTTATTGTATTTATTAATATTGGCAGGAGACAATGACTTTTTATTTTGTGAGTGTCTGTATGTATGGATTGTACAGTTGTAGATTAGAATTTATGCATATAAACCGAAACTGAAACCGGTATATCACCGAGAAGAAAAAAAATATATAAAAGTTATTGGTAAAGAGCAGCGTGGTGGCTTTTTGCCACCCAACTTGTTTAGGGAGTTGCTTTTCTTGATCCTGCATCAATAAATAATTATTACAACCGTCAAAAAACAATAAATGTATCAATATTGATATACTATGATCTAATTTATAACTGTGTAACTTTTCCTTCACACTAATAAATGCAGTTATGCCAAACAATGGGTTTATGTCCTATGTCTTAATTTCTATAAAAGTGTACTATATATTGATAAAGTGGGTTACTAGAACCTCAAATGTTCAATTATTTGTTAATAACTTCTTGTATGTTACGAGATATTAACAATTAAAAAAGTCATTTTGTCTCTTTAATTATTAAAAGGATTCAACGTTGTACACATTCCAAGTGCATGTGACGTCACAACCGCTTACAGCTCATAAATCTCTGCTATATGTATTTATATATCAAATATTATTTACAGATATTTCAAGGAACAATAAAATTTCAATATTATGTCTGCCGTAACAGGGTTAAATAAAATAAAAACTTATTATTCTTTGACTTGACTTGAACTGCTACAAAACATTACCACAGCACTGACCTACTCAACAAATAACTGACGTTAAAATGCATTCCACGTCATACAAATATGGCCGACCATCTCTAGCGCTAAAACTACAATTTAAACTTTTAATTGCTATATCTCCGCCAATACACATTTATTAACATCAATTTCAATCAACAATTGAAATATCGACCACTAAAAAGTTAAGACACAAGCCCATTATATTTTTCTAATGGTTTAATCATGGTCATTTCTTCGTTGCAGTTTCCATTTTGTCATAATACATTGATAACTTCAGACTATTCTGCTCATAATTGTATTGTTACAACTAGGTTACACATTACATTTCTTTTATTAGATTGGTTTTTAATTTGTTGACTAAATTTCATGTGTAAACGCTGTTTGACGTCATTTTACTGTTCGGATTTTTGTGTTGTCTAAAATTCATTAATAACACCGAACACTCTTCTGTTTTCTAACTTCTATCTGGTTAAAAAATAAAAACAATTAAACATCTACAATTTGAAGAATTTAAGATTACGAACACGTTCTTTTGGTACATTTTTTAGGTTAGTTTCTATGACAGAAGACGAGGTGTTATAAAATGTTAAAACTACATCCATTCATAGCTTTATTACAACTGGAATACTCTCACCATCGTATAGTTTTAGAGTAGTGGTAAAGATAGTACAGATATATATTGAAGGTAGGGAATTACATTGACCGCAGTTGACCGACTATTCCGCCTTAAACTTAACTTTATATGAATCAACAATCAACAACAACACAAGCAACGTATCGTCCACTTTGTATTATTATTAAAAATTAAATACTCTTGTTTACACCGTAAAAGATACACCTATAATAAAATTTATATTCTCGTAATACCAGTTTATATATACATAAATATAAATAATAATTATAATTAACAGTGTCCGATAGTCATTAAAGAAAAGTAACTTTATGTTTGTTGTGGGGGGATTATTAAACGCGTGGGGCCACCTTAATGCGAGGGCGTAGCACCCACAGCTCACTTACCTTTAAGAGGATACAAAATAAAGTGGACAATCTTGTAGATAAATATTGTTCAGTTATTTTAATTTATTAATTAATTTGATTGTATTATATATACATATATTTATAATGTTAAAAATCTGTTAGTATTGGTAAAGCATAAACCTCATAGGCATCAAAATTGAGAATAAAGTCTCTGTTCACGTGATCAAAGAACTTAAAATTAATCTAATATCATTTAAAAGCGATGTACGCTACAGTGCGGCAACTTATTATATTGCCAATTGATTTTAAAATTAAATAATTCTTCTTTATAATATACCTGATTCAAATATTTGTACACTTTTTTATTACCAAATACAATGAAATTCAATTATGTACATAGTAAACTTTATGAATGAAAAATAAATATATATAAACCTGATTTAGTGTTAGTGTGTATCTGTATATAAGTAGCATCACTAGGCATCAACACCAGCGCCGCACCAGATGGTTGGTGTAAAAATATTTAAAAACTATAATTATAAAGTCTGAATAACCATCAATTTTAAAACCACAATTTGCAGTTATTGTGTTTGTATTTGTATATGTGTTATGGTTGTATTACTTACGTATACATACAAACCAGACTGAGATGATCTTCAGACGATGATGTATTTATTATAATTTAAAACAAAACAAAAAATAAAAGTGAAAAAAATAGATGTATACGCATAACGTTTTTATAATATTATTACTTCCTGTAGAAGAGTTTTTTTGTTTGATCAAAAAAGAAGAAGAGTTTTACGTTTTGAAAGATGGTTTATACTTTAAGTAAAACGCAATACTTTAAGTTAATTTTTCATCATTGTCAATATGCAAATAGGTCGTAGGTCGCTGTGGATAGTTTATAGTCAAGCACTATCTGTGTTCGGTTGGTAAAGAGTTAAGCACTGAAACAAGAATTACAAGCATCCTGCTAAACCTAAAACATGGATATTACATTAAATACGAAGTTTAACGTAATTTTGTTACATAGTTATTAATTAATTAATTGTTGTTTATTGTTCGCCTTTCGGCTTTGCAATCTACATTCTTAATACATTTCATTTACTTCAACTTACAATTAAATTTACATTATTCTAGACCTTTTTATTTCCAAAAGTACTTTCTGCTTCTTCTTCTCTTGACCCTCTTCCTTCATTTTCCCTAGTCTTCCTTCTGGACTGGTCTATTCCCTAGTCTATTTTTCTGGGCTGAAGTTTAACTGTTTCCTCGCTACTTCTTTCTTTCTCCTGCTTCCCTTCACCACCTCTTTTAGTACTTCTTTCTCTTCCTGTTCCTTGTGCAACCCAGCCACCAGCTTATTTATTCTCCTGTTTTTTCTTTCCTTTTTACTATTTCCGCCATCCACCTCTTTCCTTCACTGCCTCCCTTTAATAGCTGGCCAATATTCCTTTCGCTCGCTACTTTTTCCTTACACTCAAACTTAATGTGCTCCACTGTTTCGTCCTCCGTTCCGCACACTCTACACTTTCTTTCCTCACTACTTTCCCAGTATCTGTTTCCTTTTTCCTCATTTCCCAATCTAAACCTTGCTGTTCTTCTTATGTGTTTTACATAGTTATTAAATAAATACAAAATGCATTTAAAATACTTTACTTATTTATTCATTCAATATGTCACATTATATATTTGCTCATAAAAAGATAGAAAACGTAAATTTGTGACAACTTATATCATTTTTTTGATGTAATAATTCTTAGTGTGAAATAAAACTCAACACAGCAGACCCAACTGACGTTGTCTTGTCCAAATTTCCATATTTTTTTCCACAATTCAATTGAAAATAAACAACAGAATCAATTTTCCGTCACTATTAGTTTGATTTTAGATTTTAGTTTGTGCACATAGTTGCAAAAATTCCATAAAGAAAAGCACTTTCGATTTTATCAGAATTTTCCTATTTTCCAGGCAAAATTTTTAATTTTTCTTTCCCTAAAAACCTCATTCAGACTATTATGAACATTAATAAAAAAGAATTAGCCAAATCGGTCCAGTCGTTCCCAAGTGAAGCGCTTACCAACGATCAGCATTTAATTTTTAATTATATAGATACATAGATTACAATATATTGCAACATTTATTTATACTGGTGAGCTAAGTGAGTAAGTTCTTATTGCGGATATAGATACGAATACCCTAGGTACGAATAAAATATGCAAAACTGCAATAATATGCATGCTCTACTAAGAGTACTAATTATATGAATATCTTAGATATAATTTTGTACATGGTTTAACATTTATTTATACATTAGTATACTGTATAAGTATATTCAGAAACCTGTTTTTAAACTACGTATCTAAATAAATAGTGAGAGTTCTATAATTAAGATTATAGAAATTGTGAATGGTGCTTTCTGTAATAACTTATATATACATTACGTTAGAATGTTAGAGAATTTCCCTCGTATGCTGCAAGTCTTCTTGGGTTGGGCCTTGGCATTCCATAATGTATGCAACTATCTGGAATATGTGCAACATACTATATCGCATATGCTACATGGATTGAATAAAATAATATACGTACGTATCAGAAAATAACCAAGAACACTTCTACAGCAAGGAACGAGTGCACTAATATGGTTCTTTGGGTATTTGCTACATTTACCCATGTATCATATTTTAACATACTGCATTTTTATTTATTAAATTATTGTAGCGAAGCAACCAAATATTATGTAGCGCAATGACAATACATTTTTAGGTTATAATATTTATTGACATAAAACTTTGAGGTTAACCCATTTATTTTGTTACAGAATGCGTGTTTGGGAAAGGTACTCTGGAGCTCGGTTCAACGTGGTACGCAGACCTGGGCCCCCCATTTGGAGTAATGTATTGCATCGTTTGCGAATGTGTTGCGGTAAGCCAAACATCTTGTCAAACATATTTCAATGTTGTTTACTTACACGAGTATTTCTTTATGTCTGCTTGTTCTTTTATTTTAAGGAGGTACTCCACCTTAGGAAGCTAAAGTAAAACTCTATTTTTATGAATCTCTTGCTATTTCATTATTTAATGGTTTTATTTTTTTGGTATTTTTGTTCTAACGCACTTTTATATGTGAGATAATTTAGAATAGTCATCAATATTAATTCAGGTGCAGCTTATAAGAAGAAAAAAATGTAGAAAAGTATAAGATATATGTAAAAAGCTCTGACTCACTTATTTTTCTATAATGTACATATATAGAAACGAATGAGATAAAATGCATTGTCGTATTATAGATTTATACCGCTCTTATAACCTCTTGTAAGTATAAGTCACCGCCGAACTCTCGTGATTTGGACTATATCATTTAAAAGGATTTAAAAGAGTTGAGGTTCTCTCAGTTAAAAGTCAATAATTATATAACAATCATTTATTAATAATCAAAACCAATCGAATATGTATAATATCAGATCTGTATGTGTCGAAGTTCAAATGCTGATTCTTTAAGTAGAAATGTCCGTCCTGAACTCTCAACTGTGTTTAAGAATTATCCTCAGACACGTTCCAAATCAGCATCCCTGATAAATGGACACCTCTGTAACTCAGCGTTATTTGCCAGGCCAGGGTTGAATTCATAGCGATCTGGTGGCAGTATTCATAAGGCCAAATAACGCTTTATTTTTGAGATTATAAATTGCTTATGATTCAATTTCTTTCATACCTGTCAAACCGTTCTGTAGTGTTTGCGATTTTATTTTTAAAGTATCAGGCACTGGTATAACCTCTTAATATTGCCAATATTGGGTTAGCCTAGCTAGTTATGTTTATTTTCATTGTTTTGAATATAACTTCACATAAATTAAATTCTCAACATTTTGATGACCTACTTATAAAGATTTGTTTTCGAATTAGTTGAAATACAATGTTATGATCATGATACACACACTGAGACACACACACACACTGAGGCACACACACACTGACACAGATGCGACAACTACAGGACAGAATATCAACAATATCTCGTACTATAGATAAATGCGTAGGCGGTGTATTTGACAGTTCAAATCCTGAGCTAAATGTTTATTCAAGATACATAAATATCTATCAACATAAATTAAAAAGAACCGAACAGCCGAACGAATCGTTAGCACAGGTCGCTACAATATTTAATATTCATTTCTGATCAGGGCTACTCGTTTTTTTGTATTTAGGGGCCATTAGTTTACCTTCATATCTTTATTAAGTTTATCTGTAAATAATGTACTGTGAGATAAGATTATATGGACGCGGACTCGAAATTTGATTATTTACATTTTGCAATGACCTACTTTGAACTGTCATGACCTTTTGCTAACAGAAACAAATTTGTTTAAATCATGCGATGCGCATTATTTATTAACTTAAGTAAATGAGTTACACAGGGGTGAACTAGAACAACGATGACCGATATTCTATTACGTTTACTAAAACAAATCGATAAATTCCCGAAAACTATACGCAGAGAAAGTTTAAAAAATGTTATCAATATATTTGATTTAATATCTATTATGTGTTACATATTGTTTGAACTATGGAATATGGATCACTCAAATAGATGTTAAAATAAAATCGATAAAGCGCTTAAGATTAAATTAGGATCACTTTTAAAATAAATGCTCAGACCCCCAAAGAAATAGAAAGGATAAAATTTAAGCCATCTCCTGTCCATATTAAACTATGTGTATATATATACACGATTATGCATTTATGTTGTATAAAAGAGATAGCAACTCATAGAACAGAAGAGGAAGGGATTCGAACATGTCTTAAACGTACCTTTAGATCACTATTATTACTATTATATTATATTAATTGTGTGCCTTTCGGCTTTACATTCTACAGTATTATACTGCATATCATATAAATTCAAAGTTAAAAAACTAAACTTAAACTATTTAAGACTATTACTACTTTGAATAGTACTTTCTGTTTCTTCTTTTCTTAATCCTCTCTCTTCATGTCCCCTACTCCTCCTTTATTCTCACCGTTTCCTGCTTCTTCTTCCTTATTGCCTGTATCTTCATCTATCACCTCTTGCCTTCCTTGTCTCCTCTCGACAAACCCTCTATTATCTTTTCACTATCCTTCCTGCCTTCTCTCTTCGTTTTCACTTCTCCATTTATGTCTATTACAGGCATAAACGCTCTATCTTTACTATTTCCTCTTGACTCTCTTACTTTACTATTTCTTCTTGACTCTCTTCCTTTACTATGTTATTATTGTCTCTATCTCCGTCATCTACCTCTTGTCCTTATCTCCTTTCCGAAAATCTTCTATTTTTCTGGACTGAATATATATATATAGTTTTTAATTTAAAAACATTCTAAAATATAAATTAAATTCTAAACTAAAAATGCTCCAAGGAATGACTACGCATATTCCCATATGCTATACAATTTAAATTAAATACTAAATTAAAAACAGTGAGTTGGAATGATACTTTACTCTATTATAATTATCAATGTTCTCTCAAATATCACAAAATACTTAATTCTGATGATTGGTAGTCCACCGACCACTACCTTTACTTCAGTGCTCTACTGTATTAACATTTAATGATAAATAAGTAACTCCTTACCATACTGTACGTACATACATATTTTTATTTACACAGTGTATATGTATATAACATTGTACAAGTAAAACATTTATTTTTAGACTTAGTTAATAAATTTCAAGATATTAACCTAAATTTAAAATGAATTATATTTTGCAAATTTCACACAATTTAAAAAAAAATATTTTTATCATATTCATACATTGCCAAAATACTTCTCTCTCACTTTGACTGTATAATAAATGTTTTTCGCAGATCATTTAAAATATTTTTGTAATTTTAGAACAAAAATCAAATAAACTAACTTAATAAGTTGAATGCGGAAATGATTTTAATTCGAATGATTCATCTGGAACATTGCGGCGCTTAATTTGTATACGTGTTCAAATAACAGTCGTATTAATTATTTATTGTATAATTAAGACCAGTTCTTAATTAACGAGGATATGCTTTACATATGTTGATCGAATTGTGTACTATTCGTATAATTACGCATGTAGTGAATTAAAAAAAAAATACTTTCATTTCACAAAGCAATAACAATATTATCAAGGTCACGTTTGGACTGATAAGGCCGATTCTGTAATAGTTAAGATCAGGCTCTAATTTTTCTTGATTACAATTTAAAAATAAAATTGTGACAAAACAGGAAAATGGATTCTTTATTTTCGTTTGCTAAGGTTACTTTCATGTCAAACATTTCGGTAAAAATAATGTTAGATTATTATTTAATAAACTCTGTGAATTTGTTCATTTCAGATCCAAAAAAAGCGTCGAATTATCGCCAAACCACAATGCCGAAATATCAAAAACGATTGCCCCAAGCCATCTTGCGATGAACCGGTTCTCCTCCCTAAACGATGCTGCAAAACCTGCCCTGGAGACGCCTACAGTAAGTAACCTTATGTTTTTCTTATTCCTTTCTAAGATATCGTCACGTACAACAAGTCATAATTCTTAGTACTCAATCACATGATAAGTTTTAAAGGAAAATCCCATTAAAGTTAAACTATTAATCCATATTATTGTTAATTTATATTTAAAACATTTCCATAAAATGAATTAAACTTTTAAATCGCACATCAAGGCTAAATCAATAAAAGAAATGACTGGCTTATATTAAAGTCTCTACTCGATTTGTCTCAGGGCAATATGTCTCTATACAGTGGCGTAGTTATTGAAAATATTCCCGTAAAAAAAGGGGCAGCGCTATGAACTCTTTTTAACGAAAATTCGATTTTATTTCTTGCTAACCTAATAAATTATAACAAACTAAAAGAACAAAAACATTTCTCCAATTCTAATCGTTAATCTTTCCTTCTCTACTCGCTTCCCTTGCTTCCATTCCTCTACTTATTCCAGCTAGACATCTTTTTCCTTCCTTCTGTCTTAGCAACAATTCTTCCACGTTCCTAAACTTACCCGCTACACCTACTTTGATATGTTCTAACTTTCCAACTTTCCTGCTTCCGTTCCCTTCGTTCCCAAGTTTCAATCTTGCAAAATCATGTCCCCGTTTTTCTAGATACTCCTCGTTCAAAATTGTTTAAACTCTTCTGCATTCTTTTCTGTTTCTGCATTTTTATATCGATGATGATATATTTTATATAAAACCTTTTGAAGATGTTTTCCTGTAAATCTCTTTCTTCAAATTGTTAATTACATTATATACTAACACTATTCCATATCCCTACGTCACTGGTTTTATGTATGTGTCACTCATACTTAATTTATTATCCAAGTTAATTAAAAATTTTATAACAATATCACGACGTACTAATTGCTATCATAAAAAGAATTGAATCAAAATTTTAAAATACAATAGTCATTAATTATACCGGAAAAGATTGAAACAAATTGAATGACTTCATTCGAATTGGGTTGGGGAGACACAAACATCTGTATCTGTATCATTATCCACGTCTGCGTCTGTTTGTACACGCTGAAACTTTCTATATTTCTCAAACTTGCTCTGTAATCGTAAAAACCATTCAAGATAATTTGTATTAAAAATTTAAAGTGAGTATATCAAAAATATAATATTTATTACCGGAATGACGTAAGACAGCGTTTGGCTGTGAAAAAAGTTTTGCTTTCTCGCTTTACGATCTTCTTTATATTCCATTTAATATCATTTAAACTAAATTTAACCTAATTTACGTTTAAAATATGTCTTCCTCTAGATGTCCCTGTTCTTTCACTCTTCCTTGTGATATCTCCTTTAGACTTACTTCACTTTTTACCTTCTCTTGACACCTACCGTGTTTCGTGACTCTATGAAATTTTTAACAATAGCATAATAGAGGATTTTATTGTGTCGTATTATGAGATATTTGTATGTATGTATGTATTTAAATACTTTTGAATAGTATTTATGCACATCTCTGCTTATGATGTCACCATCAAAAGCATGCAACGTATTTTCCCTGCGATCGAGAAACACAGTCGCTCAAAACGGTTTCAAATCAATTTAGTTTCGTTCGTGTCGTGTGTTTTCTCTTACTCACGGTTCTTCTCATTCGGTTCGGGCAGATTCGGGACTCGCGTTTGCAATCACTCGACCTATGTGCGGACGGCCTTAATGTGCTTCAATTTCTCCTCCTGCTTCTCACATACTCCATGTTTTCCTAAGCTCCCTCTCCTCCGTTGCCATTCATCTGCATGGCAGCATATTTGTTCCTTTGAAATAATTATTCTCAATAATTATTGGACTCATGTATTTCGGCCGTGTATAGTTTATGCTCATGTTTACGCCATCAAACTGGCACCGGCACCGGTAGCGGTAGCGTCAGCGTCTGTGGCACTTAACTCATTTTATTAAGACGCAACCATCGCCATCAGTCTATGATTCCGAATCTGATAAGACAACGCCAGACATTTCCGAGCCGTAGCTAGTTGTTTTCCTTGGATGTTTTTTTTTCTGGCCCAATGCTTATAATATTAATTGTTTATAGTCTCATTTGGTCGCAGATCTTTCTGGCGCCAATTCGATCATTTGGCAGTCAATTGATTATGATTATAAACTATTTATATATTTTGTAGTTATCAACTTAATTATCAGAGCTCGAATTTATACAAAATTCAGTGCAGAATTTAGTATTAAGAAATATATATATATGTATATATATTTATTTGCCTTGACTTTTATTCGTCATAGCCACCATCAAAAATTTTTTATATATATTTAACATTTTGTAATTCTATTTTACAAATTTCTAAATATTTAAAGAATTCACTAATTAATTTTGAATCACTTAATAAAAGTTTAGTATTAAAAGGAACATTGACATCTATCGTCGGATTTAATATTAATTTTGTACAGGTGAGCTGGAGCCTTGCAATGATTACTTTCGATTCTAATTATAGTTGATATAATTTTGCGGGACTCACTTCTAAACCATCTTTTCTTACTTAAATTTGGATGAAACATATAATAATCTCTTAACTGATTTTTGTCAATGAAATCTTGATTTCTCAAATTGAAGTTTAATTATATTGAAAATTTCATATGAACGTAATTTCACTTTCATCTCAATTTCCAAATTTATTGATTATATAAGGTTTCAGAGCTAAAGTTTCTGGCTCTGAAGAAAAAGTTAACGTAATATTTTTACATAACCTAAGAAAAATTATGTAAAAGGTAAACTTTTTTATGTTAATTAAACGCTATGTATTAATACTTAGTTTGAATGACTTTTGACATAACCCTATTATAAACTTCCCAGTAAACAATTTGGTTAACTGTTTTGTTTCGGAACGTTTCTATCACTATTGCACTTCAATTATAGTTCGCATAAACTTTATCTTCACTTGTATATTCACTCGACAGGTGGAGTGGTTTCGTCATTTGTAGCTGATAAAATAGACATTTCATATGAACGACTGTGAGTAACTGAACTCTTTCATGACAAAAAAATCATACGCATCTTCATTATGATGGCAAAGTGACTCCGAAATGTATACTGGGTATTTTTACCATATTTGGCAACTAAACTAAATTGTAAGATTCTATGACAATTTAAACTCTTCCTTTGTGTGCGTATTATCTTAGTTAAAAGCTTTCTAAAATATAAAATATCATCATCGAGTATTTAAATTTATTTTTGTTTAAGATAGTGTTAGTAGCGCGAAATAGTGACGCCTGGTTTGACTTTAAGTTCAAATTTTTTTTTTAGTTTTATTTTTTGCATATTATTAATCCTCAGAGGCGCCAAAAATAAAATGTAGTCTATAAATATATTTCTTTCTTAAACATGAATGGTGGTATGGTGACCCAGTGAAACCCAGTAGACAGTAGAACCGCTAGACTAGGTAGTAACTAGCTAATTTAGCTCCGCTTAATTACATCAATTTATTACCTAATTCATTTTAAATTCCATGCTTGTCTCTCTGCTTTTTTTATGAATACATATTTCTTGCATGGAAAACCCTGCTTTATAAAATACCCGGAGATTTCATTATTTATTCTAATTTTATTTCTAATCTCGCAGAATTTATTTATGAGTAATATTCTTCTGAATTATCAGTGGTACTTGGTACTTGCGCGGAAATTGACTAATATTGTTTCAAATTCTTGCATATCATTATACATAATAAATACAAAGAAGTTCCAAAGCAAACCTGCTACAATTAGAATCATAAGCACTACGTAAGTTTTCTTAAATATCAAAGTGTCCAATGTCCCGTGCTAAACCGTCGAATAATATCACATTTATTTTACAACATATTACTGCTTACAAACATTTCGTAAAATCAAAAAAAAAGGTTGAATTAAACTACTTCTCCAGGAAAAGAGTTGACCTAAATTAAAAGTACACATCACTTGTTGATTGCAACAGTTTCCAAATTTCAGATTTCATTCTAGCCAAGCATCTGTCCCTTTAAAAACCGGGCAACACTGGGTACATTTAGTTAATTAATTAAAATATTTTTTCGTAATATTTTTTTTTTATGAAACTATAAAAGAATTTATATGATAATAAAATAATCACATCATAATAAGATAAATAATAAATACCAGACCAACATAACCTTTCAATAAAATCAACATTTCATTTTACTTATAAACAAATCGTATTACATATATTAATTAATATTTAAATTAATTAACAAAACAAAACAAATCAAATACAAACACAAAATTCTATGTTAAGGAGACACGAGACCCTTATTTGGAGAAATCTGTTTTAGGAGAAACTGACAGTGAAATATAAGTCAAAATTATTTAGTTCTGTGACAAGATTTCGATTAAATGTGTTTGTAGTTATTTTTGTGTTGTTAACGTCTATCAAACATACTTATTTCAGCCCTTAATTACGCGGATTCTTAAAATCGAATCAAATTTGTACATTACAATCGATTTTCCTTATCAGTCTATAGCATATGCTAAATAAAGTTTTGTTATCATAAATTTTTCTTAAATACAGTTGATTAATTTGGATTTTCTTTTAAAATGAGTACACGAAGTATGTATGAGATCGTATTAATAGCCTTTCAAAGGTGGCGCTGTGACACTATTCGATTTACGCCATCTTTTACCTTGTGTGAACAAATTAACTGCGTAAATTGGGAACTTACTGTATTCTATGAACTGTTTTGAATGTAAAAGCCTTGACCTCAGATTCTGCAGAGTGAAGAGGAAAATAATTTAAATCGTAAAATCGTTGTTATGGTTCAAATTACGAGAGTTCGGCGGCGACTCATACTTAAAACAAGTTGTGGGGTATAAACTGTCGATATAAGTAAAAAGAACTGGCTCACTTATTTTTCTATAATGTATTTAGAAACGAAAAAGATAAAATGCATTATCGTATTATAGATTTATATCGGTCTTATAACCTCGTTTAAGTATAAGTCGCCGCCGAACTATCGTGATTTGGACTATATCACATTTATATTGTGGTATTGTCATTAATAACTTTATATAATATTTTGGGATTATCCTGTATTCTATATAGTTCTTTAAACTGTTTCTTTCGAAGCAGCTTTCTTCATATGCGTAAGTCAAGCCACTATATAGATAACGTTCACAGGATTTAAAGCTTAAATATGTGATTCTAATTCACCAGAACGAGTTCCCGTGTTGTTTCGTCAACAGATACAACGATATACCTTGCATACTCCTATTTCCAACAATAACTACGAAAATATACTCGTAACTAAATTAAGATATTTATTTTTATCTAACAATAGAATACATAGTGATCCCGTGCCTCCTTAAATCAAACTGGTTGGCTTAATTCGAGTTATATCAGTTTGTACCGTACCCATTATCCTTCTCTCCCCTCCTCAATCATCGCCCGCACCCGGCCCGTTAGGATATCGTTACATGTATGATATATGCATATAGATATATATGTATATAAATATAATATGATATTTATGTATATAGTTATATGTATGATACGCGTACATTCGCACTTTCGCCTTAGTGGCGCCTCGTATTGAAGCAAGGCTCCAAAGAACATATACAATAATAGTGGCGCTTAAAATAATGCATAACATTGTAAACACGTTTAAACAAATACTATTTAACATTCATTTGCGTTTATTGTTAAACAAAAAAAATTAAAATAGTAATGAAAGAAAAATTACGCTAAATATACAGGTATCGAACTGGTCACGGTTTGCATAAATTTATGAATTATTAATTGATTAATATCGTATTCATTTACATATCGTTGTCAACAATATACTGTAGGTACGTCACATCCGGTTACGTCATACGTAGACCCCGTAGAAATACCTAGTTTTAGTTAGAAAATTTATGTTATGTTACGTATACCGGATTTATGGAAGGCCAATTGCTTCTTACCTTCAGAAAGAATGATAAAAGTTAATAAGAGTATCGAATTGTTTCAATTTAAATGTTAGCGCCTTAAATAATCTTACTCGAGATTCTATGAGCACCTTGCCTGTTGCACAAGCCGTTTATATTCCGAGTAGCAAATGAACAAGTGACGGCGAATATTGTTATATACCACACAACACTACAGCGTGTTTGTTCTTCAATTTAGAAAAGAGTTGTTAAGGTGAAATATGTTCAAAAAGTTGTCCGTTGTCAATGCCGAAATATTTGAAAGAAACCAAAATAGCAACTGTATTATTAATATAATGGGCTTGTGTCCTATTTCTTAATTTCTGTAAAAGTGTACTATATATTGATAAAGTGCAACTTTCTAGAACCTCAAATGTTCAATTATTTTTTAATAACTCCTTATATGTTAAGAGATATTAACAATAAAAAAGTCATTTTGTCTCTTTAATTATTTAAGGGTCTCAACGTTGTACAACATTCCAAATGTATGTGACCTCACAACTGCTGGTTGCTATCTCTTTTATACGACAGAGCGTAAAAGAGATATATTCATGACAGAACTCTGACAAGTTTACAGGTTACCAACCTTACAGATCATAAATCTCTGCTATATGTATTTATATATCAAAATATCAAATATTATTCACAGCTATTTTAAGGAACAATAAAATTCTAATATTATGTCTGCCTTAGCAGGGTTAAATAAAATAAAAACTTATTATTCTTTGACTTGACTTGATTATTTCGACTACCAAGAACTACAAAACATTACCACAGCACAATCAAATAACTGACACGTCATACAAATATGGCCGACCATTTCTAGCGCTAAAACTACAATTCAAATTTTCAATTTCTATATCTCCGTCAACATTTTGATATTTAATAAAATAGACACGTCAATATACATTTATTAACATCAATTTCAATCAACAATTGAAAAATCGACCACATAATATTAGCAACAATAGCAAGCGCGTTTCGAATGTTATACCATGGTATTCTTATTCTTCTGAGCAGGCAGTCTCGACTCGGGACGGTAGTGTCCATTCGCGATCGTCTCTGATTATGAATTCTCGTACTGCAGCAGAACTTCGTAGTAAACACATTCGTATATCAGATATTTTGCTAATAAAATAACCTAGTTTCACAAATGCAATAAAAGCAAGGCCTTTATATAAGTATTCACACACACAGCCACACTTACACACAGTAATTGTGTAAAACAACTCTATACATTTCAATTACATTTAATTAATAATTATTTGTTATTTAAATACGCTGAATTATATATAATTTTGTTTTGTTTATCATAAATAATCATAATAATCAATTTAATAATGATTATATTTGTTTTGCCGTTGCCTTGCTTTGCAGAAACTAGATACTATTTTTAGTTTCATGAAAGAGCGTAGAATTACGTTGGTGTATACCCAAACAGAAATGTATTGCGCAGGATAAAAGTAAGCGTCCATAGGTTCGCATTTCAGTTATTCTCATTGTAGACGTTACTTCATTTTATAAAGATATTTCATTTGGTGTGCCGCCTTGTACGGTAAATATATCCCCTCTGCTAATAAAGTACCATATATTTGATCCGAAAGAAATGAATTACATCTCACGAACGGACACTGATTTAATCTCATTCCATAATATATTGTAGTACTCATACTTCTCAAATATTATTTAAATAAATTAAATTCGAGTTTACATCGAGTCTTCTTGGTGAGCGCACGTATTTACAATAAACAAAACAATAAAATAAATAGTGATCTTTTTTTTTGCAAATTATAATATTTTTTTTTTTTCGTGATTTATTTTTTTTAAATTATAATTTATATTATTATTAAGTGTTATTAATTAGAAGTGAAGTAACTTCTATTTAATTATCACTGGTTAATTAACAATATGGATATGGAGGTTGAACCTCCCGATAAAAATCCGATCAATAAAAACAACTCTGTGACTAACAAAACAATTCCTACAGATAAAACATCCAGTGATATAACAGAAAACTTAAATAACAATAGTGACAATGTTAAAAAAATATTTAATAATTTATACAACACAGAAACAAAATATGACTCGTATAAAGTAATGATAGTTAAAAATAATAGTGATGGAAATACATTTTTTAGTTCTCTTAAATTAGCAGAAATAATATGTAAAATTAGCAATAAATCTAATATAATAGAAATTAAAAAAGTGGGAAGAAATAGAGTAATCGTTCAATGTGATAATGCAGTACTAGCTAACGAAATTACCAAATCAACATTGCTGAAAAACAATGGGTATGAAGCGTTTATCCCATTTTACTGGTGCACAAAAGTTGCTATTATAAAAGGTGTTGATATTGAATATTCGGAAGATACAATTTTAAATAATATAGAGTGTCCACCTTTTAAAGTAACGAGAGTGCAAAGGTTAAATCGAAAACTAAGAGTTGACGGAGCTATTAAATATGAACCCAGTACAACAGTGAAATTATTCTTTGAAGGACTTGCTATTCCTGCTTATGTTTACATGTGGAGAGTGAGACGAGCATGTGAACCATTTGTACAACAGACGATACAATGTTATAATTGTTTTAAATTTGGACATGCAGCCACAAAATGTAGAGCAAAAGTAGCAAAATGTAAATTCTGCGGAAGTGAAGATCATTTACGTACTGCATGCACATCTCCTAATCCGACATGCATAAATTGTAAACTTAACCACGAGGCTACAGACAATGAATGTCCTGAAAAAAAAAGACAAATCAAGATAAAAGATCTCATGGCCCAACACAATCTCAGTTTTTATGAAGCAAAATTAGAATTAACAGAAAAAAATACAGACTATTTATACTTAGTAAGAACTCAAAACTCTTTTGAAGCTCTAAACTACAATGAGACTTTTCCCAATATCACTAATAAATACAATAGTATCAACATAATTCCAACATACAAACCAAACCCTTTAACCAGAAGAACTAATACCAGAGTGAATAAATCAAATACAGGTAACTCGTTACAAAGATCTTACAGTCAACCACAACCTACGACATCCACTAAAGAACCAATTCCAAAAAGAAGAAGAGAAGAAAAGAAACCTAACAATGAAGAAAGCGACACATACCTTAAGATAACTAATCAAGGAAAAAACAGAAAGCAAATCAACCAAGAGACACCTGATATTACAATGGAAAACAATGATAATGATACCTGCTATACATCAATATATAATAAAAATAATGATGACAAAATTAAAAATACAAACAAAGACCCAAATATTACATCCCAATCCCTTAGAAGCTACAAGAAACAAATATCTAGTGTACAATGGTCAAACTCGTAAGAAAACATCGATATATAAATTAAGTTTATTTTTTAAAAATCTATTCACATCACTAAACCTAATCGTTTAATAAATTTACTAAAATATTAAATCAACAATAATTATATAAACGGAGAGAAAATAAAATAAAATAAAATATATAAATAAATCTAACAACAAGACCAAGGACAGATATAAAAATTAATCATTAATTAAAACAGTTAAAATGATAAATTTTATTCAATGGAATTGCAGAGGAGTCAGATATATTAAAGAGGAACTACAACATATGTTACAGAAGCATAACATACATATATGCATACTATCAGAAACGTTTTTAACAAAAAATATCAATTTCAACATCAAAGGTTATTTTATTGAAAGAGAAGATAGGATACAGAATACAAACTATAATCCCCACGGGGGTGTTGCTATCTTGATTCATAAATCTATAAAATATAAAAGAGTAATGCTAAATAACCCATTTAATTCGGTCGAAATAGTTGGAATAATTTTAACACATAACGAAACTGATGTAATATGTATTTTATCAATCTATGCTAAACCGAATCATAAACTATCTAATTCTAATTGGTCACAGATAAAACAACAAATAGATGTTCCTGTTATACTTGCTGGAGATTTTAACGCGACTAATCTTGTTTGGGATATAAATTGTCCAGGTAGTCAGTATGAAGGTAACGAATTGTTAGATTTCATAGAAAACGAAAATCTAAATATTATCAACGATGATAAACCAACTAGAGTAAGCAATCTCAGTACAAGGGACAGTATATTGGATCTCACATTGGTATCAATGACTTTAACACAACAAATTACTTCGTGGCAAGTTCTTGCAGATAGCTTAGGTAGTGATCACTACCCAATTTTTTTCTGTTTGAATGACTATAATAAAGACCGTTACCGTACATCTGAATATTTAACGAGGAGAAATTTCCGAAAAGCAGATTGGGAGAAATATAGCCTTGAAATAGAAAGCAGAATTTCAAACCTTAGCACAAATGGAATCACAAGTAATCCCCAAGATGTTGAAAACAAATACAACCAATTTAGAGATGTTATTAATAATTCGGCAGACATACATATCCCATCTACCAGATTGTATAATATAACTCCTAATAAAATAAAACCGTCTTGGTGGGACACTGAGTGCAATAAAATGATAGCTCAAAGAAAATTAGCACTAACTATTTTTAATAAAAACATGACAATGGCGAATTATTTAAATTATAAAAAACATCAAGCTAAAACCAGACGATATTTTAGAGCCAGAAAAAAAATAGAATGGCAAAATTTCTGCGAGAATTTAAACCCAAACACAACAACCAACATTGTCTGGAATAATATAAGAAAAATTAACAATAAAAGCTATAGTACTAAAAGGATAAGTGATAATGAAAATTTAATAGAAGAATTCATTAAAAAAAAATTTCCACAGAACAACAATTTAAATATTACTACCACCACCATCGTAAAAGATAATTTTCTAGATAATAACATAAATAAAAATGAAGTAAAATTCGCGTTAAATCATAATAAAAACAGTAGCACAGGATTTGATAGAATAAATTACAAAATGATACAAAACTTACCTGACAATGCAATAAATCATCTTACACAAATATACAATCTGTCATTAAACACTGCTGATATACCATTAGACTGGAAAAAACATATCGTTGTTCCTATATTAAAAACAGGAAAAGATCCAAACAAAGAAGAATCATTCAGACCAATTACTTTACTATCATGTATGGGCAAAACTATGGAATTCATCATCAAAAACAGACTGGAGTGGTATCTCGAACATCATAAAAGATTACCTGAGTTACAATTTGCGTTTAGAAAAACAAGAAGTACACAGCATAACTTAAACATATTGAATATCGATATTCAAAGAACATACAGTAAAAATCATTATATGATAGCTGCTTTCATTGACATTGAAGCTGCTTATGACAATGTTAATCTAAAAATATTAAAAGAAAAAGTAGAAAACATAGGTATATCTTCCAAAATATCCAACTGGATTATAAACTACTTCCAAAATAGAGAAATAACAGTTAGATACAATAATAAGTTAACTGGTCCTATACTATGTAATCACGGAATTCCACAAGGCTCAATATTATCTCCATTATTATTCAACATATACACAGAAAAGTTAACAACATTATCAGATAACAACACAACAGTACTGATGTATGCAGATGACATGGTTATTTATAGTATGGGTCATACACAAGATATAGCTCAAAACAGATTACAATCGAAATTAAGAAAACTAGATATTTTATTAAAGGAAATCAAATTAAATATATCGTCAGAAAAAAGTAAAATAGTTATATTTACAAGGCATAGAATAAACTGCAGTCCAAAAATAACCTTCAGAAATAAAAATATAACTGTTACTTCAAATACCAAATTTCTGGGTATATTCTTTGATACGAAAAGCACTTGGGCGAAAGAAATTGCACATATTATTAACAAATGTCAAAAAGGCTTAAATTTGATGCGATGTATAGCAGGATACAAATGGGGCGCACACCCAACAACCTTAATAAAAATATATAAAGCTATTGTTAGACCGCATATTGACTATTCTAGTACTATGATCTGCACCGCAAATAACTCAAGATTAAAAAAAATTGAAATTATACAAAACAAATGTTTAAGAATAATATTAGGTGCAATGGTTTCAACACCAATCCAAATCCTCAACTATCAAACTAATATTCCTCCGGTAAATATCAGAATACAACAAATATCAGACAGTTTCTTTTGTAAAAACAGACATAACTCATGTGGCCCCTTAAATACAAGATTATCTAAACTATATGTTCTTTATAATAAACCATATTGGACAACTCATAAAAAACCGGCACTTTTAACTAGTTTTGATAGATATAATAACTTGAACTTAGAGGTACACAACATTATACCTTTTTTCAAATTTCCATTAGAAATAAGCATGACAACAATACATACAGAAATAAATTTGTTCAAGAAGAATGACAGTAAGGAAATAACTTATCAAAAATATATGGAATATATAACAAAAGATGATATAAACTGGAGTATATGGTTTACCGATGGTTCATTCGAAAAAAACACTAGGACTGGAGGAATTGGCATTTTCAATTATAATACAGATCAACAGTACAAATACAAACTTAACAACATCACAAATTCTTATAATACAGAAATAACAGCAATTATGAAATTACTAGAAATAATACAAAAAACTGACAATAAAAATATATTAATCTTCACAGATTCTCGTAGTGTTTGTGTATCTTTAAATAACAATAAATTCAAAAACAATAATAATAACAAAATATGTTCAATTAAAGAATATCTTTTAAAAATGGAAAAAAATGATATCAATGTTAAACTTATTTGGATTCCTGGACATGTAGGCATAAAAGGAAACGAAATGGCTGACAAACTGGCCAAAGAAGCTTGTGTAGATGGGGAAATAATCGAAATAAATTGGTCAATAAATGATTCCAAAAAAATAATTAAAGAAAATTGTATGGCAGAATGGCAGAATATATATAATGAGAAAAGTCAAAGTACTGGAAAATTTTTTTTTGCAGCGAATCAAAAAATTCCAACAACCACATGGTTTAATAAAAATCATTCACGGAGATATATTTCAACAAATTGTCGAATGAAATCTGGGCATTCTAGATGTCCAGCTCATCTATACAAAATAAATATAAAAGACACACCAAATTGTAGATGTGGAGAAGAAGGGTCTTTGGACCATATAATTCTAGGGTGTCATCTTTTAACATCAAAAATTGATAGACTTTTAAATGATTTATGTAATGTAACACAGTTCCCAGTCAATATGTCCTGTTTAATGACAAGTGAAGCAACGGCGGAAATATTAACAAACTTTGTGATAGAAAATAATATAGAAGTGTAATTTAAGTTAAAATATTTTATTTAGTATGTATTTAATTTTAAGTTTAATTCTTTAAAAAGAATCAATTTGTTTTGTATTTATTAGAACAATTATAATTTATATGTAAATTTTTATATAATTTTACAAATAAAAGCAATGGCAAGAAGGCTGAATAAGCCAAAGCCTAAATAAATAAAAAAAAAAAAAAAATAAATTAAATTCTTCCGGTTCCCATTTTTCCCATGACTATTAACTCAATTTAAATCTAATAACTATTAATATTATTAAAGTAGACTTACATTACAATATGACGGTTTATCTTTCCCTACAAAATTGTCTACGACGCCCATGATTCTTCATAAGTAACAACTACCATTTTATACTTATACTATACATTAAGTTAACAGCTTCCAACCATAAATTTGAGATTTGAATTTACACATTAACTAGATTATTGGCGCCAATCAGACGAAGTTTTAATTTTTCAATTGACTTTTGACAGTTGTTGCACTTCGACTTATAAACATAAATCTATTAAAATTGTTGTAAATTTAAACTAAACATTTAAACACATTATAATGAACCCCTTTCCCCGTCAACTGTGTGCTAGACTGTCACAGAAACATGAACTGACGGGGGTGGGAAACCTTTTTCACCTTTTCGATATTCAATTATGCAGAGTTTGAATACAGCTTAGCTTACAAGTTTGTCTTTCCCAATCGATGGATTACGTGATGTAGGTCAGATATTTCCAATAATCGGAAATACTTACAAATTCGTTTTATCTTTTAGTAAAGTTATAAATGAATTTACATTTTAAAAATCGGATTAGATTGTTATCGAATTAATTGTTAATTAATGATACACACTTTGTTATCAAGCATTTGTTGTTAATGAGAATTGAAACCTACACTGTAAAACCTGGGAATCACGTTAACATCAGTTCCGTATAAATGATATAGTAGAAGTAGCTAATGCTACTGAAAGGGCGGCCTTAGCCATTGCGAGGCCCTTGTTCTTTGTGTAATTTATGTAATTTAAAAGCAAATATTTTTGATGATGATTGACGAGAAATGCAAAAATTATAAATAAATAATGGTAGAGTTTTATAATTTAATATTGGAAGAATTATAAAAGTTAACGAGCACGAAGACGACAAATATTAATGATGATAAACTAAGGTACATGAATGCCTTAAAAGATATACGCAGTGATTCTAGTGGGATTTCTAAAGAGCGAGGAGCAAGATTCAAATACATATATAGTAATGAGTTTTTCTACTTATATTGTTCCATGAGGGTGCGAGGCCCCGGGCGATTGCCCTGCTTGCCATCCCCTAAGACCGTCTCTGGCAACAGGCCCCGCGTGAACAGAAAATGTTCAGCTTGTAAAATTTTGATTAAAATATTTTACTTTAGATCTGGCATTAGAGCAGTACAAATGCGTAAGATACTGGGTAATAGCATCTTTAACCATTTCGGTTTTGTTCTTACTTTTAAATCTTATTATTACTCTTTGATATTTGCGTTATTTAAAAGAAAACTTTAAACCACAGTAAAAACTGTATTAATTTTCGTAAAATAATGCAATACACAAAATGAGAAATTTTATTAGTATAAACTGTAATTTTATAAATTGTAAGAGTAATACACAAGCCCTTGCTACAAATATAATGACATTGCAATCATATTTTTGCTACAGAGCCCACGCTGATTAGCTTTGCTTAGAAATGACTGGGATCAAAATTAAATTAAGATATTGTATTGATATCTGAAACTACAGTAGCCTCTGAAAAACGCTCTTTCTCTCGCTTTCAGACTCTTCTACTTTTAATTCAATAAAGCCATCATTATACAACACGATTCAAACATAAAACAAAAACTCAATAGCTGACAATGTACCTTAAGAATTATTATAACAAGCCCGCGTCATCTAGGTTACACACTCAGGCTTCAACAAGTATTCCTCACAGCTCTTTTAAGTGCATAAAAGAGAGAAAGAATTGTCTAAACTTAACTATAAAGTCATTCGTATATTTTATTATTCGATTATATTAAAAACGACATTTTTATTAATATGTAGATAGTAATATGAGGTTATGGTAATAAATTAAAATTTATAGAGAAAATATTTAATTATTTATTAATCGAAATTTAAATTCATTATCTCTATTTATTTATTGAGTTATATTGATTGGGTGATGTCATATGTCACAAATATTTAATATTTTCTGTTAACTATTTAAAAATAATTAAATCAAATAATAAAACAAAAACTCGTTAGTATTTGTACTACACATGTAGTTTATTAAACATAACTTGACTTGAACTTGTGTACATTTTGTAAACTTGTAATGCAGCTTGTGGTACGACTGTACAAGAGTATACTGGTATGGCATTTAAATGTAACATTTCCGCTTTTGTTTCTGTAGCCATAGAGCGTTGAATTTTAAAATACTATTCTACCTTTTGACATAAGAACATAACCTCAATAAGATTGTACAGTGCTCGTTCGCTTGTACTTGTATTATATCAACTACGGGTCATCGTGGTACAGATTGTCAAACTTTAAACGTTTGTTTTACGAAGGAAATGTTTGTAGCTGTTTATACCAGTTCTACTGACACTCAGAGAAACCAATAACAATTCAAAATACAATAGGCTTGTGTCCTATGTCTTAATTTCTATAAAAGTGTACTATATATTGATAAAGTGGGTTACTAGAACCTCAAATGTTCAATTATTTTTTAATAACTCGTTATATGTTAAGAGATATTAACAATTAAAAAAGTCATTTTGTCACTTTAATTATTAAAGAGATTCAACGTTGTACACATTCTAAGTGCATGTGACATCACAATCCTTGTGTAAGGTTACCAACCTTACAGATCATAAATCTCTGCTATATGTATTTATATATCAAAATATCAAATATTATTTACAGCTATTTCAAGGAACACTCAAATTTCAATATTATGTCTGCCTTAGCAGGGTTAAATAAAATAAAAACTTATTATTCCTTGACTTGACTTGATTATTTCGACTACCAACCGCTACAAAACATTACCACAGCAGTGACCTACTCAACAAATAACTGACGTATAAAATGCATTTCACGTCATACAAATATGGCCGACCATTTTTAGCGCTAAAACTACAATTCAAACTTTTAATTGCTATATCTCCGTCAATATTTAGATATTTAATAAAATAGACACGCCAATACACATTTATTAACATCAATTTCAATCAACAATTGAAAAATCGACCACTAAAAAATGAGGACACAAGCCCATTCAAAATACAATGGGCTTGTGTCCTATGTCTTTATTTCTATAAAAGTGTACTGTATATTAATAAAGTGGGTTACTAGAACCTCAAATGTTCAATTATTTTTTAATAACTCCTTATATGTTAAGAGATATTAACAATTAAAAAAGTCATTTTGTCTCTTTAATTATTAAAGGGATTCAACGTTGTACAACATTCCAAATGCATGTGACCTCACAACCGCTAGTTACTATCTCTTTTATATGATGGTTGGAAGCTGTTGTTGACTGTGTTACAAGCGCAACAAAACAAGCAGATGTATATGTACATACAAACAAACGCCGCGCCGGAGAACTGTTACAAACACATGGAGATGTATCAAATTTATATTCTGTATTGTAACAAAAGGTAGAAACGTAAAACGATGCCGCACTAATCAAAATCGTGTTCAGGTTGTCAGATATGTTGAACACGGAGGTCAAGAGTCTACAAGTAAAATCATGCCCGGACCGCAATGGCGCAATCGCAGTAAAGCCACATTATGGCGCTCCAGTCCAATCCATAAGTACCCATATAAACCACGAGACACATCGATTCCGATCTATTGGATGAAACATACTGCACGCATTGTATTGTGGGAAATCTGGTTGAGGCCGAGTGGTGAGCCGCCAAATAATTGACATTTTACATTAGATTACAAAATTTAAATTCAACTCTCTTATGAATCATTAAGCTTGATATTTTAAATTGCAACACGGCGTGGTAAGAATTACATATGTTAAAAGATAAAAAATGTCAAATTTTAAAGTACCTCATACTTTGGATTAAGCCTGTTCTCACACTGGAGTAAACTACGTTCCACTTCAGCGGGCACAATTAGTATACATCAGTGTGAGAGGGACCCTAATGGGCTTGTGTCCTCATTTTTTAGGGGTCGATTTTTCAGTTGTTGATTGAAATTGATGTAAATGTGTATTGGCGTGTCTATTTTATTAAATATCGAAATTTTGACGGAGATATAGCAATTAAAAGTTTAAATTGTAGTTTTAGCGCTAGAAATGGTCGGCCATTTGTATGACGTGAAATGCATTTTAACGTCAGTTATTTGTTGAGTAGGTCAGTGCTGTGGTAATGTTTTGTAGCTGTTGGTAGTCGAAATAATCAAGTAAAATCAAAGAATAATAAGTTTTTATTTAATTTAACCCTGTTACGGCAGACATAATATTGAAATTTGATTGTTCCTTGAAATAGCTGTAAATAATATTTGATATTTTGATATATAAATACATATAGCAGAGATTTATGAGCTGTAAGGTTGGTACTACGGATAAATTGCACTGTGCAACATACTAGTGCTAAGCTCTGAATGGGCTTGTCTTAATTTCTATAAAAGTGTACTATATATTGATAAAATACTTACATTAAATTTCTTCATAATATTTTCACGTTTAGTCAGAACTGGTTCAATCTTTTGCTGACAATTGGTAAACAACTACAGGCTTCGTTCATTAGGGTGCCATCGACGTCTAAAATCGCGCAGGGCAAGCTAGGAAAATTTTGTCAACGTGTTTCCACACATTTTTCTCAGTAAATGAAAGACTTTGCCTTGTAGAAACGTAATTTCTCTACTGTACTTACTTTGTGTCGGTATATTTTTCAAACTACATTGTGTTTTATTCTGCCATTACTGCGTAGAGATCACTTTTTGATATTGTACTTGTAGTTTGCCCCAGAAATTAATTTACACAGGTGAATCGGGCCCCCTGACTGACTTGGCCAGCCCTGTGCACACAACATTTTTATAAATATCGGACGCTTTGCCCGTTTCGTCATCCCTAAATGGACATACCTGACTTAAACCCGTATACAGTCGTTTTACCATATAACTTTCAACATTACACATACACATACATTCACTTTGATAATTTTTTTTAACAGATTATAAATAGCGTTATTTATTATATATACATAATAATTATTTTTAATTAAATGTTAAATATTTTTGACATGTCTGAAACAGAAACCATTTTCGAATATGGATAATTATTTTAATATACATATGTAATAAATGGTAAAAATTTATATTACACAAACTTAACAAATAAACCATATTGTATATTATAATAATAAAAAAAATTGAAGACTTTTATTATAGAATGGTTTTCACACTGTCCGGTTCATCGCAGTATTTTTATTTTCATTTTTACTGGCTGTTAAAATCCTCTGTGCATCTCATCTCATCTCGCCTCCTCCGATACACTACAAATACCACTTGCACTTTTGACAGGCCCTGATCATAAATATCTTTCAAAAAAATCATTTGTCTTCTTTAAATATATTTTTTAATAAAATAAAATAAAAAATTAAATACTTACAAAACATTTATTGTAATACTATATGTCCAGACATGTTTTACATATTAAAAAAAATCTCCATTTTGTCTTGTGGATAATAAAGGTGATATCGAAATAGAAATTTCATTTCACGAGTATTAAGCCTCATTCTCACTCACTGTTTTGATATTTAATTTACTGTTTTTATTTAATATTGTAATCTAGATTCCAGGTTCTCGTTTAAGCATTCCTTTTCACATTTGTGTTTTAATTTAGTTGGTGTGTATGCATCGTTAGTAATATAAATTTTGACAGTTCAACAAAATTGTATGTGAAATAATTAAAATTGCTATTTTTAATAACAATTACTAATAGAAATTGTTTTCACTTCTTTATTTTTAAAAAAACTGACATTAAACTTCTTTTAAAAGTAAATCCTACTGCATTTTGACAGATTGTCAATTGTCATTTTGAAGGTTATAATATAGTATAGTTTTTCTTAATTTAATATTTTTAATTTATAACATTGGACCTTGCTAGGTTCTAAAAAAAACTAAGTAAACTTAAAAAATAAATTATGCTAAAGAAATTAAATTAGATACAAAATAAAATTAATGCAGTGAGTGGGAATGATACTTTAATGTATTTCAAGATTATTTAATATTTTAGTAATTAACGACTTTCGAAATTTCTCTTCAATTAAACAAAATCATAAACATTAAAATTACAAATTGTCTGTTTTTATATTTTTTTTGTTATTAAAGATGTGTAATAATTGTTGCAGTCATTCCAGGAGATATAAAATTAAGTTTTTAAGTTTGCGAGTTATTTACATACGTTTCTACTGATAGTCTTTATATATTATTAACACCACAGTAGTCGAGAGCATTCAAGCTTTTCACCAGACTTGTATGTCTTCGGGTTCGATCTCCAGACTAGCGTGAAAGAATTTACCTTTTTGTCCATTAACATTTTTAGATTAAATATTACTTAATTTCTTTTAAGTAAACTATTACATGTAACATTCATATTTTGTGTTAGTTGGAAGTTTTATGTTTTTCCTATTGATTTTGTATATATCTTAAAGAAACTACAAGAAGAACACTCTTTTAGTTTTATATAATAAAAAAACTATATATTTATATAAATTCAAATCCCCAATTATAATAAGAAAAAATACGTTGTGACATATAGCTATATATTAAGAATAAACTTGAGCTTTCTGAACAATCAGAGAGAAATATCGCCTTTAAATTTTTAACCTCAAAAAAAAAAAAAAAAAAAAAAAAAAAATTCTTTCGTTATGTCGCACACGGCACTAGTCAGAGCGACCAACAACCAGTAAGCTAAGCTATAGGCTATAGGCAGTTGCCAGTTAGACAGCAGGCTAGGCACATCGCATACAGTCACACTTGTGGCTGTCTGAATTCTCACACCAAAGATTTGTCGATCTGATATGAATGCAGTACTCGAAAACTTAGAACGCCATATCTCGGAAATCATCTGTCCATTTTAATTACACTGTGTACCAACGCTGAGGCTCACGCAACTGTAGCAAGCACAGATACCCACTAGACCCGTAAAAAAGGGCCCCATACGACAACCAAAAAGATTATACTAATGGGCTTGTGTCCTCATTTTTTAGTGGTCGATTTTTCAATTGTTGATTGAAATTGATGTTAATAAATGTGTATTGTCGTGTCTATTTTATTAAATATCTAAATGTTAACGGAGATATAGCAATTAAAAATTTGAATTGTAGTTTTAGCGCAGGCCATTTGTATGACGTGAAATGCATTTTAACAGAAATTCGTTCATTATAACCTAAAAGTAAACGACTTGACGGTTCTCCAGTAATTGTCAACTTATATATTTTGACAGTTACTTTGTCAATAAAGTTAATACACAATTAGAATTCTAGTTTTCGAAAATAGTCCACCATTACTTTTTATAATAAATAAATTCAAGTTTTCTAGGAAGAATTAGTAATGATTCTTACAATGGTTGGCAGCCGGGAGACAGTGAGGTAGGGGGGGGGGGGGGCGTTCTCTCGCTCCTCTTTGCGGGATTGCTTTGAGAGCTTAAAAGAGATTTTTTTTTTTTTATAAGATTATAATTTTTGATAGCGGTCAGAAAAAGAATCCTTTATACATATATAAATTTCAACCCTTTTGTGAATTAAATTCTTTATAAATAAATTGAAAAAAACTTTTAGACAGATTTATTTGTATTCAGTATTTGTTGATTTTCATTCGTTGTGTTGGCTATGCTGTGGATACTTCAAAGTTTCAAATAGTTGGAATTCTTTTGGTCTACAGGTATTGTACCCGTATGTACGAATTGTTTTATAATCAATCATTAAGATACTAATAATTTCAACATTTATAAAATATAGTAATCATTTTGGAACCTGAGAACACAAACCCAGTAAACATTTTGGAGTTACTTTGCCATCATACTGAAGATGCGCATGATTTTTTTTGTCATGAAAGAATTCATTTATAGTTCAGTTTCTCACAATCCTTCATATGAAATGTCTATTTTATTGGCTACAAATGACGAAACCACTCCATCTGTCGGGATAAAGTTGATGCGATCTATAATAGGCTTGTGTCCACATTTTTTTAGTGGTAGATGTCTCAATTGTTGATTGAAATTGATTTTAATAAATGTGTATTGTCGTGTCCATTGTATTAAATATCTAAATGTTGACGGAGATATAGCAATTAAAAGTTTGAATTGTAATTTTAGCGCTAGAGGGTCGGCCTTTTGTATGACGTGGAATGCATTTTAACGTCAGTTATTTGTTGAGTAGGTCAGTGCTGTGGTAATGTTTTGTAGCGGTTGGTAGTCGAAATAATTAAGTCAAATCAAAGAATAATAAGTTTTTATTTTATTTACCTAGTTACGGCAGACATAATATTGGAATTTTATTATTCCTTGAAATAGCTGTAAATAATATTTGATATTTTAATATATAAATACATATAGCAGAGATTTATAAGCTGTAAGGTTGGTAACCTGTAAACTTGCCAGAGTTCTGTCAATAATATATCTCTTTTACGCTCTGTTGTATAAAAGAGATAGTAACTAACGGTTGTGAGGTCACATACATTGGGAATGTTGTACAACGTTGAATCCCTTTAATAATTAAAGAGACAAAATGACTTTTTTAATTGTTAATATCTCCTAACATATAAGGAGTTATAAAAACATAATTGGACATTTGAGGTTCTAGTAACCAACCCAGTTTTATAGAAATTAAGACATAGGACACAAGCCCATTGAAGTGCAATAGTGATAGAAACGTCACAAAACAGGACACTTCACCAAATTGTTTACTGGGAAAACACTCAAATCAATCTTTACACAAAGAGTGCATTTTTGGTTTAACCTTTCTACATTGATAGCCAGAGTAGTCTACACTGTAAGATAAACACACCCTTTTCACCCTTTCCCCCACTGCTTTTCCGACTTCGCATTTATCACTACATTTTTTATGAACTAAAATAACCTACCAACTAAGGATCAAATTTCAAATTAACCGTGTCCTTCAGTTTTTCAACAACTTGTAGGTTATCTTATAAAACCCATGCGAGATAATTAAGCCCCTCCCCTTCCTCCTTCTCCTGCGACAAGCTAGACGTCTGTCCATCTGCAACCGAGCACATTCCATCGAATTTGAACGCACAATGCGTCGTTTTGTGTAACGTCTCTGGGTCACGTGTTGTCGGAAATGCAAATCTATTTTAACACGATTTATTTATAACACGTTTTCGGGTACTATTTTTATCCGCTAGAGCGTTGCACCCATTAAATCATTTCCATCACCATGGATTTGAATTGTACTTGTGTTATACCAGAACACAACGCATGTTTGTTATGTCGGACGTTTTAAAACTTTAATTTACTTTGTTTAATACTGTACGTATTACTACTAAATAGTTACATTTACAATTGCAGTTCATTTACATATGGTTTTTGAAAAGCTGTTGCAACAGTTGTTATAAAATCTATTTTCCATCTTACAGACGTTGTCATTAATAAAAATCTGGCTATTTTTAGGTTAAGGTGGTTCTGTCACGATATATATATACTGTTTTGATATTTAATTTACTGTTTTTATTTAATATTGTAATCTAGATTTCAGGTTTTCGTTTAAGCATTCCTTTTCACATTTGTGTTTTAATTTAAGTTTAGTTAATTTAGTTGGTGCGTATGCATGTTTAGTAATATAAATTTTGATAGTTCGACAAAATTTTATGTGAAATAGTAATAGAAATTGTACACTTCTATATTTTTCAAAAACTGACATTAAATTTCTTTTAAAAGTAAATCCTGCTGCATTTTGTCAGATTGCCACATTTTGAAGGTTGTAATATAATATAGTGTTTCTTAATTTAATATTTTTAATTTAAGACATTGGACCTTGTAAAAGGTTTTAAAAAAACTAGGAAAACTTAAATATAAATTAAATTAAAAATGGTACTGTGAATGACTACGCGTATTGCCATATGCTAAACAATTTAAATTAAATACAGAATGCAAAATAAAATTAAAGCAGTGAGTGAGAATGACACTTTACATATTTCTTTCCAAAATTGGTCCATTGGGGAGAATAGCAAACAAGCTACTACTAAATAAATCATTTTTCAAACTAAAAATAAGATAGAAAGTTGAAATTCGAATAAAACGTAAGAAATGATGCGACAACTACCTTAACCGAGTTAATCAACCAAAGTGTCTGTCTGGATGCAGCGCCCGACGACCGGAAACACAAATTGGCAGGCCTCCACGCCATCCCGGCCATTGCCGACGTCCTTGTTATAAACATTCAAATATTCCAATACAATTTATAATTATTCTGATGTTGATAATTAAAGCCCAATGATTCACAAAGTTTTTTTGCGTTACACTCGTGTTTTGTCTTATGTAATTTTAAAAATATTTTTTTCAAAGTAAATTGAACGAAGACGCTGCTGCTGCGTCTGCTTGCTTGGCACGTCATTTCTTATTAGCAACAGACTTGGAAGTAAGCATTTATCATTTTAGGCGACAAATAAAAAAAAATATTTAAGTGATATATTTATTTACTGGTAAAAAAGAAATCTTTTGAAGTTTTTTTTTTAAATAGCGTAAAAAATATATAAATTAAATTAAATTTAGGTTAGAAAAATATTCAGATTCAAATTGAAATTGTCATCACGGCAAAGTAAAGGCAGGCAGACGAGATGAGCTCATTTCGATCTAGCCAACTATTAATCTACATCCATCGATGGTTTCTTTATTTTCTTTACACTCATTAGTTTCGCACAGAAGTTTCAAAATCATTTCATAATTAATGTTTATTTTTATTTTATTTTAGGTCCGGAAGTGCCCCAAGACATCTCGCAACCCATTCCAACTGAAGAAGAAGAACGCAGCATGAAACGTAAGTGTATTGCTTTCCGCAATGTGCGCCGTTAGTTTTCTTACTTGATTTATTAGCTTAGTAACATTCATTTTTTATTTTCAGATTTCGCTGTTTTACTAACCGGAAGAACTGCAATGCAGCACAAAAGGGAAGGGTTCTACATGCCCCCCAACAACAACCCCCTGAATGTTGTGGCCACGGGTAGATTCAACTTCCACAAACGCAATCTCTACTACTCGTTCTACGTCTCAGAGAAAGGGACGAGACCTCAGGCTCTGCGATTCATCGACCATTCCGGCAATATTCTAGAAGAACATATCCTCACCCACAGCTCCGGATTCTACAGCCAATACCAAAACTCAACGGGGAAGGTCTGCGGCGTGTGGAGACGAGTCCCGAAGGAATACAGGAGGATGTTGAGGGAGGAACAACTGTACGTGTCTCTGCTCTGGAACAAGGAGTTCACTCTCCATGGAAAGGTAGCACGCTACTCGGCTCTAGGCACCGAGCTCTTCAGCTCGTTGTTGGAAGCAGCTCCAGGAACGAACCCGGAACAAATGGCTGGAGCTGGAGGCACGGCTATCGTCTCAACCAGCAGTGGAGCAACACCATCTATCCATCTAACGTTGTTATTCAACGGCGTCTTCGAATCTGATGACATCTCTGAAGCACCAATCTCCATCCGTTTGGAACTTGTAGAAAGGAAGCTGGTCATCCTCGAGGAATTCAAGCGCGTCCACAAACCATCATCCGAACTTAACGTCATCGAAGTGTCTTCCCCTGTGTCTCCATCAGATCTGCGTCTTCTGACACGTGGCAGATTGGCCTTGACCATCGAATCCAAGCACAACCCGGAAAATTTAAGACTCCAAGGAAACGTCGTAACCCGCGCAACCTGCGAAATATTCCAGACGACCTTGAATACCGTGGAACGACCTGGAACAACTCCCACCAGCGGATTAGCCTGGGTTTATTTGAATCGCGACGGTGCCTTGGTCTACAACGTGCAGGTTGATGAATTGGATACCACCCAATCACCGATGGTGACACTGGTGCACGACAGCGGAAAACGGCACACGGAATTAGAAGACCTCACACCATCTTTATTCAACGGTGTAGCAGAGGGATCTCTTGACAGACTTGGACCCCGCGTTTTAGAACCTCTGTATTCAGGTGACCTAGCTGTGAATGTCGCAAACACCCTGGATAACAATTTACTCCGTGGTCGTCTTGTTGCTCGTCCAGTTGCTGATGCCAGAGACACAGCCGCTCCTATTCTCCTGAAACGCCTGAATCTCACGCTACCAGCTGCACAAGTTGGTTTGGCTTGGTTATCGGTCGATTACGATTGCACGCTGCACTACGATGTATCGATATCCGGACTGGGGCAACAACATCGACCAATGACTCTCCATTTAGAAACACTTCCGTTTATTGCTCCTGGTGCACCTGTTTCTAGAAATCTACTAGATGAGTTTTCTTCAGCTAATTTTGAAGGATCTTTTATGGGCTTATCTCACATAGATTTAAATCGCCTTGACACTGGAGCCAGTTATTTAGAAGTAAGGAGTAAAAACAAGAAGGAGCCTATCGTTAAAGCTAAAATTGGTAAAATGTTCGTGCCTTACGCCTGCGCCTACCCTACTTATATGACTGATAATATTGTGCCAACCAATGGAGCGTATGGGAACATGCAGTTACCAGCAGGTACGATCATCGCAGATCCCGGAGACTCTTGTTATCATTCTGGAAGGTTCTTCACGGAAGGAGCTCAATGGACCAGTACGGTTGAAGCCTGCACGATGTGTTCATGTCTGTATGGAAAAGTCAGTTGCGAAGACATTAAATGCCCAGAGCCCAAATGCAAGACAGAAGAGATTAGACAAAATCTTGGAGAATGCTGTCCTTCTTGTTCAAGTAAGTCCCGTCCATTTGCATTGGAACCTGTGATGCAGTCCAGTAAGTAACACGGTCTCCTTGTTTGCAGATTCTAACTCCAGCGGGGAAACTAATAGCTCGTCCACCCGAGGATGCTACTTGGGAGATCAATTCTACAGCGCTGGAACATCATGGCATCCATATCTACCACCTAATGGATTCGACACCTGTGCTATTTGCACCTGTAACTATCTCACCCTTGAAGTGAAGTGTGGCAAAAGGGACTGTCCAACCCTAACTTGTGATGGAAAGCTTGCCTACAGACCTGATAAGAAAGCGTGCTGCAAAGTTTGCCCCGAGGTACGTCTTACTGCCATATTAAACTGATAATCGTAAAGTTAAAATGAGTGAAAGTAATAAAAAAATAACATGATCAATGTTCTATTTAGGTTAAACCCAATCTATCGAATAACGCAGAGCTAGATGTTCTTCAAGATGAAGAAGCTATGATAGCAAACAAATCCATTCAAATTTTGAGTGAGGGTGGGTGTCACAATAATATGAATAATACTACCCCTTATGAAAATGGCCAGGAATGGCATCCGTGGTTAGCTTCACATGGCGAGCAGAAATGCATCAAATGCCGTTGTAAAGTAAGCAAACAGAAGAATAATTTATTGGCTGTACTGTATGGTCACGCTTCAAATTATATGCTTCTAACATCACTAACTAATTAGGGTAGAAAATGGCATTCATTAAAAATGGCGCTAGTTTCAAAAATTACAACACATCATTTTGTCATTTTTATATTGGAGAGATCTTTATTATATCAATGCAAAAAAAAATTTTAACGTTAAAGCTTTGTTATAAATGTAATTTGTAATTAGGTTGTTACCTGCTTGGCTGTATAATTGCACCATATGTCCATTTCTAATTAATTGAAGTAATCATGGGTTCGCTTTATATCATATTAAGAAAATTTGATTACGTTTATTAATTTGGGTTTATTTGACGCTTTATTAACTTTTTTAAGTATCATTATATCAATTAGCTAAGAGAGACTGCATTTAACTCTCTGCTGTCAGGGTGAAACACGTTCACTCATTTATAAGAGTAAAAACTAGATTAACAGTTAAAAATTTGTTACACAGTAATAGTAATGTTAATTATAATATAACTTGTGTCCTGTGTATAACTTAACCGTCCTGCAAACATTTTTTGTGTTATTATTATCAACTAGAAATGCCACATTTTATACATGCTTTTTATCTCATACCTATTTCATTAATCCTACTTTCTTAACTTCTTCTAAAATATACCTTGTTACTTAGTGCTTTTCCTAATCTGTGATTAACTTTTCCAGGACGGGAACATCAAATGCGATCGAGTGAAATGCCCCCGGGTAGCATGCAACAACTACAACTCCAGGAGGAATAAATTAGCGACTCGCCCGGAACAAAATAAGGAACAACCAGAATGTTGCCAGTGCCGTCGCTACAGGCGCCATCATCACAAGATGAATCCTGTTGCTGCAGCTGCTAACAAAAGCTGAAGGAGACGGTAAAAATAATTGTTAAGAATTTAAATGTAAATGCTGTGAGAAACTAATACAATCGCGCAATAAATGCAAAATCTGGTGTGCCAAAACATTTTTAAACAAAAAAGAAGATAACATAAATACATAAACAGAAGAAATAAAGCTACTTAATTATAAATCGAATATTTAAAAGTGATTTTTTATATAACAAATAATATTAAAATAACAAATATATTCATAATATTATATTTATAAAATAATGCTGTTATTAAATATGAAGAATTTAAACTTTATAGCCATTTTAAAAAAGTGCCTAAATTATGAAATTGTAAAAAGTAAAACCGCTTAAAGTTTATTTAATTAAGTCTGATATAAATAAAGTAAGTTAGGAATTCAATAATTATGTAGAAATTAAGTTTGTAATTAATTGATATAAAGCATATTATAATGCTTCATTTTATTTTAGAACTATACTCAGAACGTTTTGTTAGTCACAGTGAAAATTTTTACATAAAATATAAAAAATCTTCTTTATTTAGGAATAAATAATGCATAGATTCAAATATACTTTGCATAACGAGTACATCGGTCATTTGCTGTAACATCAATAGAGAAAAACATAATGAAATACCTTGTACAGCGAATGAATCGATGTGCCAATAATTGGCAGTGTATATTTGGTGGACTATGTTTCAGGCTGTATTATAGACTGAATAAATGCTTACGAGTGGGAATAGATTCTGCTCTACCAGTTAAGCCGTTACAGCCCTAAATAAATCCCCCCACCATATCAAATTCTAATTGTCTGAATGTGAGATTCGAACTTAGAAATATCGCTGTAAGGAATTTGAATAGTGGGAAGACTTAATCTTGGAGAGACATAGTCCATATTTCAGATACGTCTGCCTAATGTATGCCAAGTTACATGTTCCGTTTTTAAAACAAATATAGTGTAATATTTTTTTAGTTTAATAAAAAAATACCATTACTTATTTATTTAGCTGCAATGTAGCTTCTAACTATATTTGAAATAAAAATGGTAACTTTTTTTAAATATCACTCAATTGATTTTTAGGGAATATTTTGTTACCACAAACCAAAGAAGACTGTATATGTGATCACTTGCGTTACCCACCGGAAACAGGAAGTGTTCACAATTGTATTTATTGTTAAATAATTCTATTCATTAGTGTTTAGAGCAAATAGGAGCGTATTGGTTAGGAATTACCGTAGTTCACATGTCTATTGTCTCGTAAGCGTATGCAAAATAAAATCAGACAGATTTGCAAAATGGCGATTATTTTGTGAATTGTATGTTTTATACTTAAACTGTAAATTAATAAATATGTAATTAGGATAAGACAAATCTGTAATCTAATTGTATAAACATATTTATTGTTATGTTATCTTTAACTATTTTATTTCACGGGCCTCGCACTTGTATTATATTTTCAAGGTCCCACTTTTTTAGTATTTTTAGTTTTTAAGTTGTAATATTGTAATAAGGACATGTAATGTTTTGTATATAAATTGTTTTATATTTAATTTATGTAACGGTTTCAAAACAGAGCATTACTTGCGCATTGGTGTGTTAAGGCATTGACACATTATGGTTTTGTTTAATCTGCGCGCTCCTCACTGTTAAAGATTGAAGCTAATTGTTTATTTAAGTAACCTGCCATTAAATAAATGAAATGTTTAATGAGTAGAAATGGCAGGTCAAACGAATGCATCAACGTCTTAGCACCCAATAGCTAATTAAATGTCATTCAGTTGTATGTTTATGTAACAAATATTATATATTGATTACTGTAATGATTTAAACAAATAACCTAAATGCGCTTTTAATAACATTTATGAAAACGCGAAGTTAATTTCGATTTTGTTAATTTTAAGAATTAGACTTTAAAATTTGTAAATATATTTTGCTTTTTAATAATAAAATATGTAATTATCCAAAGGAGCGGCCACATATAACTGTTATATAAGATTGACTCTACTTTGTGATAGTTATCAATAAAAAACCATCACATGATTTAATAAGAGTGCCAAAATTTTTGATAATTTATTTAAAGTAACAATCGCAGGTGAAAATAATAAAAAATAAATAAAACTAGAACTTAGAGCAACAAGTCTGAAAAATAATTTGAAAAAATGAATATTTCAAAAAAAGGAAAAGTCGAATCTCGCCAAACATAATTCAGTATTTTGATGAAATTTTGACCCAAATTTAATTCATGTTGTCATATCAAAACAATTTAAGTTATGAAAATATTTATATTTATTAATAATAGTCATATCTTTAAATACAAAATGTACTTATATTTTAAAATTAACATATTATTTAATTCGGTATACACAATGATGTACCTGCCAGAACTAAAAAAATAAAAAAACGCTTTTATAAAACGTACTTTGTCAGTTTTTTCATTTCTGTTATTCTATTATTTTTTTTCAGTTCCGCCGGAAGTTTATTTACTTTATCACAGATGCCTCCCTTCAGCTGTGTGACGCGTGGCGCTATATTTGTACGAGCAATAAGGAAATGAACATTTCTCCAAATCATGTTTCATATAGCCAACGAATCAGATCGCAGCATATTGTTCATCCGCTGTTTTACTCTCTTAAGGGTGCTCAAAACCTTTACAAATTTATTTATTTTTACTTGTAGAAATAAGAACGTTATCGAAGCGCATATAAAAGAAAGTAGAACCCTCAAGAAGCTACCTAGCTCACGAAGAACAAAACATTTTGAACTTTTTAATAATAGAAACGCCTGAATTGTTGGCAACTACCATTACACTTCATAACTACTAGACGTGTGGCCCGTCGCAAGACAACGAATGTGACTTATGTATTTTTTTTAAGTTTAAATTTTAAATAACTAAGCGTGTCTGTTTCTTATGCGACCTTTTTTATTTTCATAGACATTTTTTTCTAATTTTTTTTTTTTTATTCTTTAGAATAATTCGATGCAGTTATGTTCGTTATGCTCTAAAATAAAAAACTGCTTCATTACATTTTAAATATCTACGCGATTCTGACTTTTATGCGAACTTTTTTAAATTCATGGACTTTCGTTTCTAAATTTTTTTTTTGATTTCTTGAAATTTTTTGATGTAGGTATGTTCGTTAGGTTTTAAAGTAAATAACTGCTTCATTACATTTTAAATATCTACGCGATTCTGGCTTTTACGCGACCTTTTTTAAATTCATGGACTTTTTTTTCTAAATTTTTTTTTTTGATTTAATGAAATTTTTTGACGCAGTTATATTCGCTAGGCTTTAAAATAAAGAACTGCTTCATTACATTTTAAATATCTGCGCGATTCTGGCTTTTACGCGACCTTTTTTAAATTCATGGACTTTTTTTTCTAAAATTTTTTTTTGGATTTAATGAAATTTTTTGACGCAGTTATGTTCGCTAGGCTTTAAAATAAAGAACTGCTTCATTACATTTTAAATATCTGCGCGATTCTGGCTTTTACGCGACCTTTTTTAAATTCATGGACTTTTTTTTCTAAAATTTTTTTTTGGATTTCTTGAAATTTTTTGACGCAGTTATGTTCGCTAGGCTTTAAAATAAATAACTACTTCATTACATTTTAAATATCTGCGCGATTCTGGCTTTTACGCGACCTTTTTTAAATTCATGGACTTTTTTTTCTAAAATTTTTTTTTGGATTTCTTGAAATTTTTTGATGCAGTTATGTTCGCTAGGCTTTAAAATAAAGAACTGCATCATTAGATTTTAAATATCTATGCAGATACTCAAAAAATTGCATTGCTTTTAAAATCATAAAAGTGAACCTTTTCATCATTTTTAACAAGATTATAGTCTTCTTTCTATATGGAGATTTAATATAAATTTTTTTTTGGATTTCTTGAAATTTTTTGATGCAATTATCTTCGCTAGGCTTTAAAATAAAAACCTGCATCATTAGATTTTAAATATCTACGCAGATACTCAAAAAAATGCATTGCTCTTAAAATCATAAAAGTGAACCTTTTCATCATTTTTAACAAGATTATAGTCTTCTTTCTATATAGAGATTTAATATGTTGATATATCATAAACTAAAATACTTATTTAAAAATGAATTATGAATTTGAAATCAGCTTTCAAAATTAAGTTAAAATATGTAATAAAATGAGATATATTTTTTCTTCACTTTTTATGAAAAGTAAGAAGGTTATACTCTTGTTACTTTTCATAAAAATTGAAGAAAATATAGTTATCATTTTATAACAGATTTTAACTTAATTTTGAATGCTGATTTCAAATTTATAATTCATTTTTAAATAAGTATTTTAGTTTATGATATATCAATATATTAAATCTCTATATAGAAAGAAGACTATAATCTTGTTAAAAATGATGAAAAGGTTCACTTTTATGATTTTAAGAGCAATGCATTTTTTTGAGTATCTGCGTAGATATTTCAAATCTAATGATGCAGTTCTTTATTTTAAAACCCAGCGAACATAACTGCATCCAAAAATTTCAAGAAATCCAAAAAAAAAAATTAGAAAAAAAAAGTCCATGAATTTTAAAAAGGTCGCATAAAAGTCAGAATCGCGTAGATGTTTAAAATGTAATGAAGCAGTTCTTTACTTTAAAGCCTAACTAACATAACTGCATCAAAAAATTTCAAGAAATCCAAAAAAAAATTTTAGAAAAAAAGTCCATGAATTTTAAAAAGGTCGCATAAAAGTCAGAATCGCGTAGATATTTAAAATGCAATGAAGCAGTTCTTTAATTTAAATTCTAGCGAACATAACTGGATCAAGAAATTTCAAGAAATCCAAAAATAATTTTTAGAAAAAAAATCCATGGATTTAAAAAAGGTCGCGTAAAAGCCAGAATCGCGTAGATATTTAAAATGTAATGAAGCAGTTCTTTATTTTAAAGCCTAACTAACATAACTGCATCAAAAAATTTCAAGAAATTCAAAAATAATTTTAGAAAAAAAAGTCCATGAATTTTAAAAAGGTCGCATAAAAGTCAGAATCGCGTAGATATTTAAAATGTAATGAAGCAGTTCTTTATTTTAAAGCCTAACTAACATAACTGCATCAAAAAAATTCAAGGAATCCAAAAAAAAATTTTAGAAAAAAAAGTCCATGAATTTTAAAAAGGTCGCATAAAAGTCAGAATCGCGTAGATATTTAAAATGTAATCAAGCAGTTCTTTAATTTAAATCCTAGCGAACATAACTGGATCAAGAAATTTCAAGAAATCCAAAAATAATTTTTAGAAAAAAAAGTCCATGGATTTAAAAAAGGTCGCATAAAAGCCAGAATCGCGTAGATATTTAAAATGTAATGAAGCAGTTCTTTATTTTAAAGCCTAACAAACATACCTGCATCAAAAAATTTCAAGAAATCCAAAAAAACAATTTAGAAGAAAAGGTCCATGAATTTGAAAAAGGTCGCGTAAAAGCCAGAATCGCGTAGATATTGAAAATGTAATAAAGCAGTTTTTTATTATAGAGCATAAAGATCATAATAAACTATTTCAAAGAATGGAAAAAGAAACTAGAAAAAAATGTCCATGAACTTTATAAAACTTAGACATCATTGCGCCTGACAGAGCGGCAACATTACTTACGAGTAAAATTTACAGTACAAGAAAATCATGTATTTTGCTATTATTTTCTGACAATATTTACAGACTAAATGTAACAACTAATTGAAGGCGCAAGAAATATTACTTACTTTTTTATTCACCAATCAGCAATTAAATTTTTAAAATTAATTAAGAGTTATACAGCAAAAAGTAACAAATTTTTTTTTAGTTTTTCTAAAATTCCGGGTTCCCAGGAAATTCAGGGGAAAATCTGAGGACGCCAAAAGTCTTATAATTTCTTTCTCTACGAAATAGGAAATTTTCAGAAACATTGACGGAGCCATTTTCGAACTACCATACTAATCCGTAAACATAAGAAAATAAGAATATAAACATACAGTTGGAATACTATAATATAGGATTGCTTCAACATTAAAGAAAGCGTATACATTTTGTTGGATTTTTTAATTATAGAAAAAAATACGATTTTCATTATGAATTTATTTAAATTTTAGACAATTTAAATTTCAGGTAAGTATAACTTTTGTGTATTTATAGTAGCATGAGTATCAGGCGGTACATATGCATTGAGCTAACGGTTTGAGTTTTTGCTAAACTGTTATGGCGTAGTGACATCTGTTAAACATATCCTTAACTGTCTATTGATTAATGGTTTAAGTTCCAGCTTATAATTTCTATAGGTAAAATATAATTAAATTTATTTATTATATTAATCCAGCTGTTTATCTTAACTTATTTACTGTTGGTTTCTACTTTTGCTGTAAAGGACATGAAATGCAAGATAATAACAATAAAGAAAACAAAGAGAATTAAAAAAAAAGTAAATTTTAATTTACCAGTTTCAAAATTAAATTATATAAAATTAAACATAACATTTTTAATTTAATCATCATATATTTTAATTACTTTGAGATTATAATTTATATATTTTTGTTTTAATAACTTTACACAGTCTCAAAAAATGTTCATGAAAAGACACGTTCCAAGAAAAGAAAATTGTTTTCACATATCTTTATCTAAAACAAGACCTTTCATCCCATCTCTGTATATATGATAACCAACAATGGAATAGGGCTTCTCAAATTCAATTTGAATAACATATCATCTAAATTTCAAAGATAAAGAAAGTTACTGAACGTATAAATGTAATTATGTAATAATTTCAAGTTATTCAAGTTTAAAATTCAAAGTGTGGTTATTTAAATATCGATTAACGAACATAAAAGCAATGAAAATGAATTATATCTTAAATATTAATCATAAAACTAATAACAAAATATGTGTGTTGCAATCTAAGTCTAGTTACTTGTTTAAGTGGCAGTTACAAGTCTCCTTAGGACCTCCATGAGTGATTTAACAACTAAGGTGATGGCCGTACACGTAGTAAAACTATCCTGCTTGATTCTTAAATTACTGCAGTGTTTATAATTACGCAATCTTAACATAAACCATAAATGAAATATTTACATTCATATATACAGAGATATTCTTTTAAAAAAAAAATCATACGAACTAAACCCTGGATTTCTTTAACATTTAATTATTACAATCTGTTTTTGCCAACCGTCTACCACTTTTATATTTAGGGACTAGTAATTTTAAATGTTTTCTTCCAATTTGAGCAAAACATTAGCTTGCCTTTTTTTAAATTTTAAATATATAAACTAGTTTTACTGAATTATGGTTGATGAAATTAGGACGCTTAAAACAAAACTTTATTAAAGTAGAAAAAAACTAATTTAAAGTCCATAACATATGGCATTAAAAAAAAAATCATTAAATTTATTAGAAAATGTATTATTAAACTTAGTTTTCATAAATTAGAGGCAATAATTCATTTTGTTGTTACTAAGGAAAGCTCAGATGTTTTAAATTTGCATCATAGAAACGGCATATTAAATTATTACATGATCAATTACTCCGTGTAGACACACACATACATACTAGTCATGTTAAAGTTCATCACTTATTATTAACTAAATTAACAACTAAAATTAAATTAATATTTATTTTCTAAATTGTCCTGAGCACTTGGAAAAAATGATCTATTCTATTGAAAATAAAGAATTTGTCAAATGTTTAATCATTTTTTCACTATTATAAATAAAGTACCACAAAAACACTTTCTAAATTTTGATATCAAGTAAAACATGAAGCTTGAGGTATAACCAGCCATACAATACATAATGTATTTCTTTTTTTAAACAATTAAAACTAACAACAATGTGTAAACAATAGTGTAAAATACGTATTGAGAGGGACTGTAGAATACAATTTGTTTTAAACATTAAATTACAAATACTTTATACTTTTTATGATATAAATTAGAAATTTGACTGATTACTTTATTTACTTTAATGTTGCCATTTTCTTTAAATCAGTAATTTACAATGAAATGGAGACGATTATTTTCTTGTGTTTATTGTTGTTGTTGCTTGTGGTGGCTTTTCTTCATATATTGGATATAGTTTTACGTTATAATTTTCCACGGTAGATGCTCAGCAAAACATATTTTATTTTATTAATTATGATTTTTTAAAACCTATTTATCATTTAGCTGTACGTAATTGACTGAGGAACGCCGTTAACAGTCTTGGATTTGAGAACGTCGTTCTCGTATGACATCACGGTCTCGAAACCATTCTCTATTACTCTGAAAATATTAAAAGAAAAAAACAAATTAGTACAAAGTTATTGAACAATAGTTCATCATCAGATTCAACTTACTTCTTGGTAGTGATTTTCTTGCCATTAACAAATCTAGTCGATGTAGAGGTTCTCTTGATGTTAGATCCACCGCCTCCTCCAGAGCCAGCATAATTTGTGGTACTTGTCAATGTAGAGAAACCCATGTTATCAGAAAACATATCATCGAATCCCATGTTTTGCATGTTAAAACCAAATCCGAACGGACTGAACATTTGTGAAGAAATAGTATTTGAAGGATGCGAATGACGGTTCGATCGACGGTGATGACTGTTCGAACTGCGTCCATTCATACCTGGGTTTGACAATGCTATTGAAATAAATAATTATATGGAATTAATAACCTATTTACCCTACACTTACAACAACTATCAACAATATTAATGTACATAATAAAAATAATTGAACCTGCAAATATTTCTCCAAACGGCGACGCTCCTCCAAAGAACTCCCTAAATACATCTTCCGGATCGCGGAAAGTGAACGGGAAACCCATGTGAAAAGCGTAATCATCATCGTGATGTCTGCTACGAGATCGTCCACCTCCTCCTGCAGCCAAACCTTCCTTACCATATTGGTCATAGACGCGGCGCTTCTTGTCTGAAATTATGGCATTCATATTATAAACAAATTTAGTATTAAAAATAAGTTTACAAAGCATGAGAAAATCTAAAACAACTAATAGGAAAACATCTACAAGTTATTTGGCTATTCAACACCAGGATAAAAATGTTGCAAGATTATTATATTATACGGTAAAAGCAAAACACAAATACTGTATATTAGATAAATCTAAATCTTTGTTGTTAATCACATCAAAACCGAGTAAGATCAGATTGCTCGTTTAATTTAAATCTATGTCAAAAATTACAAACATATGTAGGAACCATATTCAGCTTTTAGTTTCTATGAAACAATTCTTACTTAAACCAAGAAATCGCTATAGAATTTATAGCATTAGAACGTTTAATTTCACTTTCTTAATATAATTTGTATGTTTTACGAAATAATAATTTCAAATTCACAAATTTTCTTCCTTCCTCGTATTCAATTGATAATGAACTGGGAATTAATTTTGTGAACATAGTTGTAAATCAACGAAATATTTATGTCTAAATGTATAAATTAATAAACCTATATGTGTTAGTACTTAAAAAGCATCCACGTGTGTTAATATCCAACCACGTGAACAAATTGTAAAAACTGTGGATGGATTTCAATGGATTTCACACTCCAAATAGGAACAGGCGCATATCAAATAAAAAGGGTTATTTGCATTAAACAAAGCAAACCACTTGTGGTATTAGGTTACTACTACCAAAGAAACGATGGAAGGGAGTTTCAAAAAATCCCCGGAATGTGAAACCACGGCCAGGGCCCCTTGCGAACCCGCAGCCGCTGCGAGTCCCCGAGTAGTGTGTATGAGTATGTGGGTACGAAGAATGTTGTCGACCATCGTATATCTTGCGTTTGTGATCTAGAATTATATAGGGGCCCCACCAAAGAACCAACCAAAAGACAATACACTTGAGAAATATTGAAATTACTTTTATAACAAGGCGTACAATTTGCCAGGCAATAGTTTTACTAGCATAATATATTTTGACGTTTTAGCTAAGCTATGCAACTGCTACATATACTCACCATCTGACAAAACTTCATAAGCTTCTGATAGTTCTTTAAATCTCTTGTTTGCTTCATCAGCATTGTCTGGGTTTTTGTCTGGATGCCATTTTAAAGCCAACTTTCGGTATCTACAAAAAACACATTTCTGATTACATAAGTATTCTAACCTATATCTCGATAATCAATTATCAAGCAATGATAACTTACGCTTTCTTTATTTCAGCTGTTGAAGCACCTTTTGGTACCTCCAGGATCCGATAATAATCTACCATGGTTGCCTTTAGTTCAGAACAATCCGTAGTTTCTGAAAAACACAGAAAACAATATTATATTTTGACAATCATACTAATTTAAAAATTCTCAAAAAACTATTATTTACAATAATATTACATAGTGAATTAGCTAATGATACATATTGAAAAAAATATAAATTGTTTTAAAAAAATCATAAATTTGTTTTAATTTATTATAAAAAAAAATAACATACACATTTATATCAAGCAATCCACTTGACAATCAAAGAAAAATAATAGAAAACAAATATTAAAATTTGTAACATAACCTAATAAATTTTACGTGTATTAAATAATTAAAACGGAAAATCAAAATGTTTGCAACAGTGTTATTAATAAGTTTATTTAACATTAACTTTAAGTAAATATGTTTATATAAATATATTCATTGCACGTGTGAGAATTATATTGTATTTATCACTTACTTAATTTTCTGATAACGTAACTGACAAGTAGAAACTAGAAATGAATACTGACTCATTCAAAATTTATCGATATTATTGTAACCCAATACAAAATGGAATATATCTTCTCAATTTAATATTCCTTACCTTATGATTTAATAATTGATTAATTTCTCAGAAGATTTAATTAAAAGTACATTACAAATATTTCAAGATGTTTTTTCCCACTATATAAATATTTACTTTCGCGCGGTTGTCAAAATATAAAAATTGATTTAAAAAATGAATGTGCAATAACTGACAGCAGCGCCACACAGATACAAGTAAAAAAAAGATAACTACTATATTTGGTTGCATTCAGTTAAATAAAATAAATAATTAATTAAAGAAAGTATACTTCTTAATTTAAAAAAACACTATAACAAGTTGCTTTGCGTTATTTCTTTTTCAATCAATTAAAAATTTTATAGAACAAAAAGGAGTAGTAATAATTTAATTGTTGTTGGAGTTATGTTTTAAAATATGTGTTAAAAAATTACATTTCTAACGACTCCAAGACATGTGACGTCACGTTCGATAAGTTGCCATCTCTTTTAATCAGCACGTACTCCTATGGCAGACCTATCGCTATTATTTCGCTACGCTAGTCGTTATCTCAAACTCCAAACACACACGTACTACTAATAATAAATAATTCAAAGTTAATTGCCCTCTATAAAGTAAGAGGGTTACAAAAATTGCGCTCTTCTCATAATGAGTGGGAGGGGCGCGGGTTTAGATTTGTTTTGTCAGCATCAGCGCACTCACAATACGTTCATTGTACGCTATGCTCCCCAAGACAAGGAAGGCCAAACGGTCGGCAAGGACCCGTTTATATCCACCATGTGAAATACAAAACCACTGTTCGATAAACGACTCCGTGCAGCGACATCTATTAGTTACTAGGTTATCAACAAAAGCCATTATACATAAATGTAATGGGCTTGTGTCCTATGTCTTAATTTCTATAAAACTGACATCACAACCGCTGTCAACCTTACAGATCATAAATCTCTGCTATATGTATTTATATATCAAAATATCAAATATTATTTACAGCTATTTCAAGGAACAATAAAATTTCAATATTATGTCTGCCGTAACAGGGTTAAATAAAATAAAAAGTTATTATTCTTTGACTTGACTTGATCATTTCGACTACCAACAGCTACAGAACATTACCACAGCACTGACTTAATCAACAAATAACTGACGTTAAAATGCATTTCACGTCATACACATGGCCGACATGTCTAGCGCTAAAACTACAATTAAAATTTTTAATATCTCCGTCAATATTTAGATATTTAATAAAATAGACACGCCAATACACATTTATTAACATCAATTTCAATCAACAATTGAAAAATCGACCACTAAAAAATGAGTTAGAAAAGAAAACCACACAAAATTTAACCATTAATATTAAATAATTATCAAATAATATTAACATATATTGCAACATTAATAAGTATTACGTAGTCTATACGTAACTACTCTTTCAATAATGGTTTAAATTCGTGGGAGATAAATATGGACACGCAGTCGGTTACACATGGGTCCACACTCACTCTAATGACGCCCCGCAAGCCCCCCCGAGCCACCCAAGCACACGTCAGACTCCTGGTGCTTGTGCGGACGATGTGTCCACACGGAATACTGCCATGCAGCAGATAGAGGTGCTTCACAGTTCACGAAACGAGTGGGCGTAAATTTAATCTCTCAACGAAAGTGTGTCTACCTTTTTAGTCGTGAAATATGTCAGTTGGTACAACAAATAATCTTCATGTGGTTTTAAAATTGTGCAGAATATTATACACAATTAAAAAGAACAAAGTACGCACGCCAGAAGATAAACTTCTTTATTATTAGTCAGACAAACTTTACACAACGTTATTTACTTGCTAGGATTTACTAATGAGCTTGTGTCCTATGTCTTAATTTCTATAAAAGTGTACTATACATTGATAAAGTGGATTACTAGAACCGCAAATGTTCAATTATTTTTTAATAACTCCTTATATGTTAAGAGATATTAACAATTAAAAAAGTCATTTTGTCTCTTTAATTATTAAAGGGATTCAACGTTGTACACATTCCAAGTGCATCACAATCCTTGTGTAAAGTTACCAACCTTACAGATCATAAATCTCTTCTATAAGTATTTATATATCAAAATATCAAATATTATTTACAGCTATTTCAAGGAACAATCAAATTGAATTCAAATAAAAACTTATTATTCTTTGATTTGACTTGATTATTTGACTACCAACAGCTACAAAACATTACCACAGCACTGACCTACTCAACAAATAACTGACGTTAAAATGCATTTCACGTCATACAAATATGGCCGACCATTTCTAGTGCTAAAACTACAATTCAAACTTTTAATTGCTAAATCTCCGTCAATATTTAGATATTTAATAGAAACGCCAATACACATTTATTAACATCAATTTCAATCAACAATTGAAAAATCGACCACTAAGAAATGAGGACACAAGCCCATTATAAATTATAAACCGTTTATAGAATTGGTAGACGATATTATTTATTAACAAATATAAAGAATGTATATTGTATACAAGAATAGATGTAACTCTTTTGACTGTTATGTGGTGCATGCCTGGAGAACAGGACGCTAAATATAACTTATATTTTTATATATGACTTAAATATTTAAAATATCATCTGATGTTAAATTCTATGAAATTTAGAGACAATAAAATGCGGTAGTCTCCAGTCGACTCACCAATGGTCGAGGTCACAGGTTCGTGGGTTCACCCGTTCAAGACAGGTTTATAAGCTCCTGCAAAGCCTCGGGTCTAGAACAGTGTCTTACTAGGGAAATGGTGTGAGTCACATTAACATGATAATTTAAAACGCCACAATAAAAAGTAAAAAAACACGTCACGATTAGCATGGTAACATATGTTAAGTAGGCACGGAGCAAATAATAAAGAACCGATTTTATTTATAGCAGGAAAATGTTAGAATTAGACTATTGAATTAGAAATTAGAAATGAATTAAATTAGACTATGTGAGAAACCCAAATTTAAAAGTTTGAAGAAGTAGTGCTGTATTAACGTTTTCTCAAGAAAGCATTTTAATTTTTTGGTTTCATCCTTCTTACTTTCCCAAATTACGTCAAACCTCTAATAAAGATTTTGTAAATTAATTAGTGAGAAATTTGGGTCGTTCTAATACTTTTTAGGTTCATATCGTTATAAACACATATAATTTAGAGTAATTCATAAAAAAAGAGCCAATCCATAGTATTATCACTGGAATACTTTATTCGCTATTAACTGCTACGCGATGAAATAGATTGCGATAAATTATTTCAGCGATTAATAATATACTAGGCATGAACTAGATGCTAAAACCAGAGGCATACAAAATCAAGTATTGAATTTATAAGCAGAGGCGGCCTTAGGGAGTGACAAGCAAAGCAACCACCCGGGGCCTTGGTCGGCCTCGCATTCTCGTGCAACAACCCAAGTAGAAAAATTCATTACCATATATGTATTTGAATCTCGCACCCCGTTCTTTAGGAATCCCACTAGAATCACTGCGTATATCTTTTAAGACATTCATGTACCTTAGTTTATCATCATTAATATTTGTCATCTTTGTGCTTGTTAACTTTTATAAAACTTCCAATATAAAATTTTATTTCTCGTCAATTATCATCAAACATATTTACTTACAATTCACAAATTATACAAAGAACAAGTGCCTCGCAAAGATCTGCCACTCTGGGGCCGAATAATCGAAAACGATTATTGCATAGACAAGAATGTTGAAGCAAATTAAGTTTAAAGAAATTGTCCACAATGCAACACTTATTATTATTTGCAAAGTGGCTGTCATCCAGTTTTCTCATTGAGATGTATCAGTTAAAAAATGAACAAAGAGAGAAAAAAGGAATTGTCTCGAGCCTACTTAAAGTAAGACATCGAAAGGTACGTAACTTGAAATGAAGCAAGGTCGTCTTCTTTATGTGTACTAGCATAATCTTCGGGGGCGGTTAGATGTCTTTGACTTCATATCCTTCTGAGGAAGTTTTAAAATAATGGAACCGTTAAAATTATGATTAAACTCTGACAAAGGCAGATTAAATTACACAAAAAGTGTTTTATTAATCTGTTGACACTCATAAATCACTATCCCGGATTTTGGATTATGTCGAGTGGTGCAAAAATTTAAAGCTGCTGCCATTTTTAATTATTGCTGTCAATAATTTCTTTATTTAATTATATTTTTTCAAAATGCAAAATAAAATCGAAGTACTTTTACTACTACTTTTACAAGTGACGTAAATGATCAAGCTGGCGATTTCTAACTTCTTTTTTCGTAAAAATATTATTTTACCATAACGATTAAAAATATTTCAGTTTTAAATGTTTTGTATATATCACAAGTGGCTGTAGCGCAGCTGTTGCGCATATCATGTCATCTGTTTTATAAACAAAACTTAACAGCGTCTCAAGTGACTGATATTTAATTAGTTCAAGAGCACATAAACAAAATATGTATAAAAATACATTGCACAAATTATTATTTGTTAAAACAATAAAAAAACATATTGAAACATTAAATTCTGCAATGCATTTGAGACGTGTTATTATGGTTGCTGTTCATAAATTTCAGGCGGAACAGGATATTTTATTGGCAGTATACTTTCAGTTTTTGACACGAACTTATATTATACAATTAAGTACATTTGAAAGCGGATATTTGAGTAACAAGCACACACCTGCACCTTACGTAATGGCTACACTCAGTAAATTACTATCTATATGTAAAATTTCATTTCCTTGAGAAAAGATAAAAACAATACACCTCACAAAATACCTAAAACTAAATCAGGAAATATGTTAGAGATATTGCGTATTTATTATTTATGAGCAACGGCACATAAATAACAATTATTATAATTATATGGAAATAACAATGGAGTGATAGTGTTTATGTGAATATCATGCAACCAGAAGCAGTAGTTAGTAGTACGCAAGCTTAACCACGCGTGGCAATTATAAATAAAAGTATCTCATAAACTTAAAAGTGAAATTTCATTTATTTTGTAATGCATTTTAAAATGTTACGTCAGTAGAAGTCATTAAACAGTAATATTATTTAACGCACTTTTATTTTCACAATAAAAAAAAATAATTTGATGGTTACATTTTGAACGTCATTCCACATAAAAACAATTTTCTTTCCAATTAAAAGAATCTATCAATAATAAAAATAACGTTTTGATATTTGAAAACACAGGGCACTAATATAAAATTGCAAATCGCTTTAAATTTTATTACACTGCTGCCATCTATATTTAACTGCAGAACCACGAAGTAATGTTTCGCCTTATTAGAAAACGGTTTTAATAAAATAAATTTCAAATTGCAATAAATATTGTCGTAAAATCATATTCTTGACAATCTTAAGAGTGATTTAAAATAAAATAATCAACGAACTGAATTTGACGTGAGTGTCAAGGAAAAAGTTCAAACGCAGCCAAAAATATGACCGTTACAAAGTAAGGTGGAGACATTAAAAACATATGGCTGTGCTACAGACACGTAACGACCGTGAAGTCCATCGGCCATGGCCAGTGTCAACGACGAGCTCGACTAACATTTGTAATCAAGCGATGATTTAGTATAAAAATAAAATATTACTTTTTCAAAGTTTAGTTTTATTTAACAACACTTCGGAGTCAAATTGACATCATATTGAAGATGCGTATGATTTTTTTGTCATGAAACAATTCAATTTGGTTTCACTCGTTCAAGGAAATGTCAGTGATATGAACTACAAATGGCAAAATCACTACCGTACCAGTATTGAATGAAGTTGCAAACAAACCATTCAAGTGTAACAGAGACAGATATATCTTGTTTCTTTTTTTGTGATATAGTAAAGTAAATATTTTCAAATGTAAAAGAGACAACAACTATATCTCTATTTAACTGTATGGTGTTGGAAAGAGAAAGAATATTATTTTGAAAAGATTCTGACAATATCTGAAATTTGAATAAACTAGCTATACCTATAATTCAAGAATAGAAGATGCATTAGATCTATCCTATCAAACGTATAAGAGAAGGAAGGAAAGCGGAAGGAAATGCAAGAAAGCCATGCAATGAACCCTACATATTTTATAGTTTTTATTCACAATATATATATATAAAACGTAGAAGATACCACAAACCCATAAAAACTATCTATAGCATGAGACTAAACTTAGCTTCCCAATGGTGGCTTATAAGTTTTATAAAGAACAAAAATAATAAATTAATGAAGTGGATAAACCATGAGCGTCATTATCCTTTGAGGTGTACTCATTTCATGGTTGAACAAATATTTACTCTCTTCAGAGTTATTTTTAATTACTTGTCTTAATTGACTGAGTTCCATAGAAAAGTTGGCTTACGTGGGCTAGCTATAGCTATGGTTATAGCTACAGGCTTACCGTCACAACACGTCAAAAATGATGAACTAGCGGTGACAGAATCGCAGCCAGATTAAAGAGCAAATGCATGTTACGAAAGCACAATACGTCAGAAGAAAATATCATTATTTTATGTTGACACTAGTTAGTTAGTTAGTTAGGTAGACCTTAGATACATGTAACTGTTTTAAGAGGAGACAAATTTATTTACAATTGAAAAGTCTAATATTGAATAGGAAAAGAAAGGATCGTTGCGTTAGACAATTATTCTCAAGAAATCGAGAAGAACCTTACCAAAGTTTTAAGTTACATCTACAAAATCTGATTAAAAAAATTTAGGAGTATATATTTATTTATTTGCCTTGACTTTTATTCGTCATAGCCACCATCAAACATTTTTTTACATATTTCACATTTTATAATTCTATTTTACAAATTTCTAAATATTTAACTAATTCACTAATTAATTTTGAATCACTTAACACAAATTTAGTATTAACAGAAAAAGTTTTAATCACATCTAATATTTCACTATTGAATTTTGATCTTTCTAAACTATAATTTTTGCATTCAAATATAATATGATTCAAAGTTCCTTCTTCACCACATTGACATCTATCGTCGGATTTAATATTAATTTTGTACAGGTGAGCTGGAGTTTTACAATGATTACTTTTGATTCTGATTATAGTTGATATAATTTTGCGGGACTCATTTCTAACACATATTTTCTTACTTAAATTTGGATGAAACATATAATAATCTCTTCCTTTTAACTGACTTTTGTTAATGAAATCTTGGTTTCTCAAATTGAAGTTTAATTTTTTGATTATATTAAAAATTTCATATGATATGATTCTAGTATAGTAATAAGAAGAAGCTAACAGTTAATGAATTAACATAAGTAATAATACAATTTACTTAGTTTTAGAATGATAAAAATTAGATTTATGACTAAACGTATTTGTAGATAAGATTGAATAACTTTCTAAGAAAACCGCCGTGGCGCCACTATCTCATCAAATGTAAATACCATAAGTAGCTACTTACATTTCATATACTATGGCTTGTACAGACTGGTGCGACATAAACATGCGACATAAAACATTTGTTGTAATAACTTTTACAATACATCCACACTAGTACGACATACAATTTAATACTTCGGAACCTTTGATATTTCGAACGACTTCAGATTTATATATTCTAGTATTTCAGGGCAGTCGTAAATTAAATTAGAGCACTCATTCCTTCCTCACTTTCTTCCCTAGTACTATTTACCAACCCTTATTACTGTTAAACAAGAAGAGTGCAAAAGAGATGCAGAATTAAACGTTAAAAATAAATAAGATTACTTCTCAACTTATTGACATCACAGGAATATTACGCAGTAAAATAAAATTCAAACTTTAAATAGATATATATCCGTCAATTTTTAGATATTTAATAAAATAAAAACGTAAATATACGTTAATTATTACCCTATATTTCAATTAAAAATTAAAAAGTCGACCTCTAAAAATCAGTTAACAACCCAATTGGTGTTACCCCAGATTTTCTAAGTTGAATAAATAACGCAATTAATATCATTTAAATATAAATATCAGAAAAAAGCACTAAAATAGAAAGTCTCTTGTTAGATAATTTTCATAATATCACAAAAACACAACATTTGGTAACGGATACTCTTTATTTATGCAGCCAGATTATGAGATTCTTCCGCTATTTCATTGGCGCATGAGTTGAGACTTCACCTGTATGCTACACACTTGTATTAGATCACCATAAGTGCGAAAGAGACAGCACATCGCGGACTGATTAATTGTCCCGAAAACTATTTTCAGATAAGTTGAAGGCCAGGATGTCTAATTTTAGTTCCCAAAGCCAGCGCGCGCGAAAATTATACATCTTAAACGTAGATTTGAATAGAAAATAGAATGAAAACTAAATGATATGTGTAATTATAAAAAAATAAAAAGAAGTATTAAAAAGAAGAAATAAGTCTTAGATTTTTAAGAAGTGAATGAACTTTTCGGCAGGACTTATTTGCAGCACCTGTCTAAATAGCTTACGCGTATGTTTTGGAAATCAGACGTTGAATAAAATAAACAGAAGACTTGTTCTTAAAAGAAAAAAACATGTATCTTTAGTCTTCAACTCTATAAAATTATCTATAGAGTAGTTTAGTAGAGTAGAATTATTCTAGCATAAGAAAGGTCATTTATTTTCACCGGACCAGGAGTAAGTCATAGAGATGAATTTATTTCCATGACCAACTTCTGGAGGGGTGTCTTTCCCTTTATATTATCATTTCCTCTTCCATTATATACAAGTAAGCACAACAATAGTCTTTGAAACTTACCACTTTAGCTGTCGAAGAAAGAAAGTTCCTTCGTTCGATTACTAAAAAAATAAAGGTCTAAATTGGTGCATTAGGATTTTAATGAATTTGTTTTTAGCCAAACCGATAAATACTGATCTATGGACAGTGGCGTAGCTAGGTAACCAAGGGCCCCGGTACAAAAAAAAAAAAAATCTGGGCCCCTAACTAAACTGTTTAGGTTTTTCAAGTCAAATATAAATATATATAAATATATAAATACTTTAAAGGTACAAAGCTATTAGTTTATCATCAGCTCTTTATCGTGCACTGCATGGCACAGCAAAACTACTTACTACATGTATGTGTATTGCGCTCTAAGACTCTAAGTACAATCCTGCAGCTACTTTTGTTTCAGCTTAATCTCAACATAAACAACTCTAGAATGCGTACCTCTGCCTGAGAGAATTACGTAATAGACTTAGACCCTTGCCTGGTCCATGCTTCCTCCCTCCCTCATGTTCAGTGATAAATTTGTACACAAGTGAGTATGAAATACACTCTCAATAAAAAAAAATCATTCCTATTTAGAATTTTTGTTATTGTTTATGTTTTTGTTATAAATGTTTTGTAAGCATTGTCGGGAATAACTATTTACTAATACTCTTAGTTATACTTCACTGTGAAACCGTTAAAATATAAATATAAGTTATAAAAGTCCGAGTGCCCCGGTGCAATGCACCGACTCGCCCATACCTAGCTACGCCAGTGTCTATGGATGAATGTATATCAGCAGAATTCAATTAGCTGATGCTCTTCCATGTTTCCATGAACTACAACATATGCCTAATAAGGCTAGCACATAATTTGATGTTTTCTAAGCTTCATCAAGTTTTGGCACATTTTCATTTTAATTTTCTGTCTACGTTTTCTGTTTACGTTAGAACACATATTTACGTGTTTATTCTAATTTAAAGTATCGTTATAAATTATATAAAAATGTTGGTAAGTGGGATTCGCCTCCCATCGACCCAACCTGCCATTATGTCTTCTCCTACCCGCGCCCACCTGACCCGATTTTTTTTTTGTTGTTTATTCACCAATTTTTAAATGTTTGTTACATATTTAGACTATTCCACTCATGAATAATTCCATTTGTATAATTACATCTATTTTTGTAATTCTAAATAATTTTGTGATGAGTAGTTTTTTATTTTATGTAATGAGGAATTAAGTAATTTAGCGAATTAGTTTTTTAATGTTTTAATTAGAGTAGCAGTGTTGTAGTAATAATTAATTAACAGCATCTGTTTTAATTACATCATCTTAACGTTTTCAAGAATTATTTGGACTTTATCAGATGTATTAAAGGATAATAAACTAACATTTTCACCTCCGGTTTTAGTTTCAGTTATATTTTTTAGTTGCAAGAATTCGGCAACTTGCGTAAGTTTTAGTTTTAATTTATATTTTAGTTTTAGAACGATGCATACTCAGTGGCGAATTTAAAATTAGTTAAGTCCCCAAGCGCATACTACATTATTATATAACCCTCGCTTGATCCTAAATGAAATCATGATTCTCGTCTTATTTTAAGTCTGAACTGTGTGAACCTCATTTAAACCTGAGATGAACAAAAAGTTATGAATACGAAATAATGAGTTAGCGAGAGATAGATAGATGCAATAATGAGTTAGATAGAGATAGGTAGTGTTTTATTCGTAGTTTATAATATTTCCCTTCACTTGGTATTTAGATTTCGTTGTATAAAGATATATGGTTGAGTGCTAAATAATAAATTAAAGACATGTTTTATTTTACCTACTTAACTAATATTTATAAAAGCAAGAATTGTAGAAATCGATGGTAAGTACATATATCGTATTTTATTCTTTTTATATCATGAATATTTTTTGTGATCTATTTTATCGATCGAGTTAATAATCTACAATTTGTCGTAAGTAAAGCTTGTGATAAATAAAGAAATAATTTTATTAAATAAAATATATAACTAGTGTACATCGTACTGAAAATAAAACTTAAAACTAAGACTAAAACAAACATAAAAGTAAAACTAAAACTGAAGTAGGTGGAAATAACTTACTAAAGTTAAAAGTTATGCTGCATTTAATCTCTTTCAGAGGTGAATGTATGTATCTCTTAAATCATTTGGTTCTTTTGGCGCTTGTCGGAATCCAAAATAGATTCCGCGAGTCAGAAATAACTTGGCTGCAAATAGTCCTCCTCCTGTACAAAAAACGTAACATCACAGCGTCAGGAGCCGCGGGACGTGAGGGGAAAAGTCAGGAGGTTGCCCGAGGTAGTTACCTTCAGAATCTCGATTATTTATTCATGCAAATACTTGTGTTTGTCACAAAGTTATTTAATATTAAGGCAGTTCCAACGGGAAACTATTTTTCGATATGTTCTTAAAGAATTTTGCTTCTAAAACTTTCTTCTTTCTGTTATAAACAAAAATATCTCCCGATGGAATTTGAAAAAAATTTAAGACAGTAAAGAAAAATGTTTTTAAAAAAAATTAAGAACAAAAAATAAAGTGCTTTAATTTAATTTAAGTCAATCACAGTACCATTTTTAATTTAATTAATTTTTTAAGTTTTCCTAGTTTTTTTAGAACCTTACAAGGTCCAATGTTTTAAATTAAAAATATTAAATTAAGTACAACTGTTTTATATTATAACCTCTAAAATGTGACAATCTGTTAAAATGCAGTAGGATTTACTTTTAAAAGAAGTTTAATGTCAGTTTTTGAAAAATATAGAAGTGAAAACAATTTCTATTACTAATTGTTATTAAAAATAGCAATTTGAATTATTTCACGTACAATTTTGTCCAACTGTCAAAATTGATATTACTAACGATACATACGCACCAACTAAATTAACTAAACTTAAATTAAAACACAAATTTGAAAAGGAATGCTTCACGAGAACTTGAAATCTAGATTACAATTTTAAATAAAAATAGTAACTTAACACTTCTTCATATTCGAGATGTAATATGAATAATTTAAAATATAATTATTTTTTAATAGTAACATGTCCTATAATGGTCAATGGTGATCCGACAACGCTGCGCGCAAAATTATATTGAGTGAAATAAAAATATTACATACATTTTTAACATTTTAACATTGTAACATTTGGGAAAATATATTTTTATATTTTGTAACTGGTTATTATTTGTCTGTTTTACTAGGAGATAGTAAGATGACTATAAAGACACTCTGGTAATAATTCATAAACTGTAAGTGTCTAAAGCGATGAAATGTTACATCTAATACATTATCATAAACAAATAATCTTATGTATTATACTCAAAGTGTTTGCCAGGAAACATTTTATAAATTCTAAGAAAGACGCTTTCGTTCCCAAGCTTAGCTCACTGTGTGGTGGAAAACCACTAGGGAGTTAACCGCATCTGTTGATGTTTCAACCTCCTGGTGTCGTTGACTAGACTATAAACCTTAATGGATTAAATTGGCTTTCGTGTTATTTGGGTGTAGCATCAATTTAAGACAGTTCTTTTATTTTGTTGGCATTTCCTGAAAAACAGAAAATTGGAAAATATGTGATGAACATTTTAAGAAGTAGAAGAAACACAGCAAACGCTTTAAAAAGGTTAAAGACGTTTATCTTAAAACCGTTTTCTTAAGGCTATCTTCCATTCTCTACGAATCATACAATCTGTGATTCTTATTAACCATTTTAGCTGCAGTTTAATCATCTTATATGTTTGGTAGAGAATTTTGTATGGTAGCTCAAAACGGCTCCGTCAATGTTTTTGAAAATTTCCTATTTCGTAGAGAAAAAAATTCTAAGACTTTTAGCGTCCCCGGATTTTCCACTGAATTTCCTGGAAACCCGAAATTTTGAAAAAACTGGAAAAAAGTGAGCTTTTTTTTTTGCTGTATTACTTTTAATTCGTAAAAGATAGAAAGTTGAAATTTTGCATGTGTATTAAGGTATTCAATGTTGACATTTCTCAAAAATTAGAAATTACGGCCCAGTAAGGAACTTTGGAGAAAGTTCATATTCTGGTTTCTAGAATAATTAAGTACATTATTGATAAAAAAAAATTCAAAATTTTATTTGGGGGCACGGAAGCAGTATTTGCCGAGAGTAAAAATTGTGCTAGAAAGTTGAAATTTTGTATATAGGCTAACCTTGGTAAGTTATTTAAGAATCTAAAAAAAAAGTCCCAAATTTTGAATAAAAGTTGGTCAAATAACGCATAAATTGAAAATATTTTTTATTTTGATAAAATAAAATATTTTTTTAGTCAATTTATATGTGTGCGAGTTTATTATTTGAATTTAAAATTAGAGTTAAATAAGAAATGTAATTACGAATTATTTTATTGGATTCAAATGATACACGCCCCATACAATCTCATCACAACTCTAGTGTTGATTGTAATGTTAATTAATAAGAAAGAGATTATACATGTAATTTAAAAAGACCGCGTATTTTTCGTATATTGGTACTCCACTTCAGTAGTATCAATTTTCAAACAAATATTTTAAAGGAAGTAATACTACATAACGTAAAAAACATATGATTGGTAAGCTTCAATTTAATTTACTACTGACTATTGTCTTAGCACCAAATTAGCACTCAGTATTAAGTTAATGTAATTCTTAATACACATACAGTATATATGTATATGTATATACACATGCAAATTTGTACAGGAATAATAAATTATTGCTGTTAAATATTGTGTTCACGGACTGACAGTTGTACAACACGCGAAACGTTGTTTGGAAGTATGGCTTAGAAGTAGTTTATGGGTTGCACTCACCATGATTAGATAATGCCAACAGCTTCTTATTACTTAATACTTAAAAGTATAAACAGAAGCAGAAAAACCGTCAAAACAATGGTATAGCTATAAATAGAGGACGGAGGACTGAAGACTAGTCGTACCGCGGAGTCCAAGGAGAGGCTCTGATTAAGAAGAACGTACCGTCAATACTAAAAGCTTATCTCTCGGTAATACGAAATGCAAAATACGAAGTACATGAGGGACGAGCAAATATTGGGACTGTACCTTTGAAAATGAATTTTTCAATTCCCTATTAAACTGCTATTTGCTAGTTAAAATGATTTTTTTATGCATATAATAGTTTAATAAATTAAAAATTACCTATAATTAATATCAAATTTATATTAATTCAATTTAAATACAAATTAAATATTTTGAAAAAGGAATAACAAATTTTGCAACGCTGTAAATTTACGTGTGTTGACGCATGCGTCATTTGGTTCTTTGGCCAATAAATTGTTATATTTTATATAACATTTATTCCGATTTTGAATTTCCCGCTCAAATTGGCATTTGCAACGTTGCCGACTTACAACCCACATTTACTGTTTCTTAAAGGTTTTATTTAAATATTTTCGTAAATAGGTATCCTTTTGATAATTTTATTTTTGCAATAGTTACAGAAAAGATTATTTTATATACACCTAGTTTTTGAAAGCCGTGCCACCATTTCTTTATAGTTAGAAGTTATATTATGTGGTAAAATTGAGCTAAAAATTATAATTTGTATGGAAAATGACTATTTTTAATCATGTATAAAAAGAAAACGCAGGGATGTATGTTCGTTATTATAGCACCCAGACCTTTGTCATTTTAGTAAAACTTAAATGTTGGCAATAAATAGTGTATTATGCAGTTAAGAACGTACGCATACTAAATATAAAATCATCGTGACGATGTTTTTTTAACGTCACAGTATAAATGGGCTTGTGTCCTATGTCTTAATTTCTACAAAAGTGTACTATATATTGATAAAGTGGGTTACTAGAACCTCAAATGTTCAATTAATTTTTAATAACTCCTTGTATGTTAGGAGATATTAACAATTAAAAAAGTCATTTTGTCTCTTTAATTATTAAAGGGATTCAACGTTGTACAAACTCCAAATGCATGTGACATCACAATCCTTGTGTAAGGTTACCAACCTTACAGATCATAAATCTCTGCTATATGTATTTATATATCAAAATATCAAATATTATTTACTGCTATTTCAAGAAACAATAAAATTTCAATATTATGTCTGCCTTAACAGGGTTAAATAAAATAAAAACTTATTATTCTTTGACTTGACTGGATTGTTTGAGTACCAATAGCTACAAAACATTACCACAACACTGACCTACTCAACAAATAACTGACGTTAAAATGCATTTCATGTCATACAAATATGGCCGACCATTTCTAGCGCTAAAACTACAATTCAAACTTTTAATTGCTATATCTCTGTCAATATTTAGATATTTAATAAAATAGACACGCCAATACACATTTATTAACATCAATTTCAATCAACAATTGAAAAATCGACCACTAAAAAATGAGGACAAAGCCCATTCATCGTGACGATGTTTTTCTTATCGTCACGGTTTTTATCTTAGCTCCCACTAAGGGAGATATTGTCAATCAACCATTGTTACCCATCATTTTTCAAACTAGATAAAATAGATGTCGCGAGAGTAAAGGTCTGTAAGATTTAATAAACATGCATTTAAGACACAAAACGTCATTTGTTTCGCAGCTACATAGAAAACCTTTTTTTTAATTAATGTTAATTTATGAACATAAAAACTACATTTTAAAAATTAATTATTTTTAATAACATATATTTAATTCTTTACATTGTAAATAAAGAAACTAAGTGAAATATAATAGCAGAGTGCGAGTATAATATGCAACATGATAATACAGTGGAAAAAATATTAATATCCGAGGTCATTGCTTAAAATAGGAAGTTCACAATCCAGGGCACCGGCAAGTGAAAACAACTTAACGTAAATTAAAAACATGTTGGTTGCTCGTACTGGTACTGGTACTGGTACTGCTGGTAATGTAGATAACAGAAACAATACTTTAGCGACACGCAAAGAATGAAAGAAACATGTTCCAGTGTTGTTGTGTCACGAAATTTATTATTTAACTAAGGTTTAATTAATAAATCATTTAGTCATTAACATTACTTCTATCCTAAAGTTTATCATCTGAAAATTAGTACCTTTTTAGGTTATAAAATAAAATTCAGTTATAACAACTTCAAATACGAAGGAATTAATTTTGAATTTAATCGCTTTATAATTATGTCAAGAATAATGAGGGTTTATCTTCTGTAATATATTTTAAGGAGGTATAGGACGTTAACGTATATGATGAAAACGTTGTGAAATTTTGAGGGTCGATACAAATAGTTAAAATACATGCTGTCTCAAAATTTTAGAGACTTAGGGTTTATAGTTTTCTTTTTCTACATGATTAAAAATAGTCATTTTCCGTACAAATCATAATGTTTAGCTCAATTTCACAACATAATATAACTTTTAACTATAAAAAAAATGGAGACACGGCTTTCAAAAACTAGGTGTATATAAAAGAATCTTATCTGTAGCTATTGCAAAAAAGAAAATTATCAAAAGGATACCTATTTACGAAAATATTTAAATAAAACCAGTAAGAAACAGTAAATGTGGGTTATGAGCCGGCAACGTTGCAAATGCCAATTTGAGCGGGAAATTCAAAATCTCAATAAATATTATATAAAATATAACAATTTATTTGTCGAAGAACCAAATCACGCATGCGTTAACACAATTTACAGCGTTGCCAAATTTATTATTCCTTTTTTAAAATATTTAATTTGAATTTAAATTGAATTAATATAAATTTGATATCAATTATAAGTAATTTTTCATTTATTAAACTATTATATGCATACAAAAATCATTTTAACAAGCAAAAAGCAGTTTGATAAGGAATTGAAAAATTCATTTTCAAAGATACAATCCTAATATTTGCTCGCCCCTCATGTACTTCGTATTTTGCATTTCGTATTACCGAGAGATAAAATTTTTCCATTGACGGTACGTCCTGTACCTCCTTAATGGTTCCTATGTTTTAAGTTCTACGATATTGTACTCAAGCATTTGTCGTGAAGATTATGAGGTTGTCACGCATAAGAAGCTAAAAAATAGTTAAATTTATATCTCATTCACCTCAAACACTCGCTATCAAATAGCAGAAAGCATTTTCGGTGATGTAGTAGTTAGTGTCGCTCTCCCAATTCCCAATAAACCGAGTTCGAACCTGATCTAAGTCATGTCATACTTGGGGACATATTATACATTCACCCACTTCTGAGTTAGACTATCTTAACTCAGGGGGACTGAACTACTGAATCCTACAGCAATAAATTACGTTATCGTGCGAATTCCAAACACAGACATTGAAACTATAGTAAACCATATCATAAAATAAGACTACAACTTTATCAGGAAATCTTATCCAATGCTTTATCCGATAAGTAATAAAATAATTGCAAAATTCAAGCTGATATAATGTTGTTTTAGCACGCAATATGTCGGTAAGGAAATAATTTATTTGAACAAAATGTAACTCATACGAGTATGTATCACCTGGTTAAATGGATATGGTCTTCTATATAGAACTATAGCGAAAATTATAGTAAGGTCAACGACCTTCTAAAATTACCGAAGTGTAACAATTTGACATGCTTATGTTTTACAAATTTGTTTAAAAATAGAAAAATACACACATTGTACATTATTTTATTGTTATTGTTCATGCTCGAATGTTATTATATCACTGTCGTGCATGGGCGCCGGGAGGAGAGTGCAAGGGGGCGCACTTGAATCCCCCCGCCATATGTAAAGTAATCCAAATAATCAAATTTTTATATGTATACCGCCTATTAAATATTGAGTAAGTTCTGTCTAGCCTCATTTGTTTTTAAACAAAGTTGAAAACGTTGAATTTTACTGTAGTATATCATTTTTATAAATTATATCTTTAAACCTGCCTATGCCCAAATACAACTCATCCATTGTTTGAATATTTGTTGCACAACATTTTGTATTTCTATTTTATAATACACAACGTTATTTTTATATCAATACTTTTTTAAATTCGTTATCGTTTTTTGTCTGCACTTTGAATGATTCAGCGCATGCAATATCTAGGTTTGACCAGTGTTTATTGTTCATTGTCCACTCTGGAAATGAAAATGAACGTATAATGTAGAAAAATAGTTTTAATGTTCTCACACATAGCTTTTTCAGACTCGGTGCCCTCTCTAGCTCAAAATCTACTAAACCGATTCTTTTGAAATTTTGCACACTCTTTCTTTACATAAATGTCGAGGTAACGCTGTATTTAAAATAACAAAGTTTCTGATTTTTGTCATGAAAAATCGGTATTTTGACTTTCAAGTGCTGTAAAAAATTGAAAAATCAATAAAAAAAAAGAAAACTCGACAGCGTTACCTGCAGAAACTTATCAACTAATGAAATCATTTTGGTTTTTCTATTTTAGAAAATCCAGTGATGAGTTATGAGTGACATCGCAATGTTAGTTTTATTGTGACGTCAGTGGAGATTCGCTGTCAATGCCTCATTTCTTGACATTTATTTATGAAAATTTCACAAAGTATTCTTCAAATGTCATTTTATCATGTAGTAATTATAGAAATAATTATATATTAACTGTGTTGTCAAAAATCATTATCGAACATATGCTTCTTTTTTATCGTTTTGACCTTATCCTTCCCTTAATTTAAGGCTTTATTTTTATAAGTTGCTACGATCTTTGTCGTTCCACAAGAAAAAGAAACACTCTTTCTGGAATTTCTTTCTAGGAGACTAGCCTTAATACCAAGTGGTAGTTCTACCTACATTTGCAACATTTTCATACATTTTTATGTCCAAACATACTAGTACATAAAATAATGAGTCACTGGTTTAACATTTCGCTTGTATCAATAATATTCCCACAACAAGTCCAATGTGATTTAAATAAGTGTTAATAAAAACCAGTTTGACTGCAAAACAGCTTTCAATTGCAATCACATAACGAAAGATTAGTTAATCGGCTTGTTAAAAGCAATACATTTAAATATACACAAGAAATTTGATCTAATTACTATGTAAATTACTTTTAAACAAATTTAACGAGTTAAATTGATTACATGTCTATATCTTCTATGCGCTGGCATTATTTCATTTCTCTTTTTGTTGATAATGAAAGTGTTACACAATTCATAATTGCCAAGTGCAGCTGGATCGCGACGTTGTTATTATTATAATAATAATCGTGGCTTGTCTTTAGTGCCTACTGCTTTCACTGGATAATAATATAACAAAGCAGCTGGTACATTAATATGTGGGTGGTAACCGCCTATTCAGTAAATTGTGTTTCTGAATCTGACTCATTACTAATGATGCAAAAATTTCCAATACAAAAATTTCTAGTTATGGTAAGACTATAAAATTTGAAAAAATATATATACATATATATGTAAGATTGAAAAATGAAGTATATTTTCGATAATGTTTTTTGACAACGCAGTTAATATATAATTATTTCTATAATTACTACATCATAAAATAACATTTAAAGAATACTTTGTGAAATTTGCATAAATAAATATCAAGAAATGAGGCATTGACAGCGAATCTCCGCTGACGTTACAAAAAGAAGTAACATTGCGGTGCCACTCATAACTCATCACTGGATTTTCTGAAATCGAAAATCCAAACTGATTTCATTAGTTGATAAGTTTCTGCAGGTAACGCTGACGAGTCTTTTTTTTATTGATTTTTCAATTTTTTACAACACCTATTTTTCATGAAAAAAATCAGAAACTTTGTTATTTTAAAATACATTAAAATTAAAAAAAACTCGACAGCGTTACCTCGGAATTTATGTAAAGAAGGAGAAAAGAATCGGTCCAGTAGATTTTGAGCTAGAGAGGAAACCGACTCTGAAAAAGCCATGTGTGAGAAACCGAATTTAAAAGTTTCAAAGAAACACGAAAGCAGACCAGAGAGATGAAGACTTAGAACTCTATATCTCCGACAGTTTTAGTCCAATCGACAATAAACTTAATATCTTGTTCTTTAATATAAATAAATAAAGAAAATATGAAAAAAAGAAAAGTTGAAACCTTACGGCTTGGTTGAGCAGCTAGAACTCAGAAGTTAGAAGCTAAAGCGACCTAAAAACTCAACGTTTGTAATATAATTGTAAGGATCATGGCTATGATATTTGGCAACAGTTAATAAATTCTATTGATCGATTATTACAGCCTCAATTGGATTATAAGGATTGAAAACAACACTCTCTTTCTTCCTTCCTTCACGGTCGAGAATTTAGTAAAATTAAAAGTGGGTTGAATGTAATTTTGCAACAAAATAATAATGTGTCAGAGAAATTGAATATTCAGTATTATTTTATTTTATTGTTCGCCTTTCGGCTTTACAATCTACATTCTCAATACATACTTCAAATTACAATCAAATTTACATTATTCTCCACCAGCTTATTTATTCTCCTGTTCTTCCTTTCCTTATTACTATTTCCGCCATCCACCTCTTTCCTTCACTGCCTCCCTTTAATAGCTGCCCAATATTCCTTTCGCTCGCTACTTTTTCCTTACACTCAAACTTAATGTGCTCCAGTGTTTCGTCCTCCGCTCCACACATTCTACACTTTCTTTCCTCACTACTTTCCCAGTATCTGTTTCCTTTTTCCTCATTTCCCAATCTAAACCTTGCTGTTCTTCTTATGTGTTTTATGTCTTTTTCTATAAGGTACTGAGGCACATTATTGAGAAATTGAATATATTACAATAACAATTGCTAGCTTATCAATACCAGTGATCTGTTTTAATAAACGTGTCAATATCTGACTAATCTAAAATATTCTAAACTTGATATTATCTCACAAGACACGCTACGGATGTTGAAATAAGCCAAAGTATTTTCTAATTTTATTTTATAGCATTGTTGCACATAATCCATTAATCTTCGAGAGTTCAGAGTGCCCTTAGGTGTTTCTTTCTAGTAATAATGCAGCTGCAATTGTCGGCACTTCGCAGTCACCACTATGTGTCATTATCATCTAGCAATCCGTGCATGCACTATTGCACTTCATTCGTGCATTTATTATTTATGCAAATTGCTCGAGGCGCGAGTCTGCTGACTAGGGGGCGTGTTAGGCTATTTGTATCTCATGCGGAGCGAAGTATACGGTAGATGAATTCAAGAATGTTTTTAGATACATCGATTTGATCAGTCAGAATGTTCTTCTCATAGGATAAGGTCTGTCTCAGTATGGGACCGTATTTAAGCGACGGCGTATTCGGACGTAAATCGGCGGATTGGATGAGCTACAAAGCAAACCGCCTATGTGTGTCACAGATGTCTGTAGTCGTGTATTAGGGGGTGTATTGGAGTTCTTTAGCACTTATATAATTTATCATGAGAGCAAACTTTAACTTTAATTTTTATCGATACACTACTGGTATTAAAATGACTTTAGCATTTATTATATATCTGAGTTCTGGTTGTCGTGAATTTAAATTTAGTTCTATCGTATCGTTGTCCATGATTTACTGAAATACAAACATAAACTGAAGCATGCAGAACATACTCGTCATAAGCCGATGTCGCCGATATATCTCATTTGAACCGTATTGCAGCGTAATAACAAGCGATCTTAGGTATCGTTGTAGTAGTGGTAACGCTTGGATAAAATTCGCCTTTATACGGTTCTAATGTGCGAGGTAGTGCCGCCCGTATTCGGACTGCTTTGTAGCGTGCAGTTTGAGAGCTCCAGAGCGATCTCATTACATTTACATGGTTCAGATAGGTAAAGCGTAGTAGCCCGTATACGTCCGGCAGAAATTCGCTTAAATACGGTGCCATACTGAGACAGGCCTAAAGGGACAGTTCGCGTGAACCTGATCGTCTAAAAGCCACTGTTATTTAAAACTCATTTCGGTAAGTTTAATATGACTCATTTTACATTTGCAACATCATTTACAAAATTATATAAAACACTGCAATAAAAGAAATACTATGTGGAAGTATATAACAAGCTAACAATACTCAAGGTTGAAATGCATTTATGTAAAAGTAAAAGGCTAATGACGTCTGTAAAAATAATCGCAACACCCCTCCCCACCTTCCATCTTCACAAGGTCTTCGAAAACACTGCGATATTTAAATGAAATGAGATCGATATGTTATTTATTAATTGTAGGTTGATGTTTGTAGCACGTTGCGTTAAATCACGGCGGATGTGGGTACCAGCATCACTTGTTTACATTTTTATGTATGTTATTAACAGAGGTGGATTAGGACAGCTCCAGAAACTAGACGGTAACATTTTATGAGCCCCTATACATGTGCTATAAAAATGAAACATATTATACAACTTTATATAAATTTTCTACTTAATTTCTCTCGGTTTTAGAACCTACAATATTCTCTAATTCATCTTGCTCCATATATAACATTGCCATACCATTTAAGCCTTCTTTTGATAACTACTTCTTAAATAGATCTTTTTCTCTTTAACTCTGAGACAGATCTTTCGTCTAATGCATGACGAATAGGAATAATTAAAAAGGTTTTTCAAATAATTTCCATGTTTCGAAAAGTTGTTGTTTTTAATTTGTCTTATTTTCAAAAACTATAAAAACTATTACAATTCATTATCAAATTGCTTAATATCTATGTCAATTTTATAGATTTCTTTTAATTTTTCCATACAGTTAAAATATAAGCAAACAAACAAATTTAAAGTAGAAAAAGATGGCATGTTCCCCTTACACGGAATTGTAAAAGAACCAAGCAACTTAGAATATGTTCAATACGGTCCTTGGTATTTACAAAACACCTATGCAAAGAAACTAAATCATTTCACAATGCAGGTATGTATAATTAATCAAAGTAACAGATTTCTTTGTAATACGATAATTTATCGGGCACTAATCTGACAGTGTCTGTGGACAAACGCCCATTTGCTGCAGATCCTTGGTGCAATAATAATCCTGATTTCGGACCGAATATGACACCATTGCAGACTTTTCAGCAATATTCTAAATTTGTATGCAGACATGCAGAGCACAGAACCTAAATTCACGTAAGTAAATTTCAGAAAATTTATCTAATTTTATTATAACCTCACAATATGCATTTAAGTAACTAAATAACTAAAAACGTGAGTTCTAACGACTTTAAATACCAACTATGCTGGCCGTTACTCCTACAGCGATATCTATTGCGTTCATGAGTATATGTTTTCACTGAACTGTTTTACCGACAGATAATTTATCTGGTAAAATATATTTAAATCCACAGGCTGTAAAAGAACTAACAAGTGTTTCTCTTATTGCGTTTCAATTCAATGCAATCAATTGCATATGCGTACGACAAGTATATGCATGTAATAAATAATGCGTTGATTCACAATTTACCACATGTAAACAACTACTTGTACAATCTGCCGCACTTGTTCAATATAACCTCAATAAATCTAAAATTATCCCCATATGTCTCATCTGCAACAAATTCAAATTCTATTACCAAGTCAATTCTTGTAATAATTTGTATTATTTATGATTTCTGCGTTTCGTGATATAATGTGATACGATTTTCGTGATATTAATAACATTGTTATGCATCTTGAAGTATTAATAATAGCTTGTTAAAGTATTGTAAATAAATCGGCATGGCATAACTGACTGTCACGATAGTTGTAAATAGCTTCCAAGTGTTAGAGAGACTGACACGCAAGTTGGTTCATATTTGCCAATAGATCTATTCACAATAGACTCTATTGTGTAAATACTAATATCTGAACGGCGGATCTGATCTGATTTAGGGTATCATTTATGACTTCAAAAGATCATAATATCTGAAGAAAAGAAGAAAAGGTTCTCTTCAAAATCGAATGGGTATCAGCTGACTAATATAATCAATGTGACCTAAATACAACGGTTTGTGACATATTTTTATATCCTTTTAACATAATCAATTTCATACTTTTGAGAAAAATGTTTTTATTAATTAGTTTGTATAAGCTGTTAAAATTCAAGGATAAAGAAACTAACTTATGCTTATTTGATAATAAAGAAATGAAATTCTAATTTAAATCAATAGATAATTGATTTCTAATTATACTTTCGTTACGTTACGTTATTATAAATAAGCTGGTGGAGAATAATGAATTGGCAGAATCCCTGATACTGGAGTATGAGATGGTCGTCTAATATTGATACTGGAAGGAATTGACTTTAGGGAAGAGAAAGGAAGTACTAAAACAGGCAATGAAGGGAAGCAGGAGAAAGAAAGAAGTAGCGAGGAAACAGGTATACTTCAGCCTAGAAAAATAGACTAGGGAATAGACCAGTACAGAAGGAAGACTAGGGAAAATGAAGGAAGAGGGTCAAGAGAAGAACAAGCAGAAAGTACGTTTGGAGATAAAAAGGTCTAGAATAATGTAAATTTAATTGTCTGCGAAGTGACCGTCGTCCATATATAAAATCCAGTTATCTGGTCCAGCTCGTTATCTAGTTTGCATGGGGAACATGAAGAGAGAGGGTCAAGAGAAGAAGAAGCAGAAAGCACTGTTTGGAAGTACTAAAAGTCTAAAATAAGTTTTTAGTTTTAATAAATAAATTAAGTTTAGTTTTAGGAAAATAATTAGTTTTAAATAAAATTAGCAAGTTTAGTTTTAAGGCTGAATTGTTAAGATAGGAATGAAATGTAATAAGAAATAGAATACGGTAGATTGTAAAGCCGAAAGGCACACACAATTAACAATAAAAAAAAAAATATATAAATACGTTACGTTATTTAAATAATGTATTCATTGTAAAACACGTGCGTGTTATCCAGTGTAATTATTTACGTAAAGCAATATCTAAATTCATTACTTTTATCTTTTACAATCTGTATTACTTTACTATAAAACCAAATATAAAATTACTATGTAATGTAATCACATCAAGCACGCATTTACGTCATCATCGAGAAAAAGGGAAGTCCTGTTTTATATTATAGATTATTGTGTTAAAATATTAGCTAAAAAATATATACAACTTCTAGATAAGATAATTCAATTTTTGCTAATATTTGTTGTACTTGGAGGTTAGATTAATTCTAAATACATACATATACTTATGTGTACATTTAGACAAAGACGACTTAGTTTTACAACTATTTATTTGTTTTTCTTGATTTCTAGTTAACGCTTCACTCAATAAGTTCGTAGGATGACATATAGATAGCGTCACTATTGACAAATCGATGATTTTGATGACAGTACCAACGACATGTGTCATGTGTCAACGTATAAACGTTATGTGTCAAGTTACAGTAGATTTAGTAATGCTACAATCAAAGAACAATCTGAATTTCGTGTGTTAATAAAGGTGAGTGAGGTGAGCACCTGCTACCTATGACATGGCCACGCTTTCATGCTATCAAGTACGCATACGTTTTTAAGAAAATTTCAGCTTTGTTAAAACGACGTAAGTCTGAGATTTTACTTTAATAGTCATATCCGTATCTTAATGATTCTATGAGCTGCAGTCTGTTGCAGCGTATCGTTTAATGAGCTGTCGGAAGCTGAGTAATAAATTAAATCATGGCTAGATTGTTCCATTATCTATTCATTTACTTGTATTGACTGATACAGAAATAGTGCTAATTGTTATTAAATAATATAAGCTTTGTTATTTATTTTAAAGTAATTGTGTATTAAATTAATGCTTCTTAAGTTTAATGGAATTATTATTTTAAATGGCTTAGTATTTAGTAAGCCAATTAAATTAAATTCTAATTCCCAAATTGATTTTTCAAAAACTTTATTTACCTTTTTGTAATCTGTGACATTTCATTCTTATTTTCATGACCAATTTAAACGTGCGTGAATATTTATTTCTTGATCTTACATACGGGGACTCTTTTGGTTGTTACAAGGCTTTATTTTGATTTACTGCATTACACTTTTGTTGTTAACACAAATCCAAGGAAATAAATGATTTAATTAAGGAAATTATACAAGGAGACAAATCTTCTCATTAACAAATGCGCTACAACTCATGTTTGAGAAATTTGCATATGTTTTGTACATCAGAAATAACAAAGTGACAGACGACAGCCTTCTCGTTGGCCGTTACGTACAGATGAAAAGTAACAGGCTTATACTGTGTTTTACAATGTCATATGATGCTGACACACACACACACAAACACGTTCAGACCTGTCATATTTAGTATAAGCGAAACAACAAAAGTTAGGTTATGAAACTCCTTATTTCTTATTATTTTTTATGCAAGTCTTATTTATTTGAAGTCAGTGTAAACATTTGACGTTTAAAATTATTAAGTAGGCAGCACTGTTCCTGCGGAATATTTAAATGAAGATATGGAAAGTATTCTTTCTTAATTCACTACTTGGAGCGCTGCTATCTCCGCTATATGCTTATATCTCTATGGCTATATGTATTTATATATTAAAATATCAAATATTATTTACAGCTATTTCAAGGAACAATAAAATTCCAATATTATGTCTGCCGTAACAGGGTTAAATAAAATAAAAACTTATTATTCTTTGACTTGACTTGATTATTTCGACTACCAACAGCTACAAAATATTACCACAGCACTGATCTACTCAACAAATAACTAACGTTAAAATGCATTTCGCGTCATACAAATGGCCGACATCTATAGCGCTAAAACTACAATTCAAATTTTTAATTGCTATATCTTCGTCAACATTCAATTTAATTTTATTCATTTAATTTTTCAATCAACAATTGAAAAATCGACACCTAAAAAATGAGTACACAACCCCATTAATAATCTGAAAATTAGCTGTAATTATCAGACCTGTATGTTTGACCATGGAGACCACACACACTACAGCAACATGTGTTTCGCAATTATTTTACATTATAGACAAGTCTATTTACTCGTGGAATACTCTTGAAGGGCCAAGAAAAGTTATTTAAAATGAAAACAAACTTGGCAGCAAGTGCCTAATGACTCTCATTGAATCCTGCGATGAGTCTGAGTGTTTTAGCTGCAACTGTAACAAAAACAAACACACTGCACTGTGTCATTGAAACGTGTTTGAAGATTGAATTACGGTATAGAAATTGTTATATATATATTAGTATGAACAAGGTTTAAGCGATAATTAAGTGTTAATATACTTGTATATAGCTTAATATAAGTGTAAAAACAGGTATGTCTACAAATATTTCAATGTATTTGTTAAGAAAATGAGAGTCAGCTGGTAAGGTTCATGTTCAAACTATTCACTCAAGTTATTTCCAATTCCATTCATAGAGAAGATTTTTATTTTAACTTGTTATCGATATTGAAATTACTACACTGTATGAAGTGCAAGTCATTCTTCGCATAATCAAATTAATTGCGTGGCAAGAACGAGAGAAGAATTGGGATGAATCACACGATAAACTATGCTAAAAAAAATTACCCAGTTTTTAACTTTATCACTTACTATTTTTACAGAAAACACATTATTTACCAAACGTGTTTCTTAAGTTTTTCATGATGATAAACTTTGCACGATAAGCGCTTACAAACCACAATAGTATGTTTTTTTTTTTGTAATAAACTTTACAAGTGAAATAATATTTTTTACATCATAGTCTTGTACCTCATAGAATCTCAGTTTAGCACGATAATCAATACTTGGAACTTGTTTTTTGTTATCTTTAAAGATAACAAACAAAACGTAAAGCGTTTCAAAGAATATAAGCATATAAAACAAGTCATTTTTTAACAGTTACATTTCATCTGACGCAATTTTGTAACATGATACTTTTGTTGCGTTAGCTGTTTGTCATCTCCAGTATAAAGCACTTTTTACACGATCAATTTAGATTCAATTTTCTTTTAAGTTTGTTTATATTCGCGCTTGCTTAGGTCGACTGATTGCAAACTAGTCGCGCAACGAAGTTTCCAACGAAAACGAAAAACGAGCCGTGTTTCGTGACTCTATAAAATTTTTAACAATAGCATAATAAGGGATTTTATTGTGTCGTATTATGAGGTATTTGTATGTATGTATGTATTTAAATACTTTTGAATAGTATTTGTGCACATCTCTGCTCATGATGTCACCATCAATAGCATCCAACGTAATTGCCCTGCGACTTAGAAACACAGTCGCTTAAAACCAATTTCAAATCAGTTTCTTTTAATTCGTGCCGTGTGTGTTCTCTCACTAACAACACAGAAACCCAAACCATATATTATATTTCATAAACACGGACCGTAGTTTGTATATCCATGAAATAAATACTCCTGTAGCATAAAAACCTTTGCGAAATATGAAATAAACAAAATGACCATACAGAATCGTTGAAATGAGAAATGACTTGATTCTAATGTTACGGAAATTAACTATTTGCACGACTGCGGCGCTCTGCTGTGTATAATTCAATAAATTAATTTGATGAGATGATTTAAACATTACGGCTATTAAATTACAAAGTTTTTGTTTCATTCATTTTCATACCATACAATGTGCTATGTATATATATAAGACAATATCTCCAATTTTATTAGGAATTGTAAATTTTTTATCAAACTTATGTGTTGCTTTGAAATCAAAGACTTTTATTTTAGTAATATACATACACATTGAATACTTGAAATCAAAGAAACGACATTTAAAGTTTATTATTTAAATTGTCAATTCCTTTTTATCTAATTTTATAATAACTTAAACATATGCACAGTGAGTTCTGTCAACTCCAAATATCAACTGTGTAGCGCGTTATTCCTCAAACGTCATCTATGGAGTACTTGAGTATATGGTCATTGTTTAACCGACAGACGAGCTTTGTACCTACTAAAGAAATATAATATAATATTATACATTTATTTTTGGAAAATATGCAAGTAAAAAAACAAAAACTGAGAAATATCTAAGTAAAAATTAAATTAAAACGAAGTGTTAGGTCATTCCACTATCATTGTAACAAATGTTACTTTTTGTGTTGAATATAAATATTTCTGAGGTTGTGACGTCGACGACTTCATGTTTATAAGCATTCACGTAATTGATTACATTTACGAGTACATTATGTACCAGAACGCGGAACGATAGAACGGCAAAACACTTTCTCAGGGCGATGCTTTATGTGTATTTTTGTTTACTGTACGAAAGATGTGTAATATGTATTTTCGTTTATTGAATTATATTCGTTTGTTGAACTAATTTAATGTATTATTTTTAGTATAAAGAAATTGAAACTGTTGGATAAAGATACAATGGACTTACCGTAAACCACGTTTTTAGCGGGCACTATGTGTCGCATTTATGTAATCAAAATAAAAGCAGAAATCTCTATTCTCCGAAATGCGTGATTGTTAATTTGCCAATGAAATACGTGCGGAGCGATTTAATCGACCGTGTCCAGTATTATGGAATAAAAACTTGTGGTGTGGTCAAACTGGGTCAGTGATTCCTCTATACTTATTTATTCATTCCAAAATCATTCATTTGCAATCTCCAGGTGCTACGCGTGACTGCCGTCAAAACAGTTGTTAGATAATTTACATTTATATTTAGATCTTTTTTTCGTAATTGGATATCAACAAAATATTAACCTATTAGATTAAAATAGAAATAAATCGCATCTTTAATTTAGGAAATCCTTTATTGTAGTAGTATACCAGAAGACCACGTGTTCATGACGGTCTGTAACAGACTTATTACGTTAACGTTTTGAAAATTTGAAGTCGATTGATTGTGCTCGAGATAAATTCATCAAAGTTTGAGTTGTAGCAAAATTGTAGCTCCATAATGTGCTTAGGCCCGGTTTTATGGTTCGTCTTACTACCGAACTAAATAGCTAACTCCCGAATTAAACTAAAAATGTGTTTTATCATCAAGGATTAACGCTAACTCGGAACTAAAATCGCGGAGTAAGATATCCCGTCATAAATCAAGGTTTAAATATTTAACCCGGAGTAAGTGTGCAACAGAGATAAAATATCATGCTATCTCAGCCAGTTTAGCTATCATTATTATAATATTTTAGGTTATAATATTAAATTATTGTTTATTATGAATTTTGTGAGTGACCATAATCAATTATCAATAACAGATGATGAGGAAGATCAGCTATTATACAAATATTGTACTAAGTTGAGAAATCCGTCATTTTTAAAATGTTTTAAAACAATAATTAAACTGAATCTTGCATTCCATGGGTTTACAAATGTAAACAAATATTCGAATTTCATAAAATATGGTTTACGTCTCTACTAACTAACACGGGATTAAATTTGGATGATAAAACCCGATACAAAAATAAGTATCGAACTAAACTAACTCCGGGTTTCATAACCCCGAAGTAAATAAAAAACCATAGAACCGGCCTTTAATGTCAGATTAACGGGTATTTAATGTGAAAAAAGAGGTGGGAAAATGTAAGCAATCTATCTAAACGATACATACTATTCTGTAAACTTACCACCGTATGTTTTGTATTGTATTGCAAAAGATTGATATATCGAACACTCACCTGTAAAAGAAAAAGAAAAATTAAAACATAAACTCTCTTGTTTAGATACATTAACTTGCATAATTCAAAATTCAAAATGATTGTAGTAGAATTTTGATATTTGATCTTTAGAATTCTTTGTAATTAATATATGTAACATAATATGAGACTGCAAGAAATACTTGTAGTTTGATTGTTAACAAAACAGAGTGTTTATATGTTCTACACAGTGGCGGATTTATATCTGTCGAGGCCCCTGATGCGGTTCTTATATCGCATTATTCAATAAGTGACATATAGACTTAGATAGTATCAATCTTCAAAGTTAAGTCAGTAAGTAAGTAAAGCAAACTTATGGTGTTATTAAATATAAATGTAAAGCCGTCCGCACATGGGTCGAATCTGACCCAACCGAATGTGATTGCAACTGTGTTGTTAGTAAAAAAACGAACGTGTTTACGAGTGAGAGAACACACGCGGCACGAACGAAACTAAACTGATTTGAAATTGGTTTTGAGCGACTATGTTTCTTGGTCGCAGGGCAATTACGTTGCATGCTATTGATGGTGATATCATGAGCAGAGATATGTACAAATACTTTTCAATAGTATTTAAATACATACATACATACTAATACCTCACAATACGACACAATAACATCCAATATTATGCTATTGTTAAAAATTCTACAGAGTCACAAAACACGGCTCGGGGCTAAGGTTTGCAATCAGTAGACCACTGTCGCGGCCTTAAGCGCCTACTGTTAAATCCGCTACTGGTTTGCAGAATACATGAAACAGTTATTTTTATTATTTGATGACACACAGTGTTCCAGCTTCTAATATCTTCCAAATCTCAACATTTCTAAGAAATACGGTTTTCTAACATAAAAAACAATGGTTACAATTTAACGATATGTAGTAAGTAGTTTACAGAGAGTTTTATTTCCCGTACGAAGTATAGCATGTCAACAAGTTGGGCAATTAGAGTAATATTTTACTTAGAATTACTTACTTACTTACGTAGGTTCTATACACTATTATCACGTTTCCAGGAAAAAATAAGAACACACGTTGTGTTTATACGTTAGGAATCGTCTTCACTGGTGCAACTATTGTATAAAACACCAATTTTAAGTTGAATGATGTTTTACTTTTATATTAAGCCTCATTCCCACTCACTGTTTTGATATTGAATTTACTGTTTTTATTTAATATTGTAATCTAGGTTTCAGGTTCTCGTTTAAGCATTCCTTTTCTCATTTGTGTTTTAATTTAAGTTTAGTTAAATTAGTTGGTGCGTATGCCTCGTTAGTATATATATTTTGACAAAATTGTATGTGAAATAATTAAAATTGCTATTTTTAATAACAATTAGTAATAGAAAATGTTTTCACTTCTTTATTTGTCAAAAACTAACATTAAACTTCTTTTAAAAGTAAATCCTACTGCATTTTGACAGATTGTCACATTTTGGAGGTAATAATATAATATAGTTTTTCTTAATTTAAAACATTGAACCTTGTAAGGTTCTAAAAAACTAAGACTAAGACTACGCGTATTGCCTTATGCTAAACAATTTAAATGAAATACAAAATACAAAATTAAATTAAAGCAGTGAGTTGGAATGATTCTATACCCATCCATTTCTTAATAAACATTCTTCGTTACTATATTATTATTTTAATAACTCTGTCTCACAATTTTGTTATGTATATAGGAACGAATTGGATAAAATTCACCATCGTGGTTTATCGCCGAACTTGAATTGTACTTATTTTTATATTATTAAAGGATTTACTGCTTTTCTTTATGGGTTCTGAATATGTTAATGTTCTCCAACGTTCTTAAGTCTATTGGCTCCTGGGTGACTCATATAATAGAATATGGGTATCGCGTTATATTCAACTCTAAAACTGCAAAATAGCGGAAAAATGTTCGTCTTTTACCATTGTCATGAAGTTGTTTGACAAGGGGAGGTCAAGTCACGAGTATCACTGTCCTTATTCATATTACAACGAGCAAAATTGGTCTTAATGTATTTACCTTTACCAATTTGCTTACTCAGTGTTCTATCATTTACTACAGATATTTATTTCCATCTCAAAGTCACGATTCCAGATTATTAATCAATGTATAGTTACGACTTAACTTTGAACGTGCTTGAATGAGCTGTGTTGAACTTCTAAATTAAAGAGCAATCAATGTCAAAGACATAGTATTATCTGATGTATACCTTAACGCTTAAGGGCACCTTGCCTCAGGGTACTAAAATGATATCAACGATGACCCAAATTCTGAAGAAATGTTTTATAGAAAATATAATAACACAAATTTCACGAACTCAAATTTATACAGTCGTATTTAAACGAAGAAATAGTAATTAGAGCTAGAAAATTAGTGGTTTGAATTAGAATGAGGAGGGGAAAGGAAAGGAGCAATACAAAGTGCGGACAATTGTGGACGAGGAGAATCTTGAAGTATCTGGAAGAAGAGGGAGGTAAAGAAACGAGAATGAACGCAAGTTTTAGTCTAGGGAACGAAAGAAGAGGAAGCGGGTATTGGGGAAAAGAGGACGAGGAAACAGCAGGATGTGTGGAAAGCAAGAGAACAACATCGGGAGAAGATGGATTATACCTAGAGGAGATACTGCAACGAAAGACGATGGATGGCGGAAGTAAGAACCCAGTAAACATTTTGAAGTCACTTTGACATCATATTGAAGATGCGTCATGATTTTTTTGTCATAAAAGAGTTCATTTATAGTTCAGTTTCTCACATTTTTTCATATAAAATGTCTACTTTATCGGCTACAGATGGCGAAATTACTCCACCTGTCGGAATACAAATGAAGATAAAGTTGATGCGAAATATAATTGAAGTGAAATAGTAATAGAAACGTCACTAAATAGGGCACTTCACCAAATTGTTTACTGGGAAGAAAGAAAAGAGGGAACGAGGACAAATTGAGAATGTGAAGGAAAGATAGACAGCGAAAACCAAACAGCTGACAAGAGGTAGAAATAGAAGCAGAAGCGAAATAAGGGAGATTGAGGCCCACGAGAAGAAGAAACATTTTTGGAAATAATAATTTAATAATAGACAAACTAGACTAAAAAATAAATGCAATGTAATTGGAAGAATGTAATGTCTAACGGCAAAAACGTTAAATAAGTACAAAACAATACAATATTAATTAGGACAAATCTTTTGTAACTTAATCAATTAATTAAACCGTGATATAAGTGATGAAACATTGATATTTTTAGTCAACGAAAAGGTCTTTTTCAAAAACCTACATTTGCTGCTACTTCCTTATTCCCACTTCTGATTACTAAGTTATACTAAAACCAAAAAATGTTGCGGAAGCACGTTTCCGCGAAACTGTTATAAAAAGCCGTATGCTGTCACATTTATATGATAACTAAAACAACAACAATAATAACATGACAAAGATAACAAAAACCACATAATGTTTTTTGATTAAATTTGCTGTTTTCCTGCAAATAAGATATATGTATGAATCAGATATTCTTTTATGTTGAATTATGTAGGAAAAAGCATATTTATATGAGTATGTTACAGAGTTCAATATTTATTAAATGTTAAATCAAAAACCAACACTAATAAAATTATTTTGCGTTGTGATTATTTGTGGAATAGCGGCAAAAATATTTGTTTAATTAAAAGTAATTGCCAACCCGTTTTAGTAGTAAAAATAATTGCACCTTTGAGGTCTTGATAGCCAACTTTATTAATATATAGTACAGTCTCACAGAAATTAAGATATGATTCACAATTCATAGGGGTTTCTGTATAGGGGCAACTCTACTATTTACGAATTCTTTTTTAACCCTTGCTTAAGTGTTGGAACTAAGTAGATAATAAACAAATAATACTATCAACAATTAATCTCAATTTTACGACGCCATATGATAAAGTTGGTTGACATTAAATATGCAGCGTATTTGATTGTTCTCACTCGCCGCCCCTCTATCACCATTCCACCCTCTCTACTATTCTGTTCGTGATCAGCCTGAAGTATGTCGTTACGGATGGTCGGGGTCGGGGGTGATATGCTTCATGTTTTTCGAGGGGTTTGTAAAATCGATAGAACAACACGTTTTACTGATTGTGGGAGGGCAACAGGCTTCACACTCATACGCCACCCTACACCCACACTCACTCCTATTCTCTAACTATACCCCCAACCCGCCAATAGCAGAATAATGTCAAACGCCAGTTGGATCTCAATTGGTGTTCGTGATAGATTTTATATTCTGGGAATTTCATGGAGTACTCGTATTTTATTGATGATGTAAAATCGAGTTTTGAAATTTGCGGTTCTTTTAAATATATTTTGGATATGGATTGTCCAGTTCATTAGTGCGGCAACTTCATGTTGAATCAGATAGAATGGAATTTCGATGTTTTATAGTTGGCTCACAAATAAACTGAACGATCGTAGGCGTAGACAATGTTGCTTGAAAATAAATTTGTGCATGTTTCTTCTACCATGAACATTTGGCAAAGAGCATGAATAATCGAAGCAGGGGTAAGAAATGTTTGTGATTTTCAGTCGAAGTGTTTGTATGCCGTATGCAAATTATAGGTCAATATTTTTTTGGTAGCGTGAAGGGTGTACTCTTTATGTGCAAATGACACAACAGGTTTCGACCCTGCCCGATCCACCTAGCTTTAAAAGGAGGTCGTCGGTAATAGGTTGGAAATAGACCAACACAACATATAAAATAAAAAAAACATAATTAATCATATTTAATATTTCTTTTTATATTTGATGTGACAAATAAAATAAATGAGAATTAATGGTACAAAATGATTGTTCAAAACAACAATGACAAAATAACTAAATTAACTAAATAACTAATGCAATGCTAACTAAATAAACGAGAGAATGACTTGAATAATCCAATTAATGCTCTTGCAATAATTCGTTGAGTTGACATGGTTGTTTTATTATTTTTTAGTGACCCATTTGTGTCTTGTCTACTAACAACAAATCAGGCAGAAGATTTAAAGGTTATCAAAATAAAAACTTGATTAAAAAAGAAAGTTGTAATTTAAAATTTTTAGCCTATGGCAACATTTTTTTGATATAAAAAAGGCACTTGAATTATAATATGATATCTTTAATCTTGATCTACTTTCTAAGATATTAAAAAAATACTATCACCACGTGTGTTTATGGCAGTTTACTTTAATGAGTATTTTCCTCACGTCAGCGAAGAAAACGGGTCGCCCCGGTTCTCCCCTTTGACCTCTTTGACGTTAGCTACTTTTATCGGGTAATAAAATATTTGGAATAAAGTAATAAAGAAAATGTTATGGGAATATAGAAAAGACTAACACCAAAAGGCGTATTGCATGTGCTATGTAATACCGAGTACAAATTGTGTTCCTAAATCAGAAAGGACTCTTTTAAAGTAAGAAGTATTTGAACAATTTTTTAACGCGAAGAATACAGAGAAGTCATCGCTTAAAAAGCTTAAATTATCGTTATTATAATACAAACAAATTTTAAAGAAAAACTTAAAAAGAAAGATGACAGTTTTCTAAACCCGTCCTTTCCAAAGGGTTATCATTTATAAAATATTGTAAATTCGAAGATGCGTTATTAATATTTCGATTAGCGATTTAGTAATTTGAATTTTCTCATGAAAGGTGTAGTTTATTTGAGTACCAATTAAGAAAGCACTTGTAGAAAGATATTGTTACAAATATAAAGAAAATAATTCAAATTGCATTGTCTTTCTTCGGTCCCTTTTCACCGTCAACTTTTCACATCTCTAGCAACTAAACTATAAAGAATAAGGGTAAAAGTCATAAGACTAGTTTTATGCAGAATTTTAGGCTCTACAAAATGTATCTGCAATTATTTTTCAAATCGTTCACCGTTACAGAGATAAATGCATTTTTGACGAGGCTTTAAATTCTTTTCTACAAAACCTAGGAGGCTACGAGCTTTTTCATATTGCTGGAATCAAATAAAACATTTAGTTGTTTATCTATAGTACAAAATAGTATTGATATTTATTATATTAAGAAATATATAGTCCACGTGCTTTCAATATATAAAAATTAAGGTCGGAAAATATCACGCTTTTCTCTGTCGATTTCCTCCACTGTTTCATCTGAGTTTAACAACGGTAAAGCGGCTTTTGACATTAGCTAAAGAATTTCACCCCCGTGTTTTACCCCCACCCAAAGACCAAAGGGAGTAGACGTCACAGCAGCAAATTATAAAATCAGTGAATTATACAAGATATTGGAATTTGCAGAATACCGCGAATATCCTAAGGATAATAATTGTGAAGATAAGGAATGTCATTGGACGGTTCGCACACATTGTTCGTTAATCCGATAGGGTAAATATGAGAAGGTATTGTTAGTTAACAATGGAATTGTAAGATAAAATTCAACATTTATGTATTATATTATACATTGTTACCAACAGCATTATTATAACGTTTCAATGTCGTAGATATTTATACAGGGGGGTGTAAGGGGATGAGGACTTGGCATTGAGAAAAAATATTTGCCTAGATTTCACAAGACTACGTGTAAATCCACGCTACTGTGAAATTATTGGATCAACGTCGTCCGACCCCAAAAAACCAGGTGTAGCCCCAATCACGATAGTTCAGCGGCGACTTATACTTAAAAGAGGTTACAAGAACGGTATAAATCTATAATTCGAAAATGAATTTTATCTTATTCGTTTCTATATACTTTATAGAAAAATAAGTGAGTCAGTAATTTTTAGTTATAGTGGCAGCTTATATCCCACAACTTGTTTTAAGTATGAGTCGCCGCCGAACTCTCGTAATTTGAATGGGCTTGTGTCCTATCTCTTAATTTCTATAAAAGTGTACTATATATTGATAAAGTGGGTTACTAGAACCTTAAATTTTCAATTATTTTTTAATAACTCCTTATACGTTAAGAGATATTAACAATTAAAAAAGTCATTTTGTCTCTTTAATTATTAAAGGGATTCAACGTTGTACACATTCAAAATGCATATGACATCACAAGCGCTGCCAACCTTACAGCTCATAAATCTCTGCTATATGTATTTATATATCAAATATTATTTACAGCTATTTCAAGGAACAATAAAATTTCAATATTATGCCTGCCTTAGCAGGGTTAAATAAAATAAAAACTTATTATTCTTTGACTTGACTTGATTATTCGACTACCAACAGCTACAAAACATTACCACAGCACTGACCTACTCAACAAATAACTGACGTTAAAATGCATTTCACGTCATTTCTAGTGATAAAACTACAATTCAAACTTTTAATTGCTATATCTCCGTCAATATTTAGATATTTAATAAAATAGACCGCCAATACACATTTATTAACATCAATTTCAATCAGCAATTGAAAAATCGACCATTAAAAAATGAGGACACAAGCCCATTATAGTAACTTAAAATTAGATAGAATAATACGGCAAACGAATTCACTTTAGGCAGTACAACAAATCTACTCGTGCAAACGCATATACCGATACGAACACAATCCACTTTTATAAAGTTACCAATGTTATTTACTCAGTGTTGTTTTCCTCCAGGCAATATTGATTTAATCCCTAGAACAGATGTTTATCAGATAAATAGCTGGGGCACAAACCAAGTCAACAAAAATCACTGATGACTCATTTGATTTGATTATTTAATAAAAATTCAACAGAAAATTACGCATTTAGAATGTTTTATTAAAAACACTCGTAATTTATAATCTTTCAAGAGATGCATTTCTTAGAGAAGAATGTGAATGTTACAGAGTGGAACCGGACATTGATTTTCCGTAGAGTTTGCGCCGCGACGCTCTCTTCCACTCAGATAACTGTGCAGTGGGGTTTGTACGTACGTACTTTAATATTATCCCCTACTTGGAATGACCTTGGAAGTACATTGTGGTATATATTATTCAACTAAACTCGTAGAATTAATTGGCCCTGTGAGAATAACTTTAGTGTCTGCAACGAGGATAAAAGATTGGGGCAATTATGATATAATTGAATGAATAATTTAAGATATAAAAAAAACTTTCTTTGTTGTAGGCGGTAGTATTGGTATTTGCTTTTTTAAGGAGGTACAGGACGTACCGTCAATACTAAAAGTTTATCTCTCGGTAATATGAAATGCAAAATACGAAGTACATGAGGGATGATCAAATATTGGGACTGTACCTTTGAAAATGAATTTTTCAATTCCCTATTAAACTGCTTTTTGCTAGTTAAAATGATTTTTTTATGCATATAATAGTTTAATAAATTCAAAATTACCTATAATTAATATCAAATTTATATTAATTCAATTTAAATTCAAATTAAATATTTTGAAAAAGGAATAATAAATTTGGCAACGCTGTAAATTTACGTGTGTTGACGCATGTGTGATTTGGTTTTTTGACAAATAAATTGTTATATTTTATATAATATTTATTCCGATTTTGAATTTCCCGCTCAAATTGGCATTTGCAAGGTTGCCAGCTTATAACCTACATTTTCTGTTTCTTACTGGTTTTATTTAAATATTTTCGAATATAGGTATCCTTTTGATAATTTTCTTTTTGCAATAGTTACAGAAAAGATTCTTCAACATACACTTAGTTTTTGAAAGCCGTGTCACCATTTTTTAATAGTTAAAAGTTATCTTATGTGGTGAAATTGAGCTAAAAATTATGATTTGTATGGAAAATGACTATTTTTAATCATGTATAAAAAGAAAACTATGAACCCTAGATCTCTAAAATTTTGAGACAGCATGTATTTTAACTATTTGTATCGACCCTCCAAATTTCACAACGTTTTCATCATTTACGTTACGTCCTATACCTCCTTAATTTCTTTAACGTTTCAACTAAGTATAAAACCATTTTAATCCAATTATTAAAGTAGACTTCTTGGTTTTTTAAAATGTATTTTGCACCAGCAATTATTCACATTCATTTTGTTGCAGTGAGTGTTAAATCATTTCCATACAGACGCTATTAAATATTAATTATCAATTCTAAATTCAATTATCAATTCTTTGAACTTAATTTTGAAGAAACTTAATATGGAAATTAAAAATTAATCACTGTTTAAAGCAGTAAATAAGATAGTTAATTATAACTGTATATTTACCAAAAATTAAATTATGAGCTAATAATGTTAAATATTACGTAAAAGCGTATTTTGCACACGAGCCTTGTGACTCACATGAGATATTTTATAAATTGTAAAAGAATTTTATTAAAATGAATGGCCATAGTGACATCACAAAGTATGTGTTAACTTCAGAAGACATTCTTACATATTTTGAGTTTCTGTAGCACCAAAATTTAACCCTTTACGTAAAAAATATAACCTATTTTAAAATATTACCTCTTCTTGATTAAGAAAATCGAAGAAATTAAAATTAAAGAGCATTTTAAGATTTCAAAAATTATAATATGTAAAATGTTATTCTTTTAAAATTTAATTGAGGGGCTAAATGCCTCGTTTTCCCCTACTACGTACGCCCATGTCTAAATTTGAAAGCCTAGGTACTATAATTTATAAGAAAAAAAAATTAATAGCAATATTAAATTTATAATATTATTAATTAGAACAAAATTAATGAAACCAATAAAATTTTTAATTATGTACTTCAAAGTTAATTAAAATTTAATACGGTAATTATGTTAGACATTGATATTTTCTAATTATTCGTTTAATGACTGGTAATAATTATAAATTATAAACAAAAGCAATCATATTTCTTAAAAATGTAAACTATTTTAAATATAAATCATTTGGATATAATAAATTATTGATTTATTAATAAAAAATGAAGCGGTTTCTTTTATTACTAATCTTTGGTTAAGGTTGTTTGCGGATAGCTTTAAAGAAAGTCTAATCTGCAATGTGCATCTAGGCTAAGTGTAACTTAAGGGGGATCGCACACTGGAGGAGATACAATTCTCTTATGAAAGTCTAGCAGTTCTAGCTTTTTAACAATAATTCTTAATTTAAATAATACGTGTTTTTGCTTAATAGTATATAATTAGAAATTTAGCAAAGTCTGGTGGTACTGAATTACAAACGAATCGTAGTAAAAACTTATATCATATCAATTTCTATATCGGTTTCAACATGATATCAATAAATATTTAATGAAAGGAATTATAGAAATTAAACACCAATTAAAATAAAACAACTATTGATTTATTAATCCACAAATATTTAAAACAGTAATTAATATTGAAATGGAAAAAAACACAGTTATAAAAAATTGAAATCTAATAATATTAAAAATAAAAGAAATATTTGTCTAACTAGAATTATGAATGAGTTGAGTTTTTATTTATTTGGATAGATGAAAAAGAAGTGGGTTCATCAATTTGTGGTACTCGCCCATGCGAAAATTGTTATTGATTACTGCTGATATATAAATTAGAGAATAAAACAGGGCCGAAATCAAAATTACACCGCTATAGTCCAAATCACGATAGTTCGGTGGCGATTTATGCTTAAAAGAGGTTATAAGAGCGGTATAAATCTGTAATACGGTAATTTATTTTTATTTTATATATTAAATATATTATCGAGCGTAGTTATTTAGGCTGATTCCAAATCTGCATTTATTTTTAAATAGGTGTCTTGGTTTTCGAGATATCAGCATGTTCAGACGTAAATAATGCAGATATTTAAAAACGGTTTCCAGTTTTGGAATCCGCGTAAAAAACTACGTTAGATAATATTTTTAATATATAAAATAAAAAGTTAACATAGCACATGGGCTGAAAAGTCCCGGGCCTAACACATAGATGGCGCTAGTTTTATTGCAGTCACCTTTTTTTCAGTTAATACTAACCTTCAAAAGACAGCTGTTAAATTTTCATGATTTTCTATTCAGTTATTATTCAGTTGTTATTTTCAAAACAATGGATCAAAAACAATTTCGTGTTTTAATTTTACACTGCTTCTTGATGGGAAAAAATACCGTTCAAGCGAAGCAATGGCTTGAAAAGTGTTATGGGGACTCCGCTCCATCAGAAACAACAATAAAACGTTGGTTTGCTGACTTCAAACGTGGTCGTAGAGACACCGATGATGCAGAAATTTTGTTTCATCAAGACAACGGCACCGTGTCACAAGTCAATCAAAACAATGGCAAAACTACATGAATTGAACTTCGAATTGCTCCCACATCCACCAGATTTGGCTCCCAGCGACTACTGCCTGTTCGCAGACCTGAAAAAAATGCTCGCCGGTAAGAAATTTCGCACGAATGAAGAGGTTATCGCTGAAACTGAGGCCTATTTTGAGGCAAAAGATAAATTGTTCTATAAAAGTGGTATTGAAATGTTAGAGCGGCGCTGGAATGATTGCGTTGCTCTTGATGGAGATTACGTTGATGAATAAAGCTAATATTGAACCAAAAAAACTGTGTTTTCTTTGTTAGGCCCGGGACTTTTCAGCCTATGTGTTTTACCTAATAATTTTATGACGATGTAAGTGCATTATCAATTTTTGAATGTCGCAGAATTAAAAAGCTAGTAACGAAGGAAAAATATTTTTCTTTATAGTAAGTAAATATTATTAGGAGAATATATAAATTCATCCTTGAAACTCTATTATTAAACATAATTTATCATTGTCATTTTTAACATACAGGTTCTTTAGTGGGCAAGACGCCTAGGGAATATCAAGTTTATAATTCCTCCAAAGAAATACTTATAAACCATTAAACATGCATACGAAAATAGAAGACAGGAAGTTAAATATGGGCAATCGAATTAATCAATATATTTTCTATAATATATAAAGACAAAATGGTTATTTATATTTAAATCCTAGTCACGATTCTTGCATGTATTTTACATGTTATAACTAGCGTTTTACAAGGTTAATTTCTTTGAACATAATTTTGTTTGCATGGTATAGACATATTTAAAAAAGTGTTGTTAAAATACACTCAGACAAGGACGGGGTTACAAGATGAGTTGCAGAAACAGGTTGTAAAACACACCTGCTGGCGCAGCAGTCTGGATATTGGAGTCTAATTATATGTATGTAGGTCTTAGGAATATATGAATACTACTCTCATTAAATATATTACTATCACACAGTTATATTAAAGGGTTCGTTTCATTTTCAGCACTTTCTACAAAGAAAAATAATATTGTGAAAGTATTTTATTGACAAATTCTGCTAGTACCAACCTTCAAACGATATGTGTCAAAATTTCGTGACATTCAGACCATTACTTTACGAGTTACAGTGATTTCCGTGACGCAACTTTTGTTACTTACTAAAAAAAAAAAAAGAAAAATCTGAATTTCGTGTCTTGATAACTTAGATCATATCATATCACATATATGGAGTGTGAGTAGCCTATGTTTCATATAGATTGAATGTGTGTCCAATTGTTCTCTATGCGCATGCGTCGAAAGTGACAGCTGTCTAGATATAATAAATATTAATATTCTATTAAGATATAATAAATATTAAATATATAAGAAATTATATTTCTTTATTCGGTACAAAGCTCGTCAAAACAGTGATCGTTCAGTGAAAACATATACTCATGAACGCCATAGATGTCGTTGTAGGGATATCGACCAACACAGTTGATATTTAGAGTGAACATAACTCACGTTTTTAGTTAAATTTTTATATTTATATACAGTTTATTTATATTTATATTTATCAACATTATTCTATATCAATATAATGTCATATTTAACAACTGTCACGTTTTGTATCTAGACAGTTCTGACTTGACAACTGTTATTTTCGACGTATACGAATGGAGAACAAATAGGAACATATACCTTTCTCTCTCGCACACATTTTGGACACACTTTCAGATCCAGCATTCACTCTAAGGTGTTGATAAAGCATTAATTTTTAATAGGAACCGAGCTTAAATAACATTGCTTTGACACGTAATTCAGATTTTTCCATTGTTTTGAAAATTAAAAACAAGTTATAAATAATTCACTTGCCCCAATAATTGAGTATAGGCATAACATTGTTACATAATTCGTAAAATAATGTGTTATCTTTCAAGTTTCAAAACGTATTAAAAATTCGCTCGTAATTATTATCATCGCGATAATTATAGACGTGTCCTTGCTTAACAACGACTTGTTTCTCCACAAGTTCGTTGATCTGTCAACGATTTCAAAACTTAATAAACTGGTCTGATGTCCACTAAAAACCATTTATTGGTGACCTTAAACTTTAATTAAAAAATGTTATATTAAAAAAATAATTAAGAGCTGTTGTTTTTGAATAACTAACTAGTAGCGTTTGTTCGATTTCTTAAGTTACGCGAAATAAAAAACAAAGTAATTAGCTAATTGGCCGTATGAAAAATTGTAGTATATTGCTGTGATTTCAACCCAGGTCTGACAATGATATCAAACGGAGTTACAGAGACCTAACCTTTAGATAATCTAAAAAGATTTTTACAAACGCAATTAAAAAAGTAATTAATGTAAATATAATAATATACGTGTAGTATATAATACATGCACAATAGAAATGAAAATCTTCAAAATACTCTCACACCAATCAATTAAAAATACATCAGTAACTATAAAGTTTCTATTAATTAAACGTTACACCAAATATATGTAATTATAAACATGCAGTCTATTATTTAACTTACTATAAATAATCCTAATTAATATTCATCAAAATATAACATTTATTATTCATAAAAATTCGTCTCTGTAATTACGAATGAATTATACAATCACAAATACAGACGCGCGAAGTACTGATGCTCGTAAATATTCATCATGAGCAAATCACATACAATATTCCGCAAGCCATAAATATTATAAAATATGCTCTAGAACACGTGGGCGTCTATGACCAATATGTAAAAGGTAGACAAACTTGCTTGTATAGTAAACACGTCAAATGATTAAAAATAATTAGAATTGTTTGAGGATTTAGCTGATTATTTGAAATGTATGTAGAAGTCGTGGTAGGTATTAAGAATTACACATATCACTGGGCTACATATTAGGATCTGTTAACGACCGGAATGTCCGAGTACTGTCCTCGAGAATTAAATGGAAAAGACAACGGGAATGCCGCATTATGTCACTATGACGATAATAAAAATTAGCAGAGAATCCGTTGGTTGACTAATTAATGGATTCAAATTTAGATTTATTAAATGCATCCGAAATGTATCGTTTGATTTAATGGAGGCTATACCTGATTTTGTGAAATGCGTTTTTCAAGAAGCATGAATACCATTAAAGACACTTCTTAAAACATTTTTGTCTCAAAACACATTTTAGTAAACAAAACACATTCCCATCTGACGAGATTTTTTCACCGTGACGAGATTTTTTTTCCGTGACGAGATTTTTTAATATTTTCAACATAAAATGCTTAATTACTTTATGGCAAGAAATATGCGCTAATTGTTAAGTGATAAAATTCAAATGTATATGTCTATTTGAATAAAAATACAAAACAAAAGAAATTATTTTTACAAAATTGACAACGTGTCCACTAGTAAAGAGAGAAAGAGACAAAAGAAAAACGTTTTTAGCCATTTATTCAAGATGGAGGCTGAAATCATCAAAAATGAAGTATGTAAAGAACATGTTCGGAATAGGCACGCCCAAATTAGTAAGAAAAGTTTATCTTTTACCAATTTTTTGCCAAAAAAGATACATATACAATAAACAAATGTTTATTGTATATGTATCTTTTTTGGCAAGAAATTATAATTTTCCTGTAATGTAAATGTTGCCAAAAAACATTACAGAAATGACAAAAATACAACAATGAGTTAGACAGTTTAATTTCTGAATCACTTCAGACATAAATATTATGATATTAACTATATACAAATTACACGTGGTATTTTTACACTTGCTGTTTTAAATATACACCTTAGTGTCTCGTTTGAAACGACAACTCTGTATTTCAGACTGTAATACGTACTAAGTAACATACGTATAACATAATGCGATTTTAATATTGATATTAATATTCGGTAGTGCCATATCTAGGTGAAGGCCACACACAATTACAATACCAAAACAAACCAGATCGTATAATGGTAGAACATAAAATCAGTAGATAATATCAACTAGGTCAATTTAATTCATAAATGGACTTACCAAAAATAAACGCAAAAAGATAACACTCAGAGATTTCAAATCATTTTCTTACCTGTAACAAAAATGATATTATTAATTACATTTACAAAAAAAATAAGATAACAATCATCAAGTAAAAGTAGATGTTTCTTATGTAATTGATACACATGTAAATTATTTGTCCATTGTTTACCGTTCGTAGGATGACATATAGATGGCGCCACTATTGACAAATCCATATAATGAGCTTGTGTCCTAATTTTTTAGTGGTCGATTTTTCAATTATTGATTGAACGACTTATTAAATATCTAAATATTGACGGAGATATAGCAATTAAAAGTTTGAATTGTAGTTCTAGCGCTAGAAATGGTCGGCCATATTTTTATGACGTGAAATGCATTTTAACGTCAGTTATTTGTTGAGTAGGTCAGTGCTGTGGTAATGTTTTGTAGCTGTTAGTAGTCAAACAATCAAGTCAAATCAAAGAATAATAAGTTTTTATTTTATTTAACCCTGCTAAGGCAGACATAATATTGGAATTTTATTGTTCCTTGAAATAGCTGTAAATAATATTTGATATTTTGATATATAAATACATATAGCAGAGATTTATGAGTTGTAAGGTTAGCAACCTTACACAAGGATTGTGATGTCACATGCACTTGGAATGTGTACAACTTTTTTAATTGTTAATATCTCCCAACATATAACGAGTTATTAAAAAATAATTGAACATTTGAGGTTCTAGTAACCCACTTTATCAATATATAGTACACTTTTATAGAAATTAAGACATAGGACACAAGCCCATTTAAATAGTAACAACCTTCAAACGATATGTGTCAAAATTTCATAACATTCGGACTATTAGAGTACAAGTTACAGTGGTTTTAGTGACGCTACTTTTATAATTTTGAAAACAATGGAAAACTCGGAATTTCGTGTGTTGATAAAGCATTGCTTCTTAATAAGCGTCCGAATAACACTTGTTAAGCTATAGATTTACTTGAAAGAAATTTTTATACTTAAAAAATGTATTGGATACAATAGAATTTCTGTTGATGACTTTATCCTAGGTCATTACGCTACTTAACGGGTTTTTTCTGCTACTTCCAATTTCCTACATGTATTTGACACCGCGTTTCAAGAATGAGTTATCTATAAATGGTCACAATAACATGTAACGCTCACGAATAAGGGAGCTTGCATACCGTTATTCACATTACTATTGAATATCAACGGTGTTTTATCTGTTAAAGGCATTTTTAGACGATCAGAACAGATCTGCAATCAGCAGAGAAAACATTTCCCTCGCTCCGCAGCTCTGTATCCAACCCAGAAAAACTAGCAACCTAGGTTAGACTTCAAAATAAATTATTTCTAAAAGATTGCTCCACTTGCGGAACATCTTACAGGACTTCTAAATTATACGCAAGTAATTAAGAATTAAAATTACTGCACAAAGGAGAACAAATTATCAACCAGTGCCTGCAAGGGGCACATAAATGGTGTATAAATTATGCAACTTTCATCAGATTTAGAATCAGACAAACGTGTGAGTCAAATATTGGAAGATTGACTTGAAAAGTTTCCTGCTACACGGTGGAACGAATGTTTGATCCGAATGATTTATTTATTTTATTAATTTGTTGATACTATTGACACTGACACTGTTTAACAAAAACTTTCAAGTAAATAAAGAAACTTTCAAGTATAAAACCTTCCTTTGTTGGACGATTCCTGCAGCAGTGCATGAAATGTGTATCAAGTGTGTGGCAGGGGTAGAAAAACCACTTGTGACGCTTGTCAAAAGACCGACAACAGCCCGAACTTCTTCCAACGTAGTGTCCAACGTAGGAAGGTGTTCGTAGCATCGTTTGGAGCCGGCTTATGAGACAACTCATGAACACGTGGACCACGTGGACTTGGCGTTGAGAGATCAGCGTGGGACATGGGACACAGAACACTTAGAGATTTGTCGTTAGATCTTCGACACATACAGATCGATTAAGAGACCTGACATTATACATATTCAATTACAATTGATTATTAATAAATGATTGTTAAATAATTATGGACTTTTCATTGAGAGAACAGTAAATTGTTAATTGTATTATAATTATTTTCTAATGGGCTTGTGTCCTATGTCTTAATTTCTATAAAAGTGTACTGTATATTGATAAAGTGGGTTACTAGACTGTTACTGCCGTAATAGGGTTAAATAAAATAAAAACAAGCAAGGGGTAGACCGACAACTACCCAAACTTCTTCCAACATGAACATTACACACACTTAGTTCTAGTATCAGATTTTTGTGTCCCTTAGAAATCGTACAGATAATAAAATATTGTCATGTAAATAAATTTCATATTCCCCTTAATTTAAAAAAATATTTAATATTATCATTGGACCTATCGCTTACCCACAGATATCTTGAAAGTGTACGTATAACAACTGTCGTAGTAGTAAGGACAAAGCATAATAAAATAAAACTAAAATTAAATTATCTAAATGACCCTTTATACAGTAATCGTGTGATCGAATATCACGATATGGTTGCCTATATGCTAATTATTAACCTATTGTCAGTATTAAACTACTTGTCCTAAGGGAACTACTGACTATCGGACTGACACATACAGCTTGTCGTCTACCGGCTGGCGCTATTATTGTGTATTTCCCATTTTCTTATTTCACAACTAACAGCTACTGATGGGATAGGTTTTATTATAATTATATGTATATATGCGTGCTCCGATACGCACAATTGAATTTAAATTATTGTATACATGTGTGTACGAGTATAAACACACTGAGTTCATTATCATATTCAATTCGTGAGAAACTTCAATCACTAATATATCTGCTGTTTATTTTGAAAGTAGGGTAAGTCTACATTTTTAAAACAAGGTATTTATTTTCGTTTCAATATAGTAAACTTCTCTAGCTAAACATGGATTAAATATATGAAATATATTATTTAAAAGAAACCTTGTTACATTTAATCTAAAACGGTTTCAAATATTGTTTAAAATTGTTTTATAAAATAGAAGATCGGCAGTGATAAGAGTTTATTTAAATAAATTAAATTTAAACAAACATTTTTCACATAGCTATACGTTATACTACTTTTCTAGAGTTTCTTATTCATTTCAATTACTTCTGAAATATTACAATCTAACAACGATAGAAATTTTTAATTCGTATTTAATATAAAAATTAATAGCTAATTAAAGGTGATAGTAAAATAAAATTTATGTGGGAATGGTATTAATATACGATACAAATAAATAAACAAGGTATAAATTAAATTGTATTCAATTCTTATTTTAAAATACATATTAAATATATAATTTATACATAACATGTTTTAGCTAATTAGATGAAGAAACGACCTAGGGGCATGGTAATTTGCATATCGCTTTCTCCAGATTGTAGCGTTCTGTGGACGGTGCGTGCACATTGATTTTGTCTTAAGATTTCGTTTTAATACGACTATATATTTAAATTATAAAAATCTATAAAAACTATCTTATATAATACTGGTAGAATATTTTATGTTTGTAAAAATTAAAACGTTGTGTTTAAAGTATCATTCCCACTCACTCTTTTATTTTAATTTAAATTGTTTAGCATATTGCAATACGCGTAGTCATTCACAGTACCATTTTTAATTAATTTATTTTTTAAGTTTTCTTAGTTTTTTTAGAACCTTACAACGTCCAATGTTTTAAATTAGAAATATCAAATGAAGAAAAACTATATTATACTATAACCTCCAAAATGTGGCAATCTGTCAAAATGCAGTAGGATTTACTTTTAAAAAAAGTTTAATGTCAGTCTGTCAAAAATAAAGAAATAAAAACAATTTCTATTACTAATTGTTATTAAAAACAGCAATTTTAATTATTTCACATACAATTTTGTCGAACTGTCAAAATTTATATTACTAACTATGCATACGCACCAACTAAATTAACTAAACTTAAATTAAAACACAAATGTGAAAAGAAATGCTTAAACGAAAACCTGAAATCTAGATTACAATATTAAATAAAAACAGTAAATTAAATATAAAAACAGTGAGTAGGAATGAGGTTTTATAAATAAATGTAATTAAATAAAAATTCTTTTTTCTAAAATTTGTATTATTTATATTTGCTTAATTTATTTTGATTTGATTTGATATTTGTTATACGAGTATATATTTATCGTATATAATCATTGACAGTAAATAGAGCAATTCTTAATGCCGACTTATTACTCTTACTCAAGACAATCTATAAAAACTCAGAGTTAATCAAAGTAACAGAATCAGTTGGTCAGTTAAACTATACAATTATGATATTAATGTCTCAATGATCGACCATAATTAACTAAAGATAAATATAAACTAGGTATTTTGCTTGGTTAAACTACAGTTATGTTCAACTTGAACCAAAATAACAGCTGAGAAACAAAAGATGCAATTGATCATTGCAAAATCAGCTCTAAGTAAACATAACAAACACTTTCTTAAACTCAAATAGATTTATTATATTATTTAAAAGTTAATGCTCTTAATAATTATAGTGATTCTCTTGAAAATGAATTTTTGAACGATAAAAGCAATTTTTTAACATTAAACATTACAATACTCATTCAACTTTTCAACTCTACGCGTCTTTTTCAAATGTTTAATTGACATTTCAAATAATTAATACAATAATTAGCTGTCTGCTTATGTTTTTAGATTCAACAAGTACTGTTCATTAAAGTTAGACTTGACAGACCGCCATCGGATAGTAAATCATGCAATCGTCAATGCACAAAGTGCAACAGACTTGTGCAACCCACACTTCACTTCAATCCATAGAGCACACACACACACACGCACGTATGATAACTGTAGATTGGGTTACGCGCCATAAGAATTAATTGCAGTATGTACTTTAATATGTTACTTGCTATTACTATGCTTTTTCAGAATGTAAATACTACTTAATATTACTAATAACTTTTTGAAATTGTTTGATTTTATTGGTAGTTAATAACAATGTAATTCGGAATCGATAAAGGTGTCAATCATTTTAGAAAATAAATTAAAATATTAATCTAAGTAATAAAAAAATATGCGAATCGAAAGTTCTTAATTAAAAAAATAATGGGCTTGTGACCTCATTTTTAGTGGTCGATTTTTCAATTGTTGATTGAAATTGATGTTAATAAATGTGTATTGATGTGCCTATTTTATTAAATATCGAAATATTGAAGGAGATACAGTAATTAAAAATTTGAATTATAGTTTTAGCACTAGAAATGGTCGGCCATATTTGTATGACGTGAAATGCATTTTAACGTCAGTTATTTGTTGAGTAGGTCAGTGCTGTGGTAATATTCTGTAGCTGTTGGTAGTCAAATAATCAAGTCAAATCAAAGAATAATAAGTTTTTATTTTATTTAACCCTGCTAAGGCAGACATAATATTGAAATTTGATTGTTCCTGGAAATAGCTGTAAATAATATCTGATATTTTGATATATAAATACATATAGCAGAGATTTATGAGCTGTAAGGTTGGTAACCTTACACAAGGATTGTGATGTCACATGCACTTGGAATGTGTACAACGTTGAATCCCTTTAATAATTAAAGAAACAAAATGACTTTTTTAATTGTTATTATCTCTTAACATATAAGGAGTTATTAAAAAATAATTGAACATTTGAGGTTCTAGTAACCAACTTTATCAATATGTGGTACACTTTTATAGAAATTAAGACATAGGACACAAGCTCATTGCAGGTAGGGCCAGCTTTACTGCCAAAATTATATGCTTAGAAAAGGGTCACGTTATTTAAATTATCCTTGCTTAAACTAAGTTGTAATGTATGTTTTATTTAAGTAGCAAGGAAAATATAAGCAAATAACGGCGAAAATATTAAGACATTAAACATAAATGATGTATTACCAACCAATGAATAATAAATTACAAATCAAGTTAATAAAATAACACAATTGTTTCACTCGATAATAGTAATAGTAATAGTAATTCAACGATTGATTAAGATATAGCTTTTGCATATAACTAGAACTATAAAACTGCTTGTAATACAATCAACAATACGATTATAAAAGTGTTGCATCACGCAGCAAGTGATTAATTACGAGGAATATAATTAATTGTTATTGTTAGAAATAATACTCAATGTAAATTGCAAAATAAACTGTAGAATCAGAAAACGTTTTTCTAACTTATGCACAATTATTCTATTGTTGAAGAATTTTATAAATACTGGTAGGCAGATGTCATTTTTATGTCATAATTTAGCGCTTTAAATCATAATTTAGCGATTTACCTTTTTAAAGCTATTTAAATTTCGTTTACCACTTCATTTTAACCATATTAATGACGTCATTAGGTTAGTATGAAAAGGTTATGTGTAGCTTAGACAAAATCTCTCTGGAAAATGTAGAGAATGGGCTTGTGTCCTATGTCTTAATTTCAATGTACTATGCCATTTAATTAGCAAAGGGATTCAAAATTGTACAACATTCCAAATGTGCTCACAACCACTATATTGCTATCTCTTTTATACAACAGAGCGTAAAAGAGATATATTCTTGACAGAACTCTGACAAGTTTACAGGTTACCAACCTTACAGCTCATAAATCTCTGCTATATGTTGATTTTTATATATCAAAATATCAAATATTATATACAGCTATTTCAAGGAAGAATAAAATTTCAATATTGTGTCTGCCGTAACAGGGTTAAATAAAATAAAAACTTACTATTCTTTGATTATTTCGACTACCAACAGCTACAAAACATTACCACAGCACTGACCTAATCAACAAATAACTGACGTTAAAATATATTTCACGTCATACAAATGGTCGACCATTTCTAGCGCCAAAACTATAATTGAAGCTTTTAATGGCTATATCTCCGTCAACATTTAGATATTTAATAAAATAGACACGCCAATACACATTTATTAACATCAATTTCAATCAACAATTGAAAAATCTTTTATTTTATAATCTTTAAGAAATTAAAATTTAAAAAAAAGTGCACATGTTCCTTATTGTGTTGTTCTTAATAAAGTTTAATAATAAATACTACATAAAAACACCATAATAACAATTATAGTTAATCACAAATAAAAACAAATTATCAAACATAATTAAGTAACAACAACAACAAATTGCAAAACAAAAATAAAGTAGTGACAACAGTTTTAATTCTATCTTGGCACGAAATTTGTATATAACTAAAATGGTTTTAAAGCTAGATGGTCAGTCCTAGGTCGCCAAAGCGACTCATGCTCATAAATTGGCACAATTGGTGGTTCCCGGTAACCCAGGAGGCAGCCCTGGGCTGGCTAATCCAATAGTAAAGAACATCGTCGTTGTGTAATAAGAATTCGAATTGGCAGTGAACTCTTCGTGCGTTGAGATGAATGGAATGGGTCGCGAATTCGCGGACAGTGGGTACAGACGCACCCAACCCATTTGGTGGGGGACCGTGAGGGTCATAACGTTATAACACATTTCAAATTTACACGCCATTAGATAAATAGCAGAAGAATACATAAAACTACACGACGATAGCTCTGGTTGAGTGTGGTTGAACATGGAAAATGTGTTAACTATATAATCACATGAGATATGAGTACGAAGTGACCCTGGTTGAGATATTACAATGTTCATTTTTGTATAAATTATAATTTCATAAGTTCTGTAACAACATTTATATGTATTTCACTTTAATTACTTTGCGTTATCTTTCTAAGGCTTATAAATTAAATTTTCCGGTAAACGTAGTTACGTATAGTAAGGTTTATTCAACATAATAAAGATTACCATTTACATAAATATATTTAAGGAAATATAATGTCTATATACATAATTAAAATTAGACAGGATAACGAAAATTGATAAAAGTAAATATAATGAGAGGCTACGGGAGAGAGGCGTACCGGAATATATAGGAGGAAAAGAGATAAGAAATGTAAAGAAAATTACAAGATTCACAATGGGAAATGAAGACAAAGGCAGTAGGTATTGTGAAAAAAGAGAGGAAAAGTTATACAAAATAAACAATGAATAGAAGAAGAAGGAGCTGATGAGAGAAGTACAAATAAAGAAGCAGTGGAAAAGGAAGAGTAGCAATGGGGGGAGGAGTAAATAAATAACGATGTCATTTTGATGTCTAGTAAAACCATGCGAACACCTAGTTGCCATTCCAAACCACAATGTGAATGTGGAGGGAATATTTTTCCTAGTATTAACTCAATGGTCGGACAAAAGAAACAGAGTGATAGACGTAAAAGGCGGGAGAAGTGAAAATAAAGACAGAAGGGAAGAAGTATAGTGAAAATATAATAGAGGGTTTGTTGAGAGGAGACAAAGAAGACAAGAGGTGAGGAAACGGTGAGGAAAAATGAAGGGAGAAGAAGCAGAAAGTACTTTTGGAAATACACAGATCTAGAATAGTTTTAAGTTTAATTTCAAGTTGAAGTTCTATGAAATGTATTAAGAAAGTAGATTGTAAAGGCACACAATTAATATAATAATAATAAAGAAGGATGTCATTGAAAGCAGCTACTGATAAGAGACAAGGAAGGAAGAAGATAGATAGCAAAGGTACAGAGAGGAAGGAAGGAGAAAGAAAAAAAAGTGACAAAAACACGGAGTTGAAAATGGAGCTAACTTAACAGTACAATGGTCAAAAAGGAGAAGAGCGACACGAGAAGATTGAGTACATTTTTCGGAAATTGAAAATAGGTTCAGTTTAGTTTCATGTAGTTAAATTTAATAAAGGCATCTTTAGTGAATACAAAAATCATGCTAAACTCATGTCTGTGTCTACCCTCTACCCCTCTAATTAATTGCTGTCTCTGTTATACAAGTGAGTGCAAAAGAGATATACGATACGTTTGTTACATCACACAAAAAATGGAGAAGACCATTCAATCAATAGATTGAATTTAATACAAGAATATTCTATGTATTATATATATCTGTATTCTTTAATAATTTTTGTTAATTAAATAAAATAACAATGGTTGTATTAAATTAGCAAAGTTAAAAATTTGAATATAAGAATAAACGAGACATTTAATTTCCGGCAGAAGAATAAACGTTAATTGGATCGAAATTGTAAACAAATTCCTAAAAATTTAAACGTATTTAATTTAGACGATATTTGTAAATGATAGGACGTTTTATTCTCACAATTTCTCGGATAGCATAATTATTTTATTAAATAACTAAGGCCCGGTTTTATGGTTCGTCTTACTATCGAACTAAATAGCTAACTCCCGAATTAAACGAAAAATGGGTTTTATCATCAAGGGTTAACGCTAACTCGGAACTAAAATCGCGGAGTAAGATATCCCGTCATAAATCAAGGTTTAAATATTTAACCCGGAGTAAGTGTGCAACAGAGATAAAATATCATGCTATCTCAGCCAGTTTAGCTATCATTATTATAATATTTTAGGTTATAATATTAAATTATTGTTTATTTTGTGAGTGACTATAATCAATTATCAATAACAGATGATGAGGAAGATCAGCTATTATACAAATATAGTACTAAGTTGAGAAATCCGTCATTTTTAAAACAGTAATTAAACTGAATCTTGCATTCCCATGGGTTTACAACTGTAAACAAATATTCGAATTTCATAAAATATGGTTTACGTCTCTACTAACTAACACGGGATTAAATTTGGATGATAAAACCCGATACAAAAATAAGTACCGAACTAAGCTAACTCGGGGTTTCATAACCCCGAAGTAAATAAAAAACCATAAAACCGGCCCTAAGAGTTTTAATTTGTTTGTGCAGTAACATACCAAATTTCAACTTTCTCTCTGTTATAGAAACACAATATATATATAATATTTATAAATTTTGTATAATAAAAAGAAAAATGCGTTTCATATAAAAAAAAAAACTTGAACATGAACTGCTTAATTCACGCTTTATCTAATCTTATCTTTTTGTTTGTTTATATAAATAAGTACCTATGTTTCTATTGGTTAAACTATCCTCAACACAATATCTAGTTTGTGACGTATGCAGCTATTAAAGGCCTCATACACACTCGAACATGTTGGGCTCGGTAAAACTAATTGTAAATATTAAATTAATGAAAATAGGAATTCCATTTTAAGTTATTCCTCTGTTAGATCGAATATCTCTCATTTTTATGCGTGTTTGTACATGTTCACGGAACCAATTATCAATCAAACATGTTTGAGTGTGTATAGGGCCTTTAATAGTTTACACATGCATGTGGTATAAACGTTATATCAATATTCTTTTCCGTTTCCTTGGTTTCACGGTCACTCACACATGCAAAACATCTGATTTGTTGAAATTACGTTTTTATCCCGATAACATAGAGATAGCTGCAGGTAATACACCATACACACCAATGAATCATCGATAAAACACCATATTATTTTTATTTGCGTGTTTCACTTATAGATTAAACAACTGTAATATATTCTAGATATCCAAGAGAAAAGGAAATGAAAATTTTTGCTTATCTACTTTAATGAATTTAACTTTGGGTAATTAAATAAATATAAACAACATATGTATTTACTTTGTAGTTAAATCTACTGTACAACTGATTAATTAAAACCAGTGAGTAATAAACAATTCAATAAAAACAATTTTATTTTGTCCTTAAGCGATTTTGTTGAATCATTTCCGCAAGACGTAACAGCAAGGAAATAAAACACCTTAAATGTTTTTTTTTTATATTCAATGTTTAAAAATAAACCACTTTCAATTAAAGTTAGACCGATATAGTTCGTTAATTATGACGCATAAATTAATTAAAAAATGTATAAATAATCCGTTAAATATGGTTCAACTATATTTATTTTATCTCTGAGTCAAATGACCTTTCAGTAAAAAAAAAACCTAATGCTTGTATATTAGTATGATATGTATATATGCAATGCCGACCGCGGCCTTAGAACTAAACAAACTGTAAGTGCTAATGAGGTTGTTACGTAATAAATACTGGCATTCTTCTAAAAAATGAAGTCAACGATGGAACTTGTCGGAAGACGTATAAACAGCAGTTGATATACTGTGAAAGCCTGAAAATTGGAGCCGAAAGACTGGAGTACTCACAACTCTAGAATCCAAAGTCTTTAATCAATTGCCAAAGTATACAACAAATAAAATACGATTAGGTATTATTCCCATTTACTGATTTAACTTTGTATTTAATTTTAATTGTATAGCATATGAAATATTCCATGTACCATTTTACATTCAGAATTTGATTTACGTTTTCTTTGTTTACAATGCTTCTAAATTAAAAAATCCATATTATATTATAACCTCCAAAATGTGACAATCTGTCAAAATGCAGTAGGATTTATTTTTAAAAGAAGTTCAATATCAGTTTGTCAAAAATTAAAACAATTTCTGTTACTAACTGTAGTTATTCCACATTAAATTTTGTACAACTGTAGAACTGTCACCAACTAAATTAACTAAACTAAAATTAAAACACGAATATGACAACCTATTCTGAAAACCTGAAATTGAGTTTAAAATATTAATTAAATATCAAAACAGTGATTGGGTATGATAGTGCAGGCGCTATAGGTAGTTGAGTATGCAAAATGTGAGGACCGGCAACTATGGTCGGATTCTTATACCTGAGACCCCAAATAATAACAAAACACATCTTGCCACCAGCTGTGATGGTCCCTTCCCGCTCCCTTCACATCCCCTCTCCGAGCTAACTGTAAGCATAGCGCGCTTAGGTATTCAGTGTGTTAGATATTCACCTGCAGAAGCAAATAAATCGTTGAAATGCTTAATTTGTAGAAAATTAACGAGGAACAAAGACAAGCAGCTGTATTTGTGTTCCGAAAATTCAGCAGCGGAACAAATTTTAAATACTGCACGCAGTAAACAAGACCATGTTTTTACTCAACTTAGTACTTGTCAACGGCCTGAAGATTTATTTGCTATCGAAGTGAGGTAAAAAAAAATGGAGCAAATATTTGACCGGCAAGATCCGCATTATTAATTTTTGACTTTTTCTTAACTTAAATCCGTTGGTGGAAATCGGTCCTCACATTTTGCATACTCACTTACCTCTAGCGCCCAGTCTAATGAGACTTTAACCATGCTTTTACAGTAATTTACTTAATGCTATCAAAAATATAGAAAAGATATCTCAGTGAAATTTAATGGAGCAGAATTAATTTTTATGTCCTTATTGCAAAAGGGTACAGATATGAGGAAATTAATTGAAAAGATGTAATAAAGTGAAAGATATTTTTATATTCCGCGAGAAGAAATTCTAATTAAAAATAAAGTTATGTTACAAAATATTGAATCCTAAAAAAAAATGTATTTTAGTATCCAGAAGATAAAATCACGAAAATAAGTGAAATTTGTTAAATAATCTTTTGGAATATAATAAAATAATTTTGCGATAATCCATTTTATCCATATTTCCTATAGAAACAATAAATAATATTTTATAATAATTAATACATCGTGCATTTCTTCAATTAACAAAAATAAATAAATAATTAGCATAGCAGTTTTTTATTTAATAAACAATTAAACTTTTAATACTTATTCAAGGTTAATAACAATAACTAAACTATAATAAAATAGACTTAGCGCATTTCCAACTTAATAACCAAAAAAAAATATATATTTATTCGAAAATTTGTATTAGACCGGGCGCGCTAAAGGTAAGTGAGTATGCAAAATGTGAGGACCGAATTCCACCAATGGATTTAAGCTAAGAATAGGTCAAAAATTAATAATGCGGATCTTGCCGGTCAAATATTTGGTCCATTTTTTTTTTACCCCACTTTTTTTTACCTCACTTCGATAGCAAATAAATCTTCAGGCCGTTGACAAGTACTAAGTTGAGTAAAAACATGGTCTTGTTTACTGCGTGCAGTATTTAAAATTTGTTCCGCTGCTGAATTTTCGGAACACAAATACAGCTGTTTGTCTTTGTTCCTCGTTAATTTTCTACAAATTAAGCATTTCAACGATTTATTTGCTTCTGCAGGTGAATACCTAACACACTGAATACCTAAACGCGCTATGCTTACAGTTAGCTCGGAGAGGGGATGTGAAGGGAGCAGGAAGGGACCATCACAGCTGGTGGCAAGATGTGTTTTGTTATTATTTGGGGTCTCAGGTATAAGAATCCGACCATAGTTGCCGGTCCTCACATTTTGCATACTCAACTACCTATAGCGCCTGCACTATATGTATTTTTACCAAATGTTAAAATCGCACTGACTTGGAAAGTCATAGCATATGCGTTATTATGTTAATTATGAATAAAATATCAGAATGTTGGATGTCGCATGTTGGAGTCACACTGTGTTTTTGTAAACAGAACATACAAATATCGCAGCTAGTTTATTGCACAATACATTATCGTGATTCTTACATTTCGTTTGTTTAGTTTACTCGTAAAATTGTTTAATTGAAACTGGGCATTAAATTAAAATATCTATTGTATTAATATTGCCCATTGTATTGCATGATTTATATCATTACTAGGTATACCTATCTCACTCTAACTTACAGCCGTTTCCATCTGCAATTATGAGTAATATAACTAGATAAATTTGCAATAAACATTTATTATTCACCTAGCGCTGGATTAAAACAAGTTTTTGTAGTAATAATTTAATACAGAACGTGTCAGTGTCAGCTATGTGAATTGGTAGTGGAATTCCACGTAAGGAATTCCTTGAACCGAACGGATGACTAAGAACAATTTGGAAATTTGTAAAAATTATCAGAATTTGTTTAGAAAGGTATGAGGTAATTTTATCACTAATAAGGAGTAAATAGCAGCATTATCATCTTCCATTCAATGTCAAATTTACTTCATGTTTTTTCTTAAAAGATTTATTTAAATTTGTCATCGTATGTCGTATACTAGAATTATTGCTTTCTTTACCAATGTTCTGGAGAAATGCAAAAAAAAAACACTAGATGATTGCAAGAGTGAGAAAAAATGAAATTTCTAGAAAAATAGTTATGCTTTATATACATTCTTTTAGAGTTGAGAACAATCACCTAGAAGAATTTCATTTTTTTCTAATTTCTTTCAGTTAATACAATAAAAAAAAAAAATTTTTAGTTTTACTATTACTAGAACATATTTTTTCCAATTTACAAAAATTTTTAGCGCTTATTCTCAAATTTGTACTATAACAATGAATATATAAAATACATTTTATTTATTTTTTATAAATATTGAGAACGTAATTCTCCGATTTTTGAAGTCTGTAAATCTAGTGTTAACCAATCTGATAATTTTGTTTGCTTCAATAAATAATCTATATCAATGCTGCCACTTGTGCATAGCATATATGGTATACATACCCACACACAAGCATATAGTACATTACAAATCGAAAGAGTTTCATAACAAACATCTATAAATAACAACATGCTCTGAATCTTATTACCGATAATAGAAGTACGATACGATACGATGGTAGTTGAATCAAATCAATAAATCAATGAAATTATCAGATCAATTGATAGTAACGATGCTGATGATAGAACAAGGAAGGAATAATTTATTTTAAATTAATATTCGTTATATACCAATATATTTTTATTTATTTATTGATTACGTATTGTTTTATTTATTTATTTTGTTTATTTTTTATTATTAATACTTCACGGGCTTTTTAAGACCACGGTCCTTTTTTCGCCCTTATTTTATTTACGTTTTAACTATTTACATTTCATTATTATTATTACTACCTAAATTTTTAACCCCGCTTTATGCCATAACCTGTCTATGACTAGGCACACGGGCCACCTCGGATATTTTAATATTTCCTCCATACTCGTAGGCAACTCCACTCCATTTTTCACCAAAACTCTGTACAAATTATTTCTGCAGACCTCCGTTTCTGTACATTGGAAGATCAAATGTTCTCAAATCTGCTACCCCTTCTTCACAATTGCACATATCTTCTTCTACCAAGTGATTTCTTTTCAAATGTGCCAATGCCCCTGTATGGTCTACCTTCAGTCTCGAGATAAGTGATAACACTCTTCTCGGACCTTAGGCTTTCCACCACCAACGACGTCCGCACACACATCGAATTCTTTCGTATTGTTTTATTTATTATAGTCATTATTATATTTTTAAAAGATATAACTAGAAATTTTCCATTTTTATTTATACAAAATTAACCCCTTCTGTTTGACTGACCCTTTCCGAACTTGGACAAACTATTGAGCTCTATTAATCATCATCTTAGTAACCAAGTTAAACAAATATTTAAATTAAATTGTAGATGTAAATAACAAACTAATGAAATACTCGTAGTAGATTACGAATTAGGTTCAATTAATTTAATTGATCAATTAAACAATTTTATAGTCGATTTTTTTAATTTTTTAATAAACATTGATGAATTGCAATCAATTTAAACTATTGTGTTTTAATTAAACATATAGTGACTTAAGAAAAGATGAGAAATAAATAATGTACAAATGCATTCTATGAGTAGAACATATTACTAGTTATCACCTGTTAAACTAACTAAAAAAATCCACGGTTTACTTTTTAAAATTCTTGAACATCATCCAATTGTAAAACAACGTGGACTGATTTTAAAACCCGGAATATTTATTTTCAGAATTTTAAATGAATCAATTATTGTTTTGCTTTGGCATTAACTATTTTACTAAAATATTTAAAATAACTAAGTCATTTATTGTAAGAATGTTTATATGTCGTTAAAATCTTTTTATAAATCAATATCTCGTACAAATTAGTTAATGCAAGTAACAGTTTAACAGTAACTTTAAAGTTTGTAATTATTATATAACCTCAATGTATTTTATATTAACCAAAATAAAATGAATTGTACCAGCGTCAATAATTTAAACAATCTACTTAGTAGAGCATATCATAAACATATTAAATAATGAGTCATATATCAATTAAAAACAAACTGAATTACATACCAAATTATATGTGCATTTAATGAAATATTTCGAAACTTTGAAATATAAGTAACACAGTAAAATGTTAAACATTATATTATTGTTAATAATTCTAAAAATGTTAATAAAGAATTTTTGAAATATTCCTAAGAAATAAATTAATCATTTGTACAATTATTAACATATATTAATAAAGATAATCAGGATCGCAGATGATAAAAGATATTAGCACTTTTAGTACAGTTTAAAGGGACATTAACCTTAAAAACACAACATCATTATTTCTAGTGATTTCGGCATTAGACAATTTGAATCTAACAAATGTATAGCTGGTTTCCAAAAACCTTAAAAATCCAAAACTTTAAAGTTTGCACAGGTTAGGTTTATAATAAAAACACAAGTTATTAATTGTTACATATCGCAATTTTAATTAACATCGCTTAAATAAAAAACAAGATAATATTAATTAAACAAGCATATCACTGTTGTTATCAAAAATGGGTCTACTGAACGTAAATTATATAAACAAATCATTAATAAGAAGACTGTGCTAAGTTAATGGTAGAATGTATCCCAAATATACTTTATGTATCACATTATTTACTGCAGACAACAAAAGAAATTAGTCTTTCATATTATACCTATGTACGTGTATTATCACAAAACTTTAAAATATCTAACTGTCAGAGTTACAGGGCGCTTTGCAGAAGCGAATTTAAAATATATTTAATTCACTTACATTAGACCCTTCAAATGAAACTATGTGTTTAGCTTGTAGGACAGATGGTAACGTATATCCAACTGTAATGGTTATTCAGAAACGTTAGTTACGAAGCAAATGTTATTGATCCAATGATTAGGTTTTGTTTAAAATATAGAAATATTTATTAACCTCAAAGTGGGCAAAATATTGACTGTCACTAAGGTTAAGTTCTGTGGTGACAAGAAATTCACTTATTAAACTAAACAGTTGTAAATGTTCTTTCAAAACATTATAAATTTGAATAAATATTGCAAATTATTTCTATATTCTATATATACAGAGTCTGAGTGCTGCAAGTATGAGTATGACAGAGAATCCTGACTATTTTAAAGAATTTGCAGCCTCCTAGGGGATCCTGATTTAAAAACAACAATTATGTTTCAAACAGCACAATTTAAAATCATTATTCTATTTTGATTTGAAGCTACCTTTAATGCTAATTAACTTTATAATAATTAAAACATTGCAAACAAAGGTAAAACTTATAGCATTGTCATATATAATTGCAATTATACATCTATTTATGACACAAGATATACACACAAATATAGACACAAGATCTTTTACAACATTTGCTTATATAAACCATATAATATAATAAGATTAATATAATAATAAGCTAATATAAATATAGATTATAATGGGGTAAATCATTATTTAATTTGGAACAATTATATTTGGAAATTTCTGGAATACAAAAACCTAACCTCAAAATATCTTTTTCTAAATAAACATGTACTCCACTAAAAATACTCTTTATTATTTATATATTAAAATATAATGTAAACAATGGAAAATAATGAATACAACTTAAAAAGAAAGAGATCTTACCTTAAAAACAGTAGTTGAGAATAAACCTTAAGTATCAGTAATAGATTTGAATTTTTATACACTCATAACACTTTCATACACCATTGTAAGCACTTTTAAAACACACAAAAAAATACCACTTTGTAATTGATTTTAATTAATTTATAATAGAAAACTTTTTATTTATTTTATGTAGGTTTTTTTTTTTTGGTGGAGATGTTCTTGAAACTGCTTCAATGGTTCAGGCCGTGCGTGACGGTAGACGGTGATGCTCTCCGCCTGGGATCTCGAGTCAGACTGAATCGAGTCAGCCACTCGGGTTTGTGTCGTTAGCAGCTTGGGCTAGCGGACCGTGATATGCGCGAACACACATTGCAGCTGAGAAGCCAATACGACAACCACATTTAAAATTCACAGTCAATAATACTCATGCAATACAGCTGGGCTTAAGAAGGTAATTAATTTGTGAATAACCTTTTATTATTGGTAATAAAAATAGATAAAGCAACAATAAAAAAACTACCCACAAATTAATAAAATATTATTTTGTCTTAGGTATGTATTATACATGGATAACTTGCAAATAAATATCAAAATTCTCACAAATTAATATTTTTTTAACTATATACTATATATTTTTACATAGGTGAACATTACAGAGAGACAGTTCAATAAAACACGAACAAAAACACCAATGTTTACACCAAAGAAACAGGTCTTAAAACATGTTTGTCTTTAAAAACTGTTTTAGTAAACAAAACATATTTCCATCTGGAGTCGGTAAGATCAAAGGAAAACACGTTTGTTGTTGTTTTTTAGACTGCTTGGTTTGAACACGCAGTTTTGTTTTTTGTGAATATTTGCGCTTGTCAGTTGTTTTTTAACATGTTTATAACTTTTATGGGACACACAAAAAAACACTAGAAACAAAACCAGTAAAAAAAAGTAATGAGCGAGAAGAATATTGTGCAGTTATTAAAGGGAGACAATGAAGGGAAGAGGTGGATGGCGGAAATAGAGAAAAGGAACGAGGAAAGAAAAGTAACGCCAGAGCAGAAGTGATTTTAATCTGAAGTGACAAAGAGACGAAGAGACAAAGAATACAAGAGGTGAGGAAACGATGAGAATGAAGGAGGACTAGAGAAAATGAAGAGAGAGGGTCAAGAGAAGAAGAAGCAGAAAAGTACTTTTGGAAATAGAAAGGTCTAGAATAGTTTAAGTTTAATTTCAAGTTGAAGTTCTATGAAATGTATTAAGAATGTAGATTGAAAAAGCTGAAAGGCAAACAATTAATATAATATAATAAAACCAATCTGTTTTCGAAAAACAGAACTGTTTTAAAATAAAACAAAACATGATTTTGTTTTGTTTTTTGACAACAAAACTGTCACTCTGGTGTGAAACCGGCATTTTAGGTATAATAACCTTAAAATAAACTAAGATTATAATATATAATATGTAAGATAGTGGTGCCAGAACCTTTGGTAAAATTACATTCCATTCCATCCGCATGACTTCCATCATACGTTAACCTTATAATTTATGTAGCAGATACGTTTAGATGTAAATTAGATGACAAGGAAAAAACAAGCTCCGTACTAAACACAAATTATGTAAATTTGGAACAACTTAATATGTTATTTCTTATATTATTAGCATTAAAACGTATAGACGAAAATAAAAAACAGTTTCCTATAATTCTTGAATATCATTCTATATAAATACAGTAGAAATTACCAGTAGAATTACAAATTAGCCGCTATATTAATTCATATGTTTATTTATGAGATATTCACGGATTCTGAAATTCAAACTCACTTGAAATTAGCATGCATTGACATCTACAAATTTGTACACGTCTAGCTACCTATAGGTAGCTCTAGATATAGACCTACAACGCATGTCATCGTACCGTTTTACCAAGTACATTCGCCTAACTGTTACCCAAATTGTGTGTATGTTATTATTGTATTTGTAGTCGTCGAATATGTATATATGTAACTGTTATATTAATTTAATATGATTTCTAAATATAGATGGAAGTTGCTTATTATATAAATTACATTGTTTGTAAGTTTACGTACAAGTTCAGGGCCGAATTTACTGCGGGGTATAAAAGATAATTATCGAGAAGGTCAAGTAGGTAAATACCGTTAATATTGACGAGATAGTGACCGAGAGAATTAGTCTTAGGCCTGTCTCAGTATGGCACCGTATTTAAGCGAATTTCTGCCGGACGTATACGGGCTACTACGCTTTACCTATCCGAACCCTGTAAATGTAATGAGATTGCTCTGGAGCTCTCAGACTACACGCTACAAAGCCGTCCGAATATGGCCGGCACTACCTCGCACATTAGAACCGTATAAAGGCGAATTTTATCCAAGCGTTACCACTACTACAACGATATCCTATCCGAAACTTTGTAAATGCAAACAGCCGCCTCAGACTGCAGGGGATAGCTAAGATCGCTTGTTCCCTCCAGTCTGAGGCGGCTGTTTGCATTTACAAAGGTTCGAATAGGATATCGTTATAGTAGTGGTAACGCTTGGTTAAAATTCGCCTTTATACGGTTCTAATGTGCGAGGTAGTGCCGCCCGTATTCGGACGGCTTTGTAGCTTGCAGTCTGAGAGGTCCAGAGAGTTCTCATTACATTTACAGGGTTCGGATAGGTAAAGCGTAGTAGCCCGTATACGTCCGGCAGAAATTCGCTTAAATACGGTGCCATACTGAGACAGGCCTTAAAGTAACGTCTTATGTCTGTAATCAGAGTGTGATTCAAAATTCGATCACGTGACGAAGGAGGAGAGAAGTGGGGGTGGGGTACGAAGTCGTTTCAGGAGAATAGCATCGCTATCAAAAATACAAACAAAAATTAGTGTAGTCATAGTAATTTTTTTTGATAACACACAGGTACTCTGTCACATAGTAATTTTTGCTGTGTATTTTTCCACTTGTTTTAAAATATTTATAAATATATTAACGATAATTTATTATCGTATTTTAAATAACGGTGTGCGTTAAATAAGAAATAATTTCTTAGCTTCATGATGAATAATAATAATAATGATGAGTATAGGTGTATGACAGCCATTGTTAATCTCCCAGAGTAAATAGTTGTACTTGTTCATCAGAAATAAAACACAATCATTCATAGAAAAAGTTAGAAATGAATCAAAGTAAATAAACAAACGGTGAATCAATTTGACACCATGTTAAATCTTCATGAATGGTTTTATTACTTAATTGTTCTATTTATATGAAATATCAATCAACTACTAATACAAAAATAATAAAGCCTCATTCCCACTCACTGTTTTAATATTTAATTTTCTGTTTTTATCTAATATTTTAATCTAGAATATAGTTTTTCTTAATTTAATAATTTTAATTTAAAACATTGGACCTTGTAAGGTTCTAAAAAAACTAAGAAAACTTAAAAAATAAATTAAATAAAAAATACTGGTACTGCGAATGACGAAATTAAATACAAAAAACAAAATTAAATTAAAGTAGTAAGTGGGAACGATACGTAAAGAGTTAAACAAAATTAATAAAAAATCTCTTTACAGAATTTACAGGTAGAAAATGTAACGCAATTTAAGATTATTAATTGGTTGTAGTGAGGTAGCAAATGTGAAAATTGCATTGCATGTTAATTTCTATATAAAAAGTAGATAATGAACCTTCAAATTAGCTTGCAGTTAGATGACCTCGGTATTCTGAGTACTTAGTTATAGTTTTATTTATGCTTATAACTTTTAACTTTTAAAGAAATGAAGAAAAGTTTTAAATGAGATCAGAGCGCTCTTTAAGATAAACAAGAAAACTGACTACTTCTTTATTTTCAAGATGGATTCACATTTAAATCCAAATTTTACTGTTTTTAATGCCTACTAAAAATGAACTCTTCGATAACGAATTTCTTAGACTAATATTGAATAAATTGCTTTCAAGATTACATAAAAATAAAAAATCTATTTTGGTTCCAACCTCCATAGGATTAATTATGTTAAAAACAAACAAAAAAACGTCAATACTTTTATAACATATAAAACTATTCAAGCAGGGCCGTATTAAGCTTTTTGGAAGCCAGCTGATAAATAGACAAAAAAAAAATAAGCAAAAAATTAATAAGAAATCTGAAAATTTCTCTGTTTTTAGCTCTCAAACAAAAGTATCTAGTCATTGGTGTCGTCGTTGATACAGCGATGTATTCAAGATTTGGATGATCAACCACATTTTACGTATTTCCGTTTTATTCAATTCACAAGCAAGGTTACCACTCTTGAGTAACTTTATTTACGACTAAAAACTGTGAAACCAACAATTGTTTAAAACTGTCCGAACACAATAATTTGTTTTCGTTCTTCCGTTTTAAAAGATAATGCTTATCTTTCAATGTTAACTTTATTAAACAAAAAAAGAAATAGCCAAGGTTTTATAATAAAAGATAAATTAACTAAAATTCTAATTATAAAACGTAAGAGTAACAATTTACACGCCAACCATTAAAAAATAAATAAACGATGAGATGCCAACTCAAAGAAGCTATAAAATTAAACCCAAGTAATAAAAACATTGTGTATAATATAAATAATAAAAAAAAATAAAAATAAACTCATGCATTAGACAAGCTCACGGTTTGAGAAACTTGCAGACATTATGTTATTTAATATTATACACAAAGGTAGACAAGGGCGTAGAATAGGAGGCTTGTACAATTTATTCATAAACATTTTTAAAACTCGAGACATAGTATCAAAATGCTATAATGGTTTTATGACAAGAATTCTTATAGAAATTCAAATAAAAATTACTGCAGTCATAGTATTTTTTTAATATTTTTTTGTCATAATCAGGTACTTCGTCAGATAGTAATTTTTACTGTGTTTTTTCAGTGTATAGAATTTTGTGAATAGATACTCGGAAAAAATTTAAAGTGTGCAAACTTTAATTTAACAAATCAAAAAAAATTGTGACAGTTCCAATTCTGTTCATTCTGTAAAAACCTTGTCAAACTTTAAAAATACACTGAAGTACCTTTTATAAATTTTAAATGTGTACGCCTCTGCTTGAAAACATACGTCACACACCACACATGTAAATGAAGAGACCTTCAAAGCATGATTCAACGTATGTGGGGGGGGGGGGATTCTATGTAAGTACAATAAGTACGGTTCATAGACCGGTACTGGTCGATGCGGTGCGACCCATTGTTAATGTTTGTAACACAGCAGACCACTATAGTAACTGAGAGACAATATGAAGAGACAGTAATCAAAGACGAGTGTGAGAGGGGGGGAGGGGTCTGATGGACAAGAAGTGGACAACAACGATAACATAACACATGATTTGATTAACGCTATATAAAAATAAATATATATACCCCAGTAAATATTTTGGAGTAAATTCTACTTAATTTCTATTACATATCATGAGTTTTATGTCTGGAACGTGTTCGTTTTCTATTCAGTCGTTCATAGGAAAGGCCCTTATTATGACCTACAGAGATCGCAACGACGGTTCACTGCTGAATTAAAAGCGGAGTCGGTTTATGATTTATGACCGGAGTTATAAACTTGACACTAGCAGGGGTATAAAACTTAATGGAATTCTACTTTTTAGAGTCTGCAAAATATAAATATTTAAATGAAGAAATAAATAGATGTAATCTTTAGTATGGATCGTGATTTTTTTAATGAATATTATTCATCTTCAACAATACTCGTTATATTAGTTTTTTACATTGTTTTGGTGATTCAAAAATCCACGATCGGCAGGTCTGCGTTAGGTTTAAAACCTCTGTCTTACCATCGCTGGATACTATCTTCGTTTAAATACATTATATTCGGGGATTGAGGGAGACAGCGTGTGCCTATTACCATTAAAGAAATATTTGTTGAAAAAGGATAGCATATACTTTAAACATACTGTACTGAACGAAAACTATACAAGTATACAAGTGTAACGGTGAAAAATATATTTTACTTGTCTAACCGCATCTCGTTTCTCTCTCACTTTGGAATGAAAGTGAACTAAGAAAAATATGAAAGAAACAACTGCTACTTAATGAATGATGTTGGAAAAAGAAAGAATATTATTATGAAAAAAATTCTAACAACTAACACAAAATCTGTGACAGGTAGAGAATGAATTTGAACTAAAATTGGTTTCTGTGTTGTTGCTTCGAACTTGTAAAGCGTTAGAATAGAATTGTACGAGTGACTCGAACTTCACCAAATAGGGCACTTCACCAAATTGTTTACTGGGATGAGTATATAAGAAATTTTACCGTCGAAAAAACAAATTTTCGCCGCAATAAATTAAAAATGTAACTCATAATTATTACTTCTATCAGCCTTGATAACTTATTATATTAAATAAATTGATACCTTAGGTGACCATTTTAAAAATGCTTATATCTCCGGTGCTATGGTAGATATCGAGTTCAAATTCATGCAATACGCCAGGTAACTTCAACTGTGTTTCAGACCTATACATACATATTTCCCTTCTATTCATGTTTCCAGCTACAATAAGGAGAACACAACATGTTTTATTATCCATTCAAGTTGATCAATAATTTACATGATTACGCGTGAACAGTGAACCCAACAATAAAATTGTTAGTGCGTCAGCGTCACGCAACGAAGAACAATGATATTAATTTCCGTATCCACTCCGTGACTTTTGAGTGAACAGTTTTTCCATGTTCATTAAACACTGAACTTTATATAGTGAAACGTAATAAAGGTAAACAAAGCTTACGACTTATGGTAATATCGTAAAATGAAGTTATAAAAGATAGAACAAGAAAAAGGTTTTATACAGTATAATTGTAAAAATAATTATTATTACTTTTTTAAAATATATTTCAGCCGCGAAAAAATAAATTTTAGCGGCGAAAAAACAAATTTCCGCCAGCAGCCGTCACTGGTGTGAACGAGGGGGTGTGATGGAACCAGTGCCGTAGCAAGGTAACCAAGGGCCCCGGTGCAAAAAAAATCTGGGCCCCTAACTAAACTGTTTAGGTTTTTCAAGTCAGATATAAATATATATAAATCCTTTAAAGGTACAAAGCTTTAAATGGCACAGCAAAACTACTTATTACATGTATGTGTATGTGTGTCTTGTGTGAGCTTTAGTGATCGCCTAGGTGAAGAGTTTAGGAACGTATACTTGGATTTATAATATTGGTATTATTCAATAAAACGAAGTAAATCAAAAGATGTATGTATGTATGTATGTAAAACATTTATTGTACATAAAACATTAATAGTATATTACACACTGAGGAAAGAAAGAAAGACATTTCAACCCGCGTGTAAAATTGACCCCTATCCGAAGGCAAGGGTGGTAAATACGCAGACTGGAATATCTTACTTTCTTCACTAGCGGGTATACTATTTTGCACCAAATTATGTGCACTTCTGTCACTCCTTCTATCTTATCCAGATCAATTATTATGATGTTTAAATAGTACACCAAAGGAAATATACATCTGCCTTTTCTGTATATTGTTAGCGATATTACGCTCTAAGACTCTAAGTACAATCCTGCAGCTACTTTTGCTTCAGCTTAATCTCAACATAAACAACTCTAGAACGCGTACCTCTGCCTGAGAGAATTACGTAATAGACTTAGACCCTTGCCTGGTCCATGCTTCCCCCCTCCCTCATGTTCAGTGATAAATTTGTACACAAGTGAGTATGAAATACACTCTCAATAAAAAGAAATTCATTCCTATTTAGAATTTTTGTTATTGTTTATGTTTTTGTTATAAAAGTTTTGTATGCATTGTCGGGAATAACTATTTACTAAGAGTATTACTTCACTGTGAAACCGTTAAAATATAAAAATAAGTTATAAAAGTCCGAGGGCCTCCTGAGCTTGGGGGCCTCGGTGCACTGCACCGACTCGCCCATACCTAGCTACGCCAGTGGATGGAACCTGAACATATAATAACTAAAATTGTATATTTAAGTTATGTAAAAACAGCAAATAATACAACTTTACATCAGAATAAATAACCGTAAATGGGTCAAATAATTTCTTAAACGCTTAAACAAACTAATTATTGTTCACTCACAGCTGTTCATCATTAAATACTGCGATGCTTCATAAAAATCTCTTTATTCATCTTATTCTACGTCGTCGTCATTAAGTATGAAGTTTAAACGCATTCCTTTTTTAATTACTTCCTATATTAGCGACATATATTCAACTTAATTTATATCTTATAACATACATTATTAGTTTCTTTAATTAAATATTTGTTCATGACCTCTGTTATTTAACCGTAGTGACATTAAATAATAAGGAACTCATGTTGTATGGTAATTATAAAATTGTATATGTGAAGTCGTAATACTGTCGTCTATGTAGGTCACGTTATTTATTGTAGGGAGTATATGATGGTTTGTTATTCTGTTGGCATAATTTTCAAAAAGTCATGTAATTAAATTTATGTTCGTTTTCCGGGAACCGATTCTTTTCCTTCTTAAACATTATCTTACTAATAAAATAAATTCCCCCCCTCACCTTTCGATTTATAGTTTATACAAATTTTGAAAAATCATTACAAAGAAAACAGAAAATTGCTGCCTACCCAAACATGCTTATTTTCTTTTTTTATTAAGTCTGGAAAATAAGTTCGGTAAATCGTGTTTTCATATTCCGGATTTTATATTAAACTAGCGCTGTATATTATTATTAACTATATTAATTGTGTGCCTTTCGGCTTTACAATCTACATTATTATATTTCTTAATGCATATCATATAAATTCAAAGTTAAAAACCTAAACTTAAACTATTCTAAACTATTACTACTTCAAATAGTACTTTCTGTTTCTTCTTTTCTTGATCCTCTCTCTTCATGTCCCCTACTCCTCCTTTATTCACACCGTTTCCTGCTTCTCCTTCCTTATTACCTGTATCTTCATCTATCACCTCTTGCCTTCCTTGTCTCCTCTCGACAAACCCTCTATTATCTTTTCACTATCCTTCCTGCCTTCTCTCTTCGTTTTCACTTCTCCAGTTATGTCTATTACAGGCATAAACGCTCTATCTTTACTATTTCTTCTTCACTCTCTACCTTAACTATGTTATTATCGTCTCTATCTCCGTCATCTACCTCTTGTCCTTATCTCCTTTCCGAAAATCCTCTATTTTTCTGAACTAGACTGAAGAGACGTGTATATAATATTTGTGATTAAATAAAAGTTGTTTAATTAATATAATATTAAATTTAAATAAATAAATTTTAGCGCCAAAAAAAGCAAAAAGTCAAAAACCAAATGCTAAAGGTTTATCTTCTCTGTTCTATATAGACTAGTGTCAGTTAAATCCGATAGTTTCGAGTTGATAGTTAAAAACCAGGAGTTAAAACGTGAGGAAAGCTAAACTAGATCGCGATCGCACTGTATGATTAATTCTTAGCTAAAAATGTAATTACTGTGAACGCATTATCATTAACTTATCGTGCGCTTAGTTAATTTGCAATGTAGTTTATTTCTGGTGTAATTAACACTTTATTTCTATTTATAAACTTATTGATATTGTTGTTATAACCTATAATAAAATTTCACCATTTTCGCTACAAATTATTAAGTAGAGTATATTTAATTCATCTGGATTCAACTAAAAGCAAAGGGCTTGTGTCCTATGTCTTAATTTCTATAAAAGTGTACTATATATTAATAAAGTGGGTTACTAGAACCTCAAATGTTCAATTATTTTTTAATAACTCCATATATGTTAGGAGATATTAACAATTAAAAAAGTCATTTTGTCTCTTTAATTATTGAAGGGATACAACATTTCAAATGCATGTGACATCACAACCGCTAGTTGCTATCTCTTTTATACAACAGAGCATAATAGAGATATATTCTTGACAGAACTTTAACAAATTTACAGGTTATCAACCTTACAGCTCATAAATCTCTGCTATATGTATTTATATATCAAAATATCAAATATTATTTACAGCTATTTCAAGGAACAATAAAATTTCAATATTATGTCTGCCGTATCAGGGTTAAATAAAATAAAAACTTATTATTCTTTAACTTGACTTGATTATTTCGACTACTAACCGCTACAAAATATTACCACAGCACTGACCTACTCAACAAATAACTGACGTTAAAATGCATTTCACGTCATACAAATGGCCGACATCTCTAGCACTAAAACTACAATCCAAATTTTTAATTGCTATATCTTCGTCAACATTTACATATTCAATAAAATCGACCCCTAAAAAATGAGTAGCCCATTAATAATCTTAAAAATTGCCTGTAATCGTCGGACCTGTATGTTTGACCATGGGGACCACACACACTACAGCAACAGGTGTTTCGCAATTATTTTACGTTATAGAAGTCTATTTACTCGTGGATTACTATTGAAGGGTTAGCAGTTAAAAAAGTCATTTATTTATTAAAGGGATTCAACGTTATACAAAATTCTAATGCATGGTACGGAACATCCGACGATATTCTATCTCTTTTACACAACAATTTCAGTCGGTAATAACTTTTATAATATTGCGAATTTAAAGGAAACAGATACTGGGAAAGTAGTGAGGAAAGAATGTGTAGAGTGTGTGGAACGGAGGACGAAACACTAAGTTTGATTGTAAGGAAAAAGTAGGGAGTAAGATGAATATTGGGCAGCTCTTAAAAGGGGGCAAGGAAGGGAACAGATGGATGGCAGAAATAATTAGAAGAAGGAAGGCTGAAGCTTTTTAAATCTTTTTAAGGCAGAAGAATGTAATGCCGAAAGTGAAGGGAAGAGGTGGATGGCGGAGATAGAGAAAAAAAACTAGGAAAGAGAAGGAATGGCAGAGTAGAAACAGGAGGGACAGTAGCAGGAGGGGCGAAGCAGTAGCAGTAGCAGTTTTGTTTTTATTTTTATAAGGAATTTTATATTTTTTTTTTTTCGTTTGAAAAAAATGAGAATGTTTAGATTTAATAAGGATCAAAATTGAATTAAGCACAATGACATGTATATAAATGAGTTAAGGCACAAGAATGTAGTGCCAAATGGCAAAAACATTATAAAATTAAAAAATAATGCGAATTGAATAAAAATAATTGGCTATTTGAGGTTTTTATAGGCAATCAACTTTATCATTATACAGTGAAATTTTATATAAATCCAGTTCAGCACAGTATAATTAAACATTATCAATTTGTCTAAGTAACATCTTAATAATTACTTATATTAATTACGTATGTTTTCATATATGAATATTAACCTTAATTAACAGAAGTAGAGGTCCCGTTATTCTATGATAAATAACCATAACTATTAATTACAACCATAAGTAGGTACTTATACAAGATAAAACTACATCTAATAAACTCCGCTCGTGATATCAGTATTTTCTCCGAGTTGACTGAAACAACATTAATTTATGTTGTGGAACATGTTCTGGGTTGTGCCAATGTATCAATGGATGCTGAGACAAGAGATCAATGTCACATTCATCAAATAATCTAGAGATCGTATTGTTGGTAGTAATCGAAAATGACTTGCCGTTTGTAGAGATATGTGTATTGATATATGGAATACTTGTCTTCGCGCAGTGTGTACAGGATGTGAGAATTTCACCAAGTCTGAGATATCGATGGAATAACAATGATGTCGGTAAACACCAACAAGTTCTGAGGCTGATCATCGCCTTAACAGATGATCGCTGAACATGACGCGAAAGTCAAGAAATTGCGGATGTCAATGAATTTGTATCGTATGAAATCAATCAATATGGTTGTTCTCAACGTGATCTTTATCTTCCAGGCGTAACATATAATAAATATAATTTAATCTGAGCAATATCAAGATACTATTTTTAAATAAAGACCATTTATTAAGATGGGTGATTTCTAATAACAAACATTCATAGAAAATAAGATATTAAATTACGTTTTAAAAGACAATGAAGAATTTGTAAAATGGAAGAATAATATAATATGTTTTAGCAATAAAACTTCCGATATCAAGTTTACAAATCCATATGATTTTTAGATAGTACCAACCTTCAAACGATATGTGTCAAAATTTCAAGATATTCAGACCTTTAGTTTACAAGTTACAGTAGTTTTAGTGACGTCACTTTTGTAATTTTCAAAGCGATGGAAATATCTCAATTTAGTGTGTTGAAAAAGCATTGATTGTTATTATTTATTTTGAAGGAACGGAGTCCGAATAACACTTTGCTTAGCAAAAACGCTATTTTATCCCTTTAAAAAGCATTTGAAAATTTGTTGTGTAGAAAGCACATGCTTTAATTTTAGTTTTAAGACTATGTATTAATTGCAGAAGTATGCAAACTCCAACTTTATAATATTAAAACAGAAAACTAAAACATGTGCAGGAATTATGATTAATGCTATACTGTTCTTGCGACTAAAAAATTAAAGCTAAAACAGTAGAAAGCAATGATACTTTATACTATATTATTTTTCTTTAATTCTGTGATATTCATTTAAGCAAAGAAGTATAAATTCTTTCTTTAAGGTGTAGGTTCCTCATCAAAATGAAAGAGATAGCAATTCACAAAAGAGAAGAGGGTAAAAATCGCACATGACGTCAAGAGATTCAAGTGTCAAATATGACAATTTTAATGGGCTTGTGCCCTATGTTTTAATTTCTATAAAAGTGTACTATATATTGATAAAGTGGGTTACTAGAACCTCAAATGTCTAATTATTTTTTAATAACTCCTTATATGTTAAGAGATATTAATAATTAAAAAAGTCATTTTGTCTCTTTAATTATTAAAGGGATTCAACGTCGTACAACATTCCAAATGCATGTGACATCACAAACGCTAGTTGCTATCTCTTTTATACAACAGAGCGTAAAAGAGATATATTCTTGACAGAACTCTGACAAGATTACAGGTTACCAACTCATAAATCTAAATATGCTCATAAATCTCTGCTATATGTATTTATATATCAAAATATCAAATATTATTTACAGCTATTTCAAGGAACAATCAAATTCCAATATTATGTCTGCCGTAACAGGGTTACATAAAATAAAAACTTATTATTCTTTGATTATTTCGATTACCAACAACTACAAAACATTACCACAGCACTGACCTAATCAACAAATAACTGACGTATACAATGCATTTCACGTCATACAAATATGGCCGACCATTTCTAGCGCAAAAACTACAATTCAAACTTTTAATTGCTATATCTCCGTCAACATTTAGATATTTAATAAAATAGACACACCAATACACATTTATTAACATCAATTTCAATTAACAATTAAAAAATCGACCACTAAAAAATGAGGACACAAGCCCAACCATTGCCACTAATTTTAGTGCAAATTTATAGAAATAAAGAAATGGTTGACAAGCTCAATATTTACAGAGGTGAAGCTACAATTACTGTTTTCTTTGATTTAACATTGGTTTTATTGCTTTCTGAATGTACGACTACATTTTCATGCTCATACTTCCTAATATAACTAAGTTATGCTAACGTTGAAACATTAATCTATTAGAAACAATAATAAACTAAACATAGCTATAAAATATCGAGCGCAAATATCCGCGAAATGAATGCACAAGTCAGTGTACGTGCATGAGCACAACTGAACAAGGTGAAACAGATATAACTTAACGAGTATATTGATAGTATATTGGCAAATAACAACAATAAATACATTTACGTTCCCTGCACAACATTCAATGTTTATATTTAACGATTTATAGCTTGTAATTCTGTAATTCTATTGAAGACTACTATTAGTTATATTTGAAGACTGTATAGTATAAATAAAATTCACATTTTAAATAATAATATCTCGATAACGACGTGGTCATTAATTTTCTATCATTTTTAAAAAAATATCAAATTTTCACGTATTAAGGAGGTACAGGACGTACCGTCAATACTAAAAGTTTATCTCTCGGTAATACGAAATGCAAAATATGGAGTACATGAGGGACGAGCAAATATTGGGACTGTACCTTTGAAAGTGAATTTTTCAATTCCCTATTAAACTGCTTTTTGCTTGTTAAAATGATTTTTTATGCATATAATAGTTTAATAAATTAAAAATTACCTATAATTCATATCAAATTTATATTAATTCAATTTAAATTCAAATTAAATATTTCGAAAATTTCCGGAATAATAAATTGCGTGATTTGGTTTTTTGACAAATAAATTGTTATATTTTATTCCGATTTTGAATTTCCCGCTCAAATTGGCATTTGCAACGCTGCCGGCTTATAACCTACATTTACTGTTTCTTACTGGTTTTATTTAAATATTTTCGTATATAGGTATCCTTTTGATAATTTTCTTTTTGCAATAGTTACAGAAAAGATTCTTTTATATACACCTAGTTTTTGAAAGCCGTGTCACCATTTTTTAATAGTTAAAAGTTATATTATGTGGTGAAATTGAGCTAAAAATTATGATTTATATGGAAAATGACTATTTTTAATCATGTATAAAAAGAAAACTAGGAACCCTGTCTCTAAAATTTTGAGACAGCATGTATTTTTACTATTTGTATCGACCTTCCAAATTTCACAACGTTTTCATCATTTACGTTAACGTCCTATACCTCCTCAAAATTACAAACATTGATTTTGTTTTTCTTTAAAAACGACGTGCTCAATTTTAAAAGAATTACGTTCTATTGATTTGTATTTAATGAAAGAATAATTAAACAATCCTACATTAAATGCACTCAATTAACAACTACTTTAATTATGTTTAAAAGTGTTTTAAATTATAAAACCTTTACATAAATATAAAATTCGCACCACCTTGAATTAACTGTCCCCAATGACAACCCACTTATAATATAATCGTATTGCTAATTATTGCAGATACTCAATTAATTTTCAAGAAATGTCAATGACAGACGTTACGTAATAAGATAATATTTAGGATATTGTTGAGTATATTGTATCTATATAATAATATGATTAGTAGATAATTCGTTTGATACAAATTGCAGGTCTATTACAGCATAGTCATGCAGTTATGCGTGGTACACATAATTGCAACATCGAACAATTGTTGGATGAAGTTGTACAACACGTCCACACTAGTGCGACATGTAAATTCGTTCTTATTGCGAACGAATTCTTTCAATCTGTTTTAGAAAATATAAGTTATAAAACTCAGTTGTTTAATAGTAGGGTCTGTTCTACAAGGGTCTATTCTTCAGCAAGGTTAAGCAGAATATCTTCCTTTGTCTTGTCAGTTTCATATACCACTTGCGATAATGAAAATGTTCTGTTGGCTGGGACTGTTTTCTGATAATAGGTACTACAAGATCTGAAATTTTTTATGTGAATGTCCAATTCAGATATGGAGGTGTGAGCTAGCACATGGGCTAAAAAGTCCCGGGCCTAACAAAGAAAACACAGTATTTTTGGTTCGAAATTAGCTTTATTCATCAACGTAATCTCCATCAAGAGCAACGCAATCATTCCAGCGCCGCTCTAACATTTCTTATACCACTTTTGTAGAACGATTTATCTTTTGCCTCAAAATAGGCCTCAGTTTCAGCGATAACCTCTTCATTCGTGCAAAATTTCTTACCGGCGAGCATTAAATATATGGAAACGACTGTATTTATTATGCTCTCTAAAGACTATGTCTGCAAGTACAACAAATGTAATACACTCATGTCTTAATAATGTCAACTTATGAATTAAAATATATAAATGTTAGATGTTGTATTTTTAAGTCGCACTAATGTGTACGACGCATTACCTATGCATATAATCATAGACAACAATATACAGCTCTCTCAAAAATGATTATAATGCAGCGAAGACCAGAGACATAAGATTTAACAAGACAGCCAGCGCCGTAACGGATGTTACTTGCAGCACGCACTTCACCACATTATACCTATAATGAATGACGATTGTTTATAATAATAATAATATTAATAGCAGTGAAGTTATAATATTAACTTAAGAATTTTCAGTGGTTATTGAATTTGTAGCGTGTTATATTTTTAAAAGAGTATTTAGATATTGTTATTTAAATGAATTCACGATGTTTTGACATACCTCCTTAAATACATGCATGCGATCTATTTTTCCACCGAAATATGGCAGTGATTCACTGTTTAAAAAGTATGTAATGCGCCCGTGTTCACAAAAATCAAACAACAGTGATAACATTCATAATTTTGTCTAATGATAGTCTTGTTGCAAGGCTAAGTTTCACTATGGCTTTACAATGCATGGAAATTTAAGGTAAAACATTAGATACCGTATAGGACACTAAATAACAAGAATCTGGTCATTTAATTGAGAGGAACCGCAAGCAGGGCAGCTTTAGGGGGTGTCAAGCAGTGCTACCGCCCGGGGCCTCGCTCTTGTAGGGTCTTCGAATTTTCGTGCAACAACACAAGTACAAAAATTTATTACTATGTATTTACTATTTCATTAATATATATTTATTACTTATGTATTTGAATCTCGCGCCTCGCTCTTTAGAAATCCCACTAGAATCACTGCGTATATCTTTTAAGAAATTCATATACCTTAGTTTATCATCATTAATATTTGTCGTCTTTGTGCTTGTTAACTTTTATAAATCTTCAAATATAAAATTTTATTTCTCTTCAATTATCATCAAAAATACTTACTTACAATTTACATAAATTATACAAAGAACAAGTGTCCGGGGCCTCGCAATGGCTAAGGCCGCCCTTTCCCCAAGATATACCAGAGCCCGATCAGGCTGACACAGGGAATACACTATTACGGCTTGCCCGATAGGGTGCCCTGTTAGGTCCTGACAAGGAATGCATTATTATAAAGATATAGGATCCTAGTAAAACTCTTGTAAGGTTAGTCAGATCGGATAATTATAAGGACTATCACTTTTCAAGATATTTGATTAAAAAAAAGAATACCGCTTGCTGTAATCTTCTTTACAGGACAATATTTGTCATATTCTCAATGAATGATTCTTGTTTTTCAAAACAATCATAAGAAAATTACCATAGGTCAGTGTTAAAATGTACGAAATTAATACCGCAAGGAGTATTGAATTTTTTTTATGTATTAACGTTTCAAAATGATTGTAAGATAAGTGAATTTCTTACGGCCGTCCTTAATGCTGATAGATTGCATTATTACTTAAGGTAATACATGTCTAATTAATAATAGCTTAAGATAGTGGGACTGAGACTATATATATTCAAACTCAGCTAAGTTCAGAGAGATCAATAGAATTTCAATCTATACGAGTCGAGAATATTATATTCAGATCTATTCATACATACATAACGATCATAAAATTAAAATAACTATGTGAATCTCAGCAGAATGCAGTAATTCAAAATGTTTTATAGCAAAATAAGAAGAAAAGAAGAAGATACTAGCAGTAACCATAGGAACTCAGCAAGAAAATAACGTAAATGAGATAATAAATGGTTGTGCTTGTATGACTTGATCGTAAATATTAGAATTTATCCAGGTACGATGTGAAGGTCAAAAGTTCAAATCCAGCGTCAATTTGTCCCGGTGAGAGAAACATTATATCCCAACAATAATGTTATATTGACAGTTACCTACGTTTATTTGATGGATCATTATACTCCTAAGATGATAGACGATGACCTATGAAAGAAAGATACCATCTTTGGTAATTGCTTGGGGTTTCAAAGAAATAACTGTTTTCAATTGAATCTGTACTGCACTGTATCCTGATTAAATGCCCCAATAAGAATGGGAAAAAGTTACTTATAAAAGCCAACCCTGAATTTAGTGGGAGGTTCCATCAATTGTTACGAGTTCCCAATATTATCGGGATTTATGTAAATTTGGACATTTTATTAAAAAAATCAATATTTATCTTTTATATAAATAAAAATTAAATACTGTTCGTTGGTAATAACTTAAGACGACTGGACTAATTTGGCAAATTTTTTTCTTAATATTCGTAATAGTCTGAATAAGATTTTTAGTGAAACAAAGGTTGGAAAATTTGCCCGAAAAAGTGCTTTCTGCTACAAGCGCGCAAATGTCGTTTGACAGATGATTGTCAATTTGTGAATCAAGCCAATAGTGACGAATTTTTCGTTGTTTATTTTCAGTTGAATTGTGAAAAAATAAAGTTTAGCAAAAAAAATATGCACCCATGTGCTACAGTAGAGTCTTAAGGGAGGGGTATGGTTTCAACTTTTTTTTTTATTTATATATATTATTGTACAACATATTAAGATTATTGTGTAAAAATTTGAAGTCGATTGGAGTAAAACTGTACTAGATATAGAGTTTTAAGTCTGCACCTCTCTGGTCTGATTTCGTGTTACTTTGAAACTTTTAAATGCGGTTTCTCGCACATAGCTTTTTCAGAGTCGGTGCCACCTCTAGCTCAAAATCTACTGGACCGATTCTTTTGAAATTTTACACACTCTTTCTTTACATAAATGCCAAGGCTGTCGAGTTTTTTTTATATATTTTAATTTTAACGTATTTTAAAATAACAAAGTTTTTGATTTTCATGAAAAATCGATATTTTGACTTTTAAGTGCTGTAAAAAATTAAAAAATCAATAAAAAAAACTATACAGCAAGAATCTCAATAAGTAAAAAAATAGTTTGTGACTAGATAAAATAGAATTCGGCGTGAGACAAACAATAGAATAGGTAATTGCCAACAAAAAGTAGAAAGAGAAAGATAAAAGGTGGGCCAGAAGCTATATATACTCGTACAACAAATTTAAATTATAGGTTAAAAATAATGTTTGTAAGAATATGTACCAATTTCACCTGTCAAACCAGTTTAACCAGCGTTTAATCGCATGATGGTGATACAAAGTCTGATATTGTAAGACACCTGCCGCAAAAAGAAATAAAAGATGCTGCAACACAATACATATTGATTGCAGTGATTCCCAATACGTTACCGAGGATATACAAAACCTCTAGACCACAAGCAATATATAAATTACATATTTAATTTTATTATACATTTGTTTCTTTTGTCATTTTGCTGCTTACTTAAAACTGTTGGTCCATTTTAAGATATAGCTTTATAGATAATTATTAATAGTGTCCACCAATTCGAAATATGGCTGTAAGTGATTACTACCCAGTAAACATTTTGGAGTAAATTCTACTTAATTTCTATTACATATCATGAGTTTATTGTCTGGAACGCGTTCGTTTTCTATTCAGTCGTTCATAGGAAAGGCCCTTTTTATGAGCTACAGAGATCGCAACAACGGTTCACTGCTGAATTAAAAGCGGAGTCGGTTTATGATTTATGACCGGAGTTATAAACTTGACACTAGCAGGGGTATAAAACTTAATGGAATTCTACTTTTTAGAGTCTGCAAAATATAAATATTTAAATGAAGAAATAAATAGATGTAATCTTTAGTACGGATCGTGATTTTTTTAATGAATATTATTCATCTTCAACAATACTCGTTATATTAGTTTTTTACATTGTTTTGGTGATTCAAAAATCCACGATCGGCAGGTCTGCGTTAGGTTTAAAACCTCTATCTTACCATCGCTAGATTCTATCTTCGTTTATATACATTATATTCGAGGATTGAGGGAGATAGCGTCTGTCTATTACCATTAAAGAAATATTTGTTGAAAAAGGATAGCATATACTTTAAGCATACTGTCCTGAACGAAATACTTTACAAGTATACAAGTGTAACGGTGAAAAATATATTTTACTTGTCTAACCGCATCTCGTTTCTCTCTCACTTTGGAATAAATGAGATGAAAGTGAACTTAAGAAAAATATATCCATGTGGGAAAGAAACAGAAATACTTAATGAATGATGTTGGAAAAAGAATGAATATTATTATGAAAAAGTAACACAAAATCTGTGACAGGTAGAGAACTTGTAAAGCGTTAGAATAGAATTGTACGAGTGACTCGAACTTCACCAAATAGGGCACTTCACCAAATTGTTTACTGGGTACTGGTAAAGATACATATCAGTAGAATTGACTAGTTCCCAAAAGAAATTTTCGCGGCACATTACTACATTTTGCAATAGGTGTTTCAGAAAAATATTTGTCATGTTTTTTTTTTTGTTATATTTTTAAAAAAACCTTACCTTTTCTGCATGGTTAGGCAGTTATGTAAATAGAATGAAGCTCACCTGACTATCTGAAAAAAAAATACAATGAGTATATTATTTGCCTACACAATTCAATCTTCGATTTTTCGGAGATATAAAACAATAAGAAATATATTTTACCACGTGCGAAGTCCACATACCATATGTAGACCAAATTGAAATGCCTTTAAATACCCAAAAACAAGGTCAACCAATTATATGCACATAATATATATTTCTGACCAATTTTAACAGAAAAAAAACATGTGTAACAAATTGCTTATGACATGGAACTGTTATTCGGTCGAGAACAATTAAAGTCATTTCACAGATTATTGTTAAGGCATAAAAATGTCAAGGAAGTAGTCGTACGATTGACGAGTAGGTATTTTTAACATAAATTACAACATATATTAAATTTTAATCAAAATTAAGGTTTTTAATTATTTTCAATACCTCAGGCATCAAATATGCATGTAAAAGAATGTGAAATACATATATATAATTACGGCTTTGTAATATTTGAACTAGTTTATTACTACATCAGAAATTTGAAAAACTTTTTTATGGGTCATTTCCTCATTGTTCCTTTTCTACTTTTGTAGTGAGTTAGAATTAGAAGGACCAAAAATTACGAGTGTATACAAGTATCATTCCCACTCACTGCTTTAATTTAATTTTGAATTTTGTATTTAATTTAAATTTATGGCAATACGCGTAGTCATTCACAGTACCATTTTAACTTAATATATTTTTTAGTTTTTCTTAGTTTTTTTAGAGCCTTACAAGGTCCAATGTTTTAAATTAAAAATATTGAATTAAGAAAAACTATATTATATTATAACCTCCAAAATGTGACAATCTGTCAAAATGCAGTAGAATTTATATTTAAAAGAAGTTTAATGTCAGTTTGTCAAAAATAAAGAAATAACAACAATTTCTATTACTAATTGTTATTAAAAACAGCAATTTTAATTATTTCACCTTCAACTTTGTCCACCTGTCGAACTGCCAAAATTTATATTACTAAAGACGCATGCGCACCAACTAAATTAATTAAACTCAAATTAAAACACGAATGTAACTAGGAATTCCTATTCTGAAAACCTGAAATCTAGATTAAAATATTAGATAAAGACGGTAAATTAAATATCAAAACAGTGAGTTTCAAATTAAATTTGAAAACGAAAAGAAATTGTTTCAAGATTTTGTACTAATATAAAGGGGTAATTCATTAATTACGTAACGCTCAAAGGGGGACGTCAGGATTCCAAAAATTTGACAAGGGGAGCAGGCAAAGTGACGTCACATTTATTCTAAAATGCGTCTTCAAAAAAAAAAAATAAACCTGATCAAATAAGACCAAATGAAATTGTTTGTTTCAAATATGTGGCATCACATTGGAGTAAGGAGATTTAATGGGGCAATAGGGGAAGAGATGATGTGGTGGTGAAAAGATCATGAAATTTGTGTGACGTAATTTGAAATAGCTGCCTTTATGTAAGTATGGTCAGGGTATGTGCGCCAGGAGAAGGGTGCCATGAAAGACCACAAAATTAACACTGTTAAGGCGTCTAATTAGTTTCTAAATATGTTCTACACCTTGTCAATGAATTCAGTGCCCTCCTCCACCCTTTTCTCACGAACACTGAGCATATACCTCCCTAAAAGTAATCCTGCCACCGTCATTGTCATCCGGTGCTTTTCACTCCTACCTTGCTAGCTTCAAAACACAGTTTGATTCATCTCTCTACGACAAATACCAGTGATATATATCTTTATATTCTAGCATGTAATTAATTAAAGATAATATTTACCAAATAGAATTAATTAATCAATATCTGATAAGTCATTCACGTGTCCAATAAGTTCCAATTACGTTCCGACGCTCATAACATGTTATAAGTTCAAAACCATTAAGAAAATAAAAATATTCTGTATTCACGAAGTCTTGATAGTTAATACCACGGCTTAAGTCAAGTTTGGTGTATTAAATTACTAAGATATTTTCGAAGACCTCCCGTGTTGTTTGCTTAGCGTCTAGCGAATCAGCCAATAATAATACGACTACGAGAATATAAGGTCAAACACTGAACATTGCGCTAAGCATCGGAGCGTGTGAAACATTAAAACACACAAAAGTAGCACTTTATTTAAATCAACAAACGATCGCATAAGTGCAAACACGAATACATTAGACAAGCAACACTTCTATAAGTGTAATAGAGGTAATTACAACTACTGCAAATTACAATGGAGATAAGTAGTGTGAGAATAAACTGAGAAAAAAGATGTCGTTTAGAGATTCAAATGCACCACAATATAAAAAAATATGTTAAAGATAAACTCTTTTATGTTAGGTAAACTTAAAATATACGTAACACAGTAAATAATTTAGTGAAGTGTTCAATTATAGTTCTCAGCAACTTTATCTTGGCCTTCGGCTTTCTTCGGCTTTATTAATTCTATTACATTTCACGTAATTAACATAATAATTAAACTATAATTAATATTTATATTTAGGGATTTATAACGAATTATTAGTTTTGGACTAAGACTGCTATTATGGCGTTAAATCATCGTAATTAAAACGTATATACACATATCTTAAGGAGGTACAGGACGTACCGTCAATGCAAAAAGTTTATCTCTCGGTGATACGAAATGCAAAATACGAAGTACCTTTGAAAATGAATTTTTCAATTCCCTATTAAACTGCTTTTTGCTTGTTAAAATGATTTTTTATGCATATAATAGTTTAATAAATTTAAAATTACCTATAATTAATATCAAATTTATATTAATTCAATTTAAATACAAATTAAATATTTTGAAAAAGGAATAATAAATTTTGCAACGCTGTAAATTTACGTGGGTTGACGCATGCGTGATTTGGTTCTTTGGCCAATACATTGTTATATTTTATATAACATTTATTCCAATTTTGAATTTCCCGCTCAAATTGGCATTTGCAACGTTGCCGGCTTATAACCTACATTTACTGTTTCTTACTGGTTTTATTTAAATATTTTCGTATATAGGTATCCTTTTGATAATTTTCTTTTTGCAATAGTTACAGAAAAGATTCTTTTATATACACCTAGTTTTTGAAAGCCGTGTCACCATTTTTTTTATTGTTAGAAGTTATATTATGTGGTGAAATTGAGCTAAAAATTATGATTTGTATGGAAAATTACTATTTTTAATCATGTATAAAAAGCAAACTATGAACCCTAGGTCTCTAAAATTTTGAGACTGCATGTATTTTAACTATTTGTATCGACCCTACAAATTTCACAACGTTTACGTTAACGTCCTCTACCTCCTTAAACAAATAATAATAAATTCAATAAAAAGACAACGTAGCAGATATTTACATATGCATGTATATATAATATAATATATAACATAATATAAAAAAATAAATACACATATGTACTTGTTTAATTTACAATTTCGAGTAAACTTTCTTCACAATCAACAACAACAACTACAGTAAAACGAAGATCTGGATAATAAAAGAGATATCATATATAAATCAACTTGATCTGATTTCAAATATAAAAATGTAAGATAACTGGTTAAAGAACATTATCTTAAATACTTTTTTCTTTGTATCACTGTTGTCTCAACTCTGAAATTCTATTTATAACGAGCAAGTCAGATGTTTACTCTCAGCAACTAAGAACTGAAGGAAACAATTAAAAAAAAGTATAGTCAGAAGTGGGAAATCGTAAAGAAATTGTGTTGTAAAACCTTGTGGAACTCGTGGAAACCTGATTATTAGATTATCATATATTTGTATATAAATTGCCAAAACTCTTTAAACGGTAAAACGTTCCCTAATTTGTTCCTCAATGCCATATAATTGGTTTACTTCTTTTACTGATAAGAACCATACCTTCTAAGAGCGCAGAATCATGTAATTGCCAGTATTTCTCACCCAAATTTCTTTCTTGCCAAATTTTCAAACACATTTCTAAAGGTTGTACTTTACTTTAGCAAAACTTGTGCACACACAAGCTAATATTTCAATTAATAACTCAAATTTATTTCCTAAAAAGATGTATTACTTTTAACTCGAACGTAACTACTGCGGAAGGGAAGAAAATAATGGAATTTCTGGAAGAGAATGGAACAAAGAAAAACCTTAAACTTATGAAAAGCTAATGTAAGAGAGATATATTCTTGGCCAAGCCCACTGGAACAAGAACTAGGGACCCAACCTCAGATGGGTTGACTGCCTAGAAAGGGATTTCGCCACTCTGAGAGTGATCAATTGGAAGATCATGGCGAAAAAAAGAGAGGCCTGGAAGAAAATTCTTGAGAAGGACAGGGCCCACCTGGGGCTGTCAAGCCACTGAAGAAGAAGAAGAAGAATGTAAGAGAGAAGTAGACAGAGAGAGAGAGAATTGACATGAAACAGGGAAAGAAAGGCGGATAGTTGAAGCACATAACAGAAGAAGGAAGTAGTGATGAAGTGCGAAGCGAAATAAGGAAGAGTAGAAGACAAGAAGATATATACCAACTAGAAGAAGATAAAAGAAATTTAAGGAAGGACTAAATAAATCAAAGTAATGGTTGATTAATGAGGAGATGAATTTCAATGGAGATTGTACCACCGAAAATCAATCAATCAGATACATCTCAATCATCGAATCAGAGCTAGCGAAGGTAATCACATCGTATTTAACAATTACTTTTAAAAATCAAGGAACTATCATCTGTTTATGGTAGAGATTGGTTAATAAGATATAGAAACTGTGATAATTATGAAACATGTAAGAAAATATTCCACTTGCAATCAATATAATTTCCTTACATAGAAACACACGAAAGCACATGCCCACAATTGTGTCCAGTTTTTGTACTTTCATGTTTTATTTGTCCCCATTCTTTTACAACAACTAAACACGCTATTTTACAATTCAGATATAGAAACAAGGTATTTCTTATAAAAATTAAATGACCAGTACGTCTCGTAATACGATGGACGTGGTAAATCTTTAAGTCACTTAAGTGCGTCTGTAACACCTAGGTCCGAGTCTATTCATAAAACAAACAAAGTGAATCATAATAACTGTTGTGTTTTGTTACTATCTGACATCTAACAGATGATGAATAAATACAAGTAATTCATCATCTCGAAAGTCTGTTCATAATTGAAATAATGATACACTACACTAAGGTGCGTCTCACTATGTTAGTTGGACACGTGCTAATTATAGGTTTACAGTAGTGGGTCGAAGTACTTTCTGAATTTTTAATTACTTTAAACCTTATTAAAGTGTTAAACAAATTTACATTTAAATCACATTAAAACCGCTGAACGTAGTTACATATATTTAAGGTTTGTTTAAGGTGAAACGATATTTGGTCATTTTTTCTCGCGAAATATAGATGGCGATACTATATAGCAGGTTAAATATTATCAAAAAAAACCATGTTTTTTTATGTTTAAATCGTTTTATGTAAGTAACTATAAACGCGAATCAAAATCTAAAGCAATTAGTTAGATGAATAACGTATCTACATTTTAACCGCAAAAATAAGTTTTGAAAATGAAAATTGCTATGCTATATTTTCTAGTTAAATTACAATTTCTATATGACTGGTAACATTTCTAACGGTTTGTCATAAATAAAGGTTATAAAATTTGTTAGTTGGTTTAAACCTTAATACAAAAATGGTTACCTTTTTTGATTAATATAATGTAAGGTTACTAAGAAAAGTTATCTTTCGTTTTCTGATGTTAATAAAGCTTTTTATGCAAGCTTCTTACTTACAACTTCTTGCAACAATTGTTGGAGCCGCACTTATTATCTAGTATACAAAAAAGAAAAGATAGTTTTTAGCATTGATACCGTAACACACCGATACCACACCTTCTTGAAATGAGTACAAAAAATATGCAATATTTATAAAAACCGCTGGCTGCTGCTGTCATTGAAGCTGGAGGTGTGCTAACCTTGGATCTAACGTCATAATATGTTACCTGTCTCCTATTCCATCAATGTATTGTCATTTAAGGTCTTTACATGTAGATCTTTATATAATAATTTCTCTATATAACAAATGTATCGTTTTGTCTCCAGTTATGTTATAACTAGGGTTACCTTATAGCTAAGCATTGAAACAGAACGTTTAAGTATAACTTAGAGCATATATATATATATGAAGAGAGAATGCTGGACCTGAAAAAGTGTCCAAAATGTGTGCGAGAGAGAAAGGTATATGTTCCTATTTGTTCTCTATGCGAATGCGTCAAAAGTGACAGTTGTCAAGTCAGAGCTGTCTAAATATAATACGTGACAATTGCTAAATATGACATTATATTGATGTAGAATAATGTAGATATGTATAAATATAAATATAACTAAAAACGTGAGTATATGTTTTCACTGAACGGTCTCTGTTTTACCGACAGACGAGCTTTGTACCAACTAAACAAATATAATTTCTTTACATATTTAATATTTATTATATCTTAATAGAATATTAATATTTATTATATCTAGCCAGCTGTCACTTTTGACGCATGCGCATAGAGACCACCTTTCTCTCTCGCACACATTTTGGACACACATAGGCTATGTACACTCCATATATATATATATGTGCTCTAAGAAGTATAATGGTTTTTATACTTTGATAAAAAATTAAATGGACTATGGCAAATAGTAATACGAAATAAAGTAGTGAAATAAGACTAAAATTTAACCTAAAAATAGGTTTTTCAAAAAGTTTTATAATCTTTGGTATTCTGAGTGTATTGGATATATCAGCACCTTCCTCCTCCATCCTCCGTCCTAGATAGATGACGAGTGACAGTTGACAGCAAGAAATGCTTAGATGTGAGCAATCTGCACCATGCGCTGTGCAGAATATGTAGGTCAATTAGTCTGCAAGTTGTAGGTTCACTGCAAACTGCACCAGACTATATGTCTCTGTTGCTAATAGGCATGTGGACGAACACCTGATCTGGTCAGTTTATATACACTATAAAGACAGGTGCAATTTCCCAGAAATATTAGAAAACTACAGGTAGATATATTATTTTGTTAATATAATTTATTAGGTTTATAACCTTAATAAGTTTTAGTGATTCTAATGATCGAAAGTGTTTCAAAAAACTAGCCAAATAGAATTGTACCCTAGTAAGGATTTCGATAAGTATAACGTTTTTTTTTTATTTGATTACTAAAGATTATTACAATCTCTCCTGTTTAGAGGACATTCAGTGATAGGTAAGTCAAAATAAAGTGTCTTGCGCGCGATGTGCCCATCGACTCATCCCTCAATTTTAATAGATCCTAGATTCTGTTCAGTTGGCTAATAGATCCTGAGGTACTTTCATTTTTAGTCTGCGTTCTACCAAATTATTGGACATTATACAGCTGCCCAAATTGTTTGGACGTTCAAGTATTCTCTCCTTGTATGCTTTAGTTCTGAGCACTATTTCTTCATTTACTGTGGGTATATCCAGATCCCGATGTATTATGTGATTAGGTACAAACCATGGTGCATTCGTGACAATCCTTAGCATTTTGGGCTGAAATCTTTGGATTATTTCAATATTAGAAGTAGATGCAGTACCCCATAGTTGGATACCATAAGACCATAATATAATGTAAGTAATAAGGTTTTAGTAGGGAAGATGACACTTCTGCCTGCCTTCTAGGGCCTTACTGAATTTCACATAATAGGTTTCTAATCAGGCCAACCTTGGATTCTAGTCTAGGGTAAGAATTATTAATACAACTAAAAATAAAATAAACTTATTAATTTACACCGAAGTTGATAATAATTAAAGCAAACTTAAAGTGTGCGTTATTAGCGGCATTATTAAAGAAACTACACCATGACCAAGAACACTAAGAAGCCATAAAGAAAATAATTTTAATTATAAAATCATTTGTTCCTGTCATAAAAAAGTAATTGATTGTTTAATTCATGGAAGTGTAAAATAATGAAGACAAATAAGTGTTGTTGGTCTAAAAGTCGTGAGAACCTAGAACCGAGAACCGATGAAAGTCTGGTAAGATCAATGAGTACGGATACGGTTTATGGTTTATGGTTTACTCATAGTAAAAGCTGTATGTGTTTAATAATACCATAAGAAGAGTTTTGTCGGCATGGTGATAGTGACAGCAAGGGCACATTAGATCTTAAAGCCATACGTGATGGAACTACGTGTTTGCAAAGCCCACGCTATTGACGCCAGCGTAGTGTTTCAATTAAATGATATACGAAGATATATTTGTATAGTCGTGTCGTAAAGATCTTGAACTGTTATGCCAACAGTTCACTCTCGGCGAGACATTTGTCAAAACATTTGTCGATGTGCCGAAAACTTGACTTGTGTCCGCTCATCAACAGAGGCAAGACAACTCATTTTTTTTTTTTATTAAATTTAATAGCACCTCCTAAGCGTCCGCCCATATGTGCTGCTTTGTCCACTTATTCATCTTCCTTAATTTTTTACATTTCAATTACATTAATACACTTTTATATAGAAATACATTTGAGTTTATTATTTCTTTTTCAATACTATTTGTTACATTTTTGTAATGTAATGTATTTCTACCAACAGAAATTGTAAAAGTAAAAAATATTATGTTTTAATATGTGGTATCACTGAACTGCACTGAACTTTAGCTCAGTGCACTCCCTTCACCCTTCATTCGTTGAGTCGCCGAGCATTTTAGTTCACTATTCCAAAAATGGTGGACTGAGGGCGCTTAAAGCGAATTTTAAACTAACTGATAGTACCCTGATAAGAACAAATAAAAGATGTACAAAAGAATTCAATTTATCTAATTTACTGTTCAATCTCATCCGCCGTGAAATTATCCCAATTCCCTTGCTCTAATTCTTCCCCTTCACTTCCTATTACTGTCTCTGCATCCCTTCTTCTTCTTACTTCATAATTCTTCAATAGCATTTTCCTAGTTTCAAAAATCTCCTTCGCATACTCATTATAGTATCGATACCTAATCTCTTCATTTACTAGGTACTCTAGACTTCCAATTTCTCTGACTTTTATTCCATCTTGAAATTTTACTCTGGCTTCATGGTAGTAGTAGTTGCATTCTAGGCGCAAACGAAGCGAGAGCTACAGTCTTCGCGAGTTTGAACTGCCGGCACTAGGGCTTTCTCACACTGAAGCCGACTGCTTGGAGCGACATCCAAATTTTCACTAGGGTATAGTCATATTAACATACTTCATCATGACAGAAAGTGTCTACTTGTAATGTTTTTAGGATCCTGACAAAAAAGATCGAGAAAACAGCATTCGCCCCCTTCATAAAGTGTGCTACTACCACTATTAACAAGCAACTGAGTCGAGTAAAATGTTGTTCAAATATTAAAAGAAGATGATTAAGATAAAGAGACCATGTGCTACGTCTTAATTTTTATAAAAGTGTACTATATATTGATAAAGTGGGTTACTAGAACCGCAAATGTTCAATTATTTTTTAATAACTCCTTATATTTCAGGAGATATTAACAATTGAAAAAGTCATTTTGTCTCTTTAATTATTAAAGGGATTCAACGTTGTACACATTCCATCTGCATGTGACATCACAATCGCTGCCAACCTTACAGCTCATAAATCTCTGCTATATGTATTTATATATCAAAATATCAAATATTATTTACAGCTATTTCAAGGAACAATAAAAGTCCAATATTATGTCTGCTATAACAGGGTTAAATAAAATAAAAACTTATTATTCTTTGATTTGACTTGATTATTTGACTACCAACAACTACAAAACATTACCACAGCACTGACCTAATCAACAAATAACTGACGTTAAAATGCATTTCACGTCATACAAATATGGCCGACCATCTCTAGCGCTAAAACTACAATTCAAATTTTTAATTGCTATATCTCCGTCAACATTTAGATATTTAATAAAATAGACACGCCAATACACATTTATTAACATCACTTTCAATCAACAATTGAATATCCTATTCGATGAAGAAAATATATTTCATTTGTATTTTTATAAATCTCTAGTAAATCTGATAAAAATATTCTAGTTTCATGAGTAACATGAGTTCTAGAAAGAATACGATAGGGTTCAATCAGACAGCAGAGGTTATTCGTCCTGTCGATATACAGAAACGTAACTCAACATAACCTATACAACTAATATTTATTGTTGAGCTTGACCTTAATATTTAAAATCGTCGTAAAACTACTGTTATTAAAACTTAAACCTCATATACTCGTAATTGAATCATGAGTGACTGCTGCAATTATATTTAAATAACATAAATATAACATGCAGTAGTTACTTGCCTCCGATCGTTAATGATTTCACGGTCACATTGAAGTAAAACACGTTACTAACCAACTCCTGGGGCACTTATTCGACTTGAACACAATTTATCTCAACCTCAATTATCTTTAGGTACTCGTACATATTATTCTGGGGTCTTGTTTTATGAACACAGCCAGAGATTTCACATCTTGGCAGAGGAAACCCTCCTTTGCAGTAGCTAGGACGGACTTGTAACATGCGGTTAATTTTAGGCCTGTCTCAGTATGGGACCGTATTCGGACGTAAATCGGCGGATTGGATGAGCTACAAAGCAAACCGCCTATGTGTGTCACATATGTCTGTAGTCGTGTATTAGGGGGTGTATTAGAGATCTTTAGCACTTATATAATTTATCATGAGAGCAAACTTTAACTTTAATTTTTATCTATACACTACTGGTATTAAAGGGACTTTAGCATTTATTAAATATCTGAGTTCTGGTTGGCGTGAATTTAATCTCTCTTTCTTGAATTCAAAGAATTAATTTTTCGGTGTCCATGATTGACTGAAATACAAACATAAACTGAAGCATGCTGAACATACTCGTCACAAGCGATGTCGCCGATAGAACCGAAAAGATCCGTATTGCAGCGTAACAACAAGCGATCTTAGGTATCCCCTCCAGTCTGAGACGGCTGTTTGCATTTACAAAGGTTCGGATAGGATATCGTTGTAGTAGTGGTAACGCTTGGTTAAAATTCGCCTTTATACGGTTCTAATGTGCGAGGTAGTGCCGCCCGTATTCGGACGGCTTTGTAGCTTGCAGTCTGAGAGGTTCAGAGAGTTCTCATTACATTTACAGGGTTCGGATAGGTAAAGCGTAGTAGCCCGTATACGTCCGGCAGAAATTCGCTTAAATACGGTGCCATACTGAGACAGGCCTTAGACGTAGAATCGACGTTAAACATTCAAATAGCCGCAATTAGTCTTAATGTATACAAATAAAAAGACTATGAGAAAACTTGGATCACATTATAATATGTATAAATGAATTCATCTGTTGGAAATACGTGATATGAATTATAATAGAAGATATTACAAGCTAGTTGCAAGCCTAAATTGTTTAGGAGCTGACAACATTTGTATCTCATTTAAAGTGAAATGATACTTGGTCATTTTTGATCGCGAAATATAGATGGCGTTACTATACAGCAGGTTAAATATTATCAAAAAAACCATGTCTTTTTATGTTTAAATCGTTTTATGTAAGTAACTATAAACGCGAATCAAAATCTAAAGCTGCAATTAGTTAGATAAATAACGTATCTACTTTTTAAGCTTTCTTTCATTGACTTTTAATGAGTTGGAACCGCAAAAATAAGTTTTGAAAATGAATATTGCTATATTTTCTAGTTGAATTTCAATTTTTATAGACTGGTAACATTTCTAAGGGTTTGTCATATATTAGTTTGAGAATCGTAATAAAGGTTATAAAATTTATGACAAACCCTTAGAAATGTTACCAGTCATATAAAAATTGAAATTTAACTAGAAAATATAGCAATATTCATTTTGAAAACTTATTTCTGCCCCTTAAACTCATTAAAAGTTAGTGGAAGAAAGCTTAAAATGTAGATACGTTATTCATCTAACTAATTGCAGCTCGAAAATCATCTAGAATTATTATTGGAGAATATGACAAGTTGTCGTGCAAAGATAATTACAGCAAGCGGTATTCATTTTCTATAAAAATATCCTTTTCGTGCTTGATTAGTTTATTTTGTGTTATAAGGTATAATAACTAAACAAACCAATTAATATTTACTAGAAGAGGCAATGAACCTCGTAAAAATATTGACTTTATTAGAAAGTATAGGGTGTTCACTAGAAGATTTGAAAATGGGGTTTGAAAAAATTAATTATAAAAAATACATTAAATATATTATATAGCGGCACTACTGACAAATCCGTATGGTTTTTAGTACCAACCTTCAAACGATATGTGTCAAAATTTCATGACATTCCGACCATTAGTTTACAAATTACAGTGGTTTTAGTGACACTACTTTTGTAATTTTCAAAGCAATGTAAAAATCGGAATTTCGTGTGTTGATAAAGCATTGCTTACCTTATTAAAAAACAAGGATATTCTTGTCTTCCAGTTGTTACCCAGTATATTTTACTACAAACAATTTAGTCTCGCAAACACCATGAAATATTTATTTCATTGGATGGCCGTTGTTATCGATACGAGTACAATCAATGTGTTACTAAAGCAAACATCCGGGAGGGGCAGGGTGGTGATTGTATGGGGGTTAACGTACTAGGAGTAGAACACGAGGGTGAAAAACGACTAATTACAAATTAATTCCGTTTCCAACAAAAATAAAATCGATGTTTTAGAAAATGTTTTACGTTATGAGCGAGGTATCAATCATAATAAATCAATATCTATCCATATTTTGTACTAAACGTGAAGCTTTCCAAAGCAGTAAAAAGCTAAACTAAGCCAAAGCAAACAGACAACACCACTTGGTGCACGTGTGGTCGACCTGGTGGACCTGGCAGACCAGCTGGAGGTCGCTAGGATGTTTGCTGTAACATGTGGCCGCTGATCTACGCTTGCTAGAAAATATAGGTTTTCCTTTGGTTCACAATTACTTGTTTTGTTAAAACAAATGTGTTGAATTTTATAAAAAACAAAAAAATACTGCCTTTTCTAAATAACTAAACACACTTTGTAAAACGAGTCTCTCGGTCTCACTCAAACTATAATCATAAAGTTACGGCCTTTAGAAGCTTTGGGTACACTATAATCATTTTTAAGTTAGTAAGGAAAATTGGTTCAATTCTGGGTTACTTTGCAAGAGAAGAAATTGTTCAAAATTTAAGAAATATTCTAGCAAGTGTCATTCTATTTGGAATCCTTATTAAATGCGCCAACTTTTACTGTTACTTGCAAACTCGCATAGTACTTTTTTCATACTCAACGTTGGGCGAAGAATTAATCTTGAATATTTGGTTGGACAAAAAGTGACAATTTCTTCCAAGCTGGACCAGTTGGCTTTACATTTTAGGAAGAGTTTACAGAAATATTATTCAGGATCACATAACAAAAAAAATTTTTTTTAAAAGTTAATATTTGTAGCAACAAGAGTGAAGAGACAATTACAGGGTGCAGATTTTCTAAATTTTTTTAATGGCAATGATTTTTAAAATATTCAACTTAAATTTTTTTTAATATTTTTCTGATAACTGTTATGACTTGGCCTATGACCCACTTCCGGCTTTACTAAAAGGACATAGGTCTGGGGGATCTAGGATCTTGGACTATAAGATAAAATGATGAAATATATTGGTATAGATATATAGAATTTGTTGTCTTTTTTTAATTTGGCGTTTTATCTCGTTTTTTAATTATATATGTGTACTTAAATATTCTCTTAATGTGGTATAATATATATTGGGTCTTTCAACTCAAAATCAATAGCAAAACGCAATCGTTAAACTTGAAAAATAATTGCACATTTGAGATTCTGCTAGCCAACTTTATCAATATATAACATAGTACAGTTTTATAGAAATTAGGAACTACCTAATTTAATATTGTTTTCTTCCGTTATATTGTGAACTAACACACTAAATTTAGAGCAGTACCAGTTGTAAAGAGAAAGGGATAAAAGATATACAAACAAAATATTATAGAAACTTTGTCGTAGAAGAAGAAACAACAGATAATAGAAAAGTTGAAAGGAAACAAGTGTTATTAGACGTACAAATATTTACTTAAACTCTAAATAGGTAAAGTACAAGTACTTTAAAAAGAGATAATGGATACTGTGGTGCTCTTCACTTTACAAAAAAATTATATTTTATGTTAAGGAACATACATACTTTTAATAAATAAAATGAAAAGTAAGATATATTGAAAGTTGAATGGCAGTGAATATTAATGAAATAATATATACAGAAGTATTGAATAAATAATGTAGGGTCATATACACCAGCGATTCTCAAGCTTCAAGATACACAATTAGTAAATTAACACAAACAATTAAATAATTTCCCAGGTGAATCAGATACAGATTGATGCAAAATCATAAGTACACTAATTAACTTTGTCGCCAAGGGGCTTATTTAACACGAACCATTATTTACAATGTGATTAACATTATGAATGATTTACAGCTTTTAATTAAACGGTGGACGGATGCTGGTGAATACGGAGGTTGTTGCCGTAAAATAAACGCTTTTATTGCAATAAATATTAAAGAAATGTATCTTTCTTTTTAACATTATAAATAGTAGATGAGGAAGATGTATCTATTGCAAAAAAAAGTTAAAAAAAACTATGGAGTCATGTTAGTAGAGGATGATAAGCAATTCTGCTCAATTAATAGATTCATTTACTAATATAAATTATTGTTAATTTATTTATGAATATAAAAACAAGACAAAAATAACACGACTTTTACTATCTCAATAACGTAATTCTTGTCCATTCATAAAAATAAAGAATTTATAAATTCATTTATTTAAATACCCTTGTCAACACCTTCATAATTTATGGGGTGTCTATTTCACAAAGGCCCTAACCGAGTGTGATATCATTTCTCAAAAGCCCCTAACCGACTTTGCAAATGCATTGCCGTCTGCCCATAATGTATCAAAAAAATATTGCACACACTGAGTGTAAGACAAATGCAATACTTTGTTGTTCCATTTTGCACGACTTTGTTTTTATGATGCTTGTTCATGCCCCATGAGTTTTTTGTATACTTTTACGATGTGTTTTTGTTTATCTTTTTATGCAAACTATATCATACTTTTACAGACTTAAAGAAAATATAATTAAGAAATTAATGTATTTCAGTTTTACTAATTATAAAATAAAAATGCAAGCTTCAAGTATATGAATGTTAACTAAAAATAATAGTTAGTTTATTTAACCATATACTGCCATAAATAAAGTTGAATATTACTCTGAATTGTATAGCCATTGTCCAGTGAATTAGAGAATTCGTCGCCCCACAAAAGGCACAGCCAAAAAACATATTTTAGCAATGAAAAAATAAATTATAGCGGTGACAAAACAAATTTTAGAGGCGAAAAACAAATTTTAGTGGCGAAAAATTTTCATTGGAGTCATTGGATTTGTAATGACACATCTAATCTAAAATAAAACTTGAAAAAATAATAATATTAAGAGCAAAAAGCAACAGAAAAAGAAAAGATATTATTTTCACAACAAATCGTGACAATGGGCACGGGAAGGTTAAGAAATCATGAAATTTGTGTGACGTAATTTATGGATAACCCCTAAATCCAATGCGAGCCGTGCGGATCTGTCGATACATCACTGCCAACAATTAAAGACTTAATTTATTATGAGCATACGTTATCATATGCAGGTATTAGGTACATATCATACAAACATGCCTTCAAAGCAGATAGAACAATCACAAAACTACACGATTCTTGCATAAGCAAACACATAATGTACACTGCATGTAAACCAACTAACAGCACCTTTATTCTATAGCAGAAGTAGGAAACCTTTTTACCATAGGACCACATTTTATTTTGGAATAGAGGTAAACTGTAATTGCAAACTGCAAATTGAAATATGATAGTAATACAAGTGTATTAATACAGTAAAAATTTCGAAGTTGATATTATTTAGTAACATATAGGACTACTGTCAACGACAGCTTCATTTCTAGGTTGCTTGCAAGCTGCAAATGAAGCCAGACGTATTCTGCATCTCAGTACTGTCCACGTAACGTCATACAAGCTGAAAACAGGGTCATTTGTCTGAAGTTTACCATTAAGAAAGCACGTTTTTTCATTGGGAAAATGTCAAATGATGAAGAAGATGTGATTATATCATACGCTTTTATTAGAAGACGACGACTCTGACGTAGAATGTATTGGCTTCATCCATACATCGAAAAGAACATTAACCGCAGATTGTTTGTTGCTGCAAGAGAGTTATCAGAGGATGATTCAGTATTTCAGTCAGTATACAGAATGACTATTGTTCGATAATATGAACAAAATGGGCTTGTGTCCTATGTCTTAATTTCTATAAAAGTGTACTATATATTGATAAAGTGGGTTACTAGAACCTCAAATGTTCAATTATTTTTTAATAACTCCTTATATGTTAAGAGATATTAACAATTAAAAAAGTCATTTTGTCTCTTTAATTATTAAAGGGATTCAACGTTATACACATTCCAAGTGCATGTGACATCACAATCCTTGTGTAAGGTTACCAACCTTACAGATCATAAATCTCTGCTATATGTTTTTATATATCAAAATATCAAATATTATTTACAGTTATTTCAAGGAACAATCAAATTTCAATATTATATCTGCCTTAGCAGGGTTAAATAAAATAAAAACCTATTATTCTTTGACTTGATTTGATTATTTGACTACCAACAGCTACAAAACATTACCACAGTACTGGCCTACTCAACAAATAACTGACGTTAAAATGCATTTCACGTCATAAAAATATGGCCGACCATTTCTAGCGCTAAAACTATAATTCAAATTTTTAATTGCTATATCTCCGTCAATATTTAGATATTTAATAAAATAGACACGCTAATACACATCAATATCAATCAACAATTGAAAAATCAACCACTAAAAAATGAGGACACAAGCCCATTGACTTCCGATGCGTTGTGCAGTACGCTAGAGCTATGACATGTTGCAGCTCCGTGGACAGAGCCTCCTTTGTTTAAGTGACGAAACCGTGCGTATGAAGTGACTTATAAGATAAACCTATAACAAAATGCTGCAGGTTACCCACCGCTGCCTTATATCTTCAAACATAAGAAACTTCTACAATGTCTGTAGATATGCATGTAATAAATTCTAGGAAGTCATGTGTATATAAACATAATTCCAACAAATAGAAAAATAGTAATGTTTTTTATGTTTATGCTACGAAAGAACATACGAGTATGAGTATATGTTGTATAGAATTAACAGAAAAGAAAGAACAATAAAAAACTATTTTTTTGTACGTTTTCCTTTGTTTTTAAGATCCCGACGACTTAACATGTCTTTCAATTAACATTTCACCGTATATGTATTACAGTGTTGTCATGACTCTATAAAAATATTAATAATTCAATTAAACTTTCTTTGTTTGTATTATCATGACACTGTAAAACAGGTGGAAATTATTATGTATTACTTATGCCAGAGAGACAGTTTTGTTGTCAAAAAATTCATTTTAAAACAGTTCTGTCTTTCGAAAACAGACTGGTTTTGTTTTTAGTGTTTTTCTGTGAGTGTCCCATAAAAATTATAAACATGGTAAACAACAACTGACAAACACAAATGTTGACAAAAAACAAAACTGCGTTTTCAAACCAAACAGACTAAAAAACTACAACAGACGTGTTTTCCTTTGATCTTACTAACTCCAGATGTGAATATGTTTTGTTTACTAAAACAGTTTTTAAAGACAAAAATGTTTTAAGAACTGTCTCTTTGGTGTAAACATTGATGTTTTTGTTCAGAAGAACAAGTTTTTGTTCGTGTTTTATTGAACTATATTTGATATATTATTGGTATATTGTTTATTTTGATTTAGAGTTGAAATATCTTCATTAATTCGGCGTTTTTCTCCAATGGGCTTATGTCCTATGTCTTAATTTCTATTAAAGTGTACTATATATTGATAAAGTGGGTTACTAGAACCTCAAATGTTCAATTATTTTTTAATAACTCTTTATATGTTAAAAGATATTAACAATTAAAAAAGTCATTTTGTCTCTTTAATTATTAAAGGGATTCAACGTTGTATACATTCCAAGTGCATGTGACATCACAATCCTTGTGTAAGGTTACCAACCTTACAACTCACAAATCTCTGCTATATGTATTTATATATCAAAATATCAAATATTATTTACAGTTATTCCAAGGAACAAATTTCAATATTATGTCTGCCGTAACAGGGTTAAATAAAATAAAAACTTATTATTCTTTGACTTGACTTAATTATTCGACTACCAACAGCTACAGAACATTACCACAGCACTGACCTACTCAACAAATAACTGATGTTTAAATGCATTTCACGTCATACAAATATGGCCGACCATTTCTAGCGTTAAAACTACAATTCAAACTTTTAATTGCTATATCTCCGTCAACATTTAGGTATTTAATAAAATAAACACGCCAATACACATTTATTAACATCAATTTCAATCAACAATTGAAAAATCGACCACTAAAAAATGAGGACACAAGCCCATTATTAATATCTCAAGCGCCTAACGCATAGAATAAGTAAAGATGAAACAGTTTTCACAATTAATATAATAAGTAAGACATTCAAAATCGATTATAAAACGTATGATGGACTCTTTAAATAGAACTTACACAATGCTTTGAAAAAGAATTCAATATCTTGATAGAAAAATAGAATGCATATAAATGTCTACAAAGAAAAAAAAATATTGATGGTTTTTACATTGTACAGCTTGATAAAAGAACCAATTTATTTCTTTTCTATTTAAATATAGAATTCTCACGAAGCAGAAAGTTCTTATGATGTTGAATGAATCAGATAAAAATGTTAAACGCTATTTAACAATGCATATTAAGTATTTAGATCCATTATTTATTAAATAAACAAGAACTAATTGATTTAAATAATTAGTTATAAGATAATTAACTGTATTATGAATGATATCTTTAATTAAAAAATTATACAAGAAAATGACAGTATTGTACATTTGATTTTTAAATATTTGTAGTAATTATGGGCTTGTGATAATGGGCATATATTATATATGTATATCTGGTCGATTTGGCTAATTTTTTTTTTAATGTTTGCTAAGAGTCTGGATAAGGTTTTTAGGTAAAGAAAAATTGGAGAATTTGCCAGAAAAATTAGAAAATTCTGGTCGAAAAATTGATTCAAATTTCAAAACGTGTGGAATTCAAAATGTTAGTGGAAAATTATTTTGTGGCGCTAACTACATTGGAAACTCAGAACTAGTTTTTAAAAGTTTACTTAAAACTTACTATTGACGCAGTTAGTATTTCTAAAGACACTACGTAATATTACGTTATTTAATACTGGAATATTTTTAAAAACGTATAAATATTTAAAATGACAATCTTTATTGTAAATGATTGCATTGAAGATATCATTCAAAATCAATACGAACCATCGCTCTAATTAATCTATAATTGCAGCTCTAAATATTAATTATACTTGTTGACAATTTCTTAGATTTAAGTTAAGTTTAAACAAATATTTCTTTGGGTAAAGATGTAAATAATAAAACCAAAAAACCGGCTATTCAAATTTGAACAAAAAACTTTGTACCAACACACGTTGTTTAAAACAGTTACATAATATAATTTAAGTAAATAGCTTACGATATCGTATGTATATGTATCCTTATAAATGATAAAATAAATTATAATATTGCAAACTACTCTCTCCAGTTATTATGCCATACATACACCTCCGCTACCATAAATGTTATACCCCTGTTCAAACTGCATGTGCATATCATTAATTATGTATAAAATTGAATTGAAATATTAATATCATTATTAAGATTATAAAATACATACCTTGAAGTCTTATTCTGCGAAACACAGGCTAACTTTATTAATTTATTTAGTTTTTATCTTGAAAAACATTAAACACTTTACTAAAGAAAAAACACAAGGCCGAAGCAACTGATCGACACTGCACTGAACAAATCGTCAAAACAAAGCATGCGCTAAAACAAAGCACCAACATTAAATATATAAACTCCCTAGGTAAAGTAAAATCGATTTGTATGTTTAAATATTTATAAGTCAGATGACAAATTTGAAGTATTTTAATAGTAATTATTATAATAAACTATGCAAGAATTTTAAGAATATATATGATAATAAATACAACGAAGTATTTAATACAATTCATAAATTTGTAGGTGTAAGTTACTGTTTATATTTCTGCTGACCCATTTAAATTATTTGTTGGTTAGAATTTGGAAATTAATGAACGTAATTGTTAACGTTCTATAATTAATCTTTTTAGTGTTCTAAACTACATAAAATGTCCGTTCCTAATTCTTCGCATATTCTAAGACTGTACAAAGATCTTCTTCGTTATGGACAGTCTCTACAATTGACAGACAAATTATATTTTCGGTCAAAAATTGTCAATGAGTTTAAGAAAAATAAATCTCTAGAAAACACCAAGGATATCAGTTTCAATTTTCAGGTTTGTAAAACAAAGATATTGCTGTTATAAATCATTACCAAATATATTAATTTATAAATTTTTAGAAAGGAAAAAGTTTACTGAAGAAAGGAAGAGTCGTATGATCACGTTTTACATAACCTTAAAATGTCAATATCCCGTATTTCTATTCTAAATATTCTCCCAAGAAAATCATTTTTATTTCCATTTTCAAGTGCCTTACGTTATTGTCAGAGACTAAAACATATAATTAATCGCACAAACGTTCCAAAACTAAACGAGGACGAAATAGAGGAGCAATTTGTAAGGGGTAGTGGACCTGGAGGACAATCAGTAAACAAAACGTCAAATTGCGTCGTGCTTACACATAAACCGACAGGTATTTTACATTAAATAGAAAACCAAAGATTGGTTATTAAAGAATGGTAGATAACCCTTTATATTTTTATTAATGCGTATTTCTTGCTCCATTTATTTTTAAGGAATAGTTATTAAGTGCCATGAAAGTCGTTCCGTAAGTCAAAATCGCAAAATAGCTAGAGAGTTGTTAATAACTAAACTAGACAATGCAATAAACGGTGACAATAGTGTTGAAGCACAAATAAAAGCAGTTCAAAGTAAGAAATCTACAGAACAAAATAGACGTAGAAATAAATTATCAAAATTAAAATCTGAATGGAAGGAACGGGAAGGCATTGAGTAAATATTTTTCCATGAAAAAACACAAATGTTCTTGTAATTAATTGTTATGTATTGAAAAATAATAAATTTTTAAAACTATATACATGATTTTTATTAATTATTCTGCCAGAAATAATAGCAAATAAACAAGAAGTGAAAATAGAATATTTTAAATTAATTAAACATGGTATTGTATAAATGAATCATTATGTTAGTATAAAACAACGTATTTTAATATTACGCTTTATTTATGTACTACCATTCTTTAAAGTTGCTAAATGTATACGAAGCCTCCTTCTTTTTCTTTTTAAGTGGTTCTGCTGAGGCATCTTGTCTGAAATAAAAAAAATGTGTTGTACAAATAGTAGTTCATACTCTGACTAGTATTTAAGACATCTAAATTACTTTGGTTCTAATTTGGCGCTAGATGTGTTCAAATATTTCCCAACTCCCTCTCTGAACACCTTTAAAGGTCCTCTTGTTGCAGCTTGCTTTTGTCTTTTCAGTTCCTCTTCTAATTGAACTCTTTTACATTCTTCAGCTCTTTCTTGCGCTAACTGTTAAAAAAATAATTGAACATTAAGGAACTGCTATAAGCATAGAAATACAAGAATAGAGTGCGCAAGAGGCTGAAAGTCCTCTGTGTCTTTCGAGCCGAGAACTGTGATTGACTGCCACACTAACGAAAATATAGCTATCCATGTTGCGTCAGAGTGGGGGCTTTCGGTATCTATTCATTTTAAAATTTACTGTATGCTGCACTCTCTATTACAATTATTTTTATTTTAACAATAGCGTCTGCTTGCTTGTTTACCCTCTACCATACCGCCAATCAACCAAGCCAGCAGCAGCCGTTCGGCTAGGAAGGCTCTCTCTCTTTGCTTATATCGCTTCCTCTTACACGCGGCCGTACACTTCGCGTACTCTATTCTTATATCTCTTTGGTACTAAGTCCCTCTTGGCTTACTTGTTCATCAGCTTCTGCGTAAGGGTCTACAAACACTTGTGCTTTCTGTATGATAATATCTTCAATTGGCCTATCCTTATTATCAACTTCAATCCTTTCGATTTCTGTTAAAACATCTAAACCTCCAACCAATTTACCAAAAATTGTATGCTTACCATCCAAATGTCTACAGGATCTATATGTTATGAAGCTGCAAAGAAATGTTGGTTAAAACATAAATAAAGATTTTAAACTACGAACCAATAACATAATATACAAGTATATTTATCTACCGAAAGATTTGAAATGTATTTTTTCATAATTTACTACTGGAATTACAGAAGATTATATACTTACAATTGTGATCCATTAGTATTAGGTCCAGAATTAGCCATAGATAATACACCTCGTCCAGTATGTGTTAAATTAGGCCTAATATCATCATCAAACTTTCCGCCCCAAATTGATCTACCTCCCAATCCAGTACCTGTAGGATCACCCCCTTGTACCTTGATGAAAAAAGAGCTTGCAATATAATTTGGTTCACTTAATTGTGTAACAAAAAATAACTATCATACCATAAAGTTCCTTATTGATCTATGAAATTTAGTTCCATCATAATAGCCATTATTGCAGTGTCTTATAAAATTTTCTGCTACTTTTGGAACTACGTCGCAGAATAATTCTAAATTTAATGAGCCCAGGTTAGTCACCAAACGAACATACCCTGTGAAATATAACATCAGTAATGCATTTAAAACGGATTCGTTACGGAAAAAAGTAAAAGTTCATCAGGTTAATAGAAAAGTACCCTTTTTCTTTACTCTGTCATATCTAACAAGATCTTCGTGGACTATAGCAGCTTCATGTTGTGTTTGTGGTACCATCGCTGTGGATGTAAAACTGGCTGCAACCTTTCCAGTTGAATAATGAGCAGCATTGAATTTATCAGCAACTACTTTTGTTTCCTCTACTTTTTCTTTATGAACATATTCGCGTTTTAATTCATCTAAAATATCTTTCGTTTCCATAGAAACAGTTTTCAGCCGGGAAGTGGGATCTTTCTTTTGTAATTTCTCTTCTTCTGTTTCAACTCTTAGTTTATTTTTAATATGATGAAAAGTTGATAAGTTAAATTTCTGTAAGTTTGTCGGATCTTGAATCGTAATTATATCCTTTCTTTCAAAAGGCTCATCATTCACCAAGTCTTTCCAATTTTTATTTTTGATATTCAGTTTCTCAATTGCCTCGTATGAGAAAACATTTCCAGTAGTAGCAATAGTAACAATATATGAATTTTTAGTAAAGGGTTTAAACAGGACCGGACAATGATATTCACCCGTAGAACTTTTGTGAAAAGTCAATTTAATAAGAGATTTAGCTTCCATTGGCTATAAAAATAAAGAATGTGCATTATATTAAATATGATATAACTCTGAGAGAACGATTGTAAAAGATATTTACCTCTCCAGTTACTGGATTCACTTTGAATTGCTTTAAGAAATCTACAACCATTGGTAATTCAAAAATGTTCCCGTTCTTATCGCAATAAGGATGCTTAAAATGTACCAAAGATAAGCAGCAGTGATCAAAAGGTAAACGTTTAAACTGAGTATCTTCCTCTGGAGTTCCAGTTTTCTTTCCACCGTACAGAGTTGTCCATTCTGTGTACGTCAAGTACCTTTAATAAAAATTAAATGCATAGATAAATTTACATTAGCTAATTTTATAATTAATTGGACGTATCGTTTGTAATAATTTGCATTATGACACTGATTGTTTTTGAGGTTAGACATTGGTATTCTCTTTCTTATTCCCCGTTTAAATATTACTTACATTTTATCTTTTTGATGCTGTCTTTTACCCATTTTGAATGTGTTTTTGTAACACTTTTAATATAAGATTATAAAATTAAGATTTTTAAAGTATAAAAACAAACACTTTCAATAAGAACTTTTATTTTATTTGACAGTTCGTAATTCTTATAATTTAATGTTCTGCACTGCAGCGCATTCTAGATTTGAAGTAATGTACTAGTAAGTAAAAACAGCGCTCTGCAAAATTAATTAGGTGCTCGTCTTAGATAAATAATAGCGGCTTATACAAAATGAATTCTTTATGAATTCTTATTTTATTATGAGTACAATATAGCTGCGCAAGATTTTCGTCTAAGTGCATTATGTTTTACAGCAATTGAAGTACTGGCTTCTATACAAGTAACTGGACGTGCTCTAGGATTTATTTTCTTCTTAGCAGTAGTTAACGGAGTGGAACCATATTTTCCAACAGTCATTGTATCTGATTTAGCCAACACTGCTTCAAATTTGTATTCTGTATTATTCGACATAGCTAATGCAGACATGTAATCCTTCAACAATGATTTCAAAGCTTCATTTTCTTGCTGTAATGAAACTTTTTCTTCGGATAAAGCCACGCAATCTAATTTTACTCTGTTATGACGAAACCAAAAGTTTTCGAATTTATGAAAATTGAAATCTTGCTCCAAAAACTGTAAGAAGATTTATTTGTTATTTAAAAATAATTTAGTTTGAAATATAATAAAAAGAGTACAGATTTTGTGAAAAAGATATAATAGGCTTGTGTCCTCATTCTTTAGTGGTCAATTTTTCAATTGTTGATTGAAATTGAAGTTAATAAATGTGTATTGGCGTGTCTATTTTATTAAACATCTAAATGTTGACGGAGATATAGCAATTAAAAATTTGAATTGTAGTTTTAGCGCTAGAAATGGTCGGCCATATTTGTATGATGTGAAATGCATTTTAACGTCAGTCCTGTGGTAATGTTTTGTAGCTGTTGGTAGTCGAAATAATCAAGTCAAGTCAAAGAATAATAAGTTTTTATTTTATTTAACCCTGTTAAGGCAGACATAATATTGAAATTTTATTATTCCTTGAAATAGCTGTAAATAATATTTGATATTTTGATATATAAATACATATAGCAAAGATTTATGAGCTGCAAGGTTGGCAGCGGTTGTGATGTTACATGCATTTGAAATGTGTACAACGTTGAATCCCTTTAATAATTAAAGAGACAAAATGACCTTTTTAATTGTCAATATCTCTTAACATATAAAGAGTTATTAAAAAATAATTGGACATTTGAGGTTCTAGTAACCCACTTTATTAATATATAGGACACTTTTATAGAAATTAAGACATAGGACACAAGCCCATTGGTTATAATTGTTACCGGCTTTTCTTCGTCTTTATTAACAACTTCTTTCTGTTTTGGATGTTCAACTTCTTCAACATTTTCTTTATCTTTAGAATTTTCTTCATCTTCTCCATATTCAACCTGGTCAGTCCATGGTAAAACTTTTTCTTTTTCTGTTTCAAATTTACGGCAAATTGAAGACAACTGCAATAAACTTTCTCCTTTCTGGACAACATTACTTAATCTCTAAAATAAATCACACATTTTAAATTGTAACACGTCTTAATTTCAAGATAATATGGAAAAGTTTATTTTGGGCATACATTCCCTGATTCTGTAGCACAGGCAGTTAGATGCATCACTTGAAGTTTGTCCTTTTTATTCCAAGTAATCAAATCCTTCTTCATTTGTGCTAAATATTTAGATGAGCGATTTTTTTGGTCAACCAGATCAGTTGTATAAAAATTTCTTTCGTGTATACTGGTTGTGTATTTCTCTTTCAAAGTTGATATCAAATTCTGAAAAAAATAATTGAGGTTATGAATTATGTCTTATATTCTATAAAGTGTACTAATAGCAAGAAAAAACGCAAAGTTGACAAAATCAAATAAATCTAGTCAGAATGTTACAATGGGCTTGTGTCCTATGTCTTAATTTCTATAAAAGTGTACTATATATTGATAAAGTGGGTTACTAGAACCTCAAATGTCCTATTATTTTTTAATAACTCCTTATATGTTAAGAGATATTAACAATTAAAAAAGTCATTTTGTCTCTTTAATTATTAAAGGGATTCAACGTTATACACATTCCAAGTGCATGTGACATCACAATCCTTGTGTAAGGTTACCAACCTTACAGCTCAAAATATCAAATATTATTTACAGCTATTTCAAGGAACAATAACATTTCAATATTAAGTCTGTCTTAACAGGGTTAAATAAAATAAAAACTTATTATTCTTTGATTTGACTTGATTATTTGACTACCAACAGCTACAAAACATTACCACAGCACTGACCTACTCAACAAATAACTGACGTCAAAATGCATTTCACGTCATACAAATATGGCCGACCATTTCTAGCGCTAAAACTACAATTCAAACTTTTAATTGCTATATCTCCGTCAACATTTAGATATTTAATAAAATAGACACGCCAATACACATTTATTAACATCATTTTCAATCAACAATTGAAAAAGCGACCACTAAAAAATGAGGACAAAAGCCCATTGCGTTGGAATAAATATGGTTTACAGGCAGTATACTTACCGTGGCTTGGACAATTTGCTCAGAGTGTTGTTCTATGCTTGTGGTATTTTGTGTATCAGTCGCAGATAACACGTTGTACTCCAGACGTAAATCTTCAGTGTTCTTAAGATACGTGGAGAGAATCTTCTGGTACTGACGCCACATCTTATCCATCTCCGTTTCTTTGTCATGTGTCATAGCGTCCAATTTATCTTTAAACTAAATAACATAACCTTCAATAAACACATTTCAAGTATATACTGTATACATAAATAACTTGTAAACTAATGATCGGAATATCATGAAATTTTGACACATCCCAGTAAACATTTTGGAGTAAATTCTACTTAATTTCTATTACATATCATGAGTTTTTTTTGTCTGGAACGTGTTTGTTTTCTATTCAGTCGTTCATAGGAAAGGCCCTTTTTATGAGTTACAGAGATAGCAACAACGGCTGAATTAAAAGCGGAGTCGGTTTATGATTTATGACCGGAGTTATAAACTTGACATTAGCAGGGATAGCAGGGGTATAAAACTTAATGGAATTCTACTTTTTAGAGTCTGCAAAATATAAATATTGAAATGAAGAAATAAATAGATGTAATCTTTAGTACGGATCGTGATTTTTTTAATGAATATTATTCATCTTCAACAATACTCGTTATATTAGTTTTTTACATTGTTTTGGTGATTCAAAAATCCACGATCGGCAGGTCTGCGTTAGGTTTAAAACCTCTGTCTTACCATCGCTAGATACTACCTTCGCTTATATACATTATATTCAGGGATTGAGGGAGATAGCGTCTGTCTATTACCATTAAAGAAATATTTGTGGAAAAAGGATAGCATATACTTTAAGCATACTGTCCTGAACGAAATACTTTACAAGTAAAGAAGTGTAACGGTGAAAAATATATTTTACTTGTCTAACCGCATCTCGTTTCTCTCTCACTTTAGAATAAATGAAATAAATGTGAATTTAAAAAAAATATATCCATGTGTGAAAGAAACAGAAATACTTAATGAATGATGTTGGAAAAAGAAAGAATATTATTATGAAAAACTAACACAAAATCTGTGACAGGTAGAGAACTTGTAAAGCGTTAGAATAGAATTGTACGAGTGACTCGAACTTCACCAAATAGGGCACTTCACCAAATTGTTTACTGGGTTATTAGGTGATGTGACAGATTTGCATAACTTTATATTCTAATAAACTCCGATTCCCTAATATATTTGTAGGAATACCTAGACCTGTTGTTTATTCCATCAAAATAATAGGAAATACACAGACAACCGGAAATAAAGTCACTCCAGAACGCAGAAATGTCCGGTTCTATTCAATGCGATAATTTACGACTTGTCTGTTTTTGTTAATTTTTGATTAAATTAATAGTGCATCTCCGTTTCACTCGTTATATAATTATACACGCACACAAAGTCTTTTGTTGATTTTGTTATAAATATAACAGTTACCTCGACAAATACAAATTTTGCAACATGAAGGCTCCATACCTGGTGATGCTTTTTGTATTTTTTGCTGTTTCTGAGGTAAATATTATTTAGCTTTAATAAAGTTATAAAATCTTCTTTATAAAGCGTGTATCAATAAGAGGTGACTATTTTAAATTGAACGCCATTTTCTATAAGTTACACTTTGACAATTTAAATTTGAGATATGTATCCTAGATACATAGGAAATTTGGTTTAATACAATATTCTGTTTAATAACGCGAAAAAACCCATGATTATTATTATAAAAATATTGATTCATTATTACTCGTATTTTCTTAAGTTGGAGACATTTAATAGTCTTTAAAAAGCAGCTTATTAACCGTTATTATATTAGATAAGAATTCCCATGTTTTATTCTTATAACACATTAAAAAAAATTGAAAAATTCCCATTATTTTACATTTTATCAAGAGATTAAAACAGTCATCTCTTATTGATACACTTTGGAAAACGAATACGCTTTTAAACGATTTCTTATTCATTTCTTGCAGGCGTTAAAATGTCAAACTGATGACGGCCCGTCTGAGGAGGCACTTAGAAGAGTCCTCCAGAAATGTATCAAGACAGCTACACAGAAATCAGGATCCGGATTCGCAAATGACAATGGAGAGAGAAACACCACAGAAAGTTCGTCCAGTGAATATGATGAGAAAGATGATTCTGATGATGATGATGATTCTTCAAATGGATCCGGCGATAACAAGGTAGAACACTATTATATAATATTTTTATTTATTATCCTCCAGATAGTTTGGAATATTGTCACAACTTGTCAACGTCCCTACAAACAATTTGTCGTATCTTAGCAATCTCGTATTGACATGACATGGTTCGGGAGAACAATATGTGGTAGTACTCGGCAAACCTCGTTTGGAAAGTATTAGGAAGGCAATGAGAGGGGGTACGGTGCGTTCCGGCCGGTGCAGACATTCTGTCCAAAGCTTCATGTAATGTCTCACTAAGGTCTAATATGATTCCAATCACCATTCAGAGTGATACGATTCGCATCTAATTGGATTCCGATCAAAATTGTTTGTAGTCGTGGTTGCGTTGCAGTGACACTAAACAAACTGTATTATAATCTATTTGTGCTTCCAGAAAAACAAAAATAGAAATAAAGATCGCAATTTCGAAAGTCGGCGCACCACATCTGGGTATGACAATAATTACACCGTCCAGAACGAATCCATTTCTTCCATGTCTGATCATGACAAAAACTGTGTAATTCATTGCTTTCTGGTCGAAATGAGAATGGTAACTTATATCTACAAGATATATTACTTCGTATTTTGCCTAAAGATTCTAAAATAGATGTTTTTTAGACTAACGAGAACAATCAGCTCCCGGACAAGAACAAAGTTTCCCAAGTTCTGACAGCAGACTTGAAAAGTCGAGAACTTCGTGAATTTTTACAAGATTCAGTCGCTGAGTGCTTTCAAATATTAGAACTAGGTAATTACATATATATTTATGTGCTTTTATTACTCAATGTATAGTTTTACTAATATAATTCTATACAGTATCGATCCTAACATTTCTTTGTTGCTTTTTATACAAACAATTTTTCTAAATCTAGTACGAATCTCATCCGAATCGTATTCGATTCTTATCCGATTCGTATCGAGTCGTTAGAATCGAATACGAATCTTGTTTCAACATTTTTTTGTAGGGTTTTCACTACTTTAAGGGCCTTATTCTGTAACTTTTCAAAAAATCGACCTTATTTTTTCAGCGGTGGAAATATTTAATTTTTTCATTGCTCGAATAAAGTCGCTGTATTTAAAATATCTAAAGTGGTATTCTGTATGCAAAATTTTCCATCGCCCATATAATATACAGCGGTGAAAAAGTATAGTGACGTACTTTAGGACGTCATCAATTTTAAAAATATTTGTCCAATCACGGCATTCAGAATATTCAAATATTTAAAAATTCAAACACTTGACAAGTACGAATACATGTCAATTGTTCAAGTCAATTGACAAGCAACATAACCTCACTTTCTGATATATTTATATTTGTATATTCATATGACTATACATATACTGTGTATTAAAAAATTTGTGCTGAAATTCAAATTATAATTCGAATTGTTTGACAGTTCTAAAAAATACAGGGATGGAAAATTTTAAAGTCACCGTTAAAGGCGACCTTATAATTTGGTCGATTTTTTTCCAGCGACAAAAATAAAATCGATGGAAATTTCTTACAGAATACCAAATAAAAAATCATCGCTTTTATGACGTCATTTTACAGCGATGAAATTTTTTCACCGGTGGAAATACTTTACAGAATAAGACCCTATAATTAAAGGAGAGTTAAAATGTCTCCAAATTTTGCCACTTTTTCATTGATAATTCTGTTTGTTTCAGATCACCGAAAGGAAAAGTGTGATTTTTCAAAAAATCTTGTAAGCTGCTTAGCTGAACGTGGAAGAACGAATTGTGAAGATTGGGATAATTCTAGTACGCTGCCATTTTGAGAAATGAAGACATTTTCAAGAACATACTAATTATGACTACCGGATGCAATTATTAAATATATACCTTACTTTATTAGTTTATTATTTTGTTTTAGTCTACTTTCAATGACTTAAGTATGTTTTATTATGTCATTAATACGAAAATTATATATTTTGTTAATTAATAAGTAGTAGTACTTTTATCTGTATATAGCATTGTAAATTAATAAAAATATAAATTTATTGGTCGTTACGTAATTTGTTTTGTATGCATGTATGGTGTACTCACCGTTTGTTTGGCACCCTGCAGCTCGATTATTCGGTTTTCTCGTTCCAGTTGTACTTTCTCCGATCCCAGCTTATTAGCGTGGTAGACCAATTGTTTCAGATGCAGTATGCCATCAGCATTGGAGTTATAAATTCCAGATAACTCTTTGTAAGAATACGTCATCAAAATGGATTTATTTTTATTAAATTGTTCTTGTAATTCATCTAAAGTTTGGTGGTGGAATTCTGGAATAGAAACATATTTTGATCATGTCTCACATTCTCCCAGTAAACAATTTGGTGAAGAGTCCTGTTTTGTGACATTTCTATACATAGTAGTGGGTAGACATAAAGTGGATTACTAGAACCTCAAATGTTAAATTATTTTTTAATAACTTCTTATATGTTAAGGAGATATTAACAATTAAAAAAGTCATTTTGTCTCATTTTGACCTCACAACCGCTAGTTGTTATCTCTTTTATACAACAGAGCGTAAAAGAGATATATTCTTGACAGAACTCTGACAAGTTTACAGGTTACCAACCTTACAGCTCATAAATCTCTGCTATATGTATTTATATATCAAAATATCAAATATTATTTACAGCTATTTCAACGAACAATAAAATTTCAATATTATATCTGCCGTAACAGGGTTACTTATTATATTCTTTGAGTTGACTTGATTATTTTGACTACCAACAGCTACAGAACATTACCACAGCACTGTCCTACTCAACAAATAACTGACGTATACAATGTATTTCACGTCATACAAATATGGCCGACCATTTCTAGCGCAAAAAGTACAGTTCAAATTTTGAATTGCTATATTTCCGTCAATATTTAGATATTTAATAAAATAGACACGCCAATACACATTTATTAACATCAATTTCAGGCGTATACTTAAACATTCTAAAATACTGTCTTCTGCCAAAGTTGTCAGCGCTGTTTCTATTTCTACGACAAATACAAGTCTATTTTTACAAGCCTTTAGTGTGCACCTAGCCTTACAGTATAGATATTTTAACTAAATTAACATACTTATCAACTTATCAATAATCTCCAAATGATTTTGAAGGTTTGTGGCATACTGCATTTCAGATTGACATAGCTCCTGCATTAATTCATCAACAACTCTCTTCTTGCATTCCACTACTCGATCAAAATTTTTCGCTGTTTTCTAAAATACAAAATTATTAATTAATCCGGTCAATTTATACATAAAAATAGTGGTCAAATAACAAAAATTCCCGGAGAGCCAAATATTGGTGGAGAGCTATGGTTTACCATTACAAATATAGTTTTAAAAATCCCCATCGATCCTATGTGTGCTACAAAAGTTATTCGGGGTCAAAGGTCAAAATTTGAGGTTTTTTGGATTTTTCTCGAAAACGGTAAGTTTTATCAAAAAAAAATTTCAAACCAAAGTTGTAGATCTTAAAATTCTCTACAAAAATGGTCTTCATGATTTTTTCATAAGAGTTACCATTCCTGAGATATCGCGATTCTAAGAGTCACACGAGGACTATATTTGGGAGCGTCCAAAAATGAACTTACTCTTAAATCTTCTTGCATTTGTTCACATTTTGCGCTTCGTAAAATGTGCCGCCATTGTTGATTAATCTTTGCCAAATTTAATCGTGAAAATGCTTCTTCTCTTTTCAGTTTATTCTGAAATTTGTTAATATTTTAATTGATTTAAAACCGGAAATTTACCTCTCAATATACAATATCAAACCTTCATAAACGTGGCGATTAATTGCTGTTTCCGGCGGCGTGCTTCCTCTTCAATGTCAGCTCGATGTTGCAAATATCGGGCTCGCTCTTCATCTGTCATTCGCGCCAATTTGTTGGCTTTGCTTTTCTTTTTAGGTGGCATTGTGATAATACCTGAAAAGCAAATCAGTTACATAATAGAACAACAAATGTCTCATGCTTAAAATTAATTAATGTACACTCTTCTATTGTCTTATGCGGTACTATCTGGTTTTCTTTGGGTATATTTAACGTCAATGGGCTTGTGTCCTATGTCTTAATTTCTATAAAAGTGTACTATATATTGATAAAGTGGGTTACTAGAACCTCAAATGTTCAATTATTTTTTAATAACTCCTTATATGTTAAGAGATATTAACAATTTAAAAAGTCATTTTGTCTCTTTAATTATTAAAGGGATTCAACGATGTACACATTCCAACTGTATGTGACATCACAACCGCTGCTAACCTTACAGCTCATAAATCTCTGCTATATGTATTTATATATCAAATATTATTTACAGCTATTTCAAGAAACAATAAAATTTCAATATTATGTCTGCCGCAACAGGGTTAAATAAAATAAAAACTTATTATTCTTTGACGTTACTTGATTATTTGACTACCAACAGCTACAGACCATTTCTAGCGCTAAAACTACAATTCAAACATTTAATTGCTATATCTCCGTCAACATTTAGATATTTAATAAAATAGACACGCCAATACATATTTATTAACATCAATTTCAATCAACAATTGAAAAATCGATCACTAAAAATGAGGACACAAGCCGCGATGGTCGGCACAGACCTGGTAATTTCACAATAAGGAGTAATAGAACACGAGTTAGCATTGACACAGTTTTAAGCTTTAATAATATGACATAATTGTAAATAAATAGAATTAAAAGTGTTGTATACTATAATATAATCCTACCTTAAGATACACACTTTCTAATTAAATAAGTTCCAATCTTTAACTGTCCTATTTATGGTTTAAACAGATGGTTTACTATTGATCACTCATCCTTAGTTGTTTATCAAAGTGATGTAACCATGGAAACCATAGTTTGTTTATTTTACGTTTCAAAATGGTTTACTAATAATTGAATCATAACAACTATTTATTTATTTCGTTTGGTGTCACAAATAATATTCTAATGGTTTCTCATTTTGCAAAAGATGGACTCCGTAATCTTGAAAATGGTAAATGTTGTGTTTTGTATTGTTTATATTAGGGTTCTCTCAATTAAAAGCCAATACTTATATAACTTTAATTTATTAATATTTAATTCCAATCAAACATGTATATTGTCTGGTACCTAATTGATCTGTATGTGTCAAACTTTCAAGTGTCGAGTGTTGAAATCTCTATATAATCAATGGGCTTGTGTCCTCATTGATGTTAATAAATGTGTATTGGCGTGTCTATTTTATTAAATATCTAAATATTGATGAAGATATAGCAATTAAAAGTTTGAATTGTAGTTTTAGCGCTAGAAATGGTCGGCCATATTTGTATGACGTGAAATGCATTGTATACGTCAGTTATTTGTTGAGTAGGTCAGTGCTGTGGTAATGTTCTGTAGCTGTTGGTAGTCGAAATAATCAAGTCAAGTAAAAGAATAATAAGTTTTTATTTTATTTAACCCTGCTAAGGCAGACATAATATTGAAATTTTATTGTTCCTTGAAATAGCTGTAAATAATATTTGATATTTTGATATATAAATACATAAGCAGAGATGTATGAGCTGTAAGGTTGGCAGCGGTTGTGATGTCACATGCATTTGAAATATTATACTTTACACTTTATCAATATATAGCACACTTTTATATAAATTAAGACATAGGACACAAGCCCATTCAAATTGACAACAACCAAACCCTTCAAGCATCATTACTTATCATATTTTATAGTGTTGTTTATTTTTCTTTTTTAGATGAAGACAACATTGATCCTTTGGAAGTTGAATTGGAAATTCAAACGAATAGAATTTTGTATGTTTTATCAAATTTAATAAAGCACGCTGAAGCTGTATTGTGCCTTCCATTACTATTAGAGAAAAAAAGTGTTCTTCGGAATCATTTCAACGATTCGAACGTGAATTATATATACAACACCTGCGCCAAGTATGAAGAGGTAGAGAGATATTTGCGCCTGAATTTGCTGCAACTTAACTTACGTGTTTTAACCTATAATTCTAGAAGTTAACTATTAAATAGTTTAGGTATATTTTTTGTTACAGAACTTGACCGAAAGTTCAGCTTCCACTCCAGGTCCTAGATTAGAAAAAGTCGTAAAATTAATTACCAATTGTAAAGAATTACGTCCAACTATTGATTTATTATTGGAACATGTAAGAATTTACATCTAAACTCTACATAAGTTTTACGTAAATGTTACGTTGGTATTTAACGTGAGTACAATTGATAAATTTCAGATAAATCCAACGTCCGACATGTTTCTAAATGATCTAAGGAAGCTGGTTGAGATAGCAAGAGAAAGATTAGCCATTTCAGCTCCTGAAGAAATGGAGAATGCTCGCCAGTTGCGAGTAACTGCTGATAAGAACGAACAAACAAAGCAAAAGATTAAGGGTCTAAAATCCTTTATTTATTTAATTCTTAATTTACTGTTTCACTTTCTATTTCTACTCATGACCTACCCTACTAAATTCAAATTGAATGCTAAATCTACACAATTACAAACTTAATACACACTCCAAATTTCAACTCTCTATCTTCCTTATCTGCGCCTACATGCACTGGCGTAGCTAGGTATGGGCCAGTCGGTGCTGTGCACCGGGGTCCCCAAGCTCAGGGGGCCCTCGGACTTTTATCACTTATATTTATATTTTAACGGTTTCACCGTGAAGTAATACTCTTAGTAAATAGTAAACAGTAAACAATAAACAATAACAAAAATTCTAAATAGTATACTAGGCATTTAATTCTAATGTGAGGTATACAGTAATAACTAGATCGGAAAGTTGGCAGCCAGTTGATATAGCAGTGAAAGAAACGTTTTTAGGTTTTTATGCATCATTCAAACATGGTGCAGCAGATTTAGTCAACCAGGTGACTACAATTTTTATCGCCAATACCAATATACCAATATTTTTAATACCAATATTATAAATCCAAGTATACATTCCTAAACTCTTCACCTAGGCGATCACTAAAGCTCACACAAGACACACATACACATACATGTAGTAAGTAGTTTTGCTGTGCCATTTAAAGCTTTGTACCTTTAAAGTATTTATATATATTTATATCTGACTTAAAAAACCTAAACAGTTTAGTTAGGGGCCCAGATTTTTTTTGCACTGGGGCCCTTGGCTACCTAGCTACCCAGTCTTCCCACTTCTGTTTTATAAATTAAAAGTACTATTTTGATATTTTTAATATGTAATATTTTTTAATAGAAATTTCCGAAACTCTACAAGAAGAACGAGATAAACTAAAAGAAAATATAAAGAGTAAAGAAGTAATAATTAATGCACATAAACGAACAATTACAGAAATTAATAACAAATGTTGTGATTCCGTAAAGAAAATTACGTAAGTTAATAATTAAATTAACAATTACTTTATTAAAATATAAATATTTATAAAACAGTTAAATTTACTTGGAATATCCCTTATACTATTAATTAAAGCGAAGAATCGGAGAGAAGAATGATACAGGACAGTATAATTAGTGAAGAAAAGCAAACGAAATTATCATCGGAGCTCAAAGTCTTACAATCCACTCTAAATTCAATGTTGGAAATTAATTTAAATCATGAGAGCGAATTAAGAAATAAAAAGTATGTTTTACTTTCCTATATGGGAGATTGCCTCCACATTATTGCCTTGTACGGGTTTGTGAAGTTTTGTGCAATTTTTCAGAGACGATGTGGAAGCACACCTTATCCAGTGGGTGGAGAAATACGATAAAGACATTGGTGACAAACAAGACACTCTGGATGCTATCAATGAAGAGTTTAATATGAAAACGAAGGAGTATGAAGAGCTTTTGGTAAGTAGCTTCATTCTATTCCTGACTGCAATAGATAGATGTGAATGGGCTTGTGTCCTATGTCTTAATTTCTATAAAAGTGTACTATATATTGATAAAGTGGGTTACTAGAACCTCAAATGTTCAATTATTTGTTAATAACTCCTTATATGTTAAGAGATATTAACAATTAAAAAAGTCATTTTGTCTCTTTAATTATTAAAGGGATTCAACGTTGTACACATTCCAAGTGCATGTAACATCACAATCGTTGTGTAAGGTTACTAACCTTACAGCTCATAAATCTCTGCTATATGTAGTTATATATCAAAATATCAAATATTATTTATAGCTATTTCAAAGAACAATCAAAATTCAATATTATGTCTGCCTTGGCAGGGTTAAATAAAATAAAAACTTATTATTCTTTGATTTGACTTGATTATTTGACTGTCAACAGCTACAAAACATTACCACAGCACTGACCTACTCAACAAATAAATGACGTTAAAATGCATTTCACGTCATACAAATATGGCCGACCATTTTTAGCGCTAAGACTACAATTCAAATTTTTAATTGCTATATCTCCGTCAACATTTAGATATTTAATAAAATAGACACACCAATACACATTTATTAACATCGATTTCAATCAACAATTGAAAAATCGACCACTAAAAAATGAGGACACAAGCCCATTGAACTACTTTCTTATGGTTACATTTTCTTTGAAATATATTGACCCTCGAAAAAAATGATTGCAACCAAACAAACTTAAAACCACATTTATAATATGAGAAGTGTATGTGTGTCTCGAGATAAAAGTTAGCTAAGCTAAATAAAGTATCTTGGATTAATATGTGTCGAATTGTTCTCATTTGGTAGGAACGTTTCGAAACACAAGAACGGGAGTACGTAATTTTGATGGCTGAAAGAGAGCAAATAGAGAAAGAGGAAATGGAGGCTAAACTGTATGTGTTTCTTTGTAATCGAGCTGCGAGAAGAATCACACGAGCATGGAGGGCATACAAACAGAGGAAACTTGATAAGAAGAAGGTATAATATTATAATTAGAGCCCTGTTCCTACTTTACAATTTCCAACGTCTAATCGTTACAAATTTTACTTTCTAATGAACCTAATCCCAGTAAACAATTTGGTGAAGTGCCCTATTTAGTGACGTTTCTATCGCTATTTCACTTCAATTATAGTTCTCATCAACTTTATCTTCATTTGTATTCCGACAGGTGGAGTAATTTCGCCATTTGAAGCCGATAAAGTAGACATTTTATATGAAGGACTGTGAGAAAGTGAACTATAAATGAACTCTTTCATAACAAAAAAATCATGACGCATCTTCAATATGATGTCAAAGTGACTCCAAAATGTTTACTGGGATGTATCATTGTCGAAAGATTACTATTAACGTTTAGAAATGTAATTCAGAATAATGCTCTAAGCTTAGTTTATTGATCAGAAATAATTGATTTATTTTCTTAAAACTAGGATAAGGCGCTAAGGGCTCAACGATTAAAGGAAGCAAAATTGAAGAAGCTTCAGAACAAAGAAGGCTAAGTAGTATCAGTTCCGGAACATGGCACTAGAAAGGATTTCGAGTGCAAAGGGACCTTCATAAAGTTTACTAAGGAATTTGGAACTTAATATTCAGTATTTTGTTGTTGTTAAGGTGAAACGATACTTGGCCATTTTTGATTCGCGAAATATATACAGCAGGTTAAATATTATCAAAAAAAACATGTTTTTTTTATGTCTAAATTGTTTTATGTAAGGAACTATCAAGGCGAATTAAAATCTAAAGCTGCAATTAGTTAGATGAATAACGTATCTACATTTTAAGCTTTCTTTCACTGACTTTTAATGAGTTGGAACCGTAAAAATAAGTTTTGAAAATGAATATTGCTATATTCTCTACCCAGTAAACAATTTGGTGAAGTGCCCTATTTAGTGACGTTTCTATCACTATTTCACTTCAATTATAGTTCGCATCAACTTTATCTTCATTTGTATTCCGACAGGTGGAGTGGTTCCGTCATCTGTAGCCGATAAAGTAGATATTTTATATGAAAAAATGTGAGAAACTGAACTATAAATGAACTCTTTTATGACAAAAAAATCATGACGCATCTTCAATATGATGTCAAAGTGACTCTAAAATGTATACTGGGTAGTTAAATTCCAATTTTTATATGACTGGTAACATTTCTAAAGGGTTGTAATAAATACAGGTTAAAAAATTTAGGTCAAGTATCGTTTCACCTTAAGTAATACATTGAATTGAAAGAATTATTTAGAATTTAAAACATAGACAGCTTATAACCATCTAAACACTGAAATTTTACATCATTGGATAAATGGACAAAGGACAATAAAAATGTTGTACTGATATATTTATTTAATATTTAATATTATATAACCTTGCCTAAAAAGTTTTATTAACGTTAGAAAAAATACGTCTTTTTTTAAATATTTATTAAGCTTTGGTTTATACAGCATTTTAAAAGTTACAGATTTATATATGTTTATCATTAATTAATTAACTAAAAATTCATTTTGTAATTATAGGTATATATTTATATTAACCTAAAAAATATTATGTAACAGATTCTCGTAGACCTTTTTATATTAAAACTTAAAAAAACCTTATATCCCAGTAAACATTTAGTGAAATAGAATGGCTTGGTGAAGTTCGAGTCACTCGTACAATTCTATTCTAACGCTTTACAAGTTCGAAGCAACAACACAGAAATCAATTTTAGTTCAAATTGATTCCCTACCTGTCAAGATTTTGTGAAGTAAAATCTGATATATGTAGTCTTAGCTAGTTCGTTAATAGTTCAAAAGTGGTACACAAAAGTCGCTTTTCGTTCAAATTGATTCCCTACTTGTCACAGATTTTGTGTTAATTGTTAGAATTTTTTCATAATAATATTTTATCTTTTTCCAACATCATTCATTAAGTAGCAGTTGTTTCTTTCACACTTAGATATATTTTTTTTAGTTCATTTTCATTCCAAAGTGAGGAATCAATCTGCTAAGTGAGAAAGAAACGAGATGCGGTTAGATATAGTTATAAATTTGTTTTCTAATAAAAATCGATTTTATTTTTCAAAATAAATACTCTGTTTAAACTTCCCGCTTAATTTTAATGTATAATTTCCCTGACCAATCACAGCAGGGCATAAATTATAATTTATAACTCCTGTCATAAATCATAAACCGGAGTCGCTTTTATACAGCAGTGAGCCGTCGTTGCGATGTCTGTAGCTCATAAATAGGGCATTTCCTATGAACGACTGAATAGAAAACAAACACGTTCCAGACAAAAAACTCATGATATGTAATAGAATGAAGTAGAATTTACTCCAAAATGTTTACTGGGATATATATATGTGGGAACTTAGTTGAACTCTAATGTTTGTTACACCACTGCAAGTAATCAACTGATCATTGTTTCCATCTAAGATAATCTAAAGATAACAAATACAATTAACAGTTTATTAGGCTTTTATTGAATTTATGTATAAGACATCAATGTTACACAGTAAGTCCTCAAATTATTTTAAGTTTTATGAATTGTGAGCAAATTCCCTTCTGAGAATCCATTTATCTCTGAATCTGTCTGAAGTCAAGGACATACTGTACAAATAACTCCATTGTGATCACTAACAACATATTAATAAATACGAAAGTATCGTTTTCTACTACCCAGTACTACCTCATATGTTCTCCCGAACACTGTTTGACTACTGTCTAACCGTTCTCTGATACGAGATTGCTAAGATACGACAAATTGTTTGTAGGGTTATTGATTAATTATTAACTGTGAAATTATGTTCTCATAGAAAGAATCCAGCATTGTTGTAAACTGTAGTAAGAACTTTGAAGAAATTAGTAACATTTCCCCGCAGAAGAGCACCATCACTGGGTGGGTTTTCTTCTTTCTGTAACATACAAAGATTACAGTTGTGTCACCCGGAATATGGTGTTAAGAGTGTCCTAACAATCCGTTGGTCGTGTAACTTTTTACAGGGATAAGAATGATTGATTTTTTCTTATTTCTGATCATATCTTCGTTTCTAACTAAAAACCCAATGACTACACATGCAGCGGTAACAAAAACCACTAAAGAAAACAACTTTCCTTGTATGCTCAGGGCCCGAAAACTAATACAAAATAAAAATTGGAAATAGAAACCTATGTCATCATCTAAATGCCATTTACGTCATTATATCAGTACTAAATTTTCTTCGCTTACCTCTCTTTGACGTTCCCTCCAATTACCTGAATAAAGATAATTCAACAAATTAACAAAGAATAAAAGGATTTAATTCCTAAATAATATTAAATAATCCTAACAAATAATATTGCAAATATTTTTAGTGTTGGATAAACTGTTTCTTTAATGTTTATAAAATCATTTAGATCTACTTACTGGGTTGTGATTCACCACCTTCAGACGCCGTTAAGATCGCGGCCAGAAGTATGATCACCTTCACTTTAAAATATAACATTGCCGGGGTCCGTATATTTATTACAGCAATCTTATTTTCCGTCTGAATAAATACTGGTAGCACATAATAATGTTAAGCCACACGGTCTGCAATTAGAGCATTCCAAATATGCCAATAAATTACTCTGTAATCTTGATTTAAAAAAAACAATAACAAGATTATTTAATCTTTTAAGTAATAACATTTAGTTAGAACTAATTAAAAATAATGTAGGTAAAGATAAGCAAATCCACATATTGACTCCACGTCAGCTCCAACGAGAAATGGTCAGTCGCCCCTAATTCGCACTTTTCGCACAATTTGCACTATTCGCACCTACTTTACATTTACCTCTCTAAACAATCCTAAAGGGCTTGTGTCCTCATTTTTTAGGGGTCGATTTTTCAATTAGTGATTGAAATTGATGTTAATAAATGTGTACTGATGTGTCTATTTTATTAAATATCTAAATATTGACGGAGATATAGCAATTAAAAGTTTGAATTGTAGTTTTAGCGCTAGAAATGGTCGGCTATATTTGTATGACGTGAAATGCATTTTAACGTCAGTTATTTGTTGAGTAGGTCAGTGCTGTGGTAATGTTCTGTAGTTGTTGGTAGTCGAAATAATCAAGTCAAATCAAAGAATAATAAGTTTTTATTTTATATAACCCTTTACGGCAGACATAATATTGGAATTTTATTGTTCCTTGAAATAGCTGTAAATAATATTTGATATTTTGATATATAAATACATATAGCAGAGATTTATGATCAGTAAGGTTGGTAACCTTACACAAGGATTGTGATGTCACATGCATTTGGAATGTGTACAACGTTGAATCCCTTTAATAATTAAAGAGACAAACTGACTTTTTTAATTGTTAATATCTCTTAACATATAAGGAGTTATTAAAAAATAATTGAACATTTGAGGTTCTTGTAACCCACTTATTCTAAAGAATCTAGTATTCTTAGTTTTTTTATTTCTAAGGTTTATTATTTTGTTTCATTTTTTTTTACAAATTTCATTTGGTGTTTGAAATACAATCTGAACCAGTTTTTTCCCAATATTTTAGTATATTGTTTATTTTTTATTTTTACACATATTTATTTTAACTTTAAACATAATATTCTGCAAAAATGACGGGGATAGTTCATGCAAAGGATGACATCCTGGACCTTATCGAAGTTGGTAAGTAGAGGATTTATCACAGACTCCTTCCTATCAATTGTAAAACTCTAAGGAGAAGGCAAGTGACCTGCGGACGCCAACGCTTGCATCATATTACTAAACAACGAAATTAATTTACTGATAGCATGCATTAAAAAATAATACAGCATATAGGATGTAGATTCATTGGTGTTAAAAGAAACACAAAGTCTAATATATGAAATAAACAATGTGTAACCAAAATTTGTTAATCTAGGTGATCAAGAAGTCAACCCTGTTCAACTGGAGTTGCAGATTGAAACGAACAGGATTCTGTATGTCTTGGAGACAATGATTAAACATATGGAAGTAGGCGTCTGCCTACCACTACTGTTAGAGCGAGAACATATCCTGCGTATGTATTTACCAGAGCAGGATATAAGGTTTATTTTTAGTGCTTGTGAAAGATACGCTAACAGTGATGGCGAAAAACCGAAGCCAATTGTAAGTCACATAATATGAAACTATTGTCACATTAACATTTTTGAAATGGGCTTGTGCCCTATGTTTTAATTTCTATAAAAGTGTACTATATATTGATAAAGTGGGTTACTAGAACCTCAAGGGTTCAATTATTTTTTAATAACTCTTTATATGTTAAGAGATATTAACAATTAAAAAAGTCATTTTGTCTCTTTAATTATTAAAGGGATTCAACGTTGTACACATTCCAAGTGCATGTGACATCACAATCCTTGTGTAAGGTTACCAACCTTACAACTTATAAATCTCTGCTATATGTATTTATATATCAAAATATCAAATATTATTTACAGATATTTCAAGGAACAATCAAATTTCAATATTATGTCTACTGTAACAGGATTAAATAAAATAAAAATTTATTATTCTTTGATTTGACTTGATTATTTGACTACCAACAGCTACAGAACATTACCACAGCACTGACCTACTCAACAAATAACTGACGTTAAAATGCATTTCACGTCATACAAATATGGCCGACCATTTCTAGCGCTAAAACTACAATTGAAACTTTTAATTGCTATATCTCTGTCAATATTTAGATATTTAATAAAATAGACACGCCAATACACATTTATTAACATCAATTTCAATCAACAATTGAAAAATCGACCACTAAAAATTCGTATCAGATTCAATTCATTTCCTTTCTAATGTTGGTAACAATGTATCGCAACATTTAGATATTGTATATAGCTAATGCGGGGTATAAAATAGATTTTGGAACTTATTATGTACTTTAGTACTTCTATGACCAACCAGCACAATGTCTAAAGAGGTACAAAGTCTAAAATCCGTATACCATTCCCTATAAACAATTTCTTTAAGAATCATACGAATCTAGCACGATTCTTATACGACTCTAATACGATACTAATACGATTCGTTTTGATTCATACGAATCTTACACGATTTTTGTCAGAATTGTTTGTAGACATGATTCGATTTTCAGACTCGAATCCCATGCACTAGAGTGTCGAAATCTATCCTGATATGTGGATAAATAAGAACTTGAACTTATAGGTTATAATATATTTTTTTTTGTAGCGTAACCTTCCTAAAAATCCGTTATCCGTAGTTGAGCCGAAAATAGATCCAAAATTGTCACAATCAATTAAATTATTGGTTGACTGCAAAGAATTAAGGCCTGAGATTGACTCATTGCTGGATAGTGTAAGATGAAACATTACTTACTTAATATTTACAGTGTTGTACTTAATTTATTTATTGTTAATTGTGATTAAACATTACATTAAATCTTCCAGTGACATAACCTTACTTACCTGACATTCTGAATTTTCAAGCAAATGTATTCTTCTTATTATCTTTCTCGTGTCTCTCTCTCTCTCTTCTTGTCCTCAACTCCTTCTTGTTTCGCTTTCGTTTTCCTTCCTCTATTTTATTTACTTCTTGCAGTAGTCTCTACATTCTTCTTAATTCTATTCTAAACTTAAAAACTTATACCGTCACTTTCTTCTCCTCCTCTTCTTTTCTCTATTTTCCTCTTTTTCTCGCTCCGTTTCCTACTCTTCCTCTTTCTTTTTTCTCTGTTTCTCCTCCAATCAGTTTCTTCCATCCCTACGTCCTATAAGCTAGTCCTATTCTTTGATTTCCTTTCTGATAGACTTAACTCTTCTTTATTTTGTTGTTTTTATCCTCTCCTCTTACTTCCCTATGCTTTACTCTTTACACTTCCTCTTTGCTTATACATCTCTTCTCAAACTCGTAACATTGAAATATCACAGCCGTTTTTAGTGTGATGTTTTATTATTAATTACTTCTGCAGGTTTCTCAAACATCGAAAATATTTCTGAACGATCTTCGTGAACTTGTGGAAATAGCAAGAGAGAGATTTGCTGTGTCAGCTCCTGAAGAAATGGAACATGAAAGACAACTCCGATTAGCGTGGAAAAATAATGAACAATGCAAGGCAATGATATCAGGCCAGTAACTAAACTAAGTCACTCATCAAAATGTAGTTCTTTTATACGCAGTATAACTTTGCTTCGTTTTATAGAAATCGCTAAAAAGTTGCAAGAACAGAGGGATAAATTGAAGGAATGTTTGGAAGCTCGTGAAGTTATTATCAATCAACATAAAGTAGCGATTGAAAATATAAATAAGAAGTGTCGCGAAGATATCAGAAGAAGAATGTAAGCCTATCGATTGGTCATGTTTAAATTAATACAAATAAGAGATTGATAGTATTAGGATATAATGTTTAATTATAGACAAGATTCTGAGCGGGATATGGTGATGGACAGCAAAACTAGTGAAGAAAGGCAAGAAATATTATCAGAAGATGCTAAAAATGCCCAAGCAAAATACACACTGCTTTTGGAAAGTCATCTAAAACAAGAAAGGGAACTGCGTGTCAAAAAGTATAACTATTATTACACCTATTTTTTAACGTTGGTCATACTGTGTGATACTTCCAAAAAAATAGGTCTATGTTACATGTCTAGAATATGTAGAAAGGGCTTGTGTCCTATGTCTTAATTTCTATCAAAGTGCCAGAACCTCAATTGTTCGATTATTTTTTAATAACTCCTTATATGTTAGGAGATATTAACAATTAAAAAAATCATTTTGTCCCTTTAATTATTAAAGGGATTCAACGTTGTACACATTCCAAATGCATGTGAAATCACAACCGCTAGTTACTATCTCTTTTATACAACAGAGCGTAAAAGAGATGCATATTCTTGAAGTTTACAGGTTACCAACCTCCCAGTAAACATTTTGGAGTCACTTTGACATCATATTGAAGATGCGTCATGATTTTTTTGTCATAAAAGAGTTTATTTATAGTTCAGTTTCTCACATTTTTTCATATAAAATGTCTACTTTATCGGCTACAGATGGCGAAATTACTCCACCTGTCGGAATACAAATGAAGATAAAGTTGATGCGAACTATAATTGAAGTGAAATAGTGAAACGTCACTAAATAGGGCACTTCACTAAATTGTTTACTGGGCTTACAGCTCATAAATCTCTGCTATATGTATTTATATATCAAAATATCAAATATTATTTACAGCTATTTCAAGGAACAATAAAATTCCAATATTATGTCTGCCGTAACAGGATTAAATAAAATAAAAACTTATTATTCTTTGACTTGACTTGATTATTTCAACTACCAACAGCTACAAAACATTACCACAGCACTGACCTACTCAACAAATAACTGACGTTAAAATGCTTTTCACGTCATACAAATATGGCCGTCCATTTCTAGCGCTAAAACTACAATTCAAATTTTTAATTGCTATATCTCCGTCAATATTTAGATATTTAATAAAATAGACACGCCAATACACATTTATTAACATCAATTTCAAAATCAAACACTAAACAATTGAAAAATCGAACACTAAAAAATGAGTATGAATCGATTTTCTTTAAAGTTTCATGATATATTTAATGCACTTGTGTTCTTGATTGAGATAGTATGTTGTTGCAGGGATAAAGTTGAATCACAGCTAATCAGTTGGTTGAATAAATATGACACTGACGTTGGCGATAGACAGAGAGAGCTTGATGCCATAAACGACGAATATGAAAACAAAACTAATGAATATGAAGAGCTTAAGGTAAGAATATGTGTGAGATGTATGTAGAACTAATAAAAACAATTACAAATGCATTAATTAAATTATAATATTCAATATCCACAAAAACAACGTCTTTTCTCTATGACAGAGAGGATGATTACACAATCGTTACGTTTTTATACCTTCTTGAAAATCCTTTCCTCTTAAAATTAGCGACCTGGTTTAGACATAAATCCTTATCCTAATCAATTATCATTAACCAAACCATTACAATTTAGACATCCCAGTAAACATTTTGGAGTAAATTCTACTTAATTTCTATTACATATCATGAGTTTTTTGTCTGGAACGCGTTCGTTTTCTATTCAGTCGTTCATAGGAAAGACCCTTTTTATGACCTACAGAGATCGCAACGACGGTTCACTGCTGAATTAAAAGCGGAGTCGGTTTATGATTTATGACTGGAGTTATAAACTTGACACTAGCAGGGGTATAAAACTTAATGGAATTCTACTTTTTAGAGTCTGCAAAATATAAATATTTAAATGAAGAAATAAATAGATGTAATCTTTAGTACGGATCGTGATTTTTTTAATGAATATTATTCATCTTCAACAATACTCGTTATATTAGTTTTTTACATTGTTTTGGTGATTCAAAAATCCACGATCGGCAGGTCTGCGTTAGGTTTAAAACCTCTGTCTTACCATCGCTAGATGCTAACTTCGTTTATATACATTCTATTCGGGGATTGAGGGAGATAGCGTCTGTCTATTACCATTAAAGAAATATTTGTTGAAAAAGGATAGCATATACTTTAAACATCTGTACAGAACGAAATATTATACAAGTGTAACGGTGAAAAATATATTTTACTTGTCTAACCGCATCTCGTTTCTCTCTCACTTTGGAATAAATGAAATGAATGTGAATTTAAAAAAAATATATCCATGTGGGAAAGAAACAGAAATACTTAATGAATGATGTTGGAAAAAGAAAGAATACTAGAAAGAATAACTAACACAAAATCTGTGACAGGTAGAGAACTTGTAAAGCGTTAGAATAGAATTGTACAAGTGACTCGAACTTCACCAAATAGGGCACTTCACCAAATTGTTTACTGGGTAGTCTATGTATAATTATAAATATTACCTACTTATTAATAAATCTATATAAATAATTATAATAACATTAAAACAACAACTTAATTTATCATTCGACATTTATAGTTTTACATTTTTTTAAATATTTGTAGGAGTTATTTAAAGTGCAAGAAAAGGAATACAATTTGTTAATGGCAGAGCGAGATGATATTGAGCGTGAAGAACTGGAAGCCAAGTTGTTTGTATTTCTTAGCAATCGCGCTCAGAGAAGAATAACTCGAGCATGGAGAGCATTCAAACAGAGGAAGATTGATCTGAAGAGGGTAAATTGAATTTGAAAAAAAAGTATACAGAAAAATTCATTTAAATCAGATAAAATATACTGCGAAGTGTAAAATTCAAATTTGTTTAAATACTCATCCTATCTATGAGTCTTATTATTTTAAAATTGACCACTCTGTTGGGCTCTTTTACAGAATACAATTTTTTTGTTTAAATTCCAAATGTAATGCAACAACTTCATGAAAAATTGATATGCGTAATGATTTATTGATTTTCGTTTTTATAGGAAAAAGCTGAGAGGGCTAAACAAGCAAAGGAAGAGAAAGCCGCTGCTAAATTACTAAAACAACAATTAGCTGCTCAAAAGAAAGCAGAAGCAGCTGCTAGAAAAGGTAAGAATATTTACTATTTCCATGAAATAAATAAGTAATTAAATAAAATAATTTTCAATTGCATCTGTAAATGAATATATTTATTTTAGCTGCAGAGTTGGAAGCTCAAAATAATCCAAAACCTCCTGAAGACAAAGCAGAGTAAGTATATACTGCTTTAATTGTTAATCATCAGCTGAGACATTATCAGCATTAAGTAAAATTGCATAAAAACATTATGCAGAGCAATATTTTGAAGAATTTTTAGTTTCTTTTTAATATAATGAAACCACAAAATTATTTTTAGGGATCATGATGAAGATGTACATAGTGAAGCACCGCGTGATGCCCCAGATGCAGCTGCAGAGCATGACGAGCAACATGAAGATGACTAAAAAATATATTTTTAAACCGCTCTATTATGTATTTACATTGTATTTCATTCACATTATTTCCATACAGCTACTATCACCATTTTATATAATTAAAATTTCAATGTATATTTAAGTTAAAAATAAATTTATGTGGTTTGATTTTGCATGTTTAAAATATTGTTAATTATGTTGATTAATAACTTCTAAGATAATAGTATTTCCCAGTATTTCCTATATTTATAATCTGAATTAAATAACTTCAAATACAATGAGATATATTTTAAATTTAGTTAATTTTATAGGCTTATTCTATTTACTCAGAGGTGGCGCTAGCAAACTAAATATTTGTAATCTGTCATTTTGACATTCCAGACAATCTTTAATTGAATTTTAATCATTTTAATTGAAATTAAAAGTTTAAAATAATGAGTTCTAATAAAGAACCTGATCATTTAATAAATAAAATAGTTATAAGCGCAGGAACAAAACCAGCAAATTTTAAGAATGGAACAAAGGTTGCATATTTATGGAGATATATTTTTTAAATCATAACCTAAACTATCATACATTTATTCTTACTCTTAAACTATTAGATATAACATTATTTATTAATATTTATATACATTTAGGTAACATTTCACTATGTCACTCAAAGAGTTGGAAGTGATACTATCATTGATGATAGTAGAAAGATGAAGGGTGAAAAACCCATGGAACTTATTATTGGAAAACAGTTTAAGCTTGAAGTTTGGGAAGTAATTGTTCAAAAAATGGCAATAAATGAAATTGCACGATTTGATGTCCATAAAAGTGTATGTATTTTATTCATCATATAAAAATAAATTACTGATTATACAGGTGTAAGAGAATTTCTTTTTCCAGTTGGTTTCACAATATCCATTTATATCTCGTACATTACGAGATGTTAACAAACCGCCAGAAGAGAGACGATCTCATTGTTGTGCCATGTCTATACAAAATGCTGGAGTTGGATATAAAGATTTGGATGACTTGTTACAGAATCCGTCAGACCTACAATTCACAATTCGTAATTATATTTAATAAATTATTTCAATTCATTTCTAACAAATGTTTATGACAAACTTTACATTTAGATTTATTAAATGCCGTGAATCCCGAACATTATGAACCAGATTCATGGCAGTTATCTGAAGAGCAAAAGTTGGAATCCGTACATAAGCTTAAAGAAAAAGGCAATACTTTTTTTAAGAATAATAACTTAGTTGAGGCATCAGACAGTTATGCCAAGGCAATTGGAATATTAGAACAACTTATGCTGAAGTAATTTAAATACAGAGCTACGAGTATGGTTCTAAAAGTGGCATGTCCGATACACTTATATATCCAACGTTGGTAAAAATTACATGGACCTCTCGGACTTTCACTTTTGGAATCATCCTCTTATATAATACATTATCATATACATGTTTCTTGAATTTTGGAAATGATCAAAACTTTGCCTTATTGATTATTTTATTTATTTTAGAGAGAAACCAAGAGATACTGAATGGTTAGAATTGAGGAGCTTTAAGTTGCCCTTACTCCTGAATTATTCGCAATGCAAATTAGGTTTAAAGGATTACTATCCCGTTATTACACATTGCACAGAAGTTCTAGAAATAGATCCAGGTATTAAAATATACTCTACATTACATTTACAACTATTAATAATTGTAATGAACATAGAAAATTATTTGCAGACAACGTAAAAGGATTATTTCGCCGAGCAAGGGCGTATCTAGAAGTATGGGAACCTAAGGCAGCCAAAAATGATTTCAATAAAGCAGCTGAGCTTGATCCTTCATTAAAAACAGCTGTACAAAAATATTTCATGGAAATTGATCGACTTCAACGAGAAAAAGATCAGTACGATAAAGAAAAGTTAAAAAATCTTTTTTAATGATGACAAAATTCAACTATTTATTGAAATAGTAGTAAAATTGAAAATGTGCAATCTATATTTTAAAATACACATTATTTATTTAAAAAAATTAACTTTTTGGTACAAATTACGAACATCCATTTCATTTTATTTTTTATTTTAATTATGTAATGAAAAAATAAAACTATTATATAATATGTTGAGTACGTTATGTTCTTAAATTAAAAATTATATAAAAAACGATATTTAGTAGTTGTGATCTAGAGTTTTAAAAGAAATCTTCATCTGTTGCTTTTTTCGCCGTACTATTTTTAATTTGATCTTGCGAGTTATACATATCAGCAACTTGTTGCGCAGTTGTAGCATCATCAACATTCTTATCATCACGAATTCGGATGAAACGAGGAAATCTAAGTGATATACCTTTTTCTGGATCCACCTATATAAATATTATAGATAATAAGGATACTGTCTTTAATGTGTTTTAATATTAAACATGTGTTTTTTAACTTACAATTCCCATAGCAGCGCGATGAGCTGGAGATAATGATAAATCAGCACATTTAATTTCCCACACTTGTGAAACATCAAACCAATGATCTGGTTCATGCTGTGTATCGTAACGATAATACGATTTAGGGGATGGAATAATATGCGATTTCAAAAATTCTGAGTGCTGCTGTAAATCAGCATCACTAAATCCTGTTCCAATCTGTTAAGCAATATATTTTGAAAAATGTTAAAAAGTCATGTCTAAAAATGTATTTAAAACTGTATGTGTAACTTTACTAATAAACATTTTGCGTTCTGTATAAGAAAAATATTTTTCTAATAAAAATAAATAGGTACCTTGCAAATGCTTTGGTATTCCTCATTCTCAGCATCATAACAAGCTAAAAGAAAACCCCCGTAAACTCCAGTTCTTTTCCCTCGCCCGAAATATCCCCCAATAACGACTACATCTAAAGTATCACCACATCCAGCTAAGTAATCCTTCTTCAGCTTTAACCAATTCCTAGATCTTTTTGCAATCTCGTAAGTGGCTTCTTCGTGGAGTGTTTTAACCATCAGACCTTCACAATTTCCTAAAAATTTATTATAAAATATATATAATACCCATTCAGATTGGAAAACAGATACTGGGCAAATAGAGAGGCAAGGATGTGCGCAACGGAGATAGAAACGCTGGAACACATTAACTTTTCATGTGAGAAAAAGGTAAAAAGTGAAAAGAATATTGCAGTTATTAAAGAGAAGCAGTGAAGGGAAGAGGTGGATGGCGGAGATAGAGAAAAGGAGCCAGAAAATAGAAGGAATGGAAGAGTAGAAATATGAGAAAGAATAGCAGGAGGAGTGAAGCAGTAGTTAAATTTACATGTTTTGCTTTTATTTCTATTTTTTCTTTTGGATGGAGTAAGAATGTTTAGATATAATAAGGATAACAAATGTAATCCTAATATGTAAATGTAAGCACAATGATACGTAATTTAATGAGTTAATATAAAAGAATGTAGTGCCCAAATGGCACCCAATTTTTTAAAGATATTTTCACATTATAGATAAATTTACCTTTTATAGCATCTTCCAAAAATATTTGTAATTCTTCCAATTTATTAGTATCTAAAGATGTAGCATACTGCCATTCTCCAGGAACTTCTTTAAAATGTTTGTGTAACAATTCTCTTCTTTTACTAAACGGCTCTCTAACCAACGGCTCACCATTTAAATATAATAAATCAAACATAAACACGCAAACTTGTACCTAGTAAGACAAAGTAATGTATGTTTTAATATAACCAAACAAACCAATCTGTAATTATTTTAATATATAAATTACCTTAATGTCAGCTTCATTGGCATCTTTACGTTTTCTTGTTGACAAAATTTGAAATGGTAAAATGGCATTATTTTCCTTGTCCCAAGCAACAGCCTCGCAATCAAGAATCGCACTTTCTACATCTTCGTTTGTAGTTCCTGAAATGCGGTTTAATATATCCGGATATTTTGTGGTGTTATTTTCTTGATTACGGCTGTAAATATTTACTGTTGAATCTTTCTTAATGTGAATCTAAAATTAATTTAAAAAAATAAATAACGTTATACATATTTTTAAATATTGTCGATTGACTAAATTACCTGAGCTCTCTCTCCATCATACTTCCATTCACATGTAAATTTAATGCCATCAAATCTAGTTAAAACCTCTGAAATACCAGTTGTTGGGTGAGCTAACATAGGTTTTAGTGGAGTGCCAGGCTCTAGCCGGCATTTATCTGGAAGGCCTTTGATTCCATCTTCAAGCAATACTGGTACAATACGATCATAGCACGGGCACTCACTAAAATATAAAAGAATTGTTAATATTATACAAAATCTGTAAGATATAAAATGAAATCGGTTGTTACCAATAAGCAGTCTTTAATATTGAAGCTTGTTCATCGACTTTTGATTTAACTGAGTCGGTAGACATTTTTTTGAGTGCATTTAAAATGGTACAAGGACGCTCTTGATCAGGAGGTGTCAATGTACAGGCTTGTGCGATTGCTTGCAACACCGATTGTTCAGCTAATCCAACTCTTAAATTACTTCCAGCTAATGAGCGAGTTAGATACCGTGCCTCAGAATAACGACAAGCCACAAATAAAGATTGTATTTTGTCAACTTTTTTTCCCATACTCTAAGAACAAATAATCATCAAATTAATACAGCACTTGTTCATAGTTTAAGAATATGTTTTTCAATATTATACATACTGTACTGCCACTCATTTGAGCAACTTCTCTTAATTTGTCAAATACACTTCTGACAGTTAAAGGCGCGGGTGTAAACATCATTCTTTGGTTGCTTCGAGATTGTTCAGCAACAATTGCCAAATCTCCTAACTTCTGACAATCAGATTTTATATCTTTTAAGGTTCTTCCAGTTGATTGAGCTATAGCTTTCATTAAAGTTGTTTCTGCTATTCCTAGCTCCAAACCTATAAAGTAATTGTTTAAGCGACTATTTATTATCTATAAAATTTAAATTACCAGTATTAATAATAAAATATATATAGCTCACCTTCATATGCAGGTGCTAATTGATTTAAACATAAATAAATACATGGTAATAGATCCACAGGTGTTAGCACTATGACAGATCGTAGAAAATTTCCTAATGTTTCTATCATTTTAAGTCGGCCGCTTGTAGCCTCAATAGATTCTAGTGTTTTAGCCAGTGCCAGGTATGGAACTCTAAATAATTTCGTATTAACTAATTACTAGTAACGAAAAATGAATAAAAATAACACAGGTTCATTTTGTCATACTTTTCGCCTTCTTTCCATGAAGCATGTTCAACAGGATTGTATTTAGCAGCCACAACTGAAGGATCGTAGAAAGCACCCTTATCTCCTTCTCCAGCTTTCTTCAAGGAAATCTGCTTTTTATCTGAAGTAGTTTGTTTAGTTTCAGTCTCGTCAGATTGCTCTGTTTTTTTTGGACCTAGAGAACCATTTTTTTTTAGATAAATATATTCTTTTGAAAGTATTTATTGAAATAATGTAACTTACCAAAGAAGCTATGCACTGGTTTTGTTGGAGACTCAGATTTTTTATTACTGTCTTCTTTTTTTGATTTAGGAGATTTTTTTTCTTTCGGTGAAACATTTTCAGTTTTAGGTTTCTTTTTGTTACTTGGTGATATTTTTTTTGTTTTGGGGGACTCCTTTTTAGATTTTATTGAATCATTATTATCAGATGTTGAAGTATTGTTCTCTAATTCTTCCTTCTCTGTTTCAACAGGTGGTTCACTAACTTCTTCCAATTTGGATTCCTTTTTGGGTGGTTTTATTTCATCTTCACTGCTTGAATCGGTATCAATAATTTTATTCCATTTCGCTATTAAGAAAATATCAAATATGATTTAAAAATAACTTATAAATGATTAGAAATTATTTCAAATTTCGCTTGCATACCTTTTCCTACAGGTTTTATCTTATTAGCATCTTTATTTTCTGTGTCAGATTTTGAAGGACTTGCAGGACTGCTGTTTTTTACTGTTTTAATTAATTTTATAGAATCTGTTTTGCTTTTCACAGCTGGACTTTTACTTGGGCGAATTCGTTTCGCACTTTTCTTTTCTTTAATTTTATTGGTAGGCGTTCTGTTAAATTATTATTTTGTTAGAAACAAGGAATACAAAGTATATATTATTGTAATTTAATATTAGATACTTACGTCTTTGATTTCACTTCTTCTTCGCTACTCGAAAGCTTTCTTTTGTTGTTTCTATTAAGACTTTGCGTAAAAAAATTATTAGAAAATGATATTGGTTCAAGAAAACAACTTTGCGTTGATTTGTTTATAACTGCAATATGTTTAAGCTTAAAACTATTTCTCAAAAGTCTAATGATAGTAAACATTTTAGTTTCACCTTAAATTACGAACTTAAAATGCTAATTAAATACACTTACTTTTCCCCATCTTCATCAGCGGGTTTTTTAGCAGGTGTTTTAGTGAAGAAAGATCTGAAATTTTAATTTGAAGTAATTAATAAAACATATTTATGCTATTAGACATAGCATCCAACTAACTTAATACAATTATTAGATAATTAATTAATTTACGTGATACTCTTTTGCGACATATTGAGATCTTAATTCGACTTTATTCCCGCTTAAAATTGGGATATTGCAATTTAACCTAAAATCTATTGACAGCTTGTCTTCTTCTTCGTTGCGAGCAGGAGTACAACCTACGAATACAAATATAAAAAATACATTTCATAAGTTGCATATTTCATCGCAGTAAAATATTTTATCTTTGCCAGTCTTGCCAGTTGTCGTTTGCAAACCTGAAACGTTTTTCTTTACAAGTCAAGTTTTGTGTGTAATTTTTCAGTGGTGTGTCATCTTATCAATATATTGTGAACAAAATTGTTAGTGTATTCAATGTAAGTACATAAACATATTATAATTTTAATTATATTTCTAATTTATTTAGTATTATAAGGTATTTATTAAGGTTTATTACAAAATTATTAGAAAGTATGTAACCGTCCGTCAAACATAGACCAAAATGGCCGTGATGGGTAAAGTTAACATTGAAAGTTATTCTATTTCATTGTTATTAAAATTAGAACACTGATTTTTTTGTGAAATATATTAAATTAATAAAATTCAAATGTTTTAAGATATTTGCAACTGTCAAATTGTCATGAATTAGGGGTCTATGTTAAGGCCAGAATATAGATTATTATATGACATCTTGCTCATTGATTTTTCGTACGCGCCAGCGCTTAAGAATGTTATAGAATATTGGTATTCTGAAATTTATTTTAGTTTTAAAACGTATTTATTTTGTTATTAGACTTAGCCCAAATGTTATGAAGGAATTTGTTTACACCTTTGTTTTGAAGTACATTATTTTTAAACTGGAACGTCAATCAGCTGTGGCCATGAAACTAAAGATGATTCATACTACTTGCTTATTAAAAATCTTCTTTTGCTAATCACCTGTACTAAATTCTTGACAGTAATGTCTAATTGACTTCATATATCTCATAGTTTTGATTTAGTCTTTATGGGTTTTATTTTCTTATTTTTGTTTCTCGTGAGGAATGTTTATAATCTTGAATTCTTTGGCTTTGTAATAAACCTGTTTTACATTATGTATATTTAACATATTCTCCATATTTTCTGTTATAATTTATGTAACTGCATTATTATGTTGATTGTGTTTTATGTATATAATATTTACCATTTATAAAATTATTCAATCTGATTCTAATGACCATACCATCTTAAGAAATAATAATTAGTTTACTTTTTACTAATTTATCCTTCACCCAGTTAATATTAGAGCTCACAAAAATTATTTTTAATCAATGAGTGAAGTATATTTTTATGAGAGTTAAACAAATAAAATATGAATATACGCAGAGTATCTTATATAAAAAATGAAAGTAGAAAATCAGTGACCAGAAATAGAATAATCAAAATGCAGTGTTTTTGATTTGTGTGGTGTATTCTAAGAAGAACGATAATTTACTCTTAATGTTATATACATGTTACTTTGTAGTTATGTATTAAGAAACAGTTGTTCAACAAATATAAATATATATAATGCATTTTTTAAATATCATCATGTTATTTTATAAGCCGCAGGCGTTTGTGACATTAAATAAATAATAAATGCATTTTTAAAATATAGCTAATCTCATAAATCTTCAAAGCTAGTAAAGAATCTAAATTTTTAGAAGTGTACCTGCTGTTGTTTTCTATTGACAATCATCAACAAATTTTTACATGAGTTTTAAAAAGTTTTTTTTAAATATTAAAAAGGTATTGCAGGTAAAAATCTAAGTATTTGTATTTTCTATTACATCTTTAAAATTAAAATAAAAAAGATAGAATTAAGAAATGTTAAAATGTCGAAGTGGAAAGATTTACTAAATATTTCGTAGAAATTTTTAAATTTCATTATAATTGTGCATAGTTTGTGTATTTCTATTATCTATTTAATTCCGTTCAATTTTTATTATTCAATTAAATTAATATTTGCAATAACTTAATTTAGTACATACATAATTTTTCAGTTTGGTTTTCTCGTTAATTTTAGCTTTTTTTATTTGAATAGTGTTAGATAAGATAATTTTAATAGTTCGTGTTAAATATATTGTTATATGTAAATAATCGAGTTGAGAACAAAAATGCACTATGGTTCGTTTTACTATTATCAGTTAAACCTTTGTTATGGTAGAACTATCAATTCTAATTTTGCCAAATTCTTTAAGTAACATATACCTTTAGTCCAGGTGTACACAGTACATCAATTGTGTTTATCGTAATGAACAAATAGTCTTATTGCAATTGTGCAAATTTCCATATGTTACTATAAGACCTTTTCCTTATTCAAGGTCTGTAGTACTTATACCTTTTTTAATACATCAAGCTACAAAATAGTCTGTTTTAATGTTCGATTTATCTCTAACATCAGTTTTATTCCTCTCACTATAATAACAGCGCGTATATGTCCGGGCAAAATTCGCTTAAATACGCTTGCACTGTGTGACAGGACTAAAGTATAATTTTCACTCACTGCTTTAATTTAATTTTGTATTTAATTTAAATTGTTTAGCATATGGCAATACGCGTAGTCATTCACAGTACCATTTTTAATTTAATTTATTTTTTAAGTTTTCTTACTTTTTTTAGAACTTTACAAGGTACAATGTTTTGAATTAAAAATATTAAATTAAGAAAAACTATATTATATTATAATTTTCAAATTTGACAATCTGTTAAGATGCAGTATGAATACTTTTTAAAGAAGTTTAATGTCAATTTTTGAAAAATATAGAAATGAAAATAATTTCTATTACTAAATGTTATTAAAAATAGCAATTTTAATTATTTCACATACAATTTTGTCCAACTACCAAAATAACTAAATTAACTAAACTTAAATTAAAACACAAATACGAAAAGGAATGCTGAAATCTAGAACAATATTAAATAAAAAAAAATAATTAAATATCAAAACATAGGCTTTAGAATATAAAAAATATTCACTTGTTAGCTAGAAAATCTTAATATTATTTTAATGTTTCAAATTAACGTTGAGATCAATGTAAATCTTTATGATTGTGTTAAGTTTCTAACACAGTGTACGCCGCCATGTCTACTGGCGCAGTTATGATCAATACATAAGTTCAATGATGTACGGTTCAATGAATCGTATCATCTGATTACACTTGATTAAAGGTAAATTACGTTCTATATAAAATGTCAACGCTCATTAATTTTATGTTCAAAAGTCTGTTTTATTTTCTCGCTAGAAATGCTAGAAAGTTATAACAATATTACATTTTTTTTTAAGTTAAATAACAAATACATATAAGTTTCTTTAATGTGTGTTTATAAATATTATCTATTTAGATTAGATTAGTATTTATAAAGGTTCATGTTTGTACATCCTTAATTTTGTATTAATCATATTGCAATTTTAATTATGAATTATGTTTGCAAGGTAAACGGACAAGGTTAAATTCTAAACAGACAAGTAGGTGTTATCTTTAATCTGACGTCATTTATCTTTATGATATAACTCATTATTATCTATTAACCTTAAAGGTTTCAACTTTTTTTTATTTATTTATATTAATGTACAACATATTAAGTTTATTGTGTGAAAATTTGAAGTCGATTGGAGTAAAACTGTCGGGGATATAGAGTTTTAAGTCTTGTCCTCTTTGGTCTGCTTTCGTGTTACTTTCAAACTTTTAAACGCGTTTTCTCGCACTTAAGTTTTTTAGGGTCGCTGCCATCTTTAGCTCAAAATCTACTACACCGATCCTTTTGAAATTGTGTACACTCTTTCTTTACATAAATGCCGAGGTAACGCTGTCGAGTTTTTTTTAATTTTAACTTATTTTAAAATAACAAAGTTTCTGATTTTTTTCAAGTGCTGTAAAAAATTGAAAAATCAATAAAAAAAAAACTCGACAGGATTACCTGCAGAATCTTATCAACTAATCAAATCAGTTTGGATTTTCGATTTCAAAAAATCCAGTAATGAGTTATGAGTGGCACCGCAATGTTACTTTTTTTTGTGACGTCTGCGGAGATTCGCGGTCAATGCCTCATTTCTTGATAATTATTTATGAAAATTTCACAAAATATTCATCAAATGTTATTTTATCATGTAGTAATAATTATATATGAACTGTGTCGTCAAAAAACATTATCGAAAATATGCTTTTTTATATCGTTTTGATCTTACCCCTCTCTTAAGCGGAATTAATGAAGATTGTCAAGCTTTTTGAAATATCTTCTTTCTTTTACAGATTTATAAATTTATTTTAATTAATTAATGTTATGAGACGAGGTGTAATGCTAATATGTAACGTGTAAAACATCTCCAATTTATAAAACGTCGTATTTTAGTAAATAAGTACGTCATCAAGCTTTTATTACATTACTATAGCAACCAAGCATATATTTTTCACTTAATATTTCAGTTGTTTCGGTTGTTTGTCGTATTAAGTATTGATTTTAATTTCGTTGCTACCAAACAGATAATTCATAAGAAATATATACACTATGGTATATATATACTTTTGACCTGTAATACCCCTTAAAAGTATAAAAGACTACACAATAATTTAAATATCTTAATTAGTTACACTCAAACTAATAATAACATTTCTAAATTTCAAGTTACAATGCATTGAACAATACAATTTTCCCTTACCTCGTTTATCTTCAATTAGTGCAAGAAGAATGAATAAATTGAAAAGAACTGGAACAATATTCCTCATATGCTACTTTAATAAAACAAACAGTGATATGAACTTTTTAACAAAAAAAGTATATTGCAAAGTTTTAATAAAAAAACAAAAGAATCTGCTCTACATTTCAAACAATAAAAAGCTTTTTGTATGGGAATTTTTAATATAACAGTCGAATACGTTGAAAAAGATCGAGTCGACTAAGCATACACTGCAAATAATTGCAAGGTTATTGGAGATGTAATATAAATTGTAAAGATGTAATATAAGTTGTAAATAAATTGATTTATAGATTATTCATCTGCCTCTTGTGACGACTATAAATATTATATAAACATTAATTGTTTAAAGGTTATTGACTTCTAACATCATAATAGATTAAATCTATTAATTTGATTAAATAAATTTAATCATATCGATATTTGTTTATTAATATATTTATATTAAGGGGTTTCGCGTGTGAGGCTGTTTTTTAAGCATTTTTTGAGAATCTTTTTTGATGTCCAATGAAAAGATACAACTTTGAGATTTTTATCAGTTTTTTATTACTATTTTAAAAGTATGTAAAAGAAATTTCAAGTAAATTTTTTTATTAGAACGTATGCTGTACCACTCTGAAGACACCTGTCTTAAAATAAGGGGCGCTGACTTCCTCCACGTTTTCGGCTGATTGGCTTATCAGAAAGAAAGAAAAAAATCGGCGTTTTTATCTAAAGACTAAAATGCATGGAATGAACTAGAATCATTTCAAAATATTGAAAATTTGGTTTTTGGCAGACTTCTGAACAAAAAAGGTTTCAAATTTCATGACTTTCAAGTTTTCGTTCCGAAATAATTAGAAATACTCGGAATTTTTGGAAGATTTTAGTTTATTACGTGCGTCTAAATGTGCTGAGTCTATCCTATTAATTTTAAGTGTATCGGTCAAACCGTTCTTGAGATATGATGGAGGAAATTTTGAAAAACACAGTTTTCAGAAAAACTGGACCACGCGTTCCAAACATCTGCTTCTTCTAACTGCTGTGTCTTTATAACGACTACGAATTTAATAAAATCACTTTAACAGCAAATTTCTACAAATTATTCTGCAAATGTTATGGAATAAATTTATGCAAAAAGAAAATAAATCGATTTTTTCAACTCATCACACGGGAGGACCCCCTTAAGGGGGTTCATCTTAGCGTTGCAATCACGTAGAATTTTATCGCAAAAACATTTGACTTTCTGCCTTCCTAATCTTATTTATTTACCCTCTAAAAATTCATTATCATTCTTCCTTTCACGATGAACTGGTTTGCGATGATTTCTTTTGTAATTCATTGCTGCACAAGTCATTTCATTACGATGAATTGTTTCTGTGATAAATTACCAAGTTATAAAATTGTGTAAAAGTCTCATAATTGAATTCCAATAACTTATATTTTCTGATTTTTGTAAATTTTAATTTTAAAAGGTTTCTGAATATGACTATGATCTAAAACTCAATTTCTTTTATTTTGACTTAACCTTATTGACTTCTTAGCGATTCATATGGTTCTATTGATACGAATGAGTCATTAAAATTCACCTTCTTGTCAATAACTTACAAACATATTCTACTTTCACCTATTGTTTCAATTTTTTTAATCAATACAATCCTTTGCTCATTGATCATGAACAAATATTATGCAAAAATATAAAATACGTCTTGTAACACATAGTATCAATTGTAAACATTGCGTAAATATAGAAAAACAATTACTATACGATATAAATAACACTGTTATAAATAATTATAACAGACAGTCAGTTATATAACACATAGGATTAATCCTACAATATTTTATCGCTGACGCTGCATGACGTGTAAAAGATACAATAACCTATATAATAATTTTTTTCAGGTAAATAAAAACTACTTCATTTTTTCTTTAGTAAGCTGTTAAACATTGTGTTAAATGATGTTGCATAGGTCAGTTAATAAGTTAATAGCTCGAAGACTAATGTATGGTACAGACTGGTGCGACATACAAAATTTGTTGTAATATGTTGTACAACACGTCCACACTAGTGCGACATGCAACTTAATACGTCGGAAGTTTTCATATTTCGAACGAATTCCTTCAACCTGCTTTGGAAAAAAAATATGGTTACAAAACAAATGTAATAAAACTCAGTTCTTAACAATAGACACTTGTAGACAACGGTTGACAAGGGGTAAGCAGAAAACCACATTATCCAAACTGAAATTAAAGTATAGTAAAGACCATATTCACTCACATTCTCTATGATAAAGACCGACTTCGTTTTGAAACATTTCATAAAAATACTACATATAATTTTTAAAAATAGCAAAAGTAAGTCAATGTTTTATTAGTGTCGCATGTTTATGTCGCACTAGTCTGTACGTTAAAAATACAACACATTTAGTACTCTAGTGTCTAAATATGTCAACTTATGAATGAAAATATATAGATGTTGGATGTCGCATGTTTATGTCGCATGTTTATGTCGCACCTATCTGTACCATGCATAACGTTAAACAAAGAATGTTGTTGCAAGGAAGTTGAGCTACTTCCCGAATAACACATTTCTGGAATTATCTTAACAATTGTGTGAATATTGTTCTTTAGGTTCATCGATGGTTGGTGTTCTATATCTTCAAAACAAAATCTGATAAATAGCAACACGTTTTGGAAGCATTTTTTTTGGAAATTATTTTTAATTAACTTTAATTTGGAACATTCGTGTCTTGACTTGCAAACCTCTATATAATTGTATTCAATAGATTTTTTATTTCATGTTAAACCTCAATTAAAAAGTAAAAATTTACCTTCATCATTAAGTAAAAAGTTGCAAGACTTGACTTCACAAAATAAAATCACTTAACGCTTAGAACGTGATTTTTTTAAATGAAATTTTCTTTTAAAAACACGTTCATATAAAATATATATATTTTTTCTTATTTTTTTTTGTTATAATCCGGTATAATACCTTACGTTTCTCATCATGAATAGAAACTTTTAACTCTGGAACATTATATTTCTTTTATCTTATAATTTTTCTTTAGAATCTTGTTGGATTTTATTACAATCTCTTTTTTATAGTCTCCCATGTCTATATAATAGTAATATATATAATAGCAGTTATAAACAACAATGGAGAATTCATTCTTATATTTCTCCTGTCGACCAGAGAGTTTAATTTTGTAGTGAAAGTAGAACCATTACTACGGATTCTATTACTAGGCATGTTGTATTATTTGTAGTACTGTCTATCGAATGGTGTTGATATTGATCTGTAATTATGATAGCGTCAATGTGTTCAGTAGAACAGTAGATTCATTTCATTGTATTGTTATAGTCAGAGAGTTCGTTCTGTGAATTAAATTGATCGTTTTAGAATTGTAATTTCTATTGTCTTGATATACTAGTAATCTAATTATTTGTAATGATCTCATACGGTTTTAAGCAGTTTATGTTAGAGGCCAAATAAACTAAATTACGAGAAAGCTATAGATACAGAATTTGGTTAAGTTTCAACTTTTTTTTTAAATTTTTTAAATTTTTTTTAAAATTTATTTATTTATATTATTGTACATCATATTAAGTTTATTGTGTAAAAATTTGAAGCCGATTGGAGTGAATCTGTCGGAGATATAGTTTTAAGTCTTCACCTCTCTGGTCTGGTTTGTCTTTCTTTGAAACTTTTAAATGCGGTTTCTCACAGTTCCTCTCTAGCTCAAAATCTACTGGACCGATTCTTTTGAAATTTTGTACACTCTTTCTTTACATAAATGCCGAGTTAACGCTGTTGAGTTTTTTTAAAAAAAATTATTTTAACGTATTTTAAAATAACCAAGTTTCTGATTTTGTTCATGAAAAATCGGTATTTTGACTTTTAAGTGCTGTAAAAAATTGAAAAATCTATAAAAAAAGAAAAATCGACAGCGTTACCTGTAGAAACTTATCAACTAATGACATCATTTTGGTTTTTCGATTTCAGAAAATCCAGTGATGAGTTATGAGTGGCCGCAATGTTACTTTTTTTTGTGACGTCTGCGGAGATTCGCTGTCAATGCCTCATTTCTTGATATTTATTTATGAAAATTTCATAAAGTATTCTTCAAATGTCATTTTATCATGTAGTAATTATAGACATAATTATATATTAACTGTGTCGTAAAAAAACATTTTCGAAAATATGCTTTTTTTTCGATCTTTCTTTCTTTTCTGCATTTAACATTGAACATATCGTTTAATATACATCAGATTATAATTCTAACTAATAGTTGTACATGTTCTACTTTGCGAGATAATATTCATTGTTGTTTTAGATAATAAACCACCTACAAAGAATACACTGTCTAGATATCTTTCGTTATTTGTATTTGAATAAAGATAGAATCTTTTCGCAAGATTCATTTTACAATAGAATCGTCTATTCATGGTGGATTTGTTAGTTCAAGCTTGTCTGATCTCGAAATAAATAAATAAAGCCTAGGAACTTTTTGAATAAGTAATCAACGATTCACTTTAGCGCCTTTGTGCCACCTGATTATGTATATTTTGAAAGCCTTTCATTTATTAGCGTTTCTAATGGAGTTTTAATGATATCTACTGCATTTACGTTAGGAAATTTGAATAATGATGTTTATTCACATTTACGAAATATGTCAATCATTAAATTGTACTTATATTATTAATTATATACTAATTAATTTATATTTTTACTACGTATTGCTATTATCACATCACTCAATAAGTAGGATAACATATAAGTGGCGCCACTATTACCAAATACTAGTACCAACCTTCTAACGTTATGTGGTAAAATTGCATAACATTCTGACTATTACTTTACAAGTTACAGTGGTTTTAGTGACGCTACTTTTGTAATTTTTAAAACAAAGGAAAAATCTGAATTTCCTGTGTTGATAACGCATTGCTTTTTAATGAGAAAAAATGCCGACTCTGAATAACACTTGCTTTGCATGAACGGTACTGTTTTCTATGGCCGTAGGGCTGCAACGCTAGAAATACATTTTTTTCTGCATTTTACCTTAGTGGGATAACTTCTCACATATTATAATTCTAAGAGAATTCTACGATACAAGAATAAGATTTCTTCTAATTTGAAATAATGTGTTAATAATTAATTCTAAATAATCTTAAATCAAAGCCTCTTACAACTTCCGTTATCAATAAATAAATTAATTTAATCGTTTGACTTTGTCTTTATAAATTTACGTAACAGTTCCAAAAATAATTGTTATCGAATAAAGAAACAAAATAAACAAACACCGTTGTTGAGTGGGAGTGGAATTTGTTACAAAATGTATATTATGTTTATAAAAAAAATGTTAAAATATGTATAAAAAAAGAAAACAAACCATTCAAGAAAAAAACAAGTGTATCAAAAATAAACCTACGATAAAAACAGTAAAACAAGTTCGAATCTAACTAAATCTGCTGTGTAAGAAAATAAAATCTGGATTTCACGGTTGAAATACTTTGCGAAGGGTTGTCCTTTAGTAAATGTCCTTCAGAGAGGGTGGCTGAAGGTGTGTTGGGGTTAAAACTTATCACAAACTAAACTTTAGAAAGTTCTGCGCATATTTTGCTTTCGGTTATTGTCATAGATATACCAATTGCTTCATTTTAGTTTTACAGTTTGTCCTTGAACTTATATAGTGATGTTTTTATTACAATGTTTTTGTAGTATGGTAATAAAAAATAAGTATTTGCAATAACTCTTTTTTATTCTTGTTTAGAGAAATTTATGTAGCTACTGCATCCTGGAACATTGGTCTTATGGAGCATACCAGTCAATTCAAATAGAGAATTCCTCCAAACTGGATTCCACTTAAAATATCTTCGCATCGTGATTTGGAAATCTCAGCATTAAGAAAGAGATATAATTTCCAATTGTAGACAGCTCTACTGTACCAATATTATGTTCGGCTTACGATTGTAATTAGTAAATACTACTTATTCCTGACATTACACATAGTTTTAAAACGTATAGATAACACATTATACACGCCTGATCCGCACTATAGTTTGAGTAGTTTTGAATGAGACACTCCCCTTAAGACTTAACAGTAATATTATTATTTTTAGCTCACGTGACTGTTATATTTATATAGTACCTAATAACTATATCATAGAATATTCCAAATATTTCAAGAATCTAGATAACGAAGGTGAAAAGAATTACCGTAATATAATAATAATAAACCACGAACTAATATTAATTTTAGTAATTACTGACAAGATAACCCTCACAAATGTTAACATATCAAATATAATAATCATAGTGGTTCATATATAAAAATATATAATGCATAACAGGGGTGCCATGCTTATGAGATTAAGTAATAAAACATCAGGTTAGGGGTCGGACACTTTCTAAATTGAATAATCATGAACATTTGATAGTGATATAAAATTAATATCTTAATTCACATGGAAAATAAACAGGATATATAATATTTTATATTATACTATATGATATAGGAGTGGTAGCCGAAGGGGAGATATATATATATTCTTAATTATAATAATTCTCTCAAAACCGTTTCTCACATGCAAGTTCAATTTGAAATTTTGTGTGTAGGCGCACGGGAGATAAGGGAGACTTGCCTTTGTCGCGATAATATTAGGGGAAAGGTTAAGGAGGGGTAAAGTTTCAACAACATATTAAGTTTATTGTGTAAAAATTTGAAATCGATTGGAGTAAAACTGTCGGAGATATAGAGTTTTAAATCTTCACCTCTCTGGTCTGGTCTCGTGTTATTTTGAAACTTTTAAATGCGGTTTCTCACACATAGCTTTTTCAGAATCGGTGCCCTCTCTAGCTCAAAATCTACAGGACCGATTATTTGAAATTTTGCACACTCTTTCTTTACATAAATGCCGAGGTAACGCTGTCGAGTTTTTTTTAAATTTTAACGTATTTTAAAATAACAAAGTTTCTGATTTTTTTCATGAAAAATCGGTATTTTGACTTTTAAGTGCTGTAAAAAATTTAAAAATCAATAAAAAAAGAAAAACTCGACAGCGTTACCTGCAGAAACTTATCAACTAATGAAATCATTTTGGTTTTTCGATTTCAGAAAATCCAGTGATGAGTTACTTTCTTTTGTGACGTTTGCGAAGTGTTGTAATTATAAAAATAATTATATATTAACTGTGTCGTCAAAAAACATTATCGAAAATCGACCCAAAATCAAACCCGTAGCTTTATGTTTCCTGCAGCGATTTCACCATCAATTTTTGATTTATACATTCGCTTTATTTATAATTACTAAATATATATCAAACTTTTATTAAACAAATTAATCTTCTAGATAGTCATAAGATATTAATTATCAAAAAGAAACATACGTAATAATAGATAGCAAATGTGCGGCCCGCAGGCATGAATGTAGAAACACCTGGTTCAACAGACGGCGTGTTTTACGTAGGCGATGGCTCCATTAAATGTCAACTTTATATCTCATTTAACACGGAATTGTTTTTTTTACCTGTCACTTGAATGCCTAAAATTTTAGAAGCAATAACTCTTTACATAGATATATTTTTGACTGTCACTTTGTAGAATGCTTCTTAATTATGTTTATTTTTTTAATTATAGCCAAACTTGGTGATCATTTTTATATTAAATGGTGACATAATATTTAAGATTTATTTGTAGTCTGATAATTTACATACATATATGTCAAAAGTGTACACGCATTTGAGAATATTAACAAATAAATTCATGACGCATTTCCTCAGAGAAAAAGTTACAAAATAAGGCACAAAGTCTTGAAAGATTTGACAAAACAAAAGTCATCAAAAGAAACCATATAGAAGTATGGTACTTCGCTTGATTTTTCACAACATTTTATATCATTTTATACAGAAATATCTGAATAGGTAAAAAATTTTCTGATCTTTAAAAAGAATTTACGGTCTCTTTGAGTTTTGTGTCATTATTTAATTTAGACACTTGTCTAAATAGATTTTTTATGTAGGTTAATGCTGTTTTACACTTGAAATAATCGTATCACAACATATTTTGTATGTCATCACAAAACATTTTAATTTAATTGTTTCTTTAAAATTATATATTTAACATCAGCTGAATTCTATCATTGAGGTTCTTTTACATATATTGATAATCAAATTTGTTAGTGAGATCTTCAAAAGAACGATATTTGAATTGAATCTGCAGTTATACCCGCTGTCTGATTTAATACTCACACAACTCATAAATGCAACCAAGCAAAATTGTAATGCAGATAAAGTTATAGAAAACTAAAAAAATGTTTGGAGTTGTCTCGCTAATGAACTGGGCGATCGGTATATATATTGAAAAACTGGAGACATGACTGTCTTAAAATTGTCTGGCTACTATGTAGAGGCTTTTGAATTATGCCATTCAAAGCCAAGGCTAAGCTCGTAAGTACAAGGTGTAAGCTCGTTCCAAAAATGTTTGACTCGCGAAATATTATCAAAAAAAACATGTTTTTTATGTTTAAATCGTTTTATGTAAGTAACTATAAACGCGAATCAAAATCTAAAGCTGCTATTAGTTAGATGAATTGACTTTTAATGAGTTGGAACCGCAAAAATAAGTTTTGAAAATGAATATTGCTATATTTTCTAGTTAAATTAAAAATTTTATATGACTGGTAACACCTCTAAGGGTTTGTCATAAATAAAGGTTATAAAATTTATAACAAACACTTAGAAATCTATATTTCGAGAGAAAAAATGGCCAAGTATCGTTTCACCTTAAATAATATTTTACTGGAGTACTAGAAACAATCAAAACAAAACAAAACAAAATTAATTATTTTGGCGCAAGTGACTTAGCCTATCTTCAACGCTTTTTTTTATTTTTTTTTAACTCTCACGGAAAGTCAATTGTAGTAATTGTTAATCTAGTAATTGTGTCTAGATTTAACTTAACCTATACCTTTAATTATAACATTTTGTATTAAGAAGAAAATAAGAAATAGAAATATTAATTTATAAACAATTTGAAAATGTTACTTTTTGAAACATTTCAAATTATCCTTCATTCTCTTAGAATCAAAACCAGTGAAATTGAGTATAATATTTCACTACATAAGAATAGTTCTAAATTTTAAATAACCATTTACATATCTTTCAAATAAGTTTGATAATATCCAATTTTCTTCAATAAAAATTACTAATTTAATAAAATCTCTCTTTAAATAAATTTACATAATATATTTGCGTGTGATACAGTATTTAACATTGAACTATATATCTTTGGCAGTAATATTATTGTATTCATCCAATTTAATTTATACCACATAGATCTAGACTAGATTTGCCCACGAAACTATTTCGATTATTGAGGCCATGTTAGTGAAACCGTGTATATACGAGTACATAAACATATAATTATTTGTTTTAAATTTCGCGATCAAATTATCTCGTGAACCGGATTTCCAAGTAGAGAAACTGCTACATCCGGTTTATCATAAACTACATATTTTTGAGAGTGCAAAGGTCTTTGATTGATGTCGGATTTGATTAGTTTTAAACTTACATTTATTAAGCTAAGGTAAATACAATTATAGACTCGAAATTTGGAACTCTATTTAATCTTTTTGAAAATCAAGCTTTTAATTTTTATTTGTGCATACAACAGTAAAGTATCATTTCCACTTTTGTATTTCATTTAAATTGTTTAGCATATGGCAATACACATAGTCATTCACAGTACCATTTTCAATTTAATTTATTTTTTAAGTTTTATTAGTTTTTTAGAATCTTACAAGGTCCAATGTTTTAAATTAAAAACATTAAATTAAGAAAAACTATATTATATTATAACCTCCAAAATGTGACAATCTGTCAAAATGCAGTATGATTTATTTTTAAAAGAAGTTTAATGTCAGTTTTTGAAAAATATAGAAGAGTAAACAATTTCTATTACTAATTGTTATTAAAAACAGCAATTTTAATTACTAACGATGCATACGCTCCAACTAAATTAATTAAACTTAAATTAAAACACAAATGTGAAAAGGAATGCTTAAACGAAAACCTGAAATCTAGATTACAATATTAAATAAAAACAGTAAATTAAATATCAAAACAGTGAGTTGGAATGAGGCTTCAGTTGATACAACTAAATATTTGTTTCTTTTAACAACAAAGAGTTCATTAGAAAGTATTATTTGATTTCTTTGCACAATAGTCGTAATTTTATGCGATAAGAAAATACGAATTTTGAAAGACGTCATTTTTATTCCCTTTATGGTTTTTCTTATCATTAATATTTTTTTCTTTGTGTGGCGGTTTTTATTTATTGCGATATTGTAGATTATTTTTATAATATGGTACTTATGGTATACGTTATTTTAGCTTTCTGAAATAAATGTAGAATATATATATAAGTCATTTGCATAAATATTTTCGATTGTCTTTTATTTAAAATTTTACGGCGGTCCTGCGGTTAATTTAAGCGGAAAGTCATCTCAGGTTACCTTTATAAGAGGGGATAAAAAAAAACTTGCCATGAAAAAAATGGTACATATGTAAATGTATTTTGTATGTTGTTAATGTTTTATAATGGATTATTCATTTTAACTCAAATTTTCAATTATTATTATTATTATTGTTAATTATTAATTAATTAATTAATTAATTGTTCGCCTTTCGGCTTTACAATCTACATTCTTAATACATTTCATATACTTCAACTTACAATTAAATATAAACTATTCTAGACCTTTTTTATTTCCAAAAGTACTTTCTGCTTCTTCTTCTCTTGACCCTCTTCCTTCATTTTCCCTAGTCTTCCTTCTGGACTGGTCTATTCCCTAGTCTATTTTTCTGGACTGAAGTTTAACTGTTTCCTCGCTACTTCTTTCTTTCTCCTGCTTCCCTTCACTGCCTCTTTTAGTACTTCCTCTCTCTTCCTGTTCCTTGTGCAACCCAGCCATCAGCTTATTTATTGTCCTGTTTTTCCTTTTCTTTTTACTATTTCCGCCATCCACCTCTTTCCTTCACTGCCTCCCTTTAATAGCGGGCCAATATTCCTTTCGCTCACTACTTTTTCCTTACACTTAAATGTGCTCCAGTGTTTCGTCCTCCGCTCCGCACACTCTACACTTTCTTTCCTCACTACTTTCCCAGTATCTGTTTCCTTTTTCCTCATTTCCCAATCTAAACCTTGCTAATAAGGTACTGAGGCACATTATTTTCTCATAACCTTTTATATCTTGTATTATAGTTGCTTTTTTCGATTTTTCCCATTCTCAAATTTTCAATGAAAAACTTGTTTCTCAATTAAACCAAATATTCGTTTAAGTATTTGGAGCATTAAAGAACAATATACTTTACTGTTAGCGCGCTGTTGTGGTTCTCTTTTTAATTCTCTTTTGAACAAAAATATACATTTATTAAATATATCAAATTGGTTGGTGGTTTACCTTCAAAATTGTAACCTACCCCATATTACCAGAGGGAATCCAATTTAAAAGGGAAACCCTAAAATAACTTCAGAACCATCCGTCTATTTACTCATCAACCCAACCCCCCAGCTATCTAAACGGTAATATTATTTTAATTTATTTTATTATCAAATTATATGCCCAACATCCGGTTATCAAATTGTGTAATTTCACACGTAGAACCACTCCAATTTGTATTCATGTTTTTATATTTATTAAATTTCTATTTTTATTCGCAATATGCATATGTAATTTGTATGATACTATCTCTATTTATTATTAATTTATTTCGCCAAATTATGTACCAACTTTAAAATATTTAAATTCTTTCCGATATTCTAAAATCGTTCATACTTTGTTGCGAATATGTATCATCGAATTTATAACAAATTTGCGAGAATTATTATTATTTTTTTTTGATTACTAAAGATTATTACAATCTGTCCTGCTTATAGGACATTCAGTGGTAGGTATGTCAAAATAAAATGTCTCGCGCGGGATATGCCCATCGACTCATCCCTCATCCAATTTTAATAGATCCTAGATTCTGTATATTTGGCTAGTAGGTCCTGAGGTACCTTCTATTTCAGTCTGCGTACTGTGGAAATATTGGACATTAGACAGCTGGCCAAATTGTTTGGATGTTCTGTTATTCTCTCCTTGTATACTTTGGTTCTAAGCACTATTTCTTCTTTTACTGTAGGTATATCCAGGTCCGGATGTATTACGTGATTATGTATAAACCATGGTGCATTCGTGACAATCCTTAGCATTTTGGACTGAAATATTTGGATTATCTCAATATTTGAGGTAGATGCAGTACCCCATAGTTGTATACCATATGACCATACCGGTTTAAGTATGGTTTTGTAGAGCAGGAGTTTGTTTTCTGTGCTAAGTTGTGACTTTCGTCCTATCAGCCAGTACATCTTCCGCAGTTGTAGACCTAGTTGCTTTCTTTTAGTAAATATGTGCTTCTTCCAAGTAAGCCTCCTATCTAGGTGTATTCCCAGGTACCTCACATGGTCAGAGAATTACTAGCACAAATATTATGAATATTATTTTGAATAAAATATGGAAGAAAAGAAATAGTAAGATATATTTTTGCTTATATTTTTTTGCTAAAATTAGTCAGAGATTGTCAGTGATACGACTACATCCCGAGCAGGCATTGTCTAGTTGTCTCTTAGTTTGTCTGCGTCGAGTATATTTATTATTTCGTAGTATGAAATACAATCTGAATGAAAGAGAATTTTATTTTATCGATGTTTGTCCACGCGGTTTGTTGTTGTAACTAAAATTACCATGACGATAATACACTCAGAAAAAAAGTCGTTTCAAACTTTTTTTTATTATTATTTTATGTAAGATTAAAATCTTATGTGGGAGTACCTATACGTAAGCCATGTTTTCTTTGGCGTAGTTTACCTTCTGTGACCGCACCTGAATTTAAACTGACCATTATTTATTAATTCGGCAATATCATGATTTCTACAGTGGGGTCAGTGGTGCACAAGACAGCGTATTCAAAACACTAGACATTTACTATGAAGTTCCTTTTCTTAAGACCCAATACGCCACTGAATGAAATTGTTGTTAATCGTAATATTGTTACTATTACTCCCGATAAAAATAAAGAAAGTAGTAATGGTTATGAAAGAAAGTAATTAATTAAGTAAGTAATTGTATAATTGTTTATATTAAAGTATTATTGGTAATGAGATTCTTAATCTGTAATGTACCTTTCTCAAAAATTTATTTTCCAATTTTATTAAGTGCTAACTTGTGCTTAAAATATTTCAAATTAATCTGTGTTAATATGTTAATTATTAAAAAATAATCAGTTTTAAAATATATAATTGTGTTGTGAATTTCTATAAAACATCTAAGGCATATTCACATAGCGCGATTTACACACGAGATTTTGATATATTAGAGGTCTATAAATTCTAGTGATTCCCTGCCCGTGCGTGAATCGTGTTCAACTCGCGCGCTAAACATGCGTTCTTTATCTTCTCTATATTTCTCTGTTATTGTGAAAGCATAATAATAAATAACTTCTATAGAGATAAAACAGCAAAGTTTCATGCTTTGTAGAATATCTATAAAAACAATATATTCTTGAACTTTGATAAAGTTTACAATAACAAAATAAAATCACTACGGCACTTAAAGTTTTAGAGATATCGGTTTTCAAGGTTATTTCCTATTGATTTCTTAAGTTATGTTTGAAGTTATAAATACTTTACATACAGCGCTTTATTTATTATGATATAAAACTGTGAGCTATGTGAAGGGTAAGCAAACATTCATTTTGTTTAAAGTCTATCGTGCCAAATGGAATGGATTAACTCCAAAAAAAGTGTCATGAGAACACGCCTCCTTCAAAATGGAAGGGAGTGAAGCTCCGCCTATACGTTTGGAACGACTGTGAGTAGGTGACTAAAGATGAAAGCAGATGTTATCATTTTTAAATAAAAACTGAAGCACCATTTTTGTTAAGAAAACATATAAGTTTTTTGTTAACATATAATTTTTTTTTGAGATGATATTTCAGTGCTTCATTTCGGTTTATTTGAAGCTATAAATGTCTTCAAGGAAATCTTCAAATTTGTTGTTTTGTTGAAGGTATCCTTACCTTCGCTTTCGAGTATATCTGGCATTTTGAATTTTAATAAAGGTTAATTTGACATAGCTTTATAAATGCCATCATTTTCGACGTACATTTTATATTCCACATAGAATTTAAATTTAAACTGAATACAATCATTGAAACAAACGTGACTGAATTGAAATGAATTTCAGAATCTTAAAGAAAGACTTGCTTTAGAAATTAAAAGTTAACTGAATACTCAAACTTAACTGGAAAAAATCAAGTTTAATATAATCTAGATTTAAACATAATATTCAAGGAATGTCATTGTGTAATACTCGCATTTCACACCAACTTTTAATCTTCTTTGCTTTATCAATGTGAGCGACCATTCTGCTTTTCACAATGCTTTCATGATATTTCCCACACGTAATAATTTGACCTGACCTTTTTATGACTTCTATTTTTTTTACTGATTGTACTATGTTCCCTATAAAACATGTAACATGTTACTTTTTTGAATGTTTGTTTCTTTTTTTTAATACGCTATTCCGTTTATTTACTTTGTGTTGTCTATACAAGCAGGTTCTAACTTGTCTCATTACGCCTGTGTAATAAAATACACTCTGTTTTTAAATTGCTGTTATATTAACTGGTATAAATTGTGTTCATTTGATGGTTTAGGTGTTTCACGATTAACACTTGCTCCCGCACGCCAGTGAAACTCGTTCATGGAGAAAAAATAATTATACTTGGTTAATCCAATATACCCCTGTTCTATCCCTTCCTAATTTCCTAATGTTCAAAACAGTGCTCGAAGTTTTCTTCTGTAATCTCGTCCATGAAGTGCGCAGTCGGAAATAAAAATTGATCTTATACAAACGAAGGCCACTGCCAGACTAATATGTCTGTAGATATGAGAGTGGCGGTATACGAAAGAGGAAGATTTACGCCACATACCTGTTGGCATCAGTTTTGTTTAGAAATAACCACAACTCTTAGGCCGTCTGCACACGGGTCGATTAATTACAAACTAGCCAACGAAAACGAAAAACGAGGCGTTTAACAATAGCATAATAGGGAATTTTATTGTGTCGTATTCTGAGGTGTTTGTATGTATGTATGTATTTAAATACTTTTGGAAAGTATTTGTACACATCTCTGCTCGTGATGTTCACTTTCAAAAGCATGCAACGCAATTGCTCTGCAACCAAGAAACACAGTGGCTTAAAACCAATTTCAAATTAGTTTTTTTTCATTCGGGCTTGTGCGTTCTCTCACTAACGGGCTCGCGTTTGCAATCAGTAGACTCATGTGCGGACGCCCTTATGTAGTCAATTCTCTTAACCGATTCGTACTTGTCAAAGTTGCAAATCCGAATCTACAAGTGTCACGTGTTCCATGGGGATCTGGTCCTAGTTTTCCTAGGTCCTGTAGTCGTAGGTTTATGAGCTCTTAACCCAATGCATTATCGATGTCATGGATGGACTCCTTCTAGTAGAAGTCCTGAAGACACAGGGTTTTTTGTACTGTGATAAATCTTAACATTAGAAAAGAATTCAAGCGCTGTCTCTTTTTATTCAACCTATGCAAATGTTGTTGTTTCTCTTTCAATGACAAGGACAAGCCTGCTTTAAACCGGTGTTCTCTCCAGCGTATGTCCAGTCTGAGGTAATTAATATTCTATGCGTCTTTAATTATTAATTTCATATGATTTGACCACAAGCAGTTAGCCATGAAATTTGTCTTAAGGCACGTTTTGTTTATGTTTTTTTCTCAGAATGCTTGAAATTTGTCTAGGTCTTATTTCTTGATGTTTTGAGTCACCAGCCTGTTATAAATAGGCGCAGGGATAGATTACATTATTTTTTATTTCCTAATTATACCAAACAAATTGAAATTAGATACTGCAAGTTAATCAATCATAATTGTCAAGCGTCCCAGGGTTAGAAACATCTTCTAAAATATAAGGAGTTTATATTTAAGGTTTTTGTAGTTAACTTTATCGATATATAGGACACTTTTATAGAAATTAAGACATAGTTCACAAGCCCATTAACAAAACTTCAGTTGAAATACAACCAAAGTTTATTTAAAAGTGTGTTTTATTTTGTAAAGTTGTAGAGCTTCTATACCTCGTGGTATTTTAAATCAAGCGGTACAAGTAAAATCCACTTGATTATGGAAATACTAAAACTTTGATTACGATTTAGTTCTACTTAGATGTTGTTTTAAAGAACGCGAAAAGTACCAACAAATTTTAGTATTTTCAAATATATAAAATTAAAAGAAATGTTAATAACACAGATCATCCAACGTTAATTCGTCATCATCATCATCGTTGATTGTAATTTTGTAAAAGTAATAAAAATATTTAATATATAGAATACATGAGTAATAAATATCCTAGGAAAACTTAATAGCCAACATTCATTTTCATATGTTTACTAAAATACCTATTTATTATTTAAACGATTTTCGTATTCACATCGCGTGTGAATAGACTGTTAAACATCCCTTATTTTCATGTTGGGTTTTAAAATGATTGATGTCGTTGTCCGTCCTTCCATATCCGATAATATAGAACCGGCATTTTTTTTTGTAGTTTTCTCTCCTATTTTTAGAAGATAGTGTTTATATTTAAAAGTTAAAAATAAAATATATCAATTAATGGATCACTGTGATTAAAATATATACACCTGGTAAACTCATTCTGTTTTGATTCATACAATCATTCATCAAAATTAAAATTTTAACTCCCAGTAGAACCCTGCTATAACATTAGACTTGCTTCGGGTGAAATATAACGAAAATACCCTATTTTTACTCAACGAAACTGTTTAATTTCTTCATACTTCTCTAAAACTTTTTAATTATTTTTTTATATATAAACATCGCTTTGTTTATTTACTTTTGTTATTTATTTCTCAATAAAACTTTTTAATATTTTAAATATTTTTTTTATATTAAAATTAACATTAGTGTTTGTACGGTCTTTAAGATTTTGACACGTTCTTAAAGGTGTGAATAATTGTACTAGTGATTCATTAAGTTTACGTTGTATAGTCTCATTTGTTTATATATATAATTATGATGTCATTTACCTACATGCATGAACTATTAGTGGTCTTTCTTCTTATATTATATCCATAGACATTTATGTAATTCTTAGACTTGTTAAGTACAGGTACATTATAAGGAAATTTTTATTTTTATATAATACTATTAATTTTTTATTTATATACACAGCATGTTTTGAATGAGAAGATACTATTTCTTAAAACATCTTTCGAAATAAAAAAACAAAACTAAATATTGTCAAATATAATTAGGATTAATTAATTACAAATCATTAGCTGATTATAATATTGGTATGGTATTATTTATTAACTGTATACAATGTAAGACTGGATGTAACTCCCTTGCGGACCCTTTCCAATGTACACTGCGCCAGGGTACATCAATCTTCTAAGAGTCTTGGTCCAGATAACGTTCAACAAGACCGCCTAGTTCGCAGAAATATAGTCAAAATCACGAGAGTTCGGCGGTGACTTATACTTAAAAAAGGTTATAAGAGCGGGATAAATCTATAATACGATAATGAATTTTATCTTATTCGTTTCTATACACATTATAGAAAAATAAGTGAGTCAGTGCTTTTTAGTGATATCGGCAGTTTATACCCCACAACTTGTTTTAAGTATGAGTCGCCGCCGAACTCTCATAATTTGAACTATACTTAACCATACAGATGGTTTATATTAAGATAAGACTGAAGTACGTATTTGAGCGAACTATCGCTAATAATATCGTAATAGTTTTTGAACCCTGTTTCTTTTTTGCGATTAAAAATTGTTTTTTCTAGAGCAATTTGATCAGTGGAGGCCTTAGGGGGTGTCAATCAGTGCAACCGCTCGGGGCCTCGCATTCTCGCGCAACAATCCAAGTTGAAAAATTCATTACTATATATGTATTTGAATCTCGCGCCTCACTCTTTAGAAATCCCACTAGAATCGCTGCGTATATCTTTTAAGGCATTCATGTGCCTTAGTTTATCATCATTAATATTTGTCGTCTTTGTGCTTGTTAACTTTTATAAATCTTCCAATATAAAATTTTATTTCTTGTTAATTATCATCAAAAATTCTTACTTACAATTTACAAATTATACAAAGAATCGCAATGGCTAAGGCCACCCCTGAATTTGACCTTCTTTGATAAACATATGGAACAAACATAGACAGCACTAATATTTTCTCTAAAGACGATAGAGTATTCTAAGGATCAAGAATCACTCGTGTATTCTGCAAGAAGTTCGAAATAAATGCTCATATGAGTAACTGAAAAGCCAATTTAATTAATTCCAAAACAAGAAATTGAGAAACTTAGCAATATCCAGAAGCTATTAAAATAAGAAGTACATCTTTTAATACCATAAAAAGAACAAGAAAATTCTTTAATAACTAATTAAAATAATATTTATTCCATTCCAAAAAACTGACTTAATGGCATTCACTTTTAAACGACTCATATATCGCATAGCTAAGTTAACAAATAGATAGAAATGGTTATATTGCCGTAACGCGATATTGAACATAGCGACGAAAGAAAAACACTTCACATGCAAATAAATTACTGCAAAGTCTATCACCCTAAACACCCTCTGCACCCCAGCTACATTTGTCTAGCTTCCTCCGTCTACAGCGTTTAGTATTATGAACACACCTATATCGCTATCTCACTCTAGTCATTAAACTATTGCTTTCACTATCTATAGACAATAACGAATTGTTTTTATTTTCATTCCAATGCTATCCGTTTAAAACAAGCGATAAAACTAGTAAATAACATTTAACAAATTACTTCAAGTGTATTTCCGGTTATTTTTATTGATAGACCTGTATATAGTCTGCAAATACTAAGTTAATTTCATTGGTTTGTTGAATGCAACACTAGAATAGCCTAACCTCGCAATGCAGGCCTTTTTTAATCATTAAGAAGGGTAATTAGAATACAAATATAGTAGTTATAAAAATAATTATGTAAATACTATATTATGCACATATTTAATTATGTATAATACTTATATTGCGGTAAAGTTTTATAATATTTATGTTATTATTATTATTTTATTTATTTATTCTTAAAATTTACTTTGTTTTAAAATCAGCACAAAAATTTCGCATTAGATTTTAAAAATATATAATTCAAATAAAAATTACACATCTTCTATCTTTCAGGAAAATGATTCTTAATTAATTAAATGTTCCTCTTTCTCGCTCGTTAAATATTATCAAAAAAACCATGTTTTTTATGTTTAAATCGTTTTATGTAAGTAACTATAAACGCGAATTAAAATCTAAAGCTGCAATTAGTTAGATGAATAACGTATCTACATTTTAAGATTTCTTACACTGACTTTTAATGAGTTGAAACCGCAAAAGTAACTTTTGAAAATGAATGAATGATTGGTAACATTTCTAAGGGTTTGTCATAAATAAAGGTTATACAATTTAAAGGTTTAAGTCGACGTAGATATAAGTACTACTCGCCCAACGTGTATTTTTAAATATATTCATCAAGCCTCAAGTTCAACCATCCAAGTATTTGCTCGATACGTGATTTAAAGTAAATATGCGCGTGACTGCACGATTTTTATAACACGCCAAGGTTATGGGATTAAGATTATGTTCTGCATTATTTTATAATTTCACCATTTCTTTATGTCGAGTCACACAATAACTGGTGCCTGTGACCTTTAAATTGCCATGATCAATTAAAGGTCAAATTTCATCAAATAAATTTCTCATTGACTATTCAAATTTAAATACCAATCTTAAAGAGATCGTTTTATTATTATTTTACGTCAAAACGATAAAAAAGAAGTATATTTTCGATAATGTTTTTTGGCGATACAGTTAATATATAATTATTTCTATAATTACTACATGATAAAATGATATTTGAAGAATACTTTGTGAAATTTTCATAAATAAATGTCAAGAATTGAGGCATTGACAACAAATCTCCGCAGACGTCACAAAAAAAGTAACATTGCGGTGCCACTCATAACTCATCACTGTATTTTCTTAAATCGAAAATTCAAAATGATTTTATTAGTTAAAAAATTTCTGCAGGTAACGCTGTCGAGTTTCCTTTTTTTTCTATAGATTTTTCAATTTATTACAGCACTTGTCAAAATACCGATTTTTCATGAAAAAAATCAGAAACTTTGTTATTTTAAAATACGTTAAAATTAAAAAATATAAAAAAACTCGACAGCGTTACCTCGGCATTTATGTAAAGAAAGAGTGTGCAAAATTTTAAAAGGATCGGTCCAGTCTGAAACCGACTCTGAAAAAGCTATGTGTGAGAAAACGCATTTAAAAGTTTCAAAGTAATACGAAAGCAGACCAGAGAGGTGAATACTTAAAACTCTATATCTCCGACAGTTTTACTCCAATTGACCTCAAATTTTCACACAGTAAACTTAATATATTGTACATTAATATAAATAAATTAAAGAAATATGAAAACAAAAAAAAGTTGAAACCTTACCACCCCTTAAGTACGTATTACACTATTTATTCTCAAAATTTCAGCTTTACTAAAGACATAGGTCTGTGTAACTACTTAAATACATGAGCCATAACGTATATATCATATTTACTTACTTTCACTTTTGTACTTGTATTACATAATATAGTTTCTATGAAATCATTACGCATGTCATAAGTAACATCTAATTACAGAAATGCTTTAATTGCAATTAGTGTGAACTTCGAATAGGTGCAAAGTTATAAAGATAATAGTTCATTAACTTAGAATTTGTTTAATTATAATTATTAACAATTATATCACTTCCAAAAAGACTACATATTGACCACGTCAATTGTGAATCCATTTCAAGTTACAAATTGAAATTAAAAATCGATTTTTAAATATATACAAAATCATGTTAGAATTAAAAAACGTTTAGAAATTATAATATTCAGTTCGAGATACAACATTGCAAGAGAGATCATTTCATTTTTTCATGGCGAAATTAAAAAAAGCTCACTTTCAACATATTTTATAAAAAAAGCGAATACCGGTTGCTGTAATTTTTTTTACAGGATAATATTTGTCATATTCTCAATTAGTGATTCTAACTTTTTCAAAACAAGCGTGAAAAGTTGTTTGTTATGTTCTACAATGAACCAATATAAATTTGTTTGAAGTTTTAACTAGAAAAATAAAATGCTCCTTCTAGCACGAGCTAGCGGTAGTCCTCAGACAATTTGGCAAAAATAACGGAGCATTCGGATGTGGAGTGTCATGGCCTTAAGCTATATGTAACACTGAAAAATGTACCGGTACATTTTTTATATAATAATATAAATGACTTACAAAGTTCAAGGTTGATAACCTCTGTATCAACTAATTAACTAATTAATTTCTTTATTGCTGTGTTTCATAAATCCGAATATGCAAATATTCCCCTGACGTTGATAGCTTTACTTTCTATATACATCATATTTTATACAAAGTGTGTTTTGAAGTGTTAATGAATCAATTTATTAAATTGTAAATTATGCTATCAAAAAAATTAATTAAGTATAATTACATTAGATGTGTCATGCAGATAACTGGCTTATTATATTTTATGAAACTTTCTTTAAAAGTTATAAAGGTAGAGTAAGATGCAGGACGTACTGGCAATGCAAAAAGTTTATCTCTTGGTAATACGAAATATTGGAGGATAATAAACTTTTCAATTCCCAATTAAATTATTTTTTGATGGATATAATAGTTTAATAATTAAAAACTACTTATAATTAATGTCAAGTTCATATTAAGGTGAAACGATACTTGGCCATTTTTGATTCGCGAAATATAGATGGCAATACTATACAGCAGGTTAAATATTATCAAAAAACCATGTTTTTTTATGTTTAAATCGTTTTATGTAAGTAACTATAAACGCGAATCAAAATCTAAAGCTGCAATTAGTTAGATGAATAACGTATCTACATTTTAAGCTTTCTTCCACTCACTTTTAATGAGTTGGAACTGCACAAATAAGTTTATAAATTTTCTAGTTAAATTCCAATTTTTATATGACTGGTAAGATTTCTAAGGGTTTGTTATAAATTTTATAACCTTTATTTATGACAAACCCTTAGAAATCTTCAATGTCTCGTGGTGAACTCAAGCACGTGTTGAAAAATTATACCAAAATTTCGCTACTGTTCTACCGTATCAGTTATTCAATGAATTACAAGTTACTCATGATTTCTTTCGATGCACTTTTTTAATTTGTATGAAACTACATTCTATAACAAGTTAGTTAAGAATTGGCTTGAGAATTTCATTAGCCTTTATAACTGCCGGCTTCATAGCTCTTGCATTGTATATTATCTCCATACGTGTCATTAGGAATAGATTGTTTTTCTTATTTATTATTCATTAACTCGCTGTAATTAATTACCGGATAAAAAATAATAGAAATATTAAATATGGTCTTGTATTGACATAAAATCACGTGTTTATTTATATAACAGTGTCGTCCATCGTATATTAGAAAATATTGCGTTCTTCTCGTACAACACAGGCCTAGCAATGGCATCATTCAGAGTTAAAGGTGCCCATTAATCAGGGATGAATCGGCGGAAAGAAATCGACTCCAGTGTTCTTTGCAAGTGTTGTGTCACATTACATACATACCACGCCAAGTCAAACTTGTGTACTGTAGGGTGTATTGGAGTTGTTTTGCACTAACATAATTTATCATGAGAGCAAACTTTTTCTTTCATTTTTATTGATACACGATTGTTCTCTTGCAGTCTGAGCTGGCTAATTGCATTTACAAGGTTCGGATTGGTTTAGCGTTGTAGCTTGGTTAAAATTCGCTTCCAGTATGAGAGCTACGGGGTGTGATTACTACCGCCAACAATAATTTTGTTTTTAGTAAACATATGTATATGAAAATAGATTATAATAAATAAATAATTTAAAATAGTTTATAATAATTTGATTAATGTAAACGAACAATAATATTATCGATAGATATTAAATTAACAAGTATTACAAGCTTGAAATAGGCTAACATTATAACAGGATATATTTAAATGCTCGTAAAATGATTATTTATATTAATTGTTTACATTTATTTGTTTCAGATAATGGACGAGCTGGACCTGCAGTAGAACTAGTCTTTTAAGAACGACACACCTTTAATTTTAAGGGTACAAACTGTGAATACGGAGTGAAATATATCATTTATATTGTGGAAGCAGATCTGGTAAAGACAGTCCTCGGCTGCATAGCGGCAAAACATGAAAATGGTCCTGTCACAACGACAGCGCGAGGAGCTGTAAGTTCATATTTTACTATTATCTGTTTTAAGACCTTATTCATCAAAATCCTATGTCTTAATTTCTATAAAAGTGTACTATATATTACTAGAACGTCAAATGTTCAATTATTTTTTAATAACTCGTTATATGTTAGGAGATATTAACAATTAAAAAAGTCATTTTGTCTCTTTAAAGGGATTCAACGTTCTACACATTCCAAATGCAAGTGACACCACAACTGCTAGTTGCTATCTCTTTTATACAACAGAACGTAAAAGAGATATATTCTTGACAGAACTCTGACAAGTTTACAGGTTACCAACCTTACAGCTCATAAATCTCTCCTATATGTATTTATATATCAAATATTATTTATTGCTATTTCAAGGAACAATAAAATTCCAATATTATGTCTGCCGTAACTGGGTTAAAAATAAAATAAAAACTTATTATTCTTTGACTTGATTATTTTGACTACCAACAGCTACAAAACATTACCACAGCACTGACCTACTCAACAAATAACTGACGTTAAAATACATTTCACGTCATACAAATATGGCCGACCATCTCTAGCGCTTCAAATTTTTAATTGCTATATCTCCGTCAATATTTAGATATTTAATAAAATAGACACGCCAATACACATTTATTAACATCAATTTCAATCAACAATTGAAAAATCGACCACTAATAAATGAGTACACAAGCCCTCTGCTCTAAGATTCTATTTTATTTAATTGATGACTATAGATTCGATTGCTGATGATATGTGGAACGTATAAAGTGAAATTAGAAACAGTAATAGAAGATGTAAAATTGAAAGTTGAACTATAAGTCCATATATAAACAAAATGTTTATGAACTTGTTATACAGAATATAAAAAAAACTTGTAAGAGTGTGGGTGAATATATAGATAAATTATTTTAGAAAAACTCATGTAAAAATTACTGTAACTACTATACGACTGTACTAAAACAGTTCTAAAGAATATTAAAATAATATTCTAATAATATTAAATCCAAAACTACGTCCAACACATGTCAAGAGACCTATAAACGCAATGTTATTATGTATTTGGATAAGTTAATCATATAGATACTTTTGCTATATGAAAAACGTATCTAATATTTTGTATTGTATCTAAATATGTATATAGTTGCAAAATATCATTAACAGTAATATGAGGCAATGACAATATAGTATTAGGTTAACACTTATAGAATTTATCAGGCCGACGTTAAATAAATTAAATTAATATAATTAAAAAAGAGAATACGTTAATAGGCCAATATTCTAGAACAACATAGACACCAAGTATGACAAATAATTAGGGACAGAGACAATAATAAAGAAACAGTATCATTTAAATTAAAATAGCTTTCATTAATATTCTTCAATCATAATCAACGAATGAGTAATCAAAATAGTATTACGATTATTTAGCAGATGTAGTCTAATTATAATTGCGTTTCCACTCCGTGTCATTCCAGACTGAACTAACGCAACCTTTGAACATGACGTCATCCAAAGGTCATGGTTCTCTATTAGCCATTGCTCCGTTGTCGTTACTAGTTTTTTGTACTTGTTAAGCATTTTTTTTTTTGTCATGTATGATTCTTAACAAATACTTATATATGTTCGAGTATATCATTTATATCACACAACAATTTTGTACGAAATAAAACCATGCGAGTATTTGTAGATTGAATAATTATTCAATTGTTTAATGATAAAATAATTTTACACTTTTTAATTACTTTGAACCAACATTCTTATAATAACAAGATGGTTGGGAATTATGATCTTGACAGTGTAGAAGCCCAAAACACAACTGACACGAATGCCATATCGCTGTAGCGTACAGCAGTCGTCGTATTGTAGTCATGCGCATTACTTCTATTAGAGACAACAATACATTATAATGTTGGAATGCCAACAGAGACATCTTCTTATGTTCTGTACTAATTTTGTACTGAACATAAATTGCCAGCCAGCAGAAGTAGATAAGCTCACAACTAATATCAAATTATACAATGTTACATAAAATTATTATAAACCAATTTACAAAAAATAATGTGAACTTCTTAAAACTATTATAAACAAAATTACACAAAATAACATAAACTTCTTAACTCTATGGTAGTCTACATAATTTTGTGAAAATAATATAAAACAAATTAATTACTATCCTAAATATAACAGAAACCATAATTATCAATGTAGCATACATTATCAATTGCATAATGTACACAACAATCATCAACTCAATAGTTACAATGTTATTGAAACAATTATCTTTTAACAATTCCAACAGTACAGATGTTTGTTTTACATCAATGTTGTAAACATTGCAATTAATATCTGATGGAAGTATTGTATTTGAATCAAAAATTTTATTTGTTGCTTGTTTGATTCGCACCAGCAACACTGCGCTAATAATCTCAAGCTGGGGTATTGTAAGTACCTTACTTGATGGAGCTACACTGGACTTGTAGCAAATTAAATTTGTTTTTATTTTAATATTTATAAAAATAATATTGTGTTTTAAACCTAATGTCATGATACTGGTTGATCTGTTTAATAATGTTTTATAAACCTCCAATAATGAAGGATTGTGTCTAAATCTTTTTTCCAACACATTAAATCTTTGCGGGGCAACTGAGAAAGAATCCTCCAATTCTATTTTATTTACTAGGCTGAGTAATGGCAAATCAACAGTTAAATTATTTTTAAGTGCTACTGAATTTTGAAATTTATGTTCAGCCTTTAAGTAATCCTCAGAAAACTTATCTGATTCCTCTGGGACTTTCTCAGTTGTCCAAGATTGTTCCATAACATTTTTAAGGTTTGTATATTCACAAATAGCAAGATTACATACAATATTATTATGTGAATACTTATTTTGATTATACAATTTTCTTGGAACCACATTTCCTTTATTATTATTATTGTCATGTGACATATTTTTATAATCTAAACTATACTCAATTGCAATTGCACGTCTTTCTAAAAATGAAATAAATTCTGCCATAGTAGGCAGTTCTTCTAAATTTCTTTCCATGTGGAAAGTGCGGTTAGTAACGATATCTAATTTTCTACTTAAGGCCGAGATTAAAATCATATCCCACTTGTCTACAGGCTCATCAAGATTTTTTAACGCTTGTAATTGCTGTTTTACTTGACATAAAAAAGCCCTTATATCGACTGCAGTACCTTTCTGCATGTTGGGAATATCAAGTAATATATTAATGTGATAAAAGATTAATCTCGCCTTATTTTCATACCGCGCTAACAATAAATCAATAGCCTCTTTGTATGAACTGTTCACAAGCGGCAGATTTATAATTATTGAGAGAGCCTCATCAACGAGATACTTTCTCAAATAAAAAAGTCTTTGAACATCGGACAATGATGCATTATTGTGAACCACTGCTTGGAAGAGCTCATAAAAGGGCTTAAACCTGGTTATATCCTTGCCATCGAAGGTTGGAATTTCCACCGCTGGGAGCTTCAATGGAACTAATTCAGGCCTATTAACTTCTTTTAACTTATTGATGCTAGCATTTAATTTTGCAATAATGTTAAAATACTTCTCTTCAACTTCTTCAATGTCTTCCTCATCTTGATCATCAATTTCTAAAATGCTGTACTGCGTGAGCTCGTACGATTGGAATGTAGTCATCATCTTTTCTTTTTTCACCTGCAGCACATCCACTGTAGCGGAGTCGAGAGCCCTTGGGTCGCTGACGTAATTGTCCATCCGTGATATTGCACTTTTTGCAGCCGTCCGCGCCGATCTAAGCCTTTTCAATCCCTCCATCTTGCTTAGGTGATAGATTCGTACTTATATGATAGATGAAACGTGGATGACAAACTAATCCAGGTTAATCCAGCAACATGAGAAGTTTTTAATAGATTGGTACTTGCAGATAGTAATAATAACTTTGTACCTTCATGAGTAAAGAAGTATTTTACTCTCTTCCAGCATCCATGTATCCTCTTCCGTAATGAATAATTTTTCTTAAAATATAAACGTGTAGTAATCCAAATTATATGCGAATCCGCTTAAATCAAACGTTGCATTACCCAATCAATGGCAATTGATGACTTGCCAGGCCGCCATAGGGTAAATGTAACAAAATAGCTTGCACTTGTGCTGGTTACTATACAGATGTAACCTCAAAACACCACGAAATCACACGCGGGTACCAATGGCTTGTAAGGCCAGTTTTTTTTTTTTGTAGGATTTAAAACCTTCTTGAAATGTAATTGTAAAATATCCAGCTTCGCTTGTAAGGCTTCTGGAAATGTAATTGTAAAATATCCAAATCCTCCGTGAATCCGCCAAAATAGAGCGTCCCATTTACCCAATCAATGGCAATTGCCAAGGGGCAAATGTAATAAAACGCCAAAAACACAATGAAAAACACACGCGGTTAATAAACTCGAAGGATCGGCTTTGTAAGGCATCGAAGGACCAGCTTCGCATGTACGAAATAAAACCATGCGAGTATTTGTAGATTGAATAATTATTCAATTGTTTAATGATAAAATAATTTTACACTTTTTAATTACTTTGAACCAACATTCTTATAATAACAAGATGGTTGGGAATTATGATCTTGACAGTGTAGAAGCCCAAAACACAACTGACACGAATGCCATATCGCTGTAGCGTACAGCAGTCGTCGTATTGTAGTCATGCGCATTACTTCTATTAGAGACAACAATACATTATAATGTTGGAATGCCAACAGAGACATCTTCTTATGTTCTGTACTAATTTTGTACTGAACAAATTTAAATATTTAAATAGTAACGGTTTTATTCACTTGTCGTTAAATTTAAATCGAGTACAATAACTGTCATCGTTATTGTATTTAGTTCATTGTCTTTTGTTGTTGTGTGTGTTTGTGTTTGTTTTGTTTTGATAAGATTTCACAAGGCTACGACTATAAACATTTGATAATATTATGTTTTGTGCATTTTAGTTTGCTGCGTATGAAGCATGTACCATTTTTAGGACATTTTTGTAAAATAAACGAAAAACAAATTTTAGCGGCGAAAAATTAAATCTTTGCGGCGATAAAATCAAATTTTCGCCGCGAAAAACAAATTTTAGTGGCGAAAAACAAATTATAGCGCCGAAAAATCAAATTTTCGCTCTGAAAAACAAATTATAAAGGCGAAAAACAAATTACAGCGACGAAAAAAACAAATTTTAGTGGGGTAACGGGCGAATAAAATGGAAAGAGACCAGCAGAGCTGCATGGGTTTCTTTTCTATTTGATGCTTCAGGTAAAAGAATTTGATCATTCTTGCCGGTCTTCATATTTTACATACTCAACTCTCTTTGGCGCCTGCACTATAACAGAATACCTCAGATTTTGTAAAAGAGGTAGCACCACTTGAAGCGGATAGATTTGAATTAAGAAATTTACAAAAATGAAAGTAAAATTATGTGCGATACAATCGATGTTTCCTCGCTGTTCAAAAATGTAAATAATTATTAGTAACTATAATAAATTAAACATGATATCATTTAGTTCAAGGGTATTAAAGCTACCCGCATATCACACCCTGGCTCATTGTTCTTTTAAAGTAAACCAGGTTGCCTTATCACCGGAGTTATTTGAAGGTGTTTCCCGCAAAACTACTGATAAGGGAATGTTTTTATTTTTTCTTTTATTATTTTGCATAATTCATACATTTTTTTAAATTTATTCATACAGCGAAACTAGCAGCTGTGTCAAACATTTAAATCACTGTGAGTCATATTACATAAAGCCTGTAGTATGTAACTGGAAATCTGCTTTATACATAATTTAAATACAGTACACTCTTTGTAAATTACGTATGTCGTAAAAAAAAAAATAAAAATATTTTGACGACACAGTTAATATATAATTATTTCTATAATTACTACCCATTCTTCAGAGCAAACTTTATAATTTGTAGGAGAACATCATCTAATTAATAAATTTCAAGTTTAACAATCTTAAATATTTCTCCTGCTAAAGCAATTTATTAGTCAGCTGATTTTAATTAAATTCAGCTTCATTACCATTTTACTGTCATGACAACATAATAGATTTATTGTTAAACAATTTTTATAGCTGCTCTAATACTTAGAAAGTGTTGATTAGTAATAAAAAGGATAATAATTCTCTTTGATGTTGATGCTTGTCCGAAATCCAATTATTTTCTTCATCAAACACATAATGTTGTAATCATTTACTCATATCCCGTTCCGTCGTTACTGTCTGTAGATTGTGACCAACTTCATTCTGCTCGAAGCCCCACAAACTGTCGTATCGTGGGCGGCTGTAAGTTATTCATAGCCGGTGATAACGATTCATGTTTTCCACTGAAGTTTCGTAAGCAGCGTATTCACCAAAAATAAATTCGGGGGAAGACACAAGCACCATCATTTAAAATGTGGATACACATCCTATTTAAAAAGCAAGCTTAATGGGCTTGTGTCCTATGTCTTAATTTCTATAAAACTGGGTTGGTTACTAGAACCTCAAATGTCCAATTATTTTTGAATAACTCCTTATATGTTAGGAGATATTGACAATTAAAAAAGTGATTTTGTCTCTTTAATTATTAAAGGGATTGAACGTTGTTAAAAATGCATGTGACATCACAACCGCTAGTTGCTATCGCTTTTATACAACAGAGCGTAAAAGAGATATATTCTTGACAGAACTCTGACAAGTTTACAGGTTACCAACCTTACAGCTCATAAATCTCTGCTATATGTATTTATATATCAAAATATAAAATATTATTTACACCTATTTTGAGGAACAATAAAATTTCAATATTATGTCTGCCGTAACAGGGTTAAATAAAATAAAAACTTATTATTCTTTGACTTGACTTGATTATTTGACTACTAACGGCTACAAAACATTATCACAGCACTGACCTACTCAACAAATAACTGACGTTAAAATGCATTTCACGTCATACAAATATGGCCGACCATTTCTAGCGCTAAAACTACAATTCAAATTTTTAATTGCTATATCTTCGTTAACATTTAGATATTTAATAACATAGACGGTACCCAGCTGTAGATTTATCGTGTGACGTATTTTCGTATCACATACAACGAACGCTGATTATTTGGCAGTGGCAGTGAGGCAGTGGCTTTCCAATGACGTAACAGCGTCGCGTGGTGGTGGTGGCCTAGCGGGTGGTGGCGTCGACGGTATTGATCGCGACGAGCGTCTGTAACTGCAACATCATATAACAACTATATACCATATGTACATACTTTACGAGCACTATAACAATATGCTACATAATAGTTTTCCTAGTTTATATATGAATTAATTTGTATATTAACAAGTTTAAAGCCCTTTTTGTGTTCAATTTTAGTTTGTAGATAAAAGAAACTCTCATTATAAATATAGTAAAATAGTGCTGGCTATAAAATTATTGTTTGTTCATATTGTTAAATCTCTTTTGGAAAAAGATTTAAAAAGATACTTACTGTAGCTTAAGCAACAATCGGTAGTCTCATTTGTATTGTCGTATAAAAGTCGTTAAAAAATAAATCTAGCTGTGGCGATGCCATATTATCGTTTACAGTACTCCAATTTATCGTATTGATAACAAACATATGATATTTTACTACAATTTACTGATTAGAGTGGATATAATTTCTAATTAAAAGCAAGGTGTGTTTCTCGGATAAATTCTGTACAACTTTCTTTTGAATTTTCATAATTTAATATTATTTTATTATAGTTTATTACTTGTTTAACAACAAGTTAAATGTATTACTCAAGTACTAAAACTTAGCCAGATATATTGTTAAGATTAGTAATATAGAATGTTAATGACTGATTCTAAGATCTGAAATTGGTTCAAGGTAAATCTCTCTTAAGTTGTGAGTAAAATATGTTGCCTAAATTTCAGGCGTCGTTGAAATTATTTTAAAACTTACCTATTCTAATATAAATAAAATATTCTAATTACGCAATAAATGACAAATCATTTGCTTATTTAATAGTCAAGAACTTCATTCAACTCAAGGATATTTTTACACTTAATTATATTTATGAATGATCTCATGTTTTTCAAGTTTCTAATAAATTTATATGCTTTCAAACAATTATATTTTGACGTATATTTGAATATTTACTTAAGTCTATTTGCCTTTATTGTAATTGAAGTAGACAAGAAGACTCTTAAAGTTTGATGAATTCATTAATTACGTTAACACTTGATGAATTTAAAATAATTGTTTATTGGTGAGAATATGTTTTCAAGTTTTAAGATTTACTGATAGTCATGGGGAAAGTTCACAGTGATAAGTCATTTTATTTTATAGTTTTGTACAATTTGTAGTAATAATTCAACCACTGTCTAATAAAAATAGTTTTATGAAAACCTTAACCCAGTGAATTCATTAATAGATCTCTCCTTTCGGCCGTCAACGTGTTAAATTAATAATCTGATTTGGGTTTGAAAAGACATTCCGTTAATATAAACTTAGATTTCAACAGATAGCAGTATGAACTTTAATACCACCCACTATTAATGTACAAAATCAATATTATATAATACATTTCTACAATAATATTAATTTCATTTACAGGAATAAGGCGATCGCGGATTATTTAAGTAGCAGTGGGTACAATGATGCGCTGGAAGCATTTAAAAAGGAGGCAGATATGCCAGGTGATATCGAAAGAAAATTTGTCGGAATACTTGAGAAAAAATGGACATCAGTTATTCGTTTACAAAAAAAGGTGATGGAATTAGAGTCAAAACTCTCTGAAGCTGAAAAAGAATTTATTGAAGGTGCACCAACAAGAGCAAAACGAAGTCCTGCAGAATGGATTCCACGACCTCCCGAGAGTTACAATCTTGTCGGACACAGAGCTCCTATTACGAAGGTAATATTTATTGATTTTGCATTTGTGTCGCAGATTTATACCTCGTGCGTCACTTGAGTACTAATCTTTCGTATAATATTGAATCTGGAGAATATTAAAAAAGTTAATACATTTTTTTTTAGGTATTATTTCATCCTGTCTTTAGTGTGATGGTATCAGCTAGTGAAGATGCAACTCTTAAAGTATGGGATTTTGAAACTGGAGAGCATGAACGTACTCTCAAAGGTCACACAGATTCTGTACAGGATATTGCGTTTGACCAGTCTGGAAAATTATTAGGTAGGTCATTGAATATGCATAATAATTATATAACGTAAAGCAAGGAGTCTGATTCGTTCTGAATTCGTTTTAAATGCTGTTTTTATATTTTACAGTTTCATGCAGTGCAGATATGTCAATTAAGCTATGGGACTTTCAACAAACATTTGAATGTATTAAAACAATGCATGGACACGACCATAATGTCTCGTCTGTAGCTTTTGTACCAGCTGGAGATTTTGTTTTAAGTGCATCTCGAGATAAATCTATTAAAATGTGGGAAGTTTCCACAGGGTAAGATGAATTTTAAATATGTTATAGACTATTTTTATCTCTAAAAGTTGGTCACAACAAATAACGTTAAAATATTCTAGATATTGTGTTAAAACATACTTGGGCCACCGGGAATGGGTTAGAATGATTCGCGTAAGCCCGGACAGTTCTTTATTCGCATCGTGTTCTAATGATCAAACAGTACGTGTTTGGAATACAGGCTCCAAAGATTGCAAGGTAAAGACAATCGTTGTTTTCTTTAAGTGGCGTATGCTATATTTAGTAGTGTATATACCATAATAAATACAATGTTTTGATAGATGGAGCTGCGGGAACATGATCACGTTGTAGAATGTGTCGCCTGGGCGCCGGATGCTGCGTCCTCTGCTATAAATGAAGCTGCTGGTGCTGACAACAAAAAGGGTGCCCATCAAGGACCGTTCCTTGCGTCAGGAGCACGAGATAAAACAATTCGGGTAAAACAAATTAATAAATAAAAGTAAATCAAGTTGAAAATGATTTGTTAATGTTCTATTCAATTTCAGATGTGGGATATAGGATCTGGTCTTTGCTTATTTACTTTAATTGGACACGATAACTGGGTGCGAGGATTAGCTTTTCATCCTGGTGGCAAATTTCTTATATCTGCTAGTGATGATAAGTCCCTACGAATTTGGGACCTCCGCAATAAACGTTGTTTAAAAACTTTGTATGCTCATCAACATTTTTGCACTTCAGTGGGTTAGTACACAACAAATATAACTTTATGATACTTGAAATATGTTGGATATGTATTTTCTAATTTGTTTTTTTTTTTAGATTTCCACAAAACTCGACCATTTGTTATTTCGGGAAGTGTTGATCAAACGATTAAAGTTTGGGAATGTCGCTAAGTTGTCGGGAAATAAACCAATGTATTCTAATAGTTTAGTAACGAAACTATCTCTACCTATTTACTCTTTTCACTCACTCCTTATTGAATTATTATTACGACAGAGCGAGAAGTCGATAATTCAGAAACAATGCATACATTTATAATACATATATTCTGCACTGTGTATCTATAGTTTGTGACTTACATTTATTATCTGAATAATTTAGCAATCTCGATGGCTTCTTTAATGGAAGTCAAGTTTGTCTGAGATGCTCTTATTTATTATTAACAACAAATATGATTGACTTTTACTACGTTTATTATATGTTTTTTGATATTCATTTTAATATATAATATTATTTTTCTAGTTTTAATGTATTTTTGTTTCTGGATTACATAAAATATTTGTATTCTTAAAATATAATAATAAAATAAAAACATAAATTTAAAATTAAAATAAAGTGATACATTGTAATCATAAATAATTATGAAGTAATTGATATAAATTTATACTGCACTGCTTTGTAAAGTGCTGTGTATGTAATTTATTAACTTCTTAAGTTCTACTCTTATTTTATAGTTGTTTATCATTGCTTTAAATTAATTGTAAATTTGCGTTTAACAGTGTAATTTCTATGGAATTTATATTTTTAGTTAAATATGTTAGCTTGATTTTATTTTATATTTTTTTTATTACTTTTGTTTCAATATATTGGATATTTTCTACATGTAATATATATATTTTATAGTAATGATTATACAATTTGAATTGTCATAATTTTCACTTCACTTGAAAATAAACTTTTGTAAATAACACTTTATATTCCATATAACTTACACTCAAACAGAACATACCTGAATTGATGAAATACTAGCTTTTAATGAATATGAATATTTAACCAATAAATCTCTTATATTCCAAGCTGTAACTTGATAAAACTATAGAATATTGTAGTTCACTTGAAATGGTGTTCCATACGATCATATACATCAAAACCTGTTTAATCGGGACACCTGGGGGGACACCATTCGAGCTTCGTCGTAGTAATCGAACACACGGTATCGTTATAATAACGCTATCACGAATTACGTTCACGATTTGTCCAATAGATGAATATAAAGTTGATGTTTGCAACTTTACTGTAGAAACCGAATAAATAATACTATATACAAAGAATAGTAAGTGATTCTATAGCTCAGTCAAATTTAAAACATTGGGTCATATAGAGTATTAGTTAGAAACACCTAGGCTAATTAGATTTCAATACAATGTTAATAAAATGTTTATATAAAAACGAAGAAACACAAAATTCATTCACTTTATTTTGAATTCAAGTTCTGTAGTCAGCTGTTTCAGAAGTTATATAGAAATATTTCGTAATAGTTTGTACTTTATGCCACCGATGGTGATTGGTGTATTTTAATGGCCGGGTTGTTCAGAAGTCGGTGGGTGAATCGATTAGGAAGGGGTTGGTGTATAAATTAAAAGTAAAATTCAAATATAAATAGACCCATGTAACAGCGCCGATAATTATAAAAAGCCTATTTAGTAACAGGCTGTGTTTACTGTAGTTTGTTTTAATATAAAGTTGTGTAACTCTTTATTTGTGTTTATATAAATAAAAATAAATAATAGCTTATAATATTTAGATTTTAGGCAAAGTTATACGGCTTGGAATGTCATCAAAATAAGCACTTTTTCTGTTTATTACATTAGTTTTTTTAACACAATTTTCTTTTTTTTGTAAAAATTATATGAATTTTATAATGATACTTTTATACCAAACAAAATTAGAAGTTTTAAGTCTTTAGCTGGCTTTTTTAATTTTAAAGTAGATTACTTCATGACTTATTCATGTTGTTTATGAATTTAGTAATCTACAAAGAAAGTCTTGGCTTTAAATTTTTACATTTTTATACATTTCAACACTTGTTTTTAATCGTTAAAATATATATATAAAATTCTATATAATTTTACAAAAAAAATTTACTGAACGTTGTCTTATAGCTATTCCTGTAATTTAAACAAATATAATAAATTAATGTAAGTGTAGGTGTCACAGATAAAATTCAATATGTTATAATTATGTTATTATATATATGATAAACACAACCGCTTAAAGAAAGAGTCGCTGAAAATAAATTATTAACTCGAGTATACTCTTTTCTAATTATTTTACTTTATATATTTTGTTTCCTTTTTTAATCTGTACTATTTATTTAATAAAATAATACATTTAGAATTTAAAAGTAATTTTTGTTTTTTTTTAAGCACACACATTATTTTTAGTTATAGTTTAGTGTCTAAAAGTAATTTTAAGCCAAACTGAACGAATTATTTCAATTTTTTTTATAGTATTTATCTTCTGTGTATTATTCCTACTCTACTAGTATTTTTATTATTTTTTAAGGTGTGATTGCATCACTGTATAATTAATATATCATTTGGAATATAATCAGTCTTATAACACATCAACTAGATAAAATATTATGTTGGTACGGAATTCGAACCCGAAATTTCACGACTCAACATTTTGTTACTCAAAAATATTTTCTTTTTCGTTCATTAAATGTCCATCGTAAAATATGATAAATTTTATAACCTATTTTGTTAAACAAGTGTAAGTAACTCTTTAAATTGGTTTTATCAAAGATTATTTCTTGTGTTTTAAATTTTGCGTTGGCTTAACGTGAACGACCACCTAATAATTAATTTTAATAATTATTAATAAAGTAATTAGCACATGTTTCCACTACTAGTGCCATCTATTAGATAGTAGTTACAAAGGAAATGTTTCCAGATTTATTTAACAGATGGCACTGTACGTTGATTTATAGAATTGTTTTACAATCGCCTGATTCGCGCTCTACTATTAATACATGATACCATTTCTAAACCAAAAGCATCAATAGAGACTATATTTTATGCAACTCGAAGTCTGTCCTGTTATTAATAAAGTAAACTTATTGTTTTTGGAAAAGAACACAACTTAACTTACATAACAAGATTATATAATTTTAAATTTTAATAACAATATGATAGACTTCTTTTGAATTTTATCTTATCTTACAAACAAACGCTTATTCTCTTCATATAAATATATATAAAAACATATGTAGAATAACATTTCATGGTGCTTAACACCGCCTGATATTGGGGCAACATCAAGAACTTACGAATACATGAATATTTTCAAGCGCCTTCACAGAATTTCGTTTCAATAATTAATATTTGAATTTGTTTAAATTCTGGATGTAATTACGTCTGCTACACGTTAAATTAAAAAAGGTTTTAATTAAATTTTAAATATCTAGATTATTCTGGTTTTTATGGCTTTATTAAATTCATGTACATTATATTTTTCTTAAACAAAATTAACATTTATTTAAATTTGTTTGATTCCGTTATGTCCGTTATGTTGCTAATTAAAGAACTGCTTCATTACAATTCAAATATCTTTACGATTCTGCCTTTTATACGACCTTTTTTAAATTCATGGACCTTTTTTTTCTAATTTTTTTTTTTGGATTTCAATTACTTGGACTTTAAATTAAAGAACTGCTTCATTACATTTTAAATATCTTTACGATTCTGGCTTTTATACGACCTTTTTTAAATTCATGGACTTTTTTTTCAATTTTTTTTTTTTGGATTTCGTGAAATTTTTTGATGCAGTTATGTTCGCTAGACTTTAAATTAAAGAACTGCTTCATTAGATTTTAAATATCTTTACGATTCTGGCTTTTATACGACCTTTTTTAAATTCATGGACTTTTTTTTCTAAATTTTTTTTTTTGATTTCGTGAAATTTTTTGATGCAGTTATGTTCGCTAGACTTTAAATTAAAGAACTGCTTCATTACATTTTAAATATCTTTACGATTCTGGCTTTTATACGACCTTTTTTAAATTCATGGACTTTTTTTTCAAATTTTTTTTTTTGGATTTCGTGAAATTTTTTGATGCAGTTATGTTCGCTAGACTTTAAATTAAAGAACTGCTTCATTAGATTTTAAATATCTTTACGATTCTGGCTTTTATACGACCTTTTTTAAATTCATGGACTTTTTTTTCTAAATTTTTTTTTTTGATTTCGTGAAATTTTTTGATGCAGTTATGTTCGCTAGACTTTAAATTAAAGAACTGCTTCATTACATTTTAAATATCTTTACGATTCTGGCTTTTATACGACCTTTTTTAAATTCATGGACTTTTTTTTCAAATTTTTTTTTTTGGATTTCGTGAAATTTTTTGATGCAGTTATGTTCGCTAGACTTTAAATTAAAGAACTGCTTCATTAGATTTTAAATATCTTTACGATTCTGGCTTTTATACGACCTTTTTTAAATTCATGGACTTTTTTTTCTAAATTTTTTTTTTTGATTTCGTGAAATTTTTTGATGCAGTTATGTTCGCTAGGCTTTAAATTAAAGAACTGCTTCATTACATTTTAAATATCTTTACGATTCTGGCTCTTATACGACCTTTTTTAAATTCATGGACTTTTTTTTTCTAAATTTTTTTTTTGGATTTCGTGAAATTTTTTGATGCAGTTATGTTCGCTAGGCTTTAAATTAAAGAACTGCTTCATTACATTTTAAATATCTTTACGATTCTGGCTTTTATACGACCTTTTTTAAATTCATGGACTTTTTTTTCTAACTTTTTTTTTTGGATTTCGTGAAATTTTTTGATGCAGTTATGTTCGCTAGGCTTTAAATTAAAGAACTGCTTCATTAGATTTTAAATAGCTACGCACATACTAAAGAAATTGCATTGCTCTTAAAATCATAAAAGTGAACCTTTTCATCATTTTTAACAAGATTATAGTCTTCTTTCTATATGGAGATTTAATATCTTGATATATCATAAACTAAAATACTTATTTAAAAATGAATTATAAATTTTAAATCAGCATTCAAAATTAAGTTAAAATCCGTTATAAAATGACATATATATTTTCTTAAATTTTTATGAAAAGTAAGAAGGTTATACTCTTGTTACTTTTCATAAAAATTGAAGAAAATAAATATGTCATTTTATAACGGATTTTAACTTATTTTTGAATGCTGATTTCAAATTTATAATTCATTTTTAAATAAGTATTTTAGTTTATGATATATCAAGATATTAAATCTCCATATAGAAAGAAGACTATAATCTTGTTAAAAATGATGAAAAGGTTCACTTTTATGATTTTAAGAGCAATGCAATTTTATGAGTATCTGCGTAGCTATTTAAAATCTAATGATGCAGTTCTTTATTTTAAAGCCTAGCGAACATAACTGCATCAAAAAATTTCAAGAAATCCAAGAAAAATTTTTAGAAAAAAAAGTCCATGAATTTACAAATGGTCGCGTAAAAGCCAGAATCGCGTAGATATTTAAATTGTAATGAAGCAGTTCTTTAGTTTAAAGCCTAGCGAACATAACTGCATCAAAAAATTTCACGAAATCCAAAAAAAAAATTTAGAAAAAAAAAGTCCATGAATTTAAAAAAGGTCGTATAGAAGCCAGAATCATATAGATATTTAAAATGTAATGAAGCAGTTCTTTAATTTAAAGTCTAGCGAACATAACTGCATCAAAAAATTTCACGAAATCCAAAAAAAAAATTTAGAAAGAAAAAGTCCATTAATTTAAAAAAGGTCGTATAAAAGCCAGAATCGTAAAGATATTTAAAATGTAATGAAGCAGTTCTTTAAATTAAAGCCTAGCGAACATAACTGCATCAAAAAATTTCACGAAATCCAAAAAAAAAATTTAGAAAAAAAAGTCCATGAATTTAAAAAAGGTCGTATAAAAGCCAGAATCGTAAAGATATTTAAAATGTAATGAAGCAGTTCTTTAAATTAAAGCCTAGCGAACATAACTGCATCAAAAAATTTCACGAAATCAAAAAAAAAAAATTAGAAAAAAAAAGTCCATGAATTTAAAAAAGGTCGTATAAAAGCCAGAATCGTAAAGATATTTAAAATGTAATGAAGCAGTTTTTTATTTTAGAGCTTAACGAACATAACTGCATCAAAAAATTTTAAGAAATCCAAAAGAAATTTTAGATTAAAAAGTCCATGAATTTAAAAAAGGTCGTATAAAAGCCAGAATCGTAAAGATATTTAAAATGTAATGAAGCAGTTCTTTAATTTAAAGCCTAACGGACATAACTGCATCAAAAAAATTCAAGGAATCTAAAAAAAAAAATTTAGAAAAAAAAGTCAATGAATTTAAAAAAGGTCGTATAAAAGCCAGAATCGTAAAGATATTTAAAATGTAATGAAGCAGTTCTTTAATTTAAAGCCTAACGAACATAACTGCATCAAATAGTTTCAAGAAATCAAAAAAAATATTTTAGAAAAAAAAGTCCATGAATTTAAAAAAGTTCGCGTAAAGACCAGAATCGCGTGGATATTGAAAATGTTGTGAAGCAGTTATTGTAAATTTAATTAAACAGTTTATCAATTTAACGTGCAGCGGATATAGTTCAATTAAAAAATTACACACATTTGAAATAGTAATTATTTAAAATATACAATCACATAATTCACCATCATTGTCTTGCAACGGGTCCAACATGTTTTAAATATATTTAATAATATAATAAATGAATGCCACATATTAATTGACTCTTTATTTGTACAGGAATTTTAATATTTATTATTTTAACTTTAAAAGTATTTTGCTGGACATGGAACAAAAACCATTAAATTTAATTTCTAATTGGTGATTAACCAGCGTACATGTATTTAATACTTCAGTGTGTAAATATTATCACAAAATTATTGCAAAATTCAAGACTTTATTGTAGTGTGAATATTGCTCGTAAGTATTGTTGCCACTCTGTCAGGCGCAATGATGTCCGCAAATCTCATATTGGTATACATGCTATTTCCAATTTGTCGTAAATTTATAAAGTAAGTTTGATCTTTTATTCTTAAAGTTAAATTATTATAACTTTTTTGAAAAAATGTCCCTGAAAATATGAAAAATTAGAAAGGTCTTCATTTACAGCAGGATGAACCTAGCATTAAAACTTTGAAAGAAAAGTATTTTTCTGTTAGAAAGAATTGTCCATTAAAAGTAGAATAAAAACCAAAAATTGAAATCATTTATTAAAAATATGAGCTTCTGTTGGCGACGATATTAAACAGTAGATCAGATTTCTTTGAGCCTAGAGTGTATGCAACCTAAATAACACTGTCAGTATAATCAAATTTAAAGATATAAAAAAATATCTATATATTTTTAGTTTTAGAAAGAGAAGCTTCTATAATGTTAGTATATATTTTTAATTAATTCATGAACCTATGATGATCTTAAACCATGGTAGATTTGTAATTATATGACGACTAAACATGCTGTGGTTTCACAAAATGTCACATTTTAATTAATTATTAACTGAAATATAATTTCTTAGAATAAACAGATTTAGGAAACAATTTGAATCAAACTTGTAAACGACACGACATGTCAAATATAGAAATGTACTCAACAAACATAGTTCGCACAAGACAATGAGACCTCATGGAGAATTTAAACAACGCTCGCAGCGACAGTGGCGACGTGGTGTCAATATTTAACAAACATCAATAATTAATTGCGTCGTAACTTAAATATATAACTTGTTATTAACGTTAAACAGTTACAACTTAAAACTTAATTAATTACTTTGGTTTGGTTCATTAATTTGCCGCTGTGGCGCGCGTTGTTTTCTATCTAATATTTAACTTAGTATATAATTGCATAGAACTCATAATTTACGCGCGCTTGATTAATAATTTCGTCAAATTATTTCGTTTCTAGTATATAGTGTCAGAACGGCTGACAATTTACAAAAATCTATAAAGATAAACGACGTAGGTTGAACCAGAGACGGCTTTAGGGGGTGACAAGCAGGGCAATCGTCCGGGGCCTCGCATTCTCGCGCAACAACACAAGTAGAAAAATTCATTACTATACATGTATTTGAATCTCGCGCCTCTCTCTTTAGAAATCCCACTAGAATCACTACGTATATCTTTTAAGGCATTCATGTACCTTAGTTTATCATCATTAATATTTGTCGTCTTTGTGCTTGTTAACTTTTATAAAACTTCCAATATAAAATTTTATTTCTCGTCAATTATCATCGAAAATACTTACTTACAATTTACATAAATTATACAAAGAACAAGTGCTTTGCAAAGATTTGCCACCCCGGAGGCTCGCAAAGTTCTGTCGCCCGGGGCCTCGCAATGACTAAGGCCGCCCCTGCCTTGAACCTTTGCAAATATAAGTGTACAATCTAAAATCGGCCTTCAATTGATTGAGAAAATTGTTACAAAAACAATGAAGCCTTTTTTAAATATTATAGCAGTACTTATTTCATTTATTGGTATTTGTAAAAGAAGTATTCTGCAACGAAGCGATCCTAGCGGATAGAGCAAGGATCACATGGTTGATACCTCATTCCTTACGTCACTCAAAAATGGTGGACCAATTTTTACGATCATGGTTGAACCGCATTTGAAAATATTTTATAGTTTGCAGTTGATCGACTTTACATACCATGATATTTATATCTAAAATCACCCATATAGATAACAAAATGCAGAACTTGTCTCTTTCCCACACCATATTTTGATATCTTCCTGTCCTCTCACCCAACAGCTCTTTGTGTGGTTCATACAGTGAGACGTATCAGACTTGAATCTTTGGATTTCAATTGAACAGTCAAGGGGCCCTCATATAACGATAACCTGATGAAACTGATTGTTCGTTTGTCCCCCTTGCGGCCGGGTCAAAAACCACACACCATTGTACCCCCCATGCCAGCTATGAGAGTCCAACATACAATCATTGCAGTTAGACAAATGGGCTTGTGTCCTATGTCTTAATTTCTATAAAACTGTCCTATATATTAATAAAGTAGGTTACTAGAACCTCAAATGTTCAATTATTTTTTAATAACTCCTTATATGTTAAGAGACATTAACAATTATAAAGTCATTTTGTGTCTTTAATTATTAAAGGGATTCAACGTCATACAACATTCCAAATGTAAGTGACATCACAACTGCTAGTTGCTATCTCTTTTATACAACAGCGCGTAAAAGAGATATATTCTTGACAGAACTCTGACAAGTTTACAGGTTACCAACCTTACAGCTCATAAATCTCTGCTATCTGTATTTATATATCAAAATATCAAATATTATTTACAGCTATTTCAGGGAACAATAAAATTTCAATATTGTGTCTGCCGTAACAGGGTTAAATAAAATAAAAACTTATTATTCTTTGACTTGACTTGATTATTTCGACTACCAACAGCTACAAAACATTATCACAACCCAGTAAACATTTTTTAGTCACTTTGACATCATATTGAAGATGCGTCATGATTTTTTTGTCATAAAACAGTTCATTTATAGTTCAGTTTCTCACATTTTTTCATATAAAATGTCTACTTTATCGGCTACAGATGGCGAAATTACTCCACCTGTCGGAATACAAATGAAGATAAAGTTGATGCGAACTATAATTGAAGTGCGATAGAAACGTCACTAAATAGGGCACTTCACCAAATTGTTTACTGGGAACACTGATCTAATCAACAAATAACTGCCGTTAAAATGCATTTCACGTCATACAAATGGCCGACCATTTCTAGCGCTAAAACTACAATTCAAACTTTTAATTGCTATATCTCCGTCAACATTTAGATATTTAATAAAATAGACACGCCAATACACATTTATTAACATCAATTTAATCAACAATTGAAAAATCGACCACTAAAAAATGAGGACATAAGTCCATTCATCAACTTGGTTGTGTATCATTTCTTAAGTAGATGATGATTAGGATATTAAATTAAACCAAGAAAACCACCCATTTCAAGGATTCTGTTCTCATCGCGAATTGAACACCTATAAAAATATAAATATTGTGAATAACTTCTTTGGCATCTCCTCTCCTGTATTAATCCCGGTGTATCTGATGACGAGGGGAAAGGAGGAAGGGATAATCTCGTGTTCAGATATCAATCAATGTTTTTATAGGCATTTTTATTCATCATAAAATACTGGATATGTTTTAATATATTTTTATCATCTATTGATCTTAAACTGTCAAACTGAAATGCCAGTCACTGCGATTTACTGCTGTTGCATCATATTTTTTAAATTACATTCAATTTCAGGAGTGTAAACAAAGCGAAAATAACCAACAACTGTCAAAGTTTATATTACTAACAACGCATGCGTACTAACTACATTATAACACGTAGAAATGTGACAAGTAGTATACTTATTCTGATTAAAAGATTAAAATAATACATTAAAACGAAATTTAAATATTAAAATAGAGGCTTAAGGGTTTCACTTCAGTAGTAGACCATCACTTTGTATTAAAATCAGATAGAAATTTTATTAAATGCTTGAAAGGTCTATTTTTTAACCTAGAAATATAAACAACTGACACTTATAACCTCAAAGTTTGTGTAAAATGTTATGTAATATATTTTGTATATACAATAAGGTAATTACAAATTCTATATGGCTTAATAAAGACTATTATCTGTACACTGCAAAAGTCTTTTTGTACATTTATATAAAATGAAAACAATCAAATCAATTTTCTGGACACGGCGAGTTTTGTTAGACCTAGATACGTTCTTATTATGTAAGTTTAAAGATAATTAGCATAGTCTTATGTATTTGCAGCAGTCGCCAACCGCGAAGCACCCAAACCGCAACAATCGTACCCCCCTAGTGAAGGGAGGGCTATCCACAAGGGGCGACCCGCATGCCCCTGATGGTCTGCAAAGTACCGAACAATGCGTGACACCGCAATCAACTATGACAGATACAATTACACAGATTGTAGTAATAAGTCACACAAGGACATGACAAAGAGGTGGAGAGGGAAAAGGAGAGAGGGATGAATTAGATAAGGGTAGGTCATACATCATCTATCAAACTAGCAGCATATTATTTTATAATAACAGTTTCGAGTTTTAGGTTTTTTTCGTAATAATTTTAATCATTTCTTTTAATTAATAATTTGATTGGCTTTCTAAGACATATTCGTCACACACATACTACTTCTTATCACACCCATCGGGTGTACCAAATGTACCAAAGTCGTTTTATTGCACTTGAAGTTCTATTTATATCTGTTTGTTTACATGTTCTATTTACAAATCGAATGAAGTTATTTTAAGATTTAAAAACCATTTTTTGCAGTCGCTTTATATTTAGCAAACCAGTATTTAATGTCAGGGTTGCATTAGAGTCATTTGTTTTTATTTTATGCAACGTTCTTACTACTAAAATGGTAAACCCAAATACACCCTTCGTTTTCCAGTGTCGTATGGCAAGGTCGTTGCGTTTCCGCTGCACGACTAGTGTTTTTATGTGTGTACTCAGAAAGTATTGGGATTATTTATTCTGATACTTACTGACACCATTTTTGTGAATGAATTTAAATGGAATGGGTTTGTGTATTTATTTTTAGTGGTCGATTTTTCAATGGGCTTGTGTCCTCATTCTTTAGTGGTCGATTTTTCAATTGTTGATTGAAATTGATGTTAATAAATGTGTATTGGTGTGCCTATTTTATTAAATATCTAAATATTGACGGAGATATAGCAATTAATAGTTTGAATTGTAGTATTAGCGCTAGAAATGGTCGGCCATATTTGTATGACGTGAAATGCATTTTAACGTCAGTTATTTGTTGAGTAGGTCAGTGCTGTGGTAATGTTTTGTAGCTGTTGGTAGGCAAATAATCAAGTCAAGTCAAAGAATAATAAGTTTTTATTTTATTTAACCCTGTTACGGCAGACATAATATTGCAATTTGATTGTTCCTTGAAATAGCTGTAAATAATATTTGATATTTTGATATATAAATACATATAGCAGAGATTTATGAGTTGTAAGGTTGGTAACCTTACACAAGGATTGTGATGTCACATGCACTTGGAATGTGTAGAACGTTGAATTCTTTTAATAATTAAAGAGACAAAATGAATTTTTTAATTGTTAATATCTCGTAACATATAAGGGTTATTAAAAAATAATTGAACATTTGAGGTTCTAGTAACCCACTTTATCAATATATAGTACACTTTTATAGAAATTAAGACATAGGACACAAGCCAATTGTTGATTGAAATTGATGTTAATAAATGTGTATTGACGTATCTATTTTATTAAATATCTTAATATTGACGAAGATATAGGAATTAAAACTTCAAAGCGCTGTAAATGTCGGTCATATTAATGACGTTTAAAAATATCCTTAGAATACTCATAAATCAAGAAGTAGAACAAATTCCTCTCCATTCTCCTTAGGAAGTTGTCTTGATAGAAGATTTCAGCGTGTCCCATCATTTAAAATACTTGTCCAGTCAATTATCGAAGAAATGCAATCAAAGAAACACAGAATATCGTTCAACTCAGATAACGAACAACGAATCTCCACCACGGTAATCTGCAGAGTGACTGACAACACAATTATCAGGATGCGAGCAGGAGCTGAAGGATCTAATGCGATCTTAGTGTTCCATTATTAGTCTTTTAAAGAACTCCATCTGAATTTCACGTGTAAAATGTTTTTCATGTACTCGTTGTTCCTTGGATATATGTAGCTTTTCGTAAAAAGAAAATGAACTGATTTGCAGGTTATGTCAATGAATAAAATGACTGGAGTTTACCCCCGTTGCAAAGCGACGTCCTCTTGTCGTGTATGATTTGAATCCAATAAAATAATTCGTAATTACATTTCATATTTAGCTCTATTTTTAAATTGAAATAATAAACTCGCACACATATAAATTGACTAAAAAAATATATTTTCAATTTATGCGTTATTTGACCAACTTGTTTTCAAAATTTGGGATTTTTTTTTCGATTCGTAAATAAGTTACCAAGGTTAGCCTATATACAAAATTTCAACTTTCTAGCACAATTTTTACTCTCGGCAAATACTGCATTCGTGCCCCCAAATAAAATTTTGAAATTTTAAATTTTTTTTTATTAATAATATACTTAATAATTCTAGAATCCAGAATATGAACTTTCTCCAAAGTTCCCTACCGGGTCCCCGAATTTCTTCAACACCCCCTTTTTCAATTTTTGAATTTCTAATTTTTGAGAAATGTCAGCATTGAATATCTTAATACACATGCAAAATTTCAACTTTCTATCTTTTACGAATTAAAAGTAATACAGCAAAAAAGGGCTCACTTTTTTTCCAGTTTTTCCAAAATTACGGGTTTCCAGGAAAGTCAGGGAAAAATGCGGGGACGCCAAAAGTCTTAGAATTTTTTTCTCTACGAAATAGGAAATTTTCAAAAACATTGATGTAGCCCCTTTCGAGCTAAAATACAAAATTCAGTACCAAACATATAAGAATACAAACATATAAGAATATAAGAATATAAACATACAGTTGGAACATTATAATATAGGATTAGTGCTATTACGCCGCAAAGTTTAAGAAGAAAAATGTAACGAATGAATTTGTGGTGGTCAGCCGAATAGGTTTATAACACATTATCTGTTTTACCGCATTTAATGACTCACTGTTTTTACGATTTCTTCATGTTGCTTAAACTAGATATTTAATTGCAATTATTCTGTTATACGCGCATAATTTATGTGTTCCACTTATTTTATTTATAACAATCTTTTACAAGTGCTGATTGTTTAACCGTGTCATTTGCGATAAATATAATGTGCAGTTTTACTTTTAAACTTTGCTTTTGATTCTATTCACTGCCTGCATACAGTCTTGCACCAGCATTTTAATTTCAACCTTTGGGAAATGTCAATCATCGCTAGTTGAAGAAAGTTACAGAACTAGCAAAACTGCTTTATGAGAAATGTTAACACTACACGTCCTCTATGGCGTTCATGAGTATATCCTTTCAGAGAACGGTCACTGTTTTACCGACATACGAGCTTTGTACCAACTAAAGAAATATAATTTCTTTACATATTAATAAATACTATGCCTATAGTAATTTTTATTTGAAGCTATAAGAATTTTTCTCATAAAACTATTATAGCATCAAGGTTCGTTAAGTAAAAAATATTACGTAAAATAATACATGAATTTACGTATTGTATTCAGCAATATTTAATTAAAATGCAAATTATATTTTCTGTAAATGAAAAGTATTTTTGTGAAAACGAACACATTTTAATATTATCCATTTTGTTTCATATTTAATGTACGAGAGTTTTCCTTCTTTCTTTGAGAACAAAAAGTTCTTTTTGTTTCACGTTCCCACTCGGACATGCACGTGCGCGCTTTTATTACTTTGCATATCAAACACGTGACAATTTCCTATTATAATCATTTTATTGTTAAATAATTTTTAAAATATTTTTTATAACTAACTCTACAATTTAAAAATCAAAATGAATTTATGGTTCTGGAAAAAGTGACACTGAACTCTGCTTTCAAATCGAAAAACCAAAATGATTTCATTAGTTGATAAGTTTCTGCAGGCAACGCTATCGAGTTTTTCTTTTTTTATTGCTTTTTCAATTTTTTACAGCACTTAAAATCAAAATACCGATTATTCATGAAAAGAATCAGAAACTTTGTTATTTTAAAATACGTTAAATTAAAAAATTAAAAAATTAAAAAAAAATCGACAGCGTTACCTCGGTATTTTTGTAAAGATAGAGTGTGCAAAATTTCAAAAGGATCGGTCCAGTAGATTTTGAGCTAGAGAGGGCACCGACTCTGGAAAAACTAAGTGTGAGAAACCGGATTTAAAAGTTTCAAAGTAACACGAAATCAGACCAGAGAGAGGTGAAGACTTAAAACTCTATATCTCCGACAGTTTTACTCTAATCGATTTCAATTTTTTACAGAATAAACTTAATATGTTGTACAATAATATAAATAAAAGGAAAATGAAAAACACAAACCTGCTATAACGTATTACTAACGAAACGAACACAAAACACGCAAGACATTAATAATTTCAGATGTATTTGAAGTTCGTCTGTGATGTTTTTTTTTGATTGGGAAAACGACTTAACGTAATTATTACAAACAGTAATTAAACATCCACTAATATAGATTAAATTCTGATACAATTATTCTACAACGTACCCCCTCTCCCTTCACCCTTCACCGGTTGAGATAGTCAAGAAACGAAACATGGAATATTAATTATTGTTTTTCCAAACATCATTATCAAAAGAATTTATGTTATCATTTTTATAACATCATAAAACATACATTTTCAATTCACTGATGACCGCCCCCTTCTTGCTCCTCGCTCCGCATTCTATATCATTGTTTGTCGTGTGTTTAAATAAAAGTAATTAACAATAATTAACCATAAGAACAAGCAGCTGGTTGGTTTATTTAACCTTATCACTTTAAAAAGCAAACAAATTATATTAGTTAACTATTATGTAAATATACCACTGGTCTGTCTGTCAAATTATCTATTCATATCTTTATTTTCTTTGTTTTTATGTTGTTAACAAAAGATAACATTTTAAATTTCGCGCCATTTTTTAACTGTCAATTGCGGTGACATCTTGTGTTCCATTACTAGCATCAAAGTTTGCATTTGTTTATTATTGCTTTCCAGTGCTTAATCCAGTGTTTATAAATAGAAACTTTAAAATTAAAATAATGATAGTTCTAGCTAGGTTTATTGAAAATAGACATAAGAAATGTATAACAAATGTACTAAAAATTTAAGAGTAAATTTGTCACCGATTGTGCAGTCCCAGGGCAGGCCTGACGAACATTTATTCAATAGGGGTCCCATAAATATAGTCTTTCGAACGCAAAACTGAATGAGAAACGTGTTATTTACAACTTTTTCATTTTTTTTAAATTTATTTATATTATTGTACAACATATTAAGTTTATTGTGTAAAAATTTGAAATCCATTGGAGTAAAACTGTCGGAGATATAGAGTTTTAAGTCTATACCTCTGTGATCTGCTTTCGTGTTACTTTGAAACTTTTTAACGCGGTTTCTCACACTAAAATTTTCCAGAGTCGGTGCCCTCTCTAGCTCAAAATCTACTGGACCGATTCTTTTGAAATTTTGCACACTCTTTCTTTACATAAATGCCGAGGTAACGCTGTCGAGTTTTTTTTTAATTTTTTAATTTTAACGTATTTTAAAATAACAAAGTTTCTAATTTTTTTTACGAAAAATTGGTATTTTGACTTTTAAGTGCTGTAAAAAATTGAAAAGTCAATAAAAAAAGAAAAACTCGACAGCGTTACCTGCAGAAACTTATTAACTAATGAAATCAATTTGGATTTTTGATTTCAGAAAATCCAGTGATGAGTTATGAGTGGCACCGCAATGTTACTCTTTTTTGTGACGTCTGCGGAGATTCACTGTCAATGCCTCATTTCTTGATATTTATTTATGAAAATTTCACAAAGTATTCTTCAAATGTCATTTTATCATGTAGTAATTATAGAAATAATTATGTATTAACTGTGTCGTCAAAAAACATTACCGAAAATATCCTTCTTTTTTATCGTTTTGACCTTACCCCCTCTTAATCTAATACAAAATGGTGGCCTTACATAAAACACATCTTCTAGTACCAATAACTATCAACAAGTTCGCTGCTTTGCATGAAACCGACTTCTCGATGACTTTCAACGACATTCCACATTGTCACTGCTCTTTCAAATATCTGAAGTTTGTTTTAGAGCTTATCCAGAGCTTTTTCTACATTCCGTAAAGCTTTTAAAGCTGTATTACACTACTACATATCTACTTGATTGTATTTCCACATTTGATGTAGCTTATTCATAAAAACAATTTTGATTCCTGGTTTGAGAACTCCTTAATTAAATAAATTTTACAGAATTAATTAAGGGCCCTTCTGGAGAATTATTAACAACTGAATAATTTTATAAATGCTGTATAATGATCGTAGTAATTGATGTTTTTAGACAGGGGCGAACTTAGACATTTTGGAGTCACTTAAAGATGCGTATGATTTTTTTGTCATGAAACAATTTAATTTGATTTCAATCGTTGAAGGAAATGTCAGTGATATGAACTACAAATGGTAAAATCTGTAACTGCAAATAAATCATTAAAGTGTAACAGAGACAGATATATCTTGTTTCTTTTTCTTTGGTAACCTAATGAAATGAATGTAGAATTTAAAAGAGACAACAAATAAATGTCTATTTTCTTATAAACTATTTTGAAGAACGTTGTCCAGGAACCTATACTTCGGGCGTAAGTCGAGAGGTATCTATATTCCATCAACATATTTTCAATTACTTTAAATCAAAACAAACACTTTTTGTTATTGCAGAACATAAAAGGAATATGTGTCATATAGATAAGACCTGTGCAAAACTACATATATTCATATCTAGCTATGTTTCAAATTCAAATGAAAACTTCAAATGACTCGGGATCTTTTATATTATTCGCTCATGCGCCTACCTTAATATATGATGAAGGTATAAGTAGGACAACATCAATGCGTATAGCATATACCTTTCTCTTTCTTTCTAATGTGTTAGAAACGTAGACTTACTACGGTTTGTAAGGTGCAACATAGAAGAAAGATAGCTACAAAGTTGTGCTGTGTTGTGTTGGTCTCTAGCACGCGCTCTTGTCTGTTGTAGTCTTGCGGATTGCAGATTGTAGAGTCCGCTGAGTTGTCGGTTACCGCTTGTCATCAACGTTGTCCTGTCAGATTTGAATCCGCTGAAATCAGTCTTCAAACGACTTTCGATTGGTGAAGACTTCACTTTTAGGTGTTCTATATAAATTGTTTTAAACCACTTTGTGTTTATTTTTGCTTATATTTTATTACTGTTTTTATTATATTGTCATAAAATGATATTTATTTAAATACTTTTGATGGTTGTAAAATGAGCGGTAAATTTAAATAAAAGGTAAGTTTTATATTTGTTTATTCAGTATGTTTATCTTATTTGTTCGTAAGTGTGCTTCTGCTGTGAGATAATATTCTATAAGCATAATTTAATTATCGGTATTTGCTCTGTACTTCACGCTTATTCTGCGTAAATATTCAATTATAGTAACTAGTAATTACGCTAAAATTAATATTGAAAATGTAGATTCGTTGTTAATGGAATTGGTGACAAGTTATTCGATTTTAACTAACTAATTCTGTAGTCAAATTTAAATTAACGTGTGTTTAAGAAAACTAGCTTGAAATTTTCTTAAAAATGATTTTTCTTCGCTTAGATTTATTAATTTTACCCATGTCAATTACTGAGTTATATCATTTTAAAATCCGGGCTGGAAGTATAAATATAATTATGCAATACTTTCTATTTCTTTGCGTTTATCTCGAAACTACTTTTTTTTGAACTGGTTTTTTTTAAATTCGATTGCTTGCCAAGCGTTATATTTCTAGCTTTGTATTATTTCTAACTGTAAGAGCCGGTTGCTATACTCATAGTTATTGCAAAAGTTAGCTAAAGAAAAATAGTAGTAAATCTTTCAGACGATTCAGTAGCTACTGCTCGATTTACTGTTATTTTTCTTCAATTGGTCATGTTGAATATCTTTTACGATAATTAAGAGTACAGCAAACTCGTTAAACGCGACATATTAATATTATTTTAAATGTTAGCCAAGCCTAGCAATATTTAATGTAAAAAAGACTAAATTTAGTTTAAATTTGTTTCATAATTCGTAAGAAGTTTTATGATTATAATCCGCCAAAAAGGAAGCTTTATCCCAGCAAACATTTTGGAGTCACATCATATTGAAGATGCGAATGATAAAGTTGATGCGAACTATAATGGGCTTGTGTCCTATGTCTTAATATCTATAAAAGTGTGTATTGATAAAGTGTTTACTAGAACCTCAAATGTTCAAATATTTTTTAATAACTCGTTATATGTTAAGAGATATTAACAATTAAAAAAGTCATTTTGTCTCTTTAATTATTAAAGGGATTCAACGTTGTATACATTCCAAGTGCATGTGACATCACAATCCTTGTGTAAGGTTACCAACCTTACAGCTCATAAATCTCTGCTATACGTATTTATATATCAAAATATCAAATATTATTTACAGCTATTTCAAGGAACAATCAAATTCCAATATTATGTCTGCCTTAGCAGGGTTAAATAAAATAAAAACTTATTATTCTTTGACTTGACTTGATTATTTCGACTACCAACAGCTACAAAACATTACCACAGCACTGACCTACTCAACAAATAACTGACATTAAAATGAATTTCACGTCATACAAATATGGCCGACCATTTCTAGCGGTAAAACTACAATTCAAACTTTTAATTGCTATATCTCCGTCAATATTTAGATATTTAATAAAATAGACACGCCAATACACATTTATTAACATCAATTTCAATCAACAATTGAAAAATCGACCACTAAAAAATGAGGACACAAGCCCGTTGAAGTGCAATAGTGATAGAAACATCATAAAAAGGGACACTTCACTAAATTGTTTACTGGGATTTATCAAGAGTAAAGCAATAAAGTAGGTCATAAAACGTTGTATTTTATGTAAAATTGTTTATGTAACGGGTAACTGTAATTGTCATATTAAACGCTCAAAAAAACAAAAAGCACCGTCCTTTTAATAACAAATCAAAATTAAATTAAATAAACGCACAATATTTAAACAGTCAAATGGGATGTGAAAAGCACTTTGCAAAGAAAACACGATGATGCACGAAAAGCGAGACGACATTGTCATAAAATAGAGCACACTTGTTCCATTTACAACATATTACTGTACTAGTTTCGTAATAATTACTATAAGTACACATTATTGAATCTTTAGTGTTTTTAAAGATAAATTGTTAAAGAAAATATCTCGTTGACAAAATGTTCCACAAGTAAATGTAAGTTTGAAAATTAAAAAATGAATATTTAAATTTAAAAGGTAATTGTCTTGCAGTGTACGATTCACACTTGCTAGCTTGTCACAAGCTTATTTTTTCTACTTCTCATATAGAAATAATCTTGCAGAAATTTTGTTTTCTTATTTCAATTCTATAATTCCCGGCTGCACTCTTTAGACTATATAATGTTAGGCCTCCGTATTGTCTTAAGCAAACAGCTCGTTAGAAGGGCTTGCAAGATAATTGTCACGGCAGGCCAGACTACTCTCAACACTTCATATAAGTTAAAATTGTTTGTCATTTACTTGTAGTTAAATGTTCATATTATGTTTATACACAAATTGTAAGTTGTCAATTAAATACAAATTAGACCAGTGTGATATATTCATTTGTTTCTTAATATTGGTCAATAAAATTGTAGTGAAAATGCAACTTTGAGGTTAAGTTTTTATTTGTCATAATGGGCTTTTGTCCTCATTTTTTAGTGGTCGATTTTTCAATTGTTGATTGAAATTGATGTTAATAAATGTGCATTGGCGTGTCTATTTTATTAAATATCTAAATGTTGACGGAGATATAGCAATTAAAAGTTTGAATTGTAGTTTTAGCGCTAGAAATGGTCGGACATATTTGTATGACGTGAAAAGCATTTTAACGTCAGTTATTTGTTGAGTAGGTCAGTGCTGTGGTAATGTTTTGTAGCTGTTGGTAGTCGAAATAATCAAGTCAAGTCAAAGAATAATAAGTTTTTATTTTATTTAAGACTGCTAAGGCTGATATAATATTGGAATTTGAGTGTTCCTTGAAATATCTGTAAATAATATATGATATTTTGATATATAAATGCATATAGCAGAGATTTATGAGCTGTAAGGTTGGTAACCTTACGCAAGGATTGTGATGTCACATGCACTTGGAATGTGTACAACGTTGAATCCCTTTAATAATTAAAGAGACAAGATGACTTTTTTAATTGTTAATATCTCTTAACATATAATGAGTTATTAAAAAATAATTGAACATTTGAGGTTCTAGTAACCCACTTTATCAATATATAGTACACTTTTATAGAAATTAAGACATAGGACACAAGCCCATTAACAAACAAATGTTCCAATTTATGATGCATATCGTCAGAGAAGATGTTAGAAAATAAGGCATTATTTAATATAAATTATTATACTTCTTGATTTAATTAATTCTTTAAACTTATTTTTCAAATAAATAGGAGGTAAAGTTTGTAGAAACAAATTTCTTTCGTTTGTAGTATGAATTTTTTCGAGCATCGACAACAAGTCAATATGCAATCTCAAAGAAATATATTTTCTTTTAAATAAATAAAGAAGTACATTCATATTCATTCTGTTATCACACGCCTTTTTACTATTTATTAATAAATCCTTTCAACGCGTACATTTTACAATCCGACAACAGATTTAATAAACTTTATATTTCAAAAGTTTGAATAAATAATTGTTGGAATACAACTAGTGATTTATGAATTCCAACATGTTTGAGTTTGTGGAAAAACACAAAAATGCCATAAATCTTTGTTTTTATTTATAGACAATATGTAACACGAGTATGGCAACACTTTGTGGTTTCAAATATACGGAACTGTTTAGTTTTTAAGTATTACTGATAGTTTAAAACTAGGCACACACTACAGTCTTTAAATAGGCGTGGTTTTGTCATAGAAAAATGTAGAAATCGTCTCCATCATCTCTGATCCTAAACACCATACTTTTTTGAAAAAGAATAGGAAGTTTCTGTTCCATTACAAGTGAGCGAAAGTCAGGAATCAGTATAACATATTATTGATAGAATTTGAGATGGACTGGCAAAATATAATGCATAAGTAGTTAGAAAAAAGTGTACTGAGCGTCCTTGTTGATTGATTCGTAATTTTAATGATTTTCGTTCACGTCGTCGTTATAATAGCGATGTTTGGTTAGCACTTGACAGAGTTCTTTACTTATGTATAGCTAGTCAAACTAAGAGTTCATAAGCGACCAACTGTTGCTAGGTGGTGACGATTCAGCGGTTAAAATTATGTTTACTTAAGACCTTCGAAATACCACACTGTAAAAATAATGACAGATACAAATTTAAAAGGTGTCTCTTAAAATTTGTCTCATATTTCGATACACCCTGTTTTAACACCTGTGATGCTTTCATTTTAGTTTCCGTTATTGAAATGTTAGGTGTGTATATATCAGAATTTATTTAATAAATATTTATTTTCATTTATTTTTTTCTATTATATATATATTTTCAATTTAGTTCGACGCTTGAACGAATCGATATATCAATTCCAATATGCGAGTTTCTCATTTCTTGAAATGAAATGAAATACACATTTTAATGAAACATGGATGTGACAAACATTTAATTACATGATATATCTAAATGTTTTATCCCAGTTCTAATGGTTTGTCATAAATAGAAGTTATAAAATTTATGACAAACCCTTAGAAATGTTATCAGTCATATAAAAATTGGAATTTAACTAGAAAATATACCAATATTCATTTTCAAAACTTATTCTTGCGGTTCCAACTCATTAAAAGTCAGTGGAAGAAAGCTTAAAATGTAGATACGTTATTCATCTAACTAATTGCAGCATTAGATTTTGATTCGCGTTTATAGTTACTTACATAAAACGATTTAAACATTCCCGATCAAAAATGGCCAAGTATCGTTTCACCTTAAGGAATAGTTAAAGTATATAAACAATAAATTAATAAATAAGTCAATCTTGAGTACGTTTGCTTGGTGTTCGTCCTCAAGCGGCTACCAGGCCTGCAGTGGGCGAGTCACTAGGTCCATCTCCCATCCATGACGGTGGGCGAGTCGGATACTTTTGTCGGTATGCCTTCCCTCACATCTGTCCTGCTTTTCCACCATCGAACACACACATTCACACATTGTATCTATTCACAACGATTTCATGATTACACAAATGCGCTGCTTCTACACTTCCGAATATTACTACATACATACATTTTATGTTAAGTAACGCGACTAATTACTTTCCTTTACGTTTACGTTTAAAAAGCTCCGCTAAAATATTAACTGAATATCGATTATGTAGGTAAATGTGTGTTAGTAAACAGGGGCTTCGATTTATAGTTTTTTTTACAATTCTGATCTCTTAGAATTGATTGAAACGTTTTATTAAAAATAAAATAAGACTGGTGTATCTTCAAAGTACAATTTACTTACACTTACTATATGTAATGATAGTGAATCCAATTAAGAATTCGCTTTTAATTAATGTTTCTTGGTCGCAGGGCAATTACGTTGCATGCTTTTGATGATGACATTATGCGCAGAGATGTGCACAAATACTATTCAAAAGTATTTAAATACATACATACAAATACCTCATAATACGACACAATAGAATCCCCTGTTATGCTATTGTTAAAAATTCTATAGAGTCACAAAACACGGCTCGACTTCGTTCGCGGCTAGTTTGCAATCAGTCGACCCATGTGCGGAGGACCTTACTGTCCGTAGAAGCTGTAGAATGCAAGAGTACTCTGCAATGTAATATTTGGTGCCATCGCCGTCTAAAACTCAAAAAAAAACACACACAGGACTACAGTTATATTTTTTGTTAGTGAGTACGAATAGAAAAAACGACCCTAACCTGACTACTTCAATTACATTGAGTTTAAATATGATACTAGCAAAAACATAATTTTATTTCACTATTAGAATTATTTACAGCTGCCCCATGGTATCGATCATTTACATTCCAAACAAACAATTTCCTTGCAGTCCACGCAAAAATAACAAAGTTAATAAAAACCAATCATATCATATATTGATATATTTACTTTTATTATGTTGACAGAATATTTTACCTTCCGCGTTTTTTTTTCTTTTTTGTATTGTTTGATTGGTATCAGTTGTTGAACAACCAACTCGTCAACGGGAACGGAAAACGGGCCAAGCCTCTTCTGCTGTCATATTACGATTATAGCACTGAACAGCCGAGTCAGTCTTGAGGTAGGCGTCCACTTATTAGCATAGAAGCCATCGTATTAGGTATTCTTTGTAATGTGTATTAAATATCTAAATGTTGACGGAGATATAGCAATTAAAAGTTTGAATTATAGTTTTAGCGCTAGAAATGGTCGGTCATATTTGTATGACGTGATATGCATTTATACGTCAGTTATTTGTTGAGTAGGTCAGTGCTGTGGTAATGTTTTGTATCTGTTGGTAGTCGAAATAATCAAGTCAAGTCAAGAATAATAAGTTTTTATTTTATTTATCCCTATTACGGCAGACATAATATTGAAATTTGATTGTTCCTTGAAATAGCTGTAAATAATATTTGATATTTTGATATATAAATACATATAGCAGAGATTTATGAGCTGTACGGTTGGTAACCTGTAAACTTGTCAGAGGTCTGTCAAGAATATATCTCTTTTACGCTCTGTTGTATAAAAGAGATAGCAACTAGAAATATAAGGAGTTATTTAAAAATAATTGAACATTTGAGGTTCTAGTAACCAACTTTATCAATATATAGTACACTTTTATAGAAATTAAGACATAGGACACAAGCCCATTCTTTTCAAACGATGCACGCATGCTGATATGTGGCCACGTACCTTTGTTGGTTGTCAGTCCTCCGGTCTGCCTAATGCCTCATGTCTGCAGAATCGTTGTGCACGACACTCGGGGAGGCCGTGGGGCCATGGACAACCAGCCAAGGACTTATTTTGCTTCGTATTTTGTCGCATTCACCATGACACTCCACACACATACACATACATTTATTTACCTGTTCAAACAACTGGATTGTTAAATTTTAAATCAAATCGACAGACAAGTGACAGTTGCTCATTATTTGAGCCACACGTGACTTGATCGGTGCTCGACACAGATCGTAATTAATGTTTAACGGGTTATGTATTTCATTCTAAATAATCAATCATTTTATGAACAATATATATAAGAAGTCGTGTGAATTTTTTAAATAAGAATTTAAAAAGCTATTGTATGCAAATTAGTTATTATTCGAAACCGCTACTTCAACAGTAAGAAATAAAATGTGACCTTAAGATTGTGTATTGAAGCGGACAAATAAGTAGTTGTAAAACACTGAAGAGATGAGCAACAAAATAAGAAAACGTTGAGATAAATTCGTATCAAAATGTAAATTTTTGGCGCGAATTTTAAATCGTCAGTGCGTGTACGTTAACAGGGGCGGCAGATCTTTGCGAGGCCCTTGTTCTTTGTATAATTTATGTAAATTGTAAGTATTTTTGATGATAATTGACGAGAAATTAAATTTTATATTGGAAGTTTTATAAAAGTTAACAGGCACAAAGACGACAAATATTAATGATGATAAACTAAGGCACATGAATGTCTTAAAAGATATACGCAGTGATTCTAGTGGGATTTCTAAAGAGCGAGGCGCGAGATTCAAATACATATATAGTAATGAATTTTTGTACTTGGTTTGTTGCGCGAGAATGCGATGTCCCAGGCGGTTGTCCTGCATGCCACCTCCAAAGGCCGTCTCTGTACGTTAATATGATTCTAAGAAAGCGGACTACAAGCCTGATAAGTTTATTATTATGTATGTACTTAATCAATTTAACTTGGCAACAACCAAACCCAGAAAATATAACTTTGATCCAATCAACGTCGTCCTTTTATCTTCAATTTCTCACGAAATTAATCAAAAAATCTTTTATCAAAAAAATCTCACTTATATTCATTTATATATTTTACTAGAATTGTGTAGCTTAAATACATTTTATTCTACTTTTCTAATAAGATATCAATACTAACATGGTTTTATACATTTCTAAAAAAATTTATGTAAAAAGCGGTTTGTCTGAGTAATAAATGAATGTAAATCTAAAGAACTTGTAAAAGTTTTAGTCGACCTTGGATATAAAACAAATACAAACTCCAAATAAAATAAGTCTGCTCTTAAATTTAAAGTCACTCAACAAACTCGGTGCGGTGCCGATCCTCAAATAATAATTTATCAACATATTTTTCATATGCAATTACTTTTAATTGCTTTGATTCCCATCAAACTTTTACTGCTAATTAATATTTATACTGTATTTTTAATAACCGGCGGTGCTTTGTATTCAATCTTATTATGTTTATTCAATCCACAACAAAACCTCTGTGTTGAAGGTAAGGGTGGAGTAGATAGAAGGGTGGCATGGAATATCACCCCATTCCTCCCTTAGCTCGTCACCTTCTCGGTAATTTTACATGAAAGTAACTTGTTTTAAATCACCCATTAGCTAAATATTTGTAACTATTTATAACCTAGGGTAGCGTGCAGGCATGCAGGACCTTGACCGATGATGGTCCTTCGAACCGGATAACAAAAATAAATATTTTTATGTAGTAGCATGACTAGTACATAATTCGTATTATGGGTCGTTAGGTAACATATTTTACATATTTTTCTACCTAAAAGGCTGTAAAAAGGATACAGTTAATAAGCAAATTTTATGATGCATGATATTCTTGATGAACTTCAGCAGGAATTCTCAAACTTTTGTGGTTTTTTTTTATATATAGTTTCTCGGGCTTCCTAGGTACGTAGCCTTTTATTGCCCCTAATAATGTTCTGCTTCTTCTTATACGTTATATCCAGACAACAAGAATGATCTATTCATGGCTACTGCTGTTATAAATTTCGGTTTCTCAACAAGAAAGGCGGTGTTAACAGGAGGCGTCTGCGAAGTCTGTTGCACCGCCCTTTGGAGTCAATTTCTTGCCATTGCTGTATTTTTACATTGCCACAGAATGTGGTTAGGATTTTGTTTCTTGCTAGATGTTTCGGAGCTCCTGCTTGATTCATTCTTAGTCTTGAGGTCATTGTTATAACTTTTGTGGTTTGGCCGTACTAAGAAGTGGAATGTGGTAGAACTGTAATTCTGTTAAAAAATTAAGCTAGCTTGTATTCATAATATGGTTTATACGTGCCGACATGAAAGGACAGATCGACCATCAACTCAGAGTCGCATTTTTCACAACCTATTTAGAAGTTTGAATTACTTCTATCTGTTAATAACATGAACAAGACAAAGGTAATCCATGGTGTTTATTATTTCAGTGGGTACAAAATGATCACAGCTGTAGTGTTGTGACATTTGATTCTGACATTCACTTCTCTTATTTAATAGCGATGGCCATGGTAATGAAGAAGAGGCCAAGAAATTAAATGTTCGTTTTCTGTAAAATTTTACCTCTTTAAATATTATACTGTTAAAAATGACTATTTCAATCGTTAATAACTTCTATAATATTGCGAAATGCATAAAAGTAATTAGACACTCGAGGTTCTGATAGCTTACTTTATCAATATAGTATAGTGAGTGCCGCATTTAGGGGTGTGGAGGCCTGGGGCAACGAAGAAGCTTTATTTTCTGAATAAAGGAAACAATTTTTTTCCGTCAAATTTTTTACTTTTATCTATATTGTAGGGCCCTCTCTTGTGGAGACACCGGGCAGTAGCTCCGTCTGCTCTCCCCCAAATCCGGACCTGAGTATAGTTTTATATAAACTCAATTATGGTTCACAACCGGTTGTATTTATTTTCAATCTTTCCAGAGACAATGTTTTATTACAATTTCAATCATAGGCGGTGTATTTAGCTTCGTTGCAATTTCTATTATCTCAATGTCAAGTTACTTTCGAAACACTTTAGGAACGACAAGGGGAAGGTCCCCTATCCAATATAATAACAAAAACAACAACAGTTAGAGAAATCTAAGTCTCTAAATACAGATTTAAACATACAAGAAACATAAAGTCAGTTATATTTTGATGTATGAGTAAGTTTCGTTTAAAAATCCTCAAACCAAAACAGAACTACAATCAGTAAAACAATAAATCTAAAATCTGTGGGTTTAAAGATGATCCTTTAAGATATGTTGGGACTTCCTGTAATATCCTTAAGCAGGACCAATACACTGAGTGGTACAGAAAGTATTTTTACTTTCAATCTCAAGATTGATATGTGCTTCACTAAAGAAGAAAGATGTTTACTTGTAGTTAAGTATCATTCCCACTCACTGCTTTAATTTAACTTTGTATTTTATATATAATTTAAATTGTTTAGCATATGGCAATACGCGTAGTCATTCACAGTACCATTTTTAATTTAATTTATTTTCTAAGTTTTCTTAATTTACTTAGAATCTTACAAGGTCCAATGTTTTAAATTAAAAATATTAAATTAAGAAAAACTATATTATATTATAACCTCCAAAATGTGACAATCTGTCAAAATGCAGTAGGATTTACTTTTAAAAGAAGTTTAATGTAAGTTTTTGACAAATATAGAAGTGAAAACAATTTCTATTAATATTTGTTATTAAAAATAGCAATTTTAATTATTTCACACACAATTTTGTCGAACTGTCAAAATTTATATTACTAACGATGCATACGCACCAACTAAATTAACTAAACTTAAATTAAAACACAAATGTGAAAAGGAATGCTAAAACGAAAACCTGAATTCTAGATTACAATATTAAATAAAAACAGTAAATTAAATATCAAAACAGTGAGTGGGAATGAGGCTTTATGATAAGTTTTAAACTGAAGCTAAGGGTCTTATTGTCATTTGCCAGCGCTTGTACGTGTGGTGAAACAAATATTATTCTAATATATATGTATATCGTTTAATTCTAAAATAAATTGTGTGTAAATTCACATTCTGATGAAACAGTTAATCTTTAACTTACATTTCCTTTGCCAACAGGATGTGCTGTATAAGTGGTACTAGTCTATAATCATGTCCACCGGAACTAATTCAGCTCCTTCCGAGGATCATGTTCCCGGGCCTGGTGATCCACTGAATCCACAAGCTCCTGATGAGTCCAACAGTGAGGCAAAAAGTCCTAGTGGCTACGAAGAGATCCCGGGGAAGATTGTCTCCAAACAGGACAACCAGGTAAGCGTTGCAGTTAGTTAAAGGAAACGCTGAAAATTAGCTTTGGAGGTTATATCGAGATCATTTCCTTGAGATCATACTTATTCTACAGATATGATCTTTTACCACGGTATTTAGTCAAGATGAAGATCGCTAAATGAAAGTGGATATTTTATAGTTTCTCTCGCATTGAACCTTGATTATATTTAGTTCTCTTTCAAGAAATAATCCTCGCGTTCCTTTTCAGCGGGTCGTTGTAGTTTCACTGACTCCAGAGCGTCGTCGAGAGACATGGGGCAAGAAGGTGGAGTTCCTTCTGGCCGTGGTGGGTTTTGCGGTGGACCTTGGTAACGTTTGGCGTTTTCCCTACATCTGCTATCAGAATGGTGGAGGTGTGTTTCGATAATAACATCGTTTCATATGAACTCGTAATGTTTATTGCTCCACAATAATCTTAATAACAGTGTCTACCAATTTGTTGCAGGTGCCTTTCTTATCCCTTACTGTATCATGCTGGTGTTTGGAGGTCTACCCCTGTTTTATATGGAGCTGGCGCTTGGTCAGTTTCATCGATGCGGCTGTCTCACTATCTGGAAGCGAATTTGTCCGGCGCTTAAAGGTCAGATACTGTATTAATCGATAGATTGTGTTTTGATTCTTTAAAATTAGGGTTTTGCAATGATTAAAACAACAATACAAAGAATTATTCATACATATTATGCAGATAGCTCATAAAAATTGAAATATATAGCACTACTCACTGCTTTAATTTAATTTTGTATTTAATTTAAAATGTTTACCATATGGTAATACGCTTAATCATTCACAGTACCATTTTTACCTTACAAGGTCCAATGTTTTAAATTAAAAATATTAAATTAAGAAAAACTATGTTATATTATAACCCCCAAAATGTGACAATCTGTCAAAATGCAGTAGAATTTACTTTTAAAAGAAGAAAACAATTTCTTATTGTTATTAAAATTAGCAATTTGAATTATTTCACATACAATTTTGTCGAACTGTCAAACTTAAATTAAAACACAATTGTGAAAAGGAATGCTTAAACGAAAACTTGAAATTTAGATTACAATATTAAATAAAGACAGTAAATTAAATATCAAAACAGTCTTAACTTGAGGCTTAACTATTATCAATTAAAAACTACGTAATATTTTTTACCTTTTATTTCTTACCGACTTAACATTAAGACTTAACATTACTGCAGTATTTTTTTCGAATTAAACAAAAATGCGGAGAGTTATTTAAAGCTAATGAATCTGTTAAGAAAATGATTAAAACACTATACAACCTCCAAGAACCATCTGTCAAATCATTTATTGTAATTGTTAAAAAAATTGTGCCGTTCTTTTTAAATCTTAATTAGTTGAAATCTTTTCCTGTTAAAGTAGCGTAATTCAATTCAATTTAATTCGAGTGATTCTACTGGAAAATTAAATTATCAGAAAATAATTCTCGTAAAAAATTATTTCATATCCGTCCGTCAGCCTGTAAGCAATTATAGTCTTTATTATGTTTTATCATTAATATGGAAATTGTTTGTAGTTAATATGTATTTAAAACAGTTCAATGAATGTTAGGTAAATGTTTAAAAAAGTATGGACTGTAACTGTTTTTTTTTACAGGAAATATTTGTAATAGTATATTAAGAGCTTTATCACTTTAAAGTTTACCCCGTCACAAAGCAACGTGTGTTTTGTGTAGATGATTTGAATTCAATAAAAAAATTCATGTCTTCATTTTCTAGTGGTCGATTTTTCAATTGTTGATTGAAATTAATGTTAATAATGTTATTAAATATCTAAATATTGACGGAGATATAACAATTAAAAAGTTGAATTGTAGTTTTAGCGCTAGAAATGGTCGGCCATATTTGTATGACGTGAAATGCATTTTAACGTCAGTTATTTGTTGAGTAGGTCAGTGCTGTGGTAATGTTTTGTAGCTGTTGGTAGTCGAAATAATCAAGTCAAGTCAAACAATAATAAGTTTTTATTTTATTTAACCCTGTTACGGCAACCATAATATTGGAATTGTATTGTTCCTTGAAATAGCTGTAAATAATATTTGATATTTTGATATATAAATACATATAGCAGAGATTTATGAGCTGTAAGGTTAGTAACCTTACACAAGGATTGTGATGTCACATGCATTTGGAATGTGTACAACGTTGAATCCCTTTAATAATTAAAGAGATAAAATGACTTGTTTAATTGTTAATATCTCTTAACATATAAGGAGTTATTAAAAAATAATTGAACATTTGAGCTTCTAGTAACCCACTTTATCAATATATAATACAGTTTTATAGAAAATAAGACATAGGACAAAAGCCCATTTCATTTCAAAATCTTAATTCCATTTTTAATAGTTAAGTTCATAAAAATTGACAGTGAAATTTTGTTCAATTTTTAATGGTTTCTAGCGTAGTCTTTTATGCTGATTCCAAATCTACAATTTGATTTTAAATAGCTTTCTTGGTTTTCGAGATATCAGCATATTAACGAGTAAATAATGCAGATACTTAAAAACGGTTTCCAGTTTTGAATTAGCGCAAAAAACTACGCTAGAAAATTTATTTAATATATAAAATAAAAAATGTATGTTATACCACAAAGATCATTTTCTCTTTTAAAGTATATCAAACAATACAAACTCCTTTTAACCAAACTTATTTCATTGACTCGGGACCGACGATAGTCTCATGAACGAAATGCATGACAAAGCGATCCGACTTCGACCAAATTTTCTAAGGCACAAAAATAAATTAGTTTTTAAAAACGTGTTGAAAATAAAAAGTGTGAGCACTATTTATCAAGTGAGTGGAGGATTTTAAATAAGTATTTTGTCGGGGTCAGGTGTCGCAAACTTAATGTCAATGACGGTGATATCTGAAAGAAGGTTATAAAGAGAATATAGAAAGTGATTGGACACTCCTGATGATGCGTAATAGGTGAAGAAAAGAAATGTAATATTTATGCATCGCATTTTAAGTTAATATTAATGAGTCGTGTAAAGTGAGAGTTGTTACCGTACAATTACTTAATACTTACTTAAAAAGGATTTAAAAGGAAGAGAGGTAAGGTTTCAACTTTTATTTTTTCATTTTTTTAAATTTATTTATATTATTGTACAACATACATATTTATATTGATCTGTAATTATGATTGCGTCAATGTGTTCAGTAGAACAGTAGATTCATTTCATTGTATTGTTATAGTCAGAGAGTTCGTTCTGTGAATTAAATTGATCGTTTTAGAATTGTAATTGGCTATTTGTCTTGATATACTAGTAATGTAATTATTTGTAATGATCTCATACGGTTTTAAGCAGTTTATGTTAGAGGTCAAATAAACTAAATTACGAGAAAGCTATAGATACAGAGTTTGGTTAGTTTCACCTTTTATTTATATTATTGTACAACATATTAAGTTTATTGCGTAAAAATTTGAAGTCGATTGGAGTAAAACTGTCGAAGATATAGAGTCTTAAGTCTTCACCTCTCTGGTCAAGCTTTCGTGTTACTTTGAAACTTTTAAATGCGGTTTCTCACACTTAGCTTTTTCAGAGTCGGTGCCCTCTCTAGAACAAAATCTACTAAACCGATTCTTTTGAAATTTTGCACACTTGTTCTTTACATAAATGCCGAGGTATTACTGTCAAGTTTTTATTTTATTTTTTAATTTTAACGTCTTTTAAAATAACAAAGTTTCTAATTTTTTTCATTAAAAATCGGTATTTTGACTATTAAGTGCTGTAAAAAATTGAAAAATCAATAAAAAAATAAAAACTCGACTGCGTTACCTGCAGAAACTTATCAACTAATGAAATCATTTTGGTTTTTCGATTTCCGAAAATCGAGTGATGAGTTATGAGTGGCACCGCAATGTTACTTTTTTTTTGTGACGTCAGTGGAGATTCGCTGTCAATGCCTCATTTATTGATATTTAAATATGAAAATTTCACAAAGTATTCTTCAAATGTCATTTTAACATGTAGTAATTATAGAAATAATTATATATTAACTGTGTCGTCAAAAAACATTATCGAAAATATGCTTTTTTTACCGTTTTGACCTTACAACCCCACCTAAAACTTACATAAAAAGGATTTCTTAAGATGTTTGTTATGTTAGATAAACATTACATGCTTGATATGTGTTAAGCAGGTGAAGACAAGTGCCTTCAAAAGTAATTGTTTATATATCTTTGAGATAGAAACATTTTTAAATGGCAGAACAAGAAAACTTTTAAACATTTTCCGCATTAATTGAAGTTCGTGAACTCCATTAACTCTAAAATTAATACATATATTTGTCGACATACAGAGGGTTGCTTATTAACCATCTGATTAAGAAGATTAGGTTCTTCCCCTTCCATATGAAGTAGGTGGTAATCCAACCAAGCCTTCAAATTAGCGCAATATCTCCTCCAAGCCACTTCCCGTTCTCCCACTTCTGATATCGCAGATATCAAAATATCAACTGCAATAAAACTAACTTAGCACGTTTAAATGAAGCACATCGAGATATGTGTTACAGATGAAACAGATGGAAACAGCTCGCTATACAAATATTACTGAATTAGTAAATAATAAGATGCTCTATTCATATCGCATAATTCGTTGTACGCCTCATTGATACAGAATCATTAGACTTGATTGTGAGTCAAACGAGGTTAAAGCGTTGACTTGTAACGCAGTGGTGTAATCTAATAACCCCTCTTCATCCTCTACCTCCTCCTCCCGTGCAATAGAAACGAGGGACCCTATCAAGAGACTGAAAATAGTCGGGAGATGAATTCTTCTCACACTCTTCTAAATTTGTCACCGTTTCCATTTTTAACTCCCTTTAAACTCTCTTCCAGTTAAGATCAACTTGGTTTATCACTAAATTTAAGTGTTGGAAAATAAAAACCAATCGCGTCTTCTTCTTGAACTGTTAATGGTACAGTGATTATTTAATCCTTCTCACCAGCTTAATGAGTTATTGGCGTGTTTGGTTCTCTCTCTCTCGCTCCGCTCTATTGACATTTCAAATGTTTTGTATCGGTGTGTGGTGGTTTAAGCAGCTAATTTCAACAGTGGTTCCTTAAAGCGTGGTGTCACGTGACACATTATTAAGCTGACAATACTTTACGCAAATACAAAGGATTTTGCGACACTTTTTTATTTGTATGACTCTTTAGATCTACGAAGTAACATGTTGCTGTGGAAAAGAAATTTCGTTTTGTAATTATTAGAGTTTTTTCATTACTATTTGCAGCCGGCGCACCTTTATGTCAGCACCTATTTATTTTGGACTTAAATGTATTTTCACTACAGCAAGACATATTCCAGAAACAGGATGTTGCTACAGAGCTGTCTCATTGACTGTGTCAACTGGAATATATCAACATGTACACCATGAAAATTATTTTATTCTTGCATTTAAATTTAACCACGTGACTTAAGGAAAGTAATGGCTCAACTTTTTTTTATTATTTATATTATTGTACAACATATTAAGCTTATTGTGTAAAAATTTGAAGTCGATTGGAGTAAAACTGTCGGAGATATAGAGTTTTAAGTCTTCACCTCTCAAACTTTTAAATGCGGTTTCTCACACATAGCTTTTCCAGAGTCGGTGCCCTCTCTAGCTCAAAATCTACAGGACCGATTCTTTTGAAAATTTACACACTCCTTCTTTACATAAATGCCGAGGTAACGCTGTCGAGTTTTCTTTATTTTTCTTTTAATTTTAACGTATTTTATAATAACAAAGTTTCTGATTTTTTTCATGATAAATCGATATTTTCACTTTTAAAAGCTGTAAAAAATTGACAAATCAAGCGTTACCTGCAGAAACTTATCAACTAATGAAATCATTTTGGTTTTATCATAAGTTATGATGAGTGGCACCGCAATGTTACTCTTTTTGTGACGTCAGCGGAGATTCGCTGTCAATGCCTCATTTCTTGACATTTATTTATGAAAATTTCACAAAGTATTCTTTAAATATTATTTTATCATGTTGTAATTATAGAAATAATTATATATTAACTGTGTCGTCAAAAAACATTATCGAAAATATGCTTTTTTAAGATAGTTTACTGGATAAATTTAATGCAGGATTGTAATAAAACTTTGCTTAATTATTCTTTAATTAAATACAAATCATATGAGCCTAATTGTTTTAAAATTTGCCACGCCGTTTTTATAAAAGCGCTCTTTTTGACTTCCTATGTATTTCAAAATACCCAGTTGACTTGCATCTATAAAAAATAAACTTTACTGTACTCCTTCGGGACGTGAATAGGGTGAGGATGCGGAGTGATGGGGAGGGGAGGGGGGCTTGGAGTAACGAAGTTTACTACCGTCGAGTTGTTTTTAAGTACAAATATGACTTAATATTTCCTAATAAAATTTAATCTAAATTAAATTATGCTGAATTTCGTAATAAATACATAATCTCCTATAAAAAAAAAATATTAAAAAAAGAATACTTAATATTTTCTCTTGTTTTAATTTTTCTCCAAACTTTTACAAAAGTTGTTCCTAACTCGGGGCAGGTGAATTTATATTTCTAATGCGCCAGGTGAAAATTTAATTAAATAAATTCATTGAAGTTTAATGAAATGAAATTATGATAATAATTGAATTAATTTTAAAGTTTGTGTACACATGTTACGTCACTTGACGCGACGTTAGGCGTCGATTATTAGATTTATTTCACATCTGTAGTTTGGTTTTATAACTTACCTTGATTTATGTTTAATTGTTCGGCGCCCGCAACTGTTTGCGTCGTTTGTCAGCCGGTGTAATCAGTATTAAAGATTATCTAATTAATATGGGGTTTCTCTACAAGAAAATTTAATTATTTTAAGCGTGTTACATATTTCTAGATAATTGTGGTGCCATCTGTTTTTAACTAAAATATCATAAATTCGCTGGTTGTTTATTTACACCCCATGGGAGGAATCCCAATGGAGATGCGGAAGCATTTATACAATGGATTTGCATTTTTTTCTATTTTCTATTATTTTTACTATAAAAGATATTACACATATCATAAAATACTGCAGAAAAATATCTTTAAGTAATTTTTGAGAAATGCATTAGTAAATTATAACGACCTTATCTTAATCTTCTTAATAATATATATAAATTACGTGTCACATGTTTGTCCGAGTTTGTCCGCGATGGATTCCTAAACTACTTAACCGATTTTAATCAAATTTGTACACCGTGTGCAGTTTGATCCAACTTAAAAGATAGGATAGCTTACATCTCAATTTATGATTGCAAAATTATCTTATTGTCTATTAATTATCTGTATATGACATATGACATCTGGCGACGATGATGGCGACATCTGTTGACTAGATTGAGTAAATATTCTGTTGACTAGATTGAGTAAATATTCAATAGATGGCGCTATGTAATGTAATATGACAAAAACGTTAGGCACAGCAACGCGTGGCCGGGACAGCTAGTTTTATATAAATATCCCAGTAAACATTTTGGAGAAATACTCCTTTTTAACTCTAATTTCAGATAGATCTTTTCATATGAATGTTCTTTCTCTTTCTAACATCATATATTTAAATGGAGATATAGTTGTTGTCTCTCTTATATTTGAAAATATTTATTTTAGTCTAGAGTGTGTCGTTAGTAGTTGTGTCTTTAGTATAGAGTGTGAATAGCCTATATTTCCTATAGATTAAATGTGTGTCCATAATGTGTGCGAGAGAGAACGGTATATGTTCCTATTTGTTCTCTATGCGCATGATTCTAAAGTGACAGCTGTCTAGATATAATAAATATTAATATTTTATGAAGATATAATAAATAAAATATGTGTAAAGAAATTATATTTTTTTAGTTAGTACAAAGCTCGTTTGTCGGTAAAACAGTGACCGTTCAGTGAAAACATATACCCATAGGGGTAACAGCCAACATAGTTGATATTTGGAGTGAACACAACTCACGTTTTTAGTTATGTTTATATATAGTTTATTTATATTTATACATATCTACATTATTCTACATCAATATATTGTCATATTTAACAACTGACACGTATTATATCTAGACAGCTCTGACTTGACAACTGTCACTTTCGACGCCTGCGCATAGAGAACAAATAGGAACATATACCTTTCTCTCTCGCACACATTTTGGACACACTTTCAGGTCCAGCATTCTCTCTCCATATATATATATATATATATATATATATATGCTCCAAGATTTTAGTAGAGATAAATTCTACATTCATTCATAGAAAAAGAAACTAGATATATCTGTCTCTGTTACACTTCAATATGATGTCAAAGTGACTCCAAATAATTAAAAATAATACACATTAAATGTCATTGAGTTACATCAATAAATAATTAATTTGCAGCTTTAAATTCAGGTAATTCACGGATTCATGTAAATTAAAACAGCGGCGTTAAGTAGCTGGAAAAGTGTGAATCAAGTACCATTCCTCTCCCTCCCACAATTCTAATGTTACTCACCACTTACCACTAATGGAATAAATAACATCAATTCAAGATCGGATAAATCGGACGACGAATAAATCAGCCGTTGAAAACAAAAACAAAAAGCCGAGAAGTGTTTCTAAGGTAGAGCAATGTCTTCTAAGGTGGAATCAAAGACATTCTAAGGGCGCCTGGGGTGGGTGGAGGTGAAGACACACAGAAAACAAACGACTGCAACCCCCCAGAAGACTCCCCCTGCTCGTGCCTCACACAATGGGAAGTCAATTCAATTACATACCATTATCGTGTAACGCTTCTGTGACAAACTGACTGGGGGTGGGGGCGCTGGGGAGCGAAGGTGTAAACACATTGATAGATTGAATTAAATATAAATTTATGCTCTGATTTCTTGTCCTTTAATTCGTTTTAACGATTTATTGCGTTTCATTTTATGCAGTTAATTAATTTGTACTTGAATCGCCTCGGAATTGCAGCTTCAGCAAAAACCCTAAATTTCACATGTTTCTAATATATTTTTATTGAAACACATCAAATTAGCCTAAGTGTTAGTCCACATTATTTAATAATTAAATAACAGCAATCAAAGGTATATTGTTAAATGTAACTGCTCCAGTATACCTTAGACTTCTCTTTAATTAAAACGTTTAAGAAGGATTCCAAAGAAGAAGCTGCCTTTTCTAAGCCAGTGATAGACAAAGTTTTTATTACAAAAATTCTTTATCATTTTCGCGTATCATAAATAAATATTTTTTTCTTTATGTGTAACAAACGAGTTTTAATTTCAATTAGATTGATTTGGAAATTATATTCATCTCTTTTCTTCAACAGGCACTCGTATAAAATGTTTTAAGCTCGTCTTTATCTGTAACACATCCATCAACATAACCCCAACATTCAATTCAATTGTTTACTTTATAAATATTTTTTTAATAATATACCTATCTCTTTCTTTTACATATAAAAATATTATATAAAACAGCGGTTCTCAAACTTTTTACTTAGAGCCCCCCTGCATAATCCAGCTGTAAGCCGGGCCCCCCTACATGTAAACGTACTATATATTATAAGGAAGTCGCATTTGACATTATACAGTCAATTTGTTTTTAGTTAAGTTTTGCACATTCTATGCATACTCTAATGGGGCAATAGGTTTAATCGTAATCAAGCAACAAATTCTATACAAAGAATTACAATTTATTTAATTACTTTAGCTACTATAGTACATAATTGTTATTTGTAAGTCAAAGCAATAATAATAAAAAGAGCTTCAGTGTGAAGGATGTGCTTGTTTTTTTTCTGCGCATAGTTTCTTGAAATGCGGTGTCAGTTCTGATAACGCTATTCTGAATTCCTTGGTCGCATCCAGTCTTGAGCGATATTTACTCTCCATGGCAGCTAGAGCAGAAAACTCAGTTTCACAAGAATAAGTGGTGGCGAATGGAGTGAGTATTTTCAATGCCCTTTCACTCAAAATTGGGTGTTCCTTTTGTACACCAATCCAGAAGCATGTGAGAGAAGATTCTTTAAACTTCATTTCAAGTCCAGTGTCACCTTGGAGGTCAATGTGATTTTCTTTTTCCTTCGTGTTGAGGGAGCACTCATCGACTGATGGTTTGAACGGGTTTTGAATCCATGCCAAACCATCCAAGTTCTCATTAAAATATTTTTCAAAACGAGATTTGAGGATTTCTACGTGTTTAAGAAAGCATTTCTTTGCATTGGTTGAAATAGCTTTGAGATCCATTTCTTCAATCATAATTTTAAGATTAGAAAATAGCTCCAAACTGTCACTTTACAGACCGCCCTCGTACAAATTTAGCTTCATTACAAAGCTTTTCACCTTTTCAGTCCATTGCAGCAGGTTTGCATCTTTTTTCTGTATTTTCTGATAAACTAAAAAGTATAAAATGTTCGGCACTCTTACGACTTTGACTAAAAATTATACACTTGTTGTAATTTTAAAAATAAAAAGTTTGCTTTATTATTTTGTAAGTAAATTTAATTAATTTTTCAACCAAGCTTTGGGCCCCCCCTGGGTCATCATTGCGCCCCCCTTGGGGGTCGCGCCCCACACTTTGAGAACCGCTGATATAAAACTATGCACTGCTCTAACACATTATAACAATTTTTCTCTAAAATAAAACATTGCGTAAATGACTTACCGGTCATTGATCTCGGTGCAGGTGTACAAATATAAACAAAATCTCAATGCGTTGTTGCCATATTTACATAATTTAAATCTAAGTAATGTTTAAATAAATTTACAATGCTGCACGATCAAAATATTTAAAGACAAAAAATTGCAATAAAATTAAATTTTAATTATTTTGATTCTAATTAATCTTGTTTGCCTTTCAAATTTTGTATAAATTGTTTGTTTGTAAATTTAACTATGCCTACCACTGCTTGACTAATAGTTGACGTGATAAAATATCTATTAAATGGGACAAGGACAAGTAAAAGGGTGTGGAAGGGTGGTTGTTTTAAGTGTTGATTCTCTACATTTAGAATAGTCACCCTCCCAGTTCTCCAGCATTCCACCCACCGATTTAGTCGTACCTATAAAGTACATTTGTATCTATCTTTGTTCACATTTACGTCACCATTAGCTCTAGATGCGTGTGTGCCACTAAAAGCTGCTTAGCTGCTCCACTAGCTGACGATGTGACTAGCTGCTAAGGAAGGGCTGAAAGGCTGAGACGTTGAAGTGAGTAAACAAGCCGACGCGACGTAAACACGCTGAGTGCACCACTAATTGACAGATGTGTTTAGTGTGACGTCACGTGATGTGCGAAAACGTTCGAAGATATCTTCGTTCTAAGTAGTACAAGTAATTGCCAACTGCGGCGCTGTGTACCTATTTTATTTAGTTTCTAATGGGCTTGTGTCCTCATTTTTTAGTGGTCGATTTTTCAATTGTTGATTGAAATTGATGTTAATAAATGTGTATTTTCGTGTCTATTTTATTAAATATCTAAATGTTGACGGAGATATAGCAATTAAAGGTTTGAATTGTAGTTTCAGCGCTAGAAATGGTCGGCCATATTTGTATTACGTGAAATGCATTTTAACGTCAGTTATTTGTTGAGTAGGTCAGTGCTGTGGTAATGTTTTGTAGCTGTTGGTAGTCGAAATAATCAAGTCAAGTCAAAGAATAATTAGTTTTTATTTTCTTTCACATAATATTGGAATTTTATTGTTCCTTGAAATAGCTGTAAATAATATTTGATATTTTGATATATTAATACATATAGCAGAGATTTATGAGCTGTAAGGTTGACAGCGGTTGTGATGTCACATGCATTTGGAATGTGTACAACGTTGAATCCCTTTAAAAATTAAAGAAAAAAAACAACTTTTTTAATTATTAATATCTCCTAACATATAAGAAGTTATTAAAAAATAATTGTACATTTGAGGTTCTAGTAACCAACTTTATCAATATATAGTACACTTTTATAGAAATTAAGACATAGGACACAAGCCTATTGATAGGTTATTTACATTATGATGTGAATACATAGTTATATTTAATCGGTAACCAACTTATGGTTGGAAACTCTTTTGAACAAGTGTAATAGCATGTCAGCTCTGACATTACTCAGCTTGCTAATTTATAAATGATACATAGAATTTTATAATAGTCTGAAATATTTTCTACTAAATAATCTCAGTGTACAAACACATTCGTCATTCGTTTTTCAGTAATCATCGTTCAGCAAATCTCATAATATTATTATTTGTAATTCCTCAAACAAGGACGAGTAGAGTCTTAAGGGACAATAATGCAATATACTGCACTCTCTGTGAACTAGAGATTAAATGCTGCATTCTCGTTGCACTTGTACTGGAATGATAACCACTTTATTGTCATAAGTATTATAAATAGCATTTTCAATTTAACCACACAAAGTCCCAAATATCTGAAAGCTGGACTTACTGACTATGTACTATAAGCATATGGACCGGAATTGTAGTCTCTTTCTTTTTACTTAATACATATTTCAGTGAATCAACTTTTGTTAGTTATTAATACATGAAACACTATATACATTTATAAACATTTGTAATACATAATTTATAATCTATAAATACGAGTATGGGTATTTAAAATATAGAAATTAAGGGAGGGGGGAGTAAGGTTTCAACTTTTTAAATTTATTTATATTATTGTACAATATATTAAGTTAATTGTGTGAAAATTGGAAGTCGATTGGAGTAAAACTGTCGGAGATATAGAGTTTTAGGTCTTCACCTCTCTGGTCAGGTTTCGTGTTACTTTTAAACTTTTAAATGCGGTTTCTCACACATAACTTTTTCAGAGTCGGTGCCTTCTCTAGCTCAAAATCTACTGCAGCTATCATTTACAAATTTTGCACACTCTTTCTTTACATAAATGCCGAGGTAACGCTGTCGAGTTTTTTTTATATTTTAATTTTAACGTATTTTAAAATAACAAAGTTTATGATATTTTCATGAAAAATCGATATTTTGACTTTTAAGTGCTGTAAAAAATTGAAAAATCAATAAAAAAAAGAAAAACTCGACAGCGTTACCTGCAGAAACTTATCATCTAATGAAATCATTTTGGTTTTTCGATTTCAGAAAATCCAGTGATGAGTTATGAGTGGCACCGCAATGTTACTTTTTTTGTGACGTCAGTGGAGATTCGCTGTCAATGCCTCATTTCTTGATATTTATTTATGAAAATTTCACAAAGTACTCTTCAAATGTCATTTTATCATGTAGTTATTATAAAAATAATTATATATTAACTGTGTCGTCATAAAATATTATCGAAAATATGCTTCTTTTATATCGTTTTGACCTTAGAAGAAAGCTCTGAGCTGAAGTTGGTCTTCATCTAACGCAACATCAATTATTTCTAGTGCAAAATAGGACATAAACCAGAAAAAGAGTATACATCGCATACACGTTACCTATTGGAGATGGTCCATTATTATTTATAGCCTAGAGATTCCATTCCCTCAACTCACATAATATTCTGTATAGAATATTTTTCATCTCAATGTTCATACGGATGGAAAGATAAACTTTTCGATATTGTAAGATTACAGCTAAGGCTAGTACAGCCACGGTAAGTTTAATAAAGTTTCAAAATATATTATAATCAGATTAAGGTTCAAAGGTTTTAATTTTATAAAATATTATTTAATTAAAATACTTTTTCATTTTAATTAAAAAATATTGTATTTTAATAAATTTAAAGATTAGTTTTGTTCGAATGAATTTGACTTCTAAGTGGTTAATCGTATGTAGAAAGAAACGCACACTTCAACGGCCACGAGATATATTAGCGATTAATGAAAGGAAATATTAAATAAGAAACCTTATTGAAAAATCATAATGGGCTTGTGTCCTCCATCTTTTAGTGGTCGATTTTTCAATTGTTGATTGAAATTAATGTTAGTAAATATGTATTGGCGTGTCTATTTTATTAAATATCTAAATGTTGACGGACATATAGCAATTAAAAATTTGAATTGTACTTTTAGCGCTAGAAATGTACGGCCATATTTGTATGACGTGAAATGCATTTTAACGTCAGTTATTTGTTGAGTAGGTCAGTGCTTTGGCAATGTTTTGTAGCTGTTGGTAGTCGAAATAATCAAGTCAAGTTAAAGAATAATAAGTTTTTATTTTATTTAACCCTGTTACGGAAGACATAATATTGAAATTTTGTTGTTCCTTGAAATAGCTGTAAATAATATTTGATATATAAATACATAGAGCAGAGATTTATGAGCTGTAAGGTTGGTAACCTTACACAAGGATTGTGATGTTACATGCACTTGGAATGTGTACAACGTTGAATCCCTTTAATTGGTAATATCTCTTAACATATAAGGAGTTATTAAAAAATAATTCAACATTTGATGTTCTAGTAACCCACTTTATCAATATATAGTACAGTTTTGTAGAAATTAAGACATAGGACACAAGCCCATTGAATCGACTTTAAATTTTAAATACTTATTTTCTTTTTATTAGGCATGACAAAGGAGAAATAATAATTAACAAAAACATTAACTGTTAATAACGTCACATGAGTTTAATTTGGCGCATGATCTTACTAGGTTACACCATCTTCATTGCCCTATAATTCTCTAAACGAATTCATTAATTCAAATCATCTACTGTCAACATAATGACATTGAATGACTTACACATGTTGATTAATTTCGCGTTTCATACAAATTATTTTGTTTGACTTCTATAAAGTTTTAATTTACTTACAAGCTTTTGATACTTGATATAATATATCTCTATCCTGTTCTTTCATACATTCATTACGTAGACAAGCAACAGGTTGCTGATGAGAAAGACAAGGACGATAACAAATTGTAAACAGATGCAATAGAACTACTCTATATATAATAGGCACATATTCTTCTTAAAATGCAAGCAGTAATCTTCATTTTTGAGTTTGCGTCTTCCAAGTTAGTATGTATTTAAGGTAAATATGACTTGATAAGTAAATTTACTTTACAACTTTTTGAGGTAAGACAAAAACTGTTTGGATACGTATCTTTTTTTTTTTTATTACTAAAGATTATTACAATCTGTCCTGCTTATAGGACATTCAGTGATAGGTATGTCAAAATAAAATGTCTTGCGCGGGATGTGCCCATCGACTCATCCCTCAATTTCAATAGATCCTAGATTCTGTTTATTTGGCTAGTAGGTCCTGAGGTACTTTCTTTTTCAGTCTGCGAACTGTGGAAATATTGGACATTAGACAGCTAGCCAAATTGTTTGGATGTTCAATTATTCTCTCCTTGTATACTTTGGTTCTAAGCACTATTTCTTCTTTTACTGTAGGTATATCCAGGTCCCGATGCATTATGTGATTAGGTATAAACCATGGTGCATTCGTGACAATCCTTAGCATTTTGGACTGAAATCTTTGGAGTATCTCAATATTTGAGGTAGATGCAGTACCCCATAGTTGTATACCATATGACCATACCAGTTTAAGTATGGTTTTGTAGAGCAGGAGTTTGTTTTCTGTGCTAAGTTGTGACTTCCGTCCTATCAGCCAGTAGGATATGTATCTACACTTTAAAAAGTATTGGCCCCTTTCTTAAGCTAAGGCTGTACTGCGAAGAAGAGTAGGATGTAGATACAGTAGCAACTGATCCTTAGGGGGCTAAGTGCACCTGCTCCTTATATTTTATTTCGTTGTCAGTTGAGTATATATATCACATAATATAACTTTCATTATAAAATGATAATATTTTAGTTGTGTAATACGTACTTTTAAGTCTAGGTGCAAATATTAACCACTGCAAGAATTGTAATCTTTAAAAGTAAAAAAAACTAAAGTCTGGTAAAATATTTGCGTTTGAACGAAAGGATTTCTTGAAAGAAAACGTTTCAACAATGTTTGCTTAGAGTAGAGAAAACAATAAGAAAAAGTTACCGACAGAACTTCTTACAATACGAGCAGTATTGAAATTGTAGAGTGCATTATTTTAATAGCAATAGTTACTAGAGTTATTCGTATTTCATGTAATGAACATCGTAAGGACAGAAGCGTACTGTAAAGTAGAGCCATAGGTCTCGCGTGAACATAGGCCCATAAAAAACACTGAATAAACATTTGCCTAATAAACAACATTCTAAGTATTGTTAAAAATAGGTTACAAACAACCAAATCAGAAGTACTTAAGTCCTATGTAGTTAAATTTGTTGAAAAATTACTTTGTTTGAGACAATTTTGCATTGATCAAAAAATATTCTTGAAGAGCTTGTGTCCTCATATTTTAGTGGTCGATTTTTCAATTGAAATTGATGTTGATAAATGTGTATTGGCGTGTCTATTTTATTAAATATCTAAATGTTGAGGGAGATATAGCAATTAAAAGTTTGAATTGTAGTTTTAGCGCTAGAAATGGTCGGCCATATTTGTATGGCGTGAAATACATTTTAACGTCAGTTATTTGTTGAGTAGGTCAGTGTTGTGGTAATGTTTTGTAGCTGTTGGTAGTCGAAATCATCAAGTCAAATCAAAGAATAATAAGTTTTTATTTTATTTAACCCTGCTATGGTAGATTGAAATTTGATTGTTCCTTGAAATAGCTGTAAATAATATTTGATATTTTGATATATAAATACATAGAGCAGAGATTTATGATCTGTAAGGTTGGTAACCTTACACAAGGATTGTGATGTCACATGCACTTGGAATGTGTACAACGTTGAATCCCTTTAATAATTAAAGAGACAAAATGACTTTTTTAATTGTTAATATCTCCTCAAATATAACGAGTTATTAAAAAATAATTGAACATTTGAGGTTCTAGTAACCCACTTTATCATTATATAGTACACTTTTATAGAAATTAAGAGTTAGGACACAAGCCCATTGATAATTAATACAAGTAATAATCTTTGCGTGACCAGAAACATCATGATATTTTAATCATTTATTTAATGGTTAAGTCTTACCATATCTATCGTCTTCGTTACCAACATTCGAGCTATAAAAATCCCCCGAGATTCTTTATTAAAATAATGTGGTGTCAAACAATGTCAACAGATTTCCCGTCTGGAACGGATGGAGCGAATAAGGGCGATGTTTTATGGTTTATTAATCACCATACATTCACACCCCATTCTTTCCCCCTCCTTTATCCAGCAGGCAGTTACCATCAGTTTGCAGTTACCATTTATCTTTATGATTCTTGGTATTCTTTTCTTTGTATGGTTTGATTTTCTGTTTTCACCGTTGCGTTGTGGACTGACTGACTCTAGGGATATTCTTCTTATTCTGCGGTTCGCATTATTTTTATTGGTAGCGTTTATTTGGTAGCTGATAACGTGGCATGATTCATCATTATGTGGAACAGAAGTAATTCTCAGAAGGTATTAAGGCTGTAATGTTTATAACAGGCGAGTGAAATAAATCGAAATGTTTACGAAGGAATAATGATGCAGATCAGATCGTGAAGGATCTTGAATAAAGTCACTTGCTATCGGAAATCTGTATAAGAGATAAACCTAATTATTCTCAAAGTTTTAGGCGGGGTCTTTGGTACATCTGTGCCAAGCTTGAAACAAGGTAGAAAGAAAAGCATAGGCCGTTTATACAATGGGCTTGTGTCCTCATTTTTTAGTGGTCGATTCTTCAATTGTTGATTGAAATTGATGTCAATAATGTGTATTGGCGTGGCTATTTTATTAAATATCTAAATGTTGATGGAGATATAGCAATAACAAGTTTGAATTGTAGTTTTAGCGCTAGAAATGGTCGGCCATATTTGTATGACGTGAAATGCATTTTAACGTCAGTTATTTGTTGGTTAGGTCAGTGCTGTGGTAATGTTTTGTAGTCGAAATAATCAAGTCAAGTCAAAGAATAATAAGTTTTTGTTTTATTTAACCCTGCTAAGACAGATATAGTATTGAAATTTGATTGTTCCTTGAAATATCTGTAAATAATATTTGATATTTTGATATATAAATACATATAGCAGAGATTTATGAGCTGTAAGGTTGGTAACCTTACACAAGGATTGTGATGTCACGTGCACTTGGAATGTGTACCACGTTGAATCACTTTAATAATTAAAGAGACAAAATGACTTTTTCAATTGTAAATATGTCTTAACATATAAGGAGTTATTAAAAAATAATTGAACATTTCAGGTTCTAGTAACCCACTTTATCAATATATAGTATACACTTTTATAGAAATTAAGACATAGGACACAAGCCCATTGGTATACGTCACGTCTTGTTACACATTTCGACAGTCAACTCAAAGAATAACAAGTTTTTATTTGATTTAATTTTATTGCTCCTTGAAATAGCTGTAAATAATATTTGATATTTTGATATATAAATACATATAGCAGAGATTTATGAGCTGTAAGGTTGGTAACCTGTAAACTTGCCAGAGTTCTATCAAGAATATATCTCTTTTACGCTCTGTTGTATAAAAGAGATGGCAACTAGCGGCTGTGATGTCACATGCAGTTGCATGAATCCCTTTAATAATTAAAGAGACAAAATGACTTTTTTAATTCAAATATCTCCTGAACATTTGGAGTTATTAGATGTTAAAATCTGAATTCTAAGTCGAGTAGAACATACCGGTACCCAAATTACGCACTTTTTGTAGCTCTCGTTACTCTACTACATATATATCGTGCTCGAAAGACCATAAGCTATTTCAAAATTCCTCATTTTAATTTTATCCTCCATTACACGATAAATTTATATTACAATACTCAAGTTTCATTTAACGAATAAAATAAAAGTATAAAACTTTTTTTTTACCTAACATTTTTCTCATAATGTATTTATTTTCTTTAAGTTCCATCTTGCACTCCTCCCCAAGCGTCCCCCACTCATATTTACCCGGTATACAAGTCTTCTAAGGAATCCCAGCTTGTATCTAAAGCCAAGGTTCTGGAATGTGTATTGTTATATTTCTTGGGCAATAGAACATGAAGATGTACAAGGATCAGACACGGTAGGATGTGATGATGACCTAGAGCGTGCCAGGACCTTGACGATGCCAATAGAAGATCATCCCATCCCTATTGTCCACCCTTACGTTACAATAACGTAGCTCTGTAAAAATCAGAGGAGTTGGGGGGTTCAAAACGTGATGATGATGATGATACACCTACAGTTTAAAGATCGGATCATGTCAAAAATAGAAAAGATTTTGTTATGTTGTTAACACCAACGACAACGACAGCGCCAGAGTTAGGTAAAACTTTGTAAAAAAGTTTTAAGACATTACCCAAACGGTTTTATAGATAGGCATGCAACCAGTTGATATTAAAAAGAAATAAGGTCAAAAAAGTTTTGCTTGTAAAAAACTTTTGCGTAATGATAATGAATAATGTTAGTATAGAGATATAATTCATTTTTTTCGTTCTTTATGTATATATTTTTAACATTAACGCCCCTTTCTCTCCCTTAGAAATGCCCTTCTTTCAATCTCAACTTTAGTCTGCAATACAAAGTCCAATAAATAATCTTTCTTTTTGTTTAAATTAAATCGCAATTTCTATTTCTTCCAGTGAAAATTAGTTCACACAGCTTTAATTATTTTCATGACAAATTTTTTAATTTAAACTCAGTTTAAATTCTTTTAAGTATTAAATTCTCTAGCAATGTCTCATTTTCTATTTCTGAATCGGGATCTTTTTATAGAATCATCGCAACTACTGTACAATGCATTGCTCATCTACAAATCTTGTCCAAAAACTCTTTTCCAGTTTTCTTGGTTTTTATAAACAGTCTTGCTTTGGAAGAAAACATACCCTTCAAACACCTTACCTTATATTCATGATAAGGGCTAAAAAGATAAAAATGTTGCTAAAAATTGAAATATAAATATACTTTATAGGTCTTCAAACCTCATTCTTTTAATCATCTTAGAAAATTTTATGATTCTATTGGCAAAATGGTCCCAGAATTAGGAGCCAATACGTTGTATGTTACGTCAGATAAACCTAAATTTTGTCACTATAATTTTAAGTTATCATAATTTAGAAGAGTTCAAAATTGAATGCAATCAAGTACAATCATGTGTTTTTTCAATCTATCAATATCTCAACAATTTCCTATGATATTAAATCTCAATAATACCCCTCCAAAAGGGCCCCAAATAGCAGAGAGTTTACGATTGACTGCACACACTGATTCCTCGAGACGTAGGAGTAAAGGGTAGTTCACCCTTCGCATTCCAATGATATTTTGATATCATTTTACATGATATAAACAGAAAGAAGAGAAATTTACCGTGAATAAATAGGAGGAGGGCTGACCGCTAGGCTTACAAACAACCCTACTACCCCAATACCTTATGCAAATATTGTTTTATGAAAATAAATATTTTATTTATTTGTTTCCATGAGCTCCTAATTATTGAAATGCTGACCAAAGGATGGGAAATGGACCGGAAATATCAATGTGCCTTAAAAATTGTGTTTTAGAATGATATAGTCAGAAGTGAGAAACTGAAGAAAGTTTACGTGCTCTAGAGAAAGATTTATTTGTAATAAGAAAGCCTGAAGCATTATACGCATATGATGTTTTAGTTCTAATTTTAGTGCATTCCCTAAATTTTCTACAATTAAAGGGGGGAGGGGGTAAGGTTTCAACTTTTTTATTTATATTATTGTACAACATATTAAGTTTATTGTGTGAAAATTTGAAGTCGATTGGACTAACACTCAGTCTTAAGTCTTCACCTCTCTGGTCTGCTTTCGTGTTACTTTGAAACTTTTTAATGCGGTTTCTCATATATAGCTTATTCAGAGTCGGTCTCCTCTCTAGCTTAAAACCTACTGGACCGATTGTTTTAAAATTTTGCACACTCTTTCTTTACATAAATACCGAGACAACGCTGTCGAGTTTTTTTTAATTTTTTAATTTTAACGTATTTTAAAATAACAAAGATTCTGATTTTTTTCATGAAAATCGGTATTTTGACTTTTAAGTGCTGTAAAAATTTGAAAAATCAATAGAAAAGGAAAAACTCGACAGCGTTACCTGCAGAAACTTATTAACTAATGAAATCATTTTGGTTTTTCGATTTTAGAAAATCCAGTGATGAGTTATGAGAGGCACCGCAATGTTATTTCTTTTTGTGACGTCAGCGGAGATTCGCAATGTCTCATTTTTTGATATTTATTTATGAAAATTTTACAAAGTATTCTTCAAATGTCATTTTATCATGTAGTATTATAAAAATAATTATATATTAACTGTGTCGTCAAAAAACATTATCGAAAATATGCTTCTTTTTTAACATATTGACGTAACCCCCTCTTAAGTATAAAACTGGGCAGTACCGTCTTTTTAATCTACAAATTTAAATTTAAAACTAAAATAGAGAAACTAGAATTATGTCTTTCGGTAGTCTTCATTACATTTTGCAGAGTAGACTGTCGCCTGTCTACTATCATATTATATACATGGTATAAACAAATGCAATGAGCGATTTTGAATCAACACGTTAATAACAACTTGAAACACGAGATACATTAAAAAGGAAGCTATTTTCTTCAACTTTACTGTCCAGCATTACTGTCCACTCCGACAACTAGATAAAGAACAAATATTTGCTTATTTCTTTTCAATCTTTACTTTTTATTTGTATATTTAAAACGGTTTCAATCTGGTTTTTGTATTGAAAGCTATTTGCTGTGCTCCAGTGCTGCCATCTAACGATTTAAGGGTCAAGTGATTGATACACAAGCGCACAAACATACAAAGCACGAGTGACGAACAAATAAAGCTAATTGATGGGAAACTGTGACAATAATACTTAAATTGTCAATATTAACTTTAGCTATACAAAATATTTAGTTAATTACTTATAGTGTTTATTCTGTTTCGTGTATACGCATAAATAAATGGGTAAGTGAGTGGACAATGAGTGGACAACCCTTTAAATGCGTTTCCTATTAAATAACATTCGATTGTGATTTAAGCGGGGGTAAAGTCAAAACGATAAAAAAGCAGCATATTTTCGATAATGTTTTTTGACGACACAGTTAATATATAATTATTTCTATTACTACATGATAAAATGACATTTGAAGAATACTTTGTGAAATTTTCATAAATAAATGTCAAAAAATGAGGCATTGACAGCGAATCTCCGCAGACGTCACAAAAAAAAGTAACATTGCGGTGCCACTCATAACTCATCACTGGATTTTCTAAAATCGAAAAACCAAAATGATTTCATTAGTTAATAAGTTCTTGCAGGTAACGCTGTCGAGTTTTTCATTTTCTATTGATTTTTCAAATTTTTACAGCACTTAAAACTCAAAATACCGATTTTTCATGACAAAAATCAGAATCTTTGTTATTTTAAAATACGTTAAAATTAAAAAAATTAAAAAAACTCAACAGCGTTACCTCGCTATTTATGTAAAGAAAGAGTGTGCAAAATTTTAAAAGAATCGATCCAGTAGGTTTTGAGCTAGAGAGAGAGGCACTGACTCTGAAAAAGCTATGTGTGAGAAACCGCATTTAAAAATTTCAAAGTAACACGAAAGCAGACCAGAGAGGTGAAGACTTAAAACTCTATATCTCCGACAGTTTTACTACAATCGACTTCAAATTTTTACACAATAAACTTAATATCTTGTACAATAATATAAATAAATTAAAAAAAAGTTGAAACCTTAGTTGATGAAATCATCGTAGGATTTAGATGCGCTTGAGTATAAATCTACAATCCATATATTTTTATTCCCACTTTGTAGGACAACAGTTTTTCATTCTTCGCACCTTATTTGTCTGTTTTCTTTTATCCTATATTTTAATTGTTTGTTTTTTAGGGGTTGGTTACGCCATCTGTTTGATTGACATCTACATGGGGATGTACTACAACACTATAATCGGGTGGGCAGTTTACTACCTGTTTGCTTCCTTCAGCTACGAACTTCCTTGGACCAGCTGTCAAAATGAATGGAATACTCCATCTTGTACGCCTGTTACGTCACTGCAATTAAAGAACTCAACTAGTCCAGCTCAGGAATTCTTTGAGTATGCTTTAGTTTTATGTTTGAACACAAACTTGTGTACACATTTTGCAAAACATTTGGCATCTAGATATTTTCGGTTTACTGTCGGTAAAATAGAACATGCACATTTGCGTTGACGACTATGACATTAAAACATAACCTATAATTCTCAGTGTGAACGTATCAGAACGTTTATTACCCGTAATTAACGATTCTTACAAAAGTATTTATTTTATTGTAAATAAGTAACTGTAATAATCACTCTCTTGTTTCATTGAAACGCTTATGTGACTCGGCTGGACCTGAAAGTGTGTCCAAACTGTGTGCGAGAGAGAAAGGTATATGTTCCTATTTGTTCTCTATTCACATGTGTCGAAAGTGACAGTTGTCAAGTCAGAGCTGTCTAGATATAATACGTGACAGTTGTTAAATATGACATTATATTGATATAGAATAATGTAGATATGTATATAAACTATATTCAAATATCAACTGTGTAGGCCGTTATCCCTATGGAGTTCATGAGTATATGTTTTCACTGAACGGTCACTGTTTTACCGACAGACGAGCTTTGTACCAACTAAAGAAATATAATTTCTTTACATATTTAATATTTATTATATCTTAATAGAATATTAATATTTATTATATCTAGATAGCTGTCACTTTCGACGCACGCGCATATAGAACAAATAGGAACATATACCTTTCTCTCTTGCTCACATTTTGGCCACACTTTTAATCTATAGGAAATATAGGCTATTCACACTCCATATATAAATGCTCTAAGGTTTAAGAGCACGATAAAAATTTTGACAGTATTTCTACTCCTAAAGGAAAAACTTGAAGTCCTTCCTTATTTAGGAAAAGATAAACTTTTCCAATTAGTTATTTAATACTTGATTAGTTTAAACCTTTTTAAAACCATAAAAGTGTTTTTAATTTAGCCACGATGTTGAAATTACAATATGATTTTAATGTTTCTAGGCGGAATGTTTTGGAGAAGTTTAAATCAGACGGGCTGGACAGGATGGGCCCTATAAAACCCACCCTTGCTTTGTGTGTGTTTGGTGTATTTGTCCTTGTTTACTTTTCGTTATGGAAAGGCGTTCGCAGCGCTGGTAAGGTAAGAAGTTTTACCATAATTACTGAACTAAAACAGGTTTTACACCTAAATATTGTACCCAATATGATGGCTAATACAATTCAATCACAGTAAAGATAACAAGAAAGTGTAGCATGATCAAGTTTTGACTATTAGTACATTTAACAGGTGGTATGGGTAACTGCCCTCGCTCCCTACATCGTCTTGCTGATTCTCCTAGTCCGAGGTGTCACCTTACCTGGAGCTGCTGAAGGTATCAGATACTACCTAACTCCAGAATGGCACAAATTAAACAACTCGAAGGTATTTACCTAATTCTATGCTTGCATTCATAACTATAGCAATCTCTTTAACATGTCTGCATCAGGTTTGGATAGACGCCGCTTCCCAGATCTTCTTCTCCTTGGGGCCAGGATTTGGAACTTTGTTAGCTCTCTCATCTTACAACAAGTTCAACAATGATTGCTACAGAGATGCGATTCTAACGAGTAGCATCAACTGCTTAACGAGTTTTCTAGCTGGGTTCGTCATCTTCTCAGTCCTTGGGTATGTAAAATATTATGCTTATTGAGATCACTGGATCTTCTCGAATTTAGACAAGTGTAAACCTGTCAATGTAATCAATCAATCAATGTGATGTTTATAGATACATGGCAAACGTGCAGAACAAGAGCATTGAGGAAGTCGGCCTTGAAGGTCCGGGACTTGTTTTTATCGTGTACCCGGCGGCGATAGCTACCATGAAGGGATCTGTATTCTGGTCCATCTTGTTCTTCCTGATGTTGATCACTCTTGGATTGGACAGCACGTTCGGCGGATTGGAAGCTATGATTACAGCTCTCTGCGATGAATATCCTCGGGCACTAGGTCGTCGAAGGGAGGGTTTTGTTGCGGTTCTTCTAGTCTTGATTTATATTTGTGCGTTACCCACCACGACCTATGTAAGTACCAGATGATTTGATTTCTTTATTTTATTTATTATTTATTATATTAATTGTGTGCCTTTCGGCTTTACAATCTACATTATTATATTTCTTAATGCATTTCATATAAATTCAAAGTTAAAACTAAACTTAAACTATTCTAGACTATTATTACTTCGAATAGTACTTTCAGTTTCTCCTTTTCTTGATCCTCTCTCTTTATGTCCTCTACTCCTTCTTTATTCACACCGTCTTCTGCTTCTCCTTCCTTATTGCCTGTATCTTCATCTATCACCTCTTGCCTTCCTTGTCTCCTCTCGACAAACCCTCTATTATCTTTTCACTATCCTTCCTGCCTTCTCTCTTCGTTTTCACTTCTCCACTTATATCTATTACAGGCATAAACGCTCTATCATTACTATTTCCTCTTGACTCTCTTACTTTACTATTTCCTCTTGACTCTCTTCCTTTACTTTTACATTTTTTTATCTTTATTTCTTTTTATCGCTAGATTTCTATAAATAAGATTGATTCCACCATTATGTAAAGACTTAGAATAGGACTTTTCTGGACTAAAATAGAAATAATTCAATTGCAAATCATAAACCTTATTTATAATTTTGTAACTTTTGCAATAAGAAAGTAATAAGCAAAAATAATTCTTAAAATAAGAGGTATAAAGGTCCTTGTCACATTTGTGTTTTAATTTGAGTTTAGTTAATTTAGTTGATGCGCATGCATCTTTAGTAATATAAATTTTGACAGTTGGACAAAATTAATTAATGTAAAAATAATTAAATTCGCTGTTTTTATTAACAATTAGTAATAGAAATTGTTTTTATTTCTTTATTTTTGACAAACTGATATTAAACTTCTTTTAAATGTAAATCCTATTGCATTTTGACAGATTGTCACATTTTAGAGGTTATAATATAATATAATTTTTCTTAATTTAATGTTTTTTAATTTAAAATATTGGACCTTGTAAGGTTTTAAAAAAACTAAAATTAATTAAAGCAGTGAGTGGGAATGATACTTGTTAGCACTAGTCCTTTCTTTACGCCACTTAATTTAAGATTATTTTTGGTTATAACTATTTTTTGTGATTTGTTACCTACCAAAAGCTCTTTACCTATTATTTGTGGAACTTATAGTTTTTAATTCTCGCTATATTTTAGGAGATAATAACAATTAAAATAGTCATTTATTATAGGGTTATAGAACAGAGTGTAAAAGAGATAGCATACTTACCACATAACTCTTATCCATATAACAAATAACAGACCTATCCCTTAACAGTGCGACATGTTACGTCATAAATATGGCCGACCATTTCTAGCGCTAAAACTACAATTCAAATTTTTAATTGCTATATCTCCGTCACCATTTAGATATTTAATAAAATAAAAAACAACAATTAAAAATGGCTATTTAACGACGGATTTCCACGACTTAAAACGACATAATCGCATTCCGCATTTAATTTTTAGCATAAAATGACCTCTTCTCTTAAAATACTTTGAGAACACTATCAAGCAATTGTGAAGAGTCATCCCTGGAGGTATTTATGAGCCATGACTCTTAACGCTAATGTATCTTTGTATATTAAAGTAGCCACTATTATTCATCAGCTATTAAATATTTATGTATACCTCCCGCAGAGGGTGGTGAACTCTCCCTCACTGTATTAGATAACGTACTTCTCGAATTCCACACTGCATTTATTTTATTTTATCGTTAGGTTAGATAAATGTAACTTGTTCTACACTTGACAGCACCTTGTTGAATAAAACAAAACCCTTGAATCCTAGAAACCTTTTAGTCAATTGATTAAACAAAGATATATTAATTCACTACTCATCCTATATACACCTTCACCCCCCTCTCTCAGTGGTGGAAGAATAATAGATAAAACCGTCAAGCGAAGAGAGAAACACTTGAATCACTTCGATGTAACCTCACAAAGATCATGTTAATTCATTAGTTGTTCAGTTAGGGGCTATCCTCATGAATGTTCTGATAAGAATTAGGGAGGGGGTGAGCTGGGACGTGAAGGAAGGCTGGCGTAATGTGATGGGACGTTGTATGACATTGACAGGATCAAATTAGAAAAGTGAGGGAGTGTTAGTGCTGCTATTAAGGTTTTTAAAACGTTTTCTATTAAAAATAGTAAATCAAAAGTGATTTATAGCGTTCGGAATTAATTTTCTTGATAAGAATTTATTTATATTTAGTTTTTTATTTATTATTTATCGTAATCTTTTGTCTTCTTTCTCTCTTTGTCACTTCGGATACAAATCACTTCTGCCTGGCGTTACTTTTTTTTCCTTGTTCTTTTTCTCTATTTCCGCCATCCACCTCTTCCCTTCACTACCTCCCTTTAATAACTGGACAATATTCTTCTTGCTCATTACTTTTTTTTGACAAGAAAAGTTAATGTGCTACAATGTTTCAAACTCCGTTTCGCACGCCTCGTTATTTGCCCAGTATCTGTTTCCTTTCTCCTCGTTTCCCAATCTAAATCTGGCAATCCTTCTCATGTTTTTTGTGTCTTTTTCTATTAAGTAATGTGGTATCTCTCTCTTCCAAATCCTTTTATATCTTGTATTGTAATTGCTTTTCTCGATTTTTTCTATTCTTTTCTGTTGCTGTATCTCATTGTCGCTTCTCCTTAGCTCATCTTCCACACTTGTGCCTCCTTCTCTTCTTCTCTCTGCCTCCTCTATCGCCAATCCATTCCTTTCATAATACTCCTTTCTCTTTTTCGCCCCCCCCCCCTTCTTTCTACTCTCCTCACTTATTTTGTTTTATACTCTATTGCTTATATCCTATATGTTTTATATTTAGTTTTAGTGCCCATTTAGCTCGAGGCGCAATTTAAGTCTCCTCACTCCACAATTGCACTATCCACTTTCAAGTTTCAACTTGCAAACGGATTATATATTTTATTAGATTGATTTGGAAACTATAAATCTGTAACACATCCACCGACCTAATAGTAACAATAAATACAATCATTTCTATAATAATATTGCTGTCCCTTTCTCTTTCTTTTCGAAATATTCGTTTTCATTTTCGTGTATCATAACAAAATATTTTTTTTGTTTTTTCAATACACCATATGATATATATTATGTGTAATAAACGATGTTAAATTCAAGTTTCAACTTGCAAATAATTTCCTAAATTCAAATGAGTTAGATTGATTTGGAAATTATATCCATCTCTTTTCTTTTACAGGCAATCATTAGGCACTCAAATGCAATGTCTCAAGCTCGTCTTTATATGTAACACATCCATCAACATAACCCTAACATTAAATTCAATTATTTACTTTATAAATATTTTTAACGTAATATACCTGCCTCTTTCTCTTACATATAAAAATCTTAAATAAAACTATGCACTGCTCTAACACGTTATGATAATTTTTTGCTAAAATAAAACATTACGTAATAATTTACAGAGCTTGTTATGGTTTACCGGTCATTGATCTCGGTGCAGCTGGTCAAAGATAAACAAAACATGAACGCGTTGTTGCCATAGTTACACAATTAAAATTTTGGTTGTGTTTTGTTTTGTTTATATTTAACCACCTGCACCGAGATCAACGACCTGTAAATCATAACAAACTCTGTAAATTATTACGCAATGTTTTATTTTAGCGAAAAATTATTAGTGTGTTAGAGCAGTGCATTGTTTTATTTAAGATTTTTATATGTAAGAGAAAGGGACAGCAATATTATTGTAAAAATATTTATAAAGTAAACAAAGAATTGTCAGTGGATGTATTATAGATAAAGATTGCACGATTGAAAATATTTAAAGAAAAATAATTACAATAAATTTATTTAACAAATTTAATTAAATAAACTGAAATATCGCTTTCTTTAAGGGCGGCGTCTATCTTGTGGATCTGTTAAATGTCTACGGTCCAGGTCTTGCGATTCTTTTCGTGGTCTTCGTCGAGGCAGCAGGAGTTTGTTGGATCTATGGAGTCGATCAGTTCTCGAGTGATATCGAGAAAATGACAGGACGCCGTCCTGGATTATTCTGGAGAGTCTGCTGGAACTATATCAGCCCAGTATTTCTTCTGGTAATATTTTGAAATACCTTTTAATATCGCGATCAGTTTTGTTGTTAAACGTAAATCATTTATTTTCAGTGCATCTTCATTTTCTCCGTCCTAAGCTACGAAGAGATGCTCACTGGTGGAGATTATGTGTATCCAGAATGGAGTATCATGGTTGGATGGGCTCTTACCGGGTCTTCCATCATGTGTATCCCAGCGTATATCATCTACAAACTGCTGATAACGCCAGGATCCTTCTCCCATGTAAGTTTCAGATACAAATTAGTTCTAGCCCAAATCACAAGAGCACCACTCTATTCTATGTTGCGGCATCTCACCGTTTAGTGCTGTATTAATTAGTTTCTATGCTTCTGTTGTTACTTCAATTATTAAAATAAGTACCTCTCTTTCCAACATCATATATTTAAATGGTGATATAGTTGTCTCTTTTACATTTGAAAATATTTATTTTAGTAGAGATAAATAACAGAAAAAGAAACAAGATATATCTGTCTCTGTTACACTTGTATGGTTTATCTGCAACTTCATTCAATACTGGTACGGTAGTGTGGTTAGGTCAAGTGATTTTGCTATTTGTAGTTCATATCACTGACATTTCAATGAACGAGTGAAATCAAATTGAATTGTTTCATGACAAAAAAGTCATACGCATCTTCAATATGATGTCAAAGTGACTCCAAAATGTTTACTGGGTTCTACTTTCTAACTGGCAAATATTAAGCATTAAAACGAAATACAAACTTAAAAACGATAAACAATAAAAAAGAAGCTTATTTTCGACAATGGTTTTTGACGACACAGTTAATATATAATAATTTCTATGATTACTACATGATAAGATGACATTTGAAGAATACTTTGTGAAATTTTCATAAATAAATATCAAGAAATGAGGCATTGACAGCGAATTTTCGCAGACGTCACAAGAAAAAGTAACATTGCGGTGCCACTCATAACTCATCACTGGATTTTCTGAAATCGAAAATCCAAAATGATTTCATTAGTTGATAAGTTTCTGCAGGTAACCCTGTCGAGTTTTTCTTTTCTTATCGATTTTTCAATTTTTTGCAGCACTTAAAAGTCAAAATACCGATTTTTCATGAAAAAAATCAGAAACTTTGTTATTATAAAATATGTTAAAATTAAAAAATAAAAAAAAACTCGACAGCGTTTTCTTGGCATTTATGTAAAGAAAGAAAATGCAAAATTTCAAAAGAATCGGTCCAGTAGATTTTGAGCTAGAGAGGGCACCGTCTCTGAAAAAGCTATGCGTGAGAAACCGCGTTTAATAGTTTCAAAGTAACACGAAAGCATACCTGAGAGGGGAAGACTTAAAACTCTATATCTCCGACAGTTTTACTCCAATCGACTTCAAATTTTTACACAATAAACTTAATATGTTGTACATTAATATAAATATATAAAAATAAGTTGAAACCCCCTGCTTAAAATAAATATGTCTCTGCCAATTTTTGAATATTTATTAAGAAAACATCTTAATTACAGTTATTCGTATTTCTTATATCATTATAATTAAATTTCAGCGTGTTGCAGTCTCAATGAAAGCAGAAAGAGCAACTACTAACGTCGGCACATTAGTAGGAGGCACACAGGTGTGACAAAATTCAGTGAAAACCAAATATTTAACAAAAACAACCATCAGTACCTCCACACAGACAATTCCTGAACCACCTAGAACTCTGTTACTATCGAAACATACCACTGAATGGTTGGTATAAATGAAAAAGAACGCCCTAATGAAAATCATTTCATCATTATTTAATATTTTTATCATTAAAATAAGTTACACACTTGTAATATACTCACATAATTTAATAAATAATTATGATTAAGTTTATAGTATAGATCAAAACCTTTCGTGGGTATTGTGTATAGAGAACTACATTAGGTTTGCGGCTTAGTACTCTGAATAAGCTATATTTGAATCTTAACGTTAAATATGTTATGTATGAAAATTAGTCAGTCTTTGAATTATAATTAAAACTTGTTTTGTAAAGTATATTATTAAAAGTATCAAATTTAAATGCAATAATATGCTGCCATCTATATTTGCATACATTACTGATGATCGGTTATTTCTGTCTTTAAGCAATAAAATATTTCATTTCATGTGTATAGTAGATAATCAAACAGCCAATTGATTGTTTACACAACATTTAAAACGTAATTACATTAATTGAATACATATTAGAATATATTTAATCAAAGATTCAAACCAGCATAGTACAGAAATACGATAAGAGATGATGAAATTTCTTCAACTTAAAAGTTATTATTAATTTTATTATTTGCAAAAAAAAGAAAGAATTTCCCTGCTGGAAATATAGCCAATTATAAAAGAAATTTTTTATATATTTGATGAAAATAAAAATATCAGCCATATTTTTATTTTATCAAAATAATTTATCAAATAAATTAATTAATGTAGAAACTCATTGACAACGACAATACCACTAATGTAATATTAAGTAGCGGCAACAGCAGTGCGACTCCAACACGCGACATACAACATTTTAGTACTTTCATTCATAAGTTGACGGTTTTTAGACATGAGTGTTAAGTTTTTATGTCATCTTTAAAACCCTTTTGTAAACCAGACCAAAATATTAAAGAATTGCTATAAAAGAATAACTACAAACATTTAAAAGTGTCTGAGTGAATACGTAGTACCGACACAGGACGCCGAGCATGTAGTGTCGCATGTTTGTACCGCACTGATGTTGACAAGGCATTATATACAAAACTTGTTCACCGAGAAATAAATAAATGATGAAATATAATTAAAAATTAAAAACTGGAATGCACAAACAATAACATAAATATAACTGACAATACAAAATTGATATAAATTAAATTAACAAACAAACAGAGAGAAAATTAAATTATTTATTAATTTTGAAAATGAAACTATATACGAGTATATATAATATTTTTAATTGGACACAGAATATTAATAAAAAAAATATTATTTAATTCATAACTGAAAAACAGGGGGTGAGTGCAAAACTCTAAAATGCTAAATTTTTTGCTTTGCTTTGAATATAATACTTTGCATAATAGGCTTGTGTCCTCATTTTTTAGTGGTCGATTTTTCAATTATTGATTGAAATTGTTGTTAATAAATGTGTATTGGCGTGTCTATTTTATTAAATATCTAAATGTTGACGGAGATATAGCAATTAAAAGTTTGAATTGTAGTTTCAGCGCTGGAAATGGTCGGCCATATTTGTATGACGTGAAATGCATTTTAACGTCAGTTATTTGTTGAGTAGGTCAGTGCTGTGGTAATGTTCTGTAGCTGTTGGTAGTCAAATAATCAAGTCAAGTCAAAGAATAATAAGTTTTTATTTTATTTAACCCTGCTAAGGCAGACATAATATTGAAATTTTATTGTTCCTTGAAATAACTGTAAATAATATTTGATATTTTGATATATAAATACATATAGGTGAGATTTATGAGCTGTAAGGTTGGTAACCTTACACAAGGATTGTGAAGTCACATGCACTTGGAATGTGTACAACGTTGAATCCCTTAATTAAAGAGACAAAATGACTTTTTTAATTGTTAATATCTCTTAACATATAAGGAGTTATTAAAAAATATTTAAACATTTGAGGTTCTAGTAACCCACTTTATCAATATATAGTACACTTTTATAGAAATTAAGACATAGGACACAAGCCCATTCTGAAGTATGTTAACAAATATATATTATAACAAAACACAAAGAGATGGTAGCACTTGTCACGCTCTTTACAGTTGATAATTTCATACAAAACAAATACACAAATTTTTAATTATATTACATATAATTATAAATGACCAATTATTAACTCGAATACAATTTTGTGAATTCTTTTTTGTTGTTTACTAAATTTATTCGGACTGTGTATTATTATGACGTATGACATAGACAATATGGGTACAGTCGTATGAAAAAAAAAACAGTCTATGTATAAGATACATATATTTATGTGATACTACTACAGTTATCGATGCCCTCCTACTATATAGGTAGTTTTTATGGTGGACGACACAGTAAAAATTACTATGTGATATAAAACTTAGGTGACAAGAATTAAAACATCAAAAACAAATGACTGTAGTCATAGTAATAGGAATGTTTGTCATAAAACCGTTTTAGCACCCAGGTAGTATGTCATATAGTAATTTTTACGGTGTATTTCGCACAGTGTATGAATACTGATGCCATACAAGTTGATAAAGTAAAATATGAGTATATTGCATATTATTATTTAAACGTACAAAAAAAACTGAAAGAAATTAGCTTTGGTTTAGGAATTGAACCGAAAAGCAAGTATACTTTAAAACAGTATTCAAACTTTTGCGGTTTTTCTTTGTTAAATCAAATACAAAAGAATTTCCGCAATTAATTTTGATTTTCTTTTATAAAAGAGCAATGTAATTTGGATTTTTTCGATTTCTCAAAACGCTAATTAACATTGGTAATAATATTATTAATATTTTACGGTAAATTCAACATCAAATGTAGGTTATAATACTCGAGCTATATTGCTGTAATCACATATTGAATAATATGTAATTTCTATAAAAAACCAGTCACGGAATAAAAACATTTCTTGGTAATCATACCAAGTTCATAAAAGAATTCACAAAACAGTATTGACTATATTGTTAAACTAAGAATATCTTATGTTAACCAAATACAATGACTAAAGAGACAATTCTCTTTTAAAAAGCCATTGAAAATAGGAGGTATTTTACATCGAACTTTTTATAAAGAGAGTACAAATATTTAGATTTAGGTTATGTTACCTAAATGCGCCTAGCTCAAATAGTTTTATGAAATAAATGTAAATGTAAATGTAATATAATTATAACATAATGTAAAATCGTTTAAATATTGTAATTATAAATGTTTGTTAATTAAGAGGATAACATATTAGTATAAGAAGATCCCTTAAGACCTCGCGAAAGAATCATTTTTAAAATATGTCAAATATATAATTTTAAATTATTTCTAAAAAATAATGTATGTAAAGGTATTAGTTTTCAATTAATTTTGTTAATTTAATATCACCAAGTAATATTTCACAGCCATGAAATATTATATTGGAACGTTAATTATTAATAAATTGTTAATTTAAAAAAAAACATTTTTTATATTTACAATTAACTAACAAATATTTTGCTTTGGTTTCCAGTTTTTTATTTGTAGTTTCAGATTTCAGTACTGGAGCGCGCTGTGTGCTATGTGTGTATTTTTGTATTCGTTTTGCTGCTTCAACATGTGGCAACACCGAGCAGACTCAGTTGCTGAATAGCCGCTGAGCGGTAAAGTTGGTTGTTTGGTGCACGTGTGTTTGCTTGGCTCGTCTTACGATTGCATTCGATGCCAAACAACCCTAAGCAAAACGTCGTAACTAGTGATTCAATTAATAAATGTGCTATTAAATATAATTGTGTTTAATATTATTACCTTAATTATGTGATGGACAAGCAATATTATTTCATTAATTTTGTTTGTTTTTAACTATTACTTAAATAATAGTGTTTATATTTTTGTTTTGTGAACGTTATTTTTTTTTGTTGGTTATATTCAAGAATTTAACTATTTTCAAGGTTTAGTTTTTAGTTATTTGTGTCATTTACAATATTTAGTGTTATTTTTAGTTTTAATCTCAAGTGATTTAAATAAACATTTTGTGGATTAACCAATGGATTGGATACTTTTGCAGCCGTTTATTTAGATGACAAGCAACAACCAGTTTTAGAGATTATTTTTAAAAACTGCAGCAAATGTTGTCAAGGTAAGTGCCTTCACTTCCAATTCAGCTTGTAAAATAATACCTTTATTTAAGGTTTAAATGTCTTCTTGATTTATGATAATTTTGTAATAAGGACAGGTAGAAGATTTAAAGTAAAAAGCAGGTACATGCAACAAGACATTTCCAAGTAGTTAGTACTGACACATTAAGTCATTTGCAAATAGTTGGCATTGCAATTTTATTTGTTTAACATTCCTGTTAATTTCTTTGTAGCGTTGTAAAACTATGTCAATCATGTTTACATACTTTCTGCATTGTTAAAGAGATCTCTTAGAATCTGAGAGACGTCAAAATTCTGAAATCTTGAAATTTAGTTCCTTATACACATAACCTATTCACCTAACATAATTTACTTGTCTAATATATAAAATATTAACTATCTTGCACAATTAAAAAGATTCATTTCTAACAACGAAACATATCTAGAGTTTTGAATATCTGCTTAGGTTTCGTTTTCGTTTTGAAAGTACCTTTTCTGAGTGAATTTTTAAATACAGAAATGTATTGTTTAATGTCAAACATCTTTTAAACATTCCTGCTCTGTCAAGTGTAGAAATATAAAATTGCTTTAGTTAGTAAATTTTGTAAACATTGCTGTTGGAAAGTATTTAAATTCAAAACATAGATTTGCTTGCATAACGCAGTTATATTTATGATCTATCGATATCAGGACGTGAATCAATATCTGTCAGTGTTGTCTATATACAACATAACCTAGCAATAATATTCAATTTAAGAAAATCGATATTTTGCATAGAATTATTTTGTTTTAAAATTGTAAAGATAATTTGTAATCCTTTATTCATTAGAAATGTCTTCTTAAGATTTCAGAATTTAAAAAAAATTAGTTTTAAGATTCTGTTCATTAGAAAGTGATTTGTATAGGTTGCAATAGTTATAAAATGAGTCACAGAATTTTGAACGGAGAGAAGCAACGCTAAGAATTTTGTCTTAATTTAAACTTTTAGTAAAAATGTGAGTTCCCATATTTTTACACGAGCTATATTGAACAGCTTAGACGGTCTTAAGTTAGTTTTGCTCCCACTCCCACTATGCAATAGCACTAAAAAAAGAAAATAAATTTATCATATATTTTTTTCTTTAGTTTATTTAATATCGGTCGATGCTGGGTCCTATCACCGTTGGTGTTACATATGTGGAATGCTCCACTTTGACAAGAAACATACTCCTACAGCAGTTTGATGAAATATAATTGTTGTCAAGAGTAGAAGTTATTGATATTAAATTCTTGTTCAATAAGTTTTTCAATTATTTACGTGAATAGACTAATCTTTTTTATACGATAAAATATATCATGTAACATATTTTTCTATTCCGTTCTACTGACCATCACATTTCCATTAGGCGGGTTTAGATTCAGGACCATTTTGCGGTCGGGGTGGGGGTGGGAGCACATGGTGGAGGTATTTCCTTCTCGGTGATTATTTACATTTCAATTGGGTTGTGAACCATGTCTTAATTTCGATAAAATTGTATTCTATATTGAGAAAATTGGATATCAGAACCACTATTGTTCAATTACTTTTTAAATAATCATAATATTATAGGCGATATTATCAATCAAATTATTTTACTGCAATGACAAGTCTACTAAAATGCACAAGGTTGTAATATGCCTGAGGAATACAGGCAGATATTTGAAATCAAGGAAAGTCTGAAAAACCTTATTAACTTTACCAATAAAACTAATTTAATCTCTTTATTTTAAATACCTATACTAGTGTTTTTTAAGTTGTAAATTATGTTTTGTAAATGTTTAAAAATGCATATATTCTTTTAAGTGGTAATAACTTTTGAAAGTTGATGCAGTCAAATAAATATTTAAAAAATGGGTCTTTTACTGACTAAATATTTTCAATTTTTGAGTAATTCTTTTTTTATTTTCAATTCAGCACGAAACTTGATTGGCAATTATTCAAAATTATTTAAGTGTACCCATTAATTATTAATTAAAAAAAAAAACAATCTATTAATTAAATAATAAAATGTAAACATCTGAAAACATCTGTAAACACATTTTGTGTATCACATTAATTAGTGATCAGAATCATTAATTATGAACCCCTAATGTAGTTATACCACCTGTGCCCTTAATAAAACAAGATTCTTCCCCTTATGATCATAAGAAATAAAGAATTATTGAAGGGTAAGAATTTATTACTGTTTGAGAAATATACCAGCAAACTGTATGCTCATTTAACATTCACCCTTACCTCCTCCATCTCTTGTAACTAAACATGTGATACTTCTCAGTTCTCTCTCTCTCTCTTTCTTTCTCTCTTTCGGTCTGTCATATTCTGTACTGGAGTTTGTTTGAACTCAGCACAAAGTCTAGCTCCAGGTTGGTTTGGTTGGTAGTCGTTGCCGGCAGGTGCATAATCGTTGCTTTGCCGGTGTTGCTTGCCTTGCCTAGAGTAAGTTCATTTTTTGTAGTCAAGTAAAACTACTCGTATCAGAACACAATGTATTCTTTTTTTTTTATACATATTTATATATTTATTTGCCTTGACTTTTATTCATCATAACCACCATCAAACATTTTTTATACATATTTTATAATTTATAATTCTATTTTACAAATTTCTTAATATTTAAATAATTTACTAATTAATTTTGAATCACTTAACAAAAAACACAATGTATTCAATTTATTTTTAACAAATGAAACTATAATATATACCTATGCATTTATTTATTTATTGTTTATAATCATCCTTGCATTTCTTTTAATTTACCTTATTAGCAATTAGGTTCATTTCATTAGCTGTACTATTTTTTATTTGTATTTATATTATTTCTATAATGGTCTTTTTAAGAAACTAACGATGATCTCTGTCGCAAGGCGACGTTTATCTTCTCAAATTTTAATTTCCTTTTAAAATTCAAATATTTATCTCATTCTGGAAGTCACAAATAGGTAATTTTCAAGAAAATGGCAGAGCCGTTTTCAAGCCACCATACAAATCGCTGGAGCATATAAACAAATAAACAAACAAACAAATGAACATATAAACTTTCAATTGGAACTATTGTCTATTGATTAACTTAATGATTATTGAATTCAATTTATGTTTTAATTTAGTAGTGTCCATTACGAACAAAATTCAACGTCATTAATAAAAAAACAATATGATATTTTAATTAATAATGAGTTATTTTTAAGGAAAAACATTTTCCCAAAAATAAGAGGTGTACATTTTTTGCTCTAATCAAAGTAAAAAACGAAATTTATATATTTCAAAATATAGATCAAGACTGTGCAACAATAATGTGCCCAGAATTCAAAGGAAAATATTACGATAAGAAAGTTAGAGCATTATAATTCCTGGGTAGAAACTTTTGAGTGGATTTTAGATAAATTAGCTTGATGTTAGTTTAGTTATTTTACAGTATTTTATTTTCATTAATTTCTATTAAGTTTCACAACATAAAGACACGATTTTCATGTATTGGCTGGACTATAGTTTCTCACTAGTACTTCTTGCTCTTTGTCTTGTTACAGATTAAACTCTACGTTTTTAAAACTGTTCTTGGATCCCTTCCGCTCATTTTTATGCCCTCTTTAGGTCTTCAAACAAGAATTAATGTATATTTTTAAGAGTTTTGACTGTTATTATGGACATAAATATATTATTGGTATACGACGGCTAGTATTTATTTCTATTAGAAATATTTTTGTTGAAAACAACTGTCGTTGTACTAAAATATATTTTTTGTTATTTTATTGGTTGTTAGAATTTTTTGTTAGAAACAATGAGAAGTATTTTTTTAAATGTTTGTTGGAAATTAATGAATATTTTTACGATTTTTGTTTAAATGATTCATTGTTTAAAATTAAAAACAAATTGTATTGTTTCATTACTGTTGTACTTTATTTATAGACTTTTGTGTAACGCACCAAATGCTTTTACTTTTGTTGTTAAAAATATCTTTTTAATTGTTATGAATATGCAGAATTGTTTTCTTTTGCATCTGGCACATAGCTCACAATAAAGTCTAGTTTGCCTCATTTATTTATATTAATGTACAACATATTAAGTTTATTGTGTAGAAATTTGAAGTCGATTGGAGTAAAACTGTCGGAGATATAGAGTTTTAAGTCTTCACCTCTCTGGTCTGGTTTCGTGTTACTTTGAAACTTTTAAATGCGGTTTCTCAACATAGCTTTTTCAGAGTCGGTGCTCAAAATCTACTGGACCGATTCTTTTGAAATTTTGCACACTCTTTCTTTACATAAATGCCGAGGTAACGCTGTCGAGCTTTTTAATTTTTTTATTTTAACATATTTTAAAATAACAAAGTTCTGTTTTTTTTTATGAAAAATTGGTATTTTGACTTTTAAGTACTGTAAAAAAATGAAAAATCAATAAAAAAAGAAAAACTCGACAGCGTTACCTGCAGAAACTTATCAACTAACGAAATCATTTTGGTTTTTCGATTTCAGAAAATCCAGTTATGAGTAGCACCGCAATGTTACTTTTTTTTGTGACGTCAGCGAAAATTCGCTGTCAATGCCTCATTCCTTGATATTTATTTATGAAAATTTTACAAAGTATTCTTTAAATGTCATTTTATCATGTTGTAATTATAGAAATAATTATATATTAACTGTGTCGTTAAAAGACATTATCGAAAGCATGCTTCTTTTTCTGCATTTCTTTGAACTGCATTTCCAATTGATGCAATCTTCTATAATTAAGGTGACTCAAAAATCACGTTTTTAATTTAGTACATGTACAAGTACTACGTAAGATAAAAGTGGACGTCCTTTAAGGGCAACTTTTAGAGACTGTAGACCCCAATCCTTTCTGGAACATTTTCTGCGGGTGTCTGTAGTCACTCATCTTTCTTTCCTTTGATAATGTGATATATTTTCGCTGTAATAACGGAATATTATAAAATTCAGTTTCCACCTTTAGCATTATTTCTTCTAATAACATTTGTGTCGTTCAGCATCCTCCCACATTAGCCTGCCGTTGCATATTATGCAGCACATGAAATTAATGCATTATGCAAGTCATTACGAGTGATGAATGGACGAAATATATTTACTATTGTAATTTAGATATGCATGTAAAGTAAGTACATGGAAGCATTGCTTTATGTAGTTTCTGTTGTAGTTGGAGTTCTAGTCGTCCCCTTGCTTTTATAATCAAAATCGTGACGCCCCTACCTACTACGCTACCCCCTGCACTACGTAAACTATGCTTGCGGCAGTTGTGCTGTGCTGAAAATGTTATACTTCATCTAAATGGCATTACCCATAATGCACCATGTGCATGGAAATTTAGAAAATGTTAGCCTTAGTGCGAGTAGCATTACCCATGATAAATCATAAAAACGTTTTTAATGATTTTACTAGATTAGAATATTTTTCAGAGTGTATTTGCCATATGTGTGTTTTTTATTCTTTGCTCCATTTGTACAAGCCCCTTCCCATAACCTCTTTGTGCCTCCTTATCACTTATTACTGTGATCTGCTAATTCGTTATGATTATATAATACATATACTAGCTTTTACCCCCGTCGCAAGCGACGTCTGTCTTCTGTGTGTGGCTGGAATGTCATGTCAAATTTAATTTCCATTTTTAAATTAACGATTATCTTATTTTTCTACTACTTCAATTTATTTTTCTACTATATCAATTTTAATTTATAAAGACGGTTAATTTAGTACTGGATTACAGAATATGTTGAATCTTTGAATACCTGATTAAAGAGAGTTTTCTTTAATGATCTTTACTACTATATTTTATAAGTCGAGTAATAACATTTTGTTCATTAAAAAATGGCGCGCAATTCAAAATGAAATCTGCCATTAAGCATCTATTATAAAATATATGTATAATTTGTATACAATAAAGCAAAGCGCTTGCAACAAAGTAATAATTTCAACAAGACTTTATAATAAAATAAATAAAAGAACAGCATCATCCATATGTGAATATAATTTGATAATTTAAAAGTAAATCCATTTGCGCAAAAAACAATTTATCATATATTCATCTCAACATCTTCGTAATTGACGTTTTACTCTTGCTTCTAACAATCTGTCTTGTAATCGAATAAACATAACACGATCATGATCATGATCCACGATGATCACTGGATGATAGATCATCCTCGGATGCACCCATTGTACGACTACGACTATGACGATAATGTAATCGCATTTCGTTCTATTATAATGTGTTAGAATTGTAGCAGTCCGATGAGATGGAACCTTTAACATGAGGGGCGGTGGGGAGCGAGAGAGGGTGGGGTGATGCAACGTCCCAGAGGATCTATCGCGGACACACATCTGATAGATATATGTGCTTTACAAGATGTTCTAGAACTATTTCCCAGTAAACATTTTGGAGTAAATTCTACTTAATTTTTATTACGTATCATGAATTTTTTGTCTGGAACGTGTTCGTTTTCTATTCAGTCGTTCAAAGGAAAGGTCCTTTTTATGAGCTACAGACATTGCAACGACGGTTCACTGCTGAATTAAAAGCGGAGTAGGTTTATGATTTATGACCGGATAATAAAAATATACCCATGTGGGAAAGAAACAGAAATACTTAATGAATGATGTTGGAAAAAGAAAGAATATTATTATGAAAAACTAACACAAAATCTGTGACAGGTAGAGAACTTGTAAAGCGTTAGAATAGAATTGTACGAGTGACTCGAACTTCACCAAATAGGACACTTCACCAAATTGTTTACTGGGTTCTTACACGATCTTTATTTACTTTTTTATTCTTGTTTTGAAAGTTTTCTATACTTGTAAAGTCGCGTCGTTCGATAAGAAATTCTTGGGGTAATGAGATTTGATAAAAGAAAATTGCAAATTTAATTTTGTATAGTTTTTGTAATAACATTTACTGTACTAAATTTTGAACATAATGTAATTCATTGTTTGTCTTGCAATGGAAACTATTGCGGTCCGTTTTCTGCGTTTCTGCACAGACATTTTGGAGTCACTTTGACATCATATTGAAGATGCGTCATGAAACAATTCAATTTGATTACACTCGTTCAAGGAAATGTCAGTGATATCAACTATAATCACTTCACTTGGCCTAACTACCGTACCAGTACTGAATGAAGTTGCAAATAAACTATTAAAGTGTAACAGAGACAGATATATCTTGTTTCTTTTTCTATTATTTATCTCTACTAAAATAAATATTTTCAAATGTAAAAGAGACAACAACTATATCCCATTTAATTGTATGATGTTAGAAAGGGAAAAAATATTTCTACAAAAAAATTAGAACAGTTTTATAGATATTAAGATTAAAATGTTTGATTTCAACTGTGAAGTTGTCGAAATGATTCTCTGATTATACATGCTCTAAAATATAATATTAATTTACATTTAAAATTAATATAAAAATCGATTCCCGTAAAGTTTGATATTTTATTTCATTTTTTTGAGATGTTTATGATCTCTTAGCGCATAAGCCTATCATCTTATTGGAATGCATAACCTCCTAATCCTATTACACTGCTATTATATTTACTTTCATAATCCTGATAACTTAAAAAATGATTTGCTGTTTTATTTTCTACTTATACTTGTAATATTTCCTCCCTCTCTTTTAAAACTTTTAATATTATTACCTCATCGTCTTCTACGGAACTTCTTCTTTTTTTTCATCTTTTCAAAGTCTTTAAAGGTTTATATTGTTATTTGTTTCAAAGACAATATACTCTTTAGTTAACTATTTTCCACGCTTTAACCATATTATACCATATAGGAATTTCTCGTCGGATCTTTTGTAAATCGAAGTGTTCTAATAAAATGTTCGTTCATAACAGAAATATTGTTGAACCAAGTTAATAATAATAAAACTGTAAGAAGGTATAGGTAGTAAGTTCCGTCGATTAGATTAGCTCCTCGATTTCAAACTTTCTTTATTTTGTGTTTTCTACGTAAACATGACACTGGAAAAACAAAGTAAAACTTCTGGATGTATCCAATTCTACTAGAATGTTTTAAAAAATGTACCAAACACAAATTCGTTAGATGATAATGTATAGAAGGAATATAGAAACTCTGAAATGAATTGCATTTTAGGAAATAAAGTGTACTGAAATTTGCGAATTTCTTTGCGTAAGAGGTACTCCCAGTAAACAATTTGGTGAAGTGTCCTGTTTTGTGACGTTTCTATCATTATTGTACTTCAATTATAGTTCGCATCAACTTTATCTTCATTTGTATTTCGACAGTTGGAGTGATTTCGCCTTTTATAGCCGATAAAGTATACGTTTCATTTGAACGATTGTGAGAAACTGAACTCTTTCATACGCATCTTCAATATGATGGCGAAGTGACTCCAAAATGTTTACCTGGTATATAGTTTGTGTTACTAATAATTGATGTTGCAAATGATAGTGGATGATAGAGAAACCAAGATTTAATTCACAAAAGTCAGTTAAAAGGAAGAGATTATTATATGTTACATCCAAATTTAAGTAAGAAAAGATGGTTTAGAAATGCGTCCCGCAAAATTATATCAACTATAACCAGAATCAAAAGTAATCATTGTAAAACTCCATCTCACCTGTTCAAAATTAATATTAAATTCGACGATAGATGTCAATGTGGTGAAGAAGGAACTTTGGAACATATTTGGAAATATTTAGAAATTTGTAAAATAGAATTATAAAATGTTAAATATGTATAAAAAATGTTTGATGGTGGCTATGACGAATAAAAGTCAAGGCAAGTAAATAAATAAATATAAAAAAAATAAATGATATACTAGAACAATCTTCTACCTAAATTGAAGCTAAAGATATTTGCTGATCGTTAAATGTTCGGCGCGCGTGTGGTACATTTCGAACATTTATAAAATTTACTTACATGTTTTTTAATAAATTTCTAACCACAAAACTTACAAAAGTTACATTTTATTCACTATATAAATAAGTAACAAATTGTCGACCAATAATGAGAGACTCCATGTGGTCCTTTTGAAGTCCAAGTTGACTCCAAGCAAGTGTTGTAATGTTAAAGTTGGCGTGACCGCTACAGGCGTGATACTAAATTCGCTACTGAGTCATTAGACTCAACTAAACTCTTGACGTGAGTTCTAAAATCATTTAACATGTTTTATAAAATATTTGATGGGCACTTGATTGACATTTATACACACCCCCTAATTATCAGTTCAAGGATTCATTAACCTTTCAGAAAGTTTCAAATATTTTTGATATTTTAGTGGATTGTATTATATTTAGAAAGATCACAACCTTGTTAATAACTATTTGAAGTGACTGTTAAATCCTAACAGAACGTGTGTTTACATTAAATTTACGGAGTTGGTTTACCTCCACGAATTAAGAAGGAGTGAACAGAGGATATTTCTTTTTTCTTAAAATTCCAATTCCTTACTGGAAATTCAATTGTAAAAGCAAATAGAGCAGAATTTATCACCGCGTAACAATATATCGCGACAATATATCATGACAATATATCGTAACAATATATCGTGTCAATATATCGTCGTGTACCTGGGAATACACCTAGATAGGAGGCTTACTTGGAAGAAGCACATATTTACTAAAAGAAAGCAACTAGGTCTACAACTGCGGAAGATGTACTGGCTGATAGGACGGATGTCACAACTTAGCACAGAAAACAAACTCCTGCTCTACAAAACCATACTTAAACCGGTATGGTCATATGGTATCCAACTATGGGGTACTGAATCTACCTCTAATATTGAGATACTCCAAAGATTTCAGTCCAAAATGCTAAGGATTGTCACGAATGCACCATGGTTTATACCTAATCACATAATACATCCGGACCTGGATATACCTACAGTAAAAGAAGAAATAGTGCTTAGAACCAAAGTATACAAGGAGAGAATAATAGAACATCCAAACAATTTGCCCAGCTGTCTAATGTCCAATATTTCCACAGTACGCAGACTGACAAAGAAGGTACCTCAGGACCTACTAGCCAAATAAACAGAATCTATGGGCATATCCCGCGCAAGACATTTTATTTTGACATACCTATCACTGAATGTCCTATAAGCAGGTCAGATTGTAATAATCATCAATAATAAAAAAAAAAAAATATATATATATCGTGACAATATATCGTGACAAAATATCGTTGATTATTCTTGATATTCTTATTTTTTATTCTTATTATATATATATTATTATTCTTATTCGTTGATATTTCTTTTTTCTTAAAATCCACAAAATTCGAGTCCCTCACGTGAATTTCAATTGTAATCAAACAGACCTGCAGAATTTGTCACCGCGTGTTTTTTAACACTGTCGTTATCCTAGTATGCGTACGAGTAGTTTATTATAAGTTGTACAATGTTTTACAACATGTGCAATAAACAAATGCAAAACGAACAAGTTTCATTATCGCGTACACCACAAAAACACACCTACGACCAGCGCGCGCTTATTGCTAGTGCACTGGTGTAGATAAATCGAATCGAAACCAACATTCGTGGTTCAATGAAATATTTCAAATTATTTCTCTACACAATTCCGCAATAAGACTCGTTGTAGACAATGAGTTGATTCACCATCCTCCGCCTTTTGTGGTTCACCCTTTTAAAAGTCACTCAATAAGTAGACATTACGTTACAGACAATGAGCTTGTGTCCTCATTTTGTAGTGGTCGATTTTTCAATTGTTGATTAAAATAGATGTTAATAAATGTGTATTGGCGTGTCTATTTTATTAAATATCTAAATATTGACGGAGATATAGCAATTAAAAGTTTGATTTGTAGTTTTAGCGCTAGAAATAGTCGGCCATATTTGTATGACGTGAAATGCATTTTAACGTCAGTTATTTGTTGATTAGGTCAGTGCTGTGGTAATGTTTTGTAGCTGTTGGTAGTCGAAATAATCAAGTCAAGTCAAAGAATAATAAGTTTTTATTTTATTTAACCCTGCTATGGCAGATTAAAATTTGATTGTTCCTTGAAATAGCTGTAAATAATATTTGATATTTTGATATATAAATACATATAGCAGAGATTTATGAGCTGTAAAGTTGGTAACCTTACACAAGGATTGTGATGTCACATGCATTTGGAATGTGTACAACGTTGAATCCCTTTAATAATTAAAAAGACAAAATGACTTTTTTAATTGTTAATATCTCTTAACATATAAGAAGTTATTAAAAAATAATTGAACATTTGAGGTTCTAGTAACCCACTTTATCCAATATATAGTACACTTTTATAGAAATTATGACATAGGCCCATTCCAATGCATGGTCACATGGTATGCATGCTAGTGTGTGTGTGTGTGATACGTCGTTTACTACTAACAATTTCGATTGCTTATTTCTTCTGTAACTTACTATCTAAAACATGCGGCAAAACTGAAATTCAAATTTGATAAAACTGTAACTGTGTAACCTTTAGATATTTCGAAAAAATAAAAACGCCAATATTGAAAATAGCAATCCTTAAAAAAAAGTATTCACAAGCCCATTGTCTGAACAGGAAGTGAAAGTGTATAGGAAGAACAAGACTCAAGATAATTGCAGTTGCAGTGTGCAGGTTATAGCGACAGACAGACTGATTTTTCGATGTTGTTGTGATAAATAATTGCTTGTGCAGGGGTCCTTACTATTCACCATGTCAATATTGAACGCAACATATGGATGTTGTTCTCTTGTTAGCGCTTCGTCTTCGTGTCATCCTCGGCGTTAGTTTGCGATGAACCATCTGATCCACTGATGGGATTCAAACCGCGCTGCGTTCTTGTCGGTGCTATTTGCAGGTCACAACGCTAGCGCTAGTTTACCTATTAATACAACATTCGCGCTCAACAATTTATGGAATGTATAATTTGTTTATATGCTTGTTGCAGTACGTACACATGCATTTGTTTAAGCGCATTACTGGCTTACATGGTCGTTGATAAATATTATAATCACGTTTGAAATTGCGAATAGTTGAGGTACAAATTACACATAAATAGCATTATCTCTGATGTGAGGTATCTTCATGTATATGTGTTACACACTTTGGATACAATATTATAATTAACTGTACATTACAATATTAATTTGATATAAGTATTAGAAGTGTTCGCAGGTAAAGTAAAAATAAAATATGTTTAAAACGAATTATTATTTTGGATTGTTAATTTAAACTTTTATTTTGTTTAAGAGGGGGGTATGGTCATAACGATGAAAACAAAGCATATTTTCGATAATGTTTCTGACGACATTCTTAATATATAATTATTTCTTTAATTACTACATAATAAAACAGCATTTGAAAAATACTTTGTGAAATTTTCATAATAATCTCCGCAGACGTCACAAAAAAAAAGTAACATTGTGGTGCCACTCATAACTCATCACTGGATTTTCTAAAATCGAATAACCAAAATGGTTTCATTAGTTGATAAGTTTCTGCAGATAACGCTGTCGAGTTTTTTCTTTTTTATTGATTTTTTAAGTTTTTACAGCACTTAAAAGTCAAAATACCGAATTTTCATGAAATCAATATCGTAGTATTTAAATTATAAAAAGTTCGGAATTGAAATTGTTTACATAATACTTTGTAATAAACACTTTATTAATTAATAATTTTAAAACCGTCATGTGATTACTAACAGTACGAAGCTTTACTAAATTTTTTAAAAAACTAAATTTATTGAAGCTGAAACTTTGTACCACAAAACTACGATTTTGAACATTGCACCAGTCGTGCCAGCGGTAAACAGTGTTCAACTCACCATCATACTTCCATCCCCTTCCGACGTTCTCCCTCAGCTACATACCTATAGTTCCACCTTTCCATATACACATGCAGATGCAATTTCTGCACAAACTTCGTGAATTTATGCCCAATATAGGCTGGCATGGTACACCTCTAGGAGTGGAGGGAAAGTCAACTAAGATTTACTGCACACATAATTCGTACCCCGAGATAACTTAACTAATAAAGCATCTATGCACTAAAGAGAAGCTGCGAATTCGAATCCACTTCAGAGTAGACATTTTATTACTCATTCGTAACAACATTTACAACAAAAACTACAATTATATATCACACTTTCATAATCTTAATTTATTCAAACATAATTAAACACTTAATAACCATTATTTAATTAATATTCAATGACCTTCTTTAAATAATCTAAATTGCTACATCAGACTTTTACCAACAATTAGTAGTTTCATAATAAGCTAATTACAATATTTACCGTGTTATTTTTAAAGCATTGTGCTCTACTTGAACGGATACCGGCTAATTATAATAAAAGTACTATTGCGCGTTATTCGAAACTAATATAAAACCAATTAACTGCATACGATAATTAACGAATTACAACGAACAAAGAATGGATTGGATTGTTTAAAGTGGGGGGGAGGGGTGTGGTTTAGAACCCGAACGAGTATAAACATGCATACTATTATTATACTGTAATAATGTTGATTTAATATTGGATGTACATTTAAACTTAAATAATCTAATGACCGCATTAAAGTTTCTCAACATTTTCTAGTTTTAAAGGACTAAACTTGACAGCAAAGTTGACAACCCGGTTAAATTTATGGTAAATCATTAAATTACATATCACTGTGATTAATTACATTTCATTTGTGTTCCCTATTCCATCTCCATTAAAAAAAAAAAAAACTGAAACAAACTTAAACCTCTACTCCTTCACTCCCTCTTTGCTACTCTCTATTTTCGTTTTCTACCTCTTCCCTTCAATAACTGCACAATTTTCTTTTCACTTGTTATTCTTTTCTCACATGAATACTTAATATGCTCTATCTCTCTCTAGCACACCTTACACACCCTTTACTCTCTATTTTCACAGTATCTGCTGTCGTTTCCTAATCTAAATCTTACGAAAAATAAATGCAGGAGAGATTAAAGCCTAATGCAGAGGGATCTCTAACATTTCTGATTATTTTTCAATATTTGCTTCAATTTAAAAACAAATAATCCAGTTAATTAGTTAGATAAATGAAAATAAATCTAAATTGAGTTGCTAACACCGTTTTAGAACATCTGGAATCATTATTAGCAGACTAAAGGTACTCGTAAGTGTAGCAGAACACAGAACAACCATTATAATTTAGATAATACTATAATATTTGCTTCTGTAGTTGCATGATAACAATAGAAATTAAATTTTAGTATGGGAAATAACATTTATTTGTTTATGATCCGTCTAATCGTAATAATTACACAATAGACATTGATAAAACAAAACAGATGGAATTACTATGTACCGAGATTCCGAGATTGGGAAGCGTTACGATGTAGCTATTCAATTTAAAATATGCATAATTGATTACAGAACAACTACTCTGGAATCTGATTCATTTGTAAATTGAAATATACGGACTCAGCGGCATTTGCAACTACGAAGATCTTTTCGATAATAAATGCTTATTTACTGGGCTTATCTAATAGTTAATTTTCTAGTGAATGTAATAACAAAAACCAATAACTATAAAGCCTATTGCTATATCATTGATTGATTTTGTAGTCACACAATTTATAATAATTATCGAACTCATTTCATTTTAAATAAGGCGCGCTAATTGAAACGATTCCAGTTATTGATTTCTCTGGTTTGTTTATTAAAATTATTCTACTTCATAGAGCATTAGTTTAACATTATTTTAATGAAGGCATCTATCCAATCTCAATGCTCGCCGAGTCACTCCGATATTCAGTCAGCCATGAAGACTCAATTTATATTAATTATAATTACAGTTTAAACTAATCTCTAATGGAATTGATGATAACATTTCGTCCAAGTATTAAACGTTATGAATTTTAATTGCATTCCATTCTATTCCGGACTAGGATATATTGCTTATTGATTATTTTGTATTGGATCTGTTGTATGTTGATAGCTAGATAATAATCTCATTTCTAACATAAAGGATTTCTTGATATTAAATTGACATTCTAAGTAAAAACTTTTTATCGGCTGTTAAATTGTAGCTTATCTTGAGATATATACTTTTGAGAACAGAATTGTAACAGTTGGAGCTGCAGTCTGCGACTGCCTTAATGGATTCCAATTAGATTTGAATAACATTCAGACGAACTGTCAGTTTTTTGTATGTATAAACTAAACTAAAATCTGAATAATGAATCTGAATTGAGCTAACATTATTTTTTAATGGAAAAAAATACAGTTCGCGCAAAGCAATGCTTTATCAATACAACAAATTCATATTTTTCCATTGTTAAGAAAATTACAAAAGTAGCATCACTAAAACCTTTGTAAATCATAAAGTAATAGTCGGAATGTGATGAAATTTTGACACGTATCTTTTAAAGATTGGTACTATCTAAAAATCATATAGATTTATCAGTAGTGGCCTCATGTATGTATATGTTTGCGTGCGTTTTCCGAGTTATAGCTATATCAAATTTGAATTTGAATTGAGAAGAAATAAGCAATCGAAATTATTAGTAGTCAACGACGTATCACACACACACACTAGCATGCATACCATGTGACGTACCATGCATTGGAATTGTCTATAACGTAATGTCTATGACTTTTTTAATTGTTAATACCTCCTAAAATCTAAAGAGTAGAGAGATAAAATCGCTGGAGCACATTATGTATTCATGTGAGAAAAGAGTAAAAAGTGAAAAGAAGATTGTGCAGCTATTTAAGAGAAGAGGTGGATAGCGGAGATAGAGAGAAAGGGTGAGGAAAGTGAAGGAATGGCAGAGTAGAAACAGTAGGGAGAAAAGCAGTAGGGGCTCAAGTTTATTTATTTGTTTTTAATTTTTTGTTAGGAAGGAGTGAGAACAGTGAAGTAGCTTGCCTTAGACGAGCCCTGTATCAAAATTTGTTGGGGGAAGACGCTCGCATTGAATTAATATAATTATATATGGATTATACGTTATTACTTACAATGAATACTCCTAGGAACTAAGCTAAGTATAGCGTAAGAGTTTAAGTGAGATTGTGGATAACATTTTTCGAATTTTTGCTTACACAAGTTTGGGGCCCTACCAGCCAGGAGGCCCCGTATCACGGATACGGCAGACACTGCGGTAGCTACGCCACTGAGTGAGAATGAGTAGATAGAATAAGCAACACAAATGAAGTCTAATTAAGCACAATGTAAATAGCAAAAACATTAAAATAAAATAACATTTACGCTTATTTATATTGTGCAATAAATTAGTTGTGTGTGAAGGCCTTTAGGTCCATTTCTCGTGTAACAAATTCACTGACATATTTATTTTAGTTTTTGACATTTATAAATCCAAGTGGAAACACAAGGATAATGGCGACACAATTACTAAGCATGTGCTGTGTTAAGGATTATGTTATAGATTATGGTAAGGTTTTGTAAACATACATGCAGTAACGTTTATATATACTAATGTTTATATGTGTGTGTGTGACTGTAGTGTAATTTGTGTTAACATAAATTGTAGTGTGTTTAACTCACATAACTCAAACTTTATTCGTATAACTCAAAACCAGTACAAGATAAACTCAAAGTATAAACTAATTGTTGTTACAGTTTGTGAAGTTTTGAGCAGAGCAGTAAAGGTTGCAGTGCGCTATGGGGTACGCGGCTGGTTAGAAGAGTTAGTTGTAACTCGATACAATTTAATTTTACAGTCATTTTTAGGAGATGTATCACATCACTCAATAAGTACTGGGAAAGTAATGAGGAAAGAAAGTGTAGAGTGTGCGGAACGGAGGACGAAACACTAGAGCACATTAAGTTTGGGTGTAAGGAAAAAGTAGTCAGCGAAATGAATATTGGCCAGCTATTAAAGGGAGGCAATGAAGGAAGAAGGTGGATGGCGGAAATAGAAAAAAATAAAGAAAAAACAGGACAATAAATAAGCTCGTAGCTGGGTTGCATAAGGAACATGAAGAGAGAGGAAGTACTAAAAGAGGCAGTGAAGGAAAGCAGGAGAAAGAAAGAAGTAGTGAGGAAACAGTTAAACTTCAGTCCAGAAAAATAGAGGATTTGCGGAAAGGAGATAAGGACAAGAGGTGGATGACGGAGATAGAAACAATTATAAAAAAGTAAAGGAAGAGAGTCAAGAAGAAATAGTAAAGTAAGAGAGTCAAGAGGAAATAGTAAAGATAGAGTGTTTATGCCTGTAATAGACATAAATGAAGAAGTGAAAATGAAGAGAGAATCAGGAAGGATAGTGAAAAGATAATAGAGGGTTTGTCGAGAGGAGACAAGGAAGGCAAGAGGTGATAGATGAAGATAGAGGCAATAAGAAAGGAGAAGCAGAAAATGGTGTGAATAAAGGAGGAGTAGGGAACATGAAGAGAGAGGATCAAGAAATGAAGAAACAGAAAGTACTGTTCGAAGTAGTAATAGTCTAGAATAGTTTAAGTTTAGTTTTTAACTTTGAATTTATATGAAATGCAATAAGAAATATAATAATGTAGATTGTAAAGCCGAAAGGCACACAATTAATATAATAAATAATATATAATATGGTTTTTGCATAGTACCAACCTTCGAGCGATATGTGTCCAAATTTCATGCTATTTCGATCATTAGTTAGTTGACACACATATATATATATATATATATATATATATTTCTGGGTGTTCTATGAAACAAGGCTTTGAAGATACACATGATTGGGGGGCATTGTATGGTCTTCATATTTACAAAAACTGTTTTAACAACAACTAAATGTTCACACAACACAGCGCTATGACTGGTGATTCTAACGTACTAGAAAATCGTTACTATTTTATGACCTATTCAAAAGTCCGAGTCAAACGGTGTGGCTCGGGCTCGGTCTCGGTCATGCTTTGTGCTCTGCTCGGACAAACAGAGAACAGACATAGTCATATTCATAAAGTTCTCATGATATTCTTTTTGAACTTTACAATAGCCGCAAAGCAACACGCTAAATACTAAGTACCTGTGACTTGTACACACACACACACACACGTGTTGTATGATTAACCAAGCGGGTGGAAGAGCACACAAAGGTTGTGTTTGTGCATACACAATAACCATTAGGATTCTTTTCTACTGGGCAGAGAGAGCAAACAAGAAGCAAAAATGTAAAGCTGAACGAGTGTGCTTGGTAAATAAGATACATATTTGTTCAAATAAGTTTTTAACACATTTTTAATGTCAAAGAAGAAGTTAACTAGCGTGAAATCGAGATACTAATAATCGACCTGAAGACAGTTATTTAAGAAGTGGAGCGCCGGCATGCTTCATTCGCTACAAGAAATCAAGTAACCAAGAATTTGTAAGATTTATCTTGTGTCTCTTGTATTAACTATGAGGTAACTATCTTGTAGCTTGCATTTAAACAAAGGAGGCTCTGTCCAAAGAGCTGCAACATGTCATAGCTCTAGCGTACTGCACGACGCATATACTTAATATTCTTATAAAATAGACGGAAATCAATTTTGTGCATATTATTGAACAACAGTCATTCGCTATACTAATTGAAATACTGAATCATCCTCTGGTGACTCTCTTGCAGCAACAAACAATCTGCGGTTAATGTTCTTTTCGATGTATGGATGAAGCCAATACATTCTACGTCTTCTAATAAAAGCGTATGCTATAATCACATCTTGATATTTTCCCAATGAAAAAACGTGCTAAACTTCAGAGAAATGACCTTATTTGCAGCTTGCTTGAAGCTTGTATGACGTTACGTGGATAGAACTGAGATGCAGAATAGTTGAACCAGATAAAATGCACTACTTTATTACATTTTCAATATTTGTAGTAAATTTTGTATATTTGCTACTCAATAAATTCAAAACATAAATATAATAAATACCTTTAACAAAAAAAATGGGGATACTAAATTATTGATGTTCGCAATAAATAGGGAATATTATATCCCAGCACAAAATGTATTTGCATTGTTCGTGTACCGACTGTAATGGTGTTTAGCACAAAACCCTCGCTGCATGACGTATGCTGTGATAATAGTATGAACCCAGCCAGGGATGGTAAACATATGTTACAGTTCCCATGGCGTCCGAAATATTTATGTGTCACTGACATTCTTGCTAAGAAATCGATTAGAAGTAAATTGGAAGTCTTCTTCAAATGTAGTTTGCAGTAGTACTTAGATAGTCATAGATACTATTACTTTAGAGTTCTTAAAGCAACACTTTCTTAATAAAAATCACGTTTATAGTTCACTTTACGAGAATAAACTGCCGATCTAACTAAAAAGCACTGACTCTCTTATTTTTCTATAATGTATATAGAAACCAATAAGATAAAATTCATTATCGTATTATATATTTATACCGCTCTTATAACATCTTTTAAGTATAAGTCGCCGCCGAACATCATGATTTAGCTATATTTAATTTATTTTTAGGTATCAATGTTTTAACAACGTGTAGAAAACATTTATTCAATTGAATTAAAACTTTGGAACGCTTTTCAAGATTTTTTACTCAATTTTTCTCTGCACAATTACACAGGACAAAAATCTTAGACACGACATTGACTGATAACAACGACTACACAGTTTAAAGTTAAAGTTTAAGCTAGACATAATCAACTTCCTCACTTTTTTGGACAACTATGTATTAACTAGAAGACTTAAGAGGAAAAAACCCTTCGAGCTACAGCGACAAACATTACAGAAGTGTAAATTAAAGGGATGAATTACCCACCGTTAATTTTGTATGTGAACTAACAGAATAATTACGATTTTGAGTCTCTCTGCTAGAGATATAAATGAACTAAAGATTGACTGAAAGAACGAAAGATGAACTGCCGATATAACTAAAAAGCACTGACTCACTTATTTTTCTATAATGAGTATAGAAACGAATAAGATAAAATTCATTATCGTATTACAGATTTATACCTCTCTTATAACCTCTTTAAAGTATAAGTCACCGCCGAACTATCGTGATTTGGACTATATAAGAAATATAAATCAATACACGAACGTTATGTTTTCTTCCCCTGTCACATACGACTACCATGCATTGCTATAGCCTGTAGTTCATACTCGTATTTATCCAAAAAGTGAATTATTAGAATTTCCGCTTTTCATTCAATTACCGTTCCATTATTCGTTCAAACTTCTATTTCAATTATTTTTCATTTAAGTTTCGGAAGTGCATTGAAAGGTTTCGTCTCGTTCGGTTATTTTCGTTTCGTTTCGTTTCTCAATAAATATACCTTTACGTTTATATTATTTAGTAATATGATAACACAATTATATTGTGACGTCATAAAAAACCTTTTAAGCTTAACCTTCATACATTTTACTGTTTTCTTCAGTTTTTTTACATCTAAGAATGTTTGTGTAAATAAATGCCACTTTATGGTTAAAGGTTTTCTTAGGTAGAAAAGTATTTTACTTTGTTATTGGTTTGAGTAAGGTAAAAATATTGAATTTATGACATTACTGCATGTAATTGGATAGATGGAAACAACCTTTCCTTGAAAGTACACATATAATCTAGGTAACGGAAGATTCGCCATATTGTACTCTAGATTGTCAGATTACATTGTTTAAGCGGGGTAAGGTCAAAACGATAAAAAAGGAGCATATTTTAGATAATGTTTTTTGACGACACAGTTAATATATAATTATTTCTATAATTACTACATGATAAAATGACATTTGAAGAATACTTTGTGAAATTTTCATAAATAAATGTCAAAAAATGAGTTAATGACAGCGAATCTCCGCAGACGTCACAAAAAAAAGTAACATTGCGGTGCCTCTCATAACTCATCACTGGATTTTCTGAAATCGAAAAACCAAAATGATTTAATTAGTTGATAAGTTTCTTTAGTTAATAAATTTTTTACAGCACTTAAAAGTCAAAATACCAATTTTTCATGAAAAAAATCAGAAACTTTGTTATTTTAAAATACGTTAAAATTAAAAAAATAAAATAAAACTCGACAGCGTTACCTCGGCATTCATGTAAAGAAAGAGGGTACAAAATTTCAAAAGAATCGGTCTAGTAGATTTTGAGCTAGAGATGGCTAGACTTTGAGATACAAATTTTAAATTAAAGATTGAGCAACACTATTAATGTAACTTTAAGAAGTAGTGGTGGCCCTGTAGTAAATACGAGTATGAGGTCCATCACGATCATTCCAGAATCCGCTCTTAAGCGTGGTGCTTCGATATTTTTTGTTTCTTTAAGACATCTTTAGTTATTTCACCCGTTTTTTATTTATATTTTTACACCAAACACGACGGCCTTTGACTACAAGACTCTTGCCAGTCCCCAGTCGACCATCGACCATCGTCCATCGGCTTACAATACTTCTTTTTTTCTACAAAAGAACATTAGCTTATACTGTACACTCTGTTAAATATTATTCATTGTAAATAAAATAAAATCTTCATCAACAATAAAACAAATTCTATATTAAAATGCTTTTGTTCAATTGTGTTCATTTTCTAATGGAAATTATGTGTCAAAATGTGAATATATTAATATTCTATGCAATGAGATAACATCTCTATGTGCCTTAATGTTATAATAATTTGTTGGTTGAACGCAGTCAAAAATAGTTTAGTTTTTGTGCTGTGTTTTGTATTGGTGCGGCATAATAAATAATAGAAATCGTATTTTAGAATTGAAATTATATATACTCGTATACTTGAAATATATGCTTCTCATTATTTTGAAATATCATTATGTTATTTTAAATTGTATATTATTATGTAATTATATTAACCAATTTATTAAAATCTTAAAGGTTTATTCAGGGTAGGGGAACTCGCTGTAGTTGTGCATATCCTCCTATATTATAATATTCCAGGTGATTCTTATAAATTTATATGTTTGGAACGGAATTTTGTATGGTAGCTCGAAAACGGCTCCAGAGAAGTTTTTGAAAATTTCCTATTTCGTAGAGAAAAAAATTCTAAGACTTTTGGCGTCCCCGGATTTTTCCGTGAATTTCCAGGAAACCCGTAACTTTGGAAAAGCTGGAAAAAAGTGGACTCTTTCTTGCTGTATAACTTTGTATTCGTAAAAAATAGATGCGAAAATATTCCAAAACTTAGAAATTCAGAATTTCATAAAAGGGGCCCGGTAGGAAACTTTGGAGAAAGCTCAAATTTTGGATTGTGTAATAATTGAATATCATATTAAAAAAAAAAATTCAAAATTTTATTTTGGGGCACGGTGCCGGTTTTTGCCGAGGGTAAAAATTGTGCTAGAAAGTTGCAATTTTTTATATAGGTTAACTTTGATACCTAATTTACAAATCGAAAAAAAAAATCCCAAACTTCGAAAAAAAAGTTGGTCAAAAAACAAATAAATTGAACATATTTTTTATTTTGTTGAAAAAAATATATTTTTTTAGTCGGTTTATATGAAAAATTATTTGTTTTTAAATGTAAAATTTATATAGAATGAGTTAAATATTTCAATTTAAAAATGGAATTAAAATTTGAAATGAAATTCAATTCACACACAAAAGACAGTCGTCGCTTGCGACGGGGGTAAACTGTAGTACCTGTTAGGGGGCGTCCATAAATTACGTGAGGTGTTTTTTTAAATTTTCTGTACCTCCCTCCCCCCCTGGTGAGATGTCGTGAGATTTTATTCAACCCCCTCCCCCATCCCCCAATCTCACGTGAGATTTTTCAAAATGTGGGTTTCTTACGTAAACGCGTTGGATTGTTATTGTAAAAAGAAAAAAAAAATTTGCTTCGTGCTTTTATTTACGACTAGTTAAGACTAGTAATCAATATTGCTGAGAGTTTAATTATAAGTGTAATAAAAATTTAACAATAGAATACTTAAATCGTCATTACTGTGATTAAAAAAAGAATATCTACTCTAATTCAGTCCATGGAGAATCATGCGCGGTCTCAAGAGAGACTGTAACGCTTGGATAAAATTCGCCTTTATTCGGTTCTACTGTGCGAGGTAGTGCCGCCCGTATTCGGACGGCTTTGTAGCGTGCAGTCTGAGAGCTCCAGAGCGATCTCATTACATTTACATGGTTCGGATAGGTAAAGCGTAGTAGCCCGTATACGTCCGGCAGAAATTCGCTTAAATACGGTCCCATACTGAGACAGGCCTTAAGCATGTACAATCTAGATTAAATGGACCAAAATAGTATAATTTTTTTTTGTTTCAATCAGAAAAAAAATTGCGTGATATTTGCCGAGACCCCCCCTCTCTCCAACGGAAGATTAGATGAGATTTGACTCGACCCCCTCCCCCCCTTAAACATCTCACGTAATTTATGGACGCCCCCTTATATCTCTCCCGCTGACCCTGATAATAACAAATCTATTAACACACTAATATAAATCCTCTCAACAACAGGTTCCTCATCACTGGCTAGTTAATATAAATTAAAAAAAGGAACAAAAAAGGGAACATATTATTTTAAACATTAATTGATTGAAAATGATAATTTAGAAATAATACGTATTTTATTAGATGTTTAGTAACACCCAGTTAGCCAGGATTTGAATTATAGAAATCCTAATTAGATTCCAGTGGTTTAATTTAAAGCCTGTGTAGCTGGTTAGTTGCTGGACGGTGGTAGGATTCAACCGCTGCGGCCCGTCTCCTCGGCTCCAGGATTTTGTGGTTCGTAATTTACTGAAGCAGTATTTTGTGCTGCCCTTTATTATTTATACTCATAAAAGAAGAAAAAGCTTTGCATTTATTTTTTGCCCCATTTACCTTCTGCAGCTGCTGGTTAAGATATTTTTACGCTATTTGTTGCTGGTTTTTTAAATAATAAACGTTGCTGCATTTACGCAATTCAATAAATTAAATAAATTAAATAAATAAAACAAAATCGCAATGAGCATGTATTAAACATATTTATATTATTCATACTTTCTTTGTTTCATCATTTTTGTTGCTATATTGCATAAGCATTAATTATTATTTTTTATACATATACATTTACAAACATTAATACATAACTTTTTCAATTTATAATTTTACTATTTACTCATTCTATTCCAAACTCTTCCATCGTTGCTTCCTTAACAACCTAATCATCCACCTTTCAATATCCCTTTCCTTGTATCTTTATTGGTTCATTTGTTTTCACTTTAACAACAACTGCATTACAATTTGATAAGGAATCGCCTCCACTGCGATGTCTCCCATTGCACTCCTTCCTCCTTTGGAAATGTATATTCCGTCCATCTGCTATTTAAGTCCTCCCTGTGCACAACTTCCATTCTTTCAACTATATTCATCTCTTTTATAAAGCTGTTCTTCGTTTTCTCTTGCTTCTCTAATTCTTTTTGTTTTCTGGTATTTCTTTGTGATCATGTTTAAGCAAATCGAGAGCGAATTTAAAATAAAACGATATTATTATTAGAAATTAATAAAGTTAAGCTAAGTTTTCCACCATAAAAATATTTAATGGGTTTGTGTCCTATGTCTTAATTTCTATAAAAGTGCTATATATATTGATAAAGTAAGATATTAACAATTAAAAAAGTCATTTTGTCTCTTTAATTATTAAAGGAATTCAACGTTGTACACATTCCAAGTGCATGTGACATCACAATCCTTGTGTAAGGTTACCAATCTTACAGCTCATAAATCTCTGCTATATGTATTTATATATCAAAATATCAGATATTATTTACAGCTATTTCAAGGAACAATAAAATTTCAATATTAAGTCTGCCTTAAACTGCACTGACCTACTCAACAAATAATTGACGTTAAAATGCATTTCACGTCATACAAATATGGTCGACCATTTCTAGCGCTAAAACTACAATTCAAACTTTTAATTGCTATATCTCCGTCAACATTTAGATATTTAATAAAATAGACACGCAAATACACATTTATTAACATCAACTTCAATCAACAGTTGAAAAATCGACCACTAAAAAATGAGGACACAAGCCCATTTGAATTTGAATTGAATTATTATAAATTTATAAATAAAAATAGCTCGTTATCGTTAAAGCTGTTCTTCTTTTTCAATTGCTTTCTTCTATTCCTTTTTTGTCGTATTCTTTGTGATCATGTTTATGATGTTAGCACATAACTAATTAAATTTAATCGCAAACAACCCCAGAAAATAACTAATTAATTATTAAATAAAATCCCCGTGTTTTTTTTTAAAGTATGCCTAACACTTTCTGGCTCTAGTCTCTGCACTAGTCTTTCTCAACACACATAAAAGGCAGGTGCCTATTGATATGGCATTTAGCGTTATCTTATACTCGGGTTACAAGCAAGGACACAAAATGCAGTGTACTGATCCCCTGTAAGTCTACCCGTACGGATCAGATTTACCGTTTCGTTGCTGCAGCAAATAGCCTGACACAAGGAAAGTGAACTGAACATGGTCTTTCACACAGAACACTACAATAAGAGTCTAATGGCGTCTCGGGCAAGCGAGGATTAACCATTGAATGGGCAATGAGTTTCAAATTACGTTTTGCAATATTACGTATATCACACAACGTAGCATTCCAGTAATATAATGGCAGAGAAGAATGAAATGAAATTCTAAGCTAATATTGAAATAAAAATATATTTGTTGTGCATTTATTTCACAAGATTGTGTGTGTCGTATTTATTCCATGAAAACAGTTATTGTGCTGTGTTAAATAGAACACAAATTCACACAGAAAATAATCTATAAAATATCTGTCTTTACAAAATATTAAAAGTTTAGTAGATGTGATGAATCGATATTTAATCAGATCCTACGGCGTTCCACGTGATATTTGATAAATCATTTATTTATTAGTACATAGATGCTTTATTAATCGAAGACAATAACTTGTGGCCTAGGTCAGCGGTTCTCAAACTTTTTACTTGAGCGCCCTTGCATAATCCAGCTGTTAGCTGGGCCCCCCTACATGTAAGCGTACTATTTATTATAAGGGAGTCGCATTTTAACATTTTACAGTCAATTTTTATTTAGTTAAGTTTTGCACATTCTATGCATACTCTAATGGGGCAATAGGTTTAATCGTAATCAAACAACAAATTCTATACAAAGAATTACAATTTATTTAGGTATTTTAGCTACTATAGTACATAATTGTTATTTGTAACTCAAAGCAATAATAATAAAAAGAGCTTCAGTGTGAAGGATGTGCTTGTTTTTTTTTTCTGCGCATAGTTTCTTGAAACGCGGTGTCAGTTCTGATAACGCTATACTCTGAGTTCCTTGGTCACATCCAGTCTTGAGCGATATTTACTCTTCATGGCAGCTAGAGCAGAAAACCCAGTTTCACAAGAGTGAGTGAGTATTGCGAATGGAGTGAATATTTTCAATGCCCTTTCACTCAAAATTGGATGTTCCTTTTGTACACCAATCCAGAACGATGTGAGAGAAGATTCTTAAAAATTCATTTTAAGCCCAGTGTCACCTTGGAGGTCAATGAGATTTTCTTCTTCCTTCATGTTGAGGAAGACACTCATCAACTGATGGTTTGAACGGGTTTTGAATCCATGCCAAACCGTCCAAGTTCTCATTAAAAAAAATTTCCAAACAAGATTTGAGGATTTTTAAGTGTTTAAGAAAGCATAGTTGGAAGTAAAGTAAATTTAATTAATTTTTCAACCAAGCTTTGGGCCCCTCCTGATTGCGCCCCACTTAGGGGTCGCGCCCCACACTTTGAGAACATTTAAATGAAACAAATCTAAGATGAAAAGGTCAACCTAGATTTAAAATTGATTTTGTAAATAATTTTGTAATTAGTTTTTTTTGTTTATATTCAAAACTATAAGTCCCGCAAATATATTGCGTAGAACTTTTTTGTAGATATGAATATTATCTACAACTTTTCTTAATAACTTTTTGTTGCAACTTTTAAAATAGAAAAGTTATAAGCTAAAATAAAACTAAAATTATTTGGTTAATTTAAGATAATATAATAAAACATACTATCATATCATAACCTATTTCTATAGTAAGTGTTCATATTATTTTCATTTGAAAGTAGTGCATTGTTTTATTAATTTAAATCTAAAATTATTTAAAACGATATTTCTGAATATAAACACCATTTTATAGTACATAATATAAAAATTGTACGTATTGCCGAAAAGAATTTTAGTAAACATACAATTTATTCATTTTTTATATGCAATTTAGGCTAATATTATTTACGACTATAAATAAGATAATAATGGGGGCCTATTTTGAAATATATTTTCAATATAATATCTTTACATTTTTTCCTATATATAAATTTAAATATTTTTTATGCTGAAAGATATTTACATTGACGGGGAACAGTCTGTGTCACATAGGCGTAAAAATAATTAAGTATATATTACGTTTATTATTTTCTTCGTTTTTATATCGAAATTTGAGTTGGGTATGCAGTTATATGTAAAATTGTACTCGCTATCTGATTCAGTACCCAGATAACTCATAAAAGCAACCAGACAAAAATATAATTCAGATAAACTTGTTGAAACTCGAATATTGTGGCTTAGGGTTCATAGTTTTCATTTTTTAAATGATTAAAAGTAGCCGATTTTATTTTTAGCTCAATTTCATCACATAACATAACTTTTAACTTTGAAAAAATGGCGACACGGTTTTCAAAAACCATATATGCATATACAAATCTTTTTTGAAACTATTGGAAAAAGAAAATTAACAAAAGAATATACCTATTTACGAAAATAACTAAATAAATGTAATAAGAAACAGTAAATGAGGGTTATGCAACGCGGCAAACAGGGCCGTCTTTAACCTATTGGAGGCCCTGGGCATGTTAAGATAATGGGGCCCCTATGACTTTGACAGAACACTATTTTGTTAGAATAGACAAAGAAACTAGATAAACAAGGTTAAATATTTATTTTTATTAACAATCACATGAAACAAATAGATAAATGTAATATAGTCCACAAAAGTAACTCTTTTAACATTTACAGATTAGTGCTTAAAAATCTCTGTTATTTGAACAGGAACCTTTCTAGATTTCAGATGGGCAAAATCGTTAATCACTTCTTCAAAATCTATGCTTTTTAGCACATCAGATTCTATGGACATCAGCGACAAATTGGTTAATCTCTCTTGAAGCATTGTACTTCTTAATTCATTTTTAATTCTTTTTAATTTGGAGAAGGAGCGTTCTCCACTGCAGTTAGTTACCATCATGCTTAAAAAGATTCTCAATGCGATTTCTACATTTGGAAATGTGTCTTCAATTTTGTTTTTTTTCAAAAGTTGATATATTTTTAATATACAATCCTTATTTTCACTGTCATCAATTTTCAAGTATTCTGTTAAATGCAAACATTCTATTTCTAACTCTTTCTCATTAACATCTTCATAATAAAATTCAGCAAATTCTTTGCAACTTTGTCTCAACTCTGCAGAAATGAGAGTTTTCAAGCGAAAAAATAAATCAAAACCTTTACTGATATTCTTATACGAACTTAATCGCTGTTTTAAATGAACGCTGAGGGTATCAATTATGGGAAGAAAGGTTTCTATTTTAAATTTCTCTCTTCCATTCAGTTGGACTGACGGCGCAGAGCCATCAAAAAAACTCTGGCGAGAACTTCTGCGTTTTGTTCTTTGAGATAGGTCTTTGTAGTCAGATTCCGGGTTTCTTTCTTTGGCAGACGATTCGAAGTAATCAAATTTATCCCTGAGGTTAATAATAAAATTATCAAGTTAAGTAAACATATTAGTTGCAACGTCCAGTGTTATTGTTTCTTTCTGAAGATAATTACTTATTTTGTCTATTCTTTCCAATATACAGTTCCAAATTTCCGTTAGTATAATATATTCTAGTTTTTCCATTTTTCTGGATAAACTAAGGGCTTCGTGTCTAGTTTCTCGTGCCTGTTCTGTATCTTTTGCGATGGATACCAAAGCTTCTATAACTTGTTCATGACCTTCATGCAAAGCGCTTACTGCATCTGCTCGGGCTGACCATCTGGTTTGTGAAAGACTTTTAACAACTTTTTTGAACCTAAATGTTCTGTCAATATATTCCATCGACGAGTAGAGCCCGAAAAAAGGTTGTACACTTTCTGAACCATTTCAAAAAACTTTGTTGCCTCCGATACACACCTAGCAGCATGTACACCTACTAAGTTTAATGAATGTCCCGCACATGGTACAAAGGTGGCAAATTCACATTTCTCCTTGATTCTTGCTTGTAGACCAGTATACTTCCCCGACATATTTGAAGCATTGTCGTAGCTTTGTCCTCTGCAATCTTTTATGGAAATATCATGGTTATGTAAAAAATTCAAGATGGTTTCCGCTAAGTACCCAGATTTATGCTCTATAATAAGTATAAACTTCAGAAACCTTTCAACAGGAACACTGTCATTCACGTATCGAATTATAAAAGTTAGCTGGTCAACATGAGACAGATCGGGCGTACTATCAACACTAATGGAAAAATATTTTGCTAATTTAACCTCATTTATAATTTTTTTTAGAACCTGTTTTCCCATTACGTCAATAAACTTGTTACAAATATTCGCTGATAAATAAGAAATGTTACCTTTTTCCAGGATTCCCAAATTTATTTAAGTGATCTGCTATAAATGGATCGAATTCACTCAATAATTCTCTCACTCAAATTGGAAAAATGATAAGAAATCACTATTTCAGTCTTTAACCTCGAATAACTTTGGAAGGAGTGAATTTATCAAAAAATGTTAAAAGTCTTTTTTTGTAAGGCATTCGATTTCCTTCAAAAATATGTATCTGTTTTTTCTAAATATTTATTCGTCAACTCGATACCGAATTCCAAACAAGAAAAGTAAAATTTCGAAAACTGATCGATGGTCTAGGCACGATTTGCATGGAAAGGGTTCGTCTGACGTAAATTTGCAATCAGAACTTTTTTGTAGAGCATTTAATTTCCTATAAGCATAAATATAGTTCAATTTTTTGAGCTTGATGGTTTAGAAGTTCTTAAAACAGATAAAATTTTTGGCGAGAGTAGAATAGCTTCGCGCATTTAAAAGCGAGTAAGTTGGTATTTTAGTCAGTAATTTAGGTTCGATTTCTTCGAATCAAATAAGTTTTTTGGTAATAAATATTGGTTATCGTTTGATGATCTGACAGGAACTAGGAACTTTGTATTTGATCTGAGGGGGGCCCCTATCGATCGCGGGGCCCTGGGCACTTGCCCAAAGTGCCCAATGGGAAAGAGGGGTCTGGCGGCAAATGGCAAATCGAGAGCGAAATTCAAAATTGAACGAGATTATTTTCAGAAATTAATAAAGTTAAGCTAAGTTTTACACCATAAAATATTTAATTTGTATTTGAATTGAATTAATATAAATTGGACAATAATTATAGACAATTTTTTAATTATTATTTAAGCTACAGTCTCAGTATTTGTTCGTCCCTCATATATTTTGTATCACCGAGAGATAAACTTAAGATCGATTGTTTTTATAATCATTTCAATTTCCAATTTACTAATTTTTGACGTTTCCCATTGTAACTCTGACTTTATCGTCTTCTCAGCCAATAATAGGGTTGCAACAATAATTAATTCAGTCAGTTATACCATCTACACTGAGTCATTTACATAAAAAGGCAGTCAACGATGAATTTATAATGCAAAAGCATCTCTCATACTTTACTATAATAACATTATTCGAACGCAAACTTTATGTATACCATACTATTTTAATTTCCGCTTTTAAATTTATTAAATAAATATTATGCATTGGGATTGTGTACGAGTTGTTAGAGTTATGTTTTTTGTAACTTTTACTAAAGCTGCTATGTAGTAGAAGTTCTATTTTGCAAGTTATTGTGTATTTTTTGTTCCTGCAACTATTACAACATGTTTTTACTTTTATTTACTCTATCCTAACAATGATTTATAATTATTCATGTTTTGCTATGAGTACGTTCGCTCGCGCTGAGAAGTTTTATGTGCGAGATGGTTTATGTGTGCCACATCAGACAGTTGGTGGTGTAAACACTCCACTCGCCTGCACAAAACCATAGAGCCAATCTTTCTTTTTAAGGAGAAACTTTGTCATCTACAAATCCACACCACAAGATGTAGGGATTTTAATAATATTTTACAACGCTTTATTTTTTAATTTGAACACTTGACACTGGTACTGGCGCTGATTTCACAACAGAATAAATATTTAATAGTGTTTTTTATGACAGATATACGTAGGTCACACATTTTTTAAAATAATTTTGGTTTCGTGTTAAAACATGAACATGTTTTATGTTCTTGGGTTCACACTGAGTCGTATTTCACAGAGTGACATTAAGATCTACTGCTTCGCGGAAAACAGCGTTTAATGTCGCACATGCCGGTGTTGATGACGTGTACAACGCAATCACTACTTTTAATTAAACATAAATTCTTGTGGTTATTTAGTATTACTATGTTAAAAATAGAATTGTGTTGTTTTGTAATTTTGTTTCTAGTTCTAATGCCCGTTTCACACCAGAGAGACAGTTCAATAAAACACAAACAAAAACACCAAAGAGAAAGTTCTTAAAACATTTTTGTCTTTAGAAACTGTTTTATTAAACAAAACACATTCCCATCTAGAGTCGGTAAGATCAAAGGAATACACGTTTGTTGTTGTTTTTTAGTTTGCTTGGTTTGAAGACGCAGTTTTGTTTTTTGTGAACATTTGCGCTTGTCAGTTGTTGTTTATTATGTTTATAATTTTTATGGGACACACAGAGAAACACTAAATAGTGCAGGCGCTATAGGTAGTTGAGTATGCAACATGTGAGGACCGGCAACTAGTTCGGATTCTTATACCTGAGACCCCAAATAATAACAAAACACATCTTGCCACCAGCTGTGATGCTCCCTTCCCGCTCCCTTCACATCCCCTCTCCGAGCTAACTGTTTAGCTATGTAACTGAGTAACTATTTAATATATAATCTTTTTTATTAATAAAAACGATTTTATTACTTTTATTTTTATTTTATTTTTTTCATTTAACAATCCATCCATTAGAAAAATCCATCACTTTCACCATTAGAAAAAAGTATAAATTATTACTCAAGTAATCATTAAAATGATTTTATAGATTGTACTCAATAAATTTCATTTACAAATAAGAGTAGAGGGGTAAAAAAAAAAATGGACCAAATATTTGACCGGCAAGATCCGCATTATTAATTTTTGACCTTTTCTTAACTTAAATCCATTGGCGGAATTCGGTCCTCACATTTTGCATACTCACTTACCTCTAGCGCCCGGTCTAAAAAACAAAACCAGTTTGTTCAGTGTGAACAGTCTGTTTTCGAAAAACAGAACTGTTTTAAAATAAAACATCTGTTTTAAATTATATCTTATTTTAAATAACTGTTTTAGAATATAATATAATATCTGAATATTTAAAGTTCTGTAGTTACAAAATTCAAATCCGTTGGACACCCTGTATAACTTTATATCTATAACAGAAAAAGTACAAAACATTTTCAATAAACAATTTCGTTTAAGTAAATATTTGGTTACTTTGTAATATAATATATTACAGACGGAAAAACATTACACACACACTCACACGCTAGTAGCTCTTTGCTTTTCATCTCCGGGTCTCCTCCTTTTCTTATATTATACATCAACTATAAGAAACATTTGTAAATTCCGACATTTGGCATGCTTTTCGTGTATTATATAACAGCTTATGCAAATATAATATTTATCAGATGTTACGAAAGAATGCTACTTGTGATATATTAAATTCTAAATTAGTTAATTTTTTATTCAATTTTTTTTAAATGTCTGTCATCTTTTTTCTTCTTTTGCTTCTTTTGTTGGATTCTACGGCCTTATGTTATTATGTGTATAGGAAATTTGATACATCTACTTTTATCTGCTATTAGACAGTAGCTTCATTGGAAGCAGGATATAAGATGAAAAGGAAAGACAAACACAAAGAGAGAAATACTCTTAAAACACAGTGGTGTATTAATAAATATTAAAGTAGAAGTTTGCTCTCGTGGAAAAGTGTTTTAATGTGAAACAACTCCAATAGTCAGAGGTCTCAAGTAGTCTGTTTCGGTCTAAAACTAAACTACATCATATTTACATGATTTGCTTTATTGAAAAGTTGTTAGGATTAGAGTAGAAGTGTCTATGCGATTTTTTGATGAATTTATGCGATCATATTTAAATTTCTAATAGCCGTGCATGTTTGCTTTATATCCTAACAATACATCTCTTCAATATCTATTTTAAAGGTAGCTGTTTTCTAAGTAACAGCTTCGGTATTTTTATTTTTATCAGATTGTAGTTTTAACAATATGTATCTGGAAAATTGTGTTTTTAGGGTTTGTTTGTCTTTTTTTTATCTTAGTCCTGTTCCTCTCGCCTCTTTATGCAATAGACCTCTTCCTAGCAACTTCTGTGTGTATTACACGCTTGCTGTAATCCCAATCCGGCTCTAAAAGGACCAAAAAGGATCCGACGATTCATTTTTACTGTTATTACAGAGGGTTTTTAATTAGTCTCCATTGTAATTGGTGTTTAGCTCACTCCGTAAGGGAGTATTTTTTTCTTTTCATATTGGATTATTTTTCTCAGGTATAAGGGCGGTTTGTTTTAGGTTGTAATATTATTTTTGCAAACAACGCCACGCCTCTTTCCCATCTTTTTATGTGTACTGAGTGAAAACAGTAATTTAATTACATGGTACTTATTAAAGATGTTGTTGTATTAGTTTTAATATGTTCAGACGACGAATCTTTAAAGATGGATTGTTTGCAAGATTTGAGGAACTATTGTTCCATTGCCTCTTAGGTTCTCTATGTATGTTAGAGTAGTCTAAAAAAAAACAAAATACGTTTTATAGTTCACAAACAAAAGATGAAATCCCTAAGCAAAGATAAGGCCTGTCTCAGTATGGGACCGTATTTAAGCGACGGCGTATTCGAACGTAAATCGGCGGATTGGATGAGCTACAAAGCAAACCGCCTATGTGTGTCACAGATGTCTGTAGTCGTGTATTAGGGGTTGTATTGGAGTTCTCTAGCACTTATATAATTTATCATGAGAGCAAACTTTAACTTTAATTTTTATCGATACACTACTGGTATTAAAGGGCCTTTAGCATTTATTATATATCTGAGTTCTGGTTGTCGTGAATTTAAATTTAGTTCTATCCTATTGGTATGGGCATCCGTGTCCATGATTCACTGAAATACAAACATAAACTGCATGCAGAACATACTCGTCATACGCGATGTGGCCGATAGACCCAAAAAGATCCGTATTGCAGCGAAAGAACAAGCGATATTAGGTATCCCCTCCAGTCTGAGGCGGCTGTTTGCATTTACAAAGGTTCGGATAGGATATCGTTGTAGTAGTGGTAACGCTTGGATAAAATTCGCCTTTATACGGTTCTAATGTGCGAGGTAGTGCTGCCCGTATTCGGATGGCTTTGTAGCGTGCAGTCTGAGAGCTCCAGAGCGATCTCATTACATTTACATGGTTCGGATAGGTAAAGCGTAGTAGCCCGTATACTTTCTGCAGAAATTCTAAGGCCTAATACGCTTAGAAAATTCAAATTGTCATGTTAAAAATGTAAACGCCAGCAGTTAACCTGGAAGTTTCAAATTTCGAACGTTAGTCGTTGACAGTAGCTCAAGGAAGCCTTAAAAATTGACCCTAATAATATTATTTACTAATTTAATTATCCGCTGAGTTAGTTATCCTATCCGATGACATCCAATACGCGGATTATTCCGAATCGTTTCATTCGTTTAACTAGATCATTATCATTCGTCATACTAAAACAAATACTGGTTCGTTTTTATTCTTGGCGACTGTTTTTGGCGCTTACTCTATTGTAAAAACAATAAGAAATCTCTCAAGTTTTTATATTACTTGCACACAGAGAGGGATGAGGTCGATTGAGAACCCAGACGTAGAAGAAAATGTTCATCCTCCGTAATTTCGTAGTCTGTGTTAAGAAATGGCTGCATCGTAGGAAATATTTGGATATACATACTATATTTAAGGTATTTACATTCATGTATATGCTATATTTATACAGAATATAAGTTAATTAAGCTTAATGTCGTTAGTACAAAATGTAAAGTTAGTTTTTAGGGTTTGCGCCCCCCTTGGCGCTTAAATCCGTCGCTGCTTTCACGAAAATATAATCAATAAAGTAACAAAGCCTTGAAAACTAAAAAAACTTAATTTTTACGACTATTACAAAAAGTGTTGTTAATGAAAATGAATGAAAAACTTCAAACCCCCTCCACTCGAAGTTGAATTTTTTTTTTTTATTAACAAAATTCTTAGAACAGAAGTTTTCTTTTGTTCTCAGAAAATTACTCAAAATATATTTTTTTAATTCTTTCAACAATACTTTCAATTTTACTTTATTTCTTTACAAAGAAAAACAATGAATCATTTTTCTTGAACTTCCTTTGTATTTTCTAGTTTCTAATTCTTCGTGTAAATGTTTCCACATTCTTTAAATCTTCATCTTGTAAAGTGCAACATGGATTTTATCTTAAAGTATTTTTAAGTATTATTTATTATTATATTTAAAAATATTATTTTAATAAACATAATGTAATTGGAGGCAACGGAAGGTAGCAAGGAATGATCCAAACTCCCGATCTCTCTCTCTCTCTTCCACTTCTCGCAATATGTAGCGTTCAATTATTCACATGCGTCTCTATAAACGTAAGTAGCTTTAGCCATATATATGTAAAACCAAGTTCAACTACATTTTGTTTTACCTCGGCTCAATATATGAAAACCGGTGATCTACCTATACAAATAATGTTCCATATATCACCCCACATCTCTCCTAAATATGAGGTAAATCTGTGAAAATCATTCCGAAACTTTTATGTTTAGTTATTTTCGTTGAAACATCTCACTATCGTTAGCTTAGCGATTACTAAGACATCCTCCGCTAAGTCGATTTAATCTCCCAAAACTCCTCATATATTTCTGTTGGTATTGTTGCGGCGTATGGGCTGGCCCTTCGGTTTAGTTGGTTGTTTGCCTGTTTGCAGATACTCATCAACAAAAGATATGGGGGTAGATAACTGCGAACAAAACTAATATCTCCAGAATGGATCATAGTATCAAAATGTAATAATATATGTTGTGTCATTAATACAATAACAATCTGCTATCGTTATTCTAGCTAGTAATGGTAGGGTTTGTAAGCTATTTATACGTTACGAATGTATATAATATTTATTTTATTATCAAGCTAAAACCATTATTGTTAAAGTGATATCATTCAATTTAATAAGTTTTAGTCGATTATGGTAATGTGATGATGGTACTAGTGAAAATGGATTACCAGTTATAATTTTGGCGGGGTCGTAGCTATCCTCTTCAGCTTCTAACACCAAATGTTACAAACGTGTAAGGGTGTGTAGGAGGATGAAGGGAGTCTTGGCTGTGGAACCTTCTATAACGCAAATGTAGAAATTTGTGGGAACCATTCTCGAACCTTCGAAATATGTCATACCACACGCGCGTGACTTGGGTTCTTTTAATTACCGAGCGGAAGAATGGGCTTGTGTCCTCATTTTTTAGTTGTCGATTTTTCAATTGTTGATTGAAATTGATGTTAATAAATGTGTATTGGCGTGTCTATTTTATTAAATATCTAAATGTTGACGGAGATATAGCAATTAAAAGTTTGAATTGTAGTTTTAGCGTTAGAAATAATCGGCCATATTTGTATGACGTGAAATGCATTTTAACGTCAGTTATTTGTTGAGTAGGTCAATGCTGTGGTAATGTTCTGTAGCTGTTGGTAGTCAAATAATCAGGTCAAATCAAAGAATAATAAGTTTTTATTTTATTTAACCCGGCTAAGGCAGACATAATATTGAAATTTGATTGTTCCTTGAAATAGCTGTAAATAATATTTGATATATAAATACATATAGCAGAGATTTATGATCTGTAAGGTTGGTAACCTTACACAAGGATTGTGATGTCACATGCACTTGGAATGTGTACAACGTTGAATCTCTTTAATAATTAAAGAGACAAAATGACTTTTTTAATTGCTAATATCTCTTTACATATAAGGAGTTATTAAAAAATAATTGAACATTTGAGGTTCTAGTAACCAACTTTATCAATATATAGTACACTTTTATAGAATTTAAGACATAGGACACAAGCCCATTACTACACTTAGTAGTTCGCAATATAATTATTTCCAAAAGTGTATTGTATGCTTTATTTACGACTCTGTTATTTCTAAAAAATCAGCGCAATAAAATAAATGCGTCTCAAGCAAACAACTTTGTTTGTGCCGCAGAGGTATATGTCGAAGGTTTACAGTCTAAGTAACCATTTCTGATAATTATGGATAATATTTTGGTAGGCTGTTTCTTAGATGAGCTCTCAAAAGTTGTGTGACAATGTAATTTTTAAACAACAAGTTGCAGATATTAAAGAAATATGATATCAGTAATAAAACAAATTGAAACTTTGATCTCTCTCTCGTCATTGTGCCTAAAAATGTTCGTTGTTAATTGAGCATTAAGTCAATGAACGTTACATTATATAACTTTTAATTAATAATTATTCCCATAACAATACTTAGAGGCAAGTACGCTATTTAATCATTTTAACCCAAGTAACCTCGCGAGAGAACTTATAACTAATATTACTTTATTAATATGCAGTTGTAGTTATTACAACAGAGGTTTCAAACATGAATACCGCGTGTCAAGTATTTACAACCTCTGTTTCTTCAAATTATAAATTTGTAGACCAAGTTTCCCCTCGTTTTGTTCTTACTTAACTAAACATATATATCTTAATGATAAAGGTATTTCCAGTGGCGGCTTTAGCCATTGCGAGGCACTTGTTATTTGTATAATTTATGTAAATTGTAAGTAAGTATTTTTGATGATAATTGACGAGAAATAAAATTTTGTATTGGAAGTTTTATAAAAGTAAACAAGCACAAAGATGGTAAATATTAATAATAATAAACTAAGGCACATGAATGTCTTAAAAGATATACGCAGTGATTCTAGTGAGATTTCTAAAGAGCGAGGCGCGAGATTCAAATACATATATAGTAATGACTTTTTTTACTTGGGTTGTTCCGCGAGAATGCGGGGCCCCAACAAGAGCGACGTTCAATGCGGTTGCCCTGTTTGCCACCCTCTAAGGCCGCCTCTGGGTATTTCTATCCGTTAAAACTTGAGCGTGATAGAATAATAATCTTACCAAATCGCACTAAAATAATTTATAACAAAACATGTAACTAAGAATTATATAACGCATGTGTTACCGTAATTGCAAACTCCTAGAACAAACCTGGTGCTGTTCTGGCTTCAGTGTTATCTTAACATAAACAACTCTGGAATGTGTATGGAGCTCTGCATTAGAGACCACTCGAATAAAGTGATGTCATCTGACTCGTGGGTAATCTTGAAACGCTCCAATGCACTACAGACGATATTCGTGATATAATCGTTGATTGAGCTACATCTTGCTTTGTATACAGTTCTTATATTTGTTAATAAATACTATTGTACCAATATTATGTTCGGCTTATGATTTGTAATTAGTCATATCTGCATCTGAGACATGCATGGAAAAATGTTTAGTTTGATGAAAAATTTGTTGTGCGTAGTTATTTCCGCGCGGTGTTTTTTCACAGCGCGGGTTGGCTTTAATTTGACTACACGTACGAAGTGTTTCCAAACACTGCATTGAAACAATTCACTCAAAGTTTGAGTTTACGAGAGTTATGACATGGCAGGGAATGTTAAGTATGTTATTTCATATTTATGAATTATTTTATGTTTTATGGTGCTAGTACAACAATCTGTAGAAGAACCCCCCTCTGCCTTTCATCTAAAGTGACTAACTGCACCAGTAAAGACTTGACAGCACTGAAATAATTCAAGTTGATGAAACAATTTGTAATTATCATTTATATAATTAGTAACATCAAATTTTGTGAAACTTTGCTTGAAATATTATATGAAAATGTGAAATTCGTAACCACCATTTACTAACGTGTTATGTACAAACTTACTAGTGCCTTATCAGGACGTGAGGCATGCCTAAAAAACGGGTAAAAAACTTCTTGTGTTAGTTGCATTACATTTTTGTACAAATACAAAAATGATGTATTTTTAAATTCCACTAAAATGTTGATATTGTCAAATTATTCGTTGTGTGCTTCATCTCTCTCTTCCCACTCTTCGTCCAAGCTACTTGTTAAGTGCTTGCAAACGCCCCAGACCCTAGACGGACCTATAACTTTCATTTTATATAGCCAGTACGTGATCATGCACAGATCCCTATCCCTGATTCGAGGACGACATTTTAGATAAAAATTTTGTTATCAAATTTTCTTTGCTTTATCTAGAACTGTGGTTATCATTTTGCTATTAAGTGATATCCGTATTATCTGGCTTTTCCTCTTCCTTCTATTTTCTATTATCATCAATGTTCATTTAAAACCCTTTTTAACCCTACGTGACCTAAGTAAAGCTATGTTTTAAATCGAATGCAGGATGAAAGGAAGAAACATGTTTTTCAACGAACTGTTTTTCTACTTTTATCATATATCCATTTATTTGTCATGATCTTGATATTAAGGGGAGTAATGTTTCAACTTTTTTTTTATTTATTTATATTATTGTACAACATATTAAGTTTATTGTGTAAAAATTTGAAGTCGGTTGGAGTTAAACTGTCGGAGATATAGAGTTTTAATCATCACCTCTCTGGTTTGCTTTCGTGTTACTTTGAAACTTTTACATGCGATTTCTCACACATAGCTTTTTCAGAGTCGCTGCTCTCTCTAGCTCAAAATCTACTGGACCGATTCTTTTGAAATTTTGCACACACTTTCTTTACATAAATGCCAAAGTAACGCTGTCGAGTTTTTTTTAATTTTTTAATTTTAACGTATTTTAAAATAACAAAGTTTCTAATTTTTTTCATGAAGAATCGGTATTTTGACTTTTAAGTGTTGTAAAAAATTGAAAAATCAATAAACATAGAAAAACTCGTCAGCGTTACCTGGAGAAACTTATAAAATAATTAAATCATTTTCGTTTTCGATTGGTACCGCAATGTTTTGTGACGTCAGCGAAGATTCGCTATCAATGACTCATTTCTTGATATTTATTTATGAAAATTTCACAAAGTAGTCTTCAAATGTCATTTTATCATGTAGTAATTATAGAAATAATTATATATTAACTGTGTCGTCAAAAAACATTATCGAAAATATGCTTCTTTTTTGTCGTTTTGACCTTACTCTCCCTTAAGCATACTTGGATGTTATTCTTCTTCGTCTGATTAGTATATCAAAGCTATCTTATATACATTTGATAGAGAATTACTGCCTTTCAAATACATATACTTGTTCATATTGTATTTTACAGATGCACTTTAAAGATGCTGAAATCCAAGATTAAGTTTTAACGATGAAGAAATAAAAAGAATTAATTGTTTTTATTTGAGTAGATCAATTTTAACTTCCACAAAATATACGAGTATAATTCATTTCGTAATTTCATTTTAATGTATAAAGCAGCTTTCAAGATATCAAATGCTATCCCCGTCCTTGTATTTGTGTAGAATCTCAAGTTGGACTCGAGTGCCAACTCAAAATGAAATAAAATTTCAAAGCTCTTTCATTTTTATGACCTCTCAATTTTATGATCCATTTTATAAACCACGACATTTTATAGTCCGTGGACAGATAAACACAGATTCAATGAATGTCGGTTTGATTTTAGAGAAATTCTAAATCATAAATATATCGGCTACTTGACCTATTCTTGCATCTTCTTGATCTCCAACAATTTCTTGTTGCGGCTGTTGTTATGTATTCATAAAAATTACAGTTTGTTTAAGATGCTTCATATTTAGAAAAATGTACCTCCGATTTGTAGATTGAAGAATAGATACTCACCTGTAGTTATTCTATTTTGAAACTTAGAATCATTTTAACTTCGATTTCTAAGCAAGGAAACATTAATTCTATATCCAACATTACATTATTTCATTCTAAATTTATAATTGAAAGTTTTATATTCAATATTAAATAAAGCATAAAGTAAAAGACGACACAAGTAGTCGAGAGCATTGATACTTGACTCTGACTACTATGTCTCCGGGTTCGATCCCCAGGCCAGAGTTATATTATCTGGGTTTGGTAACAATCAGATTTAATTGGTTATGTGCAACCATAATCATGAATATGAACAAAGAAAACACGATAACAAAAAGAAAAATTCGATAAAGAAAATAGACAGAGAAATAAAAACGAAAAAGAAGAAAAACTGCTTTATAAAAAGAAATGAATTATAGTTGAAAGAACAGAAGAGTAGAAGTATACAATTTGTAGACAAAGAAAAAATGCTAAAAGAAGGAAGAACCAGAGAATGCAATGGATCATCATAGTGGAAGCGATGTATCAGATTGTGATGTAGTTATAGTTGAAATAGAAAAAGATGGATAATGGAAAGAAGCAAAGATTGAAGAATTTTAAATAGAATAAGTGAAATAAGCTGATAAAGTAGAAAATTATAAATTGAATAGATTATGTCTTATAAAATGTTGATAAAATGTAATATATATTAGTTTAAGGGAGGGGTTAGGGTTTCAGCGTAAAAAAAACACTTTTTTTGCGATTTTTTTTCTCAAGTATAGATTGAGCAATTTTATTGGAACCTTCTGTACATTATTGAGCATACTTTTGACTATGTTGTATAATTTTATCATGCATCAATATTGAAGCATAAGCCGGTAACAAAGCTTTCTCCAGAATGTCTTGGGAAAAAGACAATTTGCGGTGTTCACTATAACTCGGCCGGAAATTATTTGAAAATGAAAAACCATTAAAATTTAGTTAAATTATAATCAAATCTTCCCCCCAACGGCCTCTGATAATTCTTTTTTTCATTTAAAATTTTTTGGCGGCCATCTAAAGTGTAAACTGTTATTTTCCACGAAAAATTCCGCCATTTTGTGGGTGGGAAACACCCTTAATGTAAAAAATATATTTTTTATCTAAACGTTGGGGAGAGGTATTTTATATGTAGAAAATGTGTACGAAGTTTGAAATGAATCGGTCAATTAGTTTTTAAATGGCAGTGAACACGGACTTTGAAAAAGTAGTTTTGAGAAAAACGCGTCAGGACTATAGCAATGAATAAACTAAATACCTGATTAACATATAATACGATATAATATACCGGATTAATAAGACAATAACTTCAAGAAGATCGGAAATGCTTAGATCGGCTTACAATTTTAAGGACAAATTCTTGAAATGTTAAACAATAAGATAAAACAAAAAAAAAAAATTGGATTTTTCGAAAGTGAAAACCCAATAAGTGCTAATAACTCAATAGTTGATGCACTATAGATAAATAAATGTTTAAAAAAAAACAAGGTTAATCTAGTTCTTGTCGTAGAAAGATTGAGATAATACCGATTGATACATTTTCACAAAGGTAGACATCGCTAATAATTTATCTAAAGAGTGTCACTATCTACAGTGTGCGCTCTGTTTTATTTCCAGATTGAGTATCTAATGGAAATAGCATTTCGGTATACATTATTAATAATGCATAGTCGTTGATGCTTGTGAATTAATGTCGACCCCTCTAGATTGCTTGAATATTCTATTGCAGGCAGGGTTGCGGTTTAGATCTATATGCGGTATTAGGCAGGAAGACAGGTATACAAATTGATTAGTGACACATACACCTTTGTTCCTCATGTTCATTATTTGAAAAGGAGTAAATACAAGTCTAGCAACTGATTTCCTTTTCGTTTACGTTGGAAAACGTAAATGTATATAAAGAATAATATTTTTTATATCATGTGAAAGGTAAGATGCTTTATGTTACATATGCTAAATGGCAGTGGCAGTAGAATGCTCTAACTACCACAACTTGAATGACAGACTCATGCTCACTGCTGCGTAATTTGGGATAAAGTGATATTTACTTCCATTAGAACTTCCGAGTTCAACCAATTTATCTCTTAACCTAAAAGTGGAAATATTATAATTACAAATCCATAGCATTAGAATGTTTCCTGCATTATTATTGTTCTCCTGGGTTCAATTAATTTGAGATGATTAAACAATCATCTATCTTAATTGCCATCTTCATTATTATTATACGAGATATTGTCTTCATTGGTGGAACCGAAGCTTCATTATTAGCAAAATTTGTCATACAAATGGATTAGCAACATGTGGGCGTGACTCCACCGCTATTGGAAACATTCAAACTTACCTACTGCGTAATAATTAGTAATCAGAAGTGTATTAGTGTCAGTGATAAGATAATTAGGGGTGGGGAAATGACGTATAGTTGCTTTAGGATGTATTTATAATTGCAAGTATTTCTGATTGTAGAATCATACTTTAAAAAGAGGCAGTTATATAGTTCATTGAAATTGATTAGTGAGAATTCAACTCATCAGTTTTTTGATACGGTATAATTGTGTCTACATTTATATAGTGATCATTTCATCAGGTTTGACTTTGGATTTAATATCATATTCATATAGATTCAATTTTCGTATTTAGGATTGGATTCTCATTTAAAATGTACTTAGTAATTATACATATTATTTACTATATATTTGTGAATATATTTACATAAAAATTATTAATGGATGGTGAAGATTTAAATTGTTCCACAAAACACGTTTGTTATTGTAGCATCTTTAGAAAAAGTTAAAAATAAAAGTAAAAATAAGTTCTTGTATACAAATGTATTATCTATAGAGTATCATATGAAATAAGTTTAAATTTTATTGTGCAAATTAAGAAAAACGGACGTTGTTTAGTGAAAAAATTTAAGTAGAAAAATTAGGTAAATTAGAATAATTTTATAAAGATTATATGAAGAGAAGTCTGGAGAAATTTTATAAGATCTTTAATTAGATTCATATTTTATTTTAAATCTGATAAAATGTTCTGCTGACACTTTCAGATTCAGATCCGTAGTTCAGGGTTTATTGTTTACATATTCGATAAACGGACAGTTCGTCTCAGCCCATTTCTGAGGCATTTTGAAAAGATGATCTAATTTAAAAAAAACTTATATTTATTGTCTCGCAATTTCCGTGAATAATTCAATCATTGATGACTCACAAATGTTGAAATCTTATGTATAAGGTGGACCATGAATAAGGTGGACCATGAATAAGGTGGCATAAGGAACATGAAGAGAGAGGAAGTACTAAAAGAGGCAGTGAAGGGAAGCAGGAGAAAGAAAGAAGTAGCGAGGAAACAGTAAAACTTCAGTTTAGAAAAATAGAGGATTTTCGGAAAGGTGATAAGGACAAGAGGTGGATGACGGAGATAGAGACAATAATAAAATAGTAAAGGAAGAGAGTCAAGAAGAAATAGTAAAGATAGAGCGTTTATGCCTGTAACAGACATAAGTGGAGAAGTGAAAACGTAGAGAGAAGGCAGGAAGGATAGTGAAAAGATAATAGAAGGTTTCTCGAGAGGAGACAAGGAAGGCAAGAGGTGATAGATGAAGATACAGGCAATAAGGAAGGAGAAGCAGGAAACGGTGTGAATGAAGGAGGAGTAGGGGACATGAAGAGAGAGGATCAAGGAAAGAAGAAACAGAAAGTACTATTCGAAGTAGTAATAGTCTAGAATAGTTTAAGTTTAGTTTTAACTTTGAATTTATATGAAATGCATTAAGAAATATAATAATGTAGATTGTAAAGCCGAAAGGCACAATTAATATAATAAATAAAAATGTATAAAGTGGACCAATAATAGCTCAAGAACTTTTATTGATCTACTCTATATATAAACTATATTATTCTTTAACAAAAGTATGATTATGTTTGGCATATAATCAATTGAACAATATACAACCGATATCAATCAATATTTGTAGCGCTGGTCCACCAATTAAATCTGTAAGCTCATATGCATATCGTCAATACCTCGCTCTGAGCTACAGTGTTGTCGTAAAATATTTTATATCCGGAAAATTAGCATTTGCATCTACTGCACTTAACATAAAATACAGATCCATGTATCCAGCATGTGTTTCAGATCGTGAAACCTAGAATTCACATTCATGTGTCATCTCCAAAGTGTTAAGCAAATGTGTGCATTAGTTTCGGTTCAGTCCACAGCTTCCTCACACGAAGTCTTCATAACACCCGGGTTATTTGCATGGACTAACTTCTCCTTCATTATTGTGACACACTACCACACGAACACGAACACCAACACCAACACCAACGAAAACCACCTCCGAAGTTCACTACACGAATGTTTGTTATTATATTACAAAATTACTTGTTTTATATTTCCTACATTTGAATAATTTTACATTTGTATGTTTATTATTTTAAAACCACCGTCCAAACTAGAATGGACTGTGTTTTGTGTTTTGCATTGTTCTGTTGGTTTAGTTGTTGTAAAGTTAGAAATTAGTTGTAAAACTGCAGTTTTTGTTGACGTATGATTTAAATAATTTTACTTAATTATACGATATGTTCATTAGCAGATGAACAAGTTTTATTTATATGGTACATATTCTGGATAAGGTAGAATAAGTACGAGAAGCACGAGCTCTTACGAGTGTTTTTGAAGTTCTTAGGCCTGTCTCAGTATGGGACCGTATTTAAGCGACGGCGTATTCGGACGTAAATCGGCGGATTGGATGACCTACAAAGCAAACCGCCTATGTGTGTCACAGATGTCTGTAGTCGTGTATTAGGGGGTGTATTGGAGTTCTTTAGCACTTATATAATTTATCATGAGAGCAAACTTTACCTTTAATTTTTATCGATACACTACTGGTATTAAAGGGACTTTAGCATTTATTATATATCTGAGTTCTGGTTGTCGTGAATTTAAATTTAGTTCTATCGTACCGGTATCGGTATCGGTGTCCATGATTCACTGAAATACAAACATAAACTGCATGCAGAACATACTCGTTACAAGCGATGTCGCCGATAGAACCGAAAAGATCCGTATTGCAGCGTAACAACAAGCGATCTTAGGTATCCCCTCCAGTCTGAGGCGGCTGTTTGCATTTACAAAGGTTCGGATAGGATATCGTTGTAGTAGTGGTAACTCTTGGATAAAATTCGCCTTTATACGGTTCTAATGTGCGAGGTAGTGCCGCCCGTATTCGGACGGCTTTGTAGCGTGCAGTCTGAGAGGTCCAGAGAGTTCTCATTACATTTACAGGGTTCGGATAGGTAAAGCGTAGTAGCGCGTATACGTCCGGCAGAAATTCGCTTAAATACGGTGCCATACTGAGACAGGCCTAACGGTGTTTTCTATGCAACAAAAAGTGTTGCACTGGTTTTGCACTTCGTTTTCTCAACGTAAAATTAGTAAAGTTATTTTTGTGTTCTATTGGTTCTCTTTATTAAATATTTATAGATAAAATTACCTTAAGCAATGCATAATGTACTAACAATTTACTATTTAATGCTAATAAATAACTAATTTTGTTTTCTTTTTTTTCTAGGTACGTGACAGTAAAGAATTACTTTACAATTGAGCAGTACGAGTGTGTTATTTCAACATTTAAGTATGTATATCTTATATTATTTTATTTAAATTAATTTACATTGCGATTTGTTTACCATCAAATTGAATTGAAATTGACACAACTGTATCTATTTATTATTTCATTTTATTAAGTGTCTTCATTGATGTATTTGGATGATGCACAACTCGGTCTGTTCGAGTTTCAATTTCTTGTCTCACTGTAGGCATGGCAACATCGTGGTGCAGTCTTTCGTTTGTAATATACCACGGTGCATCTACAATCATGCGTAATGTTTCAGATTAAAATCTTTCTAAGATCTTAATGTTTAAGTTACCTGATAAACCCCATAGTTATAATAGTAATGGTTTAAGTATACATTTATAATCAATAATAATTAGGTGTTGTATCAATTAGTATCAACTTCTTTAACAAGGGCGTATCTTCAAAATATAGCAATGTTAAAAATCCATAAATTTATTTTTAATTATGATTGAAACATTTAAAATAATAAAAATATAATTGATGTTAATTAATTAACACGTTTTCACAATTAGAGTGTTTTTGAATTCAATTCTAGTACAACACTTAACGTTTTAATTGTTTCAAAATAAATTTTATACATTCGAGTGTGACGTCATTAATTTTAACTATGCCAATATTATATCATGCGTTGCCTTATCGATTTAGTTCACTGGATTACGACTGATGCACAATTCACGCTATGTGTAGTCTATGTTCATTGAAATAATAGAGAAAAACAAGAGCAAGAAATGACGTGGTCAAAATAGATTCCGAAATCATGAAAATTGCGTCTGGTAAACAAAATATTCGAAATATGACTAATATTTCTGATATTTTATGACTAGAGTATACACTTCACCCTTAATACGAGCTATAAATATACCTATTTAAAGTTATACCCATTTTTAATTGGTAAAAAAGTAATAAAATAGTATAATATCAAAATTTAATGAGGTCAGTAATTATTTTCATAGAATTATTTATCTAAATGAATCTCTATTTCATCTATCCAACCTTGCAATTAAAACTCTATCCTCCTCCACCCTTCTCATTCGCTATGCACCGCCTCACACCGTTCCAGCACCAGCGCGACATGTCTGTGCTTGTTTTTGCAGCGTAGCTACCATACAATTCTCTCTAATCAGAACGATTCAGTCGGCTTGTGCATTCCAGTTATTTTTGAGATGATACTTAATGATTCACTTCATTATTCAGCTATAAAACTCTTCGTTTTATTTCATTCAATCGCCATTTAATAAATACCGTAAATTATTTTAATATTATCGTGATATTATTTTAATATCTAGAGTTTGTATCGTGAGAGCTGATTGATAATCATAACATTTGAAATAATGACATACGTAAGTCGTTTGTTCATATTAAAAATATAGAAGTACTACTTCTACTTCTGAGTTTAGGTCAAAACGATAAAAAAGAAGCATATTTTCGATAATGTTTTTTGACGACACAGTTAATATATAATTATTTCTATAATTACTACAGTATAAAGTAACATTTGAAGAATACTTTGTGAAATTTTCATAAATAAATATCAAGAAATGAGGCATTGACAGCGAATCTTCGCAGACGTCACAAAAAAAAAGTAACATTGCGGTGCCACTCATAACTCATCACTGGATTTTCTGAAATCGAAAAACCAAAATGATTTCATTAGTTGATAAATTTCTGCAGGCAACGCTGTCGAGTTTTTTCTTTATTTATTGATTTTTCAATTTCTTACAGCACTTAAAAGTCAAAATACTGATTTTTCATGAAAAAAAGTCAGAAACTTTGTTATTTTAAAATACGTTAAAATTAAAAAATTAAAAAAAACTAGACAGCGTTACCTCGGCATTTATGTAAAGAAAGAGTGTGCAAAATTTCAAAATCGCGAATCGGTCCAGTAGTTTTTGAGCTAGAGAGAGCATCGACTCTGAAAAAGGTATGTGTGAGAAACCGCATTTAGAGGAACACGAAAGCAGACCAGAGAGGTGAAGACTTAAAACTCTATATTTCCGACAGTTTTACTCCAATCGACTTCAAATTTTTACACAATAAACTTAATATGTTGTACAATAATATAAAAAAAAAATGAAAAGAAAAAAAAGTTGAAACCTTAATCGACCTTTTCTTAACATATTCATTTGACATTAATTTAATAGCATTTTTTTGAATTCGATATGACAATTTTTGTCCAATAAACTTAACAAATTATGTATTTATTTACGATTGGTAATGATAATTAATTTAAAGAAAAACGCATATCGTTTTCAGAAGATGTGTAAATGCTTTTAACATTAAGTTTTATAAACATCCATTTTATATTAAAACGAAAATAAAATCAAGAAGATTGGTTTATAGTTTGACTCATAAAAGTTGAGCATATTTTGTGCTGTCTACAATCAAATAGTTGGTATCTTATTTCTAGGTTACCTCTACACTATAAACTAGCCTTTTTCTTAGGCTAAGGATGCACTTCGAAAAAGAATACCGCGAATATAATATACAATAATTATTTTAATATAATTTTGCATTCCTATTGTGGCACTTCAAAGAAAATAGAGAACTGCAACAACATTGATTTTCAATTAAATTAAAATTGCTAGTTTCAAATGTGAAACATTCTCTATTGTTCTAAAATACTTCTAAAAATAATAATCTTAAATGACAATACAACCAACTTCTATAAAATTATCTTGTTCAATTTAAAATAACTATTTGCATAGTTTTCTATTGCAGAAAGTTTTTTAAAGTTTGGCGCTGCAACTAACACTTTTATAGACTGTCATTTTAAAAGTTTGACAATAGTTCAGTCTGTATGTAGGTTAAGTTTTAAAAACAAATATACTTGTGCAATTCTCACAAATAAGTGAAGTTACTCCATCGGATGATTTTTATGATGTATATCTCAAGCTCTCAAAGGTTTTTGGCGAGTTGACTATATTATTGAAAGGAAATAGGTAGCCAACAAATCAATTTTTAGCGTGGAACGCACTTTTAAGGAGATATAGCCAATAAACCGTTTTTGGACGCCATTTTTCTAAGATGGCGTCGCGAGCGAACCTCACCAGTCAGAAGCGGCGTTAGGGGATGGCAAGCAGGGCAACCGTCCGGGGCTTCGCATTCTCGCGCAACACCTAAGTAGAAAAATTCATAACTATATATGTATGTATTTGAATCTCGCGCCTCGCTCTTTAGAAATCCCACTAGAATCACTGCGTATATCTTTTAAGGTATTCATGTGCTTTAGTTTTTGTGCTTGTTAACTTTTATAACACTTCCAATATAAAATTTTATTTCTCGTCAATTATCATCAAAAATACTTACTTACAATTTACATAAATTATACAAAGAAAATTGCCTCGCAAAGATCTGAGGCCCCGGGACCACGCAATGGCTAAGGCCGCCCCTGTTTATCATAGAACACACTAGCAAGGAAATATGACCACTATTTTTCCAAGATTGCGTCGCGAGCGAACGTCGCCGGTGTTAGATAACTTAGCATTTTCCTTAACAACCTTAACTTTAAAGCATATCCAGGATTTAGTACTACCTTGCCTCTTCCCTCTTTCCTCTCCCTCCTCACACTTACAAACGATCCAGCATGTAATACACCAATTATACTTTTTATTTAGTTCGGTTACTTTTTCAACCATGACGTCACTCTTTGTCTACTAGTTTATTTTATTTGCAGTGATAGTTTTTACCGTAGCTTTACAAATTGAATTTTCTCTTAGTTTTGTCCATAGTCACTACTCACTCACTCGTCGTACGTACTGGCTTCTTACTTTTGCATTACACTGCACAAGAGATAATGGCATCTACAAAAAATAGCAGCAAAATATAAATGACATTTCATACAAAAGGGTAACTGATTCTTCGAGGTCGTTGGCGCGATGTTACTCGATGGAGTTTGTAGCTAGACGACAAGCACTCTTGACAACTTTGTTGTGCTGAGTAGTATTGTGTACTGCACTTGTAAAAGATAGAACGAACTTTAGTAATCACAGTTTGTTGAAATTACAACTAATGCTAATGTATAATAAACCTAAATTTACAAAAACGAGATGTAAAAAAAACATATAATTATATTTCGTTCGTTGCTACCACCAATCATAAATGATGCTACCATAAATCATGTAGGCTATAGATGGTTAAGTTGCAACTAGACGAAATTCATTGCCTTACTTTCAATTCACTGATAGATTTGTTTCAAAATCTAAAATAAGGATTGAATAAGAAAGCAATAAAGGAGATGTTGGTATAGTTCAAATTACGCGAGTTCGGCGGCGACTCATGATTTGGACTATAAATAAATTTTTTGTCAATTTTGGAGTACTGTTTTTGAATATTTGGTTTGCTAGCCTCAATTTTGGATGATTTTGGTCTTTATATTTTAATAAGATCAGTTTAATATATTTTTTTAAGACAGTTGCTCCGAAGATGAAAATAGTTTGTATTAATCTGACTTAATTTCTTACATTTGTGTATACAATATTGTTTGTATATGTGATAAGTATTGAGTATTAATATTGTGATGAGTATATTTTACTGTTCTCAGAAGAAATGACCCCTTTTCTTTATGTATCCCAGGGTTGAGTTTAAGTCAAACATAAAAAATATGGAATACAGAAGTTTGTTCAGATTTAGGTAATCTACAGCTTCTTTTCCCGCCTTTAACCCCTGTACCGTGTAGACATACTCCACTTGTTCTATAATTTCGTCTGGCAATAGTTATATATCCTTAAAAAATGACGAGACGATTTGTTCAAAGTCAGTCATCTATAGTACATGTGGTTTGTGCTACCTACTAATACTACCAGTTACAAAACTAACGCTCTTGGTATGTATACTCCGATAAAAAGCATCCGACCACCAACGCTGAAATGCTGACATCAGTGGAACAAGTAGCATCATAAAAGCCAGTCGTAAAATGAAACCAATTACAAATAAAAATAATACCGACCGACCGACCGAGCAACACTTTAGTTTACATTATGAGAGTAAGGTAATACAATACGACGACCAGTATAAGAAATTGTTTAACGACGCATAGTGATCGGGTTAATTGCGTTTATTATAAGGTAATTAAGAAAGAACTGTTGAACTAGGTTAAGTACGGCAAGAACGAGGGATAATCCCGTGAATAATAAAAGAGCATGGTTCATTATTTTAAAGTTATATGATAGTGTTACTTTTTAACTTTTGTTCAGTTGAATAACAGGAATATTTGGGTATAAAATCGAAGGAATTTGTACATTTATACAGTCAGTATTCGTTTAGAGAATAAGCTGCATTTTTAGACGTCATAAGCGTTAAATTAAACGGCATTAAACTAACTCTTAAATTTATTTATATTCACCGTTATAATTTGCACCCCTTTTAATTAACTTAAAGAAAAGTTGTGCCCCTTTTTTCAAAAAATTCACAGTATTTTTGTTTAACATAATACCATTAAAAAGAAAATACCTTAACATTCATTTTGTCGCAATTTTGTTACCTATTCTTAGTTAAGTTATAATTTAAGAATCAAATCCATGGTTTTTTGGAATCTGTAATCTATAGAAGAAGGCTTGTTTCAGTAACTAACTTTATTCTAATTTGGAAACTCAGAACCTAATAAACCAGAATTATTTTCGAGTCCTTCACACATTAGATCAATTTTCTAATTAATATTATTCTTTAATCTAAATTCATATTTCTAAATAAAATTAATCTCGATTAAAACTAATTAATAAAAATTGAGAACTGTATATCTTCCAAGGCTAGCTTGTCACAAACTAATTTCTTACCAGCTAAAAGGCTTATTTTCTATCTGAGATCGAAGATTCATTAGAAAATTTGGACATATAATTTATTCCAATATATATATTATAAAATAATTCTTTTCTTTTGTATTTTTAACGATTCATATTATATCCTTTTTCGAGTCCTTTTCAGGAATGATTCAAGTCATAAGTGAATGTGTTGTATTATCGAATAAAATAAAATGAAACTATTTTAGAAACGTGTTAGTGTTATTTAAGGTAATACACATCTTTTGTCTTTAGTTTAGTTTCACTACATTAAACATGAATAAACATTTTTCATATAAATTTTGTAATCTTATCCTTATCGCATTCATATTTGCAATAAATCATACGATAAATAACAGGATTTAATAAAATATATTTTTGATTAAGTTAAGTACAAAATTTAAAAGCTTTTTTTAATAACATGCAAGCGTATACTTTATTTAAGCAATTACTTTTAAAAAAATTGATAAAGTAACTTAAATAAATTAAAATATTAAAATAAAATATGTATAAAAAGAGATTAAGTTTAATTTCAGAGTAAATGTTCGTGTCAAGTTGTTAGCAGTATGTGAATAAATTAACAAATCTACAGTTGCAGTCCAGGTAATAAATTAGGTAAACTTATGCATACACTTAAAAAGCTTTACTGTTATCTATAGCTAATAATCTGTGTATTTACAAGGAATTGATAATACCTTACATTTAATAACTTTAACTTAGCTTTATTGTAAACGTCCTTTATAGTGCAAGTAATGTATATGTTTATTTGTTTTTATTGCATACAATTTGTTCTTCTTCATATTTATTTTAATACATTTTATTTCCCTGCACTTAATTCTCTGAATGCAGCAAATTAAATTGCATGTGGCAATGATTCCTTCATTTTAAAACATTATATTTTAAGTTTATTTCATCTGCTTCTAATTAATGGATCATAAATTGCAGTCGTGAACATTGATATGATGGAAAACGTCATAACAAATATTTCATAGAAATGTGTCTGTACTATTTTTGTTTTAATTTATGTTTAAGTGAATTTGTTGTTTATTAAATTATTTAAAACAAAAAGTGGGTAAATCTCGGAATGAAAGATAATAAGCTACAACTTGTATAAATCTTTGTTTTGACATTTTATAAGTTCTCTCAAATCTCGTGTGCGCAAGTCGTGTCATAGGTCAAATGTCAGATATCTTGTTTTCTATGCTCTAAATGATATTTATACTTATTAGGGCCGGTTTTATGGTCTTTTATTTACTTCGGGGTTACGAAACCCCGAGTTAGCTTAGTTCGGTACTTATTTTTGTATCGGGTTTTATGGTCCAAATTTAATCCCGAGTTAGTTAGTAGAGACGTAAACCATATTTTAAGAAATTCGAATATTTGTTTACAGTTGTAAATCCATGGGAATGCAAGATTCAGTTTAATTATTGTTTTAAAAATGACGGATTTCTCAACTTAGTACTATATTTGTATAATAGCTGATCTTCCTCATCATCTGTTATTGATAATTGATTAAGGTCACTAACAAAATTCATAATAAACAATAATTTAATATTATAACCTAAAATATTATAATAATGATAGCTAAACTGGCTGAGATAGCATGATATTTTATCTCTGTTGCACACTTACTCCGGGTTAAATATTATTACCTTGATTTATGACGGGATATCTTACTCCGTGATTTTAGTTCCGAGTTAGCGTTAACCCTTGATGATAAAACTCATTTTTTGTTTAATTCGGGAGTTAGCTATTTAGTTCGGTAGTAAGACGAACCATAAAACCGGGCCTTAGTAAAGTTGTAGAGCACGAAATTGTCTACAAATTTGATCTTATGCATTTTTTTGTGTCATCAACCGTTCCCGAGATACAGAGCGGAGATTGGGAGGCGGATTTATCAGTAGATACACAGTGCAGGTTCCCAACGCACTTTCTGATAGAAATGTGAAATTTGGTACAATGAAAGAGTTTAATAAGTAGATCATTTTTAGATGTGAAACCACTTAAACTTTCCCTTTCTTATGGAGGATTCAAAATGGCGGACATCACGATCATATAAACGCTATATCTAAGGAACCGCTTGACATATTTTAATTATTTTGACGGTAAATGAAAGCTAATTAAATTACACAAAAATTATAAAGAACAAATTTTTTCCGAAAAACTAATAGTTTATAAGTTACAATCGGTTTAAAAAAGAAAAAAAAAATGTATATTTCTATCCGGTGTAAAATTATTTTTCCAACGGCCTTCAAAATGTATCCGCCTCCTTGCTACACATCTACTGGTCAGAAGCGGCACTGCTTCTTAGTGTAAAGAAGGAATAAATAAAATATTTTCTTAAAATTAATCATAACCAATTAATATTCAGAAAAAACTAAGCAAATCCTTTGAACATTAAAATATATTATTTTTACTACTTATACTTATATATATCTTATAGCGAAACCTACTTATATATTACTCTGCATAATTAACATGGAAGGAGGGGCCCTAATTAGTTGTAAACAATTAACAGTATATTTAAATATGAAAATAAATAAAAGTTAAAATAAAAATGCAAGCTGCAAGAAAAGTAATATAAAAGCAATTTTAATCGCGAATTTATTTCTGCTATATATAATAATCACGCCATTAAAGTTATTATCGTTTTTTATTTTGTTGTTTTTGGTTTATTTGTGTTTTAATTTGCTTAACGCAGACTTGCATGATCGATGAAGCATTGGAAGGTTCACATCGAGTTGTACTCGTCAAAAGAAAAAAATAATAAGTTGTACACTGTCTTTATTAGTCATATTTTATTATTACTTAATTTTTTTTAATTGTTAAATTTATGTATTGTTTCATTATAGATTGATATAAATTAACACGGTAGATAATACTTAAATACTAGAAAGGGTTAAGCCACATTCCCACTCACTGTTTTGATATTTAATTTACTGTTTTTATTTAATATTGTAATCTAGATTTCAGGTTTTCGTTTAAACATTCCTTTTCACATTTGTGTTTTAATTTAAGTTTAGTTAATTTAGTTGGTACGTATGCATCGTTAGTAATATAAATTTTGACAGTTCGACAAAATTGTATGTGAAATAATTAAAATTGCTATTTTTAATAACAATTAGTAATAGAAATTGTTTTCACTTCTATATTTTTCAAAAACTGACATTAAACTTCTTTTAAAAGTAAAGCCTACTGCATTTTGACAGATTGTCACATTTTGGAGGTTATAATATAATATTGTTCTTCTTAATTAAATATTTTTAATTTAAAACATTGAACCTTGTAAGGTTCTAAAAAAACTAAGAAAACTTAAAAAATAAATTAAATTAAAAATGGTACTGTGAATGACTACGCGTATTGCCATATATGCGAAACAATTTAAATTAAATATAAAATTAAATTAAAGCAGCGAGTGGAAATGATACTAAACATAACATCTTCCGTTCATCAATCAAAGGGGTGGTAATTATTCGAAATACCTCCAATTTTTGTTTTGAAAATTGTAAAGAAACTACTGCACTTCCTTATGTTTTATGGGCTTGGTATATACTCAAAATATGTACAAATTACTACGTAGAATTCATTACACCACTTTTAATTTAGAAATAGACGATATTAACGGTTAAAGTTGAATTTCAAATTTGAGGTTAAAATTCATATGACAATGTGCAAGTGAAAATGGTGTCACATTCATTGTTTAATTTTAACCAGGAATATTATCTATTTTTTAGTAGATCGTTTGCTATATTTAGTGCCAAAAAAACATATGAAAAGGCAATAGTTTTCGATAAGATTCCCTATTGCCTGAGTATGGATGCCATAACAGATAATCCAATCAAAATTTAGTCAACGAGACCTCAAAGGTTCTGCAAATGTAACCCAAGTTGTAAAAACCACCGTAAAACTATAATTCAAATAAGACATTCATATCGACAACACTTACGTGATTACAGAAACATGATTAATTTCTTAATTACTTACACTAGCACGGAATAGTTTTCATAGAAAAATAATACAGATTTATTTTTTAACAATTTGTGCAACGATACTATCACATATGAAGCATCACCTGTGGGGATCATCTCCATTAAAGTAATTATAAATTTAAAACAAAACAACATACAGGAACATCACCTCCCCTCTCCACGTCTCGCCCTTCCTCCCTTTCACGTACTCCGTATCATATCTAATTAGGTTTTTCTTTTTCAAGTGCTTTGTCATACACTGCTTAGTGACATTCGCGCTTGTGATGTTCCTCTCATTACAAAGGTACCATCCCCTTTCCTCTCCGCCCTCTACTACTTCACTTTAGTAGTACCTACTTCACTACTTGACAACAGCCGCTGATTTTTTTATTATTTGATATCCATTACCCATGATGCCTCGGTATAAAACACAAGCTTTTTGATAGATACTGCGCTGCTATGGTAGGTACTTTGATAATGTCGAGTTACTTTTCTCCCTTTTACTCGTTTCTTTTCATCTCTTTCCCGTTCACGTTTACTTTGCACTTTTAAGAGAGTGCACCACTCGTTGTCGAATAGACTGATAACGATTTGAGTAAGCCACAGGTAGAAAATATATTTGGGTACGTTCAGGAAAAGAATTTCGTATTTGAAAGTTTAAGTTTATGGAGTGGGGTAATGCATTTTATTTCTGAAACTTTCGCCTTTGTTTTTGTTCCCGGATACTCTTCTTTTGTTGTCCATAAGTCTCCTTATGTCGTCCCAATGTATAGATTCCTATACTAGCCCTACAAACAATTTGTCGTTTCTTAGTAATCTCGTATCAGATGGCGGTTAGACAGTAGTTAGACAGTGTTCAGGAGGGCATATTATCTCTCACCACTACATAGACCATGTATATGTATTATAATCCACACAAACAAATATTAAAAGGGGTGTGATTTATTTATACTATTTCAAGAATATTAGTTCCGTGTTAGCCGAATATTTACGAAGATTCGGTGTATTTAAGATGGCTGTAACTTATTTTTGATGTGAAGATCTCTGTACGCATGTAAAGGCATTTGCATACAAGTCGTTATTGCTCGTGTTCTACTCGTGTACGGTCGTTTGGAGGTGTGGTTATGTTGAAATCTGAGTAGAAGTGGTAGTTCCACGACTTGCACCTCGGCAAACCTCGTTTGGAAAGTAATAGGAAGACAATCAGAGGGGTACGGAGCGTTCCGGCCGGTTCAGACATGCTGTCCAAAGCTTCATGTAATGTATCACTAATGTCTAATAGGATTCCAATCACCATTCAGAGTGATACGATTCGCATCTAATTGGATTCCGATCAAAATTGTTTGTAGGGTGGTCGAGTCGCTTCGGATTCAAATTGTTTGTAGGGATGTATCTGGAGCTAGAAGAAAGTGATAGTTCCTTCTCTAACACTCTATTTAACAAATTTTAAAATGTTAAATTATCATTTAAGGCTCATGACTTAATTTCTTCAAGAAAATAAATTTTCCAAATATTAGTGTGATGTACCCTCTTAACATAGTACGAACACGACATTTTCGTTTCAGTTTGTTACTGACGTTGTTAATAAAGTAATTAACGTATGGTAATTTGCTAAATCAAATTTTATATATACGTGGCCATGAAGGTAAGCCTGTAAAGTATCAACCATACCAACATTGCTTTAAAGATGTTTCGCGAATATATCACTATCCTTTTCTAATGTATAAGTTTATTCTATGTTAAAAAAGGAAAGCACTACAAGCGGAGATGTTCCATTAGATAACCTGAAGCCCTAAACTCGACACACATGTAGGAAGATCATGTGGGTTACATGTTACGAGCTAGGGCGGTTGCTGGGGCCATGCTAGGGCTACGGGCAGGTATATTTAGCAATGTTTACGCATTTGTTCATTAGCATATTATATTCGTAGCAAGGTACATTTACTTTGTGTGTTATACCTGTATTTCTTATCACATAACTTCATATTCCAAATATTTTGTTATTTATCTTTGAAATATTAGCGAGTGAAGTGTTTTGGTTCGTGCTTTTCATGGGATTTCCATTAATAAGTTTCCATTCCGCTGTAGTTAGGTGCTCTGCGAGGTTATGTATGCAAATTAGCTGAATTATGACTTAATTATTATTTTATCTTAAAGTTTTGTAAGTTTCGGAATAGTAGTGATAATATGGATGCCATAAACGGTGCAGCGACCTGCTTAACAGTTACTTAGATTGCATCAGAGGCTTCTGGATGAGGCCAAGACTCTATATTATTGTACAACATATTAAGTTTATTGTGTAAAAATTTGAAGTCAATTGGAGTTAAACTGTCGGAGATATAGAGTTTTAAGTTTTCACCTGTCTGGTCTGCTTCCGTGTTACTTTGAAACTTTTAAATGCGGTTTCTCACACTTAGCTTTTTCAGAGTCGGGGCCCTCTCTAGCTCAAAACCTACTGGACCGATTCTTTTGAAATTTTGCACACTTTTTCTTTACATAAATGCTGAGATAACGCTGTCATGTTTTTTTTATTTCTTAATTTTAACGTATTTTAAAATAACAAAGTTTCTGATCGGTATTTTGACTTTTAAGTGCTATAAAAAATTAGAAAAATAAATAAAAAAAGAAAAACTCGACAGCGATACCTGCAGAAACTTATCAACTAATTAAATCATTTTGGTTTTTCGATTTCAGAAAATCCAGTGATGAGTTATGATTGGCACCGCAATGTTACTTTTTTGTGACGTTTGCGGAGATTCGCTGTCAATGTGTAATTTCTTGATATTTATTTATGAAAATTTCACAAAGTATTCTTTAAATGTCATTTTATCATGTAGTAATTATAGAAATAATTATATATTAACTGTGTCGTCAAAAAACATTATCGGAAATTATTATACAAACTAGCTGCTAGTATGTTGACTATTGTTTCGTAGTTTTTGTTTTACAGATTATACAATATCCTTCGCTTTGTTCGTTTAGCCTACCACATAGCAAACATCGCTCACCACAGGGCACAAGACATAAGCCTGGGCCCGGGCCGGCCAGACATCGTCGTCGTTACATGACTATCTCAAAGTTATGACGTTGTGTGAAACTAATCCGGTCTTATTAGTTTGTTCATTATATTGTTTGTATATTTACATACTTAATATTATGCCCCAAGCCTTTTCCGTTTTACTGTCCTATTCTGTGAAATATTAAATCTACATCATTTTTTCCTTGTTCCTTTTGTCTCTTTTTGTTATTCGTGCTATCTCCTCATACACAAAGCTGTTGCAACAGCGATAATACTTAAACAGATAAGTCTATGATAATAGTCAAGCAATTTGGTAATGAATCTGGTAAAGTTAAACTCGAAAACTTCTTCAAAAGAGTTGTTTTTTTAATATATTATTTCTCGGGCTTCCTAGACACATTGCCTTTTATCGCCACTAAAAATAATCTGCTTTTTCTTATACTTTATATCCCGGCAACAAGAATGATCTACAAAAGAGTTCTTAAAGCACAACTTCTTTAATAAAAATGACGATTTTTTTTGGTGGCATTGCTGTTAAATTTCATTCAACGCATAAATAATTTTTTTGGAGCACCGCTAAGAATTATGGATAACCAGTGTTATTATACATGTTTAAAATTCTCTACCCCTGAATATTTAACTATTAGCCAATGTTTGGTAATTCACTACATAAATAAATAATTTTTCATTTTCATATTTCTTTTTTCATCTTACGCGCATCACTACAACCGGTTGGTACACTTGTAGAACACTCTTAATACTTCAGTAGGACGACATTTTCATTTCATTTCATTTTTCAAATATCCCCCTAGGGGTGCTGTACAACAGAAACGGGCGTCGCATCGCGTCGGTGTGAGACACACATACGAATCTGATGACGACGTCATATGAGTACGTTCTATATTTCCCGCGACTTCGTGAGTTAACTGAATAGCTTTGCGGTTCTCATACTCGGGGAAGGAGCAAGGTATGCTGTGCATTCATATGACGGTGTACCTTAAGGTACAGGGTGAACTTAAAATCCATGCTGCACAATTTATTAAACCACATTGCAACTTCAAGCGCTGCCATATTATACCACTTTTATATTACAAGTAGCTACGCTTTGATGTAGCTTCCCTAGTCGAAAATTTAGACCTATCCTAATCCTAAAATGGATCTTTGCTCCTCTTTTCATCCTAAAAACAGTAAAGTGAACCTCGTTTCATCCTAAACGTTATTCTATGACCCTCGTCTGATCCTAAATGAAACCCATGATCCTTGTTTTATTTTACCTCAAACTCTGTGAAACTAATTAGTCTTATGAAATGAATGAGATAATAAATAACAGTGTTTTTGAAAATAGAATTTATTTCTTATCAGACTAATACTCAGTCAAGAACGTGGCTGGGTTTATCTAGCATTTTATAAGAAACGAATACTACTTGCTGTAATTTTCTTTACAGCACAATATTTGTCATGTTCTCAATTAATGATTCTAAGTTTTTTTAAATAATCGTACGAAAATTATCATAGTTATAGGGTTAAAAATGCAAATTTAAAAAGTGAAAACAAAATTGTGCAGTTATTAAATGGAGGCAGTGAAGGGAAGAGGTGGATGGCGGAAATAGAGAGAAAGAGCGAGAAAAGAGAAGGAAGGTCAGAGTAGAAACTGGAGAAGGAGTAGCAGGAAGAGAGAAGCACTAGGGGTGTAAGTTTATCTATTTTGTTTGTATTTTTCTCTTTTTTTTTGGGAGGAGTGAGAATGGGTAAATAGAATAAGAATCACAAAATGTAATTAAGCACAACTATATGTAATTTAATGAACTAAGGCAAAAGAATATTGTCCATACTGGCAAAAACATTAAAATAAAATAATAATAATAATAATAGTACTGCAAGGAGTATTGAAACTTTTTCTACGTACAAAGGACATTAATAAATAAATATATTTAAATTTTTGAGATAATCCTAGGACCAGTTATTTTCTTGGGAATGCTTTAGGATAGCTTAATTTTGTCAAATGGGTTCCAAATGTTGAAAGACGGCTTTTAACAAGTTGTAAAATAGGTTATTGAGTAGCGGTGTTTTAAAAGTGATTTAAATCAAACACTGTAACGGTTGTTACCACGTTATCTTTAGAACACCCTGTGTACTGTTTTGTGTGGAGCCTCATATCCACACAACTCACACCAGGACAAGAGGGGAGGGGTGAGGTGAGGCGAGGTGTGCTATTCATAACCTATTCTCTTTACGCGAGTGATGAAGCCACTCTCATAATTAACATACTGAGAACGTATGCACAAAACCTGGTACACTACAGTAAAATTAGTAAGCATTATGTTCCCTTCTCATCCCCTCCGTCAACCCTATCACCGGGTTAGTGGCTCCATCCCCAGGACTAATTACACACTACTGAAACTAACTCAACAGGAGGGCATTCTCTTTTTATTTTCTTTTTTAATTCATTCATTTCAAATAGATTCTGTTAATTGCACAATATTAAACTCGTTCATTTAATCAGTTTGTTATTTGAACAGCTTTGGATTGAATTTGAATTTCATTTTATTTGGTGAAATAAACCAGCTGGTAATAATTATGGTTTTCACAAACAATTGAAATTTATCTAATTGGAAGTAATTAAACTAAAATTACTCCTTAAAGTTTGTTTCAAGCTAAATTATAGTACATAATTAGTTAAGTTTGAATTTTGGTTTGCCGATGAACTATAATTTATAGATATAATTAATTATTACTTTCATTAAATTGATATATGTAAATACGGGTACATTCACACTGCTAAATTTTTATTTCTTATATGTTTTTAATTATGAAATTGATAGTAAAACAAAATGAATGAATTCGTCTTAGTTAAATCTTGTGGGACTTACAATGAAATATATGTTTACATATACTTTTCTAATACTCTGGAATTGTAAAAAGAATGATGGATTATTAAGCCAGGATTTACGGCTGTCGCAGAGGGAACCAGACTTACGAATTTGTCATGACAGCTGTCAAAATACATAGACACTTGTTATTAACGGGAAAATAATCCTGCAACGTTTTAAGGAAATTCTGTTTTAAGGAAATTGATGTTTTATCTTTATCCGTACCGTGTCTTAGACTAATGCTAGTATGCGTTATGATGCATGCATGCGATATACTTTGTTACGCTTAGAATGCAATTTAGCGTATTCAATTCTTTAACACTTTGTTCATTCCTCGACTTGTTTTAAATTTTAATGTCTAATCTTGTGATAGTGTTGTTTTTTCGTCGTGAAGGCTCTTAAGTTCTTGTTGCAAGCCAACTATATACAGTGATGATTAAAAAAGAACATATTTAAAGTAGATCCAGTGGCGGGAGTGAATGGAGATGACGTGATTATGTTTAATGATGTTGTACAGAGTATTTATTAATGTAATATATATGTATATATACCGTTACGGACGTCGTTGGTGGTGGAAAGCCCAAGGTCCGAGAATAGTGTTATCACTTATCTCGAGAGTGAGGGTAGACCATACAGGGGCATTGGCACATCTGAAAACAAATCACTTGGTGCAAGAAGATACGTGCAATTGTGGAGAAAGGGTAGCAGATCCAAAACATTTGATCTTCCAATGTACAGAAACGGAGGCCTGCAGAAATAATTTGTACAGAGTTTTGGTAAAAAATGGAGTGGTGTTACCAACGAGTATGCAAGAACTACTAAGATATCCGAGGTTGGCCAGTATCCTTAGTGATAGACAGGATATGGAATATAGCGGGTTTAAAAGTATAGGTGTAATAATAACTGAAATATAAATATAAAATGAATTAAGAAGTGTGAACAAAAGGGCCTAATTACTAAATAACTATTTATCAATTCATTACTAAATTAAACTTAAAACTATTCTAAAATTGTATATACTAAATATATATAATTGTAATATACTCGTACTTATGGTAAAGGCAGCTTTTCAAACTTCTCCTTGTGTAACCTCTTTATATCCTCTACTACTCCTACTTTTCTCTTTCCCACTACCTTCCGTTTTCTCCATATTTTGAACAAGGATAGCCAAATCGGTTCAGCCGCTCTCAAGTGATACGCTTACCAAAAGAGCATTTAATTTCTAATTATATAGACAAAATTGAAGTATGAAAAAGTTAAGAAATAATTTTAATAAAAAAAATCAAACAGATTATATATACGTCACGCTTCAACGGTGTGAAACATACATAGGTCTACTCTCTAGTTATTAGTAATCAATAAAAATAAATTAGTAGTCTAATGTATGAGATAAGCTCTCCAAGGAAATTTTATCTATAAATTTTTGCAACAGTCTTAAGCGGGCTGTTTGAATCAGCATTTAATTGTGAGGGTGTAGGTCCCTTACTGCGCAGTGTTCATAGTTCCAGATGATTAATTGCTAAAGTTTTCCTATTTATTAATATACATCAGACATTTGCATGTTAGATTATCAGAAAATAATATACCTTTGTTCATTTCACATTGTTGTAATTTATTATTATTTCTTCTTATATCATAAATTTTATATAAATATTATATTTTAAAACAATGAAATGTAATTACACGTAGAAAATATTTAAATATCTGATATCAGTAAGAGTGCAGTAATGGGAAACGTGCGGTCTTCTCTCTTGAGTTCTCTAAAAGACAATGGACTTGTGTCCTCATTTTTTAGTGGTCGATTTTTCAATTGTTGATTGAAATTGATGTTAATAAATGTGTATTGGCGTGTCTATTTTATTAAATATCTAAATGTTGACGGAGATGTAGCAATTAAAAATTTTAATTGTAGTTTTAGCGTTGGAAATGGACGGCCATTTGTACGACGTGAAATGCATTGTATACGTCAGTTATTTGTTGAGTAGGTGTGGTAATGTTTTGTAGCTGTTAGTAGTCATAATAATTAAGTCAAGTCAAAGAATAATAAGTTTTTATTTTATTTAACCCTGTTACGGCAGATATAATATTGAAATTTTATTGTTCCTTGAAATAGCTGTAAGTAATATTTGATATTTTGATATATAAATGCATATAGCAGAGATTTATGAGCTGTAAGGTTGGTAACCTGTAAACTTGTCAGACTTCTGTCAAGAATATATCTCTTATACGCTCTGTTTTATAAAAGAGATAGCAACTAGCGGTTGTGATGTACATGCATTTGTTTTTTATGATAATGGCATGTTACTACTTTTAAAATAAAGAATTGGCTCTCCACAGTACAGAGGTTCATTAACAGTGTAGGCACTAGTGTAATCTTCACTCCGCACGTGCGTGAACCCGTGTTACGCATATGGATATTTACTTCAATCAATCTTATAATTTATCTACCCCACGTTTCATATTATGTTCAAGGAATTGTGTGTCAAATGTTTTTCTATAAAAGTAATATTTTTCTACTCAATGTAAGAAAATTTTAATCTTTTTTTTACGATAAAATAACTAATGGATTCTTCTTTTAAAGTTTTATAGCAGTTAAATTGTTTGAAATGAAATCTTTTTATTTTTTATTTATAGTAAGGTTATATCTCACATTAACTGTAATGTAATAATTGTGTTTTGTTTATTAACATATTTATTTATTATTGATAAGTCTTTCTTAAAAACGTATACCTTTCTCCAGGATTCGAACTCGGACCCAAGCATAACATACAAACCGTATTTGTTATATCAACCGTAACATACATACATATTTTTAAGATTACTAAAACATAATAGATATGTACTACAAAACATCAATATTGCAGAAATGGGGTAAGTTATTAGAGTCAAAAACGGGTAAAGACATTTTCCAAGTTTCTTTATTTCCTCACGTATTTGTAACTAAGCTTTTTATCAACATATCATTTGTCGATCCGATATAGAAAAAACTTTGATAACAATTTTCTTTTATGATATTGTCCCATTTCAAAGTTTTGGTTTCTTTTCGCTTGGAGAATATCAATACCAATACCAAACCAGGTCATTATTGTGACATCTTGTTATTTGTATACGATGTGGCATATATGGGTGGTATTCGTTATTTTGTATAACAGTTTTTGCATAAATCGCATTCAAACTCACATAGTGTTATTGTTATAAAGTAGTAAACATTTATGTTTCTCGAGATGCGTAATTATAAAGTTTATAATAGGTTTGTTTCTTTGGTTAACTTGCTGGTACAGTTGTCATGGTTACCAAATATATCTATTTATTATCTTTGATCTTTTTAAATGTTGAGAAGAGGAAATTGTTGCTTATCCAAAATGCACAGTTCAATGACATAATTCCCCAACTGTTAATGTCACTACTAACATATAACAACTATTCCCAATTTCAAACTTTGGCCTTGTTCTAGGCAAAACTTTCCTGAATAGGAAATCTTAACACAAAGTGCATTCTACATTAGTGCATACGGTTTTAATTTTTTCTTTTTTTTTTCTGCAAAATCTTGTAGTGGCTCTTCACGACTGTTGTTCTCAACAGTTCTTTTTACTTTTCTCTTCTTGTTTTTACTTTTTATGAACCCTACAGTACATCAGCACATTACGAAACTTGTTCGCTGTTGAATTGAATGGGGTCTTTGAGCCAGTGAGCTCTTAACCAGACTCTTTCACACACACTAATATAATACATATATACACCTATAAAAAACATAAATGAAGGATCGGTTTGTTCCCCTAATTATTAGTATTAACAAGTACTCCTCATACCAAAGAGAACTTGTAAATAAGCTATCGGTGTTGTCCCACTATTTATGCAGAACAGCAGTCCTTTATCCGCCCTTTAAAAGTCGATTTTCCTTTATAAACAATATTTATTGCTCAACAAATTCAGTAAACATTTTAACGAAAGTGAATATATTTTGTTAAAGGTACTTTTATCTTTTTCAAAAAAATTTTTTTTTCTAGAATATTATTCATTTTAAAAAAGAGCTAGCTGCCCATTTTAATTAAATTAGTATACTCTGTATTTCGAAACTTAGTGTAAACTATCCCGGATACTATAGAGACTTTTGTAAGACGAAGTACCTTAAATAAGGTTGTGTCCTAACTAAAAATTCTTTAACTCCCAAGTAAAAACCTAACGAATTTTTCGAATAGCAATTTCTCTATTTTCTATTTTTTGAGTTGTGTCACTAGTGAATTAATTCAGCAAGCGATATATACTTAAGTTACAAAAAGATACTTATTCTCAAAGTATTACATATACATATATGTAAGCATTAGTAAGTAAGTATGACTGTATTAGTGCTTATACGAGTGTAATTCATCTACGTTGAGTTTTGTAATTGTTTGATGCTATCATTCTCATACATGTTGTTGTTCTCCCTCCTCTTCATCCCCACTCATCCTCATCACATCAGTGAGTGCCCCACCTTACTGTTTTAATGAGAAAATTACGTTAAAACATATGTCATTCGGAGGGTAATAAATTATAAGGGCGGGAAAAGTTATAGTTGTAATTTGTAGAGGGATTATGTAGAAATTTACAATGCTAATCTTTAATGGTATTAGAAACACAAATAGGTTTGTACATTTGTCATATTTTTCTTTTAGATTGTAGTGTGTTTGTTTGTATGTGTTGTATCAATAATATACAATAGATATGCATACAATTAGTTTGCTTAGCACTGTGAACTCTTTAATTTGTATTGCAAAGCGTGTTTCACTATTAAGGCCGGTATTCTTTGCACGTGTTGTGTCGCAATTCATACATACCACGTACCGATACCACAGTACTCCAAGTCAAACTTTTGCTTTTACTTTTATCGATACACCACTGTTATAAAAGAGACTATTATTATTTGCGGAAAGGAGATAAGGACAAGAGGTGGATGACGGAAATAGAGACAATAATAAAATAGTAAAGGAAGAGAGTCAAGAAGAAATAGTAAAGTAAGAGAGTCAAGAGGAAATAGTAAAGAAGATAGAGTGTTTATGCCTGTAATAGACATAAGTGGAGAAGTGAAAACGAAGAGAGAAGGCAGGAAGGATAGTGAAAAGATAATAGAGGGTTTGTCGAGAGGAGACTAGGAAGGCAAGAGGTGATAGATGAAGATACAGACAATAAGGAAGGAGAAGCAGGAAACGGTGTAAATAAAGGAGGAGTAGGGGACATGAAGAGAGAGGATGAAGAAAAGAAGAAACAGAAAGTACTATTCGAAGTAGTAATAGTCTAGAATAGTTTAAGTTTAGTTTTTAACTTTGAATTTATATGATATACATTAAGAAATATAATAATGTAGATTGTAAAGCCGAAAGGCACACAATTAATATAATAAATAAAAAAAAGAGACTATTGCTTTCACTTTTATATCACTTCTAGTGTATTCGTTTGGTTAAAATCGTTGGTATACGTTTCCAGTATGAGAGCTACGTAACGCACGTATTCGGACGGATTTGTCGTTTGCAGTGTGCGAAGGTTTATTACATTTACAGGGTTCGGATAGGTAAAACGTAGTAGCGTGTATACGTCCGGTCAAAATTTGCTTAAATACGCTATTGACAAATCCATATTATGTTTAGATAGTACCAACTTATAAACGATATGTGTCAAAATTTCATGACATGTAGACCATTAGTTTACGAATTATACTGATTTTAGTGGCATTACTTTTGTAGTTTTCAAAACAATGAAAAAATCTGAATTTCGTGTCAAGCCAGTCCTTTGCCGGAACAGTATTTTCCTATTAATATAGCCGAGAGACAAGAGCTATAATCTGAAAAATAAATGAAAATAAACAACATTATGCAAAACTTAAGAAGTAATTATTGAAATTAGTTTTGAGAAGCGCAGAATCTTTGCTTTTTTTGTTTTTGTTTTGTTTTTAAATACAAATGAAGGAATACTTTCGGCTCATTATTTATTGGTTCATTGACCTTTAAACCCAAAGCAATACTTATTATAATGGAGACTAACTTGTGCAGAACATCGATGAGTTTAAAAGGTAATTTCTTAAACTTGTTAATATATTTTAAAGAAAATGAAAATTGTATTTCTCATTAAGATTTTATTAGGTTTAAATTTACTGCCTTTGTAGTTGGTGTTGAAATTTGGGTTTGGTAATTAAAAATTAAGTAAGTTTATAAAAATATACTATACGTATGAATTTATTACATATTAAAGATATTTTTATTGCGAACTTGAACTGTTATATAAATGGCAACACTATTGACAAATCCATATGTTTTTCAGATAGTACCAACCTTCAAACGATATGTGTTAAAATTTCATGACATTACGACCATTAGTTTATAAGTTACAGTGCATTTAGGGACGCTACTTTAGTAATTTTCAAACCAGTAGAAAAATCTAAATTTCGTGAGTTTCTCAATAGTGGCGCTAGTTATAAGTTATCCTACAAACTTACTGAGTGATGTGATACTATTTTATGTAAAAAACTATCATTTTTTAAAACGAAACCTTCTCCATATTTATTACATACATAAAAATGTGCTGCGTCATAGAATCTTTTAAAAATTTTAACTTTATAGTTTTTTTTACTAGATTTTTGTCTACAATGTTTTCTACTTTTATAGCCAAATGCATTTTTAAGTTAAATTCTCTTTAAGAGTTTTTGTTGAGTATCTAAGATAAAATATATATTAATTTTACGTTGGGTTGAAACGGTTTGTAAAAGTATGTCATAATACCTTCGTTGGAATGACAGGAAGGTTTTAGTTGTGACACGCCATGATGGATTGTGTCTAGTTTGCCACAGTGAGTTGGAGTGAAGCCCTAGCCCTGTCAGAGCCTCCCGCATATAATAGAAAAATGTAGTAAAATTCCTGATTAGGAATAATAACCATTTGAAAATATAAACAAAGGCTCGCGTTAGATTAATGACTAATTTTTAAGCTTCATAAATTCTTCTTCTTCTTTCAAATGCAATTGATAGTCTCAGCAAGAGACAATGACCTGCTTTAGTTATTTCAGTGAAAGCATTTGATCTAAGGAAATGAAATATGATAGTCGTTGGGTGATTATAGGATTATAATTAAAATTGTTTTTTAAAATTAAGAAAGAACAATATATGTGTACAGACGCGTAATAAATCGCGTCAGAGCTCTTCACGAGGTCTTAAAACTGTAAAGATGTTACAAAAAAGCTTTGGCTGGGATAAAAAGAACAGAAGATCACAAAAAAGAAACTAAGATCAGAATATCGTAATAATATATCGTGACAATATGAAAATATTTACTACAAATTTAAATTGAACACTTTCAGCACCAACATGTGTTTCATTTATAAGAATTTGATAGAGAAAGTTCAATAAATCAAGAAATTCCCATCGGTTACATCAGCTACTTGATTTTTTATAATGTACACATAATTATTCAATTAATCGTCACTTTGTAACAAATATTAATTAACCCATCACAATATTTTGTTTATTAATCGTGACTCCAACAATTTTTTTTAGATATTAAATATGACTAGCATAGAAATAAATTTGCTGGTTTATGAAGAAATAAGTACCGGTAATTTTCAACACAATAGAATCAAATTAAAAAATAATTTATTTTTAATTAAAAATAAAATTCTGATATATTACTTTTGTAAGTGTTATAAACAAAATAAATTAATATAATATAAAATTCATTGTTTGAAATTTCCTTGTTATTAAATAATAAAATATGGCCAGAACTCCCAAGTGGCTTCTCTTGCTGTTTGCCGTTTGGCGCTTCGGATGGCTAAAGCATGACGGACTAATCAAATTCAATTTTTATTATATAATTGATGAAGATTTGTTACTTTTCTTCATTTTTTTTCGCTTGGAATTATATTTTTAACAGGTCTAAAGCTTTTTTATTGATTCTATAAAATGCCCTCTCTTTTAATGTGTTAAAGAGAGACAGTAATATAGTATCCACAATGACTCAATTATAAAACTGTTGATAATAAAATATACGGTCTTATTCTTTCTTTGTAGGTACTGTATTTGTTACATTCTTCTTGATTTTCTTTTCATACTTTCCGCAGTTTGAAGATATTTCTTTTCTACGTAATGTTTCAAGTCGATACGATTGTTACTCTGTATGACGTCATATGCAGTCCGTATGTGCATTTAGGTTGAGATCATAGCTATCACATTGGTAGTTTTCATAAGGCCAAAGAGTGGTAACCATTGTTTAAGTAAGTTAACTTTTTTACATTAAATAAACATTAAATACAACTAATCTTATCCGTATTAATGAAGTCGACATTTAAAAATGTACTTTACATTTACATTATACACTAGTAGTAAGAAAATTAGCTAGCCAAGATCTTTTGTATAAGAAGATAAAGCACATAAAACCTTTGACTTTTATTTAACGTTTATTGTTATAAGTCTTACCTCATTTATAATTATCAAATTCCTCTGTTCTGCATGAGACGTCTGACAAGGAGATAACAGTCAGCTCTCTGGCGTTGTTCTAACGAGTACACGACTCCATTCACAAAGCTGGACCAGTCACTGGCAAACAACAGCCAACTAGACGTGCTCTGCTATAAAGAAAAATATATATACCACTTGTAACCTCCGATTTTATTTTATATTTTTAACCTTTTGTTAAATGAAATGACTTTCTTAAATGATATTTATCTAGAGGTATTTATAATAGTGAGTTACGAACCCAGTTCCAAGAGAAAATTTCATTATATGTTTCTCATACTAACGTATCATTCTCACTCACTGTTTTTAATTTCAAATTTAATTTAAGTTGTAGCATATGAATAATCATTTCCTGTATCAGTTTTATAACCTTGCAAAGGCCATGGTTTCTAAATTAAAAATACTACGTACTTTGTTTATATCAATTTATCTAACATAACCTACAATTTGTGACAATCTGTCAAAATGCAGTAGTATTATTAAAAGCAGTTCAATTTCAATTTGCAATATATAAAGAAGTAAAAACAATTCAGTATTCTATAATTCTAATTTAAAATGCAGCAGATAGTAGTGATAGTAGAAATTGTGAAAGACAATGGATTTGTGCTACTGCTATATAATAAATATAAGTTTAGACCTAGATGCTGGATTAAAGCTTTCAGACAAAGAGATCAGTCCAAAATGCTAAGGATTGTCACGAATGCACCATAATTTGTACCTAATAACATAATACATCGAGATCTGAATATACCTACAGTTAATGAAGAAATAATGCTTAGGACCAAAGCATACAAGGAGAGAATACTTGAACATCCAAACAATTTGGCCAGCTGTCTAATGTCCAATAATTCCGTAGTACGCAGACTAAAAAGGAAAGTACCTCAGGACCTATTAACCAACTAAACAGAACCTAGGATCTATTAAAATTGAGGGATGAGTCGATGGGCACATCCCGCGCAAGACACTTTATTTTGACTTACCTATCACTGAATATCCTCTAAGCGGGACAGATTGTAATAATCTTTAGTAATCAAATAAAAAAAATAAGAGAAGATGGTGGATTAGTTCATCCTCTTAATCGTGTCCAACGGGGCATTTCAATAACCTCATTTAAGAAATGAAATTTAATGATTATTATTTAATTTTTTTATTTTCATTTTATCATAATAAATATCTTCCTAGAACCCCACTTATTTTTTCGCCGTTTAGTATACACTGCTGTGTCTCACTATCATAACTATTCATAAGTAACTAAATCATAAGCTCATATCTTTTTCTCAGGTGCTTTCATTTCATTCCTTAGATCAAACCAAACCCTAAAATTGAAATTGGTACAGGACGTACCGTCAATGCAAAAAGTTTATCTCTCGGTAATACGAAATACGAAATACGAAGTACATGAGGGACCAGCAAATATTGGGACTGTACTTTTGAAAATGAATTTTTCAATTCCCTATTAAACTGCTTTTTGCTTTGTAAAATGATTTTTTATGCATATAATAGTTTAATAAATTAAAAATTACCTATAATTAATATCAAATTTATATTAATTCAATTTAAATACAGATTAAATATTTTGAAAAAGGAATAATAAATTTTGCAACGTTGCAAATTTACGTGTGTTGACGCATGCGTGATTTGGTTCTTTGACCAATAAATTGTTATATTTTATATAACATTTATTCCGATTTTGAATTTCCCGTTCAAATTGGCATTTGCAACGTTGCCGGCTTATAACCTATACTTTTACTGTTTCTTAAAGGTTTTATTTAAATATTTTCGTAAATAGGTATCCTTTTGATAATTTTATTTTTGCAATAGTTACAGAAAAGATTCTTTTATATACACCTAGTTTTTGAAAGCCGTGTCACCATTTTTTTATAGTTAAAAGTTATATTATGTGGTGAAATTGAGCTAAAAATTATGATTTGTATGGAAGATGACTATTTTTAATCATGTATAAAAAGAAAACTATGAACCCTAGGTCTCTAAAATTTTGAGACAGCATGTATTTTAACTATTTGTATCGACCCTCCAAATTTCACAACGTTTTCATCATTTACGTTAACGCCCTGTACCTCCTTAAATGAGTTTTTTACAATTTCCCAAATTCTCGCATGTACTTATGTAAAACTACATCGCCCTATTTTAGAGCCGCTCTTATTTACTAAGCTCGAAACACTTCCACGATTTATTCAAAAAATCCAATGAGTTCCATGTTAACTTTGCGAAGATTCTTAAACATATTTATACTTAACATTAGTATTAACGTTACCAACCATATGACAAAACAAAACATAAACAAGCACTACCATGTATATTTTCCTTCTTCTTATATTTACTATAACGTAGCTTCATATTATGATAGTGGTTTGTTTTAAAACAACATTGAACCTTTTCAAAGAAATACATCTCATAACAATAGTCTGGTTTTGTATTTCTAAGTACACAGTGCATTACTCGTACATTTCTATTTCTTATTTGAAGATTTCTTTCAAATGATAATAGCTTCTTTTTTAACTTGTTTTTATTTTGAAGCACAGAACACTAGTTGAAATATAATAACATGGAATTATGAGGCGGTGTTACCGACCCCTACATTAAGGGGTGATTCAAATGGACTGGAGATAAAACGGATTGACGATGTACCATCAATTTCGTTATTTCATTAAAGAGAGTACATATCTGCAAATATTACCGTTTTTAAAATAATAATAAATTTAAAAAATATTGTTAAGGTAAGTGTGTAAGAGAAACCAGAGGGGGGACGTATGCAGTGAGTACTAAGGATTCTAGTGACATCTGTATGCTAAGTCGTATAAATGTGTTATCTATTTGCTTCGAAGAGTACGCTTTCTTTATATTTGACACCACAAATTAAACGCGTTTAATATAAGCCGCGCTCAGAGGCGGCCTTAGGGGGTAGCAAGCACAGCAACCGTCCGGGGCCTCGCATTCTCGCGTAACAACCCAAGTACAAAAATTAATTATTATATATGTATTTGAATCTCGCGCCTCGCTCTTTAGAAATCCCACTAGAATCACTGCGTGTATCTTTTAAAACATTCATGTGCCTTAGTTTATCATCATTAATATTTGTCGTCTTTGTGCTTATTACCTTTTATAAAACTTCCAATATCAAATTTTATTTCTCGTCAATTATTATTAAAAATACTTACTTACAATTTACATAAATTATATAAAGAACCCCGATTTGCCACCCCGGGGACTCGCAATAGCTAAGGCCGCCCCTGGTCGCGCTCTTCCCTCTTAATGCCTCCTTCAAAATACCATTCAAGCAAAGCAGTGGCTAAACAAATGTTTTTCGAACTCAGTATTTTTCCCATTACAAATGCTTTATCCACGCTTTAACGCAGCAATGCTTTATCAACACATGAAATTCAGATTTTTCCATTATTTTGCCATTCCACTAAAAACACTGTAACTCGAAAACTGATGGTCGCAATGTCATGAAATTTTGACACATATCGTTTGAAGGTTGGTACAATCTAAAACTCATATCGATTTGTGAATAGTGGCATCTATTTTTATGTCATCCTACGAACTTATTGAGTGGTGTCGTAGTGTACCATATATTTTGAAAGCTTCATTTTTACTTATTTTTTTTATAAAATCACGTTTTACTTTCACGTTTATTTGAACAAAACAAAAAAATATAATATCAAAGCATATTTATTTAATAATGTTTAGCAAAACAACCTTAAAAATCTGTTCATTTCATTATTTCTTTAAACTTTCTTTTACTGACGGTATTGTAAGTCAACAAAAAGAAGACTTAGAAAAGAGTAAATATTTTTACAGAACAAAATATAATGACTCCCCCCCTTTTTATTTTTTGGTATGAAATTATATCACAACGAAGGACATTCTCTTACAAGATTTTTCGATATTGAAAAAGTTTTTTTTTTTAAACTTAACCCTAATTTTGTTCCTTTATTAAATTCTTTTCTTATTGGTATTACTTTCATGGTTTTGTAACAGATTATATTTTTTTGTTTTTTCACATTTTGTTTACGAGTATTTTTTTTTCTTAATAAATTGTTTCAATATCAAGAAAAACTTAATGGTATTTTTATATCAGTAGGAGATTATTTGAGACATGTTTTGACAAGTTTAAAACATAACTAGTGGGGGAAATATGAATGAAACATCGATGATATCGAATAAAATACGTGAATCTAAGTTTCGAGAGTACGTGTGTATAGTTATTAATAGCTACTACAGGTAAAACATCGATATTAATCGATAGTTTCGAACGAATAATCGGAGATTTAGTTGTTATCAAGTTTATTGGGTTATCTGTTGCTCAATTATACATTTATAAGACAAGTCGAACCATTAAAAGTGCCAACAAAGTAGCTAGTATATTTTTGTGTTCCGATTCGGCATCGAAAATAGACCGACGTTAAATAATCTTGTCATAGATCGATATTAAACATATTTAATACCATAACTAGTGACGTGGTTGCATTTTAGGAGCAATTTAATATTTTGTCTTTATCTTAACACGTACAGATTACGTTTTAAGTGCCTAAGTGAAGGCCACTATCACTAAAGCAATGGAATCTGTCATATTTTTATCTCATTATTAATGATGAATATAGAATTATTTTAAGAAAATAACTGTAAGCTTTTTCGGTCATAATCTTGGACGTTTTGAGTTTCTTGAGGGCCATTTATAAATTACGTCACACGCAAACGGGTGAAGGAGGTCTACAAATTGGGATAAAGGGAAGTGCGGGGTTGCTAGGAGCGTTGTGACGTCACATGCAATTAAGTATAAATGGCCATAAGAGCTAAAAAAAGAGTTTCGTTCATTTGTTCTAAAAACTATAAAATATACAATTCTTTTTATTAATATATAGTGTATAGAAGGACGAGGGAGGGGATTCAGAATAGCGGGAAATTTGTGTCACTCAATTTATTTATTTTTTTTTTTTTTTTGATTACTAAAGATTATTACAATCTGTCCTGCCTATAGGACATTCAGTGATAGGTATGTCAAAATAAAGTGTCTTACGCGAGATGTGTCCATCGACTCATATTTCGATTTTAATAGATTCTAGATTCTGTTTATTTGGCTAGTAGGTCCTGAGGTATCTTCTTTTTCAGTCTGCGTACTGTGGAAATATTGGACATTAGACAGCTGGCCAAATTGTTTGGATGTTCTATTATTCTCTCTTTATATACTTTGGTTCTAAGCACTATTTCTTCTTTTACTGTAGGTATATCCAGGTCCCGATGTGATTAGGTATAAACCATGGTGCATTCGTCACAATCCTTAGCATTCTACATTGAAATCTTTGGATTATCTCAATATTAGAGGTAGATGCAGTACCCCATAGTTGGATACCATATGACCATACCGGTTTAAGTATGGTTTTGTAGAGCAGGAGTTTGTTTTCTGTGCTAAGTTGTGACCTAATTTATGGATAGATTATATTCAAAACGATACACTGTAAAAGAAATTGGTCGAAAAAATGCTTTAGAAACATCCTTCATATGATAAGGCTGCACTGCGAGAAAGAATAGCGCGGAAAGAATAATAATAAAACTATCTGAGGACAATCTCTAAATGTATAGAATCAACACCGAACAAATTATCTCCGCGTTTTTCCACTAAACCCTCTTGAACCACGTTTTCCACCATTGTCTGTCGATAATAGAAATTCACCACACAAATTTTGGCATTCACATATAAAAATAACCTCAGTGCTCTGTGAGTACTACATCAACACAATACACTTTTTGTTTCCATCAGTTTTTTTGTTTTCATTGAAAAAATGTGGATAATAGATTTATTTCTCTTTTTCAGCTTTTGTTAGTTTGTTATTCAGTGTATTATCATCCCGTAATGACGTATCGTGTTAAAAGATTTTCGTTAACGTCTATTATTATTAATAACTACGCCTACCACTCCTTACTGTCTCTCCCTCTCTTTATTCCTACCCACTGTCCTCAGTCTAGACGCACGGATCTATATTTCTAGAATTTTAGTTTTATTTTGGGTATTAGACTCTAGTATATTTTATGTCATTTGAGATAATATATTAAAAAAGTATTGATGTTGTATGATTTCATCCTCCTTAGACTTAATCAACATTACAAATCTAGTTAAGAGGGTAGGTCCTGTACGTAAATGATGAACATATCGTGAAATTTAGAATACCAACAAAAATAGTTATAATACACGCTGTCTCAAATGCTTTGCTTTAGGGGGTCCATCGCTGCTATTTTTTAGTTTTTAGCTGCTACTTTTAGTTCAATTTCCCTACATCATAACTTTTAAGTATGAAAAAATGGTGACTTGGGTTTCAAAAACTATCATAAGGATAATGTGCTTGTGTCCTATGTCTTAATTTCTATAATACTGTACTATATATTGATAGAGTGGGTTACTAGAACCTCAAATGTTCAATTATTTTTTAATAACTCCTTATATGTTCAGAGATATTAGCAATTAAAAGTCATTTTTAATTATTAAAGGGATTCAACGTTGTACACATTCCAAGTGCATGTGACATCACAATCCTTGTGTAAGGTTACCAACCTTACAGCTCATAAATCTCTGCTATATGTATTTATATATCAAAATATCAAATATTATTTACAACTATTTCAAGCAACAATCAAATTTCAATATTATGTCTGCCGTAACAGGGTTAAATAAAATAAAAACTTATTATTCTTTGACTTGACGTGATTATTTCGACTACCAACAGCTACAGAACATTACCACAGCACTGACCTACTCAACAAATAACTGACGTTAAAATGCATTTTAACGAGAATGAAGACACAAGTCCATTCGTTACAAAAATAAATAAATCTAGTCAGCTAAACTAAGAAGCCAATTTTGTAACTGCTTGCCTGACGTCTGTTAACTTCCGACGATTTTTCAAAGCCTTATAATTTACAAAATAGACCACTTATGCCAGTGTCAAGGTATGGGATCCATTTTGCTCTTTATTTAAAGTCTTCTGATAGTTTTGTGTAAACTTACATAGCTTAGTTTATAAATTTGAAATAGAAGGAGATCATACTTCAATCAGGACCGAATTTGAGGGATGGAAGGCGGGGCTACTGCCCTGGAGCCTCCACAAGAGAGGCCCCCACAATAAATATAAAGGCAATACATTTTTGAAAGCACTTGACATACAAAAATTGTTCCTTTTATTCGGAAAATAATTAGGGGCCTCCACTCCTTTGTTGCCAGGGCCTGCACACCTCCAAATTCGGCCCTGACTCCAATAAATGAATAAAGTTAATCTAAGTTGTACACCATCATACATCTTTCTTTACAGCAAATAACTTGAATGAAGATATATATCTTTTCATATTTATTAATTTGTCTTCTCTTTTTCAGGTATGTCCTTCAATAATAATTATTCAATGATCACGGCTGACGCAGCTTCTTCGTAAGTACGTATATAAGAAATATGTTTATTCTGTTTCAAGACCCTTTAACGTTCTTTAAACGCCAAGAACACCATCTTAAGAGAGTCGTCCCTCTAGAACGCGACCTTAATTAGATAACACAAAACATTTTTTAATTCGGTTGAACACTGTATTCATGAACCCTGCAATTAATTTAACTTACGTGCCCTTTGACACCCACTGATCCACAATCACTAGCATTAAACTAATCACACAGATCATACGGTCCACTCATATTCAATTTTTGTTTTACATTTTGCTCCTGTATCAATGTTTACAAAAGAATTGAAAATAAACACAAACACATAGTGTGCTATATATATAGCACCATATATGGTACATCTACATATTTATAATTCAGTGTATGTGTATAAACTCCGCAACAAACAGTATTGCCAGAGACGATCCTCGATTCGGATCAAGCAGAGATATTCCCGCATTCCCGTTCATCCCTATATGAAAACAGCTGCAGGGAATGAAGCTGCGGATCATCAAGCTCGATTTTGCCGTTGAATATACGGGTATTTTGTTACTGATATAATGATATGCGGGGCGGAAAGGGGTGGGGGTGGTATATTCTCTTTTTATTATGTAAGTTATTTATACGTAAAACACAACAATAAAATCGCTGAAAACAAATTAAAAATTTAACGATGTCTGGTGACAAGTAATGTGAAAGAAAGAGATGGACTGCTTTCATAAGGAACGCTTACACGCGTTCGATTCACGAGTGCAAGCGAGAGGACCTACTCGAATCGCACCTCTTGCTCCCCTTCCACGTTTGTTACGATCCGTCCGATGCGTTTGGATACACCAATGAACGCTTATCCACACCATTCACCGATTTGACATTTCTTAATGGGCTTGTGTCCTCATTTTTTAGTGGACGATTTTTCAATTGTTGATTGAAATTGATGTTAATAAATGTGTATTGGCGTGTCTATTTTATTAAATATCTAAATGTTGACGGTGATATTGTAATTAAAAGTTTGAATTGTAGTTTTAGCGCTAGAAATGGTCGGCCATATTTCTATGACGTGAAATGCATTTTAACGTCAGTTATTTGTTGAGTAGGTCAGTGCTGTGGTAATGTTCTGTAGCTGTTGGTAGTCGAAATAATCAAGTCAAATCAAAGAATAATAAGTTTTTATTTTATTTAACCCTGCTAAGGCAGACATAATATTGAAATTTGATTGTTCCTTGAAATAGCTGTAAACAATATTTTGATATATAAATGCATATAGCAGAGATTTATGAGCTGTAAGGCTGGTAACCTTACACAAGGATTGTGATGTCACATGCACTTGGAATGTGTACAACGTTGAATCCCTTTAATAATTAAACAGACAAAATGACTTTTTTAATTGTTAATATCTCTTAACATATAAGGAGTTATTAACAAGTAATTGGACATTTGAGGTTCTAGTAACCAACTTTATCAATATATAGTACACTCTTATAGAAATTAAGACATAGGACACAAGCCCTTTAAAAGTAAGTAATAAATATTCCTATTCCAGGTACGTTGTAATCATACTCATAAATAAACAAGTGTATATAACGTAAAGTACATAAAAGTATATCGTAGTATTATTGCACAAATAGTGATTCTCGTACATGTAGTAGTAGTAGTAGAAGAAGAAGAAACCATCTGGTAATTAAAGTAACGATATGCAGTATGCAGTAGTAATTAGAGATTCATTAATAACTAGCAATAAAGCTGTCTAGCGTAAGGCAATAACATTGCCAATGCTAATAGATTGCAGAAATAGAATTAATATTGAAATACGTAAATGCTTGAAGATGTAGGATGGTAGGTAATAACTTTGACTTTATGGAAATAATACATATTTGCTTGTTAGTTCAGTTTAAGTTATATATTAGTTGAATTCATCGAATTGGAATTGTTCGGTCGTTTATATATCCGATTATTACCTAAAGATCTGATTAGAACAAAAATCTGACTGTGGTATTCACATACTTTTAGATTCAACCAGAATTCCTAAGTCTAGTTCCAAGAATTTTGCTAACTTGTAATGTGATGGACACTCTACTTCTTTTTCATTAAAAGATACGTAATTTGCAGAAAATAAGAAGAGGTTTCTGCTACTGATCTTTACTGATTAATACATTATTGAGTGACTACCTTGGTGACTTTATATTTACTAGCTATCTTTGCCAGGCTTAATTTTATTGACTTTCTTTCGCTCATCTGTAGCTCATTGTCTCATCGTAGTAAACAATTGGTGAATTGTCCTATTTTGTGACGTTTCTAGCACTTCCATCATAGTTCGCATCAACTTTATCTTCATTTGTATTGCGACAGGTGAGAAACTAAACTGTAAATGAACTCTTTCATGACAAAAAAATGTCAATGATGGAATGTCTCGCAAGTTTTGTATATCTTTAATTCGGTAAACCGTGACTCAGTTTAATTTAACAAGAGACCAAAAGTAGAAGATAATTTACAATTACTTTGCAAAATTGATAACGTATTATATTTTCAAAGTCCTCACACATTAAAGGACTCGTACTAATTATAATATAAATTAAATTGAAATGTACCTATGTCAATTACTTAAATAGCCTGCGTTCCCGTTTTGTTAGCTTCCTTTGAAATTAAATTCCCGGCTGTCTGGCATCTCAACAACGAACCATACTCTATTGTATATATTTACTCTATTATACTAATTTAATTTCATCAGTGAATGTACCTGTATTATGTATTGTTTCTATTCCAACACATATTACAAAAGGTTTTATAATTTAAAATGCTGCAATGTGCGATCAGTTTAATTTCAAAACCATGAGTAGTAGTTCAACTTGGTCCATTCCCTGTTTCACTGTCTCACCGTTTCTCGTTCCCTATTCTCCTTCAACGCCAGTTGGTCTCTGTTCATCATTCCAATGTAAGTCCTAAACCTGTGCAGATCTACTCACCTGCCCTGTTACCAACCCCTTATCCCCTCCAACGTGGTCAAGCCACGTTTACCTGATTTGTCTGACTAGTCAAGCTGAGCTATGTCAAAATATTAAAGTAGTAGAGTTTACCCCCGATGAATTGAATTTCATTTCAAATTTTAATTCCATTTTTAAATTGAATTATGAAACTCGTACCACATTTATTTTACATATAACAACAAATAATCCTATATTATAATGTTCCAGGTGTATATTTATGATCTTATATTCTTATAGTCTTATTGTTTTATTATATGTTTGGTAGTGAATTTTGTATGGTGGCTCGAAAACGGCTCACGCATTTCCTTGAAAATTGCCTATTTCGTAGAGAAAGAAATTCTATGACTTTTGGCGTCCTCAGATTTTCCCCTGACTTTCCTGGAAACCCGTAATTTCGGAAAAACTAAAATATTTTTTTTTACTTTTTGCTCTGTAACTTTTAATTCGTAAAAGATAGACAGTTGAAATTTGGCATGTCTATTACGGTGTTCAATGCTAACATTTTTTGAAAATTGGAAGTTGAATGACACCATATAAACAAATAAACTTTCAGTTGGAACATTATAATATTAAAAACTATATATTCACAAACTTTCACCTTCCTTTATTTCTTCATATCCATTATAAACATGATTTTGAAGTAAACTGACTGACCTACATACTGTTGTAAGTACGCATATGTCGCACTTACCTTTTATTTTTAATGATATTAAATGTTAATTATGTAATAGAATTATATTATGTAAACAGTTTTTGTATTAGTATTAATATTGTAATGAATAATTATTTAAGTTTAGCGCTTATAAATATTGTCTCTGGTCTGTGGAGATTAATATTGATTTAATGCTGGTAACTCAGTATTGGCGTTTGTGATGTGAAATAAATTATTATATATTAATCTGTACGCTAGTCAAAAAGCCAGTCTTCTGCTGAGTCTCAACCAAGTGTTTACTAATTGTACTTCGTTCGTACAATACTCCAATTGTAACATCTAAGTATTCAATAGTGAGCACATTTTAACTATTAATCAAATTATAACACTAGAATTACATTTTGTTTTATATCTGACATCTTCATTAATCTAATAAAATACTATTGTAATTAAGTAAGCAGATATAATATTACAACGAATAAATGTTATATTTTAATAAAAGTGTTTGTATTAATAGTAATAAAAAGATACTAATTGTTCAACCGTCGTATGTTGCAACGAGGTTATACTTTAGGCCGCTCAAGTATTCTCAAATTGCAACAATACACCGTCTTAACAAGAATCCTATTAATCATCTTAAAAGAGTTAATTCTTATCAACGTGAGTAATTCAAGAAGGTGGATGATCGTCAAACTGAAGAATCTACTTCCAGTAACTAGCAACACTGCGTGATGTATTAGCAAGCTGAGTAATCTCCTTCTAGAACGACAATCCGACCTCTTTTTACAACATTGATGTCAGGTGTAACATCCGCCTTCGAATCTACTTACAACAATACTGTTAGCCCAATAAGAGCTATTCCGAACTATACAGTAGAAGTAGTTCAATGTTTCAACGATGCTAACTAGAAATATCATTCAATCGTGATTGGCTTCGTCAGCGGATTGGGTCATATACAAGTGGGGTGCGTGTTAGACTACTTCCATCCCTCTTTTACCACCCTGTTGGTGTGAAAACCATTGAAGGGTAGTACGAGTAGCTTTGTTTGTGTAATATAGACCACGTGCCCAATTTATTTTTGTTATAGATATTTGAAATTTACTTTGCACTGGTTCAATATTGTTACACTGTTAAAATTTGATATAATTTTCAAGTAATAATGGAAAATATTGTTCTTATTATCAGCTAATTATTAATCACGTAAATTCGCATGAATAAGCGTTGATATATGATCAAGTTTCGCAGGAAATATCCCCTCATTTTATGGGTTTAATACGTGAAAGAGATGATATTAGGTCAGGTTACAAGGTTAATGTTAATAAGGGTATCCCTGTTAGGCCTTCCGCACACGAGTCGACTGATTGTAAACTAGTCGAGCCCTGTTTCGTGACTCTATTTTAACAATAGTGTCATATTTGTATGTATTTAAATATTTCTTAATAGTATTTGTGCACATCTCTGCTAATGATGTCACCATCAAAAGCATGCAATCACATGCAACCAAGCTTTGCCCTGCGACCGAGGAACAGAGTCGCTGAAAACGTACTCCAAACCAGTTTAGTTTTGTTCGTGCCGTATGTTTTCTCTCATTCGTATACACGTTCGGTTCCATACTAACAACATAATTGCATTCTCATTAGGTTCGGGCAGATTCGGGGCTAAGGTTTACAATCAGTCATCTCATGTGCGGCCCTAACAGTGCCGGATCTAGCAGCAAAACTAATGGTTTTTAAGACCATACTGAAGCCTTTCTTACGGCATTAAACAAACATAGAAATACTGGAAAGATTTCAGTCTAAGACAATAAGGACCATTATGTATACCCCGTGGTTCATAAGCAACAAATACATCAACCATAACTTCGCCATTACAACTGTTAAAGAAGAAATTAACAAATTCAGCCAAAGATACCAGCAGCGACTAAACAATCATCCAAACTTTCTAGCAGTGAATTTACTAGATAAACATACGTCTCTCGTAATTTGAATTATAAATATAGTAAAATGACGTCAGACAACGTTTAGTCGAGATGATACAATATCAAATTTGAAATAGCTAAACCTTTGTTACTTTTTTAATTGTATACTCGTATACTTACTATGAATAATACTTCCTTTAATAATTTAAAACAGTATACATTTTTTTACGTATCAATTTATACGAAAGTTCTTAGGAGTCAGATTTTCTCTTATTCAATGTTTCTCAACGCAGTGAACACCAGCTTGCTAGGACCAGGAGCAGCGCGCTTTTTGACTACTTGAGAGGTTGAGAGACCAGCCGTGCTCCTGCAGTTCTCATACGTCTGTTAAAAATATATTTAAAAAAAAAAGAAACAAGAAAGAACATGATAATGAAAAAAACGTACAAATACAACTTCGCTTTGTATATTTTTTGATGGTTTTTTTTTTATGTTGCGGTGCCCGATTAAGCTGATTTCGAAATTAATGAATTGGTTAATGATTTAAGCTTGATTTGTCTGTTGAATGGATTTATATATATCTCTCTGGATTGTCCACTTTCTAATAAAGAAATATATGATTTATTGTTATGATTATTGTATTTGAATTTTATACAATTGATTATATTCTGTGTAACGCTATAGATCAGATTGTAAAGGTTTTATCTCACAACAACATTTCTGGTTTTTGAAAATGATATTATTCACTTCAATATTTCGAAATTTTTAGTACACTTTACCCTCTTGGATTTTGTATTTATTGTGTGATTTTCTTGGAAATGAAACTTAAATGAAAGGTGAAGAAAGCATCTTTGTGCAACCGGACACCTGGTTTATAAATCGCGTAATTATTTCTTTAGTAATCTTTCAGCAAAATTTTCTTTTTTTTTCAATTTGGGGATTTATTAACTATAAAAACAGGCTATAATATTTATTTGATAGTAAAATTAAATAATGTAAAATTTTCAATTTGTTTTCCATCTATTGGTATTTGTTTTCCATCTAAGATTATTGCATTCTAAGATGGCCTACCTGACTAGAAACTCTCATATTTGCGACACGTTATCGTTATCTTTGTTTATTCATAGTGTTTTCTCTATCTTTATCGACGAAAAGTTGACGAGTTGCGTCTCTAGCGGGCAGTCGCTCTTATTTACAAAATAAATCAGCATTACTCTTGTCTCAATTTGGAGCCATTGGTCTCATTTCAAATCTATTTAAACAAGTCGTTATTAAAGCAATTAACGATTCATCGTGATTCTTATTTTAAATAATAATTAATGATTTATATGTAGACGCATTTTAACAACAAATAAAAATAGAAAATAGCGAAACATGTGCAAACCTATAAGTTGTTTATCAAAGCATTAAAGTGCGATGCTATCACAGAAAGACAATTCGGTTTGTTATCACTATTCGATAGAAGTCTGTGTGAAGCGCCCGATAACCTACTCGGTTTTCATATTTCGAACTAGCTCTTACAGTCAAATATAAAACAAAATCTATTTTGTGTTCTGAACGATGTTGTTGTTGTTACACATATATCATAGTCACAGGCGATGAACATTTGTCTCGTGTTCGTTGGTACACAATGTGCTAATAGCTTTATAATAGGTTTTGTGCAGCTTTGTAGCTACGATACATGATTTATTTCAGTAAGAAATCTATTATTGTTCATAATTGTTGTACAATATGGTAATTTATTATTTACGAATGAAATATAACTTTTAAATTCATATGTCTTATGAGTAAGAATTACATTTGTGTAATGTTACATTTAGAAATAGCAGTGGTGAATTTAAAAAAGTACAAGGAGTAACTAGGAAAGGCGATTTGATAGAGTAAGAGAGTTTAGATATCTAGAAGCACTTTTATGTCGTTCAGAAAATATGAAACTTGGAATTTCAGCAGGAATTACACTCGGAAGTAAATATATATATAAATACTCCAGTTGTTAAGATCTGCCTAACTAAATTGGAAACTAAAAGTCCTGATACTTAGAGTTATATTATTATTATTATTATTAATTGTTTATTGTTCGCCTTTCGGCTTTACAATCTACATTCTTAATACATTTCATATACTTCAACTTACAATTAAATTTACATTATTCTAAACCTTTTTATTTCCACAAGTACTTTCTGCTTCTTCTTCTCTTGACCCTTTTCCTTCATTTTCCCTAGTCTTCCTTCTGTACTGTACTTCCTTCTTTCTGAGTTATAATAAAACAAGTATATGGTTCGGAGGCTTGGAATTTAAGGAAGAGCGATTCTTATCTCTTGTGGATTTAGGAATGGAAAGTTTTGCGAAAATTTTGGAGTGGAGAATAAGAACAAATATGAAAATATTGAGAAAGTGATGGAAATTAGAAGAATAAGTCTAGAAAATGTTTAGGACATGTAAAAACAATGGACAAAAACAGAATCGCTGTGAAATTTATGGAAGGGAATCCAGGAGATGCAAGAGGGAAGAACAAGTGGATTAGGACCTAAAGAGGACAGGTGTTATGAATTAGAAGAGGAAGGTAAGAGTGCTACATGGACTGAAGCGTCAAGATGATGATGAATACAGTCTGTAATATTGTTGGCAGGAGCATAGCTACCGCCTTATCAGCCCCCGGGTTACAGGGGCCCCTAACGTGTATAAGCAAAAATTCGTAAAATGTTATCCACAATCTCACTTAAACTCTTAGGCCGTACTTAGCTTAGCTCCTAGGAGTATTAATTGTAAGTAATAATGTATAATCAATATATAATTATTTTAATTCAAGGCGAGCGTTTTTGTTCCTTTTGTGAAATATCTTTACCCATGATTTGGGCCCCAATAAATTTGGATACAGTGCCCGTCTAAGGCACGTTACGTTACTGATTGTTGGTAACTGGCTTGGTCAATAAGTTTGATCGTTTAAGCGATTAATATAGTTGAGGATTGGTGCATTTCACTATCAACAAATCGATCTGATTCTTAGAGATTGTTCACTGCTCATGAGTGTCCGAAATATACCCAACTAACGACCTCCAAAACCTTTTTCACAGCGCGTCACTTTAATTACAACTTTCTTATATGTATATAATTTAGCTAAAGGTGCTCTACTCTTAAATCCGACCCTGGAATTGACATTTTTACCAATACCAGTTCCAGTTCTATATTTATAATGAAATGTAGATCAACGACATCCTTTCCAGTACACGGATATACACTCTGGACTCCAGAGAGTTTCGATTTGATTTTGAATTCCAATAACACGAGAATTCTTCCACATTTCTCTATTTATGATTCTACTTATATATCGCAGCTGTTATTGAATTCAGCTGAAAGAAGGGGGCCTCAGCCTCAACCTCAAAAGAAGGCTCAAAAGGCTCTCGACGACGTTGAGAGAAACTCAGAGGGGTTCTATAATGTTACATACTTTGAATAGAAATAATTTTCAATATTTTTTAGTTTTAAATTTTTACTGTCGTGGATTTTTCTTTACTAGAATCCATCAAAATGAAATTTTAAACCACGTATTTACTATTTACATAGTGTATAAATGTATAATATTGCTTTTAGGAATTTAAATTTCTTGAATTATAGTAACTAGTCTATAAATATTTATTACTATTTATAGAATAAAATATACAATGTTGCCAAATCGTTTTACGTTTGTACACGGTGTCCAGAAAGGGTATCGGGTACACGGTGTCCAGAAAGGGTATCGGGTATTTGTAAGTTCAATGAAACAAAAATTATTTGTATGCAATAAAAAAGTTTATTGTTTATTATTAGCATATGAATTGGAGAATTATTTGGAAAAGATGACGTTATCCAAATGATGACCGTTACGTTGCTGGCACTCTTCTAAACGGAAACGAAGATTGGCGATAACACGTTGACACATAGCTATCGATATTGCTGCCATTTCTGACCTGATGTTTGAGCCCCCTTAATAAAAACATTATATAAATTTTATAAAGGAGAGTCTAGACTACCTCATATAAACATTTCAGACTTCTAGGTCTTACGTGTGCTGTGTAATTAACGTTCCAAGCATGGTATGTCATAATAAATGTAACGCTTTTGCAATCCATCTAATGCACGGCTCTAGTATGGCCCCACTGGGCCCCCTTAATAAAAACATTATATAAATTTTATAAAGGAGTGTCTAGACTATCTCATATTAAAATTTGACCCTCCTAGGTCTTTATTGTACCTTACAGTTAACGTTGTAAGCATGCTATGTCATTGTTGAATGTAACTTATCTTCTGCAACCCATTGAATGCATGGCTCTAGTGTGGTCCCCTTAAGGCTCCTAATAAAAACGTTATATAAATTTTATAAAGGAGTGTCTAGACTATCTCATATTAAAATTTGAGCCTCCTAGGTCTTATTGTACCTTACAGTTAACGTTGTTAACTTTGAATCACCATTACGATAATACGCTCGTACGCAAAATGCGCGATGCATCCCCGAGTACTGTTCCATCGTGACTAAAACTCCACAGAATGGCGGACGCCACGAACCCCTCCCCGCACCCTTTAGACGCCCCGTTTCGAATATGGCGCGAAAACAAATACCCGATACACTTTCTGGACACCCTGTATTTGAATAATTTTTACTTACAAAATCAGCATGAGTATCTACGACGTTTATATTGTCCACAGATCCGTACTGCTTGCATCAAACGCATTGGCTTTATTGAATAAAACGAGGAATATCGTGTATATTACCAATCATTGCATCACTTTCTTTTCTTATTGTATTAACGCGACAAAAAACGGCGCGCCGTCTGGCAGCTTTATGTATAGTCTCATCTCGGCTCGGCGAGTGTAAATGGCTTGTTTAATTATTGCACTAAACACATAGGTTATTACCGGTAATATTCTGACATACACACACACAAACACATATGAGTCTGTATGTAATACGATATCGAGTGCAGATTGTCTCGTACATATATATTTCAATTTCATTATAATAAATAAAACTGGTTTCAAATAAATTAACTGGTTTTCGTATTTGTTTTGTTAATAGCTTTTGATTGTAAAAATAGTTGTCAATGAATTATAATATGGTAATTTTAGTTAATGTTTTTTTTTAATGCATTTTAAACGTTTCTTATGTGTTGCATTTAGATGTTTATCAAAATATATATTTTTTTAATTCTTTTATATGTTATAATCTGAAAGCCATGTTCAGAAAGATTATGGTCTATCTATATAGATGGACTTTAACGCGCGATCTTTGTCCCGCGTCTATCTCTTTCCTTTTCTAACCTTGTGAATCTCACAGAACCGAGAGAACCGATTTCAGACAAACTGTAGTGTACATAAACGCGTAAATTGAAATATTTCTGTGTGTCAGTCAATTGAATAATTGCATTTTGATTTATCTAGGTACTGAAATTAAATGCAGCCAACGGGAATTGTTGGAATATGTCACGTGACAATTTGATGATGACAATACGGCATGAACAGTATACAGAGCCTTGTTCTATATCTAAAAAAAAATATTATTTTACAGATCCAATATCCTGTTCCATTTATTTTGAACAGAGTGACCTGAAATAATTTCAGTGGAATTGTTCATGTGGTACGATTTCAACTTTTTTTCTTTTTATTTTTTTTATTTATTTATATTATTGTACAACATATTAAGTTTATTGTGTAAAAATTTGAAGTCGATTAAAGTAAAACTGTCGGAGATATAGAGTTGTAAGTCTTCACCTCTCTGGTCTGCTTTCGTATTACTTTGAAATTTTTAAATGCGGTTTCTCGCACTTAGCTTTTTCAGAGTCGGCGCCCTCTCTAGCTCAAAATCTACTGGACCGATTCTTTTGAAATTTTGCACACTCTTTCTTTACATAAATGCCGAGGTAACGCTGTCGAGTTTTTTTTAATTTTTTAATTTTAACGTAACGGTATTTTGACTTTTAAGTGCAAAAATCAATTAAGAAAGAAAAACTCGACAGCGTTACCTGTAGAAACTTATCAACTTATCAACTAATGAAATCATTTTGGTTTTTCGATTTCAGAAAATCCAGTGATGAGTTATGAATGGCACCGCAATGTTACTTTTTTTTTGTAACGTCTGCGGAGATTCGCTGTCAATGCCTCATTTCTTGATATTTATTTATGAAAATTTCACACAGTGTTCTTTAATTGTTATTTTATAATGTAGTAATTATAGAAATAATTATATATTAACTGTGTCGTCAAAAAACATTATCGAAAATATGATTAATGTTAACATCATATTTAAATTTTATCAAATTCAGTAGAAAAGTGGTTTTACTATTGTCGTGTGTTCAGTCAATAAAATTGTTCGGAATCTGATAGTCATCATTTTAAGTAAAAAGAACCACCAAATCTAAAATGCCTAGAGGCTTTCCTTATTGATTTCTTCTTGATATATTTATAATGATAAATGATAATTACTAATTAGAGTTAAAATCAGAGCTCCATCGTAGCTCTGGGGCTCTTGTAATACAGGTCCAAGTCGCCCGCGATCCCTACGCTTTGAATTATGTGGGTTTCAATTTCGGTTTTGGTGCATTCTGACCGCGGGTCGATCCCAGATAAATCATAAGCCAGTAATTATGGCAAAATAGTCAGATTTTTGATATATGGCTTATCGAGTTCCACTTTTTAAATTTTTAAAATTAATTTATTCACAAATTCTTGTAGAGGTAACTTTATTTATGGTTTTAACGATGAACAACATCGTTTTATTATTTATTTATGGGTTGTTAATTATTATTTTTATTTATTGTTCGTTTATAACGTAAGGCGCTAAAATATTTATCATATTCTTAATTAATTATGTACGCTAAATCCCACTTTGTCTTTGCAGTCCGACGTTTTCTTATCCTTATTTATATTCTTATTTACACTATAATTTGAAAGGTTTTTCTTTATTTCTCTGGTTCTTATGTCATTAAAGATGCTTGCTTGATTACATATTGACGCACATTTAAGGTAATTGCAAAATATCAAGAGAAATATTTATGAAGAAAAACGTATATCGTACATAAAAGGCTGGCTGTTCAAGCAACTGTCATTTCTACAAAAACAAATTTAAATTTTTATTCGCTGTGCTATTTGATAGATATTTTATTTACTCACAAGAAAATATTTAATTTTTTAATTTCCGATCACTCCCGATGATTGACCACCATTGGCAAGCATCCCGGCTAACATGCTCTACGGAATAGCTTATATCTTCGTCATTTTTAAATATTCTTTAATAATTTTTTTAAGTAAAGTCCCACTCATTGCTTTAATTTAATTTTGTATTTAATATAAATTGTTTAGCATATGGCAATACGAGTAGTCATTCACAGAACCATTTTTTATTTTTCTTAATTTTTTTAGAACCTTACAAGGTCCAATGTTTTAAGTTAAAAATATTAAATTAAGAAAAACTACATTATATTATAACCTCTAAAATGTGACAATCTGTCAAAATGCAGTAGGATTTACTTTTAAAAGAAGTTTAATGTCAGTTTTTGAAAAATATAGAAGTGAAAACAATTTCTATTACTAATTGTTAGAAAACTTGTTACTTGTTGTTATAAATTTCACATACAATTTTGTCGAACTATCAAAATTTATATTACTAACGATGCATACGCACCAACTAAATTAACTAAACTTAAATTAAAACGCAAATGTGAAAAAAAAAACGAAAACCTGAAATCTAGATTACAATATTAAATAAAAACAGTAAATTAAATATCAAAACAGTGAGTGAAGCTTAAATATATTTACAAATATATACTGTATTTGATTTTGAGAAAAGAAAATAAACATACTTGAATGATGTTATAGCACTAAATCATAGCTAAACCCATTTACATAGGGTAGCCACTGCTCTTCTACTTCAATGTGGATCAATTTAGTAATAAATTGTGCTTCACTGGGTTTTCAACAAATCCTGATTATAATACAATATGTTTTTACGCTCTAATAATTTAAAACAAACATTATATTTAATTAGACTTACCTTCAGGAAACGGATTTTAGTTTGGGTAATCGTAATCCTCTTCCGACTAAAATAGAAGCTACACAAATCTTGTATAGCTACTTCGCTATCTAGCGTAGTTCACATGCACATGTGTGTGTATTGTGTATAGAGATAATTTGTAACGATAATAGAATTATGGCTTATTGTATAACATAAAGGTGTTACTAGTTAGAATATAATCAACATGGTGGCATTGTGAGCCGAGTCATATTTCAGCGTGTATTTGGAATTTAAGGTTTAAGTCTAAACACAGTCGTTGTGTCTACCTCTACCTCATATTAAAATTTCAGCACCCTATCTCTTACCTGTGAACGGCAATTAACGTTACAAGCAATGTATGTCATATCAAATGTAACGCTCATGCAATCCATGGAATGCATGGCGCTAGCATGGCCCCCTTGAAAAAACGTTATATAAATTTTATAAAGGACTGTCTCTACTACCTCATATTGAAATTTCAGCCTTCTATCTTTTATGGTTCATGAGATATTAACATTCGAACACGGACGAATGTGTGCATCCACCCTTACTTCAAGTAACATCCAATGTGTGAAATTCCCTTCGTAATATTCTCACAATTTCAAACGGTGACGTTTTTACGAGTATATCCTTACAGACAGTAAAGTACGATCACAAGTAATGTTATAATACAGTGACGCCATTAAATTTAAAGAAAGATTTTGCTTTTGTATTTCTTTTCATGTTATAATGACCTTGCATCAATCATAACCGCGCCTTAAAAAATATATACACATCTCCAAAGAACCAGCTGAAGCCAGACGTTAATTGAAACTGCTTTGTGAATTGCATAGGATGTTCAAGCTCAAGCTCAAAACCAAGCCCAAGCCCAAGAGTCTTGCTACAGCCGGATCATCAACGAAGGACCATACGATGTGAAATTCTAGGTGCATGTGTACTTGTAGTATAGTGGATGGTAAATAAATCGAGATATAGGTTATAGTCATTCGTACTTGTAAAGCAAAAAAAAAAAAACACGTTCTAAGGTTTCGTTGTGAATTTTAAGCGTCCTTTTTCACCTACTGAGTTTTAGTTTTAGTGCTGGCACTACCTCAAATCTAACGGATAAAACATAGCATCGTCAGATCCAGCTGTTTTTAAGGGGGGGGTGAGGTTTCAACTTTTTTAAAAATTTATTTACATTATTGTACAACATATTAAGTTTGATGTGTAAAAATTTGAAATCGATTGCAGTAAAACTGTCGGAGATATAGAGTTTTAAGTCTTCACCTCTCTCTGGTCTGCTTTCGTATTACTTTGAAACTTTGAAATGCGGTTTCTCACACTTAGCTTTTTCAGAGTCGGTGTCCTCTCTACCTCAAAATCTACTGGACCGATTCTTTTGAAATTTTGCACACTCTTTCTCTACATAAATGTCCAGTTAACGCTGTCTAGTTTTTTTTAATTGTTTAATTTTAACGTATTTTAAAATAGCAAATAGCGGTATTTTGACTTTTAAGTGCTGTAAGAAATTGAAAAATCAATAAAAAAAGAAAAACTTGACAGCGTTACCTGCAGAAACTTATCAACTAATGAAATCATTTTGGTTTTTCGATTTCAGAAAATCCAGTGATGAATTATGAGTGGCACCGCAAAGTTACTTTTTTGTGACGTCAGCGAAGATTCGCTGTCAATGCCTCATTTCTTGATATTTATTTATGAAAATTTCACAAAGTATTCTTCAAATGTTATTTTATCATGTAGTAATTATAGAAATAATTATATATTAACTGTGTCGTCAAAAAACATTATCGAAAATATTCCTCTTCTTTATCGTTTTGACCTTACTCCCCCCTTAACAGAGTGTATATTAAATATATTTAATAGGAAATCCGTATAACATGAAATTCTTTCCATTGCTTCTAGCCGTTTTGGTTGAACTAGGTTAGTCCTGGCAAGGATCATCGCGCCATGAAGTTTTATCTTAATTTCCTAGTTTGAAATGAACTCAGTGTAATACAGCATACTAATTTGTGTCATTACAGGGTATCTATCTGTCCGTGATACAGCACTAGCACCAGCTCAGCATCATTATCAGATGTTCCCAAGTTATCTCGCTATCTATATTGGACGTATGCCTAGAATTTTTATAATTTCAATGCTGCAGACAAAATGCAGATGGTCACAAACTAACTAAGTTTGTTTCTTGTTTAATAATGAGTTGCAAAATGACTTCTGATATCCTCCGAATACTTTTAACATCTACAACGTGTTCTATAGTTAGTTATTTGTCCTTTTTTTTCTACAAGATACGGATAACAAACTTAATATACAACTCACAGTCGAACACCTCGATTCTGTAAATTTGAACAACCCGTGACAAAAATAACAATTTATTTAAGTAATTAGTTTTAAGTGAGCATGTCGAATTGAATTGTATGTATGTCATGATTGATTTACTTTTTTAGGGGGGGTTGGAGTGGGATTAAAGTTTCAACTTTTTTTTTAATTTATTTATATTAATGTACAACATATTAAGTTTATTGTGTAGAAATTTGAAGTCGATTGAAGTAAAACTGTCGGAGATATAGAGTTTTAAGTCTCTGGTCTGGTTTCGTCTTACTTTGAAACTTTTAAACGCGTTTTATCACACTTAGGTTTTTCAAAGTCGGTGGGAGGAAGTCGGTGCATTCTCTAGCTCAAAATCTACTGCACCGATTCTTTTGAAATTTTGTTCACTCTTTCCTTACATAAATGCCGAAGTAACGCTGTCAAGTTTATTTTAATTTTTTAATTTTAACGTATTTTAAAATAACAAAGTTTTTGATTTTTTTCATGAAAAGACGGGGTTTTGACATTTAGGTGCTGTAAAAATTAAAAAATCAATAAAACAAGAAAAACTCGACAGCGTTACCTGCAGAAACTTATCAACTAAAGAAATCATTTTGGTTTTTCGATTTCGGAAAATCCAGTGATGAGTTATGAGTGACACCGCAATGTTACATTTGTTTGTGACGTCCGCGGAGATTCGCTGTCAATGCCTCATTTCTGGACATTTATTTATGAAATTTCACAAAATATTATTCAACTGTTAGTTTATCATGTAGTAATTATAGAAATAATTATATATTAACTATGTCGTCAAAAAACATTATCGAAAATATGCTTTTTTTTATATAGTTTTGACCTTACCTTCCTTAAGACGTTTTTTTAAACTAGTGTACAGTGTAGGATACCTTACAGAATTCACGAGATAAAGAAATATTTGGTACAAGTTGAAAAGCGGCGACCACATAACTTTTCGTTTAGATGAACGCTACAGAATCAGACACAGTGTGCCCAACAGCCTCCAGTAAAAGTCGTGAACCGTGTTCGGTGTTCCAGTGCTTTTGCCAGTCGCTAAACCATCCGCTTTATGCTGGACCCAAACAACTAGTCAGGCAATTCATCCTCGTATGTAGGTCTGTAATCTTTATACCCCCAATATGTGATTTTTTATTTTTCCTTCCATACTCATTAGTACGTTGCTAAACCTTAATAGCCTGGTAGGTGTCTGGACTGGTCTGCACTGGCCTGGACCAGTAAATGAGAAGGAAATACATTATGAGTATAGGCCAATGATCGTATACCATAGACTTGTGTTCAATTTTAAATCAATTTTGTTTCATGCATTTTACGAGCAGACATTCTTGTTTTTGGTCAGTTTCTTTTGCGTACAGTTTTCGGATGCTGTCATTAAAATAGTGATGTGTTTTAAATTAAATACAGTACACATAGACAAATAATAGGCTCATACAAAAAAGTACAAAGAGTACGTAATCAGCAGGGCAGATAAAGCCCATCGCCCATCTGCTAAGATAACTAGACCGGCAGAGTGTAGTTGTTTAGAGGGAACCTATATAATGTGATTGTATAAACGAATTCGTGGAAATCAGCGCAATAAACATTAATTCGATGCAAATTTATTTGAAATATTGAAGTGCTGTGCAAATTGATTTAGTGTGAGACTAATAAATACGACTATTTACATTCTGATAGTAAATTGAAATGGATAACAGGAAAATAATGTATCAAAAATGTTTAGAATGTGAATGTTCAGTTTTATCAATCATTCGCTGGGAAAATATATAGTGATATCAGTTTGAATGCATATTAACTCAGACTTGCATCATGCTGTGGGCGCAAACGCCACGTACCAATGCACTATTCGCACTATTCACACTATTCGCACCATTCGCTCTATTCACACTATTTGCACCATTCACACTATTTGCACTATTCGCACTATTCACTATTCGCAGTGTTCGCACTATTCACACTATTTGCACTATACGCACCATTAGCACTATTCGCAGTGTTCGCACTATTTGCACTATTCGCACTATTCGCATTATTCGTACTATTCGCACTATTTGCACCTTTTGCACTATTCGCACTATACGCACCATTCGCACTATTTGCACTATTCGCACCATTCGCTCTATTCACATTATTCGCACTATTCACACTATTCGCACCATTCGCTCTATTCACACTATTTGCACCATTCACACTATTTGCACTATTCGCTCTATTCACACTATACGCACCATTAGCACTATTCGCACTGTTCGTACTATTCGCACTATACGCACCATTAGCACTATTCGCAGTGTTCGGACTATTTGCACTATGCGCACCATTCGCACTATTTGCACTATTCGCACTATTCGCTCTATTCACACTATTTGCACGATTCGCACAACTTGCACTATTCTTATTATGTTAAATAATGAGTTATAATTGAATTACGTTAAACTTGGGTAAATAATAATAAACGCGTAACGTACAATACATAATCATAATTTTACATACATAATACATAAATTTACGTTTTGTGTTTAGTGGATTCGCTAATAGCGTCACCCTACAATCTGTCCTAAATCTAACAGTGTCTTATGTATTGCCATTAATCATTATCCATATGAAATGTTAATTAATCAAGCTTTTATCAAGGACGCTATAAAACTTCACTTTTGAAAAATATTCGTACTTTACATTTTGATTTCGTTTTGTATTTTATCGTTTGTTATAAAACAAAATATTGACCTAAAAACAAAATGTGAAACACTTCTCTCTGGTGAAGCTTTTCCGGTAGCTGTGTGGAAAATAGGGAACTGATAAAATTTAATAACTTTATGGGAAAAAGAAAGAAAAAAGAAAAGTTATAAATTTGATAAAAAGTCTTAGAAGTTATGAATAATTTAAAATGTTATTTTTAAACATATTTACCGCAAACTGAGTCTTATCAATGTCGGGGCACTTTGTTTAGGTTAAGAAAGTCCAAATAACAAACTGAACAAATGTTGAGTTGATTTATTTGTATAATGTAATTTGTGGCAAGATATTAATATCAATTAGCATAATTTCATTGGTAATGGTTTTTCATTTTCACCATTGGGTGTTCATTATTTATTGCCACATTTTATCTCCAACACGACAATGAAATATACTCCTATATTTGAATACCTAATTTTTTGTTGTACTAATCCTTCATTTATTACTTTTGCACGACAGCATTTTCATATTAAATAACTCTTATAAGGTTATTTTTAAATGTCGTCTATAATACCATAATAAATTTTTACAACAATTATTTCCAGTTTAATATTTACAACACTTTCAAAATTTATGTTAATATAATTTTATTGCATCAAAGGGGTAAAAGTTGTTTTATTAACACTACCACCTCCCTCCCCCCTGACACACACACGCTTCGGTGCTTCCAAGGAATCACAATAGTGTGTTTCATTTCATACTGACCTTATCTTCTTCGTATTTTTATGCAAAATGAGCAAATGTTTTTATAGTTGTATACCACAAAAATCACTAAAATTATAAGGATTAATTTTAATTTCAAAAGGAATAAATCTTGTTGTACAAGCGATTAAAATCTTCAGGCAACAATAGTAATCGTGTCTGATTTCTGACAAGGGATAAATTTACTTACATCCTGAAGCCCCTTCCACTCACTTTGAATGTATTCCAGTATTTAGTGTTTGCATCGCATTGTTTGACTGGAATCACTGCAGCTCTAATATACAAATTAGTTTACTTTGTTCTGTGAGATATTTGCTCCACAATGTTCTAGACATTAGAGTAGTTCTGGAAACTAAGCGATATTAACGGTAATACAGTGCTCTGTACAGTAGACCCAAAGCGAAGCATTATTATATTACTTGATTGTAATTATGGAAACTGCAATAGTGCTGTAACAATGTTACTGTATATATAATTTGTTATTAATTTCAAAAGCCACTGATGTAAATTGCTAAATTACTCGTAAATATATGTTAATGCACAGTTACGTGTGTTTAAATATGTTACGTAATGTTATGTTATGTAACAATATATACAAATTTTGAACTTACGCGGTCCGTTAATGTAAACGAGATCATGTACAGACGTTCAAAGAGAGGAGGCTTTGGTTTATTCTGCCATCTTACCAAAAAAGGAAAATATAAATGTTACATTAAATATGCTTTGCTCGCAAAACTCGAAAAATAGCCAGTCGATTGACTTGAAATTTTGACACGACGTTGCATTCGAATACACGCGTGTTTAATAATAATCGAATTCATTTCTTTCGTTTCTTTACAAAAGATCGTGTAATTTCTATTTTCGTTTATGTATATATTATAAAACATTTATATTAATCTTGCTGCAGTGGATAAATTTCACACGTTCACAATCAAACTCTCAGTTCTGCGGTTTTCCACCCAGATCAGAATTTTATGATTGTCATCTGGGTGGATTGGTTTTTTCTATAAAAACACCCCATTATCTATGGTTTTCAATAATTTATCGATGGATGGGTAATTTCAGATAGTCTACAAGAAAATAGTGCTAGATGCAATTGCTTTTGTGTTAAAAAAGGGTATTTTTAATTATTCTAAATTTAATTCTTATGCATTTCTGCTTATGTCGAATACAGTTCAGGGTTAGATGAAATGGAGATCAGGATTAATCCACAGGGGCGGCCTTAGTTATTGCGACTTGTTCTTTGTATAATTTATGTAAATTGTAAGTAAGTATTTTCGATGATAATTGACGAGAAATAAAATTTTATATTGGAAGTTTTTTAAAAGTTAACAAGCACAAGGACGACAAATATTAATATGATAAACTAAGGTACATGAATGCCTTTAAAAGATATACGTAGTGATTCTAGTGGGATTTCTAAAGAGCGAGGCGCGATATTCAAATACATATATAGTGATGAGTTTTTCTACTTGGGTTGCGCGAGAATGTGGGGCCCTGCGCGGTTGCCCTGCTTGCCACCTCCTAAGGCCGCCTCACAATACACAAAACAATACAATTTCTCCTAAAACATACAATGAATCATATCAAACCTTCCACATAACCTTTGACATCTGTTTAAGTGTTTACAAATCCTTTAAACATATTGCTAAAATATGACCCCTATTTGATTTATACCTGTATCACACCTACCCTAATTACTACAGTCCACTTCGACGCTTTATAAAACGATGTTTTTCTTCCTCACGTGTTCGGCGTTAGTGCTAATCGTTAGACAATAAATCAAATGGTTTTGTTGCGTATCCGTTCCCCCGTTGCCTAGAACCTATTGCTTATAATTAATCGTTCTGTAGTTTCCGTACAACTTCCATGCTGGTTTATTTAAATGTATATTATCAATCGCCATCCACTAACACTATTACACTAATACGTTATAATTCTAATGTCCGATATGATATATCGTTCTGTATTTACACGTCGCCTTGTACTTGTATTAGTCTACCTGAGCATCACGTTGTGCATAACAAAGTCTTGCATAAAATGGTATTTTCTTATTTAACTAAATGTGCGAATTTTAGTTGGTAATGTTATAAATTGTGAAGTATTTGTTACTGTCATATTAGTTAGGATCAGTGGATTCTTGCCCTTGGGAACAAATTCTTACACCTCCCTTCCCGCTCCTCTCGTACATCTCTCATGCACCGACAAAGCTCGAATTATGTAGTTTATTTATAGTGGGTAACAAGTTCTAACGAGAGTGTTTAGTGTCTTGTTTTATTGAGAGTCTTTTCGAAAGCTTGTTGCATCTGATTTTTATACGCAAGGACCAATAAAATGTAAACCATTTTCAATAATTTTATATTCTATGTAATAATCAGAGATGTGCACAAATGCTTTTCAAAAGCATTTAAATACATAATGCAAATTAAATAGAAATAGCTAAAGTAAGGGTTTTATTAGTGTCGCATGTTTATGTCGCACTAGTCTGTACGTTAAAAGTACAACACATTTACTACACTCATGTCTAAATAATGTCAACTTATGAATGAAAATATATAAATGTTGGATGTCTCATGTGGGGGTAGTAGGTAAAATAATATATATTTATGTATATATATTTCAGTAAGGAAAGTAGTGGAGTGATTGTCCTGTAGTAAAACAAATAATGAACGAGAAAATATGATAAACAAATTTAGGTAAACGAAAATCAGATGTCTTATGGTGGAGGTAACAGGAAGGATAATAAAATAATAGGCACATCTATCATTTTAAATTAGAATTATTAAGACAATTGTGCAGATACTTTTAGATCATAGATGGTGCTAATATTGGTGGGGTTTTAAGTTTATATTCAAAAAATATTATTTACTGATTAACACTATGAAGTAACATAAATGAAAAAAGTATTTTGTATTTTCCAAATAGGTTTGTAAAAGTTTTCAAACAAAATTTAAAATTCTATACTCGTAAAAGATATTTAAATACAAAATAGAAAATAGGTATTTACTATTTTGTATTTGTATATTAAGTATTTGAAGAACGCATATCTCTGGTAATAATAATATATTGAATGTAAAATTATGATAGATTCCATTGTGATCAACTTACATTTTTCACAAATTAAACCGTATGTTTTAAAAATCGATATCAAAGTATTATTAGTGCACCTTCTATTCCCCAACGCTTGCAGCCCTTGCAGCCCTTCATGAATATATATGCTACATATTACGAATGAAAAACCTTTTATTAAAAACTATTAATTATTCTCTTTTGAATAGTACGCTTGGGAGTCCATGCAACTGTAGTTTATGTTTCCAATACCATACTCATTCATTTCCACATATTATATACATTCATTCATTATTTTACTATTATCTGTAATATTTTTAATTAACAATATTTTTTGATTAAATATTTTCTTTGTTATGGCATTAATAATTAATTTTATACGAATATTTAATCATAATCATTTACTTTCGTATCTCATGTGTACGTACACTAGCGCTGGCGGCATTTCTTTTAAACTCTCGTGAATACAATGTGTTCACATTATAATATAATAGAAGAACGTGTTATAAATACGTTATCAATTAATCAACGCATTTATTATAATGTTTAATTATTTCACACGTATGACTAATTTTCATTTTAATAATAGTTTTTATTTTTGGGAGTGTTTTATCTTTTAAGATCTTTACGCATGTTTTGGGAGTTTTGTTTTTAAATTTGTTCATTATAAATATGTTGGAAATAATTGTTAAATTATTCTAAATATTTACTATACAGAAAATAAATTTATATTTATTTAATGTCGGTCTACTTCCGATGCTGATAGAACTCACCGACAACCTCTTTCTCTGTTGGCAATTTTTGTGGTATCACGGCATATATGTGAGCTACGTCGCTGCTTAATAAGTTTATATATTTATTTATTTATTTGCCTTGACTTTCTTTCGTCATAGCCACCATCAAACATTTTTTATACATATTTAACATTTTATAATTCTATTTTACAAATTTCTAAATATTTCAATAATTCAATAATTAATTTTGAATCATTTAACAAATATTTAGTATTAACAGGAAAACTTTTAATCACATCTAATATTTCACTATTGAATTTTGATCTTTCTAGACTATAATTTATGCTTTCAAATATAATATGATCCAAAGTTCCTTCTTCACCACATTGATATCTATCGTCGGATTTAATATTAATTTTGTACAGGTGAGCTGGAGTTTTGCAATGATTACTTTTAATTCTGATTATAGTTGATATAATTTTGCGGGGCTCATTTCTGAACCATCTCTTCTAACTTAAATTTGGATGTAGCATATAATAATCTCTTCCTTTTAATTGACTTTTGTTAATGAAATCTGTGTTTCTCAAATTGAAGTTTTATTTTTTGATTATTTTTAGAATAAAATTACAAAAATAAAATTAAAATTGCAAACACCCAAAAAGGACCAGTGTTAATTCAATAACTTCTTTATTAACTTAAATGCGACAAATCCTAATGAAAACATGGTTCTTCGAACCGGATTCTTCCTCTTCACTACTTGTGCAGGTATTTTACTCTCTTGTTGTTTTCCTCTTTTCTCTTCTTCTTCTTCTCGAAGGCAATGAGATCTTCATTTGTCTTCTTGTTGCTGTTTCGTTCTGTACTCTTTCATAATATTGTTGTTCTCTTTCGAACTATGCAATATACATTAGCGACTGGAATAACAATTTTAAATAACGTTCTTAACCAAATGGAAACGCTTGGAACGTAAATGATCAGCTGCTTCTTTCCTCCTTCCTCCTCCTCTTGTATTCCTTAAGTCGTCCTTCATTCTCATCGTTTCCTCACCTCTTGTCTTCTTTGTCTCTTCGTCTCTTTGTCAGTTCTGATTAAAATCACTTCTGCTCTGGCGTGACTTCTCTTTCCTTGTTCCTTTTCTCTATCTCCGTCATTCTCCTCTTCCCTTCACTGCCTCCCTTTAATAACTGCACAATATTCTTCATGCTCATTACATAACTTTTTGTATATGAAGATATTGAATATTTGTATTTTAATAAATTGTTTTTAATTTGCATGCAGCTGTCCCATTTATGCGTGTCTCTGGGCGACAATATCCACACATCGTATTTCAAGCCCTTGCATGGCTTTGTGTCATTAATATTTTAATTAATGTCATGCCCCTTGCCGCGCCCCTTGAACCGACAGAGCCCTTCAAACGAAGGTCCAAGGTGTATACTACTTGTGATTTAATTTAATTTTACAACAATACCCAAAAGCTTGTTCTTATTTTGTCTAATTTACTTATAATTATATGTTTCCTGTAATTTGAAACAAAAGCGGATGTATCATACACACTAATAGTAATTTTAAAAAATTACTATTTTGATAATTACTATTAAAATGTGCTTCAGATTGTTTATAATGGAACGTAATGTGTTAGTTTTTAATGTATGTTATTATTTACTATTTTGTTTAATTACTAAAAGAAGAACACTTCAACTTTTCTATTGATTTAGTTTAGTAGAAAGCAAAACACGAAATTCAGATTTTTACCTTGTTTTGAAATTTACTTTACTTTACTTTTTTACTTTATTTTGGCACCAGTTCAATTTTGTGTCAACACAATTTTCCATTTCTTATTGTCATTTATTTGTCAGTTCATTAAATACGAAATTTAAAACACTTCAAACTAATTTTTGTCGAATTGCTTTACTTCAAAGCAGGAGCACCCTTAGGCCTGTCTCAGTATGGGACCGTATTTAAGCGATGGCGTATTCGGACGTAAATCGGCGTGTTGGATCAGCTACAAAGCAAACCGCCTATGTGTGTTACAATACATGTTTATACTAATTTATTTATCTATATTTATGATACAGCATTCAGTTGTTGTATACGTCTTAAATCTGGTGTGCTTGGATAAGGGTATCTTATCTTATTTTATGTTATTGTTTTTTGGTTTTGTTATTGTTTCGTTAGCCGGTAGTGATCTCCTGTAGTCGTCAGATAACTAACTTGTGAACTGTAGGGGTGTATTGGAGTTCTTTAGCACTAATATAATTTATTATGAGAGCAAACTTTAACTTTAGTTTTTATCGATACACTACTGGTATTAAAGGGACATACTCGTCATACTTATGTCGCGATAGAGGCGAAAAGACCCGTATTGCAGCGATGTGGAGGTATCCCCTCCAGTCTGAAGCGGCTGTTTGTATTTACAAAGGTTCAGATAAGATAGCGTTGTAATAGTGGTAACACTTGGTTAAAATTGAGGTAGTGCCGCCCGTATTCGGACTGCTTTGTAGCGTGCAGTCTGAGAGCTCCAGAGCGATCTCATTACATTTACATGGTTCGGATAGGTAAAGCGTAGTAGGCCGTATACGTCCGGCAGAAATTCGCTTAAATACGGTCCCATACTGAGACAGGCCTTAGCCATTGCAAGGCCCCGGGCAGCAGATCTTTGCGAGCCACTTGTGCTTTGTATAATTTATGTAAATTGTAAGTAAGTATTTTTGATGATAATTGACGAGAAATAAAATTTTATATTGGAAGATTTATAAAAGTTAACAAGCACAAAGACGACAAATATTAATGATGATAAACTAAGCGTCACTAAAACCTCTGTAACTTGTACACTAATCTCCCGTATGTCATGAAATTTTGTCACATATCGTTTGAAGGTTGGTACTATCTAACAATCATATAGATTTGTTAATAGTGGCGCTATTTTTATGTCATTCTACGAACTTATTTAGTGATGTGATTTTTCAAGTGTCTTTCTAAATTTATTTCACATGTTTATTCAACTACTTACATAAGAAAACATTCGTCCCTTTTTTATCTTTCTTGAAAATTCATTTGTTCTGCCATCCTTCTTGTAACGGATAACTCCTAATGGTTTAAAGATATCAGTTAAGCGTCCAAGAATGCGAATTCGTTCTGCACTGTACGCTATAGGCTACAGCCTACGATGTAACGAAATAAGGAAGATTAATTACCGAACGCACTTTAACTAATCAAACTATTGGTATACCGTATACCGTGTAGGGTTCATTTCGGTTCGTTCGGTTCGTCGGTTCAACGTTATCTAGCGGTATATATCTACAGTTCGTGGCTCAACTTGTCTGCCGTAGATTGAGGGCAGTCTATTATAAGTTGAAAACTATTCAAGCGAACTAAAAGCAACTGAAAACTAAAGCAATATTGTTCAGAACATCTACTGTGTAATACATACGACTATAAGACAGAAACGTGTTAGTGTAAGAAATAGTTGTAGTTAAAGAAATAATGTTATATTATTAAATAATGATTATTTCAAGGAACGATTGTGCAGTGACGCCTGTAGACAGGGGTCAGTTATTTTGGATATGATATTACAACTAAGTATAGATACACTTATCTAGTAGCTTACATTTCAATAATTACACGGTGTGGTAGAGATTGCTCCAATGAACAATTCTACATGATTAGGTTACTAGGTCTGAGGGTTTAGTCCTGCGAAGTCTTCGAACATCATTACTATCAAGCAACATTTGCGTCACGGCGATGTTTACGTGGTTACGAAGTCTCAACTCGTGCTTTGCTGCTATAGATTTGATTTCTTCTCCGACTGTGTTAATCTTCAGGTCTCTATGTATGTTGTCAGAGCGTGGTCACGTATTTTGAAACATTTGGATTTCTTTAACGTTCCATTTCTTGGTGCACTCCATACGAACACACTAGCTTTAGCACTTGTTTATATATGAGCAACTTGTTTTCAAGGTTTAGTTCAGAGCATCGCCCAATTAGCAAATACATATTCCTGTATCTTGTATTCTATTTCTACCCAATTTTTCGAAACAAAATCGACGCCACTGCTTTTCATATAATCAACGTTTAGTGTTATATTTTATTACAATACGAAGTCGACAAATATAAGAACAGGTTTAACTTTGAATAAAATAAAGATAATTATGAGTTGTAGTTAAATCAATTCACGATTACGTGACGCCCAGTTATTTTATAGACAGAAAATTAAAAGGGATACAAAGTTCAAGGACGCGCCACGGCGTCCGCAATTAACAGATTATTATTTTTTGATTAGTTTTAATCTATGATCTTTAAAATATTCTTCGTTTTCTTTTATGTATTAAAATTAATGTTTAATTAGCGAAAGGATAAACTGATCTCATGATTAGTTACTTAATAATAAATAGATTATCGTATTTTCTGCAGTAATCAATTTTATAATTTATCATTGCTTGTTAGCAAATGGAATTAAATCTTCTATGATGCAACATTCAGTTACTAAGCTTTTCTTTATCTTGAGAATCTTTAAATATTTTGAATAGTTTTCTTAAGTTCAAATTTAAATAGTTAAACATTGATTTCAGTAGCTTTAGCAGCAAAATTTGCCACCAGTTCAATTTTGTGTCATCACAATTTTCCATTTCTTATTGTCATTTATTTGTCAGTTCATTAAATACAAAATTTAAAACACTTCAAACTAATTTTTGTCGAATTGCTTTACTTCAAAGCAGGAGCACCCTTAGCCATTGCGAGACCCCGGGCAGCAGATCTTTGCGAGCCACTTGTTCTTTGTATAATTTATGTAAATTGTAAGTAAGTATTTTTGATGATAATTGACGAGAAATAAAATTTTATAATGGAAGTTTTATAAAAGTTAACAAGCACAAAGGCGACAAATATTAATGATGATAAACTAAGGAACATGAATGCCTTAAAAGATATACACAGTGATTCTAGTGGGATTTCTAAAGAGCGAAGCGCGAAATTCAAATAAATATATAGTAATGAATTTTTGTACTTGGGTTGTTGCGCAAGAATGCAAGGCCCCGGGCGGTTGCCCGCTTGCCATCCCCAAAGGGCGTCTCTACTTCAAGGTGTATCATATATATACACAGGTTATATATATATATATATATATATATATATATATATATATATATATATATATATATAAATTGATTAATAAACAACAACACTAATAGCTGATAATAATTCATAGTTAAGAAAATAATAATAAACTAATCATAAATATTAACATAATGTATTCACAATTTGTTAACCCGAACCGTGCCTTACCTTACCTTACCTTACCGTACGTATATTAATTATCACGTTGCGTTATCTATTTATAGACCTCCATTAGTACCAACAGTTTATGAACTTTTAAATCCATCGACTCGTTCAAGAAACTTGTTTAATTAATTCTCTCGTTAATGAATTTGTCTATAAATTCAAATAATACTTAATTATAAAATATTTTTAACAATCTTAATAATATAAATATTCACAACGAGAAAGTTTATTCGTAGAATGTTAGAGGACGTTAAAATGACGTTTATTTAACGTTAAAAATCCTAAACGTTAATAATCTGTCTCTGCCCTCAGCTTCTCTACCGTCTATTATAAGTTAATGGGCTTGTGTCCTCATTATTTAGTGGTCGATTTTTCAATTGTTGATTGAAATTGATGTTAATAAATGTGTATTGGCGTGTCTATTTTATTAAATATCTAAATGTTGACGGAGATATAGCAACTAAAAATTTGAATTGTAGTTTTGTTGAGTAGGTCAGTGCTGTGGTAATGTTTTGTAGCTATTGGTAGTCGAAATAATCAAATCAAGTCAAAGAATAATAAGTTTTTATTTTATTTAACCCTGTTACGGCAGACATAATATTGAAATTGTATTGTTCCTAGAAATAGCTGTAAATAATATTTGATATTTTGATATATAAATACATATAGCAGAGATTTATAAGCTGTAAGGTTGGTAACCTGTAAACTTTCCAGAGTTCTATCTTGAATATGCTATCTGTTTTACGCTCTGTTGTATTAAAGAGATAGCAATTAGCAGCTGTGATGTCACATGCATTTGGAATGTCTACAATGTTGAATCCCTTTAATAGTTAAAGAGACAAAATGACTTTTTTAATTGTTAATATCTCCTGAAATATAAGGAGTTGTTAAAAAATAATTGAACATTTGAGGTTCTAGTAACCAACTTTATCAATATATAGTACAGTTTTATAGAAATTAAGACATAGGACACAAGCCCATTCGTAATTAATAAATCCAACTAAAAAAATTAATAACTTGTAAGTTTGTATATTAAGCTTGTTCATTATTAAATAAAAAAAGTTGTGCAGCTCAGAACACTATCAACATATTTAACATTTTTATTTAATAATTATCTAAGTAAATCAGTAAATCAGAACGCGTGCATGTCTAATGAGAATATTTGACTCCATGTCCATCTGTACCTCGCACTAGCCATTGTAAGATGTATCCATCAGTCAGCATCACGTGGTATCTCTGCAGGCAGTCATCTAGTTGACCAGACCATGTCCAGTCGACCAGAACTTTACTTAAAGAACCATCTAGTGCAAGCGTTTGTGCCATGAAGTCAGTCGCGTCAAGTCATTGTGAATTAGATAAACCATACGTGACTAAAAGCTTGGATTATTTATGGACTGTCATCTCTCATTGTTTAGGTAAATAGTTGAATTGACAACGTACAACAATAGAATATACCAAATTGTTATTATTATATTAATTGGATTCGGAGTATTGTTGTTCTAAACGATTTTATACGTTTTAGTCGAAGGTATTCTGAGATAATTTTCTAGATTTTGTGTTCTTGCTTCTTCATGAGACTCTAAGAAACTTCAATTCTAATTTTGATATTCTGCTGCAGTACACAAATAATGGAGACTATAAAACAATCTGTATCAATTTACATCAGGTTATGGGCCCAGATTTTGTAGTGTGAAATAAAACTGTTTTAAAGAAGAATAAGTTTTTTCTTTATTTGATTGGATGACCTTTCTGGAAACAAAAGAACATTTTATTGCGTTTGAGATGCGTAAAATATGTCGAAAATGTTTGGTTTTTTTTGGACTACATGTCAAAATTAACCCTAAAATAATAACTGTAAACGAAACTTTGGAGCACATTAAGTTTTCATGTGAGAAAAAGATAATAAGCGAAAAGAGTAATGGGCAGTTAAGGGAAGAGGTGGATGGCGGAGATAGAGAAAAGGAACGAGGAAAGAGAAGGAATGGCAGAGTAGAAATAGGAGGGAGAGTAGCAGGAGGAGCGAAGCAGTAGCTGTACCAGTTTTGTTTTTATTTTTATAAGGATATTTTTTTTCTTTTGGAAGGAGTGAGAATGTTTAGATTTAATAAGGATCAAAATTGAATTAAGCACAATGACATGTTTATAAATGAGTTAAGGCACAAGAATGTATTGCCAAATGGCAAAAACATTAAAAAGAAAATAATAATAATAATATACAAAGGTTAAAATGTCTTTTTCTGAAGGATATCTTCACCTTAACTAAATACAGCATTCAACAGGTTGACAATAGTATGTTTTTGGGGATGGTTTCTTTCCACCCTTGTTTGTGTTTTATTTCTATCCTGTTGCAACAGGCTAGAGCTTTTATTTGCTACCCTGTTGTTTCCTACACATGAATATTATTACACAAGTATCTCATTTTATTTGGATGTTCCTTGAATTCCCATATTCTTCCTGTTTGTTCTTGCTTTGTTTTACGCAAGTCGTGAGGTTTGTTTATATCCGTAGTAAATTCATTTCTGAATGGGATGAATTAACACTGAAGTGTTGTTTTAACACTTGGTTGCGTAATAAAAGTAGCTCATTGAATAATTCACAAATATCGGCAGCTGAAATAACAGTCAGTGACCTAGATCATGTCTTGGGATTATTTATTTTCACTAATTCATATCTCTAGGTGTGTATAATCCAAAGTGCAAATATATTTATAGCAGGGTTGATGTATTTAAAAAGGTAATTTATTATTTTAGTAAGACATGCTTATGATGAAGAAAAGAGTACCGTTCAAGCAAAGCATGTGTTAATTAGACTCGGTATTTTTTCACATTAAAAAGCAATGCTTTATCAACACACGAAATTCAGATTTTTCCATTGTTTTGAAAATTCCAAAAGTAGCGTCACTAAAACCACTGTAATTCGTAAACTAATGGTGTGAATGTCATGAAATTTTAACACATATCGTGTCAAGGTTGGTACTATCTAAAAACCCTGCGAACTTATTAAGTGATGTGTTACTTTCTGCAAATTTCTTTATTTACTACGAAATTCTAGTGCGTTATTTCAGAATCACCCTATATTTAATTTAGCTTTTGTGTACTGGGAAGTGAACCCTCAATGTAGCCATTTATTTCACAAAACGCCTGCAAGCTTTACTTAGCAGAAAGCATTGCAAATCACAAGACGCACACACAGACTTGGAATGCGTGCCCAGGCCCATAAAATAGCAGATACAATTGTGATGAATCTTCCGACGTGTAGTCTCAATGACATAGGGTGTAGAGGGGTTAAGAACACGCCGGCAAGGGGGAGGGGGAAATGTGTTGTGTTAAATAGGGCGTGACGTCACATGTGTGAGCTGTTGTCATCCCATTTGGATTCTAACAGATACCCTGATATAATTAAGCCGTTACTTGTTTGGAATATCTTCATACATATAAATTACTTAGATTTTACTTTTCTTAAAGGGTTTCTATCTCGAACACTGTTATTTATTCTTTACAGGTTTTTGTTTTATTATTTTTTAAACAATTTGCTTTCATATTCATTTACTAGACTTACTGGAATTTGCCTTTGAACTTTTCGTTGTTTTCAGTTTTTTTTTGTTTTAAGAAAATTACCACATGTGTGGCAACGGCGCTGTCTTAAAGAAAATACGATTAATTAAACAGTTAACTGACAGTAAGGCCCTCCGCACACGAGGCGACTGGTTGCAAACCTTAGCTTCGAATCTACCCGAAGCGAATGTGATTACAACTGTTGTTAGTGAGAGATCGAGATATGAGATAAAACACGAGAAAGACACACGAGTCGGCTGATTGCAAACTAAACGTGGAAACGAAGTTTTCAACGAAAACGAGCACGAGCCATGTATCGTGACTCCATAGAAGTTTTAACAATAGCAAAACAGGGGATTCTTTTGTGTTATATTTGATTGTATGTATGTATTTAAATACTTTTCGTAAACATCTCTGTTGATGATGTCATCATGAAACCAACAGTGCCCTGCGACCGAGAAATCTAGTCGCTGAATATATGCTCAAAACCAGTTTAAAATCAGTTTAGTCACGTTCGTGCCGTGTGTTTTATCTCACTCGTAACCACGTTCGTTATTTTACAGACAACACAGTTGTAATGACATACGGTTCGGGCAGATTTGGGGTTAAGGTTTGCAACCAGTCCCGTCGTATGCTGAGGGCCTAATGTTGAGTTCTTTTGCATTTTCCTTTTTAAAATAATTTTGCAATTTAATTTTATCAACTTTTTTATTATTATAAGTTTCTTTCCATTGCTATAAAATTGAGAAGAACTTTTTAAGAATTAAAATTATTACATATTTCGAAAATCGAAAACTATAATGATTTTAGGTATAATTTAGACCCTTTAAGTAAAATAATAACAGGTTTCGTTTAATTGAAAAGTTATAATATGATTTTTTTTTAATGTTTTTGCCATTTGACACTTCATTCATGCGACTTAACTCATTTATTTACATATCATTGTGCCTAATTCAATTTTGATCCTTATTAAATCTAAACATTCTCACTTACTCCTTATAAAAATAAAAACAAAACTGCTACTGCTACTGTTTCGCTCTTCCTGCTACCCTCCCTCCTTTGCCATTCCTTCTTTTTCCTCGTTCCTTTTCTCTATCTCCGTCATCCACCTCTTCGCATCACTGCCTCCCTTTAATAACTACCCAATATTCTTTTCGCTTATTACCTTTTTCTCACATGAATACTTACTGTGCTCCAATATATGTTTAAACATCACATCTGAAATCTTGATTTAATTACATTTTTATGAATTAGCACAAAATACAAATACCATTGAAATTAACTTTAAATTTTTGTTTCAGATACTTTCTTTACTGATGACTTTTAACTCTTCCAGAAAAGGTAAGCCTTGCATTTTTCATCTAGATCTTGCTTGTGTCATCACTTTGACATTTTTTAGGTTTGCTTAAATTTAAATTAATAATCATGGGTATTGTACACATATATAAATTCACAGCATCATTAAAACTGCCAACTCAGTAGGAGGTCGTTAGTACTATGACTCCTATATCGTAATGGCAATGTAATTTCATGTTTTTAATATAGAAGACAAAAAAATACCCTCTTTCTAAAGTAATCTAATCGTATGTCTAAAGTTAACGTTTTTAATAAATTTGGTACAAGATTCTTTGGCAGTTGATAAAGAATTCAGTGAGTGTTTTGATTTTGTGCCAAGTAAATTTTTATACCAGCGGATGTGTCATTAAATACATCAACAAGATGCTGCATTCCCAAATCGTCTTATCTTTCAACACGTCTTAAGCAAACGTTTTAAGTAATTTAACTTTATGTGATTCAATGGTTCTCTACTTACAAATTACTCATCTTCTGGTTGGAAATTATTCAGTTATGAGTTAGGACTAGGTGTGTTACTAAATATGATGCTTGGAATTATGATGTCACTTAGAAATTTACGGTTTTATGAAAGCTTACGCCTTAAAATAGTCGCGTTAGAGATATTTAAAATTATTGTAGAAATTTCATTCCTGGAAAAAAAATTGTTTCTGAATTATTACTGGGAATTCTTGAATACGTGTTCTCTTGAATCACTTTGTCAAAACCAATTTGAAATCAGTTTAATTTCGTCAGAAAGAAGCTTAAGAAATAAGAATGAAGAAGAGTTTACGGTGTAATAAGACACCAATAATTTTTTTTCTACCTTAATATAATACGCAAGCATAATAGACACTGCGTAGATATTCCAATACTTCTATTTTCGATTTTATAACTTTCAAATTCCTTTTAATATTTTTATTGGGTCGCCCTTTCACCTGTACAGCTATAAATAATTACACCTATATAGTTATAAAGATTTTCATCGAAATTCCCAACTGATTTATTGCGTTTATTGCGGGCACCGACACGGGCATGCCCATTAATGCTTCGCATGTGTACTGTATGTCTGTGTATGTGTGTGTTTGTGAGTGCATTGTGCAATATTGTATCTACCTATCTAACAACATTTTTATTAGGATATTAAATAAGCCCCAACTCTGAATACTAAACACGCTTAGCCTCGGTGTGTCGGTAATGTTGGTCTTAAAAAAATTATTGTTATTAAAGCTATGCAGTTGTAATGTGCAGGGTCTCATTAGGACGAATATGTGTGTATAGAAATCAAGTCATCAGGCGTTTAAAATAATTTCATACATATACGAGTATACGGGGAATAAACAAAATAATATGACAATTTGATATTACACAATATTTATTTCTTAATAAGATGGTGGGACACCTTTTGCTTTTAGAACAGCTGCACAATTTCGCAAAATCTGTCCTCATATGTTATTGTTTGTTAAGACTCTTGTCCAACTCGGTCCTGTTTATATGGGTATATTTTGTTTCCTTGCCAAGGAATATTGAACTTGCTGAAATACGAGATGATGGAAAAATTGCTGGCATGTTTCCTGCAATTCTACTAGTCTTATCTTTTACATAAACGTATGAATATAATAAAATAGGCAATCTGACATTTATTTTCAAGTAAATTTTTTTGAAATTTTTTTTCAATATATTAACTGGTTTAATTTGTACATTGTGTAAACGAGTGACATCGTACGACATTACTAGATAGTGTTTATTAAGGGAAAGTATTATATACATAAACATACGAGGGTAGATCACCTTTAGAATCGATTATTGAGAGCAAGTAACCTTACTAAGGGAAGATGACATTACCATCTTCTACAACTAACTTTAAAACGACATTCACACATAATTTCAGCCTGATTCTACCATTACTTTTGATTTGACATCCATTTGTAATAAACGTGTTTGCTAGGCAGACGACAGATGTTTAGAGACCCCATTTTAGGCACGTTTTCCACATCTTAATATGTCTTACTATGTTAAAGAGGTTTACCTCGTTGAGGACCTCTCTTAGGCCCGGTTTTATGGTTCGTCTTACTACCGAACTAAATAGCTAACTCCCGAATTAAACGAAAAATGGGTTTTATCATCAAGGATTAACGCTAACTCAGAACTAAAATCGCGGAGTAAGATATCCCGTCATAAATCAAGGTTTAAATATTTAACCCGGAGTAAGTGTGCAACAGAGATAAAATATCATGCTATCTCAGCCAGTTTAGCTATCATTATTATAATATTTTAGGTTATAATATTAAATTATTGTTTATTATGAATTTTGTGAGTGACCATAATCAATTATCAATAACAGATGATGAGGAAGATCAGCTATTATAAAAAATATTGTACTAAGTTGAGAAATCCGTCATTTTTAAAATGTTTTAAAACAATAATTAAACTGAATCTTGTATTCCCATGGATTTACAACTGTAAACAAATATTCGAATTTCTTAAAATATGGTTTACGTCTCTACTAACTAACACGGGATTAAATTTGGACCATAAAACCCGATACAAAAATAAGTACCGAACTAAACTAACTCGGGGTTTCATAACCCCGAAGTAAATAAAAGACCATAAAACCGGCCCTTAGTGGTGTAATTTTGACCGGGTCATTTGCCAGAACATCTAGTCCTTTGATGAAGTAGAAAAAACAGTAACATTACTAATTAAAAATGTATGAAATAAAAAAACAGGCTCCTGTAGTCTGTACACCTGTAACGGATACTTAATACCGTTTAAAAAGAAAGAGAGAGAGGGCGCTAGAAGAGAGGGAGATGAATTATGTTAGAAAAAAGAACGTGACAAATATGAAGTCCGTGTTCAACTAGCCGTAACGTCATTTAAAAAAGATTATGTTACACAATTAGTGTAGAACAAGTACATAAAAATAACGCCCGCGTTAAATGAACCTTGCTTCTGTTACAGTTACGCTGGGAATAAATGAATGAATGCTGCCCGAAATGTTTTCAAAAAATAATGACAGGCAAAATAACGTTTTTGTTATAAATAAATTTGATGAACTTAACGAATATCCGGTTTAGGCAATTAAATAGTATAACAAATTTTCACATTCCATGTAACGACCGTTACAAATTCATCTCAAGACTTCTACACTAACTGTTGTTACATTTTCAAATATAAAAGCTCTGCAAATATAAAAAATCGGTAGATAAAATGCTTCCCTTTGGCTATACCCATGTAAGAAAGAAATCGTAAATTTTTATCAAAGTATAAAATTACTACTGCTTTCTTAGGCCCTCCGCCCTAGATTCAGTATCATCTCATAAAAAACACGCTGGTACAACTTTTACAGAAATACGTGGACTTCGTTTTATATGAGGTGATACTTACTGCACCTCTCCTTATATATTTAGTTATGATTAGAGATGGCAGTGAATTAATATCCCACAGTCTACAGAAATACAGCGTCTGGGTGTGTGTTGCTTCATTCTTCACTTCACTACGTATTAAAATCTTATTCACGTTTCGATACCCTCGACCTGTGATTACAAGTTCATGCGTACCTCATCTTTACCCTCCATCCTCACCCCTCCCCGTCTCTTCATGCGTAAGCCCGTGTGGAAAATATTGAAAAAAATACTTATGTTTATTAATCTTGCTATTTAATTAAAATTACATATTTTATATTTCAATTCTCTTATTCATTCAATTTTGAACGGTCATAAAACTTTGAAGTTATTAATTTTCTATTTCTATGTGCTTGGACATCAGTTTAAGACATTCATTGATTTTACAAATGAGACGATTAAGAAAACAGTAAGATGCAACGAGAACGAAAAACGAGTTATGTCGAGCCGTGTTTCATGATTCTATAGAATTTTTAACAGTAGCATAATAGGGGTTTTATTGTGTCGAATTATGAGGTATTTGTATTTAAATACTTTTGAATAGTATTTGAGCACATCTCTGCTCATGATGTTTCTTTATCGCTATGATCAAAATTTGACATTAGATTTTTATAATCTTTTTTATATCAAATTTTCCACACACACTCCTACTCTTTGTGAACGAAAATGCAACGTGGTGCAAAAATACTGAATAAAGAATTCATGGCCCAAAACTGTGTGATATAATTTATGCATGACTAATTAACGAATTAATTAATTTCTGCTGTTACTCATTTCTCTTACTGTAACAAATATTTTTTTGACATCACTTTATTCACCTTATTAAATAATCAAAGGTAACGCAGACTTTGAATAGACAGGTCTTTGTAAGTACCTACCTCATAAACCTCTAACCTTATCCTCATCCCACAACCTCCCCCTCCCCTCCTCCATCACATCCCACATTGTTTCCCCTATCAACTTTCCAGACACATTTTACTCATCTCTCATTTCTAACTTTGAAGCTTGAGCTTGAAATGGTGATTCTAGGAAAGCCTGACGATGTAGGTTGTAGATTGTAGGTTGTAGGTAACCTACATATACTGGCGCAAAGCAACAACAATATAATCAAGTTGTTGAAGACTTCATAGAACGCTTTCGTCTGTCTGATCTTGTTCTCTTTCTTTTGAATGTCTTCTTCTTCTTTACGTTGAAATGTTGATGTTTCCATGGTGATGATGTTGGCTTATGTTACTTCAGAGAAATGAAATGATGATACAAGACAGCTCATATGATTCTAAAGTTGCGTCCTCATAGAAACAACACTATTAACAAAACATACAATATTTAACATTTATGCTTCGCGGCTTATGCATTAGATTCTATCATATAACGTAGAGCGGGATGCTGGAAACTTTCCCCAAAAATGTATGGTCTCCGATTTGGAAACGTATCCTATAGTAAAATTCAACGCTGATTCCAAATCCGCAATTCTTTTTTTTTTGGACTGCCGGTTTTCGAATTATTGGCATTTGATAGGCGAAGTAATAGTCTGATTTGAAAACGGATTGTAAATTTGGAATCAGCGAGAAATTTTACGACCAAATCATACAATATTTAACATTTTTGCTTCGCTGATTACATTATATCATATAAAACATCACTGAGTAAGTTCGAAAAATGGCATATACATGGCAAATCGATATGATTTTTAGATAGTACAAACTTTCAAACGATATGTTTGTCAAAATTTCATAACATTCGGACCATTAGTTTACGAATTACAAAGGTTTTAGTCTTGCTACTTTAGTATTTTCAAAACAATGAACGGATCTGAATTTCGTGTGTTCATAAAGCATTGCTTTTTAATACAACAAGTGTTATTCGGATTTGGTGTTGACACAGCTTAACATTGAAAAGGAATTCTTAAGATGAAACTTGAAGAAATGAGTTTATTTCAAGTGGAAAATATGAGCAGTAAGTAAACAAACAAACAAACAAACATTGCCAACATCAATTACTTTCTGTGGTATTTATTGAAACGAATGAATGAGTTGTTTTCGATATTTATTGCTATTGATATTTAATTCTTATTGCTGAAATACGCTAAGCTGTTGTTTTCATTGGAACGAACGACAAAACAAATGTTACCCTTGAACACTTCGCATCTTATCGTTAAACACTGAGAACACTTGGTATAAAATACGCCTACAAATATGCTAAAGTGTGAACTGACTATCATTAAGCCTCATTCCTACTCACTGTTTTGATATTTAATTTACTGTTTTTATTTAATATTGTAATCTAGATTTCAGGTTCTCGTTTAAGCATTCCTTTTCACATTTGTGTTTTAATTTAAGTTTAGTTAATTTAGTTGGTGCGTATGCATCGTAAGTATTATAAATTTTGACAGACAAAATTGTATGTGAAATAATTAAAATTACTATTTTTAATAACAATTAGTAATAGAAATTGTTTTCACTTCTATATTTTTCAAAAACTGACATTAAACTTCTTTTAAAAATAAATCCTACTGCATATTTTAACAGATTGTCACATTTTGGAGGTTATAATATAATATAGTTTTTCTTAATTTAATATTTTTAATTTAAAACATTGAACCTTGTAAGGTTTTAAAAACCTAAGAAAACTTAGAAATTAAATTAAAAATGGTACTGTGAATGACTAAGCGTATTGTCATATGCTAAACAATCTAAATTAAATACAAAATATAAAATTAAATTAAAGCAGTGAGTGGAAATGATACTTTACTCTAATTCAGCCGCTTATACTTTTGTAGTTACAAAACTACTACAGCTTAGGAAGTCATGCTTAGATAAAAATGAAACTAATGTAATATTCTTCGTAATTTTGATGTGAGGTTGGTAACCGCTGCTTTCTTGGTTAATCTTTAAAGCTAGCTCATAAATATTTCTATCTATATACTCGTATACGTACATTTAAATCTTCTTATATATAATTTCGTTAATCTAACCCAAGATGAAATACATGTTCACTGGGTGCATAATAGCATCTCCATCTCCAAGCAACTACTAAGTCAGTTTTGTGCGACTTTCTAAGTTACGTGCTAAGCACAGTGGCGTGCAATGAAAAACAAGTTACCTATGTTATTCCACATGACTTCGTTGTACTTCCCTTAAAGTTAAATCCTGTGTACGCCTCTGTGTGTGAACGTAATCTGTGGTACGGTGCTCTGTACTGGATGCTGAGGATGCATCCTTGTGTTTTATCTCGTTGCAGATAAATAGTGCTTTAAGTTATGTGGTTGCATTAAGTCTAACTCTCTTATACTTAGAACATTATTAAATAAATACATTTAATCTTATCAGGTGTTCGTTCTACTGCAGTAGCTTGACTTAAATTGCTTTATTTTATTATAATTAATATTAATTAACCATCGTTAGACAGTGCGGTACGTGTGTTATAGCTTTATCTAATAGAAAAGTTTATAATAATATTAATATTACAAACTCTAAACATATAATACCCCAGTAAACATTTTGGAGTCACTTTGTTTGTCATGAAACAATTCAATTTGATTTCACTAATTCAAGGAAATGTCAGTGGATATGAACTACAAATGACAAAATCACTTGATCTAACCTCACTACCGTACCAGTATTGAATGAAAATGCATGTTAATAAATGCATGCAATATTCATATTTGTATATCAATATCTTGCTTTTATTTTTAATTAATGTTAGAATTAAGATTTCTTTGTCTCAATTCATTTATATTTTATGCCTATTTGTTTTTATATACACTGCTCGCTGCGGGCAAGATATAATCTTTCTTATGTAAACATCCTTTGTTTTACGATTCACTTCTCTAGGGTTCTAATTCGTTCTTATTGCTTCAACACTCAAACCTACAGCACGCTTAACCTTTGGTGCATTTACAAAAACTAATAAATACACATATTTTTATTTTATAACTTAAACCGCGAGTTACATCTACTTAGTGTCGTAACTAGTATTCTTATTAACTAAAATATTTAATCAATTTATATGTAATTCAATAGTGTAGTTTTAAAATAAATGTAATCTAAAAAAGTTCTGATGTTTTGCTGTGTCTTTTGATATAAATAAAAAATTGCTATTAATTACTAAATAGCTAAAAGGTCCTTCATAACAAAATTGTGCGCCCACTAAGCTATTGAAAGGAACTGAGCGACATTTGCCGTTCGAGAATTTGGATCGACAGATCGCAGATACGCCGTTGCAGTTTATAGATCTCTATAAGGTCCAAACTCCACAAACATTGTAAATAAACAAATAAGTATATAAGGGAGACAGATATATCTTGTTTCTTTTTCTGTGGTAACCTAGTGAAATGAATGTAGAATGTTATCTATGCTAAAATAAATATTTTCAAATGTAAAAGAGACAACACATATATCACCATTTAAATATATGATGTTGGAAAGAGAAAGAATATTCTTACAATTTTCTTTTCATAGATGACATCCATCTGAAATCTGATTTAATGGGAGAGTATATAAATTCTTAGGCGAAATTCTCGACGAATTGATAATACTGTTTTCTATTTATATGGCTTAAGAACATATAGTTCCTCGTGCTCTTAAGATTTTTAGATAACGCTCCTCTTATTTTAACATTAGCTTTTTCTTTATATCCATTACTAATTCAACGTCTTCAAAACTTCATCAATAGCGTTGCTACAGTTTTACGTTATGACTTAAAATACATAAAGATTAAAATAAAAACTTGAAACTATAGTAACTTCTTTTAAAATGCAGTAAAAGATTCTAGCAGACAAAGGAGATGAACTTACTAATTTCCTTTGTAGTTAGGGAGCTCTTATTTTACTTTACTGCATAAGTACATAAAAGTTTTATTAATATAAAATTCAACGATTTATGTAGTGCATCTAGCATGTGCATGTGCATATGCATGTACTCCTACGTCATTAACCTGCCTTTATTGTCAGAAATGTCTTGAAAGTATTAAGACATTTTATAGAGAAGTCGTTTCTCATTTTATGTCTGGTATAACTTACTACAGTACTGTGTCAGAGAGGAACATATCCCAAGATGCAACGTTGTTAAAATAAAGCGGCTATTAAACTTTGTATTTGATATTTGTAACAGTTATAAAGATTTTGCTAAGTGCAGCTGTACCCTATATGTATTTATGCTTCATAACATTATAAATATCTATATGCTACTGATACCGAAATTTGTTTTATTGAGTACTTAACAAGATGTTTGATAATATGTAGTAGTAAAAAATAATTATTAACTGTTGTACTTAAATTTATGTACTGTTGCTCTCGTCTCGTTTTGGTTTGTCTCGCGTGCTCTCGCCTCGCGTTGGCTTGCCTCGGAAACGAGATAACCATGTTCATTCTCGACACATCGAGAAATGTTTCTCCGAGAGTGAACTACCTCCATTACAATTGAAGTTTCAAACTATAAGTTTACTATTAGCCAATTCCAGGATTCAATTTCTACTTTGATAACGTTATTATCTATTAACAATTATGGATAGTTTTTTAAGGGTATTTCACCCTGAGATTTTCATAAAAACTAATTCTTTTTTTAATAGTAGTAGTGTTAGATTAAGGTATTGGAGACGCACATTCTCCTGATGCTGTGGGATCTCTTCTATTTTCCTAATCCACTGTATTATTTTCACATTTAACAACATACTCTCTCTTCTCCTCCAATACCGCCCCCCCCCTCCCTCACTTCTAAATCCGCCACTGATTTCTAGATATCATAACAAGTCAACAGACAATTTAGTTTAGCATTTTAGTTTTTTTATTTTAATAGTTTTTATTTCTCGTATACTTGTAAGATGTAGACACTTCTTGTTCTTCTTCTTCTTGAAGCACTATTTGTATCATAGACCGGATTAAAGATCCTGACCTATTTTGTTAAGAGTTTTGCCATTAGGACCTATAGACTCAATTATAGTGTTTCAATGTACTTTATTTTTCTACTTAAACTTAATTCTATTACCTCGATACCATAGCATACCATCCAGTATCCTCTTAGATCCACAATGCATGTACGTACTTCCCTGGTACAGGCACTACTAGCATTATAGCTTGCTTCTTCCTATCCCTAATCTTAAAATTAGTCCAGTAAAAGCACTTCAAAGAACGTTCCATTTTTTCAGACAATTTTATTACAATGAATTGCTTTTTTATTCCTACAATATTATCTATCCGTTGTAATATGAAAACGCATTATAGAAACCGCATTATAGACACTCTTTTCTTAATTGCAGGAAATAAAATATGAGATTAAACTGCAAAAATCTTTGCAACACCGCAGATGTTCAATCTCTGCTCTACGCAATAAATATGAAATAAATGTGGGCGTAGTGAAGTATTTTATCTATACACTGTTTAATTAATTAAGTATTCTTTTCAATTTACTATGGATTTAATAGAAACGACCACACAACACACACAATATGTGAATTTGGATGATATCTTTAATAGATTAGATATGTTGAAACTATTCTAATTTTCATTATGATTAAAAGAGCGCTTTAAACAATACCCCGTAATTAGAAATACCAAGGTTTACTGTGGGTCAGACACTCACTGTTTTGAATTTTAATTTACTCTTTTTATTTAATATTGTAATCTAGATTTTAGGTTTTCGTTTAAGCATTCCTTTTCACATTTGTGTTTTAATTTAAATTTAGTTAATGCGTATGCATCGTTAGTAATATAAATTTTGACAGTTCGACAAAATTGTACGTGAAATAATTAAAATTGCTATATTTAATAACAATTAGTAATAGAAATTGTTTTCACTTCTATATTTTTCAAAAACTGACATTAAACTTCTTTTAAAAATAAATCCTACTGCATTTTGACAGATTGTTACATTTTGGAGGTTATAATATAATATAGTTTTTCTTAATTTAATATTTTTAATTTAAAACATTGGACCTTATAAGATTCTAAAAAAACTAAGAAAACTTAAAAAATAAATTAAATTAAAAATGGTACTGTGAATGACTACGCGTATTGTCATATGCTATACTATTTAAATTAAATACAAAATAAAATTAAAGCAGTGAGGGTATTTTTTACGTATACGTTTTTGTTTTCTATCATACTTAGTACTTAAAACGTCTTAGTATATAATTTGTTAGGCATCAGACTCGAATGTTTCTACTATTTCCGCAGATCTTGTTGAATCTATAGTTTCTTTGATAAACGTATCATTACTATAACATTTACATCACCTCACTGTTTGTGATATTTATGATCTAAAACCTTTTCTGAATTTGTTTCACAAGTAACTGTAACGGCTATAAAACCAGGTGATATAAAGCTTCTCTGGACCAAGGGTACGTGAAGGGCGGCCACATTCATCCTTTCAGAGATGCTTAACATTGCTTAGGACCATGAATATTGACTTGAAGAACACTAGATTTCTTAACGACTCTCATGTGAATATAAACTTCTCTTGGAAACTTTCATACAACTAGAACCAGAGCAGAAGTAGAACCAGAACCCAGAATCCAGACATGTTAGTTTAAACTATAAATTGCAAGTAACATACAGGAATCCCTGTGAGATTTAAAAATGTAATTTTAGAATTTTCTAACGTTATGTGGAAACTGCAAAACTTATTTCCTCATCAACGTTGCTCATAAACATATTACATTGAGTTATGCTCTTATGGGTGCATCCAGCTCCGTGCGAGGTGCAAAGTGCGCTGCTAATAGTTGCACCTTAATGCATATGTAATGAGATTTATAAAAGCACGTCTTCAATCTTAAATAAATGAGTTAGCGAAATGCTGGTTGGTTTACAGTTTCTCAAAGTGTGTTAGTTACACTATTTATAACTCAAGAACGGCTGAACCGATTTGGTTAAAAATTAGTGGGGAGGTGAGAACCAAGAGACGGACATAGGATACTTTTTATCCCTTTATTTTTATTTATGTGGGACATGACATTAGGTGATGATTGATATTTAGGGGCGGGAAACTTGACATTGTTCAATACAGTGCTTAATTAGGAAAAATTAAAATTTTAGAACAAAATAAAGAAACATAAATTTAAAAAAACATATATTTTAGCGAAAATTATTCCAAAATAATATTTTGCATTAAGTTCAATTTACCAAATATGTTTCAACTGTGACATGACAAGTAAATCTTCAACTTTTATAGCATCTAAGATAAATGCGATGTTTAAGGATTGTTTTCAGTAAATGGTTGAAAGAAAAAAGTTCAACTATTAAAGAAAAGCTGGATATATTGAACTTACACACGAACGCTTAGATTACATCCGGTACAGCATCCTGTAGTTGAGATCTATTATTTATAGAAAGACAAAGACAACAGGGGTATGAAAAAGTTTTTCGCGATTATTGCAAGTTATCCATGTGATATAACATCAGTTTGGTTCGTGAGAGATTAAATCATACATTTCTATGCTAAAAAATATACAAAACACACAATTATATTATTACAATTAATGCGAGAAATAACCTATTTCTTTTTAGTAATATAATAAGAAAATATAATATGAAAGATAAACATCACCGTTATTATTTTCTTCAAGATGTCTTCAACTATATTCAGTAAACAATTTGATGAGATGTTTTGTTTCGTAACGTTTCTATCACCATTTCATTTCAATTATAGTTCGCATCAACTTTATCTTCATTTGTATTCCGACAGGTAGAATAGTTTTTTATTTTTAAATATAGTTTCTCGGGCTTCCTAGGCACGTAGCCTTTTATCGCCCCTAATATATTCTGCTTCTTCTTATACTTTGTATCCCGACAACAAGAATGATCTATTCATGGCTACTGCTGTTATAAATTTCGGTTTCTCAATCAAAAAGGCGGTGTTAACAGGAAGCGTCTGCGAAGTCTGTAGCACCGCCCGTTGGAGTCCATTTCTTGCCATTGCTGTATTTTTACATTGCCACAGAATGTGGTCAGGGTCTGCCTCTTCTTCACCACATTCGCATTTAGAGTTTGGAATGATTTTGTTTCTTGCTAGATGTTTCGGAGCTCCAGTATGATTCATTCTTAGTCTTGAGGTCATTGTAATTAATCTTCTTGGCCATTTTAGTTTGGCAAACCATGGCTTACGTCTCAGTATTGGTTGTATTGTATACAATTCTCTACCTTTATCAGAATTATCCCACTTGTCTTGCCAATTTTTCATTTCATTTTTTTCTAATTCTGCTTTCATGTCTGATTTTATAAAAAATGAAATACGGTGGAATAGTTTCGCTATTTTTACCCTATAAAATAGATGACAATGACAAAAGAATCATACGCATCTTCAATATGACGACAAAGTGACTCCAAAATGTTTACTGTGTATGCTTAAATATATCGCTACCAAAACAGTTTAAGTAGAACTGATAAAATCGATATATAAAAACATTTGTCTTCATTTCACGCTGTTAATATCTATCATTTATGCTAATAACATGTGTCAGCCATTGTATAAACAAATTAACATCAAATAAAACAGCTGATTATATATTTGACGCACTCTAATTATTCGTAAAGGGTGTAAATATAACGGGACATTAACATCAGTTTAAATTAGCGTTACTTGTTCCTACAATTATTTATTCACACACACACATATAACCAACCGTTAGCTGAAACAGTTGTCTATTTTAATCAGTGATCTATTTCATTATTAACGAGTTATTTTAGACTTGGTTGGAACCTAAACACTAATTGCGTACTAACGAAGATGTTGCTTATTATCGTCCAGTCATCCGCGATTGGAAGGGGGGGGGGAGGTTCTACTGGGGCGTTCTATGTGACAATTTGTTCCGAAGATATTTCGACACCTTACTCAAGATGTTGTTCTCACATGTGTGGCGTCGATGTCATTAATGTGACAGACGGTTGGGCGACAAGGCGCGGCGATGCTGCGGTATGGCACAGCCTGTTTAAACCGCTACAGAACTAAAAAAAAACTAAATTAAATATTATTTTTAAGTTCTATAACTCTTCTGTGGTCTTCACATGCTGCTATTGATGTTGCTGTTGGTACTTTGTCGAAGAGGATTCTCAGTAATGTAATAACAGTGGTTTATTATATTGGTGCTTAATATTATGACATTCCAACACTTCTCAATCTTCTCATTAATTTTATAAAGTTGGATAAACATCGTTCTTAAAAACCATTTTTCTTATTAATAACTACCTCTTTTAATCCGCTATATCTTGTAGTATTTTTTTAATTTAATTTATTTAACGTCTCGACGACCTACTTCTATGTTCACTACTCATATATGCAGAATACACCGCTGCCTGAGAAGTTTATGATTATGTATGTACAATTTAACTTGATAGCAACCAAATCCAGAAAATATACCTGTGGGTTTACGATTTAGCATCAATGCTCTCGCCGACTGTGTCACTTAAACACGCAGACCTTTTGCAATACATATTCGTTTGCATCCTGAATGCTGGCTGAAAGTTATTCGTAATAGAGTTACTGAAAAATTGATTAAATTCAAAGTAATAACATTTTCTTTTGATTTTACCTTAGTTTTAATTTTATCTCATGTACATTTGGCAACAAGCTATTTTTTTTTATAGATAAGTCTTTAGTGTTTCAAAAGAGAATAGTCTAATGTCAAGCATACTCGGTACTGGCCTTGGAATCATATGAGCAATATCTAAGAATGTTAAGATGGAAAACGCATGTCAAAAAGAAAAAGGAAGAACTGATCATAAAATACAGAAATATGTATTAGCTAATTGGACGACGCTCTGAACTAAACATTGAAAATAAGTTGATTACAAATAAACCAGTGCTAAAGCCAGTGTGGACGTCTGGGGTTGCATTAAGAAATCCAACGTTGAAGAAAAGTTCTGCGAGGAATAGTAATGCACCGTGGTATATCCGCAATAGAGACCTGAAGATTAACACAGTCGGAGAAGAAATCAAATCTATAACAGCGAAGCACGAGTTGAGACTTCGTAACCACGAAAAATCGCCGTGACGCAAATGTTGCTTGATAGTAATGATGTTCGAAGACTTCGCAGGACTAAACCCTCGGACCTAGTAACCTAGTCATGTAGAATAGTTCATTGGAGCAATCTCTACCACACCGTGTAATTATTGAAAAGTAAGCTACTAGATAAGTGGATCTATACTAGAGATTTACTTGATACACATAACCGGCGATTTAAAAGTATGGTTTCAGTAAATGATAAACTTTTATTTATTTCGCACATAGTTTTAAGAATAACTGACATACTTAAACTATCTATTTCAATTTATTTGCAAAACAAAAACGCATATCTTAGTTTAACAATCGCATAACTTAAGTCGGTCTATTCGTAACACTCAGATGTTTGGAATTGTACTCGACTGCTTTGAAATAGAAGCCAAGTTCTCCATCCTGCGTCCTCCCCCGTGTGTCTTGTCTTCCTTTCACGCCTAACTTCACTCATAACAGACGACTACTGACTGTCGCGTGACGAATTGGAATCGGGATCGGGAGCGGGATTGAGATTCCTACGCGAGGCGTGAAAATGAATAGGGCTGACGATATTGTAAACGACATATTTTTGTTTGTTCAATGAATGTTTCCAAGTCAAAGAATTTATCATGTAATGAAATTTTTAGGCTATGATAATGAAATTGTTTTCATGAAAACATCTTGGATCTTGGTTGTGTTCTGTTTGCTATGTGGGAAGTATCTTAAATTAGATTCAGGACAAGACTTTACTTTCGGCAAAGTTTTACGAATTGGAAATAAAGTACAATTGGTTGAGGAATTACAGGAACGCTTGTTTACCAGGAACAAAGGGAATTTATTGATTTCATTGGAATGTGACGATACTTTCAAATGTGTTCTGATGATAAATGGACCATCGACGAGCACTGATGCTTCACTCTGACTACTATGTCTCCGGGTTCGACCCCCGGGCCAGAGTTATATTATATTATATTAAAACACGATAATAAAAAGAAAAACTCGATAAAGAAAAGTAGACAGAGGATTAAAAAAAAATGGATTATGATTGAAAGAATAGAAGAGTAGAAGTATACAATTGGTAGACAAAGAGGAATGCTAATAGAAGAAGGAATCAGATAATGCAATGAGTGTCATCATAGTGGAGTCGATGTATCAGATCGTGATGCAGTTACAGAGCAGAATAGAAAAAGATGGATAATGGAAAGATGCAACGATTGAAGAATTTTAAATAGAATGGTGAAATTAGCTGAAAAAATAGAATATTATAAATTGCATAGATTATGTCCTATGAATGTTGATAAAATGTAATATATATTAGTTTAAGTGCTAATAACTAACAATAGTTGATGCACTATAAATAAAATATAAGGAAAAAGGATGTGCAGTTATATGTTAAAACAACATGTAAATAGATATAATTAACATACACATAAACTTTTTAGGCAAATAAAAGAGTAGGCAACAGAGGTCGGACGGCGCAAGATCTAGTGAATAAGGCGGATGGTCTAACACTGAAATGTTATACTTTGCTAGAAATGTCTTCGATTGTGAGAACTTTCGCGTGAATCATCTTGAACATCTTGAAAACGCTTAAGCCAGTCAAAAACACGTACGCGCGATAAGCATTCATTGCCATACACTTCTTTTAATGAATTATTAGTTTCAGTGGCGGGTTTTCCAAGTGACACTTAACATTTTTCGGGCGAAACAAAACAAAAACAACACTATTGCGAACGAAGGCTATGGCTAAACTGATTTGTTTACAGAAGTGAGAGGCACTGCTTTAGAAAGAGAAGGCTTTATGATAAACAGCTATCTTCTGTAGCAGTAATCCCTCGTATATATTGCCAATATATCCAATCACCGACCATCAAGTTTCCAACTTAAACCCAAACCAACCATCTGAACTAATCCTGATTCTATCAGTTTGCTGTTCAAACCTCTGCTCTAATTTTCTAATTATCCATTGACATTATCGGCCTGAAAACTTTAATGTTTTAAAACTTTAAAATAGTTTCCATCAGCGCTTGGAAGAGCAAATGAGTACTAAACCGAACTAAAGTACTTCCATGGTCCATGCTCCATGCTCTATCTTTATCTATCCAATTAGTTTCTAAATGAATTAGTTATTTTTGTCTCTGTCCGCCTCTATTTTAGAGACAGTTTGAAATATTATATTTGGAAGTTCAGTCTAGCGAAAATAATGCAATAAGATTTATAACTGACTAAAACTTTAGACCGCACACGATTCTTAAACGTGTATACGAAGTTTATTTTATTTTTGCTAAATTTGTTATGCTCTAAATATGTGTAAACTAATTGGTTTTAGGGAAACATATTTATGATTTCGAATGTATTGTTTGTGTTTAGTAGTTCATTGTTTTTTTGCAGTTTATTGTTAATTGGGAGGTCATGGCTACTGTGACAGACTCCTTTTTATAAGTTGAGGTTCATCCTGTTTAAAATGTAAAGTTGGTTAGTAATTTAGTAACATAGCTATAGTGTAGCATGTTTACCTCATGTTGTTAAAACCTAAAATACAACAGGCAACATCAAATTACCCAGTAAACAATTTGGTGAAGTGTCCCTTTTTGTGACGTTACTATTACTATTGCACTTCAATTATAGTTCGCATCAACTTTATCTTCATTTGTATTCCGACAGGTGGAATGGTTTTACCATTTGCAGCCGATAAGATAGACATTTCATATGAACGACTGTGAGAAACTGAACTCTTTCATGACAAAAAAATCATAGGCATCTTCAATATGATGGCAAAGTGACTCCAAAATGTGTACTGGAAATCTTCCCATTTTGTATTTGGTATCCAAGGTTTTTCAGTAAATGAAATTGAACAAATTTTCACGTTAAACTCTGTATTGAAAGACAACGCAATGCAAATTGACTTAAAAATAAAAAATTAATAACAAAGACAAATTAGACTTAAAAGTAATGTCTGCCAAATGATCACCTCTTGTATTGAGAAGTATTTACTTCTATAAATACTTCTAGGGCAGCTCTATTACTTCACGCAAGCTATCAGTGCTAAAAAGGGCCATTCAAGCAGATTAACGCATTGGCCTTTATTGGGAACAGAACCTTTATTGGGACACAGAAACTGCAGATCGAAAACACGGTTTCTAGATACGGTTCGCAGTGCTTGTAAAATCGTTTTTGGACCTTCGACTTAGAGATCGTCCAGTTCATTAGTAAGACATCTCCAATTATATGTGTTAAATTGTATTCAGTATCTGATGCAATACTCAAACAACTTATAACTGCAATCAAACAAAATTTAAACAGCAGATGAACTTGTGGCTGGAATACTGTTTTCTTCGCTTATTTCAAAATTTAATATTCAGAGTTGTCTCACTATTGAACTGCATGATTGATATATAGATCGGTTAAAAAAATTGACGATAATGAATGTTACATAGACTTAATTGATCGCGATCGTAAAAATTTCGCTAATGACATCATCGATCTTGATCTTAGGGCTGTGACAACCACGCGAGGGCATCAGCTTTCTCGACGACATGTCTTTAGACTAAGTTCACGTTTGCACCAGCGCTCAAAGAACAATATGTACCACATTTTTATTACCGCTGACGTCAGTTTTACTATGGCACTAAAACAGCTTGTAGATTTATATGGGTGACATAAACAATAGCGCATGTGCAACGTTTTATTTTTTAAATATTTCAAAAACGTGAAAAGTTAAACTAATAAAAACGAGCGTTTCAGCGCGACAATGAGAACTGCATTGTTTCGAAGGAGTACATATGGATATTTAACGCCGCTTGACAGTAACATATATGTTTGTGGGTGCCCTAGATCAGGGGGAGGCGCGACGTGAGGGGATGTGAAGTGGCTTAGAGTGAAGAGAGCCACTCAACCACTTTGTGTTGCAGTTGAACCACTTTCAGCTTCAACAACCATTTGTTTGGTTCTTTTTGATGTTGATATATGTTCACGAAAAACACGAATAGTTTTTACTAAAATTACACAGACAAAGCGTTAGTTTTGCCGTCTGCCGCATGCCTGTGCTGCCGCCTTCCTTCCGTGTTCGTAGAGTGCCTCCGCCTGAACTGAGAGATTCCATATATCATAACCCTTGGTCATGGATAGCTTTATGTATTTGTATACATTATAGGAAGTTCAAGGGGAGGCAGGAAATCTCCACTGTTGTAAATTATAGTCGGGCGAAAAAAGTGCTATGGAGCGCAGTCGCTTCGAAAAGTTCCGAGTCGTTCATTTTGTTGGCGGAATTTAATGTCAGAAACAATGTGGAAATAATTGAATAGAATATGTCATAGGAAAAAGAATAGGAAGCCCGGTCCGAGGTGTGTTATCCGAGAATGAAAGAACTTTAAAGTGGACCATGTTCTACATGCCTTAAGTTTCTGTAAAAAAAATTCTCTTTTCCGTGTCTTTACACTTTTTATTTACAACCGTTAATTTGTTGTAACAACGTCATTTACCCAAAAAGACTTCTTTATGAGTGAAATATTTTAAAGTCAACATAGATACATAGAAAATTCTGCCTTTTGATTCCATAATATCATAATTTTGGAAAATTATAAAATTCAAAATTAAAATCATCAGCTTATTATTATCACATGACTCAATAAGTTCGTAGAATGACATTGTTGAAAAATCCATATGATTTCTAAATAGTACCAACCTTTAAACGATATGTGTCAAAATTTCACGACATTCCAATCATTAGTTTACAAGTTACAGTTGTTTTAATAACGCTACTTTTATAATTTTGAAAACAATAAGATGTATAAGGTCAATCAAAAAGTTTGCGGAGTTTTTACACCGAATTCAAATAAATTTTTTAAATATTTTGAATAAACTTTGTTAAACCAAATATGAGCCATTATCTCACTCGTAAACACGTTCGTTCTTTTACTAACAACACAGTTGTAATGACTCGCAACCAGTTTGCAACCAGTCGCGTCGTGTGCTGAGGGTCTAACAGTAATAACAAAAAATATCATCCTACGAACTTTTTGAATGAATATATTACAACACCGGACTATACATATATATAAAATTTCTTTTCACTCTCCAGCGAATGACATTTGTAAAATGTATAATTTGAAACAGAAAATAAAATCAAGGAAATGTAATATCCCAAACGAACACAAACCTAAAAATAAATTAGACCGAACGTCTTGTTAAATATTTTAACTAACCGTGAGCCCGGAAATTTGAAATTATAGTTATTTTCTCCCTATATATTTATTTGAATTAACGACCTGTACCATAAAAACATTATCCGATGCTTTTCTTTTTTATCTCTGATTTTTCAATTGATAAGAAAATTAAATTATTTAAATTTATTTCTATATAATTTATTTTACTTATATTTCATACTCAGCTGACAGAGATTGTAAACATTTTGTTTGCGTTTCTTTATTATAGAAAATTAAATGAAACTCAGAAACGTTAAGCCTCATTCCCACTCACTGTTTTGATATTTAATTTACTGTTTTTATTTAATATTGTAATCTAGATTTCAGGTTTTCGTTTAAGCATTCCTTTTCACATTTGTGTTTTAATTTAAGTTTAGTTAATTTAGTTGGTGCGTATGCATCGCTAGTAATATAAGTTCAGACAGTTCGACAAAATTCTATGTGAAATAATTACAATTTCTATTATTAATAACAATTAGTAATAGAAATTGTTTTCATTTCTATATTTTTTAAAACTTCTTTTAAAAGTAAATCCTACTGCATTTTGTCAGATTGTCACATTTTGGAGGTTTTAATATAATATAGTTTTTCTTAATTTAATATTTTTAATTTAAAACATTGGACCTTGTAAGGTTGTAAAAAAACTAAGATAAATTAAAAAATAAATTAAATTAAAAATGGTCCTGTGAATGACTACGCGTATTGCCATATGCTAAACAATTTAAATTGAATAGAAAAACAAAATTAATTATGGTTCTTGCTTTTGTAAAAGGATATACATCACGGTAAACACAGTTACGTATTTGTAAGGTTTATTTAACATAAAAACTATCAATTTTACATAATATGTTTTAGATTATGTAAGATTACATAAACAAAATTTTCTTTCAAGATAAATTTATATTTTCCGATGTTTTCGTGCAAGTTAATATAACGTTACATATTAAATTAACATATTACTAAAATATTGTTAAAGTTTTTACATTTTTTTAACAGAATTATGTTATACTTTGGTAAATAATATAACGTAACATTAGTTAATAAATATTACGTTGAGTAATACATGAGTTAACGTATTATATTTAGCGGAATTTTTCCAGAGTTCTGAATAATGAATGACTATGAATTTTGGAACATAAAGACACACTTAACATTTCTACATAACATATATCTTTTCTCTCTTTCTCTTTACAACTGGTACTGCTCTAAATTTAGTGTGTTAGTTCACAATGTAACGGAAGAAAACAATATTAAATTAGGTAGTTCCTAATTTCTATAAAACTGTACTATATATTTATAAAGTTGGCTAGTAGAATCTCAAATGTGCAATTATTTTTCGTTTTGCAATTGAATTAAAATGATCGCCCTTGTTGAAAGACCCAATATAACACATAGATGGTCTAACACATAGATGGCGCTAGTTTTATTGCAGTCACCTTTTTTCAGTTAATACTAACCTTCAAAAGACAGCTGTTAAAATTTCATGATATTCTATTCAGTAGTTTGTGAGTTATTGTGCTAAGAGTGACGCTACTTTTGTTATTTTCAAAACAATGGATCAAAAACAATTTCGTGTTTTAATTTTACACTGCTTCTTGATGGGAAAAAATACCGTTCAAGCGAAGCAATGGCTACACTTGTAGGTTTCACGCCCCTGCTACTAAACATAAAAATGATTTATCTCTAAAACTTATGCTTAATCTTATGTCAAAACTCACAAGAAATAAAAGTGTTAACTTTAACAACAATCTAAAAATATAAACACACATTTTATTACCTATAATTTGAACACAATTATAATTTCTTGTACCCCCATTCCTTCTTATCGAATGCTTCACTAACCACAACACAAATTATTCCTTTCTTCACTTATTCTTTAAATTCTGAAAGTTTTTATTTAATTTCTTCTCTTCAAGTGACACTAATCGTTTGACACCTCACACAATGGCGTCCATTACTTATTTATCTCTGGATAAATAGCTGCAGCGTTTAACCATCTAACTGTTTATCATATGGATTGTTTGTATTAGTCTAGTACTTGTAGAGTTTGTTTAGAAAACGAGAATGAGTACAATTCGTTCTAATTAAAAACTTGTTTCATTTTTAAATATTTACAACTAACTATGTACACACACACACACTCATTAAAAATTGTTTTGTAAATATTTATTATAAAATAAAAATAAAAATAGTTTTAGTCGTCGCGTCGTGTTGAAACTTTAATTGGGATTTTTGGAGAGTGAAACTTGTTTATGAGCTTTCTTGTTCCAGTGGCGTATCATTCATGTTTTATGCAGATTGTAGGATGGTTTCAATTTTTTTTTAAATTTATTTATATTATTGTACAACATATTAAATTAATTGTGTAAAACTTTGAAGTCGATTGGAGTAAAGCTGTTGGAGATATAGAGTTTTAAGTCTTCACCTCTCTGGTCTACTTTCCTGTTACTTTGAAACTTTTAAACGCGTTTTTCTCACACATAGCTTCTTCAGAGTCGGTGCCCTCTCTAGCTCAAAATCTACTGGACCGATTCTTTTGAAATTTTGCACACTCTTTCTATACATAAATGCCGAAGTAACGCCGTCGAGTTTTATTTTATTTTTAATTTTAACGTATTTTAAAATAAAAAAGTTTCTAATTTTTTTCATTAGAAATCCAGTGATGAGTTATGAGTGGCACCGCAATGTTACTTTTTTTTGTGACGTCTGCGGAGATTTGCTGTCAATGTCTCATTCCTTGATATTTATTTATGAAAATTTCACAAAATATTCTTCAAATGTCATTTTATCATGTAGTAATTATGGAAACAATTATATATTAACTGTGTCGTCAAAAAACATTATCGAAAATATGCTTCGTTTTGACCTTACTTAAATACGTAACTTACATAATAAATTTCCAATAACACTATGAAAAACCATCTAATTTCAAATATGTTCTCTATTTTTATAGCTAACAGCAACCAATTTCCATATTCTGTATTTTATACGACGGTAGGACATCGCATTATCATAATATTATTTGTTGCAGCAGACAAATGCATGCAGGAACTCTTTCCTCCAACACCCCCCTCCTCATTTCTTCTCATAAAGAGCTATAACTCTTGCACATTTGTGGAGCAGTAGCTACTACCGCGAGCCTCTAAGCAAACGTCAGATTTCAGTACACCGAGCGCTTTGTGGGTGTATGTGAAACACCCAAGGGTCCAGCAAGGGATGGGCAACTGGCAGCCCCATATGGGGGACACGTCAGGTCGCAATGTCCTAGTTGCCCTATTCGGACTGGCGGGCCATTACTCTACTAAACACTAGAGCCGTAAAAACATACTCGATTGTATCGATTCTTAATCCATAAGTTGCGATACTATCGATATGATGGACTCTAAGAGAATTGGACTGTTATCAAAACCACAAATATCCAATAATAATAATAATAAAATAAAATAATAATAATAATAATTATAGAAGTTATTAACGATAAAAGTAGCTATTTTTCCCTTTAACGATTACAGTGCAAAAGAGATGCAGGATCAAACGTTACTACTATGGCAGCTGTTGTGGACACACATTATGTTTTCATATAAGATCGTGGCATAAAACGAAAACTTATGGTGAAAGGAGACTTGGACATTTTTTCTCGCGAAATATAGATGGCGATACTGTACACTTAAATATTATCAAAAATAAAGGTTATAAAATTTATGACAAACCCTTTGAAATGTTACCAGTTATATAAAAATTGTAATTTAACTAGAAAATATAGCAATATTCATTTTCAAAACTTATTTTTACGGTTCCAACTCATTAAAAGTCAGTAGAAGAAAGCTTAAAATTTAGATACGTTATTCATCTAACTAATTGCAGCTTTAGATTTTGAATCGCGTTTATAGTTACTTACATAAAACGATTTAAACATAAAAAAACATGGTTTTTTTGATAATATTTAACCTGGTGTATAGTTTCGCCATCTGTATTTCGCGAGAAAAATTGGCCAAGTATCGTTTCACCTTAATCGTAGGATATTACAAACAAAAGTAGAACAAAATTTAAACTTTGGAATCCGTCAATATCCAACCAATATTTCAATTAAGAATAAAAAAATCGGCACAAATAAATCAGTGCACAACAAAGTGGACAGGAGAGAATGAAAATTCATGTAAACAAATAAAAATGAAATTTTCTTTAGTAAAAATCAAAATGAGGTGTTGGGGCTGTCTAAAGTATGATAATGGAGATGGAGTCCAAAAGTTGGCTTCCAAAAAACAAGTGTGTGACGCCACAACTGAGGGTACTCCTCACTATGAAATTTAGAGCATAAGTGTTGGAATATCGATATATGTTATGCAGTAATCGCAATACATCGTTTTATATAAATTACAATCGATGTGACAGCCCTACAGTCTGGTAGACAGAACATTGTTCAAGGAAGTGGTACATATTTAGCGTGTTAAACCAACTTAGCACTGGTTGTAAGTTTCTTTTGATTTATGCGCATTACAACTCACAACTACAAACGAATAAAAATACATAAACAAGATTAACTGGGGTACTTCTATTTATAATATAAAATATTATACAATTTATTTGACTGCACCGTGCACTAGATGCACTAAGATTTAAAATGGAGAATTTTCATGCAATTTGTTATTTCAAATAAAATGAGTTTCATGAAAATATGTTTTTGTTCAGATATTTCATGTTTTATAAATCACTGGTGAGTAGCACGTAACATTTTAGCTTGATATGTGAAATAAATGGACTACATTCATAGTACGTATTACTACTTTCAAAAAATATTGTAGCCAATATAATAGCGCTACTGTTTCAGAATATCTACACTTGCAGAACCTCTGGAACTATTTTATCCATCCCACTGTAAATCGCTAAATTAAGGACCACCCAAGTTCTAATGTAGTTAGGAAATACCTTAATCTAGTTTCAAAATCTTCGTTCACATTTTTTGTAATTTTTTTTTATTTTGACATAACCTAACCTTATATCTAGCGTCGTATTACCACCGCCCGATAAATCAGCGATAACTAGCGACTGACTGAGAGAGTGAGAGTGAGAATGAACTCTCCTCCCACTCGCTTCACCCAGAACGCTTATCATTAAATCCTCGTGGAATATGAAACTAATCATTGGACGGAAATTACAAGGTTCTTCTTCCAAATTACCGGAGATTTATATTTTTGGGCAACTGATCCTAGTGGTTTTAGGATGGGCATAGAGGATAATTAGTAAAGTTAGTGTCCAGAACCAGTGCTTCAGTTTAAAATGAGTATAGGGGTTGATAATTAACAAAATGAGATATTGACCAAAACGCAACACAAACAATAGATGAAATAAAATACAAATTGAATATACCCGTTTTTTATTTTATTGTTCATTGTTCGCCTTTCGGCTTTACAATCTACATTCTTAATACATACTTCTCATGTCTTCTTATTTATTCTCCTGTTTTTTTTTCTTTCCTTCTTACTATTTCCGCCATCCACCTCTTTCCTTCACTGCCTCCCTTTAATAGCTGGCCGATATTCCTTTCGCTCGCTACTTTTTCCTTACACTCAAACTTAATGTGCTCCAGTGTTTCGTCCTCCGCTCCGCACATTCTACATTTTCTTTCCTCACTCTTTTCCCAGTATCTGTTTCTTTTTTCCTCATTTTCCAATCTAAACCTTGCTGTTCTTCTTATGTGTTTTATGTCTTTTTCTATAAGGTACTGAGGCACATTATTTTCCCATAACCTTTTATATCTTTTATTGTAGTTACTTTTTTCTATTTTTCCCATTCTCTCCTGCTGTTGTATCTCCTTATCCCTTCTCCTTAGCTCCTCTTCCACACTTGCGCCACCTTCTCTTCTCCTCTCTGCCTCCTCGATCGCCATTCCATTCCTTTCAAAGTACTCCTTTCTCTTTTTTGGACCTCCTCCCCCCCCATTCTTTATGCTATCCTCTCTTATTTTCTTTAAAATTTTTGCTACATTATTAATTTGTAGCAAATTTTGCTCGTTTATATAATATATAAAAATACTCGTTTATATAATATAGAATATACCCGTTTTTATTATTTAGAACATTTATAATTTTCTTGATTTCTTTTTGACAGTCTTCCTGCTTTCTCATTCCCTTTTACTTGTGTGTCTTTGATCCACTGAACTACCTTATTGTAGCTTTCTTATTGTTTAGTATGTTACTTCAAATTTGGGACCGAAATATATTAAATATTTTTATCTAAAATTATTTAATTTCAATTGGCATAAACAAGAATGTTTGTTTGAACATTAAAGAAAATTAAAACATAATCAAATATCCAAGATTTCAACTAGTTTCAATTACTCTTAGTACTTTTTTCTTTTCTAACGCCATTGATATATAATTTGACTTTATGGTTTGAATAGTTCTGAGGTTGAGAACAGATTGATGCTACAATTAATTTCACTGTTTTTTTTTCTAACTGTACATTCTCGTAAAATTAATCTTAAACGATGACTTGTAATTTACTATTAACAATAACAAATAATTTGTGTTTGGGATTTGTATCTATGCAGGATGTATTGTGACATTAATTTAAAGAATATCTGTTTTACACAGTGGTACACAAAGTATTGCTTGCGGGCTAAATAAATTAATATTTTTTGTTTGCCTTTTTCTAAGTTCCTAGATGGGGGAACGATACATTAGTTGGATCCAGGCCTAACGCATTTGAATTAGACTTCTAAATTACTAAATCGTGTAAGTTATTGATTCGCCATTCGGCAGTCTCAATTTGAATGTGCTATGAACGTGTAAAACACTTTATAGCGCAAAACGATTTTTAAGATTCTAAATAGCACCACAATATTTAAGAGAAAAAGACATCAGATTGGGAAACGAGGAGAAAGGAAACATATACTTGGCAAATAGCGAGAAAGTATGTGCAGGGTGTGCGGAACAGAGTTAGAAACATTGAAGCATATTAAGTTTTCATGTGAGAAAAAGGAGATAAGCGAAAAGAAGATTGTGCAGCTATTAAAGGGAGGCAGTGAAAGAAAGAGGTGGATAGCGGAGATAAAGAAAAGGAACGAGGAAAGAAAAGGAATGGCAGAGTAGAAACAGGAGGGAGAGTAGCAGGAGGAGCGAAGTAGTAGCAGTTTTATTTTTATAAGGATAATTTTATATATATTTTTTTCGTTTAGAAGGAGTGGGAATGTTTATATTTAATAAGGATCAAAAGTGAATTAAGTACAATGACATGTAAATAAATGAGTTAAGCCACAAGAGTGTGGCACTACATTTGGCAAAAAACATTAAAAATAAAAGGGGGCAGAGGAAGAGGAACTATGTAGGATGTGTGGCAAGGAAGTGGAAAAATTAGAACACATTAGGAGTATGTGTAAGTGAAATAGACCTGATAGAAATCTTACAGAGAAAGGTGAGAATAAAATTAATGAATGAAGTTAACTGAAAGCGAAGGGGAATTAAAGACAAGGAGATGGAGTTTAATATATAATGCTAGGATAGTTGTAAAATGGTTTATGTAATACAACAAAATGTAGTTTGTGAATTTAAGTCAAACCTGACGGCACATATATTAAATTGATAAATATACATGTGACAAATAGTTTAGCACCCCTGTTGTAATCTCACAGCCTGCATAACGTACCAGAGAACGTGTGTTAGAGGGTTACACCACCCCCACCACTTCCACCACACCGTCACATCAAGCATCCACTTGAAATAAATCTGAAACATGTACCATCTGGTCCAGGAAACTCTAAAGAAAAAAATACTATTTGAGGTCTTTAGTACTTCAGTTCGGAGCTAAGTGCGGCATCGGGATCATTTTATTTGGTATTTAAAATATTTAGTTTTTTTGACATTTTCTTTTTACGTTTGTTTCAAGTTATTTATAAACGTTGAATAAATTTAAGTTTGGCTGAGATTATTTTAGTTAAGCAGCGTATGCTATTGAAAATAAACATTTTTAAAACAGCAATAAAGTGAATGTCTATGCTAAGTAAGATGTTAACTTAAAGTCATAGTTCATGTTTGGAGAAATAAATTATGTACTGTTAATTAACTTAAAAGATCATTATTCTTATTTAAAAGTTTTGTTTAATTATAAAACAAAACATTTAATAGCTATCTAAATTTATCAATGTACGAGGCATGTTTTTTAAGTAAGTACCGTTTTGCGATTCCGCCTTTGCAGCGCTACGGTCGGCGTTCCGCGCATGCGCGCTGGTTACCTACATCTCTTGTCTACGCACTGACGCCATTACAGTCTGATTCTTCATTGCATACGTTGTTTACTGAGTGTTTAAGATGCCTCCGACAATCGTGAGTCCCGCCGATTGTGAAGTACGGGCTGTTATACGATTTCTTAGTGCTAAAGGCGTAAAACCGATCGATATTCATCGTGAGATCTGTGAAGTTTACGGACAAATCATTATGAGTGATGGAATGGTAAGGAAATGGGTGAGAGCATTTAAAGATGGCCGCAGCGTCTTCAAGACGATAACGAAGTCAAAACAGTTGTGATACAGTGGTTAACAAGTCAGGCGGCAGAATTTTATGAGGAGGGTATTCAAAAACTGGTGCCACGTTATGACAAGAGCCTCAATATTCACGAAAATTATGTAGAAAAGTAGATTAAGGTACAGGCTTTCATGTAAAAATAAAATTATTGCGATATCTTTGCACGTCTTTTTTTAATTCCAAAACGGTACTTACTTAAAAAACACGCCTCGTATTTGCTTGTGAGTAGAGGAGCTAGGCGAGTTCTGGGACACTTTTGACGTTGAGGTTATATACTTTATTCTTTATTCTTGTTTCATCGAAGACTTGGTGTCCATTTTTAATACCTTTACCCAAAATGAAATCCCATTTTTTTAAATTAATTTCTTTTAACGGTTTCTACATTTTTAATAAAATTCAAATAAATAAAATAATTCTAATATAATAAGAGCCTTCTGAAAATAATCGGTTCAATTATTTTAATAATAGAACAAAAGGCAATTATTACCCTACCCTGGGTTTGGTAATATTTGTTTCACAATTAATAAAATATGAATCTAACATTTTATGCTAGCTAGCTATGTGACGTCATCATCACATCGTGATCGATATACAACGGTTGTTTTTGTAGAACAAATAAACTGTGCATATTTAATACCCTATAATTGAATTTATGGGGCCTTCTGAATAATTAAACAATGCATATTACACATATGAGGTATATCTACTATACCGTTTTCAATTCGATGTGTAAGAGAGACGAAAGAAAGCAAAGAATCAAAAAAATGTAAAAAAATTGTAAAGGAAATTTAAATGTTGTTATAAGGCCGTAAAGTTAGATACAATAAAATACAATACAACTATTTTTAGCGGATAAATTTTAACATCTTATGTTTATAATAATCTGTTAAACAATTTCAATTCAGGGGGGAGTAAGGTTTCAACTTTTTTTCTTTTCATTTTTTCATATTTATTTATATTATTGTACAACATATTAAGTTTATTGTGTAAAAATTTGAAGTCGATTGGAGTAAAACTGTCGGAGATATAGAGTTTTAAGTCTTCAACTCTTTGGTTTGCTTTCGTGTTACTTTGAAACTTTTGAATGCGGTTTCTCACACATAGCTTTTTCAGAGTCGGTGCCCTCTCTAGCTCAAAATCTACTAGACCGATTCTTTTGACATTTTGTACACTCTTTCTTTACATAAATGTCGATTTTTTTTTAAATTAATTTTTTTTTCATGGAAAATCGAAATTTTGCTTTTTAAGTGCTGTAAATAATTGAAAAATCAATAAAAAAAGAAAAATTCGATAGCGTTACCTGCAGAAACTTATCAACTAATGAAATCATTTTGGTTTTTGATTTCAGAAAATCCAGTGACGAGTTATGAGTGACACCGCAATGTTACTCTTTTTTGTGACGTCTGCGGAGATTCGCTGTTAATGCCTCATTTTTTGATATTTATTTGTGAAAATTTCACAAAGTATTCTTCAAATGTCATTTTATCATGTAGTAATTATAGAAATAATTATATATTATCTGTGTCGTCAAAAACTATTATCGAAAATACGCTTCTTTTTTATCGTTTTGACCTTACCCCCCATTCCGTAGTTACTGATAGCATTTGTGGTCCACAGCAAATACTTTATGGTCAAAGGAAGCCATTAAGTCTACTAACCATTTGTCTAAGAACAAAATCAAGAAATGGTGCATTACTAATTTTCAAAGAAGTACTTTACCCAACAACGGTGTAGTAGAAAAACTATCGAATATAGAAGAATATGTTGTATAAGCAAATTGTAGGAAACTGAGTATCAATAACTATTTTAGGACGCACTGATTTTTTTAAGATGGACCTTGGAAGCTTTAAGATACTTGGAAGCACCACACTCAAATTAACTAGAAAGATTATTTTCCATCAATTCGCTGGATTAAGTGACCTACAAATACATTTGTTGTGAGAACAGTTACGAAACAAAATAACCGCAGTTTATCAGTTTCCAACTTATCCTATTTTGTTAACATTGAATATTTCGGAACACTCTGTTTTCAATATGACAACTGTGCACACATGAGTAGCAAATTACGAATTGTTATCACTAATTAAAAATAGACAGGTTTTCTTACATGGCGATGTAACGAAGCCTTTACATTAATTAAATGTTGAAATATTATTACGTTACATAAAAATGCTTAGTATTTAAGAACAACATTTTCCTTGAATATGAACAGAGCCAACACTATGCGCTAAACACTAAAACCGTAAAACACTAAATTAATGTACATTTTAATTTAGAATCTATATCTCCAACTGGTATATAGGAGCTCAAAATATATTGTTAAATAGAATTTCTTTGTAGCACAATTAGCCCGGTCAATATAACCTTTTAAAATAACAAAAATTGCCGGAGAGCCAAATATTGGTGGAATTGCCAAGGTCAATCTTGGTCAAATGTCCAGTTGAGTACAATAGAGGAAGATTCCTGTGATTTTAATCAAGAGACTAATGACTCAGCCACATTTGAACAATTTATGAACATCCAGTAAGAGGAAGAGGAAGAAGATGGGGATTTTTAAAACTTTATTTGTAATGGTAAACCTCAGCTCTCCACCAATATTTGGTTCTCCGGGAATTTTTGTTATTTGACCACTATTTTTAGGTTTGACCGGATTAAATGTCCAACTTTAAAATATTGGTGATAATTGTTTTGAAAGTTTCATTTGACTTTAAAATTAAAGTAATAAATCACTAAGCAGAAATAGTGGGATAGGTGTAGAAATAGGTATCATAATAGTAATAGAATTTACGTTCTTTTTACGTTATTAAACATTTATTTTCATATTTATGAAATTGTTTAAACAAGACTTTATTCAGAAGGAGTGTCTTCGGGTTGTACGCAGATGCAGTCGTCATTTGCATCACAGCTACCCGCAAAGTGACCTGTTACGGTTAAGCAGTTTATTTCGCAGGCCAAAGTACCACCCAATAGGCATAGCAGGTCAGTTCTTGCCTGCGGGGAAGGACTATCTGCGACATCTGCAATGGTTATTTAATTTTGAATTTGTTAATAATGTAACATAAACATAACTTATACATATCTGTGTTTCAAACATAAAAGGTGATAACTGCAAAATCGTAGTTTTGAGTAAAAAATGGATTCAGTAATTTCTGCTTTTCAACGTCAGATTTTTTTAGTTCATTTAGGGCCGGTTTTATGGTTTTCTATTTACTTCGGGGATTATGAAACTCGGAGTTAATTTAGTTCGGTACTTATTTTTGTATCAGGTTTTATCATTCAATTTAATTCCGTGTTAGTTAATACTGAAACAAAGTAAATAAACCGTAACGTAAACCATTCATTCTAAGGCAAGTGGTACGTAGATTTAAATGTTTATGAAATTAGAATATTTGTTTACATTAGTAAACCCAAGATAATGCCTGATTCAGTGTAATTATTGTTTTTAAAATGTCTGACAAGAGAGCACGTACGTTTAATTTTACTATTGAGGATTGCCAAGCCCTAATAGATGCGGTGGAAAGTTTCAAGGCAATTGTATCATTTCTGAAACACATACACAAATAGCTAGCGTGCATTATTTTAAGGTTATGCTTAAGTGATTTTACAGTATAAGTATATACATATAGCTGTGAGTGTTATATATTATCTGCTACTTGAAAATTCCAACGTGTTATTAATGAGATCTAAAATCTTCAATAGAGTTGCCTTTTGGAAGCGAAATTTTGCGTAGAAATGAATATCATTTCAGTCATGCAAATAATTTGGTCTTTTTTTAATTACTTTCTTATTTCTCAACTTAGTACTATATTCGTCTAATAGCTGAACTTCCTCATCATCTGTTATTGATAATTGATTATGGTCACTCACAAAATTCATAATAAACAATTTAATTTATTAATATTATAACCTGAATAATGCTGTATAATGACAACTAAAATATTATAATAATGAGAGCTAAACTGGCTGAGATAGCATGATATTTTATCTCTGTTGCACACTTACTTCGGGTTATCATATTTAAAACTTGATTTGTGACGGGATTTGTTACTCCGCGATTTTAGTTCCGAGTTAACGTTAATCCTTGATGATAAAACAATTTTTATCATCATATTTTTAGTTTAATTCGAGGGTTAGCTATTTAGTTCGGTAGTAAGACGACCATAAAACCGGGCCCACGTTAAATTACAGACAAGTTAAATTATTAAACGAAATTAAAATATGTTTAAAGTATAAATTATTTATAATACTAGGATTTTGCACTTAACATATATAAATAGTTCAAATTACGAGAGCTCGGTGTCAACTCATACTTAAAACAAGTTGTGCCGTATAAAATGCTGATATAACGAAATAGCACTGACTCACTTATTTTTCTATAATGTATATAGAAACGAATAAGATAAAATTCATTATCGTATCATATATGTTATTTATATGGCTTTTAAATGGCTTTTATAACCTCTTTTAAGTATGAGTTGGCGCCGAACTTATTTATTAATAAATTATTATTAATAAATAATAAAAAATAAGGCAAAAACATGTTCTTCGGTAAATATAATGAATGTAACTTATTATTTATATTTACCAAAAGATGTGGATATTATTAATAAAAACCAACATTATTATATCAACCGTTCGTAACACATACCTGCAACAGGAACTGCACTAGCGCCTCCAGCGGCCACCAGGACAACGACGACTAGTAATAGGACGTACTTCATTTTACTTCAAATTGTTGAAAGAAATTATACTGCTTTGAAGTAGATCAGCTCTTTTATATCAAAATAATTATTTTATGGACCAATCAGAATGTTCCAAATGTTAAACAAACTTTGCACACGAGGCTCTTTTAGGAGATATTATTGTCATTACAAAATAAAATTTCATCATCTTCAGTTTTGGTGGACCAATCAGAATGTTCCAAATGTTAAACAAATTTTGCACACGAGGCTCTTTTAGGAGATATTATTGTCATTACAAAATAAAATTTCATCATCTTCAGTTTTGGTGGACCAATCAGAATGTTCCAAATGTTAAGCAAACTTTGCCATTGCTACACGAGGCTCTCTTGTTGATATTATTTCAAAAATAACGCTACCAGTATTTGTACAAATGTCTTCATTTTGTGATAAGAAGATAAATTCGATAAAAACATCAATATTGAAAGAAGCTGTTTTAGAATTGAAGTGAACACGTCAACGGGAGATAATATTGTCTTAATATTTGGAAGATTGTGATTGGTCCTCGATCACGAGGACACGAAATGCGCATTTGCCGTTGGTGATACGAGTATGAACAATTTGTGCTAAATACGTCAGAGGATGTGTTATTTATTTAAAACAGGTGGTTTTCGTTGGATAACTTATTTTTAACTTGTCTTAGCCTTGTGCAGTAAAAATATGTCATTTAAATGTCTTTAAATGTCATTTTGTCATGTAGTAATTATTGAAATAGTTATATATTAACTGTGTCGTCAAAAAACATTTCGAAAATTTGCTTCTTTTTAACAAATTTTAACCCTTATGTTAATAACCGGGTACCCGGGTACCCATCGCGATGTATTAGTATGAATAACTCAAGAAAAAAAAATTATTTCAGTTTGTGCTCTCGGATCGTTAATTTTTAACTTAAAAGCAAGCTAGTTGTGAGTGCATTTAATTTATTTAAAAACAACTTTTCTTTTTAAATAAGTTTAAACTTAGGCCATCGCCCCATTAGCAACCGGGTACCCGGGTACCCACAGTAGAAAGCATAGGAAATAAATTCAAAATGGTTTCTATAAATGCATGCAGCTAATTTTTATTATAAAATAAATAAATATTACAGTTTTTTTTATCATAAGTGACATTAATTATGACATTTAAGACATTTTGTGATAGTAACTGAATGCTCATCACATACTGGCTGGTGACAATTGTCACAGCTCTTGCGAGTCTTTCGTCGTCTTTTTATTGGTAAGGCATTGCATACAAGGCAAGATTCTGTCACTTTCTTTCTACCGGTTTTATCTTCCGGAACCATGGGTCCAGGATTTGGTTCGGCAGTTTCCTCTACTGCATGACCTAAAATACTTTCAACGGCAATCTTTGTTGAGAAGTGGCGCATTACTTGCGGATTCGCTGTGCGAGATTTAATCATTGGCATTGCCAGTTCTTCACTCAGTTTCCACATAAATTTACGACGTTTTGTTGTTTTTTTGGCAAATATTTTATTATTTTCGTAATAAATTATATATGATGCAAGTGAAGAAATGTCTAGCATGTTGATGAACATTGTCATTGGCCATCTCGAAGATCGTCGTTGACTTGTGAACCTCCGAACCATTTGGTCCATTGTATCAACGCCAGCTTTATATTTATTATAAAAATTTATAATTTCTGGTTTCCGCTTAGTATCATCACTAACTGATGCATCTGAATGCATTGTAGATAACAGAATGACAGCTTTTTTTTCGGAACATAAGAACACCATAAAGGTTACCATACCTTTTCGTGGAATCCAAAAACTGTCGAATACTGCTCCCGTGTTTTATTTGCTGCCATAACACTAGGGATGTATGGTTTATTTTTTTTTATCGCCAACAATGGTAATATTCCACGATAACAAATGTTTAGCAGCGGGTAGAGTAGTAAAGAAGTTATCCATGCAGATGTTTCTACCACTACCTCGGTACGGAGCCGCCAATTCTTTCACTACTCTTTCACCCTGATTTTTTTCCCGAGTGTTACCTATTTTACCAGTGTACATAATCCCGTGCAAAGATATGCGTTTTCCGCATCACAAATCCACCAGATCTTTATACCATACTTAGCTGGTTTCAACGGTATATATTGAGTGAATCCAGTACGGCCACGGTATGGATAAAGTTGTTCATCGATTGTCAAGTTTGCAGTTGGTTTGTACATATTTTGGCTAGATTTGAATTCAGCATTGTCCACACATCACGAATTGGAGCTGCCTTGTCTTCTTTTTTACGTTGACTTCGAGTATTACAATCGTCGAATCTCAAAAAACTCAGAATATTATGGAATCTATTTATTCCCATCGCCGAGCGATACAGTGGATTCTAGATGATTTTTTTTTTCTTTTTTTTTTAAATTGTTACTAACTATTCATATTTAAAAAAAAAAATGTTTAGAATATTTGTTTTTTAATAAAATAAACAAAATTTTCAATATTAAGATTTGTGGGTACCCGGGTACCCGGTTGCTAAGGGACGTCGATAAAGTCGGTCATTAACATAAGGGTTAAACAAATCAAATGTAAACAATAATACCAACCATATAAATAAACAAATCTACAAAACACACAATTATTATATTACAATTAATGTGAGATATAATCTCGCAGTTGACGTTGCGAGTTCTTCATTGGTTGCATACGTCACTCTTCCAACCTTGCTGATTAGCCATTTCTTTGATTTATCTGATCCACATGGTAAACAAGATTTTATCATTTTGTTCAATGTTGTTGCTCGTAAGTTAATATTTAAAGCTCGAACTATTTTTATATATTAATGACGTTTGGGATATGTGATATGATGAAGATTCCAGCATCCTCATTGATAATCATCTCCAACTCCACGAGTCCGCACGTTCTGAGGCTACAGTTCCCTAGACCCTGGACCCCGGACAAAGCCCTGGGGGCCCCACATTGTTAACCTTTGTAATTACACCATGATATGCAATCAATCGATCATGAATTTATTTTATTTTGACATCTGTAATGAGTTTTGTTATTTGTAAGTCAGTTGTTAGTTGTGATGATTTGCCGCGAAAAATTTCCATTTAAATATTTTCATTGTTTGCAACTGAACACGTCATTAAATTTGCATTAATCTTTTCGAATATTTTTATATTACAAACGTCAAAAAGTTATATCTGAATTACGGTATGTTTTAATCAAAATAACAATGGTTGAGAGGGTTGAGGGGTGAAAGGGGTGGGGTTGGAGGAAATCACTGGCAATGGCAACAACATTGATGTATAAATTATCAAACATTTTGTGTTTTTTATACACAAACAAACATCTGGTTGTAGGTGTTACGGACTCAATCCAGATATCAGTTAGTGGTCCAGCGAGCGGTGGCGGTGAACCACGAGGTCTATTGGCAAAGAGAGTTGCAAATTCGTATTTATTGATTAAACCACAAGAATGTTATTGATTAGCTTTACATTAAATACGGTATAAACAAAATAGTCAGGAGATCCGTCACTAAAAGTAACCAATCGGTCATTTTGGGTATGCAGCAATTTTTTTAGAATCGTTGAAGGGTTAATCCTGAATTTTAATTTTAATTTTCAAAATGGAAGGTCTGCACGTTCTACCACCATCTTAAAAATAACAGAGCAATTATTTTTTCGTGTATAATTAAGATGACCAATCGTACTTCTTTTTTATAATATGTGCTCCTTTATTTATATTTTAAGAAATAGCTTTTTTTTAGGTCATTTAATTTTCTAAACGGCAATATCTTTTTTGTAAAATGGACCTACTTTTTTTAGGTTCCCGCGAATTTTGTATTAAAGATTATATAAATCTGAGAACTACCTGCATAAGGTAAATGTTAAGGAGAATGTAATTTCATTTTTCTTAGAAACAAAACATATTCTTTTCTTTTTCAAATAAACATATCCCCCCCTTCTGTCACTCCCCACCAATCCTATGAAATTACAACTGCACCCCTTTTCTACAAAAAAATAGTTTGTCAACTTAATATAGTGTTTCTAGTATGAGTAGTATTTGTGTTGAATCGCTCTGCAATAAAATAAAGCTAAGCATCATGGACCGCATTGGGTTTAGCGTATAAAACGTGGAAGAGAAGGGAAGCGAGAGTGAAAGCGTATTCAGCAAGTATTATAATTTTCTGTACAACCATCATATAAATGTATTAATATTTATTATTATTATATTAATTGTGTGCCTTTTCGCTTTACAATCTACATTCTTAATACATTTCATAGAACTTCAACTTGAAATTAAACTTAAAACTATTCTGGACCTTTCTATTTCCAAAAGTACTTTCTGCTTGTTCTTCTCTTGACCCTCTCCCTTCATTTCCCCTAGTCCTCCTTCATTCTCAACGTTTCCTCACCTCTTGTCTCCTCTCGACAAACCTTCTATTATGTTTTCACTATACTTCTTCCTTCTGTCTTCATTTTCACGTCTATCACTCTGTTTCTTTTGTCCGACCATTAAATTGATACTAGGACAAATATTCCCTGCACAACACTTTGTGGTTTGGAATGGCAACTAGGTGTTCGCATGGTTTTATAATAAATATAATTTTATGTAAATGTATTATCTTCACCATTTTTAATGAAGCCACTTCGAAGAACAACTCGATCTCACATACACGATCTTACTAGATTAGTTTTCCTCGGTTCTTTTCCTCGCTCTGCATTTGATACGCTAAATCCAATGCGTTTCATGCGGACCTAAGAACGCCTACTTTAACCGTACACCGTATTCTTGATTTACAACATGTAAAACATATGTTACGACAAATCCCGTTGTCTTTATTGATTAAATTTATTATTCACTGTGTGTCCACCTTATCTCTACCACATTCTTTGTCTTCTTGTCCTAAACAACTTAGTAGATACAGAATTATCTAGAACATTAAATATTAGAGTATCGCATGTTCCTTAATTGAACCTTGTTAAAACAAAACCCATGAATCATTGAGAAAACACAATAGGAAGATAATGAATAGTTAAGTAGAAGTAAATTAAAAAAGTAGATTCTGTTTATTTTTTAAAGGTCTACTTAGTTATAAATATATAATGACAAATAAAGAAACTTGTTACTTTAAGATGTACGAGTACATCCGGTTACACACCGAGTTATTTATCCCTTAGCTTCGGTTACGTGACTTTTAATCATTTACCACAAAAATATAACCATTAATCAAATTATAAAAATAAAAAAAAACTACTTGGTTAATAGAAAAATATGTAGTCGAGTAAAACATCGGGCTTGGTTAGAAATAATTCAATATAGAACTGTAATAGAATATGTAATATTCCTTGTAGATGCCAGGAATATTTATAACTTTCTATTACAATCTTAAGAAAATCATAAAATTTATTCATTTTGTAGCCTTGTGTTACTATAACCTTTTAACACATTTATAGTTCAGAGAAATGAAGTCAAACCATTTAAATTTTAACTAACAAATGCAGCAAGCCATCATCTATCCAGCAGTGCGGAAGACTGTTTAGCTACTCTTGCAATAAGAAGAAGCATCAAAGAAGATTACCTTTGTTCAATGTTATCTCAACCTTTCTCCAAGAAAGACCGTATTGTTATCCTTAACACGCATTGAAACTTATTTTTATATTTTGCATTAAAGCCTCATTCCCACTCACTGTTTTAATATTTAATTTACCTTTTTATTTAATATAGTAATCTAGATTTCAGGTTTTCGTTTAAGCATTCCTTTTCACATTTGTGTTGTAATTTAAGTTTAGTAAATTTAATTGGTGCGTATGCATCGTTAGTAATATAATTTTTGACAATTCGTCAAAATTGTATCTGAAATTGATATTATTAATAACAATTAGTAATAAAAATAGTTTTCACTTCTATATATTTCAAAAATTGCCATATGCTAAACAATTTAAATTAAATACAAGATACAAAATAAAATTAAAGCAGTAAGTGGGAATGATACTTAATACACTTCCTTGTTTAAGTCAATTATTCCAGAGGTATCAAACCTTGTACAGTATTTGTAATTAAATCGCGGAACAAATTGTTCAACATCTACAACAAAAGGTACCTAATATAAAACCTGTCAGAAAGTTTTAAAGTAAATATTTAATTTAATTTTCCACCACTGAAGAAATCATTAAGTAGATATTTCCTTAGTGGAAAGCGATTCTCCTGTTTGCGTTGAAGTTATTTAGTGAATTACTTTCGGTACCGTTGTTTGTGTTTTTTGTTTGTCTTGGACCAGGATGAGGTAAGACGGGATGTAGTGGCTTTAGCAGTCTGATTTATCAAGCCCTCTCTACTATATACTTTCTCGTGTAATAAGTAAAGAAAATGTATCTATTTTGCAATACCATTTCAATGTTGAGAAAGAGACAGCAAATTTTCGAACGAATCTCTTATAACCATTCTTCAACCATCAAATAAATTATTTAATTTAATTTCTCCTATTTCCAAATGACATGTCTTTCAATAGTTTAAAATGCTATCAAAGTCTGTAAGAATAAGATTGTCGCCCTTGGAGGTCCTTGTCTAGTTGGACAAGCGTACAATTTATGGAGATTATAAAACTAAATTTAATGGCTGGTACGTCTGGTAATCGTGACGTCACTGAGTAGTTAAATGTCAAATCTGTACTAGTGGTTGACGATGATGGTTGATGCCTGTTGCCTGATGCTGTTACAGATGCATACACCATTTCGGTTTACTTATCGGCTGCATGTTTTGTATATATATTTATTTAATTTGTTCATCTTTATTGCTTTAAATATATGTATTCACTTCGTTATTTAGCGCGTCCAATATAGTAAATGTAACAAAGATCGTCTGGAGATGATAACATGTGTCATATGTAATAATATTGTATGAATTCTTCGCTATGTAATAATGCTTATCTACCAATTCGAAATACATGCATCTTGCTACTTGCTACAGCCCATTTAGAACACATACCTCTTTAACACATGAAACATTCAGTTCTATTAGCTGCTTTTCTCTTGCAATTCATCACACCTCTCTTCTTTAGATCCTCCTCCACTTGTTCTTCCTGCCTTGCTCTAGGTAACCCTCTCAATCTCCTGCGATTCTGTTTCCGCCCAATTTTTCTACGTGTCCTAACGATTGCAACCTGTTTCTTCTAATCCGTCACTTTATAGCGCAAATATCGTTGCTGTAAATCCTGCGTCAAATTCATTTATATCTCGTCTACAGCTATTGCTGTCTTTCTAACTAAATCATATACTTTTGCAATTCCTCTATTAATTCTTTCACAGCTATAGCACAATTTAAACTAAAAATATTCCAATTGCAAGCAGTATCCGAAACACTGTACTATATATAGCTCCTTTCCATTTCTTCCAAATAAAATAGAGAAAAGAGGTTTTTTCTTATCACACAAATAATCCAAATTAGCTTATCAAATCTTCTAGGACTCCATACTTAGAACTACTTAAAGATCGACGAGATATATATTAAGTTGTCTCATAAGAACCATCAAAGTTTTTACGAGTTTGCTATATATTAAGTTGTTTTCGAAAATAAATGTTTATTATATATATTTTGTACTTTAACTTTTACTAATTTCTGTTTTTTCTTTGTTACAGGTAAGCGCGAATTCTTTTCTACATTGAGATTATTCTGCTTCCACTGCATTCAATGTATGTATTTTACCTTAATATAAGTTTTAACAAAGCAGTAGATATATATTTATTAAAAGAGTTCCATCGTGAAACCATTACGATAGATTTTTTTACATTTTTGTTTATAGGTTAAAAATAACGTTTATTAATAAATCCCAAAGTTTCCGAATTTTTAATTTTTGTTTAGAATCCGAGATAATTAATAACAAAGTTGGCAATCTTCAGGCTTACCTCCCTTTTGAAGCTTGTCCGGCCAACTATTCTATTATACACAAAAAATCTCTCGACAGAATTTTGAAATGATCATTTTCTTTAATCTTTAATACGTATTCATGTCTAGAGGTTTTTGAATTTCTGACGAAAGTAAATGTAACTATATTATACCATTTTCTTGAACTGCAATGTAGTCTTTATCCTTAAGACTTCGACATTAAAAGCTGTCTAATATATGATTGATGAAATGTTTCTCACTGTTTTGATTTGTTTTTATTTAATATTATAATCTAGATTTCAAATTTTCGTTTAAGCATTCCTTTTCACATTTGTGTTTTAATTTAACTTTAGTTAATTTAGTTGGTGCGTATGCATCGTTAGTAATATAAAATTTGAGAGTTCGACCTAAAATTGTATGTTAAATAATTAAAATTGCTATTTTTAATAACAATTAGTAATAGAATTTGTTTTCACTTCTATATTTTTCAAAAACTGACATTAAACTACTTTTAAAAATAAGTCTTACTGCATTTTGACAGATTGTCACATTTTGGATGTTATAATATAATATAGTTTTTTTTAATTTAATATTTTTAATTTAAGACATTGGACCTTGTAAGGTTCTAAAAAAACTAAGAAAATTGAAAAAATAAATTAAATTAAAAATGGTACTGTGAATGACTACGCGTATTGCCATATGCTAAACAATTTAAATAAAATTAAAAATACAAAATTAAATTAAAGCAGTGAGTGGGAGTGATATTTAATGCTTATAATTTCTTATTAGTGAAGCCTAATTATTCCTGGCAGTATTGACACAAAGAAGACACTCTTTTTATACATTCTAATTCATCAATTTCCGAATACGTCCTATTTTCGAACCACTATCAATTCCATCCACCAGGACCACTCAATACCAGTCTAGCAGAACCACTTAGAGGTTTCAAGTTCAACATTTGTGGCCTGGTCTTCGTTTCTAGTATTTTAGACTCGTATAAACACTTGTGTTATCCAGGATTCTCCCCTTTTTCTCTCTTTGTTATTATAAGAGAGATAGGATAGGGTGTGCAATTCGTATAGACTATGGATATAGAGAGTAAGAGGAACCTCTTGACAAATTTCATAAGTTATAATAATAATAATAAACTACATAGACACTAGCGCCGAACCGCCAAACGAGATGCGGACTGCGGAGATAGTGTGTACTTAAGACTAACACATGAGAGTTTGAGGTTATGGTTTATATAACGGACTATATATAACGTATTATTCTTATATTTTATTTCATTTATTATTTATATGGGTATCTATTTTTAGAATATTGGGAATTATGTTTATATAACAAGACATTTTTATTAAGGGAATGACATGCTGTAATCATATAAGCTTTATGTTGATTTACGAAATTTTGGAAATGAAATATGGTGCAACCCTATATTTATCTTATATAATAAAAATATTGTTTGGTTCATACTTTCATATAGTTCAAATTTACAAAAGCACTAACCAATATGTTCCATTACTGTCTTCAATATACAGGGTGTCCAGAAATCGACGTAATAATTATCAGAAAAATATTTTAATAAAAATCTATGTTGAATATTTTAAAAATTATTTGCAATAAGTCATAGCCACCATCAAACATTTTTTATATATATTTAACATTTTATAATTCTATTTTACAAATTTCTAAATATTCAAATAATTCACTAACTAATTTTGAACCACTTAACAAAAATGTAGTATTAACAGGACACATTTTAATCACATCTAATATTTCACTATTGAATTTTGATCTTTCTTAACTATAATTTGTGCATTCAAATATAATATGATCCAAAGTTCCTTCTTCACCACATTGACATCTATCGTCGGATTTAATATTAATTTTGTACAGGTGAGCTGGAGTTTTACAATGATTACATCCCTGTAATAGTCTTTGCACCAAATTTTCTCCTGAATGAATACAGACGTTGCTAAATAAAATTTCTTAGCGATACTTAATTCATAGTCTACATATTTGTGTTGAAAGCGAAACCGAACTGAAGTTTGTTTTAACATTTCCTGCAGTATTTAAATATATCTTATTTCTATGCAATACATATACATAAAATTGCACTTAAGTTCGTTGGAACTTGCTTTAACATGTCGCGCAGCCAATAAAAACAAATTAATCTTTCACCACGAGTTGCGTCAGGTCGTTAATAGTGTACAGTGACGGATTAAACCAACTGAGGGCCCCCCGACAGAAAAGCGAGCCATTCCAAATAATATATAAAAACTGTAAACGAATTTGTATTACTAGTGTCGGGAATAATTAGGATTTATTAACTATTGACCTCAAGACTAAGAATGAATCATACTGGAGCTCCGAAACATCTAGCAAGAAACAAAATCATTTCCAAACCGTAAATGCGAATGTGGTGAAGAGGTGGCAGATCCTGACCACATTCTGTGGCAATGTAAAAATACAGCAATGGCAAGAAATGGACTGCAAAGGGCGGTGCTACAGACTTTGCAGACGCTTCCTGTTAACACCCCCTTTTTGATTGAGAAACCGAAATTTATAACAGCAGTAGCCATGAATAGATCATTCTTGTTGTCTGGATATAAAGTATTAGAAGAAGCAGAACAATATTAGGGGCGATAAAAGGCTACGTACCTAGGAAGTATTGGTATCAATTGCACACAGGGTTGGTTAAATATTTTACGGAGCCTCAGAAAACCCTCTAAGCATTACCTTGTTTTAATATTCTAAATAACTAAATTCTGAACCGGCCCTGACTATACTACCTCATCAGTTAATACATTTATCTAATCCAAAGATTTTAAAAAATGTCCTCAGTTTTATATTTTTAATTTTATCTATTTTTCCATCAAATTATTAAATATCAATTTGTTAGCTAGAATTTAATTTCATAATTCGTCTGTTTTATGGGCATTGGTCACATTCATAAAGCTTTAATTATGATTTTTATAATGGATATACAAAAGATAAAAGATTATTTTAATTATTACAAGTTTTAAAGCCAGTCAGTTCAGGTTCACTACAAGGTGTTCAAAAAACGTTTTTATATTCATATTTGTTTTCGTGAACAGATTGATATCTTTACGATAATATTAAAATATTTTTTGAAAGATTTATTCACCTAGGTAGGTAATAGATTTAAATTTATTCATAAAAGAAAATTAATTTAAACTTATGTATATTTATATTTTAAGTTATTTGACAGCTTATTACTGATTCTGAGTCCTATCTAGTTGTCGTGGTCTCGTAATAAATTAACCAAGTAGAACCCGATAAGGTCCTCGTCAGGCACCAGCGTTACCTTTCCCACTAGAACCTTACCATTATCCTTACATTATACTTATCGGGAACCTTACAACATCTATGGTGAAATTCTACTCACACTGAGTATGGCTGAAATTGTTATTTCTTCAGTTTTTATGCCGAAATCTACATTTATATTTCATGTATTTATTGTAGATGAAACACGGTATTTGTATAATGCTTCTAGCTGTCTTAGACTGTAATTTTTCTAGTATTTCTATGTTTGAGACACTACCCATGTTAATTTACTGCTAGAGAATAAGCGCGATATGTGTCCAATACACTTAAATTTTCATACACAGCCTGTTCATTTACGGCATTTGAACAAGTGCTTAATTAGATCGAAGTGATACATGCACTTGACTTAGAAACAGTTCTTTGCCTGATCTGTGTCATTTGTCTCGTGCATTATAAAACTCACAGTAATTGCATATTTTTTCCAAGTAAAACTAAATATATTTCTGTTATAGTGGAATTAAGCCTCATTCCTACTCACTATTTCGATATTTAATTTACTGTTTTTATTTAATATTGTACTCTAGATTTCAGGTTCTCGTTTAAACATTCCTTTTCACATTTGTGTTTTAATTTAAATTTAGTTAATTTAGTTGGTGCGTATGCATCGTTACTAATATACATTTTGACAGTTCGACAAAATTGTATGTGAAATAATTAAAATTGCAATTTTTAATAACAATTAGTAATAGAAATTGTTTTCACTTCTATATTTTTCAAAAACTGACATTAAACTTCTTTTAAAAATAAATCCTACTACATTTTGACAGATTGTCACATTTTGGAGGTTATAATATAATATAGTTTTTTTTAATTTAATATTTTTAATTTAAGGTTTAAAAAAAACTAAGAAAACTTAAAAATAAATTAAATTGAAAACGGTACTGTGAATGACTACGCGTATTGCCATATGCAAGCTAAACAATTTAAATTAAATACAAAATTCAATTAAAGCAGTGAGTGGGAATGATACTTTACCATTTAAATTGTATAATATACTTATGATCATGCGTTTAAAATGAAAACGGTGAAGAGTGAAAATGATTTATTCATATTTTTTAAATTTATTTCACAAAAGTATTGAACTGTGTTCTACAAGATAAAACAGAGAACTGTTATTTATATGTATGAGTATTTATAGCCATTCATTGGTAATAAAAACAAGTGCATTTATTGATTAAACATTTGCACAAAGAACTGCGATACTGTGTGCATCTATCTACGAAGTATTTGAATAAAATAAAAACCACCACACAATAAACTAGAATGATGCAATGCACAAGAAGAGAAGAACACAAATAGAAGATACTTCTTTCTTCCTATAAAAAACGTCTAGCGATTATTAATGTAATCATAAATTCAAGCTGGTAAGATATTTTCAAACATAAGAATAATTTTACCATTCCGCGTTAATTTACGGGTCTGTAGCTGTTCTGTAGCATAGAACATTAAACATTTGAAAATATTTACAACCGCATAATAAAAATATCACGTATAGAATGGAGTAGAGTGAAGCGATGCAATGGCCTAGCAGTTAAATCTCGTATATGCGTTTGTAATATTAGTTTTGTAGCCAAATAAATATAATCAGTCGTAAATAATTAATAGTCTTATTATAAAATATTATTATCTTTTGTATAGGGTGACACAGAAGCGTTTCATTCGACCCGTGGGCTTTTTGTAAAGGACTAGGAAGTGAAATTCAATGAAAAATGTAATATACAGAATATAAAATGTAAATTCATTCATAAATCAATGAACCTATGGTTTTTTTCACACTGAAACACACTACCGTTTTTATTTATTTATATTATTGTACAATATATTAAGTGTAAAAATTTGAAATCGATTGGAGTAAAACTGTCGGAGATATAGAGTTTTAAGTCTTCACCTCTCTGGTCTGCTTTCGTGTTACTTAGAAACTTTCAAACGCGTTTTTCTCACACATAGCTTTTTCAAAGTCTGTGCCCTCTCTAGCTCAAAATCTACTGTACCGATTCTTTTGAAATTTTGCACACTCTTTCTTTACATAAATGCCAAGGTAATCGTTTTTTTTTATTTTTAACGTATTTTAAAATAATAAAGTTTCTGATTTTTTTCATGAAAAATCGGTATTTTGACTTTTAAGTGCCGTAAAAAATTGAAATATCAATAAAAAACTTATCAACTAATGAAATCATTTTGGATTATTGATTTCAAATAAACCAGTGATGAGTTATGAGTGGCACCGCAATGTTACTTTTTTTTGTGACGTCACCGGAGATTCGCTGTCAATGCCTCATTTCTTAATATTTATTTATGAAAATTTTACAAAGTATTCTTTAAATGTCATTTTATAATGTAGTAATTATAGAAATAATTTTATAATAACTATGTCGTCAAAAAACATTATCGAAAATATGTTTCTTTTTTATTGTTTTGACCTTTATATGTTGAATATTGCGTCTAAACAATATCTCTGCATTTTATATGACACTATAGAAGTGAATATTGAGTACGAATATTTTAAGAAAATATTAAATTTATCGAAAAATAATATGAAAGAAAAAACAGAAAGACAATTTTAAAAATCAACAAACTAGAATCCTATCTATATCTTTTCGCACCTTCAAGGGTTAGATTACGAGCGGTGAGTTAGAGGTTAAGTCAGCGTCGTGGAAGTAGAAGAACCCTTGGGGGAGGGGGGAGGCAAGTCGTGGTGTCTATAAGTGTTTCGTCCCATCCCGACCCGTATCGGTGTTGGTGTAGTGTCCGAGGATGACACTATGTGTGCAAATATTTTATTATAGTTTCCGAGGTGACCACGAGATCGTGAACAAGGTTGTGAGGCCGTTTTATTACTACCTACAGTGGCAAAAGAAATGTAAGCAACAGAACGAAGGTGCAACATGGCTAACACGCAAGTATGTAGTTTACGGGACACTGTAAAAGTACGGATATAAATTTATTAATTAACATTAAGTAATTAATGGATTGACCAATAGAAACTAATTTTCATCTTAAATATGTCACAATATAGTAATTATGTTATATATTACTTATATTATATAATTATTGTTAGATTTTTATATTTTTGACAGAACTCTAACAAGTTTTACAGATTACCAACCATACAGCTCATAAATCTCTGCTAAATATCAAATATTATTTACAGCTATTTCAAGGAACAATAAAATTTCAGTATTATGTCTGCCTTAGCAGGGTTAAATAAAATAATAACTTATTATTCTTTGACTTGACTTGAATATTTCGACTACCAACAGCTACAAAACATTACCACAGCACTGACCTACTCAACAAATAACTGACGTTAAAATGCATTTCACGTCATACAAATATGGCCGACCATTTCTAGCGCTAAAACTACGATTCAAATTTTTAATTACTATATCTCCGTCAACATTTAGGTATTTAATAAAATAGACACGTCAATACACATTTATTAACATCAATTTCAAACAACAATTGAAAAATCGATCACTAAAAATGAGGACACAAGCCTATTGTAACATTAAATTAGTTCGGTTCATAATCTTTTCATAACTTCGAATAGTTGTTTATAGTTTCTTAAAGAATCTTATATTTTACTGTTAATGGATTAGTACATCGGTCACAAATTTCATTGTGATTTTATGCCACTGGTTTTTGGATAGATTCATGCCTATAGGTACACATAATATTGGATTTAAATATAGATATGGTTTTGATAACATTGATACCACTTTTATATACATAGTAGCTCCAGATACATTTCAAATGTATACATTTTTGGAAACGCTGCAGGCGCCAGTACAGGAGGTGCTATTCCCTCCCACCTCCCTTTCAAATTCCTACTGATACTGATAAATGTAAATGATATATCCTAAATAAATATATTTAAAGCAATAATAAAGATCTATTGAAAATAATTTCCCCGTAAAATAGAAAAGACGTGGGGCCCACTGTGGGTCCTTTGTGAGAACTGAAATACGTTTATCAATTCACAAAATAGCTCAGCTCCATTTTTTTATTACTCCCATTTATATATCACCGTGTTTTATGTAAATATTCACATTATTTTATTCATTTTTTTACACAAAAGTACATTTTCCAGTTATATTTAAATCAATTTATTGTTTATTTTTCATTTTATTTCAAATATATTTTCTTCTTTTGAAATAATATATTACCCCAATATGTTTCACAGCATGTGACGGGTATTGTTGAGTTCTAGTCCCCCACTTCCCCGCCCCCCGCCGACCCTTGCTTAATATGAGAGCTATCTGTCCAGCTTAGTATATTGAATGTTGAATACTAAATGATATAAAAGTAATTCTATGCCTATCATTTACACACTGTATATCGTATTGAATTTATCTGACAATTTAAAATCAGTATTATTTATTCATAATACGTCACTGCCATCTCGCGAGCGGAATCTCGATTAGTGGTGGGAATAAGAACAGGTGGCAAACACATCGAGTACAAAATCGAAACGAATATGTTTACCTATGTATATTTAACAATTGTGTGTGCCTTGCCACTTCTCAATCTCCATTATATTCCCTTTTACGTTGTTCTAACATAATTATTGATAAAATTAACAAAACTATACCTACCTAGTTCTTCCCCGAGTTTCTTTTGTCTTTTTCTCACTTCCTTATTATTTGTCATGTTCTCCTTTTCTTCATTTGTTTTCCTTCCTCGTTTCCTTCTATCCTTTCTTTCTTTCTTCATGCTCCTCCTAATTTTCAAATCTAATTGTCAAATCTTCAATTTATTTATATTCTACTCATCTTCTTTTTAAGCAAAATCTCGAGGTTATAAACTTGTGCCTAATTCTGAACTGGTAATATTCAAACGCCAATATTCTTATATCGAACATCATTATTTTCAATGGATTCTCATCCCTAGTATTTGTAGGGTTCTTCTACAATTGTAGAGAGTACAATAAATTATAATCTCACCACATCATTGTCATTATTATAATAAATTTGTCAAATTAAACAATTCAATTGTTATCGGGATGATACGCAAGAAATAAAAAGCACAACGGACGGAACAGACTGACGGGATTATAATTAATCAAATATTTTTATTGTACAAGTGTTAAATTGTGATATTCAGGAATGCTATTTGTGCTTGTTTATTTGTTCTGGTATAATTGAAAGTGGTTTTTAGTCATGTTTTTACAACATGATATGTTGTTGTAATGAAATGACATATAATCGATTTTGCTTTGTGTTTATAAATGGAATTTTTATCATTTTTGGAATACGAGCTGAAAAGTTTTATCCTCAGCAGTAATGCTATACACTTCTTCCAGCAAAATAATCGTTTACGATGTAAAGACCTTCTCATTCCTTGAAAATTTCTGCCTTACGAGAGAAACTTTAAGCTTAGGAAAGATAAAGAAATCGCAGAGGTCAAAGAATTCAATTCATTCATCATCATGGCTTTTTGGTCTAATTGTGACAGCTAATTAGTTCTTCCATGCTTAAATCTTCACTCATTATATGAGGCGCCTAGATACAAAGGGATGTAAGTGACAAAAGTATAATTCTTCAGAAAACTAGTTTAGGCAGGCGTTTTCGTTTAATAGGTATTAGAATTCACGCTATATAGTAAAATCTGTCCAAGTTTTCGCTTATATCTTTGTGACACTAAATAGTTTAGTACATCTTCTATCGTTTGCGCTGGCTTTCAAAATTTGTCACTTACATCCCTTTGCTTCTAGACGCCTCATATGTCAAACACGTTTTTGAGATGCCAACAGTCTCTGTTAGTTATCTCTATAACCTTAATTTGACGATCGTCTAGCACCATTTGATGAACTTCTTCAATATTATCAGCAGTTTTGCAGTTTTTGTCGTCCCGAAGGATAATCGTCAACCAAGCTGATTTTAGTTGCGCAAAATTTTACGATGGCAAAAGATGGCGAAGGATCTGCGTAAACAGCATCCATCTTGGCTTTAAGCTAAAGTATCATTCCCATTCACGGCTTTAATTTAATTTTGTATTTTATATTTAATTTAAATTGTTTAGCATATGGCAATACGCGTAGTTATTCACAGTACCATTTTTAATTTCATTTATTTTTTAAGTTTTCTTAGTTTTTTTAGAACCTTACAAGGTCTAATGTTTTAAATTAAGAAGAACTATATTATATTATAACCTCCAAAATGTGAAAATCTGTCCAAATGCAGTAGGATTTACTTTTAAAAGAAGTTTAATGTCAGTTTTTGAAAAATATATAAGAGAAAACAATTTTTATTACGAATTGTTATTAAAAATAGCTGTCGAAATTTATATTACTAACGATGCATACGTACCAACTAAATTAACTAAACTTAAATTAAAACACAAATGTGAAAAGGAATGCTTAAACGAAATCCTGAAATCTAGATTACAATATTAAATAAAAACAGTAATTTAAATATCAAAACAGTTAGTGGGAATGAGGCTTAGGCTTTCAACGCATGCGTAATTATATCACCAAAATATTTTTGATGAGTAGCAGCATCTTTATACCAAAGCTGGAAACTTCTCAGACTGTATTATCCAGTAATATGGTGACACCCATTTATTTTTGTAGCGCTTTTTCTATTCTTAAAAACACTCTGATTCTGGATAATTATTTGGCTTTAACTTGAGTAACAAAATTCTTGCATGTAACTTTTTTTGCATTATATATAATTGGCACTATAGTTAGAATATGGTATGTGACAACAACGCTTACATTTCACAAATTCACCAGTACTCGCATAACGTCATGAACCCATAGCCCAGAGTCTCAGCCTCTGCAAAGCACTCAACGACAAAATGCTGTGTCATCCATCCTCTTTGGAGGCTGACAGCTTCACATTTACTTATCGGATTTTAACATCTTTCATTAGACGCATCATGTATTCTTTTGTTGTTTCCAGCAGAAATATTTAGTCCACTGAACTTTATTTGTTATCGGATATTTAGACAGAGACATCTACATTCTTGATGTGGAAATAAATGAATCAGTGGAAATTGTTGCATGGTGACAGTTGCAAAATGTTACATTTAATTGATTTGTTCTTTTCATTAACATCGGTTCAATGTGGCTTATAATTAATTGATTACCATTCAATATCTTGTCGTTAAAACCCAAGGGCGATATAACACTGAAGACACACACGACTGTCTTAAGATCCACATTGATTTCACCAAAAGATCATAGAAAAAGAAACAAGATATATCTGTCTCTGTTACACTTGAATGGTTTATTTGCAACTCCATTCAATACTGTTACAGTAGTACTTGTACGGTAGGTGATTTTGCTATTTGTAGTTCATATCACTTACATTTCCTTGAACGAGTGAAATCAAATTGAATTGTTTCATGACAAAAAAATCATACGCATCTTCAATGTGATGTCAAAGTGACTCCAAAATGTTTACTGTTTAAACTTAACAGTATAATTAGATGTCAATAACATTAGAGAAATCCGCTACGTATACCTACAACTTTAAATCATACAGGTAGCCCAAGATAATTTCATTGTTTTTATGATAATATTTAAATTGGATACCCGGACCATGACATTGTTACACAATTTATACTAAATTCATGACATTCTAGTTTTCCAAAATTAATCGTGCATTTCCGGTAAATGTCGTTTCAATAATTTTGAGCGTCCACCATCTGTGCCTCGTGTGTGCATTCCCCCATGGTCATTGTTTGTAAATAAAGGCAATACAAGCCGGTAACTTTAGCATAATTAAATTTCCATTCTTCTCACCGGTTTCACGGATGTCTTCTTAATTTAATATGCATGTTAACACACTGCATTATCATATTTACTCATTTCTTCATGTGAGTTATTTTCGTTTCGTATTGCTTTTATGAATTACACACCAAATTCTATTGTATCTAGTCGCTTCAAACTCGTGTTCTTAACAAGTAAATATTTAGAGAATTTCAGATGCGCGAACGAGGTTACGTTCACAATTCGATCGTTACATGTTAGCAGGGTGAGAGAGATAGAACTGCACTTCACTCAATCGGCTTTTCAAAAGGCTTTTACCATAAATCATGCAATCTACGAAAGTGCACTAGCAAATTTATGAAATGATAGCTCTTTATACTATAAAATACCATCGAGCCATCGAAATAAATGTGATGAAAAATACAACTAAATTGAATTTCGTTTCAACTATATTGTTTAGCTTAAAACTAATTGAAATTTGCATGTTGTTTATGGATGCCATTGCTACGAACCGTAGTACGTCTAGCTTAATGTACAAAACACCACAACAATCCTACAACTGCAACTAACTCTTCGAATAGCTAAGACAGAATATCAATTAACATTTTAATTACTCCCGTGTTTATGTTAATACAATTCTAGCTTGTGTAATGCAATTAACTTTTATAAAGGAACACACTATAATCTTGTATGTAGTTCGTCCTCTTTGCATCGCACTCGCTCTCTTAAGGCACGGCACGGTGTTGTGTACTAATACATTTATATCATCGTATAGTCGTCGTTGTTGGTGTGGTATAACTTAACCATAACTTGCGCTGACTGCTGACTACCATATAAACCATTTACAAACACTTTAATACTACAATATTTTGCATGCGAAGCAAGTTGAGCTCAGTCATCAGCATACTGCGATATGCTATTCCGAATGCACTGAAAATAAACGGGATTAGAAACATTTAGCATCGGGGCTATTGCCACTGTTCTACATGTACATGAATCAATAAGATTACAGCGCTGTGGCAGATTCGAAATAAATACTTTTTATGAAATATCTTTCATATATATTTCATAATCATCAAAGTAGGGTTTAAAAAACATTAACAATTATTTCAATATTAGATTCATGAATTTCTTAGAACTATTTGTGCCTTTTAGCGTTAACAGAACACGTTTTCAGTTAGTTAATGAGTTAAGTGCATATTGTGAGGTTAGAATAAAATTAGATAAAAAGAAATTAACAATTTATGGTAAATAATAAACTTTAAATGTCGTTTCTTTAAATTTCAGGTATGATTTAAGTTAAAATACGTATGTAAATTACCAAAATGAACTTTAAGTTTCAGAAGCAACACATGAGTTTGTTTAAAATCTACAATTCCTAACAAATCTGAAGATATTGTCTTATATATTCTTAAAATATAACTGATACTTTGAATTATTTATCCCTTCACAAAGTTTCTTCCATCTTCTAGTTGTTCTACTCTTTATTTCGTTCTCGTTGCGTCTCTGCCTCCATCTTCTTATTTTCTGTACATTCGCAAACCATCTCAATCCTTCCCTGCCAAGAATTTTTCTATCTCCATTTTGATATGTTCTAGAATTTCTCTTCTCTTAGAATTCTCTTTTTCTGCAATACTTTCTTTGTCCTTTCTATTCCTTTTTCTATTATTTTCTTATCTATATGCACCTTATCTCTCTCATTCTGGCGTAGTAGTCCACTCCTCTTAACAGGTTTTCTAGTAGATTTTTCGTTCCACATTTGGTCTTTTATTTACTTCAGTGTTTCTGGATGTTCCACAAGTGATAGTCGCCTAGTGATAAATGAAGAGACAAAGTATAAAACTCGAGGAAACTCTAAAAAATTTAGGTATGAATTAAACTGTATCCACTGTGTCCATTTTGATTCCGGATCAGCTATTTAGTTAAAAACTCTTTACTGCTTTGAAATTGTACATTTGTTACATGTGTTGGAATATTTTTGAAGTGTTACCAACCACTGATTTCGAATTTACCTTCAAACAAACGTGAAGACATACAGACTGCTCGACAACCGGCTTCTGGGCTATAGCTACAGTCAAGCTAGCATCTACCAGGCAGGCAGGCAACAGTTCTCCTTCCAGATTTTGTTCAATGCTCCTGGATTTATAATCGCGTCGCCTGGTTCTGGAAGTTTTACTTTTACCTCTCAACACACTCCTTCCGAGTCATCGTCATCACCAAACAACGATGTGAACTTGCACCACAGCACTTGCACCAGCTCTGACTGAAATCCAATGGTGACACATGCAAATTAATCTTAAAGAATTACACCTAAAGGAAATAAATAACTGGGAGAAAATTGTTAAGAATTTATTTTCGAAATGCACTTGCAATAATTCTCTAACTACTGACACAGCGCTGTATATCACTGGCCTGAGTCGCATTATGCAACAGGGAAAACGCCACGTTGCATACTCGATATGAGGATTGAATTGCCGGCAATCAATCTTTCAGGGGTAAAATAAATCTGCGAGAAATTCTAATATATGACAGTCAAGTTTTTTTAGTCACATTCTAAATGACAATGGTCAGTTGTCTAGTAACAATTTTACAAATTTGAAATATGAGATTTGAGATAAGGATCCACTTCTCAAATTTAGGATGATTTCCTTGGTCCACAGACTTTTGTTTAATTCTCTAGGCGAGTGCTTCACAACGCCTTATGAAGATTAAGGAGATATAGGACGTACCGTCAATGCAAAAAGTTTATCTCTCGGTAATACGAAATGTAAAATACGAAGTACATGAGGGACGAGCAAATATTGGGACTGTACCTTTGAAAATGAATTTTTCAATTCCCTATTAAACTGCTTTTTGCTTGTTAAAATGATTTTTTATGCATATAATAGTTTAATAAATTACCTATAATTAATATGAAATTTATATTAATTCAATTTAAATTCAAACTAAATATTTTGAAAAAGGAATAATAATTTTGGCAACGCAGTAAATTTACGTGTGTTGACGCATGCGTGATTTGGTTCTTTGACCAATAAATTGTTATATTTTATATAACATTTATACCGATTTTGAATTTCCTGCTCAAATTGGCATTTGCAACGTTGCCGGCTTATAACCTACATTTACTATTTCTTAAAGGTTTTATTTAAATATTTTCGTAAATAGGTATCCTTTTGATTATTTTCTTTTTGTAATAGTTACAGACAAGATTATTTTATATACACCTAGTTTTTGAAAGCCGTGTCACCATTTTATTATAGTTAAAAATTATGATTTGTATGGAAAATAACTATTTTTAGTCATGTATAAAAAGAAAACTATGAACCCTAGGTTTCTCAAATTTTGAGACAGCATGTATTTTAACTATTTGTATTGACCCTCCAAATTTCACAACGTTTTCAAAATTTACGTTAACGTCCTGTACCTCCTTAAGCTAATACAAACAGCTAGAATCCGGCTCTTATCAATGAACTGTCTCACCAATCTTTTTAATTTTACTTTCTTACGATATCTTTTTTAGTAGAAATATATATTTTCCAATATTAGCATTAAAAAGTTGAAATTATTGGATGTTTATTTTAGCGAAGAGATCAAAGACATTTCAAAATAAAATTACTCTTTGATAAATCTCTATTAAGGTGTAAAAATGCTAAAAGGTTACAAAATAAATAATCGTCTAATGAAAATATGGCAAATACTTCCCCTAGTTTGAAACATTTTCATTTAGAAATTTCTTAAATTGTTTAAATAAATTGAAAATAAAGTTCACACCACATACGTCATATGCAGATTTACATATCATTTATTTTTATTGAATTAATTACCATACATCAGGGAGCTTTAATTACAAACTTTATAGCGGTGATTAATTCAAATATATTACACTCTACGATTGTGACGTAAGCAACCGTTTTATCACGTGACGGATTATTCATGCATCATAATTCCACGGAATGACAAATTCAGTTCGTAATTTTCATGACACATTTCTGTGTCATTCTGTCTCACTCTAGCTTTTTTATTTTTAAATTTATTTTCACACTTCCCGGATGAAATCTACCATAATGAAAATATTTTTTTCGCTTTTTTTTATTACTAAAGTTAAATTAAAATCCAGTATATATATATATACATATAAATATTGCTGCGATCTTTAGACTTGATTATGAATTGGATTGTTGTTTTTAAAATCTTCTTTTATAAACAAACGCCTGTGATAAAAACAGATAAAACTAAAAAGACGTTTCAACTTATTATTAATATAGTTTTTAATTTATAATTACTTTATTCTATTTTTTATTGATTTGTAATGTTTAATTACGTATTTAACATTAATTTAACTATAAATGAATATAACATTGCATAATAAATATAATAATCATTTATGCAATCCGAGAACAATGCGATTTCAAATACGGAAAAAATAAATTAAAAATAAAATAAAATTTCAATAGTTGATGATAAGTTAGTAGGGAATGATGAAAAATATTTCCCAAAGATTCTTCTTTTTTAGCTTGATTGTAAAACTTTTTTTTTTTTGGTACTTTTTTTCCAAGTATGGATAATAAAAGTTCGAAATTTATTTTACTGACAGAAAAACGCTGTTTAGTTCTTTTATATAATAAAACCAATGCGCAAAAAGATTTTCTACGGATTTCTAAAGATTTAAACTCTCTTGCGGATTTAGTTTGATTTAAAGTTATTCTAAATTGTTGGATTCAACCACATATATATATATAGAAGTATACATTTTTTACAGTTGATAAAAGTTCAAACGTTATATTTTGAATAATAAATTTATTGATAACAATTCTGTTCGTTCTATTAAATTATTGCTAACTCAGATAAAATACTGTCGATGTCAGATTTATTTAATTATGATTGATAATAATTGCACTACAGGGTGTATTATTTTTTCTGCACTATCACGCCAATTAGTTTAATTTAAAGTTCACAGTGTTATATCTACAATCAGTAGCGCACTGACCACAAAATCTAGATGGAATGATTACTCGAAAGAATAGAATTTAGTTCGTAAAACCGTAGAAATATGTAGGGTAGAATACATTACTCAATTATTTTTTTAGAATGACATATAAGTGACGTCACTATAGACAAATCCAAATCAATCCAATTTTTAGATAGTACCAACCTTCAAAAGATATGTGTCCAAATTTCATGACATTTTGACTATTAGTTTACTAATTACAATACGAATTTTAGGGCGTCCTCACATGAGGCGACTGGTTGCAAACCTTACCCCTAAATTGGCTCGAACCAAATAAGAATGCAACTATGTTTTGAGAGTGAGAGAACGAACGTGTATACGAGTGAGAGAAAACACACGGCACGAACGTAACTAAACTGATTTCAAACTGGTTTTGAGTACGTTTGCAGCGAGTCTATTTCTCGGTTGCAAGGCATGGTTGATTGCATGCTTTTGATGATGACATCATGAATAGAGATGTGCACGAATACTATTGGAAAAGTATTTAAATACATGCATACAATCAAATATGACACCACAGAATCCCCTGTTTTGCTATTGTTAAAAATTCTATAGAGTCACGAAACACGGGTCGACTACCAGTTTAGTTTCATTCGTGCCTTGTGTTTTCACTCATTCGTATACACGTTCGTTCTCTCACTATCAACACAGTTCCATTCTCATTCAGTTCGGGCAGATTCGGGGCTAAGGTTTGCAACTAGTGCGCGGTGGACCTTAGTGGCGCTACTTTGGTAATTTCGAAAACAATAGAAAAATCTGAATTTAGTGTGTTGATAAAGCATTGCATTTTTTTCTTAATATTTATTTGAATGCATCAGCTTTCAAAAGTTATTAGCACTTAAAACAATATACACATTTATAACCATTTACAACTTATAGACACGAGTATGGGTATTTACAATAAAGAGATTACCTTAGTTTTATTGATAAAGTCGAATATGTTTTTTCAAACTTTTCCTGCTTTCAAATATCTACCTATATTCCTCAGGCATATTACAGCCTTGTCTGTGCGATGAGTAGCTTGAGCATCGAAGAATAATATGCTTTATCGTTAGTGGGCTATTACGTAGTTGTGTTTTTCGGGATTCTTTCTTTATGTGTTGTGAGTACTGTTTATATTATGATTTTATTTTTTAATATTTAGCCATTTGGCACTACATTCTTGTGCCTTAACTCATTTATATACATGTCATTGTGCTTAATTCAATTTTAATCCTTATTAAATCTAAACATTCTCATTTTTTTCAAACAAAAAAAAAATATATAAAATTCCTTATAAAAATAAAAACAAAACTGCTACTGCTACTGCTTCGCTCCTCCTGCTACTGTCCCTCCTGTTTCTACTCTGCCATTCCTTCTCTTTCCTAGTTTTTCTCTATATCCGCCATCCACCTCTTCCCTTCACTTTCGGCATTACATTCTTCTGTCTTAAAAAGATTTAAAAAGCTTCAGCCTTCCTTCTTCTAATTATTTCTGCCATCCATCTGTTCCCTTCCTTGCCCCCTTTTAAGAGCTGCCCAATATTCATCTCTCTCCCTACTTTTTCCTTACAATCAAACTTAATGTGCTCCAGTGTTTCGTCCTCCGTTCCGCACACTCTACACATTCTTTCCTCATTACTTTCCCAGTATCTCTTTCCTTTTTCCTCATTTCCCAATCTAACCTTGCTGTCCCTATGTTTTTTATGTCTTTTTCTATTAAGTACTGAGGTATATTACTTTCCCAAATGAGTACTGTTTATAAATTGAATGCGGTTCACAACTTGAGAAGCGCTGATTAATTCATAGATATGGATATTTCGTTTTGGTTGTTTATACACATAACATAGGTGTTTGTTTTACATACAGAGCGTTTGTTATCTTGTATTATTTTACAGTTCGTTGTTTGCAAGCAAAAGCAAAGATCACCACCTCTCGTTCTCGTTCTCGTGGCAGCATTGTTCTCTGAAATCATATCTACATAATTCGATTAGGTTTCACATAACTAAACACAGCGATTCGAACTTCCAATCGTCTCTTGTTCTCGCTTGGGGCTGTACTACACGGGTTCTCGTATAGCACGGTACACCGCACTCATATGAGTATGTGTTGTAACAATTATTAATTACAAAGATCACTGACATAAAATAATTCTAAAGACTAAATTTAAATCTATAATAATAGTGATTGTAGCATGCAAAGAACCTAGCTGTAAGGAATAACACGCAGTAACACAGATGTGGGGAACCTTCTGTTCACGAGTACTTAATGGACGTAAACCTGCTTTAAGAGTACCCATATATGTAGTGTAGGGAAGAGGTCGTATTTGGAAGATATTGTATTTCATTACCAAGTAAACAATTTGGTGAAGTGCCCTATTTAGTGACGTTTCTATCACTATTTCACTTCAATTATAGTTCGCATCAACTTTATCTTCATTTGTATTCCGACAGGTGGAGTAATTTCGCCATTTCTAGCCGATAAAGTAGACATTTTATATGAAAAAGTGTGAGAAACTGAACTATAAATGAACTCTTTAATGACAAAAAAATCATGACGCATCTTCAATATGATGTCAAAGTGACTCCAAAATGTTTACTGGGATACTAATCTCAGATTTTATACTTTGTATTAAAATAAAGTCATGACTACTGTTCACGAAATTTTGCCATTTTCCTGTTGATTTAAAAAAATACCTGAATGATGACTTGTTGCAATGATGATGTAAGATGTACGGGGTCACAATTTTGTCAAAGGGGTGGGGCGGGGGGTATATGAAGGGGTAGTGTAAACCGTTGTGATGTTATTCACAATATAAAATATAGGTAAGGAAGAATAGTGTAAGTTTAAAAACAAAAATAAAAACGAAGTTAATTTTGTGATAAATATAAATTTCGTGGTAAGTTGAGCAACCTTAAAAAGTGCTATAAAATATAAAGAAAATTATAATAACCAAAATGTGTAGTAAATTAAAAAAAAAATTAAAAAGTAGTATGAGACTCATTTATTCTAAAAACTATAAACTATACAGTCCCATTCCCACTCACTGTTTTTAGTTTTAATTTAATCTTAAATATAATTTTGAACTTGTTAATGTATCAGTAATATATATTATTTTGTAATAATTACTATCTTTATTTAAAATAAATTATTGTATTTAATATAATTAATTTTAACTATTTATTTTTCTTAATCTGAAACTTACATTTTAGGTTAAAACCTTAAATTAGCATTAAAACTCAGTGAGTGGGAATGGGACCTTAGAAAAAATGTATTAATTGAAATGTGTGACATTACATGACAAGGACGGGAGAGGGAAGGGGGAATAACAGAAAATTTATGTAATGTAAATTACGGATGACCCCTATGAAGTCTAAGGGCACGAAATCATCAACCAATAACGTAATTCTATAAATGTATTACTTTACAAATTATTACAAAATAAATAATCTAAAAGTGTTGTTCATCCCTGTCCCTGCTAGACTAATACCTTTTCGAACCCCATGCCATCTCGCGTGCTTTTAATTATACCCTATTCTTGAACGTAGAATTATTTTTGACAATCGTTGCATTAGAGTGAGAGAAGTTTAATAACTATTTAGTCCACGAATAAATCGAAAAATAATTTGATTTTTTTTTTCAATAAATTTTCTTTCTATTTCCTTTTAAGCAAATCATTGTGATTATTTTCTTTTGTATTTCCCTACCTTACTACGAGTAATTGAAAAATCGATGGCTCTATATAATTCATTCTTTTATAATAAGCATCAGAAAAAGTGTGATGTGTTTTCATATATAATGACAGTTTATGATTGAAGACACTGTTAAAAAATATACTAGAAAATCTAGATAAAGAAATTTACTGAAATAATTAGTTAGTACTCTTGGTTTAGTTTCTTTAAAATAAATAAAGTAATAACTTCAGAGACTGTCAAATCTTTTTAGTAATAAATATTTCATTTTGTGCTTTCAAGTGCTGTCAACTTTTAAAAAATTCGTAATTTTGTATAAGATTAAGGGGGATTTTCCCAGCCGCGCCTAATTTTTATAGATATTGTTCGAAAAGAAATTTAAACGTCAATCATTGGATGCAACGGACCATGTAAGAACATTCAAACCAATTTAAAAATAATGGCATTATAACTCACTGTAACATCAGTTTAGTTTGAAGATATGTCAGAAATATTACAACCAAAGACACAGCAACAAGTGCGCGCTCGTGCTTCCGGTTTCATTAATAACCCCAACTTCACATCCTCCAATTCAATTCCTATCCTTCCAAGAACTCGTCCTCCATAATTGCGTTTCATACAGTAATAATCAGTAATTTGATTTCCTATTACCAGTTGTTCGTACCATTAAATTAACCAGAAAACAATATATTGTGTATCGTACATAAATGTCACGGAGGGATGGGAGGGGACGGGGAAAGAGGAGAAGAGGATGGGAGTTTAGAAATTCAATTAATTTCATCCACTTTCCCATTCATCTGATTCAGTCAAGTATATCGTTATAATTGCGTTCTTGTTCCTTGCTATTTACTTTTATATTTAGTGTTTTATACGCATAAGGTGTCCACCGAGAAAGATCTAAACTTTATAAAATGATACCTTAAAATATAGCATTTTTTATAAAGATTGCACATAACATTGTCTGTCTTAAAACAATATTGTCAGCGTTAGCTCTCTTTGTTCTTTATAGTATTTGTACGAGACAGCTAAATTGTTATTTCTCCTTAACTATCCAAGTTAACTAACTATTGCGTGTCCTATATGTAAGGTATATGTAACACTTATTTCATAGTTTTACACCAGTTTTATTGATTTTGGCTGCAAATAGACTATAAAAAGTACTATTATACACAAAGTGTGTTTAAAAAGTAACCAGCTATTTTATAAAAATCTTTTTTTCCGTAATTTGGTAGCTCTGTACTCAATTATTATGCCAAATATGATCAAGATCTATCAACCCGTTTTTTGATAGCAGCTCCTTGAATTAATTGATTTGAAACGGGTACTACAGAGAGCGACTTTGCTTTCGGAAACTTAAAGAATCAAAAAACACAATTACTTTCATCAGAATTTGAACTTCCCCGATAGATACCCTGTTACATATTACGTTATAGTTATTTAATATATTACAAAATAACTTCTTTTGTCTTCTAACTTACTTAGAATTAGAAAGTATAATGCGAATCTATTAAAATAGTTTACCTTTTGATAAAAATAATATTTAAATACATCACGTTTTATAGAATATTGTAAATATTGACAAAGAAAGTCAAAGTTCTTGTGTGCGCATTTAAAAGCTGTTTTCTAAACGAGCATGTAAATTGGATGCTTGCTTGTTGCATTAGTTACATAAGACGCTGTAAGATCACCACACCAAGCAACATGTGAACGAAGAGGTGGCTGAGGGAACAGGAAACGAAGTAGAGTCACACGAATTGTGATGGTAGTATATCACAGTCACAAATTTAAAAACAGAAAGAATTTATTTTCTCTCTCGTGTTCCTAACTCATCTGGTTTTCTATTCCTTATTTGTTTCGCTCTCTCCTCTTTCTCCTTCCTTCGTTTTTGTATATTCGTCATCCACCTCTTTCTTTCCCTTTCATATCCCAACCACTGGCGTAGCTAGGTATGGGCCCGTCGGTGCAGGGCACCGGGGCCCTCCGACCCTGACCAGCGAACCTCGTATTGTACTAACTAAAAATTCTCCCACCTTTGAAATGTAAATAAAATAGGTTGCAACACTATTTTAAGGTAGTACTGTCGGTCAGAGAGTTACCGTTTAATATTTTCTAAAATTTGGCATATTAGTAGATTATAATAAAATAATGATCTCGTTAAATTTTAGAAAAACTGCAGAGAACCAGTAAAAATATATTGAACTTTGAATTTTTTAATTTAACATTGAGGCTTATGAGAAATCACAGTTTTGATTTCATTTTATAAAAAGAACAGTTTAGATTTAGATTTATCGAAGGTAGACCATTGTTGTGAGGTATGCAGTAATAACCGGTGGCCGTATTCCTGAGTCTTGCGAACAATGATCGTGATCCAACAGATCTGATTTACATGAATGAAACATTTTTGACTTGATAAAACCTAAACAGTTTAGTTAGGGCCCTAGTTTATTTTTGCACCGGGGCCTTTGGTTACCTAGCTATGCCACTGATCCCAACAGTTCCTCTATATTCTTTCCAGTCACCCTCCTAATTTTGTATTCCCTCTTTTCATATTCTACAGACTTTTCTCTCCTTGTTTTTCCAATACCTATTTCACTTTTCTTAAATTACAATTCTCTTGAATTACAAAAGATGAGGCTATTTGAATACTAGCGTCTTCAATATGTTTTATAACAAATAAAATTTCTCAGCATGAAGAAAGTGTTAATATAATTAGAGCAGTAGTTTCAAAATCCGTAAAAAGTAAAAGTTTTGTTAACTGAGTGTACTCACGTCACGTTTGCAACGCCAGAGCTTTATTTAAATGCATCTACATAAATGTACAATGGAGAACAGAACAACTCGTACTAGTCTGCATACAACAAATGAACTAAAACTAACTAAGTAAACCAGAACAAAAAAAAAACTAATTAAAAATATCAATTAGGAATACTGTGTTAAAACAAATCGGTTAGCATCATATCGTGCAATGCTATGGCAGCACTACTCGACTCGTACAATGTGTTGTTGTATAGGTTAGGTTCGTTCGTATAGTGTTGCCCGATGTTGTGTAAGAAGCAGTGTCAGTAACTCAGTCGATGAAGAATAGAAACTGAAAGTCGAGCAGAAGGAACATTTCTGCACGTTTGAAAGGAAGTATATGTGCAAATATGTAGGGCTGCCCTTATAGGACTGCATCACAGAAAACAGTTTTAGAGCATCTTCTGAATTACATTGTGTCCGAGCCGGTTTTGACAGGTGTGTTCTGTGTGCTTCCACACGCGCGGTTAGAGAGTGCAGTCTCATATTTACAAAAGAGATTTAAATTTTGCAAATCATATATCCGATTCATCATCCCGATTTTTCTAATATTGTCTGTGATGCTGCTTGAGTTATAACGCGATTTTTATATAATTCCATAGTAAGAATGGGAAAAATCGAGAAAAGCAATTACAATACAAGATATAAAAGGATTTGGGAAAGTAATATACCTCAGTACTTAATAGAAAAAGACATAAAAAAACATAAGAAAGACAGCAAGGTTTAGATTGGAAAATGAGGAAAAAGGAAACAGATACTGGGAAAGTATCATGAAGTTGATTGTAAGGAAAAAGTAGGGAGTGAGATGAATATTGGGCAGCTCTTAAAAGGAGGCAAGGAAGAAAACAGATGGATGGCAGAAATAATTAGAAGAAGGAAGGCTGAAGCTTTTTAAATCTTTTTAAGGCAGAAGAATGTAATGTCGAAAGTGAAGTGAAGAGGTGGATGGCGGAGATAGAGAAAAGAAACTAGGAAAGAGAAGGAATGGCAGAGTAGAAACAGGAGGGAGAGTAGCAGGAGGAGCGAAGCAGTAGCAGTTTTATTTTTATAAGGAATTTTATATATTTTTTTTTTCGTTTTAGAAAAATGAGAATGTTTAGATTTAATAAGGATCAAAATTGAATTAAGCACAATGACATGTATATAAATGAGTTAAGGCACAAGAATGTAGTGCCAACTGGCAAAAACATTAAAAATAATAATATAATTTTATATTCATCTCACAAAACGCGCTTTTGTTCCACCGAAGAAATCAATAAATCATTATCTATAAAAGATTCGGTTTTATATAAAATGTATATGCCACTACTTACTCAATCAAGTTTATACTGCAAATAAACGTGTAGTACAATGCCGTGTGAACCTAGCCTTAAACGTATATTGCTTGATAGATCTCTACAAGAGAAAAACAAAATTGAAAGTACAGTAGTTGTTGTGAAATCTAACAGTTTCACCAGTGAAGACACAAACTGCTTAAAATTTGATTACAGTTTTAATAAACAATAAGAAGCCGATGATGCACAACCGAGTGCACGATGGGATGCTGGTACAGGGGCATATAAACAGATAAATATTTCGTAAACAGAACTAATCTGTAACGCTCTACAATTATATTTGCATTGTACTGACTACTGATATTCAAAAGTTTTGTAATGTTTGTTTGAATGAAAGCAATAAAAAAATATGAGTACTTAAAATAAATCGCAGCTGTAACGGGACCAGTACAATGCAGTGACGCAAGTTCAAAGGGCGTAGGATTCGGATAGCGAATTCGTTACGCGAATTACACGGCATTTCATGGGAATCGCATCATTATGTTGAATTACATGAAATGCTTTTTTGTTGGGAACATTAGAAAAAATTGTGAAGGTCTAATATGACTTCCGTATTGCTTGCAGATAACTGACTATAAAATTAAAGGAAATTGAAACACACATACGAGTATAAATAAAGTTTAAAGTTACTGTGTTAACACTGGAGATAAAACAGTATATAATGTATGAATTGCATTCAATCACAATCTAATTTACTATCAGTGTCATTCGTACATCGCATCAGTGATTCTCGTGCTTTATCATACTCAAAGCTCTGCAGTGTGCAAACTTCACAAAAGTTCAAAGTTTAATACAGCAACTTTGTAAATATAATTTTAAATATTTCATATTTCAAAAACTTTAGTAAAAAAGTTTGAGTACATTAAATTCAAATACTGCTACAGAAAAACTGAACTAAAAATATTTAAATATAATATAAGTCATGAAGTAACATCGCCAGGGGGGGAGCAATAATCAAATTCTATTTACGCAAAAGTTTTGTATGAAGCTTTGTTAATGTCGCTTACATTTTTTACGATTTGAATTGTATATTATGTTAATAGTTTTCCTCAACTTATGAGAGTGACATAGGGAAGGAGAGAGAGAGAAGAAGAGGGTGGAGGAAATATAGGAGAAGTATGTGAAAGAGGTTATGTATGTAGAGGGGTGAGAGATATACGAATAGTGTAGCGTATAAGGTAAAGTATAATACGAAAAGAGCTTAAAATAGAAAGAGGAAAGAATGGAGAACCAGTAGAGGAGGTGATAAATGGGGAGCACAATGAGGCTTATGCATGAGGGCTTCGCAAGGTCTCGTAAGAACTCATAGCAATGTACTGAAAGTATTCGCAGTACCGAATGCCGGCTCTTAGTGTTCCTGTCCGATGATAAGTTATCAGTCATAGAATAAATATATTTTCGGTATTCTAAATCTCAGATTATCGTACATCAGAACTGGGCCATTATATTCAAGAGTTTGTAACATCGCAATATAAATACGAGTATAAATTTCTGAAATTCCAATAATGATTCACATGGAAATATGCTTTTAGAATGTTGAGCGTATATAATATAAGTAATACACCCCTATTTCTTCTTAGTTCCCCCAAAATATAATTATTTATTTCTGAACTAAGCCAACTAATAGCCGGCCATATTGGGAGCGTTGTTATATTTCTAGTTTATGCTAAATCATGTTCGGTTCACCATATGGTGTAATATTGCATAAATAAGTGTGTGTCAATACTAACATACTGGATTGCGTATAGCAAGTATCCAACAGAGCATTTGGTATAGATTGCAAATGGATTACTTATTTATTGCTTTAGTGTAATAATAAGAGTACAGTAAGGCCGTCTACACACGAATCGACTGATTGCAAACTAGTCGGGCAACGAAGTTTCCAACGAAAACGAAAAACGAGCCGTGTTTCGTGACTCTATAGAATTTTTAACAATAGCATAATAAGGGCTTTTATTGTGTCGTATTATGAGGTATTTGTATGTATGTATGTATTTAAAGACTTTTGAATAGTATTTGTGTACATATCTGCTTATGATGTCACCATCAATAGAATACCGTCGTTCAAAACCAATTTCAAATCAGTTTAGTTTCGTTCGTTCCGTGAGTGTTCTGTTACTCGTATACACGTGCGTTCTCTTACTAACAACACAGTTACATTCGGTTCGGGCAGATTCGGGACTAAGGTTTACAATCAGTCGCCTCATGCCTTAAAGCTCCTGAATTCACGACAAATACAAAAACCATAGTCATTTTATTTTTAGTGTTATTTCAGTTTAAAGTGTTGGCTTCTTTATTGATGAAACAGACACATTAAAGACTTCCAAAAACTTCTCCTGATGAAGTTTATAGCGCATTGCGACCTACTGATTCTGTTTACTCGCATGTCAGTAGCTCTACTCGCTTCGGCAGCTCTCACGATAATGAGTTTTAAGACTCCTAATATAATCCTATGACAAAACTAGATCTACTTCAGTGTTATCTAAACATCAAACTTCCCTGGATGCCTGACGTATGGCTAAGTATTCCTTGGAAGTAGAGGGTACCACACTTTCCATCTGGATCAGTCTCAGCCTGTAATATTCATTATATAACAGGCAGTTATATCTAATTTCGCATGTATAGACTTATTTATAAAATATTGTAGCGTTATTTCAAACGGTCTATGATTTGTAGCTAGTAAATCCTAATTATTTCTGACACATGTATGAATTGTTTTTGTAATTTGTATTGTAGTTACCGAGTAACTGTTACAGAACAAACCAACTCGCACCGAGTGAGCTAGGTGCTTTAATCGACCGCGATTTATTGCGATACGCTATAGAAATAAATGATTATCTTCGCTTAGATGAATCAGAGGCAACATGTTGTCTTAAAGTAAATATTCTTACAAATACTTTGGCAAACATTCCTTCAATATATTTTTTTCAATAAAATACTATTTCTCTCTTCCTATTTAAATAAAAATCTAATCTTGATTTAAAATACATCCCCATACATATATTAAATTCTCAATATTTTTACAATTTCCAAGAACATCCAAAGCTATGATTATTTGTCCTATATTCGTATATTCGTATCCGTTCCTTTTTTTATGTAAATCAATAAAAAGAAGGCTATAGGCTATAAGCTATGTAGCATAAAATTATATGTGTTTTCAACTCTCTGCTACACAATCTCAGGACAATTTTCGCATGGCCTATTTATTTTCCTTTGGGAATTTTGTTATCTCTGTTTCTCTGCTTCATGTTTCTCTACTTACTTCCCATGTGTCCTGATTCCTGTTTTCCAGTTGGAGCACACCACATCCATACGCCTGTTGCCCTAGTCCCTAGTCCCTAGCACACACCACCACATAAAGGGGTGCAAGGAGCTCAAGGAACCTTAGGGGAGATTGGTTTGCACATGTTAAACATATTGACAGGATATTAGGCACGTTCCTTGTAATTTACCACAAAATGTTTGACGTAGATAGAGGTTGTACACAGCCTCTGCTTGTGCCTCTGCCTGTGTCTTGTGTTCTAGTAGATTCAACAAAGATCTAATAAAATGGAAATAAAACAAGAAGACATGTGAAATTGTTCAAAATGTCACTATCAGAACCAATCGAACTCTATTACATGCGTATCTTTGTATCAGTGATTCTTAAATATATCTCTATAGTTACTGTTTTAAATCCTGACCAATAATATTCGTAAATAAATATGGCCCAATTCGTTCAGGTATGAGTTCACTTTGATTTGAGATTATCTATAAACAAAGTGGTCTTCATGTAGCCTAACGTAGCATTTATCATCATGAACCGAATTTTGGAATTTAACACAAAAATAATTTGGTATTTCCAAACAAAAAAGTATCTACTTCTTATCAAGTTTTTTTTTATATATAGTTTCTCGGGCTTCCTAGGCACGTAGCCTTTTATCGCCCCTAATATTGTTCTGCTTCTTCTTATACATATATCCAGACAACAAGAATGAAAAGTTTTTTTTGTTAGGTTCGCTCAGTTTGAGATAACAGGTAGTAGTCAACAAATAAACGAACAATTTTAAATTTTAAAATAACACACTTATATAATTTTCATTTCGTTGTGGCACTTTTTAGTAGTTTTAAGATTTTAGATTACATGTGGCGTAGATTACATTCAGGGGCGGCCTTAGCGATTGCGAGGCCCCGGGCAGCAGATCTTTGCGAGGCCCCAGGTGGCAGATCTTTGCGAGGCATTTGTTCTTTGTATAATTTGTAAATTGTAAGTAAGTATTTTTGATGATAATTGACGAGAAATAAAATTTTATATTGGAATATTTATAAAAGTTAACAAGCACAAAGACGACAAATATTAATGATGATAAACTAAGGCACATGAATGCCTTAAAAGATATACGCAGTGATTCTAGTGGGATTTCTAAAGAGCGAGGCGCGAGATTCAAATACATATATAGTAATGAATTTTTCTACTTGGGTTGTTGTGCGAGAATACGAGGCCTTGGACGGTTGTCCTGCTTGCCACCCCCTAAAGCCGTTTCTGATTACGTTGTCACAGTTTGTGGACCACCTCCCCCACCCCCTTTGCGTGTAACGTAATCTATAGATGGTCCCTAAAATGAACAAGACCGATATATAGTTCTAAAGATTTTTTTTATAGTTGTAAACATTCTAGCTGAAGCCACTCCCGCAAGTTAATGAATATTGGAAAAATATATTTTTCAGTTACAGCCAAAATTACGTAGCTTGAACTTAACACCCCTATCCCCTGCTCTTGCGTAACCCGGGATAGCTTTCTTCCTATTCCCTACCCTCTTGACCACGCTTGTCCACGGTCCTTATAAGATAGGTGGAATCTATTATTCCAGTGATTGTCTGTAATGGATCTAAACAAATAAAATATAATCTGCAAAATTTATTATTTAATTAGAAATAATTGCAAGGTTAAATTACGTATCTACAATACAATATGAAGACATTCTTTAACGTTGTCAGCGGATCTTACATTGAGAACCAATGAATGAATGATGGAATTGTAATTTATTTATTTTGGTTTGTATTTTACAACCATCATTAATTCCTGCTATTCATTTTGTTATTTATACTTCGGGCATGTTTATTCAAATGAACCTTTGTTTATTATAAAAACCATTTGAAATAATATTGTATTGTTTATTAATTAAATAATATAAATGCTATATTCGCATAATATTTAACATTATTCAAGTATTTTTACATAATTTTGTTAATTAATTCATTAAAAATATAAATAATTAAATATATGATTATGTTAATATAATACAAAATTAACTGTAGGTACATTAACTTCATCAATTTAAACTTTTTTGTTATTCCCATTTGTTGTACCGAGTCGTAGCGTGTTATTATCTCTTGAAGGAGCTGGGAATTAATCATCTGTGGTTTAATAATCGTTTAAAACACATTTTCACTTTATAAAAATTATAATATATCATTCACACTTCAGTATTTTTCATTTTATCGCACATACTAGTACAATATATATGTATATACTTAGAATGCTTTATGTATATTGTATTGGAAGATATTGGACACAATGGGCTTGTGTCCTATGTCTTAATTTCTATAAAACTGTACTATATATTGATAAAGTGGGTTACTAGAACCTCAAATGTTCAATTATTTTTTAATAACTCCTTATATGTTAAGAGATGTTAACAATTAAAAAAGTCATTTTGTCTCTTTAATTATTAAAAGGATTCAACGTTGCACAAATTCCAATTGCATGTGACATCACAACCGCTGCCAACCTTACAGCTCATAAATCTCTGCTATATGTATTTATATATCAAAATATCAAATATTATTTACAGCTATTTCAAGGAACAATAAAATTTCAATATTATGTCTGCCGTAACAGGGTTAAATAATATAAAAACTTATTATTCTTTGACTTGATATTTAATAAAATAGACACGCCAATACACATTTATTAACATCAATTTCTATCAACAATTGAAAAATCGACCACTAAAAAATTACCAGACTTATACCAAAGCATACCAATGATCCTAATAACTTTGGTAACATGTTAAGCTTACTGAACAACCATTTAGAACAAAAAAGAATCAAGACACAATTCACCGAATCAATTAAATAGATATAATAGAATATATGTAATATAGGATAGATGATCATTATAATTAGAATATCCTTAAAATTAATTTAAAAAAAAATACATCTTATTTATTATAAATATAAATTTATTTTTCAATCGTACTACCTTTTTAACCTGTACATGTATATGGTATTCTATATCTCCTTCTCATCGATTTTCTAAAAGGGCTATAATTTTAGGTTTTAATCGATTACAGTCGATAAAACGTTTTGATCCCTCGGTCCCTATACCAACATTAAATAACTTTCCTTTACACACTGCATGGTACACACCATCGTCAACCGTGCAGACATTCTTGTACCATGCCGCGACTCCTACCTCAACCTACATCTCCGATGCGATCCGACGCTACGCGATGTCCATCATTTGTCAAATTAAAACCACATTATTGAAATAAACCCGACTTTTTGTAGAATAAATTAGCAATAAAAACATTCGTTTAATTAATTTTTTTTGCATTTTTTAAATACTTTGTTTTAAAAATGTTTTAACCACAAATAAATTAGATTTTTTCAGAAAAAGGGTATTCAATGAAATGTGTCATGTTCGTTATACGTAAGTTCCGTCAGAAGTTTGGTTAGTATTCTTAACAGTATTCTTATTGTAATGCCTATTAAGAGCCCTTCCCACCTACTGTTTTAGTTACATAACAGACTCCTCGTTTCTTGCAGTTTTTTAGTTTTTACTTTTAATGTATCTACTGCGCACGCAAAGGTTTTCTGATAAATATAATAGAGCGGTGCACTTTGCAGTAGATAAACATACGATGGTAACTTTCGCTCATGTGGCGTATAAATAAGACTTCTTTTCCCAGTAAACATTTTGGAGTAAATTCTACTTAATTTCTATTACATATCATGAGTTTTTTGTCTGGAACGCGTTCGTTTTCTATTCAGTCGTTCATAGGAAAGGCCCTTTTTATGACCTACAGAGATCGCAACGACGGTTCACTGCTGAATTAAAAGCGGAGTCGGTTTATGATTTATGACCGGAGTTATAAACGAGATTGAGTGAGATAGCGTCTGTCTATTACCATTAAAGAAATATTTGTTGAAAAAGGATAGCATATACTTTAAACATACTGTACTGAACAAAATACTATACAAGTGTAACGGTGAAAAATATATTTTACTTGTCTAAAATAAGTGAGATGAAAGTGAACTTAAAAAAATATATCCATGTGGGAAAGAAACAGAAATACTAAATGAATGATGTTGGAAAAAGAAAGAATATTATTATGAAAAAATTCTAACAACTAACACAAAATCTGTGACAGGTAGAGAACTTGTAAAGCGTTAGAATTGAATTGTACGAGTGACTCGAACTTCACCAAATAGGGCACTTCACCAAATTGTTTACTGGGTTGAGTCGTGTACTTCATGAAGACCAGATTGTGAGTGTTTTAAATATGATTACTTCGCAACAGGGTAGGAACGCATAACACATGATAGAGCGAGATAACAATATGTACTGTTAACCAGATATACTTTTAACACTTAAACCAAACATCTTTGTCCTGTGAGTAGCCAAGTTAGTAGGTTGTAAACTTTAACACTTATCTAATCCTGGAGATGCAACAAATACACGAAGTAACATGAAGCTGCTGCTATATAGTAAGCGAATCTATAAAATAGTAATATAATAAAAAAAATAAGAAAAGCTGTAACAATAATTTGCAATTATATAAGAATTGAGCCTTGAAAATAATTAACAGTAAAATTAATAACAGTTTAAATATACACAGATTAATTAAAACTATATACGTACACTCTTAAAAAACATTTCATAACATTTCTGAATCATCTTCCATAACCAATGCATTAAGAAATACTTTAGATCCCTTATTTTAAAGTTAATAAATTCAAACAAAAATGGAAAAAGAAAAAAATATACACAGGGTGTTTGGTAGCAAGGCCCAAAGCCTTAGGAGGATGATAGTTGACACCATTTAGAACATTTTAAACCATACATATCTTAGCCGAAGTCTGCCTATTTATTTTTTACTTCTATTTTTATGCTATTTTTATAAAAACACAATTTCTGACATTTAAATGCCAACAGTGGCCCAATTTAAATTGGTATGTTAATTGTTTAATTTTTTGGCGTTTGTCAGATGTGTACCTATTCTAATAAATAAAGTTTCAAGCATCTGCGTTATTTAAAAAAAATACTAGACACATTTGAAGTTGTAAAAAGTTTTAAAATTTAAAAAAGCTGCTGCAGTTTATGGTCAAACCTTTCTGTCTGTTCAAACCTTTTTAAAAACTTGCTAGGTTATTGGCCTTTCTTTTAAGGTATCATTTAAACTAATATCTTACCAATTAGTAGCACCTTGCTACCAAACACCCTGTATAACTACTTCAAATCCATTTCTTTATTAAATTTATAATTAATTTCAGAACATTTTTACCAATGTAGTGTATTACTTGATTACTTCATTCAACGTCGGCTTTTTTCTTATCACTGTTTTCTCTATTTTAATTTGATATCATTTTTATATAAAAGATTTTATGATACGATGCGGACCTGTTGATAGGATTTCGTGAAAACAGGATTTTTAAAATAACCGCTTTTAAAAATCAATTACTAATTCAATAAAACGGATACCGCAACCGCAGCTCGGGTCTTAGGCATTCGTTTGTCTGCTCATTGTCCTGCTCCATTGACGATGACTGTTTGTAACCCACTGCCCTCGTGCGGTTAACTTTGCGGTTACGCCATGTGTCTGCACTGCCTTACCTACCAGTATCACATCAGCCAATCTTGAAGGAATCTTCACGTATACTTCCTGTATCATATTTTGTTGAATATACTATCTGCATCCTCTAGCATAATACTAGCAAACTAATCATCCCTTAAGGATCAGTGTTCAAAATGTATATACCTATATATATATATATATATATATATATATATATATATATATATATATATATATATATATTTTTTGTTTAAATTTAATTTCAATATAAGTTACTCACCAGTAGTATATCTTGCCAGGTGTTACAAGAAACACAAAAGACGCTAATCTGTGGGATAAATAAGAATGTATCATAACAAAGACATTGTTTGTGTGGTTCTTTTGATATTTTGTGTTTGTTTGGGGTTATGATTTCAATATGAATAGAACATTTAAATATATCTTTATATGTATAAACAAATTTATACTAGTTCATTATTTGAATCTATTTACACTATAAGAACTCATGATGTTTTAATTATGATAACTTCAAAAATATAATAAATACAATTCTTAGAATTTAAAGTGTATCAGAAGAATGCTTTAGGACCTCTGACATTGCAACCATGATCAATAAATAAATGCGTTAAATATATTTCGTGATTATCAGATATACTGTCCCCATAGTTTGAGAGCCATAACATAAAACAACACAATTATACAAAACACACATCGGCAATTAAAAATATTTTTGATTGAGATTTATTTTATTTAAATTATAACTTAATTTGTATATTTTATTTCTATTTAATTAATATTCTTCTCGTTGCTTCCTGAAGATGATACAATCTTATCTTGGCACCCCTCCTTACCTCCCTGTTACTCCCTGAACCCCGGACACGACCCTTGACGGCCATTCTGCAGATTACTTTTAATTCAACCATATTCCTGAAACGTCCGTCGTTTACTAATGATGAATTTTATTTTAAATGAAAAATATCAAACAATAGTCCTGTCTATCCTTCGGGAACATTCGGATTACAGTCTTGGAATATACAATTTTATTATTTAACCCGGGGAAGATTCTTTCAACATCCTTTTCTCTATTGTTCTGCAATGTTATATTATTTATTATTCTAACATTTTCATAAAGTAGAGGAAACTCGAAGGAAATCGTATTTCATTATATAAAGTAAAAATTGATGGTTCAATCATTTGTTCTGTTTGACATTTTCTGCTTTTTTTCTTAAAATGTTTTAAAGAAAACTTTTTGACCATAAAGATCAAATTGTAATTGTATTTATTCATGTTTCTGCCGTTAGTAACATTCTTCCAGATTGGATTCTCCACTTTCATTTCATTTGTTCTTAAATTACCTCCTTCAACATTTTCTTTATTTCCTTTCGTTGTCTACCTTCTGTTAGCATCTCTTTGTACATTCTTCTCTCTCCTTCTTCTCAGTAACTGTTTCCTTTCTCCTTGCCAATTCTGAATCACTTGATTGCTTTAAGTATGCTGCCTCTCTTTCCAAAATCCTTTTCTATCTCTTCTCATTCTATTTTCCTAATCTTTCCTGCTACTGTACCGCCACGCTCTTTCCTTCAATTCCGTTTCCACACCCTTCTACCGTCAAATTTTTCTTTTGATAGTAGCCTTCTTCTTTTTGTGCCACCTTCTTTTTTCATCTCCTCTTTTATTATTTTTTGTAACTCACTATATTAATCTACCGGTTTTTAGATAAACTTAAGAATTTTAGATCACATGCATGTTTCCAACTTCAAAACCTACGACGATCTATTAATTCCAGAACCATAGCTTAAGTCTAAAAGACGTCTCCCGCCATATGAAACTTTTTATCATTAAATATGTTAACAATATTCACTGAAATATTCAAATCAGTTACAAAAATTTGATTAATTCCGTTTGTTTCCTTTGAAAATACATTACACGAATAAATATACATCGTATCTCGTATTTTTATATTTCGTTTTTCAGTTTTTTTTTTTTTTTTTTTTTAATTTCTTTAAGCAAACAACCATTTCATTCCCATTGCGCTAAAATGTTGAAAGCTTTACGTGTATAAATTGATAAATAAAACATTTATACTTTATCAGAACACCATGCTATTTTTATTATTACATTTTCAGGCAGCGTTACTTTGCTTTAGTGGTGTCAATACGTGCTATATATCAATATCATAGGTGTTTAAGAACTGTGTTTTATTGTAGATTTATAGTTTGAAAAAATTATTTCTCTGAATTTGGTTGGCTTAGGTTTAGTAAGTGAAACAGCTCTGGATTTTATTTTAACACACTTATATTACACATACAAATAAATAACAATTGAATCTACATCGTACAAAAATGGTTTTTCTTAAATTAATTTAGTTTGCTTTTATTTTATTGTTTTGGATGTTGTTGCTTTGCGAGCTGTATTACTGGCAACAGAACGTTGAGTCCAAACCTTGTGAATATAAAACAACAAAGAATTAAATGAATTAAATATTTCATAACAATAGATAAAGAAATAACCAATCAAAAATAACAAAATATTTCAGTTAAACTAAAAAATACAAAATATATTAAATTAAAGCACTTCAGTCCAGAGAAATAGAGGATTTTCGGAATGGAGATAAGGACAAGAGACAATAATAACATAGTAAAGGTAGAGAGTCAAGAAGGAAAGAGTAAAGTAAGAGAGTCAAGAGGAAATAGTAAAGGCAGAGCGTCTAGGCCTGTGATAGACATAAGTGGAGAAGTGAAAACGAAGAGAGAAGGCAGGAAGGACAGTGAAAAGATAATAGAGGGTCTGTCGAGAGGAGACAAGGAAGGCAAGAGGTGATAGATGAAGATACAGGCTATAAGAAAGGAGAAGCAGGAAACGGTTTGCCAAGAGGAGACAAAGAAGACAAGAGGTGAGGAAATGGTGAGATTGAAGGAAGACTAGGGAAAATGAAGGAAGAGGGTCAAGAGAAGAAGAAGCAGAAAGTACTTTTGGAAATAAAAAGGTCTAGAATAGTTTAAGTTGAAGTTCTATGAAATGTATTAAGAATGTAGATTGTAAAGCCAAAAAGCGAACAATTAATAATAATAATAATAATATTATTAAATTAAAGCTGGATTTTGTTTAACCAAACGTGTATGAATCTGATTTCTTTGCAATTGTCTCGTTTTTATTATGTTGTATAATCTAATTTTTTGTTTGTAATTATTCAAGGTTTCTCGTTTACTTTAGAAGTCGATGCTACGAACACCTTCCAACGTTAGACGCTTGATGGTTGAACGCATCACGTTCACGTTGGAAGAACTTCGGGCTAATATATCTCCGATATCGATATTTCTTTTATAACCCAAAGATCGATATATCATTCGATCATAATTTTTTTATTAAGATTCACAACACTACTTTGCGTGCACTGAGTGTTACATTTCTGTTTTTTTTATTTTGAGAGGCAGCTGTCACAATTTTATTTAAATTAGCTAAATCTACTCCTTATTTATTTATGTATACAGCACGTACACGTACACCTAGTACATTTACTAAAAGCACAACAACTAGTCGCTCACTACCTAACAATTGTTGTTAATCAACAACAAGAAACTTTTCTTATGTCTAGATTCGAAAACTTTTAATTAAATTCACTTACACTATTAACAATTTATAAAGAAATGTTTATTTAAAGTTTTATTTAATTTTCATCTACTTTTATTTACTTGCATCGCATTTCGAGGCATCCAGAGATTGTTTATGTTAAGATAAGATCAACGAAGGTTATAATAACAGTCATAGTGTGAAATATCGCTGAAACGAACATATTTTGAGGTAATCCCTCTATCAAGTACCACACTTAAAGAAATTAATTGTTTTTCCAACTTTTTGTTAACACTGTTACTAAAAAATACCATCTAGTATTCTCTGTCAAACATATTACATCTCTATATTTAATCAAGAGAGATAGATAAGGAAAAAGCATAAGAGGAGGTTATGAGAAAGAAAGAGAAAAAGAATTATATCTTTAAACAAAATCCCCTCACTTAAAAATATATTACAGCTATTGTTCCGCTAATAAAGTGATGTTTATTTTTCAATTAATACCATAAGGGTCCATTGACTAAGCAATGAGAATAATAAGAGTTACTTGAAGCAACAGCATCAGCATCTGCAATGTTCCACGTCTATCTTATGCGCCGTCCTCACTATAGTAACATAAATATAGTTCAAATTACGAGAGTTCGGCGGCGACTCATACTTAAAACAAGTTGTGGGGTATAAACTGCCGATATAACTAAATAGCACTAACATCAAGTATATAGAAACGAATAAGATAAAATTCATTATCGTATTATAGATTTATACCGCTCTTATAACCTCTTTTAAGTATAAGTCGCCGCCGAACTATCGTGATTTTGACTATATACAATGACATATATCTTATATTCGATTACGTAATTTTATAATAACTCTGAAACGCTTATACGAGATGTGTTTAAAAAGTAACGGTAATTTTTAGGGGTTAAAATAGTATGGTACAGAGCTACTAACTTACAGAAAAGAGATTTTTCTAAATACTTTTTGAATGTACGTCTTATATAAAAATGATCTGGTACTACAGCTCCAGATCTTGCATTATTGGAGAGGTTTTTTTTATATATAATTTCTCAGGCTTCCTAGGCACGTAGCTTTTTATCGCTCCTAATATTGTTCTGCTTCTTCTTATACTTTATATCCAGACAACAAGAATGATCTATTCATGGCTACTGCTGTTATAAATTTCGGTTTCTCAATCAAAGAGGCGGTGTTAACAGGAAGCGTCTGCGAAGTCTGTAGCACCGCCCTTGTGAGTCCATTTCTTGCCATTGCTGTATTTTTATTGCCACAGAATGTGGTCAGGTCTGCCTCCTCTTCACCACATTCGCATTTAGGGTTTGGATATTAGAAACGTCATTGCAATTTACAACATCTCTGATAATCTACCAAACCTAATACACTTATGCAATAAAAAATATCAACTTTATATCAATGTTTGAAATAATTGTAATAGAGACGCCGCTTTAGACTTTTGAACGCAAGAAAAGAGAAGATTAATAAAGTACTTTAAACTCACAGTACTTACTCAAGGTCATGGTAAAGAGATCTCCGGTACTCTGCCGCTATAAGCACTAAGTACTGTACTCTAAGTTTGAAGATTGTCTCTTAATTAAAGAAAGCTCGAGTAAGAAAGCATAGCGAGACATCATTGGTGCTTAATTGGTGGATAAATAATCATGTTATAAAGTAACTGTTAAGTAAATTGAATTTACTACATTCAGGGAATGGGAAGGAGAGGTTGGAGGGCTTCCATTATCATTCTATTTTATTTGAGACGTTGGCAGCCTCGCATTTCTTGTACCATGTTGTTAAGAAAAGAAAGTGGCCTGAGTGTATACCCGTACAGAATTTGTAATAGTCTTATAAATTATTAATTAGCTTAAATGCCTTTAGTTTTAATATTGTATTAATTTTATTTTATTTTTCTTGCAGGTAAGCAACCTACGTTTGTCTACTAATATCAGATTTCATTATTGCTTCTATTTCTTCTCCATACAAAAAGGTAAATTAATAATTTTACAATAATATTTGTTAAAGAAAACAAGAAATAACATATTTAATATCTCCTGCCATCCATCTCTTTCCTTCCTTGTCTCCTTAATCTCTGTACTTCTCCACGCCCACTGCTACTCTTTCTTTGCCTCTACTTTCTTCCTTTTCTCTGTACCTCCTCTATCTTCTTTTCACTATTTATTTCACTGAGGAAAAAGAGATTAAATTAAATATGTTCTTAAATTATTTCTCCCTGGGAGTGTACATCAACCTTATACTACATGTCTTAGGAATTTAATACAATAAATAAACAATCTACTACTAATTATTGTTTCAAAAGATCGACGGTGTTTCTCAAATTAATGAGATCCTTTATTAAATTGTTGGAAAAGATAAATTGTTTGTTTAATGTTATTTATATATAGCATAATAGCGCTGGAGAAGAAAACGAATTCTGAAATTTTGAAAGAGAAAAATAATATAATTGAAAAAGTAACAGGTAATTTGGAAAAGTTTGGGGTGTAATGTGTCCTGATTGAATATAAAGATAATGTAAATCTGCAAAGATGTAATTTTGTTTGTAGAATATTATCAAAATAGTTCATTATTTTTGAAACATTACATTCGGCAAAGCAGCGCTAAGTAGCGGGGCGCTGGAGGGTTATTATCAAAGTTTATCGTAACTTAACAGCGAAACCTAAAATATTGTATAGGATCAAATAGCTCTTCCCTTTCATATGTATTTTATTTTATTGTTAACAAATTTTCAAAATCTAATTCAATTCATTTCTTTACATATCCTTTATTTTTTAAATGTCAAATTTACATACAATAGAATGGGCAGTCAATCGTTGATTGAAATTGATGTTAATAAATGTGTATTGGCGTGTCTATTTTATTAAATATCTAAATGTTGACGGAGATATAGCAATTAAAAGTTTGAGTTGTAGTTTTAGCGCTACAGATGTCGGCCATATTTATGACGTAACATGTCTGTACTATTTAGAGATAGGTCAATTATTTGTTATATGTTTAAGTGTTCTGTGTTCTATAACGTTGAATCCCTTTAATAATTAAAGGAACAAAATTGCTTATTTTAATTGTTAATATCTCCTAAGGGGGCGTCCATAAATTACGTGAGATGTTTAAGGGGGGGAGGGGGTCGAGTCAAATCTCATCTAATCTTCCGTTGGAGAGAGGGGGGGTCTCGGCAAATATCACGCAATTTTTTTTCTGATTGAAACAAAGAAAAATTATACTATTTTGGTCCATTTAATCTAGATTGTACATGCTTAAGGCCTGTCTCAGTATGGGACCGTATTTAAGCGAATTTCTGCCGGACGTATTCGGACTATTACGCTTTACCTATCCGAACTCTGTAAATGTAATGAGATCGCTCTGGAGCTCTCAGACTGCACGCTACAAAGCAGTCCGAATACGGGCGGCACTACCTCGCACATTAGAACCGAATAAAGGCGAATTTAAAAAAAACACCTCACGTAATTTATGGACGCCCCCTAACATATAAGGATTTATTAGTAAATAATTGGACTTTTGAATTGAACCCCAGGTAAAATCAATAGTTTTAAAGAAATTAAGAGATAGGCCACAAGCCTATTGAATGGAAAAGGGAGAACCTCTAAGAAATTAATTAAATATTTAATACAAGTAATTTTTGTATTGCGAAAAGATAAGCAAAATTTTAATCAATCGTAAATCACGCAAATATTGTACCGCTATGCATAACTAATAACAAAATGTTAAAGCTATAAAATTAATGAGAAAAATATTATTAGTAATAGAATACATTCGTATTCAATCAACGGCCCGGTTCGGTTCGGTTCGGTTCAGTTCGGTTTAGCTCGGCTCGGTTCAATAACAATGCAAAAGTAATAAACATTTATAGTATATATTTTTAATTAAATATTTTATTATAATAATTAATAAAATAATTCCATATATTTGTTCGATAATCAATTATCTGCGCTGATTTACATTGAATTACTAAGCCAGTGAGATCCATGGCACAGCGGCGATGTTTTATGACAAAGGGAACAGATTAATATCACTTTATTACATGATAATGGGTTACGCCTGGATTTTAATAACAGCGTATAATGGTTTCGGCGTCGCGATGCCGTTAAAGATTTATGCTTGTTGATCTGATGAAATTACGCGTCGGAGCATGCGAACGTCCAAATAGTTGCATAATTCACGAAGATAATTTAGTACTGCTTTGTATGAAGCAACAAAAAGGTTCGAAGTTGTAAAGGTTCAATACATATATTTGAAAACATGGAGTGCTAGTAGAAATTTGTAAATCGATTGTCATTTTAGTACACTGTTGTCATCTATATCTAACTATATAACCATGAAGTAATGTTTCACTTTAAAATAACTTTTTAAATAGAAAAAATATACCTAGTTTTTATATTTGTGTGCAAAAATAACATAATAACATTTAGTTTTAATCATCGATTTATTAAACGATCAAAACAGTTTTAATAAATAAATTAATATAAAGGAAGTTGATCAGCTCCACAAATATTCACATCGTACAATTAAATTTAATTATTAATTAATAGAACTAATAAATAGAATTAATAAACACAAATAAATTATACTAGAAACATCTTCGATTCGAATACCAGTTGTACAACATTCCAATAGAAATACTTGTATAAGTTTTAGTAATATTTAAAATGTTTGTTAAGTTTAATTTGATTGCAATGATTCCCAGTAAATATTTTGGAGTAAATTCTACTTAATTCTATTACATATCATAAGTTTTTTGTCTGGAACGTGTTCGTTTTCTATTCAGTCGTTCATAGGAAAGGCCCTATTTATGAGTTACAGACATTGCAATGACGGTTCACTGCTGAATTAAAAGCGACTCCAGTTTATGATTTATGACCGGAGTTATAAACTTGACACTAGCAGGGATGGCAGGGGTATAAAACTTAATGGAATTCTACCTATTAGAGTCTGCAAAATATAAATATTTAAATGAAGAAATAAATAGATGTAATCTTTAGTACGGATCGTGATTTTTTTAATGAATATTATTCATCTTGAACAATACTCGTTATATTAGTTTTTTACATTGTTTTGGTGATTCAAAAATCCACGATCGGCAGGTCTGCGTTAGGTTTAAACTTCTGTCTTACCCTCGCTGCTTAGAATATTCGTTTAAACACATTATATTCGGGGATTGAGGGAGACAGCGTGTGCCTATTACCATTAAAGAAATATTTGTTGAAAAAGGATAGCATATACTTTAAACATACTGTACTGAACGAAATACTATACAAGTGTAACGGTGAAAAATATATTTTACTTGTCTAACCGCATCTCGTTCCTTTCTCACTTTGGAATGAAAATGAACTAAAAAAAATATATCCTAGTGTGAAAGAAACAACTGCTACTTAATGAATGATGTTGGAAAAAGAAAGAATATTATTATGAAAAAATTCTAACAACTAACACAAAATCTGTGACAGGTAGAGAACTTGTAAAGCGTTTGAATTGAATTGTACGAGTGACTCGAACGTCACTAAATAGGGCACTTCACCAAATTGTTTACTGGGTTATCACCATCTTTTAATCAGATCTTGTTCGTATTAAGACCGCATTTAAGCATTTGTAAATCACTATTTCCAATTCATCCATTACTTTTTGGGTGCACTTAAGTTAGTCTGGAAACACTACATGTTGTTTTTGTAGTACTTCAAATATGTATAGTAAAAAAGACACTTTTAGATAATGTTTTATTAAATATATCATTGCCCAGTGCACAACGGCCCTGATTAGACGACTACTTAAGTAACACTTAACGAGTGTCTTGATATCCTCTGTGTAATCTTTCCCACAAATATTATCCAAATAATATTTTACAACCGTATAATTAAATGGGTCCTGTTGGGTTATGTTCTGGCCCGGCCCGATCGTCTGTGTCTCACTATAAATAATCATTATTTCATATAAAACGCATTATATCAAATATTGAACGTAATGGCATTTAGGGAGAGTTCTCAGCATGTCTATCTGTGGTTTGCTTGTCCGATCGTCCAAACTGTCGACAGCTCTGTCCATCGCTATCAACACTAATCGCTGTGTTTAGTAGAGTGGCAATGCAACTTGAAATACTACAAACACACATAAAACAAACTGAATCTGAAAGAGCAAACTTATAAGGAAATACAAAAAGGTAAAGCCTAGGTTTTTCTTGTTCAATAGCATCACAGCTGTATTCTCAAGGATTTTTTTCCCGCTCAGAATAGCGAAAGCTTCTTCCGGGAAATCAATCCATCTGATGCTGGATGGCCCCTTAGCTCTAGTTTCATTGGGTTTTGCTAAAACGATAATCTGTGTTCATTTTATTCTTTGAATTTTTATGTATTCTATAACATCAGTTTCTTTAAAGGTCCAATGCAGTTTTAGATACGAGCGTAAACCGTCATCAACTTGTGTTCCTCCCAATATAGTATTATTGGGAGGAAGTATTCGTCGTTCAAAGACTTCGAGAGAATTTTAAGTAAACCTTAGTACAGATACTCGCATGGTGTGAGTCAGTCAGTAACACTCATCACTCTCTATCGAGAATTTCCACCATTTGTAATCTTTTCTAAGTGTTTGTCAACTATTGACAAGCTACTGATAAGTATACAGTGACAGCAGTTGATCTTAGAGCATGAAAGTGTGTCCTAAATGTATGCGAGAGAGAAAGTAGAGAAAAAGAATGTTCCTATTTGTTCTTTATGCGCATGCGCCGAAAGTGACAGTTGTCAAGTCAGTGTTGTCTAGATATAATACGTGACAGTTGTTAAATATGACAATATATTGATGTAGAATAATGTAGATATGTATAAATATAAATAAACTATATATAAATATAACTAAAAACGTCAGTTCTGTGCATTCCAAATATCATCTATGACGTTTATGAGTATATGTTTTCATTGAACGATCACTGTTTTACCGACAGACGAGCTTTGTACCACCTAATGAAATATAATTTCTTTACATATTTAATATTTATTATATCTTAATAGAATATTAATATTTATTATATCTAGACAGCTGTCACTTTCGACGCATGCGCATAGAGAACAAATTGGAATATATACCTTTCTCTCTCGCACACATTTTGGACACACTTTTAATCTATAGGAAACATAGGCTAAAGGACCAGTCTTCCTTCTCAAAGGATAATCAGTTATAAAACATATCTTACCGAAAACTTTTGTTAATCCATCATTCGTATTTTGCCTCTCTACTATTTATTGTCCAAGCCTAGTAATCCTGCGCACTACGATAATTGAAAGTAATAAACGACATTAAATGAAGAACGCTGCGCTGCTTGTCGTCGTTTCGAACTGGACGATGCTGTGGCCAGTGTTAATGCGATCTTGCATGTATTCGTTCAGCGCGGAGATCTCTAATGACAAGAACAGAGCAGCAGAAACAAGATAGCTTTAGATCTTATAACACGATGTCACAGATTATCTTATCTGTCGGTGAAGTAACGTGACAAAAATACCCACGTCACGTGTGATGGTATTTAAAGATAGCAAGGTTTACCTGGAAAAACATAATTAAACACTTCTTGGAAAATATTTTCAGGTAATTATTAAATAGAAAATGTTGAACAACACTTCTGGAAGAGCAATTCAAATTTAAGATCTATTTTTAACATCCCAGTTTTAGGAAAATATATATACACTGTAAAGCCTCATTCCCACTCACTGTTTTGATATTTAATTTACTCTTTTTATTTAATATTGTAATCTAGATTTCAGATTTTCGTTTAAGCATTCCTTTTCACATTTGTGTTTTAATTTAAGTTTAGTTAATTTTTCATCGTTAATATAAATTTTGACAGTTCGACAAATTAATAATTATAGCTATTTTTGATAACAATTAGTAATAGAAATTGTTTTCACTTCTATATTTTTCAAAAACTGACATTAAACTTCTTTTAAAAGTAAATCCTGCTGCATTTTTACAGATTGTCACATTTTGAAGGTTATAACATAATACAGTTTTTCTTAATTTAATATTTTAATTTAAAACATTGGACCTTGTAAGGTTCTAAAGAAACTAAGGAAACTTAAAAAATAAATTAGATTAAAAATAATACCGTGAATACAAAATACCAAATAAAATTAAAGCAGTGAGTGGGAATGATACTTAAGATATGTATTTCTTAATCTTATAGAATTTAAAATATGAACTTAGAATTATAGATTTAGAATAATAAAAGTTTATTGTTCAATTTAGAATTTGTTATACATTGCTCAGAGCTCGATCAGTCAGGTCCTGAGTTTAAAAATAGTATGAAGCTAATGAACTAACTCTAACTGTATTTGTACACCAGTCGCCATAATGTGACAACTACTGCGCTTCTAAATTTCCTTGAAACACATATTTAAATGTAGAATTTGGGACCCCTCATGTGTCTGTTCACAAGTACAGCTCTGTCACTAATACTATTGATTGACATTTTTAAAACCTATTAATTTGACGACAGTAGTACAAGTATCTTCTAAAACAAGTCGCTAAAAACACAGACACAAACGCGCGCTGTCCTTGACAGATTCTTTAATTATTAATTCATTTCATTTTAATTGTTTAAACGTAAATTTATGTAAATATTAATTATATTTGACATGAGAACGTACGATTTGAGCCGGTATATTTGTACCGGAAATATCAACAAGTTTTTTACGATTACGATTCACGGTTTGTCAAATTTAAACTGAGGGAATCTTAATATAATTAATGAAGTACTTTGTTTTATAATTAGATACATAATTAGTATTAATATAATCTGAATATCTGTTTTGTAATTAAATTAAAATTCATTATTTATTTCTTTTTAATTTTAATTTAGTTTTGTGAAGCCCACACATATGTTAAATAGCTAATTACAGGGTCGGTTCGTAAGCACTTGTTACATTTTTATTGTTTCTTTACAATTATATTATTTCGACTTTGTAAGCCATTTTCCAGGGCTCCACTAAATCGAAAATAGAGCCTATATTCAAAGAAATCTACCAGGCGAGTAGTGGTTGCTGATATGATGAATATAGGTCCAGATTTCTGGTGAATAACATCTGTCAACCCTCCCCAAAGTGCGTAGGTTGCTGATGGGTCCACTCTTGTGCATTTGTATATTCTTCAGTTCATAAACATACAATGACAATTTAATCATCAAAATGTTAGTTTATTATTAACTCACAGCAGTATATATAGTTGAGTAACTAAGGCCCGGTTTTATGGTTCGTCTTACTACCGAACTAAATAGCTAACCCTCGAATTAAACGAAAAATGTGTTTTATCATCAAGGGTTAACGCTAACTCGGAACTAAAATCGCGGAGTAAGATATCCCGTCATAAATCAAGGTTTAAATATGATAACCCGGAATAAGTGTGCAACAAAGATAAAATATCATGCTATCTCAGCCAGTTTAGCTCTCATTATTATAATATTTTAAGTTATAATATTAAATTAAATTGTTTATTATGAATTTTGTGAGTGACCATAATCAATTATCAATAACAGATGATGAGGAAGATCAGCTATTATACAAATATAGTACTAAGTAGAGAAATACGTCATTTTTAAAATGTTTTAAAACAATAATTAAACTGAATCTTGCATTCCCATGGATTTACAACTGTAAACAAATATTCGAATTTCATAAAATATGGTTTACGTCTCTACTAACTAACACGGGATTAAATTTGGATGATAAAACCCGCTACAAAAATAAGTACCGAACTAAACTAACTCCGGGTTTCATAATCCCCGAAGTAAATAAAAAACCATAAAACCGGCCCTAAGATTATTAAATGAGCTAGACAAGAAACACAAAACCTTGCGATACTAATAATCTTCAACAAAACTGTCAACTTCAATTCCGCCATTTTGATATTTTAACTAGTACATCACATAATATCACCAATATAGTTATTGTTCATAAAACAAGGTCGTTAAAACTATAATTAGTGGTAATATGAAGAACGCCATAAGCACACAGCAGGACACAATCACAATAAAAACTAAATACAGTTATAGATCTTTATCGATTTTGATTTATTATAACAAAAAGTAATTGTCAAAACAACAAAGAAATGAAAACCGAAAATTCTAACCTCACTTATTGCATGAGTTGAGTAATAAAATAAAATAAATTATAAAAGAATCTTATAATATATAGAATTAAATATTACAAAACCTTATTTATCACATCTTATATAGAAAAAATAATAAATTATTATAAATATAAATTACAGCCAGAGGTTATAAGAATCAAAATCTCATTATTAAACTGAAAAGTGAACAGACGTACCTGTCTTAAAGGTACGTGTCTACAAATCACCATGGTCGTTACAATAGTGTGTAGTTAGAGATATAAGGCCTGTCTCAGTATGGGACCGTATTTAAGCGAATTTCTGCCGGACGTATACGGGCTACTACGCTTTACCTATCCGAACCATGTAAATGTAATGAGATCGCTCTGGAGCTCTCAGACTGCACGCTACAAAGCAGTCCGAATACGGGCGGCACTACCTCGCACATTAGAACCGAATAAAGGTGAATTTTATCCAAGCGTTACCATTACTACAACGATATCCTATCCGAACCTTTGTAAATGCAAACAGTCGCGTCAGACTGGAGGGGATACCTAACATCGCTGCAATACGGATCTTTTCGCGTCTATCGCGACATCGCGTACCATCGTATACCAGTAGTGTATCGATAAAAATTAAAGTTAAAGTTTGCTCTCATAATAAATTATATTAGTCTTATCTTATCTTATTATCCAAGCACACCAGATTTAAGACGTAAACATCAAGAGAATGCTGTATCATAAATATAGATAAATAAATTAGTATAAACATGTATTGTGACACACATAGGCGGTTTGCTTTGTAGCTCATTCAATCCGCCGATTTACGTCCGAATACACCGTCGCTTAAATACGGTCCCATACTGAGACAGGCCTAAGAATTGAGTGCGCGAAGGGTACGGCCGCGTTTAAGAGGAAGCGATAAAGATAAAGTAGAGAGTTATCTGCCGAGTATCCTATCTGTCTCTTCCTAGCCGAACCGCTGCTGCTAGCTTGGCTAATTGGCGGTGAAGTAGCGGGTAAGCAAGCAAACAGACACAGTGCTCGGTTAAAAAGATACAGATAGGACACTTGACAACTATCTCTCTCTTTGCTTTTATCGCAGCATTCAGTCTCTTGCGCACTCTATTCTTATACCTCTATAGTCGTGTCAAATGAATTTTGGTATTATTCTATGGATAGTAAGTTACTTGCACCAGATTGTGAACAATACATAGTATCACAAGTAGTGGAGATAAGTTTGCTTCCATGATTAGCTTTTCGGGGCGTGTCCATTCTATTATATTAATTTCTCTTCTGCCAATACACAAATAAGCGCAAAAACACTGCTAAAGACTACTAAGACTGGTCTAAAGTCAGAATAGCGTTGTTCAAAATACTATTATCTATGCTCGACTGTGCATTGCGGTTTTAATGAATTTGTTTTGATACAAACTATGATTGAAGAGTTTTGGTCTGTGAACGCATGTATATCTTCATAATTCGATTAGATGACGTCACTTGCATGAGTACCTATACAAAGAATACCTGTAAATGACTTCCATGCTGCTCTGTGGACGCCTAACTTCACCTGCCTGCCTGCGAGTATAACGTATACTAGATAAAATTTATGTGTCATTAGTTCGTATAAAACAATTATACTCATGTTATATCAATAAATATGTCTATTTACTAATTAATTTAAATAAATAACTATAATTCAAACATTCTCATAAATATTGTAGTAAATATGATCGTTAGTTTGTGTTTTAATTTGTTAGAATTACCATACGGTTATGGAAGTTAACTAATCATTTATCTTGATAGGCTCGTGGGTTAGGTCGAAGTTCTCCACAACAAAAGATGCGTGTAGAATTCATTTACAACCAAAACTAAAACTAGTAAATTTACTATTGAATTTATCTTGGTTTTCCACCAATAATTAACATCACTCTGTCGTTAATACTATTAATATTTAACACTGGTATCAGGATTGAACTCGAAAGTATTGCAGTAAATGTTCTGAGTTTCCATGCTGTTCATTTTTGCATTATTTGAAATATACACCTAAACCAAATATAAACCGTCTGTAATATTGTTACAATATGTGCCTTGGATCAGATGCAAAATGTCCAAGTACACGACGTCTGGTTGCATCACTCTCCTCGAGTCCTGGTCCAGACAACACCAAGAATTCTTGAAGATTGTTTGTGCAGAAATAAGACCGAAGCAAGTCTAATGTACCAAGTTTGTACTGAACACACCTTCTATAAACAACAATAATATTAATGAAAATAATATTAATGTTAGGGTCCCCTTAATTAAAAGTCAATAACAATCATTTATTAATAATTAATACCATTCGAATATGTATAATGTCATGTCTCTTAACCGATCTGTATGTGTCGAAGGTCCCATGACGATTCCGTGATCTTGTGTCGTCAAGCCTGTGTCCACCAGTTGCCCTAAGTGCGTATCCACTGGTCCAAGTTACTCGTGAACTAATGGTCCGAATGTCATAAAGTTTTGACACATATCGTTTGAAGGTTGGTACTATCTACAAATCATATGGATTTGTCAATAATGGCGACGTCTAAATGTCATCCTACGGTCTTATTGAGTGATGTATTACGTGTAATCGAAGAGCATAAAGCCTTATTCCCACTTTGATACTTAATTTACTGTTTTTATTTAATATTTTAATCTAGATTTCAGATTTTCAGAATAGGCATTCCTAGTTACATTCGTGTTTTAATTTGAGTTTAGTTAATTTAGTTGGTGTGGATGCATCTTTAGTAATATAAATTTTGACAGTTCGACAGTTGGACAAAATTGAAGGTGAAGTAATTAAAATTGCTATTTTTAATAACAATTAGTAATATAAATTGTTTTTATTTCTTTATTTTTCAAAAACTGACATTAAACTTCTTTTAAATATAAATTCTACTGCATTTGGACAGATTATCACATTTTGAAGGGTATATAATATAGTTTTTCATAATTTAACATTTTAATTTAATTTAAAACATTGGAAAGCAGTGAGTGAGAATTATACTTTACCTTAATTTTTGAATAAATTTCATTTAAAATCAGTCAATAAAGCAATTTTTAAATTGTTGTTTGTAATTTTAAAATGAATGATGTTCATATGCAACCACGGAAATGGAAACACATGACGATTTTATTTATTACCACTATTTTTATTATTTAATTGCAAAACTGTCAATGAATATAATTATGATAATTAAATTTGGCGCGGTGGTTAGGAATAATTAATTATTTGCGTCACACAATAGGCATTGAACATAGGGTTGAATTAACAGGTCTCAGTTAGTGTGTAACGGACGAAAATACAATGTGGTTGCAAAGAGGGATGAGAGGGGGGTCATTTACATGATCCCGTTATAACTGCATGGAATAATAAATAACATCACAATGATGGATTTTATTATGGTGTGGAAATAACATGTCTATGAAATCCATTATCTCTAATTATCTACAAATTATTGTTGAAAACATACATATTTTATATTGTTGTTAAATAAATAAACAAATTATGTCACCAGCGTCATTTTAATTGGTTATTAGTAAGTTAATGGAGCTGTCGGTCAACTTTTACGCGTAATGTATTCATGCTGCTGCAATTACGTTTGCAAAACACTTATTCTATGAAGTGGTGTGTTGAAAAATGTCATCAATTAAGTACATGAAATGACTGTGTGTAAATGACACTTTTCACGGAAATATTACGTTCTTCTGGTGATTTAAAATGACCGCTCTAGTTGAAAGACTCTTTATAATCATAATGAGAGTGCTTTTCTACTGTGACACTAGATTATCGTAGAAGGATTAAGGATCAATACTCAGTTAACAGTGGTTTATTATAACCTTGTTTAAGACATTCATTTCTCTGCTCACATTTTTGTTCGAACATAACTGTAGCTTAACTGCGGACGGTGTTTGACAAAACTAGAATTGAAAATTTCATTTTTTAGGTTAACCTTCAGTTAAGTTATAACTTCTATCTTCTTTTAATGGTTTTCTATTTTCTTATTCATTTTAATATTCCAAATAAGTAGCAAAAATTGCAACTACAAACCTGTTTATAAAAAAAAAGCTAAGAAAATTTATTCATTTGTAATCATTTTCTTCATTTTTATACATCCGCACAAATTATCCATCTATTCTTAGCTGATTTGTTGCAACATCAAATATATTTGCCTCTCATTCACAATCATTACTTCTCGTACAAATGATTCCAACTTTAATAAAATTAATGTTGATTCAGAAACTGTCAATCGTCCTCAAATTGTCAGAATAATTAGAAAATGATATCTATTGTAATTTTAGAAAAATGAATTAAATTCCACCGATGTACAAATTCTTGTTTCAATAAGGCCTGTCTCAGTAAGGGACCGTATTTAAGCGTCGGCGTATTCGGACGTAAATCGGCGGATTGGAGTAGCTATAAAGGAAACCGCCTATGTGTGTTACAATACATGTTTATACTAATTTATTTATCTATATTTATGATACAGTATTCTATTGATGTTTACGTCATAAATCTGGGTAATAAGATAAGGGTATATTATCTTATTATGTTATTAGTTTTTAAAATTGTTATTGTTTTATTAGCCTCTCAGATAACTAACTTGTGAACTGTAGGGGTGTATTGGAGTTCTTTAGCACTAATATAATTTATTATGAGAGCAAACTTTAACTTTAATTTTTATCGATACACTACTGGTATACGATGGTACGCTATGTCGCGATAGACGCGAAAAGACCCGTATGGCAGCGAAAGAAGAAGCGTTGTTAGGTATCCCCTCCAGTCTAGGCGGCTGTTTGTATTTACAAAGGTTTTTATAGTATATCGTTGTAGTAGTAGTAACGCTTGGATAAAATTCGCCTTTATACGCTTCTAATGTGCGAGGTCGTGCCTCCCGTATTCGGACGGCTTTGTAGCGTGCAGTCTGAGAGCTCCAGAGCGATCTCATTACATTTACATGGTTCGGATAGGTAAAGCGTAGTAGCCCGTATACGTCCGGCAGAAATTCGCTTAAATACGGTCCCATACTGAGACAGGCCTAACTGTTCTAATATCCGTAAAATAATTATTTTACTAGTGATGTCAGCTAAGAATATATTTTGTTGCTAAATTCGACAGCGATAGGTTAATCAATACAGACAAGCTCATTTGCGTAACATAAAACTATGTTTAATAAACAAACAAAAAAATATATTTCAATTATTAAAACATTTACATTATTAAAACATTCCTTATGTAATGAAACAAAACAAAACATGATTTAATTTATGTAAATAATAATATAATTGTTTCTAATTGGACGAGAACAATGAGAACAACGAACAAAACAACAAACAATAGATAATACTTGATGTAGTTAAATGGTCAATTTGAAAGAAGCCAATAAAAATATAAATACAACGAGATATCACGCACGCATACTTGTACAACACATAGACAGTTTAATAAATGTTTTATCAACTTTGATTACATATTAGTGTTGTCTATAACATTGAAAACTTTCGATATTTCATACAGGTTTCATTACAAATTATTACATCGATATATTATGACTAGTCCACATCACTAATTTGTTTTTATTCAATTGATATTTAAGTTCATCTTGACATTAAAATAGTTAAAAACATTTAGGAGTGTTTTAACTTTTTTATTATTTTTTCTTTTATTTACATCAAACGTTTTTTCTCTTCTTCTAATTTGGTATATGCGTGGGTGGCTCATTATAAATAAACAATTAATTCTTATAAATAATTACCATCTCTATAATTACAAAAGTGTCAATTACGTCGCTGATAATACATCGACTCTGCGCTCTTGATTTATATAGAAGAATATGATAAAGCGGCGATAAAAATTAATGATCCAAATATTGATATAATATTTTAGTAACAAGTTATTTAGAATCTGCTTAAATTATTATTATTGAAGAGTTATAAAAGCAAAGGTTTCCCAGTAAACAATTTAGTGAAGTGTTTTGTTTCTATCACTATTGAACTTCAATTATAGTTCGTATCAACTTTATCTTTATTTGTATAGAGTATATAAGCTAGTGGTCTATTTTCAAACAAATTAAAATAAATTTAGATATTCTGAAACAATAATAATATCTACGTTAATAAATAAAGTTAACTATATACGGAAAAAGGATGTTTTGTCTAATGTCAACATTATAGTCAAAGTTGTACCTCAAACAGAACCAAATGTGTTTTGGCATTGGCTTAACATTGATTGAAATATTTGGTAAACACAAAAATACTCGCGTAACACTACTGCTACAAGGAACACCGGTTGCCAACCACTGGTCCAAAGTTTATCTAAAGCAGACACAGAGGCTTTCCTCTTGGCTCTGAGCCCTATAACAACTATTACTGCTGTTATTGTTTCTGTACTCGAATCAAGTGATGACGTGGCAACATTCATTATTTATTGAACTTATCAAGAGGTTAACTATAAAAAGTACCAAGTACCCATGAACGGAGCAGAGCATGACTATCTATGATTTAAGTTACAAACGACTGACAAACTGCCATGGTAATTAAAATAATAAATAAATAAACAAATAAATTGATGTAGATGTATTTGTATCCATTGTCGAGTTGGCAATTGGGTGGATAGACAATGAATGAATTGTCCGAATGGTCTTGTTCAATGGGATTACTTTCAGAATGCTGGTCAAGAGATGGATGGATTCAATGAATGAATCAATCTTATGCTATGAACGATATACATTCATTATCTTATGATAGTGATAGTTCACTTGCTTTTAAGCTTATTAAAAAATCAACATACAAACAGGGAGTTTCAAGGGTTTCTCTTCTTGCTGTGCATGACATTATGCAGTGGAATAGAGGTACTTATCCTCATTCGGATCATTAGTTTACGAGTTACAGTAATTTTAATGCTGTTTATTAAGAAAAATACAGCTCTAGCAAAGCAAGAACTGTATTTGGACTCAGCTCCATCAAGACTGTTTTATCAACACGAAATTCAGATTTTTTCATTGCTTTGAAAATGGATTTTTTAAATAAAATATATAACAAAACTAATAAGATATCTACAGAAATAACAAGAAGAATATTTCATCAACGTATTTCACATTTAGGGTGAAAATAAGAACGCAATCGTATTATTATTTCATGTAGCAACAATATTACGGCTTCGGGAACAGGTTACGTAGATTTTCCTGCATCAAATTTTTGTCCATGCATTGAGCTATATTCCGAATCATCATTAGCCTCAAAAATGTCAGATGAAATAATTTTACGAGTTTTTATATTAAAATTTTTACAGCTTCTTGTTATAGCCCTGTAAAAGTAAAGGCAGCATGTCAGCAACCTAAGAACGAGGACATTTGTATACTAAACCAGAGGAAGATTTAGTGGATCAGGTACACACACACACACTCACAGATATCCAATACGTACCAAATCTTGTCTCCATATAAAAATATATTCATATATTTTATAGCACAACTCATAAACATTATTTATTTTTTATAATAGTAATATTTATTTAAATTTTATGACACTGAATGTACAAGAAGAGAAGAGAAGATGCTGTACAGATAGAGATTACAATCTTTATGCAGAGCAGATCCATTGTTCTGTACTACGGCTTGATGGAAGTCGGTTGATCTTACCTTAAGATGTTCTGATAGTCTTAGTTTTATTCAGGGTTCTAAGAGTCCACAGGTTTTAGTCTTGGGATGATCACGTTGTCCATGGACCAGGGTCTAGGTTTTATCCGTCAAACACAATTTCCTTAAGATCGGTAGGTTTCTTTTTTTACTTTCTGATAAAAACAGTCGCGGGTACAGTAAGTGATTCCTGCTATAATTTGAATAATTAAAAGAAATGTACGATTTTCACACTAGTTTCTAAACATGTATGTAATAAACATATGTTTTTATTATTTAATTTATTTAACGTCGACCTATTTCTAATTCTGAGAGTATTCACTGACGACATCCTATTATAGTGGCAGTATTTGTGGTGTCATGACAGTATTTGTAGCATCTAACACAGCAGTCTAGCGTCAAGCAAAATCTTTTGGCATTCTCTTTGACATTTATGAATTTTTCTAAAATTTGTATAAGCTAAATTTTGTGATTATGTGATTTAATATTAACAGAATGTACCTAAAGTCTAACGACACACACATTAAATTAATAAATACAATACAAAATATAAGGTAAACTTTGGAAACCCTTATATATAAGAATAAATATGGAAATATGTCGAGAAATCGATATTGTAGCAAAAATTTAAAGAAAAAGGTTACAAAAGTTATATGTAGAACGAATGAAAGGAAACAGAACTGCTAAGAAACTTTTTGGAAGAACACCCAGATGGTGGTGAGGTAGAAAACGCAAGTGAAGAAGCAAAGGAGATGAATATAGTGACCCAGTAAACATTTTGGAGTCATTTTGCCATCATTTTGAAGATGTGTATGATTTTCTTTGTTATAAAGGAGTTCATTTACATTTCAGTTTCACAGTTGCTTACATGAAATGTCTATTTTATCGGCAACTAATGGTGAAACCACTCCCTGTCGAAATACAAATGAAGATAAAGTTGATGCGAACTATATTTGAAATGTAAACGTCGAATTGGAAGAGTAAGACGACCAATAGAAAAGAATGGACAACAATCTTAATGGAATCTTTACTAGTAGTGCTAGGATGATGTACCTTTAAGGTCTGTAATTTCGTATGGCTCGTGTCAAACGTATTTCTATCATTAAGCGTTAAATAGATAAATAGAATAAAAAGCAAAAGTTACATGAATTTGAGTGAATATTCTTGTTTTATGTTTATGTTATAAATAGTTTGGTATCCTTTGTATAATAACCACTAAACACTAATTTCCAAGATACATTCATTAGTTAGTAGTTTAACATATCATAAATTGAATATTTGAAGCTTTAGAAGCAACCCATCCACCCCCTTAGTGACATGCAACAGTCCACCACTGTCGACCACAAACATTGTAAAAGTAAAGTCAGTCTGGCAGCGCTACACAATTCCACTCGACTGGAAAACCAATAACTAAACATCACAGACTGACTGTTATTTATTGAAACATTTCGCTATGTCTCTAGCTCTAGCTTTAACTCTAGTTCTAACCCTACTGGGTCTACTAGCCCAGTGTCACTTCCAAGTAGTACCTAGACAGCGACCAACAATCTGCCAGGCCGGTAGGTTGACCTGGAACATCGATTCTATTTAAAATTCTAAACACAATGGATTATAAATACTCTGAACTACTAGGCTCACTCACCTCGCATAAAGTATTGCATTTAATTGTAGTAGTCGACTTGAATTATGTTCCTGCAACCCACGCAACTTGAAATATTTAACAAGTTGGTACTTGTTTTGCTGTGTTACTTCACGTACTGGTAAAGTAATACGAGTAATTGTAAATTGAAGACAAATTAATAACAAAGTTTCTCTGTATAGTAATACATACCGTATGTATGTAGAATTAAAGAATAACTTAGATTTATCAAGCAGCTGCAAAAGCACGTCTTTACTCTACAACAGAGAGCGATTCAAGGATCTTCTCTTAACTTAACATTAATCGCTAATCCAGTTTACACTTAATCCTTCTCCTAAACAATTATGTCTAGATATGATTAAATTTAGTAAAACTGTCCTATCTGGATCACAATTTACACAAAAACATTTTAATATTTCCCCTATTTCTTTTCTTAATATTGTTGAATAGAAAATATGACAAAAAAAAACATTTCCCTTCGCGATTACAAACAATAAATTTTCATAAAATTGAATTTTCAAAATAAAGTCAACATTTCATTTAATATATTATGTTAAGTTTTCTTTTGAAGTCACTTTTTATAAATTGAATATATGCACTACGATATTCTGAATATTTCCCTAAGAAAGGGGTGAACGCTTCCCCTTCGTCTACCCTCACTCCCCTATTTCTATTGCAGTGAGATCAATTATTCATTCTATTGATATGAATGCCACGATGTCTGTAATTCCCCGACGATCGGCGAACGACGGCCGACCCTTTCACCCCTGGGCTTGAACTTGGGTTCTCCATATGTAACAATAATACGTTGTCAGCATTTTACCGCTTGACCAGACTTGACCCCTACAACACGACTTCCACTGCTCGAATAAATTCATATTCATTATTGTTATTATGTTTAATATGGTAATGCTCCAATGGCAACCGCGATGGTCATGGTAATAGGTAATGGATACCGGCACGTTCGACGATATCGGATGTCATCTTTGAATTGTGATAAGACGTCGTTTAAATCATATTGCTCATCTTTTACTGTCAATTTCATTTCATTGTTCTTTTCATTAGGACAAAAGATTGACCAGTTGCTAAGAAATCTTAAGTTCAGGCTTAAATCTTTTGTAACCCACTAAAGGTTACCTTATCAGGAGATGAGACATGCCTCAATTGGGACCCTTGCAACATCTAGTATTAAATATTAATTCTGCTGCTATTTTACTGAAATACTGCTGACACAGTAACTAAAGAACTTCTTTGATTCTTGTCATGCATTGCAGCCTACCATATTTTTAATTGCAATGGTAAAGATATCTCTTTCGCCCCACTAGCTCCAGAATAGCTCACTAATTGTTTAGAAATAGTCTAGCCAGGTGATAAATGCGCCCAGGTTGGAGTTTAAAAGCTAGTAACCAAGTCAAAGCAATGCTTTATCTAATCTAGATGCTATTCTTTTTCGCAGTGCAGCTTTAACCTAAATCATTTTTTCGACTAATTGTTTTTAACAGTGTAGATAATAAATAATCATCATGTGATAACACCTTTACAGCTGACAGTCAAATTCCCAGAATGTACTTTAAGAATCACAGAATATTTAAAATAATATAATATATAATTGATATCCTTTTAACGTGAGAAAACAAGTTTTTTTTCTTCAATGTATCAGTTTATTTTATCACCATCCGAACATCTCTCGGCTTCAGAGCATCGGGGTCGGGGTCGGGGTCGGGGGGAGGCATCATCCATATAAACTGAAACCCAATATTCATTGTAATTTAACATTTATTTATTCCTTCATTGAATGGTCTGCTCTTAGTTCTGGTTTGTAATGTAGTATGGCATCGTATCATTGATTTGTATTTTTTATGAAATTCGATGCAGATAATGATTTAAATTACTATAAACGTTATTTACAGCGCACTTAATGACTTTTGTTCATTTTATGTTTAAGTGGCTGTTTTATAAACGAGTAATTGAATATTAGTACGCCGCCATGTTTAATTTACCGTATCATTATTTTACAATGGATTTTGATTGAATTTGAATATGGGTTTTCAATCTCCTAACTGTAATTAGGTTCAGTTAAGTTTCGTGAATGTATGTTTCCAAATGCTAATTAGTTTTTCATCTGTTTCAGGTCTTCGCTTCATCCCCCGCACATTGTGCAGCAATGCGCTATGGATTCACTCACATCGCGTAGACAACTGACACCTCTAGAAGAAGCTGACGCCCTTTACTCATCCCGTTGTAGCAACCACCAACGTCCATCCCTTCGTTTCCCACCCCCACCAAAGTATCCACCTCCAACGCACCTCCAAAACCATCAACAAACCCATCAAAGCAGCAATCAAAGTTACCACGAAGATCTAGATAGGATAGAAATCTGCGTCGAAGAACCATCCCATGTTCACTTTAAGTCATTATCAAAACGCCAAAATCCAGAACCGCAGGTTCAATGGAAACGTGACAATATCGCAGCAACCATGGAACGATTCGAGCCCAGTGATTATTCGTACGCCTACTACGAACCCGGACCAGCTACTCGACACAACAATGTCCCACATCCGGCCAGCATACCTGGGCCATCAACATCGAACCTCACGACGTCGTTGAAGCAAATGAAACCAGGAAAAACACGACACTCCTACATCACCAGGTACGGAACTCAGGAAAACATCTACGAAGAGATTGGGGACGTCGCGGCGAGACAACACTTGAGAAGGACGGCCGGATTACAGCAGTCAATGATTTCCCTAAACCAAAGTATCGTGGAAGAGGAGTTCCGAAGAGTACAGACGCGCCACCGTCGAGTCCTTGGCGAACTAAACTTATCAGTGGAGGCTATGTTGATGCCAACCTCACCAAATGATAGTCCCGAAGCTGATAACAACTCAGAGACGGGTGACAATCTCGCTGAACTCCTAGCTGTTGGTCCAACTGATGAACTGCTATCCCCAGCCAATTGTAACCCGGATCTGGACAGCGGGTTCAGCGGAAGTAGCAGTGGTGCTAGTTACGTTGGTAGTTTAAGATATCGTTCACATTTCCCTCGCTCCTCGACTCCCCTTGACCAACACAACCCTGCAGCCAACCAAAGCACAGTGTATGGTAGTCAACGGAGTGAAAAGCAGCAACCAGAGAGCAACAACAAGTCTGCGGGGAAAGGATTTTGGAAGAAGGGATGGAGGAAGATACCTGGATTTTCCAGTACCACTAGTGTCAACAAAGCAGGTGTTTCTGGTAAGTGATTCGTTTTGTTTTATTTATTACCTGTACTCATACTTATGCAAATTCATTTCATTTCGTCGTAAATAAAGTATAGTTTCGTATGCGACACACTTTGAATATTAAATTAGTTATTGATTTCGTCCGTGTTATTCAATTTTAATGTCGTGTAGTTCATTACAAAATAATTATTTTATAAAATATACTTTTATTGTTTCGTTACAATCATGGGCGTCTGCAGAAAATATGGAATGGAGAGAGGAGGGGTGTTTGCAGCTGAGTAAATCAATTCAAGATTGAATTCACAAATTCCATTATCTTCTATGGCGTCGATTTATATTAAATAGTATTATTGGGGACTACATTTTTCTACCTTAACTCATTATATTACATATCAATATGCTTAATTATTTTTGATCCTTATTATATCTAAACATTCCCACACCTTCCAAAAGAAAAAAATATATATTCGCATATCCTTATAAAAGTAAAAACAAAACTGCTACTGCTTCGCTCTTCCTGCTACTTCTCCCTCCTGCCATTCCTTCTCTTTCCTCGCTCCTTTTCTCTATCTCCGCCATTCACCTCTTCCCTTCACGTCATAAATTTCATTTTCTCCAGTGTCATATATTCCGTTATATCTAGTGCATACCTGTCTCAGACTCTAATATATCTAGTATAAATTTGTCAAAGATTACAACCTCTGTAGTGTCAATTTATCATAGTTCCACTGAAATTTGTATGGATGCCTCAGGAAGGCTTTTGAAAATTTACTATTTTGTAGAGAACAAGTTTCTTAGAGGACAATAAAGTCCTCGAAATTTCCCCTGAGTTTCCAAGCAAACCATAATTTTGGAAAATAAATTAAGTACATTTTGCTTTATAGTTTTTAATCCGCAACAGATAGAAAGTTGAAATTTTGTATTTTCTTATAATTCAGTATCTAATTTCATGGTAGAAAATTATCTTGTAATGCAAGTTTAAGCTTGATAGCTGTTCTTCCAAGTTATTCCAAAGTTAGTTTTCTTTCTTTCACATAAAAATTGAAGAGTTACATTTGCGCTACTTTTGTTTATAAATAATTTGATTCCGAGGAAGATTTCGGCGGAATATTTAGTATAGTTTTGTCACACCTTCCAATCCGTTATCCATTTCTACTTTATCATATTCTGCTACATATTTGCACCCTACCCCTTGCGGACGCCCATGATTATGATGTGCGGTATTTTAATTGCTGGTATGAATAATTTATGACAACAATTTTCTGACAAGCTGCGTTTATTTTTAAAACTACGAATACTCCAATAAACGAACGGACGAACAAACGCCCTTCTACTTTCGTAAACAATTAGTTTTTCGGGTTGCTAATTAACCATAATTAGTATACATGTATTCAACAAACATTTTTCAATTTCATCATTATTCCTATATTTTATTGTACGTAATTAAAACTCGAAATGAATTCAAGTCTTACAAGTCATTAAAAAACATTTTAATTACATATTTTATTTAAACTAGTTAATTTTGTTTTTAATTATCAAATACAAAGTAATGTTAAATACTAATTATGTCATTGCCAATTAGAAACACTACTTTATTTCGCTATGTTATACATGGCGTGTAGAAATATGGCCAAGGAAGTATCAAATTCGTGTGACGCGTTTTTGTAAGTTGACTATGAGTACCGTTCACCGATTTTTGAAAAATAAACTCACAGTAATTGATTAGCACGTGGGAGATCGATCATTTCCACGTCATTTGTTACGTCAGCGCCCGCGATGCATTACCCGGAGACGTAGTCATTCAATTTACAGTACGCGGGTGCGGATGCGGGCATTCAATGGGAGTAGTTTCATAAACAAACACACTTTAGCCATTAGTTAAAGTTACATTGAACCCTTGCAATATGGGCGCCTGAACTCTTTGTATGAAAATACTTGTACTGAAGAATATATGAAATAAGACAGAGCCGGAGCAGTTTTATAATTTGACACAAAATCATACAAACTTGGGGGGAAGGGGGGGGGGGTAAAGGTTTCAACTTTTTTTTATTTATTTATGTTATTGTACAACGTATTAAGTTTATTACGTAATTTGAAGTCGATTGGAGTAAAACTGTCGGAGATATAGAGTTTTAAGTCTTCACCTCTCTGGGCTGGTTTTGTGTTACTTTGAAACATTTAAATGCGGTTTCTCACACATAGCTTTTTCAGAGTCGGTGCCCTCTCTAGCTCAAAATCTACTATATCAATTATTTAGAAATTTTGCACACGCTGTTGAGTTTTTTTTTCAATTTTTTAATTTTACCGTATTTTAAAATAACAAAGTTTCTGACTTTTTTCATGAAAAATCGGTATTTTGACTTTTAAGTGCTGTAAAAAATTGAAAAATCAATAAAAAAAGAAAAACTCAACAGGGTTACCTGCAGAAACTTATCAACTAATGAAATCATTTTGGTTTTTCCATTTCAGAAAATCCAATGATGAGTTATGAGTGGCACCGCAATGTTACTATTTTTTATGACGTCAGCGGAGATTCGCTGTCAATGCCTCATTTCTTGATATTTATTTTTGAAAATTTCACAAAGTATTCTTCAAATGTTATTTTATCATATAGTAATTATTGAAATAATTATATATTAACTGAGACGTCAAAAAACATTATCAAAAATATGCTTCTTTTTTTCTTACTCCAATTTTAAAATCTTCGCTACTAGTCCGCCTCTGGATCCACATACCATTGTACACCACTCAACACACAATCTATTCCAGTACTTTTGTAAAAAAAATATAATAAATTCAATTGTTACAAAGGGAAACCACATTTTAGTATATGAAAACGTTGTAGCTATAAATCACTTAGAACTTCCCATATAGATGTCACTGCCAACAACAATATCAAACTCATGAAAATGTTTTTTTTTTAAGTATTAAGAAAGTCATAAAGATCTTTTTTATCGTCAAATATATCTTTCGACTTTCGGCAATTTGTTTGACGACGTCATCATAATTTGTTTTTTATTTAGTTGTAGTAGTACATAAAAAAAAAAACTTTATACTTGGTTTTTGAAGTAGTTTTATAAAATTGGTGTAAACTGTGGGAAAATATAAGAAGACCAGAGTACGAGTAATGTCTACTCAATTACTGTAATGGCTTCAAATATCATTTTGCTATATTTTTAAATGTGTATTGTTTTTGTTTTGTTTTTATGTTTGTACATACTGATTACTATCATCATTGCGTTTGTATTTTTGTTTTATTATTGCTGCCATAGATTTAATTACTCTCTAATTATAAATTAATTAAACGGAGAGTCTTAAGCAGAATTTCGTGTCTTTCCAGTGCCGTATCAATACATTAAAGTATCATTCCCCTTCACTGCTTTCATATAATTTTGTATTTAATTTAAATTGTTTACCATATGGCAATACGCGTAGTCATTCACAGTACCATTTTTAATTTAATTTATTTTTTAAGTTTTCTTCGTTTTTTTAGAACCTTACAAGGTCCAATGCTTTAAATTAAAAATATTAAATTAGGAAAAACAAAATGTGACAATCTGTCAAAATGCAGTAGGATTTACTTTTAAAAGAAGTTTAATGTTAGTTTTTGAAAAATATAGAAGTGAAAATAGTTTCTATTACTAATTGTTATTAAAAATAGCAATTTTAATTATTTCACATACAATTTTGTCAAAATTTATATTACTAACGATGCATACGCACCAACTAAATTAACTAAACTTAAATTAAATCACAAATGTGAAAAGGAATGCTTAAACGAAAACCTTAAATTTAGATTACAATATTAATTAGAAACAGTAAATTAAATATCAAAACAGTGAGTGAGTGAGTGGGAATGAGGCTTTAGAGGCAGCACTATCAAAGACCATACTTTTAGGCTTGTTTAAAATTGAATTGTTAATGTATCTAGGCAGTACGCAGAGTTAAATTGAGGAACCCCATTAAAACTTTCACTTAAACCCTTAAAAATCTCACGCGGTTCTGTTCGGGCGAATATATGGTTTACTATCCTCAATTTTGATCAGGTGAAAACAATTTTTGTGCAATATTTTCTTAGCAATGAGTCGTATGATGAAAATAGTTATGAACAATCTGATAGAATACTCAATTTCCTAGAATTTGTGTATACAACATTCTTTTGAGTTGCTCCACCGTAAAGTAGAGGACTCCACTAAAAATTACTTAACTTGTATTTCACTTAGAACCGGTTTTATGGTCTTTTATTTACTTCGGGGTTACGAAACCCCGAGTTAGCTTAGTTCGGTACTTATTTTTGTATCGGGTTTTATGGTCCAAATTTAATCCCGAGTTAGTTAGTAGAGACGTAAACCATATTTTAAGAAATTCGAATATTTGTTTACAGTTGTAAATCCATGGGAATGCAAGATTCAGTTTAATTATTGTTTTAAAAATGATGGATTTCTCAACTTAGTACTATATTTGTATAATAGCTGATCTTCCTCATCATCTGTTATTGATAATTGATTATGGTCACTCACAAAATTCATAATAAACAATAATTTAATATTATAACCTAAAATATTATAATAATGATAGCTAAACTGGCTGAGATAGCATGATATTTTATCTCTGTTGCACACTTACTCCGGGTTAAATATTTAAACCTTGATTTATGACGGGATATCTTACTCCGTGATTTTAGTTCCGAGTTAGCGTTAACCCTTGATGATAAAACTCATTTTTCGTTTAATTCGGGAGTTAGCTATTTAGTTCGGTAGTAAGACGAACCATAAAACCGGGCCTTAATGAACATTTTAATACATTGCATCACGCTAGGCATCTCACTTTAAAAGCACCGACCAACTAATTGCGTACGATTGTCACATATTCTTGAGTCACCCACTTTATTGTCATTTCTTAGAAACATCGCGGCTTTACTCTTAACTCTAAAAACTATTCAACCCATAAATCTGTAAGTAACACTTTCAAATTATGTTTTTATTATATGCAGTATTTTACATTTACATTTTAATGTTTTTGAAATGAGTCAGCCATGTTTCTTTTGTCAGATTTTATGTGTCATTTGAAAAGTCAGACATTTTGATTTTATTCATAAATCCTCACCCATCACTCATCAATGTGGTAATATAACCATTATATTTGTTAAAACAGAGGTCTGCAACCTTTAGAATGCATACAACTTTCAAAACGATAAAAGGAAGCATATTTTCGATAATGTTTTTTGACAACACAGTTAATATATAATTATTTCTATAATTACTACATGATAAAATGACATTTGAAGAATAATTTGTGAAGTTTTCATAAATAAATGTCAAGAAATGAGCCATTGACAGCGAATCTTTGCAGACATCACAAAAAAAGTAACATTGCGGTGCCACTCATAACTCATCACTGAATTTTCTGAAATCGAAAAACCAAAATGATTTCATCAGTTGATAAGTTTCTGCAGGTAACGCTGTCGGGTTTTTTTTTATTAGTGATATTTCAATTTTTTACAGTACTTAAAAGTCAAAATACCGATTTGTGATGAAAAAAATCAGAAACTTTTCAGAAAACTCGGCATTTATCTAGAGAAAAAGTGTGCAAAATTTCAAAAGAATCGTTCCAGTAGATTTTGAGCTAGAGAGGGCACCGATTTTGAAAAAGCAATGTGTGAGAAAACGCGTTTAAAAGTTTCAAAGTAACACGAAACCAGACCAGAGAGGTGAAGACTTAAAACTCTATATCTCCGACAGTTTTACTTCAATCGACTTCAAATTTTTACACAATAAGCTTAATTATCCTATATTATAATGTCCGAGGTGTATGTTTGTTTTCTTATATGTTTATATGTTTACGCGATTCGTATGGTAGCTCGAAAACGGCTCCATGGAAGTTTTCAAAAATTTCCTATTTCGCAGAGAAAAAAATTCTAAGACTTTTGGCGTCCCCGAATTTTCCCCTGAATTTCCTGGAAACCCGTAATTTTGGAAAATCTGGAAAAAAAGTGATCCCTTTTTTGCTGTATTACTTTCAAGTCGTAAAAGATAGAAAGTTGAAATTTTGCATGTGTATTAAGCTATTTAATGCTGACATTTCTCAAAAATTAGAATTTCAAAAATAGAAAAAGGGGGGGTTGAAGAAATTCGGGGGCCCGGTAGGGAACTTTGGAGAAAGTTCATATTCTGGATTGTAGAATAATTAAGTATATTATTAATAAAAAAAAATTCAAAATTTCAAAATTTTATTTGGGGGCACGGGGGCAGTATTTTCCGAGAGTAAAAATTGTGCTAGAAAGTTGAAATTTTGTATATAGGCTAACCTTGGTAACTTATTTACGAATCGAAAAAAAAAATCCCAAATTTTGAAAAAAAGTTGGTCAAATAACGCATAAATTGAAAATATTTTTTATTTTGATAAAAAAATAATATTTTTTTAGTCAACTTATATGTGTGTATATGTGCGCGAGTTTATTTATTATTTCAATTTAAAAATAGAACAGTTAAATATGAAATTTAATTACAAATTATTTTATTGGATTCAAATGATACACGCCAAAAAGACGTCGCATTGCGAAGGGGGTAAACTCAAGTATATTATAAAGTCCCAAGTATATATTTATATTCTTATATGTTTATGTGTTTATATGTTTGGTTCGAATTTTGTATGGCATCTCGAAAACGGCTCCAGGGAAGTTTTTAAAAATTTCCTATTTCGTAGAGAAAAAAATTCTAAGACTTTTGGCGTCCCCGGATTTTTCCCTGAATTTCCTGGAAACCCGTCATTTTGGAAAAACTGGAAAAAAAGTGATCCCTTTTTTGCTGTATTACTTTTAATTCGTATAAGATAGAAAGTTGAAATTTTGCATGTGTATTAGGGTATTCAATGCTGACATTTCTCAAAAATTAGAATTTCAAAAATTGAAAAAGGGGGGGTTAAAAAAAATTCGGGGGCCCGGTAGGGAACTTTGGAGAAAATTCATTTTCTGGATTCTAGAATAATTAAGTATATTATTAATAAAAAAAAAATTCAAAATTTTAAAATTTTATTAGGGGGCACGGGGCAGTATTTGCCGAGAGTAAAAATTGTGCTAGAAAGTTGAAATTTTGTATATAGGCTAACCTTGGTAACTTATTTACGAATCGAAAAAAAAAATCCCAAATTTTGAAAAAAAGTTGGTCAAATAACGCATAAATTGAAAATATTTTTTATTTTGATAAAAAAAATATATTTTCTTAGTCAGTTTGTATGAAAAATTAATTGTTATTATACGTAAAAATAGTATGAGACGAGTTTATTTTTTATTTCAATTTAAAAATGGAATTAAATTTTGACATGAAATTCAAGCCACACACAAAAAACAGACGTCGCTTGCGACGGGGGTAAAAGCTAGTTATATATATGTTGTACAATAATATAACTAAATAAATGTTCTCTTCTTTTGTATAAAAAAGGTTTAATATCTCTGTAACGAAATATATTTTTAAAATATTTTTTATTGCTATAAACAATTGTTTGTTATTAACAATAGGTGGATGATGCGTTAAATAATAAGAAGAAGATAACACGTGTTAATTTCATGTGTCACAACTCTTTGAGTCTGCTTGTAAAATAAAAATGATATAAAATGAATTATTATACTTGAAAGATTTCTTGTTCTTGTAGTCGTTTCTTCTTTTTGTTACGTCTTTACTTTCATTTATACTCGCTTGTATTTAAATTCTTCATCTGATCGTCTTATCTTTAATCTTGAGCGTTTGTTACATTCTTGATACTTACAATATATGTAAATTATGTCATTCAAATCTAGATCAGTTTGCTACATACATTCACATGTGTACCAGATATTATATATGTTTGTCCTGCTCTAACACGTTGAAAGAAGTTATCATTATTTTCTTTTTTCTTTTTCTCAGTTTACACTGACTCAGTATATTTGATTCACTGTATACTCTGTGTAGACTTAGTTTTACTAGTTTAGCTGTATATCATTTGCAAATTAACTACACTATGAGAAAGACACAGTAAAAATTACAATGTATAGTTCAAATTACGAGAGTTCAGCGGCGACTCATACTTAAAACAAGTTGTGCGGTATAAACTGCCGATATAACTAAAAAGCACTGACTCATTTATTTTTTTATAATGTATATAGAAAGGTATTAGATAAAATTAATTATCGTATTATAGATTTATACCGCTCTTATAACCTCTTTTAAATATAAGTCACCGCCGAACTATCCTAATTTGGACTATAACATAGTTATTCAAAATACTACCTATATCAAACAGCGTCTTTTTATTTCTTTACTTACCTTAAAAATTTAGCAAATTTCATTTTAGTACATTCATTTTGTTATATGAAAACTACGGCTATAAGTTTTTACTAATCAAAATTTTCCGTGTGAACATCCCGCTGATTATACGTTTAAAATCGAATACTGTAAAAAACGTGCGGTACAATGTCGTGTGAACCCATTAGCAAGACCTTCAAATTAATCCAAAAAATAATTAATTTAATATATAATAATATATTTAAAAAAACATGATGATAACTGCATATCACTTTTTGAAATCAGTTAATTTTCTTCTGCACCCCTGGAGCGCTAGCACTTAAATTTTTCATTATATGATTTGGTGGGTTTTTGAGCTTTTAACTCCAACCCTCAAGTCTGAGCACATCGCAATGCGTACTGAGTAGAGTACCGACTACGTTGTAAGGTGACCCCCTCCCCCCTCTCCTCATTCTCCAGACATTTAACTAATGGTATTTCTAACGCAACGGTGCGCTCGTTAATACCCCCTCCCCCGTTTTTAGAGTGGGCAAGTTTCCTTTAACATCGTGATGCATAAGAACGATCTATTTGCATAATATTTGATAGCCAGGTAATTAAAATCGTTGCTACGGTCTCCATTATAAAGGAAAAGCATTAACTTAATAAGCTATTAAAACTCTAATTACTTATTTTTAATTACTAAACGTTAAAATATATATATCGTATTATTTTATTAGAAAGCCTTAAGTATACTCTTATCATTTCTTATTATTAAGTTTGTTTCTAAAATTATATACGGATACGTTTTGCTTGAGTTTCCGATCAGAAACGACTTCGAAACAGTCACTCTATATCGCTCAATGTCGATTCAGTTTCTAGGTCATGTCTGATAATATCGTGTTCGAATTTTACACGCTTCTGTTCCATATTGTTTGTAGTACACCCCATTAAAAAGTTGAATGTTACAAGTAATCGATTCCAGTGTGAGAGAACCCATATTTAAATGTAATTTCTCCACAACACTGGTGGTGAATTTCCCAAAACCTTGTTGATTTGTTTCAGAGATAAACTGTATCCATTATTTATGTTATTACAACTGACTGACTTACTGCTACAACAGCGCTAGTAGCAACTTTATGTACTAATTTTCAATTTAAATCAACTATTTTCTAATTACGAAGATCGTTACTCAAGAATTTTGATTATTTGATTTTCAATTTAACTTCAATTATTATTTGCGCTCATTGAATTATTTTCTAATTTAGTTAAAATTGGTCATGTAATGCGGCCAATAATTTTAATTTGTATTTAATAGCTATTTAGAAAATGTTCCATGGCATATTCCACATTGATGGAGGGACAAAGCAAGCACTGCGCGTGTTTCATTAAACTTTTCTGTGTTTATTAACAGAATAAGCAGACTCAGGATGTTGCAATTTTTTTAGAAATATTCGAATCGACGAATTTGTACGTGTTTTTAAAAATCAAATTAATTTTTTTCAATACTAGATATTTGGACCATTCATTAATATTCTCTTAAAAATATATAAGACATTTTATTAGGAATTGTAATTATGTGTTGCTTTTGAAATCAAATTTAATTTTTGTAATTTACACACACATTATAACAATTTACTTACTTACTATAACATTATATCACTGTTTAACTTAAATCATACTATCCATACCTGAAATCAAAGAAACATTTGAAGTTTATTATTTAAATTATCAATTCGTTTTTATCTAATTTTATTATAACTTAACATTATGAACAGTGAGTTCTGTTAGCTGTTACTCGTTGTACTACAAACACTACAATGAAAGAAGCTATAACTAATATATACCCTGAGCTCACCTGACCAGAATGCAATTGTAATATCTCTGGTCAGTGTTACCAACTAAAGAAATATGATTTCTTTTCAAATATTGTAAACAGCGTGGTCTTTCAAACATTGTCACTGCTGGAATTGCACCATGATCTACTGTAAACGTATAATATAATTTATCTTATTGTTTCCTAGCTTTCCATTTCCTTACTTAGCATTATACTGTCATTAGTAAAGCTTCTAAAATTGTCAAAAGAAAATTCGTTTTTACCACAACTGATTTTATCAGTTATATAGTTTTTTTCCAATTCGTAGATCTTTTTTCCCATCTCTAATTTTCTTTCATGTATTACGTGTGCGACTGCAGACAACGTGGCACAGAGGACGGACAGACCCTTAACATTTTTTTACGTTACTTAGCAATGAATCGAGCTTTAGAGCTTTCGCTACCATTATAAGCTGCTCTTTTCATAGCTTAATCATTTTTATTCATTTGTAATGAACTTTCCATAAAATATCAGTGCAAAATAGCGCCATTCATAATCCGAAAACGAGAAGTTTAATGAATCAGGAAAAACCACTTAAGAAAATCTCATTACTTCTTTTATTATACATCTTTAATTTATATACAGAGTGTTTGAAAATAATCTGAACATTATTTTTTTTTTATATCTATTTTTTTATTGCCTTGACTTTCTTTCGTCATAGCCACCATCAAACATTTTTTATACATATTTTACAAATAAACTAATTAATTTTGAATCACCTAATAAAAATTCAGTATTAACAGGAAAAGTTTTAATCACATCTAATATTTCAATCTATTGAATTTTGATCTTTCTAAACTATAATTTATGCATTCAAATATAATATGATCCAAAGTTCCTGCTTCACCACATTGACATCTATCGTCAGATTTAATATTAATTTTGTATAGGTGAGCTGGAGTTTTACAATGATTACTTTTGATTCTGATTATAGTTGATATAATTTTGCGGGACTCATTTCTAAACCATCTCTTCTTACTTAAATTTGGATGTAATATATAATAATCTCTTCCTTTTAATGACTTTTGTTAATGAAATCTTGGTTTCTCAAATTGAAGTTTAATTTTTTGATTATATTAAAAACTTCATATGAAGGTATTTATATGAAGGGATTTATTGATTCCTTTGCCAATTTATCCGCAATTTTATTTCCTCTTATTCCACAATGTCCTGGTATCCACATAAATTTTATGGTATTATACTTATTTATTATATTGAAATACATCTCCTTAATTTTGCATGTAAAAATCTTATTATTTGATTTGTTATCATTAGAATTTAAATTTTTTAGAACACTTAAAGAATCCGTTAATATTATAATTAAATTCTTGTTCATATTTTCATTAATTTCTGAACATTAATCAATCTGAACATTAGTAAAAATAAATGTATATCTTATAAAACTTTTATTATATTAATAACATATAATAGGTAAACTTTGATGTTCAATAAACCTGTGGGTGACTCTATATAATTAAGAACCTTACATACCTTAGATATCGACAGATAATTTATCGTAGCTAAATATTTCATCGAGTTTCTTTATTCTACAACACCTTGTACTTGACATACACAGCTTATACTTATAAATTAACTGAATATTACATGCACTGGACATAAGTACGTATAAAAGGACACCAATTAGATCCTAATCTGGTCCAGTCCATGTTCCAGTCATCACTGTATTGTATCTCCAACATTCTCTGTTCATTATCAACTAATTAATCTCTAAATATTCGATTCAGAACTTATTAAAATATATTCACCGATAAATACTCGTATCTTCTCGTATTATAATTTATTGTGTTCGGTAAGTAAAGCCTTTGCTTTCAAATAGTCGATTGAATATCAGTTTAACGTCTACGGCGTTTTTTCTAACACATTTGACATTCCTAAAAGCTTATAAATACCCGATAAATGTCTTATCAATTGATTCTATCTTTGAAATACAAATCGAACAGATGGCGCTGCTATCGATTTCTTTTTTATACATAGTTTTTATTTGGTTTTTATAAATACGTAGCTATTGGGGTGTCCATTGTAAGGATTTTACTAAATATCGAAAATTTGACAGAGATTTCTATTTTCCCTCTTAAGTTTTAGTCATAGTGACAAAAATGTGATCGGAAATAACCGTTATATATTAATAAAAAATACATAATCAATTTAATATTGATAAGAACGAAACCAAGAATCAGGCGGCCTTAGCCATTGCGAGGGCCCCGGGCAGCAGATCTTTACTTGATATTTGTATAATTTATGTAAATTGTAACTATTTTTGATAATAATTGACGAAAAATAAAATTTTATATTGGAAGTTTTATAAAAGTTAACAAGCACAAAGACGACAAATATTAATGATGATAAACTAAGGTACATGAATGTCTTAAAAGATATACGCAGTGATTCTAGTGGGATTTCTAAAGAGCGAGGCGCGAGATTCAGGTAGATATATAGTAATGAATTTTTATACTTGGGTTGTTGCGCGAGAATGCGAGGCCCCTGCTTGCCACCCCCTAAGTCCGCCTCTGCCAAGAATATATAGCGGTGGTCCGAGGACGTCGAGCATTAATCAAGCGTCCAGAAGAAATACTCTCTACCATCTCCATTTTTCAAGGTCGTTCCAATGGAACGCAGTGATATTTTACTAACGAATTTGGAACGATCATGAGTGACCTTAATGAACATATTGTTGCAAACGCTGATTTAATATTCAAAAAGATTTAGAATTGAAAATTAAATTGCGTCAACCTATTATTTCTTTGAAAATATTTTGTTTCCGAATTCTTCTTTTTAATAATCTTTTCTTTTACACTCAGGAAGGAGTTTTAAACTCAGTTCGGAGTTACCTCGTTTGGGAATTGACCGTGCCTTTTTAATTTATGAGCAATGCAGATATTTTTTATGTCTTACTTGTTTTAGATTCGTAAATATATATTTCTTTAAATCTATGTTAACACCACTAATCTAAACATACACAGATCTTGTAAGAAGGTTCGCCATAGATGTATGCTCCTTTATTTATTGTCGTCATAACATGTCCTGCAATCATATTTGTTACGTATTGACATGTCATCATTATATTTCGACGGGGGTTGAACACTACATTTGTTATTTTTATGAAATAATATTTCATAAAGCAGGGGAAAGACATCCGTGGCTACAATTCGTAGAATCGTAACGCCGTGAGGAAACTTTCCCAACTGCACGCGTTTAAATGATGAATTAAGAAGCATAAGGACTCTCGAACAAGTGCACGTGTTTTGGGAAAGGCTGTTGCGGTAATCATTTTTGGATTAGATTGTCGGTTTAGGAACGGGAGTGAGAAAATGAGGAGTAGTGAACAAAAGAGATGATCATATCATATATTTTCCAATGATAAATTAGTGGGAAAGAAAACAGAATGAAGAAGAAAGGAGTGTGTGTGATTTAGGAAGAAGAGGACACGGAGGAGGTTAAAGAGATGGAGGGAAGAGCATAGGAAGTGATGGAAGGAGATATGAGATTAGGAAGAGACTTACTAGAGATCTAAAGAATGGCCCAGTCATTTAAGCTTAAATTAGGTAAGAATCTCGGAATTCGAGATACCCAGCTGTAAGTCTGTAAATACTTGTATATCGACACCCTAAAGTTGTCTCAAAACCTACATATGGTTTATACACTCTACCATATGTAGGTTTTGAGACTACTTTAGGTCAGAGGGGTCAAGAGATAAATAAAGAACATTTACAAACGTAAGTTTATTTATATTTAAAAGAATATAATTAAAATCATTAAAAATCACTTATCAAATCATTATTTACTTAATTAAAGCTACTTACCTTTTGAACTCTTCGTCAGTTTCAATTTCATAAAAATTAATACATAATTATATCCCCGAATACGCAGCAGCTTCACAATTCCATTTACCAGCATCTCTTTAACCGCTGCGTTCGTTGGAAGGCTTACGTCGCCCTCTCCACTTCTCCCCTCACCATTATCTCGTTGGTCCTACTTCAACCAGCTTCACCATCGACATGGACAACCTTGGACTAGACCGCGTTCATTGGATTTCTGTGTTTAACAACTCTGGTGGTCCAGCCATATCACTGAATGTTATTGCTTAACTAATGTGTGTGTTTTACGAGCTTTAGATAAGGTTGTAATACCCTAAAACACTGATTCGAATGAAACAAGAAATACCTATAAAAATCAAATCCAATATAAAATGAACTAAAAAATATGAAATGTTTGTCGTTTATGCTCGTGTCGGTTCTCGTAGAAACGATGCGGTCTACAACTTACGTATATAGGCTACTGTAAAAAGTATCATTCCCACCTTCTGTTTTAGTTTTAATGATATTTTTAACTAATTGTTAGCGACACTACACTCTAAGATTACCAGTAAACTCTGGTGCTACTCTGGCGCTCCTTCAGCCTTATCTTAACATAAACAACTCTGGAATGTACATTGGTCTGCTCTGTACTTAACCTGAACCTTGGAAAGGGTGCAACCCTTACTGCACTGCAGACGATATTCGTTATATAATCGTTGATTGAGCTACATCTTGCTTTGTATACAGTTCTTATATTTGTTAATAAATACTATTGTAACAATTAAATAATACATAAGTTTGATACTTTACCGCTGCATCAACTTTTGCAATGGCGCGAAATTTAAAATTTCAATAACTATCGGGATAAAATATTTAGTATTTGAAGCCAAGCATTTGATCTTATAGCCATACTCATTAGCATACAGTTAACAGTTTTCCTCACTCTCTGTTTGCTTGATATAATCCTATCAAACATGTATATCACCATATTAATTAGTTTGAAACAATACTCGCAATTTGATTGCTTGTTTAATTGATGTCATTAAATTAATGATTTACTGCTTGCGTTGCCCAGGTAATTAAATCATTGTCTGCAAATTAATTAATTGTATTTCTATTACATCTACTTAGAAATAATGAGTTTAGTTACTGTATTAATCACTGAACTATTTTTAACGCCACTTGATTGCTACAAATACCGTTTAATGGAATCATGTTCAAGTGGTTATCATTGTGCTTATTTTATCTGGAGTCAACAGACGTTTTATGGTCGTCAATATAACTTTTGAACTTAATGCAAAACAGCTGTTACAGTAGTATCACAATCGTTGTAGAACGCAATAAGTTGTTGGTCAGGCTGCTGCCGAGGTCTGAGAGTTGAGCTGAGTGTGGCCCCTTAAATACTAGAGTCCAGAGTCACTTGTGCATCGTCAAGTAAGGCTGGGGTCACACGGCATTGCACTGCACGTTTATTTGCAGTATAAATCTTATCGAATAAATAGTAGCGCATACATTTTATATAGAACTATTCACACGAAGTTTGTACTGCAAAAAACGTACACAGCTAAACACGTTTATCGAATACTCACCGGAGTTGTCAAGCAAATCGAATGAACTTTAACGAATCCGTCTTGCAGTGGCGCATAGTGTTATGCGGTATCTGTCACACGCCGTGACTTTTATCGAATAGTAGCCGAACAAGTGTTTAGTGGTGAAATATCATTTGCACGTGTATCTTTTATAGATAATGATTTATTGATTTCCTTGGTGGAACAAAAGCCCGTTTTGTGGGACAAAACTATGGAATTATATAAAGAATTCCAAGAATTTCAAATCAACAATAATTCGGCTGCTATAAATTCTAGCAGTACAAATCTATTGAATCATGCTATTCAAAATTAATAAAACTGAGGTAATAGCATTTTTTATATACCCTTACATTTAGGGTATGTATTAATTTGATTTATTAATTGTATTAATAAACTGAAAACTCATTAAAATAATTACAAAAAGGCAGTAATTGTTAAGCGGTTCGGTTAAGTCCCTCTTTTCGAATGATGGATGAACCACGAGTTTATTTTATCTTGGAGGTAGGAAACAAAGTAAGAAAGAGATTATCAGATCAAAGGTAGAAGTCCTTGAAGATAAACTCTTGGATAACACAACGGGACCATCAACATCAAACGGAGATCAACAACTTTGAGCTACGGTTTCTACTGAAGCTACTAATACCTAATCCGTACTTTTAGAATTTGTGGAGTTAAGCGCAGACTTTTGTTCTGCGCTTAACATCGCTGCGTTTTTAGTTTTTAAAAGTTTTTTTTTTTACATAACTTCTACTTTCTTTTTCTATAGTTAAAAATAAGATTGAAGATAAAATTTAGAGGTAGATAAATATTTTGAGTGTACTTGAATTTCTCGCTTGACTTCAAGTAACTGGTTCGTACATTGAGAACGTGATTTTAATAGAACAGTAAGTTATGATATTCACTTATTTATCAGTTGTAAAACTTCAGACTCCAGTACATGTAATATATTGTAAAATTGAACTGTTCTGAACAGCTCGAATTCATTGACCACCCGTTCTTCTTTATTTCTTGTGTCCCCCCTCCAACTGGTTTCACCACCCCGTTAAACCGTTCAACTGTTCTAGACTTGATCGGTTCGGACGGCTGAACGGTTGAACCGAATGAGAACGGTTGAACATGATCACAGAGTATACGATATAAAAACATCTCAAGACTATAATTTTAGTGGAAATAAATTTAGCGCTTAAGTGCAAGCGTTCTCTAATCTAGAGAAAAAACCCTTTTGTTTGACATTTTGAACGTCAGTTCTGAAACTACAGAGCGATAACTTTACGGGCACTGGACAACCATGCCTTCATGAGAAAAGGGAGGGGAACGATTAGGGGAGAGAGAGGAATGCGGGTTACAAATGACCATGATAAATACAGAGATTTGTTTGTAGAAAAAAAAAACTGGGGTCAAACTGGGGTGGAATTATTTTAAATTTGTTAAACTTAAATGTGTTATATTAATTTCAAAATGTTAAATTGTTTAGATGCGATTTTTAACAATGAGTAATTACCATCATGTATGATGCTGTTGTGCTAAATTAGATGTTATTTAAATGGAGAGGGGCGTGCACAAGGGTTGTTAGTGAATTACACCCTCTAAAACTCACTAAATAGATAGCCATTGTTCATTGTGTACGAAAAATTAATGAATGTTGCTACTAATTTGTTAGAACTATAATTCATCGCAATGCTGTTCATCGTAGAAGCGATATATGACATAGGTCCTTCCCTTAACAAAGCAAATCAGCTTTCTACAGAGTTTGATAAAATAAATATGATAAATATGTTAATCTAGATGTCATTTAATTTAATTACAAAATATCAAATGTTTTGACCACCTGTGAAGCGAGATATTAACAATGGGCTTGTGTCCTATGTCTTAATTTCTGTAAAAGTGTACTATATATTGATAAAGTGGGTTACGAGAATCTCAAATGTTCAATTATTTTTTAATAACTCTTTATATGTTAGGAGATATTAACAATTAAAAAAGTCATTTTGTCTTTTTAATTATTAAAGAGATTCAACGTTGTACACATTCCAAGTGCATGTGACATCACAATCCTTGTGTATGGTTACCAACCTTACAGGTCATAAATCTCTGCTATATGTATTTATATATCAAAATATCAAATATTATTTACAGCTATTTCAAGGAACAATCAAATTTCAATATTATATCTGCCGTAACAGGGTTAAATAAAATAAAAACTTATTATTCTTTGATTTGACTTGATTATTTGACTACCAACAGCTACAAAACATTATCACAGCACTGACCTACTCAACAAATAACTGACGTTAAAATGCATTTCACGTCATACAAATATGGCCGACCATTTCTAGCGCTAAAACTACAATTCAAACTTTTAATTGCAATATCTTCGTCAACATTTAGATATTTAATAAAATAGACACACCAATATACATCAATTATTTACAATATCATAATTATTAACATCAATTTCAATCAACAATTGAAAAATCGACCACTAAAAAATGAGGACACAAACCCATTAAAATAAAAAAAATACACGTTTTTTTAACGTATTTCTCAAGAATTGTTCTTTCGGCGGTGAATCAATGCTGATCTCTCATAATTTGAACTATAATCAAACTTAGCAACGTAATACGAAGTCATGCTACACAGTGGACCGTATTTTTTAATATTGTGATTGAATTTGTATATAAAACCTTACATGTTTGAGCACAGTCTTCGAAATAATTAAAATATGAAGTGGACGTAACATTTGTACTTCACATCCTGCTTCATATGCTATCTAGTGAACTTACTAAATAAAGATTGTCCTCTACAAAATTATAATACCACATAGAAATCTTTTGGGCGCTATTTTTATTATTCAAAGGTAAAAAAGACGTGAATTTATTTATTAATATTAAATAAAAATAACGCCAATTCATAGAATATTAACGCCAGATCGAATAATGAGGCACAAAATATTACTGCATTGGTTGTCAGTTTTTTTGAAAATCTATGTTCTTTCCGTACAACATAATATTATGAAAATAAATGAGTAAATATAAAACAAAAACGTTATATTAATATTCACAGCAATAAATGTTTTATGGGGCCTATGAAATTCTCCTATAATAGGCTGTATATATTCTTATACCTAGTGTATTTAATATATTGTTCATAAAATTGAAATGGCTTCAATTTTGATCATAAATAAGTACATCTTTATAGCCTAAACGCATTCACGTTGATTCACACTATGATACATTGTAATAAATGAAACGCTTCATATAGAATATTTAATTATTAATTAATATTTTATTACACAATATAATAAATTATCAAGTTGAGTACTTGTGGTATTAACATTGATCGAGGATGCACCTTGCTCATGCAGTTTAACGAATCAGCGTCATGAATAAACACGTCCTGTAGATAGTATTGGTACTGCGAGGGGGAGCTAATAAATGCGTCCAAGATATGAGAAATTTGGTAATAAGAGAAAGGTAAAAACCACCATCAACTTGCGATATCGTACGCTTGGTGCTGGACTCCAATATGCGACATCCTATAGTTAGTATATGTCCGTTTTTTACAGTATTCAATTTTAAACGTACGAGTATAATCAGAGCGATGTTCACACGCTACATTTTTATTAGTAAAAACGTATAGCCGCAGTTTTCATTCGGCGAAATAATAAATGTACTACAATGATATTTACTATATGTTTAAGATTACTTATCTTATTAATATCTAATTAATAAAAAAATGTGTATAACATTTGTTGGAAAAAGTTGTACAACACTTTACTTCAATAACATCGAAAGTTTTCATATTTCGAACGAATTCGTTAACCTGCTTTACAAAAATATATATTTAGAAAAAGAAGTAATAAAACTTAGTTCTTTAACAGTAGAAAAGGGTCGATAAGGGTCTGCTGTTCAACACGGGTAAGCAGAGAATCCATTACAAGCGTATACAGTGGTATCTTCTTTTATCAAATTTATTAAACTTATACAAATTTCAAATTACAAATTATTTTTATTTATTTACTAAACAGAACTAAAAGAAACATCAACACTCACTAAGATTATACTGGAATACTCAGTAGGTGCTCGACCCTTTTGCTCGAGATCACAATAAAATCGCAATCCTTTTACAAGTACTGCACAACAATTGAAACATTTTTGTTTTATAAAAATACTACCTAAAAATTTTTTAAATAGGATATATAAGGGTTTTATTAGTGTCGCATGTTTATGTCGCACAACACATTTAGTACACTCATGTCTAAATAATGTCAACTTATGAATGAATATATTGGATGTCGCATGTTTAAGTCGCACCAGTGTGTACGATACAATATATCGACAAAAATAAACAATTATTATATTATAATTATTGCGAGACATAACCTAGTAGTAAAATCGTAGTAATACAACAAAGTACACTGCCGCACAACACTGTAATATGTACGAGGCATGTTCTTTAGGTAAGTACCGTTTTGCGATTCCGCCTTTGCAGCGCTACGGTCGGCGTTACCTGCATGCGCGCTGGTTACCTACATTTCTTGTCTACGCACTAACGCCATTACAGTCTGATTCTTCATTGTATACGTTGTTTACTGAGTGTTTAAGATGCCTCCGACAATCGTGAGTCCCTCCGATTGTGAAGTACGGGCTGTTATACGATTTCTTAGTGCTAAAGGCGTAAAACCGATCGATATTCATCGTGAGATCTGTGAAGTTTACGGACAAAACATTATGAGTGATGGAATGGTAAGGAAATGGGTGAGAGCATTTAAAGATGGCCGCACAAATGTGCATGATGAAGAACGGAGTGGGCAGTTGTGATACAGTGGTTAACAAGTCAGGCGGCAGAATTTTATGAGGAGGGTATTCAAAAACTGGTGCCACGTTATGACAAGTGCCTCAATATTCACGGAAATTATGTAGAAAAGTAGATTAAGGTACAGGCTTTCATGTAAAAATAAAATTATTGCGATATCTTTGCACGTCTTTTTTTTAATTCCAAAACGGTACTTACTTAAAAAACACGCCTCGTATTTACCAGAATATTTCTTAAACTAATCACGTAGACAATATAGCATTATTACAGCAATAACAGTGGGCCCTATTCCTATTCTTATATACTTCTATGCTGTTAGATTTATTTCGATAATGACAGTTTAAATCGTAGCAATTTGTGGTAGCATTTACTCGTCTTCTGGTAAATCGGGCGATTCGTAGCCGAGTCTAAGACGATTCCGTAACGACATAACCTCTACTACACGGTACACAATCCCGGGCTCTTTCTCCTTATGTAAAACGTAATCGTTTTGTCACTTAGCTATCCCAGACAACCTACCATAATGCTCAGACGCTTTAGCACCCGGTAATTTCATGGAATACATTGAAGAAGACACGAGGACAAATTCTTGATATTGTTTTCTTTTATTCATAAAAATATGTATGAGAATAGTAAAGTTTAACTATGAATACTCTAAATGATTTAACTGTAACAAAGCTCGCTGTTGAATATTTTAAATCATTACTAATTATCAGTGAAGTGCTCTACTTTACAGCGGAGCAGCTCCATGACTATCGAATATACGTTAGGAAAACGTTTTTATCCGCCATCTTTTCAAGATGGAAGAAATTCAGTAATGGTTGCTTCTATTGTATTATTTCGATAGCATTCTTAATTTAATTCTCTTTACATTTAATAAACATTTTATTAAATTAGTTTAATTTTTCAAACAGGACCACCATTTATTTTAATATATACTACAAATTTCTTCTAAAATTATAAGGGTATTTTATTTCAAAGGTTACAATCCCTAAGCGACTCTATCTCCCCTTCTCTCTCTCCCCAAGACTTCGCTACCTGTAAAAATATCACCCAGCAGGTGTAAAGCTGTTGTTAAAATTCAATTTTCTTGTACATAATTTTAATTTAATTTTATTTCTTTTTTTTTTTAGCCCACATAATTTAAACTTTGTAAAAAATAAAAAGGGTAATTCTTAACAATATAAGGGTGGTTTGTGAGAAATATTAAAATAGTAATTTACATTATAATTAACGATAATAAAGTTAAGTTTATTAGCTAAGCAAGGAAATAGATTTTTTTTTAAATAAATTTTATATGGCAAAGTGAAATATTTATAACGACTGATTGCAAACTCGAAGTTTCCAATGAAAACGAAAAACGAGGCGTGTTTCGTGACTCTATAGAATTTGTAACAATAGCATAATAGGGGATTTTGTTGTGTCGTATTGTGAGGTATTTGTATGCATGTATTTAATTAGTACTCGTGCCGTGTGTGTTCGGGCAGATTCGGGGCTCGTGTTTGCAATCAGTCGACCTGCGTTGGGACGACATAAGGATTGAATTGCGTTTCGCATTACGTTTATCCAAAAACTCATTTTTAAAACACAATTATTTTGATAATCGATTTTCATTAAATATTTTTTCTCGACTGTACGCATCACCTCAACTTTGTTACATATTTTTTTTAATTACGTGCCGGTTGACCCTGTTCATATGCCCGTTGTTTCACTGCCCATCCTATGACCTCTTTGGGAATTTTGTGGCTCATGCCCATGCCCATCCCATTCCTCTCGTCTCTAGATGAAACGATGGGAGTCCAGCTGTGTTTTTGTGATGTCGGCAGTCAGCGGTCAGGGCGCACTTGAATTAATTAGATTAACTTGTTTTGTTATTAATATTCCAACGTTTTGAAAAGAACATTTTGTTGCAAACGTTTTGTGTAAAGTGCTGTCTGCATGCAATATGTCTAGAAAGAAATTAAATTAAACAATAAGTATAGTAAAGGTTTCATATTCGCGTGTATGTTTTCATGTTTTTACGTAAGAAGCACGTATTGGCTTGTGTCCTTATTTTTTAGTGATCGATTTTTCAATTATTGATTGAAATTGATGTTAATAAATGTGTATTGGCGTGTCTATTTTATTAAATATCTAAATGTTGACGGAGTTATAGCAATTAAAAGTTTGAATTGTAGTTTTAGCGCTAGAAATGGTCGGCCATATTTGTATGACGTGCAATGCATTTTAACGTCAGTTATTTGTTGAGTAGGTCAGTGCTGTGGTTATGTTTTGTAGCTGTTGGTAGTCGAAATAATAAAGTCAAGTCAAAGAATAATAAGTTTTTATTTTATTTAACCCTGTTACGGTAGACATAATATTGAAATTTTATTGTTCCTTGAAAGAGCTGTAAATAATATTTGATATTTTAATATATAAATACATATAGCAGAGATTTATGAGCTGTAAGGTTGTCACATGCATTTGGAATTAAAGAGACAGAATAACTTTTTGAATTGTTAATGTCTCCTGATATTTAGGAGTTATTAAAAAATATTTTAATAATTTTATCAATATATAGTACACTTTTATAGAAATTAAGACATAGGACACAAGCCCATTAAATATGGGGTCTTTACTATATTTATTATTGCGTACAACTCTAAATGTTTTTGCGTTAGTGTTTGTTTTTTATTCCACTAACTGGCCACGGCCATTCACGCTGTGTTGAAGCTGAAGCTGGCAGTCGCATTGCATGTTTAAGATTTTCATTGTTAATTGTGTTTATTTCTGCGTGATCTTCCACATTGCGATTCTTCGTATTAGAACCAATCTTCTTTATTAATCTGCCTTTCAAATTATTTTATTTTATTCTTTTTCTTCTTTCTTTAATTGTCGTACTGTTAAATTAATTTTCTTCTTGAAATTCTATTACGCCAACTAAGTGCTACTGTCCAAATGAAGCCAGACGTATTCTGCATCTCAGTTCTATCCACGTAACGTCATACAAGCTCCAAGCAAGCTGCAAATAGGGTCATTTCTCTGAAGTTTAGCATTGTAGAAGCACGTTTTATCATTGGGAAAATGTCAAGTGATGAAGAAGATGTGATTATAACATACGCTTTTATTAGAAGACGACGAATCAGACGTAGAATGTATTGTGTTCATCCATACATCGAAAAGAACATTAACCGCAGATTGTTTGTTGCGGCAAGAGAGTTATCAGAGGATGATTCACTATTTCAATCAGTATACCAAATGACTATTGTTCAATTGACTGCCAAGCCTGTCATTTTTAAAAGAATATTACGTCTATGCGTCGTGCAGTACGCTAGAGCTATGACATTTTTTTTTTCTTATTAGTTGGTTTTTGTAAAATTTTGTAGTTTGTAAAATTAAAAATTAAATGGCCAATTTTGTAGTGCACATTCACAGATATTACATTTGTTTAAATTTGCATTTAATATTTGTACATGATTGTACCGTACAAAACTACAACATAATAGTCTTGATATTGGGGCTGAGTGTTCAGCAGGACCCCCCGTGGCCCCGTCTAGTTAGTCTCACAACAAACAGCTACACGAAAAACAAAACAACAAAAAGAAAAAAAAACAATAAGAAAAAAAACATATTGAACGTGAATCTTTTTATACAAGTTCATATTACGGATACCAGATCATGGGTAGCGAACCTATGGCACGTTCTGAAAATATTATTTATACGTTTTTGACACGTTCTCATAAAAAGGTTTGCCTACTCTGCACTAGTATGGTATGGCGTGCATTATATTGTATTCAGTGTTGTATAAGAAGTAATAATGTGGTTGAAGAGGGCAGTAGATGGTATGAGATATCACATTGTCAAGGGGGCACGAAGGGGGGCCCTGAAGAACGTACAGATCGAGCGGCATCTTTGTTTTATTATGATAAAATAATATAATCATATAATATATTAATTTATATTAAACACTTAAATAATAATGGGTATTCATTTGTTTTATTTCGTTATTATTATTGTTAATATTATTATTTGTTGTTTTTATTGTTGTATGCTACCTTGTTGTTGCTTGTTAGGTTTATAATGTTGTTGACTCGAGTTGTTGGACAACTAGCCAAGGATAACATACTATGGAAAACTGGCTCCAGTCGATACGGTGAACGTTTGAGTCAAATATTGGAAGATTGACATGGCAAGTTTCCTGCTACACGGTGGAACGAATGTTTGATCCGAATGATTTATTTATTTTATTAATTTGTTGATATTATTGACACTGACACTGTTTAACAAAAACTTTCAAGTAAATAAAGAAACCTTCAAGTATAAAACCTTCCTTTGTTGGACGATTCGTGCAGCAGTGCATAACATGTGGATCAAGTGTGTGGTGGGGGTAGAAAAATCGCTTTGACGCGGGTTAAAAGACTGACAACAGCCCGAACTTCTTCCAATATGAACATTAGACACACTTAGTTCCAGCATCGGCTATACGATGCGTGCAACATTGGAAAGTGTTCGTAGCATCGTTTGGAGCCGGCTTAATTATGTGTACCTAATATATTTGTCCGCAGAGTGGGAGAAGGGGAAGGGAAACGGGGCTCTTGTATAGATTGTAGTTCGTTAATTTGTTGAATCATATTCGGGCTGCGAATCCAGGTCTTTAAAGGCAAACATCCTTAGGTTCGTATGGCTCGCATCAAACGCATTGGATATATCGTATGAAACATGGAAGAAAAGTGAAGCAAGTGGAAGATATATGCATTAAGCACTGCGATTTTTAGTGGTGTCTATATAGTTATTTGTATAAATCTGTTTCCGTCGACATTTTCAACAAGGAAGCTTCCTTGTTATTGTCCTAATAGATTCGTAGCAGTTGTAAATGATAGATGCGTACTATGCGAACCATTAGATACACCGTACGCTGAATTCTTACCGTTGAGCTACCTCTGTTGTTGATCATTTATCTGCTATTATCAATTCACAATGAAACATTAGTATTCGTAACGTTTTATACTTAGGGGTCATTCATAAATGACCCTATACAAATTTCATGGTTTATCTCACAACCCCCCCTCCCCCCTCCTCCCACTTGTGACGTCACATATTTGAAAAAATCTATTTCTTGTTTTATTTTGTTTTTTGGTCACGTTTATTTTCTTTCTTGGAAGACGCATTTTATATTAGATGTATTGCCATGTAGCACATATCTCTTGTCATGTAGCACCCCCTTGTTACGTCTTATCATACTTTGGGAACCTTATTCTTCCCCATTTGAGTGAGTTTGACATAATTAATGAATGAATGGCTTGTTAATACTGGCTTATACGTTTTTCTGCTACTGCAACTCCAGCGAAAAAAGTGTAAATATAAAAAAAACTCTCGTGTGTGGGTGTTGTGAGTTTAGACCTTTAGGATAGCCCTGAATGTGGCCCTGACACTAACTTATAAAACAATTAAGTAGATTTTCAAAACAGATAGAAATCATTGTTAGCAAACACACTCCCACAATTGAAAATAACTCCAAACATTTAATTGAATTGAAATTAAAAAAAATAAAATGTAATAAAAATATTATGATCGATCAATCAAACTAATTCTGACGGCCACCGCACGGAGCGCTGTGGTACTAGTACACATTTAGACGGTTTATCATTTGAATTAAATTCAAAATTCAAAACTTTTGTAAGTACTTGATCAGATGGCGTTGATGTTGATCAATCCGACCACACAAAAACAACTCAATTGAAATAAATTATACGCCCCGCGGGTCGTTCTCTTTCCAGGCCCCCTCGAGCCCCCGTCCCGCTCTACGGGTTCCAACATAACGTGGACAAACGAGGCCCGCATACCGAAGGCCTTATGATCATCACAGCTACTAAATTTTGAATAATTAATTGAAAATTACCGACATTATAAAACGTTTATATTTTGCATATAACTTGTTTGAAATTAAATTCATTTTATCTTTTGTGTGTGCATTAAATGGCCGCATGCACACGACGACGATGACCGCAAACCGGCTGCTGCGCATTTGTCATTTTGTATCACTGTTGGGTATATTTCTTGGTTATGTTACATACAATGTTCAACACAACACGGATTTGGCTCTCTGGATCATTGCAAATTTAAATTATTTTCATTTATTAAATTTTATGTTAATCTCCATTCACTTGTAATTATTTTTAGCTTGCTTTCTTTCATTGAACCCGGAAGTATTTGTTACATGGTAGTGAATACAATGGCTTAAATATCATTTACATTTAGTTAGTGCTATTTTGAATGTGCTGATATTTATTTATTTTGGTTACCGGCAGGTTATATCTTGACGTTGTTGTTTTTATGGTGTTGAAGCTTCATAAAAGTGAACGAGGCACAGTGATAGATTTAGGTGTAGACCAGTGAGGCTTAGGATTAGGGGCGACAAAATTTATAAAATATATATAACCATAACATAAAACGTAATAAGCGAAAAGAATATTGGGCAGAGTTATTAAAGGGGGCAGTGAAGGGAAGAGGTGGATGACGGAGATAGAGAAAAGGAACGAGAAAAGAAAAGGAATGGCAGAGTAGAAACAGGAGGAGCGAAGCAGTAGTAGTAGCAATTTTGTTTTTATTTTTATAAGGATAAATTTTTATATATTTTCTTCGTTTGGAAGGAGTGACAATGACATGTAAATAAATGAGTTAAGGCACAAGATTGTAGTAATGGCAAAAACATTAAAATAAAATCTTAAAAAAATATAACCATAACATTTACGATGGGCGCCTTATTGGAATAGGCCATCTATCTAAATATCTATCTAATGTATCACATAATTTAGTAAGTTCGTGGAATGGCGTATAGATGGTGTCTCTATTGACAAATCCATATGATTTTTAGATAGTACCAACCTTCAAACGATATGTGTCAAAATTTCATGACATTCTGAGAATTTGCTTACGAGTTGCATTGGTTTTAGGATATCTCAAGAACGCCTTGTTCGATTTTAATTAAATAACACCATTTTCTTTTTAACACAAACCCCTAAGTCACATCAGTGAAGAGTAGCCTTTACATTGATAAAACATAACCAATACCTTTTATTAATCTTCCATTACTCTCGCTCTTAAAGCGCTAGCAGCACCGCCTGTCGGAGGTGGTTTATATTACAAGCGCATCCAGCGCCACCAGTCCATAATATAACTCATGCTATTCCCGCAATATCGAACTGTCATTCGCAGGGATAGAAAATAATTGTAGATGAAATATTATTATGATTATTTATTTGGCATTTTATCTTGTCTGACCATTGTCTAGACAGTTTTGCACGTTTTATTTTTATATCAATTCATTTCGCTCTTCTTTATATTATCTTTTATCACTTTTTTACTTTTATTTTTTAATGTGAAATGATTTTCGTTTCGTAATACATCGTGCACGTTCGGATGATTGATGATGTGAATTATACCATATATAAAAAGTATGAATAAAAACATGTGATAATTTATTATTTATCAACACTCTAATTCAATTTGATTTGAGTTGTAATTTATGTTGAAGATCTTGATGGTTGTAATGTCCAGTAGTGTCTGGCCTCTTGACTGAAGATTGGGATGGTTCTTTTTAAGGTGTTAACGAGATTTGGAGTTTTTGTGTGTTCAATGTTAATGGCCAGTGGAATTAAAAGAGTATAGATATAATTGTATCGACTGTAATGCTTTTTAAATAATGTATTTGTCATGATTTGTTCAGATTAAACAATTATAGTTAAATAGTAGAGAAGCGGGGCAGGTTCTAGCACATTTTTTTAGTTTAGATGATATTGTAAGTTGGTAATGGTAGCGGAAAGAGGTTGACGCACTACAAAATAAGCAACTACTAAATCTATTTGATAATAGTAATAAATCGAAGTGTAGTTTTACATCTTACAATGCTTTAAATGTGTTGTGAAATAATATTGAACTGGTTTTAGCATGGCTAATGAGCCATTTTATGTGATATGTTGCAAGCCTATGCGAATTCTCTTCGATAATATCTATTCCACTTTATGGTCAATGTTCAATGGACTTTGTTCTTCGTCCTCATGGTAACCACTTGCAGTAAGACCAATCAAAACCACTTTGCAGTAAACGCATTTCTTTAGATTGTATCTCTATGGAAGTTAAAAGACATTAGTAACGAATCCACTCATAGTGTTAAAACAAAATAATGTTAAATGAAATGTTCTCAGATTGTGGTCATGCGTTAAGAAGGCACGGGCTATAAAGAGGTGAAGCTAGTTAAAATTAGAAACTAGTGACTGAAAGCACAAAAGTATCATTATTACACACACTGTTTTAATTTACTTTTGTATTTTGTATTCAATTTAAATTGTTTAGTTATTTTTTAAGTTTTCTTAGTTTTTTAGAACCTTACAAGGTCCAATGTTTTAAATTAAAAATACGAAATTAAGAAAAACTGTATTATATTATAACCTCCAAAATGTGACAATCTGTCAAAATGCAGTAGTATTTACTTTTAAAATAAGTTTAATGTCAGTTTTTGAAAAATATAGAAGTGAAAACAATTTCTATTACTAATTGTTATTAAAAATAGCCATTTTAATTATTTCACATACAATTTTGACGAACTGTCAAAATTTATATTACTAACGATGCATACGCACCAACTAAATTAACTAAACTTAAATTAAAACACAAATGTGAAAAGAAATGCTTAAACGAAAACCTGCAATCTAGATTACAATATTAAATAAAAGCAGTAAATTAAATATCAAAACAGTGAGTGGGAATGAGGCTTTATGCTTGACTAGCGCTATATTGTCTAGGTTTGGTTATTTCAAAATTATTTTGACTATGTTATCTGAAGCACTGCTTTCCGTGCTGAGCAATAGATCCTTGTAGAAGAAACCCTTTTATTAAAGAACTAAGTTTTGTTACTTATTTTTCTAAACATACAAAACACGTTGAATGAATTCTGTTATTAGTCGTACCAGTGTGGACGTGTTGTACAACATTTTGCAACAAATGTTGGATGACGCACCAATGTGTATCAGGCATCATACTTATAAATCTTGTGTGACAGCGGTGTTTTAGGCAATGTTTTAATGTGACTACGTTATTAACGTTGTTTAGCATTCATACAGATGGTAATAATAGATGGCGTATTCATCGTGCAAGTCTCTTTCTCTCTTTTCCACGCTGTTCTTTAACAGAGATAGCATTAGAATAGAAGGGTAAAGGATAGTAGGTTTGTCGTGGAGAATAAATCTTGTTTTGTTAATTGTTAATATGTTCCATAGTAATATAGTGACCAATTATAAATATTTAGGGTTTAATTGAATAAATGTAGACGTGGTAATCTCTTTAACCCGTTGAGGAATCCGCGTTGTAAAAGCTTACGAAACTTTTTTGTGGTTTTTATAACTGATAGCGTGTGCTCTTAATGCATACAATCGAGTATCTCGCGATCCGTGGTACAAGCAGCCTCCAGTGATGATCTGGTTTGAGTCACAGATTGCAGGAGGGTGTAGTCTCACTCTAACGCGCACCGCTACATTGTGCGGTGCGCTGTGCCGTAGCGGTACTACAAAGGCGCGAACTACTGGACCATAAAAACACTGGGATTGAAAACGAAAAGTGTTATTGATATTTAATGGACAACTTATCGCCTTGTACACAACAACGGCAACAATCGACTCACTACAGGAACTACTTAACGCGAGAAATCAATTGTGAACTTGCAAATATGTTAACTACATATTACAGGTACTTCTAGTTGTAGCTGATGTGGTGTTTTGTGCGTTATGACTCGCGGGGTTATGGTTATGATGATGCCGAGTGGAATAAGAAAATAATGGCTGAAGATATTGAATTACACGCTTTTGCGGTTTAGTTTACTGATTATATTATTAGTGCAGTTGGAAATGCAATATATTTCACGACTCCTTAAATCGTCATATTGTAAATGTGATTAATATCTTGTAGGGAGTCCATGGAAAACGATAATGCAGGTGTTCAATCTTCAGATATCGCGTAAATGCAACCAAACAAAATTATAATACTTGTTGTTATCTTAAAATTTAATATTCCGATATTTTATAAAAATTAAAATGTGCACTGTAAAGAAAGTTAATCGAAAAACGCTTTAGACGTCTCTTTCTTAGGCTAAGGCTGCACTGCGAAAAAGAATAGCGCGGAAATAAATATGTAATTCTGTAATACATTGAATCATATAAATGTACATGCACTCTGCTGATTTAAAAGTCGCGCAGAGCTGTCTTTGCTTAAGAAAGAGGCACCTAAAGAATTCTGACTATTTAAAAATAATTTATATTTCTAGTTTTCTTTAGTTTAACACAATTAACATACTATAAAATAAATGCAACCTAGACATTTACATTAGCCGTGGAAACTTGTAAGTACATCGTACGACGTATATGTCGATGTTTATTCAATGACTATTATGACGATTGATATAAGCTGTGAACTTCACGACAATCAGAACGTGACTTCGAAGACTATTGTTATCACAAAACGTTTGTAAGCTACATTTATTTAAGAAAACATAGAGATATTTTAAAAAAAGGTTTTGAGATTTTCAAGCCACTGAACCTTTTTTACGATAAATTGTTCATAGATACTCGGCTGCCGCAATTTAATTCCGCCTGTTATTTTAGCAATATAGTATGTTCAACAATTCCTTGATTTACTTTTAACATACTTTTACTTTTAAATTGTGACTTACTGTAAACACATAAACAAAAATAAAATTTAAATGTTTTGCTTTAAACCAGTTAGTAATGTTTGATTGCCTGTTCCTCCACTTGGAGCGCTGCTTGTCTGCTCTTAGCCTCCAGACATAATAATGACTTAACATTATTTAAAGTAATATGCGTTGCAATGAAGCACGAGTGTTTTAATATAGGGACTTGTTAAAATTTGTGTAATAGTGTACTAGATTCAGATTACGTATTTTAATAAGGCTTTGTAAACAGAGAATTTTTTGGTTAATAGAAAGCGCAATGTAAAAATATGCATTGCAGTTAAAATGATTGCTTATATATCAGGCGCTAGTTTTATCATTAATGTAAATAATTAGTAACCACGAGTTAATATTTATGAAACTGTAGTATGTATTGATAAAATTTCCTGATAGCAAATTTATATATCCAACCTTATATATCCAATAATTTTTTAATAAGTCGCAATATTGTAGGAGATATAAACAATCATAATAGAAATATTTTCTCCTCTTTATTCTGTGACGTCACACTGGATATTTCTATCTTCTTCTTTTCTATCTATTGCCAACAGAGTGTAAAAGAAACGCATGCCAGTGTCAGTTATTTTGTACAGCTGGCTTGTTAGAAAATTTTACATAAAAACATCTCTGTCAACTTAAGATATTTAAAAAAATTGTGATGCCATTGTGGGTAATTAATGAATTCCGTCGCGCGCAAAGGTGGTAGAGGGCTTCTCTTAAGTGGGACAAGACGTGATAAGCAGAGAAAAGGGTCATAAGTTTCGTAACGTCTAAAATCTAATTATAATTTGATTTAAAAAAAAAACAAAAACCAAAAGAAATATAATTTTTATTTTTAAGATGTTGCGGTTTTGTTAACTTAATAGTATTTTGAATCTATACTATATTAAGTTACCAAACCTGAGCTTGACCATCTCTATTTTATCCTATTTGAAATAGTATATATATATATGGAGTATGTGGGATTGAAAACAAATTGTATAGTTTGAAATAATTCAAACAAAATGATTTAGATAAGCGATATAGATAAATATCCTTTAATTCACACCCGTTAGATGAATTGTTTAGCAAACAATGTTATTAAAGGATTTGTTTATAATTAATCAAGCTATAATTAATTTGATTGAATCGTTTGACATGTCAGATCCTGAATACAAACCATGACCATGCGGTGGTGCCTAGCGGTGAAAAATGAAACTGCAAATCATGTTGCGCTCTGAGTGTACATTACATGAAATTTGTGAGCGCATACCAGATTGTATTGAAACAGAGGCGAATTGGTAGTTTAAAGGAGCCCGACTTTAGGAGTTTAAATAAATTAAATTTGTTTTGTTATAAAAAAATCAAAAACTACATTAAATAGTGAAACCTAACCCTACTTTTTACAACTGTCATTAAACTTAACCTCTTTGTTTGTGATACAAAATTTAAACATTGAAATAAAATAAAAATTACTTTTAAAATTCCAAATTTTTGATAAATCACATATTAATATTTATCATCTATAAAATTTTCAATTATTTTATTTTTAAAATTGCATGCATTATATTGACGCAACACAATCATTTCTTGTCTCGTGCTAGTCTTGAAGCTAACCAAAATAATTCTTAATTATATAGAATTATTCATCATACTTCAGATTTTTATCATCAGGGGCGTTACCAAAAAGAATGCTGCAGGGAGAATACGTATACCTCCTACAAAGAGCTGGTGTACTCTCAGCTTGAGTTCAAAGTTCTTCAAAATTCAATTTATTATTTTTGAACATCTTGTTAATGAAATCATATTCACTTTAACGAATATTTTCACATAAGTAATTTTTTATTTCTTCTTTTACCTGATTCAAATAATAGAACAAAAATGCAGGTGTTAAACCAAACCATTTAGTCGCTACTTCTCTTTGAATGATTTGCAACCGGCGCCGGTTTTGCGGCGTGCAAAGTTGCTAATGTAAGTGGGGTATTATACTCGTACTAGCGTTCATCCTCGCCGCAAAGTGACGAGATTTTTTTACCGTGAAGGTATTTTTTTATTGTGACGAGTACGAAACATATAAACAAGTCAGATACACCTGGAACATTATAAAATTAAATTACAATTACATTATAGAATTATTCGTAATCTTTTATCATCAATATGTATTATTTACGGCATCCATTTATCCATTAATTATAAATAAAGAACATCAATTATTTATCATTATACTATCTGAAATAAAACATTAAGGTATACAATTGCAAATATAAGAAAATCTTTTAAAAATTTAAAGACTTCAGGGCTTTAAAATATCGCGTGACCTAGCCAATCGTACATAAATATGCTTCGTACTTATAAAAAAGCACAGCGCTTTAAGTAATAGCATTTAAAAAATAAACACAACATAAATTATCGCGGTTTAAAATTATCTTACACGTAATATGTACCTTATATTATTTTTCCTGAATGTTTAAAAATATATTCTGTATATATATGTTAATGTCGGTAAAAGGTATTTCTATATTTAGTAAAGAATCACACCAGTAGTAAGTGACATCTGCTAGATATTCCGCGTACTAGTGGTATGAATCCAGGGTGCATTTCATTTTAGTGTGAAGATCATTTTGTAGATGGCAGATATGAACCAATTTCTAAAAGATTAATTAAAATATTTTCAGTGAAACCTATTACGATATCGACATCGATAAAGTGGGTTACATACGTTTAGACCTAATAAATTGTTGAAATCACTAGGGTTTGTGTATGAATTAGATAACCCAAGAAGATTATTGCAGGAGTAGGAGCATGTTGGAGGAAACCGAGCTAGATTCTTGCTCGAATATTATGTGCAAGATTGAAAATAGTTATGATCTATTGTTTCTGGATGAAACATGGATATATAGTAGAGGATCATCTAAAAGAAACGGGGAGAAGAAAAAGGTAATGCTTGGTAATATATTTTACATTGAAATATTTAAAAAAAAATGCAAATTTATAATTTTATTTGCCGGTTCATTGTTCTGAGTGCTGAAAGCAAAAATTGTTTTGTGGAAACGCATCTTTTTTTTTCACAAAGCTTCAAATTTGTTCAAAGAATGATTCACAATGCTGTTTATTCCCGATTTGCAAATGCTAAGCTTCATAATCCAGGATAATGCATCATATCATTTCAAACTATATGGACCAGTACAAGAACAACATGGAAGCAAGACTGCCTTGCTGAGAAACATATACAAAGTATTGCGTCTTCCCACTTATTGCTGCTATTATCACTTTGACGTCAAGCATATTTATTCTCAGCCATTGTGGCATCATTAATAATTGTAGAAATATATTATAAATAATTATATAAAGGAACACAAATAAAGATTTAATTTTTAATTAAACTATATATTTTTATTTTTTTTTGAAAAATCATTGCAAATATTTCAATTTGTTTGAATTTAATACTTAAATACAAAAAAGAGCTAAATGACGAATGAATTATTAAATAACTTAATTTAGAATTTTTCTAAATGCAAATGCAAATGATTTCTAAACATACTCTGTAGTTTAGATTTGACTATCTCACAGATGACACTGCAACAAAAGCGTTCATCAAATCTTGATCCAGGGAGAACAAAAATATATATTAAAATTAAAAATATTAAAAGAAAAAAACAAAAATAAAGAAAATATAAGGAAACAAAGAAACAAAAAAAAAATAACAAAAAAAAAATAACAAAAAAAAAATATAAAAACAAAACAAAAAATCCCTTTCAACATCCTGGTCTCCATCGATTAGCTTAATTTGGACCACAGTGTAGAATTAGCCAAGAAAAGAAATATATAACTGCTATCTGGAAGAATGAAGAAAATCTGACAATTTTAACAAGAGTATAATCTTCTTTCATTTCAAGGAACGCAGAAAATCTTATTTTTGATAAAATTTAAAATATAATATTTTTATACAAATTTCATAAATCGGGGTAAACCGAATAAAACATTTTAAGCTTTTTACAATTTTCTTTGGAAATATATAAGATCGATTTATATTCAAGTATAAAAAGACGCTTAATATATATATCATTTTTTTTGTTACCTAACAATGTAAACTTACATACATCTTCTTTAAAAACGTTTCATAACACAGGATAAAAATATAACAAATTTCATAAATCGAGGAGCTATTTATTTCCTGAAAGAAATTACCCGGCTTTTATGCGATCCTTTTAATTTTCATGGACTTTTTTTTCTAAAATATTTTTTTTGATTTCTTGAAATTTTTTGATGCAGTTATGTTCACTAGGCTTTAAAGTATATAACTGCATCATTCGATTTTAAATATCTTTACGATTCTGGCTTTTACGCGACCTTCTTTAAATTCATGGACTTTTTTTCTAAAATTTTTTTTTGGATTTCTTGAAATATTTTGATGCAGTTATGTTCACTAGGCTTTAAAGTATATAACTGCATCATTAGATTTTAAATATCTTTACGATTCTGGCTTTTACGCGACCTTCTTTAAATTCATGGACTTTTCTTTCTAAAATTTTTTTTTGGATTTCTTGAAATATTTTGATGCAGTTATGTTCACTAGGCTTTAAAGTATATAACTGCATCATTAGATTTTAAATATCTTTACGATTCTGGCTTTTACGCGACCTTCTTTAAATTCATGGACTTTTTTTTCTAAAATTTTTTTTTGGATTTCTTGAAATTTTTTGATGCAGTTATGTTCACTAGGCTTTAAAGTATATAACTGCATCATTAGATTTTAAATATCTTTACGATTCTGGCTTTTACGCGACCTTCTTTAAATTCATGGACTTTTTTTTCTAAAATTTTTTTTTTGATTTCTTGAAATATTTTGATGCAGTTATGTTCACTAGGCTTTAAAGTATATAACTGCATCATTAGATTTTAAATATCTTTACGATTCTGGCTTTTACGCGACCTTCTTTAAATTCATGGACTTTTTTTTCTAAAATTTTTTTTTGGATTTCTTGAAATATTTTGATGCAGTTATGTTTACTAGGCTTTAAAGTATATAACTGCATCATTAGATTTTAAATATCTTTACGATTCTGGCTTTTACGCGACCTTCTTTAAATTCATGGACTTTTTTTTCTAAAATTTTTTTTTGGATTTCTTGAAATTTTTTGATGCAGTTATGTTCACTAGGCTTTAAAGTATATAACTGCATCATTAGATTTTAAATATCTTTACGATTCTGGCTTTTACGCGACCTTCTTTAAATTCATGGACTTTTTTTTCTAAAATTTTTTTTTGATTTCTTGAAATATTTTGATGCAGTTATGTTCACTAGGCTTTAAAGTATATAACTGCATCATTAGATTTTAAATATCTTTACGATTCTGGCTTTTACGCGACCTTCTTTAAATTCATGGACTTTTTTTTTCTAAAATTTTTTTTTGGATTTATTGAAATTTTTTGATGCAGTTATGTTCGCTAGGCTTTAAAATAAAGAACTGCATCATTAGATTTTAAATATATACGCAGATAGTCAAAAAATTGCATTGCTTTTAAAATCATAAAAGTGAACCTTTTCATCATTTTTAACAAGATTATAGTCTTCTTTCTATATGGAGATTTAATATGTTGAAATATCATAAACTAAAATACTTATTTAAAAATGAATTATAAATATGAAATCAGCATTTAAAATTAAGTTAAAATCTGTTATAAAATAACAAATTTATTTTCTTCAATTTTTATGAAAAGTAACAAGAGTATAACCTTCTTACTTTTCATAAAAATTGAAGAAAATATATATGTCATTTTATTACGGATTTTAACTTAATTTTGAATGCTGATTTCAAATTTATAATTCATTTTTAAATAAGTATTTTAGTTTATGATATATCAACATATTAAATCTCTATATAGAAAGAAGACTATAATCTTGTTAAAAATGATGAAAAGGTTCACTTTTATGATTTTAAGAGCAATGCAATTTTTTGAGTATCTGCGTAGATATTTAAAATCTAATGATGCAGTTCTTTAATTTAAAGCCTAGCGAACATAACTGCATCAAAAAAATTTAAGAAATAAAAAAAAAAATTTAGAAAAAAAAAGTCCATGAATTTAAAAAAGGTCGCGTAAAAGGCAGAATCGCGTAGATATTTAAAATGTAATGAAGCAGTTCTTTAATTTAAAGCCTAGCGAACATAACTGCATCAAAAAAATTTAAGAAATCCAAAAAAAAATTTAGAAAAGAAAAGTCCATGAATTTAAAAAAGGTCGCGTAAAAGCCAAAATCGCGTAGATATTTAAAATCTAATGATGCAGTTCTTTAATTTAAAGCCTAGCGAACATAACTGCATCAAAAAAATTTAAGAAATCCAAAAAAAAATTTAGAAAAAAAAAGTCCATGAATTTAAAAAAGGTCGCGTAAAAGCCAGAATCGCGTAGATATTTAAAATGTAATGAAGCAGTTCTTTAATTTAAAGCCTAGCGAACATAACTGCATCAAAAAAAATTAGGAAATCCAAAAAAAAATTTTTGAAAAAAAAGTCCATGAATTTAAAAAAGGTCGCGTAAAAGCCAGAATCGCGTAGATATTTAAAATGTAATGAAGCAGTTCTTTAATTTAAAGCCTAGCGAACATAACTGCATCAAAAGAATTTAAGAAATCCAAAAGAAAATTTAGAAAAAAAAAGTCCATGAATTTAAAAAAGGTCGCGTAAAACCCACAATCGCGTGGATATTTAAAATGTAATGAAGCAGTTCTTTAATTTAAAGCCTAGCGAACATAACTGCATCAAAAGAATTTAAGAAATCCAAAAAAAAATGTTTGAAAAAAAAGTCCATGAATTTAAAAAAGGTCGCTTAAAAGCTAGACTCGCGTAGATATTTTAACAAGAGTATATAACCTTCTTACATCCCGATGAATGAAGAAAATCTGATTTTTGTTAAAATGAAAAATACAACAGTATTATACAAATTTCATAAAACGGGGTAAAGGAGATACGGAGTGGTTATTTTTTTAAAGTTTTTTTCCATTTTCTTTGGAAGTATATATGAAAATGGATTTTTTTTAATTATAGAAAGATGCATAAAATGTTATTTTTTCCCTAACCAATGTAAAGTTTCAGACAACTTCTTAAGAAGCGTTTCATAACATGGGGTAGAAATATAACAAATTTCATAAATCGGGGAGCTGTTTTCTATCATGAAGTATGACTGTACAAAAAAGTTTCTTAAAAGTTATATAACAATTATTTTGTAAAGTATAGTAGTAGTCTTAGATTGTTATGTTTTACGCAAAGAAAGTAGTGATTTCAATCATTTCATACCTTCTTACATTTCAAGAAATTCCTAGTCCTAAGATGTCCACAGACGTTGCTCTGCGACGGAGTAAACGTTAGTAATAAATAATTTCTAAGTACACAGAATCGTGTTGTGCTTATGTTCCTTCGACCTTTTCATTCCAGCGTCATATTATTCTTCAACTATTTGTTACTGCAACATGTTGCGCTTGAACATGGTTATCGTGCTGTTACATCTTGTCATATATATCAAATAAATATCGGTATTACAGATGTCTGTAAAAAATATCGTTACAAATATGGTATTTATAGGTTATGAACTTTATTATAAATTTATTGAATTGAAATGTTTTATATACCTATCTATATTAAGAGGTTATGAAACTACAAAGTCAATGTAGTGTATTTTATATTTGTTAGACCACAACTTGTACTCAATTTATATGAATTAATATTTTAACCTAAAAAACACTGTGGGAAAACTGTTATGCAAAACTGTTTAAACTGTTCTATGACTAATATATACTCATAAATGAAAGATCAAACTGAAGTAATTGTTAATAAATTTAGTAAATATACCTTTCACGTTATATATAAGTATGTTTGGTTATTTACCGAGTTAATACAATGATGTTTTTAATTAGTAAACTTTAAGGATGAACCTTGTTTATATTTGCAATGTTTTAACTTCTTTTTCTGTGAGTGCCTGCAGCGTTTAGCATCTGTTGTTGGTTGGTTCTGTTTGTTTTTAAAAAACAATCTTTGAGAAATCTAGACATAACCTAATTTGTAATTTTAAAATAAAGAAAATATAAAGCGTCTATGTTTTGCGCAGTTTGGAAATTTATTGCTTATAATATTATTACTTACTTGTAATATTATATTCACTCCTAGTGTAAGTCATAAAAAGTAGATTAATGTAATATATTTCGTTATTGAAAAACACATTTTATAGGCGGAAAGCAAATTTTCGCCTCGAAAAAATAAATACTAACGGCGGAAACAAATTTTCGCCACGAAGAAATAAATTCCAGCGACGAAAAACAAATTTTCTCCACGATAAAGTAAATTCTAGCGGCGAAAAACAAATTTTCTCCACGATAAAGTAAATTCTAGCGGCGAAAAACAAATTTTCGCCATGATAAAAAAAATTCTAGCGGCGAAAAACAAATTTTTGCCACGATAATATAAATTCTAACGGTGGAAAACAAATTTTCGTTACTATAAAATAAACTCTAGCAGTGAAAAACAAATTTTCGCCACTATAAAATAAATTCTAATGGCAAAAACAAATTTTTGCGTCTAAAAACGGTTTATTTTCATCAATATCTTCTTACAGTGAGATTTAAAATTCGGACCTCAGATATTAAAAATTATATCTTAATAAATTGCCTTAATTTAAAATATTATTTCTTTATTTCAGCTTTCTTATTGGTCACCCTGTACATATATGTATATGTATTCATTTACATATTTCAATGCTACCTTATGTAAATATTATGTTATTTTTACGACTTTTCTAGTCAAAATAACAATATTATTGTAGTAATATATAAAAATAATATTTTAAATTAACACCACAAAATGTTATTATTCAGTCAACCTCGAAATTCGTGGGTGACTTAAAACACAAAAACCACTTGAAATAATCATTCACAATGGCTCCTCGTCCTACAAAGCCCGCTGATGAAGGCAGACTTTGAACGTCAGACGTCGTGAAGACGTGAAGACGCACCACCTCTGAGCGCTGAGCACAAGTACTGGACGTTGGAACGGGGTACGGACGTCATAGGTTCAAGTAGGGTTGCCAACTGTTGGAGAAAACACTGCTCAAAATACTTAGACATTCGTGAAATTAAAAGAAATGTTGTGGAATTTATAAATGACTCGTATATCTGCATATCCTCACTTACATGTATTTTTTTTTATTTTATCCAATAATGGGCTTGTGTCCTATGTCTTAATTTCTATAAAAGTGTTCTATACATTGATAAAGTAGGTTACTAGAACCTCAAATGTTCAATTATTTTTTAATAACTGCTTATATTTCAAGAGATATTAACAATTAAAAAAGTCATTTTGTCTCTTTAATTATTAAAGGGATTCACCGTTGTACAACATTCCAAATGCATGTCACTTCACAACCGCTATGTTGCTGTCTTTTTTATAGAACAGAGCGTAAAATAGATATATTCTTGACAGAACTCTGACAATTCTACAGGTTACCAACCTTACAGCTCATAAATCTCTGCTATTTGGATTTATATATCAAAATATCAAATATTATTTACAGCTATTTCAAGGAACAATAAAATTACAATATTAAGTCTGCCGTTACAGGGTTAAATAAAATAAAAACTTATTATTCTTTGACTTAACTTGATTATTTCGACTATCAACAGCTATAAAACATTATCACAGCACTGACCTATTCAACAAATAACTGACGTTAAAATTCATTTCACGTCATGCAAATATGGCCGACCATTTCTAGCGCTAATACTACAATTCAACTTTTTAATTGCTATATCTCCGTCAACATTAAATATTTAAGAAAATGGACCCTATAACAATTGAAAAATCGACCACTAAAAAATGAGGACACAAGCCCATTGCATGTGTTATAAAATAAATTAGATATTAATTTCATAAATTATTTGAAACAACGACCGTTGGCAACCCTGGTTAAAGCATGTACAGAAAGGGAACAAGGGAGTCAAACTACGGGAACAAGGGATCACGGGAACGTCGAACAAAAATTTAAAAAAAGAAAGAAATGTGCGGTACATGTACAACATTGTGGAGGTGTGAAAGAACAAGTTGGATAGCGCCCCAGGGGAGAACGTGGGCTTCAACTCACAAGCAGATACTTGGTGCTCAGATATTCTGATAGCCGACAACTTCAACTTCGACTTGGACATTGAAATCTAAAGGAGACATCCATGCGTGACCAATTATCAATATTCAAAGTAGAGAAAAATATTAATTGTATGGGAATCAAAGATGCTTTCAATAGAAGAAGAAGAAGATGAAAGTCTTCGGTATGGTACAGGTTGTAGCGTCTTAGCATTAATTAAGGTGTTTATATTAATTTGTGCTATTAGGAAATGATCAGATGCGTAGGATGACGCCCACACTGTTTTACAATACAGTCTCGGTAACACCAAATAGTTTTAATTATATATTTTCAATACATTAATATTATTTAGATGCTCCACTTCATATCGATAGTTTTACGATGATTTCTTTTCACTCTTTAGTAACATTATCACTTAGTCGATCTACATTTTACAGTTCTGCACAAGTTTTGCTCTTTTAAATAGACCACAAAATGCTTTTATTATTCTAAAAAACATTACAATCAATTTTTAATGCGACCAATTAGCGGAAAAGCTGATAAAGAAACGTGTTGTACAACTTTTTCCAACAAATATCGCATGTTGGAGTCGCACTAGTGAAGACGTTAGTTTCTTTTTCGTTTATATTAACTAAGACCTATTCTAACGCATTCTAGATTTAAAAACTTATGACTCTATTTCCTTCTTGAACTCTTGACCGCTAAATATTGCTTTCTCTCTCTCTCTCTTTTTTTCTTCTCTGTATCTCCTATATCCACCTCGTTCCTACCTTTACTTATTCTTTGACGTCTTACCCGCTGCACTTGCTTTCCCATTATTTCTTGTTCCCTGTTCTTTTCAGTGCATACTTCACTTTACTTACATTAAAATGCTTTAAATAAAGGGTTGATAAAGGGTCCTTATTGATTTCTTCGAGAGGATGATAATAATGTGCATAACATATCAAATAATTCTGTCTTAACATTGCAACATCTAAATGTAAACGATGCTTTACTTGTATTATGGATCCTGCAATTTGAAAGTTGAATTATGGGTCAAAACACTGCCTCAATACTTGAACTGTCATTTACCATATACTTAAAACATTGCACATGCAATCTACCGGCAATGGCAGATACTTCTAGTGAATATATCGATAAAACAGGTACCGATAATATATCTACAGTATTTAATATTCACATTTAAAATGACAGTTTTATATTATTTTATTATTTAGTTTTAAAACAACGTCATTAATTATACCACACACACAATCACAAATTCAAAAGGTTGATAATATTGAATTTAAATAATATTATTTATATTTTATGTGTTTTATTCTTTAACATTGTTCATTTACTGGTTTTAATTAATCATTTTGTGTGTTACGTCATTTGATTTATGTAACTAATGGTTACTTTTATTATACAACACTTAATTTGCATAACTGTGCTTCGATTAGATTCGTTTTCGTTTTCGTTTTCGTTTTAGTTTAGTATTGCAAGTGACCGTCCGAAGCAATAGTATAGTCGATATTTTTATTGAGAATGTACTTTATACATGTAAGCTACATATAATCATACTAGTAATAAATATGGCAACGTTGTACACTTCAACGCAACGTATAATATCGTATGTATTTCGTATGTTAACGCGCACAAAGCATGACAACAAACAATGTTGTCAAGTTGCGTTTGCTGTTTTAAAAAAATATTAACTGAAAACCCTTATCTCACCTTTATTAGTCAAAACTTTTTTTCCTTTTCCTTTGCCATATATATTTTTATTTTAATTTGTAGAATCGTTTTTCAACTTCATAGTTATATTTGATAAAATTCTGTATAACAGCGATATTACCAACGATCTACCTTAAACATATCGCTATTATTCAAAGCTATTAAATAGCGAGTAATTATTATCCTTGAAGAGAATTTATTGCAAACAATTAACAGCATCTTTTTATAGTTAAATACATAAATTTTATTAACTGATGGGTATTTCAAGATTCGATACAAAAATAACTTTCACCTAGCGGAAACCTGATTCTAATACTATTAATAAGGTAGCTATAAGTGTTTCTAATCAGCAACTAAGCAAAACAATAGTTTACGATGCCTACCGCAGACTGGCAGAGTCGTTTAACTACCTAGTCATTTATTTTCATATGTCTAATCAATTAAAATACACGATTACATCATTTTAGATAAATTCATTCATACGAGTATGTTTACACTTATGTTAGATAGATTGTTCAAATAAATAATAAAGAATACGTTACACCAAACATCAATAAAACCGGATTTTCTTATTTACATGTTATCTTATCTAGCAAGTGTTGGTTGTTGCTGCTGTTTCTTTAGTCACCCTTAGAATGTCAAGTCAAAAATATCAATAAGCTTCTCTTCATATCGCGAACGGTATTGCATAAGGCCTGTCTCAGTATGGGACCGTATTTAAGCGACGGCGTATTCGGACGTAAATCGGCGGGTTGGATGAGCTACAAAGCAAACCGCCTATGTGTGTCACAAATGTCTGTAGTCGTCAGATAACTAACTTGTGAACGTAGGGGGTGTATTGGAGTTCTTTAGCACTAATATAATTATAATGAGAGCAAACTTTAACTTTAATTTTTATCGATACACTACTGGTATTAAAGGGACTTTAGCATTTCGCATTTAATTTTTCGGTGTCCATGATTCACTGAAATACAAACATAAACTGAAGCATGCAGAACATACTCGTCACAAGCGATGTCGCCGATAGATCCGAAAAGATCCGTATTGAAGATTTACATCGCGCGATCTTAGGTATCCCCTTCCAGTCTGAGGCGGCTGTTTGCATTTACAAAGGTTCGGATAGGATATCGTTGTAGTAGTGGTAACGCTTGGATAAAATTCGCCTTTATACGGTTCTAATGTGCGAGGTAGTGCCGCCCGTATTCGGACTGCTTTGTAGCTTGCAGTCTGAGAGCTCCAGAGAGATCTCATTACATTTACAGGGTTCGGGTAGGTAAAGCGCAGTAGCCCGTATACGTCCGGCAGAAATTCGCTTAAATACGGTGCCATACTGAGACAGGCCTTAAGTTATAAGTATTTCTTTAACTTAAACTATCTGGGAATATAATTCATAATGTACCTACGATTGACGCAACTACAATTTCGTCCCTGAGAATTTTTCCTACTTCCTACTTTAAGTAGATTCTTAATATATTCCTGGAAGTATCCTATGTTTCTATTAGATATTCCTTAAATTTTTTTTACCTCGTCTTTATGTTCTTCCTTCCTTTATCGGATCATACAGTCTGCAGGTTCTGATGAGATGGCTTACTTCTTGTTTTTATCATCGCATAGGCACTTGTCGTCCTCTTCCAAATTAAACTGATTCACTTTCGCCTTAATGAAGTCATGTCCCGTCTTAATTGAAACATTTACTTTTTCTCAACAAATTCTACCATTTTCTCGTGCCCTTTCCCATATTGTTTGCCTGTTGAAAGATGGTATTTGAAATGGGTAATACAGGATTTGTGTCTTTTCATTTTAGTTTATCTAAAACTATCAGCTGATATTAAATAAGCTGTGAAACATTGACACGAATTTAAGTTGCTATTGGTGTTTATGTCCATTAGTGTTAGATATCGGAAATAACTTCCCAATTGGCCTAAATGTTGTTTTGTGCATCCGAATAAACGGCGTTTAACGTGTTCTTCCCTTCACTAGGATAGATGGTGATTCAACACCAACAATCATGAAACATTGGAAAATGTATTTAAGAATCAACAAATTAGTTTCCTTAATAACCACTGTTCGTTTCTGATCTTAGTTCTTATTAATTCCGCTTATATATTTCCTTAATATTTTTGTTTCTATTTTTATGAACTGTCTATAAATCAACATGATGAATTATCTGATTGATCTATTAGTAATTGCTGTAATTAATCAAATTGGAAAGCAATTATGGTGTAATTATTATTGGAACATTAATTATTACTCCAAATTAATTTTAATTATACTAGAAATTTGTATTTAATTGCAGTTGATTAGTTTTCAATACGATGAAATCCACGCCAAAGAGAATTAGAATTGATCTCGAATTTTCTACATCGTTAAAATGTTTATAACTTCCTCTTGTATTAATTTAGAATGTGAATATTTATATTATAAACAAATATACAGAAATACACATAAATATTATATTACAATTAATGCGAGATATAATCTGGCTGCTGCCTAACAAACAAGTTGGGTCCGAAGCGTATAAAATTCGAATATGATATTCTAGAACTCGACCTGGTAATCAAAGCTAGTTATTCTCCTTTTATAGGTCTGTAACCTAAAATCCCATGGGCTATTGTTCCTTCAATTGTTCATCGTCATCACAAGAGCAGTTTAATAATCTTAAAATGTTTATATTATGTAAATGTGACGTACACTTGCAATGTCCATCAAAGACCTTCGACATACATTGTCAGACAAATCGAACGAAATAATATGGCAAAAAATATTTAAGGTTAGGTCCGCACTATGACACATGATATCATATGAAAGTACGCGCGATTTTCATTCGCAGTGACTTGGCCTTCACTTAATTTGATTTTAATAGTAGGTACTAATTCTTTCCTACTTTATCATCATCACTATCACTTTTATCTGTTATTACTCTAACGTCATCGTAGTTTTATTGCAACTCCAACAAGTGGCGTCCAGTGTTGCTCGATGATTTGTACTGTTGAGAATACATAGATGATTACATGATACGATGATTTGCTGATTGTCTGACTTGCACATTTCATTAAGACGGTATTTCATCTTAGAATGATTTAAACGATGACAGCAACAACTCTCGCTCGCCTGCATTTTGTACATTCAGTAAAATCGATAATAAAATTATTGAATGCGATTATAAATCAAGTGATCAATCAATAGGTTACCAATCTCATCCTGAATTGTTTATCGCTATAATCGGGAAGCAGCCCAGTAAACATTTTGGAGTAAATTCTATTTCATTTCTATTACTTTTCATGAGTTTTTTGTCGGCGCAACGACTGCTCACTGTTGAATAAATGCGACTCCTGTGACAGGTAAAGAATCAATTTGAACTAAAATTGATTTTCTGTGTGTTGCTCCAACTTGTAAAACGTTAGAATTGAAGTGTACGAGTGACTAGAACTTCACCTAGCCATTCTATTTCACCAAATGTTTACTGGAGTTCAACGTGAATAATTCATCGCGAAATAGTTGAATATGTTGCGAGAAAAGAATTGAATTTATTGTGCCAAACATGGAAGAAGAGAGTTTGTAGTATTATCTGTATCCTGTCATTTGGATAGCCGCAGCCACTCTGGACGCTTACCTTAAATGTACACTATTATGTCTTATAACTTGACAACTTGAATGTTGCTACAAGTTGCAAGCTCATGTTCTTAGAATCGTTAACATAACCTATAATTACTGCTGATTCATAATCGAGTTGAAAGATCATTTGTAACGTATAAATTCTAATATGACTGTATGTCATAATCAATAATAATATCAATAAATATATTTTCTAAATTATGTCTTTATACAAACTACAATCAATACTTTGTTATTACTCGTACATTCAAGGGTAGTTTTGAACATTATCAGGCTCCAACATTAATATATTGGTGCAAAATTTCATCCTTTATCGTTTTAAAAATGTACCTTGTTTGGATTTAAATTAAGTTGTTTAGCAGAATTTATTTTCTATGAGTAGCAATGTGTTCATAAGAGAATCTTAAAGTAGAAAAGAATCAGATAAACACAAGAAAGAAACCCCAGAACGGAAAACACCTGCTTGTGACAAAAATCTTTTATTTCCAAACCTTTCTATAAAAACCTAAATTTATTGCAAACAAAAACTATCAAATCCGCTTTGTCAATTTTTTTTCTTGTTTTGTTTTAATGGTGCATAAATATGTACCATACCATGTTTATAGCCATGCAACCCTTCAGAACTTCTGCTCTTGGTGGTGAAGCAACAGGAAGTAGCGTTCATAAACCTAACGCTTTGTGTACGCTGGTAACCCTAACTTTTATCTTGATGAAACACGAACAAAGTTCATGATGTTCTAAAACAGACTCGATTGTTTTTATATTCTTTTTTTTGTTTTTCTAAAGTGTGTTAATAACCCTTTTAAAGCAAATAGAAGGAGGTGCTAACACTTCTTGTCTGGGTTGTTAAAACAACGACATTGTACACCATATTCTCAGTGTAGCATATGTATTTGCAAAGGTCCTATTACTAAACAATTTGATGGATCCCGGGCATTATCGATTTTATAAAAAATTAAAGTAAACATTATTACGGTTCACGCCGAATTCTACTCACTTGTTGGGGATAAGGAATTACGTGTTAAGGAATATATTTATGGGAAATTCTCTTAACGAAGTTCAAAACGATAAAAAAAAGTATATTTTCGATAACGTTTTTTGACGACAGAGTTAATATATAATTATTTCTATAATTACTACATAATAAAATGACATTTGAAGAATACTTTGTGAAATTTTCATAAATAAATATCAAGAAATGATGCATTGACAGCGAATCTCCGCCGACTTTACAAAAGAAGTAACATTACGGTATCACTCATAACTCATCACTGGATATTCTGAAAACGAAAAACCAAAATGATTTCATTAGTTGATAAGTTTCTGCAGGTAACGCTGTCGAGTTTTTTTTTATATATTGATTTTTCAATTTTTTACAGCACTTAAAAATCAAAATATCGATTTTTCATGAAAGAAATCAGAAACTTTGTTATTTTAAAATACATTAAAATTAACAAATTAAAATAAACTCGACAGCGTTACCTCGTTATTTATGTAAAGAAAGAGTGTGCAAAATTTTAAAAGAATCGGTCCAGTAGATTTTTAGCTAGAGAGGGCACTGACTCAGGAAAACCCAAGTGTGAGAAAACGCGTTTAAAAGTTTCAAAGTAAGACGAAACCAGACCAAAGAGATGAAGACTTAAATTTCTATATCTTCTACAGTTTTACTTCAATCGACTTCAAATTTCCGCACAATAAACTTAATATGTTCATTAATATAAATAAATTAAAATAAATTTAAAAAAAAGTTGAAACCCCCTACAATTAAAGGTGACAACATAATCTAGCCTGCTCTGTGACATATAGAACCTATATCTTGTAAGAGAAGAAGGTGTTTATCTATGGAAATAGTTTCCAACCAAACCTAAGTGAACATAGTAACGTAAGAAGTTATAAAACAAACTAGGCTTGTAGGCTTTTAAAACCTTCTCCATATAAAAGTAACTGAGAACAGCAAATATTTATACCAAAAATCGCTGTAATTTGTGAAATACGATAGCTACATCGAATCAATGTACTAGAAGTGTTTGTAAAATGTTATTTTACATCGATGTAAGCTTACAGTTTAGTAATCAATCGAACGGTTCTCGAGTTATAAACAAAAAACCCTAAAAAACCAACACAAAAATCGCATAACTCTCTAGTTTAATTAGTAATAAGTTTCACAATGGTTCTATAGAATTCTTGTTTATCTATACGAAGAACATATTTGTAGTTCTTAGAGAAGAGGAAGTACAAGTTGTCAATTCACCAAAGTATGATACCATTATTTATTTATTCCGGTTCAATGAATGAATCAAAGAATGACCAATTTACTTACTCATCAATAGATGACGCCGTCGATGACCGCACTAAGCCCCAGCAGTCTACCGTTGTCTGTTAACCTCCAAACCGCGGTGGGCCACTTACGAGACACTCCCATTTAGAAAACCCATACTCGTAAACTTTTGTTGAAGTTAAGATGTCTTTAATTATTTAAATTCATTCATAAATTTGTACGGTACTCATTGAAGTAAGAAATGAATGAAATAATGATCCATGTGTTTCGAATTAACTGGAATTACGCAGTCGTTTATTAGTCCACACCACAGGCTGTCACTTTCATGAACTTAATCCCGATTGGAATTAGACCGTTGTGTTGTGCTTGTGATCAAATTCAAGGCTACCAGCGATAACTGGGAAATTAGGACGAGTATGTGAATACAATGGAAACAAAATCTTCTGAAATGAGATGAAATTTAATTGGGTTATATAAACCATGGCATCATTTCTATAAAGCTGTGCTATATATTAATAAAATTGGCCATCAGCATCTGTTTTGATATTTAATTTACTTTTTCATTTAACATTTTAATCTAGATTTCAGATTTCAGAACAGATCTTCCTTGTTAAATTCGTGTTTTAATTTGAGGTTAGTTAATTTAGTTAGTGCGCATGCGTCGTTAGTAATATAAATTTTGACAGTTCGACAGTTGGACAAAATTGAATGTGGAATAAATAAAACTGCTGTTTTTAATAAGAATTAGTAATAGAAATTGTTTTTACTTCTTTACTTTTGACAAACTAACATTGAACTTCTTTTAAAAATAAATCCTACTGCATTTTGACAGATTGTCACATTTTGGAGGTTATAATATTATTATTTTATTTAGTATTTTTAATGTAGAAACATTGAACAAGCAAATCATCTAATTTAGTATTTTGTTTATGAATGAATTAATGTCATGCTTATCTTTAAGATATTCGTATTTAAATTTTTATTTAGTTAAACTAGACCTTTGCTTGCACAACGTCATGGTCTAGTTTTAGCTGGTGGTGTTCCCAATTGTGCCATATGGAAGAAATGTCAAACGGAAACTCCAGCTGTTTGCATACACCAGGAAATTACCAACACAAAAACCAAAATGTCAGCCTGCAGTCAGTCCCTAGTCCGCTGTCCATTCCAATCTATTGTTTACGTACCTTACCACTAAATTTTAGTGTTTTTGTTATGTTTCCAACTTTTTATGATAATTTGAAACCGTTATCTTGTTTGTTTTCTTTATTTTCTTTTCCTGTTAAAGAAATGTAAATATATACATCCAACGAACCTGTTTGAAAATATAAATTAAAAAAAAAACAGAATTAAAATTAAAATGTAAATATTACACAGGTTATATCAACAAATTATAAAATATAAAAAAATTAATGTATTATTTATGTTTATGAGTATTGATAGCCAATCAGTTTAATAGAAAGGTCCTTTTGAACAGTCAAAGTAGAGAGTTCGTAGATTCGAAGTTCCGTTGTTAATATTTCGAACACGCTATATGTTTCTAAATAATTGATATACTAATTAATGATCTATTTATAAACAAAGTTTGAACATTTATCTGACTCCTAAAGTTGATATGGTTTAAATAGCTCAATCGTGTGCAAAGTTATTAACGTTTTTATATTTGAAAACATGGAGTACTAGTACAAATTTGTTAATCGATTAGTACACTGTTGCCATCTATATCTAACTATATAACCATGAAGTAATATTTCACCTTATGTATTTGGAATCGGTTTGCGTGGTACTTTCTCAGTTTATTAACCAACTAAATTGAGCTCATTGTGTAATATGTATTGTCTATTGTGGTCGATTTACTTATGAGTCCACTACCAAACTGTTGGCCATCTCTGTTTGCTGCATCTTCTCAAGTAGAGTTGTCTAGCGTAGGTTTCTTATGTGTTATCTTGGGAGTCCGTTCCGTTCGCTTCTTTGTTTATTTTTGGTAGGTCTACATCTAGTCGCTATTCGAGGCATGACTTCGTATTTTTATGGCAATGATGCTGTGTGTTATTATATAAATCAATGGGAGGTTTATAGGATAGTATTTTAAATAAATTATAGAATTCTGGGAGTCCATCAAATGGTCAGACCTTTGTCATTGATTGCATCAAACACATAACTAAACTTAGAATTCAAATAGATTGATACGAAATTTATACAAGCTTAACTTTCCTAGACTTAATAAAAGAACACTTCGATTTAATTTGATTTTTATGATATTTATTTCTTTTAAACTTTTCTTTAAAATATAAGAAAGATAAATAGGAATATAATAAATAATTTTTCGCCTTAACTAAGCTTATTTATGTGAGATTTAAAAAGGTTCCCAGTAAACTTTTGGAGTCACTTGCCATCATATTGAAGATGCGTGTAATATTTTGTCATGAAAGAGTTCATTTAAGTATCATTCCCACTCACTACTTAAATTTAATTTTGTATTTTGTATTTAATTTAAATTGTTTAGCATATGGCAATACGCGTAGTCATTCACAGTACCATTTTTAATATAATTTATTTAATTTAAGTTTTCTTAGTTTTTTTTAAAACCTTACAAGGTCCTATGTTTTAAATTAAAAATATTAAATTAAGAAAAACTATATTATATTATAACCTCCAAAATGTGACAATCTGTCAAAATGCAGTAGGATTTATATTTAAAAGACGTTTAATGCCAGTTTGTCAAAAATAAAGAAATAAAAACAATTTCTATTACTAATTGTTATTAAAAACAGCAATTTTAATTATTTCACCTTCAATTTTGTCCAACTGTCGGAACTGTCAAAATTTATATTACTAAACACGCATGCGCACTAACTAAATTAACTAACCTCAAATTAAAACACGAATGTGACAAGGAATGCCTATTCTGAAAACCTGAAATCTAGAATAAAATGTTAGATAAAAACAGTAAATTAAATATCAAAACAGTGAGTGGGAATAAGGCTTTAGTTCATTATTATAATATATTTGCAAATCCCATTTAACTACTATATATAACATACTATAGCGTGTTATTTTAATAAAAATTGGAACTTTCCTGTTAGACACATTGTATATCCTAAGAGAATAAAGTTAGCATATTAATTGTTATTAATCTTTTTCAAATAAAACTTGTAAAATACTGCTCGTAGCGTGATCATGATGGTACTTCCAAGTATAATATTTCTGAACGCACCCCTTAAGCACGATACAGCTCTTGAGTTACACGACCTACAGCACTAGTCTCTGCTCAAAGCGCTAGAAAGTGACGCGCGTTTTCTCATGACGTGGCATAATCTCTTAATGGGCAAGAAGAGTGCGGGAACGTTCACTATCTCAGTCATCTGTCATTTCTGTTTGACTTTCAGCTTTTGACTTGTGACAATAGTGATTTACTTGTCAGACAAAATAAAATACTTTTATAACTAATATTTATGTTTTCTTTTTGTTACAGGTAAGAATTTTTGTCGAGTATTTTCAAAACTGAAACTTGGTTAAAAGATAATTAAGGTTTAAGAGACAGGTATTTATATTGTGATCAAATTGTTTAAGAAAATAAAATGTAAAAATATTATATAAAAATATATAATTAAATTAAAATATACAAAGTGTAAAATACAAAATAAATAGAACTGACAAAGATTTATTATGAAATAAATTATTATGATATTGAAATGAACAAAGGGCGTTTCCATTCTATGCACGCTGTAGTCTCTGGTAGTCCCCCTTCTCCACATAACCCCTTAGTCTTAGGTACCATTCCCTTTCATCTACTGTTTTAGTTTCAATTTTAGTTGTTACACGTAAGTTTACACGTAACCGTCCTGTATATGTTTTAGTTTAGTTTTTGAAGTATGCAAACTCCAAACATTTTAAAATTAAAACATAAAACTTTGCGAGAAATAAAAAAAATTCAATTTTATTAAATTAATAACTAAGACATACGTTCAATCGAAAAATAAATTAAAACAGTAGGTGAGATTGATACTTAAGTCACCTTAAATTTGTTTATTATTTTCCAAATTTTTCTATAATTATTTTACTATAAATTTAAAAACATCATTATTTGATAAAATTTTCTACTATAAAGTTGAATTAAATAGTTAAATTTTGTACTGCTTAATGCAAACTAATCCTTATATATAATATCTATTTCTAAGCTTTACCTTTTATTTCTTTGTCTAGTTCCTCGTTGTAGTGTTTGAACCGGTTAGAAGCCAACGCGGTTAAGTCCAAAAATTAATCGAGAAAAATATGTTTTGTAATACATTGAAAAATATAATTATATTCATAAGCTATAAAAGTAGAGAAGAAGTAAATTCTTTAATAATAAAAAAAGAATATTATTTATTAAATTTAAAAATCTTAAAATATAAATTTGGACTTAACCGTATTGGCTTTTGATCGAGCCACACGTAAATTTTGTAATTGTTTTTTAATTTGGTAATAATTTTATTGAGATGTATAAAAAAATACAAATTGTAAAGAATTTTTCAAAAATTTATTACTTTTAATTAAATTTTTTTTATATTAACTATACAAACTCACAAAATCAAATTTTGATAGTCACTTTTCTGTAAATGCGATTTATATTTTATATTTATTATGTTAATTTAACAAAAATTTTCAAAATTATTCGAATCAAAAGTGAAGACTATAATATGTGTTTATATAATAAGTTTACTTTATTTTCATGATGTTTTTTTTCAGCTAGTTTTGTATATATGTAATTTGGTTGTTAAATCATTTAGGGGTGGTTTTTTTGGAGCCTGTATTGAAATTTAGGGTAAAATTTTGATAAGAATTTCAGAAGCTGATGTCAGAGGTTTGTGGTATAGTCCAAACCACGATAGTTCGGCGGTGTTTTACCTAAAAGAGGTTATAAGAGCGGTATAAATCTATAATACGATAATGAATTTCAACTTATTCGTTTCTATATACATTATAGAAAAATAAGTGAGTCAGTGCTTTTTAGTTATATCAGCAGTTTATACCCCACAACTTGTTTTAAGTATGAGTCGCCGCCGAACTCTCGTAATTTGAACTATATTCGTTCTTGATTTTTCTCTTTGACTTAATCACATTGGTTTCTGAGCGACCCAGTTGCAAACAAAAATCTAACGATTCTGTCAGTTCTCCCTCTAAACGGAGAACTGATATGATCGTCAAAAAGGCCTTTAATTTCCAAATGAAAGGAATATTATAAATGTGAATTCTCTTATTTACAGTCGACGTGCTCTTGAATAAATAAGAGCATGTTTCTCATCCAACTTATCCTTTCATTTCAGTTCGTAATATTCCACACATAATGAGCGCAATTAACTGAGTCCGTGCCATTTAACATGTTGCAATAATAACTCGTTTCGCGGTAATATCATTTACGTATTCGTTACGTTCATTTTCACTGTTCAATGGTCGGCACTGCGTTGTGCTGGTTGCATTGTTGTGGCGTCGTGTGTTGAATGAGGGAGGAGGGAGAGGTGGAGTGGAGGGGGTACACTCAGCCTGCGACTTGTTGCGTGTTTTAACGAACCTGTAACCTGAACACTGCATTGCATTGTTAAATCTGTTCAATAGTTCAACAGCTCGCTCATAGTCCAGTCAAATTTGTATAAATAAATGCAATTAAGAACAAGAATTAAGATTTTTCTCAATTTTAGAATGTTATATCATTTTCATCATCTTCTTTTAATCCTATTTTTTTATTTTTATTGTTTTTGCCATTTATTTACATATCATTGTGCTTAATTCAATTTTGATCCTTATTATATTTAAACATTCTTACTCCTTTCAAAAGAAAAAATAATAATATCCTTATAAAAATAAAAACAAAACTGCTACTGCTACTCTCCCTCTTGTTTCTACTCTGCCATTCCTTCTCTTTCCTCGTCCTTTTCTCTATCTCCGCCATCCACCACTTCCCTTCACTGCCTTCCTTTAATAACTGCCCAATATTCTTTTCGCTTTTTACCTTTTTCTCACACCTTAATGAAAACTTATTGTGCTCCAATGTTTCTATCTCCGTTCCGCACATCCTTTCTCGATATATGCCCAGTATCTGTTTCCTTTCTCCTCGTTTCCCAATCTAAATCTGGCAATCCTTCTCATGTTTTTTGTGTCTTTTTCTCTTAAGTATTCTGGTATCTCTCTCTCCCAAATCCTTTTTACATCTTTTGTTATAATTCCATTTTTTCCATTCTTTCCTGTTGTTGTATCTGGACGTCTCTTCTCCTTAGCTCCTGTTCCACACTTGTGCCTTCTTCTCTCTACCACTATTGTGCCACTATTCTACTCCTTTCTTTCTTTTAATCCTATTTAATATCTTGCATAATTATGTTCTCCTACATCTTTGCTGTATCTTATCACTATTGCTTTTAAATCACGAGTACCGGTTACGGCATTTACAATTTATATTTAACGTTTAACTATAAAGGTCTTGTTTAATTATTTTGGTTATTTTTCATTATTTAGTAACAGTGTCGGTATCTTAGTCAAGAAAATTCAGACAAAAATGTTTTAATTAGTGTTAGAACATGTTATTTTTAAACGTAGACACTTCTCTTTGATCCATTCGACGTATTCTGGTATTCGGCATCGATTAAGCCACGCCCTATCACGTGTTGAGAAACACCTTCGCCTATTATGACGTCACAAATTTGAAAAAGGATTTTTTTTGTGGTTTCATTTGGTGTTTACTTTATTTTTTTGGAGAACCCCTCCTCGCATTTGCTAGAATTACGAAATCGCATTAACATGTTTGAATCGTTTGCATTTTATCTAGAGTGAATAATCTTTACATAGTATTTCCGATAAAACTATCTTGATATTTGATAAAGCGGTCGTCGTTTCGAACATGTGGGAATAAAGAGAGGATTATTTAATCTTATTAAAGCTTATTCAATTTATACTACCTTGGCTGGACTGTTCTAGAGAACACACCTGCATATCTGTAACCCCATACAGATTACACACCTACAAGCACTGTGTTCAACATAATAAAAATAAAATAAAGAAAAATATAAAACAGGCTAGCCAATTGAAGCGGCGTGGTTTAAATATTAAACAAATAGAATTAATGAAGTTGTAAGTTAATCAAATGTTGTGATGTCACAGAATCTATGAATGCTAACTTATTCATCTATCAAAAGCATAATAAAATCGTGCGAGCATTGCGGACCTGTTGACGCTACCTTACAGTATATATAACTCAAATAAAGAAAGTTTAATTAAAGTGTTGCTAAAAAAACCAGTCTTTAAATTAATAAGCTTAAATTTAATGAAAAATAATTAAGTTGATTGCGCGAATTTAATTTTACAATTGATGATTTATGATATGATGATCTCTTTCCATCACTATAACTTTCCATGCTTTCTGTCTCTTTTCTTCTACAGCTTGGTGCTTTATTCAATGACGTGGGATGTCGGTAAGTTTTTGAAGTAAATGTTTTGTAACTTTTTTGTAATCGTGTAATTGTTTGTAAAGACCGGCACTGGTTGGTAATTAGAAATTCCTCTGCTTATGTAATTGTTATGTCTTCACTACTTTTATCGTTTTTCTGTGTTTATTTTCGTTAATTGCTTTATACTTTTCATTTACTTGAAAGTCTTGAGGGTTTTTTTTCTTTATGCTGTTTACACAGGGTGTCATTCGTTAACAAAATATTCCAGTATTATCTTGCCTTTAACGTATGAAACATTTTCGTATAAACACGATCGCTTCTCGGCCTCTTGGCTAGGAACAAAGTGAGCATGTGAAATAAATAGATTCAGTTTTAATTTTGATTCGCTATTTTTCTTAATGCGGAGCACAGGTTCATTCGTATTTATAAATTATTTGTACCCAGTAAACATTTTGGAGTTACTTTGACATAGAGTTCATTTATAGTTCAGTTTCTCACATTTTTTCATATAAAATGTCTACTTTATCGGCTACAGATGGCGAAATTATTCCACCTGTCGAAATACAAATGAAGATAAAGTTGATGCGAACTATAATTGAAGTGAAATAGTGAGAGAAACGTCACTAAATAGGGCACTTCACCAAATTGTTTACTGGGTACTTTAATAATAATATTAAAGTCTAAATTTATTAATCTGCTACTGCTATAACATTTTCCCAAACTTTCACCGACTCCAACTCGCCACGTTTTGCATAATTTCTCAATTTCTCTAAATCCCACGTGCGTTAATTATAATTTAGTTGTACCATAAGTGAACCATAAGCAACCTTAATTAACTTTTTAACTTGTGCGCTCCTTTGTCTAATATCACATTAGATAAGAAACTCAGGACCTGAGGAAACAGGACCTTTGCGACAAGTTCTTATCTACAAGTACTTCTTATTGTTCGTTCCACGTGGAAGTTTCAACGGTAACGACAAAGTCTGCCTGTCGGGCTTATTACTTGTGCAAATACGCTTCAAAGAGATTAAACTCACACAGGCGTAAATTAGATAGCAGGGAGAACAAAGAAGACAGATGTAGAAGCAATAGAACCCTCAACTAGATAAACAGACTTTCATCGTATCAGTATACCTTTCTTATAAATTATAGTTAAGTTATTTCGTTTGACAGAGTATAGAACAGTAGTGCAGTTTATTCACACTATATTCAATAATCTATTATTAAATTAATAACCCCTAAAAAACACGCAACATATATTACACGAGAATATTACCACGTGCTATTTATTTTACATTAAATACCTTTACAACATGCTAACCAATTAAAGCAGATAATTTAATTAGATTATCTAATACAATATTAATATGTTTAAGCAGTGCAAAACTAATTTATCTAATAAATCTTAGCGCATGTGCAATAAAATCGACAATATGTATATTAGCACATGCCACGGTACATTATGCGCATGCGCTTACGTTGCGTACAGTGTAGTCGGTTCAGTAGAAACTAGCGACACCTACACACAATATCGGAACTACGAAGACTATATGTTTATTAATAAGATTCAATACTTGTGAGATTACGAATTAATAAGAAGTTGGCGTCTTCATAACCACGTGGTGTGGGAATATCTACTTAATATGGAGACCACGTGGTCTTAGGCCTGTCTCAGTATGGCACCGTATTTAAGCGAATTTCTGCCGGACGTATACGGGCTACTACGCTTTACCTATCCGAACCCTGTAAATGTAATGAGATCGCTCTGGACCTCTCAGACTGCACGCTACAAAGCAGTCCGAATACGGGCGGCACTACCTCGCACATTAGAACCGTATAAAGGCGAATTTTATCCAAGCGTTACCACTACTACAACGATATCCTATCCGAACCTTTGTAAATGCAAACAGCCGCCTCAGACTGGAGGGGATACCTAAGATCGCTTGTTGTTACGCTGCAATACGCTTCAAATGAAATCTATCGGCGACATCACTATGTTCTGCATGCAGTTTATATTTGTATTTCAGTGAATCATGGACACCGTTACCGATACCAATACGATAGAACTAAATTTAAATTCACGCCCACCAGAACTCAGATATATAATAAATGCTAAAGTCCCTTTAATACCAGTAGTGTATCAATAAAAATTAAAGTTAAAGTGTGCTCTCATGATAAATTATATAAATGCTAAAGAACTCCAATACACCCCCTAATACACGACTACAGACATCTGTGACACACATAGGCGGTTTGCTTTGTAGCTCATCCAATCCGCCGATTTACGTCCGAATACGCCGTCGCTTAAATACGGTCCCATACTGAGACAGGCCTTATGCAATACCGTTCGCGATATGAAGAGTAGCTTATTGATATTTTTGACTTGACATTCTAAGGGTGACTAAAGAAACGTTGATATAGCTAATTTAAAAAAATAAAGTTTATTTCAATCGAAAGATGACAAAACGACTTCTTAAAAAAAAGAGTTCACAAGCTTATTACAACCAATTTTCTTCTAAGATAATTTTAAATTTATAATCTCAATTTCTAATGTCTGTTTTTTAATATTTATAATTATAATTTTATTATCTGATGGATGTATGGCATGAATAACAAACGGATTAACGAGTTGTGTAGTAGAATACTAACAAGGTTGTTACGAGTTTGATATGATATTCCAAACGTAGCTTACATTTCACTTGTCAGTACAAGCCAGCTATCAAGAAGCATTTGCAACGAGTACACGACTCATGGTGCGTTCTACTGAGCAAGTTACAACTTGCATGGTGCAGTGGTACTCGCACAGTGGTACCTGCATATCTCCAGCGCAACACAGACACTGGCTGGTGCTGATGCTGATGCTGGATGGTGAAGTGATTCATTCCACTAATTATGACTTACATAACGTTACTTTGGCTATGATTTAATAGCTAATAATACGTTTTGACAACTTTCTAATTGCTACTTACTATAACATTTAGATTTTAAACGACTGGTTCTCAGTAGAGTTTTATATTTTATTATTATTATTTATGTTAATTTTGTTATTAAATAATTTGATTGATGCATGTTCAAGAAATCTATTTCCGGTTCATTTATATTGTAATATTAATACTCTGTATTACCCTCCTCCATGCTTCCGCTGAAAATGATATTTCGCCGCGAAAAAACATATTTTCGCCACTAAAAATAATATTTCGGCGCGCAAAACATATTTTCGACGCTAAAAATAATTTTTCACCATTAAAATTGATTTTTCGCCGCGAGAAAAACATATTTTCGCCACTAAAAATAATATTTCGCCACCAAAAATGATTTCCTAAAAATATATTTTCTAACAATATAATTTTTTTACTTTGTCATGAAATAAATGCAAAATAAATACTATTTTAATAATAAAAATAAATTTCTTAATATGAAACAGATATACTTTCTTATATTAAATAAACTTAAATAAGATTAAATAAACTTAATAAGATAAAAGATTGAATTTATTTCGTCAGTTTTAGAATGAGTTAGTTAATAGTTTTAATATATTCCTAATTTATTTAAATAATATTCTTTTTTGCACCCACTACAATAATTCCAAAAATTGACAGATTTCTGACCTTTAATTTTATGGATTTCACATATTAATAAGTACTTTGTTACTGTTAGAAATTGGTACGATTGATTGATGTTAAGGATGTAAGGAATCGGACTTCAAATACCCAGTAAACAATTTGGTGAAGTGCCCTATTTGGTGAAGTTCGAGTCACTCGTACAATTCTATTCTAACGCTTTACAAGTTCTCTACCTGTCACAGATTTTGTGTTAGTTTTTCATAATAATATTCTTTCTTTTTCCAACATCATTCATTAAGTATTTCTGTTTCTTTCCCACATGGATATATTTTTTTTAAGTTCACTTTCATCTCATTTATTCCAAAGTGAGAGAGAAACGAGATGCGGTTAGACAAGTAAAATATATTTTTCACCGTTACACTTGTATACTTGTATAATATTTCGTTCAGTACAGTAGTTTAAAGTATATGCTATCCTTTTTCAACAAATATTTCTTTAATGGTAATAGACAGACGCTATCACCCTCAATCCCCGAATATAATGTATATAAACGAAGATAGTATCTAGCGATGGTAAGACAGAGGTTTTAAACCTAACGCAGACCTGCCGATCGTGGATTTTTGAATCACCAAAACAATGTAAAAAACTAATATAACGAGTATTGTTGAAGATGAATAATATTCATTAAAAAAATCACGATCCGTACTAAAGATTACATCTATTTATTTCTTCATTTAAATATTTATATTTTGCAGACTCTAAAAAGTATAATTCCATTAAGTTTATACCCTTGCCATCCCTGCTAGTGTCAAGTTTATAACTCCGATCATAAATCAAAAACCGACTCCGCTTTTAATTCAGCAGTGAACCGTCGTTGCGATCTCTGTAGCTCATAAAAAGGGCCTTTCCTATGAACGACTGAATAGAAAACGAACACGTTCCAGACAAAAAACTCATGATATGTAATAGAAATTAAGTAGAATTTACTCCAAAATGTTTACTGGAAACTATTTGATGTTCGAGAATTCGTATCGAGTGTACAGTACAACACAGTCTTTTTTGTATCCTTAATTTTTCAAGCACCTTACTTGTTTTTTTTTATCTAAATCTCACATGGCGTTATTACATTAGACCACACTTAATAACATAACATATTTTATCCGAGTTTCCCAGAATGCATAAATTACAAGTAATTAAAAATATAAAATACACATTTTTTGTAAATACATATAAATAATTGTGGAGTTTGTTTTAGCACTCTGTTCCGACTCCGAATATTATATAGCACATGAAATACGAATATAAAGTAGCTACATTAATTAATTCAGCGTGGACATGGACCACGACTGCCGCCTGTCGGACCTTGTTGGAAATTAATGACTTGATTTAATAAATGCAAATGAATTCAGTATAATAAATTTGAAATTAAAACATATCAAAAAAAATTAGAATAAATGGAATTTGTTTTATGAAAATGTGTTAAAAACAGGACGAAATAATAAATATCTATCTATCAGACACGATTTGTCGTGAGAGTCAAAAGGAAGAATTATTTGTAATGAAAAATAGAGAATTAGATAAGTCTAAAAAGGATTTTACAGTATAAGTACTCTTCTATATAACATATTATTATGACTCTGACCAAAACAGTGACATTTTTATTTGTATAAAAAGTGAAAATGTTTTTATAATAATATATACTTGTTAAACTCTTTAAAATGCCATGTTAAAGAGAGTTTACTATAATTATATACATATGTAGATCCATTGTGATTTATATATAACACAGTAACTTTACTAAATAAATCTCGACCGTTCTGTCATTCTCCTGTACTGCACACTGCACAAATGCAGACTGCATCAAACTACCAGGATGTCATGATTTCCCAGCATGCAATTCCCCAGTGTTTGTCGTTTGTCTCTTGTCGTGCTAGCTGCACTCAACTTTTTGTAATGCAACTGCAACTGCAACCCGATATTGTATAAATCCCCGGCTTTGCTTCACTTCAATTCTACTCACTCGGACTGAAACTTGAATAACATTATTTTTATTCTCTATTGTGATCTTTTTATTTTATTTTGAGCTATCTTTGAAAGAGGACACAAATCACTGATACTATCGTGCCGCCAAGATTACTATTTCTCTGGTGATCTTTAGAGATATCACAATTTGAAAAGGATAAGATCTAATGAAGAAGATATAGAATAATTCTTAATAGTATAATATAAAACTATGAGCACACTAGAGATTTCACAGTTTTTCGAAATTAAAAACAAACAAAACGATAAATTTTATTTCTAAAAAAAAAATATGTGCTGTTTTTTTAATGGCGATTAAACATATAAAATAAAGGCAATTTCAGTATCCTTAGGTTCTTCTTCTTAATCAAATAAATAATTTATTTTAGAATAACGAATTTAGAATAAAAAATTTAATGTTGAATTTAGAATGAATGTTATCTTACTCAGAGCACGAAACAAGAATGTTTTTTTAATTTCTAACTGTTCCGAATTTAGAAATAGAATAAAGCAAATAACCTGAAAGTATCTGCTTCTATATGTAATAACAAGTAACTTTTATTATGTTAGATAAACGTTCTCTAGTAACAATTCTCACAAAAGTCACAACAATGTAAAAGCAAGAACATGAAATCGAATCGAATCAAAGTCAAATGTAACCTAATGCTTACAAACATTGTTTGTACGTTATTGAATCGTATTTTAACGTTGGCTAATGTTATGCACACTTGATAAATATCAGTAGAAGTTTTAAGAAATAAATTCGATACAAATTTCAGTTTGTTTGTATCGTCTGGTGTTTGTTTTGTTATTTGACTCCGACTGGATCAGTGACGGACTTGTCAGGGTATCAGCTTGCTACATATTATAAAGTAGGGTTCCGACGGTATATTATTAACTAAACGTTACTGTGTGTCTTTTCTAACCTCAAAAAACTAACCTAACCTAAAATGTTTCCTGGAGACTAATATATCTAGACCCAGTACGTCACTGGTGTTAGTGTTATACTTCTCCAAGGTGATGTTTGCTTCTCTTGACGCTTGCTTTATAGTGGGCGACCTGTTTAAACCATAACCATATTTTCCACAACATAACAGAGTCATTTGTAACTTCTACTTCACAGTACACAATTCAGTTTAGTCTCTAATCCGGATGCAAATGGTGCCAAGACGTTGCCTAACTTATTTTAACGTTATTTAAAGGTCACTGATTTACCGTTAGGCGTTAGATGTCGCTTGTGTGATACGTTTTAAACAAATATTAGTTCTTTTGAATAGGTTCTATCCGTCGTAACGTGAAATATGTGAACGCTATAGATGTTTTGTGAGAGCACAAAGTATTTCAGGTATGGATATTAATCTCATAAGTTGTAAGTATAATTTAATCAATTTGATAAATTTAAACGATTCGTTTATTGTTTACTTATAGTTAATAGGCACGAATCTGTGAAAATATATGCCGAAATGCATGTTGGGCGTTTAAGGCTGTCACGCGAGAAAATTGTGATCATTTTTTCGTTTGGTCTCTATCTAATAATAGGTATTTCATTACTTCTATGTATAACTACTGTTACATAGGTAGAAAATTGTCCTACAGTGCGAGTTTCGCATTTGCTAGCTTGACAGAAGCTAATTTCAAGGTTTATTTTTAACTTTCATATAAAAATTATCTTCCAGTGTAGTTTTCACACTTGCTGACTTACTATAAGCTCATTAAATGTGTAATTAAGTCTATGTGGGTACTATTACTACTATTGTAAAAGTCTATTCTTCAATAGGATTGTAGAAAAATGAAATTTTCGCCGCGAAATATATATTTTCCGCCGATAAAAATGTTATTTCGCCTCTAAAAATCATTTTTCGTCTATAAATTTTTTTTTTCGCAGCGGAGAAACAGACGAAAATATGTTTTTTAGAGGTGAAAATATATTTTAAAAAACTATTATATTATACTATTTACTATTTTTATTTATTTATTATATTAATTGTGTGCTTTTCGGCTTTACAATCTACATTATTATATTTCTTAATGCATTTCATATAAATTCAAACTAAACTTAAACTATTCTAGACTATTACTACTTCGAATAGTACTTTCTGTTTCTTCTTTTCTTGATCCTCTCTCTTCATGTCCCCTACTCCTCCTTTATTCACACCGTTTTCTGCTTCTCCTTCCTTATTGCCTGTATCTTCATCTATCACCTCTTGCCTTCCTTGTCTCCTCTCGACAAACCCTCTATTATCTTTTCACTATCCTTCCTGCCTTCTCCCTTCGTTTTCACTTCTCCACTTATGCCTATTACAGGCATAAACACTCTATCTTTACTATTTCCTCTTGACTCTCTTACTTTACTATTTCCTCTTGACTCTCTTACTTTACTATTTCTTCTTAACTCTCTTCCTTTACTTTTTTATTATTGTCTCTATCTCCGTCTCTATCTATTGTCTTATACTATTATTATTATACTATTATAATATACTTTTAAAAAACCGCTAAAAACAAATCTTACTCAGACCTTAATTCAATCAAGTAACTTACAAAGTAAGCAAAAATATGTACATATTCAAACAGCCAATCAGTATAAATCAAATCCAATCTTACGCATTAATTATTCAATACCACACGAATATTTCCAGTTCACCAATACATTGATACTCGCATATAGGGTTCAATCGAACCCCTATCCCTTATCCCTATGCATGTACAGTGAAATATTTATTATTTATTACGTCAACAAACCCTTTTAATAAAAAAATAAATTATTTGACAACAATAAGGACCACACACTTGTACTGGTTTGGTTAACTTAAGTTTCGTATTGTTGACTTTTGACTTGACGGGTTCCCCTTTTTAACATATATAAATTACACGCATTTAATTTTATTTGCTCTATGAACTTTAAGAGTATTGTTAAATTTAATATAATTTATGCAGTGGCGGCGAAAGTGTTTCACATTGGTACACCAATTGGTGGTGTAGTTCCTGGACTCGATTCTCCGACCACCTTTCCATTTTTTAAGGAATCAATTAATTTCAGGATGAATTAATTACGTCCCAAAGTGTGTCAAGACGTGACAAAGGGTTCGTCATCCAAAAAAAGAAAACTTTCATCTTTTTGTTAGTTAGTAATTTTATTAAAAATAATATAAGTAGTAAAACACGCGAAATTCTTATTTTTCTATTCTTTCGAACATTACAAAAATACCATATCTATGTCTACACTACCTCATATTAAAATTCAGCCCTCTACCTCTTACCTGTGAACGCCAATTAACGTTGCAAGCAAGGTATGTCATATCGAATGTAACGCTTGTGTATCTTTTATAATTCATGATATATTAACATTCGAAGCATGGTACAACACGGACGTAGTTTATGAAGTTACCGGGACAGCTGTCGGTGCCATCGGTGGTCAGTAGAGAGCCTATTTCTTGAAAATGTTAACTTGAGAACCGCAGATCCGATTGGAAAATGATTTTTCGTATTAATTTTACCGTAAAATACATTTTCAAAAGTTGGAAAAACGCAAATTTTTAAAAAATTTCGAGATATGGCCTAAAACCGCTGTAATTCATTAATTAATGATTGGAATGTCATGAAATATGGACACATATCGTGTGAAAGTTGGAACTATCTAAAAATTATATAGATTTGTCAATAGTGGCTGCATGTGTTATGTATACGAGTAGCTTAATTAATAATTAGATAGACCGCTACGCACATTATAAATTGAAGTGATTTTGATGCTTTATTAATCACTTCAGTACATTGCGATAAACCCAGGGTATTGAGCGTATAATTGAAAACCGCGTAACCGTTTGACCTTTACTGAAAGCCCAGTTCAAGGGTCAACACGAACGTGCCAAGTGAAGTGCTAATCGATTATTGATTCAATTGTTTAACCCAACACTTAAGTACCAATTGAACAAATTTAAAACACCATCGTAAACTACCTCCGCCACTGAATAATACCATACTGGTAGCTCCATAACCCTTAAAATTGAACCTGTATAAATATATAAATCAAAAGAAATAAAGGGGTGACATTATCCACAAGCTAAGCTGTAATCCCTACATCATAGTTAAACTCCTGGTGCGACGATGGTTACAACGCTTGACAGGGATTAAAATAGAAATTAAATTAACCAAAATGGTCACAACATTTGGTATATGGTAACCTGTTTGAGTTAACGCCTGTGAAATTTATAATGCAATATACTATACACCGTGCGAGTGCGTCTGCACCGAGATAGTAGTGGACGGTGTATGTGGACAAGGGAGTAATAAACTGTCTTTTGTAGAGAGTTCTACATTATACATTATCCAGCGTTTCAAAAAGAGATTCAAATCATGTCTTTACAATAAAAGTTTTTATAATAAAAGATTGTTATCTATATTAACGATTGCATTTTAAAAAATTATATGCATTAATAGAATATTAGAATACATTATATTTGTTAAATTACAATAGATTTAAAAAACAGCACTTATTTTAACAAGTATATTTAAGAATAAACACAATATACCTTTTCTAATTTTATTAATAAATAAACAGTATATTCTATTATATAAATAAGATCTATTAATTAAGTGTTTTGGCTACGTCTAGTTTCTGATTCTAATGGTTGTATTTTCTTAACTGTATTTCATTTTCCATATAATTTAACTCCGTTTCTTCAAGCATAGGTAAATTATTTAAAGCCATACTTCTTAGAGATGTCATTTTATTAAATTAATATAAAGCGCAATGAAAAGTAATAGAAAATTTTTAGGTTAACTTCAACAAATATTTATTTTTTGACATTTCTAGAAAAATAAAACAAACAACACAAATTTTATTAAATACTCTTGCCTAAAACAGTGATAACTAATAAAAATCACTAAAATCTACTGTTCGATCGTACATTCGCAAGCTTAATAGTCGACGTGCAAATGTTCACTTTTTTGTTCGATTTCTCTGCTCGTAAATTTTCGTAAAATTTTCAGAAATAGCACTTTTGAGTAAATCGAGTGATTTTTACGAAAAGAAGAAGAGTTTACGATTCGATTGAACTCAGGAATAGCGCCCCTGTTTACTAATTAATATTTTATGTTTTTCGGGTGTACGCCATGACAAATTAAAACATGTTTTGACAGCTAACTATAATATGTACCCCTAGTACCTATTTGACTGTAATCAATACATATCTACCAACATAAAATAATTTACTAGTACAGAAATATTTCACGTAAATTGTACTTCTTAGTCATAGCTGGATGAATAGGTTAATATTAATAAATCGATGGCTGCCACACAAGCGTTGATAAATTAGACATACCAGAGACCAGACTGATTACAGATTGAGATAATTTGTAACGTATTATTTATATTGTAAAAACGTTGAAATAAAATATCAAAACATGACACCCATTTGTCATGTGTACTGATTGCCGGTATCTGAACGAACATTTGTCTTTGTTCTTGTAGTCTTAAAGTTTAAACGAACATGTGTTTGTTTCTTTCTGCTCATAAAGAGATTTAGAACAAAGCTTCTTCAACTTTTCTAAGAGAGGAGTAGTGTCAAAACCATAAAAAATATGCATATTTTCGATAATGTTTTTTGACGACAGAGTTAATATATAATTATTTCTATAATTACTACACGATAAAATGACATTAGAAGAATACTTTGTGAAATTTTCATAAAAAAATGTCAAGAAATGAGGCACTGACAGCGAATCTCCGCAGACGTCACAAAAAAAAGTAACATTGCGTTGCCACTCATAACTCATCACTGGATTTTCTGAAATCAGAAAACCAAAATGATTTCATTAGTTGATAAGTTTCTGCAGGTAACGCTGTCGAGTTTTTCTTTTTTTATTGATTTTTCAATTTTTTACAGCACTTAAAAGTCAAAATACTGATCTTTCGTGAAAAGAATCAGAAACTTTGTTATTTTAAAATACTTTATAATTAAAAAAAGAAAAAAAACTCAACATCCTTAACTCGGCAATTATGTAAAGAAAGAGTGTGCAAAATTACAAAAGAATCGGTCCAGTAGATTTTGAGCTAGAGAGGGCACCGACTCTGAAAAAGCTAAGTGTGAGAAACGCATTTAAAAGTTTCAAAGTAACACGAAAGCAGACCAGAAAGGTGATGACTTAAAACTCTATATCTCCGACAGTTTTACTGCAATCGACTTCAAATTTTTACACAATAAACTTAATATGTTGTACAATAATATAAATAAATAAAAAGAAGTTGATATCTTACCCCCCTTAAGCGACCGATACTTTAAGAAGCTCTATTCTAATAAATACTTTCGACGTGATAACATAAACATAAATGTTAGATTAGGTATGTACAAGTTGTCTTCATTGCTAACAAACATCGTTTGCGAAATGAACAAGTGGTGAGGAGAATAGCGGGGGGAGTTTATGATTGATAGATTAGTAAAAAATGTACCTTGCATATTTGTGTAATGATTCAAAAATGCAAAAAGAATAAAGAAATTGGTTAATAGATATGAATATTATTATTTAAGTCGTATAAAATATTACGGTTGTAAAGATATACATGGTAAAGAGTTGTGAATTTTTTGAGTTTATAAAGCATATGCAATCTATGTTGCGTTTCGTAATATGAGCTGTCAAGGTGGCGCCATGAAAATAATTATTTTTGTTTCAATTTAAATGTAGTAATGTTACTGTATAATTAGAATTAAGTAAAGTGTTGCTAATTTAATCATTTTAAGAATTAGCAGACGTAATTGCATTACCAGCATAACACATATTACGAATAGCATGAAAAGCATGTGGAATAGAATGTGCTTATTGTAAACTGTACTAAAAAAATAATTAAACATTTGAGGTTATGATTGATATTCAACTTTATCAATATTCCTAAGCTGTCACTTTCGATATTGCCAGTGTACATTTCAGCTCAGAGAATATTACTGCGTCATACTTTTCCCCCGCATTGCTAATAATAATAAATCAATTTACGGACATATTCATTTCATTTAAATTCGTATCTGGCAATACGTCTGGATCACAGCAAGCCACTGAACTTTAGCTGAATTGCTACACGCTTGCCTGGTCCCACATTGTTATTTTTATGATACGGGTAAAATAATATGTATGTAAATCATTCTAAATGTAATATAACGCACTTTGTATTTAATAATAACACTCGTAGACGATTATGTTTTATTGTGGATAAGTATTTTATAATTTATTAAATAAATTTGAAGCTATTGTCACTTGGGTTTTTAAATCCGGTAAAGAAGGACCATAAGGTCGCGGATATTCTCGTAAATTAATAATGGTAATCTTATGGTTTAAATTTTGTTGGTTTAAGGAGTTATCATTTAAAGATTATCTACTTAAGGGCATTTAAAGAAAATTTAAATATACATATTTATTAATGTACTTTATAAGAAATGTATGTTTTGTGATACAAGTGGTTATTTCCTTGCGAAAGTTTTAAAAAACTTAAAATCATTAAAATCATACTGCCCTGTATGTCTAAAATTATAGCAAGCGGTGAAATATGAGCGGAAAAGCTAATAAATTAAACTTTCTGGCTAATTTCAATGTGATATTTTGATGATTTGACATTTAGTTAACTTATAATATATAACAAATAAACATAAAAAAATTAAGCTCAAAATTGATATATTTTAAAATTTTCATTGAGGTGCCCTACTTTGCAGTGACGTAGCTCCGTCCCTGAAAGGCATACAAAAAAATATTGTATGCAAAACTTGTAGGGAATTGAGTCCTCTATAAGTTTGATAATAACTATTTTTATCGTAGAACGCACTAGTAACAAGATATTGTTAAAAAACCGCGCGCGCCGACGTCGCCCGTGTTGGATAACTTGGAGTTTTCATTAACAGCCCTAACTTTAAAACATATCCAAAAATTAGAACTACCGGGCCTCATGTCAGGTAAAAGTTTAAAGTTCCCGGGCTATTAGCGCTTGAGGCATGCTCTCCAATCACATAATTAATTACAAATAATCGAATCAAAACTAGGGGAGAAAACAATAAAAAAAAATATGATTGATATTTATCAAATTTAGGTAGGCTTCTACTCTTTAATTATTTTTTATACACCCCTATTTGTAAATTAGCAGATATCAAATAACAGGGGTTGTTTTTTTAAATATAATTTTATAACTGCCACATGTTTCAGTAATGCTTAATATTTAATTTGTTTAGGGGATTCATTTCATAAAAGTTTAAATGCGTCCGACGAAATAAATTGAATTTTTTCATTCATTTCAATGAATGACATGTTCGCAGAATTATTTTACTTGATATTCACAACACTGCACTATTTTAACCCTGCGTGTGTATACTGGGTCTTTTAAGGAACAGTTGAAATTTCAAACTCCTATTTCTCTTTCATGAGTGCAGAGTGTGCTTCACCTAAAAGTGTCAGTGTGCAAACGACGTTAGTATTTTCCAATGTTAGTAAATGCACGTTTTTTGCTTTTCTCGTTGTTTTACAGTTTTTTCATGGTTAAAATAAATGCTTTATGTAATTTAATATATTATTTCTTAGATTATATATACAGATTTTTTTTTATTACTTTATCTTTTTGCTATAATAAGTTTTTGAAGATGGGTGACAATTCAACGGTTGCGCACCGTAAATTCTCTTTTTGACACTAATTATTATTAACTAATAATAATTATTATTTCATAACTTTTGTATTTTCATCAATAAAAACTTATTTTGTGCCGAATAATCACCGTTTCGTTTATTATGACATGCCTGAATCCGTAAAATAATCCCCACTGTCAGGTGCACAAATAATTCAATTTTTCTTCGAAAGCTTATATAGTCTAAGTTAAAAAAGTCTATAATCGTTTTTCTTAATATTTGTTGGATTTTTAATATTTGTGAATTTTTATTACCAACGGTTTTAAGCTTTGGACTTTGGTAACTGCTGGACCATGTAGTAGACACTTCAAGTAGTAATACAGAATTTTTTCAAATTTTTTGAAAGCTTAGAAAACTCGAAAACTTAACTGTTCCCTCAAAGACCAAGTGTACGCACCATGACTCGAAAAATATAATGTTCAGACGGAGGTTAACAATGCAATACGCAAGTAAATTCAAAATATGTCTCACATTAACAATAACATTTAAATTGTTTATTATGATTTGCAACCTGTGAAAAAATATTAACACCAAACCGCATTTGTTGTTCAATGTTATCCGCCAGGTGTCTACACCTGGTAACTCACACTTCAATGCAAAATACAAATTTACATATTTTTTACCTTTTTTTGTTGTTGTATTTTTTTTTTATTATAGACATAATTCATATTCTTCACACAAACCATTTATTATGGAATCCATATTCAAACATTTTATTATTTATAAGGGTTCCAGCTCCATGCGGCAGAGACGAAGACGATTTTAATATTTCTTGGAATGAAAGTAACAGATATGGGTCTAGCTAGAATTTTGATATACCTGTACTATAGACTAGTGGGGTTCATCTGGTAGATATATAACTAACCTCAAAATAACAATATGGATATAATCGCAATTGTAATTTATTTTCCTTGACTTTTATTCATCATAGCCACCATCTAACATTTTTTATATATATTTAACATTTTATAATTCTATTTTACAAATTTCTAAATATTTTTATTAATTTTGAATCACTTAACAAAAATTTAGTATTAACAGGAAAAGTTTTAATCACATCTAATATTTCACTATTGAATTTGGATCTTTGTAAACTATAATTGATGCATTCAAATATAATATGATCCAAAGTTCCTTCTTCACCACATTGACATCTATCGTCGGATTTAACATTAATTTTGTACAGGTGAGCTAGAGTTTTACAATGATTACTTTTGATTCTAATTATAGTTGATATAATTTACTTAAATTTGAATGTAACATATAATAATCTCTTCCTTTTAACTGACTTTTGTTAATGAAATCTTGATTTCTCAAATTGAAGTTTAATTTTTTGATTATATTAAAAATTGCATATGAAGGTAATTTCACTTTCATCTCAATTTCCAAATTTATTGATTCCTTTGTCAATTTATCTGCAATTTCATTTCCTCTTATTCCACAATATCCTGGTATCCACATAAATTTTATGGTATTATTTTTAAATGGTCCTTCGAAATGAATTTCAGTGGATTCGTTTGATTATCAAAATGTTATCAAGTAATATACTTCGAAATGTAGTTAAATATCGTTGTTTTCACATCTCTATTAGTACCTGTTTCCGAAAAATGCTTAGATTTAACCATGGGATATATCTAGGTGAGTGTACTTTGAACACCGGTGAGACCCAGGAGTCCTGACGTCCGCCAGTAGGGGTCGGGGGGTCGGAACGAGCTGGGGCTTGCTTGGGCGTATACACAAAAATGTTTGCTCAACCGTATCGAAATGAAATAAAACTTGAACTGCACATGAATGAGTAAACTAACAACACACCTTAAACACAAAACACAGAACACAACAAACTAATTCTAATCGTAATAGTGAACACTGCTGCCCTAAATCGAAAATTACTACATTATGTATTTAACTATTCATCTATTATCAAAACGATATTAATTAAGCGTGCGTTTCCCCTTTTTTATGACATGTTAGAACATGTTTTGTTGTTTAGTAAGTGTTTAAATTTACGTCGACTGTTTACAGTGCCAGATTTACGCTATGTAAAAACCAAGGCCCATCGAAAATATTAAATAACATATTCTAGATAGAATTAAAATTGTTGTGAGAGAAAAGGAATGGTTATTTGGAAGAGAACGTAGAAAGGGTATCACAGTGGTCACAGTACTGGTAGCCCGGAAGGGTCCAATACGACACTGTCTGCTTTACATATTATGTTATTTAATAATTGTAATTACAGTGTACGATGCTAAAGGAAATAAAGTATTTACTTGTGTGATACAGACGAATGCAAGCTGCTGGTTTGATCAATGGACATAGAGTTAGTTTAGCGAGTATATATTTTTCTATTAAAACTTTTGTACTAATATCAGCACCGAAATTATTAACAGCTGTTAAAGAGTAGGGTTGCCAACGTTATTATGAGCCACGAAGCGATAGTGACCAGAAAATAAACTAAGGAGATTAATTTCATTTGTAATTTTCAGTTACTAATGAGTAGAGTCCAGATTCATATGTAGCACATGGGCTGAAAAGTCCCGGGCCTAACACATAGATGGCGTTAGTTAATACTAATCTTCAAAAGACAGCTGTTAAAATTTCATGATATTCTATTCAGTAGTTTGTGAGTTATTGTGCTAAGAGTGACGCTACTTTTATAATTTTCAAAACAATGGTAAAATCTGAATTTCGTGTGTTGATAAAGCATTGGTTTTTAATGGAATAAAATACCGTTCAAGCGAAGCAATGGCTTGAAAAGTGTTATGGGGACGCTCCATCAGAGACAACAATAAAACGTTGGTTTGCTGACTTCAAACGTGGTCGTAGAGACACCTATGATGCAGAACGCAGTGGACGTCCAAATGAGGCGGTAACACCAGAAAACATAAAAAAAATCCACAAAATCGTTTTGAATGATCGAAAAGTGAAGTTGCGTGAGTTAGCTGACATCGTAAAGATATCAAAAGAACGTGTTGGCTTTATATTGCATGAGCATTTGACTATGAGAAAGTTATAATGCGTTTTAACATATTTTCTTGCATATTTTGTTACAATTCTTTTATGACCAATGTTAACAACTTTAATTTTGTTTACAGCATTGCTTTTTATTGGGAAAACATCATTCGGACTTGATAGTTTTTCCCATTAAAAAGTAATGCTACAAAAAAGTAGTGTCACTAAAACCGTTGTAATTCGTAAACTAATGATCGTAATGTCAAGAAATTTGGATACATATCGCTTGAAGGTTGATACTATCTAAAAATCATATGGACAGTGGTGCCATCTTTACGTCATTACAAGAACTTACTTTAGAAAATGAGGAAGTTGTACTAATTAACTAGTTTCATAAATACTCTGCTGATAACAGTTAAGTATCATTCCCACTCACTGCTTTAATAAAAATATTAAATTAGGAAAACTATATTATATTATAACCTCCAAAATATGACAACCTATCAAAATGTAGTAGGATTTATTTTTAAAAGAAGTTTAATGTCAGTTTTTAAAAAATATAGAAGTGAAAACAATTTCTATTACTAATTGTTATTAAAAACAGCAATTTTAATTATTTCACATACCATTTTGTCGAACTGTCAAAATTACTAACGATGTATACGCACCAACTAAATTAACTAAACTTAAAACACAAATATGAAAATTAATTAAATATTAAAACAGTGAGTGGGAATGAGGCTTTATATATCATGGTTCTGATTTAATTTTCAAGATCAAATAACTATCTCATCCCGTTACGTAATATCAAGCTTACCAACTTAACCCTATTACGTCTATCGCTATGCTATGTCTATGACTGCACTCTATAACACAACATCCATAGACAATCTCTTGATCTCCGACCTCTAGGCGTGACCTCACAATCTGGTACAGTAGCGTTTGTATAGCATAATACTACACTGTTATGTTTAGTGCACTCAATGCATTGAGTATTTTTAGGTTATGTTCCATATATACATTACATGCTATAAACTGGGTGCGTTCAGTATTAATTCGTCTATTTATAAAAAATATTTGCACGGAATGCGAACAACTATTTATGATTGAAAGGTGTTCACACGATAGCTGCACTATTTATGCTTTTATTATATGTAGGCAAATAGAGTATAAATCTTGGCTCTGTTATAAGATTATTGTTGTTTTATAAAAATTGCATGATGAATAAATTGTAAATAAAGACTTGTCACCTCGTTAGATTACGTAGAAAAGGCTTTTTTTTTGTTGCATTTTGATGTTAATAAATGTGTATTGGCGTGCCTATTTTATTAAATATCTAAATGTTGACGGAGAAATAGTAATTAAAAATTTGAATTGTAGTTTTAGCGCTAGAAATGGTCGGTCATATTTGTATGACGTGAAATGCATTTATACGTCAGTTATTTGTTGAGTAGGTCAGTGCTGTGGTAATGTTTTGTAGCTGTTGGTTGTCGAAATAATCAAGTCAAGTCAAAGAATAATAAGTTCTTATTTTATTTAACCCTGTTACGACAGACATAATATTGGAATTTTATTGTTCCTTGAAATAGCTGTAAATAATATTTGATATTTTGATATATAAATACATATAGCAGAGATTTATGAGCTGTGAGGTTGGCAACGTTGAATCCCTTTAATAATTAAAGAGATAAAATGACTTTTTTAATTGTTAATATCTCTTAACACATAAGGAGTTATTAAAAAATAATTGAACATTTGAGGTTCTAGTAACCCACTTTATCAATATGTAGTACACTTTTATAGAAATTAAGACATAGAACACAAGTCCATTTTATACTGTTATATATCATGCAATTTCTACAACGCATTAGTTAATTTTCCTCTTAGGTTGGCAGTAGTGTTGATAATCATCAAAGAATCAAACTTCATTCTTTTCTCATGTTTCTTTCTCCATCTTCTGTGCTGCTCTCCCACCCATAGAAATTTGAAGAAAGAAGAAGAGTTATACGTCATATTACTAGTGACTTAAAGTAAGGAATAGATCCCAGAGATAATTACTTTCGTCTCTTTCCTTTATAAGTCTCTTTCCTTCCTCGCTATAATCATTGCAGATATCTACGAGTATATAGAGCAGCTAGTACATCTTTTAGATTATATAAAACAGCTAGATGATTCTGACAATATTTTTTGATCTAGAAGATTCGTTCTTAGGTATATCACATTTATATTCACAAATTTGTTACACTAATGGATTTTTAATTAATTCTGTGTTTGTACAGTACTCTAAATAAAAGCCATCAACAGTTTGTAGTAGCTTAGAATTATCTATATACGAAACAAACAGTACTAAGCCCCTAACTTTTCGTGTATCTCTACAGCACTGGTTTATATGTCTATCTTGACTTTAAACATATACCCCAGCATGTTGGTCACGTTTATGATATAAATTAGACTGAGTTACTAAACTAAACCAAACTGAACCGAACTGAACTAAGATTTAATTAGTGATACAGTTGTGTCAGTTGGTACACTTGACCCTCAGTTCAACTTCAAGCTAATTACCATTGACAGGATATCATGATAGAAAGAGCACATCCGTAAAATACAAATTTTTATGACATTAATTAAAAATAAAATAAAAGTCGACTAGATAATGAATTCGTTTACTGATTATGGAGTGTTGATTATTGAGTATCATTTTATTTTATCAAAAATGTATTTTAGAAAATAAATGCATCAAAAATTTATCGTGTCACTCAATAAGTTCGTAGGATGATATACAGATTTTTCCACATTAAAAAGCAATACTTTATCAACAAACGAAATTCAGATTTTTTCATTTTAGTCAGATTATATAATAGGTAACTTCATTTTCAACTATTCATGATTTTATTTTGTTGCTCCTTAAAATGTAAAACATATTTTTTTAATTCACTCCATTTAAAAAGCATTACGTTTATAGTATGTTCATACATAAACTATATAGATATTTATAATTAATTGTTGTAATTAAATAAATCTTCTTTTAATATTACTAAGTATGAAACTTCTTTTATTTTCGAATAAATACTTATTAATAATATCATATATTTAATAACTTTTAATTATTTTTAAACAGTTATTTAATAGTTAATTAAAAACGTGTCTATATTAAATATAAAAAAGTTTAATTGAATCTGTTTATGAACAAACTATGCCGACAATTTAAAAAGAAACTAAATGACCATAATACAAGGAAGAATAGTAGGCCATACTTTTTGTGTTAAGTTTTGTAAAAATATATGATATAAATTATAAAATGTTAATAATAATTGTAAATTTATATCTATATTTAATCAATTATTGATTAAATCTTGTTAATATACATTTTGTTTTAATAAGATCTTATCATATATAACATAAATATTTATATTTTTAATAAAACCTTTCAGTTTATAAATGCAAGCTATATATTCATTTTACACTTGAGAATTAATTAATTAATTATTAATAATATTAAAGGTTTATTTATAATTTTTATATTACTATAGACTTTTTAAAAAATGATGATGAGAGTTGTGACTATACCTTGCTGCATTCTATAAAGGTTCGAGTTGCTGGTAAGAGATCGGTAATAATCGACATCATTCGGTTGTAGGCAAAGAACTGTCTGGTCGTGAGCGTCTATCCATTATGTTGAATTTAACAAGTACAAGGTAGTGCTTTTTAGAACTTTGCAGTATATTAAATTAATTTTAAATATGATAACTTAATTAATTACAATTAAAAACCATTAAAATATGTAGTTTAATATATATTGAGTGTATATATGTGTCAAAATATGTCAAAAACTTATTCAAATCAGTTAAAAATGTGGAAATGAAGTGCTAGTTCAATTTAAATTTGACAGTTTTGTTTTAAATGTTTGTTATTAATATTTTTTATAAACATTATTGTTGTTAATATTTAGTTATATATTATTAAGTAAATATTGTTTATTTTATTTAAAGTTAGTGATCATGTTTATTTACTGGAAACAGAGTGTTTAAATATAAATTTTTGTTGTGATGTGGTGTAGAAATTTTGAAAATGAAAACAAATATGGATACTGCACAGAACGGTGTTGTACTCATTAAATGTGAGTTTTTTTAAATTATATTTTACATTATTCTTATTATTTATGTATTTGTGCAACTGTTTTAAATTGTTCCACAATTAGGTTATGCATTATAATATTTCTCAGAGTGGCATTTTCTACACATTGTTTACGAGGCATTTACCTCCCACAATGCTTGGAAGTTAACGTCAAGTTTTATGAAATATATTTATATTAGAGGTTAGAAAATGTTGCATTAGTTTAACAGCTTTGGTATTTGTTTCAATTTGGATGCATGTCGATATTTATATTCTTAGCGTACACGTATTTGATAAAATACTTAAATAATTCAAATGATTGTTTTATCAATGTATACGAAATGCCATTGCCTTCAAGGGCTGAGAGTTCTTTTAGTACTTATTTAGCATTGTTGAATCTTTCGTTATTAATTAATTTTTAATATCTGTGAATCATAATCGTTGCAGGTACTGTGACAATTATTAGATATAACTGTTCATTCTAGCTGATCAGAATATATTTATTTTACAAAGTGTATTTTAGTTCGAAAGAATTTCGATCGCGTTTTTTCCTTAATATGTTATAACAAGTGATATAGATAATATTCTATTTTTATAATTTCTTAAGAATTTCTTTGAATCTGTTTTATGTTATTTCAATTACGATTGCTTTTATTTAAATATAGCCATGAATAAATATGTTTTAACGTCTGGATTCCTCTAAATTATTTATAAATATATTTTATTTATTTTTGTAAGGCTATTATTTGATTCATGCAATATCTAATTTCATGACATTAACTAATCTAATTCTTGATTTCTTGACAAAAAGTACTGTATACAAAGAGCAAATCCTAAACAAATTAATTTTTATTGTTCTGTCAATATCTTGACCAGGTAAAAACGATGTACGTCAAGACAAATTTATGAACTGTAATAGATTTACAACGAGAGCTGTCTATTAGAATTAGGGTAAAGTCAGAAAGCTAGGGTTTTAAAACAACAACTATAAACTAAAAAGGAATCCTATTAAACCGAGACCTCGAATAGGTAATCAACAAGTTTTAGGTTATCTTTAAAGAAAATATAATTGTATACCTTTAAGTTTTAAACAAGAAAAAGCACTTTATTTTTTAACACTAGTAAGTATCTTTTTTACTTGCGAAACAATATTAATATATAATTGAATTATCTTTTAAAAGGACACCTATGTACTTAATCATTGTCCATCTAAAGATAATTTTGTGTCTAGTGCCTTGCTAGTGAAAAACATAAATAACAAACTAATATTTTGCTAATGTTTTATGTTATTTTTAATAAAAAAGATTAGATCACCTAGAGCGATGTTAACTACCTTCATCAGCAATTAACTCAATTATTATCACATCATTAACAATTCAAATTTGCATTTAAATTATATGTACCTATATATTCACGCCTATGGAGCGAGTCCATCGTATAATACTTGGCATTTAGAATTATAAAAACTGGAATATCTTTTATAACCTATCATAATATTGATTTCTTAAAGATTTATGTTTTTAACTCGCTTTAACTTCAAAGTTTTTTGAGCACATTATTTCTTTACCTCTTTAATTATAGTTAATGAGTATTATCTAAAAGAATATATATGTTATTAAAAAAACTCATTTCTTAAATATTTAAAACACAGATATTGCGTTATGTTCTGTGTCCAACTGATATAAATTTAAGGAAATCAAAAAAGCAGTTGACACAGCTACTGGATTAACACTATAATTTGATTACACTAATGACACATTTTCTAAAACAAGTCATTGATTAATGTCTTCATATTTCGATAATTACTTCCTTCTTATAATATAATTGGTTGCATTATTAATGGTATTTTTAATTATTAACAAATATACATAATTCCTTAAATATTTTTATAGATAAGCTATCAGTTAGTCAGTGACTGACTGACTCTATTAATTAGTTTGATAAAAACTTAGTGCTTACTGATTTGACAACGTTATTCAATGGACCGAAAGAGTTGATGCTTGGCGGTAGATTTTTGCAGACAAAGGTTTTTAAAGAGATGACCCTTAAAGACAAAACTGTCTTTAATGTGCGCAGAAAATAAGAAATACATTTGTGCATAATTTTTAAAAGTAACTACGCAAGAAGTATATATTTATTTATTTTATAAAACATTTTTTTGAGGAGAGGCATGCATTTCTTATCTTTAATAAGAAATAGGATAGTGGCATGACATAAAATACTTACAAAAGTACGTCCTAGGTGGTCATGTTTTTCTGTCAGTCTTAATAATACCTGGTTTAAGAAATATTATATATGTATTATGTATATATAGTAATAGAAGTATTACTTGTATAATAACATGAATTCCAACATATCATATTAAATGTTTTTGTTTCTCGAAGATATCCGCCTCGAAGTCTGACTTGATATTTCTATGTCGCTGACACCGGTTATTTATTTGCATATTTCGTGCATCTAAGGAATTTATTTATTATATTTTATACGAGTCGAAGCATGGATAATAGAAAATTCTCTTCATAATACTGTAAACTCTCTTTAGTATGACACGTACGGAATCACGACCGTACCGATTATGAAGACAATACCAAAAAAAACTAAAAGGATTAAAATTGTATTTAATGTGTTTTACGCACATTTTTAAATGTTACACTTTTGCTGATTTAAGCAGCTCAATTACAGAATATGACGGATTTTTTGTTTTTTGTTCTCGAAGATTAATTGTGTATGTGAAACTTATTAGGCAGCAATGCAGGTGCACATATTAATATTTATATTTGTAAGAGATTACGACACTAACAAAATGCCAACATAGAAACATAGAAGTCGACGTAATTCAATATTAAAAAATGTTTCTTTCTGCACTTAGTTCTTCGTTTTTAAAACATTTTTTTCCTATTCCAGCTAGTGGACGTGTTTTCTAACAAATTCATAATCCAATTTGTATGCTGAGCACAGTATATTTTTCTAAAACACAATATAGTTAGTAGGACAGATGTGAAGCGAACAGTTGATATGTAGTTTCGTCCATGGGCAAAGCAACTAAATCCCTGGCATATGGAATCTGTTTCAGTCAGTAGTCGTCTCTGTTCAAGTACTACAACTAAATACAACACGTTTAGGTTTTGTTTTGGAACTCCGTATTTTGTATTCTCCAATGATTCACGTTCTGATCCATCAGGATATTAGTACGAACGTAAATGTAATATACCGTGAAATTTGAGGTTATGTTAGAACATATGAGCGCTAGGGGAATGTTAACACAAAAGGTATACATTTTATTGTTGTGTATCGAGTGAAGTTATTGTAATAATATTATTTCAATATGTTACTCGAAATTTATATAAAATATGGGTTGATTACTGTTATTTATGATTTGCACTCTCCAGAAAAGCGATTTTGAAGTGTGCAACGTTCATATTTCGATCATAAAAAGCAAGCTTCTGTGATAAATCAAGCGATTTTAAATCTGTTTTCTGTATATAATATTAGGGCTCTCAATTAAATGTCAATAATTATATAACTTTCAGTTATTGATAATCAATTCCAATCGAATATGTATATGTATATTGTCATGTAATTGAAATATAATGTAGTTTAGTATTAAATATATATTAACAAAAGTACAGCGCTTACTGCATATACGTTTTGTATTATGTATTTATACTCGTATTTCGGCACAGGAAATGAAACCCTTGGCATGTTATGCTTCATCTGTTTTCTAGTTGGTTTTCTAAACCTCCAGTTCTAGTTAAATGGCGACGCGACGGATGGACTTGGAACAGCCACAGCAGACCCACATTCTACAGACACTAGTCAATGTTGCACGTTCTTATTGTTTTATATTTATGTGTCCTATTTATACAGTATCTATTAAATTCAACTAACTGCTTTGGTGTTGTACTATGTTAGGCCAGGAGTTTGAAACTTGATAGTTAATATTACTGACAAAAATTTCAACGCAATTTGAAAATTGAAAAAACATGAATCATCATTTAACATTGTAATACATAAAAGGTACGATGCTGATGAAAAATGTTTTGCCTGTGGGGATACTCCTTAATTTGCCATTTAAAATGTTAAAGTATCGTCAGTTCAAATTACAAAACCTATAAAAATGCACCAGAGAATTTATATTTTAAAATATGATATACTTGTCTCTGAGCAAAAGAGATAAACTTAACCAAATGTAAAATCACATAAGAAAAGTATTACGTGCGAACGTGTTATACAAGTTGGCAACTTGACAATTGAAATTCCAAGTAAAGTAATAAATTATAAAATACCAGTTCAGCCACTACAACAAAAAAACAAAAGAACAAAACAGAATGGAGACCCGAAAGGTTTTAACAAAAAGGAGTAAAGGTCTTTTAAACGAGAGACTAATTAAAAAGAAGGTGATATATTTTGTTCCCACTGCTATAATGAATTTAAAACTGCGATTATTTCTACAATATAAGTTGTTTACATTGTCAGTCACAGTCAGTTTACATTGCAGAACAATTCTACCAACTTAAAAGCCATGAATACTGTAAGAAATTTTAAAGATATTTGGGCTGTTGTAACATATAGAAAAATCAATAAAAATCAATTATCCACAAGACGAAACAAGTTGCATCACATACGATATCAATATCTCAGTCACTTATCTATTTTATTTTCTCGAGAGCTAAGTTTTGTGTGATATATAGATAAAGTTCATCTCATGACATAATGTTGGATGTAAATGAATGTCTCTAATCTACATAGTTCAAATATATGCCTACAAAACATATGCCTTGTGTTCATTTGACCCTTATTCACATATGTTAGAAAGAAAATACATATGTGCATATACATGTTCGACTCTGACTCCAAGTCATTGCCTTTAGCCCATATAAGGTAAGTCGGGTTGATGGTACGAATAGGCTAATGGCCCGGTCTCTATTACTCAGAACAGTGGTTAAAAACCTTTATTAAGTAAATCGTAAATTTATTAATTTAATACATAATTCTTTCGTGAATCATTTCGTGAAGTAATCCATTGTAATATTTAAACACGACTCTCATTTTTTAAATCCAAATGAATGATGACATATAAAGGTCGCCACTATTCTGAAATCCATATATTTTTTAGATAGTACCTTCAAAAGATATGTGGTAAAATTTCATAACATTCCGACCACTAGTTTGTAAATTAAAGTGGTTTTAGTGATGGTCAATAATTATTCTTTGATTAACTAGAAGCCATATGCGCTTAATTATTTTAAAATTAACCACGCCGTTTTTATAACACGGTAACTTTTGTTATGTTAGAAAAACCTTAAATATTACTCTTCTGTATATAGCGGGATCTTTAAAACTCATTTGTTTTTTAGTGTGTAAAACTTACGTGATTATTATTCACAGAAATAAAGCCATAAATCGGCTCCTACTATAATTATGTGTGCCCTCGTTTAACACTAACATGTGGAAAAAATACACAGTTTAATTGAATTAAACTCATGTAAACAAGTTTATGAGAAAATTATACAAAATAAATATCTATAACGTGTGGTTCTGCACTGTATACGAATAAAAGGGGTTCCCTAAGTAGCTGTCGTTTCTCACGCAAAATCAAAACCATTTAAATATATTGATATAATAATTTCGAAATGTTGGAAGCCCGACTGACAGCTGAAATATATTTATGTGCTATAAACAAAGTAATAAAAGTAATCAATACATTACTTATATATTGAAATATTTCTTCATAACTGTATGAGAATAAATATATGAGTAAATTTAACAAGAATGGGCTTGTGTCCTCATTTTTTAATTGTTGATTGAAATTGATGTTAATAAATGTGTATTGGCGTGTCTATTTTATTAAATATCTAAATGTTGACGGAGATATAGCAAATAAAAGTTGGAATTGTAGTTTTAGCGCTAGAAATCGTCAGCCATATTTGTATGACGTGAAATGCATTTTAACGTCAGTTATTTGTTGAGTAATAAGTTTTTATTTTATTTAACCCTGCTAAGGCAGACATAATATTGAAATTTTATTGTTTCTTGAAATAGCTGTAAATAATATTAGATATTTTGATATATAAATACATATAGCAAAGATTTATGAGCCGTAATGTCACATGCATTTGGAATGTGTACAACGTTGAATCCCTTTAATAATTAAAGAGACAAAATGACAATATAACATATAAGGAGTTATTAAAATATAATTGAACATTTGAGGTTCTAGTAACTCACTTTATCAATATGTAGTACACTTTTGTAGAAATTAAGACATAGGACACAAGCCCATTGCAGACGATACAGTGGACAAGAGTTCCATTAGGTTGGTCACTAGTGTTTTGTGCACAACTCGGTCTGTTCGAGTTTTAATTTGTTGTCTCACTGCAGGTATGGCAATATCCATGGTGCATCTACAATCATTCGTAATGTTTCAGACTAGAATCTTTGTTAGATCTAAATGTTTGAGTAACTTATATAACTGGGGGTTTGACTGGTGGTCATGTATCTCTTTTTATTGTAAACGTCACCTGCACAAATTAACTTTCATTTACCTTAATCTTTCATCACTCATTTTCATGTTTAAAATAGAAATTTGAAATATCTGTAAACTTAGTACTAGACTTTAAAGAATGAACATAATACAGATATTAGTTTCTTACAAGTTTGTTAACTCAGACATTAAAAGTATTTAGTTCAGTCTAATGTAAATATACACAGCGTTTAAAAATTTCAACACGTGTTTAAAAACACCAATTATAAATAGATTTAATCTTCTTAAAATGTTTAAACACCAATAAAGCGTCGATTTATATTATAGAGTGACGCTGATGATATAGACCGCTCGAACAGTTTATGGTATTGCCTATTTCCAATATCAAGTATTGCTTAAATAATACTGTATATATGTATGTATAATAGGCTTGTGTCCTATGTCTTGAGGTAACTAGAACCTCAAATGTTCAATTATTTTTTAATAACTCCTTTAATGTTAAGAGATATTAACAATTAAAAAAGTCATTTTGTCTCTTTAATTATTAAAGGGATCAACGTTGTACAACATTCCAAATGCATGTGACATCACAGCCGCTAGTTGCTATCTCTTTTATACAACAGAGCGTAAAAGAGGTATATTCTTGACAGAACTCTGACAAGTTTACAGGTTACCAACCGTACAGCTCATAAATCTCTGCTATATGTATTTATATATCAAAGTATCAAATATTATTTACAGCTATTTCAAGGAACAATCAAATTTCAATATTATGTCTGCCGTAACAGGGTTAAATAAAATAAAAACTTATTATTCTTTGACTTGACTTGATTATTTCGACTACCAACAGCTACAAAATATTACCACAGCACTGACTTACTCAACAAATAACTGACGTATACAATCGTCATACAAATATGGCCCACCATTTCTAGCGCTAAAATTACAATTCATACTTTTAATTGCTATATCTCCGGCAAGGTTTAGATATTTAATAAAATAGACATGCCAATACACATTTAATAACATCAATTTCAATCAACAATTGAAAAATCGACCACTAAAAAATGAGGACACAAGCCCATTTTATTAACTGAAGTAAATACCTGAGGTTATCTCTTAAGTGCTAACTTCTTCAGCTCTTCCAAAATGTCCTATCATATCTTGACTGTTACTTCGTTAGTTTTCGTTTATTTGGTATTTTTATAAACGTTATTGCGTCGGTGTTAGTGACGATGCATTACGCGGGTCGGTGCCGTGGGGTGCGGTGCGGCGCGTCCATCCGTCTGCATATGTCAGCTGTATGGAAATGTATATACATATATTACAAGTTCCATCGGAAGTTGTGAACGTTGTATTAATAGATAGACATGACTTATTATGATAATTAATGAATCATTCAGCCAGTTGTTAATTGTAATGTTCTCGTTATTATTATTAATTTGATTAACATATAAATATAGGAAGCCCGGAGCGAACGCACTTTGTTTATGGACTAGTCATATCGGAAACTGCGGTTGTTTTGATTATTCAGTGCTTTGTTACGTAAATTTATGTATAACATCATTATATCTATTTTGGTTTGTTTCTGTTATATTTAGGTGATTTATTATTATTGTATATATATATGTAGTTGAATACCATTTATGTATGGGTAATTCCATCTGCTGTGAATCAAAATTGTGATATTTTTAATTTTATTCTTGTAATTTTTTTTAATAATATTTTCAGAATAAGTAGATAATTCTAGTTTTTAACTTGTTGATATCATCATGGCGCTACAACTCTTGTAAGCTTTGACTTACTTTAAGAAATCTATCTCTTCATTTTTTCTCTTTTAAGAGAGTAAGGTTTCAACTATTTTTTTAAATTTATTTATATTAATGTACAACATATTAAGTTTATTGTGTAAAAATTTGAAGTCGATTGGAGTAAAACTATCGGAGATATAGAGTTTTAAGTCTTCACCTCTCTGCTTTCGTGTTACTTTGAAACTTCTCACACATAGCTTTTTCAGAGTCGGTGCCCTCTATAACTCAAAATGTACTGGACCGATTCTTTTGAAATTTTGCACACTCTTTCTTTACATAAATGCCGAGGTAACGCTGTCGAGTTTTTTTTAATTTCTTAATTTTAACGTATTTTAAAATAACAAAGTTTCTGATTTTTTTCATGAAAAATCAGTATTTTGACTTTTAAGTGCTGTAAAAAATTGAAAAATCAATAAAAAAAGAAAAACTCGACAGTGTTACCTGCAGAAACTTATCAACTAATAAAATCATTTTGGTTTTTCGATTTCAGAAAATCCAGTGATGAGTTATGAGTGGCACCGCAATGTTACTTTTTTTTGTGACATCTGCGAAAATTCCCTGTCAATGGCTCATTTCTTGATATTTATTTATGAAAATTTCACCAAGTATTCTTCAAATGTCATTTTATTATGTAGTAATTATAGAAATAATTATATATTACCTGTGTCGTCAAAAAATATTATCGAAAATATGCTTCCTTTTTATCGTTTTGACCTCCAAAAACGAATCTAATAATGTTACAAACCCAATTTAAATGTTAATGCTATTCAAATTGCATTAGCTTACATGGACGTTATTCTGTTACACACACACATACCATAATATAACTCTAACGCCAACGCATCCATGTTCGACACAAATTAAATTATCCATGTTATTATTCTGTGCTGGTGCTAATTCATTTGAGCAATTACTATGCAGTGCAGTACTACCAGACCCTATTTACCTTGTACATATTGCACAGTTTTCAAATAAAATACAGAACGATACTTCTAGAAATTACGTAGGTTGCCAGCACTATCCTATATAGTAGATATGTGGTTATTCACCATATATTGTTACCGGATAATAACAACAATGATGCAAGTGAGTCGAGTTGCAATTGCAATTTCATCCCACACGATCTTGCAGTATGGAATCAGGAATGCCATAATTGGATTTACGAGAAATAGAATTTATTTGTTGTTTTCTTTAAAAAATAAGTTTTTTACTCTTTCTTTTGTTGTAAAACAAGGTCATTATCAATTATGGTTTGTTGTTATTAGTAACGCAAAAGTTTTTATGTGATATGCCATTTGGTAGTTGCACTTTATTTGTTTAATTATCATAAATAAATGGTATGGCCTTGTTAAATAAGTTTATTCGCTGTGAAATAGAAATTCACTGTCACTGCTTAACATAAATTTAAGAAGATATAATGTGCTTGTGTCCTATGTCTTAATTTCTATAAAAGTGTACTATATATTGATAAAGTGGGTTACTAGAACCTCAAATGTCCAATTATTTTTTAATAACTCCTTAAATGTTAAGAGATATTAACAATTAAAAAAAACATTTTGTCTCTTTAATTATTAAAGGGATTCAACGTTGTAAACATTCCAAATGCATGTGACATCACAATCTCTGCTATATGTATTTATATATCAAAATATCAAATATTATTTACAGCTATTTCAAGGAAAAATCAAATTTCAATATTATGTCTGCATTAGCAGGGTTAAATAAAATAAAAACTTATTATTCTTTGATTTGACTTGATTATTTGACTACCAACAGCTACAGAACATTACCGCAGCACTGACCTACTCAAAAAATAACTGACGTTAAAATGCATTTCACGTCATACAAATATGGCCGACCACTTCTAGCGCTAAAACTACAATTCAAACTTTTAATTGCTATATCTTTGTCAACATTTAGATATTTAATAAAATAGACACGCCAATACACATTTATTAACATCAATTTCAATCAACAATTGAAAAATCGACCACTAAAAATGAGGACACAAGCCCATTGTCTAAAGACATTCCATCTAAAGACAAATGTGTACCTGGACAAAGCGATTTCCATTTAGATTTTTTTGTTTTGATGATTCTTATATTAAAATTCTTTTCATTTTATTCACTTTTATATTGCTATAAATTCTTCACAAGTTACATAGTTACAGAAATTAACTGTTTACACATGTTCTGTGAATGATTCATCATTAAAGAGCGTAAACTACAAAAAAAAGATTACTATTCTTTTTTTTTGTACAATTATTCTAAATGTATGATGAACAAGACTTCGCTGTCAGTACCTATTGAAGATCTGAATGAAAGAAAATTATTTGCAGCTATTCATGACGTGCGTCTTCGCTTATTCGTGCTCTTTGCCGATTGTCAGATTTGTACACTTTGATGTGTTTTATTTACCGCTACTTACAGCGCGAACACGTTCGTAGTTAAATAAATTGAAATTGAAATGACTGAAAGTGAAATTTTTATATAGGATTTTTCAACAAGAACTTTATTTTTTAAAACAAAGTAAAACAAGGAATTTAGATGAAAATGATTCAAATTTTTTATTGTCTTAGAAAGAGTAAGCTTTGACAATTAGGAATGAAATTAATATCGGACAAATGTCCACCATGTCTGTTAGATGTCGATTCTTTTATCAAATGTTCAATCACAATATATAAAAACAATTCTTTAAAAAAAATAATAAAAATTTAAATAAAAACTGTCATTATTTCTGATAGCTAAAGTATCATTCCCACTCACTGCTTTAATTTAATTTTGTATTTAATTTAAATTGTTTAGCGTATGGCAATACGCGTAGTCATTCACAGTACCATTTTTAATTTAATTTACTTTTTAAGTTTTCTTAGTGTTTTTTAGAACCTTCTTACAAGGTCCAATGTTTTAAATTAAAAACGTTAAATTAAGAAAAACTATATTATATTATAACCTCCAAAATGTGACAATTTGTCCAAATGCAGTAAGATTTACTTTTAACAGAAGTTTAATGTTAGTTTTTGAAATATATAGAAGTGAAAACAATTTTTATTACTAATTATTATTAATAATAGCAATTTTAATTACAATTTTGACGAATTGTCAAACTTTATATTACTAACGATGCATACGCACCAACTAAATTAAGTAAACTTAAATTAAAACACAAGTGTGACAAGGGATGCTTAAACGAAAATTTGAAATCTAGATTACAATATTAAATATAAACAGTAAATTAAATATCTAAATGGTGAGTTGGAATGAGGCTTTACATACCACTTGTGTACAGGATATTGAAATTACTAAATCTAAATATTCTAATTCATTTTAATTATATTATATTTACTTTTTGAATAGCTATTACGATAAATGAATCTAAATAGCTGACAAAAATAGGTGAACTTAATATTTGTAAATAATTGAAAATAACCATAAAAACATTATACACAAACATTGTTTTTTTTTGGTTTTTTGTGTTATAAAACACAACAATGATATGTGGGAGTGTACAATTGTTCATTTAACATAACTGCATTTGTAATATGTCCGGTGATGACCGTGCTTGCGGTTGCGATGAATACAAATAAGCCGCGCTAAGCCTCGGTGATGATGCTGATGGTCCCCCGTAGTCTATAGAGAGGACTGTATTTTTATATGACGGACAGTGTCATACTCGTATCTATTTATAGTTCAAATTACGAGAGATTGTGGTGACTCATACTTAAAAGGCGTTATAAGAGCTGTAGATTTCTAAGATGCGATGGTGAATTTTATCTTACTCGAATCTATATACATTGTAAAAAAATAAATAAGACAGTACTGTTTTGTAGATTTATACGGCACAACTTGTTTTAAGTATCCAATCTCTCGTAATTTGTTTCATATCATATCTATGTTTATATATAATTAACAGCAGCGATAAATAGTTGGACGTGTAAGTGAAGAAAGTCATATCAGATTCGGTTTGTATTTCTATTTCCAACAGATTTTTCTTTAGATGAAAACCTTGAAAGTAGATCTTGCTATATCAGAATGGGCTTGTGTCCTATGTCTTAATTACTATAAAAGTGTACTATATATTGATAAAGTGGGTTACTAGAACCTCAAATGTTCAATTATTTTATAATAACTCCTTATATGTTAAGAGATATTAACAATTAAAAAAGTCATTTTGTCTCTTTAATTATTAAAGGGATTCAACGTTGTACACATTCCAAATGCATGTGACATCATAACCGCTACCAACCTTACAGCTCATAAATCTCTGCTATATGTATTTATATATCAAAATATCAAATATTATTTACAGCTATTTCAAGGAACAATCAAATTTCAATATTATGTCTGCCTTAGCAGGATTAAATAAAATAAAAACTTATTATTCTTTGACTTGACTTGATTATTTGACTACCAACAGCTACAAAACATTACCACAGCACTGACCTACTCAACAAATAACTGACGTTAAAATGCATTTCACGTCATACAAATATGGCCGACCATTTCTAGCGCTAAAACTACAATTCAAATTTTTAATTGCTATATCTCCGTCAATATTTAGATATTTAATAAAATAGACACGCTAATACACCTCTAAAAAATTAGGACACAAGCCCATTGTCCACCTCTGCATTATGTTTTGTTGGCGACAGGGTGAACAGGGTGACACTTATGACGTTAGATCCTCTTTTTGCACATTTCAGGTTGATATTGTAATAGTGACTTCGAATTCAGGAAATTCGGTTTCGAAAAGCAATTAGTAACCTTTAAGGACGTTCCCTAGAAAATCCCTTTTTTATGATCACCTTAAAAGCTTGAATATATATATTTATTAATATCTTTTTTACGTTGAAAAAGTTTCAATACTTCTTGCGTTGTTAAATTTTTAGATATTGAAGGTTAAATTTATATTTTTAACATAGGAACCCTACATTGATCTATGTTGAAACGGATGTTTTGTGATATTATACTGCTAATTTTTTTACGAATGTTTTGAGAAACATTAACTGAGAATATGATAAATATTGTCATGTAAAGCTGTATTCGGCAAGTGTGCATCTGCATTATAATTTTGTTTGCGTTACATTTTTACTTAAATGCATATTTAACTCAAATTTCGATCATACACGATTAATATAACAATTTTTGTGTAATTATTTTAAATCGTTTGATTTATCATAAAGTTACCCCAAGATATATCCATTTTACAATTAGGTACAATATAAATTTTAATATAATCAAAAAATTAAACTTCAGTTTAAGAAACCAAAATTTCATTAACAAAAGTCAGTTAAAAGGAAGAGATTGTTATATGTTACATCCAAATTTAAGTAAGAAAAGATGGTTTAGAAATGAGTCCCGCAAAATTATATCAACTATAATCAGAATCAAAACTCCAGCTCACCTGTACAAACTTAATATTAAATCCGACGATAGATGTCAATGTGGTGAAGAAGGAACTTTGGATCATATTATATTTGAATGCATAAATTATAGTTTAGAAAGATCAAAATCAATAGTGAAATATTAGATGTGATTAAAACTTTTTCTGTTGATACTAAATTTTTGGTAAGTGATTCAAAATTAATTAGTGAATTATTTAAATATTTAGCAATTTGTAAAATTGAATTATAAATTGTTAAAGATGTAAAAAAAATGTTTGATGGTGGCTATGAGGAATAAAAGTCAAGGCAAATAAATAAATAAATATACAAAAAATTAGTATTATAATTAGGGTGTATGAAACTTTCTACCCCTATATCTAATTCTTCATATACCACCGTGTCAATCACATGTTATTTATTATCTAAATAAGATAATTTGAGTAAGCATCAAGCGACATTTGTAAATTACAATCAACGCAACGTGTGCCTCAGCTAGGAGGCACGGTGCTGTAGAAGCCAATAGCCCTGAACCGCTCTTGAGCAAGTGATGATTCACCAATTCTTCAAATACCTCAGAACCTGCACCAGCAGACTCGGAGGCCAGTGGCTAGCAGTGGCCAGTGTTGATCGAATACAGGTTTTCAGAATGTTTTGTTTTCTACCTCTTGTTGGAATGATGATCATGGTGGCGGTGGTGGTGGTCAGACCGAGGGGCCAATGAATTGTTAAACGTGAACATGACCGTGTAGAAATGTAGAAGACGAGATCAAACGCACACACACACACACACAATTCATGACTGACAGATTAACAAAGCTCTACTATCATCATTCTCTAGCCTAGAGCTAGAAACAGATGAAAGTTTATAGAGAAAATCATCAATGATTGTTAGATTAGTATTTTTGGATTATTGGAGCTAGATTGAGATTTGATGGGTTAAATTGGTTGGTGTTATGATTCTATTTATAAGATTTTGATACGTTTTTGATGAGTTGTTTTTATTTTTGTTGTTATTGTTGTTGATTTTAAGACAGTAACTCCGGTATTTGGCTATTTATTTATACAATCAAACAAATAAAAGTATTTGTACGAAAAGATACTGAAATTAAAACATTATGTAAATAATTTATAGCTTCGTAAGATTTGTATTTCACTTGTAAATACATTATCATGTTTGCTAATTAAACTGTACCTTGTTATATCATTTCAAAACAGGTTTAAACTTGCTCTGGATATAACAAATGCAATTTTAATATCGTATTTTATTTAGTAAGACAACTCTTTTAAAATAAGATTCGTTATCTTTAAAGTCAAAACATTTAATTCAATGCAATCTTGTGTAATAAAATAATTATTTTAAAAACTTTTAATAGTCATAACATAATCGTAATAAAATAATCAATTTTATTATTTACATAAATTATTTTTGATAAAATAAATTTCATATTCAGCTGAATATATGTATGTAGGTTTAAATTTACATTTAAAATAGATAAGAGTTAGACCGAATCTAAATAACACTTGTCAAGCCATTGCTTTGCTTGAACGATACTTTTTTTCATTAAAAAGCAATGCTTTATCTACACATAAAAATAATTTTTTTTCATTGTTTTGAAAATTATAAAAGTAGCGTCAGTAAAACCGATGAAGAAGAAGCATATTGTCGATAATGTTTTTTGACGACACAATAATTAATATATAATTACTACATGATAAAATGACATTTGAAGAATACTTTGTGAAATTTTCATAAATAAATATCAAGAAATGAGGCACTGACAAAAAAAAATAACATTGCGGTGCCACTCATAACTCATCACTGGATTTTCTGAAATCGAAAAACCAAAATGATTTCATTAGTTGATAAGTTTCTGCAGGTAACCCTGTCGAGTTTTTCTTTTTTTATTGATTTTTCAATTTTTTACAGCACTTAAAAGTCAAAATACCGATTTTTCATGAAAAAAATCAGAAACTTTGTTATTTTAAAATACATTAAAAAATAAATAAAAACTCGACAGCGTTCCTCGGCATTTATGTACAGAAAGAGTGTGCAAAATTTCAAAAGAATGGGTCCAGTAGATTTTGAGCTAGAGATGGCACCGACTATGAAAAAGCTATGTGTGAGAAACCGCATTTAAAAGTTTCAAAGTAACACGAAAACAGACCAGAGAAGTGAAGACTTAAAACTGTATATCTCCGACAGTTTTATTCCAATCGATTTCAAATTTTTACACAATAAACTTAATATATTGTATTGTACAATAATATAAAATATACGCTAGTAGTGTGTGACAGGCCTTAGGCTTTTGCCATTTCACTAACTTTAAAAAAAACTTGATTTTGCACGCTGTTTGAATACGTTTTTATAATTATTTACATTTGTATTTATTTAATGAATCATCAATGTCCCCGTCCATCAAGTCTATAAATATTTATTCACTACTTAAGTAGTAAGTTTTTTTTTAAATCATTCTCTTTATTACATAATCATTATTAATACAACAACACAATTTTTTTTACAGTCTTATTTCATGGTCAAATATAAAAACTGAAGTTGTTTTTAGTTTTACTTTTTTTTTATTATTTGTTTTAAAATAAAACAAAATTGAGAGCAGCAGACGTTCTACAATGCTGAAATAGCCTTGTTCTGGTACAGCGAAATCTAGACGGTTGGTGGGTTTGTTAAGTTCCTGTTTATCTGAACCATTCAGCTGTCATCCTAGCCTTCATTAAGCTGACGGAGTAATGTACTTCAAAACTTCTTAAAAATGTTCTTATAAAGTAAGTAGGATTATGTAAATATATTTCAGACAGTTTATAGAGAAGATACTCGTATCTTGAGTTTCACAAATAATATCTGGTTTCGTACAAGGTAGTTAGCAGAATCCAATCTAATGCCGGTTTCATACCAGACATTTTTGACATTTGTGAAAAAACAGACTGATTTTGTTTTTTGTGTTTTTCTGTGTGTCCCATAAAAATTATAAACATAATAAATGCAAATCTGGACAAAAAACAAAACTGCGTGTTCAAATCAAGCAGACTAAAAATTAAGTGTCCTTACCGACCTTTGACTGACTCCAGATGGGAATGTGTTTTGTTTACTAAAACAGTTTTTAAAGACAAAATTGTTTTAAGAACTGTCTTTTTGGTGTAAACATTTACGTTTTTGTTCGTGTTTTATTGAACTGTCTCTCTGGTGTGAAATCGGCATATTGCCTGGTTAACATTGGTGGGACTTAACCATGCGACATCCAACATTTATATATCTTCATTCATAACTAGACGTTATTTAGACATGAGTATAGAAATGAGGTTATATTCCTCCACTTATGCTATTTTCAAAATCTTTACGGACCACTTTTATTAAACAGAAATGTTTCAATTCTTCGACTGTAAACTACAAAGGATTGTGATTTTGAATGTGATCTCGAACAAATGGATCGAAAAGGTTCCCAGTCTCTAGTATAATCTCTACTATTATCACACAAGCAGCTTCGCGTTTTGTTACACCCTCCCTATCCCCCTTGCGAGTGACGTAATTAATTAACATAAATTTCACGCTGTTGGTTTGACAGCGTGCGTTAATATCGTGATCGTATTTATTCTAATATCTACGATTTACGGTTCCTGGTTTCTACCTCAATAACCTATATTTATTCAATCTATAACACACTACGATATCCACAATAGAAGATTTGTTATATATTTTTGCACAGTTTGAAGTGCTGACATGCAAATATCCATTGTGCATAATAATTACAAATGATTATATTGTTTGTTGGAGAAAGTTAAAGACTGAAAGCTGCTATAGATAAATATACTAATAACAAATAACAGTCGCACATAATGTTATGATTGTTATAGTGTGTTATGTAAGTCATGAAATGTTATAAGATATGTTCCCTGATATGATGATATAACCTAACCCTTTTTATAGGTCGATTTTTCAATTGTTGATTAAAATTGATGTTAATAAATGTGTATTGGCGTGTCTATTTATTAAATATCTAAATGTTGACGGAGATATAGCAATTAAAAATTTGAATTGTAGCTTTAGCGCTAGAGAAGGTCGGCCATTTGTATGACGTGAAATGCATTTTAACGTCAGTTATTTGTTGATTAGGTCAGTGCTGTGGTAATGTTTTGTATCTGTTGGTAGTCAAATAATCAATCAAGTCGAAGAATAATAAGTTTTTATTTTATTTAACCCTGTTACGGCAGACATAATATTGAAATTTGATTGTTCCTTGAAATAGCTGTAAATAATATTTGATATTTTCATATATAAATACATATAGCAGAGATTTATGATCTGTAAAATTGGTAACCAACTTTATTGTAGTACATTTTTATATAAATTAATATAAAGGACACAAACCTATTTATATAATACATTACTAAAGTAAAATTATAATTTTAAAGAAATACTTTAGAAAACTTTCGTAGATTGTAATTAACAAATAAATTTTATAATAATGTGAAAAAATAAATGTAAACACTAAATAAAATGTACACAGTTAAGAAAGAAAGTTTTAAAATAACAAAATATGTGTAATAATAAAAAATAGTTGTGACATAGTTAGTTTATGGTCGTATTATGTCAGTGTACAGGTAAACTAAACGTGTTTTTGAATCTGCAATTATACACTGCAGAGTATTTGTCGCATAGCATGACTTCATCATCAGTACAGGTGCTGTACTAGTCCCGGTAGGTCTAGTACAGCAATAGGTAAACTGTATTATAAATTATATGGTATGTACCTGTACATTAGCATGCCACAATTAGTTGACAGAGGTGCGAAACATTTATTATGATTCAATTTTTCTTTTCGTATTATAATTTGATGGGCTTTTTAGTGCCACGACACTTTTTTCGGCCTTTAAGTTACAATTACATTAATTTACAATACGTATCGTACTTGCAAGATAGATTTAAAAGAAGTCCTCATATTGACTCATTGTCTTTTCTCCAACGTCTCCTTTGCTACCTTACACAATCAGCAGAACCTTTTTTCGCCTTCTTCCCAATATCTATTTGCTTTCTTTCCATTTCCCAATCAAAATCTACTGATTCTTCTTATAACCTAATTGCTCTTTTCCAAAACGTACGCTTTATCTCCCTTTCTCTCTTCTTTCCTCCTTCTCTCTACCTCTTCTCTCGCCATTTCACTTCTTTCATTATAATCAGTTATCTTTCTTCTTTCCAATGCTCTTCGCACTCCTTATTTAGCTACCTTATTATTTTTGGCAATCAAGGTAGCTTTTCTACTAGTTAGTTTTCGTTTAGAATACTATATTCTCGTATGTAGCACATTCATGTAATTCTAGGCGTCTAATTATTAGACGAATCTAACACAAACGTTATCTGCTTATCTGTTGAAATTATTCGAAAGAATTCATTTCCTATCATCGTGAAGTTTCTAGCCACTTATTATACTAGCTACATAGTGCAAGATCTCAAGCGCAACATCGCGAACACCGTATCACGGTACCGGTACTGATCTCTCGTATTGCTTAATTAATTGGATGGTTTTGATAATTGGTTTATTCCAAGTTTAATTAGTTGGATAATTGCCTGAAGCTATTTTAATCACATAATTCTGATAGTCACTGTTATTACTTTATTACTTCAGTGAACTAGTTTTAATCTAGAAGATGTAATGCAACGTAATACGTAGCTTATAATTTATATGATACATTCTGATTGGTTTTAAAATTGCAGTGTAATGTTGATGACATATTTAATTACGTTATTACAATTTCATTTCTTCTTATGTCTATTGATGTCTATAGTATCTTACTTAAAATTCACAACCATTTTATTGTTCGGATGTGTTTTTTATTGTTTAACGTATTATTCACACTCGCTGTTTTAGTTTTGTATTTAATTTATGTTTCTAAACTAAAAATACTAAACTGTGTTATATTATAACCTCCAAAATGTGACAATCTGTCAAAATGCAGTAGGATTTATTTTTAAAAGAAGTTTAGAAACACAGTAAAAACAGCAACTTTAATTATTCCACATTCAATTTTGTCCAACTGTCGAACTGTCAAAATTTATATTACTAATTAAACTCAAATTAAAACACGAATGTGATAAAGAATGTCTATTTTGAAAACGTGAAATCTAGATGATAAAATGTTAAATAAAAATGTAAATTAAATAACAAACAGTGAGTGGGAATATGACGATTTACTACAACAAACTTCAGTCCAGAAAAATAGAGGATTTTCGGAAAGGAGACAAGAGGTGAATGACGGAGATAGAGACAATAATAAAATAGTAAAGTAAGAGAGTCAAGAAGAAATAGTAAAGATAGAGTGTTTTTGCCTGTAATAGACATAAGTGGAGAAGTGAAAATGAAGAGAGAAGACAGGACGGATAGTGAAAAGATAATAGAGGGTTTGTCGAGAGGAGACAAGGAAGGCAAGAGGGTTTGTCGAGAGGAGAAGCAGGAAACGATGTGAATAAAGGAGGAGTAGGGGACATGAAGAGAGAGGATCAAGAAAAGAAGAAACAGAAAGTACTATTCGAAGTAGTAATAGTCTAGAATAGTTTAAGTTTAGTTTTTAACTTTGAATTTATATGAAATGCATTAAGAAATATAATAATGTAGATTGTAAAGCCGAAAGGCACACAATTAATATAATAAAAATAATAATACAACAAATTTTAATGTACTAAAACACACATACTCTAACAATAACAATTACAGATATCTAAAGAAATGTTCTTATCTCGTTAAGAACAGAACAAGGAAATGAACAAAACTAAACACATTTTTAACATGACCTTGCTAACAGATTTCGCACGATTTTATTGGACTACTACATGTAAAATTATCTTTAAAAAAAATGTTGAGTCATTACTTCAGACAACAAATTTGACACCTACATAAATTTTTAATTGGTTTAACATTAAACTGTGTCCACATGGTAACTTAAGATTAACTTGGAGATAACATTGTTAACATTCAAAAAACATTCTATTTATTTTGTTTTAAATGATTAATATTAGAATAATTTTTCAATAAATAATGAATAATTTGCATAATTATGATTGAAAGGATAATTAATTGCAAATCATATTCAAGCAATTCGTTGACATAGTAATAATCTGTGTTATGTTATTTGCATAATCGATGCCCACATATGTAATAAACCGGGCCAATAATAAACTAGTTACATCACGCATTTATTACCAACAGTAGATTCATGCTATTGTGTAATAATTTATTACTAATTTAATGGAGCAAAGGGAAATCAATAAAAACATTGAAATAACATCCTGATTTAGGTTTATCTACGTAATTAGGGCAATTAGGGCGCCATCTATCATTAATTTGCAAAACACTCAAAATTATTGATAGTAAATTTATTTTGTGTTAGGGTTGTCTCAGTCATAACAATCATTTATTAATAATTAATTCCAATCGAATATGTATAATGTCAGGTCTCTTAATCGATCTGTATGTGTCGAAGGTCTAATGACGAATCCGTAGTGATTTGTCGCCAAAATCTTAAGTTTTAATTTATTTATATTATTGTACAACATATTAAGTTTATTGTGTGAAAAATTGAAGTCGATTGGAGTAAAACTGTCGGAAATATAGAGTTTTAAGTCTTCACCTCTCTCTGGTCTGATTTCGTGTTACTTTGAAACTTTTAAATGCGGTTTCTCACACATAGCTTTTTCAGAGACGGTGTCCTGTCTAGCTTAAAATCTACTGGACCGATTCTTTTGAAATTTTGCACCCTCTTTCTTTACATAAATGCTGTCGAGTTTTTTTAATTTTTTAATTTTAACGTATTTTAAAATAACAAAGTTTCTGATTTTTTTCATGAAAAATCGGTATTTTGACTTTTAAGTGCTGTAAAAAATTGAAAAATCAATAAAAAAAAAAATACTCGACAGCGTTACTTGCAGAAACTTATCAACTAATGAAATCATTTTGGTTTTTCGATTTCAGAAAATCCAGTGATGAGTTATGAGTGGCACCGCAATGTTACTTTATTTTGCGACGTCTGCGGAGATTCGCTATCAATGCCTCATTTCTTGATATTTATTTATGAAAATTTCACAAAATATTCTTCAAATGTCATTTTATCATGTAGTAATTATAGAAATAATTATATATTAGCTGTGTTGTCAAAAAACATTATCGAAAATATGCTTTTGAAAAGTTAAAACAAAAACAAAAAACTACGAATTTTAATAAAGAATAATTTCTATAAATGTTATAATTCTTTAAATGTTTAACAGAAGGGTTATATTCAAGGTTAATGGTTTTAAAACTTGGTAAATTGTTTTAACATTTTTAATAACCTGTAATTAATTAATTTTATTTTTAAGCTTAAGTATTCAAATTAATTTTGTGTTATAAATATATATTCTATTATATATTATTCGTTTGACGTAGGTTCAAAATATACCTTTTACCCCTCGACCCCCTATGTTAATACCCAGGGATGTAGCAGGTGCAAACTTCAAAATTAATTATATTTGATTCTTAATAGAAAGGTTTTTAAATAAATAAGAGCAACTTAAAGAAGAGAATACATTTTAAAATGTTTAACAGCTTCTTTCGTCTTCACACAAATGTATACAAAGTCATCAAATCTGTTAAAATAAAGAATCAATAAAATAAATAAAGGTACAACTGCATATTATCTTAGACCTGCTTCTTCTACCAACTTTTCTTATCTACATTTATTATTTAATTTATTTTCTTAGAAAGTTTTATTAATTTTGATTACACGTAAGCGTGGGTTAGTATTATTATATAGTTTCATTCGTTTATTTGGTGCGGCAATAGTGAACTGGTTTACTGGCTTAAAACGTGCACGTGATCTGTGACCGTGACGTCATCGTCATAGGATCAAACAGATCTTTATTTACCTTACAAAGTCCTTTAATATTCTCAAGGTAGAGAGATCCCACAAAGATCACAGTGTGGGACGTTGCTTGGTTGTACCTGCTCCAACCTTAAATCCCGGCTGGATTATGTAGGTACTTTACTTACGTCAATTCAGTTTGCCTTACTTCGTTTTGTTAGTACCAGCTATTTATAGATTTTTGCAAGTAAGGTAAAAGATACTGTTACTCGAGTTTGTTGTATTAATATTTTTTAAGGTATTAAGGTATCGGGTAGGTATACAATAGAAAGAGAATTTGTATAGAAGTAGAGTGCATTTTCTCATGTAATATATTTAAAAATATTTCTTTATATGCGTCATATTATGTCTTGTACTTATTTCTGAAGTAGAAATATTTCAAATGTATCGAAAATTGGTTTAACATTAAAGAGGTACAGGACGTACCGTCAATGCAAAAAGTTTATCTCTCGGTAATACGAAATGCAAAATACGAAGTACATGAGGACGAGCAAATATTGGGACTGTATCTTTGAAAATGAATTTTTCAATTCCCTATTAAACTGCTATATGCTAGTTAAAATGATTTTTTTTATGCATATAATAGTTAAATAAATGAAAAATTACCTATAATTAATATCAAATTTATATTAATTCAATTTAAATACAAATTAAATATTTTGAAAAAGGAATAATAAATTTGGCTACGCTGTAAATTTACGTGTGTTGACGCATGCGTGATTTGGTTTGACCAATAAATTGTTATATTTTATGTAACATTTATTCCGATTTTAAATTTCCCACTCAAATTGGCATTTGCAACGTTGCCGGCTCATAACCCACAATTACTGTTTCTTACAGGTTTTATTTAAATATTTTCGTATATAGGACACCTTTTGATAATTTTCTTTTTGCAATAGTTGCAGAAAAGATTATTTTATATACATCTAGTTTTTGAAAGCCGAGTCACCATTTTTTTATAGTTAAAAGTTATATTATGTGGTATGGAAAATGATTATTTTTAATCATGTATCCCTAGGTCTCTAAAATTTTGATACAGCATGTATTTTTACTATTTGTATCGACCCTCTAAATTTCACAACGTTTTCATTATTTACGTTAACGTCCTATACCTCCTTAATGCCATATAGCGACACAGTGGGCGAGAGCATTAATGCTTGATTCTGACTGTTCCCGGACCTGAGATATATTTCTTGAGGACACGATACCACAAAAACAGCCAATATTTGTTTATCATTTATAATTCAAATTGCGAAAGTTCGGCGGTGACTTATACTTAAAAGAGGTTATAAGAGCGGTATAAATCTTTAAAACGATAATGAATTTTATCGTATTCGTTTCTATACACATTATAGAAAAATAAGTGAGTCAGTGCTTTTTAGTTGTATCGGCAGTTTATACCCCGCAACTTGTTTTCAGTATGAGTCACCGCCGAACTCTCGTAATTTGAGCTATAGTAAGATACTGCTTTGCACGTCATGAAATAAATATATTAGGGTTCGTTTTTTTTAAATTCTTTCAGATAATTAACGAAAAATATGCCTTAGGTAATTTGCTTGATTAAACTACAGTTATATTTGAATCAGTATCAATCAAGGTTTATAATAAACCTCAGTTAACTGAGAATTGATGATTAATGTGTCGAATTTGTTAACCTAATGAAAAAAGATAAAGCAACAATTAAATAAAATGATTGGGGGACAATGAATGCAAATAATACCTCTAAATATTTTACGCGATAAAAGAAATTAAATTAAAAAAGATTAATCAAGGAAATACGTATAAAAGTCTTATGGCATAATCAATCCGAAAAAGATCATAGACATCTATGGGAAATACACCCTAGTTCATTACCATAGAGCCCCGTTCTTTCGTAAATAAATAAATAAATTTTAACTTTCTTCTAAGCAGCTTCTCTGTGGAATGAAAATAAATATTATAAGGTTCATTTTGCAATAATAGTAATTCCATAATAAAATTTTAAACCTCTTTGTAAAAATTTAATATAAAACCATTCTAGAAGTAAATCAATTTTGTGAACCAAAACTCAAAATATACATTTATACCAGGGTGAGCTTTTAGTAGTGGGTCACTTAATTGAAAATAACCCATAAATAATATTTATATAAAAGTTTTCTAGAGTAGTCATTCGATACGTGATAGACGTGTTTTGTTTGTTTCCTTAAAATAATTTAATTGAACTAATATTATTAAATATATATATATATAAGTTAATTAAAAAGTAAATATAAATTTAAAGTAAAATTGCATTATCTAAAATATTATTATTTTAATAATCAAATTTTCTGAATTTAAAAAATGAATTTGAATTCTGAGGGGAAAGTGGGAGTTGACCCGAATATAAATTTATACAATGAAGATAATTTAACTTTATCTTCTTATAAAATTATGATTCAGAAAGAAGATATTCTAAATGAAAAATATGGGATCAGTACATTAAAAACAGCAAAAATGCTATATAATTCAGAATATGGAAAAGATATTACAGAAATAAAGAAAATAGGGAAAAATAGAATAATGGCGGTATGTAAAAATCCTAAATCAGCTAATATGTTAGTGAAATTAAATAACAAGAAAACATCAGGAGTTGATATGTTTATACCAATGTTTTGGATTACAAGAATTGGAATTATCAAAAATGTAGATATTGAATTTTCGGAGGAAGAATTAAAAGAAAACATATATAGTGACCCGTATAAAATCCACTCCATAAGGAGATTAAAAAGGAGAGTGAAAGTTGAAGATGAAATTAAATATGAGGACTCTAGAAATATTATCATTTTCTTTGAAGGTCAAAATTTACCTCAATATATTTATATTTGGAATGCTAAATTACCCTGTGAACCATTTATTAAAAATACGAGACAATGTTATAAATGTTTAAGATATAACCATACGGCCAATCAATGTAAAGGAAAGAGTAGATGTAGCAAATGTGGTTCAAATGAACATACGCTAAATTTATGTAAAAATGAAATTATAAAATGTGTAAATTGTGATGAAGAACATGATGCGACTGATAAAAACTGCAAAGAAAGAAAAAGGCAACAAGAAATAAAATTTTTAATGGGAAACAGAAATCTTAGTTATCAAGAAGCCGCTATTGAAATACCTAAAATTTGGAAAGACAAAAATTCGTATGCTGTAACTACAAAAAATAGATTTGATATATTATCTAATTATGAAAAGGACTTTCCTCAAAATTTAATAAGTTGTGAAAATAGTATACCATCATATAAGCCAGCACCCATTAGAAAAAGAACATATTTAGATAGAAACTGTAAAAAGGAAAATATTAAAAAACAAAATAATATAAATGATAATAAAATTGAAACTAAACAGAATGAGAAAGAACAAAGTTTCATTAATTATATTACAAATTCTACACCTAGAACTTATAATACAAGGAACAATTACAGAAAAAATGAACAAGATAATGACGAGGAACAAACAGAAAATAATTCTCAGAGGTCCATAAAAGTACCAAAAATTCAATCCAACTCTAAATTATTAGTATCACAAAATTTTAGTGAAAATAAAAATGAAGAAAGAAATAAATTCATGACGGATTCAAATAAATTTTCTATATTTGAAAATATAGAAAGAGGAAGAAAAAAATAGCGAAATTATAAAAATAATATAATATAAGAGCATACATATTAGAGTAACATATAAAATTATAATTATTAAATAGCGTCTATTCGTAAATAAGGTTTCTAGAAGTTGATATTATACAGTGGAACGGACGGAAATTAATTAGTGAAATATTAAAATATTTATAAATTTGTAAAATTAAATTATAAATTATAAAAGATGTATTTAAAAAAGATTGTTGGTGGCTATGACGAAAGAAAGTCAAGGCAAATAAGTGAATAAATATAAAAATATAAAAGTTTTCTAGGATATAATAAAAATATACTTCACAGAACCTAAACATCGTTCACCCAAATTAGAACCCAGCAAATGAAAATAAACACATGGTTGTCTATTTTTATAATTCGCATTATATTAATTAAGCATCTTAGTCATTCTCTGTAATTAATGAACTTCATTTGTAAACCTAAAATATTAATCATCGTGCGTATGGCACAAGTTTTTTACGCTTTTTTAAATATTTGTGTGTAATTTGTAATGTAATGTGTTTTTTCTTTCTAAAAAATATTTATTCCGTTGAACTTACGATCTAATTTTAGAAGAAGATGAATTTATAAATACGTAATTCGTGAAACTCATTAGTAGCAACTCGCAGAGATAAATTATGTAAACTGTTGTATATATTAGGAGTGAAATTAATGGCGGAACTAATGATACTCGAGTATACCTCTCCAAAAATACGTGTTCATAACTAACAAATCAAATTAAAGAATCTGGCCCCTGTTTTATCATTTTGTTGATCGTTACGTTTTATATACTGGGTAAACTATTAGTTTATATTTCGTAAATTAAGTGTTTACTGCTATACGAATCATTGGTGGACATCATTCGGTTCTTAAACTATTTATTATCGCGCTAAACACAAAATGTTGATCGGGATACTAAATTTTAAAAAGCTGTGTTATATATATAACCTCTAAAGTGTGTCAATCTGTCAAAATGCAGTAGGATTTATTTTTAAAAGAAGTTCAATGTCAGTTTGTCCAATATAAAGAATTAAAAAAAATTCTATTAGCAATTGTTATTAAAAACAGCAATTTTAATTATTCCACATTCAATTTAGTCCAACTGTCGAACTGCCAATATTTATATTACTAAAGACGCATGCGCAACAACTAGATTAACTAAACTATAATTAAAACACGAATGTGACTATGAATGTCTATTCTGAAAACCTGAAATCTACATTAAAATATTAAATAAAAACGTAAATTAAATATCAAAATAGCTGATACCATAATAAAAAAAAGAAAATATTGTTAAAAATAATATTTAACTTATTTTTTTTTTTTATATTTATTTACTTATTTGTCTTGACTTTCTTTCGTCATAGCCACCATCAAACATTTTTTATACATCATTTATAATTCAATTTTACTTAAGATTCAATTAATTTTGAATCACTTAACAAGAATTTAGTATTAACAGGAAAACTTTTAATCACATCTAATATATCACTATTCAATTTTGATCTTTCTAAACTATAATTTATGCATTCAAATATAATATGATCCAAAGTTCCGTCTTCACCACATTGACATCTATCGTCGGATTTAATATTAATTTTGTACAAGTGTGCTGGAGTTTTGCAATGATTACTTTTGATTCTGATTATAGTTAATATAATTTTGCGGGACTCATTTCTAAACCATCTCTTCTTACTTAAATTTGGATGTAACATATAATAATCTCTTTCTTTTAACTGACTTTTGTTAATGAAATCTGTGTTTCTCAAATTGAAGTTTAATTTTTTGATTATATTAAGAATTTCATATGAAGGTAATTTCACTTTCATCTCAATTTCTACATTTTTTGATTCCTTTGCCAATTTATCTGCAATTCCGTTTCCTCTTATTCCACAATGTCCTGGTATCCCCATAAATTTTATGGTATTATTGTTATTTATTATAATATTTAACTTAATAATACATAGTAGTTAAATATTATTAAAATAGATTTATCTAGTTACTTACACTTTGTTGCATAAAAAGTGACTTAAAAAATCTAAATATTTTTTAATTCCGTAAATTATATACAAGCTCATCTTGGGCACATCTGTTTAGCGCTCTCGCTCTAGAGCTGTATTGTTTTATTTTCTTTCTTCGTGTACGACATTTCTACTGCAAATTCCTTTATATCCACGAGGTCATTGCCATCACCACTGTAATATTATTATAAGAGCATCAACACAACAAACACGGCGTGCTGCGAGAGTATAATGTGAACATCTTTACCGACCTCCGACGCTGGCCGTCTCGTCGCTGTTAGAAACGCTGTAATACCAACGCGTAGTTTAACCTCTACTGCGAGACGATCGTGTAACACCAGACACTATTTATAGGGCCTGGCCCTGTCCGTGGCCCCTACTCAAGTACCTGTTCAACTAAAGCTGGGTATTCACCACTTAATGTTTGCAAAAGTTATCACAAATTTGGTTATATGTCTCCTGTTACCTTTTTGAGTAACTTCGTTGTGCTGATTTTTACTACATTGGTTACCAACTTCAATTTAGATGATTTAGGCCTATATTCAGTGGCGCAATGTATGTACTCCGCGTTAGATTGGATATCCTTATTCTGTTTTTGTACACCATTATACACACCGTTCATCACACTGGCTCCATAATAACCTTGATCCACACATTATTTTAAATCAATATTTTTGTCGATAAAAAATGTAGTCACCTGGTTGACTAAAACTGCCGCACCATGTTTGAATGCTGCGTAAAAGCCTAGAAACGCTTCTTTTAGTTCTAAACCAACTGACTATCTATTTTCCGATCTGCATTAGGGCCTTAGGGGCCTTATTCCTGAGTCTTGCGAACTATGGTCGTGTTCGAACAGATATGATTTATATGAGCGAAACATTTTACGAATCACTTTTATCTCATTATCTTATTAAAATCTACTAATATACCAAATTTTAGAAAATATTAAACGGTAACTCTCTGACCGACAGTACTAACTTAAAGTCGTGTTGCAACCTATTTCATTTACATTCCAAAGGTGGGAGAATTTTTAGGTAGTACTATACGAGGTTTGCTGGTACTGAGCTTGATGGCCCCGGTGCCCAGCACCGACTGGCCCATATCTAGCTACGCCAATGCCTATATTTTGAAAAATTGGTTTCTACAATATCTTTTTACCCATTTTAAGACAACTTAAAGATAGAGGACTCAATTTCCTTCAATTTGTGTATGCAACATTTTTTATATATTTGATAGATATTGAGCTACACCGCTATACTGTATAATTTTTGGTAGATACTTGGCTTTATATTTATACATGCAAATAAAGTAAACTACATAAGGACTGCTACTGGTTAGATTGTTGACTAAAGCTGCTTCATTAGCACATTATTTGTTTTGTTATCTTCGTACCGTTACAGTCCTTTTTTTTTTTACTATTATTAGCCTTTTGTTATTATTATTATATTATATTCTATAATTGTGTGTCTTTCGGCTTTATAATCTACATTCTTAATACATTTCATAGAACTTCAACTTGAAATTAAACTTAAGCTATTCTAGACCTTTATATTTCCAAAAGTACTTTCTGCTTCTTCTTCTCTTGACCCTCTCCCTTCATTTTCCCTAGTCATCCTTCATTCTCAATGTTTCCTCACCTTTTGTCTTCTTTGTCTCCTCTCGACAAATCCTCTATTATATTTTCACTATACTTCTTCTCTTCTGTCTTCATTTTCACTTCTCCCACCTTTTACGTCTATCACTCTGGTTTTTTTGTCCAACCATTGAGTTGATACTAGGACAAATATTCCCTCCACATTTACATTGTGGTTTGGAATGGCAACTTGGTGTCCGCATGGTTTTATTACATCACTTCTGCTCTGGCGTTCCTTCTCTTTCCTCGTTCCTTTTCTCTATTTCCGCCATCCACCTCTTTTCTTCGCCGTCTCCCTTTAATAACTGCACAATATTCTTCTCGCTTATTACTTTTTTCTAACTTTTTTTTTTTACTATTATTAGCCTTTTGTTTGACTTATTTTTTTGTTAATTCACGCATTCATTTTTTATAAAAAGATTTATTGAATTAAAATAAAACATTAAAAACGACAAGACATATAGTCGAGAGCGCTAAAGCATTGATTGCAGACTACAGAGAATTGGAAAGATCATCGTATTTAATTAGTAACATATCAATAATCAGAAATTGATTCAGCAGTGGCGTAGTACTTCCACGAAATCTACATAATGGTTAATTTTTAAAACGCCATAATTATTTTCTTAATTACCGGTATTAATATTTTAATTATCAACAATCTGAAAGGAAGGGCGTGTAGGTGAATGAAGTCAAATTAAATGTATATATTATACATCAATGCTATCTACACTTACTTAAGTAACTCTCATAAATTAAGACAATGTAGAGACTTCAAGACTGCGAGAAAGAGTAGGTAGAGTATCGAGGTATCTTGTATAACATACTTACTCTCGTAGCACTCTTATTAAATGAGTCCTCTTAATTGATATGAACGAAGCTATTAACCATAAGCCATTAAACAAGCAAGTTTCCGCGATATTTTAATTAACGTACTAATTATATTTATATTTTAATAATTACTGTTTTAAATGTAGTACAGTCAATGAATTTATTTACTTGTTTTTATGATCAACTTATTTATTTAATGAATTTAGTTTATTTACAATAAATTGTAGTAGTGTTACAAAGCAGGTTCTAGAATGTGGATATTATCATCATCTTGTCGCTACACCTTTTGTACAGATCTACTAGTTGCCTTTTTCTTATAATTTAATATACCAATTTTGTTTATTATACCATCTCACACTGTGTCTTTTCCTTGCTCTTATGTTTAAAAAATAATACACCTACTTTTCTGCAATTGGGCTTGTGTCCCATGTCTTAATTTCTATAAAAGTGTACTATATATTGATAAGGTGGCTTACTAGAACCTCAAATGTTCAATTATTTTTTAATAACTTCTTATATGTTGAAAGATATTAACAATTAAAAAAGTCCTTTTTGTCTCTTTAATTATTAAAGGGATTCAACGTTGTACACAAACTAAATGCATGTGACATCACAACCGCTGCTAACCTTACAGCTCATAAATCTCTGCTATATGTATTTATATATCAAAATATCAAAAATTATTAACAGCTATTTCGAAGAACAATACAATTTCATTATTATATCTGCCGTAACAGGATTAAATAAAATAAAAATTTATTATTCTTTGACTTAGCTTGATTATTTCGACTACCAACAGCTACAAAACATTTCCACAGCACTGACCTACTCAACAAATAATTGACGTTAAAATGCATTTCGCGTCATACAAATATGGCCGACCATTTCTAGCGCCAAAACTACAATTCAAATTTTTAATTGCTATATCTCCGTCAACATTTAGATATTTAATAAAATAGACATTTACGCCAATACACATTTATTATCATCAATTTCAATCAACAATTGAAAAATCGACCACTAAAAAATGAGGACACAAGCTCATTCTACAAAACTACCGCATTTTAAACATCAGTTTCCAAATTTAATTGTATCCAGGCATTTTCTTCTCAAAACCCACAAATTACACAAACTACATAACTATTAGCATCTTCTCCAAATATATGTATTAAAAATTGAATTGTCTTTAGATTAGCTTTATAATTTAAATCACAATTATAACATATTACCTTGCTAATTTTCAAGTATTTAATGTACTCGTAGTTCTATGAATTGTAATTTGAATTATGCAATAGGAATGTCAACTATTTTCAAGCGCACACTATAATTGTAATACTAATACTTCGCAGTTTACAGAACAATCTGTTTTCTAGTTCACAAGATGATTATTACCAGTGCCAAGCAAGCAGCATTTCTTGTCAGTCTATCGTGGTTGTAACGTCTGTGCAATTCGACGCGAAGCGACGCCTGTCAGACTGACGTAGCCTGGCATTACAAAAGCAATATAACTCTCACAATCTAAGAATTATTATACTTTAATGACTCTTTTAAAAACTTATCTTTAATAAATAAGTCATTACTATTAATTTTCTTTATTCAATATTTTTAAAGTTGGAAAATAACATCGGAAATATAATTTATCTTTTTATATTAGTTTACTTATTACAGAAGATATGTAACTGATAATCTGTATATATGAATTCCTATTCTACAATACATTCTCAGTATTGGGATATACTCCACATTTTTTTTTTTTAAAGACGTTCTTAAGAAAATCATGCAATCAAGAATATCATCTTGAAAATTTAAATATATTTATTAACGTGCTTTATACGTAGAAAAGTTGAAGCCCTATAGGTTCCCCTAAGATGCAACCTATATCTATACCAGCATTTATTATTTTCTGACATTTCGATTTAATTTTTAATATTTCTTTATTACTGATTTTAAATTAAAATACATCATCATATGTGAAGGGATTTGAACCCATGACCTCTAATTACCTCGGGTTCTGTGTTCTTCTTAAAGAAGGCGGCTTCATTTCTCTGACGTTTTTAACTTGATGTCTGCCATATAAATTTGTTATCCTCTCTTTTTGTTACAGCTATCATAAATTATAATAAGTGTTATCCACACTTTATTGTATGGTAATCTGTCGGCCGGCCGGTCTTTACACTTGTTTACGATTGTTTTTGTAGCAAGTGAGATAGACATGTGGATTTTAAGGAGGCTAGGGTACAGTCTACTTAACAAAATCAAAGACTAGGCTAATAATTTGCTTGTAAACTTAGGGATTTTTTTCTTCGAAAAAATTCTTTGAAAAATTAGAAAAGTAGCGTCACTAAAAATGTCATGAAATTTTGACACTTATCGTTTAAGGAGATTTTCAACTTTTTTTTATTATATCACTAGCTGACCCGGCGAACTTCGTACCGCCTAACAGTCAATGAATGTCGTGTTACCTTTTAGCTGATCTAATTTAGGCTTTGATGAACGTAATACAATGATACAAAATAATATTAATATAGATAGAAACATAAAAGTATTTTATTATGATGAATGATGATGAAAACATACAGAATGAGAATAAAAATTAAAAAAATAATAATAATTAAGTAATTCAAACTCATGTCAGAAAAAAATGATTGAAAACTATGTTCTGCAGATTGGAATACACTCGGATTAATTCATTAATGGGATTTTCATTCAAGCACCTTGTGGTAAACGACATTCTTTGTTTTTTGGTCAGGCGCAAGAACAAATAAAGCGAATGGTTTGCCGACACGTGAGCATGCCACGTACAATTGACCATGAGAAAAACATGCATTTTCTAGATTGAGGCCACAAATAGTCAAGGATTGGCACTGTGAATTGTTGATCGTCATGGCGAAGGCAAGACGAATCGGGAATTGAATTCGTTTAAACTCAAATGGCATATCCGTTGGGATCATCGGAATCCTTGGAATAAGAACTTCCTCATCTTTAATTTTTCCTTTAAGTATCGACGCGTGAATCACATTGCTCATCAGTTTTTTTATCACCAAACGCGTTCCATTGCACAATTTTGGTTGGATTAAATTTCTAAGCATGATGACTACCGAGCCAACCTTAAATTTTAAATTTTGCGGTGGTAAACCAGGCACATCCAAGGAGTTTAAAAATTCACTTGGATAATTAGTGGCTTCTTCTTCGTTTGTTACACAGTCGATAGATTTGAATGAATACAGAGTACCTACGATTTGATTTTGAATTATAAAATTGAGGTCATCTACATCTTTATTTTTAGCGGCCAAAATTGCTCGCTCACTTAACCATTTAGTATTTTTGTGGTCAGCAATGATATCCGGGAATACTTTGTTGATAAGCTCGTCTTTTGATGATACAAAATTGCAAACATTTGGAGGAAATGAAATCAAACCGCTCGATTTGTCAACAGGAACACGGCCATTACCGATACTCAGCAATTGCTTCGAGAAATCATCAGCAGATAGATCGTTCAACAATGCAACTCTCATATTTACAGACAGTTGAAGTTTCTTTACATATCGCCACAGATTTGATGCTTTGAGGCAAGCGTTTATTTCGTCGGCAGCAGTAGATCTTGGAATGACTGGTAGTGTTTGTCGGAAATCGCCAGATAATAAAATCATTGCACCACCAAAACATCTCGAGTCATTGCGCAGATCTTTTAATGTTCGGTCTAGTGCTTCCAATGCGCGTTTGTGCGCCATTGTGCATTCGTCCCATATGATGATTTTTGATGCTACTAAAACTTTGGCCATTGCGGAGTGTTTCGAAATGTTACATGTCGGTTGTTCAGTAGTTTGAAGGTTTAATGGCAATTTTAACGCTGAGTGAGCCGTACGGCATCCGTCTAACAATGTGGCCGCTATTCCAGAAGAAGCAATTGCTACCGCAATTTCGGATCTCGCACGTACAGTGGCCAAAATCAATGACATGAGAAATGTCTTCCCAGTTCCACCGGGGGCATCCAAAAAAAATAAGCCGCCATTTCCATCATCAATTGCATTAATCAGTGTATCATAGACTTCCCTCTGCTTAGGATTCAACAGAGGTACATTCGTTTGGACTGATTGGATTAGTTCATGTGGATCAGATTCACGTTCACGTTCCAATTCTCTATTAAATGCGTCATTCATTCCGCGATCTGGCGCTGGCATTCCTAACCTAACTAACAAACTGCCGCAAGCAGTTCATAATTTTTAATTTTTGTAATATCCATTCAACGCCTGATTAGTAGGCAACAATACAAACAGGATTTAATGTAACACATATCTTCGGTCAAGAGCAAAGTTTTCATTGTTTTTAAGATGTATTATGCTATTCGGGGCGGAGACAAATCCAACGAATCAATAACCATGAATATTGGTTCAGCAGATCTCGAGTTATAAGTGTTGCAACAAACCCGTCTTTCTTTTATATATATAGATTGTACAACATATTAAGTTTATTGTGTAAAAATTTGAAGTTGATTGGAGTAAAACTGTCGGAGATATAGAGTTTTAAGTCTTCACCTTTCACGAAAATTTCACAAAGTATTCTTCAAATGTCATTTTATCATGTAGTAATTATAGAAATAATTAATATTAACTGTGTCGTCAAAAAACATTATCGAAAATATGCTTCTTTTTCATCGTTTTGATTTTACCACCCTTAAAGATTGGTACTAAGTAAAAATCATATGGATTTGTCAACAGTGGTGCAATCTGTATGTCATCCTACGAACTTGTGTATTAAATCCTACGAGTGATGTGTATTAAAAAAAAAACTCCGTAAACAATGATTTCAGAATCCAATTGCCCCGTGCCTTCTTATCTTGTAATATGTTCAATTTATTCCTTTTATCGACTCTGATAATAATATGCATTATTACACAAGTACTTAGTTGCATTAGGTTTACTTTTAGCTCGCGCTGGTTGTTGGCGGTCAGACCTGATGAATAGAGAGTTGTCTAAAAGGTCATAAACATACAAGTTAATTTGTTCTTTTCTCCATCTGTAACTAATCCGTAATTTGCTGGATCTCTCTTAAAGTGTATGTAATTAAAATAAAATTAAAAATATTTTGGACAATCACTTTATATTACTTTTTAATATTAGATTTACCAGGCATTTAAATACGTTTTGTTTTATTTGAATTGCTACTTTGTTGACAGTTAAGAAGTTTCACTTCACAATAGTGCGGAATACTTTCGGGATATCTATTTAAATATTTACACGCCAAATAATGCGGAAGTAGCACTTTAAATAACTTACTTGTCAATTAACCTTCAAAGACACATTTTTATTGAAATATACTTACATGCTAATATTTGTATATTTGTTGTTTTTTTTAATATTCAAAAAAATGAAAATCTGTAATAGAATAAGAAATATATTTCATTTTTGTTTGTTTATCACATTCATAATATCACATTACTCAGTACTAATTGTATTTCTTTTCTTTATTTTCAGGTAAGTGACGTCAGCCAGTATTCTGCTTCTGTACCCATATAAATCGTATGTAATTTATGTTTTGTATTCATTACTGCTTGACAACATTTACCGATACTTACTTGCTTAAATTAAAATAATCTGTTGAAAATATGTGGTTAGATAATACAGTAGAACCCCATACAACACGAGTTCCAGTAGTGCGAATTCATCATATTGACAAACGCTAGAAAATTGTTGTAGTTGATTTCTGATTTAGAGAAATTGTTTGAACAATTTGATCAATGATTTTAATCGAGTTCGTTTGTTGTTTAATTTATGTGATTATATGTAGTATTGTTATAATGCGATTTCATGTAACGCGTACACACATTAACACATAAAACAATATATACATTTATAAACATTTGCAATACATAATTTATAATTTATAAATACGAGTATGGGTATTTAAAATAATTTTTTTTATATTTATTTATTTATTTGCTTTGACTTTTATTCGTCATTGCCACCGTCAAACATTTTTTATTATCATATTTGACAATTTATAATTCAATTTTACAAATTTCTAAATATTTAAATAATTCACTAATTAATTTTGAATCACTTAACAAAAATTTAGTATTAACAGGAAAAGTTTTAATCACATCTAATATTTCACTATTGAATTTCAACTATAATTTATGCATTCAAATATAATATGATCCAAAGTTCCTTCTTCACCACATTGACATCTATCGTTAGATTTAATATTAATTTTGTACAGGTTAGCTGGGGTTTTACAATGATTAATTTTGATTCTGATTAATCCATCTTAATCTTACTTAAATTTGGATGTAACATATAATAATCTCTTCCTTTTAACTGACTTTTGTTAATGAAGGTATTTAAAATATAGATATTAAATTAGTTTCATTGATAAAGTCGAAGGTGCCTGCTTTTAAATATCTGCTTATAGTATTTAAGCATATTATAGTTTTGTCAGTGCGATTGAAGAGTAATAGGCTTTACTGAAGTGGGTTATTACATTGCTCAATTCTCACATATTGGTTATGGTTCTTTTTTGAATAAGTCTTCCAGCCTGTGTTATATGCTCCTAAATATATATTAACCTTGGCTTAATTCTTCGTAATCTATAAAAAAAAGTTATTCGCGTTATACTTTAATATTTGTATATTTAAAAATGAACTACATTCTATTTTATATAATCTAAAATTGTTGAGTGATCTCGATGTTTTCATTTTATAACCTACAAATATTTACCCCGTGTTTTAAGAGGAAATGAGTAATAAACATGTTCTCTTAAGATAAATATTTATTTTAAACTTATTAAATTAGAGCGAAGTAAAAGTCGGCAGGCAGGTGTGTCTGCGTCTTCGTTCGCGTCTATACAGGTTTCAACTTGCATCACGCCAGCGCAGTGAACATAAAGTTCCAGTTAATCGCGGCGCGACCAGACGAACAAAAAACAAATGAATTCAAATACTTAGAAGACTTCATCATAAAACTTTGGTTAGGCTACTTTCCATAAAATAATGGACCCATTTTAATATTTTAGATTTATAATGTAAACCCATAAAGGAACTTCATAAAAAAAGGAATAATCGAGGTGTTTTGAAAATGTAACGGGAATTTGTGGTGGGTTAAAAGAAACGTGGTAATTATTGTATAATTTTTTTTCTAAGGCCCTCAGCACACGACACGACTGGTTGCAAACCTTAGCCGAAGAACCGAATGTCATTACAACTGTGTTGTTAGTAAAAGAACGAACGTGTTTACGTAGTAGTTACGAATGTAACTAAACTGATTTGAAACTAGTTTTGAGCATATATTCAGCGACTAGATTTCTCGGTCGAACAGCATTGTTGGTTTCATGCTTTTGATGATGACATCATCAACAGAGATGTTTACAAAAAGTATTTAAATACATACATACAATCAAATATAACGCAATAGAATCCCTTGTTTTGCTATTGTTAAAAATTCTATAGAGGCACAATACACGGCTTGACATGGCAATCAGTCGACTCCTATGCCTTTCCTCGTGTTTTATCTCATTCGCGTACACGTCCGATCTCTCACTAACAACACAGTTGTAATCATATTCGCTTCGGGCAGATTGGGGCTAAGGTTTGCAACCAGTCGCGTTGTGTGCGGAGGGCCTAATTCAACCAGCTGCTGTAAACAAACTGCTAGACCGATGTTGCTCAAATTTGGCATAGTAATTAAGTACATTGCTAGTAACGCACAAAAAAAGAGATTTTTATAAAATAATTACCGCAAGCCTTTTAAATTTACAATTACCAAAAGGGGTTTTTAACAACTAAAAAGAAATTTACAAAAATCATATAATATTAGCTTATTAGCAACACATATAAGGGTAGTTTATGATTTATAAGATCGCAAATGACAAATCAGAGTAATTCCCCTAGTTCGTTTTGTTTATTTGTCAAATCTAACGACCTACTTATTTAACACAGTTTTCTATCTATATTAGTTGCTATTAGTGTTGCCTATTACACAGGCGTCAAAATTACTTTTACAAGCTAGTACCTGCAAGCGTTTGATCGTAGACTACGTTAACAAAATTAATAGAATCACGTTGTAATCTAACTTAATATGCATGAAACCTTGTATTTAATCTTAATTTATGAATGAAAAATCTTTAAAAGATCATACGGATGTTTAATTTAAATTCAAAACAACTAAATATGCTAAATCAAATAGCTCCTATACGTCGTTATCAGATTAAATGACCATGTATGTATATGTATTGCAGACTGCAGTATACCAAAAGTACCGATTATGTTGTAGTTACTATAAAAATGATAAAAATATAAACAAAAATACCGATTTCCACTCATTTGTAAATAACATCACGCAAACGTAGCGATAAATAGGACAGGTTTTGAAATCCAACTAGAAGGAACTATAAAGCAGAGGCTAACTTGGTTACAAATATGTCATGTTAATTTCTAATCAATCTCGGTACACTTTTAATTGAGTACTGAAGCCCACTAACTCAAAATTTCAAGAAAAATGCTTGATAAATATAAATAATGTTAGAAATAAATAGGATTTACTAATTACAAATCATAAATTGTTTATAATATTGGTACAATATTATTTATTAACAAATATAGGACTAAACGCGACTAGATGTAACTCTATTGACTGTTATATAATGAATGTGTCAGGCTGAGATTGGCCAGACTCAAGTGTCGCGTTACCCAGGTCTGAGAAATACTTGACGAGACAATAAGATAAGATTTAAACCGAGTGTAGAGCGAAATATCTCTAACAATAATATTCATGCCATAACCTCTTGTACCAATCCGCCACTGTCTATAAGCGTGATATAAAAGATAGGCGACCGACTAAGGTTCATTGGAAATCAAAAGAAAGTACATAGCAAATTTTAAATTATTATAAATTTGAAATGTACAATACAATTAGTATTACTGAGCTATATCATTTTCTTGAATTGAAAGAAACTTTAAACGTTATAGAGATGTGTTAAAGACATGTATCACGTGTTGAAAAGATTATTCGTTCTTCTTATTCTCGTCCGAGCACCATGCGCTGCGTTGTGGGGGATCGCGAGTACGCTTGTGTGCTATGTCCTAATTTCTATAAAAGTGTACTAAATATTGAGTGGGTTACTAGAACCTCAAATGTTCAATTATTTTTTAATAACTCCTTATATGTTAGGAGATATCAACAATTAAAAAAGTCATTTTGTCTTTTTAATTATTAAAGCGGTTCAACGTTGTACAACATTCCAACTGCATGTGATCTCACAACCGGTAGTTGCTATCTCTTTTATACAACAGAGCGTCAAAGAGATATATTCTTGACAGAACTCTGACAAGTTTACAGGTTACCAACCTTACAGCTCATAAATCTCTGCTATATGTATTTTTATATCTTATTATTCTTTGACTTGATTTGATTATTTCGACTACCAACAGCTACAAAACATTACCACAGCACTGATCTACTCAACAAATAACTGACGTTAAAATGCATTTCACGTCATACAAATATGGCTGAATTGCTATATCTCCGTCAACATTTAGATATTATTACATGCCAACACACATTTATTAACATCAATTTCAATCAACAATTGAAAAAACGACCACTAAAAAATGAGGACACAAGACCATTCTCCGTTTTGTGTTTACCGTTTTAGTTCTTTAATAATATTTACAATGTGTACTGGATTAAAGTTCCATATTTTTCGCACAGATGTCATTACCGCCTCCATTTTTATTCAACCTTGACAACATGAATTTAGCTGCTGCATGTGTTGTGCAATAATTCAGCAGTAAGTCAACTTCAATGCTTTTAATAAAATTAGTGCAGTGCGTGGGTGGTATGGGTCAGGTTCAGCATTCAACTTTATTCGTCGCTATACAAATACATATAATTATAATTATTACGCTTTATTATTATTATTACGTTTTATATCTATTGTAGTAACTTGAAATATACGAGTAAAGTCAATTTCTATTGTGTGGTAATAATATAATAATAAATTCTATTGTCAAATATAATTTATCTAACAAAATTAAGGTGTTAAGGAGGCGGGCTATTAATAAAATTATCAAGGTCGTTGTTTTATTGTATAAAACATATTCACTTTTATAATTTATTTAGCAGTAGTTTAGATTTTTGTAAATAAACATTTAAATAACATGTATCCAAGTGAGTCATCATGTCTTTGGATTAACGAGTCGTTCTTAACATAATAATCTGTACACATCTCATATTTTGTATTTAATTTAAATTGTTTAGCATATGGCAATACGCGTATCATTTTTAATTAAATTTATTTTTTAAGTTTTCTTAGTTTTTTTTAGAACCTTACAAGATCCAATGTTTTAAATTAAAAATATTAAATTAAGAAAAACTATATTATATGAGTATTATAACCTCCAAAATGTGACAATCTGTCAAAATGCAGTAGGATTCATTTTTAAAAGAAGTTTAATGTCAGTTTTTAAAAAATATAGAAGTGAATACAATCGGCTTGTGTCCTCATTTTCTAGTGGTCGATTTTTCAATTGTTGATTGAAATTGATGTTAATAAATGTGTATTGGCGTGTCTATTTTAATCAATATCTAAATGTTGACGGAGATATAGCAATTAGAAGTTTGAATTGTAGATTTAGCGCTAGAAATGGTCGGCCATATTTGTATGACGTGAAATGCACTTTAACTTCAGTTATTTGTTGAGTAGGTCAGTGCTGTGGTAATGTTTCGTAGCTGTTGGTAGTCAAATAATCAAATCAAGTTAAAGAATAATAAGTTTTTATTTTATTTAACCCTGCTAAGGCAGACATAATATTGAAATTTTATTGTTCCTTGAAATAGATGTAAATAATATTTGATATTTTGATATATAAATACATATAGCAGAGATTTATGAGTTGTAAGGTTGGTAGCGGTTATGATGTCACATGCATTTGGGATGTTATACAACGTTGAATCCCTTTAATAATTAAAGAGAAAAAATGACTTTTTTAATTGTTAATATCTCTTAAGGAGTTATTAAAAAATAATTGAACATTTGAGGTTCTAGTAACTCACTTTATCAATATATAGTACACTTTTATAGAAATTAAGACATAGGACACAAGCCCATTTAGGAATTTGGAATTAATAACTGTCAAACAAATTATTGACGTTCGAGAGGAGAGAACCCTAACAACTATTTATTGTATTTCTACGTAAAAATTTATAAAGACAGTAATAAAAATAATGAAGTTATCTGTTATATATCTCCCAGCACTGATTTCAGTTCCAATTAGATCCTAATCTCACGAATAGGAATGAATACTAAGTTTTTAGGTTATAAAGGGTGTATCTTATAATCCATCTAAATATAAATTACCTTCTGTTATATAGATTAACATCAGGCAGCTAGTAGATCATTATCTAGTTCAAAACGTAGTATATTTTACCCTGTTTTTGTGTATCGTTAAGGAGGTACAGGACGTTAATGTAAATGATGAAAACGTTGTGAAATTTGGAGGGTCGATACAAATAGTTAAAATACTTGCTGTCTCAAAATTTTAAAGACCTAGGGTTCATAGTTTTCTTTTTATACATGATTAAAAATAGTCATTTTCCATACAAATCATAATTTTTAGCTCAATTTCACCACATAATATAACTTTTAACTATAAAAAAATGGTGACACGACTTTCAAAAACTAGGTGTATATAAAATAATCTTTTCTGTAACTATTGCAAAAAGAAAATTATCAAAAGGATACCTATTTACGAAAATATTTAAATAAAACCTTTAAGAAACAGTAAATGTAGGTTATAAGCCGGCAACGTTGCAAATGCCAATTTAAGCGGGAAATTCAAAATCGGAATAAATGTTATATAAAATATAACAATTTATTGGTCAAAGAACAAAATCACGCATGCGTCAACACACGTAAATTTGCATCGTTGCCAAATTTATTATTCCTTTTTCAAAATATTTAATTTGAATTTAAATTGAATTAATATAAATTTGATATTAATTATAGGTAATTTTTCATTTATTAAACTATTATATGCATAAAAAATCATTTTAACAATCAAAAAGCAGTTTAATAGTGAATTGAAAAATTCATGTTCAAAGATACAGTCACGAAGTACATGTACTTCGTATTTTGCATTTCGTATTACCGAGAGCTAAACTTTTTGCATTGACGGTACGTCCTGTACCTCCTTAATGTTAATGATAGTATGAAAGTCTGGTAGGGTTCACTCATTTGACGATAGATGTCAGTGTTGTCACTTTTAATATCCTACTTTTTATACTGCGTAAAATAAACGCTTATAATTAACTTTTGTGTATTAACGGAACATCGTAAATTATAGTAAAACTTTTGTTTATTATTATAAACTTGCAATAATAAATTACGCGAGTACTGAATATACAAAATAATCATTAATTATAAGAAGGTAGTGTAAACTAAATTAATGGGTGTATTTGAGGTATAGGAGTATAATGCGTGTGGCCTATTACTTACACACACATTCACACACGTGTGTGTATATTACGCTCCTAATCAATGAATCGTGTTATTAAGTGTAAATATGAAACTTGTGTTTAATACTGATTAATTGTTTTTTTGACTATAAAATTTCTATAAGCATAAACATCCGCATTCTGTTATTTATGGTGTAAATTATTTTATAATTGAACGCGAGATAAGTTCTATGGGATATTTTTATCAACTTTTTCTTATTTATATTAATGTACAAACATATTAAGTTTATTGTGTAAAAATTTGAAGTCGATTGGAGTAAAACTGTCGGAGATATAGAGTTTTAAGTCTTCACTTTTAAACGCGTTTTCTCACACTTAGGTTATTCAGAGTCGGTGCCCTCTCTAGCTCAAAATCTACCGGACCGATCCTTTTGAAATTTTGCACACTCTTTCTTTACATATATGCCGTGGTAACGCTGTCGAGTTTTTTGAAATTTTTAAATTTTAACGTATTTTAAAATAAGAAAGTTTCTGACTTTTAAGTGCTGTAAAAAATTGAAAAATCAATTAAAATGAAAAAACTCGACTGCGTTACCTGCAGAAACTTATCAACTAATGAAATCATTTTGTTTTTTCGATTTCATAAAATCCAGTGATGAGTTATGAGTGGCACCGCAATGTTACTTTTTTTGTGACGTCTGCGGAGATTCGCTGTCAATGCCTCATTTTTTGACATTTATTTATGAAAGTTTCACAAAGTATTCTTCAAATGTTATTTTATCTTGTAGCAATTATAGAACTAATTATATATTAACTGTGTCGTCAAAAAAGATTATCGAAAATATACTTTCTTTTGTCGTTTTGACCTTATCCCAAAAAATTCAGCCTGAGTACGTTTGTGGTCGCAAAATTCAAAAAGGAGTGACCCAAAATTTTGAGACAACGTTGCATTCGACTAGTTCAATACAAAAATAAATTAGAAATGAGAGGAATCACAAAATATAACAATATACATAGTGAGCATGATTAATTCTTGAGCATTATTATCAAAGTAATAACCTTCACTCTTCAAATTGATAAATTACGTGGTTCTCTTTGAATATCATTTATAAAATGTCTTAATTTGCAAATTGTAGTCGTATTTATACAACTACAAACAACAAAACATTTCAATGACATGTTCAAGAGTTCAAACACCGAGGTCAAGTCTTACTTGAATAATGGCTAACTTGAATGTTTATAAAATTACAAAAACATTACAGATGGAAATAAAAGTCAAAGTAAAACACAGAACAAGAAAACAACACAACATCGTAAAGATTCAGAAATAATCGAACAAGTTTTTTTGTTTTAATTTTATTTAATAAAAATTAACTTTTTATTCTTAGATGCTGTCAAACTAATAAATCACTAAATAATATCGCCTACGTGTTCGTATCGAAATCAGTGTTGTCCAAATAGTCATTATCGGGTTATTATTAAGTGATTGTATTTATTAATTCAATAATAAACATAAAGTGTCTAATAAATCTTTAGATAAATAAGTAATAAGTTAATCTCTTAGTGATTTATGGACTCCTTCACCCGCGGAAGCTTCGAAATCGGTTCAACTTTGCTTAACATACGACGTTACGCCTAACTGAAACACAGGATCTTGAATAACGTTTCAGGATTGTATTCTCTCCTTGCGCAGTACTGCAGAAGTATATTGATGTCAACAGAAAGAGATTGTTCAATTTGTTTCGCTATATTCTTAAAAGATAAAACGTAAATCGTAAAAATAAAGCAGCATCATTCTCACTCATTGGTTTGATATTTAATTTACTGTTTTTATTTAATATTGTAATCTTTACTTAATCTTTAATCACAATTGTGTTTTAATTTAAGTTTAGTTAATTTGGTTGGTGCGTATGCATCGTTAGTAATATAAATAGTAAGTAAATTAAATAGACAGTTCAACAAAATTGTATGTGAAATAATTAACATTGATATTTTTAATAACAATTAGTAATAGAAATTATTTTTACTTCTATATTTTTCAAAAACTGACATTAAACTTCTTTTAAAAGTAAATTCTACTGCATTTTGACAGATTGTCACATTTTAGAGGTTATAATATAATATAGATTTTCTTAATTTAATATTTTTAATTTCAAACATTGAACCTTGTAAGGTTATAAAAAAAAAAAATTAAGTTAAAAATGGTACTGTGAATGATTACGCGTATTGCCATATGCTAAACAATTTAAATTAAATACAAAATAGAAAATTAAATTAAAGCAGTGAGTGAGAATGATACTTTCATCAAAAGCTAAGTCGGGCCCCCAGTAACTGACCGCTCGTATTGCAATTACTTTACAACAATAATTAGTGGCAACGCGACTTGTGCGGTCTTGTTTCCAACCAGTTAAGGAGGTACAGGACGTTAACGTAAATGATAAAAACGTTGTGAAATTTGGAGGGTCGATACAAATAGTTAAAATACATTCTGTCTCAAAATTTTAGAGACCTAGGGTTCATAGTTTTCTTTTTATACATGATTAAAAATAGTCATTTTCCATACAAATCATAATTTTTAACTCAATTTCACCACATAATATAACTTTTAACTATAAAAAAATGGTGACACGGCTTTCAAAAACTAGGTGTATATAAAATAATCTTTTCTGTAACTATTGCAAAAACAAAATTATCAAAAGGATACCTATATACGAAAATATTTAAATAAAACCTTTAAGAAACAGTAAGTGTAGGTTATAAGCCGGCAACGTTGCAAATGCGAATTTGAGCGGGAAATTCAAAATCGGAATAAATGTTATATAAAATATAACAATTTATTGGTTAAAGAACCAAATCACGCATGCGTCAACACACGTAAATTTGCAAAATTTATTATTCCTTTTTCAAAATATTTAATTTGTATTTAAATTGAATTAATATAAATTTTATATTAATTATAGGTAATTTTTAATTTATTAAACTATTATATGCATAAAAAATCATTTTAACAAGCAAAAAGCAGTTTAATAGGGAATTGAAAAATTCATTTTCAAAGATACAGTCCCAATATTTGCTCGTCCCTCATGTACTTCGTATTTTAAATTTCGTATTACCGAGAGATAAACTTTTTGCATTGACGGTACGTCCTGTACCTCCTTAAGATAAAATTGAAACTACCTAAAGTTGTACTGTGAACTTCATTCTTAAATCGCGTGACCTCATTTTTATAACCTCTTTATTTATAATAGTTACATAAATATTTTGACAATTTAATATACACTATCAATGAATAAAACAACTTATTTTATATTATAAGATACTATTTTAAAAACCGTGTCAAATTTAAGTGCTGTTTGTATCCTATTACAAATTCTTTTGATTTTTAAACGTGTCCCTAACCTACAACTATTTTTGTTTTTGTTTTTTATTGACGTAAGATATATAAAGTATATTCGTATATAACTTCATCGTGGTGGGTCTGCTGTCTTCTAGACGTCAGCCACTTGACTGTTACCGATAGTATGTGAATAAATTTAAGAAAATTACAAAAAATATATAAACGTCAAAGTGACGTCTCGTAAACCCTATTAAGTACCGTCCCCATTGACGTAACATCAATATGTTATGTTTGATATTATATAAAGTTGACGTTTTCTCTCAGCATGAATATAAGGTTTTTATGAATTCGAATTTTCAGAATGAAATAAATATTTTATTTTGACAATTTAGAGCCAGTGATGAAGAATAGGTTTTTCGAAGAATAGGATAAAATCGGTCTTGTGAATCTCATTCTTTAATGCCTATAAAACTGTACTAAAATAAATATGTAAAAATACTGTTTTTATATATTGGACAATATATTCAGAAGCTAGTAATATAAAAAGAACGAGCAAATTTTACTGGGTCTTTTAAGGAACAGTTGAAATTTCAAACTCCTATTTCTCTCTCATGAGTACAGAGTGTGCTTTACCTATGCCCTCTAAAATATCTAGGTAGTGGTAGGGACTTAAGGTTCCAGCAGCGTCCGGATCTGGCAGTTTACCGGCAAAGGCGAGCCAGTGAAACTTGCCTCTAAAAGGGTCAATGTACAAACGACGTTAGTATTTTCCAATGTAGTAAATGGACTTTTTTTTGCTTTTCTCGTTGTTTTACAGTTTTTTCATGGTTAAAATAAATGTTTTATGTAATTTAATATATTATTTCTTAGATTATATATAGAGACTTTTTTTATTACTTCATCTTTTTACTACAATAAGTTTTTGAAGATAGTGACAATTCAACGATTACGCACCGTAAATTCTCTTTTTGAAACTAATTATAATTAACTAATATTAATTATTATTTCATAACTTTTGTATTTCCATCAATAAAAACTTATTTTGTGCCGAATAATCACCGTTCCGTTTATTATGACATGCCTGAATCCGTAAAATATTAAACACTTTCAGGTGCACAAATAATTCAACTTTTTGGAGCCCACGTCAAAGACATTACATTCTTTCGAAAGCTTATAGTCTAAGTTAAAAAAGTCTACAACCGTTTTTATTAATATTTGTTTGTTCTAAAGTTATGAATTTTTTAACAATATTCTGTTTTTTCCGCGTTTTTCAACTTTTATTAACAACGGTTTTAAACTTTGGACTTTGGCAACTTCTGGATTATGTAGTTGATACTTCAAGAAGTAATTCAAAATTTTTTCAGATTCCTTGAAAATGAATATCAACAAGAGAAATGAAAATGTTGATACTTCTTTATTGGGGACGATGCTTCACGACCGAACCGAAGCGAACCCTTGTCTTTTTTTTTTATTTTTTGATGCGGGCGTATTACAAAACTGATCTTTATTAATGGTTTTCTGTATTTTTAATCTAAACTTAGTCTGTCGGTTTTATTTAACTTTAATTGTTATAATTTATTATTATAATACCATTCATTTCCTTAAGGCTTTTAACTAAGAAAATAGATACCATAATAATAATATTTCTTTCTGTTTATATTTCATCCTTTTCTTTCTTTTCTAAGCCCTCCACAGCTTAATGCATGGCTTAAGGCGCTAAAATAAATTGTTCTATAAAGAGTTAACCTTCAAAAGTATTATCAGTCTCTATTGAAGATAATATTTGTTGTTTTATGTTCTAGTTGATCCCATTTACTTTTACTTTCAGTTTCATAAACTTTGTTTTGATAAAAGTAAGTTAACACGATCTTAGAGATCGTGACGCACACTATTGCAAATCATTTGATAATCTGAATTCTGAACACGCCTCTGGACGGTATTTGGTTAAATATGTTACACATTATTACAAGAAAGAACTTCATGTATCGTTAGATGGAATTTGAAATTAGGAAATTAAATTTCTGGTATGTGGTGATTGTTTTTAAAGTCTAATTGACGCAGAGGTCATATGTTAACTTCAAAGTAGTGACAGAAACGTTTTAAACATAATTCTAAAGAAATTTTATTTAATTATTACCATATTTTACATAATACAGACTATACAAATCGGTAAATAAAATTGACATTACATATATTCGATTGTAATTGTAATTATTGATTTTTAACTGAGATAACACTTAAATGTATGTAAAGAAATTACTTTCTTTAGTTGGTACAAAGGTCGTCTGTCGGTAAAACAGTGACCGTTCAGTGAAAACATATACTCATGAACGCCATAGATGATCTTGTAGAAATAACGGCCGTTAGGTTATAATAAAATTAGATAAAAAGGAATTGACAATTTAAATAATAAACTTTAAATGTCGTTTCTTTGATTTCGGGTAGGTTAGTATGATTTAAGTTAAACAGTGTAATTATTATAATTTGTATGTAAATTACTAAAGTAAAAGTCTTTGATTTCAGCAGCAACACATAAGTTTGATTAAAAATTTACAATTCCTAATAAAACTGGAGTTATTGTCTTATATGTATAGAAAAACTAAACATTGACATACCCCTACTTTGGCAATCAATTTCTCATATATTTCTATGTGAACACATCTATTGTCATAAAGTAATTTTGTTACACAAGTAAACCGTATTTATATTGCAGTATCAAAGCTCTAAAGGCTCATAAAACTGTGCTCTTATTAAATTTGAATTCTATTCTGTCATCGTAAAGAACATAAATCAGTTTACCTTTATGTTACATTTTCTCTAAAATAACTCGTAATTGACTTACAGTGGAAGCACAGTTTTATAAACTTTAATACCGGCTTCACATCAGAGAGACAGTTTTGTTGTCAAAAAACAAAACAAAATCATGTTTTATTTTATTTTAAAACAGTTTTTAGTGTTTTTCTGTGTGCCCCATAAAAATTATAAACATGATAAACAACAACTGACAAGCGCAAATGTTCACAAAATACAAAACTGCGTGTTCAAACGAAGCAGACTAAAAAACAACAACAAACGTGTTTTCCATGGATCTTACTGACTCCAGATGAGAATATGTTTTGTTTACTAAAACAGCAACAAAAGACAAAAATGTTTTAAGAACTGTCTCTGTTTTTGTTCGTGTTTTATTCAACTGTCCCTCTGGTGTGAAACGAGCATAAGACTAGATATACTCTACTGGCAAAACAGTATTTTATAGCCTTATCTTTCTAGTGTAAAGATGGCATTTGTCCCTTAAGTTTTCACGACCTATACGCGAACTGTATAAAGACAGTTTTGTCTCCAGTATGCGCCTAGAATTAGTTCATATCTAGTTCAAAATGAATAATAGACGAGGCTATGCCCTAGAAGCTGGAACAAACGTTTAGCCTAGATTCCTGGAACACTTTATACTCTAAAATCAATAAAATGGGATTATTTTATAAGTGTCGGGTTGAGTGCCTTGTCCTGTGTTTGTAGAGTACTTTTATGTGTCAAGTTTTAAGTTGTAATTCTATTAAATGGCTTAGCTTTTATAGTTAAGGGGATTCGAGACCATCGTGGGTGTTATTGCTCTTTTATATGAATTATTTATCTTGCAATTTCAAAAATTCTCAACAAGAATATAATGTACGAATTACCGAATACTTAGAAATTCATTTATCAAGAAAATATTGCAATTTTATGTATAAAATAAACTTTTATATAAACATGCATCAGCCATTGGCTGCAACGTCATAACTTAAGTAACGTGTTGAGTTGAAGTGGATGTGAAGGTAGGGAGAGGTAAGTGTGGTTAGAAGGAGAGACTTGGATATAGAATAAAGGAGAAGGAGGACAAAAGTGAGATAACAGAAAGTGAGGAACAGAGTAAAGTATTAGAAAAAGCAGCAATGATTTTTTTTAAATTATATTTATTTATTTATTTGCCTTGACTTTTATTCGTCATAACTACCATCAAACATTTTTTATACATACATAATTCTATTTTACAAATTTCTTAATATTTAAATAATTCACTAATTAATTTTGAATCACTTAACAAACATTTAGTATTAACAGGAAAAGTTTTAATCACATCTAATATTTCACTATTGAATTTTAATCTTTCTAAACTATAATTTATGCATTTAAATATAATATGATCCAAAGTTAGTAAGCAAAAGTGACGTAATAAGTTTGGTAAAGACATGTTTCGTTTATTGTTAAAATAGATTAGAGTATAATGAAATTTAAGTGTAGATTATAACGCCAAAAGTAATGAAAAGAGATATACTAAACATACTAGTATATGGTTAAATATTAAGCAGCAACACAAAAAATCAAATTTTAAATTGCTATACGATGCGTAATGTGCCAAAGAAGTACGACTAACAGTTGTGTACCTAGGACCCCTCTCTTTCGGTTGCTACCTCTCCAATATCTGTAAGCATGATAGTCAGCGAGTGGCCCTCTTTTGTATAAAATCTCTTTTTTTGTTTTGCCGAAAAAGTAATAACTGTCAAAATGAAAACCCATATAAATATCGAAATAAACGCTATTGAAACGTATCTTTTAGTAAAAGAAGTATATGGCAATGAATGTTTAGCACGTTCGCGAGTTTTTGAGTCTGTTAAACGTTTCCAAGATGACCGAGAATACTTTGAAGATGCCGAACGTCGATTAAAACGATTTAAAATATTGATAACATCGGTAGTCTGTCATATTTAACATATTTAAAAATGTGCTCCTTTAACTTCTATTTAAATTTCACTTGTTTTCTTTTATAAAGGAAGACATGAGGAATATCAAATTAGGATTCTACACTGGTCCTTAGCCTTCTTAATATAATTCTCCTACTACTACTAAGTAAGCATTTGTAGTACGGATTCTTTTAGCTTCATATTTCTTGAATACACAATATTCCTTGAATATAAAGTCAAACAAAACACTCCTGAGTAAAATATAGTCCCATGTTGTACAGTACAAGTCTGTCTCGTGTTTATCCTTCCTTCGTACGTGAATTTGAATGTATAAACATAAAAACAAAATATTATTCGAAGCATCACAGCCCCAGCAGCCTCAACCGCAACCGTAGGTTGGGTAAAGATCAAAAGGTCAAATGCAACAAGTTTTTTTTTTAAATGGCTGACTTTTATTTGAATATTTATATATTTTCTTTTTGATGTTGTACTCACTGTTTTTAATATTCATATTCAAAAAGAAGTACTGGTTTTTTTAATATACTTTTTTGTAGATTTTTTAAAACAAACATCACATTTAATTAAACTAACATGAAATTATTTCGAAATACAAAATTAGTTTATTTTGTAAATTCATTTCTCTATTATATGTATCTACTATGTTTGAATCTGGTATTTTACTAATGAATTGTACCAAGTTTGTTCTGGATTATAATGGGCTTGTATCCCATGTCTTAATTTCTATAAAAGTGTACTATATATTGATAAAGTTGGTTACTAGAACCTCAAATGTTCAATTATTTTTTAATAACTCCTTATATGTTAGGAGATATTAACAATTAAAAAAGTCATATTATCTCTTTATTTATTAAAGGGATTTAACGTTGAACACATGCATGTGACATCACAACCGCTGCCAACCTTACAGCTCATAAATTTCTGCTTTATGTATTTATATATCAAAATATCAAATATTATTTACAGCTATTTCAAGAAACAATAAAGTTCCAATATTATGTCTGCCGGAACAGGGTTAAATAAAAGAAAAACTTATTATTCTTTGACTTGACTTATTTATTTCGACTACCAACAGCTACAAAACATTACCACAGCACTGACCTACTCAACAAATAACTGACGTTAATATGCATTTCACGTCATACAAATATGGCCGACCATTTCTAGTGCTATAACTACAATTCAAATTTTTAATTGCTATATCTCCGTCAACATTTAGATATTTAATAAAATAGACACGCCAATACACATTTATTAACATCAATTTCAATCAACAATTGAAAAATCGACCAGTAACAAATGAGTACACAAGTTCATTAGGCATAGTACAGACTAGAATCATCTTAGTACGTGTTAACAATAATAGATGGTAAATCAATTATACAGAAGATGGTATAACACCATCTAAATAATCATTCAAAAAATTAAAATTGTGTTCGCGTTTTTTTTTAATCATAATATAATATATATATAATATATAAGAAAGAAAACGTGATTTTTTGTATGCTGACTTAAGGGAGTCTTCCATTTAGATATCAGTTTTAATTTAGTTAAACACATCTACTGCACTTATTTTTTAATAATTTTTTATACACACTTTCCTTTAAACTTTCATAACCTCATTATCTTTAATTTTTTCTTATTTTTTTTTTTTAAATCTTACATCTGTTTACAGTCATCCCCTACATATTTTTATCACTGTCAACTGTCTCCCTTCCGGTTCCCTAATTTCTAAATATATATCTAAATAAGGATAAAACATCCAGACTTGAAGTAAACACCAGGGTGTATATCATCTTACATTTTTCTTTCAGCTATGACACTCAGATTTCTATGTTATCTCCCTCCCTTCATTCTATGTTCGGCTTTACCACCCTGTACCAATACCTGTAAGTTGCTTATGCTGAAGTGACTACAAGAGCACCGTATTAAATTGCTTCCTTCAGTAAATATTTACTTTTGTAGAAATTCGAGTAGCCCATATTTAAGTAAATATTCTTTGATAAATAAACAGGAGAAGAAATCGTGTTCTTCAATCATTTTTTGAATGAGTCTTTGTTATAATTTTGTTACTTACTTTAATATTACGTAAACGTAATGTATTTATATATACAATAAAGATTCTCAATATATTACCTGTTACTTACATCGCCGAATATATTTATGAAATAAATGGGCTTGTGTCCTCATTTTTTAGTGGTCGATTTTTCAATTGTTAATAAATGTGTATTGGCGTGTCTACTTTATTAAATATCTAAATATTGACGGAGATATAGCAATTAAAAGTTTGAATTGTAGTTTTAGCGCCGGAAATGGTCGGCCATTTGTATGACGTGAAATGCATTGTATACGTCAGTTATTTGTTGAGTAGGTCAGTGCTATGGTAATGTTTTGTAGTTGTTGGTAGTCAAATAATCAAGTCAAATCAAAGAATAATAAGTTTTTATTTTATTTAACCCTGTTACGGCAGTAACAGTCTAGTAACCCACTTTATCAATATACAGTACACTTTTATAGAAATTAAGACATAGGAGACAAGCCCATTAGAAAATAATAATACAATTTACTATTTGCTGTTCTCTCAATTAAAAGTCCATAATTATTTAACAATCATTTATACATAATAAATTGTAATTGAATATGTATAATGTCAGGTCTCTTAATCCATCTGTATGTGTCGAAGCTCTAACGACAAACCTCTAAGTGTTCTGTGTCCCATGTCCCACGCTGATCTCTCAACGCCAAGTCCACGTGGTCCACGTGTTCATGAGTTGTCTCTTAAGCCGGCTCCAAACGATGCTACGAACACCTTCCTACGTTGGACGCTTGATGGTTGAATGTCAAGCGTCAAACGTTCGCGTTGGAAGAAGTTCGGGCTGTTGTCGGTTTTTTGACAAGCGTCACAAGTGGTTTTTCTACCCCCACCACACACTTGATCCACATATCATGCACTGCTGCACGAATCGTCCAACAAAGGAAGGTTTTATACTTGAAAGTTTTTTTATTTACTTGAAAGTTTTTGTTAAACAGTGTCAGTGTCAATAATATCAACAAATTAATTAAATAAATAAATCATTCGGATCAAACATTCGTTCCACCGTGTAGTAGGAAACTTTCCATGTCACTCACATTTGAATTCATATAGCCAAATGACGTTAATATTAATTTCTTGGTGGATTCGTATCTTTCGTAGCACCGATTAAGAACCATTGATCTGTAATTTACTTGCAACTATTATTAGGGTCAGCTAATTTAACAATCGATACTCTAATAATAACTGGAACAGTTCATTTGTTGACATTTCTTACCAACGATACATATATGTTACTTACAATTCGCGTATATATTTAAACTTCTTCAGATCGTGTGTGGGCTGCAATCAATCTCACAAACTTAACGAATAACACACATGAAGAAGTTGAAAACTTTCCCGAGGAATTACTACATTTACCGTAATGCAGAAGTTTATGCAAGAAGTTTTGATATTAAAAAGAAGGACGACGGTAGAGTTATTACGTTTGATAAGTTTTAGGAACTAAAACTGCAGTGGTTCTTTTCATTTCTTTCCTTATGGTCCAGTCATTTAAGCTTAAATTAGGTAAGAATCTCGGAATTCGAGATACCCAGCTGTAAGTCTGTAAATACTTGTATATTGACACCCTAAAGTTGACTCAAAACCTACATATGGTAGGGTGTATAAACCATATGTAGGTTTTGAGACAACTTTAGGGTGTCAATATACAAGTATTTACAGACTTACAGCTGAGTATCTCGAATTCCGAGGTGAACTTACTATAATGACTGGGCAAAATGACAATTGAGAATTCATTAGTTGTAAGTTTTAATATTATTATAAATATTGTTTTGTCTAGTATAATTAAGTTAGTTTAAAGATTTATTTACTAACATTAAACCTAAGTAGAAATGTAGGTTGGACTAATATCTATACATAATTTTTGGATTTATTTGGTTAACGAAAATTGTTTAGTTATAAAGGTTCTGTGTAATCCAGATTAGTAATTACTTAAAGTAATAAACCTATCGATTTTGGAATCGGACTATACATAGAAGAACTTTTTTACAGATCTAAAAATCACATTTTTTTCATTACCTTTTCCTGTTTCATATGTTGTTATTTCTGCAACAGAGCTTCGACGTATCTCATAAAATATCAATTAATTTTTGTTGATATAATGTAATCTACTTTGAATTCCATTTTAAAATCTAGTACTGAATGATTGTAATAGCTTAACTGAAATAATTGTTTTAATTTCGAAATGTAGTAAATACAATAGTCAAGTTAATTTATCGCAGCGCAATTAAATTCATAACAAATTATTAATCATTTTCATTTACACGTTCATTGATAACATATTCAAATAATTGTTATATCCCTAGTATGCCACCGACATTCTTAATTTACTGAACTTGTAAAAACATAACAAATATAACATATCTAATTTTAATTTGTTTTTTTCTAGGTAAGTGAGAATCCCTTTATTTCAACTACTGCATCTGCTACATCTTCAAACTTTCGTACGTATGTATTTGTTCCATTCTTTTATAATTATATATATATGTATATGTGAGATTAACTAATTAATGCTCGATTGAGACTAATGCCTCATTCCCACTCACTGTTTTGATATTTAATTTACTGTTTCTATTTAATATTGTAATCTAGATTTCAGGTTTTCGTTTAACCATTCCTTTTCACATTTGTGTTTTAATTTAAGTTTAGTTAATTTAGTTGGTGCGTATGCATCGCTAGTAATATAAATTTTGACAGTTCGACAAATAATTAAAATGGCTATTTTGAATAACAATTAGTAACAGAAATTGTTTTCTCTTCTATATTTTTCTAAAACACATTAAACTTCTTTTAAAAGTAAATCCTACTGCATTTTGACAGATTGTCACATTTTGGAGGTTATAATATAATATAGTTTTTAAAAAAAACTAAGCAAACTTAAAAAATAAATTTAATTAAAAATGGTACTGTGAATGACTACGCGTATTGGCATATGCTAAACATTTTAAATTAAATACAAAATTAAATTAAAGCAGTGAGTGGGAATGATACTTAATGACATTCACAAACTCTACGAGGCATCAGAGTATTTTCATTCTATTATTTGTTATATCCATTTACCGACATCATCGTGGTAAAAAGTAAAATTCTTTGTAGACTAGAACGAAAACATTATTTGCGATTGCATTTTCGTACATGTTATATGAGGCTGAGTGTTAAAAAAATTAAATTAAGTATTTTATCTCTTTTCTGAATCAAAATCCAATTAATTAAAAAATTAATTTATTACTTAATGTATTACTTTTGTTTCTAAACATGCAAAACTTGTTGAATGAATTCGTACGAACTACAAAGGACGTCGATGTATTAATATTGCATCATTTCTTCCAACAAATGTTGTATATTGTATTTAAGAACTAGAAAAAGGTCATTTGAACAAAGTATCTTAAATATCTTAATTTGTTTACATAGATGGTGTTATACCACTGCTTCTGGTAGTTCCCTTCTTCCAAGATTAAGCCAATTTATTAGACACGTGCAACACATAATCATGATTAAATAATTACAAAAACCCTACATTTGCAATCCTGAAATACAACCAGCAAGTAACTTATTTTTAGCCTAACCTTCACAACTCTTATAGAAGCTATAGCGATCAGCTGCTTGATCTACAGCGCCGCATAAATTATTGCGATCTCGTTTAAACCTATGTAAATAAAAAAGATCCATGTTTTTGTTGTAGCAAAATAATAATACTCATATTAAGTGATCTCATTTATAGAAAACGGTTGATGTCATCGAAAAACTTACATTCGGAGAATTTAAAGACAATAGCCACTTATTTGCATACAAAGTATCTGTGGTGTAGTAGTTAGTGCGGGGTTCTGCTGTTTATCGGTAATTCGCTGATCGGTGTTAATTATAAAATGTACTAAAATAGATTCAAATAAATTATGTAACAAAATAGCAATTTTACACGCGATTTGTAATTATTTTAAACAAGTAATCGATTTTAAATGGATTCGAAAATAACACAAGCTTACTTAAAATAAAAATTAATTGCACCGATAAGGCGTGAACAGAATTACCTCATTCGAAAATACACCACAAATAGCGCGGGGGGTGGTGGGTAGTGAAAACGCACTTATTATTTTAATTTTGTATTTAATTTAAATTGTATATCATATGGGAATATGCGTAGGCATTCTCTGCACCATTTTTAATTTAGAAATGATTTGTTTTCTTTGTTCTTTTAGAACCTTACTAGTTCCAATGTTTAATTTGACTGGATAGAATGAATAGTTTAGTTTTAGAAATTAAATTACTACTTCCAAAGGTGCTTTCTGCTTCTTCTTTTCTTGACCCTCTCTCTTCATGTTCCCCATGAAAACCAGATAACGAGATTATTAATGTTTTTCGTTCCTTTTCTCTATTTTCGCCATCCCCTTCTTTCCTTCACTGCCTCCCTTTAAAAACAGCACAATATTCTTCTCTCTCATTAATTTTAATTTAATAATAATTAGTAATAGAATTTAGTCTTTATTTTTGACTATCTAACATTAAACTTCTTTTAAAAATAAATCCTACTGCATTTTGACAGATTGTCACATTTTGGAGGTTATAAAATAATATAGCTTTTTTTTCATTTAAAAAACATAAATTAAATTCTAAATAACATATGGTACAGGGAATGAACTACGCATATTTCCATATGCTATACAATTTAAATTAAATATTAAATTAAACAATGGGTGGAAATGATTCTTTACAAATTAATATCTACGTCTTCATATAATTAGGTAAATATAACAAAGCACATGAGTATAATAGGAATAGGTTCTAAGGTACTGACTTATTTAAGAATACTCGCAGATACAAATTTTAATCAAATATTTATGTATTTTAGTTCAACTGAATATAAGAAACTTATTTATTGGCAGTCAATATTTCCGTGTACACTCCTCTCAGCTGCTTTTAATTTAGGATAAAAACCATATTCGCATCACCACCGATGCGGCCACCCATCGCTTTATAATTACTAAATCGCTCATTCTTTTCCGCAATAACGCTTGTCGGTAAACAGAGGAATGTTCATAAATATTTATCAATCGTAATACAATGAAATAATTATTGACGTGATGAGACAATATCAAACGATCGTGAACGAATAGAAACTAACGATTATTAATAACAACTTTTATTGAAGATATTCTATACGAAATTGAATACAATACACCTAATAAAATAAAGTTGTTTTTTAACACAATACTTCATAAATAAACAAACAATTGTTTGTAATTGTTCAATGTTTATACACCTATACACCCAGCCTGGCACGAGTTCGATGTAAATCTTCGATGGTCGATGTTTGGGATTCATTGTTTATATTCATATAATTTTTAAATAAAAGAATCATGTTTTTACAGTTATAGTACTGGGACTCGTTTTTTATAATAATATTTGTTTATACAATATACATAATATATTTTCCTGTTACATAAGTAAATATTCACTGCGCTGCACTGTAGTATTGACTTGTGCTGCTTTCTGTGATCAGAATTCAGAACATTTATTAAGGTAACATAGTCGAACATGTGATTGAAAATATAAATAATTTTTTGTCGCATAAGCGCGTGAAATTGATCGTATCAAGTATAGTAGAGAAGGGAAACATTGGAAGAGGGGGATGGAAGATGAAGAGTTGCTTTCTCAAGCCTCCTACGGTTTAAAGTTTAATGGGCAAGATTTTTAAAATATATTGTCAGAATTTTGCAAATCTACTTATTTATTTATTTTATTTTTAATGTTTTTGCCATTTGGCACTACATTCTTGTGCCGTATCTCATTTATTTACATGTCATTGTGCTAAATTCAATTTTGATTCTTATTAAATTTAAACATTCTCACTCCTTGCAAACGAAAAAAAATATATAAATTTATCCTTATAAAAATAAAAACAAAACTGCTACTGCTATTGCTTCGCTCCTCCTGTTTCTACTTTCCCATTCCTTCTCTTTCCTCGCTCCTTTTCTCTATCTCCGCCATCCCCTTTAATAACTGCCCAATATTCTTTTCGCTTATTACCTCGTTTCTTTTCTCACATGAAAACTTAATGTGCAAATCTACTTCTTATTCCAAATAACCTTGCTTGTCCCAAATTCTATTCTTTTCAATCACAATAACTAGTGCCATCAAACGCCACATTTCGAATAAGCAGCAATTTTCTATTTTCATCATGTAAAGAACTCCAAATCTGAATTAAAATTTGAATTTTCATAATGAAGAGCGCCCCCATTTGACCGCTATCTTGAAAAGAAACTTCTAATCAGTTTCTTTTGGAAACTCCCACAAAAATTTTGTAAAGAACTTTTTGGTAGAGAATTATATTATCTATAACTTTTATTAATGACTTTTTGTTGTAATTATTATATTAAAAAAGTTAAATTTAAGTGATGTAATGAGCGGACTATACTTCTCGTAGTTTAAATCCAGGTATGACCAGGACTGCCTCCCAAAAATGTGCGGTTAATGTCCTATAAGAATTAAGGGGTCTTCTCACTTTAGGCACCTCGAAAATAGGCTATTTTCGCAATTTTTTTTCGAGCCTTTTTGCACAAAATTATGGGATAAAATGGATCCTATGTAATAAACACATCTTTCAAGTACAAGAAATTTTTTTTTTTTTTTATTTTTTTTGAACAATTATTATAACAAAAAAGTAGCATCGAAAAACTCGTGTAGAAATGTAATGTTCGTGGCTTGTTGATGGTATCTCCGAGACAGGTCATTTAAAACAAAAAAATAAAACAGTTTTAGATTCAGTATATCAGTAGCTATAGCGCATACCAAAAGATTTTTGATATTCGCGAAAATAACAAAATGGCGCACGTTTTTTGAAAAAGTACCAAAAAAAACGCGTTTTTTTGCAGTTTTTTGTAGTTTTTTGTAAAAAAAAAAATACTTCAAATCAAAATTTTAAAAATCTGATGGTATGCGCTATAGCCATAACTATGAAGAATATGTCATTTAAATTTCATGACAATCGGCCGGATAGTTTCCGAAATTTCATCAACAAGGCCTATTCATCAACTGAAAAACCTTGTTTTCAGATAAAAGCGTTTAAAGTTTGCTCTTTTAAAGCCGGGTGCTCTGAGGTAGTCACCTAACGGTCGCCCAAAAATGTAGTTAGACTTGTCCGATCTTTATGAAATTTTGATATAACATTTTTGATGATATGTACTTTCAAAATTACAAAAAAAAAAAAAATCGATTTTTTAAAATTTGCAAAGTGAGAAGACCCCTTAATCCATAATTAGTTCTCCATAATAAAAAATATAATGCCGGAAACTGGCTTCTTTCTATTTATAAAGACTAGTAAAACAAATTATTCATAACTGCACATTAAAATAGACCCTGGTGTGATTGCCCATGCCATGGTTATGCTTCTAACATATTAATTGCAGGTTTTCAATGCAACGCCTTCTTTTGAAAGTATTAGTGTTAAAGAAATCACTTAGTAACCTTGTGTGACTATTTTTTGTAGAAGCTACGGTTATGCTATTCTAGGTATTGAGTAATTTTTAAAACAAAAACCAATTTAAATTAATTTTATGTTTATTTAGATGTTTCGTTTTGTACTGCAACTGAATGTAAATAAAACTACGTGAGGGACTTTGTTTTGCCTCGTCTCTCGTCTCTCGTCTCCCTCTTCTCTCCTTCACTCGCTTTGCAATGTGTATATTAAATTGTCACATACAGAAACAATCTTCTCGGCGCTGATGCTGCAGCTCTGTTATAGAATGTAGCTAGCAAGTGGAGTTACTTAGTTGTAATTAGAATTGAAGATATGTTATGGTCCGTCTCGGTGCCGGTTCCTGAGTTTTGTGAGCAATTTTTTAAGCAAAATTGAAAACGAAATTCTTCGCGTTGAATGAATTCACACAGCTGGAACCCGCATTGTAGGGAGCCTACTGTACTTGCATAATACACAGACACAATGTTAATAAATGCATGCAATATTCATATTTGTATATCAATATCTTGCTTTTATTTTTAATTAATATTTGCATTAAGATTTCTTTGTCTCAATTCATTTATATTTTATGCCTATTTGTTTTTATATACACTACTCTCTGTAGGCAAACCATAATATTTCTTATATAAACATCCTTTGTTTTACGATTCACTTCTACTAGGGTCCGACACTACGTATTTGGTTCTAATTTGTTCTTATTGCTTCAACACTCAAACCTACAGCACGCTTAACCTTTGGTGCATTTACATAAAATAATAAATACACATATTTTATTATATAACTTATACCGAGAGTTACATTTACTTAGTGTCGTAACTAGTATTCTCATCAATTAAAATATTTAATCAATTTATTATAATATTTATTCAATAGTGTAGTTTAAAATAAATGTAATCTAAATAAGTTCTGATGTTTTGCTGTGTCTTTTGATATAAATAAAAAATTGCTATTAGTTAGTTAATATGTAGTTGAAAGGTCCAAAAAGGAACAAAATTGTGCGCCCACTAAACTATTGAAAGGAACTGAGCAACATTTGCCGTTCGAGAACTTGGATACCTCCGACAGATCGCAGATACGCCGTAACAGCTTATAGATCTCTATAAGGTCCAAACTCCGCAAACACACAATATGCATCATAATTCAACAACCTACTCGATTATTCAAGTATATGCATAAAGCTTTTAAGTTATCAACAATAAATAAGCTATTTAATTACATTAGATAAGAATATACAAAAGTAACAAGGAATTCCTGTAATAATTCATACAGTTTATGGCATAACGTACTATTACATAACAAACTCGTATGTAAACCTACCGTTTAACTAGAAGTTAGAATCCAGTCTAGCTCCAGGAAATAGTAGAATAGGGACGCGTTATCTGGAACATAAACACTCACCATCTCCAGCACCACGTCGGGCCGCGCTGCGCTGCGCTGCTTGTCACACATTGTTATACTACTTGTATGGTAAACAAGGCGTTATTTATACACACTCTACACTGGCTGTATTTGTAACACAAGTAGAAATATGTCAGTAATGTACAACACTAGTCTTGCTTGCTAAATACTAATCTTAAAGTAATTTTAGAATTTATTTGTAAGAGTTGATGTAGCAGTTCCAGCAATGGGTTTGTGTCCTACGTCTTAATTTCTATAAAACTGTACTATATATTGATAAAGTGGGTTACTAGAACCTCAAATGTTCAATTATTTTTTAATAACTCCTTAACAATTACAAAAGTCATTTTGTCTCTTTAATTATTAAACGGATTCAACGTTGTACAACATTCGAAATGCATGTGACATTACAACTGCTAGTTGCTATCTCTTTTATACAACAGAGCGTAAAAGAGATGCATATTCTTGACAGAACTCTGACAAGTTTACAGGTTACCAACCTTACAGCTCATAAATCTCTGCTATATGTATTTATATATCAAAATATCAAATATTATTTACAGCTATTTCAAGGAACAATAAAATTTCAATATTATGTCTGCCTTAGCAGGGTTAAATAAAATAAAAACTTATTATTCTTTGACTTGACTTGATTATTTCGACTACCAACAGCTACAAAACATTACCACAGCACTGACCTAATCAACAAATAACACGTTAAAATGCATTTCAAGTCATACAAATGGCCTGCGCTAAAACTACAATTCAAACTTTTAATTGCTATATCTCCGTCAACATTTAGATATTTAATAAAATAGATACGCCAATACACATTTATTAACATCAATTTCAATAAACAATTGAAAAATCGAAATATGAAATAGGTCGATGTCAAATAAACTAAATAAGAAAAATGAATGGCTAAAGAAATGTACAGTAAAATTGTGAAATGTTTGTAAAACAACTCACTAACTTTTAAAAGGTTGATAAGCACTGATTTGTAAATAAATTGCTTTTATACTACAATAGATATTTAATTTCATTAATTCCATTGTTGTTGTTGTTGTTACCGTACAATATTGCTTTCCAGTGCTATATCTATCATTTCCTAGCGTACTGCAACCTAAGCGTATCGGAATGATTTGTTCTGTTTTGACAATGGATTATTTGTATATAAATAACCCTAACCCTAATTGAATGAAAGAGACAAGCCGTGGGGGTATTAATAAAATATATTTTTACATACAACACAAAATAATATATTGTTCCATTACTTATTTGTATTATTGTTGTATTTATTTTTACGAATTGGGCGCAGCAAACTTGTGATTTTCTCTAGTGTACAATTCTTTTTCACTCAGATTTCAAATAGGTGTCACCTATGAAAAAGAAATTGTCAGAATTTATTCATAAGAATATTGTTTCTCTTTCTAACATTATACAATTAAATGTAGATGTAGATGTTGTTTCTTTTATTATAGAAAAAGAAACAAGATATATCTGTCTCTGTTACACTTTAATGGTTTATTTGCAACTTCATTCAATACTGGTACGGTAGTGAGGTTAGATCAAGTGATTTTGCTAGTTGTAGTTCATATCACTAACATTTCCTTAAACGAGTGAAATTAAATTGAATTGTTTCATGACAAAAAAATCATACGCATTTTCAATATCATGTTAAAGTGACTCGTAAATTGGTAAAGAGTTTTTTGTTTGCTTGAAAAGAGCGTAAAAGAGATAGCATATTTAACAGTATCCCTAGTTATATCCCTATCCCTTAATAGTACAGACATGTTACGTCATAAATATGGCCGACATCTATAGCGCTAGGACTACAATTCAAATTTTAAATTGCTGTATCTCCGTCAACATTTAGATATTTAACAAAATAGACACGCCAATACACATTTATTAACGTCAATTTCAATCAACAATTATAAAAGCGACCCCTATGTACTTTCTTGGAATGCAAAATATATTTTGATATTTCGAATATCATTCAAATAAATATTGATGTGTTTAAATCGATACAATCAAATCAGTTCAAAGAATTAGAGGTCATCACGCTATAATCAAGTAAACTTTTAAAGAGATAAGAGTTGTTTTATTTTATCATGTAAAACAATAAAATGAAGGCTTCAAGGCAAGTTGAACTTATGAATAATGTTTTAAATATGCATGTGCACAATGTGCATGTGCATGTGCATCTCTTTGTTATTGATTAAGTACAATGTATCATTACAGTAAATAAATGACCCGTTTCTTTATTTATTCTAATATAAATAGCTAACTGATAATGAGAATTAAAATCGAGCCAGTGATTCTCAACCTCGAGACTCCAGCTATTGCTAAAATATTATTTATTAACAAATATAGTAACTATGTATACAATGCAAAACTAGATTTTTTTTTAAATTTATTTATTTATATTATTGTACAACATATAAAGTTTATTGTGTAAAAATTTAAAGTCGATTGGAGTAAAACTGTCGGAGATATAGAGTTTTAAGTCTTCACCTCTCTCTGGTCTGCTTTCGTGTTACTTTGAAACTTTTAAATGCGGTTTCTCACACATAGCTTTTTCAGAGTCGGTGCCCTCTCTAGCTCAAAATCTACTGGACCGATTCTTTTGAAATTTTGCATACTCTTTCTTTACATAAATGCCGACGTAACGCTGTTGAGTTTTTTTTAATTTTAACATATTTTAATATAACAAAGTTTCTGATTTTCTTCATGAAAAATTGGTATTTAGACTTCTAAGTGCTGTAAAAAATTGAAAAATGAATAAAAATAAGAAAAACTCGACAGCGTTACCTGCAGAAACTTATCAACTAATGAAATCATTTTGGTTTTTCGATTTCAGAAAATCAGAGTTATGAGTGGCACCGCAATATTTCTTTTTTTTGTGACGTCTGCGGAGATTCGCTGTCAATGCCTCAATTCTTGATATTTATTTATGAAAATTTCACAAAGTATTCTTCAAATGTCATTTTATCATGTAGTAATTATAGAAATAATTATATATTAACTGACACAGTCAAAGTCACAGTGAAAAAACATTATCGAAAATATGCTTCTTTTTTTTATTGTTTTGACCTTACAACCCCAACTCCCCTCCCCTGCAGATAAGACCGATTAGGAAAATGTTGACAATCACTGTAATAATCCTTTGTTCGCACTGTGTCCCATGTTGTCTGCAGTTAATATGAAAGCACTGGACAAGTTGCAGGGCTATGTTAAACGGTGATTAGTGAAAGTGAAAATATTGATAGGAACTTATGATTATTTGTAATCGATTAAATTAGTTATGGAAACAAATATTGGAGGACATCTTCCTGTGATTGTTAGTGGGAGATAAACATTATCGTGATTCTTTTAATATGTAAATAGAATTATGGTTTCGCATAAGAAATCGAAGAAGACTAAATTTTTAGGAGTCATAGGAGGTCGGTGTATATATGGATCAAACTCTTCTATTAGTAGGAGCAAACGCTTGAAAAGTGAGTGTTGATAAATTTGAGTACTTATCGTAATAAAGCTTTAAAATTAATTTTTAATTATAACTTTTTTGTTATAAAATTTTGATACTATCATTATTTACAAAAAAAAGTCCTTCACAAAATTTTTGTGAACACAAAAATTGTTGCTTCGCAAAGTGTACAGCTTTTCCCTAAATTAAACAGCATCCGTATTCAAAGAGTATTTAAATTCAAACTGTTTATTAAATAGAGTCATAATATAAATATTTAAAGTATGTATTGAATACAGGGTGGCCACTCAGTTACTGAAGAGATTGATATAGTATTTTTTTTTATTTTATATTATAAACAGAAAATTCTTTTCATTTTAAACACTTCTAAAATCATTTCTGCACCCATTTTTCTTTTCGGCATCCTTCATTAAATGTTGTGGAATATATTTTTTTATATCGATCATCCATTTCATTAGTGGGACATCTCTGAATATATCTGCTAAGTAAGTAATAAAGTTACCTGCACAATCGCATCTTCATCAAATTATACTGATATAATAAATCTCAAATCGATCATTCTTCTTCTTTAAGAGCGTAACAACCTATTACAGGTCTTAGCTGCCTCAACAGCACGCTTCTTCCAACTCAATCGGTCCAAAGCAACTCTTTGCCAGTTTTTTACTTTCAAAGTTTTGATGTCCTCTACTGTGTCGTCCAGCCTTCTTGGTGGTCGTCCTCGGGTACGGGATCCCGTAGGATTGTTAAAGGTGTATAATCTAGTAAGGTTGTCTTCAGGGGATCTCGGGACGTGGCCGAGCCATCTCAGCCTGTTGCTTCGGATGACCTGTGTAACTTGAGGTTGTTTATACAGTTCATATAATTCAAAATTATATCTGATTCGCCAGCACCCTTGTTCTTTAACAGGTCCGAATTTAGTTCTTAATACTTTTCTTTCAAAAGTTTGCAGAGCTCGCTGGGTGTCTAGGTTTAATGTCCAGGTTTCGCTAACATATAGCAGCACAGCTAGTATAAGTGTCTTGTATAGCCTCAGTTTAGAATTCTGCTGATAAATTTGGACCTTAATTGTTTTTTTAGTCCAAAGAAGCATTTATTAGCTGATTTGATTCTGCTGTTAATTTCGGCATTCAGCTTGTTATGATAACCTTTTCAAAGGTATGACCGTTTGTGCAAGAAGGGTCATACCTTAATCAAATCGATCATACTTATCTCTAAATGTTTCCTTAATAGCCTGGAGCATTTGTCTTCCTTAACATATATAAATACACAAGCTGGTTGCCTCTATATTTAATCGACGACGATGAGCTGCGTCGTCGTTCACTTGTTGACGAACATACAATCAATTATCATTGTTATATAGGTCAAACTAAATTACAAAAATTGATTAGATTGACGATGTTTCAGCATTTCTTACTAAATTAGAAAACACTCCACAAATAATAGCAATGGTTTTTGCTATTTATATCTAATGATTTTATATCTATGTAGCAGGGGTACTCAAAGCTATAGGGTAAGGGTCACTTCAACACTGATTGAGTCCGATAACACTTACCTGATCATAAGATCAACTTGAGCAAAGATTCAGATGCGAAACCTGTACTATCAGAACTTTGTTGCAATGATTTATATTTAATAATATTTAACTTTAATAAAATTTGTCTGTGGACTTTAATGACTTAGAACAACATAAGCTTTATGATTTCTAAGTCGTTAGGTAATTTGTAAATGCCGCTTTAGAGATGTGTGTTTAATGACCCATAAATGTATACTACATCATTTAAATTTACAATATAAACTCGACGCGTGTGCGCCATTCACCCGAGAAAATTGTATTTTCTAGTTTACTACCAATTTTATTATTATTACATATTAAATGAATAAGGTATACCATCTCTTTACACAGTTTTACGAAATGTGTTATTCTTATTATCATAATCTTATTAATATAGTGTTCAATAAGTTCCACTTTTGTCATTTATTTAACTACTGCTAGCTACGAAAATGGGCTTGTGTCCTATGTCTTAATTTCTATAAAAGTGTACTATATATTAATAAAGTGGGTTACTAGAACCTCAAATGTCCAATTATTTTTTAAGAACTCCTTATATGTTAAGAGATATTAACAATTAAAAAAGTCATTTTGTCTCTTTAATTATTAAAGGGATTCACCGTTGTACAAATTCCAAATGCATGTGACATCACAACCGCTGCCAACCTTACAGCTCATAAATCTGTGCTATATATATGTATTTATATATCAAAATATCAAATATTATTTACAGCTATTTCAAGGAACAATCAAATTTCAATATTATGTCTGCCGGAACAAGGTTAATTAAAATAAAAACTTATTATTCTTTGACTTGACTTGATTATTTCGACTACCAACAGTTACAAAACATTACCACAGCACTGACCTACTCAACAAATAACTGACGTATACAATGCATTCCACGTCATACAAATAGCCGACCATCTCTAGCGCTAAAACTACAATTCACATTTTTAATTGCTATATCTCCGTCAATATTTAGATATTTAATAAAATAGACACGCCAATACACATTTATTAACATCAATTTCAATCAACAATTAAAAAATCGACCACTAGAAAATGAGGACACAAGCCCATTGATAATGTACTTTACTAGCTTATAGAGAATTATGACTTGAAAGTTTTATCCGCGGCGAAATGGTCATGTGATGTTAATTCAGCAAGCCACGGTAATCTTCAGTTTGTGGAGCAGTTCCTTTAGATATCTTCTCCTAATTTATTTAAATATATTTCGTGTATAAATCCAGTTATGACGCCTTGTTACACTGTCTCTCGCCATCTGCAGAGATTGTCACAGATCCAATCTTTAAAATAGCCATCTTCATGCGTACTTAGCCCACGTAAGTAACATTTTGCGTGACTCATGGTGTATTTCAGTCTGTTTTGAACAGATCCATGTTCTAGCCGTCTAATCTTTGACATTTGTGATGGTATCAATACGGAATGTACTCGCAGTTATATTCTTCATTTCCTGGGGTAAAAATTACTTGGGAATATTGCCAACAGTTTTATTATGTTCAACGGGTTTTATAATAAATTATTTGTTTGTCACTTATTGTAGGAAATTGTGCCAATTCTCCATGTAGCGCCTCGTATTGGATAACATTTGGATCGCACACCCAATCTTAGTAAGCTGGGCTATTTTGAATCTTTATTATTTACGATATTTTCTAGTATTTTTAGTTCAACGTTTTCTATTATTACTTCTATAATTTATTGTAGTTTATTTAGAGATAGGTGCTAAATCGTAATGCCGATAGTTTACTTTCGGCGAGACATTTGTCGATGTGTCTCACCTCTCGTCTTCCTTGGACTCGTGTTCATGAACCGAAGCAAACCAACGTGACAATTTCTATATGAGGAAAATGAAATTGAACCTTGTAATTATCTTTGGGCATGCTAGATACAATAAGAATGGGCTTGTGTCCTATGTCTTAATTTCTATAAAAGTGTACTATATATTGATAAAGTGGGTTACTAGAACCTCAAATATTCAATTATTTTTAAATAACTCGTTATATGTTAAGAGATATTAACAATTAAAAAAGTCATTTTGTCTCTTTAATTATTCAACATTGTACACATTCCAAGTGCATGTGACATCACAATCCTTGTGTAAGGTTACCAACCTTACAGCTCATAAATCTCTGCTATATGTAGTTATATATCAAAATATCAAATATTATTTACAGCTATTTCAAGGAATAATAAAATTTCAATATTATGTCTGCCTTAGCAGGGTTAAATAAAATAAAAACTTATTATTCTTTGATTTGACTTGATTATTTGACTACTAACAGCTACAAAACATTGCACTGACCTACTCAACAAATAACTGACGTTAAAATGCTTTTCACGTCATACAAATATGGCCGACCATTTCTAGCGCTAAAACTACAATTTAAACTTTTAATTGCTATATCTCCGTTAATATTTAGATATTTAATAAAATAGACACGCCAATACACATTTATTAACATCAATTTCAATCAATAATTGAAAAATCGACCACTAAAAAATGAGGACACAAGCCCATTGTAAACTTTTTATCGAATTTTAAAATGTTATTGCATGTTACATGCTTTAAGATATTTTGTGTTCACATTGCTATCGCCACACATGCGACAATTTGCATAACTAATTAAGGTTGTATTGTTTCAACTAATATATAATGTATTTCAACTCGTTCTTAGAAGCAGAGCATGAAATCTGGCGACAATCTTTACACCATGAAAATTTATCCGAATTTAATTTTAGTTTTAACATTTAGAACACAAGAAGAAAACAAAAACTGCTGGACTTTCTGCAAAATACTTGGGTAATTCTAATGTGCTTTCAAGTATTTTTAGAACTTGTGTTGAATTTGCATCTAACGATGAGTGAGGTTTTGTAACGTACATGTAAGAATACGTTACTTACATACTTAAGACGCTGCAACGAATCGAATGAAACTGGTTAATCCTCATTCCCACTCACTGTTTAGATATTTAATTTACTGTTGTTATTAAATATTGTAATCTAGATTTCAGATTCTCGTTTAAGCATTCCTTTTCACATTTATGTTTTAATTTGAGTTTAGTTAATTTAGTTGGTGCGTATGCATCGTTAGTAATATAAATTTTGACAGAAATAATTAAAATTACTATTTTTAATAACAATTAGTAATAGAAATTGTCACTCCTATATTTTTCAAAAACTGACATTAAACTTCTTTTAAAAGTAAATCCTACTGCATTTTGACAGATTGCCACATTTTGGAGGTTATAATATAATATAGTATTTCTTAATTTAATATTTTTAATTTAAAACATTGGACTAATAAACACTGGGTGAATAACTAAGCGTATTGCCATATGCAATACTAAACAATTTAAATTGAATACAAAATTCTAAATTAAATTAAAGCAATGAGTGGGAATGATACTTAAGTAAAAACAAAATACTTTATTTTAATTTGATTTTGATTATTTGTTGTTCTATTTGCTGTATATCACATTAATAAAATTTATTAGCCGGAAAGCTATGGTCGGTCGATGTAAGTACATGCGAACTGTTGGTTTTTTTTTGCAAATATAACAGATGAATATGTCAGAGTAATAAATTATTATTTTTGTGAGTTTTATTTTGGTGACTTAAATATTTTTCTAGTGAAAATATTGGGTCAAGCGTAAACTGTCTCATTTTTAATGGACAGGGACGTTTCGAAGTGAAAATAAATCAGAACTTTTATAAACTTGTAAAAACTGGCTTTTTTTAAATTGTTCTATTAATTTAGAAAGCTGAAAAATGTGCCAGAGGCGTAGCCGAAAACCCACAAGAAATGGGCTTGTGTCCTCATTTTTTAGTGGTCGATTTTTCAATTGTTAATTGAAATAGATGTTAATAAATGTGTATTGGCGTGTCTATTTTATTAAATATCTAAATGTTGACGAAGATATAGCTATTAAAAATTTGAATTGTAGTTTTAGCGCTAAAAATGGTCGGCCATATTTGTATGACGTGAAATGCATTGTATACGTCAGTTATTTGTTGAGTAGGTCAGTGCTGTGGTAAATTAAGATATAGGACACAATACTATTTTTACAAAATGTTGTCCAAAATTAATTAGTTAACACTCGCTTATTGTTTTACGCACTATCAAGTTACTCTCTGATTTTCTTGCGCTCTATCGTTCATTTGGTAGTGTGTCCCAGTGCACCACCCGAGATCAGCACCCAATAATTTCACAGTAAAGGTGCATTTACATATACTCGTGTGAAATCTAGGACAGCTGGAGTATTCTTTTGGTTTAGTTTATTTCTAAGTACTCTGGAAGATTTATCTATAATTTGAGAAAGAAGTTTAATAGATGGAAATTTCTGTGTACTGAAGAGACTAACATTTATCTAGGTTTGAAAAGAATTGCTTTCTACCAAAAATACACGATTTAATGGCGGATTTAGACCACAAAACACCTTTTAACAAAGGGTTACTCTGTATCTAAATCTAACCTCTAAATTCTTTTACATTTTAATTAGTAAACATATATTTATACATCCAATTGCAGCATAGTATCTAAATATAAACAAATAGATACAATTAAAATACAAAACAATGTTCAATACAATAATAACCTCAGCTGGCTTCTAGGGTCATGATTTTGAACTGTGCTTTGTCGGCTTGGCTTTTGATTTCTCGACTTGTAAATTGACTTGGGATTAGGATAGGTTCTCTTCTGCGCACTGGTTAGTCTCACTGTTGGTTCAACAGTTTCAGGTTGAAACTCCTTCGGTTTGTTTGCAGCAGCTTTTCCACTTAAAGTTGGCCTCCAGCCAAAATGACTCACTAACTCGTACAACTCAAACGCACTGTAAATGTTAGTAGTAATGTGTTTTATTTTAGTATTAGAAGTTAAAATTTTTAATGAAGAACAACAGCAGACAAGGGCGCCTTTAGAATTACTTTCTGGGATTCAAACAATGACTTTAATAATCAAAATTTTATTTCTTAATGTTTTTCTGTGCAGGTATAAAAATATAAACAGAAATTTGATTTTCCAGACGCTATATGTTTCTAAATAGTTGGTATACTAATTAATGATCTATATATAAACAAAGCTTGAACATTTATCTGACTCCTAAAGTTTATATGGTTTAAATAGCTCAATCGTGTGCAAAGTTATTAACGTTTTTATATTTGAAAACATGAAGTACAAATCGATTGTCATTTTAGTACACTGTTGCCATCTATATCTAACTATATAACCATGAAGTAATGTTTCACCTTATATAAGTGAAGGTATGCATTTAACATATTTCATGAGTATAATTTACTGCAAATAACTTTTTATTGTTCTAAACGAACACCGGCTTTCACAAAGGACACGATATGACTTTGTTTTAAATCATTGAAATGTTTTATTCTATAAACGTTGAAGGATTTGTAAGAGTTGCCTAATTTGTTTACCTCATTCCAAGAAAATTTCATGTATGAATAGTAGACATACTAATGATTGAGTTCAAAAGAATATTTTCTAAAAGAATGTGCTGCAAATTGAGATTAAAGACATGTATGTATTTCTTCAAAATGTTTTAAAAAGTGAACACATTTATGTGTATTGGGTTAAGGAAGTATTAAATAGATTAGATAATCTTCTTAATCCACTTTTTCAATTGTTATCATTACAGTTTTGTAAATTTACTTTACATATGTTACATTGTCTAATTAAGGAGGTACAGGACGTACCGTCAATACTAAAACTTTATTTCTCGGTAATACGAAATGCTAAATACGCAAATATTGGGACTGTACCTTTGAAAATGAATTTTTCAATTACCTATTAAACTGCTATTTGCTAGTTAAAATGATTTTTTTATGCATGTAATAGTTTAATAAATGAAAAATTACCTATAATTAATATCAAATTTATATTAATTCAATTTAAATTAAAATTAAATATTTTAAAAAAGGAATAATAAATTTGGCAACGCAGCAAATTTACGTGTGTTGTCGCATGCGTGATTTGGTTCTTTGACAAATAAATTGTTATATTTTATATAATATTTAATCCGATTTTGAATTTCTCGCTCAAATTGGCATTTGCAACGTTGCCGGCTTATAACCTACACTTACTGTTTCTTACTGGTTTTATTTAAATATTTTCGTATATAGGTATCCTTTTGATAATTTTCTTTTTGCAATAGTTACTTTACGTTTACGTTTTAATAGTTAGAAAAGATTATTTTATATACACTTAGTTTTTGAAAGCCATGTCACCATTTTTTAATAGTTAAAAGTTATATTATGTGGTGAAATTGAGCTAAAAATTATGATTTGTATGGAAAATGACTATTTTTAATCATGTATAAAAAGAAAACTATGAACCCTAGGTCTCTAAAATTTTGAGACATTATGTATTTTAACTATTTGTATCGACCCTCCAAATTTCACAACGTTTTCATCATTTACGTTAACGTCCTATACCTTAACTTTCAATTAACTTTAAAAAATATTTAAGATCATAACATTCTTTTTCGTTTTATATTTCACAGTTTAACGACAAACAAACTTCAGCTTTCATGAAGGGAAAGTGCACTTTAGGAGTCGAAATTGGAAGATAATTGATATTTTATGGTCCCTTCTCTCATAATTTTATTTATGTCTAAAATATTCCTTCCGCGCATATATTTAATGATTGATGTAAATTTACATAATTCTCGTACAATTCATTAAGTCTGTTTTATAAATTACGTAATATAAACATTACGAAATATTATATTTATATCAACATGTTATTCCGCAGACAATAATATATTTTGATGACCCTGTTTGGCCCCATTGTTTTTTATTTTTATTTTTTCGCATTTGTCACTGACTCCATTTATAAATATACGACATGCGTTTATCCGGTAGAATAACGCCCACTAAATAGCATTGTATTAATCTATGGATAAACTATTTATTGTTGTATTACTGTATCATGTAACCTTGTTACATGCTGAGAATTGCGTAATCGTCTTGTAAAATCCAGTAGTTTTTTCTTTTTCTCCAGTTGTTGCTCTTTTTTCGTTACGATGAGTAAATAAATATCTACAAAAACTCTGATTTATGGTCTGTATACTTTCTTTCTGTAGTACAAGTAGCAGAAAAACATTAAAAGTCAATTTATTTATGTTCCTTAATGCCATACAACAAATATAGAGCGTATATTTCAATTTAAGAGAAGTTGTATACATCAGAAAGTGATTTTTAAACAAGCTATGTATTTATAGGCACTGGTATGTAATATGGGACAAAATAGCATCTTATCATCGTCCTCAAATATTGAAAATTACACGGAACACAGTTTTGTATATATAACAACTGCGCTGGTACAAGCTTCGGCAAAATTATTGCCAAGTTAGGAATAAATCGTTACAATATTAAATACTTTTTGTATTCAATTGTAATTAAGAGGGGGTCAAAACGATAAAAAAGAAGCATATTTTCGATAATGTTTTTTGATAATACAGTTAATATATAATTATGTCTATAATTACTGCATGATAAAATGACATTTGAAGAATACTTTGTGAAATTTTCATAAATAAATGTCAAGAAATGAGACATTGACAGCGAATCTCCGCAGACGTCACAAAAAACTAACTCATAACTCATCACTGGATTTTCTGAAATTGAAAAACCAAAATTATTTTATTAGTTGGAGTGGTGGAATTTTTCAATTTTTTACATCACTTAAAAGTCAAAAAACCTCAGCATTTATGTAAAGAAAGAGTGTGCAAAATTTCAAAAGAATCGGTCCAGTAGATTTTGAGCTAAAGAGGACACCGACTCTGAAAAAGCTAAGTGTGAGAAACCGCATTTAAAAGTTTCAAAGTAACACTAAACCAGACCAGAGAAGTGAAGACCTAAAACTTTATATCTCCGACAGTTTTACTCCAATCGACTTCAAATTTTTACACAATAAACTTAATATGGTGTACAATAATATAAATAAATAAAAAAAAAACTTGAAACCTTACCTCATCTTAATTGGTTACATGGATTTAATGTGATAACTACTCAGGTCATTTTCTGCTTCTGATATATAAATTACTATAAGCCAATTAAATGTTAAAACTGTCCTGAAACCGTTGTATTATAAGTATCCTGCGTGAATAAACCTTTGTTTCTCTGCATGATGCCATCGCTAGCCTTACTTAAAGTCACAGAGTTGCACTTGGAATATTTGTAAAGCCAATTATTCTAGCACAAAGGTTGTTTCATCTCTGTGAATAGATTTTTAGAATTAAATCAATAGAATTAAAAGTCGTAACACAAATGCAAACCTTAATTTTCGTACCATGACAAACAAACTCATAGTTTACTTTTGCATAAAATTCACCTAATATAAAAATAAGTATTTAGATGTAAACTTTCTTTCATTTGAATAATATTTACCTAGACATCTTTTTAAAACTTAAAAGCAATTCAATTATAACTAAATTTAAATAAAAAACAAAATTGTAGACCTTGACGAAACTGCTAGTATTTTAACAGTCAACAACAGGCTACAATCTGCTCGCTAGTGTAACCCGATAAATAACCCGGGCAGCGTGGTACATTTAATTCCAAAGCATACTCACACAATATATTTATTTACACAAGAAAGTTGAAGATTTGTCTGTGTGCTGAGTGTAGTTGTAGAATTCATAGCGTTAACATTTAACTTAATATTAATCAGTAAATATTTTCCTTGAATTTTCTCCAAAAATAATAAATTCACGGGGTTATAATTTATTCAAGGAGCTCGCACAAAAATGTAAATATAAATTTAACCTACAAATAAATTGCTCTTGTACATTATTATTTTCAAACAATCTCCCGCTTTGAAAACAATTCATTTGAAACAGATTTGTGAATAATTTAACTATCTGTTTTATCATCTTCATCTCATATTTAGCTACAGCTTGACAGTATGTCAGAAAATCGTATCACTTCAATTTTAATTAAGTCTGGCAGTATTTTATGTTCCAGAAATTGGTCTTGAATACATTTTATAAGCCTTTGTTCTTACTGCATTCTCTACAGAGCATCACAGTGTTGCCGCAGTTGTAAAATTGTAAAAACAATCGACAAACGAAGCGCGCGAAATTTAAAATTCTCGTTACTCTTTGGGTTCCTTCAGTCACACTTTACGTTCGGCTGTATATGTCCTTGACTCCAAACACTCAAATATTTATTTTTAGTAAACGGTACGGTATGAGTGAACATAATATTGTAACTGTAACTTCTAGTTTACGACAAGTAAAATTCGCATTTCCGCTGCTGCACACAGATGGTACAGATGTCAATATTAAATATTTCAACACTTTACCAATAGCATGAAGTTAGTATCTGTAGAGTTCACAATAATAAAACTTGAATGTATAATCTGTTGATTGTGAATCTGCGGAACTAAATAAGAGGTAGAAATCGTGCGGAAATAAATTCGCATCGCAAATTTGTATCAATGCGAATTTAAATGGGCTTGTGTCCTATGTCTTAATTTCTATAAAAGTGTACTATATATTGATAAAGTGGGTTACTAGAACCTCAAATGTTCAATTATTTTTTAATAACTCCTTATATGTTAGGAGATATTAACAATTAAAAAAGTCATTTTGTCTCTTTAATTATTAAATGGATTCAACGTTGTAGACATTCCAAGTGCATGTGACATCACAATCCTTGTGTAAGGTTACCAACCGTACAGCTCTTAAATCTCTGCTATATGTATTTATATATCAAAATATCTAATATTATTTACATCTATTTCAAGGAACAATAAAATTTCAATATTATGTCTGCCGTAACAGGGTTAAATAAAATAAAAACTTATTATTCTTTGACTTGACTTAATTATTTGACTACCAACAGCTACAGAACATTACCACAGCACTGACCTACTCAACAAATAACTGACGTTAAAATGCATTTCACGTCATACAAATATGGCCGACCATTTCTAGCGCTAAAACTACAATTCAAATTTTTAATTGCTATATCTTCGTCAACATTAAGATATTTCATAAAATAGACACATTTATTAACATCAATTTCAATCAACAATTGAAAAATCGACCACTAAAAATGAGGACACAAGCCCATTTACCTATTGTGTACGTCTATATGATTCTGTATATTACACTTTTCTAGTAAGTATAATGGGCTTGTGAACCTTGTCTAAAATTCTATAAACTGTGCTATATATTAACGTTGTCTTAGAAGCTCAAATTTTCGGAAAAATAATCATTAAAGGAGTTATTTTGTGTCTTTAATAATTAAAGTGATTCAGTTATAGAAAATATCATTGCCTGGTCTATTACAACGAGCTTGTGTGATAATTTATAACTAAGAGTTGGTCTGTACATCCCATCAAGTTTTAAATTACGATGGTTTCGAAGAAGTAAATATAATCTGGATAATTATTTATTCTGGTAAAACAAAAATATAAATTTATTTAAAAAAGTAAAAACGTTTATATACATATATTACCATTTATTTCAATCAAAAATTAAACATACTGTCCCTAAAAAGAGCCTATTAATCCTATTTCTTCTCGGTTGTCTCAAATTTACCATTTCGTAAAACATATTTTCGATTAACTAACTAGCTTGATTTAATATCTGGTATAAAAATTTAATCAAAAATATCTCGAAAATCGTGACACTTTCTATAAAGTATTTACTTTTGTTGACCTTCTTTCCTGTGACCTTCTTCATCGTCCTTTTCAAGATTGACATCGATATACCTACGCCCTATGTATTACTACATATGCACCTACATTTGTATATGCATACATCGACTGTTCATTTCTAACACAGCATCCGGTCCTTATTGTCACTGATTCTTTCTCTCTCTAACCATTGAGTCCTCTGTCTGTACTACTCTAGTATGTCTTTTATTTACGCCCATTCATTTCACGTCGACTAGGCGCCGGTAATAGTTGATATAATAACACAGGGTATGCACTGCAACCATCCAAAAATAATAAATATAGTTTTTATCAATCTTTTTGATTTCAATTTTTTTTTTTAATAATTGTTATCATATGTATCATTATATAACAGATTTTGTAATTAGTGTTGTCTGTGATTAACATATTTTGATGTGGCAAGCTGTGAGACACTTGTTGTACATCTGGTGTTGACTTAAATAGGTCGTTGATACAATTAACATTACATATATTGTACAATAGTTTGCTTTAATTTGTATTTCTGGCGTATCTACTGTCTCAGTAGCAAATTTAATTTGACTTAATGAGATTAATTCAGAATGTGTCGCATACAGACAGGTATAGTCCACATCATGATAGTTCGGCGGCGACTTATACATAAAAGGGGTTATAAGAGCGGTATAAATCTATAATTCGATAATGAATTTTATTTTATTCGTTTCTATATACATTATAGAAAAATAAGTGAGTCAGTGCTTTTTAGTTATATCGGCTTGTTTTAAGTATGAGTCGCCGCCGAACTCTCGTAATTTGAACTAGAGCTGTGTTATTTAATTAACAAAACTTTATGTTAATTACTCTATTAATGTTACCGTTACTAATTATAAACACCAACCTGTCAGAAATATTTTGCTAATTTCACATGGAATATTAATTATTAATTCATTATAATTGTTCTTTAGTTTAGTGATCTATGAATCGTTTACAAATCATTTTGTAAATATCTATGGTAATTTAATGATTTATTATGAAGTAGGTTATATTTCCAAATATTATTATTATTATTATATATATTATTGTTCCTTATTCTATCTATATCCATTCTCTGTCCTTCCAAAAAAAAGAAAAGTAAATAAATAAAATTAAACCTCTACTGCTACTCTCCCATCCACCTCTTCCTGCACAATCTTCTTTTCTCTTTTTACTCTTTTCTCACATGGATACCTAATATGCTCCAACGTTTCTATCTCTCCCCCGCACATCTTGCACATCTTTGCTCTCTATTTTCTCAGTATCTGCTGCCTTTCACTTCGTTTCCAAAGGTAGTATTTAAAGGATTTAAATAGTTAACCAAGGATTAATATGGGTCAGACTAAAATTAGCCATGTCTATACACAACTACATATTGAATTTATTTTGTTAATGATAATTGTTTAGGATAAGGATTATGTATATATTTTACGATTTATTCAAACAACAAAAGTCAGCTCCTATTGATACGACATATCAGTGAATAACAACAATAAATAAGCCCACACGAAAATGAAAATATTTAGATCACTCGTCATTAGTTGATTTATACTTGAACTAGTTTTCTTTAATTATTTTCTTTTCTATTTTCTTAGCGTAAATCATTAAACCCAAATTGTATTTAATTGCTAAGTTGCTGGAAAGATAACCACTTCTTATTTTAGAATGAGGTTAACAGTTGGAGATTAAAAAAATCGTAAAATTGTTTTACATAAATAAATTTAACTTTGTTACTTTTTCAGAATTTGTTAAAAACAAATTACAACTAATAATTTTTGATAACTAGTATTTATCCTTGTGGCTATAAATATAGTAAGTACAGAAATCAAATTTGGTGTACCATAAGAAGTTCTAACTTTTTAAATTTAGTATCTATAGTAAAAACACTATTTTTTTATATTAATATTCTATTAAGATATAATAAATAAAATATGTGTAAAGAAGTTATATTTCTTTAGTTGGTACAAAGCTAGTCGGTCGGTAAAACAGTGACCGTTTAGTGAAAACATATACTCATAAACGCCATAGATGTCGCTGTAGAGATAATGGCCAACTTAGTTGATATTTATATTTATACATACCTACATTATTCGACATCAATATAATGTCATATTTCACAGCTGTCACGTATTATATCTAGACAGCTCTGACTTGACAACTGTCACTTTCGACGCATGCGCATAGAGAACAAATAAGAACATATTCCTTTCTCTCTCGCACACATTGTGGACACACTTTGAGGTCCAGCATTCTCTCTCCATATATATACAACATTATTTTAAATTTCTTCAAGAATCTCATTCTACTTTTACCTAGTTTTATCCCACCATGACTTCGAACATTATTCCATTATGCATGTATCCCATATCTTCGGGTTGTAGGAATTGTATCCAACATGTTATATACCAAATACGTCTATCTGCTATATACCTATACTATTAAACTCAGTTGTGTAGATGTGTCTTTACTCCATGTTAATGCGGCACCAGGACCATACCATTCCATACCATACCATACCATACCATACTATTCTGGAGCATAGAGTAAAAGGGTAGCCTGGTCCAGACTCCAGCCCCAGAGTGCCTTGGCTGTGAACCCACAGACCTCTCTTTCTAGCTCAGAATATAGGTCTTGGATTTTAGCTGGTTAAGGTTAGACAAATGTATAAATATTATATCACATAACAAACAAAGAGCAAAGCTAAAAATAGGGCCGTCAAAAATAAATATAAATAAAGGATATATGGTTGAGGGTAAGTTAAAGATGATAGATCTGAAGTATCTTAGGATGATCCTAGATTATTATCATCCGTGGATAAATTGTAAAGCTATTCGGCTATTACATACATTGATTTATCTCGATAACGTTGTACAGCTGCTCTTTTTTATTTTTTATTTTATTTAGTTTAATATAATTAAAGGGACAAGCATACGTTCTTTTTAAATTTCAATGACGTCATGTTTGTGTTACATACATATAACCTTTCTATACTGAATTCTGAATATCTACATAATAAGAAGAACATAATAAAAAGAAATACATTTTATTATTTTAAATTAAAATTCTTAATAGAGATATCCCTAACGATCGTTAGGGATATCTCTATTAAGAATCTCTATCGATATATTTTACTTGTCTAACCGCATCTCGTTTCTCTCTCACTTTGGAATGAAAATGAACTAAAGAAAAATATATTCTAGTGTGAAAGAAACAACTGGTACTTAATGAATGATGTTGGGAAAAGAAAGAATATGATTATGAAAAAATTCTAACAACTAACACAAAATCTGTGACAGGTAGAGAATCAATTTGAACTAAAAGCGACTTTTGTGTACCACTTTTGAACTATTAACGAACTTGCTAAGACTACATATATCAGATTTTATTTCACAAAATCTTGACAGGTAGGGAATAAATTTGAACTAAAATTGGTTTCTGTGTTGTTGCTTCGAACTTGTAAAGCGTTAGAATTGAATTGTACGAGTGACTCGAACGTCACTAAATAGGGCACTTCACCAAATTGTTTACTGGGGAAGGACCAGTCTGGGTAATATCATTTTGCCACAACTTGAATTTATTAATTACTTTATATACTAACCAGCTGATACTTTCATTTTTATTAAATGAAGCCATTGATAGTCAACCTTTTGCAGTGTCTTTTAAATGCATGTTAAATAATAAGACATAACAACTTGAATTGTTAGCAAACACTGTTTTATATTTTCGCCTTGTCATTGACTAAATGTGTTCCAAATTCATTTTGACCACTTTAGAGCCGTTGCTTTGGCCTGTGGTTATTTACAAAGGATCCAAGGGAATATCGAACATCTGTGGATTTAATATCTTTGAAATTAATTGAGTAACATTTCTATTAATTAGTTTCATTGATAATTCTTGTTTTTTGTTCGTGCCAAATTCTTGTAAATTAAACTTAAAAAAAGAGACATTAAAATATACTAATAAACAATAGTGTATGTTTCTTTTAGTACACAATCAATAAATATATTTGTTTAAATATTTAATGTCTGATTAGTTTGTGCTGATAAATATATGACTACAAATCTGACGTCACAATGCGTTGATATTATACATATTTGAATACAACTTCGAGCATGCTCGCGATTCCCAATACTCGACCGAACCATACGTGGCCAACATCAGTGAAAATAGGGATTCTATATTAGCTTTAGCGTATTTTCCATGAGTATATTGCAACGCTGAATCTCCGTTTATATGCTAGTGCAGCGGTTCTCAAAGTGTGGGGCGCGACCCCCAAGGGGGGCGCAATGATGGCTCAGGGGGGGCCCAAAGCTTGGTTGAAAAATTAATTAAATTTACTTACAAAATAATAAAGCAAACTTTTTATTTTTAAAATTACAACAAGTGTATAATTTTTAGTCAAAGTCGTAAGAGTGCCGAACATTTTATACTTTTTAGTTTATCAGAAAATACAGAAAAAAGATGCAAACCTGCTGCAATGGACTGAAAAGGTGAAAAGCTTTGTAATGAAGCTAAGTTTGTACGAGGGCGGTCTGTAAAGTGATAATTTGGAGCTATTTTCTAATCTTAAAATTATGATTGAAGAAATGGATCTCAAAACTATTTCAACCAATGCAAAGAAATGCTTTCTTAAACACGTAGAAATCCTCAAATCTCGTTTTTCGTCAAAAATATTTTAATGAGAACTTGGATGGTTTGGCATGGATTCAAAACCCGTTCAAACCATCAGTCGATGAGTGCTCCCTCAACACGAAGGAAAAAGAAAACCTCATTGACCTCCAAGGTGACACTGGGCTTGAAATGAAGTTTAAAGAATCTTCTCTCACATGCTTCTGGATTGGTGTACAAAAGGAACATCCAATTTTGAGTGAAAGGGCATTGAAAATACTCACTCCATTCGCCACCACTTATTCTTGTGAAACTGAGTTTTCTGCTCTAGCTGCCATGGAGAGTAAATATCGCTCAAGACTGGATGCGACCAAGGAATTCAGAATAGCGTTATCAGAACTGACACCGCATTTCAAGAAACTATGCGCAGAAAAAAAACAAGCACATCCTTCACACTGAAGCTCTTTTTATTATTATTGCTTTGACTTACAAATAACAATTATGTACTATAGTAGCTAAAATAATTAAATAAATTGTAATTCTTTGTATAGAATTTGTTGCTTGATTACGATTAAACCTATTGCCCCATTAGAGTATGCATAGAATGTGCAAAACTTAACTGAAAACAAATTGACTGTATAATGTCAAATGCGACTTCCTTATAATATATAGTACGTTTACATGTAGGGGGGCCCGGCTTACAGCTGGATTATGCAGGGGGGCTCTAAGTAAAAAGTTTGAGAACCGCTGTGCTAGTGCTTCTAGTGTTTAATTCTTACGTGAAGAACTTGCAACAGACTCACTAAACATGACAAACACTTTAACTGAAATCCAAAGCATAAGTAATATGATTATGATTCCACTTAGGACCCCTTTTTATAAATTTTAATATATATAGTAAGATTTATAAAATAAGAAAAAAAAGTATATGCACCTTTTCTCTAGTTCTAATACAAACTAACCTTGCTAATAAGTCTATTAAATAAACAACGTAAATTAAAATTAAAAAAAAAAATCTAAATTATTTTTAGTTATTAGTAATTGCACTGTAGTTATAATAAATTTATTAGTTCTAATTGAAAACGTAATTAGTTGATGAAATCTCAGTCGTAACTAAAATGCAAGGTCAATCGGCAATAATTATTCAAATGTCTTGATCTTCGATAACCTTAATACGTTGCAAATTATAATTTATTTATAAAAATGACAATTTGCTAATTTATAATCATTTGAATTTTACCGAAATAAATATTACAACTTTTGGTTATTGATTACATTAAACTTTACGAACAAGCGGATTGTTTTTTGTTTTTAAGTGTAGATTTAGGAAATGTTGTTTTTGTTTTAATTGCTTCATTCGTTCATATGATTACCGGTACAGAATTAGTGAAGTTGAATTCAATTGAGTCTGCTTTGCTTTCCTACTGTAGTAGTATAGTAATTTATACTCGAGAATTGTGAAGCACACATTTTTATTTCTATTTAGATAATAGCTATGCACGAGTTGTACTTTTCTTTAATTGTGTGTTAGTATTCGTTTGTATATATACACAGTTGTAGGGTGTTAACGAAAATGTTGTACTAAAGATTTACTTCCGAAAATATTTTAATATGGTTTTTATAATATACTACTTCAAGATCCACCTCTTAAATTTAAATTAAGAGGATTCCTTTAGTTTTAAATTGAAGTATACGTTTTTCAAGTTGTTTATATAATGATGAGGCATATCCAATTATTTTTTAAATTAATTCTGTATTATAAAAGATAGTATCAATTGAATGGGGGTACTACAAGTGCTGGGCTATCAACATTTCATCCCGTTAGATAAAGGTTTCTTCTAAGTATATAGATCTTAAAAGATTTTTTGATGATTCAAAAATGTAATAATTAGAAAAAAGGTTTTTTCCTACAATAAGAATTACAAGAAAGGTTCATGGTGATTCTAATTATCCAAAAATGATTTTTTATTATTTTAATGGTAATAATCGAAGTACTGATATTGTATTTAGATATAGAAAATTATTTAAAGAATAATTAAACAATATCTGATATTGTTCATTTATATAGTGTCAAGACATAACCTGCTAAACACAGTTACGTGTTTTTAAGATGTATCTAACATTACAAAAAGAAACCTTTTACGTAAATGGTTTTAACTAATATACAATACCTATTTTCTTTTTTTTTTTTAAATAAATCTACATTAACAAATCTAAGAATTATAAAATCTTAAGAAGGTATTTTTAAGAATCAAAGATGAAATAATAAAAAAAAATTATTTTATACATAACAATTTTAATTCGATTATATGTGAATACCATGTAGACACAATCTTTGGTGTATATCAAACAGATTTTTTATTTTAAATTATTATTTAATTCGACATTCCAAACATAAAATAAAAAATAGTCCAATATCCATGATGTAATTATGTAAATCATTCGGTCCATTTAGAGAGAGAGTGAGAGAGATCTGTTAAGTGTTGGACTATATTAGTTGTTTGACAGGTTTTTTATTAGTCAAACTCTAAAACAAATACAGGTTATTCTCAAATTTAAAAAGGTGTTAACATGCACAAAAAAAAATATTGAATTTCATTCAGAAATTTAACTAACTGTTGATTCAGTTTTTATGTGTGTTCTTATTTAATTACATAATTTAGCTTTCTATATATTTATGTAGTTGTGGTATTATGTGGTGGAAACAAGAATCAATTTAACCTACTAAATATTATCCATCAGACAAGGGTCACAAAAGGTTAAAGGTTGAACCCGGTGGCACGTCTTGAATTAATTAGTTTTGCTAGATATGTTTTCGTACATGGTAATGTACTTCTTCCTCCTTCCTCACCCTCGCCCGCACTTAAAATAATAGATGGTGTATCAATTGTTTATCTTTCGGCCTAAAATGCTTAATTAATTTAATTACGTTGTTAGTGTTATATATATTTAATAGCTCCTTATATTTTAGGAGATATTAACAATTAAAAAGGTATTGTCTTCAAAGTTTTGGGTCCTTAATTATTAAAGGAATTAAAACGTACATCACATCCGACGTTTGCCATTTTTTTTGACTGAAATTTTTGTACTTTTGTGTCCTCAGTAAAAAAATATGTGAAATTAAATTATTTTCAGTTTATATTTGTAGCTATAGTCTTGAATTTCATTCTTGGTAATCTAAATATAGTTCTTGTGGACAAGTCTGCTAATATTGATTTGATTGAAGAAGTTATAATACTTTTTGATTCGATTCCCAAGTATGTTGTAATCTAAATATAATTGTAAAATCTAATCTAATCGATCTAATATATAATTTTTAATATAAAGAAAGTAAAGTGATTTAGCAAACATGCTGTTAAAAGTACATATACGTATATTAGTTATACACACACACACACTTCACACTACGCATACAAATAAAACATCACAAACAGTTGAATGTAAAAGCGTAAAAGTGTTCTGCACGTGAGATAAAATACATTAGAGCATGCTAGTGTGTGTGCGTTGAGCTCTATGCATGTGTGTGTGTTTATATTGTCTGTGTATGGGTGTATGCTTCTATACCTCCTAAGCAGAGTGCCATCGAAGTGCTTTTCAGTTTGCTTAAGTCAACGAGCAAGAGAGCATTGACGTATCGCGACACCTCTTGTAGAACGATGTCTACTTAAGACTGTTACAGTAGTGTCATCATATGTTTCTTAAAAATAATTGTTTATATTTATTTAAAGGTTTGTGTTAATTTAAAAGCTATTGTGCAAGTTTTCTTAAACTTATATTCTAAATATATTAATTTTAATATTATAATAATGTGTATTAATTGTAAGTGAATAATTAAATCTATTGATAGTTGAGTATAAAGAGCTACTTAACGTTATTTCTATAAAATAATAAGTTTATTGTTAATTATATGTAAATAAAACCGCAAAATATTTACATCTGGTCGTAAAGAATACTGTGGAAACTGTTTTAAGTGTTTTTTTAAAACGTTGTGAAATGTTTCTTTGCTGTGAAGTGTAAAAAGGCCTTCTAATGTTAGGTATTTAATCATTTTTCAATTATAATTACAATACTAATTATAATTAACATGGTTTTGCTAAATAAACTTGTTGTTTTTTTTCTTTAAGTTATATTTTTCATGTTGAAATACATAAACAAATAAAACTACCAGATGTATCAATAAGAATGTAAGCACTGCTAAATTAAATATTAACATTATTTACTTTGATTTCGAAATATTACGTATTCGACTGCGAATTGCACTGAAGATACAGTAGTTTTTATACCAACAGAAATAAAAGACAAATACATTTAGTATTTTCATAATATTTTCTGTTTTTATTACGTTTAATTATTCACTTATTAGTCAGTAGTTTTTAAACATATATTCGAACCCAAATAAGTTTATTAAAACGCAGTTTTTTCTACGTTTGAGTATCTAGATGTATTTCTTGAACATCAGGACTCGAAATAAACAGCTGTTCTTTTTCGTTTTGTATTCTGCTTCACCCTAGTATATTTAAGATGCATATCCTTTTAGAAACTGGTTTAAAACGTTATAATTAAAAATAAGGTCACCTGTTTAATATTTTTATATTTTACGATTCGGGCTGGCTGTTGAGATGTAGCCTCCTTTTTTAGATTTTATATTGTCTTGAGATTTAACTGTATTTATAAATTGACAATGATGTAGCTATAGTCAAAATCACGATAGTTCGGCGGCGACTTATACTTAAAAGAGGTTATAAGACCGGTATAAATCTATAATACGACTAGCTTTTACCCCCGTCGCAAGCGACGTTTGTTTTTTGTGTGTGGCTTGAATTTCATGTCAAAATTTAATTCCATTTTTAAACTGAAATAATAAATAAATTCGTCCTATATTAATTTTACATATTATAACAATTAATTTTTCATTCAAACTGACTAAGGAAATATGTTATATTTTTTATATCAAAATAAAAAATATTTTCAATTCATGCGTTATTTGACCAACTTTTTTTCAAAATTTGGGATTTTTTTTCGATTAGTAAATAAGTTACCACGGTTAGCCTATATACAAAATTTCAACTTTCTAGCACAATTTTTACACTCGGAAATTACTGCCCCCCGTGCCCCCAAATAAAATTTTGAATTTTTCTTTTATTAATAATACACTTAATTATTCTAGAATCTAGAATATGAACTTTCTCCAAAGTTTTCTACCGGGCCTCCGAATTTGTTCAACCCCCCCTTTTTCAATTTTTGAATTTCTAATTTTTGCGAAATGTCAGCATAAAATACCTTAATACACATGCAAAATTTCAACTTTCCATCTTTTACGAATTAAAAGTAATACAGCAAAAAAGGCTTACTTTTTTCCAGTTTTTCCAAAATTACGGGTTTCCAGGAAATTCAGGGAAAAATCCGGGGACGCCAAAAGTCTTAAAAAAATTTTCTCTACGAAACAGGCAATTTTCAAAAACATTGACGAAGCCGTTTTCGCGCTGCCATACAAAATTTACTACCAAACATATATAAGAATATAAGATCCCTAGAGTTTACCCCCGTCGCAATGCGACGTCCTTTTGTCGTGTATGATTTGAATGTAATAGAATAATTCGTAATTACATTTCATATTTAATTCTATTTTTAAATTGAAATAATAAATAAACTCGCCACACATATAAATTGACTAAAAAATATATTTTTTTTATCAAAATAAAAAATATTTTTAATTTATGCGTTATTTGACAAACTTTTTTTCAAAATTTGCGATTTTTTTTTTCGATTCGTAAATAAGTTACTAAGGTTAGCCTACATACAAAATTTCAATTTTCTAGCACAATTTTTACTTTCGGCAAATACTGCCCCCGTGCCCCCCAATAAAATTTTTAAATTTTGAATTTTTTTTTATTGATAATATACTTAGTTATTCTAGAATCCAGAATATGAACTTTCTCCAAAGTTCCCTAACGGGCCCCCGATTTTCTTCAACCCCCCCTTTTTTAATTTTTGAATTTCTAATTTTTGAGAAATGTCAGCATTAAATACCTTAATACACATGCAAAATTTCAACTTTTTATCGTTTACGACTTAAAAGTAATACAGCAAAAAAGGGATCACTTTTTTTCCAGTTTTTCCAAAATTACGGGTTTCCAGGAAATTCAGGGAAAAATCCGGGGACGCCAAAAGTCTTAGAATTTTTTTCTCTACGAAATAGGAAATTTTTAAAAAGATCGCCGGAGCCGTTTTCGCGCTGCCATACAAAATTCAGTACCAAACATATAAGAATATAAGAATATAAGAATAGATTCAAACACCTGGGACATTATAATATATGATAATGAATTTTATCTTATTCGTTTCTATATACATTATTGAAAAATAATTGAGTCATGCTTTTAGTTATATGGGTAGTTTATACCCCACAACTTGTTTTAAGTATGAGTCGCCGCCGAACTCTCGTAATTTGAACTATAACTCTAATTTGAAACTGTCTTTTAGTGCCCAAACGTGGTCATAATGCAGTTTTGCTATTTTATTTATTTGTTAGAAGTCTTTGCGCTCAACCATTAGAGAGACTTGAAAAATGACTGTGTTTTAACGTTTTTATTTTCCTGTCCCTTTAAGCTACACTTTCAATTGCTAATAACTTCTATATTTTAACCGAGGACTAATAACGAATCAAACTACGGTATTTACTGAAATTTTAACAGAAATCATGAAGAACTAGTCGAACTATTAATTTTTGTAAATGGAATAAATATTATTCTTTTTAGTTATCAAATGATTTATTAGTTAAGAAACATATATTTTCTTTTCTTTCTTTTGACTTAAACGGTTTGGTTCCTGAGCGATTCATATATACTCACATTATTTAATTTTTCTCTTCTAAACAAGCATACACCCTGTCCATAGATTATGAATAAATAAATTATAACGAGATATCAAGCCAATTGATCTACCGACAAAGGTCATTCATCAGGTCAAATAAAATGAAAAGATTCTTTTGATAGTGAACTAAATTATACAGAAAAAAACGAAAAAATTAAATATCCAATTTACGAAAAGGCTAATTAAAGTTAACTGTAGTAGCTCATTAAAATAATTTTAATAATCCATGATATCACTTACCGTCATTTAATCTGAGAATTTAGTTAATTACGTATTTTCTAGCTAGTTTGAAGGACATACTTCATTTTTAATGATCCACTTCTAAAAAGTTCTTATTTGACCTTTACTTAATATAATAATATATTAGAAAGTAAGTACCTACTTAAGTAAAATACGTTTTTATGAAAATTCTAAATAAGTGTAATTTGTAAAGAAACCCTGATTTATTTATGTTTCAGTTATTGAAATAAAGTTTAGTTTGTAGAAAGCAAAATGCTACTTACACAATTTCAAAAAAGTCAAAATCTGTGCTGAATATTTCTAATATTTTTAGGACTAATCAATGGTAAATACTCTCTTGTTCTAGACCATAAATCATCGCAACTCTCGATATATATTTTTTTTATTTAATTATCTATCTACATCACGTAACAATTTCAGCAATTTCATTTTCAAGGTCACAGTTTTAAAATTCCTTTCATATATGAACAAATATTTTTTTTATCGTTAATTATTATAAAGGTATTTCGATAGATATTTAGAACCCCGTTTATTGATTTTAGTATATGTTTGTGCAACTGCTTATGCTTATTTTGAAACATGTTATTTCTAATTATTAAATTGTTTTATGCTGTTAAATATATTACAGTAGTATTGATACGGTTGCACCAATAGATGAGTTAGGGATGCTATGGAAAACACCAGCCTTGTTTAACGTCAGAGATAGCTTAAATCGTAAGAGCAGCAGCTGTGTACTAAACAGAAGATCCGGGGTCGAATACAGTTTCTGATTGATATTTTAATACTCATTTAATTGTTGACTTGTAACAAAAACATTGAAGCTTCCGTACCATAAATTTTAGTGTTTACACATACAATAATCGAACAGTTCATCTTGTTTTTATTAATCATAATTTTCAAATAAAATTAAAACCCACTTCTGAGTTGTTATCAATTAAATAAATGGATAAATTCATAAAAATATTATATTACTTGGTACTATTACTGAAAATATTACTCAATATTATTCAAACGGTGAAAAAACCATTACTTTAACAATTTCTATTTAAGTATGACATAAAAAGTCAAACATATAAAATGTTACGTGTACAAAATTGATGTCCGCTTTTGATGGATTGTTCGTAATCATACAGAATAAATGTTGATCAATTATTCAAGTCTTATCAGCCTATAGGAGTGAAAGAGGAAGCAGGAGGAGTTACCATTATAATAATATAGAACACTGCACAACAAAATGTTTTATTTCTTTACTTCTAAAATAGGATATGTATAGTTTCAAGTGGAAGTAAAATTCAATGTAGGTAACAAGATTTTATTTTTCGTGAAATTGAATTTCTTGTATGGTTAGAATATATTACACTAAAGAAACTGTAAAGGACTTCTTTTATACCTTGTGATAGAGCTCTCCCTAAAGTACTATAGTCGAGAATGTGAAGTACGTCTTTCTTTTCAGAAAATGTTTCACAATGTTACAAAAATAGCTTAACGGTATATTATAAGATTAGGAAATGTACTCATACGTTGGGAATAGCACACAGGAAGGTTTTATAATATAAAACTATTGGATCAGTAGTACTTTTGCTACTAATAAGTGCATGATTGAAATAAATATTAATATATGTATTTTTGTTTTTTAAATATCCAATTGGAGTAATTTTTAAAACTGTAAAAATTACAAGTGACTTAACTCATTTTCAAAATAAACAGTTCTTGTATGGTTTTATATCTGTTTTATATTTTACAAGAAACAGAACGTGCACCTGTTGGTAAATTTGCACACTCTTCAGTTATTTTGTAATACTGCACTTAATTATTCTGTTACCTCAACAACTTACAAGCTCCTTTAAAATGTGTGGAACTGAGAATTTTTATTTAGCAACTTGAAGGAGGTACAGGACGTACCGTCAATGCAAAAAGTTTATCTCTCGGTGATACGAAATGCAAAATACGAAGTACATGAGGGACGAGCAAATATTGGGACTGTATCTTTGAAAATGAATTTTTCAATTCCCTATTAAACTGGTTTATGCATATAACAGTTTAATAAATGATAAATTACCTATAATTAATATCAAATTTATATTAATTCAATTTAAATTCAAATTAAATATTTTGAAAAAGGAATAATAAATTTGGTAACGCTGTAAATTTACTTGTGTTGACGCATGCGTGATTTGGTTCTTTGACAAATAAATTGTTATATTTTATAAAATATTTATTCCGATTTTGAATTTCCCGCTCAAATTGGGATCTGCAACGTTGCCGGCTTATTACCTACACTTACTGTTTCTTAAAGGATTTATTTAAATATTTTCGTATATAGGTATCCTTTTGATAATTTTCTTTTTGCAATAGTTACAGAAAAGATTCATTTATATACACCTAGTTTTTGAAAGCCGTGTCACCATTTTTTCATAGTTAAAAGTTATATTATGTGGTGAAATTGAGCTAAAAATAATGATTTGTATGGAAAATGACTATTTTTAATCATGTATAAAAAGAAAACTATGAACCCTAGATCTCTAAAATTTTGAGGTTTCACCTATTTGTATCGACCCTTCAAATTTCACAACGTTTTCATCATTTACGTTAACCTCCTTAATCGTAACAAAATCTTTATGTTTTCTTAGTGTATTCGATTAACAGTGACATTGAAACTATTATTATATCGTATTAAATAAAATTAATAAAATTTTCTAAAACTATCTAAGATTTGTGTATAAATTAGAATGGTCATGCTTATGGTTACACTCTATTTTCTCTGTGTTCTAAGGGGGCGTCCATAAATTACGTGAGGTGTTTTTTTTAATTTTCTGTCCCTCCCTCCCCCCTTGGTGAGATGTCGTGAGATTTTATTCAACCCCCTCCCCCATCCCCCAATCTCACGTGAGATTTTTCAAAATGTGGGTTTCGTATTGGTATCGGCATCCGTGTCCATGATTCACTGAAATACAAACATAAACTGCATGCAGAACATACCCATGTCGCCGATAGATTTCATTTGACTGGTATTGCACCGTAACAACAAGCGATCTTAGGTATCCCCTCCAGTCTGAGGCGGCTTTTTGCATTTACAAACGTTCGGATAGGGTATCGTTGTAGTAGTGGTAACGCTTGGATAAAATTCGCTTTTATTCGGTTCTACTGTGCGAGGTAGTGCCGCCCGTATTCGGACGGCTTTGTAGCGTGCAGTCTGAGAGCTCCAGAGCGATCTCATTACATTTACATGGTTCGGATAGGTAAAGCGTAGTAGCCCGTATACGTCCGGCAGAAATTCGCTTAAATACGGTCCCATACTGAGACAGGCCTTAAGCATGTACAATCTAGATTAAATGGACCAAAATAGTATAATTTTTTTTTGTTTCAATCAGAAAAAAAATTGCGTGATATTTGCCGAGACCCCCCCTCTCTCCAACGGAAGATTAGATGAGATTTGACTCGACCCCCTCCCCCCCTTAAACATCTCACGTAATTTATGGACGCCCCCTAAATGATATTATAATTATAGACCCAGTAAAATAATGAGGACGAAAGTAAAAAAATATTGTTCAGTACTTTGCTTTTAGGTATATTGTTTTATGTATGAATTTGTTTAAGTATTATACGTAAGAAATATGGAACTGTAATTACATTTTATTAGATAGCATATAGTAGGTACTAGTGTCTTTCCCATAACACGTTAGCAAAAGTGCTTGCATAAGTCAAATATTGCTAGTCAAGGTTAAGTTTTAATTAGTAGTAAATAACATAAAATTTTATTTTGGAAATTTTATAAGAATATTTATGTAATTTGTACACGGTCTGGATTAAGTATCATTCCCACTCACTGCTTTAATTTAATTTTATATTTTGTATCTAATTTAAATTGTATATAGCAATACGCGTAGTCATTCACAGTACCATTTTTAATTTAATTTATTTTTAAGTTTTCTTAGTTTTTTTTTAACCTTACAAGGTCCAATGTTTTAAATTAAGAAAAACTATATTATATTAGAACCTCCAAAATGTGACAATCTTACAATCTTATCAAAAGAGGCCATTCATAAATTTAAATTATCTGCATTTTTGATTTTATGTTTTTCACAAAATTATCTTCACCTTTTTTGCCAAAAAAAGAATATATTTTATACTAGATGTGACGTCATAACGCTCCAGACCACTGCCCCACTGAGTCAAGTGTTGTCACATTTCCTTACCCCATAATTTAATCCAGCAGTCCGCTTACATTTTTTAATAAATTTGTAATTTTTAATTTGAAGTACATATCATGACACAAAATGATAAATCGAACCAAGATTACTATAAAAACGTATTGGTACAGTATGTGCTTGCTCTGTTCATTAAAAATAGTAACAGTTAACAAGTGCGATGACATAGCGTTAGACCTATGCATGCAATTTATGCAGTTCTCTCTGGTATTAACGCAATCTGATGTACGATTACAGAACAACACTGCCAACGTTTTGATGACAAATCCGGATAAATCCATTCGTTATGTACCAGCTATGTAGAAAATCTTAATGTGCTCTGTGTCAAACTCAGCATATTCCAGTAGGTCAGTGGAACGGTCAACATTTTTACCAACTTTGTCATCTTATCATTATTTCTAAGCTATTTTGATTCAATTACAACTGTATCTAATAATATGCAATGTAATAGTTTAATTTCAACTGACTCGAGAAAGTTTTAATGAAAAACAAATGATTATTTTGAAACTTTATTCTATAGTATTCAATTCTAAATGTGTATATTGTTTTAGGTCAAAATTTGTACGTTTTTATTTACCCCAGGTCCACACATGCGTGTTCGTTTACGATTGTTTGATAATATATTATCAAACAATCGTAAACGAACACTATTCAACGAATATTATTCATCTTCAACAATACTCGTTATATTAGTTTTTTACATTGTTTGAGTGATTCAAAAATCCACGATCGGCAGGTCTGCGTTAGGTTTAAAACCTCTGTCTTACCATCGCTAGATACTATCTTCGTTTATATACATTATATTCGGAGATTGAGGGAGATAGCGTCTGTCTATTACCATTAAAGAAATATTTGTTGAAAAAGGATAGCATATACTTTAAACATACTGTACTGAACAAACTACTATACAAGTATACAAGTGTAACGGTGAAAAATATATTTTACTTGTCTAACCGCATCTCGTTTCTCTCTCACTTTGGAATAAATGAGATGAAAGTGAACTTAAAAAAAATTATCAGCACGGAAAGTAGTCAATGTATTCTGTTTTATGAATGAAACATAATAGAGAAGAATACGAGTAAATAAACGATGCCGCTTGCTTACAACCCCTCAGCTGCTCTTCTCTCTTCCGCTTTTCATACTCAACAGTAGACGCTTATCACTAGACGTCTGCGTTTAGTTTTTATCCGAAGTTCCTTATGTTGTGAACACGCTATAGATATTGCACTCGCCCGTGTATAGTAATATTAGCTTTATCTCACAGAAAACAGCTGTTTCCAATTAACTAACTAATAATTTAAAAAATACGATAAAAGTTTAATAACAAAAAATGATACGTTATCTAAAAAACAACAAACAATAAACAATAAAAAAATACGGAAAGAATTTTATAAATAAATACAGATAGTAAAAGTAGAATTTTAGGATTAAACAATTAATCTATTATAGGTTTCATTATTTTTAATTGATGAGAAAATTCTTTAAAATGTATTATTTAAACGTAATATTATTTTACCTAACGTTACGTTTTATTATTTATCGAAATTTAACATAATCTTGTTACATCGTCAATAAATAAATGCAAATGACATTAAAAATCTTCTATTAATATATTAATTTAATATGTAACATTATATAACCTTGTATAAAACGCTTTATTAACTTTAAAAAACATAAATCTATGTTAAAGATAACTTTTGGTGGTACATCAGCTTTGTTTTGATCAGTGGAAAATGCAAATTGAAAGGGATGATAATTAAATATGATTACATTTAAAATAAAAAGATTTACACTCCATAGAAATTGCTTAGACTCGACATCGAAAAAAGGCCGACATTAAACAAACTTAAAAACGAATATATCAGTAAAAAAAAATCAGATGTTCAAAGTTTATGATATAGAAATTGATAAATCAGTTAGTATACTCGTATAAGCATCGATTATTGTATAGCTTCTTTGTGAGTTTGCAATCATTTTATAATTCACATCCGGTCAAATATTATGATTGCTCTTATCAAATATCAACCTTATGTATCCAACATTTTCTATTTAATGCTAATATTTGCAAACATGATTATATTATCGGGTTTGGTATTCTTATTTTAGAATTACTATCATTTTTCTGAACTATCTCTTCTTGTTTAAATAATTTCTGCTATTTATTCGCAACTTTTTCCATCAAAAGTTTCTTACAAAAAAGTTGGTTTAATCGAATAGGATAATAAGCAAACTTGAAGGAATGTAATGTTCTCTTAGATAAAAATCTTGAAATAACAGATTAAACCACTATTTGAAATAGTTAAATCTCACTTAGCATTTGTGGGTCAGATTTGAATAGCCGTAAAAAGAAATCTTTTGATCTGATCTTATTGGTCCAATTGGGCTAATTGCACTGCTTATCACTTGACCCCAAATCTCAAGTGCTGTTGAATAACTGGAGATATATTTTGCGCAATACGACTAAAATAATAAATTGAATTCTTACAAACTATTTGATGTTGCACATGTTCACTTATTAGGATTTCTGTCAGGCGTTTCTTAGTAACGACCGTTACATTATTACGCGTATGAACTATGAAGGTCATAACTAATTTGCGTAATTACGTTATGCAATACAGAGACCGTCACTCGAAGAGATACCAATTAAAAATGCTGTAATTTCCTCAATTTGTGAATCTTTTTATTTAATATTTTAAGACAATGTTAAAAATACATTTAATTTCACGAAAAACATGTCACTGTTATGCAATATGAATCAGAGGCGTATAAAATTCGAATACGACACGACCTAGTATCTGAATCGATATTTGGCCGATATACGGTTACTTACGGGAAGAAAACGTGATCGTTTCGAATGCGTTTCTGATTAGAATCTGAGACGAACATTTTAGAAGCAAAATCGGTAATGCATTTTACACTAACAAATTCCACTTAGAATATTTCCTTTCAAGTAAAAATTAGAACAATAAGATTCTGTAGGCTTGTAAAGAACTTGACAGAGTAACAATTGTCAAAATATGAGCTCCGCTACTTTCAGTTGTCATTAGAATAAGCCGTGACGCTACTCTTACGTAATATTTTACTCGTGTTTTATTATACCTTAACTTAATTTTATTTTATTCGTATATAATGTTTAAGGTCATATATTTTCTTCAGCACTGTTCCTGTAAGACGTAGGAGTACATTGTTGAAAAGTAAAGCTGTTTAGGGATGATAAATATAGCGCACATGATGCCTTCATATTCATTTTTAGAAATTAGTGTCAAACAGGCACAAGGTAATGCCTTAAAACGAAAGTGACAGCCGTTTCCTGCATGCTGTACAAATTGTCTACAGTTTTTATATTTTGTCGGGGGAATAGGTCACGTTTACTTAGGCGAAGGAAGTCTCTAAAATCTGGTTTCCTTCTTTATCGTCACATTTACAGAGGCAAACGACGACTCTGCTTCTTTTAAACCTTACTTACTTAATATACATGCACCAGGTCTGATTGCCTTCCAAGTAAAATAAGCACAGTGTTTTATTAATCATTTGGTAAATATAAGAATCTATAAATTTTTGTTTTGACATTTTATAAGTCAGCTGAAACTTCTCTGACAAATTGTTTTTGTTTTAGGATGTGCTTGTTCTTGATGTCTATTGTAACCTTAGAGCATATATATATGAAGAGAGAATGGTGGACCTGAAAATGTGTGCGAGAAAGAAAAGTATATGTTCCTATTTGTTCTCTATGCGCATGCGTGGAAAGTGACAGTTGTCAAGTCAGAGCTGTCTACATATAATACGTGACAGTTGCTAAATATGCATCAATATAATGGATGTAGAATAATGTAGATATGTATAAATATAAATAAACTATATATAGGACATCTATGGCGTTCATGAGTACATGTTTTCACTGAACGGTCACTGTTTTACCGACAGACGAGCTTTGTACCAACTAAAGAAATATAATTTCTTTACATGTATTTTATTTATTATATCTTAATAGAATATTAATATTTATTATATCTAGACAGCTGCCACTTTCGACGCATGCGCATAGAGAACAAATCGGAACATATACCTTTCTCTCTCGCACACATTTTGGACACACTTCTATTCACACTCTAAGATTTTAACTGATGCATATATTATCATCTGGCAAGATTGTTAAAAGAATCTGCTTCAGTGAATCTTTAAATTTGAACATCAATTTAAGCAGAACATAGTTAAAAGTATGTTATTAAAATTGAAAGCAATGATTAAACATTCATAAATTTAAACAATGGAAGTAATTGATTTGTTTTACGATCTACATTGTGTTTAAACAATATAATTTATTGGTAAATAATGTTAATTTAAGTTGAGCTATGTTTACATAAGATTGTATAAGATCTTCGTATAAGCTTGTGTTAAAAATACATTACTGAAATAACAAAATAATACTTTTGTTTTATTTAGAATTGTTCTTTGTTATTATTCACTACTCTGTTTACCTCACTTTTCGCTAATTGAAATTTATAAAGCGGATAAAGCAGTTATAGTAATTATTATTTGATGTTAAATATATTAACACTAGCTGTCCCGGCCACGCGTTGCTGTGACTAACGTTTTTGTCATATTACATTACATAGCGCCATCTATTGAATATTTACTCAATCTAGTCAACAGAATATTTACTCAATCTAGTCAACAGATGTCGCCATCATCGTCGCCAGATGTCATATGTCATATACAGATAATTAATAGACAAATAATTTGCAATAAGATAATATTGCAATCATAAATTGAGATGTAAGCTATCCTATCTTTCAAGTTGGATCAAACTGCACACGGTGTACAAATTTGATTAAAATCGGTTAAGAGTTTAGGAGTCCATCGCGGACATACAACGTGACACGTAATTTATATATATTAAGATAACACTTTGATACGTTCTCACATAGTAATACTTACTACGTTTCTCACAATGTAGTCTAAGAAATGGCAAGCGAAGCTAAACACTATGATTACTTATAAAATATTAATAGAAATAATTTATTAGTTGATTACAATGTTGGTAACACAAATAAATATTACTAATTCGCATAATTTGTTGTAATTTTCGAAAGAATTCGTTGGATTTAGTTTAGACGTGAATAATACGCTAGCATCGCGGCTAAATTTAATCTGCAACTCGAATATTAATCTGCATGTGGGTGGTGCAAATGTTAGTCATAGATTTCTCTAGCTCTAGCATGTCGAGTATGTGCACATATCAAACGAACACCACCACACTGACCATGATTATTCTAACAAACATTTCCCTTCTTGGTGTTTCCAGTAAACTGTAAAATGCACGTCATATATTCAACTGGGCTCACAAGGCATTGTACTGCACGATTTTTGCAGTACAAACGTCGTGTAAATAGTTCTATATAAAATGTTTATTCGATAATATTTATACTGCAAAAATACGTGTAGTGCAATGCCGTGTGAAACCAGCCTAAGTATATTTTTGCAGTTTCGTTGCTGTATAATCAGTAGTTTACCAACTTCATATAGAAATGAATTATATAGTCCAAATTACGATAGTTCAACGACGACTTATACTTAAAAGAGGTTATAAGAGCGGTACAAATCTATAATACGATAATGAATTTTATCTTATTCGTTTCTATATACATTTTAGAAAAATAAGTGAGTCAGTGCTTTTTAGTTATATCGGCAGTTTATACACCACAACTTGTTTTAAGTATGAGTCGCCGCCGAACTCACGTAATTTGAACTATATCAATATTATTAATGAATTATATTAATTATAGGAGTATTAGAAACGAACTCTGTCAATTCTGAATAATAAGATAATCTGGAATTCAAATGAATTAAATCATATTTCATTATAATCTTTAGTATTTATTGATTGAATAAATTCAAATTATTTTCGTAATGTCATTATTGAAAAATCCTACATCAACCCAATCCTTCCTAAAATATACATCACGTCAATAATGTCGCCATTTATACACACCATATATAATAACTTATTATATTTTGAAAAATATTATTCGTACATTATTGTAGTAAACAGATATTACCCAAGAAACATTTTGGAGTCACTTCGCCATCATATTGAAGATGCGTATGACTTTTTTGTCATGAAAGAGTTCATTTACAGTTCAATTTCTCACAATCGTTCATATGAAATGTCTATTTTAACGCCTACAAATTGCGAAACCATTCCATCTGTCAGAATACAAATGAAGATAAAGTTGATGCGAACTATAATTGAAGTGCAATAGTGATAGAAATGTCACAAAAAGGGACACTTCACTAAATTGTTTCCTGGGTACGTTCTGTTGTATCTATTATATTCATTTAGTTCTAAAAATAAAACACTGATAGCGCCATCTTCGGCTACAGTGCTGCCTCTATGTTTCACGCACGTATTTTTTAAACTACTAGCTACCTATAACAATTTTCGTTATGAAATGAAATGTCACATTAAACACAGATATCCCAAAAACTATGACACTTTGCGTATTACTACGCTATTAATTTGTGACTTTAAAAATCCACAATTTCATCCTGCAAAATTACAGAATATATTAATGTTGTATTCATGTTAACACGATTCTATCATTTGTAACTTTGAACCATGACGAAATTCTCTGAGTGTGACTTATGCATCATCAATACCGCAGAAAACCACGCCCATTGCATTTGACGACCTGCTTCTCTGCAAACCGCAGTCTCTTGACTACACTATCGCTTTCAATAGTAATCAATGCAATGATCAACTGATCCACTGATCCCATTGAATCCGGATTCCCATCATCCACCTTCGATCTTTAATGTCCCCATGATTTCATCTCAAATATTTTACATTTACCAAAGGGGGCGGCAGGCCTCAGCTGTTCCTGTCAGCTTGCACGACTGTAGATTTTGTAACATTTTCTAATTTGCATATATATTGATACAAAACATGATACTACCATTTCTGTATGCTAATACATCTGTTGATATGCTTCATTAACTTTAATGGTATAGTACTATTAAAAGATTATTTATTTATATATAAAATTTAATATAATGATTGAAAGTGTGCCAATTTGATAGTACTAGTATGTATAGTATGAGTATAAAATGCATGAATAGTTTTAAGAGTATTAAATAGCGTAGAATGGTACCAACCTTTCAAAGACTATATCGTCATTCTCCACAAAGACTATTTCGCAATGATTGTTTTTTAATGATCGTCTTTAGTTTTTGTTTAGATAGAGACATTCAATATTTTCATTCATAAGTTGACGGTTTTTTTAAATATAAGTGTACTAGATTTGTTAAACTTTTACCGACTTACAAATAAACTTGTTATAACATTTATAACAGGTATAAACTTATAATACATTAATTTATTATGTAGTACTAACAATATCTACTGAAAGAAAGTAGCGATATGATAAACGTTATCACATACTACAGGCGTTTGATAACAGCAATTCAAAAAGTGTTCCAAGAATAAAACATCTGGATTTAGTTAAGTGTTAAACGAACTGCAAACTTCCAAAGTATCTCCTCATACCACCCTCTTTTTCTCAATCTAACCGTGAAACAAAAAGGAAAAACAATAATAATAAATATATATCAAAACAGAATTCTTAATATTAAGGAAAATTGGTAGAGTTTTTCTCATGCCTGCTTCGAGTTGAACCCTATGACCGACCTTGGACTTTCAACTCTCTGCGTGTTTTCCTTGTTTTTTATATTTTCCAGACATTTTTTATTTCATGAATTTAATATCGCTAGACGCGGGAGGCTTACTCCTTCAGCTTTGATATGTTTCAGTAATGTTTTATCAATATTTAGAAGTCTGCTTTTGTTAGAGATAATACAAAGTTATCTATATTATCGACCAGTAACTTTTATTCTATAAATAATTGGCATATAGACACCAGATTCTAAAATTGAAATCTAAAAATACAAAAGCTTTTATGTGTTAAATAACTAATTTTTGTGAATTGATAAAGTTTTGAGTTTTAAGAAAACCATAGCATTTTTCGCAGTTTCTTTTCTGCTTATGGGATTATGTAGATTTGTTTTTTATTCTCAAGAAACAACGAGGTGAAAATAAACAACACGCAGCTCCTTAGGGCTTAGGGAAATTGTTATTTCTTACGTTTATAAAATGTTTGATGGAATACGGAATTCATCTCTCATATTCTTAAACAGAATATTTTATCAGTTAATTTTATAAAAGGAAGCTACACTTTAAATTTAGAAGAATTATATTATCTTAAAGAAATACCAGATGAGTGATAATTCAACTTACGAAAGTTCGGCGGCGACTCATACTTAAAACAAGTTGTGGGGTATAAACTGCCGGTATAACTAAAAAGCACTGACTCACTTATTTTTCTATAATGTATATAGAAACGAATAAGTTGAAATTCATTATCGTATTATAGATTTATACCTCTCTTATAACCTCTTTTAAGTATAAGTCGCCATCGGACTATAGTACACCTTTTAAAGCATAGTGATATAAAAAATATTCCGGCAAAATTTGCGTGGTACCACATTTTTTATAACTCGTCAAAACATTATCGGCTTTACAAATAAACCTGGTATAACTTTATAACAGATTTATTTGTAAGGAAGTTAATTTACTTGACATACCCTATCCATTAAACACATTTACGTATGGTTACGGTTTATTTAACATAAACAAGTTTACCTTTTATATATTTCTTTTTTAATATAATGTAAGATTATATAACGTTACAAATTACATTAATACATTTATTTATTTATTAACAATGTAACAGAATTATGTGAAATTTTGTTAAATAATAAAACGTAATAAGACAGGGTCTAAATTTTAATATCATACTTCTTTACTTATATTCTTTATTACTAAATATTAATTGTTTATTTCTTTGCTTGCAGGTAAGTGACGTCAGCCAATATTCTGCTTCTATAGTCGTACAAATCGTATGTATAATAATTTTGTATCACATCTTTTGTCAACATCAGATATGAGCAACATAACCCCAAATACAATTTTAATAATTTTGTGTGAGCCGTATATAGGAAACGTATTAAAATATGAACACCTGTTGACAGAAAACACAAATTTACTCTTTGGTAACAAAATGTAAATAATACCATTAACATTGCTTTTCTTAAACTGTGGTTTTTTCCATTAAAAAATCTGCTCTAATTCGGTTGGATTGTCATGAAATTTAGACACATATGTTTGAAGTTTGGTACGTCTAACTAATAGTGAATAGTGGCGTCATCTATACGTAACTTATTCAGTGATGTGATATTTAAAGAGACAAAAACCAAAGCTTTACGAAACATATCTTGTTCATCAATGGTCTACAGAATTTTTAATCGCTTTCCGAGTTTCAGCAATTAGTTATTAGCACTAAAATATTAATTAGTAGCTTATGGTATTGAATTTTACACTTACACTAAGCTGCAGCATTTATTTTATTGTTTCGCTAATCATTGTCCATTATCATGACAACCTGTATTTGTCCTTTGATATTTAGTTCTCTAAAATTTGAAGTAATAGAAACAGTCAGTTTTGAGTTAACCTTAGTTTAAGAACGAACTAATAAACATTCAAATTTAGTTCCTAGAAATTGCGGGTATGATTAAATATTCAGAAAAGTAAGGTTATGCATAATATTTAGTTTAAGAACTTAAATAATTAATGAATATATTCATCATTCCATTTATGATTTATTTTAGCATAATTTATGTAGGGTAATGGATTATTAAAAGAAAGAAAATCATGCATTTATTATCATTGTTTTGTTTCTCACAGATGATTAAAAAATGTAGAATAGGTAATCACACATTTATTAAAAAAGAAATCAAAAATGGATTCACATCACAGCTTTTATACACTTTTTAGATCACCTTTGGAAGAACATACATGAATTTTCTATTTACATTGGAATCAAATGGGTCTGTGGTATATTGATAAAGTTGACTATCAGGTCCTATCTTGACTATTAATAAATCTGTATTGGCGTGTCTATTTTATTAAATATCTAAATGTTGACGGAGATATAGTAATTAAAAGTTTGAATGTAGTTTTAGCGCTAGAAATGGGCGGCCATATTTGTATGACGTGAAATGCATTTTAACTTCAGTTATTTGTTGAGTAGGTCAGTGTTGTAGTAATGTTCTGTAGCTGTTGGTAGTCAAATAATCAAGTCAAATCAAAGAATAATAAGTTTTTATTTTATTTAACCCAGCTAAGGCAGACATAATATTGAAATTTTATTGTTCCTTGAAATAGTTGTAAATAATATTTGATATTTGATATAGCAGAGATTTATGAGCTGTAAGGTTGGTAACCTTACACAAGGATTGTGATCTCACATGCACTTGGATTGTGTACAACGTTGAATCCCTTTAATAATTAAAGAGACAAAATGACTTTTTTAATTGTTAATATCTCTTAACATATAAAGAGTTATTAAAAAATAATTGAGCATTTGAAGTTCTAGTAACCAACTTTATCAATATATAGTACACTTTTATAGAAATTAAGACATAGGACACAAGCCCATTAAAGTAGTCATTATTGATCCTTCATTTTTTAAAGGGATACAAACTTATAAAATAATAAATCTGCGTGTCACGTCACGTCCCATGATTTGCCATCTCTTTTATACAACACAGATGCATGTGTGTGTAAAATAAAATTGTTAAAATATTTTTGTAAAATAAGAAAAATAATCAAGATTATTTATTTCTCTTGTGACGTCATATGTAGAGCTAACAGAAGCGGCAAAAGTGAAATTCCAATTTTAATTAGCTATAGTTCTGTTAACTATTGGTTATTTAAAAAGAACACAAATAAGTGCATACACACTGCATTTAAGCTCGGCTCTTGTTGGCACATTTACATTTATACTTCATTTAACAAACCCAACACACAATATGCTTTCATTATTTACGAGCAAATACATTTCTCACTGCAGAAGCACGAGTTATTAAATTCCACATCAAAACTCAAATTAGCATATAATTTACAAGCAAATAAAATTACCCATTAAAATTATTTATAACATAAAGGTCAATACATAGCAAACCGAAACCAGCTCCAAACAGCATCCAATCACGAGAATGGGGAGGGTGAGGGTTGCTGAATGGAGGAGTGGTTCAAATAACTATTCTATTTATATCGAGTACCGAGAAAAACCATTCGAATTTAATTACTATGCACTATATTTATAAATTAAAATAATAATTAAAAATCACTTGAAATATACAGTGTAAACTGTGGTCTAAAAATAAATGCTTTAAATATTTATATTAAAAAGCTAGCTGTCTGAAATGTGGTCTGTGGTGGACTAGAATATATCATTGAATTAATACAAGAGTAGGTTAAAACAGAAATTTCATCCCATTTTAAAGTATCATTAATTTCATCATTGAGCATCCTTAATAACAGAGCTGATGCATTAATTTAAACCTCTCTCTCTCCTTCTCTTATCCCTCCATTATAATTATTTTAAATTGTTTCAAGTTCCATGGGAAAATATTTGTTGTACTTTATTAATATATAAATAAAGACTCAACGTAATCCTGTATTTATCTCGTTGTTACTTCATTTATTAGACTCTCCGTTTTGTTTTTAAAATGGAAGATTATATTAATCTCTTTAAGCGTTAAAAAAAATCCTATAGTCTGTCTTTGTGAAGTCGATTGTAAGGTACTTATAAAAAAAGGAATCTGTTTTAATTTTATTTTTAACCGAGGCAATTAGTAGATTATTTTTTAAAAGAAAATAAGAGCATTTGTCGTATGGTGGCCGACAGCTGATGGAAATATGGTCCAATCTTCGAAACAGATCCGTCATTGTCTTTTTAAGAATCGAAATCAATTCATTATTATTTTATAAACTATGTAAGTGGGTGCATAAATTATTAGCTTGACGGATTGATTTTTATTTATAGAAAAACTGCATTAAACTTATAATATTACATAAATGGAACATTTTTACATAAACCTATTTTATGTATATTGCTTAGGGTTTTATTTAGTGAAAATTGGTTTTTAACAATACTCTGTAAAACATATATAAAAACCAACATATTTTCGATAATGTTTTTTGACGACACTGTTAATATAAAATTATTTCTATAATTACTATATGATAAAATGACATTTGAAGAATACTTTGTAAAATTTTCAAAAATAAATGTCAAGAAATAAGGCATTGACAGCGAATCTCCGCTGACGTCACAGAAAAAAAAGTAACATTTCGGTGCTACTCATAACTCATCACTGGATTTTCTGAAATCGAAAAACCAAAATGATTTCATTAGTTGATAAGTTTCTGCAGGTAAAGCTGTTGAGTTTTTCTTTTTTTATTGATTTTTCAATTTTTTACAGCACTCAAAATACCGATTTTTCATGAAAAAAATCGAAAACTTTGTTATTTTAAAATACGTTTAAATTAAACAATTTAAAAAAACTCGACAGCGTTACCTCGGCATTTATGTAAAAAAAAAGTGTGCAAAATTTCAAAAGAATCGGTCCAGTAGATTTTGAGCTAAAGAGGGCACCGACTCTGAAAAATCTATGTGTGAGAAAACGCCGAGAGGTGAAGACTTAAAACTCTTTACTCCAATCGACTTCAAATTTTTACACAATAAACTTAATATGTTGTACATTAATATTAATAAATTTTAAAAAAAAGTTAAAACCTTAACCCCTCCAAACTACTTAGTTCAGAACTTAGTTTCATAAGATTTACACCTTTTTTTAGTTTACTTGTTATTGATGCTATACCATCTTCATTATACTTTGTAAATATGTACTTTTAAAGTTAAAGACTACAATAACTGACAGTATAAAACTTTCCTAATTTTTATGCTAGAATTTCTTTATAATTTTCCAAACAATATGATTTTTATTTATTTTTATTTCAGATATGAATAAAATATTTGCTTTAAAAATTCACATCTATATTTAATTTAAAATCTAGGGCACTCATAGCTCTTGAAACGAAGCCCTCTTAAACTCAAGATCCGATGACTTAAGACTTTTTTCTATTCTTTTTATTTCTTGTTAAAAAGATGAAAAGTTTTTCATTATTAAAAAATGTGTTATGTAATGTATTCTACTATAATAGATACTTATAAAGATATTTCCAAATTCTAAAACTTGACGTCATCCCTCTAATATTATTCTGAGAGATCTATATAAGGAGTGTCTGTAGAATCAATCGTTTACAAATTAGTATTTAGGTACAAAATGTTATATTAATAATACAGAGTGGTAGCCAAGTTTTATAAAAAAAATTACTACTGTATTATTTGAATAGAAACTAAAAAGATTTTGCGTTGTACATAAATTCATAGACTGCTATCAGATGATAGTTTTAACACCTCGATATTTTAATAAGAAATATCTTTATACTGAAAACTAACTCCTCACACTGTATAATAATGTACGACTGTGTATAAATACTAACAGAATTCATATTTACCCGTGGTATTTGATACATGTAAAGATGTACAAAAAAGGATGAAATATTCTTTGAAACTAACGGTCAACGGATTGGTGTAAAACAATACGGATGATGATGATGATGATGATGATGATGATATCATGACAGTGACGGTGACCAAGACAAAGCTGAGCGTCTTAACAATCAGCACATTATTTAGAAGTCAGTCAACGAGCCAACGTCAGGAGCAATGACTCAGTCTGTGAAGGTGACTAGAAGCTAAAGCTAAGACCAATGCCATGCTGATAAATTGTGTTATTTTATTGTTTTGACATAATTCGCTAGGTCTCGTCTTGTTTGGTTTACTAAATGTAAAAATATACGCGTTTAAATGTAGGCTGTGCTCATCACTGACCTTCCTTTAGATATCTCTGAAGTTAGAAATAATAACTCTGTGAAATGAATCAGAATTTAGTTATAAAACTTTTTTTTTTGTTAGTTTTATTTCTACTAGAAATTATGCCATTGTTTAGACTAATGCTTCGCGCTGCTTAGATTCTTAAAACTACATATCAAGCTTCCCCAGTAAACAATTTGGTGAAGTGCCCTATTTGGTGAAGTTCGAGTCACTCGTACAATTCTATTCTAACGCTTTACAAGTTCTCTACCTGTCACAGATTTTGTGTTAGTTGTTAGAATTATTTCATAATAATATTCTTTCTTAGTATTCTTAGTATTTCTGTTTCTTTCCCACATGGATATATTTTTTTTAAGTTCACTTTCATCTCATTTATTCCAAAGTGAGAGAGAAACGAGATGCGGTTAGACAAGTAAAATATATTTTTCACCGTTACACTTGTATACTTGCATAGTATTTTGTTCAGTACAGTATGTTTAAAGTATATGCTATCCTTTTTCAACAAATATTTCTTTAATGGTAATAGACAGACGCTATCTCCCTCAATCCCCGAATATAATGTATATAAACGAAGATAGTATCTAGCGATGGTAAGACAGAGGTTTTAAACCTAACGCAGACCTGCCGATCGTGGATTTTTGAATCACCAAAACAATGTAAAAAACTAATATAACGAGTATTGTTGAAGATGAATAATATTCATTAAAAAAATCACGATCTGTACTAAAGATTACATCTATTTATTTCTTCATTTAAATATTTATATTTTGCAGACTCTAAAAAGTAGAATTCCATTAAGTTTTATACCCCTGCTAGTGTCAAGTTTATAACTCCGGTCATAAATCATAAACCGACTCCGCTTTTAATTCAGCAGTGAACCGTCGTTGCGATCTCTGTAGCTCATAAAAAGGGCCTTTCCTATGAACGACTGAATAGAAAACGAACACGTTCCAGACAAAAAACTCATGATATGTAATAGAAATTAAGTAGAAATTACTCCAAAATGTTTACTGGGTCATCTTCCTTCTCCTTTATTCCCTTTCACTTACTTTTAACTCCTCATTCTTCCGCTGTAAGATCTCTATTTAAGGAGCATCTAAGGACATCTATCTACTAATGGAGAATTAATCAAGGAGGACGGGGAGTAAAACTAACAAGAACTAATAAACATTAACTAATTCCAAAATTCATTGCCTACCTCTGGCATAGGAGTTGTAGCGCAGTCACGAATGAGCGCAGTAGCGAATGATCACGGTATTTATTGAAATAACATAAAATTCCACACACACATTATTGAGCTATGGAATTTATTTTAAATGGTTGCAACCCGGGGGTTCATACATTCTTGAAATTATACAAAATTAATTAAAATCAGTGGTTAGACCAAATCGGAAAAAACTAAATCAATAAATATATTAAAAGAATGAAAACAAATATAAGCAAGTGTATAAAAGTACCATACCTCCGATATTCACCCCACACATTTTTAATATACTAAAATATTTGACATTCAACAGACAAGAGGGTAATATATCATTCCACCACGACGTCCAGGAGTCAGTAGACTTGGAGACGATGATAATAGCTTATCATTTTATTATGTATACGTCGGAAATTTAAGATAAATGAATGTATGTATGACATGAGTTGTTTAAACAATTGATTTAACCTCTTGGTGACTTTTAATATGTAAAAATATATTGATTATCAGAAAATATATTTCTCAGGGTTAATTAGAATACCCACTACGTTCTATGATTACTTTTTTAGAAGCGCAAAATTGCCATATTTAGTTTTTCATAAAGTTATCCGATTTCTAGTTAATACCAACCTTCAAACGATATGTGTTCACGAATTGTCATTTATATGTTTTTGTACTGTAATAAATTGTATTCTACTTTATTTAAAAAAAGATGTACTGAGATAATTTTCACATAATCTCATCATCTCTTTCGCCCTAAATTTCTGTAATTAATTTTTTGATCTCAACAGTTTTTATTTGTAATAAAACCATAATTAAATTCTTCAATTATATTAATTTTGTACAATACTTTGTATATTAAATATTTAACAAATTATACACAACAAATAAAAACAGTTTAATTGTAGCCGGACCGTCATGCTAAATTTAAATTGGGATTAATTCGAACATCCTGCTATTCGTACTAGTAACAAGTGACAATCCGCTATCGGTAGGTTTTGGTCCTTCGTAGTAATGCAAATGTCGATGCCATTAAATACTGGAAATGCTAATTGACACAGCCAAAGGGGCGATGGCAATGCGTTTCAAACACGATTTAGCGGAGCCCACAACGGATAAGATACCAACATATTTTCCCAGAAATCAAAGCGTTGCTAATATTAATTTAGTTGTAAATAAAAATGAATCGTAGAATTTGTTATTCACCAATCAATAAATTTAGAAAACAGAAAAGTTGTTGTTAATTGGAAGGAATGGAAATGCCCCGCTGTTTACAACATTTCTAGAACAGTTTTGACGTTCTCCACCCAGATCTGTGTTTTTTTTTAATTGTTATCTAAATGGATAGGTTTAGCTGAATTTCAGATACGCTTAAAGGCAAATGAGAAGAAATGCAATTGGTTAAAAAAATGCCGTGTGAAAGGTATTAGGTTTTTTCTGGGTTTATTTGTAATTTGTGAATGGTAGCTTTGTTCTTGACACCTCTTTGTGATTAAGAACTTGGATGACGCACAATTACGTTTCGAAATAAGTTGTACTACTATTAAATTAAATCAGTTCTAAAAATAGCCACATGGAATAACTGCATAAATGATTGTACTCATTTTTATTATGGAGCTGCATTTTGGGCGGTTGTTAACATTTCCGGCCCAGTCGTGAAACATGGCAATTTAGAGTTCCGTTGGGTCATCAAATAATTATTTAATTAAATACAACGAATTGTAATTGAACTTATCAATTGCCACCCACGATTAGGTTATAGCGATATTTCAATTATTATATATTCTTAACAGTGGTTAATTAATAATAATAATAATAATTAATTTAGGCAATTGTCTAGGGCCCGCCATCAAATCTGGAGACTAACCCAAACAGTGTCATTAATTGTGCTACATTTTATCTTTGTTCGTTATGGTTCACGTGCAGTAGCTAGGGCATTTACAATGTACGTTTAAAATCTAACTATGCTGGCTGTGGCTCATACATCTAGTAATCAGTGTATAGATGGTGAACAGACGTGTGTTACACAACGCGTTGTGACGTCAAATTTGTACTTCAACAAACTACAAAAGCAGCGCCACTAAAACTACTGTAACGCGTAAAATAATGGTCGGAACATCGTGAAATTTTGGCACATATCGTTTGAAGGTTGATAGTATCTAAAAATCATATAGATTTGTCAATAGTGAACTATATCAAGAAGGAAATCAAACCACAATAATTAATAATCCTATTATTACATAAGATTATCAAATCGACGACACAGTCACAGTTACAGCATCCCGCCAGAGACGAAATTTTTAATCATTACATTTTTTTTTTTATTAATTACCATGCCTTATATAAAAATATCTAATTATATATATTTTTTAACATTTTTTTTTCTACTAAACTTTCTCCAAACAAAGGTTAATTATACGTTACGCATCTAAGAAATTAATCAATTCATTAATTACATGGATAATAATTATTAAGCACCTTTCATTATTAGCCTCAGTGGTTTGGTCTTAATAAAACTATTAACAATTACTTGTGTGATCTATTCAGAAAAATTAATTAGATATTCTTTGTGGTTTAAAAAGTTATTATGTTTTTGAATACTTACTAGATAATACGCGGGTGAATTAGTAGTTGTCGTCGAGTACATCCTGTTCCGCAAATTTAATCAACTCTTCATTCTAACAAGCTCTGAAGCTACGTGCGCTGTAGAGAGCGCACAGAAAATATTTCTTCGAACGAAAACAAGTTTTAATTAATTCGGCATAGAAATTAAGTTGATTCCTTGCAACTTCCTAAGTATAAAGTCAGTATGTAATTGGGGTATTATATAATATTTGTGATTCTTTTTTAAAGTATAAATATTTGGTTGTGCACTTAAGATACAGCCGCCCCTGATGGTGACAGTTTAGCTGAGTACGGATATAAAATGAAACACCAAAGAAAACTAAGAAATTTGATGATTTTTACTATTTAAAAGGTGTTAAAAATTCTCTTAAATTCACTATAATAGGTAAAACGAACCGAGTTTATTATTTATCATTATTTATATTATCTGTCGTTAATATAAACATTGACTATGCCAAACTATCAGTATCAGTATTTCTGATAAGCGTTATGTCTAGACAGGTATTTGACGTTTAGAATTACAGGAAGGAGCAATACCATCCATAGCTCTACGTCACATGTCTATTGCAGCTCAGTGTATGTTGAAATTAAATCGACTGGTTAGTGACAATATTACTGAGAAATTTAAAGCACTTCAGATTTTTTTAATTTAAAATTGTTTAACGTAAAGCCTCATTCCCCCTCACTGTTTTGATATTTAATATACTGTTTTTATTTAATATTGTAATCTAGATTTCAGGTTCTCGTTTAAGCATTCCTTTTCACATTTGTGTTTTAATTTAAGTTTAGTTAATTTAGTTGGTTCGTATGCATCGTTAGTAATATAAATTTTGACTGTTGTGATAATTAAAATTGCTATTTTTAATAACAATTAGTAATAGAAATTATTTTCTCTTCAAAAACTGACATTAAACTTGTTTAAAAGTAAATCCTACTGTATTTTGACAAATTGTCACATTTTGGAGGTTATAACATAATATAGTTTTTCTTAATTTAATATTTTTAATTTAAAACATTGAACCTTGTAAGGTTCTAAAAAAACTTAACTCAAAAAATAAATTAAATTAAATAGAACTGTGAATGACTACGCGTATTGCCATATGATAAACAATTTAAATTAAATACAAAATACAAAATTAAATTAAAGCAGTGAGTGGGAATTATACTTTAGCCTAAGTCTGTTTAAATGGCTAATTATTGACGATAGAGGGTGAGTTACAATCTGGGTTTCCAAATTTTAAGACAGGTGTAATGGAATTTTTTTGAATTAGGTACTACAAATTTTAGGTCAACCTTTAACATGAAAAATTTGCCAAGCTCCTTCGATTTACAAGCATTATATATTTGGCTTACTTGTTTATTAAATATTCTGGCCCTATTGAATATAAAATTGTTTTCATTTCTTTCGTTATTTGCCAGTTAATCGTTCTCTGTGTTTATGTGTGTTTCTTTTATTTACTTGGCTTATAATATTAGAAAATAATATAAAAAATATATAAAAACTCCTATGAAAATTTTGGTTTTATGACAATTGTGCGTTTGTGGAGGTCCTTAGAGGTTTCTCTGATCAAAGACAATCACACATTGATATCGTACTTATAGTTAAATCACTGCTTCACTAAAAACGAACTACGCAATAAATTTAGTATTACGTAGTGAATATTAAAATGTCGCCACAGCGTCTGTCGCTCATAATCATTTTGTGCGACTGTATGTCTAGATGATTTAAAAGATAATGAAAACGTTATCTTAAAATAATATATTCTGTGTAAAATATTAAATCTTTATAAAAGGTTTTATCAAAACATGTTTGCATATTCATATATCTATGAAAGAATGTTTAAGTAATTCCTTCTGTGTAAAGTAAATAATAGTTATTCATTACATTTAAAAAAAATTGAATGATATTGCATACCACATAACTGCATAAAAATGTATTTTATTTTAACCTCACTTTTTGTAGAATTTAACCTTAAAATAACTCGTTAAAACTTCATTTTCTATAACTAATATATCATCCTTGTCAGCACTATGAAGCGTAAGATACTTGTACTATTTATAATTAACGTTTTATAAAGAATAAATAAAAATATGTAACCAGAGACGTGAGTTCACGGTTTATTTATTTGCGAACTGAACAAGTTAGTTAGATCAGCTGATTACATTCAAAGAACATGCCGCCATTTTAATTTATTTGCTGTATTTATTATATAAATGGTATTTCTATGTATTTTATCAGTTTACACTTTAATATGGAAATTTTCCAATCAATAATACATTCAATTGCAATTTACTTCATTAAATATGTGTAGAATATTAAATGTTTTGCAATTAGTTATATTCTTATTTAAGTTGTAAATACTTAAGTTGAATTAATTACTTATTGTTAAGTGTTTTTATTGATACTATTAATTTCTTCCGCGTATTTTATTATTTAATGATTCAGTTTTTTTAATTAATGGTTTTAACTGTTAAGTATGCATTTAAAAGCATTTAGTTGTTTGTATGCAAATGCTGATGAAATATTATTATTGAAAAAGGAAATGCGAAATATTTTAGTGTAGCATTCTTCAACGGTTGGCCTTGTACGGTAAATGTATCCCCTCTATTAAGGAGGTGGTAACGTTTCAACTTTTTTTTTTAAATTTATTTATATTAATGTACAACATATTAAGTTTATTGTGTAAAAATTTGAAGTCGATTGAAGTAAAACTGTCGGAGATATAGAGTTTTAAGTCTTCACCTCTCTCTGGTCTGATTTCGTGTTACTTTGGAACTTTTAAATGCGGTTTCTCACACATAGCTTTTTCAGAGTCGGTACCCTCTTTAGCTCAAAATCTACTGGACCGATTCTTTTCAGATTTTGCACACTCTTTCTTTACATAAATGCCAAGATAACGCTGTCGAGTTTTTTTAATTTTTTAATTTTAACGTATTTTAAAATAACTAAGTTTCTGATTTTTTTCATGAAAAATCGGTAGTTTAACTTTGAAGTGTTGTAAAAAATTGACAAATCAATAAAAAAAGAAAAACTCGACAGCGTTACCTGCAGAAACTTATCAACTAATGAAATCATTTTGGTTTTTCGATTTCAGAAAATCCAGTGATGAGTTATGTATGAGTGACACCGCAATGTTACTTTTTTTTGTGACGTCTGCGGAGATTCGCTGTCAATGTCTCATTTCTTGACATTTGTTTATGAAAATTTCACAAAGTATTCTTCAAATGTCATTTTATCATGTAGTAATTACTGAAAGAATTATATATTAACTGTGTCGTCAAAAAACATTATCGAAAATATGCTTCTTTTTTATCGTTTGACATTACCCCCACTTAATAAAATACCATAATATTTAATCTCGAAAGAAGGTTCTTATGAATGTGGTAGATATAGTAACAATTAACATTGTTCTGTTGTTATTTAATCTCCATTGTTGAACCGCAATATCATATCAGTGTATTTGTCTAGTGCCATGACTTACTTATACATAATAAATAATGAATTGTTTTTAATCAGTTGGTACCAGTACGTTTCGTTCAGGATTTTTACGATAGATGTCTCTAGTCTCTGTTTATTTGACCTATATTTAATTTATACTATGAAACAATATTAAATAAAAGAATTTATAGTAGCTATCATATCTATCAATATAGCTGTGTATTATTATATATTATTGTTTACAATTCTTATGCAATGACAATTGTATTTATGCGTTGTTTATTTGATTTTTATCTTGTTGGTGTACACTGGGTGGTAAGAAAACTATTAACAGAGATGTGCACAAATACTTTTTAAAAGCATTTAAATACAAAATACAAATACCTCGTTATTTTCTTATTTCAAATACAAAATAAAAAATAAATTTCATGTTAGCATTTAAATATAAAATACGTATTTTAAAAATACTTTTGAGAAAATAGAATACTCTTTATGTTACTAATATAAATGTTATTTTTTTTTTAATAATTATGAGATTTCTGTTTGATAAATACCGACTTCGTTTTGAAACATTTTTGTTTCATTAAAATACTACCTAGATTTTTTAAAAATAGCAAAAGTAAGGGTTTTAAAAAATGTTGAAAGTACAACACATTTAGTACACTCATGTCTAAATAAGGTCAACTTATGAATGAAAATATGTAAGTGTTGGATGTCGCATGTGGGGGTTGTAGATAAAATAATATATATTTATGTATATATATTTCAGTAAGGAATGTAGTGGAGTGCTTGTCTTGTAGTAAAACAAATAATGAACGAGAAAATATAATAAACAAATTTAGGTAAACGAAAATCAGATGTTTTATAGTGGGGGGTAACAGGAAGAATAATAAAATAATAGGCACATCTATCATTTTAAATTAGAATTCTAAGAGAATTGTGCCGATACTTTTAGATCATAGATGGTGCTAATGTTGGTGGGGTTTTAAGTTTATATTAAAAAAATAATATTTACTGATTAACACTATGAAGTAACAAAAATGAAAAAAGTATTTTGTATTTTCCAAATGGGAAATAGGTTTGTAAAAGTTTTCAAATAAAATATCAAATTCTATACTCGTAAAAGATATTTAAATACAAAATAGGTATTTACTATTTTGTATTTGCATTTTGAGTATATGTATTTGAAAAACGCACATCAATCTGTCATAACATTATAAATACGTTTAGAAATATTATACGTTGTTAAATCTAATTTAGAGTAAGAGCGTACGCACCTAAAACATAAGTTCTCACTCACAGAAACAAGAGAATAATATTTTTAAGGTTAGAAACCTTCACATGAACCTACTGAACTTTTCTCAACATTACCTTTTTAACTATTATCTTTATTTTTTGTTTTATTAGTTGTTAGAGGTCTACTATATCACGAATAAACATTTAATTATGTTGTGATTCATATATCTACATACGTATGTATAATGTTTACATGTCGGCGTTGTACTTTGCTTTGTTTATTGTCATTGAACGTCGTTTGGTTTTGTTAGGTTATGTAACATAACAAAGATTCAGTCAGACGCAAATAATTTATGGAATCATTAAATGTTATATAAACGCCTTTGTATTACCATATTGTAAATCATTATATATTTCTGCTAGTAAATATTCGTGCATATAATGGATTTAACATTTTCAAGTCTAAATTTAAACACTTCTATTGACGTACGTAGTACGAATTTGTTTTACGTACACCTCGTTTGACTTCAATAGTGACTGGACTTTAAAATATCAATGTCAAATGGTTGAACATTCAAAATCGTAATTTATTAGAAATAAGTATTATGTCATGCACAGAACGAATTACCTCTGCAAACAAATACCGTCAAGAAACTTAAGACATTAATAAAAGTACGATGTTTGTTTATTGTAAGATACGTAAAGTTAAAATGAAGAGTTTGACATATCCTATAAAAATAGACAAGTGTTGCCAACGGCGACACCTGGATTGTGCAGTTTATAGGTTAGTAAAATAATGGGCTTGTGTCCTATATCTTAATTTCTATAAAAGTGTACTATATATTGATAAAATGGGTTACTAGAACCTCAAATGTCCAATTATTTTTTAATAACTCCTTATAGGTTAGGAGATATTAACAATTAAAAAAGTCATTTTGTCTCTTTAATTATTAAAGGGATTCAACGTTGTACAACATATATATATTCTTGACAGAACTCTGACAAGTTTACAGGTTTAAATCTCTGCTATATGTATTTATATATCAAAATATCAAATATTACTTACAGCTATTTCAAGGAACAATAAAATTTCAATATTATGTCTGCCGTAACAGGGTTAAATAAAATAAAAACTTATTATTCTTTGACTTGACTTGATTATTTGACTACCAACAGCTACAAAACATTATCAGAGCACTGACCTACTCAACAAATAACTGACGTTAAAATGCATTTATAGACATGTCAATACACATTTATTAACATCAATTTCTATCAACAATTGAAAAATCGACCACTAAAAAATGAGGACACAAGCCCATTTTGGTTCACACTGTATCATGAGTGACAGCTTCAATATTAGTCTATATTTATGTAACATGTTATCATTATTTTATGTAAGAATTACGTTTTGTATTTACCGAATTTACTCCCTATGTTTTCGAATTAGATGTAATTAAAGTTTTAATTTCGTCTTTTTACAGATGAGCCTCGTCTGCACACCGGAACTTGGGAGGATCCTCTAAATTCAACGCATTCAGGATTATCCTCCATCAACTCCCCCTCTCGTGGAGACATTCCACCCCTTCGCATAGCTAATCGCACGCTGGGTTCCCAAAGGAGGCACCCTATAGGCTCCACTAACAACCTAGGTTCTAGTACTAATAATATTTCAAAAGGGCGTAACATCAGCTCCGAAGACAGCTGGGGTTCGAACTCGGAACATGAGATATCTTCGGATGAAGAGAGCGAAAGAAGTGCTACTTCAAGTACGAGGTAAGTTAAAAACCAAATCCCATTCACTTCCAAGTCTTTAATACAAATTTTACGAACTGCAGTTTACTTACATTTCGTTTGTTGAAATAAAATATCCCGCTAATACGAACTGCATTTCTATGGCATTTTGTTTTCATGATCGACTTTGAGTTCAAATTTTCATGGTACATTTCTCATAAATTTCAATTTAAAATATATAAACGAAGTGTACAAATAATTAAATTACATATTCATAGATGGCGCTTTTTAAATGACAACCCAGTAAACATTTGGTGAAATAGAATGGCTTGGTGAAGTTCTAGTCACTCGTACATCAATTCTAACGTTTTACAAGTTGAAGCAACACACAGAAAATCAATTTTAGTTCAAATTGATTCCCTCTCACCTGTCACAGGAGTTGCTTCTATTCAACACTGAGCAGTCGTTGCGAATAGAAAACAAACGCGTTCTTGACAAAAAACTAATAATAGAAATGAAATATAATTTACTCCAAAATGTTTACTGGGAAGTATATAATTGGTTTCACGAAAAATTCGTATTCGGAAAAATACACACAGTGATAAATGCGAACACAAAAAAAACAATCACAAGCAAAATAATTTTTATTCATCATAACTTAATCACCGGATATGATTACGAATGACACACAGCAGTGACAAGTCAAACACTTGGGTGTCCTCCAGTGCAGTCTAGATTTGAAGCCGCTTTGTTCTAAATACTTAGTAATGGTACCAAATTAATTAATTGCGTAATTTAAAGAAAAATACGGAATCGTTTCTAAAGAATTTCATGCTATACTTAGCTTTAGACTATACTATTAATATAGACTATACTAGACCATATGATATACAATTTTACTAAAGATAAGTTTACTACATAAAACTAACAATACCAAATTGTTTCAGGAGTAATGGTCAACTTCGCTCCACCCTGAACAAAGCTCGAACACTTTGTGACAAATGGCGTTCTGGAGCAACATCTGGATCAAATAATCACATTAATTCAAATATAAATTCATCTGTTACCTCAAACATGGCCCCCACAGGGGATCCGTCTCATCCTGGGGACAGCTCACCTGGAGGTCGCTTATCGCGATGGTTCTCCATCCGCCGTGGGTCTACGCATCAGTACGACGTTGGAGGAGGAGGAGGTTCTGTTGATGAACGGGATGGGAGAATGGGAGGGAAAATGCCTCAATTACCAGAGGTAGGTTATACAAAATATTTATAATGGGCTGAATTTATTAAAAGGGTATTAAATTTCTAAGATATTCCGTTTTTCTTGGAAGGAAAATATTAAAACTTAGCAAATATAGAAATATTTATTTATTAATAACGATAAATAATATTTTTGTTGCATAATTCGCATATATATCAGGCGCCCTTATTTTTATTAAATCAATCTTCCTGATTATTAGGCAACACAACAGACGTTTATATTTTGTTTATTCTTAAAATACTAAAATAGGATTTGAAAATTAATAAAATGCAAAATTAAGGAGATGTATTTGAATATAATAAATAAAAATAATACCATAAAATTTATTTGGATACCGTGACATTGTGGAATTGGAAACGAAATTGCGGATAAATTGGCAAAGGAATCAATAAATTTAGAAATTGAGATGAAAGTGAAATTACCTTCATATAAAATTTTTAATATAATCAAAAAATTAAACTTCAATTTAAGAAACCAAGATTTCATTAACAAAAGTCAGTTAAAAGAAAGATGGTCTAGAAATGAGTCCCGCAAAATTATATCAACTATAATCAGAATCAAAAGTATTCATTGTAAAACTCTAGCTCACCTGTACAAAATTAATATTAAATCCGACGATAGATGTCAATGTGGTGAAGAAGGAACTTTGGATCATATTATATTTGAATGCATAAATTATAGCTTAGAAAGATCAAAATTGAATAGTGAAATATTAGATGTGATTAAATCTTTTCCTGTTAGTACTAAATTTTTGTTAAATGATTCAAAATTAATTAGTAAATTATTTAAATATTTAGACATTTGTAAAATTGTAAAGTATGTATAAAAAGTGGCTATGACGAATAAAAGTCAAGACAATTAAATAAATAAATATAAAAAGAGATTTTAATAATTTTATTATTCTATAAAGATGATTATGACACCTATTTTTGTTTCAAAAACTTGCAGGTTGATGAAGATACCATGACACAAACATTTCATTCACGTAACCCATCGATATCGTCCACCGGATTTGCTGCTATGAATTCAACAGCTTCTCTACCAGTTGGTACACCGTCTGCTTTACAATGTACCACAACAATTCCATTGAGAGAACGCAGGACTGTACCCCCATCTTTACCCCCTGCGCCTGCAGGTTTAACGCTGCAACAACAGAAACGCAGACATATTGTCCAAGCAATTGTTCATAGTGAAAACTCATATGTAGCCACTTTACAGAGACTCGTCAATGTAAGTTAATTAAATTAAGAAAATAAATAACTTTCAAAGTTTGTAGCTCATAGGTTTTTAAAATCAGCTGTCTAGGTTTAAAGCTTTACTAATTTAGTAATTGGTTTCAAAATTCATTCGTTTCTATTTGTGTTCTATTCAAAAAATATATCTAATTCATCCTCTAAATTGTAATAGAAACAATATTTAAGCATAACTCGTACCTCGTTTAAATGTCGTATTAAAATTGTATGTTTTCTATTTACAATATTTTAATTGGGCTTTAATTGTCCTTAATAAACTAACAAATGAAATAAATTGTTTAATGACACATTTACGCTACCATGAGACAAAAAAAAGAAAAATTAACAAATGGTTTAATTAAGTCGTTGATTCATGCCAATGAATCGTTTAATACTAATCATACAGCATTAGGCTTCTCTCACACTGCAATCGATCACTTGCGACATTGACTTTCAGGATCCTATTTTGTAACTGCTTACTTGGCGTCTGTTAACTTCTGACAATTTTTCAGGTCTAAATTAAGCTGTGTAAGTTTACACAAAACTGACAGAAGATCTTAAGGTGAAACGATACTTGGCCATGTTTTCTCGCGAAATATAGATAGCGATACTATACAGCAGGTTAAATATTACCAAAACAACCATGTTTTTTTTATGTTTAAATCGTTTTATGTAAGTAACTATAAACGTGAATCAAAATCTAAAGCTGCAATTAGTTAGATGAATAACGTATCTACATTTTAAGCTGTCTTCCAGTGACTTTTAATGAGTTGGAACCGCAAAGATACTTTTGAAAATTAATTAAATACTATTTTTTTTTTTATATATTTTTAAGTCTTAAGCGTAAGTTGGATAACCATAATAAAGGGTATAAAATTTATAACAAACCCTTAGAAATGTTACCAGTCATATAAAAATTGGAATTTAACTAGAAAATATAGCAATATTAATTTTCAAAACTTATTTCTGCGGTTCCAACTCATTAAAAGTCAGTGGAAGAAAGCTTAAAATGTAGATACGTTATTCATCTAACTAATTGCAGCTTTAGATTTTGATTCGCGTTTATAGTTACTTACATAAAACGATTTAAACATAAAAGAACATAGTTTTTTTGATAATATTTAACCTGCTGTATAGTATCGCCATCTATATTTCGCGAGATAAATTGGCCAAGTATCGTTTCACCTTAAATAAATAGTAAGATGGATCCCATATCTTGGAGGGGACATAAGTAGCTTAATTTATAGAATATACGGCTTTGAAAAATCGTTAGAAGTAAACAGTTATAAAATAGGGGCCTATGTTTAGTTTCATACGGACGTATAAGTACATAAGTGTATGAATAAACATTAAAGTAGAACCTTGTTCTTATGATAAAGCATGCAAATGCTACTACACCCTATTGAAAAAGTCGCATGTCGCAAGTAAACGGTTGCAAAAACCATTGGCAATATGCACTAATGCACTAAGCCACGGTACTGTAAAGTTCCTAACATAATTTTCAGTTCTAAATATCCATTGTATGTTAAACATATTAAAATAGAACAACTGAGATTTAAATCAGTTGCCTACATTTTACATTAAATTTGTTTATAACTCATTATAAAATACATTAAACTATAATGCATTTACAATCTATTTTATTGCTACTTTGTCCTTCATTTACATATACATATATAGAAATTGCAAGCATAAATTTAATTACATTTATCTCAGCAGTTATCTACTTAATGCATATTTTTATTTTATTTAATTAACTTCTATTTAGTTATTATAATTATATTTCATAATGATATTAAAATATGATTAATATAAACCAGTGGAACAAAACCACACCTGTTTTATAATTTTCTGCTTAATTCGTGATTATATTGCAGTAAATCATGTAACTGCGTGAATCAAATAAATCATGGTTTATTAATTCCCCATAAATTGTAATTCTATTTTAGAAACAATACTTTAACCAAATCTAATCGTAGTTGTACGTTTTTAATATTACAGGATTATAAAAAACCATTGGAAGAAAGTAGTCCACCCATCCTGAGCTCATCTAAGATATCAACTTTATTTCACCGACTCCCGGAGATTCTACAATGTCACAATTTGTTTCGAATAGCACTTGCAGATCATATAAGGTCTTGGGATCGAGATGAAAAATTGGGCGAAGTATTTTTTGCATCTTTTTCAAAGTCTTTGGTACTTGATATATACAGTGGCTTTATTAATAACTTTTCCGTGGCTATGGATCTTGCCAAAATGGAAGCCAAAAGAAAATCTGCACTTGCTGACTTTTTTAAAGTGAAACAAATTAGTGCGCATGATAGGTTATCATTCTTTGGACTTATGGTCAAACCAGTACAGAGATTTCCACAGTTTATATTATTTCTACAGGTAAGTTGTTTAATACATTTTGTGTATAATAGGTTGCATAGTGTTCAGGCACTTTTACCGAACAATAATAACAAACGTTTCATTTATTTCTGTAATCGCGTTTCAGGATTTATTAAAGCACACTCCTCAAGGTCATCACGATCGTATGAATCTTCAACTCGCTTTAACACAACTAGAATCATTAGCCGAAATGCTAAATGAGCGAAAACGAGAAGCTGAACAGTGCCAAGGTTTCAAGGAGATGCTGGGGCACATCAGCGGAGCATTCAATGTCAGGACACTCTCTGATTCTAACAGATACTTAATCCGGGAGGATAATGTTACACAACTGGTGAGTTTAATTCTCTATACTGCTACGAAATTGCGGATAAATTGGCAAAGGAATCAATAAATTTGAAAATTGAGATGAAAGTGAAATTACCTTCATATGAAACTTTTAATATAGTCAAAAAATTAAACTTCAATTTGAGAAACTAAGATTTCATTAACAAAAGTCAGTTAAAAGGAAGAGATTGTTATATGTTACATCCAAATTTAAGTATATAACTATAATCAGAATCAAAAGTAATCATTGTAAAACTGCAGCTCACCTGTACAAAATTAATATTAAATCTGACGATAGATGTCAATGTGGTGAAGAAGGAACTTTGGATCATATTATATTTGAATGCATAAATTATAGTTTAGAAAGATCAAAATTCAATAGTGATATATTAGATGTGGTTAAAACTTTTCCTGGTAATACTGAATTTTTGTTAAGTGATTCAAAATTAATTAGTGAATTATTGAAATATTTAGAAATTTGTAAAATTGAATTAGCATTATAGCATTAATTTCTGTACGTGTTCATAAAGATTAAATATTTAATGTTTTATAGGAATATAATCAAAATGGCATGATAACAAAATCAAAATCTCGACGTCTGCTGCTTCTTAATGACCGCGTTGTTTGCGTGTCCGTTGCTCCACGACAATCGCACGATTTTGGTGCTACTGAGAAGTTATCATTCAAATGGATGTACCCAGTTACTGACGTGGAAATCCAAGACAACAGTGCATCTCCTACACTGAGCAGAATTTTAACAGCAGGTAAAACATCGTTATACCTTTTTCTATTCTTCAATTTCTCTCATGTGTTTTTGTATTTATTTTTTGTTCGTTTCAGGTTTAAATCGTGGAGGCAGCATAAAGTCCAACTCCAGTGTTGGCAATGGCTTGCCCGAGAGTGGCGCTGATTCCCTGTGCTCCGAAATGAGTAATCTCATGCACGATTTTGAAGTAATGTCCCGAATATCAGATTTAGTGGGCACTCTTAAAGGATCCTACGCCGATATGACAGTGGAAAATACTAGAAGAATACTCAATAGCATCCAAAGTTCCATTCAGGTATTTAAATCATCTTTTAAAAGTAAACTAGACTAGTAAAACTAGAGATTACTAAATTGTTTGAATGTATTTCTAGCGCAAGGACGAAGAAATGGCGTGGGTGGACTCATGTTGCTTACAACTTATTTGCCGTAAGAATGGAAAAGAAGAAACGTTCACATTCCAAACGGATAAACCTGCTGTAAAACGGGAATGGATGACAGAACTACGACTCGCTCAACTTGCGTTGGACGGGAATAATTCACCAGCATGGGAAGTTCCTGAGCAGGAGCAACGACCGGTCAACAAAATGCCGCTGTTTGTTAAGGCGCAGTGTGTTTATAAATCACAGCATCAAACCGAAGTAAATATCGTTTTATTTTTATTATATTAATTGTGTGCCTTTCGGCTTTACAATCTACAGTATTATATGTCCTATCTACATTCAAACTTAAAACTAAACTTAAATTATTCTAGACTTTTACTACTTCCAAAAGTGCTTTCTGCTTCTTCTTCTCTTGACCCTCTCTCTTCATGTTCCCCATGAAAATCAGATAACGAGATTATTTATTGTAATGTTTTTCGTTCCTTTTCTCTATTTCCGCCATCCAACTCTTTCCTTCACTGCCTCTCTTCTTTAATAACTGCACAATATTCTTCTCGCTCATTACTTTTTCCTGACAAGAAAACTTAATGTGCGAAACCTTGCATATTCTTTCCTCCCTATTTGCCCAGTATCTGTTTCCTTTCTCCTCGTTTCGCAATCTAAACCTTGCAATCCTTCTCATGTTTTTTATGTCTTTTTCTCCCAAATCCTTTTGTAACTTGTGTTGTAATTGCTCTTCTCGATTTTTTCCATTCTTTCCTGTTGCTGTATCTCCTTGTCCCTTCTTCTTAGCTCATCTTCCACACTTGCGCCTTCTTCTCTCTGCCTCCTCGATCACCATTCCATTTCTTTCATAACATCGAAGTAAATATTAATCTTAATTATGTTTATTTCTTCACTTATTGAAGAAATCGCAATTACAATTATTAATTCGTTATTTCCAGGTCCGCTGTGGGTGTTTTTACACTGTGCCCGCTCCAACACGGTCCCGTCGTCGTGGACGCGCTCAGAGCTATCTCTGGGTATGCACCAACGATGGAGCCAGCAGTCATATAGCAATCTTAGCCCAACATCACCAACAATCTGGTAATCTTAAGGACGTATCCGCCTTCCACTTGGTAGAGACGCAGGTAAGAATCAGACTACTCAGTTATTTAGAGGTTTACTACAAGTATGGTGTTTTTATGGTGCTATCTGTTTTTCAGGTCACCGCGATGGAGTTCGTGAAAGGAGCGAATTTAACTCTCCCTCTTGGCACGGACACTGTATGGATGGGTACCGATAGTCGCAGGTTGCTCATTTACGCCGCTACTGAACCAGAACGTGAGGAACAAATAGCCCACACGACAGTTCCTGCGGTCATAACACAAATTCGATATCACTGCGACTGTGTCTACGTCGCCCTAGGAAATGGCAGCCTCCTGATTTACCGACGCGGTCTAGACAACGCGTGGATACTAAGAGATCCGCAATGTGTTAACATTGGCGTAGAACCTATCCCTAGCATACTAACCATCAACAACAACATATACGCCGCCTGTGGGAAGAAAGTTTGGGTGTTGAACGGCTTCTCCGGGGAAATCCAGAAGAGCTTCAGTGTGCAACATGAACACGTTGGCAACGTGAATCTAATGGCCCATTCTGGTATCGGACTTTGGATATCCATGAAGAACTCCAGCACAATTTGCTTGTACCACACCGAAACGTTTAAACACCTGCAGGACATCAACATAGCGTCCAACGTAATACGTGTCACTACCAGCGCGTCCAATGGATGCAGTCGTGATAGTGTTAATAACAATTCAGCTGTAGTCGTGACAGCCCTCCTGGCGTGCAAAGGGTTGCTATGGGTGGGGACCAACGTGGGAATTAGTCTGACTGTACCACTGCCTCGCTTAGAAGGCGTACCAATTATTAGCGGGAGATTCAATATATCATATCACGCACATTTCGGTCCCATATCATTTTTACTTCCTCTCGTTACAAAGACTTATATCGTTAACACTGTTAAGGAAATAGAGAAAACGCCAGAAAAACTTAAAGATGGTGAAAAACTAGATGAACCGGAGAAAGCAAAGTTAGAAAAACAGTTGTCTGACACTTCAATGGCTAGCGTGACAGCAAAACTACGTCAGCAACTGACAAATAGCCCAGTCGTACTACGTCGTCGTCGATCTAAAGACAACGACATGGCGCGCATATCGAAGACGTTACCACGGAGTATAGGCACTGGAATGTTCTCCACGTCCACCACGTCGTCACAAGGATCGGGGGACACGTGTGACGTTTACGGTCTGTACGGGGAACTGATGTACATCAAAGACTATGAAGAAGGGGACGGCACTCTGGGATATCCGGTTTATGAAAGCCTGAGACGCAGCGACCCTGAATTGGCTGCAATTCCTGGTAAAGTGAGCACATTAGATCGCCGTTTGAGGCTGAAAACAAGTCGGCCTCGCTCTCTAGACCTGTCTAATTGGTCTGTGGACTCAAGGTCGTCTAGTCTGTATACGTCATCCGGAAGTGAAGAAAGCATGGCGCTGCGGAACGGACGCAGCGTCTCCAGGAACAACAGCAACGCCAGTAGGACAATAACGTTGAACAATGGAACCAATGAACTGATCCCAGCAGCAGCAGCCTCTCTACAAATGAATAACACATTGCCTGTAACGGTAGAAGTCGAAGCGAGTACGGAACCACTGGAACCGGAAGTTAAAATAGTTAATCCAAATCCGAATGCCACATCAACGGTTAATCTGAAGAGTAAAACGAATAACAAAAACAAAAACACCAAAAATGCGAATGCGAATGCGGATACCCGACGAACTATAATCACATTGATGGGAGGTCGGGGGTACGTTAATTGGAGGCAGCCCTGTTGCTCACAAGACAAACTAAAAGTTGCAGGGGCGGCGCGCGAACCAAATACAAATGATGCTCACATCGTCATTTGGGAAAAGAAATTGTGATGTTTTTATAGGAGTTATTTTGTTGAACTGGTTATAGTGACTAGTGTTGCACTAGCTACTACGCTGTTGTACAGAAATAGACAAACTGCATGAATTAGTGATAGAGCAATGGCGAATTGAACAAGTTCGCATAACGCGATTTACACGTGAGATGGAATCGCGCGTAAATCGCTTTATGTGAACACGAAGTAAGACAAGAATTTGAACATATACTAAAAATTTCAAATGGCTATAACAGTTTAAAAATGACAATGATGTTCTAATTTGAGTTCAAAATACGTCACAGTTGAAGTAGCTAAATATGAAGCTGTTGAAAAGTTTGTCTTAATGCACTCACGCAATGCACTCACACAAACGCGAGCTGTTGAAGTGAGTTTTACATTCGTGACGAATGTTTGTGGCTCGTGTTGACATAGATGCACTTACAATGTTTTTTTTATGTAAAATATTGATTATTGAGTTGTTTGTTTCATCACTATTTCATGTATTTGTCTATTTTTTAATGTTGGGGCATTATATTTAAGTTAAAATATCAAAATGTATATTTATTTAATATTTTTACAAAATGTTAAAAAGAATTCGTAAATTTAATTTTAAGTATATATTATTGTTGTGTAATTAAAAATATATTAAATATTATATTCATTAGATATAATTAACAAAACCAAAATATTAGTGCTAATCACTTATTTAACTCGGCCTAATAGCACAGTAAGTAATGTGCGTGAAGTGAAACACGTATTTACTGTAGTTTTCAGTAATTTGAACCATGATACAAAATGAAATCAAACATTTTTTTGATTTAAAACAATTTATAAAAATAGTTTCATTTGCATTTTACAAAAAACGGTTGAGTTAATAAATTTATATTGAATTTGTTTTGTAAATTTGTGATTACTATTATGTAATATTTACGTTTTTCTTTTGCATATAAATTATTTTTTGTAATATTACTCGAATATGTACCAATCCAAAACGCTTGACTGCCTAAAAGTAAATCGATGCACAGCCATTTTTATTTATATTTGTAAAGATTATTTTTAATCAATTTATGTATTATATAAATAAATAAATGTATATATAAACAATTTGTTTTGTTTAATTTTTGAGAGTAATCCTTAACATAAAATATGTTACCTATGTTAATTTACAGTTTCAACTATTAAGAGATTACTGATATTCTTTTGACTGATCTTATATAGATGAACAATTTAATACAGGACTTATTAATTATAAATTAAAAAATATTATTAACTAAAGACCTGAACCTGTAAAAGCGACATCTATTGTGTAGTAGTTCAAAAGAAACTATAGTTCATAGGTTGTTTAACAGATGGCAACATTTATTCTGGTTATATTTTTAAGCCTGAAGAGCAGGCAACCTAAATTACGTTGTTTAAAATCAAGTTAGCGGCATATGAAAGTTTCGGGTATTTTTCTTTAAAAGTTAAATTCCCTTATTTTTGAGACATTTTGATGAAGTTATGTCTTGGTTTAATTACTATAAATACGTTAAATTGATGAACTTAATTCAATTTGATATATCTATGCATTTCTAGCTTTATGGAATCATTTCTAAATTCGTGGGCTTTTATTCTAAAAGTTAAATGTTTTTTATGGGCTTTGGTTCGCTACACGCTTACTTGATAAATTGCTGAATTCAATTTAAAATATTTGCTCATTTTGCTTTAAAATCATGGACCTTTTTCTAAACCTAAAATCTTTATTTTTTTTTAAATTTTTGGATGGGATTGTATCCGCTACACGTTTAATTGATGAACTATTCAATTAAATATACAATTTCCAGTTTTTACATAACTTTTCTAAAATTGATGGACATTTTTTTTAAAAGTAAATTTTTTATATATTTAAATTTTTAGATAGGGTTATGTCCGCCACATGCTTAGCTGATGAATTGTTTAATAAATTTTAAAATATATGCGCATTTCTAAATTTATGCAACTTTTTTTAAATTCATGGGCTTTTTTTTTCTAAATTTTTTTTTGAATTTCTTGAATTCTTTTGATGCAGTTATGTGCGCTAGGCTTTAAAGTAAATAACTGCTTCATTACATTTTAAATATTCACGCGATTCTGGCTTTTATGCGACCTTTTTTAAATTCATGGACATTTATTTTCTAAAATTTTTTTTTGGATTTCTTAAATTTTTTTTGATGCAGTTATGTTTGCAAGGCTTTAAGATAAATAACTGCATCATTAGATTTTTAATATCTACGCAGATACTCAAAAAATTGCATTGCTCTTAAAATCATAAAAGTGAACCTTTTCATCATTTTTAACAAGATTATAGTCTTCTTTCTATATGGAGATTTAATATGTTGATATATCATAAACTAAAATACTTATTTAAAAATGAATTATAAATTTGAAATCAGCATTCAAAATTAAGATAAAATCCGTTATAAAATGACAAATATATTTTCTTAAATTTTTATGAAAAGTAAGAAGGTTATACTCTTGTTACTTTTCATAAAAATTGGAGAAAATAAATTTGTCATTTTATAATGAAATTTAATTTAATTTTGAATGCTAAATCTTGAATATTAAATCTCCATATAGAAAGAAGACTATAATCTTGTTAAAAATGATGAAAAGGTTCACTTTTATGATTTAAGAGCAATGCAATTTTTTGAGTATCTGCGTAGATATTTAAAATCTAATGAAGCAGTTCTTTATTTTAAAGCCTAGCGAAGATAACTGCATCAAAAAAATTTAAAAAATCCAAAAAAATATATATATTAAATCTCCATATAGAAAGAAGACTATAATCTTGTTAAAAATGATGAAAAGGTTCACTTTTATGATTTTAAGAGCAATGCAATTTTTTGAGTATCTGCGTAGATATTTAAAATCTAATGAAGCAGTTCTTTATTTTAAAGCCTAGCGAAGATAACTGCATCAAAAAAAATCAAGAAATCCAAAAAAAAATTTAAAAAAAAAATGTCCATGAATTTAAAAAAGGTCGCATAAAAGCCAGAATCGCGTAGATATTTAAAATGTAATGAAGCAGTTCTTTAATTTAAAGCCTAACGAACATAACTGCATCAAAAAATTTCAAGAAATCCAAAAAAAAATTTTTAGAAAAAAAGTCCATGAATTTAAAAAAGGTTGCATAAAAGCCAGAATCGCGGAGATAATTAAAATGTAATGAAGCAGTTCTTTAATTTAAAGCCTAACGAACATAACTGCATCAAAAAAATTTAAGAAATCCAAAAAAAAATTTTAGAAAAAAAAGTCCATGAATTTAAAAAAGGTCGCATAAAAGCCAGAATCGCGGAGATAATTAAAATGTAATGAAGCAGTTCTTTAATTTAAAGCTTAACGAGCATAACTGCATCAAAAAATTTCAAGAAATCCAAAAAAAAATTTAGAAAAAAAACTCCATGAATTTAAAAAAGGTCGCATGAAAGCCAGAATCGCGGAGATAATTAAAATGTAATGAAGCAGTTCTTTAATTTAAAGCCTACCGAACATAACTGCATCAAAAAATTTCAAGAAATCCAATAAAAAAATTTAGAAAAAAAGTCCATGAATTTAAAAAATGTCGCGTAAAAGCCAGAATCGCTCGGATAATTAAAATGTAATGAAGCAGTTATTTACTTTAAAGCCTAACGAACATAACTGCATTAAAAAACTCAAGAAATCCAAAATAAAATTTAGAAAGAAAAGTCCATGAATTTAAAAATGGTCGCATAAAGTCAGAATCGTGTGGATATTAAAAATGTAATGAAGCAGTTAATTACTTTAAAGCCTAACGAACATAACTGCATCAAAAAATTTCAAGAAATCCAATAAATATTTTAGAAAAAAAGTCCATGAATTTATAAAAGGTCGCATAAAAGTCAGAAAATCGTAGATATTTAAAATGTAATATAATAGTTCTTTATTTTGTAGTATAACGAATATAACTGCATCAAAAATTTTCAAAGAAATGTACAATTCCTTTTAGAAAAAATGTCCATAAAGTCACAAGCCAGAGAAGAGAAATGAAGCTAATCGTTATATTTAACTACCCATTATATAAATCTATGTGCTATAGTAGTAGCGTGAGGATCAGGCGCTTTGAAACGTTTAATGTTATAACTTTTTTAAATTCATTTTTTCTAAAGCTGCACTATTATATATTCGAATTTTTTTTATGTATCTTATTATATTTCGATATTTAAAAAAAAATTGTACCACAGTAGAAACTGTATTATTTTTCGTAAAATAATATAATACACCTACATTATGCAACCTCTGATGCTGCTTGTCTCAGCGCCATTAATTTATTGTGTCTGAATCGTGATAACTATTTTCTTAAGCCTACTGTGTACCTTTAGTCGGGATTCTTAAGGTACATATATATTTAAATTTTAATCTTTATATTTACTTCCAGAGTTTTTGATAGGACATTTCATAGTCAGCGCAGTTTGTTAAAGGTGGTATTGTTATAGTTTTTTTAATGCTATCAAATTGTTAAGCAAATAAGGAAAACGTATTTTAGCTACTCGCTAATAGTCAGCCTAATAGCTATGTCAATATGTTATATCCAATAAGTTCTATATAAATTACAAATCTTCAATTTCAATTTCATTGTGGTGCTAGTTTATTTCATACTGCGTCTAGTTACAAAAAGAAATTCACGGTATTTACAAAACGAATCTGTTAATTATAATTTAAAACTAGAATACAAATATTGAATTTTATAAATCGTTCTCACATACGCAGCGTTAATATTCCACGAGTTATAAAGAAACAAAAATCGAACTAAAATTTATATAATACTTTTTGAAGAATAATTGTTAACGTGCAACTGAGGTTGCATCTTCTCCAGGCGCTTTTAATTTAAAGAGCTATCTGTTAAATAAACCATGAACTATACAGTTTTTAGCAACTAGTCAACAGATGTCGCTTTCTATAATCTTAATTTATAATTAAGATATGATATGAACACAACTGTTCCAATTTTAAACTAAATTACAAACAACAAATATTTTTAACTAAATTTATTCAAAAACTAATACATATAATTTAAAAATGTAATAAAACTAAAAATGTATTGACTGTCAATTTGAAGTTGCAACAGATATTCCATTACTGCATTAGCTCTGCATTGTCGGCGACCATCTGCAAGAAAAAACAGATACTTAAAAAATGTCACAAAAGAATTACTTAAAATCTAAGTAGAATCTAATTCAGAAGTCAAAATTATCGTCACAACCTACTCAGTAGCAGAACTGACTAATTTTTATATCATCATTAATGTTGAAAACGCAAGTAATAACAATATTTAAAATTAAACAATTACCTTTTTTCTCATATTTCCAATGGAGCAGGATAGCGTAAATCGTCAGGCTTACTCTCCTCGGCGACTTAGTATTAATCCTTAGTAATTAGCATCCAAAGAAAAATTATTTGGGCCAGTTACCATTGGCCTACAAAGTATACATAGCGAATACAAGGCAGTCGTAAAAGTAAAAAACCTGAAGAAAACAATTGTAAGCATTAGTAAACAACATCTTAATAAAAAAATATATATTTCTTAGAAGCCTTAACTCAGAGAGTACTAATTTCGTCAAAACCTAATCAGTAGCAGAACTGACTCTATTAAATCATCATAAAATCATTAAACTATTATTTTTTAACTCGTTGAAATTTACCTTTCGCAGTGTTCATAATGCACTTTCATTAGTCTGCACTTGGGTCCACATAATTTCTTATTAGCATTGTGCGATAATTCTTTTAGATCACTTTCTAAATCCTCAGTTTCGATAACAGCGTTTAGAATTTGCTTCTTCTATCATCTAAAATACAATAATTAATTTTCTATTAATCAGAAAAAAACAAAAATGCAAGGAGAAAATTATAAATGCTTCAGCTGGTAGTGCATGTTATAATTTATAATCATATTAATCATAAAGCAGTGATTAGTTTTCATCATAATATACATTTCTTGTAGTAAATATTTCAGAAAAGAAATAGTATCTACCTTTTAAAGAACCAGTCAGCCTCGTAATGGTAGAAATTCGATCGATGTTGTATTTGATTATCTGCCTGAAATACAAACAAACTTAAAATTAATACAGAAATATACAGAATAAGTAAAGAAATGATAAAAGTAATGAGTCCTGGTAGTGCATGTTATAATTTATAATCAAGAATTTCATACAATAGTGATTCTTTGTCATCATTTAAATTTCTATTAATATTTAAAAAGTCTCAGAAGCAGTGATATATACCAGGGTGACCACAAAGAAATGATTTCAAATTTCCCTGATAATTTCAGGTTTTCCAGTAAAGTTTTTCGTACTTTTCCTTGATCTCATTGTCTTAGTTGGTGTTCAATAACTAATTAAATAAGATTTATTACTAGTTAATAAAAAGTAACTTAAGTTGAGTAAGACAAAAATAAGCTAATGGCTAGTATAAACTAGAACAAATTAACTACTAATATTTAATAGATAAAATTATTGAAGATTATTAAATTGATCATCAATAACTTAAATTTCAGCTAAAGTTTAGCTTTTCTTTGAAGTCAATTTTTTTTCATTAGCTATACAGTCTCTTTTTAAATTTTCCTATTCATTTCATTTTGAATTTTAAATATAATATAATATACTATATATGAAATAGTTGTCGCAATTTAATTCCCTGATATTTTCTGAAATTTCCTGATATAGTCCAAATCACGATAATTCGGCAGCGACTTATACTTAAAAGAGATTATAACAGCGCTATAAATCTATAATACGATAATGAATTTTGTCTTTGTTTCTATATACATTATAGAAAAATAAGAGAGTCAGTGCTTTTTAGTTGTATCGGCAGTTTATACCCCACAAGTTGTTTTAAGTATGAGTCGCCGCCGAACTCTCGTAATTTAAACTATAATTCCCGGATTTCCAGGTCTGTGGCCACCCTGTATAGCAATCTATAGATGTAGACTGGGCTCACCACTTCTTCAAATCCTACAAGATATTTTACAAAAGAAGATATATTCACCTTTCCAAAAACCCACAAGGGTTGTTAAGTCGCAACACAGGTAGCTGCCATGGCTTCCTTGTCATCTGTCTGAAATAAGAAAAGATATATTTAGTAGGCACAAAAATTAAAGAAACAAATGCAAAGTAGAGACTGAAAATGCGTCAGCTGGTAGTGCATGTAACAATTTATAATCAAGAATTTCATACAATAGTGTTTCTTTGTCATCATTTAAATTTCTATAAATATTTAAAAGGAGGAGGAGAAAGTAGTGATATATAACAATCTATAGATGCAGACTGGGCTCACCACTTCTTCAAATCCTACAAGATATTTTACAAAAGAAGATGTATTCACCTTTCTAAAAACCCACGACGGTTATTACGTTGCAACACAGGTAGCTGCCATGACTTCTTAGTCATCTGTCTGAAATAAGAAAAGATATATTTAGTAGGCACAAAAATTAAAGAAACAAATGCAAAGTAGAGACTGAAAATGCGTCAGCTGGTAGTGCATGTAACAATTTATAATCAAGAATTTCATACAATAGTGTTTCTTTGTCATCATTTAAATTTCTATAAATATTTAAAAGGAGGAGGAGAAAGTAGTGATATATAACAATCTATAGATGCAGACTGGGCTCACCACTTCTTCAAATCCTACAAGATATTTTACAAAAGAAGATGTATTCACCTTTCTAAAAACCACCGACGGTTATTACGTAGCAACACAGGTAGCTGCCATGACTTCTTAGTCATCTGTCTGAAATAAGAAAAGATATATTTAGTAGGCACAAAAATTAAAGAAACAAATGCAAAGTAGAGACTGAAAATGCGTCAGCTGGTAGTGCATGTAACAATTTATAATCAAGAATTTCATACAATAGTGTTTCTTTGTCATCATTTAAATTTCTATAAATATTTAAAAGGAGGAGGAGAAAGTAGTGATATATAACAATCTATAGATGCAGACTGGGCTCACCACTTCTTCAAATCCTACAAGATATTTTACAAAAGAAGATGTATTCACCTTTCTAAAAACCCACGACGGTTATTACGTTGCAACACAGGTAGCTGCCATGACTTCTTAGTCATCTGTCTGAAACAAGAAAAGATATATTTAGTAGGCACAAAAATTAAAGAAACAAATGCAAAGTAGAGACTGAAAATGCGTCAGCTGGTAGTGCATGTAACAATTTATAATCAAGAATTTCATACAATAGTGTTTCTTTGTCATCATTTAAATTTCTATAAATATTTAAAAGGAGGAGGAGAAAGTAGTGATATATAACAATCTATAGATGCAGACTGGGCTCACCACTTCTTCAACTCCTACAAGATATTTTACAAAAGAAGATATATTCACCTTTCTAAAAACCCACAAGGGTTGTTACGTTGCAACACAGGTAGCTGCCATGACTTCTTTGTCATCTGTCTGAAATAAGAAAAGATATATTTAGTAGGCACAAAAATTAAAGAAACAAATGCAAAGTAGAGACTGAAAATGCGTCAGGTGGTAGTGCATGTAATAATTTATAATCAAGAACTCATACAAATAGTGATTCTGTCATCATATGATATAATTTACTATAAACCTGCTCTATTAAAGAAAAGAAATGTGCATTACCTTCCAACAAATCCATCTTAGGCAGGGCAATTTTCAGATTTAAATTGTTCAGCACCTGAAAAGAAAAAACCTACATTAATTTTCTTTTATACATTTTAGTAATATTATTTATAATAAAAATTGAATCAGATACATATTTATCTTCAAAACCACTCAGTAGCAGAACTGACTTAAGTCAATCATCACGAAAAACTAAATTAAAAAAAAACATTTGCTCGCAATTACCTACCTCTAAGATTGTTGTCCATATTGATTTCAGGTGATAACAAACATAGAAGAACTATGGAGATACCTGCAGATTAATAAAACTATTAATTTAGAAGCACATTGTTATATTAATATGTATATTGTAGGTGATAATGCCTCAGAAAGAAATTATCGTCACTTGCACTCAGTAGCAGAACTGACAAAAGTCAATCATCATGTAATATTATTTCTAACAAATAAATAAGATTCTTTTAAAACGTACCTCTGTGTAATACATCTGCTCTTTAAACTTCTCATCTCTTACACGTATAGTACTATACATCTGAAATGGAAAAATAGAGATATATAGTCGTGGAAGATAAAAATTAAAAAAGAAATTGAATGGAATGTATGTTAATGAAATCGAATTCTTCTGCAACATGAAAGAGTTTGAATCAGCATATAAAATGGTTGCAAGTTTAAAACACGTGTGCTTCTCCAAAACGATTTTGAGGTTAAAATGAATCAACGATTAGTCTGCAGTAATTTTTTATTTAAAAACATTGCATGCGAAAAAATTAATACAAAAAATATTGGGAATATTAGGTAACACGTGCCTTTTTAATTTATATGCTCTATAATTGAAATATTTTTTGCTGCATTATATTATAATAATATTTTAAACATATCTCTTACCATTGATGTATTTTTGAAGCGTTTGAGAGTAACGTAAATCGATATACTATTTAATAAGAAACAATTAAACTAAACTCCACATTAATAAAACAGAAAATATAATATGCAAGATATATTCGCAAACAAGCGAAGAAAGAGAATGGACGAGTAGAAAATAGGTAAGAGGAAGTTGTAATGAGCATTTTCTTTTTTATATATTTGTATATGAAGCCAGTAAGTAAATTCGTTTCCTAGTTACCAAAAGTGATAGTGCTGCCATCGTAGATATTTAAAAAAAAGGAAGCTTCCAGTTCAGCTGTCAATGTTTTGACAGTTTAAAATTCTATTTGATTATATTGTAAATAGTTCTAACCTAAATAAACTTGAAAGAGAATAAAACAATTTAAAATCTTTATTCAAATAGTATCAGTAAGCTCGACATGGATAGTTATTTATCTGAAAATATAAAAGCATTAGTTTGTGACACCTTTAAGGAAGAAAGGTTGAAACGAAATAATTACATTACTAATAATTTAACGTTAAATTGGGATAACATAAATCCTTTACTAAAAATTGATCAAGAATCTTTTTCAATTCACGAACAATCAACTGAATGGTTAATTAAAGTTATTACAAGTTGTACAAACGTTTGGAAACAATCACAATTTTTTATGCAAGAAATTTCAAATGTACAAAAATGTATATTGCTTGAAAATTGCATATGGACTAACAGACAAAATGATCTTCAAATATATTTAGAGAAATATATTAACAACCCTTTTGATGAAACTGTTAATACAGAAATTGTGTTATTTCTAACTTCAGTTTTGGAACGCTCATTAGGCAATGTACTAAGAATATTATTGTAATTGTAAACGTTCAAATTCATTTATTCATTAATTTCCTTTATTTTAGGCATACTTGTTGCAAGGTACTAATGTTCCATTTTTATTGCGTGATTTATTGGGAACACCCGAGCTAATCACCATATTTGGAAGAACACCTGTAAGTGAATATCATTTTTTGTAGATATTTACAAAAATTAATATAACATTACAGCATTGCTTTTAGATTGTCCTGCTGCAAATTCTTTTAGGAACACCAAAAGCAATTAATTTAAGGAATTTAGTATGGCATGGATTCCCGAATCCTTCTGAAATACATCCTAGTTTTGGACCGACACTATTTATAATAATATCGTCTTTAGGAGACATATTACAAAAGAAAAATATAGCTTTAAAAGATGTAATGCGTAAGCAAATTGATGTGAAAGAAAATTTTAATAAAATAGGAACAAATCTGGGAACATCTGACATTCATGTCTCCATTTGTGAACATATAGAAAATTCGGTCAAAATATCGAAATATATTAATGCCAATTTCTTAATTGTTTGGAAGGCTATTTTAGACCACTACACCAATGAAGCATATGGGCAGTGTCTAATATTATTATTGCCACAAATAGAACAGTTATTGAGAAATGTTTTTTGTGATATGAACGATCAACCGAAAAGACTTTTAACTGCGGAGGCCGACACATTTTACACAACGCTAGATGATGTGTTAGACGAATACGTAAAAGATGCAGCAAACGAAAAGCGAAAAAATAAACTTTATGAGATTTTAACACCTGGATTAATTGAAATAATTAATGACACCTTTACTTATCTATTGGGACCACGAATAAGAGATAAAATGAGCCATGGTGAAATAAATTTAGACGACATTCCAAAGACTTGTATTGATGTTTTGTTTATTATCGTTGCTGATATTATTGCAAAAGTTGAAAACACAACGGAATTTACAGTAAATGCTAATAGTTATAAATCTATATATCACCCTGCTTCAGTTTTGAAAAGTAGAATCTTAAAATCGATTGAGCAGATACATCAATTGAGATCCTTACAAGCTCCAACCGATGTTAAGATTATGTGGAAATCAAATGATAAGGAAGTTTATGACGTTTATTACAGAATTATAGGAATAATTTACAACGAGTTTCCGAAAGGGCTGGAAATTTGTCAGATTACTCCAATAATAAATAACAGTATAAAATGCCTAAGACTCGTCTACACTGCGTACAGGCCTAAACATGATGCTGAAATTGTTTCAATTTTAAGAAGAATAACTGAGAATGTTATAATAGTAGCTGAAAATATTTGGACCAGTTTAAATGAAAAATTAAAGTTGTTTACTACGCGAAAGTTAAGATCTAAGAGGCGCGAAACATTTTTGAAGTTGATTGAAACTTTACCTTTATTTTATAGTAGGTTACATATTGTTGTGTATTTGGTAATAATATCATTCCGTGAACTGCAGAGAGGTGCTGAAAATCTTTTTGACGAACATTATATAAGGTAATTTCATTTATTGTAAACCGTTTCCGTTTTACAGATTTGTTAATTCATTTTAAAATGTTTTTGTTTTAGATATTTAAAATACACTTTAAAACATGTTGAAAATTTGGCAACAAATTTTGAGCCTAATCGAAATCGATGGGAAGAATCGATTCAATTAACAAATAACTATATTCAAAAAACAAACGATTTGATGAACCATATTTCCAAGAAAGAATTTTATTCTAGAAATATACAATAAATAATTACCAAAAGAAAAATCTTAAAAATACATAAATATCAAAACAGTAACGTTATTACTTCAAAAATTAACTAATCTTAGAAGAATGATGTACTATTATATGTATATAAAATAAAATAATGAAATAATATGTGATTTACCTAACTAATTATATAAAGCTAATGAAGTTATAAAATAAAAAATAGAGTAATGGAATTAGAATAAAAATAAATTTATTCTAATTTTTGTCTTTTTACACCAGCTCCTGTTTCGCTACTTTGTGAATTAGAATCTTCAGAGAATGGCATATTCGAAACAAATTCTGTAGGACCTTGTGAATCACTAACAGTTGAAAAACCTGGAATTCATTGTTTGTTATTTTCGATTATTGAAAATTATCACATCATTTCAAGGTATTGTTTTTTACTAGAACTATATTAAGCATTACATGTATTGGAATCTTCTGCTAAACCAAAATTTGAATTTGATGATTCTGTGGTAGGTTTTTGATTATTCTCTTTATTTTCCTTTATAATAATCTTTTTCTTTGGTTCACTATTATTAACAGGTACCCATTTAAATATTTTCATTGTTGTTTCTCCGATAGTCACCCACTTCTTCTCCCTGTCATTAAAATAAACATACTTTCTTCATGATTTACTGTAAACTCTTGTTTAGTTTCTTAAACATTTAATTTAACTACTGTAAAAACATAACCTACCAATGGCGGACCTTGTCAACAACTTGCATTACACGTTTTATGTCATCTTTTGCTCGACTACGTGTTTCTGCTCGTACAGATCTTGACATTCTTATTTGTGTTCGCAAATTAAAAGTAATAAATTAATATAAAAGAACTTATGAAAGTTGTTAACTTATTTCAACTATATACAATTTTAAATCTTGAAACTACTTTTAATAATATCCTAAACCATTACTTCCTCCATTACTGAATAATATTGTGTTACCATTTACGCAACAGTATAAAAATGGTAAAAGATATCAAAGGAACACTTCAGTGGGTATACACACACTAACACGAAATGAAACTGTCAGAAAATGCACATTTATAATCTGTAGTTTTGTAACAAGTAATATTATTTAAAATACAATTGATATATGTGTATGTTAGTTTCTACAGTTTTAAAATAAATGTATTACTTGAGAATAGTTTAGAATGGATACTAAATTAAGAATTCTACCCCAAAAGCGGACTGTATTTACTTTACAAAAGATTCAGTTATCACCAGATAACCTAAAATCTTTAAATGTAAATATTGGATCTTACGTTTCAATTTCAAATTCGAATTTGAATTGTATTTGTAAGGTTTTTCAAAATAATGAAATAGATTTTAATTACTGCTTTATTGATAATAGTGTACAATTAGGAAAAACTAATTCAACAAATGTAACTTCTAATATAAAACTTAGTGACATACATATTTTAAATTCGCCAATAAATTTAAAAGAAATAAATATTAATGTAGTGTTTGAATCTTTGGAAAATTCTATCAAATGGAGAAGAAATGTGGGTGAACTAAACGACTTCTTAAGGAAATACATTTTAAAACTGTACGTTATTACAGAAAATAGCATAATTACTTTAGAGAATCCTAAACAAAAGCTCGGTATTTATTCTGTAATGATCAATGGTGAAAAGAGTACTCAAGATAAACTTTCTATTGGTCGTGTTATTAATAGTACCAAAATTACTATAAATAAAATTATTTGCAAGCTGCAACACGAACAACTGCACGAAAATTTGAAACCAATTAAATTGGGAGGACTTAAAAATGAAACACAACAGATTAGCGATATTATAGATTATCATAAATTCAAATCCAAAATCGAATTACTTGGAATTAGGCCTTGCAGACAGGTAAAGCATGATATTTTACTTAAGAATAAGAGATTTTGAAGTTAATATGACATTTTGTTTTTATATTTGTGTTATAGATATTGGTGAATGGACCATCTGGAACAGGTAAAACATCATTAGTACGAAAGATTGCAGCGGAAACTAAATCAACGTTGTTATCTATTCGTGGATTAGAATTATCTAGTCGAAATCCTGGTGAAACGGAAGAAGAACTACGTACTTTATTTAAAAAAGCAGAACTATTAACTGATAATGGAAATGGTATTTATTGTTTTCTTATTATTATAGTGAATGAATTTCTCTTTCAACAACTTATATATTTCAGATATCTGTATTTTATTATTGGATGATTTGGATACTATATGCGCAAAACCAGTATCAAATGCAGGATCACACATAGCTAGAATAACTACGCAGTTATTACTATTATTAGATCAAGCAGATCAAATACCTGGGCTCGTAATAATTGGAACAACTTCAAAACCAGATAATTTACATCAAGGATTAAGACGGCCGGGGCGTCTGGAAAAAGAAGTAAATATATTTTAGTTGCGCCACAGATATTATGATACTTCTTTAATATCATTAATTTTATCAAAAAATTAATAATTATTACAAAATTGGTATTATTTTTAGGTCTTTATTAAAGTGCCTAATGAAGTAGATCGCCAGGAAATATTAAGTATAATAATTGAGCCTTTATGCTTGGATCGCCTAAATTACGATGAGATTCAATGTTTGTCTAAAAGTCTTTCGAAATTAACTCCTGGTTATACTGGTGCAGATTTAACATTGATTTGTCAAAATGTCGGTTTAGAAATTTATAGAAAAAATGTAAGTATATCTTGTATGATTATGTACAAATAACTCCGTGAAAATTTATAACCAAACGCGTTTATTACAGAATTATCCTAGCAAATATTCCGAATGGTACAATTTATTCAAAGGTTGCATACAAGTTTCTCAACCTAGTAGCTTAAAGGCTAATAATACTATAATTGATTCATCCCGTCTCACTTTAAATGATATTGGGGGCTCCTATTATTTAAAGAAAACCCTTCGAACAGCTGTTGAATTACCTATAAGACATCCAGAAGTTTTTGAAAGAATGGGATTACCCCAACCTAAAGGTATTAAATATTAATTAGTAAATAAAGTAGTAAAGTTTAATATTAATTCTTATATTATTGAATAGGCATTTTACTATATGGCCCACCCGGTTGTGCAAAGACTACGCTAGCTTGCGCTATCGCAAAAGAAACCCATTGCAACTTTTTGAGTATTTCGGCTGCTCAACTGTATTCACCTTATATTGGTGTAGCAGAAAAAAGTGTATCTGAATTATTTTACCAGGCTAGACAATCTGCTCCTAGTATCATCTTTATTGATGAGATTGGTAAGCTATTAAAAAAATAATATCTAATTCTTATTAAGTGGAAAATATATTTTTTTCTGGTTTCTTAGATTCTCTTGTTGGAAGTAGAGGTGACGCGAAATGGAGCGATTATAGAGATGTCCAGGAACAAATATTATCTACTCTTCTCACTGAAATGGATGGGGTTGGACAAAAAATAGGGCAAGGTGTAAATTGTACACCGAAACTTTCAAAGGTTTTGCAAATTAAGGTTACTATTTAAGTATAGTTCAATTTACGAGAGTTCGGTGGCAAGTCATACTTAAAACAAGTTGTAGGGTATAAACTGCCGATATAACTAAAAAGCACTGACTCACTTATTTTTCTATAAGATATATAGAAACGAATAAGATAAAATTCATTATCGTATTATAGATTTATACCGTTCTTATAACCTCTTTTAAGTATAAGTCGCCGCCGAACTATCGTGATTTGAACTATAGTGTTATATATTTTTATAACATTATTTTTTTCAGAATGCGGATAATATTGGAAACATAAATCAAGTATCGAATATAGGAGTCGTTATTATTGCTGCAACTAATAGACCAGATAAATTAGATTCTGCATTGTTACGTCCAGGTAGATTTGATCGTTTAATTTATGTACCTCCGCCTGATGAAGAATCTAGGATCGATATATTAAAACTTCTCACGTGTAAAATGCCAATTGATTTAGATGTTAGTTTGGAGGATATTGCTAAAAATACTAATTTATTTTCTGGAGCTGACCTGAAAAATTTGTGTAAAGAAGTAAGTAGATTCATTAACTTATGGATAACTAAACTATCATGTTAACGACTAAAAGTGTTGCCAGATGTACGGGTTGCCATAAAAGCTCCGAAATTATGAAAACACCTGTATCTGGTATCCATATAGTTAACTAAACGATAACGTTTATCGTTAAGACTGTTAGTGAACCTAATGTATAAATTAAAAACGAGAAATATAAGTGGAGAAAATGCTAATTAAAAATATCAAATATCATTTCGGTGATTTTATTATAACTTCTTTAGTTAACTAAAGTTTTTAAAGAGACAACCTGCATTTGGTTTGATTTTTTTTCGGTTTTAATCCAGATCTATCAAAAATCAAATCATTGTATGATTTAATCAATTACTAATCTTTCAATTAATATAATTTCTATTACTCGAAGATAACTCTATTTATTTGATTGCAAACTTTTTACATTTCAAATTATCTCTTGATCTATTATTTTAATAATTTGTCAATCAAATAATTACAACATATGCTGTAGTATTATATTCTATATACTCTTATCAATTTTTGTTCTGTAAAATATAGATTCTCCACTTATATTTATGATATCGATAATTATAATTTAAAAACAATTAAATCATTTTTAGGCAGCTTTGGAAGCACTCTCAACAGATGGCATGGATGTATCTCTAGTATCAAACAAACATTTTCAAGTTGTTTTAAAAAAAATGAAGTCTTCATTAACTTCTTCTCAAATCGAATGGTATGAAAATTTTAAGGCAAATTCTCGATAAATTTATTTAATTTATTAAACAGGTGTCGTAACTAGGTATTTCAATTATATTATTCTATAGATTTTGTAAAACTGAAGCAACTAATATTGTTAGTTGAAAAAAACATTTTCTTTAATAAACGTCTGTTAGAGAGTGATAAGTTTTTTTTATACAATTCTATGACACATTGTTTGAATCATTCAATGAGTCATAGGTTAATATATGTAAAACATATGTATTATACTAACATTTATGTATATATTTATTAGTAAAGATATATAACTATATAAGACCATGGTAGTTACCACTTAAAAAATATATATATATATATATATATATTCTTCTAAAAATTATTTTTAAAATTTATTTTTAATATTCCATATCATTTAAAGATAGACCTGTATATTACCAAACCCAGAGAATGAGGCGTTGACTCTGAGATCGAACCCAAACACAGTCTGTGTCAATCCTTAAAGCTCGGCCATTGTACTGTTCCAATGTTTTTTTAATTTGTTAAAATATTAAAGAAGATACTGGCAAGTGTATTGGGCTTGTGTCCTCATTTTTTAGTGGTCGATTTTTCAATTGTTGATTAAAATTGATGTTAATAAATGTGTATTGGCGTGTCTATTTTATTAAATATCTAAATGTTGACGGAGATATAGCAATTAAAAATTTCAAGTGTAGTTTTAGCGCTAGAAATGGTCGGCCATATTTGTATGACGTGAAATGCATTTTAACGTCAGTTATTTGTTGAGTAGGTCAGTGCTGTGGTAATGTTTTGTAGCTGTTGGTAGTCAAATAATCAAGTAAAGTCAAAGAATAATAAGTTTTTATTTTATATAACCCTGTTACGGCAGATATAATATTGAAATTTTATTATATCTTGAAATAACTGTAAATAATATTTGATATATAAATACATATACCAGAGATTTATGAGCTGTAGGGTTGGCAGCGGTTGTGATGTCACATGCATTTTGAATGTGTACAACGTTTGAATCCCTTTAATAATTAAAGAGATAAAATGACTTTTTTAATTGTTAATATCTCTTAACATATTAGGAGTTATTAAAAAATAATTGAACATTTGAGGTTCTAGTAACCCACTTCATCAATATATAGAACACTTTTATAGAAATTAAGACATAGGACACAACCCCATTTGGAATATTATACAGTGTAGTTTAGTTATTTAATTAAATGGAAATATTATGTCATGCTTACTTTTCTAAGTAGTACAACCAAATAAGCATGCTACTACGGTGACGTCATTGGTAATAATATGGATGATATTATAATGCTTTAGATCCTGACATAACATTGCGTGATTCTATAAAACCAACTTTTATACTGTTATAGGAAATTAACCGCAATAATCCTGTCTTTTGTTTAAATTCTTATGTATATTATATTTGCGTATATATTAATTATTTCTTATTAGCATTAATATAATTAAAAAACAATGTTAGCATATACAGCAATGTTATTACAATGTTTTTTATATATTTACAAAAGAGATTTTAATTTTGTTCATAATTGAATATTATGGCTTTGTTATATTTATATATCGTACTATTTATGTTATCTGTTTTTGTATACAAATAAAATGAGACGCAAAAGCAATCGAGTGACGTCACCCGATGACGTAAGCCAACATGACGTAAGTGCTTGTTTGCAAGTTCATTTAAAAAGATTTAGAATGAACCATATGAAGGACATTCAATATATCTGTAGCTATACTACTTAGCGTTTCATTTATGTAATTTGATCAGACCGTTTACAATTTTGTTTCATTTTATAAATTAATTAAACCAATTATTAATATTTTCCTATGGTTTCGCGCTATTTAGAAAAAGTTGTTTTGTATTTTATAGAAATCTTTTCTGTTAAAGATATCTTGAAATATGTAAATATTATATAAGAAGCCTTAATTTGTATTAACTTTTGAAGATTTTAAACAATATAATCAAAGCTATATTTTTTAATATTAAAATAAGGAATCGTTCATTATTTCAAAAAGTAACATTTGATTACGTCATCATGTTGGTATGTGTGCAAAACCCTCTTTCTATTAATAGTTATCCTGTTCTTTGGAATGTATAACAAGTCACGTTAGTGTTGGCCGTATGTCGTTGATAGAGCACATCGTTTATGCTAAGGTATCGGGAGGGAGATGCGCGCGCATGGCCACTGTATGGCCGCCATTTTGTCATGACGCGCAGTACACTTGTATCCTCCGTCAGTGACGAATCTCGGGAATTTTGACGTGGCTTCTACGTATTTACCCATTCCGAGACACCAAACCTAGTGACGATAAATACGTAAGTTGGTAAGTACTCATATCAAGACAGATCGACGAGAACATTACAGGATTGGATAACAATAAAACCCTCAACAAAGGGTTAGAAACTATGCAATGACATCGTTTGTGATAGAATCTTATAAATGTTGTGAATTGTATTGTGGTATTACAGGAAAAAGTCATTTGAATATGGCGTCTTTTCATGAGGATATAAATTTTATAAATTCACTATGCAGGAAACCGCGGTAAATCTAAAATGTTAAATTGATAAGTCAGTAAAAATGTACATATAATTTAAATATGGTGTATAAACTAAACAAAGTGATAACATTCTACAAGTACTAAACAGTTTGTCATAAGTTTTATATTATCCTATAGATTTAACAACAAAATATTTACAGTAAATAACAATTTAATTTAATGTTGGCAGAAGTGATTTGCATTGCAATAAGTTAAATTACACTCATATGTCAAGAATGCAGCAGTAACTACCTATTAATAACATTTAAGAATTCATTTTAATTAAAACATGTTTGCAAAGAAGTTATTGGATTACAAATTTACTTTATGATGTTTGGTATTGAATTTTGAGGTTATGAAGGTTTTGATTTTTTATGTGTTTATTAGCTATAAGGATGGATGGGTTGGTGGAGGAGAATGGGGCACCGCCCCCTCTTGACCCTCTGGGAGGCCAGACTGATAATGATCAGGTACTGACAGCAACAAGCATCGTGCAAATAACCGTTCCAGCACAAACACCTAGTGCACAGGTAAACTATTCAATACGTACATTACACAACAATTTTTTTTAAATAGTACACTTTTATCAATATCATTACTTTACAGTAATTCATATTTATTTTTTAGGTTCAGTCTGTTATACAACCTACTCAACAGTCTGTTATTCAAACTGCTACAAATCTGCCAATGCAATTGTCAAAAGGAAATGTTATTCTTGTCAGCAAACCAAGTTCTGTAATACATACAACACAGGTTAGAACAAATCCTTGCAAATTATTTATTGAACTTGAAAAGTTTATTGAAAAAAATCCCTCCTTTCTTTTTTAAATACTGCTTGCTTATCTGCTATCTTTCATCTTAAGAGATTAACATAGTTTTATAATAATATATATCCCGTTCTTCATTTTTTTTGTAATCAGTTATTAAAGGAGCAAATGTTTTGTAAATGTGATAAAATCGAATTTATATTTTTGATAATAATTCAATTATTGACAATATACTTAGTATATAATTTGTTATTAATGAAGTAAAGAATAAAATGGAACATCCATCATATAGAGAAATGGAACTGCTTAATTTTGTAAATGTTTTTTTTTATTATAATTCATATTTGAGTTAATAGCATGAATGTCAAAGCAGAGTTTTTTGTTTGTAAGCAACAAAAATATTGAAGACTTATCACATTGCCAGTTGTAATGTGATTCAACTGTCTTAGTTCTGTTTCAGTTTAAACTGGAATTATTTTAAATCACATTGTTTTGATAAATATAATATATTATTACTATGTATCATTAGAGATTTTCATAACTTAGACGTTTACACCAAATGAAATCTCATCCTTTTAGTGAATATGGCTTTTAAGCTCTTTCATTACCAATGTGGAAATAGGTGAAATCATATTTAACAAGTATATGAGTAGCCCAGTTGCAAAATTTTTGTAATTTCTTTCAAATCGGTTGCAAAATCATTTTGAATATTTGCTTAAAACCCCCCAATTATTCATATTCTTAAAATGAAATGCGGTAAATATTATTATTACTATTTTGTATTTTTAAAGAATAAATTTACATCATAGGTAGGTATCTAATTTAAATAAGTACCAAATAAAAATACCTACCTAATTAAAAAAACATTTTAAAAAACAAAGTAAACACGATAACTGAAATAAAAAATACATTTTTAAAACTCCTCTCGACTTAATATAAGAATAACTTTAGACAAATGCTACAAAATTATGTGTAAAACTTACATAAAGTCTTCCAAGAAATTATTCATCAATTCAAATTATCCTTCATCCGCTTGTTCATTTTGTGAATTTGAGTAGGTGACTTGACTACCTGTTTTGTTAAGCAACATTCCTTTTCCATTTTTCGGGCAGATCTTTTCTCTTTCTGCATTTTGATGAAGTAGTTTCCTTAATTATATCAGCACCAACAGGTTGTAGGTCACCTTTATTCATATTTATATGCAAAATAACTACTGCACCATTAATATGCTCGCATGCATCATTTTCTGCATTTTTAACTTCCATTTTTTTTAGAAACACAATCTTAACAGAAAATTAATTAAAATAAAACAGTAAAAGAATCACCAAAATATTAATTAAGAAAAACCTGTCTATGCTGTACTATAAACAAACACAATTAATTCTGCTCAGTAAAATATAGGCTGGAGGGGAGACAGCTGATTCTAAACAGTGCTGTCTTTATTAATAGTTCAGTTACTTTATTAATCAAATTAGAGAATAAATCAAAAAATACTTTTATTATTAAAGTAAATAGCAGGTTTTAAGTAAAGCAGCACTTTATGTCTTCTTTTGTAACCGGTCGAAGGTAAGAGTTCTGCAATCGACCGAATTTTTTAAATTAAACTTTTCAATTATTTATTGTTTGATTTTTCACTCATAAACCTCATAGATTTGTAGGAATTGGCGAGCTGAATCCACTGATTCCAATAACTCGATTTTTTATTTTTTGTCAGATGTCGGGTTTTGCAACTGGTCTAGAATGAATTCTTTAAGACGATTTATTAAGAAAGTTTTAAATAATGTTACTTACAATGGAAACTATTATTACTATAATAAATAGCAAATTGACTATCCATTAAATATATAACATATTTGAGTATATACTTTTACGAATTTTAAGTGTAGCATACAAATTTGCACCTGATAATAAAATAAAAAGCTTCTTTACCGTTTATTAATACAAAACCTTTTAATTTTATTTCAGGGTAGTTTACAAACACTACAAATAAAACCAGAGCCAACATTAATTACATCACAGTTGCAAATGGCAGAGTCTAATAGTGAAGACAACAGCGATTTCAGTGATGATGAAAGTCCCAAAAAACGTCGAGATTTATTAACGAGAAGGCCTTCATACCGGAAGATCCTAAATGATCTAGGAGGCGGTGAGATTGCTGGTACACGTGAATGTAATAATCAAATATGTAGTGTTCCTTTATTTTATTTTTCTATACAGCAAGTGCATGTATATAGATATTTTGATTTTTACATACATGTACACCTACATGCACGATATTTTCTGTTATTTTTTAAATGTATATTTATTTAAATTTATTTTGAAGTAGTTTGTATTTGGTATATTTTTAAAGAAATCATGAATATTCAATTGAAAAGGTTTTGATATAATATAATAGAATGATGTTTAGTTATTAATGAGGAACTCGATTTGAAAAATACTATGAAGTTCAAGCTAAAACTTGCTGTATTCACTTTTATGTTGCCAAAATATTCAAAGAAAAATATTACTTGTTCGTGAACATTACACTTAAATTTGCGCCAATAGTTTTTTTATTGGATACGCATTTCATTTTATTCATTTATACCCAAAGAATCTTTAATTTAATTTGATGTTCGTGTGAAGTAATACAATATCGATTATATAAGAAGTTATAAAAAGTACAAGTCATTGAATATTAAGTTATTGAGAATATTAGTAATCATTTTGAAGCATTTTTTAAATTAATAGAACAATTAATATTCTTTTGAGAAACTTTTTTTTCTCCTTTTCGAAATTATAATAATGCTTTCGAGTAGCATAAAGCTAGCTGTAGGTTACCAAATTAGTGTCGATTAAAATTTTATAAAATGTTGGTCATATTAGAACACACAAGTCTTAAATGTGTTTTGTTTCTTAGTAATTCCAGCAGGAACTGCTCTACAGTTAGCTGGAGGTCAAGATGGACAACTTCTTACAATGCCTGGAGGTACTACGGGCACAATAGTACAGTACACTCAACAAGATGGACAATTTTTTGTTCCAGGTTAGTTGACATATTATTTTACATGCTTAAATATACGTCCGTTCTTATTAAGATGCTTTTAAACTTCTAATCAATCGGCAATGGGCTTGTGTCCTATGTCTTAATTTCTATAAAGCTGTACTATATATTGATAAAGTTGGATACTGGAACCTCAAATGTTCAATTATTTGTTAATAACTCCTTATATGTTAAGAGATATTAACAATTAAAAAAGTCATGTTGTCTCTTTAATTATTAAAGGGATTCAACGTTGTACACATTCCAAATGCATGTGACATCACATGCATTTATATATCAAAATATCAAATAATATTTACAGCTATTTCAAGGAACAATAAAATTTCAATATTATGTCTGCCTTAGCAGGGTTAAATAAAATAAAAACTTATTATTCTTTGACTTTACTTGATTATTTGACTACCAACAGCTACAAAACATTACCACAGCACTGACCTACTCAACAAATAACTGACGTTAAAATGCATTTCACGTCATACAAATATGGCCGACCATTTCTAGTGCTAAAACTACAATTCAAATTATTAATTGCTATATCTCCGTCAACATTTAGATATTTAATAAAAGAGACACGCCAATACACATTTATTAACATCAATTTCAATCAACAATTGAAAAATCGAACACTAAAAAATGAGGACACAAGCCCATTGATTCAAAACAAAGATTTATTCCAGTATTAGACTAGCACTAAACTATTATTTTAATTATCCAAAACTTTACATTTATTTATATTAATTATAAAGTGTAAAATTTCTTATCGAAAATATATCTTAACAACCTTTATTATTTTTTATAGTCTTTCTAAATATATTATATTGAAATTTTTTTAAAGTTTGATAAGTTCAAAGTCGTATTTTCATTATTAATCAGCTTATGTTACAGTAGCCCAGGGAGGTCTGGGAGGCCCTGTCTTAGCAGAAGATCAAACAAGAAAACGTGAATTAAGGTTACTAAAAAATAGAGAAGCAGCAAGAGAATGTCGTAGAAAAAAGAAGGAATATATTAAGTGCCTGGAGAATAGAGTAGCCGTATTGGAAAACCAAAATAAGGCTTTGATTGATGAATTAAAAGCTTTGAAAGAATTATATTGTCAGCAAAAAACTGATTGAAGAGATGACATAAAACACAGGTCTACATTGCATATTGTTATTAATAATTACAAGTACAATAAACAAAAATACAACCTGAGAAAAAACTGTTTAACCCGGACGCCGTGATAAACAAAGATGTGTAAGAGAAACAAAATATTTTATTTTTATAAAATTAACATAGAAATTGTTTCTTTAATTCAAAAAATTATTAATGGCATGTTTAATTGACTAATTAACTTGTGGTTGTGATCTGTGGAGTTTTATTTAAATGGACTTCTGATTTAAAATCTCACGATTTTATAAATTTGGGTAATTTATGTTAAGTTAAAATGTTTTTATATACAAGTTTATTATGTCAAAATTATGCATAGTTTAAATATTTTTATAACAGTACATGAAAGTGCAATGGTGCATGTTTTTAATTTGGATATATTTTATTTGAAAATCGTACCCAATTTTATATATTTAGTTATATATTATTTTAATATTGTATCATAATGTATATTTATGTAGACAGAAATGCTTGAAAATCAATATTTGTAATAAAATGTATTTTCTAATTATTTAAATTATTTTAACAATAGAAAATACTTTTTATTATATTTGATATAATATATACAAATAAGATTATTTTTTGTATCACCAAAAAAGGCTTGTGAATGTATATTTGACCGATTGAAAGCCAAAGTCAAGATACCATATAAAAATAACTATTTTTTACATGATGAAAAAGGTTTACAGTTATCATAAATATAAAAAATGAATGATTTTATTTCGTTTGTAATCATCTAATAGAATCATAGTCAACTAATTTCCATTATCGGTTTATTGTTTGGCTCCTCCATATTTGATACTAATATTACGGGTAGATATATTATATTTGCAAAATACAAAAATTATCAAAATGCCGAAAAATTATAGATTAAGCAATAATTGAAATAATTTGTATCTGAATTCTGTATATACATACGTGATATCAAACATATATATATTAACAAGTATATATTTTCGAATTGATCTTTATTGATTATATATTTATGTTCATTCGGTTTACTTGCAAAAGAAGAGGAGCTTCAATTATAAGATTAGAACATAATTTTTTTAGTAAATTTTCAAAATACATATTGCAATTAAAACATGACATTGTTAAAGTTTGTTTCAAAATGTTTTTGTATTGTTTGATTTCTTAGTTTACCTAATTCTTTCTAATAGTTATTCGGTTGTAAATCTGTTGTTTTTAAATTCATCATTTTCATTTGTTAGTTACCTCTTTATTTCTCTTTCTAAGATTCTTTTATGGTATATTTACGTATGCATTACGTAAATTCTAGGGAATCAATTAACAAAATCAAAGAATATTTTTAAAAAATTATGGAATAATTCCTATATTTTTCTTTAATAATTTTCTAATATTAGAAATGTTTGCAGTGCCTTTTAATGATGGATTGGTAGCCATGATATATAATATAAAAATAGTAACATTAATTGTTACTAAAAATTGTATAATAGTATAATTTTTAATCTTTTTTTGGTTTGACTTTTTTTTTAATTTATATTCTGTAAATTACATTTAAAAATAATAACTCATAATAATAGTTTTTCTTTTTAATAAAAAATAAATTCTATTATCTGTTTTAGTATTAAAATTATACTTAAATAATTTTTCTTATATAATTATTTGAATTAAATTTTAAATAAATTTGTACTTAAATATAAGATAATTTAATTTCAAAATTTGTTAAAAGAATTTTGAATCATATTCTATGAATCTTTTAATTGTTTAAAATCAATTGTTATTGTAAATATTATTTCTATACAGTTTTTAAATTTTATTGATAATGAAAATTTCGAAATTACTTATGTTTTTTTTTTTTTTATCTTTTTGTATAGTAATTGTTTTGGGTTTGTAAAGTTAAATTTTTAATGAATATATTTTAATTATGTACAGACTACTTAAATGGATTTTTACATATCATTCAGTTTTTTAAATAAATTTACTACAGTTTTGCACTTACTTTGTACCCGCTAAATACAAAACAAAAAAAAAATTAAAGAGAATCTTTTAATCTTTAAAAAGAGTTTTTTTAAGATTCTATTATCCTTTAAAAGCTCTTTTGAAGAAGGTTTATGGTTATATTAATGAGGAAGAAGATGGTAGACTTATTTTTCTAAAAGCTGAAAAATAGGTCACACAACTTTGTATATTAGGTAAAATCGTTTACGTAACACGTAGCTTTTGTTATGTAAGGTAAACCTTAAATACACATATTTCTATGTAGCGGGTATTGGATTGCCATTCTAAAAATTATCGAAATTTAAGCACATTTTCTAATTATTATCTTATAATTTAATTCTTCATATTGTTTTATCTTTATTTACAATTTACACGAAAAAATATATTTTATGATTTAAATATTTGAATACATAGATATATATTTGTATATTTAAAGAAATAGCAAAGTAAACACTGAAAATTTGTACACAAACCACCTCAGTGTTTTAAATACTTAAGATAATGAACAATTGTACATAAGAAAATAATTTATTTAAATATTGAAAATGTGAAATAATTAATAATTGATTTCGCTTAAAAATATATATGGCTATAAACATATTTAGCACTTTATATTATATATATATATAGAAATATATTATTTTATATTAATTGATTTGTTTTATTTCTTCGTATACGGTACTCAATTTAAGTCAAAGTTAAATTGTGACTGGAAAGAATGGAATGTCATTCGGAATATGATTTTTCAGAAATAACATCAATATTTTGTATTGTTGCAATGTTCTAAGTACCGGTAATTAATTTTTTACTGAAATTGCAACGTAATTTATAAAACAGTTTGAATCCGGTAAATACAAAATGGATATTACCCCTAATATATGTAACATTTTATGTAAGCGAAACTTACTAATATTTCATGTATTATTTAATGTAATTTTTGATGTTTTTTTATTTACCAAAGTTTAAAATAATTTTGTAACATTATATAAATGCATAATCTTTTACTAATATTACAGTTCGGCGTCAGAAAATGCCGATTTATATCATAATATAATTTATGTAATATTACACGTAAAAATTTTATGTAACAGGTAATTTTTTTTATATAAAATAAACTTTAAATATAAGAAACTGTAACGGTTAACGCTAGTTGAAGAATTATAAATATTGCAGTCACGGTTTCTTTTGTCTTAAATTTTATGAACCTAATTAAACATATTAATTTTAAAATTAATTAATATATAAACTTCGCTAAAACAATGTTATTTGAAAATAATTCCACTTGTTCGTTTGGTGCTAGTTAGTTTATTATTGTAACTGCACTTATTATCGTTAGAGGGCCAGTTGTTAAAGACATCAGGTAATATATACAAACTTCACTGCATACACGCCATCTTGCATTATCTATTGTATTGGATTGAGAGAACTTAAGTGTGTGTTTGGTGTGCTAAAAATAACAATTATCTAAAATATGTGTGCATGTTTTAACTTTCAGTGTAGTGAAGAACATTTTAACAGTGTTGTGCGACAAAAATGCCGCGTTTGTGAGTGAAATTTATGTGATAAACTCGGAAAAATAATTATCAGGTAAGATATTTTTTTATATGTGCCAATAGACGATTTCAGTTGCATGTCTCTTTTGATGCTGTCTTCTGTAACTGTTATATCTTGTTCTCATTTATATGGTGTATTAATACTTCTAAGAGGTTATCTCTAGTGCTGACAGATGCTTTTAATCGTATAATTTACGTATATTATTATAAGATAATATTAGAAGTTTTGTTTATTGAATTACAAATTATTTCTTTTACTTGTTTTGTCTTATTGTTTTGTAATTTTTTGTCTTGCTACTCGATACAACTGTACTTGCATGCATAAGCCAACCAAGGATTGTAATATTTGTACATTCCAATATTAATGGTTCACAATTATTTTAAAATAATCAACGATTGTTTAAAAATGAAGCATTTCCAATTCATGCGAACGGTTACCTAGTTTTTTTTTTATAAAATTCTGTAACATTGGTTTATAATAATATAATAAATTCTAAGTAGTATTCAAAATTAAGCTATTTCATTTAATATATATATATATAAATGTTTAGATAATTACACAATATACAATTGATAGGTTATAATCTAAACAACATAACTTCTTGTCAGTGCAATGCTTTACTTAATTAATTTAGAGTCAATTTAGCTTACTTAACTGCAGCTAAAAACTGTTTATTCCAAATTATTTCTAAAGATAAGAATCCTAATCTACCTTTTTTATACAAAACATAATAATGCTAGGCATTGTTTAGTAGTGATGACACTACATATTTTAACAGCATTCATATTTTTTAATTAGGTAATAAACATCTAAAAACGTAAATGTATACTTATATATAGTGAACGTATGTTTCCCTAATGATGTTTTTATGTAATTTAAATAAGGTAATAAATAAAATAATGTAAATTTAACATTATTTTAAAAGATGTGCTTAAGCTATAATTTATGTTTATAAGCTTTTAAAGAAATGCAACTTGAATATTAAATAGAAAATGGATGGTGGTACATATTTGTACATTAAACATAATGGGTACCTAGTCTGTTTAACACTAAAAGCGACAATGAAATTTAAAGGTTTCTTTCTTCAGTTAACATAGAATATTATAAATATTACATCATAAAATAATAAATTGTATTGCTGTTTTTTTCATTGCACTTGGTGCGTGCAACGTAGTTGTATTTTGTTGATTACAATGTTTTTGTAAATGCACCGAAGTGTATCCTGTGACCATTTCATGTGCCCTAATTCCTCTTGCATTCTTTTATATACGAGTTGAATTTAAATTAGCTTCCTATTTGTTGTTTTAATTCGCTTGTTTATTATTACTATTTCAAATTGAAACAATAAATAAATTGAAACAGTCACCTTTACATTTATATTAAATACATCCTATAATAAAAATTGATCAAAAAAATGCGAAAAAGAAATCACTAATTCTGCAATACATTGAATCATATAAATGTACAAGCACTCTGCTGATTTAAAAGTCGCACTTTTCGACCAATTTTTTTTTATAGTGTAAATGAAAGTACCACATTCTGTTTGTATTTGTATTGTACGTATCCCAACTTGTTCGGACAAGTATAATAATCCAAACTGGGTAAAAATGACTCACCACAAATTTTATATTTTGGTCGAAATAGAATGACAAGGTAAAAGACATTTCGTATTATGTTATTTTTCGGTTATATAATAAGAAATCTAGGAGTTAGGTGAATCCATAATTTGTCTAGTAGTCTGGGCAAATAATGTATACACATGATTGCTTTTATATTTCTTAATAAAATAATGCATTATTAGTATTTTGAGTAGTCATTTTAATTAGAGGATCACAAATTAATTTCTGATTATAGTTTTTCTTTAAGTTTCATAGTTGATCTTGTAACATTCGTTTCGTGCCTCAGTCAAGACGTGAACAGGTCTTAAGAGAAGGACTAAGTAAGCCCTAGGAAACATTGAGTATTAAATACATATCTGAGAATATATAAAATGTTATTAAATGAAATGACAGTTGTTATTAAATAAAACAAATGTCAAAAATATTTAATTTTACTGTGTTATCGTTTTGTTTTGATCATTATATATCTATATTAATAGCATGTTTATTTTAAATATTTTTAATTATTCATTAAAGTTAAAATTTTCTAAATTTCCTCATTTTCGCCGATATGGTTTAGCTGCAAAAAAGTCAGTTGGAGGTCAAAACAAAGGTTCTGGTAAAGATAGAAAATATAACATAACGTTAGAGAATATAAGTGAGAATGTAAGAGACTTGCAGTATGCAGTTCGAGGCCCAGTGGTCATTCGCGCCAACCAAATTCAAACAGAGCTTGAAAGTGGGGCTTCCAAGCCATTTAAGTCGCTTGTCCGTGTGAATATTGGTGACGCCCATGCAATGGGACAGTTGCCGATAACATTCCTCCGGCAAGTAGCAGCTCTGACAATTTATCCAGAACTTTATTGTGATGATACATTCCCCAAAGATGTCAAAGAGAGGGCATGTACACTTTTACACGCCGTGGATGGTTACTCGATGGGATCGTATACGGATTCTGCAGGAATACAACTAATTAGGCAACATGTAGCAGAATATATAGAAAAACGCGACGGCATTAAAGTAGATCCAAATAATGTCCTTCTAAGCGCAGGAGCTTCAACTGCGATTAAAGGTCTTTTAGCTTTATTTTCCAAATGTATTGATAATAAACCCGCTGGCGTGATGGTCCCCATTCCGCAGTATCCCCTCTACTCTGCATCTATCACCGAGTTCAATCTTCATCAGATTGGTTATTACTTGGATGAGAGTAAAGGTTGGGGTTTGGAAGTCAAGGAGTTGCAAAGGGCATTCGATGAAGCAAAGAAGGTCTGCAATCCTCGCGCTATTGTTGTGATCAATCCAGGCAATCCAACCGGGCAAGTACTTAAGAAAGAAAATATTGAAGAGATTGTTAAATTTGCGCATAAAAACAAGTTAATGATTCTTGCGGATGAAGTTTACCAATTAAATATTTACGACAAAGATTCTAAATTTCATTCTTTTAAGAAAGTTTTGAATGGACTCGGAGATCCATTTGATAAGGTCGAGTTGGCTAGCTTCATGTCCATATCAAAAGGGCTAAGTGGAGAATGCGGCTTTCGAGGAGGGTACGTCGAATATCAGAACTTAAATCCGGAAGTTTACGCTATTATCGTGAAACATATAGCTACCTTTTTGAGCCCAAGTAGCATTGGTCAAGTAATAATGGATTGTATCGTTAAACCGCCCGTGAAAGGCGATCCTTCTTATGAACTGTATGAGAAAGAAACGAAAGCAATTTATGACAGCTTAAAGACTCGTGCTAATCTAATTGTAGAAACCCTTAACAAACTAGAAGGTTTTAAGTGTAATGCTGTTCAAGGAGCAATGTATGCTTTTCCTTCAATTACTCTCCCTCCAAAAGCTATTGAAGCAGCGGCTGCTAAGAAGCAACCACCTGACTTATTTTACTGCTTTGAACTTTTAGAAAATACAGGTATTTGCTGTATACCTGGATCTGGGTTTGGTCAAAAACCGGGTACTTTCCATTTTAGGACAACTATTCTTCCGCAAATTCCATTGATGAAAGATATGTTTAAGAGAATTGGTGAATATCATAAAAAGTTCGTTGAAAAATATAAGTAAAATTATTTTATATTTTTTGTGTGTGCGTTGTTTATAGATCTGCTTTGTTTATAATTTTATTTTTAAATAAATTTTACGTTTAATATAATGAATCAGTGTATATGTGTATTACACAAAAGATTTTGCTAAAAATGTGAATGCAAAGACCACTAAAAAAGGAATAATTTTCTGAATCTGGATTGGAGATAAGTTTCGTTAACGTCTTAACGTAAATGTTTAGACTATAGTATCTGCCAATAACTTAATTAGTTATGCACTTTCTTAAACATCGGTTTAAATCCCACTTCTGACTACTTCACAATTGAATGTTTTTGCTTCGTTTTCAATCTGTCAAGCTGTCACACGTTAGAGCTCCTTTCCTCTTCTGTGCATGCCACACTTCGTCGTCCTCTCTATCTCCCCTCTGGCCACCATCTAACCTTGCTTGGTCATACATTTCTTGACTCTTGCTTTACTGATGATATTTAATATATGGGTCAACATTTTGTTATGATTCGTCAGCATTGTAACATTTTAATTATAATTATTTTACTATACTGTTTTTATGTTAAGTTATTAAAATTTTTGTTTTAATTAAAAATTCATTAATATTTAATTAAAGTTCTTCTTTACTACATGAAATTACATTAAGTGAAAATTAGCACACTGTTTTTTTTTTTTACAAAAAGTATCTTATAATAATAATTTGTATTGTGTTGTGGCTATCAAAAGAAAGTATACGCAAATCATATATAAGGGGCTGTCCGTAAAGTAAGTAGCTCCATTTTAGGCTATTATTAAACACTTCTCACTCTCGCTATGTGGCCCCCTATCCGCCCCTTATGTTAGATTTTAAAGATGCCGACCTCTTATCGATCTCGGCCACTCTGGCGCCCTATATGTTATAAGGGGCTGTTCGTAAAGTAAGTAGCTCCATTTTAGGCTATTATTAAACACTTCTCACTCGCTATGTGGCCCCCTATCCGCCCGTTATGTTAGATTTAAACGATCTCCGCCACCCTGGCGCCCTATATATTGCACAGTGTCATTGTTAGTTCATTTTTATCTGTTTTTTAAATGCACATGTTGCATATCATATTAAATATTTATTTACAGAGTGCAACAAAAATATTTCTGTAACCTTTCACATTTACATTACAAAAATATAAAAAATATCAAATTCCACAGGCTGCAGTGCATATGTGCTGTAATGTCTGATGTTATTATTCACTACAATAAAAAAATGCTGTACACAACAAATATACCAGTGTAATATGACATGTTCAATTTGTGAGTGTTAATTGAATGAATTATGTAAGCTAATTAGTCATTAACAAAATATGTAAACAAATAAACAAAGTAAATAAAGTTTCTGATGACAATATGAATTAATTTCACGTTGTAGCTTTAAATACGCAAAAAAATATTATTAATTCGTGGAAAAATAAAAAAGAAATGTAAATTTTATGAATTCGACAATAATTTTAGTCGTTATTCATATTATATGAGTGGAAAATTAGTGAGTAAGGTCAAAACGATAAAAAAAAGCATATTTTCGATAATGTTTTTTAACGACACAATTAATATATAATTAATTCTATAATTACTACATGATAAAATGACATTTGAAGAATACTTTGTGAAATTTTCATAAATAAATTTCAAGAAATGAGGCAGTGACAGCGAATCTCCGCAGACTTCACAAAAAAAAGTAACATTGCGGTGCCACTCATAACTCATCACTGGATTTTCTGAAATCGAAAACCCAAAATGATTTCATTAGTTGATAAGTTTCTGCAAATAACGCTGTTGAGTTTTTCTTTTTTTTTTTACTTTACAAAATACCGATTTTTCATAAACTTTGTTATTTTAAAATACGTTGAATATAAAAAAAAATCTTAACAGCGTTATTACGGTATTTATGTAAAGAAAGAGTGTGCAAAATTTCAAAAGAATCAGTCCAGTAGATTTTGAGCTAGACTCTGAAAAAGCTAGTAGCTAGGTAAAGACTTAAAACTCTATATCTCCGACAGTTTTACTCCAATCGACTTCAAATTTTCACACAATAAACTTAATATGTTGTACAATAATATAACTAAATAAAAAAAAACCTCTAGAAGCTAGAAGTTTGAGAATCAGTTTACTAGAACAAAGCACAATACAATTGACCAATATCGTAAGTAAGAGGAGATAACCAAATTTTATCCGACACCAACTTTTATTGACAGGCACACTTGTGCGATCGGAGTGATTTCGAAATAGATAATTCTTTAATTATTGAATGTATGATACCCAGCTGTACTGTCAGATCAGGTGGTATCCTTATACCAAGATGTTCTTTATTAAAAAAAGCTTCCGGCGTTTTATCATATAAAATTAATTTAAATCTTAAAAGTTAATTGGATTTTAAAATAATCAACACTTTATGCTGTACAAGAATAATTAGAATAATGAAGACCTTATAAATACTTCTTAAATTTCTAACGCTACTGGGCATATTGAGAGATTAAAAAAAACGACTCATTTTATTTTGCGGTATAAAATCAATGAACATATCTCATTGTTCAATAAGTTCGCAGGATGACGTATAGATGCGCCCGCAAAAAGATATAAAAGTAATATCAAAAGACTGCATTTTTTTTTCAAATGTGGCAATGTGAGCGCGAAGGTATAAATCATGAAATTTGTGTATGAATAATTTATAGATGACCCCTTAATAGAGAAATTGAAACATAATAGGTTGGTGATATATTACACAGCTAGGTAGGATAGGTCACAAGAATCATGAATCTATTATAAATAAACGCATTTCATCACAGATCTCTAAATCATGCTGCGTGCTTTATAAATGCGTCGTCGTTTAAATAAATAATTTTCTTTTAGAATGTATATTCCTTTAAGTTATATTTATGGTTTATTTTATACATAAACCCATAGACGTCCATTGAATATTTTCCAGCGGGCTGGGAATGTGGAAATTTGTATAACTAACTTGCTAAATCTTATATTCCGTTATATTAATTAATTGTTGTTTATTGTTCGCCTTTCGGCTTTACAATCTACATTCTTAATACATTTCATATACTTCAACTTACAATTAAATTTAAATTATTCTAGACCTTTTTATTTCCAAAAGTACTTTCTGCTTCTTCTTCTCTTGACCCTCTTCCTTCATTTTCCCTATTCATCCTTCATTCCCATTTTCTCCTGCTTCCCTTCACTGCCTCTTTTAGTACTTCCTCTCTCTTCCTGTTCCTTGTGCAACCCAGCCACCAGCTTATTTATTGTCCTGTTTTTCCTTTCCTTTTTACTATTTCCGCCATCCACCTCTTTCCTTCACTGCCTCCCTTTAATAGCTGGCCAATATTCCTTTCACTCGCTACTTTTTCCTTACACTCAAACTTAATGTGCTCCAGTGTTTCGTCCTCCGCTCCGCACACTCTACACTTTCTTTTCTCACTACTTTCCCAGTATCTGTTTCCTTTTTCCTCATTTCCCAATTTAAACCTTGCTGTCCTTCTTATGTGTTTTATATTCCGTTATATCAATTTGTATTTCCAGAGGCATGCTTGTGCCCCCACTACGGACGCCTATGGTTGCTACATTATACTATGATAAACAAAATTCAGATGGTTTTGAATTACGATCTGTGTTGATAAAAAACTATAATTACTTTTGAAGGTTAATGTTGTTGCATGTTTTTTTTTTGTTATGTATTTTTGTTTTGTGCAAAAATTGTACACAACAAACAAGTGTTTGCAGATAGACTTTTGATTATCATATATACCGGGCGTTTATTTTAATTGTGACACTAGTGCGAATTTTAACCAAGCGAATAACGCTAAACATACTCGAACTTTGTAAATGCAATCAGGAAGACAATGCAATAGTCTCTTTCATAACAGTGGTGTATCGATAAAAATTAAAGTATAAGTTTGCTCTTATGATAAATTATGTTAGTACAAAACAACTGCAATACACCCTACAGTACACAAGTTTGACTTGGCGTACTATCGTATCGGTACGTGGTATGTATGTGTTGTGACACAACACGCAGGCTCAACCAAGTACCGAAATAAATACGCTTGCAGTGTGCGACATGCCTTACTCTAATATTTAAGACACGTATTTCCAAATCACTATCACGTCATTAATCCATTACGTATACCTGGCAAAAAGCGCAGATGTTTGATATTGTGCCAATAATGCTGCATTTGATTTATAACTGATTTGCGCATAATATTCAATTATTGGCATGAGTAGTACAGGTGGAAATGAGGTCACAGTAGAGCAACTTAAGTTAAACTAAGGCTGTCTGCACACGGGTTGACTGATTGCAAACTAGTCGCACAACGAAGTTTCCAACGAAAACGAAAAACGAGCCATGTCGAGCAGTGTTTCGTGACTATAGAATTTTTAACAATAGGAGATTTTACTGTGTCGTATTCTGAGTATGTATTTAAATACTTTTGAATAGTATTTGTACACATATCTGCTCATGATGTCACATCAAAAGCATGCAACGTAATTGCCCTGCGACCAAGAAATATAGTCGCTCAAAACCAATTTCAAATCAGTTTAGTTTCGTTCATGCCGTGTGTGTTCTCTCACTCGTATATACGTGCGTTCTCTTACTAATAACACAGTTGCATTGTCATTCGGTTCGGGCAGATTCGGGGCTAAGGTTTGCCTTAGTCTGCTACAGTTATCAAACGGGTTGATCGATTTTGCTCATAATTGATATAATAATTTGGAACCAACTTACTGAAAATAGGTTTTTATAAAATGATAACGGCGAGACTCTCAAATTTTCTCACATCTCGGATATGCTAATAAAGGATAGTCTCTTTCTTTTTCCGTCAAAAATAAAATTGTCTAAAGATAGTCATTTGACAACTTTATCTTAAGAAATCAGCGAAAGTCTTTTAATGCATATTTCCTGCGAATCTGATTCATTGTAACCAATTCTTTATTTTTATCTGCTATCACATATCATATTTAAATAATGTAACCGCATCTCACGTCCGGTTCCGTGTTTTTACGCCGATAATTTTGTTTTTCAGTGATAATAATACATAATTTAATTATTAAAAGAAAGTGCTCTTTCGCATGAACTTAAAATAAATCAAGATAAGAAATATAGATGTTGTTTTGTAAAAAAAAAGAACTTTACAATGACCCTTTTGAGAGTGAATTATTTGAAACAGTTTTTGCTACCTTTGATAAATCTCGCGTTCTCGATAGAAATTTAATTGCAGAAGTTACGTGTGAATTTGTACTGGGTTCTGGAAACATTAAGCAGGACTGTTGGCTCACCTCCAATTTTCAAATTGATCATTTAGGATGTAAAATATTGTGCTGTGCGAATATGTAGGTAGAGATGATAATCTAGATGTTTCTCTTGTCATAATGGGCTTGTGTCCTCATTTTTTAGTGGTCGCTTTTTCAATTGTTGATTGAAATTGATGATAATAAATGTGTATTGGCGTGTCTATTTTATTAAATATCTAAATATTGACGGAGATATAGCAATTAAAAGTTTGAATTGTAGTTTTAGCGCTAGAAATGGTCGGCCATATTTGTATGACGTGAAATGCATTTTAACGTCAGTTATTTATTGAGTAGGTCAGTGCTGTGGTAATGTTTTGCAGCTGTTGGTAGTCAAATAATCAAGTCAAATCAAAGAATAATAAGTTTTTATTTTATTTAAACCTGCTAAGGCAGACATGATATTGAAATTTTATTGTTCCTTGAAATAGCTGTAAATAATATTTGATATTTTGATATATAAATACACATAGCAGAGATTTATGAACTGTAAGGTTGGTAACCTTACACAAGGATTGTGATGTCACATGCATTTGGAATGTGTACAATGTTGAATCCCTTTAATAATTACAGGGACAAAATGACTTTTTTAATTGTTAATATCTCTTAATATATAAGGAGTTATTAAAAAATAATTGAACATTTGAGGTTCTAGTAACCCACTTTATCAATATATAGTACACTTTTATAGAAATTTTATAGATATAGGACACAAGCCCATTCCCAAAACTTTGTTAAATCGTAAATTGGTACGATGAGTCTAATGCGTTTGATGCGAGCCGTATAGATCTTAGGACGCTTATCTTTATGTAGCACTAGCAATGGGCTTGTGAATCTATTTTCTAGGAGTTGTTTTCTTAATTTTGATTGAAATAAATGTAAATTTAGCTATATCAAATTTGATTTGATTTGAAGGTTGGACTTTTAATTGTTAATATCTCCTAACATATAAGGAGTCATTAACAAATTAATAGCATATTTGAAGATCTAGTACCCAACTTTATCAATATATAACACACTTTTCCAAAGCACACAAACCAATTGTTCCTGATTATTTAATAAGCTGAACAAATTTTGTTTGAAACCTTTGCCAATACAGATATATTAAAATTACGTCGTATCACGTTAATTAACTATTAAATTAATATTTGATTGATGTTAAAAATACAACAAACGATTCTTGGAATAATGAAATGACACATATAGAAATGTGAACAAAATGTTGTACAAAAAATAAACTGACGTATAATGTGAGATGAAAATAATTGAGGCCTGTAAGACCTGGTAAGAAGTATGTCAAAGGGAGCATGCGTTTAGAAATGTATAATTCGATGTTGACTTGAAAAATGTAACTATTGCTTACACCAGGGACGAGCAAATCTTTTTATAACTACAAATTTAAAAATGTTAACACAATACACCACTCAGTTCGTAGGATGACATATAAATGGCGTCACTATTGAACAATTCATTGATCATCATGATTTTTAGATAGTAACAACCTTTAAGGGGTTACATGGGTTTCGTCGGGTAAAAAAAGGCCTATTTTCAATATTTTTTTTTCTATGTAAAAAATTAATTATTTAATTCAAACTTTTTTCTGTCTTATAGATACATATTTAAAGAATAATTTCTGAAATTTTCAAAAAAAAAAAATTAAAACTCTTCTATTGTGACGTCATTTCCGGTGACGCCTCGAAAAAAAGGTGCGTCCGCGTTGTCAGCATAACTCGTGACAGGATTATCTAAAATGAAAAAACAAAAATAAGTGTTTTAGGTAAGACCATAAACTCGTGCTTGACGAAAGGAAAAAAAAAAAAAATAAAAATTGGAATTTTGGCAAACATTTTTACAAAAAAATGAAAATTTAGGTAAATTTGCTTGACATTTTGTTTTTTTTAAAATAGTTGCAATTGAAAAAAAAAAAATCCTTCCGTCAAGCACGAGTAAATTGTATCTCAAACACCTGTGTAAAATTTCATCAAGATCGGTTGAGTAGTTTTCGAGAAAATTTGACAACCGACTTTGAAAACACGGTTCCCAGAAAAACGCGTTTAAACTTTTGAGTAACAATGAAACTGACTTGGAGCGCACACCTTCCAAAGGCTGTATCTCCGAAACTATTATTCGGATCGACTTAAAAATTTAGTATAATATTCTTGAGATGTTGTAGAAATTAATAAGCCAAAAAAAAAAAAAAAAAAATTTTGAACACACGAAACCCATGTAACCCCTTAAACGATATGTGTAAAAATTTTAGGACATTCGGACTATTACTTTACAAGTTACAGGCATATTAGTGAGGCTACTTTAGTAATTTTCAAAATAGAAAAATCTGAGTTTCGTGTGTTGATAAATTTGAATAGTACATGTCTTTGAGCCATTGATTTGCTTGAATTTTTAAAATGACAAATTGATTTAGAGTATGGATGTACTTAGCTTTAAATTTAGATCCAACTTGTATTAACTACTTAAAAAATATATCAGTATCAGATTTTATTAAAAGTTCCTCGTTTTTTTTCTAAGACAAAAGAAAGTTAATATTATTTGGTACTTAAAAATTGTTGTAAGTTATATATTTTTTTTAATTACCTTGTCTTACTTTGCTTGTGGTTATTTTGAAGTATTACATAGTATGAGTAAAGAATACATATTGTTAAAACAACAAGTGTGGAATACAAGAGACTCTTGTCTTCATCACAGTCCTGACATACTAATGAGCTAGAGTGCTGTGTTGTTATTTTTGTGTAGTGGGCTTTGTTCAAAATGACACTTTCTGTGCGGTCTCGGATTATATCGGACTACGTGTGCTAGGATGCGTACTAATTTATGTGTACTAGCAGTTATTATCTAGTTTATTATTATCTCCTTTGCGGTTTAAATTATTTGTCATTGAAAATGTGAATTATTAAAAATTAATTTGTTAAAAATTAAATGCTGTTCGTTGATAAGCGCATCACTTAAGAACGGCCAGACTGATTTGGATAATTTTGTAAGGTTTTTTAGGGGAAACAAATAGGAGAATTTGCCCGGAAAATAGGAAAGTTTTGAAAAAACTGAAATCATTTTACAGTTGATATTCAAATTGTGAATCAAGGTAATTGATTCTGATGTTCATTTTCACTTGCATGTTGAAAAAATTTATTGAAATTTGGACAGGGCAACGTCTGTCGGGTCAGCCAGTATTATAACTTTTATAGTATTTATTTATTTTTTAATGTATGCTGCTACGTTTTACATTCTTCCTACTTTAAATAGTTAATTACGATTCATTAAATTAACTTTAAGGGGGGAAGGTTTTGTAGTCATGTGATTTGTGATGTCACATCTAATTTAAAATTAGACTCGAAAAATAAATATTATTAAGACCAAAAAGCAAAAGAAGATTAAAAAAGAAATTATGTTTTTCAAATATGTAACGTATAAGTACAGTTCAAATTACGAGAGATCGGCGGCGACTCATACTTAAAACAAGTTGTGGGGTATAAACTGCCGATATAACTAAAAAGGACTAAATCACTTATTTTTCTATAATGTATATAGAAATGAATAAGATAAAATTCATTATCGTATTATAGATTTATACTATTCTTATAACCTCTTTTAAGTTTAAATCGCCCCCGAACTATCGTGATTTGGACTGTATACGTGGTATATAGTTACGTGGTACGCAATGTATGAGGGGGGGGGGGGGTAGTGATTCATGATTTAAATCATGAAATTTGTATGATATAATTTCTCTACTTATCTATTTCTCTTTTCTTTTTTCTCATTCATTCTTCTCTATCTCCACCGTCCTCCATCTTGTTCCTTCCCTGTCGTATCGCAGCATCTCCCCGCTTACACAATCTTCAGATCCTTACCTCTATTTCATCCCAATGCTCTCGACCCTTTTCTTCATTTTTCATTCTGAATCTTTTTATTTGTTGTATGCTTCTTATAAATTTTATCATATTTTAGTTATTGAAAAATCTGGCATTGTACACCTATGTTCACATAGTGTTGACCTACTCGAATCGCGCGTAAATCGCGTTATGTGAACTTAGGGTAACACCACTATAATTCTTTTAGAGCGATCTATGGTAATGGGCTTGTGTCCTATGTCTTAATTTCTATAAAAGTGTACTATATATTGATAAAGTGGGTTACTAGAACCTCAAATGTTCAATTATTTTTTAATAACTCCTTATATGTTAAGAGATATTAACAATTAAAAAAGTCATATTGTCTCTTTAATTATTAAAGGGATTTAACGTTGTACACATTCCAAGTGCATGTGACATCACAATCCTTGTGTAAGGTTACCAACCTTACAGCTCATAAATCTCTGCTATATGTATTTATATATCAAAATATCAAATATTATTTACAGCTATTTCAAGGAAAAATCAAATTTCAATATTATGTCTGCCTTAGCAGGGTTAAATTAAATAAAAACTTATTATTCTTTGATTTGACTTGTTTATTTGACTACCAACGGCTACAAAACATTACCACAGCACTGACCTACTCAACAAATAACTGACGTTAAAATGCATTTCACGTCATACAAATATGGCCGACGACATTTCTAGCGCTAAAACTACAATTCAAACTTTTAATTGCTATATCTTCGTCAATATTTAGATATTTAATAAAATAGACACGCCAAAACACATTTATTAACATCAATTTCAATCAACAATTGAAAAATCGACCACTAAAAAATGAGGACACAAGCCCATTCGGATAAAGAAAACATATTCTTCAAGTACATGTTCTTTAAGACAAGTCTAAAGACATTCTTCTCACCTAGGTAGTATGCAACTATGCTACTAAATAAGACAATAACAAGATAAACTCTTATAAAGTTTTTGCAAATTCATTTCAAACACATTTTTTAATATACGAGTATGAATTTATGACTTTATATCAATCACACCTCTCCACCGTCCAATTAGTAATAAAAGACTTTTTAACAACGTAACCTAATTCGATATTTATGTTTAAAAAATTACAGTAAACAATTATTATTATGCTATGTAAGATTTATGACAAACTATTTGATTTATGAGAAACTGTATTATGACAGTAATGTTCTCATTATGTAAATATAAATTACCTAATATTAATATTACTTTTTTGATAATAAATTTTTTCACATAAATATTTATACAAGCTTAAATCTAATACAGTGGTATAGAACCTTATGTTAACGGAATTATACGAGTATATAGTTCAAATACTGAGAGATCGCCGGTAAATCTACGATAAGATGGTACATTTTATATACTTTATAGCAAAATGAGTGAGTGTTTTTTTATTGTGTCGTAGATAAATATAATATAAATCACTGCCGATCTCGCAATATTTGAATTATACAATTGCATCATAATTAAAACTGTACTACATATTGATAAAGTTGGTTACTAGAACCTCAAATGTTCAATTATTTTTTAATAACTCCTTATGCTTTAGAAGATATTAACACTTGAAATAGTAACTTTGTCTCTTTTATTGTTAAAGATATTCACCGTTATAGAAAATTTCAATCCATGGTACATCATGTTCATTGTGTGATACGTCATTTATTAATTACAGCTAGGTGTTGTATATCACATGAAGTTTTATATTACAAGGATTGTGAAGAAGATACAGTCATTTAAAGAACGTGAAGACGTAGCATTAGTATTAGCTATAGTCAAAATCACGAGAGTTCGGCGGTGACTTTTACTTAAATAGGTTATAAGAGCGGTATAAATCTATAATCCGATAATGAATTTTATCTTATTATATCTTTATATTATTAGAAAAATAAGTGAGTCAGTGCTTTTTAGTTATATCGGCAGTTTATACCCCACAACTTGTTTCCCGCCGAACTCTCGTAATTTGTACTATAGTACAGTAGCAACCCGTTTGCCATCCCTGCTCCACAGCTTATTGATTAATTTAAAACTATAACATAAAGAAATGCATATTGGGTACAATAAAAATGGAAATTTCACTGATTGATAAACACCAAAAATATTACACGTATAGGATATCTTACTTATAAATTCATATTAAAATTGACTACACTTAAAATCTAAAAATATTTAAGCTGTTTTGTTCAATATATCACACGACTCTTTAAGTGTTCTTATTGGGAGAAAGATTAAAGTATCTTACAGGATATCGAAGAATAATACCGTTTGTGTTATTTTAAATAATAAAAATGGTATAAAATGAGTAGTTTTCTGACTTAACAGAATAAGCACATTGAGCGGTGCGCTTGCTGTAGGTTAAATGCGAAGTGAAGAGTGATTATAACTGTTGTTAAATTGTGTCCATTCAAATAAGGGAGAAAAGCGCATTATTCATGATAGAACGGATTCTTTAAGTGTTTTAAAAAATTTAAATTCTAATGATAACAAATCAAATAATGATATTTTGACACGCAAAATTAAGCAGCTGTATTTCAATATAATAAATAAAAATAATAGCACAAAATTTATGTGAATACCGGGACATTGTGAAATAAGAGGAAATGAAATTGCGGATAAATTGGCAAAGGAATCAATAAATTTGGAAATTGTGATGAATGTCAAATTACCTTCATATGAAATTTTTAATAAATTCAAAAAATTAAACTTCAATTTGAGAAACCAAGATTTCATTAACAAAAGTCATTAAAAGGAATAGATTATTATATGTTACATCCGAATTTAAGTAAGAAAAGATGGTTTAAAAATGAGTCCCGTAAGATTATATCAACTATAATCAGAATCAAAAGTAATCATTGTAAAACTCCAGCTCACCTGTACAAAATTAATATTAAATCCGACGATAGATGTCAATGTGGTGAAGAAGGAACTTTGGATCATATTATATTTGAATGTTAATACTAAACTAAATGTTTTCCTGTTAATATTAAATTTTTGTTAAGTGATTCAAAATTAATTAGTGAATTATTGAAATATTTAGAAATTTGTAAAATTGAATTATAAATAAATTCTGATAGAACGAAATGATACATTTACCTGGATCATTCGTGAAATCAGCCTGATGATCACATATGTGTATGTAGATGAATTATTTTCAATTTCTCCTTCTTATTTGCATGTTTTCTTGATGATGCTCTTCAATTTCTTCGAATATTTGTATTATATTTTGGCTCATAATTTTTTTTTAGAAATTTCAAAAATATCATTTTTAAGAAAAGCAGTGAATTGAACAATTTCAAAGAGATTTTACGCAATTAATAAATAGCTGACTTGATTAACCAATCCAACGTCTTGTTTGCCCGTCTATCTGTCATCAGAAAGGCAGCGCGGCGCTGGGCGTCCGTTTTGACGGACAGGTTGCATGCTTTGAACTGCTCTAACTAATCTTATTCATCCTGTCCGTCGAGCCATGCCGTGCCATGTCTTCCTGTAACTGATTTACATGAGGAAATGAGCTATTTCGGTTTTTGAATATTATCTGATAGAAGATTCAGATAACTCAACTTAATAAAATATTAAATTAAAATAATCTGTTGTTCAATCTTTAGATTTGATACACTGGTTTTAAATTATAATATAATATGTATTTAATCAACTTGTTTTAAATATAATTAGTTTTATCTTTATATAATTAACATAAAAGCCTTTAAAGATGTGTATAGAGATAAAGGTTCTTTTTTTTAAACACTTCTATGAAGATTAGTTTTTTTTTTAGGAATAAATGTAATTTAAATAGTTAAGATTTTATTCTTTTGTTGTACATGGTTGAAAAGGTACTCCGTCGTACTGTTTAAATTTTGTACTATTACCACTAAAGCTGTTTCGGCACGGAGAATTGAATTGCGCACAAGCCAATGCGATTAAGTTTACTTTCTATTCAAATAATATTCTTTTTAATTATTTCAAGGATTTAAACTCGTTCTTCTTATTTCTTCCAAATATTATTATGTTCTCCAATGTATTAAAAACCCTTTTCTTTTTAGAGTTAAGCCTTATTCCCACTCACAGTCTTGATATTTAATTTACTGTTTTTATTTAATATTGTAGTCCTTTTCACATTTGTGTTTTATATTAAGTTTAGTTAATTTCGTTGGTGCGTATGCATCGTTATTAATATAAATTTGACAGTTCGACAAAATTGTATGTGAAATAATTAAAATTGCTGTTTTTAAAACAATTAGTAATAGAAATTGTTTTCACTTCTATATTTTTCAAAAACTGACATTAAATTTCTTTTAAAAGTAAATCCTACTGTATTTTTACAGATTGTCACATTTTGGAGGTTATAATACGTATAATATAGTTTTTCTCAAGTTAATATTTTTAATTTAAAACATAGGACCTTGTAAGGTTCTAAAAAACTAAAAATACTAAAAAATAAATTAAATTAAAAATGGTACTGTGAATGACTACGTGTATTGCCATATGCTAAACAATTTAAATTAAATAATAAATACAAAATTAAATTAAAGTTGTGAGTGGGAATGATACTTTAACCGCAGTACTATTTAGTTTTAAGAAAATGTAAAAAAAAAAATGAAGAAACAAATTGTACTTTGTGTATTTAATTTTGTCATTTAAAAATTTTGTAATTTTTTTTTTTAATTTAATTTATGAGTGACTATACAATGGAAACTTTCTTGTAGAATATTATCTCGGTGAACTAAACTTATTCGGGTAAATTTTTTCTGGCGTAGTTTTTGAATTACACCACTCTGAAGTCTCGCAAAAACTGAAGTTTCCCAAAATATTCAGTTATAAAAGGATGTATTGCTGAAGTTATAAATGAGATAGAAAGTTAAGCAATTTGAGTTATTAGCACTAAACATGTCTAATTTCTCAAAAATTTAACCATTTTGAAAAAAGGACATAAATTTATGATAAATAAATTGAATCATTGTTTTTAATTAAAAACAAATTATGTATTTCTTCCGGAACGAACTAAAAGTTTGACCCATATATATTTTGATCAATATTTAGCACATTATTCAAGTGGATCACGTTCTCAGAAAACTATAATTTATTTTTTTAAATGTCATGTTTCCCCTAAATTCGATATCCTGTCAAAAGCAGGATATGTGTCATTTTTTAAAGTGGCCTAAATTCTTTTGGGAGAACGTACTGAATTCCACGATTTACTACATTCTAGTGACTGTAGGTTTTACACTGTAACCCATTTTAAATAAGTATTAATTGAGAGCAGTGATTCGTTTTAATAATTTAATTTAATTTAATTTCCGACGACTTAGGTTGGCAGTATTTGTGGTGTCGTACCCTCATATATACTCGTATTTACACTACATTGCTACCTAATTAGTTTATGGTGATGTATGTATATAATCAATTTAAGTTAATACAACCAAATTCAAAAAATGTAACGAATGCCGAAGACACAGAAGTCAGCGTCAAATATCAATGCTTTCGGTTTTAATAATTTTCTGTACAAATAATAATAATTAGTTTTGGGAGATTGCTCATCTGAGACACAAATGATTGGAGATATTGTGGGTACGTGGATACGGGCCATTAAAACATATGACATTGCGTCCAATGTGTGAATCAAATATTGGAAGATTGACATGGAAAGTTTCCTACTACACGGTGGAACGAATGTTTGATCCGAATGATTTATTTATTTTATTAATTTGTTGATATTATTGACACTGTTTAACAAAAACTTTCAAGTAAATAAACAAACTTTCAAATATAAAATTCCTTCCATTATTGGATGATTCATGCAACAGTGTTCCAGCATTTGTCGACAAATTTTTACGCCAAGGACAAAATTTGCTTCTTTAATGTGCGATTGCTTTTAGCTATAGGTTACAGTAGAAGGGTTCTTTTTGCATTTACCTGTAGACCCTAATGGCCTATACATAATCCGTGAATGGTATGGAATATTTTGTGAAATAGTGTTACGAAACAAAAGTAAAAATACATCAGACGTGAGTGCCAGTTATTGGCAGTAAAATGTAAAATGTAAGGTATGTGCTAAGTTCACATATTTGAGCAGTCGTACATAAATACAATGTTACTAATAATCAACAATAATTAGGTGTTTACGAGAACAGTCTGATGTTCAATATTGGTATATTAGTGGCACCATTTCTATTTCTATATTATATGACATTTGTAAACGTTTCCAGTTGGAGTTAAATTTTTAGTATTAATAAAAATCGTAACACATCATTCAATAAGTTCGTAGGATGACATATAAATTGAGAAATCCATATGATTTTTAGATAGTACCCACCTTAAGGAGGTACAGGACGTACCGTCAATGCAAAAAGTTTATCTCTCGGTGATACGAAATGCTAAATACGTAGTACATGAGGGACGACCAAGTATTGGGACTGTACCTTTGAAAATAAATTTTTTAATTCCCTATTAAACTGCTTTTTGCTTGTTAAAATGATTTTTTATGCATATAATAGTTTAATAAATTAAAAATTACCTATAATATTTATCAAATTTATATTAATTCAATTTAAATTCAAATTAAATATTTTGAAAAAGGAATAATAAATTTGGCAACGCTGCAAATTTACGTGTGTTGACGCATGCGAGATTTGGTTCTTTGACCAATAAATTGTTATATTTTATATAACAATTTATTCCGATTTTGAATTTCCCTCTCAAATTGGCATTTGCAACGTTGCCGGCTCATAACCCACAATTACTGTTTCTTAAAGGTTTTATTTAAATATTTTCGTATATAGGTATCCTTTTGATAATTTTCTTTTTGCAATAGTTACAGAAAAGATTCTTTTATATACACTTAGTTTTTGAAAGCCGTGCCACCAATTCTTTATAGTTAAAAGTTATATTATGTGGTGAAATTGAGCTAAAAATTATGATTTGTATGGAAAATGACTATTTTTAATCATGTATAAAAAGAAAACTAGGAACCCTAGATCTCTAAAATTTTGAGACAGCATGTATTTTAACTATTTGTATCGACCCTCCAAATTTCACAACGTTTTCATCATTTACGTTAACGTCCTATACCTCCTTAAAACAAAAAGTTTTTTAATAAGTTTTATGTTTCTAATAATCCGAAAAATGTTCATTTTAAGTTTATAACAACAATAAAACAGTATACAAAACGTTGTATATTCAGTAGGTAATATTTTTGACGTAGTGGGTAGCTTTTTTATGTTGGGAAAACTTTAAATACACAAAACCGGGTATGTTTTTATGTAATATGCAAAGTATATACTTTTATTTAAGCGTTATTACAATTTTGTTTGACCTGTGATATGTTTTATACCACTTTCTCTTGTATTACATTAAATAAATATAATTGTTGACTATTTTAAACTAAAACTGACCGGTGACGGTGACATAACCTGATGCTAGTTAATCATCGGTCATTCAACTGCTATCACTACGAGTATTTAACCAAAGTATGTCAAATACTAGAATTTATTTGAATTTCCGTAAACTTAAAAACATAGAGAAATCTGAAATGTTATGTATAGTTTAAATTACGAGAGTTCGGCGGTGACTCATAATTAAAACAAATTGTGGGGTATAAACTGTCGATATAACTAAAAAGCACTGACTCACTTATTTTTCTATAATGTATATAGAAACGAATAAGATAAAATTCATTATCGTGTTATAGATTTATACCGCTCTTATACCCTTTCAATTTTCGAAAAAAGAAAATATGTTTTTTCTAATTCCTAAACAAAATGAGATAATTTCTTTTTCTTTTTTTCTTGTGTAGTCATGAGCAGGACCACCCTCTGGTGCCCGCTTATCGTTGAATATTGGTACACGCTGTATATAAAAGTGACTTTCCTTCCATATCACATATCGAAATAATCTTTTCTTTAAAATTAAATTTACTTTCGACTTTCTTTTACATATAACGTATTATTATTATTTTTAGTTGAAATAACATGTTTGGCTGGAGGGGTGTAATACATAATTTATAACAAATGTACTTTCAAAATGATGTTATGACAACTAAAAACGCCCATATTGTACCACTACATATAAATATAAACATATTCAATGATTCGTACTTGAATTATTATAGCCATATAAACTGAACTCATAAAACGCCTAATCTATACCACATACCAGAATGTGGCAAAGCTGATCTAAATGCCACCATATTAATCTAAATTTATTATAGCTTGCGCTAGTCCATAAGCCACGCATAGCTTATTCATAATTTTAGAGATGATTTGTTTTTATTTATTGTTTGACATACTCGTAAATTGGTTATAATGACGACAGACGTATGCTTGTGAATCAGAAACAAATTTCATCACTCATTGATCAATTTTATTCCATCATTGAAATAAATTGTTTTTTGTTTAGATCACAGCTATTAATAAATAATAACACATTTTTGGGTGGATCTAATTCTTTTATAGTCAACATGTTGTGAGATGTTTTTTATTATTATTATTATTAAGGGAGGGGTTAGGGTTTCAGCGTAAAAAAACACTTTTTTTGCGATTTTTTTTCTTGAGATATTGAGCAATTTTTTTCGAACCTTTTGTACATTATTGAGCATACTTTTGACTATGTTGTATAATTTTATCATGCAGCAATATTGAAGCATAAGCCGGTAACAGAGCTTCCTCCAGAAGGTCTTGGAAAAAAAGACAATTTGCGGTGTTCACTATAACTCGGCCGGAAATTATCTGAAAATGAAAAACTATTAAAATTTAGTTAAATTATAATCAAATATTCCCCCCTACATTCTCTGATAATTTTTTTTTTTCAGTTAAAAATTTTTGGCGGCCATCTAAAGTGTGAACTGTTATTTTCCACGAAAAATTCCGTCATTTTGTGGGTGAAACACCCTTAATGTAAAAAAAATTTTTTATCTAAACGTTTGAGGGAGGTATTTTATATGTAGAAAATATGTACGAAGTTTGAAATGGTTAAGGTAATATAATTTATCATCTGTCCCAAGTCTTACTATGCGTCAAAAACGCAAAATTAATTCCTTAAAATCATTTAAAAAACAAACTTCTAGTTGGTAATACCCCCTTGTAATTTAAAAAATATAAAACAAGGATAAATATTTCAAGAGATTGGATTCATAGCGGGCCGAGCTTGGCAACCACTGATGTAAATGACAATTATAATAAATGAATCTATTAGTCAGACTATTGTAATCAGCATCTCGTACTCAGACCACCAACGATCTGACAATGGGTTAAGATAAAATATATTTATAAAGAAGTGTTCTCGATATACCATACATATATCTAACCACGGGTGAAATACGTACTCTTGGGTATAACTGTTCGATTCCTTGGCTACTACTAATTGTTTATATGTATTAAGATAATTATATTTACTTAGCACATTTGTGCAGCTGTTTGTATTACTACAAATACTTCGTATGTTACTTTGTACGCTCGAGAATTATTTGCACATTTATTACTTATTTAATTCAACGAATCGTATTGGTTGATTGAGTAACCTATAGCTTGTTTATATCGATAACATTTAATTCAAATAATTTATCAAAAGTGATCAGTGCCTCTTAAACTTTTTAGACAAGCACCTTTGTTAAAAATGTTCTTACTTTTAATGGACAAATGCGTATTAAAATTATGAACCGGTTATTAATTATTTAAAAAATGCTCTGTATATGTTATGAAAATTAATATTCTGGGATATGCATTTTTAGAACTGTTCTTAAATTTATACAGTTTAGTTGATAGTGCGGTTATATTGAGATATTGAAAATCTGATAGCCTTTTCTTTTCATGATTTAATTCCAAACTGTTTTGTCAGTTACATACAGTACAGTGTTGCACTGTATTTTACAGTGCAACACTATTTTTCGACTATAAATTGAACACAATGCACTATATATCAGTAGCTTGGTGTCTTGGTGATTTGCACTATTTTTTTTAATCGAAAATAAATTTAGTTTCAATTTGACATAAAGTAGAATGCTTGTTTCAACTTGAACTAAACATATGTTTCAATAAATCTGATTTTGTGTTTCACATTGTGATAATTTTATTGCTAAACATATCGCAATATAAATAAATTTAATTTAAAAAACAAAATGTGTAAAAAGTTTAATAATTTGTAGTGAAAAATAACATTGACTCTTTTAGGATCAAGCCACTTGATATGTGGATTGTCAATTTCATTAGTGAAATATCGATAATGCTCAAATTTGATTTTTGGTATGAAACTCACTAATGAACTGGACAATCAATGTTAAATAATAAATAAATCTAAAAATGCATAATAAATTCTTAAAATAAGTTTTGTCGTATAAATTTGTGATACAATAAAAAAGCACTGTCTCATTTATTTTTGTGTAATGTATACAGGAACGAATAGGATAAAATTCACCATTGTAGTCGTAGTTTTATACGACTCTTATAACCTCTTTTAACCAGAAGTCACCGTAAACTCTCGTAATTTGAAGTACGAGGCGTGTTTTTTAAGTAAGTACCGTTTTGGAATTAAAAAAAGACGTGCAAAGGTGTCGCAATAATTTATTTTTACATGAAAGCCTGTACCTTAATCTACTTTTCTACATAATTTCCGTGAATATTGAGGCACTTGTCATAACGTGGCACCAGTTTTTGAATACCCTCCTCATAAAATTCTGCCGCCTGACTTGTTAACCACTGTATCACAACTGTTTTGACTTCGTTATCGTCTTGAAGACGCTGACCACCCAGGTGTTTCCTTTCTGTTTTCTCTCACCTTTTCTTCCACTTTCTGCACAAAATCTTCATTAAAAACCGAAGGACGCCCACTCCGTTCTTCATCATGCACATTTGTGCGGCCATCTTTAAATGCTCTCACCCATTTCCTTATCATTCCATCACTCATAATGTTTTGTCCGTAAACTTCACAGATCTCACGATGAATATCGATCGGTTTTACGCCTTTAGCACTAAGAAATCGTATAACAGCCCGTACTTCACAATCGGCGGGACTGACGATTGTCGGAGGCATCTTAAACACTTAGTAAACAACGTATACAATGAAGAATCAGACTGTAATGGCGTCAGTGCGTAGACAAGAGATGTAGGTAACCAGCGCGCATGCGCGGAACGCCGACCGTAGCGCTGCAAAGGCGGAAACGCAAAACGGTACTTACTTAAAAAACATGCCTCGTATATCAAATAATGGACTTAATCATAACGTATAGCTTTTGAGTGTCTCATTTACCAATCACATAAGATTACATTCTGTCTTAATTCTGTCTAACAATTATTTTTGTTATAGATTCTGGCCTACATAGAATAGTGTTTGCTTTTATGTACGTAATGCTACAAAATATTTTTGGGGAATGTTTTAAAATTGAACTCTAACTTATTGTATAAACACCCTGTCCCTCTACATTTAACTCGAAGAAGTTAATTTACATTCAATGTTAGTTTAACACCTTTATCTTTTCGTGTTAAATTCATTTCAAAGAACTGATGAAGCTAAATAGTTTTCTGCAGGTAGTGTCGTATAGTTAGTATCACAATATAAATACAGTTTTGACTTTGGATTGTTGCCAAATAACACCCACGTACGGAATTTGGGTCTAGCGGCAAAAATAAATATACATTCCTAAAGTAAAATATATATTTTTAAGTTTGTATGTATGTTTGTAGACGACATATATTAGTTAACTTCGTTCAGCTCAGAAATTGGCGAATTTTTCATGGAATTCATTTTAAATTATTATTTATAAATTTATAAAGTTTGGTTAAACTTAAAATGGGAAATTTAGTGATAGATTATGTGACAAAGATATCTCATCCGAGTGTTAAATGTGTCTAACGAGCTGTGACGGCAGGTCTGAGATCTTTATATAAATATCAACGTGTCCCTCTCTCTCTATCTGTGTGTTTCAGCTACAATATGTCACATACAAACTTATACTTATAAATCTATTAAGACAGGCAGTTTTCTTCTTTACTTTGCAGCGCTACAACTGTGTACCTGTTAGATGCACAAAAATATGTTATAACCAAAAATTGTATTAAGTTCTAATAAAGTTGATTATAACTCAATAAGTTCGTAGGATGACATATAAATGACGTCGCTATTGACAAATTCATATGATTTTTAGATAGTACCAACTTTCAAACCGTTCTAAAAAATACCGATCAACCGTTTTTCCATTATTTTGAAAATTACAAAAGTAGCGTCACTAAATCCACTTTAACTCGGAAACTAATGGTTGGAATGTTATGAAATTTGGACACATATCGTTTAAAGGTTGGTACTATTTAAAAATCTTATGGATTTGTCAATAATGGTGCCATCTTTATACCAGATCACGCACTAGTGATAAGGAGATATTGCAATAACGCTTTTATCGCCATTTTTCCAAGATGGCACCCGAGATCGAACACTTGACACTGCATACTCAACTCAGATTTTTCAAAGTTGTTTCGTAAATGCGGCACCCCACATGCTATCTTAATTATTTCATGTTTTATCGCTTGCTTAACAATTAAAGATTATTAACAAATCACAACAGGTGCAAAACACTCATAAAAAGACATAAAAAGTACGAATATTTAAAGAATGATATTTTCAAACTAAACAAAAGAGTTTAGAAATAATTTCAAAATTATTGGAAGATATTACAATAAGACAATTTATAATAAAAAATAATCATTAATTATTCCAATTGTTAGATTATTTCGACATTAATATGTATATAACAAGTTTATAATGAATGAAGTTATTTGTTATTTTAAATTAGCGGCATTATTAACAAGTAACCTATTCAACTTAATCGATCATTATTTATATTAGCGTCATTGTTCTATTTTTTCAAATGTACAACAAAGACATTTCTTTAGCAATGAATTTCAAAATATTTTACTATGTGTAACTACATTAAGAATTCTTATTAATTGAAAAAGTAATTCATTAAATATTTTTTCTTTGTTTTCTTGTTGTATAGTTGCGTTATTATACCTTACAATGAAATTATATTTAGTTTGTTAAAATTATATCAAAAGGGATTTTTCTACCCCCACCACACACTTGATCCACATGTCATGCACTGCTACACGAATCGTCCAACAAAGGAAGGTTTTATACTTGAAAGTTTCTTTATTTACTTGAAAGTTTTTGTTAAACAGTGTCAGTGTCAATAATATCAACAAATTAATAAAATAAATAAATCATTCGTTCCACAGTGTAGCAGGAAACTTGCTACATAACCAGCAATATATTGTATGTATATACAAACAATATATCCTATTATTAGATTTCGGCTGATTATAAATCGGTTAACATAATAGTGTCTAATAATTTTCTTTAATTAACATAAGGATATTCTTCTACGCATCCTTTTAAAGTGTTTTTTCTGTTCTATTTAAATAAATCATTAAGAGTAAAAAAGATGTTAAAGATGATAATAGAATATTTACAGAATTTGAATGCGTGTAAATATTTATAGAAAATAGAAGGGGTTGTGAACCTTGATTTCTGATTTACCAGCCAACTTTCCCTTGAAGAAGTTGTTTCTTAAGCTGCCAAAGAAATACAACTTAGTAAATTTTGATTTTTGGAAGAGTTAGTTTATAGACTTAGAATTATTAATTTACAGTAAAAATACAATGTTTGAATTTGAAATTTATCATCCTTCTTGGATGGAAGTCCTACTCTCATCACTCACAGATTAACTTGAAAGATTGTATACATACATTCATTTATACGATTCAATGTATTACAGAATTACGAATAGCAAAGAAATAGGCGCCTAAAGCATTTTTTCAACCAATTTGTTTTACAGCGTACAAGTATATTTTACCTGCGTATTAATTATAACAAAAACAACCTCTAAACCTTAGACAAACAGTGTTAATGGGCACACCGTTCATGGACCATCTCGGACACGCACCACTTTTGTTATAATTAACTTAAAATACACAATTCTGTTAAAAATATGTGTTTGTTAAAGCGGGATATAATTATATATTTTTTAGGCGTATTTGTTCAGTATAATTTATGCTAAAATGTGATACAATATATATTTTTTTAATATGTGAAATTATCTTAAAAGTTGGCAATGTATTTTGAGTTGGTGTTTTAGACACGCTGAAATACTGCTAGTATCTTTGCTAAATTATCCGCTAAAATTATTTACTAGGAAAGGTAGAAAATTGAAATTTTAATGGGCTTGTATCCTCATTTTTTAGTGGTCGATTTTTCAATTGTTGATTGAAATTGATATTAAATAAATGTGTATTGGCGTGTCTATTTTATTAAATATCTAAATGTTGACGAAGATATAGTAATTAAAAGTTTGAATTGTAGTTTTAGCGCTAGAAATGGTCGGCCATATTTGTATGACGTGAAATGCTTTTTATACGTCAGTAGTTGACTAGGTCAGTGCTGTGGTAATGTTTTGTAGCTGTTGATAGTCGAAATAATCAAGTCAAGTCAAAGAATAATAAGTTTTTATTTTATTTAACCCTGCTAAGGCAGACATAATATTGAAATTTTATTGTTCCTCGAAATAGCTGTAAATAATATTTGATATTTTGATATATAAATACATATAGCAGAGATTTATGAGCTGTAAGGTTGGTAACCTGTAAACTTGTCAGAGGTCTGTCAATAATATATCTCTTTTACGCTCTTGTGAGGTCACATACAGTTGAAATGTGTACAACGTGGAATCCCTTTAATAATTAAAGAGACAAAATGACTTTTTTAATTGTTAATATCTCCTAACATATAAGGAGTTATTAATAAATATTTAAACATTTGAGGTTCTAGTAACCCACTTTATCAATATATAGTACACTTTTATAGAAATTAAGACATAGAACACAAGCCACAAGTATAGATGGAGTACAAATATTGTTGAATATTACCATCAACGGCGATTTCTTTACAACCAGTCTTCTATACCTGTTGCTAAGATAATTTCATAACTTAAATGTTATATTTTTAATATTAATAAATGTTTCTTTTTTATTTTCAGCCCCAATGGGGGAGGATGGTTCCCGCGCGGGTTGGTCTTCCGGCCAACCCAAACATAATCAGGTAAGGCAATAACTAAACATATTTAATACAATTTGAACAACTGGAATAATTTAGTTATAGTATATTAATACACATGTATTTGTTTATACACTTCAAGTTATTTTACTCGACAAATACGTGAAGCATAACGTCTGGGTGATGTTAAGTGAACAACATGTGGATTTGTCCTTGAAATTGTTGATACAGTCTGTAAATCCTAAATGTGCTGTTTTATAGCATCAATTACGCATGGAATATACTCATATGTGTGTATGGTACATGACTATATGGTATGATTACGTCAAATCATTCGACCAAATATAAATTCACTGAAGCGGCGTCAAATTTAGCCTAAAATAATAGAGCTATTGTCTTAAGGTATTGAACTTGTTTATTTTATAGCAGCTTCTGTGATATATGGGGTTTTAACTTTTTTTTAATTTATTTATATTATTGTACAACATATTAAGTTTATTGTGTAAAAATTTGAAGTCGATTGAAATAAAACTGCCGGAGATATAGAGTTTTAAGTCTTCACCTATCTGGTCTGCTTTCGTGTTACTTTGAAACTTTTAAATGTGTTTTTCTCACACATAGCTTTTTCTGAGTCGGTGTCCTCTCTAGGTCAAAATCTACTGGACCGATTTTTTTGAAATTTTGCACACTGTTTCTTTACATAAATGTCGAGGTAACGCTGTCGAGCTTTTTTAATTTTAACGTATTTTAAAATAACAAAGTTTCTGATTTTTTTTATGAAAAATCGGTATTTTAACTTTTAAGTGCTGTAACAAATTGAAAAATTAATAAAAAATAGAAAAACTCGACAGCGTTACCTGCAGAAACTTATCAACTAATGAAATCATTTTGATTTTTCGATTTCAGAAAATCCAGTGATGAGTTATGAGTGGCACCGCAATGTTACTTTTTTTTGTGATGTCTGCGGAGATTCGCTGCCAATGCCTAATTTTTGATATTTATTTATGAAAATTTCGCAAAGTATTCTTCAAGTATCATTTTATCATGTAGTAATTATAGAAATAATTATATATTAACTGTGTCGTCAAAAAATATTATCGAAAATATGCTACTTTTTCATCGTTTTTACCTTGTGTGTCAAGCAGGTGTCCGAAAATTAATTTTTTATTTTTTTATTTTTGAAGAAAATCGTAACTCTTCTTAACTTAATTAAATTACTGTTCAATTAAAGTATTTCTGTAATTTTAAGATATTTCCATCCATTCCTAATATAGACATATCTCTAAAAGTTAATTTTGTTTATTGAATTCTTTATATACACTTACATGTTAATGTTAAAACATACACTGTTTATATACACATGTTTATATATATTTACTTATTTGATTACATACCGCTTTACAAGTATTTAGTAGGTATGTTATATATGTTGGTATTTAACCAGACCTCGTTTTACATATCTTTGATCTGTTTACAACGTACATACCTTACGCATTTCTTCGGCGTCTTGTTTTGCCCACGGTTTTCGTTCGCGTACATTTTTTTTAGACTAATTCACATTTCTGTATGGAATCACCATTTCGCAATGTATAAGTCGATACAAAAAAAAGAATATTTTCGGTAATGTTTTTTGACGACACAGTTAATATATATTTATTTCTATAATTACTACATGATAAAATAACATTTAAAAAATACTTTGTAAAATTTTCATAAATAAATATCAAGAAATGAGGCATTGATAGCGAATCTCCGGTGACGTCACAAAAAAAAGTAACATTACGGTGCCACTCATAACTCATCACTGGATTATCTGAAATTGAAAACCTAAATGATTTCATTAGTTGATAAGTTAAAAAAAAACTCGACAGCGTTACCTCGGCATTTATGTAAAGAAAGAGTGTGCAAAATTTTAAAAGGATCGGTGCAGTAGATTATGAGCTAGAGAGGGCACCGACTCTGAAAAAGCTAAGTGTGAGAAAGACAAAGAAAACCAGATCACAGAGGGGAGACTTAAAACTCTATATCTCCGACAGTTTTACTCCAATCGACTTCAAATTTTCACACAATAAACTTAATATGTTGTACATTAATATAAATAAATAAGATTTAGCTAATAAATTATATTTGCAAAATGACACCATTGAGCACAAGCTCAACAAAATACATGACGAGGCTTTTTGAAAGGGACCTAAATGAATTTGCCTCAAAGAATATTGTTGCGAAAGTTCTTAATAAAAAGTATTAAACCTTTAATTAAATCATTTCGTAATTTATAATTGAATTTTTAATTTATAATTAATTTGTACAGTACATACAGAATAATAATTAATAATCAATCATAAATATGCAAATGAATTTCGAAATGATCACTATATGAGAACTACCTCGTACTACCTAGAAAATGTAATCGTTTCTTTTTCTGACGTTTTGTATCTATCTGCTTGTTATCATTATCACGTTGTCAGTAGTGGCGTCCTTGTATAGGGTGCTAGGTACATTGGTGTCAATCTGGAGGTGAATGACTAGCGATGTTACAAATAGTGTCAATGTTTTTCTAATAACTGAACCGCTGGATTTTCATTGAAATGTAAGTAGCATCCTTATAAATTCATTTAAAATTTTTCTTCTAATGTTACATACTTAATTTGTTTGTTAAGATACAGTAAAGTATCATTCCTACTCACTGCTTTAATTTAATTTTGTATTTTGTATTTAATTTAAATTGTTTAGCATATGCCAATACGCGTAGTCATCCACAGTACTATTTTTAATTAAATTTATTTTTAAAGTTTTCTTAGTTTTTTTAGAACCTTAGAAGGTCCAATGTTTTAAATTAAAAATAATAAATTAAGAAAACTATATTATATTATAACCTCCAAAATGTGACAATCTGTCAAAATGCAGTAGGATTTACTTTTAAAAGAAGTTTAATGTCAGTTTTTGAAAAATATAGAAGTGAAAACAATTTCTATTACTAATAATGCATACGTACCAAGTAAATTAACTAAACTTAAATTAAAACACAAATGTAAAAAGGAATGCTTAAACGAAAACCTGAAATCTAGATTACAATATTAAATAAAAACAGTAAATTAAATATCAAAACAGTGAGTGGGAATGAGGCTTAAGTATACTTCCTAATTTAATAAGGAAATGCTTTGAAAAGAAATGAAAACATCCACTAAGCCAATGGTATTAAGTAACATGTATATATTATTATATTAGACTTAAGGAGGTACAGGACGTAAACGTAAATGATGAAAACGTTGTGAAATTGGAGGGTCGATACAAATAGTTAAAATACATTCTGTCTCAAAATTTTAGAGACCTAGGGTTCATAGTGTTCTTTTTATACATGATTAAAAATAGTCATTTTCCATACAAATCATAATTTTTAGCTCAATTTCACCACATAATATTACTTTTAACTATAAAAAAATGGTGACACGGCTTTCAAAAACTAGGTGTATATAAAAGAATCTTTTCTGTAACTATTGCAAAAAGATAATTATCAAAAGGATACCTATATACGAAAATATTTAAATAAAACCAGTAAGAAACAGTAAATGTAGGTTATAAGCCGGCAACGTTGCAAATCCCAATTTGAGCGGGAAATTCAAAATCGGAATAAATGTTATATAAAATATAACAATTTATTGGTCAAAGAACCAAATCACACATGCGTCAACACACGTAAATTTGTAGTGTTGCAAAATTTATTATGCCTTTTTCAAAATATTTAATTTGTATTCAAATTGAATTAATATAAAGTTGATATTAATTATAGGTAATTTTTAATTTATTAAACTATTATATGCATAAAGTATCATTTTAACTAGCAAAATGCAGTTTAATAGGGAATTGAAAAATTCTTTTTTAAAGGTCTCAATATTTGCTCGTTCCTCATGTACTTCGTATTTAGCATTTGGTATTATTGTATTGTATTGGTATACATATTGGCCGACGGTTTGGCATTGACGGTACGTCCTGTACCTCCTTAAATGAAACAATAAATAAATACGATAGGCATATACCCAGTTAAATGTCTATAGGACAAATCGCGATATAAATAAAATTAAAATAAAAAAAGAAAAGTACATAAAAGTATTTAGTTTTAAATAGTTCCTCCTTTCATACTGTTTTAAATTGACATTGAGGTACCTCACAACCTGTATATTCAACCTAGACTTCCACCTAAACAAGGTATTTTAGTACAAATTTACAAAATATATAGTGATAGTGACATATAGGATTTGATTATACTCGAAAATGTTGAAACGTATGATTTGAAGAGAAGCCAACAGGCAACGCATTACGGCCAATCTATAGAACGTATGCCGTATGCCATGGCTCCAGTCATACTGTTCACGTTTATGTTTACGTCTAAAAACAGAATATAGCAGAGATCTGTAAATATGTATGATTATGCAGCATTTCTAGAGTTAATTCTATTTATTCAGTGCTGAAAATTGTCTGCTTTTATTTTCATTAACATACGAGGAACTAAAACCCTAAACGAGGAACTAAAAGTCCCTGTCTGATTACGAGAGGGGTGGTATTCGAAAGAGAAGGGTACACAGCTGTCAGTCGTAGGATGTGGAAGCATATTGGAGTACAGACACGTACCGACAGGGGGGGGGGGGAGGTTCCGAACCTGTTTACTCAAAATGCTACTCTATAGTTCAAATTACTAGAGTTTTGTGGCGACTCATACTTAAAACAAGTTGTGGTGTATAAACTACCGATTTAACTAAAAAGCACTGATTCACTTATTTTTCTATAATGTGTAATGAAACGAATAAGATAAAATTCATTATCGTATTATAGATTTATACCGCTTTTATGATCTCTTTTAAGTATAAGTCACCGCCAAACTTTCATGATTTGGACTATATTTGAATTATTTCAAAAAAGGTTCACCTTACCGTATTTTAACATATCAATTCAACATAACAATATTTATATAATATGACTTATGAGCTATTACTTCATCATTATTTTGAAATAATATTTGGCAACAGTTTCATGAACTACTGATCAAACTGCAGCTAGAATGGTAGTTTGATTATAAGGTTAATAGTAGTTAGTAGTAGATGCTGCCCCTGCCCCTCTGCCTCGCTGCCCAATCCCGACGTCAAAGCCTGTTACTTCACCGTTCTGTATTAACAGTATAAACACAATACAAGGTTTTAGTACTTTATTATGAATTTATATATCAGATTAGGGTTGTTAAACTGTGAGACGTTTGCTCAAAAACTGCAAGAAAGTGTTATAAATGACGAAAATCCAAAAGTGACAGAAATTTTTTTAAAAGCGGTCATCATTCTCTCTGATAACAGGGTGGCCACAGACTTGGAAAACCTGGAAATTCAGAAATTATCAGGAAATTTGATGAAACCTGGAATTATCAAAAAATATCTGGGAATTTAATTGCGACAACTATTTCATATATAGTATATTATATTTAATTTAAAATTGAAAAGAAAATGAATCAGAAAATTTAAAAAGAAAACGTATTAGCTAATGAAGAAAAGCTAATCTTTTAGCTGAAATTCAAGTTATTGATGATCAACTTAAAAATCTGCAATATTTTTATCTATTAAATATTAAGAGATAATTTGTTCCAGTTTATACTAGTCATTAGCTTATTTTTGTCTTACTCTAATTTACTTTTAATGCATGTACTTTTTTTTTAGTTTAATACCAGATTTAATTATTGGCAATCTTTTTATTAAAATTTACCAAAAGTGGACTTAACCGCATATACTCAAATATCATACCCCTCATAGTCATAAAATTAATAGAAATTATAATTAAAAAAGAAAAACGTCATTAGTTTGCTTGAATTTTTTAGAATGTACCGGTCAGAAGTTAATTCTATCAAATAGAGAATATACTTGTATCTTCTTAGTTTTAGAACCACTGTGGCAGCTAAGCCATTTAGTTTGACATTAAAATAATCTGATACATGTATGTGCAACCATGTATACTGATTGAAATAAGATATAAGCACTTTGACTGTAATGCCAATCTGGAGCGCAAACTATTTCAATAATATAAAGTACGAGTATACCATAAGAAAACCTATTCAAGTGAAAATATAAAGAATTTTTTATATTTTATAATTATTTTAATATGAGATGTAAAGATTAATATATATTATTTAAAGATGGTTATGGTGATAAGTCTAAACTGAAGGCCGAACGCACAGATGACGACGATTTTGTGGTCACAATTCTTTTAAAATTTGAAAGTTTTTCATAAATAGAATTCTACGTATATGGATTACGAGCAAGATTATCACCAAATCTACTAAATAAAAAGTTATCTTGTGAAGTTCAAAAACAAGTGATGCAACTTTTACTTTTTCCTTATTAAACCAGTCTTCGTCCAAAAATATACCAATTTTGTATAGTAGCTTAGCAAAATCTTAGATGAGAGAAGTTATACTTATAAAAGATGTATCACTAACATGGACCTGTTCCAAATTTAGTCAAAATTAAGTTAGGAAATTAGTCAAAAAACACAATAATTTAATTATTTTGTAATCTTGTATAACTTAGTTTTGTAGCTTAGGTTATGCAATGCTGTATCAATACACAAAATACAGATTTTTTCATTGTTTTTAAAATTACAAAAGTAGCATTACTAAAACCACTGTAATTCGTCAACTTTTTTAAAAATGTATATCTAAAGTGTCATTGCTACTCACTGCTTTAATTTAATTTTGTATTTTATATTTAATTTAAATTGTGTAGCATATGACAATACGCAGTACCATTTTTAATATAACTTATTTTTTAATTTTTCTTAGTTTTTTTAGAACCTTACAAGGTAAAAATAATAAATTAAGAAAAACTGTGTTATATTATAACCTCCAAAATGTGACAATCGAATTGTGTGAAAAGAGTAGAATTTATATTTAAAACAAGTTTTATGTCAATTTGTCAAAAATAAAGAAATAAAAACAATTTTTATTACTAATTGTTATTAAAAACAGTAATTTTAATTATTTCACCTTCAATTTTGTCAAACTGTCAAAATTTATATTACTAAAAACTCAAATTAAAATACGAATGTGACTAGGAATGTAGGAAACTAGATTAAAATATTAAATAAAAACAGTAAATTAAATATCAAAACAGTGAATGGGAATGAGACTTAACTCTATAATATGCAAACCGAGTAAATATATTAGTATATTATTGACCATATCATTATTTGTATATTTATCTTTACTTCAAATGAAGAGATTTTCTAATTTCATGACTAAGATGATTTATAATGTGTTCCTAGAAGTGTTTTAATGAGTTTTAATCATAATTGACATATTACAGTAGCTTCAAATAGTTGTTTATCTGTCTTATTATCACTTTGATGATTCACATTGGTTAAAAATTTGCATATGATAATTTCTATTTGAATATTTTATTCTATTCATATTGTAACTAGATATGCCACAATATGTCTTATTTACATTGATTATATTCTAGTAGAATTTGTTTGTTACACACACACAGACACGCACATATCTTAAAAGTATGTAAACATTTATTCATACAGGAAATTTAAAGACGAATTGTATCAACAATTAAAATATTTTTTGGTTTTCCCATAGGATAAAAATTTATTTACTACTAGCTGACCCAACAGACGTTGTCTTAAAAGGGTCGACAAGGGTCTGCTGTTCACCACGGGTAAGCAGAGAAACCATTGCAAGCGTATCAAATTTAATTAAATGTCAATACACACTGAAATTATACTGGAAACTGAGTAGGAACTCAACCCTTTTGTTGGAGATCGCATTCAAAATCGCAATCCTTTTAGAAGTAACGCTGGAAGATTGAAACATTTTTGTTTCATTAAAATACTAGCTACAATTTTTTAAAATAGCGTAAGTAAGGGTTTTATTAATGTCGCATGTTTAAGTCAGTGTACATGTTTTAACCATTAAAGATTCTACATTTCAGCAAATAATTATTTTATGCTGCACTATTAGTACTAGAAATGTAAAGGGTACTTTATTATTCATAAGTTCATTATCATACACTCGATTTTATAGGTCTGGTCTTTTATTACTATCGCTAGGAGTTGTTATAATTGCTTTTAACCCGGAAAGCACAGTCAGGTCAAATGAAACATCTCTCAGATACCGTTATTATGCAGTTGTCATTATAATTTACTATCTAATGTACATTACTTGCACCTGATTTTATATTTTGAAGTTCTTTTTGTTTTCTATACTTTCTGTAATTAAGAAACAGAGTAAAAACAGCTTTTTAACACCTGCTTTCACGACAATAATGATTATTTTAAATTATTTCGATTTTTTTTGTAGAAAGATGAAATTACGTTTTTTTATGTTAACTTTGAATCGAGATTATATTGGATTTGCTTTTTGTTGTAAAATGATACTACTACTAGTACTTGAAAATGACAGACTTTTTATGCGTCATCGTCATCTGTGGCTGTAAAACCATGTCATTTATGGATTAGTGACACTTTAAAACCCATCTGGTGTTTCCTTTGCTTTACGAGTATCTTTTGAAAGCTTAACATTGAATGCTGATTTTTTAATAGTTTTTTTTTATTGACACACTTTCTGTACATTTTATTGACGATAACTTTTTGTTCTATATTTTTACTTAAAGTTTAGTATTTTTTGGTTAATATATATATATATATATATATATATGAAAAAAAATTGTCAGCATCTTTAGATAAGAATATTCTTCTTCTTTCCAACATCATATATTTAAATGGAGATTTACTTGTTGTTGTCTCTTTTACATTTCAAAATATTTATTTTAGTAGAGATATCATAGAAAAAGAAATAAGATATATCTGTCTCTGTTACACTTTAATGGTTTATTTGCAACTTCATTCAATACTGGTACGGTAGTGACGTTAGGTCAAGTGATTTTGCTATTTGTAGTTCATATCACTGACATTTCTTTGAACGAGTGATATCAAATTGCATTGTTTCATGACGCATCTTTAATATGATGTCAAAGGGACTCCAAAATGTTAACTAGAGTGTATCAAAATTTCATGACATTCCGACTATTATTTACAAGGTACAGTAGTTTTAGTGACACTACTTTTTCAAAATAATAGAAAAAATTAAATTTCGTGTGTTGATAAAGCATTACTTTTTAATGGGAAAAAATATCGAGTCCGAGTGACACTTGTTATGGTGGAGGGGGGGGGGGGTATAGGGGGTTGCAGTTAAGGTCAAAACGATAAAATAGAAGCATATTTTCAATAATGTTTTTTGACGACACAGTTAATATATAATTATTTTTATAATTACTACATGATAGAATGATATTTGAAGAATACTTTGTGAAGTTTTCATAAATAATACAAGAAGTGAAGCATGGACATCGAATCTTTAGTTGATAAGTTTCTGCAGGTAACACTGTCGAGTTTTTTTCTTTTTTATTGATTTTTCAATTTTTTACAGCACTTAAAAGTCAAAGTACCGATTTTTCTTGAAAAAAATCAGAAACTTTGTTATTTTAAAATATATGTTAAAATTAAAAAATTAAAAAAACTCGACAGCGTTACCTCGGCATTTATGTAAAGAAATAGTGTGCAAAATTTCAAAAGAATCGGTCCAGTAGATTTTGAGCTAGAGAAGACACCGACTGAAAAAGCTAAGTGTGAGAAACCGCATTTAAAAGTTTCAAAGTAACACGAAAGCAGAACAGAGAGGTGAATACTTAAAACTCTATATCTCCGACAGTTTTACTCCAATCGACTTCAAATTTTCACACAATAAACTTAATATGTTGTACAATAATATAAATAAATAAAAAAAAAGTTGAAATCTTACCCCTCTTTAAGTCGTTGATTTGAAAAGAAATATGGGGCTAGTCTAAGCTAAACCAAAACAACTCGCAAATCAGTTTGAGATGCACTCTGCAACCCCGGATATCATCCAGATAGCTTAGGCGCCATCAGTATCAACAGGTTTACACCAGACACACGCAGCGGCGGTAATATATCTTCCGCCTCCAGTACTATTAAAAAAAACCTATTTTCGTTCAGTTAAAAAAATAAATATCCAAGTATTTAACATTTTTCAATTTAACTATCTGTGTTCTATAAGAAGCTAATGTAATAATATTAGTATTGTTTGGCTCTTGTTAGCCCAAATTAACATAAGTGTCTACGTGCCAGTTCTACTAATTTATAGTTTGCTATTTTTATAACAATAATATTTACTTAATTAAACTTTTTTTTTGTGTGTTTAAAGATGATATGTAAACTTTGTATGTTACGCATAAATGTTTAACTAGAAAAATAAATTATCAAGACGTGTGTAATTTACTGGGTGATTCTAAATAAACATATTAAACGAAAAGTCATTAAATTCTAATAATTTATCGATAGACATATTGATTTATATGATTAAAACTGGCTTTACGTTCATTATAAGGCCCTCTACGCTTTAATATGCTGAACATAGTTACATATATTGAACATACAAAAGTTTACCTGTTATATAATATGAATTACGTAAAAAAAATTATATTTTTAATATAAATTTACGTTTATTGTGTTTATTTATAAAGTATTACTTTTAGAAATTATTATTTATATTTTTATTATTATTATTTTCGCACTGTTCTTTTTCGCAGTGCAGTCTAACTTTAAGAAAGAGGCATCTAAAGTATCATTGCCCTTGCTCTAATTTAATTTTGTATTTAATTTAAATTGTTTAGCATATGGCAATACGCGTAGTCATTCACAGTACCATTTTTAATTCAATTCATTTTCAGACACAAGGTCCAATGTTTTAAATTAAAAATATTAAATTAAGAAAAACTATATTATATTATAATCTCTAAAATGTGACAATATGTCAAAATGCAGTAGAATTTACTTTTAAAAGAAGTTTAATGTCAGTTTTTGAAAAATATAGAAATGAAAACAATTTCTATTACGAATTGTTATTAAAAATTTATATTACTAACGATGCATACGCTCCAACTAAATTAACTAAACTTAAATTAAAACACAAATGGGAAAAGGAATGCTTAAACGAAAACCTGAAATCTAGATTAAAATATTAAATAAAAACAGTAAATTAAATCGTGCCATCGAAATTATTGGACGATTCAATAATGAGGGATTGGAACGATATTTCCGAAATTAAATGGGGCATCGGAAATATACTGACGTTAAATGAATTAAAAAAATAATTATATAATTATAAGTTTAGGTACATCCTTTCGATAAGAAAACTACAATTTGTGGTTATAAATTACCAAATTTGATAAGAATTTAATTATAATTAGCACTTGAATCCTGTTAATGACTTGGTTGATAAAGTATTGGCTTATTAAAACTATTTTTATTATAATTCATATTTTTTATTTAATAAATTAAATTATTATTAAATTAGTTTTACGATTTACCGGAGTAGGTTTCAGGCGACTTAATTTAAATAATACATTGCAGATTATAAATTACAAAAATGGGGAAATTAATAATATATATATTTTTTATTGTTTATGAGTATAATCACTATCTACAATATTTCACTTTTGGGTTCATTACATTTACAATGTTCGGGGTGATGTTAATAAATGTGTATTGGCATGTCTATTTTATTAAATATCTAAATGTTGACGGAGATATAGCAATTAAAACTTTGAATTGTAGTTTTAGCGCTAGAAATGGTCGGCCATATTTGTACGACGTGAAATGCATTTTATACGTCAGTTATTTGTTGAGTAGATCAGTGCTGTGGTAATGTTTTGTAGCTGTTGGTAGTCGAAATAATCAAGTGAAGTCAAAGAATAATAAGTTTTTATTTTATTTAACCCTGTTACGGCAGACATAATATTGAAATTTTATTGTTCCTTGAAACAGCTGTAAATAGTATTTGATATTTTGATATATAAATACATATAGCAGAGAATTATGAGCTGTAAGGTTGGTAACCTTACACAAGGATTGTGATGTCATATGCATTTGGAATGTTGTCCTACATTGAATCCCTTTAATAATTAAAGAGACAAAATGACTTTTTTAATTGTTAATATCTCCTAACATATAAGGAGTTATTAAAAAATAATTAAACATTTGAGGTTCTAGTAACCCACTTTATCAATATATAGTACACTTTTATAGAAATTAAGACATATGACAACTCTAGTATCCAATCTACCTGCCACGATATCATGATATACAATTCATATCATATACTTATGTGTAATTACAGTCGTACATATTTGATCATTATTATTTTTTTTGGACAAAAAATAAATAACTGTACTCTTAGCAGACTAAATAGTTATGTTTAAATATTTATTATTTATTGTTATTACTATTATTGTTTTGGACAATGGAAAATTACTTGCAAAAAATGATTTAAACATTCTCTGCCGGAAGGAAGTTACTGTTGTAGTAGAATCGTTCTGCATCGGCAATTGAATCAGCCTCATTAATCTCTGTACAGTCCACTGGAAAAGTGAACTATACACAAATAATTAAACCAGTAAAACTCATGTAATAGGAAATAGTGGTGGACCGTGTCCAAAAATTTACAATTCTTTCATTTGAAAAAAATAAGTTAAATTCAATTGTACATTAATTTCGTACAGAGCATTTTTGTATATAATATTATTTTCGACAACTTTTGCTAATGACTTTTTGTTGTAACTTTTTCAATAAAAAAGTTATAAGCAAAAATATATCTTAAATAAAGTAGTGTAACGAACAGACTGTAGTATACATTTATTTTTGTTCGTAACTTTTTTGTTATAAAAGTTACAACGAAAAGTTGTTAATAAAAGTTGTAGGTAATATTATTATCTACAAAAAAGTATATTACGCTTTTTTTGTGAGAGTTATAGTTTTCAAGGTAAACTGAAAACTAAAGTCGTAAAAATAGTGATGTAATCTTTTTTCTTTGATTATCTTGAAAACTGTCTCACATTAATTTCGTGCATAGCATTTTTGTAGATAATAGCATTTTCTATAACTTTTGCTAATTGCTTTTTGTTGTAACTTTTACAATAAAAAAGTTATAAGCAAAAATATATCTTAAATTAAGTGGTTTAATGAACAGATTGTAGTGTACATATATTTTTGTTCATAACTTTTTTATTGTAAAAGTTACAACGAAAGTTGTTAATAAAAGTTGTAAGTAAATTGTATTATCTACAAAAAAGTGTTTTACACTTTTTTTTTGTGAGTGTTATAGTTTTCAAGATAAACATGGAAAACTGAAGTCGTAAAAATAGTGATGTAATCATTTTTCTTTAATTTTCTTGAAAACTATACGTCTCACATTAATTTCGTGCAGAGCATTTTTGTAGATAATAGCATTTTCTATAACTTTTGCTAATTGCTTTTTGTTGTAACTTTTACAATAAAAAAGTTATAAGCAAAAATATTTCTTAAATTAAGTGGTTTAATGAACAGATTGTAGTGTACATATATTTTTGTTCATAACTTTTTTATTGTAAAAGTTATAAGAAAAAGTTGTTAATAAAAGTTGCAGGTAATAGTATTATCTACAAAAAAGTATATTACATTTTTTTCGAATGGAAGCGAATTCAAATTTAAATTTGGGCTTGACTCTTTTTCATGATGCAAAAGTAATATTGGCGCCTACCCAAGATGCACAATATATTTCTTATTTGCTATACGAAGAAAAGAATGAATGGGCTTGTGTCCTCATTTTTTAGTAATCGATTGAAATTGATGTTAATAAATGTGTATTGGCGTGTCTATTTTATTAAATATCAAAATGTTGACGGAGATATAGCAATTAAAAGTTTTAATTGTAGTTTTAGCGCTAAAAATGGTCGGCCATATTTTTATGACGTGAAATGCATTTTAACGTCAGTTATTTGTTGATTAGGTCAATGCTGTGGTAATGTTCTGTAGCTGTTGGTAGTCAAATAATCAAGTCAAATCAAAGAATAATAAATTTTAATTTTATTTAACCCTGTTACAGTAGACATAATATTAAAATTGTATTGTTCCTTGAAATAGCTGTAAATAATATTTGATATTTTGATATATAAATACATATAGCAGAGATTTATGAGCTGTAAGGTTGGTAACCTTACACAAGGATTGTGATGTCACATGCACTTGGAATGTGTACAACGTTGGGTCCCTTTAATAATAAAAAAGACCAAATGACTTTTTTAATTGTTAATATCTCCCAACATATAATGACTTATTAAAAAGTAATTGAACATTTGAGGTTCTAGTAACCCACTTTATCAATATATAGTACAGTTTTATAGAAATATTGTATTCCAAAAAATATATTTCATATTTCATTTTTCTGCAGTTGTGGATTACCTTATAGGTAAAAGTGTAACCCGTGCAAATGTAGTTTATTCTTATTTTAGTAGACTGTTACCAGACTCGCGTCATTTTTAATTTCCAAAGAAATACATATTACATTAGATATCTTTTCTTAATTATAAAACTTATATATCTTGTCTGCAAATAAGTACATATTGTAGCCAGATATGGTTGTAACTTCATCAGGCGGCAAACAGCAGAGCAGTCTAGCAGTCTACCAGCATAGCGGCCCCATATAATTTCTCAGATTTTGTACCACTTGCACGTGTCGACACACAGTCTGGCTTAGGTACTCTAGGGATACCCACATTCTGACAGCTGCGATAGTAATGTCATACGAAACAAAAATATATCATTTCTATAAGATAGAAAGAGATACTTGCCATTTTTATATTGATTGTTTTTTGTTATACATTGTAATAGATATATGGTATTATTTTGAGGCTTTCAAGAAGTATAAATCATTTCTTCGTATTTATCTGGTACAATGTTGTAAAGGTATTTCTTAGTTGTTTTTAACGGTGACATAGCCAATAATGTTTCGTTATTTCTTTGGGTTGAAATCTTTTATTGTTTCTAATATTATTTGATGATTGGGATCAATCCTTGATTATTTGATTAATGTAGAAAAGTCGTTATGTTCTTCACCCTAAATTCAATTCTATCTAGTGTTAATTTAAGAATATATAATTCAATTTTATAAGGAATTGTAAATTTTTAATCAAACTTATGTGTTGCTTCTGAAATTAAAGACTTTTATTTTAGTAATTTATATACACATTATAATAATTACGACGTTTTAGCAAAGCTAAAGGGCCTTATTCTGTAACTTTTAAAAAAATTGACCTTATTTTTTCAGCGGTTGAAATATTTAATTTTTTCATCGACAGAATAAGGTCGCTGTATTTAAAATAACTAAAGTGGTATTCTGTATGCAAAATTTTCCACCGCCCTTATAATGTACAGCGGTGAAAGAGTATAAACTGGTATTGATGATATTTGACCAATCACGATAAAGTATTAAATAGAAAAAATATAAAATATTTTAAATGACAGTTGTTTATATAATTCCAACATGCCAAAATCTATTAAAAAAAAGTCAATATGGCATCGATGAAAAAGAAAACGGGAAAATCAGTGGGGAAATAAATATTATAAATAGAATTTCATATGGCCATGCACAATTTATGTAAAAAAAGTGTTCACCTGAAGCAATAATTGACAAACAACATAACTACATATATTCATATGCATACATATTATTATATCTATGGATAGATTGTAATATTCTGGAATGTCAAAAAAAAAAAAAAATATGTATATATATAAATACTAACTTATTTTCTATTTTTTTGTAGAATCCTCCAACTACAGCAAATTATAGTTCAAATTGTTTGACAGTTCTCAAAAATACAGCGATGAAAAATTTTAAAGTCACCGCTAAAGACGACCTTATAATTTGGTCGATTTTTTTCCAGCGACAAAAATAAAATCGATGGAAATTTCTTATAGAATACCAAATAAAAAATCATCGCTTTTGTGACGTCATTTTACAGCGATGAAATTTTTTCACCGGTGGAAATACTTTACAGAATAAGGCCCTAAATTTTGAGAATAAATAGTGTAATATGGAGTTAAAAACGAATGCTTACTTGCCCGCTTGAAAACCTGTAAGCAACAGTACTTAATCGACAAATTAATCAATTAAATTTAAATAACAAAAAAATATTCAATATTGTAGAAATCGAATAACAAATTAAAACACAATTATGAATAAAATTTTAAATGAAGTTATTAAAATGACAAAATCAATTAAATTTTATTTATTAATCAATTTTATTTATTAAATTACTATTTATTATTCAGACTATTTTATAAAAATTATATGAAAGTTTTGAATAGAAGGTGTGAGAGATATTATCAATATAAAAACAGATTTTATCGAGTAAATATCAGGCAGGGGTGGTCAACTTAACGCCTTGGTATATTATATTGTTTACTTGTTAAATATTATTATTATATATAGAGCATATAATGATTAAGAAAGCATATAACAAAACAACAACGTATCGACAATTACAAGGTTACTTCCCGAGTAAAACCCTGATGGAGTTTTTGTCAGGTATACCCCACAATGTAACATAATCAAAAAGCCTTATTAGAACCATGTTAGCAGCTTAGTAATAACTATGGTGCATTTACACCAGACTTATCTTTAAATAAATAAATAAATAAATAATATTATATTATATTATCAACAGGTTTATCTTTGGTCTGTTAAAAAGTTTATTCAGCATTCTCAGGACTACCTAATAAGTTATTTATACGATATTTTCTTAGTTGGGTAACCCTTAGAAGAACCCGATAAGGACCCTGTTGCGCTAGTACTAACAAGGAATATTTTCCTCACGCATCTCGATCAAAATGTCTACATAACCGATATTGTTTCCTCTTCAATAAACACATATTTTGCAAGAATACGTAATCAGGTTTTCCTAGTAGTGACAGACTCAGCTGGTTGATCATCTCTGACGGGCGGCATGACCAGAAGATTAACAACTTGTCAATGAGTGAAATCGCATCACTTCAGGCTTGGTTTGTTGATGACCATACTCTCTTACCCATACTAGTATACCCCTTGCTTTTACATTTGCATATCAGTAATGATCATTTGAGAGCGCGTACTTGACAATCAGTGAAATTAATCTCCTATAATACGAGTCTTCACATGGACCAATCACAAGACGAATGTACCAATATGAAATTAATTAATTTCTTTGATTAAAAAAGGAACTGCGAATATTTTTATTAACTTATGACTTATCAAAGATGTTTAAGGTCTATACACACATAGCAGTACCGACAAGTAACGATCAGTGGCTTAGTTTCTAACTAGGAGAAATACTGACATCTCTAATATTGCACGCCACGGCACTGAACGTCACGTTTCGGTACTGATAATTGCGTAGAAATTTTTAAAAACATTTTTGATTCACCCTGTATCAAACAATGTTTTAATTGCGTAAATTAAGTAATCAGTAAAGGGAAGTGCATAAAGTTTTGATATATTAAATATAAATTGATAAAACATACAAGTACAGCTCATTAAGGTCACATTGACAGATTAAACAATAATAATTGCGATAACTACTTATTTGTGGTAGCATACGATTATATATATCACATTAGTCCATTAATGGGCTTGTGTCCTTTGTCTTAATTTCTATAAAAGTGTACTAAATATTGATAAAGTTGGTTACTAGAACCTCAAATGTTCAATTATTTTTTAATAACTCCTTATATGTTAAGAGATATTAATAATTAAAAAAGTCATTTTGTCTCTTTAATTATTAAAGGGCCTCAACGTTGTCCACGTTCCAAAAGCATGTGACATCACAATCCTTGTGTAAGGTTACCAACCTTACAGCTCATAAATCTCTGCTATATGTATTTATATATCAAAATATCAAATATTATTTACAGCTATTTCAAGGAACAATCAAATTTCAATATTATGTCTGCCGTAACAGGGTTAAATAAAATAAAAACTTATCATTCTTTGACTTGACTTGATTATTTGACTAACAACAGCTACAGAACATTACCACAGCACTGACCTACTCAACAAATAACTGATGTTAAAATGCATTTCACGTCATACAAATATGGTCGACTATTTCTAGCGCTAAAACTACAATTCAAACTTTTAATTGCTATATCCCCGTCAATATTTAGATATTTAATAAAATAGACACACCAATACACATTTATTAACATCAATTTCAATCAACAATTAAAAAATCGACCACTAAAAAAATGAGGATACAAGCCCATTAGCAGGATGGCATAAAGATGGCACCACTATGCATATGATTCTTAGATAGAACCAATCTTGAACCGAAATGTGTCAAAATTTCATGATATTTTGACGAGAACAGTGTTAAAATCTGAACTTCGTATGTTGATAAAGCATTGCTTTTTAATGGGAAAAAATACCGTTCAAGTAAAGCAATGGCTTGACTAGTGGTATTCGGACTCACACTGTCTTAAGATGGTCCTTAAGATTTAAGGACGACAGATTATACAACAAATTATATAATAATTCTTTCTACAAAAACTTATTACGACTCGTCTGTCGGTAAAACAGTGACCATATACTCATGGACTCTATAGATAACGTTTTGAGGAATAACGGCTAAAACTGTTGATATTTGGAGTTGACAGAACTCAGTGTGCATATTATTAAGTTATTATAAAATTAGATAAAAAGGTATTGGCAATTTAAATAATAAACTTTAAATGTCGTCGACTCCAACCAAGCCGAATTCGCCGTCGCTTTAATACGCTTGCATTGTCCGACAAGCCTTATCAAACAACGCAGTATAAAAACTAATTAACCACAAAATAAACAATTCATTATCAACATTTCCATGTAACTTGTAAAAAGGTTTTGGTTGTATTTTATTATTTTAGCACAAACATTTTTTATTCTTAATTAGGAGCTTTTCTCAATTGCCTGTATCATAGTAAATCAAGTCATCCGAGTGGAACATTAAAAACATTTCGATTATATAGATATATGTATACATATCTATATTTACTTTTCACATTTATTTCAAGCATGCTTTGTATATCTATACGCTATATACAAACAAGTATTAGCAAGCCTTGTAACGATGAAAGACGTATACAAGTGGGTATATTATACTATATTTATAGATACCATTGTATATACTATATACAACACACATACATACAAAAGGTTGTATGCTTTACTTGTATTATATATATTTTATTTTAGTATGCTTTGATTCGCGATCGTGTTCGGTCGACAGTCGTCGTCGCTTGTTGGTTAAGTTCGATCTGGACGTGTAATTTAATATATTTAATTTTTTTATATACAAGTATAATATAAAAAATTGAAATAAAATATTATTGTTATAGATAAACAAACACTAATTTATTAATATAAGTGTAATTTAAAATATATAACATCATTTTGGATTATTTTAATAATAACTTTAGTGTTTTCAGTGGGTGTTTTAATTTTTTTTTATGTGAAAAGAAAAAAAAAACTGCTAAAACTTTGTTTTTTAAAATAACCTAAAACTATTATTGTTTTTATAAATTAATTTAATGTAAGTGGTTGTTTGCTTTTTGTGTATGTGTTAAAATTAATCATAAGGGTGGAAGCCATAGTTTCAGCCACAAAGGACTGTTTAGTAATTTGTCGCAGATTTCTATCTATCTAGTACCTTTTTGTGGACGCCCATGATGGTGAAATTTTTATCAGTTGTGGTTTTGTTAAAGGACAATTTCAGGAATGTTTTTCATTATATATCAGTGACTTTTTATGAAGTTTTTCATTGACCAAATAAATTAATACATCAGCTTGTTATAAAAAGCAAAAAATGCACTTGAATGGTCGCAATGGCTGACGAAAACTTACTACTTTAGACATTTAGTACTTTTGAGGCGCATAAAGTAATTTTAATGGGCTTTAGAACCATATCTTAATTTCTGTAAAACTTTATGTACTATATTTTGATAAAGTTCGCTGTATGGACCTGAAATATCAAATAATTTTTTTAATAGCAGATATTAATAATAAAAATAGTCACTTTGTCTTTTTAATCATTAAAGGGATCAAATGTTATAAAAATCAGTAATCCCTCAAGGTTATGTCGACTCCTACCCTTTTGCTTATATAAATTGCTATCTCTTTTATACAACGAAGTGTAAAATTGCCTGTGAAACAACGAGGCATCATATAAAGTTTAGATATTATGAAAGTGCTGAACAAGGAAAATTAAATTCGATTATTTACTATTTTCGTGACATTAAAATATGAGTAATATATTTTAAATCAGTGATCGTGATCGCGATCGGCACTGATATATGCACAGAACATTAAAGTTTGTTATTGATTTAAAAATAATATCTTCACTAATCAGATATCGATAGCCGATACACTTCTGCTGTTTACTTTCTATAATTAATAAATGACTTATTATTTATATAATCAATTAAATGCAAGAAAACTATTTTTGACAGTTTAGATAGATCGGACTAATCATTCAAACTAGCGTGCATTAGATTGTTCATAAATCAAATGTCAATGTATAAGTAAAAGGTAAATAAAGTAAAATATTATAAACTTAGAGAATGTATGCAAATATTAAAGATTGAGTAAAAGGACTGCAAGGACATTTACAGGGTTTATTTTCATTTACTTTATTGTTTACCAAAAATTATGTATTCAAATATAAAAATATGACAACTAATTTGAGAGAATGAAATTTAAGCTTATGTACAATCACCCGTCCATTTAAATCGTAAAAACACACTTATAAATATCTTATAAGCTCCCAGGTAGTAAATTATCTTGCAGTGCAAGTTTCTTATTGCTGGTTTGCCACAAGCTAATTCTAGGGTTCATTTTTGGTTCATTTGTCTTGAAGTAGAGTTTTTAGAAAAAAATATTTACTATATTTAACGTCAGTTTGTTACTAGTCTTATCACGGAAAGCCTGGTGTCGAAGCCCGTATACAGGGTGTCCCAGAAAGCTAAGCCATAACAGTTATCAGAAGAATATATAAATAAATCTAAATTGAATATTTTAAAAATTATTGGCATTTAAAAAAAATCTAGAAAATCTGTACCCTGTGACAGTCTTTTCACTCCCGTTGCTACAAATCTTAACTTTTTTTTTAAAAAAAATTTTGTTATGTGATCCTGAATAATGTTTCTATAAACTGTTGCCTAAAATGTAAAGCGAACGGCTCTAGCACGGAAGAAATTTTCACTTTTTTTCAACACCAAATATTCAAGATTAATTCTTCGCTCAACTTTGAGTGACTGTGCTGAAAAGAAAATGTACTATGCGAGTTTGGCAAGTAACATTAAAAGTTGGCGCATTTAATTAAGATTCCAAAATAGTATGACACTTGCTAGAATATTTCTTAAATTTTGGACAATTTCTTCTTTTGCAAAGTAACCCAGATTTGAACCAATTTTTCTTACTAACTTAAAAATGATTATAGTGTACCCAAAGCTTTCCTATGGGCCGTAACTTTATGATTCTGGTTTGAGTGAGACCACTAGTGAGCAAATTTGGATTTTCAATGTCTCACTCGTATAAATTATGCATATTAATGTAACTATCTCTTTCAACTCTTCGAATGTCGACTCCGAAAGTACAAGTTTTGGTAAAGCAAACTCCTGAGATAATTTTGCTCAAGGGCTGTCCTGATAATCTAGTTGTCATTTCAAACAATTGGTAGGTGCACATAGCACATCTCATGATCTATTGTAAAAGTCTCCTTTTATGAATGGACTGTGCTAATAAATCAAAGGGTATGTATCATATCCGGAACAAATAGACAAAACAAATAAAAACAGATGAAATTTTAAATTTTGATGCGTAATTTTAAACTGGTTTTACTGTCATATATTTTGTCTACACGAGTAAATATAAATATTTACTAATAATATGACTAATTTAAAAATAAATATGTAAATAAATATTAACGACAATATCATGATTTTTGAATTACAATAGAATGTAATAGGGAATGTATTCTTCCTATATATATTACATCCCGTAAGTACAGTAAGTTTACAATTTACCCACCTGTTCTATATGGACTACAGGCAATTTACAGTTCGTTTATCTGGTGTTACAGCCAACGCTGCAGTCGTTAGTGCTGCAAGACTGACGACGAGTTTGATTGTTGCTAGATAGGTTACTTATTTCAATTTTATATTTATATATTCGTTAAATTTAAACCACAGATTTGTTTCCTGTTGTTCTTTTTGTATTTTATTTAAATATAATAATCAGTGCATGCAGTCTATAGTAGGTACTGCTATATGTTAATTTAGCAAATTTTTATTGTAAATTTTATTTTAAACTATATTACTACCTTTTATCCAATTCAGTTGTGTAATGATAATCCATCGCATGATAAAGTGATTAAGGTGAAACGATACTTGGTCATTTTTTCTCGCGAAATATAGATGAAAAAACATATTTTTTAATGTTTAAATCGTTTAATGTAAGTAACTATAAACGCGAATCAAAATGTAAAGCTGCAATTAGTTAGATGAATAACATATCTACATTTTAAGCTAACTTAATGTAAATTGGAATTTAACTAGAAAATATAGCAATATTCATTTTCAAAACCTATTTTTGCGGTTCCAACTCATTAAAAGTCAGTGGAAGAAAGCTTAAAATGTAGATACGTTATTCGTCTAACTAATTGCAACTTTAGATTTTGATTCGCGTTTATAGTTAAACATGGTTTTTTTGATAATATTTAACCTGCTGTATAGTATCGCCATCTATATTTCGCGAGAAAAAATGGCCAAGTATCGTTTCACCTTAAAGTCAGTGTGAGAGTTGTCTAAATCGGCGGCGAATTGATACACCACTGTTATAAAAGAGATTATGGTCTCTTGCTTTGTATTCGTTTGGTTAAAATTCGTTGGAATACGTTTCCAGTATGAGATCTACGTATCGGCCGTATTCGGACGGCGATGCCGCTCGCAGTGTGCGAGGGTTCATTACATTTACAGGGTACGAAAAGATAAAACGTAGTAGTGCGTATATGTCTGGTCAAAATTCGCTAAAATACGTTTGCAGTGTGTGAGAGTCCTAAATCGCACAATTTGTTTGTATAAACAAATATTGTTAAAGTGTCGGACTCTGTAAAACCGCAAACCGCGCACATAGCGCGCATTACGTGTTCTTCAATCAATCCTCAATACATTGGCAACTCATCCTTATATGTAAAATAAACGTCAATTTTTGATTTGTGTTTAACATGGTACTGAGCATAAACTCATATTAAAACATACAGGTGTTTTTTTAATATACGCTCTGTGTACATTTACAGAAATCTTTTGAAGGTTAACTATCATTCCATTTAGCTACTAACAACAATCATCTAATAATCCCTTTAATTTGAATTAACAGAATTAGTAAATTACGTAATTAAAACACACAGGAATTCATTAATAATTTTTAATGTAGTCGTATTGCCATCTGTCGGTAAACTAATTAAGTTATTTTTATTATTCTATTCATATTAATTAAGTTTTTTTTTTAAATGAATGTGTTGTGCGTTAATGATTTGATTATTCTGATTAGAATTAATAACACCTGTATTAATTGTACGTAGTAAATGGCGACCTAGTTAAACGTGAAATAACATGGCCAAACGAGTTCAGTGTTAATTGAATTATATATATTTTTAATTAGTTATGTAGTTTACATATTAAGTACTATTCATAAATGGTATCATTGTAGATAAATATGCAGTTTGGCGTTTGATAGATTTGCTATAGCTATAATAGAAATAATATAAATTATGAATAATATACACAGCAAACATTTTGGAGTCAATTTGACATCATATTGAAGATGCGTCATGAAACAATTCAATTTGATTTCACTCGTTCAAGGACAAATGACAAAATCACTTCACCTGGCCTCACTAACCATTAAAGTGTAACAGAGACAGATATATCTTGTTTCTTTTTCTATGATATCTCTACTAAAATAAATATTTTGAAATGTAAAAGAGACAAGAACTATATTTCCATTTCATTGTATGATGTTGGAAAGAGGAAGACATATTCTTATAGTGATAGTGATATTTAAGTAGATTATGATTTTTATATCCAAGTTCCATGCCCTCTTAAAGAAATATTTCAATTTTATAAATACTTATTTTATTATGATTAAAATAATATTCATTTTTTGCTGCTTAATATAAAATAACCGGTTGTTTTCAATTTAATCTACGTTTAGGTGAAGGTTACATATGTTCTTCTACATATCTAAGACTTTGAAAAAAGTTTTTAAAACATAATAACCTTTTTTCAAAAATATGCGTTTAAACACGCAACTTCTATAATAGTTAAAATGTTGTTTTCTTATTATGAGTATAAATATAACAATGTTTCACTTAAACATATTTTTTTTGTAATATAACATAGTCCAGGAGCGGACTATCCTCAGGACGTAGTAAGTATCATTTATGCTTCTTCAGGTCCACGGCTCACCTAATTTACAAGCGCTTCGAGGAGGCCAACGTTATGCTTATAATTATTTCTCGAACGCGTCTAAATCGCTCTATGTTGCACCTCGGCACGCGCTCAGCAGCCCTGTATCGCTCCTTCCCTGAGCATCATCGGTGTGAAAAGCGTAATCCTTTCTCTCATCGCTAGGGTGACCTGCTGTACTGTGAGCATTTATAACACTAAATATTTTTAACATTACCATGTAGGAAATGAGCCCTAGAACTTTATCTCCTGGCAATTAATATTTTTGGACCCAGTTCGCTACTGACTGTGTATATTCTTTCCTTCCCATACGTGTTTCTAATTTTGGTGTATATCTAAGATGTTAATTCCCATTGTATTTCACAATTAGAACAAATCAATCATTTACTTTGATCTGTTGTAATTAGAAACTAATCTAGATAACTATGTAATGTTAAAAAGAAAAATAGTTAAATATTTGGTAATTATAAAGATTTTAATTCAAGTTTTAGATAAAACTTGCTTTGAAACTTGTGTTTTGTTTTCGTTATGTGACCTATTGCTAAATATAATAATGATGAATCTAGTTTTGTAATAGTTTAAATGTGGTTTTATTGCGATAAGCGATATTATATTTATACAGAAATAAAAATAAAGTTTAAATTACGAGATTTTGGTGGTGATTCATGCTCACAAACAATGGTGCCGTATATTATTATTATTATTATTATTATTGTTCGCCTTTCGGCTTTACAATCTACATTCTTAATACATTTCATAGAACTTCAACTTAAAATTAAATTTAAACTATTCTATTCCTTTTTATTTCCAAAAGTACGTTCTGCTTCTTCTTCTCTTGACCCTCTTCCATCATTTTCCCTAGTCTTCCTTCCTTCTCACCGTTTCCTCACCTCTTGTCTTCTTTGTCTCCTCTCGGCAAACCGTTTCCTGCTTCTCCTTTCTTATAGCCTGTATTTTCATCTATCACCTCTTGCCTTCCTTGTCTCCTCTCGACGGACCCTCTATTATCTTTTCACTATCCTCCCTGCCTTCTCTCTTCGTTTTCACTTCTCCACTTATGTCTATCACAGGCCTAGACGCTCTGTCTTTACTATTTCCTCTTGACTCTGTTACTTTACTCTTTCCTTCTTGACTCTCTACCTTTACATGTTATTATTGTCTCTATCTCCGTCATCCACCTCTTGTCCTTATCTCCTTTCCGAAAATCCTCTATTTTTCTGGACTGAAGTTTAACTGTTTCCTCGCTACTTCACTGCCTTTTTTAGTACTTCCTCTCTCTTCCTCTCCTCCTTGCTGTCCTTCTTATGTGTTTTATATCTTTTTCTATCAGTGGTGCCATATAAATCTTTGATACAGTGCAAGAGTACTGTCTCACTTATGTTTTTATAATGTCTATAGGAACGAATAATATAAGATTCACCATCGTGTTGTAGATTTATACACTTCTTATAAGCTCTTCTAAAACTACATTGAATGAAGTGAAATCTTTTCGAAACATTTGAGAATATTTATAGAAAAATTAAGAAACAATGAATTCCAGAAACATAATCTAGGATCGCATTCTACACGTTGAAACTTTAAAATAATCAATAATATTTGAAATGTCGTTCCTGATAATTTCTGTTATCAATTTGTTGTTTATTGCAACACTTTATCAGCCAATACTATCGTTACGAGTTTGTTATCTACAAGAACAGCTTAACCATAAAAATAATAGGTACTTGTTGTTATCAAAGTTGGACCTACGGTACTAAATAATCACAACACGTTTAGTTTAATCTGTTATCATTTCATATTTTATTGTTATCATTATTGATTTTATTGGATTTTAATAAAGTTTTGTAAAATATCGCTATTTCAAAATTGTTGGACTTTACACATACAAGGATTACTAAGTATTAATCTGTATCGGTAATAATTTTCCTTCATGACTAGTTCAGAAAGGTAGTTTTAAATCAGCTCTATGTGTGACCTGGTTTAAGAGAACCAGACTTTAAAATTTATAGTAAATACGCATTTAAATTTATCCAGAATTTTTATTTTCTCCTTTAACTACTTGCGTTTCAAATCCTTCTGTGGGTAACGATTGAATTGAAAGAATTAATATTAAATCTAACGATAGATGTCAATGAACTGTGAAGAAGGAATTTTGGATTTGAATGCATAAATTATAGTTTAGAAAGATCAAAATTTAATAATGAAATTTTTAATGAAAACTTTTCCTGTTAATACTACATTTTTGTTAAGTGATTCAAAATTAATTAGTGAATTATTTAAATATTTAGAAATTTTTAAAATTGAATTATAAATTGTAAAATATTGATGTAATAAATTGTTCGATGGTGGCTATGACGAATAAAAGTCAAGGCAAATAAATAAATAAATATAAAAAAAAAGAATTGAAAGAATGAGCACTCGTTATTTTTAAGTTCTAAGTTATTTCAGTTATTTAATGGCGTTTGTGTAGACTAACACCATTGTATTACACTTATATTTAAAATATCTAAACACACGTATTGAATCGTTTCTAATTTCTTTTTCTTATTTTCAGGTAAATACAGTTTGATATCTTGTATAATTACAACACTGTCTTCTCACATTTATGATTAAATTTGAACATTTCTTAAGGTAAGAAGATTACTATATTACTAGATCAGTATTTAAGGTACTATGTTATTCTTTAACGCATTTAAATTACACACTAGTTCCCAAGTAACGTATTATCAAGTTGTTTTGCGTTTTGAATTTAGAGATGTTATAATTTGAGATTTAAAAAGGAATAATACATATTTTCGAGATTAAATATTCAACTTCAATTTTAACGTTTGGTTTATACAAGGTGGTTTTTAGAAAGTAATTTGTAGGGGTTAAAAGGCTCGCTCTAATTATTTTAAAAAAATCCGTAATTTGGTAGCAGTCTAATTAATTATTATGCCAAATATGAGCAAGGTCGTACAACTAGTTTGTTTACAGCAGTTTGTTGAATCGAGCCACTTGCTCGAACCGATCTTGCTCAAATTTTTCGTAGTAATTGAGTATAATGCTACCAACTTATTGGAAAAAGATTTTGATGAAATAATTAGCGCGGGCTTTTTAAATAACAAATACCTTTAAACACAGCTTGGTTTTGTATATATTCTTTAATTTAATTAAGTTGAGTAAGTTAAACCAAGCAGGAAACACAACGCCACAAAAAGTTATACAAATCAATAAATATAAATTAGTAAAAGTTATTCCTTACTTAATCGAATTCTACTCGTGTCAAAACACAATTTTATTGGCCCATCTGTTTTAGTTTAGGCTGGATTCACACGGCGTTTATACTGCAAAGAAACGTACACAGCTAAACACGTTTATCGAATACTTACCGGACTTGTCAAGCAAATCGAATAAACTTTAACGTAAAAATGTACCGTGTGAACATCCCTCTGATTATACGTTTAAAATCAAATACTTTAAAAAACGCTCTTTGCTTATAGCTATGGTTTATTGTCAGTTTTCAATATAGTCCCTTGAAATGTTCGTAAGGAACATATGAGCACACAATATCTAAGCAGACCCCTCTTTGTGCTGCTGTGTATTAAGTATCAACTCATACCCTGTACTATATCATATATCTGATACTTCACATATAATGATTCTTGCTACTATTAAAAATACTCCATTCAACATCCTAGCAAAGGGGACTTCATGAAAGAATTTTGAGTATGTGTGCATTGCAGTATACGAGTATGTGTTCCCGTATATTAGAATATCAAATGCGACTGTATCCTATCGTCAACATCAAAGAGTGTCATTGTTGCACAATTTATTTTAAATGAAACATTCTTTTAATCAATGCAAAGTATACAATACTTTAATAACAACAATAAACTGTCCACATTCAGTGTAACAATAGCATTCCATAGATATTCTTTATACGCATGCAGATGTAATGATGGTGTCCAGAGCCGAATAAGGGGTTTAATTACTCTGAGTTGAACGAAATCTTTTACTCTTCTTCCTTTATCATCCAGGTGGTTTTATGCATGAAGTGATTCATGTAAATGTCATCATTTACCGCTTGTTGTACGCTTTATTGTAGCTTGCATTAACAGGGTGGCCACAGCCCTGGAAAATCTGGAAATCCGGGAATTTAATGCAACCTGAAAATATCATGGAAATATCAGAGAATTTTAAGAAATTTCAATAAATATCAGGGAATTTCTGAAAATTTCAAAAAATATCAGGGAATTTGATTGCGGCAACTATTTCATAAATAGTATATTATATTTCTATTAAAATTCAAAATGAATCTGAAAATTTAAATAGAAAACGTGTAGCTAATGAAAAAAAAATTTGGCGTCAAAAAAAGCTAATGGTGATCAATTTAAAAATCTTCAATAATTTTATTTATTAATTTTTTTTTCTAGTTTATACTAGTCATTAGCTTATTTTTATCTCACTCAATTAAAGTTACTTTTTATTAACGAGTAATAAATCGTATTTAATTAGTCAACTAAAGCAATGAGATAAAAAATAAATCTGAAATAAATATATTTTCTTTCAGTTTACTACCAGATTTAATTATTAGTAATTACAATATAATCAAAACTTTAAATATTTAAGTGATACGAATAGAATTTCTATATCAGGCAAAAGTACGAAAAACTACTGGAAAACCTGGAATTATCAGGGAAATTTGAAATCATTTTGTGGCCACCCTGTTTAAACAAAGGAGGCTCAGTATACGGATCTGCAACATGTCATAGCGTACTGCACGACGCATAGATGTAATATTCCTTTAAAAATGACGGCTTGGCAGTCGGTATACTGATTGAAATACTGAATCATCCTCTGATAACTCTCTTGCAGCAACAAACAATCTGCGGTTAATGTTCTTTTTGATGTATGGATGAAACCAATGCATTCTACGTCTGATTCGTCGTCTTCTAATAAAAGCGTACGCTATAATCACATCTTCTTCATCACTTGACATTTTTCCAATGAAAAAACGTGCTTTCTTAATGTTAAACTTCAGAGAAATTACCCTATTTGCAGCTTGCATGGAGCTTGTATGACGTTACGTGAACAGAACTGAGATGCAGAATACGTTTGGCTTCATTTTCAACTTGCATACAACCTACAAATGAAGCTGTCGTAGTCAGTTAAGGAATACAATCTACCCAGTAAACATTTGGTGAAATAGAATGGCTAGGTGAAGTTCTAGTCACTCGAACACTTCAATTCTAACGTTTTACAAGTTGGAGCAACACACAGAAAATCAATTTTAGTTCAAATTCCCTACCTGTCACAGGAGTCGCTTTTATTCAACAGTGAGCAGTCGTTACGCCGTCTGTAGCTCATAAAAGAGACATTCCCTATGAACGACTAAATAGAAAACAAACGCGTTCATGACAAAAAACCTATGAAAAGTAATAGAAATGAAACAGAATTTACTTCAAAAATTTACTGGGTATTAATTACGTCAAACGCAAGGGGGCGGGGATGTCCATAAAGCTGACAAGTTAGTGTGAGTTTGTGACGTCACATCTTAAAAAAATTACATTTTGAAAGTGACGTCATAACAGTGGGATGTTATGCTGAATGTATCGCATCTACTATAAATTTCTCTGAGACCGGCTCTGCTCTGGTAGTACTCTACAATTATAGTCCAGCTATTGGACGATTCCAATTGGATTATCAGACAATCAGGCAATCGGGACGCGCTTACATGTATGGTTAACCTATGTACGTGTTTTACAAATTAATTACGTATCTTTTGTCCATATGTGCAATGTGTCGTATCAGTTGTATTGTTCTCTTGAAAATCACGACATGAAGAAGCAGAGAACTTGTGGTAAGCGTGAGGGGCAAGGGGCAAGGTTATTGTATTATGAATTGATGTACGTTAACGTTTTAAAACATACATGTATATATGTAATATTAACGGCTATAGCCTTCAATGATTAAATTGTCCAAATGTGGAATATATATACAGAGAGCATGTAACCTGGTTAGCAGTGGCTTATTGAATAACTTCATGTACTTGTAGCTTGCTACCTCCTTCTCTAGACTACTAGCAATAAAAATATAAATACATATGGTATAAGAAGAACGAATCGCGCTTCAATTGTTTTAAATTTAGGTTAGTACACTCAATTAAATTAATGGGCTTGTGTCCTATGTCTTAATTTTTATAAAATTGTCCTATACATTGAAAAAATGGGTTACTAGAACCTCAAATGTTCAATTATTTTTTAATAACTCCTTATATTTCAAGTCTCTTTAATTATTAAAGGGATTCAACATTGTACACATTCCAACTGCATGTGATCTCACAACCGCTAGTTGCTATCTCTTTTATACAACAGAGCGTAAAAGAGATATATTCTTGACAGGACTCTGACAAGTTTACAAGGTTACCAACCTTACAGCTCATAAATCTCTGCTATATGTATTTATATATCAAAATATCAAATATTATTTACAGCTATTTCAAGGAACAATAAAATTTCAATATTATGTCTGCCGTAACAGGGTTAAATAAAATAAAAACTTATTATTCTTTAAGTTGAGTTGATTATTTGACTACCAACAGCTACAAAACATTACCACAGCACTGACGTACTCAACAAATTACTGACGTATAAAAAAATTTCACGTTATACAAATGGTCGACAATTTCTAGCGCTAAAACTACAATTCAAATTTTTAATTACTATATCTTCGTCAACATTTAGATATTTAATTAAATAGACTCGCAGTAACCGACAGACATTGTCACAATTCATTGTCGAGGTTCGTTACATTTACAGGGTTCAAATAGGTAAAGCGTAGTAGCGTGTATACGTCCGGTTAAAATTCGCTTACAGTATGCGACAGGCTTAACAAATTCGATACTCGTCTTCAACTTGTAAATGCACTTAATATTTGAAATCCTATTTTATATAAACTATGTATATAAAAGAATCATTTATAATTATAATCAATGATATAGTAAATAGTACGATATTGTAAAAAAACACAAATCGCTTCGCTCTAGTAAAATTACTTAGAAATTGAAAACCAAACATCTGTGCTGTGAAATCAATTTACAATTTCAATTTCATAGTAAATTTTTTGTAGTTGCTCTTTAAACAGCCAGTGGGTTCAGAAATAGTGAAAAAACGTAAAAAAAAGAACTGCTACACGCCATCGTCGTGCTCTAAACGTAACACAAAATGTAGAGTTTATGAAAATAAATAAAATAGCTATAAAAGTCGTTTAGAAAAATATACATTATTTCTGTAATGATCGTTTCCAAAGTTTGTTTATTCGATTTTGTTATTATTACTTTATTTTATAAATTATAATTATTTTTACTGTCAACTTATCTAACGATTTATGTCGTAAACACATTCGTACATCATTTTGAGATAATTGGTCCAATGAAGACGAATGAAGGATTAAGAATTGTGCATACGTAAAACGTGAAACTCATTAATGTCATTTTTTTTAACATAACTGTACGACTATTTACAGAAGTTTAACATAATTAAAAATATTAAATAAAGAAAAATTATATTATATTAAAACCTCCAAAATGTGACAATCTGTCAAAATGCAGTAGGATTTATTTTTTAAAAAAGTTTAATGTCAGTTTTTGAAAAATATAGAAGTTAAAACAATTTCTTTTACTAATTGTTATTAAAAATAGCAATTTTAATTATTTCACATATAATTTTGTCGAACTGTCAAAATTTATATTACTAACGATGCATACGCACCAACTAAATTAACTAAACTTAAATTAAAACACAAATGTGAAAAGGAACGCTTAAACGAGAACCTGCAATCTAGATTACAATATTAAATAAAAAGAGTAAATTAAATATCAAAACAGTGAGTGGGAATGAGGCGTTAACTTTTAAAATTATATATAAAATACTTACATACTTTACCATCGATTCTAACAAAATTTCAATAGGGTAAATTTCAAAACTGGTTACACACAAAAATATTTAGGTACGTTATTTATTTTCGTGTAAAAAACTGAAATATTTTCAACTTTCTATAAATCAATAATACAGTAATCATTTTTTAAATTAATCTTCAAAGTAAATGTATTATTAGTAACAAACGCATGGATAATTTGTTCAAATTTCTAATTAATTTATTATAATCGACATGTTTGGATAGAAAGTACATTATGTAGCAACCATGCCTAGTCCTACCAGTGCGACTGTCTTGATAAGCGTAAACATCAGATATATTGTTCCATAATTAGTCACGAGTTAAAGCTAACATTAAGATTTAATCGAAAATCCAATAAAATAATAAAACATGTTGAATATGGTCACGGCAGATAGAGGTTTGTAGGTTTTTTAAACGAATGATTTCTCAGCTTCTTTTCTTTCATCGTGTATAAGACTCTTATATTTCTTTAACTGGCCATACTTTTTCCATAACAATGAGGTGACCCTTAATCTAGGGTGCTGTATTGGGTGGAGATGTATTTCAATATAATAAATAAAAATAATACCATAAAATTTATGTGGATACTCAGATTCCACATTGTGGAATAAGAGGAAACGAAATTGCGGATAAATTGGCAAAGGAATCAATAAATTTGGAAATTGAGATGAAAGTGAAATTACCTTCATATGAAATTTTTAATATAATCAAAAAATTAAACTTCAATTTGAGAAACCAAGATTTCATTAACAAAAGTCAGTTAAAAGGAAGAGATTATTATATGTTACATCCAAATTTAAGTAAGAAAAGATGGTTTAGAAATGAGTCCCGCAAAATTATATCAACTATAATCAGAATCAAAAGTAATCATTGCCAGCTCACTTGTACAAAATTAATATTAAATCTGACGATAGATGTCAATGTGGTGAAGAAGGAACTTTGGATCATATTATATTTGAATGCATTAATTATAGTTTAGAAAGATCAAAATTCAATAGTGAAATGTTATATGTGATTAAAAATTTTCCTGTTAATACTAAATTTTTGTTAAGTGATTCAAAATTAATTGGTGAATTATTTAAATATTTAGAAATTTGTGAAATATGTAAAAAAATGTTTTATGGTGGCTATGACGAATAAAAGTGAAGGCAAATAAATATATAAATATAAAAAAGAAAATAATCTGGGGTGCGTGTACTTGCCTTACTTCCCTGTTTCTCCCTCTTTTGCTCTGAGGTTCTCCTCATCTACAACTGTCTGTTCTTTAAGTTCCTTGTATTATATACACAACAAATAATCGAAATCAGAAATATTGCAGTTATTTTACATTTTAATAAGAAAATAAACAGTCAGTTTCTGTTGATACACCCTGCAATCATATTACTATTCATAAAGTTCAATACTAGACAATTCATACAAATACTCGTATAATATAAAGATAACTCGTATACAACAAGATCTAAATCTGAAAGAAATAAAAAAATGTTTCAAGAATGTAATGCAACACTTTTTTGTAATTTTACGAATACTAAGTAGTTCTTTCGTTGTTGTAATTTTATGACGAAACATAACAAAAGTATCATTGTCCAAAATTAAGAATAAAAAATGAAAGCAAAAAGACCATTAAAATGTAATCAAACAATGAATTAGTGATTATGATATGGATAGCCGAGTCGACGTGACGCTGATGGCTGTCGTAATAAAATATGTAGTAATTACATTTTTATTTATGAATGGAATAAAAAAATTATTATCTCAGCTTATGATTGGTCGTAGTGATAAAAAGAAGCTAAAAGAATAAGCTTTTGTCATCGTCTTACCTTCTGTATCTTAAGAGCTGATAATTAATTTTGAGTTGGTATTTTAGGCATGTAAAAATTTGAAGTCAATTGAAGTAAAACTGTTGTAGATACGTTATTCATCTAACTAATTGCAGCTTTAGATTTTGATTCGCGTTTATAGTTACTTACATAAAACGATTTAAACATAAAAAAACATGGTTTTTTTTTTGATAATATTTAACCTGCTGTATAGTATCGCCAATGGACAAGTATCGTTTCACCTTAATCGCAAATCTAAATTATTTAAATTCTAGTACATTATCAGAATAATAAATAACCGCTTTATAATGACTATAAGTTTTATTTCAGCTTTGTGAGAGAATGTTTCAGTAAATAAGTATTATGGTACAAGTACTACTAGATACTTAAAAGTGTAGAAATATCAGGTTGTCCCACTACTGATATGTCATTATCGATACTAGTGAACTGTAACTATTAATGTTATTTAAATAACGGTGTTAAGGTTCCACGGAGTCAATCAGGAATGTGGGTGTTTATATATTAAAACTATATAATAGATATTATATCCCGTTCGTCCTTAAAAAGTAACATATTATTACGTGTGACACACTGACATGCTGTAATCAATTTGAATAAGATACAGGTACTAAGTAATAAGTAACTAGTAACAGGTGTAATTTAACTGATGTATCAGGGATTAGAAATAATAGATATTAACACTTTAGTATTAGACATTTTGATTAGGCGAATATTTTACTGAAATAGGTAAATACTATAATTTTATAGTTAATTAATTCCATGGTTTATGGTGTAATGATGAACTTTTTAACAACGGAGTTCTATGAGTGTATGTCACCATTTACAAAAGAAAAAAAAAATCGAAAGTACTTGATTAAAAGTCCTGCAGGACATAGAATAAATTTTAAGGACAAAATTTTTGATATGATTAAGGATATTAAATAATACAATTACTTTAAACTAGTTATACTATTATAGAAGTATTAAGGGGGGTAAGGTCAAAACGATGAAAAAGTAGCATATTTTCGATAATGTTTTTTGACGACACTGTTAATATATAATTATTTCTATAATTACTACATGATAAAATGACATTTGAAGAATACTTTGTGAAATTTTCATAAATAAATATCAAGAAATGAGGCATTAACAGCGAATTTTCGCAGACGTCACAAAAAGAAGTAACATTGCGGTGCCACTCATAACTGGATTTTCTGTAATCGAAAAACCGAAATGATTTCATTAGTTGATAAGTTTCTGCAGGTAATGCTGTCGAGTTTTCCTTTTTCTTATTGATTTTTAAATTTTTTACAGCACTTAAAAGTCAAAATACCGATTTTTCATGAAAAAAAATCTGAAACTTTGTTATTTTAAAATACGTTAAAATAAAAAATTAAAAAAAACTCTACAGCGTTACCTAGGCATTTATGTAAAGAAAGTGTGTGCAAAATTTTAAAAGAATCTGTCCAGTAGATTTTGAGCTTGAGAGGACACCGACTCAGAAAAAGCTATGTGTGAGAAACCGCATTTAAAAGTTTCAAAGTAACACGAAAGAAAACCAGAGAGATGAAGACTTAAAACTCTATATCTTTGACAGTTTTACTCCAATCGACTTCAAATTGTCACATTATTGTGTACACTTAATATGTTTTACAAGAATATAAATAAATAAAAAAAAGTTAAAACCTTACCCCCCTTCCTTAATCAAGTACAACGTATTTACTAGTATTTCATAATAGTATTCGAGTAATGTTGGCAAAAAATCTGTCTTTGATCTGACCAAATTAATATCAGTTTTGAGTCGGTATTCAAAATTGTTCCATTACTTGAAAAAGGTAAAAAAAGTTACAATTAAAGCTGCTACAATGTAATTATTCTATAAATAGAATCACTTATCATTTTAGTTAAGTTTATAAATAAACCAAATGTATATAAATCTTGTACATAATGTCAAAGGTCATGTTTGCGTTCTGTTGCACCTGAAGATGCAACGAACTGCATTTCTTAGCTCTCCTGTGCCTTTAAATTAACCTTTAAAAGTAATTTAGTATAAAAGTCTCGCATAAAAAATTAAATCAAATAAAAAAAAAAAATAAACAAAGTGAAGTGGCATGAATGTTGAATGTTGGAATTTTTATTTTCTTTTTGTTGGCAGTGGACTCTGTGTTTTCCTCTTTATCATAGTGACATTTTCAACACTTTGGTGTATATAATAATAAATTTAGTTAAATAAAAATTCCTGACCAGCGAGTATATATATGCAAAGACTCTTTTAAAAATAAACTCATTGAAAAAGTAAAGTAAATTCGCTAAATTTAATCCAGTGGATGATAGAATTATTTTATATGTATTTATTGGTTGTATCTGGTATGGAGATTCGGACGCGTCTATTGACATGTTTAGTTTTATTTACAATTTATAAATTTTCTCCAAATTGTAAAGAACTTGCCGGTGAAAGAGAAGAAAAAGAACGAGCAACGTTTGTATAAAAGAATTAATAATTTCATATTTTTTTTTTTTTTTTTTTAATATTTATTTTTAAGTGCATCAACTATTAGAAGTTATTAGCACTTTCAATCAATATTACATATTTATATACATATATAATAATTACATTTCAATAATAAATTCTTATTTTTCTTTTCCGTTGCTCTAGTAACTCTTTCTGTTTTCTTGTATTTCTTTTTCGCATTTTTCTTTGTTATGTCATTGTCTGATGTTTCTTTTTCCAATACCATGTTTGAATCTGAGCTATCATCCTCATTATCTGACTCGGTGATTGTAGTTTCAGTTGTCGTGCTCTCATTCTTTTTCCTTTTATTTTCTATTCTTGGGTCTGGTAGTTTAAATATATCATTTTCTTCGCCGATAATATTTACCGCTTCAGCTTCTTTCCTTGTACCATTTTTTCCTTTTTCATTAACCCAATTTGGGAAGTCATGTTCGTTGATAACATTTGGTAATCTATTTCCTATTGCTTCTATATTGTTTTCAGTCTTGTTTCCTGTTATCGACGCATAGCTGAGAGTTGTCCTTTTTTCTGAGGTTCTATTATTTCATATTTATTGGTTATAAAAATTTCAATACTTTAGATTTAAGCTTAAATGAGTTCAAATAGTTTACATATCTTACATAAAAGTTCAAGTGGAAGAAGTTATTTAAAAGAAAAAATAGCTGCACTCATAATTATCACAATAGTTAGATGATCAATTAAAGAGAAATATCAGTAAATCGTTCTGGCGACATTGTAGCAGAAACTTAATTGGGTGAAATATAACTCAATATTTTTCTTTAACTAACTAGGTTTATTATTTTGAATTGGGTGTTACCACTGCTACCAATTTAGCGTTCATTTAAGATAAAAACTTCACAACCGATTGTTTTGTAGCTCAATCGATCATTATCAATCTCTAATAACAAATTTATTCCCTAAGGTACTAATCAGCAATCATCTGCAAACCTTGATAGCACATTTATCGATATCATCGTATATTTTGAAATATGTTTATTATGTTTACATTAAAAAGATAATTTAAAAATAACATTTTTCATTGTATTTATGTAAAATAATTTCTTTCACAACATATTTTAAAGTATTATCATATTTAAATATTATGTTAATTAATATTTAACATCATTGCATATAAAAAGTGAAAATGTGTTATAAAATGTAACACAATTACATATTTATTACGTTGTATAATTATTGCAGACAAGTTGAAACTGCTCATTATTTAAAATTCTCACATGTATAATTATTTATACGTATTATAATTATTGTATATGGTGCGTTATATAATTTTTATAATTTACTTTTATTTATATAAATACTTGCATCCAGTCGATTCAAATGCGCATGCAAATACTTTTTCCTAGCAGGCTTACGAACCATGACTTTTAATGGGCTTGTGTCCTATGTCTTAATTTCTATAAAAGTGTACTATTATATATTGATAAAGTGGGTTACTTGAACCTGAAATGTACAATTTTTTTTTAATAACTCCTTATATCTTAAGACAGCGGTTCTCAAACTTATTACTCCGAGCCCCCCTGCATAATCCAGCTGTAAGCCGGGCCCCCCTGCATGTAAGTGTACTACATATTATAAGAGAGTCGCATTTGACATTTTACAGTCAATTTTTATTTGGTTATATTTTGCACATTCTATGCATACTCTAATGGGGCATTAGGTTTAATCGTAATCAAACAACAAATTCTATACAAAGAATTACAATTTATGTAGGTATTTTAGCTACTATAGTACATAATTGTTATTTGTAACTCAAAGCAATAATAATAAAAAAAAGCTTCAGTGCGAAGGACGTGCTTCTTTTCTTCTGCGCATAGTTTCTTGAAACGCGGTGTCAGTTCTGATAACGCTACTCTGAGTTCCTTGGTCACATCCAGTCTTATGCGATATTTACTCTTCATGGCAGCTATTGCAGAAAACCCAGTTTCACAAGAGTGAGTGACTATTGCGAATGTAGTGAGTATTTTCAATGCCCTTTCACTCAAAATTGGATGTTCCTTTTGTACACCAATCCCGAAGGATGTAAGAGAAGATTCTTTAAATTTCATTTCAAGCCCAGTGTCACCTTGGAGGTCAATGAGATTTTATTTATCCTTCATGTTGAGGGAGCACTCATCGACTGATGGTTTAAACGGGTTTTGATTCCATGCCAAACCATCCAAGTTCTCATTAAAATATTTTTCAAAACAAGATTTAAGAATTTCTAAGTGTTTAAGAAAGCATTTCTGTGCATTGGTTGGAATAGTTTTGAGATCGATTTTTTCAATCATAATTTTAAGATTAGGAAATAGCTCCAAACTGTCACTATTCAGATCGCCCACATACAAACTTACCTTCATTACAAAGCTTTTCACCTTTTCAGCCCATTGCAGAAGGTTTGCATCTTTTTTCAGATAAACTAAAAAAAATAAAATCTTCGGCACTCTTACGACGTTGACTAAAAATTATACACTTGTTGTAATTTTAAAAATAAAAAGTTTGCTTTATTATTTTGTAAGTAAATTTAATTAATTTTTCAACCAAGCTGGGCCCCCCCTGGGCCTTCATTGCGCCCCCCTTAGGGGTCGCGCCCCACACTTTGAGAACCGCTGTGTTAAGAGATATTTACAATAAAAAAAGTAATTTTGTCTCTTTAATTATTAAAGGGATTCAACGTTGTACACATTCCAAGTGCATGTGACATCACAATCCTTGTGTAAGGTTACCAACCTTACAGCTCAAAAATCTGCTATATGTATTTATATATCAAATATTATTTACAGCTATTTCAAGGAACAATAAAATTCCAATATTATGTCTGCCGTAACAGGGTTAAATAAAACAAAAACTTATTATTCTTTGACTTGACTTGATTATTTCGACTACCAACGGTTACAAAACATTACCACAGAACTGACCTAAACAACAAATAACTGACGTTAAAATGCATTTCTCGTCATACAATTATGGCCGACCATTTCTAGCGCTAAAACTACAATTCAAACTTTTAATTGCTATATCTCCGTCAATATTTAGATATTTAATAAAATAGACACGCCAATACACATTTATTAACATCTATTTCAATCAACAATTGAAAAATCAACCACTAAAAAATGAGGACACAAGCCCATTTCTATAAACTGTATTATATATTAATCAAGTTGGCTATCACAAACAAAACAGTCAACTTTTGTATATTCATTTATTATTATTTGTGCGGTTGTAATATTTTGTATCTTATACAAAGTTAGCTACAGAGTGCTAGTTTTGTTTCCTAATGTTTACCCTATATATACATTACTCACGATACTATCTAGCATCTAGATACGTTTCGAAATTCTTTAGATACACTAAAATATTGCACGTGGTGCAAAATGATAGAATTATGTTATTTAAAACGTGATCTTTAAAATATGAATTAATTTTATTTATAAAGCGTTTGTAAACTTATCCGTTTGTATGCAAAAACAATTATAAACGTCTTAAAAATTTGTAGAATTTTATTTATGTCTTTATTAGGTCGTAATACCATGAAAGAATTATTAATTACTATTCTACAAATTAATAAAGAAAACATATCATTCACTTATGGTTAAAACAACTGTTAAAGAATGTGTAATTATAACATTAAAATTAATAAACATAAATAAATTAGTACAATTGTTGTAATAATGTTTTTGTAAGATGCTTGCTAGTTATGAGTACTACAATATCATGGAGAATTTATTGCAGTTGGTGATGTTTATATTATCGTTTCAGTAATTATAAAGAATTTTACAAACACTTATATTATTGTGTTAAAAGAAGTTATACTGGAAACTAAATTTTCCATCCTTTCATATTTAAATTAGCGGTCTTGAAGAAAACATATATTGCCCAAACATCCAGGTCTGCTTTTTCCAAATCTTAGATCTTAGTTATGTATCTTTTCTTATAATTGTTTTTTCGTCTATCATTAATTTAATGTATGTGTCGTAAAGCCTCATTCCCACTCACTGTTTTGATATTTAATTTACTGTTTTTATTTAATATTGTAATCTAGATTTCAGGTTCTCGTTTAAGCATTCCTTTTCATATTTGTGTTTTAATTTAAGTTTAGTTAATTTAGTTGGTGCGTATGCATCGTTAGTAATATAAATTTTGACAGTTAGAAAAAATTGTATGTGAAATAATTAAAATTACTATTTTTAATAACAATTAGTAATAGAAATTGTTTTCATTTCTTAGTTTTCAAAAACTGACATTAAACTTCTTTTAAAAGTAAATCCTATTGCATTTTAACAGATTGTCGCATCTTGGAGGTTATAATATAATATAGTTTTTCTTAATTTAATATTTTTAATTTAAATCATTGGACCTTGTAAGATTCTAAAAAAACTAAGAAAACTTAAAAATAAATTTAATTAAAAATGGTACTGTGAATGACTATGCGTATTGGCATATGCTAAACAATTTAAATTAAATACAAAATACAAAATTAAATTAAAGCAGCAATTGATTTCCTTCTTTTTCTCTTTCTAATTCCTTCTTGCCTGTACCTTCGCCTTCCTTGTCTCCGCTCCACAAATATGTTCTCATATTCTACAATTAAAATCTATCTTCGTCTCGTTTATCGGTCTCCTCTCTCCTTTTTCTTCTTACTTTCGTCATGGATACTCTTGAGCATTTAGGTTTTATCCACTTCTCCCTGCGCCTACTCCTTCTCTCTCTCATAAATTCTACATGCTTTCTCATCCTCTTTTATCCAATAATTAATAAATAGATTTAAAACAGATTTTTCGAATTTAATTTTGTCAAAAACCGACTATAGTTACTTAACGAAATATATGTAGCTTGGTTAAGCTACAGTTATGCGTAAGACATACACATATATCATTCGCAATAATTAACCGCACGCTATTTCGTCTTCTGTAATGCATAATTATATTCTTGAACTACTTGTCTTATGTCGCAACATATAATTTATAAAAGCTATAAATTACTAACTGTAAAATTTATTATAATTGCTATGTAACTAATATATTAATCAGTCTACATTTTTGTAAACACTCTATAGTTGATATTTGTTAAATTCATTACAACATACTCCGTTCCGTCACTGTTAGAAGTTGCTCGTACTCAATTGCCCTATATTTTTGTTGAGATAATTATGACAAGTTTTAATTCGTCATTTTATTTCGGCCATGTACTTTAATTTATACTCAATGTATATCTACTGTAGAGTAGAACAAATTATCTTCTTTTATTCAATTAATTATACTTGTTTTATATTTAAATATATACTACTAAATCAATGTTGTATCTATGAGATTTTAGATATGTATATCACTAGAATAGCACTTGACTATTTACATATGAAATTATATAAATGCTACTGATATTATACAAATATATCATTAATATATTTTTCTCTAATACGTATTTTTAACTTGTTTTATATTCTGACTTCTGAGTTCAACCGTCTCGCTTGGTAACGTTCTACAATCTCACGAATAAAAATATTGATTTAATTATGTATAAAATAATTTTATATATTTATTTTATAACAGATTTTTTTATCTTTTAACGGTTCATTATGAAATGTCATTCGTTTCGGATGGAGGCGCATTGTAGATCATCAAATACCGCCTCTTTTAGTAGGGTGTATTAAAAAGGTGCATATCATATTATAACAGATTGTCACGCTGCATTGTCAAGCGGAGTAAACTGTACTTTACGTTAATTTATCCTGCAAATGTCACGTCGTTATTAAATCACAACAATGGGTTTGTGTCTTATGTCTTAATTTCTACAAAAGTGTACTATATATTGATAAAGTGGGTTACTAGAACCTCAAATGTTCAATTATTTTTTAATAACTCCTTATATGTTAAGAGATATTAACAATTAGAAAAGTCATTTTGTCTCTTTAATTGTTAAAGGGATTCAACATTGTACACATTCCAAGTGCATGTGACATCACAATCCTTGTGTAAGGTTACCAACCTTACAGCTCATAAATCTCTGCTATATGAATATATACGAGTATATATATATCAAAATATCAAATATTATTTACAGCTATTTCAAGGAACACTGAAACTCCAATATTATGTCTGCCTTAGCAGGGTTAAATAAAATAAAAACTTATTATTCTTTGACTTGACTTGATTATTCGACTACCAACAGCTTCAGAAGATTATCACAGTACTGACCTACTCAACAAATAACTGACGTTAAAATGCATTTCACGTCATAAAAACTTTTAATTGCTATATCTTCGTCAACATTTAGATATTTATTAAAATAAACACGCCAATTCACATTTATTAACATCAATTTCAATCAAAAATTGAAAAATCGACCACTAAAAAATGAGGACACAAGCCCATACTGAATGTCGAAAGAAACATATGATGGTGTAAAACTTAGCTTAATTTTAATCATTTCTTTCAGTACTACAAAGTTTTAATAAACAAACTAATTAAGATTCCGTTTCGTTTGAAAATTTTATTAAATGATTGCACTATATATAAATAAACGATGCATATAATTATGAATGCTTTGCCCGTTCACAATTTGTCATCACTTTGAATATAATATAATCTATTATATTCAATCAGTCCTCTACACCGGAAAACAAGTCTGAATCACCTAAGTTGAGTAATAGTTGGCTCACTTGCACCAACAGTATCCTACACAAAATTAGTTACCTTCAGTTATTACAATTTGTTTTACGTTAACTTCAATTTTGGTGGTCTCAAAAATTCACTAAATGTTTGGGAATCTGAAAAAGTACTGAATGGATCCTCAGATCCATTAACATTCAAATAACATTTTCTATCATTTATTATTAAAGTTGGGTCAAGACATGATTCTTGAGGCCTCTCAGTCTAAAGCTACGAAGCCAATCGTCCGTCCGTGGGAGTATGGCCTGCCACTAACGCTAACGCTACCTTCAACCGAAATAAATATTTAATATTTTAAAATAAATCATTTATCTAGACTGGTTAGGACACATCAGGTGGCTGCTCCTGCTCCTGCTTGGTAGCGTCATGACTCTTGAGACTTGAGATTTAGGATTTTGTATGTTAAATGATGGGATTAAGTAATACAAATTAGACAGTTAGGCCAAGGTCGCACTAAGTAAATAAGAATGACGTAGATACTGAATTAAAATTGGTCCTTCCGTTAGAAATAGATGAGGACTAGATTTATATATATATACAAATACATATATACAAAGGTATTCTTTGATTTTTATTTGTTAATTCAAAGCTATTATTCAATATGAAACTTTTGAAAGATTATATAAATTGAAGAAATTGAATCGTTTATTATGAAAGTGGGGCAAGTTCATTTTCGGTTATTTGCTGGGCGCTCATTGAACAAAACGATAAAAAAAAGCATATTTTCGATAATGTTATTTGACGACATAGTTAATATATAATTATTTCTATAATAACTACATGATAAAATAACATTTGAAGAATACTTTGTGAAGTTTTCATAAATAAATGTCAAGAAATGAGGCATTGACAGCGAATCTCCGCAGACGTCACAAAAAAAAATAACATTGTGGTGCCACTCGTAACTCATCACTGGATTTTCCGAAATCGAAAAACCAAAATGATTTCATTAGTTGATAAGTTTCTGTATTGATTTTTAAATTTTTCACAGCACTTAAAAGTAAAATACCGATTTTTCATGAAAAAAAACTAAGAAACTTGGTTATTAAAAAATAAGAAAAAAAAATCGACAGCGTTACCTTGGCATTCATGAAAAGAAAGAGTGTGCAAAATTTCAAAAGAATCGGTCCAGTAGATTTTAAGCTAGAGAGGTGAAGACTTAAAACTCTATATCTCCGACAGTTTCACTCCAATCGACTTCAAATTTTCACACAATAAACTTAATATGTTATTAATAAATATAAAGTTTAAAAAAAAATGGAAAATAAAAAGTTGAAATTTTACTAGAATATGACAAATATTGTCCTGTAAAGAAAATGACAACAAAAGTTTCACGGCGAAACAGAGGACAGCGTTTTCTGCAGCTTGAGCACGACTGCTCTTTAAGAATTTTTTCAAATTAGAAGAGCACCTTGTTCTAGCTTGCATATATTCAAAGTGAAATTGTGCACAGCACTAAAGATGGTTTAAGAAGACCTAAGTATTATATTTTTTGTTTAAAATCACGTACCGCGTGTACATTCTAAAGAAAAGAGAGTGCTTTTAAAAAATGAAGGAACATTTTGAGAGTTGTTTGAAGATGAGTGATGGAGCCACGACACGTCGGACGGTCGGACAGCTGTAGTGGATAGACTGAGGGGGATGGTGAACTGCGAGAGTAAGAGGAGGGGGAGGGGTCATACTTCTAATATTAACTAGCTCTGACGCATATATAGTTTTACTTATACTATGTGATAATAACGTTGGTATTTTTAATGGTTTTTGGCTTGCCATACTTTTTATTATAGCCATATTATATAATACGAGAATTTTCTTAAAATTACACCAAATGGTAATTGGATTGTGAATCATATCTTTAATATATTAAAAAATAATGAATTTAATGGTTTTTAAGTAATATAATCATTTTATGTTTTAACCGTGTAACTAAGAAAATTTTCATAATTTATTTAATTTTTATTCAAGGATAAAGTTATTAAAAGAACAGTTTTTTTTATAACATCAAATTGCCTTGAAATTGAAATTGTTTTTAAAGATTTTATGGTTAATTTGAAAAGTCCTCTGTGTATTTTATATCATGTACTAGTAGAATAATTTTGTTTTTTGGGAACTAAAATTATTATTTTAATGAAAAACGGAAAACCCTCTTAAATCGTAATATTTACGAGTATATATTAAACGACGGATATACGACAAAAATTCCATTTATATCAATAATCTATAAATAAAATTCTATTCCAATTCACTAAATAAACTGTCAATCAAAAGAAATGAACCGGAACCAACTTTATTAAGAATGAGGTCAGGAAAAATTGACACGTGCTTTTGACCTAGTAACCTCAATTTTCCGAACTTAAATAAAAATAAATTTGAGATGAATTGAAAATATTCAGAATGGTCTATCGTCGTATGTCCTTTGTTAAGGACGGGAAAGATTCGCATAGAGCTGATCTCACATTGGAACAGAGTACGTCTGACCGATTGTCAGTATACGCAAACTCATGAGATCCTGATCAATGTGATCCTTGCTTGTTCTGTAAGGCCGTCCGCACATGGGTCGACTGATTGCAAACGCGAGTCCCGAATCTACCCGAACCGAATGAGAATGTAACTGTGTTGTTAGTGAGAGAACGCACAAGCTCGAATGAAAAAAAAAACTGATTTGAAATTGGTTTTCAGCGACTGTGTTCCTTGGTCGCAGGGCAATTACGTTGCATGTTATTGATGGTGACGTCATGGGCGGAGATGTGCACAAATACTATTCATAAGTATTTAAATACATACATACATACAAATATCTCACAATACGACACAATAAAATCCCCTATTATGCTATTGTTAAAAATTCTATAGAGTCATGAAACATGGCTCGTTTTTCGTTTTCGTTGGAAACTTCGTTGCGCGGTTAGTTTGCAATCAGTCTACGGCCTAACTCACGGAGTTCTGCAACTTGACCGAATAATGGTGTGTTTTCTTTGGATGGCTCATATATGTATGCAAGATATACTATTCTTAATTTTGATAATGAAAAAACACCGGGTAAAATTATTTTTCGAAATAGATATTATCTAACAGTGATTAATTATCTTCTTGTTGTAATTGGTGTATTGGTGTAAGATTAAGAAGCTATTATGATCATGACAAGATACAATTTCGAGGCCAAGGCGTAACATTCGACCATCAGCTGTCTGGATCACAATCGTCAATTGTTTGTTGTGAAAGTAATCGTTTTTGTGATGTAATTTGTTGTATTGCTTATTGCATACATACGAGTATGTTGATTTTGAAACAACAAATTTAAAGAGAATCAGAATCGTCAATAAGAATAAGATGGAAAGTGTCTCTAAGTTGTCAGGTACGGTTGATTTGTTATCCAGTCGGTAGACAATTTAATAAAGTACTGGTACGAGCAGAATTATTATCCAATTGGTGTACATTTTATTGATATTCGAATTTGTATTTTAGTTATTTATTATATGTTAATGTTGTAATCGACTGATATTTTATTATTTATTTCTAGTAATTGATGTTGTTGCTGTGAGAATACTAATTTTATATAAAGTACCCGGTAAATATAGTTACGTAAACTTAAGGTTTATTTAATATATTATCTAATGTGTAACCTATTTTATTGCTACTAAAATCATAAAATATCTTTTTTCGAATTAATAGAATCATAAAACTTCCTTTTTATAATACTACAACTAAGTATAGATACACTTATCTAGCAGCTTCAATTATTTTTTAATAACTCCTTATATGTTAAGAGATATTAACAATTAAAAAAGTCATTTTGTTTCTTTAATTATTAAAGGGATTCAACGTTGTACACATTCCAAGTGCATGTGACATCACAATCCTTGTGTAAGGTTACCAACCTTACAGCTCATAAATCTCTGCTATATGTATTTATATATCAAAATATCAAATATTATTTACAGCTATTTCAAGGAACAATAAAATTCCAATATTATGTCTGCCTTAGCAGGGTTAAATAAAATAAAAACTTATTATTCTTTGATTTGACTTGATTATTTGACTACCAACAGCTGCAAAACATTACCACAGCACTGACCTACTCAACAAATAACTGACGTTAAAATGCATTTCACGTCATACAAATATGGACGACCATTTTTAGCGCTAAAACTACAATTCAAACTTTTAATTGCTATATCTCCGTCAACATTTAGATATTTAATAAAATAGACACGCCAATACACATTTATTAACATCAATTTCAATCAACAATTGAAAAATCGACCCCTAAAAAATGAGGACACAAGCCCATTATAAAAGTAGCGTAACTAAAACCACTGTAATTCATAAAGTAATGGTTGGAATGTCATGAAATTTTCACACATATCGTATAAAGGTTAGTACTATTTAAAAACCATCTGTATATTATCATACGTGATGCGATATATCAGTTGTTCTCAGTGCACAGATTAAGTTATTTATTTCGTTGCTATGTTGTCTTACTCTGTATAAAGATAAACACAAACATAACTACTAAAACCGCGCCTAAGTAGTAATTTTAAATTGTCATTTCAAAGCTATCAAACAGATTATACAAACAGTGGTGACCTAGATTGAATAAACAGATGTTTAATTAAACCATATATAAAAACAGAAAATCAGTTTATTTCCTTACAATAACTAATTATAAATGATATTTATTAATCTATATTTATTTTAATATAAAAGCAACATTATACTAGTCGTATAATCTGTTATCTGTGAATCAATCCATTAATCCAATTAGTTACAAATTAGTAAAGTAATTACTTGTGTGGTACTTATGTGATAACACTACTGTCGTCTTCTGACGCCAATAAACGCTACTGATAAATAACAAGAAATATTTTTATTAACTTTATCGTATTAAAAATGTAATAACTATAATTTTATCACAGTAGGTAACTTTTATATAAATAAATAAATTTTAGAAAATAAAAATTTTATACATTTTTTAAATAAACATTTTTTGCGCTGCTTCTGAATGCTGGAATATAAGAGCTGAATAAATAAACACTGTTCAAACATATTTAAATTTTATAAGAGATGTATTTAATATAGAATAATATTTAAAAGTATGTAGTGACATATTATTTAGCGTCTTAAAGAGGTACATGACGTACCGTCAATACTAAAAGTTTATCTCCCGGTAATATAAAATGCAAAATAGTGACGAGCAAATATTGGGACTGTATCTTTGAAAATGAATTTTTCAATTCCCTATTAAACTGCTTTTTGCTAGTTAAAATGATTTTTTATGCATATAATAGTTTAATTAATTAAAAATTACCTATAATTAATATCAAATTTATATTAATTCAAATTAAATATTTTGAAAAAGGAATAATAAATTTGACAACGCTGTAAATTTACGTGTGTTGACGCATGCGTGATTTGGTTCTTTGACAAATTAATTGTTATATTTTATATAATATTTATTCCGATTTTGAATTTCCCGCTCAAATTGGCATTTGCAACGTTGCCAGCTTATAACCTACATTTACTGTTTCTTAAAGGTTTTATTTAAATATTTTCGTACATAGGTATCCTTTTGATAATTTTCTTTTTGCAATAGTTACAGAAAAGATTATTTTATATACACCTAGTTTTTGAAAGCCGTGTCACCATTTTTTTTATAGTTAAAAGTTGTATTATGTGGTGAAATTGAGCTAAAAATTATGATTTGTATGGAAAATGACTATTTTTAATCATGTATAAAAAGAAAACTATGAAGTCTAGGTCTCTAAAATTTTGAGACAGCATGTATTTTAACTATTTGTATCGACCCTCCAAATTTCCAACGTTTCATCATTTTTTCATCATTTACGTTAACGTTCTATACCTCCTTAAGAAATCAATAGAAAGAAGCATATTTTCGATAATGTTTTTGACGACACAGTTAATATATAAATATTTCCATAATTACTACATGATAAAATAACATTTAAAGAATACTTAATGAAATTTTCATAAATAAATACCAATCAATGTAGAAAGCATTGATGAAAGCAAGTCCACTGTGAATACACCTTATCTTAACTCGAAGCATAAAGATTCACGACACCTGCATTATTTTTTATACGTAACAAGATGAGTAGATTCGGCTTACGATATTAATATCAATTTATTATTACATTACGCCCACGCGGATAAAATATTAACGACATTACGATGCAGCTAAACTCACTGTTGGAAAACTTTTAATAGGTTTTCTAATTTTGTCTCATTGTTTGGTGATGGATTTGTAGACAGTAATACAAAAATACACGTTATTATAAGGTCTTATAATTGATAAAAAAAAAGTTTAAAGCCTTAAATAAACGTAGACGACAAAGTATATAGTATAGTGATATTAAATTACCCGTGGGCGCACCGTGCAGGGAGCTTGTAATTGGATTACGACGAGACAAATCGGGTTAAATTCGTTTTGTAAATATTGTATGGTTTCGGTATCAAACTAAAAGTCTGGACAACCATTTCCATCTACTGTTTCAATTTTAATTTTAGTTTTAATTTTATGTTAGTCATAAACTATTTGTTTTAGTCATTGAACACGGTAAATCGCTACCGCTGTCTGAGATTTTAAGGTTTCAATTTATTCTTATTTAACGCGTTTTCTCACACTTAGGTTTTTCAGAGTCGGTGCCATCTCTAGCTCAAAATGTACTGCACCGATCTTTTTGAAATTGTGCACACTCTTTCTTTACATAAATGCCGAGGTAACGCTGTCGAGTTTTTATTAATTTTTTTAATTTTAACGTATTTTAAAATAACAAAGTTTATGATTTTTGATAATATTGATAATATTTTTGATTGATAGAAGTTTATGATAAAAATCGGTATTTTGACTTTTAAGTGCTGTAAAAAATTTAAAAATTAATAAAAAATAAACGCGACAGAGTTACCTGCAGAAACTTTTCAACTAATGAAATCATTTTGGTTTTTCGATTTCCGATAATCCATTGATTAGTTATGATTTTTTTTTGTGACGTCTGCGGATTTCTCGTCTGTACTCAACTTCGTAAAATCGAAAATTGAGTAAGGTTTATGTAAAGTTGTATCCTATATCTTATTCAATATTTAGATACTTTGGAAAATCAACCAAACAAAATTATAATGCAGAGACACTTGTCGCAAATCTTTGAATATATCTCTTATATAAAAATATTGTTGTTACGCTATGTAATAATATCTTTGGTATTGTTATGTATATGGTATAAGTTTTTAATTGTTTGTTTTATATTTGACCTTAGGAATGTATCTCTAAATAGTTTTATGAATTCATTTTTATTACAACTAACAACAACTAGAGTACGAGTGTATTAAGTTATCAAAGTCGAAACAACATTTAAAAAAAGAAATATTGTCATGTCGCCGTTCATTAGCGTATCAAATCAAATCGAACAAGTTCACTTTAGATAGAATCAGATTGAATTGATTAGACGTCTGGCGCTTACATTCTTTTATTAATTGTTTTGTTATTGATTCCTATAAGTGGATTAAAATTTTTATTCAAATATAAACATTACTTCCGACTTACGCTTGTTTTATTGTTGATTAATCGAATTATAGATGACCTTGAAGAAGTGATTTTTATTTGATTTATATTAGATTATTATGCTAATTTTTTTAATGTGTATTGGGTTTATAAAATAATAAATTTTTATTACTTTTTAAGATATTTAAATTACTAAATGTATTTATTTGGTAGCTATGTACGTTTTATCCAAGGAATTTGATTTTAGTGTGGATGAAGTGGTGAATTGACGAAAATGATGGTAAACAATTTTTTTTGACTAATTTCTGAGTATTTTGTTTCTTAATCTTGCTTAACATTGCTACTAAAACGTTTCTTTTTTTCAATATCTCTTTAGCCGAGAGTCCTAAAATTAAAATAGTTATTAACAATCTAATAGAGGACTCAATTTTCTGTAATTTGTGCATATAACAGTTTTTTGTATTTCTGATAGATATTGACCTGCACCACGGTAAAGTAGAGTACTTCCCTGAAAATTAGTAATTATTCAAAACATGCGTTCACAATTGTGTAGATTTGAAATATAATTGAATTAAAACTTTTTAAAATAAAGACATAGCATATGGGCTGAAAAGTCCCGGGCCTAACACATAGATGGCGCTAGTTTTATTGCAGTCACCTTTTTTCAGTTAATACTAACCTTCAAAAGACAGCTGTTAAAATTTCATGATATTCTATTCATTAGTTTGTGAGTTATTGTGCTAAGAGTGACGCTACTTTTCTTATTTTCAAAACAATGGATCAAAAACAATTTCGTGTTTTAATTTTACAGTGCTTCTTGATGGGAAAAAATACCGAAAGGAAATACCATTAACAGTGAATATTATATAGCATTATTGGAGCGTTTGAAGGCCGAAATTGCAAAGAAACGACCGCATATGGCAAAGAAAAAAATTTTGTTTCATCAAGACAACGCACCGTGTCACAAGTCAATCAAAACAATGGCAAAACTACATGAATTGAACTTCGAATTGCTCCCACATCCACCGTATTCGCCAGATTTGGCTCCCAGCGACTATTGCATGTTCGCAGACCTGAAAAAAATGCTCGCCGGTAAGAAATTTCGCACGAATGAAGAGGTTATCGCTGAAACTGAGGCCTATTTTGAGGCAAAAGATAAATCGTTCTACAAAAGTGGTATTGAAATGATAGAGCGGCGCTGGAATGATTGCGTTGCTCTTGATTGAGATTACGTTGATAAATAAAGCTAATTTTGAACCAAAAAAACTGTGTTTTCTTTGTTAGGCCCGGGACTTTTCAGCCCATGTGTTACAATAAAGAAAATACATTTTTTGAGAAACTCTATTCTCCCGAGAAGCTCAAATTAATTTTTTTTTGGGTTGTATCACTATCAATACTACCACTACTCATTTTTACCTCATTTGGGGTAATTTACTCTTTAAAATAGTAAAGTAATTTTTGTGTTCTATTGCAAAATGAATGTTACTGGCAGATCAAAAAGAAGTGTAAAAATGAGAACAGTATTTTTATAAATAGAACACACCATTAAATACAAGAATTATTAACAATTTGTTTTTACTTATACTATATTTTTGTCAAATACGAATTATTAGAACGTCATTTAACGATTTTCATGTTATTCTCTCCCAAAAAGTTCTCTTATAAATTGATTTATGATTTATCTCTTATGAATTGATAAATTATACTTATAAATAACTAAATGTAACTAATAATCCAAATTTCTTAAGAAAAATCATTTTCAATAAATAAACCCAATTAAATATGATTAATTTTATAGTTCACAAAATATTATTTTAGTACTAGTTAGTGAGTTTGTGTGTTGACTGCCGAATACTGCCGTTACGAGTAAGTTGAGTGTATGGTGACTATAACGATGTGTTTAAACATTTTAAAAACACAAGTTTACATGTTAAAAGAAAAAAACTATAAAATAATAATTTATTTTCGTTTTAAATTTAAAGCATCGTTAAAATAAAATCAAAAGATATTTTATCTCAAGCCGACTCAAATACCAACTGTACTGTTTATACAAAATGTTTCGTTTCAAAGAAAACCAAACCATCAGATACATTTGGGTCAAATTTTATATTTTAACAACTTAATAAAATTTAGGATTATTGGAATAAGGGCAATGTACTCCATTCCGAAGTGTCAATTACTTTTTGCTTATGATTTAAGTTTATTAGTTACTGGAATTATATATTAATATTATATCATATGTATCTGAATACAGAGTATTAGGAACATTTTTAGATACATTAAAAGTATGTAGATAGATTATGTTACTTGCTCTATATACTGTAGACTTTCTTCTAACTAAATATATAAAATATAACAATTTATTTGTCAAAGAACCAAATCACGCATGCGTCAACACACGTAAATTTACAGCGTTGCCAAATTTATTATTCCTTTTTCAAATAATTTGAATTTAAATTGAATTAATATAAATTTGATATTAATTATAGATAATTTTTCATTTATTTAACTATTATATGCATAAAAAAATCATTTTAACTAGCAAATAGCAGTTTAATAGGGAATTGAAAAATTCATTTTCAAAGGTACAGTCCCAATATTTGCTCGTCCCTCATGTACTTTGTATTTTGCATTTCGTATTACCGAGAGATAAACTTTTTGCATTGACGGTACGTCCTGTACCTCCTTAAGTATATCTCAGTGTTTGATCTGTAACGAAAACGAATAGAATATTTTCGGTTTGAAGTCCCTGCTACTATTATGACCGGTATTTAATTGGGACTTTGTCTTAAAAATAGTACAAATATATAACAGATTCCCGCTGGTAATTGAAACGTAAAACCAACTCATTTGATCGCTACTGCAGCCAGATTATCTAATTTTGTTAATAACTAACGGTTTTACAATTAAATTGAACATACCGCTACTAAAAATCTTATAACATTTGTGGAAATGAGTTCATCGAAGACACAAGCAGTGACGACTTTCTTTGATGAAGAAAGAGCCCAATACTACTCAAATTGTCTTCATTAAAACAACATCCATAATATAACCATGCAGAAACTTTCATTTCATTCATAAAAGAGATTATAAATAAATAATGCGTGATATTGAACTACTGATAATGACTTATTCCGTTTTAGAAACATTCAAATCATTAGAATAGCATTTGAATGTCGTTTTCTTTTTACTTCTCCTCAGTTGCTACTGACACTTTTGCTAAACTTGTATTGTTCAGATGATTGCCAAGGTATTCCAAAAGATCTGCCAAAGTATTTTATTTCACGTGCTCAACAAATTCCTTCTAAAATTATTCTAATACTTGTATGTATGTAGTCGTACCTGGCCCAGGCGTATAACCTGATACTTTAAGAAGTTTCCAAACAACACACCAGATTAAGCATGTGATTTGCAATAGGATTTGACTTTAATCTCTTCTGACGTGATTTCGTTTCTTTGTTTTTTTTTTATTTATACGTTGTTTATGTTCTTTCTTTGAAGTTATTTGTGATTCAATGTTAAACACCTAATAGAGTTTCATCGGCATCGAACCGAGCATGTTGGCCACTTCTAATGCACGACCGAACAACGACAAGCAAATGTCAAAATCATCAAATTTTATTTAAATTATGTTTTCATTCAATAAGTTCGTAGGACGACAATGACGTCAGTATTTTTAGATAGTACCAACCTTCAAACGATATGTGTCAAAATTTCATGACATTCGGACCATTAGTTTACGAGTAACTGTGTTTTAATGTCGTTACTTTTGCAATTTTCAAAACAACGTTACTAAAGTGTTAAATTCACAGTTACCTCAGTAAATTAAAACATTTTCTTTCTTAAATTCCAGACATTTTTAATGTGTGTTTACACTGGTTTAAAATACGTATGCGTAACAATTTGTTATAAAAAACGCAGAATTCTTATTAAATAAAAATTTAAATAACTTGTTTCGTATTTGTCGTTGTATTAAATTACATTACCAACGTGTTACTTATTATGTAAGTTTTTTGACATTATGTTACAACAGCTCATTAAACTGAATGCCCTTAATAGTAGAGATGACCTTAACTTTTTTATTTGTATTATGACAGTTTTTAAATTTATATATTACAATTAATAATGCACGATTTAATATATGTAGTATGTATTACATTTAATTCAGAGGCGGATTCACTTGCGGTTCAAACAGGAGCATCGAGAGATGTTGTAACTTAGTAATAACAATTCAAATGATATTTTTCAATAGCCTATACTAAAATAACATTTATTTTTTAGTTATGCAGTTAGCATTATGTCATATAACGCCTATAACTTTTCACATAATAATCCCAATGTTGATAAATATCAGAAGCACAATCTTATACCTAACAAGGAAATTATAAAGATAATGAAAGAAACGAAAATGTAATATGTTCTTGTTTAGTACCTTATGTACCTCTGGGGCTCGCCCAGGATGCTCCAGCCTAGTTGTGGCCCTGATTACAATAACGGAATGAAATTTTTCAAAACTTTATCAAATAATATAAGAACTAACAACAGTTTTCTGTCTGTAATACAAACAAATTGTTGCATGATGCTTAGGCGTCTATATATTTCAAATCTGAGGTACACGGATACAAAAACAACTCAAAAAATAACAAATAAGTGCAATAATGTATATACCCTAGATACTGTTACGAATTTGCGGGCGTAGAAACATATAGTTGGCAGGGGAGGTTGCACACCCCTGGATGGATCGTCGCATCACATACGCATCACGGCGATATAAACAAAAGCATGTTTTTATTTTGATTGTTTTAATTGTAATTGTTTTTTGAATAAAAGCGGTCGATAAAAAGTGTGAATCCTTCGGATTATTTTGATTGTGGCTATTAATAAATATTAAAAGTTACAGCGCGACTTATTTACTAAAAAGAAAATAACTCCACTCGGTAATTAAAAAGAACCCCAGTCGCAGGCATATTACGGCACATAAATAGAAGGCTAGCTGCTACAAACACACGCCCCGTCGCATAGTAAAATTGTAATTTCGTTAGATACGATAATTATAAGCGAAAACGTATCTAAAACTTTGTATTTAGATACAAAAAATTACAACACTGACGATTGTTATATTTTCAAAAGGTATTATTATTATAACATTGGTAACATTTATCTCTAGCTCATAACAATATATATAAACAATAAAAAACAATATTCTCAAAGAATTCCTTCATCTTAGACGTTCAATTTGTAGATAGACGCATCCAACCATGGGAGTATATTTACTACAAGATTTTTGTATAAACTCAAGGTCATATAAATTCAACTGATGTAATTTAAGAATCACACAATTGACAAGAATGGTCATAATTCTTGGTTAAGGTCTGGGCAACTTTTATACGAGTTTATTATATATAATACATACAGAGTACATACCACCACTACAATTGAAAAGAGATAGATGATGGCATTTAGTAAATAACAAAATATAAAAAATTGCGATGTATTACATCAATGTATTATCATGATAAAGTAAAAGTGTATACGTAATTAGTCGTGCTAGATTATTTGATATAATGAAACCAATTAATGGTAATTATATTGCCAATTTGATTTGGTTTATTAGTCGAAATTAAGGTTATTTAGTTTAACCTTCATATTTATTACAATAAATATTTGCAATAAATACTTTTGATTGAAATTTTATTGTATATTTGTTATAAAACTCTTTGAGTTTTATCTTAATTCCGCTTATAACTAACTTAGATGTATTATGAATTAAATATCAGAAGTAGAGTCCCCAAAGTGTAGTATTTTTTTAAACACTTTTGAAAAGATATTATCCGTCTATTCATTTATAATAAATCGAAGTAATAAATCGCGCTGTAATATCTCACAAAGAAGTTTAAAAAAGTTCAATGAACCAAAATTAGTCCCAATCCGTTTACGCGTCAGCTGATTGTAAATAAATTACTGGAGGTTAAAGTATTATTTATTTATTTCTACTGCTCGATTCGTAGCTACTGTATTCAAAAGATCACAAGCTATATTTATAATTATATGCATATTTTAAAACGGAATGCCGCTCTTTAATCTTGTATAGCTTTTGTAGATTATTATAATGAGACTTTTGCCAAATTTTAATTCTTAAGTGTACGGATATCATTGGTCTAGTTTTCAGACGTTCAGTCAAAGACGCTGCTTATCTTAAGTGGTTTTTTAATACTGTTTACAATTAGCAACGAATACAAAATAACGGGTGCAGAGACATAGTAACTATCCATTGATGAATTCTATTTATATCCTCGTAAATCCCTCTTGACCGTTAAACGATTTTAATATTTGCTTACTGATTTTATTATTAGGTTAAAATAAATTATGAATCGTTATTTTTATTTAAATGCGAGTGTATGTTAATTAGTTACGGTTGATTTAGATTAGAGACGTTAATATTTGAATAATCGTAATAAAGAAATCAATATCATAAGATAATTAATTGGTATTTTCCAGTTTATCGTTTCCACAAGTAAATGACATACATAATGAATCAAAAGCTACCTAAATATTTGGTATTTTGAACTATTTCGACCGGTTAAACTAAATTACTAATTTTAACACAAAATTTGTCCTATTTAGTACCTAAATAAATAAGTAGATCTATTCTAGGTACTGGTTTATAATTCGCAAGGATATATCGTTGATAATTTCTTACTTTATGCAAATAACATTAGTATAGTCCAAAGCACGACAGTTCGGCGGTGACTTATACTTAAAGGAGGTTATAAGAGCGGTATAAATCTATATAAAAATAAGTGAGTAATGTAGTATAGTTAGTATATCTATAGTATATAGTTAGTATAAATATAGTTAGTAATATCGTCAGTTTATACCCCACAACTTGTTTTAAGTATGAGTCGCCGCCGAATTCTCGTAATTTGAACTATACTAAAATATCCACACAATTACGCTGGGGTATATCACAAGTCATGTGATAGTTTGGAAGGTTTCTAACACTAAAAAATGCACCATATAGGTGTTGCACCATATATACTCAGATCAGAAATTAACTTAAAAATGAGAAGAATAAAATAAAAGTAAAAAGCGTCAGCTAAAACTCAAATCTACAACAAAACATCAACCTTAGATTATTAACAGATTATTTATATTTAGTTTCCATCTTTTGTTACGATCCATTACAAACTTACACTGCAAGATAATTGAACTATGAACCTTAAAATTAGCTTATAGCAAACTAGAAGTTTGAAAATGTACCACAAGACAATTTTCTACCTCAAGATACCATCCATAAATTAAGTCACATAAAATTTTATTGTTTTCTGAACCTCCTCCTACACTTACCATGTTTTGTTACAAATTGTGACCCTTAGTATATTAGATTTTAGGTTTTTAATTCTCACCTGATTTTTTATAGGATTTAATTGCACGTTATAATTATATTCTTTTTATTTTCAGGTAAGCCCAACTAGTGATACTGCAACCATAGTTAAGGCATTTGAAAGAAACTTGATTCAGGTTTGAATTTTATATTTAATACTAGTTTGATAGAAATGAAAATATTGTAAGACATCGTAATTGAAAACAAGAGTAATAAACGCTGTAGAAAATGTTTTTTGAATTCACGTTTAAATGCATACATAAAGCGACAATTTTCACCATAGAATAATATGACAAGTAAGGGATAATAACACTCATTTTACGTTATGAATTAGGGCTCTGTATCCAGTCCGAACACCGAATTGTATGCATATTTATATTTGTGTCTTCCTACTCTACAATACAATAGGTACAATTGGGATACTGCACTTTTTTTCTTGTATCTTCCGCCAGCGAAGGAAACTTAGGAATACAGCCTACGGTGTTTTGTATTTAGATCTTAAGGTCCAGGGCCCTATTCCGCAGTCTTGCGAACAATGATCGTGATCGAACAGATCTGATTTATATGAGTGAAACATTTTACGAATTACTTTTAAAAGAGTATCTCTGAACTATAATAATAATTAATAATAAAATTTAGGAATAGTGACAGAAGTGATAAAAACTGTCGCCTCGGTTCATGAGGGGTATTTTAACATAAGTCAAATGATACAAGATTCGCCAAGAGATTAAACGCTCTCTCGGCAAATGTATCGCCCGAATGACATAGGGCGAACCAAAGTCGAGAGTGAACTTGTCCATTCGGGGTCTCGACACATCGACAAATATCTCGCCAAGAGTGAACTACTGGCATAAGACAATTCCTTCAAATTTCTTTTAACTTTGACGTATTCTTAACTTAACTTTCCAATTAAATGTGTGTAGGATAATCAATGATTATTACTGCAATATTATAAGGAAGGATTATTAGAAAATGAACAGTTGTTGTGTATTTAAATCATTATTGACACAGGATTATAACCTAACCTGTCATTAAGTATTAACCAAACATCTGTCAGTCTGACAGTCTCCCAGAATGCGGATGCATGAACGGAAATTATCGAATGCATTAAAAACCGCATCCATTTATACCACTATCTCTATAAAGTCACTTCATTTTGCATAAAATCATATATATAACGAACGTACTGCCCACGCAAACTTTCTCTTTATAATAGGGCTTTCATTTTTTTTTTGTCGACCTTTTCACCGGAAACTTCAATACGAAAACAAATTACCTATGCAAATGTTTTTGAGGTTAAAATTTAATTGAATTTGTGTGTAATCTTTTCTTGATTTTACATTGCTTGCTAAATACTGTGAAGTTGTATACGTGACCTTCGATTTGTACAGGTTCTGGACTCTGGTTGTGCAAGTTTTACTATTTGACCATTTTTATTTAGTTGTTGTTTCATTCTTTTTTTCATCGTTTTTGGGGGACGAAGGTCGACAGTAATACATTAAAATACCTTCAGTACATTCAAGTATATAAGTTATATTTGGTTTGTTTCATTATTTTTTATAATATATTGTCTGGGAGATTGTCTGCTGATAATTTTTACCAATTGTTTGTTGATTATGACTACTATATGTCAGCCCGTATTTGTCCTAAAGATTATATTGTGATTATGCCAAATAGAGGACATGTCTATAGGCAATTTTTATTCCATAACCTTAAAAATGTACTGAGTACACTTGAATTGCAATTTCGTGAGTAATATTTGCTTTAGTTATTAAAGCTCTTCTCATACTATTAACAGATTTTGAGTATGTTCTCTAACAAACATTAATTTTCTCGCTTTTTGTCTTTCTTTCTTACGATATATCTAAATACATACATTTTTAGTAAACAAAATAACTATCAGTGACTTAAAATTAATGTTATTATGTTCGTTCCTATTCAGAACAATAGCAGGTTCTTTAATTGTTTCTTATTGTAGAAACGTTTAATGTTTTCTTATAAAATCTGTTATTAAAATTATATATTTAGTCACTACAAAAAGTTTCAAAAATATGTAAGAAATTCTGCAAAATTTAATTTTAAAATTACATTCATTTTATTCAATCGCAATTTTTGTAATTAACGATTCTTGAAATAGCAAGTTTTGTTTTCTCTTACGTTTATATCAAAATGTATATTATTAATATTTTATTTTTAAAGTTTTTGCCATTTGGCACTACATTCTTGTGGTTTAACTCATTTATTTACATATCATTGTGCTTAATTCAATTTTGATCCTTATTAAATCTAAACATTCTCACTCCTTCACAAACAAACAAAAATATATATATAAATTTATCCTTATAAAAACAAAACTCCTACCAATTTGCTCCTCCTGCTACTCTCCCTCCTGTTTCTACTCTGCCATTCCTTCTCTTTCCTCGTTCCTTTTCTGCCTCCTTTTAATAACTGCCCAATATTCTTTTCGCTTATTACCTTTTTCTCATACGAAAATTTATAGAAACAACGTTATTTTGAAATCGTTTTCATTCACTATTGTAAATACAATACGAACATAAACTTAAAAAATACTTTTAGCTATTCTTAGTGTTAAATATATTTCAATAATTATAAAAATTGCCTCTTTCACGAATTAGCCATTTTCGACATAGCTTATAAATAATGTACACACTATGGACAAGACTTTCTTAAGATCGTTGCTTCTTTTGAACCAATTTTGCACAAAACAGATGATAAGTTTCTATTAAGACCGGTTTCAAAATATTTGATTTAAAAGATTTTCAAATCCTTATAATTTATAATAGCGATCTTACCGTTAATGTAAGTGTCCTTAGGTCTGTATCTAACGTATTATCTTAATCGTATCAAACATGTAGGAAGGCGACCGCTATGTATCTACTAAGACAGTAACTGATATTGGTTTCCATTTGGCTATGTGAAATTGAGTTAATCTTCGAAGCAACCTCGTTAAAATACCGACAGTAGCACATTTAGACGAGTTAACATACAGATACTACCTAAAACCATAGTGCTTGTTCTTCCACGATTTGTACGCGCGAAATTTACGAACTGTATCTATGAATTTATTTTCAAAAGAATATATAAGATCTTTCAACAAGAGTGATCGTTTTAATTAAATAGTAAAACGCAATATTTCGGTGACATTTGGCAGATATTATGTCTCATTACTAACCTCAGAGTTTGTACTTTAGATTAAAATAAAAATATCACCACTTTTCACGGAAATGTTCTTGCATTTGTTGTTGAAAACCCTATATATTCTAAAATAAGCTATAGATTCCACTCTAAAACTTCATAGGCAACAGAATGTCGACAAAAAACAATATCTTTACTATAAATACCTGCAAAAAAAATGAATCTTTACTAAGCGCCAGTCACTACCGATACTTGTATATAAAAATATAAAACGTTTCGACATAAAAAAAAGTTTAAAAAAAAAGAGAAACATGTGGTGTGTGTATAGTGGAGCCATTAAATACAACTAATATAGTTTTATAAGCGTTTTATTACTGAATTAACTAATTAAATCTCGAGCATCGCGCGTTAATGGTTTTTATGACGGATGTGCGTGAAACCGTGGACACAGGACGCAGGACGTAGGACCTAACGTCGTCCTATATTCAATATTATTTTATATCTTTCATAAAAATATCACTACTATAAATATGTATATGTTTAGTTCATTTCCGTATTTCTATCATTTATGATTTTTTTAATTGCATTTGTTTAAGTGTAGAATGAGGCATGAATGTGTTATAAAATATATTTTAATATTTTGTAGTCGTGAGATAGTTCGAAACAGAACAAACATTGAAAGGAGAAGCCTGTAATGTCACTTATTCTTGAAATTGAACTATATACTGATAAAGTTGACTATCTGGTCTTCAAATGTCCAATTATTTGTTAATAAGTCGCAATATTATACGAGATATTAACAAATATCTAAGGTATAAAATGTTATAAAGAAATGCTATTACGTGTGATGTCGTATCTGATGATTGGCCATCTCTTTTGTATAACAGAGATGTATACGAGTGTGTGTGTGACAGCCCATCAAGTTTTATACATCTGTCATCCATTTCTACAATTACTACTTTAAATTCTGTTGTTCTTCTTCTTTTTTCTACTTTTACTAACCTGAACAGTTCCATTGCCTCTTCTTTCCTATTTCTTTCTTCTCATCTGAACCTCTGCCTCTATTCTTTGACCTCTTTAGCCGCTCATTTACTTCCTACTTACTTTCTTGATTCTTCCTTTTTCCCTCTTTGCCATTCTTCCTTTACTCTGTCCTTACAATCTGTTTACAATTCTTTCTCATTACATTCTCTAATTTAAGATTAAATATCTTAACGATCTAACTAAATACATTTTTTCTATTCAAAACTATCTCTTGTTTCTCTTCCTTCCCTGTACTCTTTCTCCTTACTTACGCCGTCCATCTTCCTCGTTTCCTTTGCAATACCTCCTCCTGACTTACTCGACTTTTCACTTTCTCCTAATCCTTACTCTTCATGATCGATAATACAGTGTTCTTTTTCTCGACTTAGTTTATACTTTAAAAACTACTTGCCTTTATTTTTCAGAGTTTGACAAGCAGGGCACCCGCTCGGGGCCTCGCATTCTCGCGCAACAAACCTAGTACAAAAATTCATTACTATAAATGTATTTGAACATTGCACCTTTCTCTTTAGAAATCCCACTAGAATCACTGCGTATATTTTTTAAGGTATTGATGCGCCTTAGTTTATCATTATTAATATTTGTTGTCCTTGTGCTTGTTAACTTTTATAAAACTTCCAATATCAAATTTTATTTCTCGTCAATTATCATCAAAAATACTTACTTACAATTTACATAAATTATACAAAGAATCGCAAAAATCTGCCACCACGGGGCCTCGCAATGCCTAAGGCCCCCCTGACTACTAATATATGTATATTATATTTATAAAAAATATGACGCCGATTTGCTGCAATAAATACTAATTATAAAATAGTAAATAATTAACATTTTTTGTAAAACAGTTATTTAAATATTGTCGTACATATGTAATTACACCATATTAAGTTAAATGACGCCTTCGATCATATTATTGCAAAGTACAAGACAGACACGCAATTAAGAGTGTAAGAAACACTAAATAAGCAATTAAAAGTTGATTTGTTAATAGACAAAAACACAATCTGGTCTAGTTCCCTCTTAATCGGTGTTAACATACTTTTTCTTATATTTTTTGTGCTATAATATTTTATTTATGACAGAACTCTCCTATTCAGTTTAAATCTTATTTTTTTCGTGTCATATTTTTTTCTATTGCTGTTTTGATTTGTGTTCGAAGCTATCATATATCACATGTCAGTCGGGCTATACTAACAACAAATGCTTATTCTAATACGGCAGAGATTTTGTTATTTACAATTTGAATAGTGTTAGGGTTCTCTCAATTAATCGTCAATAATTACATAACAATTATTTATTAATAATCAATTCCAATCGAATATGTATATTGTCTCTTAATGCTTTTAAATGTTGAAATCGCATGTCAAAGTCTCTCAGACACTTGCACATACGCTGGTCCATGGACAACCCTAATGAATAGGCACCTCTGCTCCTCTGCATGTAGTCATGACTAACCCTGAGTAGTAGTTACAGCGATGTACTAGGTCCTACAATACCGCTGCCTAATAAATTTATAATTGTACAACAATATTATCGAACTCGAAGACGCATCTGCTTGGTATCAATGCTTTAACCTACTCGATCACTGTGCTTGTACATTTTGTTCTTAGAACAGCTATACAATAGAGCTGGATTAATTGAAAGTATATTAAAGCAGCAAGGATATTTTTATACAATTCACAAAATTCATAAATTCAAAATTTAAGGATATTTATTCACAAAATGTATAAGTTTTGTTAACAGATTGTCTTGAGGTAAAAAATAGCTTGTGAAGTCGTAGAAAACCCTTTAAGGCGATATAGCTTATGTTATCTACCCCTAATTACGCCAGAAGATACATATAACATATCTAAAACAGTTTTCATATAATGGGCGTGTCTATTTTATTAAATATCTAAATGTTGACGGAGATATAGCAATTAAAAATTTGAATTGTAGTTTTAGCGCTAGAAATGGTCGGCCATATTTGTATGACGTGAAATGCATTTTAACGTCAGTTATTTGTTGAGTAGGTCAGTGCTGTGGTAATGTTTTGTAGCTGTTGGTAGTCGAAATAATCAAGTCAAGTCAAGAATAATAAGTTTTTATTTTATTTAGCCCTATTGCTTGTTCCTTGAAATAGCTGTATATAATATTTGATATATAAATACATATAATAAAAATTTATGAGCTGTAAGGTTGGCAGCGGTTGTGATGTCACATGCATTTGGAATGTGTACAACGTTGAATCCCTTTAATAATTAAAGAGACAAAATAACCTTTTTAGTTGTTAATATGTCTTAACATATAAGGAGTTATTAACAAATAATTGAACATTTGAGGTTCTAGTAACCAACTTTATCAATATATAGTACACTTTTATAGAAATTAAGACATAGGACACAAGCACATTACTTGCATTATTTTAGTACTTTCCCATTCACGTGATAAATCTTCGTGTCACTTCATATAATCCACGAAGATCTATCATAATTTAAATTTATATTGCACACTTAACGACTATACACGACTTGGCACAGATGTTAACCAGAGATTGACGTAGGTTGGTCCAGACCAGACTCCAGACCTTCAGCAGACGTAGTATGCATCATCTGCTGTAAAATTATTTACTTGTTCTCGTACAAGATAATATTCAATATGTTGTATTTGCATTTATTGATTTGCACGGTGCCCACATCAATTCTGCAGGCTATACATATTACATATGCTATTATAAAACTCAAGCTATGAAATTATCTTCTACTGCAGGGTAGCCAAACAAAGGTTCGGTCAAAATTCGCGTAGATACCCTTGCAGTGCGCGACAGGCTTAAATCAAAACATACATAAACAAATAGATTAACTTGCGGAATTATTCTTGCGTTACTTTAAACTTTTACTGAATATGACGTCAGATTAAATTAATTGACAAGAACAAAACTGATCTTAACATGAAATAATTTGTGACGTCTTCAAACGTATAGCCGTATGTAGTTTGTTATATTAAAGAGGTGCGCAACATTTTTAGTTATAACGTGTCCCAATAATAACGTCAGAATTAATATCGCCTCATATGAAACAAATAACTTGTACATCTATGACAGTTGTATTATGGTGTTTTATATGAAATGATTCTAAAACAAATACTCTTATTGGACACACCTTACTATTTAATTAACGCAGTAATCAGTGCTCACACTCATAATTTAAAAATAAACCTAGATTGCAACTTAAGGGGGGAGTAAGGTTTGAACCTTTTTTTTTATTTATTTATATTATTGTATAACATATTAAGTTTATTGTGTAAAAATTTGAAGTCGATTGGAGTAAAACTGTCGGAGATATAGAGTTTTAAGTCTTCACCTCTCTAATCTGGTTTCGTGTTACTTTGAAACTTTTAAATTCGGTTTCTCACAGCTTTTTCAGAGTAGGTGCCATCTCTAGCTCAAAATCTAATGGACTGATTCTTTTGAAATTTCGCACACTCTTTCTTTACATAAATGCCGAGGTAACGCTGTCGAGTTTTTTTTTATTTTTAAATTTTAACATATTTTAAAATAATAAAGTTTCTGATTTTTTTCATGAAAAATCGGTATTTTGACTTTTAAGTGCTGTAAAAATTTTAAAAATCAATAAAAAAAGAAAAACTCGACAGCGTTACCGTCAGAAACTTATCAACTAATAAAATCATTTTGGTTTCTCGATTTCAGAAAATCCAGCAATGAGTTATGAGTGACACCGCAATGTTACTTTTTTTTGTGACGTCTGCGGAGATTCGCTGTCCATGCCTCATTTCTTGATATTTATTTATGAAAATTTCACAAAGTATTATTATCGTCGATTTTATCGTTTTGACCTTAATCTTGTATTGTTGATGTATTATCTTAGTATATCCTATTCTTAGCCGCATATGAATTATTTGTTATTTATTAAGAAAATACAACAACACATTTTCCTTTCTTTTAATTTTTACGAACTATACCTCAAGGTTGTTCACACCTGTTGTTTTATAAATAATAAAATTTCACGGGAATGCATGTATATAGATCTAAGTTGAGTATATAAATAAAACAAAGATGAAAAAAATGAATATTAAAAAAAAACTTCTCATGTCATTTATTGTGACACGACACATAATGTGCTGTCAAGTTTATATAGATTAATGTACAGTCTGTGACAAAAGTTTGTACACAAATAATCAATAAATCATATTAGCCACTAATACTTAGTAAGCGTGACAAAATTCCATGTTGTCCCAATCATTATTTATTAATCGGATCTATTATTTAGCTATGAGTTTTGATTTTCGTGTGTTCAAAATATGTTGCGTGTTTTAGCATTTGTTATGTGTTTTGCTAATATTAACCTAATAGGACCCAAGACAATCACTTTCCTTACGCTTATCTTGAAAATTTAAATATATGTATATATTTACGAATGTTCTTTATATCCCTTGCCAATGTTCTAATAACACTGGTCAAGCCTAGCTTTGGTTGAATGGTATTTGTCCCTATTAAAGCATATTTTCGATAATATTTTTGACGACACAGTTAATATATAATTATTTCTATAATTACTACATGATAAAATGACATTTGAAGAATACGATGTGAAATTTTCATAAATAAATTTAAAAAAATGGGGTTTTGGCAGCGAGTCTTCGGTGACGTCAGAAAAAAAAAGTAACATTGCGATGCCACTCATAACTCATCACTGGATTTTCTGAAATCGAAAAACCAAAATGATTTCATTAGTTGATAAGTTTCTGCAGGTAACGCTGTCGAGTTTTTCTTTTTTTATTGATTTTTCAATTTTTTACAGCACTTAAAAGTCAAAATACGTTAAAATTAAAAAATAAAAAAAAAACTCGAATGCGGTATCTCGGCATTTATGTAAAGAAAGAGTGTGCAAAATTTCAAAAGAATCGGTCCAGTAGATTTTGAGCTAGAGAGGGCACCTACTCTGAAAAAGCAATGTGTGAGAAACCACATTTAAAAGTTCCAAAGTAACACGAAAGCAGACCAGAGAGGCGAAGACTTAAAACTCTATAACTTTGGCAGTTTTACTCCAATCGATTTCAAATTTTTACACAATAAACTTAATATATTGTACAATAATATAAATAAATTAAAAAAAATGAAAAAAAAAAAGTTGAAACCTTATCTCCTTCTTAAAATGCATAGCTTTTAATATACGAAATTCAGATCACTGTAACTCGTAAACTAATGGTCGTAATGTCATGAAATTTTGATACATATCGCTTGTCAATAGTGTTGCCATCTATATATCATCCTCGTTACGAAGTCGTTGAGTGATGTGATACTCGTCCAAATGAATACAGCACAGGAGAATCAAGGTTAAAGTTAGATTGGCTATTATATTAGTGATAAGTTTTACAAAAACAAGCGTCACGAACGTAACTCCTCAATAGATACGAGACAGTGAAATCTTAAACATCTTCTTAATAAAGCTATATAAAATTCACAGAATTTGCTTTAGAATTTATTTAATTTATAGGCTTATTATTTATTTTGCACGATTGTTTATTTTTACTACATTCTTATCACAAAGGTCATAAATTTATGAATTGATATACGGATCATAAAAAACTTAAAGAAGCCATAAAATAATCCATGTCTTAACAGTCAGCTCAATAAAAACGGTAAGAAGAATTTCTGTAGAATCAATAAATAAATGACGACACAGTGGGCGAGAGCATTGATGCTTGACGCCGACTGCTGTGTCTTCGGGTTCGATCCCCGGACCAGATATATATTTTCTGGGTTTGGTTATTATGAACTTATATTGATTATGGTCATACATAATCATACATTTATTAGGCAGTGGTGTAGCCCACATATATGAGGCCACGACACCATAAATGCTGCCAACATTGAAGGAGGTCGTCGGTGATAGGACTCAGCATCGGAAATAGGCCGACGTTAATTAAAAAAAAAAAAAAAAAAAAAAAATAAATAAATATATAGTGTTTAAGAATGTTTTTTTTTTGAAATAAAATCGAAATTGAATCGGAAAAATACGCGCGTATTCAAATGCAACGTTGTGTCAAAATTTCAAGTCAATCACCGAATAGTTTTCGAGTTTTGTGAGCACAAAAATACGTCGGTTTAATTTTTTATAAAAAGATATTCCAGGTCTTAGGGAAAACATTCGTATTCACAAGGTTCGCACATTCGTGGATCTTGTACGTATACTTCAGCCATCCGTAATCGAAGACGCATCTGTGGTTCCGGCGATAAATTATAACACACTAATGAATATCAAACACTTGATTTAATTTAATCACTTTTTTCGGTTTTAATCCTGTTTTACTAAAACTAATAAGTAATAAATTTTGTGGTTTTTGCCAGGAAACAGTAAATGTCATTGCCTAAAGTTTTACAAATTAAAAAAACCGTATAAAAAATACATGAATGAAAGTCTTTGCCGTAATACGTCGTCCGTATATGGAAGTCATTAATTTGAGAACATGTGTAGCACGTTATAGTAAATATATTATTTATGTAAATTTTAAACATTAATCTGTGCCGGTTACAAATTTAACACTCAATAAATAAATAGACCTTAATTATGAATATTAATTAGTATAATATTAACATCAATGCTTTCTTTTTCAATAATTTGATACAGTGCCGCGTTTAGACCATTTCGTGCTCTTATATATAATCAAGAATTAAGGTGATATAGTTTAAAAAGATGAACACAATTTCTGGAGTTGTATTAATTTATACTACTAATTAAACATTTCTATACCTCAAGAAAAATTAGTGTCTCTAGGCCTGTCATCATTCGGTATTAATTCTAGTGCCTATATATATTTATTTATTATCTTTCAAATGCGTGCTCGCAAGACGTTTACAAGATCATTTTCTTTTATATTAAAACTTATAAATATTCTAATACTTCTTGTTCAGTTAAACTTAAACTTAAAACCAATGACTTCTGCTCTCCTATTGTCTCCTCTTTCATCTCTGTTCGTCCGTTATTCATCTCTTTTCTTCTTCAACAATTCTTCTATCTTCTTGAGTAAATTCCATTCTATCTTCTCGCTTTTTGCTGCTCTTTTTCTCTATTTCCTTGCTTATACCTCTCTTTTCTGAAAGGTTTAATATTCTATCTCTTTTATTTTTTTTCACTCACACTTTCCTGTCCCCTTTCCCTCTCTTGTTTCACTCATAGTCTCAACCTGAACTACTCCTCTTCTTTCTTCTTCGTTAGGTCTTATTCTACAAATATTTCTCTACTTCTTAGCTTTTTTACTCCTTTAATATCACCGTTTATCATTTGCTCTCACGTTTCAATATTCTCTATCAATATTTCTCCCTCTTTTCCCACATTTTTACTCCCCTTTTCCTGTCAACCCATTTCTATTTTTCGATTATTCTCTTTTTCTTTTCTTTAACCTTTCTTCTCACTTTTGCAACAGGCCCTAAGTACGTATTTATTTTGCCAAGTGCTAATTACGGTCCCGATGAAATATTTTTTTTCCAATTCCTGCGTGTCAATGTATGCAAATTTAATATAGAGACATTCTAAAATTGAGATTAAAATTTCCGCAAACAAAAAAAAAATTGCATCCGTTAATAATATTTGGACATTGTATAAAAACAGGTAAGATTTATACATCCTGTGTAATTAAACAGGACGACAGAATAACAGAAATTGCTTTATTTCGAAAATGAAACAAGTTCATTATTACCTCATATTATTTCCGTGTGTTATAAATTATAATATAATATAATTATCGTTGTATACTTTGTAGACAGGGTGATCTTCGAAATGATGATGGAATAGAATCAAAACATATTGAAAAATATATGATACTAGCTGTCCCGGCCACGCGTTGCTGTGCCTAACGTAGCGCCATCTATTGAATATTTACTCAATCTAGTCAACAGATTTCGATTTACTCAACAGAATATTTACTCAATCTAGTGAACAGATGTCGCCATCATCGTCGCCCGATGTCATATGTCATATACAGATAATTAATAGACAAATAATTAGCAATAAGATAAATAAATTGAGATGTAAGCTATCCTATCTTTCAAGTTGGGTCAAACTGCACACGGTGTACAAATTTCATTAAAATCGGTTAAGTAGTTTAGGAGTCCATAGCGGACAACACAGTGACACGTAATTTATATATATTAAGATTATGCATGTGTCCCGTATTTCAAGATATCGGTGTTTGTGTAGTTCATTTGTTGTTTTAAATGTGTGAAGTCACAGCTGAATTTAAACCATGAAATTTGAGTGACGTAATTTGAGAATGACCTCTAATAAGTGTTTCATTATCCTCATATATAACAATTTTGATTATTTTGTTTAATTACGAAACTAGTACTCTTTTAATGCAATTTATAAATTCCTAACATAGTGTTGCATATTTTAATAATATAAAGCACAGTTCAAAAGATTAAAATGCATTCATCTTCTTAAAAGGCTTTTGTTTCTGCAATTAAATTCAAATTGTTCCCGTACATTAGTCGTTTATTCCTAAAGTGATATAATCAAACGTAATTAAAAGTGTATTGTAAGTATACTTATACATATATTCTTTGTTCTTAGTTAACATTTAAGAATCCATAAAATAACTTCATGACAAAATTCTAATATTGTAAATTTAATGGCAAAGTTATATAATACAATCGTGACGCAAATCGTGTTTAATTACTTAACACAAATGATTATTAACTTTAATACAAAAACAGTTTGTCACAACTGGTACAAGGTGCCACCCTTTGTTTGCGACAATTTTGTATTCTTGGTGCGTTGTTTATTTAAATGAAAGTTATACAACTTAGAAATGTAGGTACGTACTTATAATAGTCCAGCCAACGTTTAAAAAAGTAAGTGTATGTTTTTTTTTGCATTGAAATATATTGAGAGGTTTGATTTGAAATTATTGAACAGATCTATTTTCTTTTATGACTGTCACAGATTTCTCGTTGACAACGTTTTAGTCTTTGAGTTTTCAATGTCATCAAAGTGACATTGTTTTTCTAAAATATCAAGGACATTCTTAAGAAAATCAAACTTTTCTTACAATCTTGAAAGTTTAAATATATTTAATTATTGATATCTTTTTACGTAGGAAAGTTTCAATACTCCTTGCGTTACTAAATTTTAAGATATTGACTGATAAAATTTGCATTTCTAACATACGAATCGTACAACGACACCGAAATTAAGATTATTTTAAAAACCTTAGAACCCATTAATTGAGAATATGACAAATATTGTCCTGTAAAGAAAATTACAGCAAGCGATTCTTTTATAGAATATGTTGAAAGTAAGCTAGTGGCTAAACAACATCAAATGGGACAGTGCAATAGAGAGCACTGTGCAGTTTCCATAGGGGATCTTTCTGCAGGTCCAGCGCAAAATCGTCTACAAATATTAGACCTCTAGAGGCATAAAAATGCTTATCAAATGAAGCAGTAATTTTCAAAATATTTAACGTTTTTAAAAAGTATTATCTTAGTATTATGACAAAGCCAATGTAATATAAGTTTACGCTGCCTGATCCTGAAGAAACATTTTGGTAAAACTTACAGAATGCAGTTTTGAAACTACTGCAAAAAGTATAAACCAATTAAAAATATTTATATCTCTTTTTTACAGATATTTACTGTCCTATAATGAATTTAATATAATCTGAAGTGTTTTATATATAGATATAGTAATTTTGATACACAGAAACGTTTGAAAAGAATTTATTTTACCGCCTGCTGACTTCCCAGATAATAAAACACTCGGTTAAAGTCTGTTCCAGTGCTTGAACACTTTGTGCACCCCACAGTTTAAATTTAGATATAATTACGCCTGTTTAAGTACCCTCGACTTCATTATTTAATTGAGTAGTACAAGGGGGACGACTGGGACTCAAATTCCCGTACATTCCTCTAATTCTAGAGTTATTTATTCTATCAATTTATCAGAGATCGTAAAATTAGGGTGCTCAACTGTAATTTCATAATAATTTAAATAACCATTTTATTTCATGAATATAACCTTTCTGATTATTTTAATTAATTTAGTAATTGTAAATGTTTTACGCCAAAGAACAAAACTTGCTTAATTTCATATATGTATCACCCCCATCAACTGTTCTAATTTTAAGTTTTAGTTTTAATTTTAATCATAGAACTAAAGTATCATTCCCACTCTTTAATTTAATTTTGTATTTAATTTAAGTTGGTTAGCATATGGCAATACGCGTAGTCATTCACAGTACCATTTTTAATTTAATTTATTTTTTAAGTTTTCTTAGTTTTTTTAGAACCTTACAAGGTCCAATGTTTTAAATTAAAAATATTAAATTAAGAAAAACTATATTATATTATAACCTCCAAAATGTGACAATCTGTCAAAATGATGCAGTAGGATTTATATTTAAAAGAAGTTTAATGTCAATTTGTCAAAAATAAAGAAATAAAAAGAATTTCTATTACTAATTGTTATTAAAAATAGCAATTTTAATTATTTCACCTTCAATTTTGTCGAACTGTCAAAATTTATATTACAAAGACGCATGCGTACCAACTAAATTAACTAAACTTAAATTAAAACATGAATGTGACTAGGAATGCCTATTCTGAAAACCTGAAATCTAGATTAAAATATTAGATAAAAACTGTAAATTAAATATAAAAAAATACAATGATGCGTGTTTATTTTGAATTGACTTATTTTGTAACTTTTCTATAACGTCATACGCCATGAATTGAACTATTATTATGTTAATCATTTGTTTGTTAATTATGGCAAATAAAAACTTAACTTTTAGGTTACATTTTCACCGCAATTTTATTCTTAGCATTGAAAATAGGCCGATGTTACATAAATTAAATAAATATTAGTAAATGTATTTTCACATAAAGTATAATATTTTTTTCTTTTTTTCAGGTATGTGAAATTGATGTATTTTAAATTAGAAGAATGCTACTGTAGCTCCAACAAGTAAGGATTAAAATTTTGCATATTAATTATACTAGGTTGAAGAAGAGGTTACACAAATTTTGGTATAAAACCGGGTAAGAATCATCGTGTTATAGACTTTTGCACGTTGTCATTTGTTATATATCACAAAAGTTTTAATTGTCCCATCACGAATCTAATCATTCCAAAGTCACTTCTTGCTAAGACATTTTACCGGTCTACATAAAATATTTATTGTTTTTCAAAAGAAAGCATTTAAGTTCTTTATAATCAGATATTTTGTTAATTTAAATTCATAAAGAAATTCAATTAATATTTAGATGAAAATCTTTGTAAAAAGTTTTTTTTTTTATATTGTCTAAGTTAGTTTTTGTATCACGATCGGATTGTACTATTAAACTAATATTGTATTCTCGGTCAACAATTGGCTTTCGAGATTTCTAGTCGCATTTGTAGATATCCTTACTAGTTGAATAGTGGTTCTCAAATATTTAGTCGTCTTTGCTTTGGGACTTTATATAAAACTCTAATATATCGTTTAAGTTTTAGACCATTAAAGAGTTCCAAAGTTATAACAATTAAATCTGCATGGTACGTCATACCCGATTATTTGCCATCTCTTTTATGGAATAGAGACGTAGAAGTGAGAGTGTGTTACATCATGTTTTATATTATGATTGCTATGAAAAAGCATGTAAAAATATAAAAATATACTAGAATTAGAAATACTCTATTAAAATCAAAAATACTAAGCAACAAACTAAGTGCGAATTTGCCATAAACTTATAAGCTCTATTTATCTTAGAATCTGTTTTATGTATTTATGTTTAATGTAAATGTATCCCAGATTTTATTATACTTGCACATATTCTGTTCTTTCATGTGCTAATTTATTTTGGACTCCATGCAATTGAGTGTAAATCTGTTTAGTAAGATTAGTTTGCGCCCATTTTTGTCCATTTTTCCAAAGAGGAGCACGCTTTAACTTGCGTTGTGAGCATTATCTTAAATTTTAGAATTATGTACTCTTATAATATGTACTGATAAAGTTAACTATCAGGATTTCAAAGGTTTTTTTTATTAAGGAATTGAATGATATTATTGAACAATTAAAATAGTCATTTACAGTATTGCGATTATTAAAGGGACAAACTTCACAAATCAAAGATTATTTTAATCATTTAGGGCCTTATTCTGTAAAGTATTTCCACCGGTGAAAAAATTTCATCGCTGTAAAATGACGTAACAAAAGCGATGTTTTTTTATTTAATATTCTATAAGAAATTTTCATCGATTTTGTTTTTGATTTTATTTTCCATGGTTGTATATTATAAGGGCGATGGAAAATTTTGCATACAGCATTTTGCATTTTGCATACTATTTTAGATATTTTAAATACAGCGACTTTATTCGAGCGGTGAAAAAATTAAATATTTCCACCGCTGAAAAAATAAGGTCGATTTTTTAAAAAGTTAGAGAATAAGGCCCTTAATGTCATGTCCGTCCTTACATTTTACACCTTATTCAATTATTATTTTATTTATTAATTAAATATAACGTTAATAAACTTTAATATAAACAAAGTTTATAGAAATTTAATTTCTTCGTTGTACGGACCTCAAGCCGAAGTTGGTACATTTTTTTCTACTCCTGCTTGGCAACCCAACTAGAGTTTTGAGAAACACTGTTTAAATGTACCGATCCATAACTAAATAATTAAATACGGATGTCGAATATAACAGATGAACTTAGCTTTATTAAGTCTAGAAATATTTATACGAATTATAAATTGAAATACATACTCGTATATTCACAGCAACATGTACAAGTAATTGTAGATTTTGATATATGAATCTAAATCCAAATAGGTTTTAGCCTCAGGTGCCTCATTTAAATATTATTTACGATTGTGGTTGTTCTTTTTTTATACATTTATTTCAAATATTTAGCATGCAAATAAATTATGTGGTTAGAAATCTAATTTTTGCTACTTCTGCTTTTTATGTACTGAAATATATCTCTCTATATTTTCATAGCGGATATTTATACAAGGTGTTTACAAAATACACCAACAAGTTTTAGGAAAATATTGCAAATACAATTGGGTATAGGAAGTTTATGTTTCAATTTAAGAAAAAGCATTAATATTGTACACTCAGAAAACCACTTTTCTATAGAATTTTGAGTCGTGTGTCTTCGAGTTTGTTTCGCGCTCCGCAGTAATATTTTCTGGCTTTGGTTGTTATCAAGTTAAATCGATTATGCACACAAAAGCTGTTAATATAGTTTATAGGACTCAGCATAAGGTAATATCACTAATATCAAAAACAAACCAACGTTAAATAAAATAAATGGTTAAAAATTATAAATATTTAATTGAAACAGTATTTAAAATAAGTAACTCTTTAGCAAACTAACTAAATTTACAACCGCATCTGTTGCCATCTACCGCCCAGTACTGGGCGTGGGCGTGAACACTCACTATGTGCTTTAGTTTATTATTAGAGTTATTGTTCTTAAGAAATAAAAACGTACTTGTAAAATATGAGTTTTAACACTGTTCTTAATATACTCGTACTCGTAGTTATAGCATTGGAAAAGTACAGCGAACAACGGAAACTAAAGCTGAGCTATTTTTAAAATTGCAATATTTATTACGTGAAAACATTCTGCCCATTTTAAATATTTTGCTAAATTTAATAATATAATAATATATACCCAATACACACTAGGTATATGTTGATTCCGCTCAGAATCGAGCATGCTCGTGGTCAGCATCACTGAACAAACCAATATCGCGAGCTTCACATCTTAGTTAAAATATTTTGTTTTAAGGTGAAACGATACTTGGCCATTTTTGATTCGTGAAATATAGATGACGATACTATACAGCAGGTTAAATATTATTAAGAAAACCATGTTTTTTATATTTAAATCGTTTTATGTAAGTAACTATAAACGCAAATCAAAATCCAAAGCTGCAATTAGTTAGATGAATAACGTATCTACATTTTAAGCTTTCTTCCACTGACTTTTAATGAGTTGGAACCGCAAAAATAAGTTTTGAAAATGAATATTGCTGTATTTTCTAGTTATAATCCAATTTTTATATGACTGGTAACATTTCTATGGGCTAACGAATTTATGTTTTTTTTTTGTTTCTCATGCATGTACATTTATGTCGGCACTCGGCTTGTGTTAGCAATGATTGTCAAGCCCCTAAACGATCAAGCATGTTGACCGAACCAATCCAACATATTGGAGTGTGTATTGGGCCCTTTAGTATATAATGTATAACGTATCCACCAATTTACTAATTATAGTAATTGATAAAATTAGCATATAATAATGGTAATGAGCTGTCAGTTTTACATTTTACTTGTATTTTAAGAAGAACATTGCTTTCAAGGCCATTGGCCATCTGTCGCCCAATCGTAAAACGAATTATGTACGCAATAAGTGATTATTGTAACATTATACGCAGTATGTAATTAACTATTTTTTGTAAATATGATGTGTCAAAATTATTATACAGGCGATAAATGTTAAGTTAAGCAAAACAACAATTTAAAAATAAAAACAATAATTATATTGTATTGAAAAAGTTACGTGAGGTATCAAACAGGCGTCAAAAATTTATGCAAATTTGGTTTCAATGAAGAAACCTGAGCTGAATATCGTGAAACGTGATTTTGGAGATTTTGAGCACTCAATTTCCTACAAATTTTGTATATTTAGTCTTCTATAAAATTGATAAAAACTGTTTTTATCATAGAGCCCACTAGGGAGACTGTTTTTGTCATAGGACCAATTAGTAAGGAGATTTTGCCAATAAACCATTTTTGACCGCCATTTTTCCAAGAAGTGTCCTACTTTGCAGCGCCGTAGCTCCTTCCCTGTAAGACATACAAAAAAATGATGTATGGGTAATTTGTAGGGAATTAAGTTATTTATAAGATTGAAAATAAGTATTTTTGTCGTAGGACAACTAGTAATGAGATATGGCCAATAAACCGTTTTTGGTCGCCATTGCCGTGTTGAATATGTATAAGTTTTCATTAATAGCCTTAACTTTAAAACTATCCAAAAATTGGAACTACCGGCCCTCATGTGCAAAGTTTCTGTATTATTATTTCAGTTTTTATTTTTGTGGGATTCAAAAGCAAGACGTCACACCTGCTAGCAACAAGTATCTTCTGATAGTCTAATTAATATTTATATCGTAATGAGGCTAATAAGTTTAGTTAGTGTTCTAACTATACGATAATAATGATATAGACCGGATATGACCAGATAGCGAACGCTCATGAATAAATTGACAGGTTAATAAATGATTTCAATAATATTAACCTCACATTATTGATAACTACTGATATATTTATATCTCCAAATAGTTTATAGCTTCCTGTCAATATTTATTACAAAACACAATACTTATTTTCTAGTTCACTAAATCGAACTATCGATTTGATAAAACAACAAGATTAGATCTATCTATAAATACTTGTAATTAATACAACAGGTATTCAAATCAATGTCAGTTTATTCTTTTGATATTTGGCGCGGTCTTGTTTTAACAGGGAGAAAGAGAGAGTATTAATGGCATCGCCTGCACCTTGTCTCTCCTTTTAAGGCTGAATACTGAACACAATACTATATTCTCACCAAATTTGGATTAAGATGATATCTACATGTTATTTTATTTTTGAAGTTGTCAATTTTAAATAAAACTGTATCATGATTTTTTATCACAAATTTGATATTATTCCCACTCACTGTTTTAATATTTAATTTACTTTTTGTTTAATATTTTAATCTAGATTTCAGGTTTTCTGAATAGATATTCCTTATCACATTCATGTTTTAATTTAGTTGGTACGCATGCGGCGTTAGTAATATAAATTTTGACAGTTCGACAGTTGGACAAAATCGAATGTAGACTGATATTGCATTTCTTATTGTATTTAATTGTATCTGCCTTTACGACCTCCTTACATTCATTTTTCATTTTATTTACACATTTTTTAAGTTCTCTTCTTTCGTTTCAATGTTCGTCTCCTTTTTAATCTTCCTCCTCTGCCATCTCCTTACTACCAAAATCATTAAAAGTCAGTGGAAGAAAACTTAAAATGTAGATACGTTATTCATCTAACTAATTGCAGCTTTAGATTTTGATACGCGTTTATAGTTACTTACATAAAACGATTTAAACATAAAAAAACATGGATTTAATCTGCTGTATAGTATCGCCATCTATATTTCGCTAGAAAAAATGGCCAAGTATCGTTTCACCTTAACGCTAAATATGCTAGGTAGTTGATTTCTTATCACACCTTGACCCACACGCGAACTGATGACCTCGCATACGTGGCATAATCAGTAATTGGCGCCGTCTAGGCGTGTCTACACCACGTACACAATTTTTTACACATTTAATTTTATTTTAATATATATTTTGTATACGAAAACCTCTTTTTATTTTAAAGATTTTTATATTTTTTGAGTTTCATTAATGAAGTAAACTTATTATTCGCGCGTAAGTTTTTGTTTATCTTTTCGTTTATACAGGCTGACTGACTGATGAGTTGTTATTAATTTTAAAGAAACGTAAATTATTTTAATATTATATTTGTAATTAAAAAGTTTTACGATGTATGAATAAATAAGTAACTGCCGCACTTGAAAATATCGACGGTAAATCATTATTCACTAATATCGGTTAATTATTTTAATTATATGTTTACTAATTATTCTATTTTAATTGAAGGATTAATGTTTTGTAAATTGCAGTGAAAGTAAATTGGAGGTATTGAAGGACAGACGGACATTGTAAGACATCGTCGAGATTCTAATAATTAGAATTTGTCATTTTCAAATTATAACATTTTTTAACCTACGCTTGGTATACCTAATGCTTCTATGTACGTAGAGAAGATAGAAAGTCCAAATTTTGTGTTCTTACTTACCATAGTTTATAAGGCAAAGAGAGAGATAGCTGCCGAAAGTCCTCTGTATCTCTTTCTAACAGAGCACTGCGTCTGCTTGCTTACTTACCCCCTACTTCACCGGCAATCAACCAAGCCAGCGTTTATAGTTTCCTCTTACACGTGGCCGTACCCTTCGCGCACTCTATTCTTATTCTCTATGGATGAATCTTTATAAATTAAAAGATGGATGAATATTCCAAGTAAAATTTAAGGTTTCAGATAAAATCTTTTGCTAGAGTATAGAATATAGTAACGTCTTCCACTAATTTGCATAAGTCGCTTTGCCAGACACTCATTTCAATCAGCTCTCAGACGTATTTGCCTTAACCCTTCGTGTGAACACTATATTTTTCGAGTCATGGTGTGTACACTAGGTCTTTGAAGGAACAGTTGAGTTTCTCGAGTTTTCTATGCTTTCAAAAAATCTGAATTACTTCTTGAAGTGTCTACTACATGGTCCAGAAGTTGTCAAAGTTTAAAACCGTTGTTAATAAAAATTCACAAATAGTGAAAAACGCGGAAAAATCGGAATGTTGTTAAAAAATTCATAACTTTATAACAAACAAATATTAAGAAAAACGGTTGTGGACTTTTTTACCTTAGACTATAAGCTTTCGAAAGAATGTAGTGTCTTTGGCATGTGCTCGAAAAAGTTGAATTATTTGTGCACCTGAAAGTGAGGAATATTTTACGGAATCAGGCAAGTCATAATAAACGGAACGGTGATTATTCGGTACAAAATAAGTTTTTATTGATGAATATACAAAAGTTATGAAATAATAATTAATATTAGTTAATAATAATTAGTGTCAAAAAGAGAATTTACGGTGCGCAACCGTTGAATTGTCACCCATCTTTAAAAACTTATTGTAGTAAAAAGATGAACTAATAAAAAAAAATCTATATATATATAATCAAAGAAATAATATATTGAATTATATAAAACAATTATTTTAACCATGAAAAGCAAAAAAAAAGTGCATTTACTAACATGAACAGGAAACAGAGGTTAGTAAACTACCAGATCCGAACGCTGCTGGAACCTACCACTACCTAGATTTTTTAGGGTGCATAGGTGAAGCGCGCTCTGTACTCATGAGAGAGAAATAGCAGTTTGAAATTTCACCTGTTCCTTAAAAGACCCAGTGTACACACGCAGGGTTAATATTGTCGTTGGAAATGATGAGCAACATTTCACTACTAGTTGGTACGATTTCAAAAACACTTTTAACACATCGTATCTGCATATACTGTACATCCGGGCTACGACGGACATACGATTGATTACCTGGTTCAACAACACATGCTATCACTTTACTCCTATACCGGATTTTAATTGGGTATGCGTGTAAGCCACAAGCATTGTAAATGTTCACAACATGAATATTCAGACTGTCTCTCAATTTGCTTTACTATACGAATTTTACATTTTATACAGTTCATAGTAAACTGTCAGATCGGGGAGAATAGCGAACATAATCAAATATTGATTATCTTCGACTAGCTATACTTAAATAATAAGTACTTACATATGCAAAAATGCAAAGAAAAACAAAACTGAAACCTATTTTAGGTTATTTATAATCTATAGTTATTATTAGCAATTTTGGAATCGCATATACATAACCTCAAATTCTCGTGTTATTATTTTATCGGATAATATTTTCGGTAAATGATTTATGTAATGGAACTGACATTTATTGTTCATAAAAACGTTTAGAATATGATTCATATAAGTTCAAACGTTTTTGTTGTAAACAAGGCTCAGATTTTCTTTGTTGTTCATTTTATAAATTTGTTTAAACATGTGTTTTTCACACACTATTTTAAGGATTTATTACGGTCTAATTTTACATGGTCTTAATTTAGCCACCTGCTGAAAACCAGCCTAAGGTTTTTTCCTAGATACTTTTATTTGTACAATTTAGCAGAAGTGATGAGTAAGGGGTAAGAATTAAATTTTGTGACGGAATGAGTGAAATTTGGAACTCTATCAAAGAAAGTAGGAGGAGCTTAGATTCGAGAGTGTATTTATTTACATTTGAGATCTTCTCGACGAAGAGATGATATATGTGACGACTACCTAATTTATCAGGGAATTATTGTACAGCATCTTACCGGATCGTCTTACTGCTGATAGCTCAATTAACGAATTGTATATATAGTTAAATATAAATATAAATAATTTAAAGAATTAAGTATTTAGTATTAAGTATTAAGTAAAGAGTTTGTATTTAGTATTTAATTTAAATCGTTTAGCATATGGTAATACGCGTAGTCATTCACAGTACCATTTTTAATTTATTGAATTTATTTTTTAAGTTTTCTTAGTTGTTTTAGTTACGAAAAACTATATTATATTATAAGCTCCAAAATGTGACAATCTGTCAAAATGCAGTAGGATTTACTTTTAAAAGAAGTTTAATGTCACTTTTTGAAAAATATAGAAGTGAAAACAATTTCTATTACTAATTGTTATTAAAAATAGCAATTTTAATTATTTCACATACAATTTTGTCGAACTGTCAAAATTTATATTACTAACGATGCATACACACCAACTAAATTAACTAAACTTAAATTAAAACACGAATGTGAAAAGGAATGCTTAAACGAAAATCTGAAATCTAGATTACAATATTAAACAAAAACAGTTAATTAAATATCAAAACAGTGAGTGGGAATGAGACTTTAAGAAAAATGTATGCAATCATAAATTAATTCCCAAAAGGATACGAATTTTTGCTACATTTAGGATGCTTTATCATGCCCTCAAGATTCGAATATCAAAAAATTTAACTTGTAGATATATAGATTTAATTTTACAAGTTAATTCATTTTATTATGTTTACTTATTTTCGATTAAAAATGCAATTGAAAACTAAGGAAAACAATTCGACTTAGTGCCGGTGTGTCATTAGTTTATATTTTCATTTTCAAAAATCGGTTATAATTTTTAACTAAATTTTATAAATTTAATAAAAAAAAGATTTTTATGGATTAAATAAAATAAGAATTATTATTAAAAGTATTAATCATTACATAAAATGGTATTAAAAATAGTAATGAATAGTAATTGTCAACAATATCAAGAATTTCTAACTTTCTGCTAATTTTTGGTATTATTTGCGCACATAGTGCGAGAGCAGAACTTTTTAAAGCGCTCAATTTCTGTAGTTGGAACATTCAGTGCTATGCATAATGCCGCGTTTTGCGCTCTTGTGCCGTGACTGGAAAACAGCCCATGTTTTTCTAAACCTAAATGGAATAATCTCTCAACCCTCTCGAACCGAAATTTACGAACGCCGAGTGATTTATTTCTCCATATGGCACCAATATCCTCGAGCAAAAGACACTGACACAGACATATGTAATTTTGTATGCATATAATTGTTTAATAGGTATCAAAGCAAGTTAACGCTCAAGGGTTAACAATAATTGAAAAGTTAAAAGGGTAACTCGACCATTAATATATGTCTGTTAACCATTAAATAAATGCAAGGCCAATTTAACATAAATAATATATCGGTAAATATATATTATTGTTACAGATAAATAAATTATTTATAAAACCACATATCAAAGAAAACAAAATGAAATAAAAGCATAAAACTTATCAACATCGAAGAGTGTAATTTGAAATAATAAATCATTTCTTGAACTTGTAATTTGTAAAGGAACAGGTATTCAATTCAATTCAACAAAAAAAAAGACAGAAATAAATAAATAATCGAAGTTAATGCACTTAACCTATTTTATGGCATTGATAAATATGTTTATATTCGTAATCATTTATCTGAATTACTATTAATCTTTTTGTAGACAATGTATATTAAGTTAAAGAGTGAATCGACTGTTTCAAATTTACCGCCATTTTTTAGAAGTTTCACTTTTATATTTGACATTTTTTAGTGGTCGATTTTCTAATTGTTGATTGAAATTGATGTTAACAAATGTGTATTGGCGTGTCTATTTTATTAAATATCTAAATGTTGACGGAGATATAGCAATTAAAAGTTTGAATTGTAGTTTTAGCGCTAGAAATGATCGGCCATATTTGTATGACGTGAATTGCATTTATACGTCAGTAGATCATTGAGTAGATCAGTACTGTAGTAATGTTTTGTAGCTGTTGGTAGTCGAAATAATCAAAGAATAATAAGTTTTTATTATATTTAATCCTGTTACGGCATACATAATATTGAAATTAAATTGTTCCTTGAAATAGCTGTAAATAATATTTGATATTTTGATATATAAATACATATAGCAGAGATTTATGAGCTGTAAGGTTGGTAACCTGTAAACTTGTCAGAGTTCTGTCAAGAATATATCTCTTTTACGCTCTGTTGTATAAAAGAGATAGCAACTAGCGGCTGTGATATCACATGCAATTGGAATGTTGTACAACGTTGAATCCCTTTAATAATCAAAGAGACAAAATGACTTTTTTAATTGTTAATAAGGAGTTATTAAAAAATAATTGAACATTTGAGGTTCTAGTAACCCACTTTATCAATATATAGTACACTTTTATAGAAATTAAGACATAGGACACAAGCCCATTCTTGTTATTTTATGTTTTATACAATAAAAACAAAACAATCAGTTCTTATTGATACACCCTATACTGGAATTAGAATTAATATACGTAATTCAAGTCGTGTTGTTGTGGTTTCTTTCATTTAGATCCGAATCACGGAGCTCTGTGTCTGGTGCACGGACTCCAATAACTCTGTACTGGTAAATTACTTGAAGCGATTCGACTTGTCATAAATTACTATTACCTATCCACCTATTTGCAATTTATAAGTACATCTTCTGCGAGTATGCCCAGTGGTGCTGAATGGTATTGAAGCAGTCCATAGAACAAGATAAAGGTGTACCATAACTTTTTTTTAATACTTCAGATTAGATGAACTATGATAAAGTATATTTAAACTACCATCAAATACCAAAGCCAATGTAACTGAGTTTCGACTGCTTGTAACACTCCACCGTATGGCGGAAAATTTTCTTTTTTTTTTTTAAGTAAATCATACGGGATTTAATGAAAAGAAGTAGAGGTTCCGTCACACTGAACTCTAAGCTATATGCATATCTAAATACAGAGGTAGTCTTTGGGGGTGGTAAGCAGAGCAACCGGCCAGGTTCTCGCTCTTGTAGGGTCATCGCATTCTCGCGCTACAACCTAAGTACAAAAAATCATTACTATATATGTATGTGAATCTCGCGCCTCGCTCTTTAGAAATCCTACTAGAATCACTGCGTATATCTTTTAAGACATTCATGTGCCTTAGTTTATCATCAATAATATTTGTCGTCTTTGTGCTTGTTAACTTTTATAAAACTTCCAATATACAATTTTATTTCTCGTCAATTATCATCAAAAATACTTACTTACAATTTACATAAATTATACAAAGAACAAGTGCTTTGCAAATATCCCTTCCAGTCTGAGACGGCTGATTGCATTTACAAGGTTCGGATTGGTTTAGCGTTGTAGCTTGTATTCGCATGGTTAAGATTCGCTTATACGCTTGCATAGTGCGACAGGCATTGGAAATGTTGAATCAATATTTATCTAACAGTTATTTTGTCGTAATTGTTTAACAATTTAATAAATTAAATGAAAGTGTTTTTTACTAGGCGATTAGAATGATAAATGGTATAATAAGATTAATAATTCTATGTAATAACTGGTAGTTTAATAGTGCAATTGCATGTGAATTTATAATGAAATCGAAACAATAAAGCACACGGCCTAATCTATGTACCTGGTGGGCATACTGACCTACGACCAAGACGCCACTAGGTCGAGTGCAAGCCCCGCATTGGTGCAGACTAGGCTGAGGTAGGCTAGACAACGACACTCCCGTGCTCCTGACTAGACCTAGGTGTAAATAGTAGCGACTGCCGCCCGTCGCAGTCAGAACCATTGATTATATCAACAATAAATATACCAAACACGGAAATCAGTATATTGTGTGTATATATACCGTTCCGCAGAAAATTGAACAATGTAATATGTAGAATGTATGCGTAGTTGCTAGCTTGAAAGCGGGTTCATTTTACAGGTGCATGAAAACCTCACTTACCTTCGTGAAAGCTGGTTTTTATATATGGTTTACAGAGTATTCCCACTCACTGCTTTAATTTAATTTTGTATTTTGTATTTAATTTAAATTGTTTAGCATATGGCAATACGCGTAGTCATTCACAGTACCATATTTTTAATTTAATTTATTTTTTTAAATTCTCTTATTTTTTTTTAGAACCTTACAAGGTCCAATGTTTTAAATTAAAAATATTAAATTAAGAAAAACTATATTATATTATAACCTCCAAAATGTGACAACCTGTCAAAATGCAGTAGGATTCATTTTTAAAAGAAGTTTAATGTCAGTTTTTGAAAAATATAGAAGTGAAAACAATTTCTATTACTAATAAAAAAAAATAGAGCTATCAAAATTTATATTACTAACGATGCATACGCACCAACTAAATTAACTAAACTTAAATTAAAACACAAATATGAAAAGGAATGCTTAAACGAAAACCTGAAATCTAGATTACAATATTAAATAAAAACAATAAATTAAATATTAAAACAGTGAGTGGGAATGAGGCTTTACATATTAGAAAAGTGGAACTAGAAAATTTGTTAAATATTTCAAGCATATCTTGTATTTATTTAAAGACAATCTAACAAAATTATTGTTAAATTTCTATAAATAATAAAACGTAACGTTATGTAGAAAATATTACGTTAAGTGATAACTTACATAACATTTTACATACACATGTAATCTTCAAATTAGTATTGTAAATTGACACTACTTTACAAAATTTGATTTTCAAAAACGTGGCACTGCGAGAGATATCGTATAAGTTGTTTTGTTGTTGTTGTTTTTTCATTTTTTAATATCAATCAATTTAGCTCATTTATTTATTTATTTATAAATTAACCTCTTCATGTTCGTTAATGCAGTTGGAAGTACGACTGTATACTTAACATATAATAAATATATACGAGTCTGTAAAGTATAGTATATAGAAAGCATCAAGATTTAGACGTATTTGACCTATGACATTGAAAAGTGAACTGTTGTCCGTTTTAAATCATACTCGTGCATAAACGTGATTCAGAGATTCACTTCATCAAGAAAATAAGGTGTTTGCAAATGGTAAATACAGAATTTACTGTTTCAATTTTGAGGTTATAATTTTCTTATATATAATATATGTGAAACATGTGATATACTTCTTTCTTAGCAATGGGCTTGTGTCCTCACTTTTTAGTGGTCGATTTTTCAATTGTTGATTGAAATTGATGTTAATAAATGTGATGTTAATAAATATCTAAATGTTGACGGAGATATAGCAACTAAAAGTTTGAATTGTAGTTTTAGCGCAGGCCATTTGTATGACGTGAAATGCATTTTAACGTGTTATTTCTTGATTAGGTCAGTGCTGTTGTAATGTTTTGTAGCTGTTGGTAGTCGAAATAATCAAGTGAAGTTTTATTTTATTTAATCCTGTTACGGCAGACATAATATTGAAATTTTATTGTCCCTTGAAATAGTTGTAAATAATATTTGATATTTTGATATGTAAATACATATAGCAGAGATTTATGAGCTGTAAGGTTGGTAATCTGTAAACTTGTCAGAGTTCTGTCAAGAATATATCTCTTTTATGCTCTGTTGTATAAAAGAGATAGCAACTAGCTTTAATAATTAAAGAAACAAAATGACTTTTTTAATTGTTAATATCTCTTAACATATAAGGAGTTATTAACAAATAATTGAACATTTGAGGTTCTAGTAACCAACTTTATTAATATATAGTACAGTTTTATAGAAATTAAGACATAGGACACAAGCCACATGCCATTTAAGGGACAACTGTATATTTCTGTAAAAGAGATAGCAGTTAGCGATTGTGATGTCACATGCATTTGGAATTTGCCGTCAGCGGAGAAACTCAAGTTATATTACTTCGCTAAAATATTTGAATAATATAAATTTACTAAGGTATAAAATGTAAGGATTGACATCCTTGAGTATTTTAATTGTTTATATCTTCAATATTATTGCTACCACTGATACTAAGATATTGTCCGACGAATATGACCTTGCAGTTAAAATATCAATCCATATTTATGGTATACACAAGACAACTACAGTAGAAACTTACAAAATAAGCTATTAATTCAGAAACACCTTGTTTTTTAAGTTTAAAATCAACTGTCTGTATTTATAGCTTATTTATATTTGTCATTTTATACCGTAGAGAAAGTTTTTACATATTCTGATACTTATTTAATTGTGCTAGTGTTTATTGATGCATATAGATAGCAGCACCGTAGCGATATATTCGTATTCGTGATACTTCCATATAAATACACCGTTACAAATGAAGACGATTTTATGCATGACTTGTTAATGAAGTGTTACAACGGGTTAAAAAATAAATAAATCTTTTTTTAAAGTAATATCATGAATTTCATTATTTTTATTTTAATTATTTAATTAATTTTCTAATAAATAATATACTTATTGATTATTTTATGTTTACGATTGTCATTTCTAATTATTTTACTTGTATTTATTAATTTTACTGATTAATCATTGACATATTTATTATTCTTTTTCTTTTATTAATTTTTATTATAGGAACGCCTACTTATTTTAATATGCAACTAATTTAACACGTTGATATTTATAATGAATTATTTTTTTAATTTGTGAGTAATAATAATGTAAATAATTTAGTTTGCATTATACATTTGGTATCTTTTTTCAGACATTATATTAATCTAATCTAATAAATACATTAGGTGGTTTCCTTAGTCTTAAAAAATGTAAAATCAAACTTGTGTATGTAGTTGTTTTGCACTAAAATAATTTATCATAAGAGCAAACTTTTACTTTAATAGGCTTGTGTCCTATGTCTTAATTTCTAAAAAAGTGTACTATATATTAATAAAGTGGGTTACTAGAACCTCAAATGTTCAATTGTTTTTTAATAACTCCTTATATGTTAAGAGATATTAACAATTAAAAAAGTCATTTTGTCTCTTTAATTATTAAAAGGACTCAACGTTGTACACATTCCAAGTGCGTGTGACATCACATTCCTTGTGTAAGGTTACCAACCTTACAGATCATAAATCTCTGCTATATGTATTTATATATCAAAATATCAAATATTATTTACAGCTATTTCAAGGAACAAAATGCATTTCGCGTCATACAAATATGGCCGACCATTTCTAGCGCTAAAACTACAATTCAAACTTTTAATTCCTATATCTCCGTCAACATTTAGATATTTAATAAAATAGACACGCCAATATACATTTACTAAATTGAAAATCGACCACTAAAAAATGAGGACACAAGCCCATTTTTATCGATGAAAGAGACTATTGTATTCTCTTTCATTCGGATAGGTTTAGCGTTATAGCATGTATAGGCTTGGTTAAAATTGGCTTAAATACGTTTGCAGTATGCGACAGGCCTAAAGAGATATATTTTACATTTTTAGTTTATATCTTACTATTAAAATATTACGTAAACGAAATGAAAATCAAAATAAATAACATGATAGACCGGAATATCAATGCTACTGAATTATTATCAGATGAATGCTTTTTTATTCATAAATATTTTATCAACAAAAAGTTCAGGTACAGTCTGAAACCATATTCACATGTGATAATAAATATACGGCTCGAATACATTGCTCAGAAGTGGAGTCCCCCCTTATATAGTATATGCCAGATCAGACCAGTATATGCAGTATACGAGTTAAATCATTTTATTATTGAGATCTGTTTGGCACACTCAGTTCATATGCAAAATAATTGTGCAGCTGTATAAAGCGAAGATAACGTTTATATCATCGATCATAATGGTGTGTTAAAAAGTATATTCTTAATAAATAAATAAACAGTAAATTAATATTACTTTTCATTTCTTTTCAGTCATCTAATTATAATGTTAACGGTGGAGTTTTACGAGGACCTAGAGTGTTAAATCTTCGTCGTGATGAAGGACAACAAGATTTTGGATTCACATTGCGACATTTTATTGTTTATCCCCCAGAACCATACACAGTAAGTTAATACTTTATTTTAATTAATTAATTAATAAGATATTAGTCAAATGACGTTTGTTATTATAGGTTAGGTTGTTGAACTGTCAAAGTTAGGTTAGTTTTAACAATAACATTGTTATTTGTTGATTCATTTTAAGTTTTATTACTCAGAAAAATACTTTATTTGGAATTATAATCATAAGCTTACTGCAGCGTTTGTTTAATATTTATATACGAATATCACAACATGTTTTTTTTTAATATCTTTATTTTAGGTTATGATTTTGTTATTTAATTTTTGAGTTGAGTTTAATTCTTTTGGGTTTTACTAGAGTATAGAACATTATCTATAGTTGTCATTGAGTATAGAACAAAATTATTTATTATTGTCTTACAAGTGCTAGTAATAAGAAAGATATGTTTGAATACACATAGAAAGTAGATTATTGCCTTAGTCTTAAATTCTATAAAGTTGTAAGATATATTGTAGCTCAGGAACAGGGTATTTATTTTTTCCTTATATCGTGTCCTGTAGCTCTGGTTTTCGAATATCTTTATAGCTTGAGCAAAGATGCATATCCATGGGAAGAATTTAGAATTTTAATTTTAATTAATTTTTACAAATCGAATTTTAGATTAAATGTAACTTAAGGTGAAACGATACTTGGCCATTTTTTCTCGCGAAATATAGATTGCGATAATATACAGCAGGTTAAATATTATCAAAAAAAAACAATTTTTTTATATTTAAATCGTTTTATGTAAGTAACTATAAACGCGAATCAAAATCCAAAGCTACAATGAATAACGTATTTACATTTTAAGCTTTCTTCCACTGACTTTTAATGAGTTGGAACCGCAAAAATAAGTTTTGAAAATGGATTTATTGCTATATTTTCTAGTTATATTCCAATTTTTATATGACTGGTAATATTTCTAAGGGTTTGTCATAAATTTTATAACCTTTATCAATGGAAGAAAGCTTAAAATGTAGATACGTTATTCATCTAACTAATTGCAGCTTTAGATTTTGATTCGTGTTTATAGTTACTTACATAGAACGATTTAAACATAAAAGAACATAGTTTTTTTGATAATATTTAACCTGCTGTATAGTATCGCCATAATTATATATTCACCTTAATAAATCTTTTGACTGTTTATATTCCTCTACCCCCCCCCCCCCCCCCCCCACCTCTTCTTATTTCGTGTTACATAATTATGATATATACAAAAAATAGATATTTACAAAAATTATATTCAATTAGTTTATCTACTTTTTTTTTATATACTCTTACATAAATTTAATCACATATCTTTCAAACGCGTCAATTTATGTTCATTATATGATTTTGATTTGTCAATTTATAGTTTATTATATTAATGAATAGGTCAAAAGGTTACACCCATATCATTAAATTAGATATGCAAAATTATTATAACCAATGATAATAGATGACAACAGTTAACTTTCTGATTCTGTCGCTATTTACCGTTAGGTATCGCTCATATATTTTTATTATCGTCTATTGTTAACCAACTGCAAGTTCACATAAATTAAGTATTTTTTAATACAAGGGTCTTCTGTAATATGTGGGATGTATTAAATAGGGCAATTAGGGCAAGCGTCGTGGGTGTAGTATATAAACTCATCCAACCACATTTTATAAACCAGACATATATATAACAGTAGAATTATTTTATTACCTTGAATTTGCATGACATTTTTTTTTAATACGTCGAAGTTCTAGGTCAGGCATGAAGGACTTGTGGTCTTTTGTGTTTTCTTTATGACGTTTCATATATTTCTATAAAAACATACTGTATGGGCTCGTGTCCTATGTCTTAATTTCTATCTTAGAGCATATATATATGAAGAGAGAATGCTGGACCAAAAGTGTGAAAAGTGTGTCCAAAATGTGTGCGAGAGAGAAAGGTATATGAAAGGTATATTTGTTCTCTATGCGCATGCGTCGAAAGTGACAGTTGTCAAGTCAGAGCTGTCTAGATATAATAAATGACAGTTGTTAAATATGACATTATATTGATGTAAAATAATGTAGATATGTATAAATATAAATGAACTATATATAAATATAACTAAAAACTTGACTCCAAATATCAACTGTGTTGGCCGTTATCCTTACATCTATGGCGTTCATGAGTATATGTTTTTACTGAACGGTCACTGTTTTACCGACAGACGAGTTTTGTACCAACTAATGAAATATAATTTCTTTACATATTTAATTTTTATTATATCTAGACAGCTGTCACTTTTGACGCATACTCATAGAGAACAAATAACAACATATACCTTTCTCTCTCGCACACATTTTGGACACACTTTTAATCTATAGGAAACATAGGCTATTCACACTCCTTATATATGCATATGCTCTAAGACTTCTATAAAACTGTACCATATATTGATAAAGTTGGCTATCAGTAGCTCAAACGTCCAATTATTTTCAATGATTTCAGAGATATCACATCCTTTAAGTTGCTATCTCTTTTATGCAACATAACTTATAACTCCTCCATACCCCCCTTTATCACTTGTCATCACGTTTTTAAAAGCCACTGCCCACTAAGTTTAGTTGGTCTAATTGTTAATCGATTTTATTTTTCTATATGTACAACGTTCATAATATTGAAACCGAAAAAAATTACTATTTAATTATTAATAAGACTATAATATGGTAAGACTTTTAACCATTTAACCATCATTATTTGTGTCATAAGTACCCCTTAAGTGTTCAACAAATAACGATTCATGTTTGCTATCCATATAATTATATTGTAAATAATTTAGACATAATTAGCCATGATTGATATATATATAAATCTCAAGCATTGATTATTGTATACAATTAAGTTGTCGATATTGATATAATAATTTCATGGTTAGTCAGCGCCAATGTTGTTAAGTTTTCGAACTACTACAAGATAAACAAATAGTGTTTCATAATTTTCATCGTAGTTACAAGTAGTAAATCAAAACATTGAAATGAAAATAAACAAATATCTTTACAAGTATTACAATAATAATTATTTCGTTTATAACATTTGACGATAGTATAAATGTAAGTATAATTGAGTATTGTCTTTAGTCTGATATTTGTTAAATTGATCTTGTCAAGCTTTGTTGGTTAAACAACGAAAATAATGTGCATAACCTTAAATGAAATGTCAAAATATCGCAATTACTTAAAAACAGGACATAACCTAATATAATTATCAAAATCTTTATTATTTATCGTCGACAATGTACTTCTAAAGTAATTTACAAAGCTTTACAATAAACAGAGGTTTTATAATATGATTAATTGTGTGATTTTTTTTAGGATGCTAATCCAGAACATCCACCTGGAATTGGTGCATTATGTCAGCCGATGGACACAGTGTTTGTAAAAGCAGTTAGATCTGGAACTCCTGCTTCAAGAGCTGGATTAAGAACAGGAGATCGTCTGATTGCTGTTCAGAATGTTCCTGTAGGTGGTTTTATGCCAAGGAAAGGTTTATCATATGCTGAAGTAGTACGCTTCATTCACAGTGCCAAGAAAAACCTTGAACTCAAAGTTGTATCGCAAGACTACGATTTATTGCAGCAAGTGAGTTTGTGAATTATTATTTTTATAATAGATCATGGTCATTTCTTTATATCGTAGTATACTATGTAATGTTAATTATGTGAATTAAATGTTCGCTCCACTGATAAGATTCAATGTCACGTCATTTCTCTTGCCAAAAGGAAACTCCCACGGTTTTAGTTATATAATTGATAGAATTTATCGTTTTCTGTACGATCTAACGCTAAATTTAATGAATATATTTTTAAAAATTAGAAAATAGAAAAGTTAAAACATAAATCTCATCGAAATAAGTAAATTTTCATCATGCGCTATTAGCAAAGATTTTCCAATAAAACAAATCCCATTTCAATGTATAAAAATCTTTGCATTAGTCATTATATTGATGATGCAGTATTATATTGTATGTTTATAACATCATTATTCTTTCTTGTTATAGTATTTTGCGCACGCCCACGCTCCAGAAACAAATCAACGCCCATCAATGCAGGCTCTAGAAACACCATCTGTCCGGAGAAATAAGATAGGTCATCCGTCACCATGGCAACAACATCCACAAGAGTCAAGAGACAATAGAGCATTGTCTCCCAGGATTCCAATGTGGGATGGTCAGGATAGCCAGTCTGGAGACTTCACAATGTGGAGCCAACAGGATGCAAAATTAATAAAGCAACGACAAGAAGCAGCACGAAATCAAATAGGAAGACACATCTCGAATGCAACAGGAGCGTCAAGAAGTTCGAATAATCGGCAACAAATACCAAATGCTGAAACATGGTCTCCACAACATCAACCGTCTGTATGGCAACATCAAATCTCATCACGAACTGCACCAAGTTCATGGACAGGAAGTGATCCAATCAGATATCCGCAAAGCGCTGTCCCCCAGACACCGCCTCAGTTTCAACCTCAAATTAGTTCTACACCACGGATACCACAGACAGTAAATGCACCGGAAAGTCCAAATTTAGTTAATAGATTAGGTCCTGTTCCATTTGTTCCCCACGAACAAATGCGTCATGTACCTTTACCTTATGGATCTCAAGTTACACCTAAAACTGACCCAAGAGTACAAAGTTTATCAGAAAACACAAGATATACTCCTATGATATATCGTTCTCCGGAACCGATCTATCATACGCCACAACCACGATTAATACACGAAACACCATCTCGGCAATCATCGTCTTTACCTGAAAATCTCAAACAAAATATTCAAATTTCACGGGTACCTCCTCTGACCTCCGAAATGCAGATATCTAGAGTAGCACCAGCAAACAATTCTCCAAGAACCAGTACCGAAATGTACATAAAACCAGCTCAATTTGTAACTGACAGTAATCAATCTTCAACGAAATCTTATCCTGCTCCGTGGAACTCTAGTTTCCAAGACATGCAGCTGACTTATCGACCCATTAAGACCACTTATCCTAATTTAGTTGTAGTTCCAACTGCAGTAAAACCCAATTCAATCGATAATCGTAGAGAAAGTAACGTGTCTCTATCATCGACAAATACAGACATCAGTAAAGATAGCTTAAGTTCCTACGAATCTCTCTCCACTGTTACAGGGCATGAAACGGATGACTCTGTTATCATGAATCGTCTAAGAAAAAGCTTCGAACAGAAAGAAGAATTTTTAAGACGGCCTAGTCAACCAACAGGCTGGCTAACTGACACTAACATTATAAATCCAAATACATTACATCCATATAGTAGCAGTAGTAGCACTAGTAATGCAGCAACGAACGAATCTGTGATACATCAAAAAGAATTTTATGCTCGACCACAAAAGTTAAAAAGCACAATGTGGCCACCAAATGAACCTTATGACAATGAAAATGGAAATATAAATGCACTAGCAACGTTAAAGGAAACAGGAAATGAATATGAGAAACCTACGAATGGTGATTCTAGGAGGCGATTAGTTTCATCATTAATAACTCCTTTGATTATAAATAAAGAGAAGGACAAAGATGGGTCTGTTGACAGTCAAAATGCGAGTACTGCGGAGATTGAAGAAAATGATAAAATGTAAGTTTACTGTAGTATTTCTTGGCACCTAATTTTGTGTTAATTAGTTAGCTTAAAAGTACTGTAGTATAAACAGGTGGCGACCTTTCCTATCATGTCCTGTCGGCAAGGCATTTTGGATTATATTTACAACATGAATCAAATATTAAAATTATGATAGTTAATCGTTCTCTTATTTTTTTAGTGCTTTTATTGGACTGCAAACTGTTTCACACCTTTCCCGCCAATTTGAATCAGGAAGACCATTATCCCCTGAAGGAGTTCCTGAAGATAGAACTAGTTTATATAGAAGTGAACTTAGTCGGTGAGTAAAAATTTAAATAACTTTTAATCAGTTTTCCTCTTCGGCCTCTTCCAACTTCTGATTTCTTACATAGTCAGTTAATAAATATCTGTGCTACTATTTACAAATTTTTTAATTTTTAAATTAGGCTTAGCTGTAAGAAGGCTGTGCCCAACGTTGCTGTTCGTCGAAAGGAATTTGAAACCAGAGCTAAAGAACGTGAACGCGAAGGAAGAAGACGGGACAGTCGATCGGTTGATAATTCAGGTGCGTTCTAATCAATAATGTAATCTAAACATTATTTAACTTATTTTATTAACAAGATTTTATATACTAAATTGAAATCCTATTTATTTTCATAATAGCCACGCTATATAAGTCCATTTGTTTTAAATTCATCATTAAGTTTTTCTTAAAATATGTTATTCTTTTATGAAACAATTTTAACAGCTAATAAACCACCAAAAACTGATTCTGGTGACGGTTCTGGTTCTGTTGGTGGTGGTGGAGGTATATCAGGAAATAGAGTTGTTATATTTGGAGTAAGAATTCATCCTCCTGATGAAATGAAAGAACAAAACAATCAAAAAGTGACGATTACATTGACTCCTTCGGAAAATATTGTTCCTGATAGAGGTATATTATAGGTGGCCTTCGCCATGGATTGATGTTGTCAAAACTAAACATTGTGAACACATATTATGTAACTAAACCAATTGGGTGTTAGAGGAATGTTATATGTTTATCCGATATTTTCAAATATGACGAATGTTTTGGAATAGAATATTTGTAAATTATAATATTACACCTGATACATTGGCAACACATTTTACACTTTAGATATTTGTAAATACATAATTAAAACAATACATTAATTAATTCGCAATACGATTACATGTTAGAACAGTATTTAAGATATAATAGAGCCTATTTAATTTGCTTTTGAATAGTCGTTTTTAATTATGGAAATGCACGTTTTCTGCAAATTTATATTATAGCAAAGAGTTGATGTTTGAAATGTTATGCTGCTATAAGTAGTGAACTAAAATTTTCTATAAACATAATTAGAATTATTTATTTAATAAACTTATGATTTTAACTGGAGGATTCACATAACTTGAAACATTTAACGATTTTAGTTCAGTCCGATTATATTAGGTATTTATAATATGAAACCATAAATAATCTATCAAAAATTACATATAATAAGCAACTTAGCAACATATCATATCACTTACCTAACTAATAGCTCTTGTTTTGTGTTATGTTTGCGTAAACTAAAATATATTTCTCTCAGAATAATTTATATCCTTATTTATATTATATGTATAGCCTTTATATTATGTGTTGTAAATAATAAATATATACGTAAACCTACTTGTAATACTAATCAATCACATTTTACTAAAAGTTAATTAATAATCGGAATTATATTTTACTGATGTTGTAATTATAAATATTTGGTAGTAATCATTTCTTTTTTTTAAATATTTTTAACATTATATTCAATATTCTTTAGATACCCCTATGGAACCAGTACCAATGAGAGTGAGATCACATTCTGCAGAATCACAAGCTGCTTTGGATAGTAGAAGAGGGCGCCGCATGAGGCCTGATTCATACATAGCAGCTGTAGCTCGTGAAGCACCAGGTATATTGTTTACACTATACATACTAAACCCCTTAACAGAAAGTGCCACTAGGCATTTCGCTTCCTACTGTTTCTAAAGTACCACTTAAAACTATATTTGCTTTTGTAAAAAAAACTTATGACTCAGTGAGAAATTGTTTTAGAGAATAGAAACAACCCAATTATATTTGTATACTAATGATATTCAAACATTTTATTGTTTGAAGAAAATAAAAACCAGACTGATTGTGACATCTAATTAAAATTGTTATTACAGTTCAAACTTCGATCTCAAATGAAGGCATATATGAAAGTGTGTCTGATTTGGGTGTTAGTCTTGGGTCGATACGAGATGCTCCTTCAGAGATTAGTGGCATGATGAGGGATGGTAGAGATCTCTTTGAACCTGAGACTAGACCTATGTCTGCACCTCCAAGGCCTACCCATCTCTCACTCGGTCCAGCAATTCTGGAAGGAGGTATAAATAATCTTCAAATCATTAATTGTTAAGTACATTTTTAGGAATTGTATTAAATGTTTTTCTATTTTACAGATGGTATAAATGATCTTTCACAAAATGGTGTCGTACGACGACGAAAAATTCAAAGTCTGGCAGGTAATATTAATTAGAAAATATATTTAAATTCAGTAATTAGAGGGTGCCGTTTTCCCGACACTTTTTGTTCTCAGGAAATTGTGCATTTTAACTTTCATATAATATACAATGGGCTTGCGTCCTCATTTTTTAGTGGTCGATTTTTCAATTGTTGATTGAAATTGATGTTAATAAATGTGTATTGACGTGCCTATTTTATTAAATATCTAAATGTAAACGGAGATATAGCAATTAGAAGTTTGAATTGTAGTTTTAGCGCTAGAAATGGTCGGCCATATTTGTATGACGTGAAATGTATTTTAACGTCAGTTATTTGTTGAGTAGGTCAGTGCTGTAGTAATGTTTTGTAGCTGTTGGTAGTCGAAATAATCAAGTCAAGTCAAGGAATAATAACTTTATTTTATTTAACTTTTAAAATGACTTTTTTAATTGTTAATATCTCTTAACATATAACGAGTTATTAAAAAATAATTGAACATTTGAGGTTCTAGTAACCCACTTTAATAGAAATTAAGAGAAAGGACACACAAGCCCATTTGATTATTTATGTTTATTTATTTAGAGATAATCTAGCAACGCTGTTTTTTTTAAATTATTTTCCGCCTGGAAACATTTTCATTTTGTTCGCGTAAAGCTCGAATTAAGAATCGAGTGAGTTCCCGGGAATTCCTGCTTAGGAATAGCATTCTCTAGCTGCTATATACATATTCTAGAACAGAAATTCTTTTACAAAATAATTTATATAAAATGAAGTATATAAAAGTGACTTATTCACGTAATATAAAATTATATTTTAGATCAATAGTAGGCTGCTTGATAATTGTGTATACAGCGTAAACAATATAGTAGTTTTTGAGTAGTTATAATAATTTTTCGTATAATATATTTTGGTAAAGGTAAATACAAATAAATACTTCGACTATTATGAAGTAATATTATTCGAAGCGGCATAAAGTGCGAATTATTACTATATCATAAATTAAAATTATATTTTAAGAACATTTACAATTTACAAATCCCCTGCAACTTTGTTATTGGCAACAATGATAACATAGTATCCATTCAACTAAATAAATAGAATTTTGAGTAATTATATTTAAACTAATTTTGAATCTCAGTATTGATTTGCTACTATTACTGTTACTCTTGCAGTTAATGTTACTTATAGTTGTAGTAATAATAGTTATGCTTTTAATAGTAAGGTAAAACTTAATAAAAGTAAGTATCTTAATTTCTATTTTTCATTTTACAGTAGACGACAGTCCTATGGAATATATGAAAGAACGTGGCGAATTGGACCCGAATATAATGGTGGACCCGAACTCTCAAACATTAAGAAGGTAATTTTATTTTATATTTGGGCTTTGGCTACTTAGTTACTTTAGATATATGTTTCTAATATCAGTACCTTAAATTGGCAAATGCTTTCAAATTTTAGAATGTTTAGAGAGAGCTTCATTCATCATCATATTATCTATCTTAAATTATAAATTAAAAAACAGAAAAACTTGTTTTTATATTTTCTATATCCCCTGGTTAATTTACTATATTTGAAAGATTGGGATTTGTATATTTTACGGGGAAAATTGTATTTTTGTATATTATATTTAAAACTATATCAATTTTAGTTTTAATAATTATAAGAAATGTATATTGATTGCACAAAACATGATTATAGGTTAATACTTAGTATCCGATTTATAAATTGATGGTAAAGTTTATTATTTACAATTACAACAGAACGCTTAAATTTATAATATGACGTAATTGTATTGGTTTGAATTTGCTTTCGCATGTGTAGACCGATCTTTTAATGCATTATGTTATCAATTTGATTCATAGCCTAAAAATCATATAGTATACTAACGCCTAACTAAAATTACAGTTCTTAAAAAATTATTTTATTGAAGTTATAGTAGTTGCATAATGATATTTTCTCAGGGATCTCAAATCATTTGCTGTTATAAATATTTACGCCGTTTTAAGCAACATGTGTAACACTACTTTATTAATAGAATCATTTTATAATTCATATTTAAGATATTGGTTTAATTGATTTATTATTACTTAACGAGAAATCGTGTTATTAAAGTACTAGCGAGATTTTGAATAGAATTCAAATTGGTAATAAGACAATATTTAGACATGACTTGCCTTTCTGCACAGTTCTGCATGATGTAAAACACCAAATACTCATTTTTACGCTCAATTTTTTTATTTCTTTATTGGAATATTGATTAATAAACGTATATTACCGTTTTTAATTTATAAATATTCAAAAATTGACGGATATGTACTAGTTGTTATCCTAGTAGTTGATGACGTCAAGAACTGAATAGAATATAAGAAGAGATATGATTTATTTTTCGTTTTATATCACGACATTATATTGAAACATTCGACGGATCAACTGTTATGGGTTTGACGTTTAATACTGCATCTCTTTTGCACTTCTCTTGTTTAACAGTGATTGTATAGGTACTAGTGATATCGAGAACTGAAATCATTGATTAGATTCTAGTGTAAAAATGGTAGTATCTATAAAAAAGAAAAGGCGTTTAAAATAGTATATATGAAATAATAATTCAAACATAAGAAAGATCATATACATAATAAGAAAACGTCAAATTCGAGTTAAATTAAATTGAACTCATATTACAGAGGGTTATTTAGGTAAATAATTCAAGCAGTAGCTTCTGTAATTCGCTTTTTTTAGAAAACTAAACTAAAAATGCTGCTCCAATTTAATCATGTTTTGTGCATGTCTGGGATTTGCCTTGATTGGAACTCTGGTCTACATTTTCTGGGTTTGTAAAACGGTTCAAAATATACGTATTTTTGGGGTTCCTTGGTCATGGGTATTTTGGTTATGGTGTTGCAGCGCTCACAGACGCTGGCGACCCCCCTTATTTCCTGGAGACATACAACTACTACGAAGGCTGTTTGAGGAGCACCACGCACATCATGCGCCCCTCCCATCGAGGTGTGCATACTTTTCCATTTATTTGTTGTATTTAACTATCTCTTTCTATTCATCGCAACGATTATATTTTCTTAATTATGATGTTACATATTGGTTTTTTTCGGTTTCTTAATTTGCCACGAGGTAAATTACTATTATTTCTATAAAATGCTGACTTCCCGGTATACCCAAATGTACTTAACATTTACATGGCAGATACATTTTAATTTACAATTTAAATAAATGCTACATACATATGTATAGTACATTTCCTTTTAAAAAATATATAAAGTCAACCGACCGACACAAACATTCACAGGATGAATTTTTATAAAGAGTCTCTCAATAGAAGCAAACATTTTAAATCAATAGAATGAATAGAATAGAATAGAATAAATCAAAAATATGACTGGGATATTATCGAATACTCTATATATTTTTAAGTCTTAAGCGTAAGTTTGAGAACCATAATAAAGGTTATAAAATTTATGACAAACCCTTTATAAAAATTGGAATTTATCTAGAAAATATAGCAATATTCAATTTCAAAACTTATTTTTGCGGTTCCAACTCATTAAAAGTCAGTGGAAGAAAGCTTAAAATGTAGATACGTTATTCATCTAACTAATTGCAGCTTTAGATTTTGATTCGCGTTTGTAGTTACTTACATAAAACGATTAAAACATAAAAAACATGGTTTTTTTGATAATATTTAACCTGCTGTATAGTATCGCCATCTATATTTCGTGAGAAAAAACGGCCAAGTATCATTTCACCTTAAAATAAAAATATCACCACTTTTCACGGAAATTTTGCGTTTTTCTATTGATTTAAAATAACTGCTCTTATTTAAAAGACCCTATATAAAAAGATATATAATGTTGAAGAACTAAACCGTGGAAGGTCTTTAAAAGACAATTTTTGTGCATCGATTTCTACTCTTTGTGTTTAAAGACTTTTAATTTTTTCAACTACTAAATTATTACTAAAAAATTTGTTACGTATCTAAAATGCATAGTTCGAATTCAAATTGAAATTGATAAATTTCTTCTCTGTCTAACAAAACTGATTACACATAAGTTTGCCTCAACATTTAAAATTGAACATATATAAAACCGAAAAAAAACTTTTGTAACATTTTAATATACAATTATTTCTATATCTTGGTGACTTGATGTTTTGTAATGGTTTGTATTATATTATATAATATTTCACTGTATATATTTTTGAATATTTTTATTATTCTAAATGTCTGTGTTTTTGTATATCAGAGTTTACAATTCGCAACATTTACACTATTTGAACTATAAATGCATCTCCTAGACCTATACCTTAAACTAACTATATTTTAGAATTGCTTTGAGCAATGGCATGCTGGGTTGTATATTTAGCACATGTTTTCAAACTAACGGCATGACTTCATTTGTGTGAAAATTATTAACACAATCGTCTAGTGTTTTTAAGAACGAAATGTATTTTTTTTTTCATCATAAACCTAGGCGTACAATGGAGGTAAGACTATCTTTAGAAAGACCATGAAGAGTACAAAATTAAAGCTGACAATTTATCTAAATATCGACTAATAATATTAACCATATGTTTATAAATATGTTTGGAATAGTACCACATAAAAATCACAGGCAACACGAGTTGATGAGGGAATGAACCCTAATATATTATTACCCCAGCTGTATATGAGTAATGGTTTTAAAAAACTGTATTTTATATTTTTTCGTCACTTGGAAAAAATCTCCTATTTTCCTCGCGCTACAACGCGCTTATTTTTAGGTTTAGGGAAAATTTATAAAGGTGAAATTTGTTCAAAATATTGTTCTCTTTATTATTGATAACAAATACTAATAATATAATTATTTGAAAAAAACTAAAAGTCCGATATAAAAATAATGGGAAAGTAAATTAAAGGCACAGACAAATACAGACGACGATCAACTGGAAAGAAATGAAAAATGCAACGTTGTGTCAAAATTTCAAGCCTATTTTTCGAATTTTTCGAGACACACGCGCTGAATTTTTATATATATAAATATAACAGAAATACGCCTGGTTTGTATGCAAATTATTCAACAGTTTTCTATTTATTCTATTAAAATTATGAATACTTAAATAAATGTTAATCACATAATTATAAAACCAGTCGTTATTGTTTGTTTGTTACAATACGAGTAAGTGAAAATATGGAAATTTAATTTTCTTTTATTCTTTATATGAAGAGTGCATTAATTTAATTACCTTGTACAATTGCATGCGTACATATTGAAGTATTGTCGCATTGTTGATAAACAGTATATTTAAATAAAGAAAATCGTAATTGTTTGCGTTTGATAAGTAGTAATTGTAGAATACATACATTGATGCGTTAAGTGCAGTAGTGAACTGTACAAAACAAAGAAATATATTTTCTTCTTTAAGTCCTTAACACATTTCAATAAATGAAGCAAAGTTTAATTAATAAATACATAAACATTAATAATAATTAACAATTATTAAATGACTCACATTATAATTAATTTTACGGACAATTTTAAAATAATGCAAATACACTGTTAACTAAATTATACAAATGTAATTTATGTTTTTAATTAAGAGAAACTTCACCTCAACGATGCGTAAAAAAATATTGTGAAAAAAAACAGTGAATTAGAAATAATGAAGTTTAGAATGCCATTTTGTTACAATTACTTCATATATTAAATAGAGAAATCTAGTAATTGTTTGATTGAATAATGTACTAACATATTCATACCTGTATACCTTGATGCAATGAAAGATTTTTATGATTTCAAAATTAAAATGAACTGAATGAATTAGTCTTAAGTATCATTCCCACTCACTGCTTTAATTTAATTTTGTATTTTGTATTTAATTTAAATTGTTTAGCATATGGCAATATGCGTAGTCATTCACAATATCATTTTTAATTTAATTTATTTTTAAGTTTTCTTAGTTTTTTTAGAACCTTACAAGATCCAATGTTTTAAATTAAGAAAAAATATATTATATTATAACCTCCAAAATGTGACAATTTGTCAAAAAGCAGTAGGATTTACTTTTAAAAGAAGTTCAATATCAGTTTTTGAAAAATATAGAAGTGAAAACAATTTCTATTACTAATATTGTTATTAAAAATAGCAATTTTAATTATTTCACATACAATTTTGTCAAACGTATACGCACCAACTAAATTAACTAAACTTAAATTAAAACACAAATCTGAAAAGGAATGCTCAAACGAAAACCTAAAATCTAGATTACAATATTAAATAAAAACAGTAAATGAAATATCAAAACAGTGATTGGGAATAAGGCTTTAATGTTTAGTATTAGTCAAGAAAAACCTTCATCACGCAATGCATTATGGGTACATGGGAATAATCGTTATTCTTCATATTAAAAGAGCAAATCTGTATTTAAATTTTAATTTTCGGAAAGGAAGGTGCTCCTGTTTTCGGCCATCTTGAAAACAAAGGTGTAATCACTTTTTGTTATTTATATAGAAAATTATAGCTTCCACAATAATTTTGTAAAAACCTTTTTTGTAGATAATAATATTATCTACAACTTTTAGTAATAATTATTTGTTGTAACTTCTATAACAAAAAAGTTATAAGTGAAAATAACTCTTAAATATTGAATTCTTATTGAAAGGAATTGAATTCTATCAGTCTTCATGCCTTAATTACTGTGGCTAACTCCAAAAATGTTGTGGAAGTTTTGCTGTATCTCTGTATACAAGGTGTCCCAAAATTCAACGATAAGCCAGCACCAGAAGGTGGTCCTGCTCATGACTACACAAGAAAAAAAGAAAAAAAGTTTTTATCTCATTTTTTAAAAAGAAATTTTTTTTTTCGAAAATCGAAACACCTTAAGATGTTTTTAACTACCATGACCACAATTTTTCAAATATTTCTGATTTTCTTTTTGTATCGGCAACCAAAATAGCACTGCTATCCAGCACAACCATTATAACTCCCAGAATGCTAGTAGTTTTTGCAACACAATTTATGAAATTTGGTTCTTGTTTAGAAATAGTATGCAGTAATTTTTTTTTATTGCTAGTGTCCTGGAGTATTATACCATTTTGGAATCCTGAAGAGTTGCGCCACTTTTTAAAAAAACTTGCCATAGTAGTCTTTATACTGTTTTTTACACCACAATGAGTTAAAGTTGACTGAAAGTAAAAATCTTTAAACAATTTAGGGAAAAAAATAATTTCGATTAAATTTTGTGTAAAAATTACTAGCATTCTGGGAGTTTTAATGATTGTGATGGATAGCAGTGCTATTTAGGTTGCCGATACAAAAAGAAATTCAGAAATATTTGAAAAATTGTGGTCGTGGTAGTTAAAAACATCTTAAGGTGTTTCAATTTTCGAAAAAAAAATTTTTTTTTTCTAATTCCTAAACAAAATGAGATAAAATTTTTTTTTCTTTTTTTCTTGTGTAGTAATGAGCAGGACCACCTTCTGGTGCCGGCTTGTCGTTGAATTTTGGGACACCCTGTATATACATAGGCAACGACGGAACGATGTTAATGAAAAAAGTAGCCCCCTTAACTGAACAGTCTACTTTTAAAGTGACTTTAAAGTAAAGTACTATTTATTTTTCTTTAGTTTCCTAATTATTTCAAAATTCTATTGAGATATTTTTTGTGTATAACAGAAGTTTTACATGAGTCTGAAATTTGCTAACTTTGTTGTTAATTATCTCGAATTCTAAACGGTCAAAAATTCTAAAACTATAAACAAAATTTTTAAAACTATCGAAAAGTAGTTTTACGCTAATAAGCTTCGTTTTCAAAAATATAATATTAATATAAAAAATTAAATACATTTTTTATGTATTAAAAATACTGGGTCATTGAATAAATAATAATATTAATTGTTTAAAAGACCTTCAAAAATACATTGAAATAGAATAAATACCTACAGTTGTATATTTACCCATATTTCAAAATCATATATTAACTCTTTTTTTTTTTATTATTATTAAAATAAAAAAAACATTTTTATTAATTTCTTGCACTAGTAATTAAGATGTTATGTGTTTCACTTCTTTCCGCACTTTAGTCAGATTTTAGACGTAAAAATGCGTGCTATAGAAATGTTTGTTCTTTATTTTGTTTTTTTTTTTTGTTAAATAAATATTTAAAAAAAATATATTTTGTTTATAGATAAATAATATTTAAAAATTTTATGTTGCAGTGATTTTGAACCAAAATTGGTGGACAAGCAAGGACTGTTGCAGCTGAAAATTGTATCGTTGGAGAAAAAGGTACACTGTTTAAGTGTATTATGCTTTTGTGTAATGGTACTGTAAAAAACATTATGTTAAATTTCGATAAATAATAGAACGTAACCTTAGGTAAATATGTATTTCATTAAATAATACATAAATTTATTTTTTGTCTTTAGCGGGAACTTTAATTGGTTACAACTTTTTAACAGGGATGTTTTTTATATGCAGTAAAAAACATTGATCGAAATAATTAATAATATTGACCAATTTTTTTTACGGTGTACATTGTGTGAAATTCAGTTTTTTTTTTCATATATCTTTTATTTTACCCGATTTTTTATTATAATTTCAATATGGTTTTTTCAGCGCGCTCATGGCAGATCTTGGAGACCAGTTTGGGCACAAATTCAGGGCTCAAAATTATCCTTCTATCGACATACTAGTCACCAGGTAAGTCTCTTACTTATAAACATAATTATTAATTTGGTAATTTTCTTTTATCTACTAGTAAGAAAATTAATTTTATTAAATTGTAACCCCTTAAATGTGTGACGTCACTTTCAACATAAACGACAAATATTTCTAAACTTGTGTGTATTTTTAATTAAACCACGCTCAATAGTACGAAGCTTAGGTCGTTCATTAATATAATAAATTATCATTAATTAGCAGTTTAAATAATTATGCTAAAAGCATCTCTCTTGAATATTGAATAAATAAATTGTTACACTTTCTTTACCATTTATAAAATATTGTATGTGATTTTATTTGTTAGTGGTCGATTTTTCAATTGTTGATTGAAATTGATGTTAATAAATGTGTATTAGCGTGTCTGTTTTATTAAATATCTAAATGTTGACGGAGATATAGCAATTAAAAGTTTGAATTGTAGTTTTAGCGCTAGAAATGGTCGTCCATATTTATATGACGTGAAATGAATTTTAACGTCAGTTATTTGTTGAGTAGGTTAGTGCTGTGGTAATGTTTTGTAGCTGTTGGTAGTCGAAATAATCAAGTCAAGTTAAAGAATAATAAGTTTTTATTTTATTTAACCCTGTTACGACAGACATAATATTGAAATTTGATTGTTCCTCGACATAGCTGTATTTGATATTTTGATATATAAATACATATAGCAGAGATTTATGAGCTGTAAGGTTGGAAACCTGTAAACTTGTCAGAGTTCTGTCAAGAATATGCTATCTCTTTTACGCTCTGTTGTATAAAAGAGATAGCAACGTGAGGTCACATGCATTTGGAATGTTGTACAACGTTGAATCCCTTTGATAATTAAAGAGACAAAATGACTTTTTTAATTGTTAATTAACATATAAGGAGTTATTAAGAAATAATTGGATATTTGAGGTTCTAGTAACCCACTTTATCAATATATAGTACACTTTTATAGAAATTAAGACATAGGATACAAGCCCATTCGGTTCTGAGTTTGTTAAATGTAAAATACTTTGTCAGAATAGTATCCGTGTTACCAGATACTAATAAGGAGCACATACTAAAACAAAATAGCATCAGAACAATGCAAAGAATAGAACCACTTGGCGTAACATGTGTCATACCGTCACACAGGGCACACAGCCGTACTTATATCGTGTCGACTTCCTTTGTCTAAAAGCAGATCCGTGTTTTATGCTGTCTGATTATTGTTTGGCGGTACACACTTTCGTTTTCTGCAGTGAAACTTTTAGGTTATGTTTTATTCATTATAAATTATTGCTAATTATTATTTAACTACGTAATAAAATTGATGATAATAAATTAATTAACGCCGTTGAATTTTTGACAGTCGACTGCTCGACTTTAGTAGTAGGAATCAGAGAAATATACAGTGGTCCCTAAAATGGCATATGGCTTGTGTCCTATGTCTTAATTTCTATAAAAGTGTACTATATATTGATAAAGTGGGTTACTAGAACCTCAAATGTTCAATTATTTTTTAATAACTCCTTATATGTTAGAAGATATTACTAATTAAAAAAATCTTTTTGTCTCTTTAATTATTAAACGGATTCAACGTTGTACACATTCCAAATGCATGTGACATCACAAGCGTTACCAACCTTACAGCTCATAAATCTCTGCTTTATGTATTTATATATCAAAATATCAAATATTATTTACAGCTATTTCAAGGAACAATAAAATTTCAACATTATGTCTGCCGTAACAGAGTTAAATAAAATAAATACATATTATTCTTTGACTTGACTTGATTATTTCGACTAGCACTGACCTACTCAACAAATAACTGACGTATACAATGCATTTCACGTCATACAAATATGGCCGACCATTTCTAGCGCTAAAACTACAATTCAAGTTTTAATTGCTATATCTCCGTCAACATTTAGATATTTAATAAAATAGACACGCCAATACACATTTATTAACATCAATTTCAAACAACAATTGAAAAATCGACCACTAAAAAGGAGGACACAAGCCCATTTGTCCAATGTCTTCTATAACAAAAACATCACCCCACAAAAACTTCTAGATCTGCACTATGTAAAACTATAAATAAAGCATGCATTATTTAAAATAATATGAATATCCATTTTGAAATTATACTCGTATGATTATTGATAAAGTGTGTGTGCAAATTATATTATTTCTAAAATTTTATTAAATTAATAAAATTATAATAATAATATAAAAGAAATCACGTTTGACAAGCACCGGAAACAGTTCTAGATTTACTACGAGTGTATATCTAAGAAACAGTATAACAGTTACCGTGCTTCCGGTCACTGAAGTCCGAAAGTAAAGACGCATTGTGACCCTCAATGAAGTAAAAGTGTTTTCGAAAACATAATTATCATTGCTCTTCAATACACATTTTAGAATGCTCGTTTTAGTTTGACACAGTACTACATTAGTCACATTTTCATCTTAATTTAAGGAAACATGTTTTAACTTACATTGTAAATTCCATAATAGTAGTAGTAGTCTTATTATGTACTCGCTAAACACAATTATGTGTATTTACGGTTTGTGACCTCTTTTACTGCTTTTTGCGGATTTTCATACTCATAAAACTTCTTAAGAATATTAACATCTTCAAAAATAGCTACAAATTAATAAAATATGACCTTTTTAAATGAAAAATTATCAGCTTTCGGTTAAGTAAAATATTAAATCCATAAGGTATAGTTAAAATTACGAGAGTTTAAGGGCGACTCATACTTAAAACAAGTTGTGGAGTATAAACTGGCGATACAACTAAAAAGCACTGACTCACTTATTTTTCTATAATGTATATAGAAACGAATAAGATAAAATTCATTATCGTATTATAGATTTATACCGCTCTTATAACCTCTTTTAAGTATAAGTTGCCGGCGAACTCTCGCAATTTGAACTATACAACTGACATTTTTAGAATTATAATTCTCTATTCATAAACAATTTATTCACTTATTTCTCCTACCTAATGCCATATCGCAACATTAATAACAAGAATTCAAAATAGAATCCAAACTAATGTTTTGGAAATAAGCCTTACACAATAACTGTACTTACTGTATTTATATTTATGTAAATCCAACTACTAATTTTAATCTTATAAAATAAAATATTACAAAGACGTGCAAATGTAAAAAGAATATATTTAGATCAACATCAATTTGCCATGATTTCACCTTTAACTTTAATACAATCATTTATCATAAATTTAATGTTCAGTGAAGCAAACATAACCTATATTTCAATTTGATTCACTTCACTTTTACTCGCTAGTTGGATTAATGCATGCTTGGGTTACTACTGCTGGTACCCTAGTACCATCCCCTCCTCTTCACCTTCTAGGGTTTAGAACTTTGATATGATTCTCAGTGGCACTTGAGTTTTTACTTTCTTATTATTAAAACGACATTTGCTTTTGACTGAGTGCAAGTGCATAGTACGCTGTGAAACTTTAAAACTAATAACCAATTAATTAGTGAAAATGTGTTAAATTGTGTTCAATAATTGTGTTAGTTCATACACATAAATATCATTGATAATTTAACACAAATAATCAGAGATGTGCACAAATGCTTTTCAAAAGCATTTAAATACAAAATTCAAATACCTAGTTATTTTCTTATTTCAAATATAAAAAAAAAAATACAAAATGCAAAATACGTATTTTAAAAATACTTTTGAGAAAATAGAATACTCTTTATTTTATTTCTTTATTTTATAAGAAGAAGAATTGTCTTTGATAAAGACCGACTTCGTTTTGTTAAGATTATATTCAAAAAATAATATTTACTGATTAACACTATGAAGTAACAAAAATAAAAAAAGTGTTTTGTATTTTCCAAATAGGAAATAGGTTGGTAAAAGTTTTCAAATAAAATATAAAATTCTATACTCTTAAAAGATATTTAAATACAAAATAGAAAATAGGTATTTAATATTTTGTATTTGCATTTTTAGTATATGTATTTGAAAAACGCACATCTCTGCAAATAATTATAAATATTAACAATTCAATTACGAAAGCATATATGCATGATACCAGACTACTGTGTCATCGAATTCGATCGCTGTGCATAAAACCATTGCATATTTTTTTTAAATAATTAATTTAAATTACTTATCAAAAAATTTTTAAAATATTTTATGAGTTTTTTCTCCATATAATTAACACACTATTATGTATGGCATAAACTAAATGGTTTATCTGACAGGTTTGACTGAACAGACCATTTTTACAGGTAAACCAGATCGTGTATGTGGTAAAACTACGTTATTCGATATATTATATTCACAAGTTAGTTTACTTGTAAAAGCAATTCGCACAGTTCATGCATACCCAGCATTAATCAGAAAAATCCGTCGTGCAATTTGGTCGGCACTAATTTTTAATTTTTTAATGTAAAAACCGGGATTCAAATTTAAATTTTCGGGTGAATGACACTTCAATCCTGCCGCCATGTTGAAAATAAGAGTATAATCAGTTTCTTCTGTTTTTATTGAAAAGTATAAGTCCCAAAAAAATATTGTAACGAGCTCCTTTGTAAGATAATAATATTATGTACGCAAAAATAACATGATGAAAAGAGAAAATTGGTTCTTACCCAAAATGCACAGTTGGATGTCGAATTTCTTTGACTATATAATCTATGTTACATTGTGTTTGTATGTATAAGTAAATGCAATTTATCGAAAAACAATTATAATTTAACAGTTGACATTTTCTTATCAGTAATGGATTTTGCATTTTGTTTAACTACTATTTTTTAAATAAAGTGAAAGTGTTTCAATTTGTTAAAATGTCAGAACATGTCATTTACGTTCGATGGGGGTGCTTACCAAAACAAATTGGTAAACATCGATTATTATCGAAGAAATTACGAAGATGGGGATCTACAGGTTCCTGGGTACATCTAATATATATATATTTACACCTAGATAAGAGAAATAAATATTTCGCATATCACTTTTTTTAAATTATCTTCTAAGAAAGAATTAACAATTTTCATCTGTTTAATAATTTTCAGACACCGGAATCACTACGACCTTTAGATTTAACAACATCATCTGTAGATGTCGCTGAAGATTATACAAAACGCAAGAATGTTCTTAGATTATGCATGCCCGGCGTGGAGATGTTACTTCAGGCGGATAGTTCACCGGAGATGGCACATTGGGTGCGAGCATTACATTTAGCAGGCGCAAAGAATGATGAGGTAAAACAATTTGCCACTTGAAATTAGGCAGGCGATGTTAATGGGCTTGTGTCCTATGTCTTAATTCCTACAAAAGTGTACTATATATTGATAAAGTGGGTTACTAGAACCTCAAATCTCCAATTATTTTTTAATAACTCCTTATATGTTAAGAGATATTAACAATTAAAAAAGTCATTTTGTCTCTTTAATTATTAAAGGGATTCAACGTTGTACATATTCCAAATGCATGTGACATCACAATCGCTGCCAACCTTACAGCTCATAAATCTCTGCTATATGTATTTATATATAAAAATATCAAATATTATTTACAGCTATTTCGAGGAATAATACAATTTCAATATTATGTCTGTCGTAACAGGGTTAAATAAAATAAAAACTTATTATTCTTTGACTGGACTTGATTATTTGACTACTCAACAAATAACTGACGTTAAAATGCATTTCACGTCATACAAATATGGCCAACCATTTCTAGCGCTAAAACTACAATTCAAATTTTTAATTACTATATCTCCGTCAACATTTCGATAATTAATAAAATAGACACGCCAATACACATTTATTAACATCAATTTCAATCAACAATTGAAAAATCGACCACTAAAAAATGAGGACACAAACCCATTAAAACAGCAAAATCCTTTCATCTGAAATACTTTTAATAATTTTCACGATATTTTTAATTGTATTACAAGCTGCATTATTTTTACCTGACCTAGTGTGGCTACTAGAACAGATGTTATTCTCTTTTTAATATTTTATTTATTTATCTTTGTGAAATTTTATCATTATCATAGTATGTAATAGATAACAGAACTAAAAGTAAAAACCGAAATCAGTTTAACGTAAGGCCTTGTAGGATTATCCATTAATATACATGAATTTTCTTTATTAAATTTTAAAAATTGTGATTTTTACAATAAATAAAAATATACTATTTTTGTTATGAAAATGTAGTGAATACAATGGAGAATATTACAGATACACAAGATCAGATTAATACCTTTCTTTTTTATGAAGAAATGGGAAAACAAACAGTTTCAAAAGTTTCACAGTATTTTAATTACCTCTTACATGAAAAAGAGTATGTATGTACAATTATATTATACTAATTACATACTAAAATCACTTTCTAATTATATTTATTTGATTTTGAATGATCATTTTTAATAAATATTGTGTTACGGGCTATTATCTTTTCCAACATTGAAATATTTATTGTGATTAATTTAAAGAATCAAAACTGTTTTAATTTAGAATAATGTCTTAACACATTTATAAAGTTATGTTTTATTTTAAATAATTTGAAGTTGTTACAGCAGGCAAAGAAAACTTAGAATATATATATGCTTGAATTTTTGTGCAAAAGTATTATCTTAATTTACAAAACCATACAGATTTTCTTATCAAATGACGTCTTTAATAATGATTGTTTTTTCTCTGTTGATTTTAAACTCGATATATATATACCCGTGTGTATGTTATGTTTTTATATAGGTACATTATAAGTCATAAAGGTCAAGTGTATCAATTTTTATAACTGATTTAAATTTTGATTAGTTATTTATATACTACACACACAAAGATATTTGAAATTTTTATGAAAGATTTAGATTTGTTTTTGTTTAAATATTGGCATTAAAAGCCAACTTTCTCAATAATATACAACCGTTTTGTAGAAATTAAGACATGATTCAAAATCCCAGTCTTATTAGGATAGATCTCCAATTATCCGGGATCCATTTATTGGTATATCAAATAAAAATTTGGTTCGATACCCAAGTTCTGTCAAAATTTTCTCCTCAGGTTTTGTTATGTTTCTTGGTATATATATATATTGGTATACAATCATTTTTCTAATGAAGAATTTTGTAAGAAGAAAAAACAAAAAAGTCGCTTCAGATAAAATAACATTTTAAATGAAGCATTGTAAGGTCGCGTGTTGAAATATAAATCGAACTATTTATTATTTTGAGATATTACAACTTAGTAATTATTACAGTGAAATTAAATACTACTATAGTTTTAAATAGTAATGTTTTTGTATCTGTAGGCTCCACGTCTTTTCCAGAAAATGTTCTCAATAGATCCTAAGTTTAAAAAGGTTAGATGTTAGGATTATAATTTTTAGAAATAATTAAAAGCTAATGCGATTTTGTTTAATAAATTAATATTTGTAAATCTTATATGAATAATATTTTATATTTTAGGAATTAGAAACCCAAGATGATGGCGGTGTAGAAGGCGGAGCTCAACTAGCGGAACCTCAAAGTGCGCCAGCAGCAACTTCAGTTCCTCATAAACCATCTAGGAAATTTACTCCATTTAGAAGTAGATCTCCTACAGGTAATAAATTACTAATACATTGTATTAACCAGAGATGTGCACAAATGCATTTAAATACAAAATGCAAATACCTCGTTATGTTCCTATTTCAAATACAAAATAAAAAATAAATTTCATGTTGGTATTTAAATGAAAAAAAAAAAAAGACCGACTTCGTTTTGAAACATTTTTGTTTAAATAGCAAAATAGCAAAAGTAAGTGTTTTATTAGTAAATGTTGAATGTCACATGTGGGGGTAGCAGGGAAATTAATATAAATTTATGTATATATATTTCAATAAGGAATGTAGTGGAGTGTATTGTCTTGTAGTAAAACAAATAATGAATGAGAAAATATGATAAACAAATTTAGGTAAACGAAAATCATATGTCTTATGGTAGGGGTAACAGGAAGGATAACAAAATAATAGGCACATCTATCATTTTAAATTACAATTATTAAGACAATTGTGCAGATACTTTTAGATCATAGACGGTGCTAATGATGGTGGGGTTTTAAGTTTTATATTCAAAAAATAATATTTACTGATTAACACTATGAATTAATAAAAATGAAAAAAGTATTTTGTATTTTCCAAATAAGAAATAGGGTTGTAAAAGTTTTCAAATAAAATATAAAATTCTATACTCTTAAAAGATATTTAAATACAAAATAGGTATATATGTATTTGAAAAACGTACATCTCTGGTATTAATCACTTACATAACTGTATAATAAATTTTTTTTATTCATTTAAGGACAATCACCAGTAAACAAAACTCGTAAATCTACTCTGCCTGTAATACCAGCGATAACAGTGCCAAATGCAACAGATGGTAGCACAATATCGTTACCAAGTCAAGGAAGTCCTAAAAGTAAAACTTGGAAAGGTCGAGTAACAAAGCAATTTAGGAAAATGCATGCAGGTGCTTTTGGAGGTTCTGGTGCACAGTCGCCAACATCCCCAAGCACAGAAGCTGGTGGTTGTATTGGTGTGCCAATGGAAATGTGTCCACCGGTAAAAATATCAACAAAATACTTAAAATTTGTTAATGTAACTATATAATGTAATTATATAACAATTGTTTATTTATTTCAGAGCATTAATAACCAATTTGTTCCACGTCTTGTTGAGCTATGTACTTGTGTTGTTGAAGAACGTGGTTTAGATGTAAGAGGTATTTATCGAATACCAGGAAATACAGCTGCTGTTCAAGCGCTTACTAATATGGCCAGTCGCGGACTCACAGAGGATGATCTGCAGGTATTTTTTACATTACCAGTTCTCAAATTATTTACCGCTCTGAATCATTCAGCCTGTTACATATGCAAATATTAAAACACTTTTTAAAATTCTATCATGTTGATGTTTCTTGTTTATAGGATCCCCGCTGGAACGATGTTAACGTTATAAGTAGTCTCCTTAAAAGTTACTTTAGAGGTCTACCAGATTCATTACTAACGAGTGATTTATATCCAATGTTAATAAAAGCTGATAAAATATCAGAGGCTGTTGATCGACTAGTAGCACTTAGAACTTTACTAAGGAGACTACCTAAACATCATTACGAAACTTTGCAACATTTAATGAAACATTTAAAAAGAGTTGTTGAACATTGTGAAATAAATAAAATGGAGGCTCGTAATTTGGCAATTGTTTTTGGACCAACATTGATTAGAGCAAGTGAAGATAATTTAGCTACTATGGTGACTGATATGAGCCATCAGTGCAGAATTGTAGAGTCAATTCTAATATATGTATGTATATAAATATAAATACTTTGTATAAATACTATTTTTAGTTCAGCGGAATTCATTTTTTGTTTTTTGTTTTTATCAGGTGGATTGGTTCTTCAATCCAGATGAATCTTGTGAATTAGTGATACTACCAGATTCAATAAGCGATCCGCCACAAACGCAAACGCAGCCGGCTACTAATTTATTACTTGAGAATGTCACTAAAGTTGAAGGTTGGTTAAAATGCATAAAAATATTCAAATGGGCTTGTGTCTTATGTCTTAATTTCTATAAAAATTGATAAGTGGATTACTAGAACCTCAAATGTTCAATTATTTTTTAATAACTCCTTATATGCTAGGAGATATTAACAATTAAAAAAGTCATTTTATCTCTTTAATTATTAAAGGGATTCAACATGTGTGTACAACACACATTCCAAATGCATGTGACATCACAATCCTTGTGTAAGGTTACCAACCTTACAGCTCATAAATCTCTGCTATATTTATTTATATATTAAAATATCAAATATTATTTACAGCAATTTCAAGGAATAATAAAATTTAAATATTATGTCTACCTTAGCAGGGTTAAATAAAATAAAAACTTATTATTCTTTGACTTAACTTGATTATTTGAATACCAACAGCTACAGAACATTATCACAGCACTGACCTACACAACAAATAACTGACATTAAAATGCATTTCACGTCATACAAATATGGTCGACCATTTCTAGCGCTAAAACTACAATTCAAATTTTTAATTGCTATATCTCCGTCAATATTTAGATATTTAATAAAATAGACACACCAATACACATTTATTAACATCAATTTCAATCAACAATTGAAAAATCGACCACTAAAAAATGAAGACACAAGCATATTTTATGAAGAACATTTCTTTAATAAGCTGATATTAACAATTGAAATAAATTTATGTTTGATATATACAAATTCTAGCTGCTACAAAGAAATTGCATAGAGTATTCGGCCGAACAAAAACTACGCCTTCTCTCGTTACACCTTCTGCAGGAAGTATTAATCTTTCAAGTATTGGGATTGGATCTTTACCATCAATAGATTCAAAATCTGAACGTAGCAGTGATGATATTGACTCAACATCAAATGGACGAAGTCATTACGAGAGTTCTACACAACAAACTAGAACCACTGTTACAACTTCTGGAGGAGGCACTTCGAAACAAACATCGCATAGTGTAAGAAGCGAGATGAGCACAAATAATGGAAGTAACGGCATGATGAAAAGACTCAAAACGGGGTTGACATCGGTAATTATATTTTACTGCTCAACCTATATGTTCTCTACAAATTTAAATTAATTGTTATTTATTTTTATTATTTTTTTATTTATATAAATTGAGTGAATTATTTCAGAGTGATAAATTGCAACCTTTACGACCAGAGCACCATCGACACAGCGGAGATTTATCCGATGACGGTAAATATGTTTTTATATCCTCATACACACAATTATTTTATCCTGGAACATATATTTATAGTACTGTTTTTTTTAAATCAATATATTAAATTTAATCAATTAAATGGGAACATGCATGTTATTAAAACGAATGGTAAATTAAGTACTATGTATAAATGTCAGTAGGATATTTTGTTTCTTTTTTTTTATTTTTGTTTTGTTTGTAATTTGTATATTAAGTAGAATTTGATATTTGGTGCAATGGTTTATGGTATATTGTCGTTAATCGTTAGGTCCCTCCATCCAGCCGCCTATTAGACCGCCACGAAAACGACCTTAAAACCCAGAGGTATCACATACTCGTATTACTAGTCCAACCAAACAAAAAGCTAATGTGTTTTGCATCCAATAATTATAACAATGTTTGCCTTCATGTTTATTATAATAATCGAGTCTAACGGATGCGCACGTCTGATAACAACAGATTGGTGTACTATCTGTTTTCAAATCATTTATAAGAAGTCCGTTCATTTTTCTGATTTACGAGCCTAAAATCATTTACAATTAAGTATAAGCAATTGTTATTTTTTGTTATATTTAATCTGTTTAATTTTATCGGTGAATAATATTTAAACTAGCATGAAATGTAGTATTATTGTTTTACAAGTAAAATGTATATTCCAAATTTGATACATCTTTTAATGTGAGCTTTGAATATATGAAAAGAATATTTTATTTTACGCAAACACTTAATATTTGTTTTGCATTTGAAATATCAACGCAGACGACTCTGTTAAGACCGGTTATTACATATCAGATTTATGCATTAATAAATATTTTGTACATTTCCTACTCTCCAGCCTCTAATCTCTTCGCTCACAGATTGCTTCTTAGTGTCATGTGGTCTATCTTATTAATTTTATGAATGGTGTGGTTTTAAGTTTATTAATAGAATAATATTTCATACACATAAATTAAATTGCTTTAATTCATATGCGCTATCTATTTACAACTTATACTCGTATAAAGCCGCAGTTTATTTTAATATATATATTCTTTGTATATATTTTTATTTTCAACTCAATATAATACATTTCAAAATAGTTTTTTCTAACATAAAAACAAAAATTATTGTTTTACTTTGCTTTCAACATTTAATTAACAATATAAATTTATCGCTTTTTTCATAAGGTTTTTTTTATTAGGTTCAGATTTGGTGTCCAGTCTGACGTCGACATTTGATATGAAATGGAGAATGTTGAACACACCAACAAGTTTAAAACCGCTGTCGGGCCCAGATAACATTCCCTTTGCTGATGAGAGCCCCGATAAACCACATGCATCTCCGAAACACCTTCAAAATCCAAGTCTTCACAGAGGTTCTGGCTTAAGTAACTTAACAATAACAGAAAGTCAAAGAGAAGCTTCAGAAAATACGAGCATCAGTAGTTGTAATGAATCAGATAACACAAAATCAGATAGTGAATCATTGACATCAAATAAAGAGACTTCAACTTCACAAACAGCAAGCGTTAAGGAGGATGAAACACTCACAAATTCTATAGAGACAGCTAGAAGTAGTATATCATCAGACGGCGATGTTAAATTAACTAATACTTCTATTGACCTCAAAAATAATTTTACTGCTAATATGATAAAAAGTAATACTGGAAATTACAATGTTAAAACGCAATCTACAATTCCTGTTAACGTTGTTAAACCTCTAGCTTCAAGTAGTGGATTTAATACAGATCAGACTAGTTTATCCTCTTCGAAAAGTACTTCTAATAATATTTTAAAACCCATAGCTACTACACCTAACAACGGCAATGATATTTGTATTGAAAACGAAATCAAAAACGAAAATATTGAACAAAACTTAAATGTGAACATAACTTCAACGCAAACTTCCACTTCTCTTACATTAACTGCAGATAGTTTTTACGGCGAGAAATCTGCAACAGTAACAGTTAAACCAAGACATTTAATACGTTCCGAAAGTTTAAATAAACACGACAGAAACCATTCTCCAATAAGTAACAAATTAAAACGATCTGAAAGTCTGAACAAAAAGGATGAACCTAAATTAAAGCGTTCTGAAAGCCTAACAAAATATGAAAAAACACAAAATAATTATAAAACGCGAGAACAAAGCTTAAGTAAAAGTTGTGGAAAAAAAGATTCAAAATTAAAACGCAAAAACGGTATGCCTAGTAAATCAATAAAACGGCGACACACTGTCGGAGGAACTGTAGATGAATCACATAGATCTGGGCGCAAAGAACAAGTTCGTACGAGCTCACCAGATTTAAACTTGGGTGGTTGTGCTAGAGATAGTTTTTTACTTGAAGTTCGAATGGCTCCTCATATGATTGCAGAAATTCGACTGAGTCATAACTTTTTGGAATCACATATTTAAATAAATCGAATTGTATATAAATATAAATATCCGAATGTTTATTAATGTAATTGATTTACAAATGTTTAAATAACTATTAGATTCACAATAACTACACAATGATTAAAACTATTCTAACTTACACAATATGCAGTTAATTATTCTTTACTGTTTAGGTATTGTATGTAATGGAAAAGTTTTTCTTTGCACTTGAATACTATTCTAACTACAAATAGATAGTGTCAAACCTAAAATATCTAATTAATAATTTACTCTTTCATGGAAAGTCTTTAGATCGAAAAAAACAAAGTTATTGTCATTTAATTTTGAGCCTTTATGTTATATGGTCACTCCAGCATTCAGGATTCAGGATTGAATTTAAAAGCAAAGTATATTTAGTATAATTGAATTTTGTACAGCGCTTTAATAATAGGCAACAGTATTTGTATAATAAATAACATGATTTGTTAGTTGCATTTAACATAGGCTTTTAATTCTATTATTTTTTTGTGATAATATTTAACATATAATATGTTATTGTATGTAAAACAAATAATACATCGAAAATAACACTGTGTCTTAAGCTAATTTTAATATAAATGTCAATTATCAACTAGGCTAATTTAATCAAATCATATGACACATATCAATGATATCTGAAGAAAAAGGTTAATCAGATTTTCATATAAATTATCGAATTAGATGTATAAAAATAATTGATATTTGTTGGAAACAAAATTAAACGCATGAGAGTTGAAAGGTTAATTATAGAAAGTAATTCTAAAATATTTATTTTAATTTAAATTATATATTCTTTGTCCTAAATAATTTTTAAGAATATATATTCCTTCAGCAGATTTTACATTTTGTTTTACAAATAATTGTAAATAAAAGTTTTTATATTGTAGTAATTCCAAGCTAAAAGTAAAAGTTAAAATATTTTTGTGATACACATATTTTTTAAATATATTTTTGTTAGAAGTCTTTTTTGTTAGATATCTTTTAGGTAAATGGCTTATTTGAAATTATTTTGTATATAAAATAAACGTGGCGGCATTTTCAGATAAAAAAAAACATTTGTTTAAACTATTATTTTCAGTTTAAACAAAAATAATGCAACATTTTAAAATTAATCTACATAGTTTTTATTTAAGATTTATCTTTAGAATAATGATAGTGTAGGAAATTAAAAATAAAACTCTTGAACACCAAATTATTAAATTAACTAGCTTACTTTTATTAATATATTTAAATTAATTGTTTATAGGCAAATACAATTATTAATTACTGTTGTTAGGTGTTATATTATCTGCAAAAGAACATATATTAAATGCAGATTTTATTTCAATTTTAAGTAAAACAATTACGTTCAGATATTTTAATATATTATGTACATATGAATAAAATAAAGTAACGTAATATTTTATTTAATTATTAATATATTGTATTAACTAATATAAGACTTTGGACAAGGGGCAATGGATAGTTACATAAACGATAGAATATTACAAAAAGTATATATATATATAAATATATATAGCGTCTGTATTATTATACAATGTTACATAAACTTTAATATTTTTTTTTGATTTTAAATGAAGAGTGTTTGATCTTCACATATCTTGCCTAATTAGATTTTTTGTTAAAAGTAGAATAAAATAATGTAAATATATTTTTAATGTTTAAATATGTATTTCTTATTCACTGATTTAAATTATTTACCTAATAGTCAACATCCACAAAAATGATGGCAAATTTAGAGACGAAATCAGGTATAGTCTAAAGTTATTTATTATAAGTGGTTTATGCTGAAAATTTGTATCTTGCCTAATATTACTATATCCTTCATGGCTGCATTAACATTCGAAACACTGAACATCAATCTTTATTACAAAAAAGAACCCAATTTGTACGTGAAGTGTTATTTATTACATTACGACTTATTAAATCTTCTTAATAAAAAATATTTTAGTTTAAATAATATTTTACTACAAAAATAACTATAAAATTATTTAACTGCGTGTTTCGACTTAAATATGCGAACAGTGTTATCTTTTCCTCCAGAAATTAAATATTTAGGATTTGTCCAGTCGCAGCTCATAACGTTATCGTCATGTCCTGATAAATCATACAATGGGGCTTTAGGGCTGAAACAATAATGAAATAATTAATTTAAACTTGTTACAAATGGATCATGCAAATTTTTTTTATGTATAATACCTTCTGGAATCCCATAGTTTAACTTTATTGTCATAAGCACCAGACATAAAAAGATGCTCTTCAGTTTTCGACCAAAACACAGATTGCACCCACTGCGTATGTGAGGTGTAAGTTTGTTTTACAATACTAGCCCCTGTGATGAAATATGAAGAATATGTAAATAATTCTAAATCGAAATATCAAATACTTATTAATTTTAGTATATAGTACCATCTGATCGAGGATCATATAGCCTAATATGCCTATCTGCAGAAGAAGTGATAAACATATTATTTAATTTAGAATAATCTAAATCAAAATATGATATAGTTCCAGCTATTTCACTTTTAATTCCCCCGGTATTAGCATCCCATAATTTGACTGTGTGGTCCCACGATGCTGTAGCTATAGTACTTTCATCCATCCAACGTACTGACACAATCGCTTCTTTATGCCCCTGTAGCGTCAATAATGGGGTCTAAAAAACAGAAACGTTAATAATAAACTTCTGATAGCAAAATAAGATGATATACTTTAATAATAAACTTACCCGGACTTTTCCCTGTTCACTTTTTGACCTTTTGCTCGTTGATTCACCACTATCAGTATCTTGAAGCGCTGAAATGTTTGTAACAACTAAAAATTATGATTATCATTGTAATTTGTTTAGAATAATTATTATACGTACAAGCAGACCAAACTTTAAGAGTAGCATCCCAGCTCCCTGTAGCCATATGGGACCAATCTGGATTTACTGCTACACATTCCAGACCCCTTTCATGACCTTTGCAAACTACAATACATTCTACTGCATTGGTCTTCTCATTCCACTGCCAAATGTTCGCTGTTTGATCATGGGAGACGCTGTTCAGCATTTATGATTTTAAATCGGATAAAAGTTAAACAGTAGTGTAATATTAAAATGATTCATACCTTACAAATGTAGCGATATTATCTATGAAAGAAATCCAGGAAACGGCTTTAACAGATTCTTTATGTGCTGGTATCGTTAAGCATTTTTTCCCTTTTGTTGTCCATATATGAACCGTACCGTCATAACTTCCAGTTATAATCCTAAGGGAAACAAAGGTGAGATATATTATTAAAATTAATTGAAAATGAACATTTCATTTCAGCTTACCAATCCTTCAAAGCTTGTACTGATGACACCCAATCATCGTGCGTAAGGCAATCTTGCGCTTCAGGTGCAGGGTGACGTTCAACATATTCAATGTCAATAACAGTCTCAGTTGAAATAGAAAGCTCTTGTAAATGTTCACTTAAATTAACTCGTAAAAACTCATTGTTTATAAGGAAATCGAAGTCAATGTCATTTACTGAATCAGTCGTTTCTTTAAGTATTGCATTTAGTAATGTGTTTAAGGTAGCCTTTGTGGATATTGCTGGTACAGAGTAAGGTGCATCAGGTACAGCATATCTAAAACGAGAAATGGTAAAAGTTTAAACCATGTAGTACCAGTAAGGTGAAAGTTAGTAATCCTTTGGGAAATATATATAACACTGCTCTAATTGTAATTTATTATAATTAGATAACTTACTGCTCTTGTTTTGTGAATAACTTTATTTGCACTTGAGCATCATCAGTGAGTTCTTTATTAATTGAACTCATTATTAATCTTACAACAGAAACTTATTTACTTTGTTGTTTTGTTTGTATCTGTTAACAATATATTGACTTATATGTTAACCACACTTTATTTGCATTTAATAAACACAAGGATGGCTTTTCCGGTTAGTCAGTGTATATTTATATGAAATATATTTATATAAATCATAAGTCACATTATTTTACATTTTCGGGTATACCGGCGATTTTCGTTAGCATTAATAATTAATTGTAATTAATTATTAAAAACCAAAACCGAGTAATCTTAGGTTGTCGGACGCGGTTCCTATCTATCAAAGATGATATATACTCTACTAGCTGACCCGGCGAACTTCGTACCGCCTAACAGTCAATGAATGTCGTGTTACCTTTTAGCTGAACTAATTTAGGCTTTGATGAACGTAATACAATGATACAAAATAATATTTATTAATATAAATAGAAACATAAAAGTATTTTATTATGATGAATGATGATGAAAACATACAGAATGAGAATAAAAATTAAAAAAATTAATAATAATTAAGTAATTCAAACTCATGTCAGAAAAAAATGATTGAAAACTATGTTGTGCAGATTGGAATACACTCGGATTAATTCATTAATGGGATTTTCATTCAAGCATTCTTTGTTTTTTGGTCAGGCGCAAGAACAAATAAAGCGGATGGTTTGCCGACACGTGAGCATGCCACGTACAATTGACCATGAGAAAAACATGCATTGTCTAGATTGAGGCCACAAATAGTCAAGGATTGGCCCTGTGATTTGTTGATCGTCATGGCGAAGGCAAGACGGATCGGGAATTGAATTCGTTTAAACTCAAATGGCATATCCGTTGGGATCATCGGAATCCTTGGAATAAGAACTTCCTCATCTTTAAATTTTCCTTTAAGTATCGACGCGTGAATCACATTGCTCATCAGTTTTTTTATCACCAAACGCGTTCCATTGCACAGTTTTGGTTGGTTTAAATTTCTAAGCATGATGACTACCGAGCCAAGCTTAAGTTTTAAATTGTGCGGTGGTAAAGCAGGCACATCCAAGGAGTTTAAAAATTCACTTGGATAATTAGTGGCTTCTTCTTCGTTTGTAACACAGTCGATAGATTTGAATGAATACAGAGTACCTACGATTTGATTTTGAATTATAAAATTAAGGTCATCTACAAAAGTCCATTGGACCAATGCAAACTAAACGATGCAAGCTGTAGTCGATGGTGCAATCATATAGAAACGCTGCTCGATTCAAATCAATACTTGAACCATTTCTTCTTGCACTTCGAAGATTATTCCTCTGTTCATCTGTACGATAAGCTCGACGATTTCTCGTTTCTAACCTAGCCGTTTCACGGGCTACCTCTCTTTGCTCTTGTGTTTGAGAAGCACGAATTAAGGCCCTTCTTTGCTCCATACTAACGCGGCGATCTTCTCGTTCTTCATCAGATAATTGACTCGCGATATTCCGTTGCCTAATTGCATTACGGCTCCGCTGGGAAAGATTAGATCTTCTAGGACGTGGCATTGTTATTAATACTAATACTGAATGTGCACTGGCATAAAACCACAAAAAACCACTTTTGAGACATAGACAATAGCTCAAAGAGTATATAACCACTACATATGAATAGCTTATCAAGAAAAATTATAGATAACCTATAAAAAGACATTTACACTTTTGTTAACCTGTACAATAAATCTTAGCTATTATTTTCTGAAATTAAAAATTAAATAATTAATAAATAATTTACACAAATTAATGTCTAAAACAAACAAATATAACAGTACCTGAACTTTCGAGACATTTTACAAAAAATAAATTTCTGAACGCACACATGAATAGTTGTTACAGTATTTGACAGGATTGGACAACAAATGTTTGACATGAAATCAGCTTTTATTGAAATGATTAAGTATTCATTACACATATCAAGTTTTCATTGTTTTTAAGATGTATTATGCTATTCGGGGCGGAGACAAATCCAACGAATCAATAACCATGAATATTGGTTCAGCAGATCTCGAGTTATAAGTGTTGTAACAAACCCATCTTTGTTTTATATATTTTCATTGTTTTTAAGATGTATTATGCTATTCAAGGCGGAGACAAATCCAACGAATCAATAACCATGATTATTGGTTCAGCAGATCTCGAGTTAAAAGTGTTGTAACAAACCCGTCTTTCTTTTATATATTAAGATCTATCAAAATAAGATGCCCCATATCTTGTCTCTGGTAATAATACCTGCAAATATTTAAAACATTTGCGTTTCTTTATTGTTTTTAAATATAATTTTATATTTCTTGTTATTTATATTAATTGTTATAATAATATCCTTAATTATTTATTGTAAATTACTTCTAAATTTGCCTCAATAATTATTTCTAACAGAATAATTTAAACTTTACGCCATAGAATAGTTACTCGTTTTATCACCAGGATACGAATATTGCATTTGAAAGACGTTATTTTCCGTTAGGCAACAAGATTATTCTTGTAGTTTAAATATTTGGAGAAGGGAGTGGGGGGATGCTTTACAGTTCATCACAACCATTACAGCCCCAACAACGAATTTGGGCAATATATTACATATCTTTAATCTTGTTATAAATAGATTATTTATTTAACATTACAACAGTTTCAATCTATATATCAAAATTAATTACAACAAATTAGTCACAAAAGCAAAGCTTTGATGAATATATATTTAATAGTGTGACAGATAGTATATTTTTTATTATTACGTGCAATAGTGCATTACTTTTATTTTAAGTTATTTACAATTTGTGTGATGAAGGTAAAAATAACATTAATACATTACAATTATTAAGAAATAATTAATAGAAATGATTCAGTGACACTTAAATATCAGTTTAAAACATAATAAGTTTAATTAACATAATAAGTTTAGAACAGTACATATCTTACATATTAAATAAAGCGACCATCTTCATTTTAGTTTGTGAGGTAATATCAATTTATTTTGTATTATAAATTAATATATTTTCTAGATGGAAAGCGGGATTCCAAAACCATCTAGCATACTGAAAGCTTCTGGAATTGTTAAACCAGGTAGCATATCTTCAAAGTTTACATCGGTAAGATCATGTCCGACTAATTACCTTCAGCCAGCAAAAAGTTTGACTTCCTTGAATCTACGCTCGAAACCTGAAATACCAAAAATACCGCTTGTTCGGAATCCTTTAACCAACGCAAATCAACAGGTATTTTTTAAATATTCGCTTTAAAAGTTTGATTTAATTATAGTGTTTAATTTACCAGATCTCATTGTGTTTGTTATACTTTAGAATATATTAAAAACCATTTTAATTTGGTAAATTTAATTTGCAGCCTCTGCAAACTATAGTATCACGAACCGCAAATCGTGCTGCTATGAGAAGAAGTAAATCCATGGAAACTATTAGAAGGCCAGTTCGTACAGATTTACGTACTGCTCCGGTGTCTACTTTTAAGAGACCTTTACCTCCAAAAAGACCAGCTACAGCATCTGTATCTGTTGAACACACAGCACCAAAAGTAACAAAAACTACTGCACCTGCACCAAGGGTAACAAAAACAGCAGCACCAAAAATTCCTCCATATGATTATAAAGCACGGTACAACGACCTCCTTACGAGACACAAAGATCTAAAAGCAGAAAATGCAACATTTAAAGAACTAATAACTGACCATGAGAGAATAGCTGAAGAACATGAAACTTTAACACGACAAGTACAAATTTATGAAAGTGAACTTGAGGAAAAAGCTAAAAAGGTAGAAGCACAGGCGAGAGAAATACAGGATATGCTTAGCAATTACAACGAAGCCAAGAAGAACGTAGCGTTACTTAGCTCGGAGAAAGATAGTTTAAAAGAATCGTTAAACACCCTTACAAACCATAACTCGATAATAACACAACAACTGTCTCATTATAAAGAATTGTCAGAAAAGCAAGGCAATGAAATTATTGATCTGAAATTGAAGAATGAGGAGTACCATAAATTAATGTATAACGCCAACATTGAGAGGAAACGTCTGCACAACGACATACAAGATCTTAAAGGCAACATACGAGTGTTCTGCAGGGTCCGACCAGCAATTAGATCCGAAGAGAAGAAGACTTTGTCGAATATGGTGTTTCTTGATGAAACTAGTCTTGAATTATCAAAGGCCGAAGCTGTATCATCATCACTATCTGTTGGAGGAAAGGCACGTTCTAACAAATTAGAATTCACTTTTGATCAAGTGTTTGATCCTTGTACATCGCAGGACGAATTGTTTTTGAGTGTGTCCCCATTGATACAATCTGCCCTTGACGGATACAACGTTTGCATTTTTGCTTATGGCCAAACAGGTTCTGGCAAAACGTTCACCATGGAAGGCGATAACTGCCATGGAGGGAAAGGCGTTATTCCACGGACTGTGCAGTTGATTTTTGAATCTATAGCTGCATTAGAAGAATATGGGTGGAGCTATACTGTAAAAGCATCCTTTTTGGAAATATACAACGAGCACATCTTTGACTTATTAGATTCCAGTAAAGATCAACCGGAACATGATATAAGAATGACTGACTCGAAAGGAACGGATGTTTACGTAACTAACTTAAGAGAAGAAGACATCAGTGAAAGTTCACAGTTAATAAGTCTGATGCAGCAAGCACAGCGAAATCGAGCCACCGCTGCTACAGAGAACAACGAGAGGTCATCTCGCTCACATTCCGTTGCTAAGATACAATTAATAGGTATTCATCAAGAGACAAAGGAAGTATTGAAAGGATGTATCAACCTAGTTGATTTGGCTGGATCCGAAAGCGCTAAGAATTCAATAAGGATGCAGGAAACTAAAAATATAAATAAGTCTCTAGCGGAGTTAGGCAAAGTTAGTTTTTTTGATTGTTTTATGTAATATACTTCTTAATTGGAGCACTGATATTTATTTTAATCTCTTCTAGGTGATTCTTTGCCTGCAAAACAAATCAGATCACATTCCTTATAGGAATTCGCGCCTCACATTCCTTCTTATGCCGTGCTTAGGAGGAAATTCGAAGACTTTGATGTTCGTGAACGTGAATCCTTTGGACGAGTGCTACACTGAAACAGTGAGTTCGTTACGTTTCGCTCAACGGGTTAACCAGGTGAAAACTGGAAAAATAATAAAGAACAGAGTTAGAGAAACGTTCAATTTATCACACTGCTAGAATTCATTGTTTCTAGTCTTAATAATTTTTAATATAAATGTATACACATTTAATAATCGTTTTTATAAATATATAATTCTTTTTTGTACATATGTATTTTGTAAATGCTTTTAGAAGCAAAATATTTAGCATGTAAAAAATTAAATGATTTTTAAAAAATATTTGTATTTCTTTTTTAATAATTAGTTTTGTAAATTAACTAAACCACATAATTAAATTTATTTATAATTGTTTTGTTGTAGATGTTTTAATTTAAGAAAAAATACCTTCGCTAAACTTTGTTGATTAGGATTTAGTAAAAAGTACATGGTTTTTTTTTTACACTTTTATATTACACGCACAATTGAATAATAGAAAATACATACAATAATACAAAGACGATGATTCTTTAATTAATTCAATTTGCCCTTGTTGCTGGCTTGAGTTATCTATAGCTCTCAGTGATTTGAAATTGCAACAGAGCGTTCAAACCTGAATATGAAACAAAGGAGCAAATCGAAATTATATTTAATAACAGAAAATATAATAATAGCATAAAAGAAATGAATAAATAATCAAAATAATACAATATTTATATTTCATTTAAACTAAAAAATACAAAAAATATATTACATTAAAGGGGGACTTTGCTTTATCATAATTAAACCACATAATTAAATTTATTTATAATTGTGGAACAAGAAACGCCATCTATGAATTAGTAGGTAAAAGAATATATAGTTATGTATTTGCTTAACAGATGGCAAGTCAATTTTATAGCGCCTGGAGAAGCTGCAATTTAAATTACATCACCTGTCAATCAAATCTATCACCACAAGCCAATAAGGAGATTGAAACGAAAAAATCCAATGCATTGATTAGAAAATGTTAAATTATTTTTATTTTAATTAGTCATTGCATATAATTCAAGAATTTAAAATATTTTATAGTTGCAAAACAAGTAGCGCCATCTATTAACTGGTAGCTTAAAGAATATATAGTTACTTATTCCTTTAACAGATGGCATGTCAATTTTATAGCGCCTAGACATGCTACAACTTAAACAACAGCATTAAAATACAATAATTATTTTATACCATCCTATATTATAATCTATATATTATCTCTTTACTAATTTTAACAAAAACGGTATTGGATTTGGTTAAATTTAATTGCTATAAGAATAATAAACGTATAAGAATGTAATATTTCTTCCGCCTTCAATTATTTTGATGCAGTTATGTTCGCTAGGCTTTAAATTAAAGAACTGCTTCATTTCATTTTAAATATCTACACCATTCTGGCTTTTACGCGACTTTTTTTAAATTCATGGACTTTTTTTCTAAATTTTTTTTTTGGATTTCTTGAAATTTTTTATGCAGTTATATTCGTTGAGTTTTAAATAAAATAACTGCTTTATTAGATTTTAAATATCTACGCGATTCTGGCTTTTACGCGACCTTTTTTAAATTCATGGACTTTTCTTCTAAATTTTTTTTTTCGGATATCTTGAAATTTTTTGATGCAGTTATGTTCGTTAGGCTTTAAATTAAATAACTGCTTCATTACTTTTTAAATATCTATGCGATTCTGGCTTTTACGCGACTTTTTTTAAATTCATGGACTTTTTTTTCTAAAAATTTTTTTTGGAATTCTTGAAATTTTTTGATGCAGTTATGTTCGTTAGCTTTTAAATTAAATAACTGCTTCATTACATTTTAAATATCTACGCGATTCTGGCTTTTACGCGACTTTTTTTAAATTCATGGACTTTTTTTTCTAAAAATTTTTTTTGGAATTCTTGAAATTTTTTGATGCAGTTATGTTCGCTAGGCTTTAAAGTAAATAACTGCTTCATTACATTTTAAATATCCACGAGATTCTGGCTTTTATGCGACCTTTTTTAAATTCATGGACTTTTTTTTCTTCGTTGAGTTTTAAATAAAATAACTGCTTTATTAGATTTTAAATATCTATGCGATTCTGGCTTTTACGCGACTTTTTTTAAATTCATGGACATTTTTTTCTAAAATTTTTTTTTGGAATTCTTGAAATTTTTTGATGCAGTTATGTTCGTTAGCTTTTAAATTAAATAACTGTTTCATTACATTTTAAATATCTACGCGATTCTGGCTTTTACGCGACTTTTTTTAAATTCATGGACTTTTTTTTCTAAAAATTTTTTTTTTAATTCTTGAAATTTTTTGATGCAGTTATGTTCGTTAGGCTTTAAAGTAAATAACTGCTTCATTACTTTTTTAAATATCCACACGATTCTGGCTTTTACGCGATCTTTTTTAAATTCATGGACTTTTTTTCTAAAATTTTTTTTTGGATTTCTTGAAATTTTTTGATGCAGTTATGTTCGCTATGCTTTAAAATAAAGAACTGCTTCATTAGATTTTAAATATCTATGCAGATACTCAAAATATTGCATTGCTCTTAAAATCATAAAAGTGAACCTTTTCATCATTTTTAACAAGATTATAGTCTTCTTTCTATATGGAGATTTAATATGTTGATATATCATAAACTAAAATACTTATTTAAAAATGAATTATAAATTTGAAATCAGCATTCAAAATTAAGTTAAAATTCGTTATAAAATGACAATATATATTTTCTTCAATTTTTATGAAAAGTAACAAGAGTATAACCTTCTTCTTCTTAAATTCATGGACTTTTTTTTCTAAAATTTTTTTTTGGATTTCTTGAAATTTTTTGATGCAGTTATGTTTGTTAGGCTTTAAAATAAAGAACTGCATCATTAGATTTTAAATATCTACGCAGATACTCAAAAAATTGCATTGCTTTTAAAATCATAAAAGTGAACCTTTTCATCATTTTTAACAAGATTATAGTCTTCTTTCTATATGGAGATTTAATATGTTGATATATCATAAACTAAAATACTTATTTAAAAATGAATTATAAATTTAAAATCAGCATTCAAAATTAAGTTAAAATCCGTAATAAAATGACATATATATTTTCTTCAATTTTTATGAAAAGTAAGAAGGTTATACTCTTGTCACTTTTCATAAAAATTGAAAAAAAAATAACTTAATTTTATGATGGTTTTTACCATAATTTTGAATGCTGATTTCAAATTTGTAATTCATTTTTAAATACGTATTTTAGTTTATGATATATCAATATATTAAATCTCCATATAGAAAGAAGGCTATAATCTTGTTAAAAATGATGAAAAGGTTCACTTTTATGATTTTAAGAGCAATGCAATTTTTTGAGTATCTGCATAGATATTTAAAATCTAATGATGCAGTTGTTTATTTTAAAGCCTGGCGAACATAACTGCATCAAAAAATTTCAAGAAATTAAAAAAAAAAAACTTAGAAAAAAATGTCCATGAATTTAAAAAAGGTCGCGTAAAAGCCAAAATCGCGTGGATATTTAAAATGTAATGAAACAGTTATTTACTTTAAGGCCTAGCGAACATAACTGCATCAAAAAATTTCAAGAAATCCATAAAAAAATTTAGAAAAAAAAAGTCCATGAATTTAAAAAAGGTCGCATAAAAGCCAGAATCGCTTAGATATTTAAAATGTAATGAAGCAGTTATTTAATTTAAAAGCTAACGAACATAACTGCATCAAAAAATTTCAAGAATTCCAAAAAAAATTTTTAGAAAAAAAAGTCCATGAATTTAAAAAAAAGTCGCGTAAAAGCCAGAATCGCATAGATATTTAAAAAGTAATGAAGCAGTTATTTAATTTAAAGCCTAACGAACATAACTGCATCAAAAAATTTCAAGATATCCGAAAAAAAAAATTTGAAGAAAAGTCCATGAATTTAAAAAAGGTCGCGAAAGAGCCAGAATCGCGTAGATATTTAAAATGTAATGAAGCAGTTTTTTTATTTTAGAGCATAACGAACATAACTGCATCAAATTATTCTAAAGAATCAAAAAATTTTTTTAGAAAAAATTGTCCATGAAAATTAAAAAGGTCGCATAAGAAACTAACACGCTTAGTTATTTAAAATTTAATCAAGGATTTCTTTGTAAGTTCATTTTAACTGTATCAAAGAAATTGAAAAAAATAACTTGGTTTCTAAAAAAAAGCTTATGATTGCAGAAAAGTCAGAAAAGCGTAGATATTGGAAATTTAATTAAACAGTTTATCCATTTAAAGTGTAGCGGATATAGATCAATTAAAAAATTAAGCACATTTGAAATATTAATTATTTAAAAATACATAAGTCACAGTCGTTGTCTTGCGACGGGCTGAACAGCTAGTTATTTATAATATTTTAACTATATTTCAAATTTATTATTGTTATTTATTTATTATTATTTATTATTATATTTCTTTTACATATTTTTCTAAAACAACTGAACGTTTATTCTTTAATGTCTAAACAGAAACGTTCTCGTGGTTTTTAACAAGATTATAGTCTTCTTTCATCAAGAAAAAACCAGAATATTTATGATTATTTAAAGTCTAAAATTGAACCTTTTCGTCATGTTAACAAAATTCTTCTTTCATAAAGAGAAAACGTAAAATTTATGTTTCTATAAAGTATAAAAATGAACCTTATAAACATATATATTAACTTTTTTAACAGATGGCACATAAATTTCATAGCGCCTGGAAAGGTTGCAACTTATGCTACACTAGAAATGTTCCTTGAAACATAATTAACTATATAATCATTGAATTGGAACTTTAATGAGCACGACAGTTTAACATTTAGTTATTTTTTCTTTTTCATGACAATTGGTATCTTTACGTAAATCCATATCCATACGAAATGAAACTATATGATAAAAATACATTTATTAATTAATGATTGTATCTTGTTAATAAAATTAAAACTATAAAGTTGTAAAGTAAGTAGTGTAATCTATCAAGTAGTAGCTGAAATAATATATTAGTAAGGTTTAACAGATGGACTTTTTCTTAGCGCCTGGACGACCTGCAACTTATCCTACAGCTTTATGCTGTCAAATTAAAATTCATATTTCAGCGATACTCTAAAATGATTAACAGATACATTGATATTAAAATATTAATGCATTATTTTACTTTCGAACATTTTATAGATTTAATTTAAATTGTTATAAACAAACGAAGTGTTATCTTATTTACAAATAAATTACGTTAAGCGTTCAAGTTTTGGTCGATTATATAAATTGACCGAAATATATTTCATAATTTTATATTACTGTTGTTTTAACTCATTTATAGTTTGTGTAATAAAGGCAGTATATTAAATAACAGTAATATATTAATTAAACAAGTATTTAACATACATTTTTTTCCCGCGAGCTTAACCGGAAGAACGACAATTGTTTATGTCTGACTTCAACTTGTAGCAGCTCCATGTGGCTCCATCATTTTCATGTGTTATTAATTCTTATTAAGTAGTGAAAAGTTAGGTTAGGTTTTAAAGTTTAAAGCATACCGATTTATTGTGGAAAAACAACGTGTATTAAGTGAATGAAAATGAATTCGTCTAATGATGACAGTCATGTTCAAGTAAAGCTATTTACAAAGCAAGAGCAGTAAGTGATAAATAATTATTCTGGTTATTATATATTATACAAATCGTAGTGCTGTACACATACAATTCTAATGAAAACAACTTTCTATAACTATTTATGGAACTTTTACATTTACACTTTTACATTTTCTCACTAGATATGCTGTACCAGATGCTCCTTACTCTGTACCAGCAGCATCTTCAACAGCTATATTAAACACATTACTAAATGCAATACTTAAAGAAACGACTGATTCAGTAAATGACATTGACTTTGATTTCCTTATAAACAATGAGTTCTTACGAGTAAATCTTAATGAACATTTACAAGAACGCTCTATTTCAACTGAGACTGTCATTGACATTGAATATGTTGAACGTCAACCTGCACCAGAAGCTCAAGATTGTCTTATGCACGATGATTGGGTGTCATCAGTACAAGCTTCTAAAAAATGGTATGCATAAATAATACATTACCTTTTATTTTAATTAATTACGATGATATAAGCCTCTGTTTTGGTATAGGATTTTAACTGGAAGTTACGATGGTACCGTTCATATTTGGACAAAAAAAGGGAAAGAACTCTTAACGATACCAGCACATAAAGAATCTGTTAAAGCCGTTTCCTGGATTTCTTTCATAGATAATATCGCTACATTTGTAAGGTATGAATCATTGCAATATTACACTACTGTTTACTTTTTATCTGATTTAAAATTATAAATTCTGAACAGCGTCTCCCATGATCAAACAGCGAATATTTGGCAGTGGGATGAGAAAACCAATACAGTAGAATGTATTGTAGTTTGCAAAGGTCACGAAAAAGGTCTCGAATGTGTAGCTGTGAGCCCAGATTCCTCACGAATGGCTACAGGAAGCTTAGATGCTAATCTCAAAATTTGGTCTGCCTGTAAGTGTAATAATTAAATATAATAAAAAAGTAAATACAAAAATCATAAATTTATTTTCGTTTGCAAAATATGCAGCTCCACTAGATACAGAAAGTGGTGAATCAACGAGCAAGAGATCAAAAAGTCAAAAAGGAAGAGTCAGAGTATGTTTCAATTTATTTCTTAATTAAATATTTGGTAATGTGATCTATTTTTATAAATGATTACTTTTGCTAGACTCCAGTAACGACAATCCAAGCACATAAAGAAGATATTGTATCAGTTCGTTGGATGGATGAAAATACAATAGCCACCGCATCTTGGGACCATACAATCAAACTGTGGGATTTAATTGGAGGAGGAATTAAGAGCGAAATTGCAGGAAACAAAGCATTTTTCAGTTTAGATTATTCTAAATTAAATAATATGTTTATCACTTCTGCAGATAGACATATTAGGCTGTATGATCCAAGATCAAATGGTTGGTAATCTTTACTGGAATAAACTATCGTACCTTGAACTATTTTTATAACAATATATTTAATTATTTCAGAGGGCAGTATTATAAAACAAACCTTCACCTCACATGATCAATGGGTTAAATCAGTGTGCTGGTCAAATACAGATGAACATCTCTTTATATCTGGTGCTTTTGATAATCAAGTAAAATTATGGGATTCTAGAAGGTATTTTGCATCACAACAAAATTTCACGACGTATTCAAAATGTGTTCTAATATAATCTATTTTATTTCAGCCCTAAAGCTCCATTGTACAATCTTTTAGGACATACAGATCATGTACTCTGTTGTGACTGGACAAACCCCAAATATCTAATATCTGGCTCCAAAGATAACACCGTTCAGATATTTAAATCAAAACATGCTATTAAATAATTTTTTTATTGTTTTATTTGATGTTATTTTTGTACTAAAATATTATTTAAAATAAAATGATTTTTAATTAATTAATAAATAAGTTGTAATATTTCTTTAAGAAAATAATCTGGGTAATTTTAAATAGATAGTTGTTTCGTTGAAGTATAATTCATTTAGCTGCAATTAGATAGATTTTTGTAAATACTAGACCATTCGTTTTGTAATTTTTGAACGAGTCTGTCAAGTTCATCAAAGAAATTTAGAAAATGTTATTTTTACTTATTTGCCTTGTTTCATCAAGTAAAAAATAATAAATTTATGATTTTTAAAGTATAAAATTGAACCTTTTCATCATTATACATAACAAGATTATAGTCTTCTTTCGTTTGAGAAATTTAGAAAATCTTATTTTTACTAAAATTAAAAATTCAATATTTTCGTGGTTTTTAACAAGTTTATAGCCTTGTTAATAGATAGATTTTTGTAAATACTAAACCATCCATTTTGTAATTTTTGAACGAGCCTGTCAAGTTTAGGCGAAGATAACGGACGGCGTTAAAAGTTCTAAAGAGGTCTTGATGAATACTCATGGTTTTTGACTCCTATAGATTTCTAAAAGAAGACTTTACAATACTACAACACAACTTCTTTAGTAACAAAAACAATTTACATAAAAAATATTATATAACATAACGCAATTGTATTTCTTAAATACAGTAGTAAAGAATTGAAAACAAAGAATGTTCACATTATCATATTTCAATCATCTTGGCACTACAGCACTTGTATAGCTCTGGTCTCCTTTAATATCTTTTTCCACTCTGTTCTACAGGTCACCTTCATCTTTCAATTCCTCACAAAAATCTTCTTTACGTCCTCCTTCACTTGTTCTTTCCACCGCACCCTCTTGAAATTTGAATAGTAGTTTAAAGTATATCTTTTTAATAAGTTGCTCAACAAATGGTAGGCTAATTTGATTGCTCCCAGGCACTTTGCAACATAAGTTTCACTAATAGGAAAGATTCTCTAGATGTAAGCGTTGAAATATCCGCATCGGATGACCGCAATGTTGAAGCGAAATGAGTAATCTGAATATTTGTTAAAAATCATGTACATAAAGTAATGCATATGTATTAAAATATAAATAATTCATTTGTTTAAGATACAAAAATAAATTTATTAATACATACATTAAACACTTAACTTTTATGTAAATAAATCATAAATATGTTTATCATTTTCATATTGTTCGCGCTGTTTGCCGATTTTCAGAATCGTGCGGATATATGAATGTTTGCCTTGCGAACACGAACTATGCTTATCGTACCACGAATACCTGGCCAAAATTATAGTGGCCTGTATTAAATACAATTTAAAATAAATAATATAATATATACATATATAATATAATACCCTGAGTAATATATTATACTTTTCGTTTAATTACATAATAATTCAAATTCATTAATAAATACATATATAAAAAAATCATATAAATATAGGTAATAAGTAAATAACAGCAAAATATATATTGCTAATTTTTAAATTCGTATATATTTTTGGTTTTTTAGTTTTTTTAGAGTTTATCCAGTTCTTGCAGTTAGTGTCTTCGGTTAATGCGGTAATTTCTACAACGACGAACAAGTAGAAAATCAAATTTTCTATATCGTAAGCAATGCCATTGTGGAATTTGTCGCATACTTTTAACGGCCTGAAAATAAAAAATAAGTTTAAATTAGTTCTTTTGAGATTAAGATGTTAGTGATACTATTGTTGCATAATGATCAGGGGTTTCTGAACATTTTGTATTTTATTATTTAATTTTATAAAATATCCTGTGCTTTCTATGAAGAAAAAATTGACGATTAGTTATCACAAAATCTTCAAATTATCCAAAAAAATTAATTTTTATAATAACACATTTTTGGATTTATTTTTAAAGTAGATGAAACGCGCAATGGAAGTACGACTGTCTTAAGACAATTTAGAGAACGCTAACAATTTTGATATTCTTGTCGCAAAAGTGCGCCTAGTGTAATATTCAATAAAGTATCTTACCGCAGGATTTCCAACCGGTCCTCCCAGAATTCCACTGACCACACATAGTAATCCCATTATTAATAAAATAATATTTTGAAAATTAATCTTCACTTTCATTTTGTTTTATTTTGTAATAATCTTGACTTAACTTTACACTTGGATTTGTTATAATTCAACAAGCAGTGTTAGTTCTGAGCCGGTGAAGATCTTCATCACAGGACAATAACTGCGCGACTGGAAGACTAACTCAGCGGACAGTACTTTTATAGCAAAATATTATCTTGTTGTTGCAATTATTTTTATCAATAAACTGTTTTGCTTTATAAACATCACACACATCTTATTCATTTCTTTAAATATTCTTTTTATTTAAATTAGATTTCTAGAAATTTGTTGTTTGTTAAGTATTTTCCATAAATATTTGTTAAAACCTATCTCACAGTTTTAACGACTGCTTACGACGTCTTTCTTTCAGTATGGTAGGGTTGATTTTTCAATTGTTGATTGAAATTGATGTTAATAAATGAGTATTGGCGTGTCTGTTTTGTTAAATATCTAAATGTTGACGGAGATATAGCAATTAAAAATTTGAATTGTAGTTTTAGCGCTAGGAATGGTCGGCCATATTTGTATGACGTGAAATGCATTTTAACGCGCATTTAGTTTCTACTTTTCCACCACCAGTATAAACGGAAGGTGTATTGATAAATATTAAAGTAGAAAATTCCTCTCATCATGAAGTATGCTAATGCGACTGGACCTACTAAAAAAGTCTGAAGCTGCAAGTTAAAATGATTATGTAGAGCTTACATATATAATGCCACAAAATCTGTCGTTCTAGTAGGAGATCGTTGGTGTAAGGTCTCAGCATCCGAAATTAATTAAATTTAAAAAATATATGATGTCTAAGCTCAGTGGCATAGCTACCGCCGTATCAATGATACGGGGCACCCGGGCTAAAAAGGCCACAAACGTGTGTAAGCAAAAATTCTAAAATTGTTATCCACAATCTCACTTAAACTCTTAGGCCGTATTTAGCTTAGCCCCTAGGAGTATTCATTGTATGTAATAATGTATAATCAATATATAATTATTTCAGTTCAATGCGAGCGTCTTTGTTCCTTTTGTGAAAAATCTTTACCCATCATTTGGGCCCCCCAACAAAATTTGATATAGTGCCCGTCTAAGGCACGTTACTTTACTGTCTAAGCCTATTTAACAATTAAGGCCCTTTTAAATTAAACATTACGTGGTTCTGCTTAAGTAAAACATAAAAAACATTCATGTTTTGTAGGTTATGTATCTTAGTCATAAAGTGAATCAAGTTTATACGTATATTCTATGAATTATGAATGTGAATATTGCGTGTCCCTCCCACGACACATATTCTAGGGATTGGTAAACGAACCAGTTCGCTACTGGTTAGGCCAGGACGCATCCTAAGCATTATTGCCATTACCATTTGACTGAAATAGACCATTGTGTGGCGTTTGACCCACTCAACAAGCCAACAATAAAAGTCGACAGTTTTGTCCACGGATAACACGAATATTTCATCGTATCCATTGAAATGGAGACAAGACACTCCATGCCTAAGTATTAGTCCAACAATTACTTATAAGTGATTGTGAATATTTAAGTATCGCATAACAACAACAACGCTTTGATGAATTTGTGTGACACAAACGGTATCGCAGTAACTGAGGTCAAGTTTGTTTGGAGATTCGAAATACTCTTGACCTGCTATAGAGGTTAAATGAAATCATATCCGTAGTAAGATCGTAGTAAGATATCGATTAAATAATTCACAGGCGATTACAACTGAACAGGAAAACTTTAAATATTGTATACTCCCCCTACCTCTCAGAGTTATGCACTTCGGACGATTCAATACGCACGAAAGTCATTTTATTTAATAACATCAATTAAAATTTTTGTTGCTGGTTAAAGAATAACAAATGTAATGTAATGAAAGAAATGAGATGATTCATAAGCATTGCACAAGATCATGTAGTGTCGGTCCTTTAATTTAATATTTATAATTGCGTTTTGCATTTGTCGAATTTATACTGCTTTATGGTGCAGCTGAAATAATTTTGGGCCTCTCTCACTGCAACCGATGACTACTTTTTGATTTCTACACTTTATCAAGAGACGAAGCTTCTACTTTAATGTTTATTAATACACAACTGTACTTCCAGTAATAAAAGTGCGTATTATATATACATATATATGTATCTGTATCGTTTTCTCCCCTCACCGATCGGCTCCCATAAAATAGTAAACACAAAGGCGAACGCTCACGTTATGTACGAAATAAGTACAATGGGCTTGTGTCCTATGTCTTAATTTCTTTAAAAGTGTACTATGTATTGATAAAGTTGGTTACTAGAAACTCAAATGTTCAATTATTTTTGAACAACTCCTTATATGTTAAGAGATATTAACAATTAAAAAAGTCATTTTGTTCTTTAATTATTAAAGGGATTCAACGTTGTACACATTCCAAATGCATGTGACATCACAGCTGCTGCCAACCTTACAGCTCATAAATCTCTGCTATATGTATTTATATAACAAATATTATTTACAGCTATTTCAAGGAACAATAAAATTTCAATATTATGTCTGCCGAAACAGGGTTAAATAAAATAAAAACTTATTATTCTTTGACTTGACTTCATTATTTCGACTACCAACAGCTACAAAACATTACCACAGCACTGACCTACTCAACAAATAACTGACGTATACAATGCATTTCACGTCACACAAATATGGCCGACCATTTCTAGCGCTAAAACTACAATTCAAATTTTTAATTACTATGTCTCCGTCAATATTTAGATATTTAATAAAATAGACACGCCAATACACATTTATTAACATCAATTTCAATCAACAATTGAAAAATCGACCACTAAAAAATGAGGACACAAGCTCATTTTCGTAGTGGAAAGTTTCCAATGATAAAAAACGAGTCGACGATATATTAAATACAATAAATCATTGATCAATTAATTAATTTTAAATAAGATAATTTTTTTTCTATTTTATTTTATACTTGCGGAACATTTTTATCATCATGTTTTTCTGCAATGATTCCTTACATGGACTTTGAGTAGTTTCGAGTGGACATTATCTTGAAAGTGTTTACTCGCTGTGTGGTAAATCTAATGTAAATGTTCATCTTAATTGGTTACGTGCTTCTCAATATTTAAACGTTTTAAAGATGTCACTCGCTAAACATAAAACTTATGAATTATTTAACGTAATACTTTTTACCTAACGTTATTTACCGCAAGTTAACATACATAATTTGGTTGTAAACTGATTTTTTAATTCTTTATTGAAATATTTGTTAATTAATGTATATTGACGTTTTTATTTTATTAAATATTCAAAAATTGATGGAGATATATCTATTTTAAATTTGAATTTCGTTTTTTTACTAATTAATATTTATTGACGTCAATTACTCAATATTATATAATATATTATATCGCAAAAATTAGCAAATGGATGTGTGGAAGCAGTTAACGGAGAGAATCGCCATCAATTATTTTTTATAATTTTTTACCCCTTTAATTATTAAAGGGTTAAAAATGACCTCATTTTTTAGTGGTCGATTTTTCAATTGTTGATTGAAATTGATGTTAATAAATGTGTATTGGCGTGTCTATTTTATTAAATATCTAAATGTTGACGGAGATATAGCAATTAAAAATTTGAATTGTAATTTTAGCGCTAGAAATGGTCGGCCATTTCTATGACGTGAAATGCATTGTATACGTCAGTTATTTCTTGAGTAGGTCAGTGCTGTGGTAATGTTTTGTAGCTGTTGGTAGTCGAAATAATGAAGTCAAGTCAAAGAATAATAAGTTTTTATTTTATTTAACCATGTTACGGCAGACATAATATTGAAATTTTATTGTTTCTCGAAATAACTATAAATAATATTTGATATATAAATACATATAGCAGAGATTTATGAGCTGTAAGGTTGGTAACCTGTAAACTTGTCAGAGTTCTGTCAAGAATATATCTCTTTTACGCTATGTTGTATAAAAGAGATAGCCACTATCGGTTGTGAGGTCACATGCATTTAGAATGTGTACAACGTTGAATCCTTTTAATAATTAAAAAAAAAATGACTTTTTTAATTGTTAATATCTCTTAATATATAAGGAGTTATTAAAAAATAATTGGACATTTGAGGTTCTAGTAACCCACTAATCAATATATAGAACCATTTTATAGAAATTAAGACATAGGACACAAGCCATTGAGAAGCACTATTCATGCTACTGAATCATCCATATGGAACTAGAAACGAGAATGTCAAGCACGTATTCTAACGCATAGGCGGTGTGACAACCCGTGATCGCCGTGATCTTATTTCACACGCATTCGTGTTTAAGAATTTACGGTTTGCGTTATGCAACAATAAATATTCGCAGCTTCAGCACCGGTGGCAGAATCAGTATCACTACGTCCACACAGGCTTGTTTAGGTAATATAGTTCGCGTTCACATGGCAAAGATTCATCTATCCGACACGAATCTAGTAGCGGTAAATAATGACATAGTTGACATAGGGCAACACTACTTCTTACTTACTAACAATGATTAACAATAGTGGTTAGTGCATTTAAATGGAATGATTTGCTTTCATTGTATAAACTGGGTTAAACCATTGCATGTTTTATGTTTTGTTTACATGTTACAGAAGTCGCAAGTCGAGGTCATTGATAACTCATATCATAGTGACAGCGACGGGGGTGGGGACGGGGTCAGTTTTGCTAAACTCTCTGTCAAGTGTTAAGAGAATCACCACTTTATGAACCGTGGTCCAGGCCGTGATCGATAGACTTTTGTCTGGTGTTGAATAAGATACTGAAACGATTGTTGTGATTAGAATATTGCTGTATTATCAGCAGGGCATTATTGTACAAGGGCGATCCGATTGTCAGAAGCTACAGAACAGTTGTTTACGTATTTAAATGGGCTTGTGTCCTATATCTTAATTTCTATAAAAGTGTACTATATATCGATAAAGTAGGTTACTAGAACCTAACATATTCGATTATTTTTTAATAACTCCTGATATTTAGGGAGATATGAACAATTAAAAAAGTCATTTTGTCTCTTTAATTATTAAAGGGATTCAACGTTGTATAACATTCTAAATGCATGTGACATCACAACCGCTAGTTGCTGTCTCTTTTATACAACAGAGCGTAAAAGAGATATACTCTTGACAGAAGTCTGACACGTTTACAGGTTACCAACCTTACAGCTCATTAATCTCTGCTATATGTATTTATATATCAAAATATCATAACATCAATTTCAATCAACAATTGAAAAATCGACCACTAAAAATTGAGGACACAAGCCCATTAAAGTACAGAGCATATTTCCAAAATATTTTTTATAAAGCGCGCCATTACATATGCTATTTAATCGCGTTTTTCACTTTTACTTTATCCTGAGCAATTACCGGGTTTAACAAACTCGTCCAATTCCCACACTGGCACTGGACCACGTTCATTTGACGTTAACGACTGCATTTTAGTCGTTATTTAATTACTAAATGCATGTTGCGAGCCATGTAATTATATGTGTTGCAGTTTTGATAATTTCTGTATTTGAAGTGGCATTGCGTGGTAGTGTGGCGTCTTACGCAGTCGCCGGTGTTCATTTAGGATAATTACTACGTTCTATAATTAAAGACTGGCTTTTACAGAGTTGTAAAACTATTGCACTTTCGTACACTTTATGATGCTTTTATTATTGACAACGGACCAGTAGGCGGGGCTTAAAAAACATGGCTACGTCTGGTGTGCAACCAAAGAATTAACCATAAGTTTACATTGAATTAGTGTCATGAATTTTAATTATTTATGTTTTCTTTAAACCAACTTTTTCACTGGGTTGGATCAAATCCAGCTCAGAAAATTGTTAGAAATGCAGAAAAAATTCTGCAAGCTGGACATTTGATAAAATGTGGTAAAAATAATGATAATCCAAACAGTGACGTTGTGATACACAAGTATATGGTTTAGTATAAATTTTTTAACCGTACGGAAAAAATGCAAGTTAGATAAATTGTAGAGAATTTAAATGCGCATCTAGCCGTACTATTTTAAAAATTTTAAAAAAATATTTTACCATAGTTTTTGTGTTTTTCTGTTTTTGACCTCACGTTTTTTGACCATAACTAGGCGACAAAATCAAAAAGTCCACGTTGTTTGTTCTACAAGTGGTAAAACTTATTGTTTTAAACATATTTATACATTAGAGAAAAAAAGACTTTTCATATAATTTTATGAAAAAACGTGAAAAAACGTGGACCAACAAAAATTAATTTTCAACATTTACGAAACGTTTTTTCACGTTTTTTTCATAAAATTATATGAAAAGTGTTTTTTTTTCTAATGTATAAATATGTTTAAAACAATAAGTTTTACAACTTGTAGAACAAACAACGTGGACTTTTTGATTTTGTCGCCTAGTTATGGTCAAAAAACGTGAGGTCAAAAACAGAAAAACACAAAAACTATGGTAAAATATTTTTTTAAAATTTTTAAAATAGTACGGCTAGATGCGCATTTAAATTCTCTACAATTTATCTAACTTGCATTTTTTCCGTACGGTTAAAAAATTTATACTAAACCATATACTTGTGTATCAAGTGCACACCAAAACTAGTACTTCTTTTGACCACCAGACGTCGTGGCCAAAGTGGTCAGTTGTCAATAGGGAAAACATGTACAAATCACACGTAAAATACCTTATATAATTTTTTATTAAAAAATAGATAGAAGTTATGCTGAAAATTTAACTTTAACTATTGATGTTGTCTATTTCTAAATAAAAAATGGTATAATGTATATTGCGTAAGATTTGTACATGTTTTGAGCAAACAACAAACGTCATAAAACATACAAAAATGCAGTAGTTTTTTAATGAGATTCAAAACAAAAAGTGTGAAATACCAGTTTAAGGACTTTATTTTGCCATTTTTTCTCTAACGTCATGCGTCGTGAATTGGACTAGTATGAGATTCATTTGTTTGTTAATAGTGGCAAATAAAAGCTTAAGCTAAAGTTGCTTTTTCACTGCAAATAGCATAAGGTTTTCTACCACTGGGCTATTAGAACATTAGGCCATTTGTGGCATGATTGTAGGTTCGTTTTTGTACTGAATTGTTTAATTTTTGCAGGATTTAGAATACCCATATTGCACAATCTTTTGATATTACTGTATTTGTAAAATTAAGAACCATTGTCACGTCGTGTTACACATTGATAAAGGATTGCTTTTTAATAGGAAGAAATGCCGAACAAGCAAAGGAATGGTTTGACAAGTGTTATTATAAATGTAGCAATGTTTATCAACAAACGAAATTCAGATATTTCACTAAAATCACTTTAATTGGTAAACAATGGTCCAAATATCACGAAATTTTGACACATATCGTTTGAAGGTTGGTACTATCTAAAAATCTTATGGATTTTTAAATAGTGCTGCCAACTATAAGTCATCCAATGAACTTATTAAGTGATATGTTATGTTTTTAAATCTAACGAGTTTTAGTCGGTTAGACTAGTAATATCTGGTGGGCGTTGGCGCCGGTTTGTCGTGATCCATATAGGATCACTAGACTATCTCCTTCAGAATAATCTAGAAGGATTTTTATTGAGATTAAACCGTTCATAGATAAGAAACTGAAGGTCATAACAGTGTAAGGTCGATATAAAAATTTCTACTAAAAACTAATAAAAGATACATTGCAAAAAGCTTATATGTTACATCATTATGTTCTAGTGGAAACCATGATCCAGTTCACAGGTCTAGCAACAACGGAACGATCTTGATGAAAAAAGAGACGCCCTTTATTTAAAGTTTAAATAAAACCTTTTGATATTTTTAATTTGTTCTTTGAATGAAAATGTACAAAACTTTGTTTGGCAATAACTCTTTTACTAAAATTTAGATTAGAAAACGCAAGTAACTTTATTTATTTAAAAAATGGACTGTAGTGAAGCTGGTAAACTATAAACTATGCAATTAAATTAAGGCGTCACTTTAAACCTTCCTTGTACAGACTAAAGGTGAAAACTGTGCAGTAGGGAAAGTAGTCAACGCATCTGTTTTATAAATGAAACGTAGGAGAAAAGGGAATGGAGAGAAATGCTTTTTACGCGGAACTGTGGACGCTATGCTTTACTATACGCTACATGATATTCTTCTTTTACATACAAGCTGAGACATCTATGTTTTAAATCATAAAATATTTCATTTGAATGGGATGAGGGTATGCAAAAAAGGATATATGCTATAAAACACTTTATAAAATAAACAATCAAATATACATAGATTTTCCTATTGACTACTATCATTAATAAAGAATTTATGATTAATTAAATTGCTTATTTTAAATAAGTTCCACTAACTTAAGCAGCAGAAACACTAGTATTGCCCGTGTGGAATATTCTTCGCGTTGTATGTTTGCGTTTGGTGTGTTTTATCTGCTCAGAATTTGACAGGCGCGTTAACGTGTTTCATTTTTTTATGAAATTTAATTGTAATATATTACCTATATTTTAAAATGCCATGTATCGAAAGCATATATAAAGATTTAAAAAAGATGGATAAAAAGGACGATTTAGTTATTAATAGAAAAGGTGGCGGAAGTGTTATCGATCGAAAACCATTATTTTCACCATGTGGAAGGTAAATATTTATAACATAACCTCTATTTTGAGAAGAACATAATGGTTCTTTTTTATAATTTAGTATACATTTTAACTTATTTAGTTATATATTTTTATTATTTAAAGTACCTATTTTGTTAATTTCGTATATAACGTCGTGAATATCATTTGCGCTACAATTAAAAGATCTGTTAAAAGAGGTTATATATTTCTTGTTTATTAGATGTGTTAAAATTAGTATGTGGAAGTTATTTTTGTTAACAAAGTATCCTGACAGAAGGTTTTATGTCTTGTATATAATATTGTTTTTTAATAATGAAATTTACTTACCATTTCCAGTATAATATATGTCATATGGAGGCAAATTATTCGCGCATACAGTGTGCAAACTGGAGATCTGATTCGAGATTACAATGGTCTTTCAGCATCAGCTGTTGGAGTGGAGATCCATTCCAGCAGCCCAAAGTTATTAGTAGCTTGTTCTACGAAGGGTGAACTAATAGTATGGAAATCCGGTATTCAGATGATTAAAACTGTAAGAAATAAATATTTTTTATATTCATATAATTTCCTACTTTGAAAAAGTTATATATTACTTGTTTTTCCACACAGGAAGTCCAAATAAAAAGAGCTAATTTTAGCATTAAGACGTTCAACTTAGTAGATCGTTACAATGGGGTATACGAAGCATTATTATCGTGGACTATATGCAGCAAGTCGTATATGGCTATTTTTGATATTAAGACAGGTTTAATGCAAACAGAGGAGATACAGTTGAAAAACAATGATTACAAATTATCTGTCTGTGGGAATCCTAAAAATCAGTTTCTTTCAATAGTGGAGGATACGAAGTTATATATTTATCGTTTAACTGATTTAAAAGTTGTAACAATGTATGTATGTAGTTAATATTCAAAAGTAAATTGTAATGTATCAACTTTAATACAATTAAAATTTTAGACATGAATCTCCACTGCAATTGACGTTCACATGTGTTTTATGTCACCCAGAGGAGCATGCTGTTCTTACTGGTGATTCTTCTGGTAAAATTATATTGTGGAATGGAGTTATGGCTCGTAAAGCAGTAAAGGTAAGTAATATAACGAAATGATTTAAATGTTCAAAGCTATAGTAATTTTATTACGTAAAATAGTGTTTTATACCTTTTATATCGTAAGTAGCAAACATGTAATGTTTAATTAATTTATTTTAGACTATTTTCCATTGGCATACTCTCCCAGTTGTTTGTCTGGCATTCACGGAGGCTGCTCAATACTTTTACTCGGGTGGTAATGAATGCACAATGGTAAAATGGAGAATTACCAATCCTTTGGAGCGTAGTTTCCTTCCTCGATTACCTGCACCTATATGCCATTTAGCAGTTGGCTGTGAGAATCTTACAGTAGCTGTGTCAACGATGGATAACGGTAAGATATTCTTCATATTCAATAATATAAACTAAAAGCTCTCAGATTAAAACATTTATATTCGTTTTATAGCTATACAACTTGTTGATTCTCACAACCGTGTAAAATGTAATATACAACACTTTTCGTGGGGAATCACTACTTCATCTGATTTGAAATTATCTCCAGCTACAACAAATGAACCACCATTTTCTGCTGGTCTTTGCTATGATCCATCGACGCAAGCTGTTGTTCTTAATGGAAGAACTGGTCACGTACAGTTCTACTCTACAAGGTCTAAATCTTTATTATACAATGTAGGTATACTTTTATAATGTAAAACAAAATTATATAAGCTAAAGGTCTAAAGTGAACCGTAAAAATATGATCAGAGATGTGCACAAATGCTTTTCAGAAGCATTTAAATACAAAATGCAAATACCTCGTTATTTTCCTATTTCAAATAAAAAATAAATTTCATGTTAGTATTTAAATACAAAATAAGTATTTTAAAAATACTTTTGAGAAAATAGAATACTCTTTATGTTACTAATATAATTTTTTTTAATAACTATTATTAAGAATTCTCTTTGAAAAAGACTAACTTCGTTTTGAAACATTTTTGTTTCATAAAAATACTATAATCCAAATCACGAAAGTTCGGCGAGGACCTATACTTAAAAGAGATTATAAGAGCGGTATAAATCTATCATACGAAAATGAATTTTATCGAATTCTGCACAGTAACACAAATGAAAAAAGTATTTTGTATTTTCCAAATAGGAAATAGGTTTGTAAAAGTTTTCATATAAAATATAAAATTCTATACTCTGAAAAGATATTTAAATACAAAATAGGTATTTACTAATTTGTATTTGCATTTTGAGTATATGTATTTGAAAAACGCACATACCTGCATATGATGAGAAACATTTGATATGTTTTGTTTGATTTCAGGTCGACATTACTAATGAAAATAGACGAACTGCCGAGAGGGGATTGCAAATTATTAACACATCCGTTATTTTAATAGCAATCGGTACACTTCCTGGACACATTTACTGGATGGCCACAGTGGAGCATAGGGATGATAAAGTTACACATTTTGAAAGCAGATTGAAGTTTTGGCAATATGATAGTACCAAACAAACGTAAGTAGTTACAGTCAAAATTATAATACATAGGGCCCCAGTTTACGTCTTTTATAGGAACCGAAGAGAGACAACGCAATGTAATAATGTATTTTAACAACTGCTTTGTTAATTTGTGCCCAAATAACTACATATTTCATGGAAAAATTCAAAGCAACACAAATTTAAATATTAATAACGCAACTTTGAATAGAATACGATGAAAACTGTTTCCCTGGTGTATAATAAAGTTTAATTTCTTATTTTTATATACAGGTACTCATTAAATACGTACGTGGAATTACCTCATAATGGAAGAGTCCTTTGTGTAGAATTCCAACCTTCTACATCACAATCTCTTCTATGCGCCACTTGTGGTACGGATGACAAAATTAAGATCTGGAGCTTAGAAACATCCAACAATATTAACAGTAAGAATATTCTAATAAAAATTAATATTTATTGTACTATTTGTATTCAACTATGTTTTATTTTAACAGAAAAAAATAAGAAATTTTGGCGATGCATAGGTGTAACTCATTATAAAAACTTACCTGTTCAAACTTTGAGCTTTTCTACTGACGGAACTTTATTGGCATGTGGTTTTGGAGCATGTCTAACAGTATGGACTCCAGAAGATTTTAATTTAAAATGTTCTTTAAAGAAATATAAAAGTGATAGTCAAATTAAAAAAGTAATATTTGGAAAAGGAGATGAAAGTCATTTGGTTCGTATAAAAACAATCATTTATTTTTGATAGCTTTCTCATGCATCATCATGTTTTTACTAAGTATTTGTTTTAGGTATTGTCTTGCAATGAAACACATTTGACGGTTTGGAATTTGTTAACACTTTGTGCAACTTGGACGGTTAAATTATCTATCAACATTTTAACGGCAGATCCTCTTTCTACATATGTAGCTGCATTTACAACAGATAAGAAATGTAAGTATGTTATTAAAAGTCAAACATAAGTTACTGCTTTATAGCTAGCTCCTGCCACCCATACAGTTTTGATATTATGAAGGTTGTGAACAAAAATCAATTACTTTACAGGTTACAGACTTTAATACTTGTCCCGTGGCAAAAGCAAATTTTAAATAACTATTTACTTGTAATACTAGTAAATAACTATATTTATATGCTTATATTTCAACTCAGAAAATATCACAAACCCATTTATATTATTTTCAGTGTATATTTTCACCCCAAGTGATTCTACGCCGATTTATAAGAAAGACTTATCCAGTGTTGGCCAACCTATCAAAGCCGTTTGGATTCCTAATACAGTTAAAAGAATGTTTACACAAGGAGAATGGCAATATTATTCTCAATTATACTTCTTGGACGAAAACCAGGTATTAATATAAATCAATTAACATTTTAATTAATAATGACTAATTTATTCTATTTTTCATGATTAAAATTATTTCGTAGGAACTACTTTGTTTAGAAAATGAATATGAAGATGAATTGGTCACGTCTGCAGCAGTGGTATCATTTTCAGAAGCCCCGTTAACTCCATTTGGAGCTCTCGTTGCAGCGCATAATAAGACTTCTTCAGTAAGTCAAGCTAATGGTAGAATACATAGCTACATTGGAATTCCTGGTGCAGAAGTTATTAAAGAGGTAAGTGTTATTTTGCTACTGTAAGCGTTTTAAAACGAACGATCTGTTAATTTCGCGAAAGTGTTCCATCACACAAACTCATCTGGTTTTCTTTTTAGCTGCTGTTCCCAGCGACTCATATGATGCCACCACCTCATTTCCTTTGTGGCGATCTCATAAAAGCTTTGCTTGGTGCTGCTAAACCCGCCAAAGCGGATACAAATGAAGAGATTATGGAAGTTGATAACGATAGTGATAGTGATTGTGAAATAATAGAACCATTAAAAGAAGTCGCTGACAATAACAAATCTTTTGTTAAACCAAAATCAAAAGTTTCAGTGGATGAAATTGAAAAGAGTTTGAAACATTTAATGCGAGGTAGTAATTCTTGGACAGGAACACTTAAAATTGACTAATTCTAATTTGATATTGAAATGTTTAATTTTGTCCATTAATAGTTTTTATAAGTAAACACAATTGTTATTTATAGTATAGTTTGTAAATAAATATATTGATTATATTGATTTTATAAAAGATGACTCCACCATATTACTATATTTTATTTAGCTGCTCAAGCTAATAATTCTAACTATTCCACCGCTTGGATTCGGTCAAGTGAAGTGGTTTCGCCATTTGTAACTCAACAATGGCATTTCATATAAACGACTGTTAAAAATTAAACTGTGAGCAAACTCTTTCATGTTAAACATTCATAGATTTTAATAAAATATGATTTCGATTGGAGTTCCAATTATTTACTGGGTTATATTGCACCAGAGAACAAATAAGTGAATCACTTACCATAACAAGTTGCTCTGAAGGGCCTACATACATAATAAGGCGCCAATATTTCATTTCCGCTAATGTGTGGGTGTACTTTTTGCTTTCTACTATATATTATTACGTTATAGAGTGAATATATTCTTGAACGGCTTCAACTTATTGTTTTTGTTGGTTCTTCAACCAATGCAGACATTTTTCACGAGCTTCTTCACGAATTTGCAGAGGAATTTCCTTTTGTTCCAACCAATGTTTCTGATTTGTTTGTTCGTTATAACCAGGTGGTGCTATAGTAAATTTCTCGTGACTGTCCAACATCCTCCATAGTCCGGAACGGTTATCAGGAACGCTCTGTGACAGAAAAAGGGGCAAAAAGAGTGTTACACTGTCAAGGCATCATTACACTGCACTCTTATACTAAATAAATGTACAAGTACCTCCGCTTTTGGAAATGGCAAGTTTTTTCTTGCATCGTCTTCATCAACATCCTTTGTTGGTATCGATTCAACTTCGACATCCTTCAGCATTTCATGCGCTAAGTTTATAATTTCTTTAGAGTTGGGTGTGATTGGTTCGTATATTTTCGCGTTACTTCGAATAAACTCGGGATCTTCGGCCATCATACTTTCACCGATTCCCATTTCTGTTCTAACTGCGAACATATTATTTTTGTAATCCTCTGAAAACTCTGACATCAGTAAGAAATCTGCAGCAAGCTTACTGTCCCTCTGTAAAAAATAATTAGTACATTAGAATCAGTTTTAGTAGCTTGCTAGATAATAAAATTTATTAGTTTTCTATACCCGTTGTCGTCCTTTGGGAATGAAGATATCTTGGTTGACCTCCTTAAATTGATCTGATAGAACACTGCTGCTGGAAGACACATCAAACATTGGATCGTCCCGACTGATTCGCATAAAGGGATATGTCACCTTCCCAGGTTCGACGTGCCCTGAGAGTTCCGGCCATCGAGTCACTACTACTTGCTCTTCTTCATTGTCCGAAACCATACCACTCAACAATTAAATTAGAACTATGCCACAGAATTAAAAATTTAAATTATATGATAGTTACACTTTAAAGTAACATAAGAATTTTGTTGAAAAGTTTGATCGATATTCTATTTAGGTAACCGTTACTATCCATGTATAATATAAAGTAAATAGAAAAGAGCAAAGGGTACAGTTGAAAAAAGTTTTAACACGTGTTGTTTTAAAAAGTACATTAATAAGTTGTATTATCACACTCTGTTTTTATGAGGTTTAAGTCTCTGGAAAGTGTCTCTACTTCATTTGAAGAGTTTTTTTGCTGGATAAAGTTTTTGTGGTTTTCTTCATTAGATTATTAATCTTACTAAAATAGCACACTTGCAGAATTTGAAGGTCTTGTATGACTCTTTCATAACACAGTTTGTTTGGATGAAGAAGTTATGTGTATAGTTCAAATTACGAGAGTTCGCGACGACTCATACTTAAAACAAGTTGTGGAGATAAACTGCCGATATAACTAAAAATCACTGACTCACTTATTTTTCTATAATGTATATAGAAACGAATAAGATAAAATTCATTATCGTATTATAGATTTATACCGCTCTTATAACCTCTTTTAAGTATAAGTTGCCGCCGAACTATCGTGATTTGGACTATAATATAATAAACATCTTTTTTTGTCAATCTTTATTAAAAAATTATAATAACATGACATTTTTTACGTGATATAGTTAGTAGAAATAGTAGTGTGTACTTACAATTATATTGTGTCTTAACTATGTGTAATTAACCATCCCCAGCTAACAGAAATGTTGCGAATGTAATTGCTACATAAAAATGTTCTGGGTCAACATTTAACAACCAAATTTCAGTGCATTTTCAGAAGAACAATTCAGAGCGATAAAAGAAAGGCAAAGTATTACATCTTTAAAATAAATCGTTACAAGCGAATCTATTACGTCCCGCTAAATACAAAACATGGATGTTATCTTACATTCATGTAATATTTTACTTTAACAAAACATAGTAATATTTAATCAAAAAGGTGTACTTAAGATTTCATAATCCTTAAAAGTTTTATGAATATGTTAAACGGCAAAAATGTAGATTCATTCTTGAAAAAGCCGAAAAATAGGTAACACAACGTTGTATATTCGATAAATGTACATAACTATATTTAGCGGGGTTCAAGTATAACAAAAATTAATAATAATTTCTAATCCTCTTACTTTTATAATAATAAAAAACATCATCTATTCTGCAGATTTCTTCTTATATTGCACAGGTTTCTTGGGATTACCTTTCTTGAAATCTTTCTTTTCACTTTTGTCTTCTTTATTTTGGTTATCTTTTTTCTTATCATCTTTATCAGGTTTCGGACCCTTTTCAGTATTTTTAATCCAGAACCGATAATGAATTTTTCCTTTTATTAAATAAGTTCTCAATAAATTCTCTGAGACGACAACGCACCTTTCAGATGAGACTACTTCCGTAAGTGGAGTTGCATCCGATTCACAAAACTCAACAAATTTAATCTTACGAACATCATCGCCAGGTTTGTAAATTTCGAACTCGTATATGTATCTTTCACTTTCCTTTTTGGTGCCAACGATTAAGATGATCCAGTAGAATCTGTTTTTTGTTTGATCTTTTTTCATAACGTATACAAAACTTCTTCCATGAGCATTGAACACTTGCATTTCCTTAGCTTGATTGATTGAGACAAAACTATCAGTTTTGAAACTTAAATTACCCCAACTAGTAGGATGGCCTGACATTATATGCTGAATTAATCCTTCCTGCAGTCCTTGCCAATCACATCTGAAAAAAGCATACTCTATATTTGTGTTTCGATTTTCCCGAAGAATCAGGAAGGCAGGAGGAGGCGCAAGTGTGGAAGAGGAGCTAAGGAGAAGGGACAAGGAGATACAGCTGAAAACGAACACGTTCCAGACAAAAAACTCATGATATGTAATAGAAATTAAGTAGAATTTACTCCAAAATGTTTACTGGAGACTTGCAAGGTTTAGATTGGGAAACGAGGAGAAAGGAAACAGATACTGGGCAATGTGTAGAGTGTGCGGAACGGAGATTGAAACACTGGAGCACATTAAGTTTGATTGTCAGGAAAAAGTAGTGAGCGAGAATTAAAGGGTGGCAGTGAAGGAAAGAGGTGGATGGCGGAAATAGAAAAAAGGAACGAAAAACAGGACAATAAATAATCTCGTTATCTGGTTTTCATGGGGAACATGAAGAGAGAGGAAGTACTAAAAGTATAGAATAATTTTTTTTAGTTTTAATAAATAAATAAAGTTTAGTTTTTTAAGTAAATAATTACTTTTAAATAAAATTATTAAAGTTTAGTTTTAAGGTTGAATTGTTAAGATAGGAATAAAATGTAATAAGAAATAGAATACGGTAGATTGTAAAGCCGAAGGCACACACAATTAATAATAGTATATTAAAGAATCCGTCGATTTACTTAAAAGAATCCGTCGATTTTCCCAAACAATCATATTTTCGATATCTGCATTCCAATTGGTGGCTGTTTAGGAAATGATCCGGACAGTTAAATTCGCATCCATTTACACTAAAACAACAAAGGGTTGTCTTCTTCTTCTGGGGAGCAACAGCAGCAACGGGAACTGCTCCTGTAGCTGGAGCTCCGGGATGTAGAAACGCAGCTGCCATTGGACCAAGTGGCGAGTATGCTAAATTTATTTTGCACTAAAAGAAAAGATTAATTTGTTTTATCCAAAGGTAAAAAATGTGTAAATAAGTTTGAATCAATAGCGCTGATATTTAATTTACGGCGTCAATATCGTGTAGGAGTTACCCTACAAACAATTTTGATCGGAATCCAATTAAATGCGAATCGTATCACTCTGAATGGTGATTGGAATCCTATTAGACATTACATGAAGCTTAGGACAGCATGTCTGAACCGGCCGGAACGCTCCGTACCCCCTCTGATTGCCTTCCTAATACTTTCCAAACGAGGTTTACCGAGGTGCAAGTCGTGGTACTATTACATATGTTCTCCCGGACACTGTTTGACTAATGTCTAACCGCTCTCTGATACGAGATTGCTAAGATACGACAAATTGTTTGTAGGGTAGTCTTTCGACAACATCTGTTTTCTCTTTATATCAGTTACCTGCGTACAGTATTTAGCTTTCCTGCAACATTCTTTGCAAGCCATGTGCAAAACTTGACAACCCGGGACCACGAATCCTTCCAACATGACTTGAGTACATACTGGACAATTTCTCGCACTCTTCAATAGTTCACGTAACTTTTCTTCCATGTTTTCCATGGTTTCTGAATATATAAAAGAAATATATTATTTACAATACAAAAAACAACCATTATAATAAAATCATTTTGTTATTATTAAACCTATATTTAATGTTTTCAATACGTGTCGATGTATAGCGTTGTATGTATACGATAGAAAGTGAAGCGCCAATGATTTTATTGATAAGAAATGTTATCTTTCTAATTTATGTATATTCCGATAAGTACATACTATACACTATATATTAACGTTTAACGTAATAAATTGTATAGAGTATACAGAGCATTCCAAACGCATTCTAAAATCCTAAAGTTAATAAGAATAATATAATGAATATATAAATTGTTTATTATGTGTCAATTTTTAAAAATGGAGACGTAAATTATAAAGATGCCTAGTTGCCAGATTCTTCTTTAAATATGTAATATACCATACTGTAATAATAATTAATTCTTTATTTACTCTAAGAAATATCACTTACCTTTCTAATTGCGAAAAATATGTAGTTTATTAAAACAAAAATTAGCTGGAGAACTTAATATTCAACCAGAATACAAAGAAACACTCAGCAACAGGTCTCAGCAATAACAGCGACGTGCCTTTCCTTGCTCTTCAAACTTCAACTGATCGTGAAACTATTATGGATCGCTTTATATTGACCGCAACTACTTTAGTAGAAATTTACTGATTCGGAATATATGTAAAAAAAATAGATAAGAATGTACGTATAGCGATAAAATAGTTATATTTATACATTATTCAGATAAATAAAATGAATACATCAATTAAAATTAATAATTATTTAACTTTATTCTGCGTATACATATTTGAAAACATTTTTAAGAAGCCTAAAGCGAATTGTTAGTTAAATTATCGAATAATAAGTCTAATAATAGTCGTAGTTTCGCATTACCACACTTTACCAGGAGAGGAAGTTTGCACTTTGTGTTCTACTTTGTTTCTCCAATGTATTGAAAGTTAGAAAAGTGAATATTAAATAACTGTATCGTTTTCTTTTCTTAGCGATGATCTGTCTATGATATCAGAAACACAAAGAGGTTCTATACGGATTGTGAGTTTGGATATATATACACTTCCGTGTAGAATGTATGGCGGCACTTTAATCTACTTTCGTATGAATAATACAAGTGCTCTATTATGTAAAGGTGCTAATGCACAACAACTCCAATATACTTTAATGAGAACTTCTTTATTTCAGAAAATAAATTACTTTTAAACCTTTTTGAATTGTTATCATGTGTTGATATTTAATGTACTGAAATGATTTAATTTGTGAATGTTTTCTACTTTAAGCTTTCGACCAGTTGCAGGCTTGCATTCTGTTGTTCAAGGTTATCGAATGGACTGATCGTATGCAGTACGTACTTTGTAACACCATAAAAAAGGGGATCCCCCTGGTTTGTTGATAGTGTTTTTTTGTATCATACGTCATATAGTTTTGCTATATGTGCGCATTTCTTATTTTTTTTAAAATACTGTATTTTCTAAATGATGAATTAGGCTAATTATGTCCGCTGAAGCTTGGGACTTATTTTGCAAACTTAAGTACCTAATTTTTTACTTAAATTTTAGTATTTTTAACTTTAGCAAACGTGAGATTTTCTTAATTTTTCGAGATGAAAGAAGGTTATACTCTTGTTAAAATATCTACGCGATTCTGGCTTTTATGCGACCTTTTTTAAATTCATGGACTTTTTTTTCTTTATTTTTTTTTTTTAATTTTTTGACATTTTTTGATGCAGTTATGTTCGTTAGGCTTTAAATTAAATAACTGTTTCATTACATTTTAAATATCTACGCGATTCTGGCTTTTATGCGACCTTTTTTAAATTCATGGACTTTTTTTCCTAAAATTTTTTTTTGAATTTCTTGAAATTTTTTGATGCAGTTATGTTCGCTAGGCTTTAAAATAAAGAACTGCTTCATTAGATTTTAAATATCTACGCGATTCTGGCTTTTACGCGACCTTTTTTAAATTCATGGACTTTTTTTTCTAAATTTTTTTTTGGATTTCTTGAAATTTTTTGATGCAGTTATGTTTGTTGTGCTTTAAATTAAAGAACTGCTTCATTACATTTTAAATATCCACGCGATTCTGGCTTTTACGCGACCTTTTTAAATTCATGGACTTTTTTTTCTAAATTTTTTTTTTGAATTTCTTGAAATTTTTTGATGCAGTTATGTTTGCTATGCTTTAAAATAAAGAACTGCTTCATTGGATTTTAAATATGTACGCAGATACTCAAAAAATTGCATTGTTCTTAAAATCATAAAAGTGATCCTTTTCATCATTTTTAACAAGATTATAGTCTTCTTTCTATATGGAGATTTAATATATTGATATATCATAAACTAAAATACTTATTTAAACATGAACTATAAATTTGAAATCAGCATTCAAAATTAAGTTAAAATCCGTAATAAAATGACATTTATTTTTTCTTAAATTTTTATGAAAAGTAAGAAGGTTATACTCTTGTTACTTTTCATAAAAATTGAAGAAAATATAAATCTCATTTTATAACGGATATGTTTAACATATGAATATGTTACAATTGATAAAAACTTTGTATTTTTAACTTTAGCAAAAGTGAGATTTTCTTTATTCCTCGAGATGAAAGAAGGTTATACTCTTGTTAAAATTGATAAAAACTTTGTATTTTTAACTTTAGCAAAGATGAGATTTTCTTTATTCCTCGAGATGAAAGAAGGTTATACTCTTGTTAAAATTGATAAAAACTTTGTATTTTTAACTTTAGCAAAAGTGAGATTTTCTTTATTCCTCGAGATGAAAGAAGGTTATACTCTTGTTAAAATTGATAAAAACTTTGTATTTTTAACTTTAGCAAAGATGAGATTTTCTTTATTCCTCGAGATGAAAGAAGGTTATACTCTTGTTAAAATTGATAAAAACTTTGTATTTTTAACTTTAGCAAAAGTGAGATTTTCTTTATTCCTCGAGATGAAAGAAGGTTATACTCTTGTTAAAATTGATAAAAACTTTGAATTTTTAACTATTGAAGAAAAGAGATTTTCTGTATTTTTCGAAGTGTAAGAAGTCTTGAATTGACTTTTTAATTTTTAAATGAAGTAAGGGTTATTATATGTATATTGTCATTTTTATTTTTTTAAATATACAAAATTTGACGGAGTTATACTTACATCAAATTTGAATTACATTTTGCCGCTAACAGAAGAAATAAGTAATCTAGGTAATTTTTCCTTTTTCACAACCTTCGTAATATAATACTGGATACACAATTAAGTTGTTATTAACACACAGTTGTATGCTTCTCTGTTGTATAAAAAGCAAATCTGCGGATGGATAACGTTGAATCCCTTTAATAAACAAGGAGACAAAATCGCCTTTTTAAATTGTTAATATCTTCTAAAATATAGCGAGTTATTAAAAAATCATTAGAGTTTTATAGCTCTGATAATTAACCTTGTCAATTATTATGATTAGTTGACTGATATAATTAATTATTTTTCTTAAAAGTATTTGTTTAGGAATAATTTAAATATGAAATGCGTCATCTATTAAACAATAGCTATAACAAATAATTTTTTTTTATAGATTTGTTTCATAGATGGCATTGCTAGTATATAAATTAAAACGCCTGATTATTATGCAACTATATATACTTTTATTTGGATAGACAGGATCTTTATAAATCTAAATCGCACAAGAGTTAACTTAAATTATAATAGTGTGATAATAAAGAAACCAATAGTTTAAATAAACTGTATTTATTAATAACAATTTTAAGTACAATAAATATAATTAATTTAGTATGTTACATAAATTTAAAACAAATGGTTTTGAATTGTTCAAAAACAATATTATTATCAAAATCTGAAAACCATTGCTTAAAATGTTATATCCATACAACAATAAACAATATTCTTATATAATAATCCTAAAAAAGGCCGTCTTTATATAATAAGTATTAATTTAAAAATGGCACATTATGAAGGCCACTTTTTTATTTGTTTCTTTTTTTGGCAGCAATTAAATAAAAAATATTTACATAAAAATTGAAAAAATGAAATAATTTTTAAATTACGTTAAATATTGGCTTCAAGTTCCAGCCCAGGAATGAATAAAAAAAAAGGTTATTATTATAAAAACATTCAAAATGAAATTCATGCCAACAGAAACGGTAATTTAAAAAAACGTTTGTATCAAAATTGATCTTAAATCAATTAAATACTGAATTTAGCAAAGAAAATTTAGTTATTTAAATTAATTAATTATCAAATAATAATAAATCATTTTTTAATTCTTTAGTTTGTTTCTATTAGTGCTTAAATATATATTCAAATAAGGCACATTATTTCATATGTGTAATATAGTATTTTTACTATTTGCTACTTCGTTGTAGAATGGTTTTATTTACTAATAGCATATACAATTATTTATATGTATTTTTAATAAATAAATGAAGAATATTTAATATTTGCATGTCATTGCGAGGCAACCTGTAAAAAAAAAAGATATTATGAATTGAAAATAATAAAATAAATTACGCATGTGCAATGAGATAGGAGGAAAGGAAGTTGAGCAGGAAGAAGTGGCAGAAAAGACAGAGAGGAGTTGAAGGAGGGAGACAGAAGTAAGGTAAAAGAAATGGGTTTGTGTCCTATGTCTTAATTTCTATTAAAGTGGGTTACTAGAACCTCAAATGTTCAATTGTTTTTTAATAACTCCTTATATGTTGAGAGATATTAACAATTAAAAAAATCATTTTGTCTCTTTAATTATTAAAAGGATTCAACGTTGTACACATTCCAAGTGCATGTGACATCACAATCCTTGTGTAAGGTTACCAACCTTACAGATCATAAATCTCTGCTATATGTATTTATACATCAAAATATCAAATATTATTTACAGCTATTTCGAGGAACAATCAAATTTCAATATTATGTCTGCCGTAACAGGGTTAAATAAAATAAAAACTTATTATTCTTTGACTTGACTTGATTATTTCAACCAACAGCTACAAAACATCACTGACCTAATCAACAATCAATTTCAATCAACAATTGAAAAATCGACCACTAAAAAATGAGGACACAAGCCCATTATGGAAGTAATAAGAGAGAAAACAACTAGAGAAAGAAAGAAAAAGGGGTCCGAAAAATGGAGTTTGTTTGAAAGAAAAATTGGAAAAAGAGGATGACAAAGGTATTACAAGATCTAACAAGCTACTTACGACGACCAGATTTCCACTCTTAGCTCTTTTTATTACAGGTTCCTTTCCAATCATAACTTCAATAACTCCAGTTTTACCATTAGTTAAGTTATGTTGTAGCCTAATTAAAAAAAATTAAATTTAGTACTTAAAATAATTAATAATCTTGTAATATATCTAAAGAAATCTTACGTTTTCTCATCCAAAATTTGTACAATTTGCTTCTTTTTCGTCACATCAATCACCCAAACTAAAGCCTCAATAATATGTGGAACTTCTAAAATTAAATCACCCTAAAAAATAAATAAAAGAGATTCAGCATGAATGTGTTTAGCGAGTGCTTATAATATTTGAACCTGCGCATACCTTGTCCTTCTTTAATTCATCAATCGGTATTTGTACTAAAAGAAAATCATCCATGTGGGAGGTAACAACAAAAGTAATTTTATCCAGTGGAAGCCTGTGCTTCAATTTAACTGCTGTACCTTTTGGATTCGGTTCAACAAGGTAGATTGCTTTTTCTGTAAGTAACAGCCATCGATCACGCGGTTTGTACTTACGACGATCGTATTTTGTGACAGCTGTGTTATACTGTAACAAAAATATATTGTAATTTAAGACGTTCATTGGAATAAGTATCCAAAACTTCTTAAGTTATTTATAATATCACCTTTAATTTTTCTCCTTGTAAAAGAACAGAGCTTGCTAACTGTTTTTCCGCATTGTTTAATCTATCCTCAATAAACCAGGGACCAATACTTGCTGGATATTTTAATTTCTTCCCCTTAAATACTGATTCTGATAAGATTTTTAATTCAATTTGTCGTTTCTTTTCTTTACTAAGAGTCAACCGATAAATCCGTGCACGTTGATTTCGATGCATTTTCAACAAATGATTTGACGCCTGAAATGAAGCAACAATATTAACATTATAATATAAACATAGGTTAATAAATTAATAACCCAGTAAACAATTTGGTGAAGTGCCCTATTTGGTGAAGTTCGAGTCACTCGTACAATTCTATTCTAACGCTTTACAAGTTCTCTACCTGTCACAGATTTTGTGTTAGTTTTTCATAATAATATTCTTTCTTTTTCCAACATCATTCATTAAGTATTTCTGTTTCTTTCCCACATGGATATATTTTTTTTAAATTCACTTTCATCTCATTTATTCCTAAATGAGAGAGAAACGAGATGCGGTTAGACAAGTAAAATATATTTTTCACCGTTACACTTGTATACTTGTAAAGTATTTTGTTCAGGACAGTATGCTTAAAGTATATGCTATCCTTTTTCAACAAATATTTCTTTAATGGTAATAGACAGACGCTGTCTCCCTCAATCCCCGAATATAATGTATATAAACGAAGATAGAATCTAGCGATGGTAAGACAGAGGTTTTAAACCTAACGCAGACCTGCCGATCGTGGATTTTTGAATCACCAAAACAATGTAAAAAACTAATATAACGAGTATTGTTGAAGATGAATAATATTCATTAAAAAAATCACGATCCGTACTAAAGATTACATCTATTTATTTCTTCATTTAAATATTTATATTTTGCAGACTCTAAAATGTTGAATTCCATTAAGTTTTATACCCCTGCTAGTTTCAAGTTTATAACTCCGGTCATAAATCAAAAACCGACTCCGCTTTTAATTCAGCAGTGAACCGTCGTTGCGATCTCTGTAGGTCATAAAAAGGGCCTTTCCTATGAACGACTGAATAGAAAACGAACACGTTCCAGACAAAAAACTCATGATATGTAATAGAAATTAAGTAGAATTTACTCCAAAATGTTTACTGGGTATTAATATCAGAGACATTACCTCTTCACAAATATGCGGATAAGGGGGCCAGTATGTATTGAGTACTCCTTCAGGAAGTTGCTTGGAAAGCCTTAATAACCATTGTACTTTAGCTAATTCACGGAAAGGTACATTTACATCATTTGGAGGTTCATTACGAGTAATAAACCCTTTAATAAATCTAGAAGAAAATTGTTTTATTAACATTAAGAAACAGAACTACTATAATTTATTTGTTATAAATTCTAATTATACCTTCTGATAGTATTAGCCGCTGCACGTCTTCTGGCAGCTAATCTTTGTGCTAAGAACCTTCTAATCCATTTCTGAATAACTATAGCAGCTTGACGCATACGCAGATATTTTCTTCGTTGCAGTATACCTTTCCATTTACTTTGAATAATTGCAGCAATGTCGTGCCTCTTAGCTTGAAAAGCATCTTCAGTTTCGAATAATGTTTTTGGAGAACGAATAAATAGTTTAGTCCTAAAATGTGATTTAAAACAATTAATTTTAATTACAAAGTTGTTTCTTATTCCACTTTTTATATAAAATACATACTTTCCCATACGGTATTCATCTTTTTCATATCCTAGTGAACATACAAGGGTTTGCACACCATCTTTGGCAGAACCTCGGTAGTTGGGCCATGTTTGTTTGCTAAGGCATTTGTATCTTTGCAGGAATAGTTCATAAAGACGTCTGTATGCAAAACCGGCACGACGAACTCTCAAATTTTCCATTAGACCCAAGTATTTGACTTGATGTGTTACCAAATTATTATCAAATGTTCCTACGCAAATAAAACCATTATATTAATCACCAGTTTTTATAATTTCTTTATAACTTTAGGTGAAACGATACTTGGCCATTTTTGACTCGTGAAATATAGATGACGATACTATACAGCAGGTTAAATATTATAAAAAAAACATGTTTTTTAATGTTTAAATCGTTTTATGTAAGTAACTATAAATCTAAAGCTGCAATTAGTTAGATGAATAACGTATCTACATTTTAAGCTTTCTTCTACTGATAAAGGTTATAAAATTTACGACAAACCCTTAGAAATGTTACCAGTCATATAAAAATTGGAATTGAACTAGAAAATATAGGAATATTCATTTTCAAAAGTTATTTTTGCGGTTCCAACTCATTAAAAGTCAGTGGAAGAAAGCTTAAAATGTAGATACGTTATTCATCTAACTAATTGCAGCTTTAGATTTTGATTCGCGTTTCTAGTTACTTACATAAAACGATTTAAACATAAAAAAACATGTTTTTTTTAATAATATTTAACTTGCTGTATAGTACCGCCATCTAAATTCCGCTAGAAAAAATGGCCAAGTATCGTTTCACTTTAACTTTGAATGTAGTCTATTTTTATAATTACCTGCTTGTTGTAGATCGTTTGGTTTGATGCATCTGATGTAAGAAGGCTCTTTAGTACCAAGGATGACCATTAGATTATTTAGAGATTGTTTAAACTGCGTTGCAGCTGTTTCCGGTCGTTTCTTGCTGTCAAGGTCAGATGCTGGGAAACAGGCTTTAATTATGGGATTTCCAGTAGCAGCCATTGATTCTCGCAAATCACGGAAAAGTAAATCGTTATTCTTCTCCAGGAAAGTATGGATGGTGTACGTGACGTCACCAGCATAATGCTTCAAGCGGAATTCCTGAAGATAAGAAAATATTAGTACACATCTTTGGTCATCTTAGTGATAGTGTTTGGGGAGTTGTAGGCGTTACCTCTCGAGTCATGATCTTCTGTGTTTGAATATCTGCTTTAGCATGGCACAGATAATGCGGGTGATTTGCTAAGTTGTTGTTCATCTTACTGAGAAGAGTTTTATCTGTGGTGTCACCTGGTCGAAGACATTCTTCATCCATTAGAGAAATAATACCTAAATAAAAAAATTTAAATAAAATTTAAATTAAAAGTTGCATCCACTTATGACAAGACTGCCTTAAGATAACACTGTCTTTGTTTAATATCATGTCTTTTCATCCTTTCGGTAACAAAGGCAATTTGTCTTTAGGCAGACCTGTCTCAAATCTCTTACGTACCTCTATGTTTTTCTTCAATTAGATCACAAATAATTTTGTTGTTGAAATACGGAACTTGCTCCCAAGCGATACCTTCCTTCAGGTATTCCTCTTGTTCTGATTTTAGAGTCAATTCAATAAATAATTGTTGCAACTTCTCATTACAGAAATTAATACAAAATTGTTCAAAACTAGAAAACATAAATTGTGTTAATACGATTATAAAGAAAGAAGTTGTGTAAGTGATTGTATGTTTTACCTGTTCTTCTTAAAAATTTCAAAGCCGTAAATATCCAAAATACCCATGACTGAATTCTTTCGGCTATTTTGTGGTTGCAGTGAATCGTTCAATCGGCTGACTAGCCATGTGAACAGGCGATCGTAAACTGCCTTGGCCAATGCGTCTCTGGCATAAATGGCCATGTCCCGACTAAGCGGGCTGGTGACTATATCTCCGCGGGCTTCGATTGTGCGATTTGTTAATGCTGCAGATAGTTTTGGTACCGGACATCCTAAGAGCTGAAAACAATATTATATTAAATATAGATTAAGTAAAGCTTCTTAAAACGCAGAATATTTCTTTTAGAAGAATTATTCCAAAGGTATTTTCATTATTTAAAATTATTCAAGGTTTCTTATCTATTTTATAAGTTATTTTCACATTTTATTTAACAGTGCCAGTGACGAATGAGGAAATATCTTCCCTCATGAATAACAGCGCCTTTCGCTCTTCTTAATGGCAGTTAATCTGATAGTAAGATATAAAAGGATTTGGGAGAGAGAGACCACATTACTTAAGAGAAAAAGACACAAAAAACATGAGAAGGATTGCCAGATTTAGATTGGGAAACGAGGAGAAAGGAAACAGATACTGGGCAAATAGCGAGGAAAAAATGTATAGAGTGTACGGAACGGAGTTTGAAACACTAGAGCACATTCAGTTTTCATGTGAGAAAAAAGTAATGAGCGAGAAGAATATTGTGCAGTTATTAAAGTGAGGCAGTGAAGAGAAGAAGTGGATGGCGAAAATCGAGAAAAGGAACGAGGAAAGAAAGAGTAAATTACCTTGCAGATATTTTCAACTGCTTCCGGTTTAATTATTTCAGCTTTTCCTTCTGTTTCTGTGAAGCCAACATTTCCGAGGTGGAGAACACTAGCTACAATCTCTAGAATGTTATGTTGTTCAGAATCTGGAATTTCAATGACTGCCATAGCTTTGCGAACAGCTTTGTATTGCACTTTGTCATCGATGTTCACCTTAGCACCTTTAGCCTGAAGAATAAAATAAGATTTTAAAAATAAAAACAAATGAAATGTATACAGTAATGTAACTGTGTCTCTTACCCCATCAGAGAGATAGTAATAATTATCTAAATTGCTTTTTAGGTGCAATTTTTGCAGGACATCTGGTTCAGCCCCCAGCAGCAGTTGATAAAATATATGGAAGTTTCGTTCCCCACTTGACTGATGAATCACACGGGACTTTTCCAGTAAATAATTCAATATGTTGCCACCTGGAATTCAATAAACATATATGTACATCAAATCTAACATTTATTTCTTTGAGAAATTAAAAAAACAAAAGTCAATTAAAAGGAAGAGATTATTATATGTGTCATCCAAATTTAAGTAAGAAGAGATGGTTTAGAAATGAGTCCCGCAAAATTATATCAACTATAATCAGAATCAAAAGTAATCATTGTAAAACTCCAGCTCACCTGTACAAAATTAATATTAAACCCGACAATAGGTGTCAATGTGGTGAAGAAGGGACTTTGGATCGTATTATATTTGAATGAATAAATTATAGTTTAGATTCAATAGCAAAATATTAGATGTGATTAAAACTTATCCTGTTAATACTAAATTTTTGTTAAGTGATTCAACATAATTAGTGAATTATTTAAATATTTATATATTTGTAAAATAGAATTATAAAATGTGAAATAAATAAAAAAAAAAATTTTTTTGACTATTTGAAAATTAATTAATTTTGCAGTAGTTACCTTCTGGATCTCCAGCGAAATTAAATTGGATGTCCATGTATTTTCCGAAACGACTGCTGTTGTCATTTCGGTTTGTTTTAGCGTTACCAAAGGCTTCAAGAACCGGATTACTCTGCAGGAGTTTGTCCTTGACAATTTCGACATTGCTTTTGTGGCCTGTTACTGCTGCGATGAACTGCAGGATTTTTTTTGAGGCTTCAGTTTTACCAGAACCACTTTCACCTGTGAAAATAATAATTTAACTAAACATTAGACGATTTTTTAAAGTACTATAATTAACAAAATTTGGTTGCTTAATTCGGTCTAAGGAATCGAACCTATATTTCGATTTATTTTAGTTTGGCAGATAGTTTTGGGTGAATTGAATTAGTTTAATTTTTTCAAGAGATTTAATGATTTAAAAGATGTGGCAAAATTGTAAGCGCACAGTTGAATCTTATTCGCTGTTTTGATTCATTACAAATTTTTAGTGAAGTGGTCTATTTTACAGGTAGGTTTTTTATGGGCTTGTGTCCTCATTTTCTAGTGGTCGATTTTTCAATTGTTGATTAAAATTGATGTTAATAAATGTGTATTGGCGTGTCTATTTTATTAAATATCTAAATATTGACGGAGATATAGCAATTAAAAGTTTGAATTGTAGTTTTAGCGATAGAGATGGTAGGTCAGTGCTGTGATAATGTGCTGTAGCTGTTGGTAGTCGAAATAATCAAGTCAAGTCAAAGAATTATAAGTTTTTATTTTATTTAACCCTGCTAAGGCAGACATAATATTGAAATTTATTGTTCCTTGAAATAGCTGTAAATAATATTTGATATTTTGATATATAAATACATATAGCAAAGATTTATGAGCTGTAAGGTTGGTAACCTTACACAAGGATTGTGATGTCACATGCACTTGGAATGTGTACAACGTTGAATCCCTTTAATAATTAAAGAGACAAAATGACTTTTTTAATTGTTAATATCTCTTAACATATAAGGAGTTATTAACAAATAATTGAACATTTGAGGTTCTAGTAACCCACTCTATCAATATATAGTACACTTTTATAGAAATTAAGCCATAGAAATTGAGTCCTCTATCAGATTGAAAATAGGTATTTTTATTTTATGACCACTGGTAAGGAGATATTGCAAAAAAAATATTATTAGCTGCCATTTTCTTTTTAAGATGGAAGCCTAAATATTTGGTATCAGTTCTCGCCATTAAAATTAGATTTGTAATAATTTGCTACGGCTGCCATTTTTGACAAATGTTTTATAAATATAAGGTGAGTTGCAACTTGCCTGAAATCAATATACATTGTTCTCTGTGTTCTTCGGTCAGAGATCTGTAAGATGCATCTGCTACAGCGAATCTGTAATAACAATAGATATTAATTGACTCTATAATAAAATCCCCGCGTATTGGAATTTAATCTAAGACAATCAATGTCTATGACGTATGTAAGTCGTTATCATTTCCAGTTAAATCCTAAAGTGTTATTCTTATCAATAGGCAATCAATTATTTATTGATACAGTCAAATATATGCACGTAAATTAATAATATAAAATTGATATTAGAATTGCTTGCGAAATTATTTCAACATTTCGGTAATACATATAATATGACAAGGACAGACTCTAATTATAATTTGTTAGAAGAGTCAAGAATATCTGTATGCACACGAAAAGTTAGGTTATGAATAATTAGTGGTAACAAGTAGCATTAAATAATTAGTAACTATGAAGAAATACAAAATAATTAATTGTTCCTCTAATTAAATGGCTCGTCCTGGAAACTTTCGAAACCGGAAACCTCGGTTATATTTTTCGCTAGTTTTTTAGGTTAAACTTTAGTTATGTCATTACTAACTATAAAAATATGATAAAATCTGACATATTAAAAGGCAACAACTTACACATGAGGTGGAGCTTGAAAGAAATGCCGTTTCGTGTATTCCTTAATATGGTTTTCTGTGTAAATATTCAGTTCTTTGTAAGGATTTACAGAAACCAATACTTGTCCAATGTACGTCTAAAATAAAAATAAGATATTATTAATTTTTGTAAAGAAAAAGAAGCCATTTTTAATGTTATTATAGTTGCCAATTATCAATATCGCAGGCGTTATGAACCAATGCAGTATAATTATTAGCTGTTGATTATGAAAGTGTTATAATACTTACATAAATTAAATTTTCTCCAAATCTTTTCCGTAAATTTTCAACGAAGACAGCCTCGTTGGTGTAGTCTTCCAGCAATACGGAGTCCTGCACCCCAGTGCGGTCCCTCTCGTGGAGCGCTACGTCCATCCCGTCTAGCACCCTGCTGAAAATTTAATATTATAAGTAACGTGAATTTTGATAGGAAATAAATTATTATGAAATAATTGTATTAAGTAGTAAACATAGTTATGTAGTATTTATATATCCAGTTACTTCCAAACGTGAATTTTACGTATAGGGATCTATCAACAAGAGCGGTCATTTTAAATCAACAGAAAAATGCAATATTTCGGTGACATTTGGAGATATTGTGTTTCATTACTAACCTCAGAGTTTGTACTTTAGGCCTGTCTCAGTATTGCACCGTATTTAAGCGAATTTCTGCCGGACGTATACGGGCTACTACGCTTTACCTATCCGAACCATGTAAATGTAATGAGATCTCTCTGGACCTCTCAGACTGCAAGCTACAAAGCCGTCCGAATACGGGCGGCACTACCTCGCACATTAGAACCGTATAAAGGCGAATTTTAACAAAGCGTTACCACTACTACAACGATATCCTATCCAAACCTTTGTACATGCAAACAGCCGCCTCAGACTGGAGGGGATACCTAAGATCGCTTGTTGTTACGCTGGATCTTTTCGGTTCTATCGGCGACATCGCTTGTAAAGAGTATGTTCTGCATGCAGTTTATGTTTGTATTTCAGTGAATCATGGACACCGATACCGATACCAATACGATAGAACTAAATTTAAATTCACGACAACCAGAACTCAGATATATAATAAATGCTAAAGTCCCTTTAATACCAGTAGTGTATCGATAAAAATTAAAGTTAAAGTTTGCTCTCATGATAAATTATATAAGTGCTAAAGAACTCCAATACACCCCCTAATACACGACTACAGACATCTGTGACACACATAGGCGGTTTGCTTTGTAGCTCATCCAATCCGCCGATTTACGTCCGAATACGCCGTCGCTTAAATACGGTCCCATACTGAGACAGGCCTTTGATTAAAATAAAAATATCACCACTTCTCTCGGAAATATTGCGTTTATTTTGTATTTATTTAATGACAATGTAACACATTCATGTTAACGTTAGGTAAAAATATTTATACTTGTAATATTAGTCGCTTACATCACATTTTACATATGTGTAATGTATTATCATTGTTATGTGTTTAACTGTATGTTTTACAAAAGTTTATTTTAGGCATATTAATCAGAGTTAATCATTGTGACATTTTGTAAATATATGGAGGATTACTAAATTAGTTGACACGTTTGGAAAAATTCTTACAATGTAAATGCAGTAAACGTGTGAATCACGCGCAAACGTTGATAAACGTGATTCACTCACTGTACACATTTTATTACTCGGTATACATACGAGGTGTGGTTATTTCTGAACTAGACTGATGCAACTACAGGCGAACTACGCATGCGCCAAAGTCGTACGACCGACATATCTGTAGCGTAATGCGTGAACCCTTCTTTTTCGATTGCCGTCATTTTTGTGTCTGTAGATATATTAGTTTGCCAGTGGTTTTTGTTTGTATAATGTCTATTTTTTGTTTTACCGGAAAAATGGTAACTGATGAACAAAGATAAATAAAATAGATGGAAAAAGTTAAGAAGTTATTAAGAGGAAAAACAATAATGCAATTTTTAAATTTAAATATCTTCATCAACTTTTGAATATTTAAGAATATAAAAAAGTCAATCCTACTTAAAAACTTTTCAAAAGAATTATTCACCTTGACGACTACTATTATCGTGATATAGCTGTTTTAAAATATCAGTTAATTTCCTTCACAGATAATCTGCGTTATCAAATGCCCTTATCTATTTTATTCTATTCTAATGTCACAACAAAAAATGAAATATAACACAAGTATCAACGTGCCGTCGAATGTGATCGCAGCGAGATAAAAATCTTCGTTTCGTAACACTGGAAATTAAATTAGTAGTATAGAGAAAAAATCAAATTTTCGCCGCGATAAAACTAATTTTAGTGGCGAAAAAACAAATTTTAGTGGCGAAAAAACATATTTTAGCGGCAAAAAAACAAACTTTAGTAACGAAAAATCAAAATTTAGCGACAAAAAACTAAATTTTAGCGGCGAAAAAACAAATCAAATTTTTGCCGCAAAAAAAAACATATTTTAGCGGCAGAAAAACAAATTTTCATCGCGAAAAAACATATTTTAGCAGCGAAAAACATATTTTATCGGCGAAAAATTAAATTTTAGCGGTGAAAAATCAAATTTTAGCCTCGAAAAAACAAATTATAGTGGCGAAAAACATATTTTGGCGGCGAAAAAACAAATTTATTAAAAATATAATTTGAAAAATATATTAAAAATTATTTTATTTAATATAATTAATTTCACTTCTATATATTTTACAAGGTGAATCTTACATTTTAGGTTAAAACCTTAAATTAACATTAAAATTTAGTGAGTGGGAATGGCGCTTTAAGGATTGTCTCTACTGATGAAACTTTTCTCTACCACAAAACATAAAATATGGATGTTACTTTACATATAAAGCATATAATAAATACGAGCGTATAAAATACAAACTTTGCCATTTGAGTAGCCGAAGTAGTTAGTTCGTAAACTCTAACACTTAACTAAATCAGTCATGGAAATAAACTCACTAAATGATAAACAAATATACCAACCATATAATTTGGATTCAATAAAATAATTCGTTATTTAATTTCAAATTTTAATTCCATTTCTTATTGAAATATTTAATTTGAACATAATTATAACATTTAACAAAATATAGTTTCCACATAATCGGACGCTAAAAATCTTAGAATTTTTTTCTCTACGAAATAGGAAATCGTGTAAACATATAAACATACTCCTGGAACATTATACTAGTAGATTAAATATTAAACTACTTACTTTTACAGGTTCTTAAACGGTTCTGTTCCGACTGAACACTTTTGTAAACAATGTATTTACCAATTTACGTAAAACTGACACTTCTAGCACGGACTGGGACTGAATACACGGCAAGTCGTATAATCATACGTTGCCCGTAACATTGGACATTGGTAGGCACAGCCGCAGGACAAACGATAAAATAAAGTAATGTACAAAAATATTAAGTTTTGATAAGGACTAATTAGATAAAAATAATTGATCGATGAGTCTTGTAAAGGTAACTTCACAATAAATGTTTATTAAGTAAGTTTTAAGATTTCTTTTATATATTTAGTATGCATAACTAAAATTATTTTATAACTTATAGCCTGGTCAAGATAGACATTTGAAATAACAAAAATTGCCGGAGAGCGAAATATTGGTGGAGAGCTGGGGTTTACCATAACAAATAAAGTTTTAAAAATCCCCATCGATTCTATGTGTGCTTCAAAAGTTAATCGGGGTCAAAGGTCAAAATTTGAGGTTTTTTGGATTTTTCTCGAAAACGGTAAGTTTTATCAAAAAAAAACCTCAAACCAAAGTTGTAGATCTTAAAATTCTCTACAAAAATAGTCCTTATGATTTTTTTCCTAAGAGTTACCATTCCTGATATATCGATGGGGATTTTTAAAACTTTATTTGTAATGGTAAGGCTCAGCTCTCCACCAATATTTGGTTCTCCGGGAATTTTTGTTATTTGACCACTATTTTTATGTTTAAATTGACCGGATCATTAACTGTTATAGATATTATTATCACGGTGTATTTATTTCTGTTTCTAATGACGTTCTTGTTCTATATTGTCGTAAAAGTCTTACAGACCCAGTAAACATTTTGGAGTCACCTTGCCATCATATTGAAGATGCGTATGACTTTCTTGTCATGAAAGAGTTCATTTACAGTTCAGTTCCTCACAGTCGTTCATATGAAATATCAATTTTATCGGCTACAAATAGCGAAACCACTTCACCTGTTGGAATACAAATGAAGATAAAGTTCATGTGAACTATCATTGAAATGCAATAGTGATAGAAACGTCACAAAACAAGACACTGCACCAAATTGTTTACTGGGCAGTCACTTCCCAGAGCCGGATTAACCATTAGACAAGTAATGGCCATCCTTAAATTACGTCACACAAATTTGCCTGCTATTCTGAATCTCCCTCCATTCGCACTTGTCAAAACTTGTTACATTTTTTTTCTTGATTTTATTTAAACTTGAAGACTTCTACATTTTATATTGCATGTGACGTCAGAACGCTTCTGCCCCCCCCCTCATCTGTAATTTATAGATGGCCCCTAAGAGAATATTTAGGATCCATAATTCGATAATAAAAATATGGTTTTTCATGTTATCATTTTTTAAGTATCACGCGATGAGGAGACGTAATTTCGCGAATTTAGGGGATTTTAATGTTATTTAGTGAAAAACTTTTGATGAGAGTTGGTAACCCTGGACCATCCCTGGACATACTCCAGAGATAGAGTGAATTTAAATCAATGAAGGAGAAGTGTGAAAATAATTTCTTTAATTTTTGTATCATCTGTTCAGGCTCAGAATGTGCTTTAACATATAAACTCAATGTTGTAATCATTTAAATTTTTATTTACATTAATTAATTTTTGGTATTTCCGCCAAAACCATATCCAAAGATAATCCGGCAAAACCGCTAAAAAAACTTTTACCGCTTACCACTAAACTAAAACTAATTAAAAAATAAACCAGAAAAACATTGAATAAAATATCACAATAACAGAAGCTTGTAATTATAATAGAAGAACAGCTAAACTTTCGTTAGCCCAAGTATAAAATATGTCGCAATATTACTCTCTAGTTAGGTTGGACAAGGAACATAAGAAGAATCACAAAATTTAGATTGGGAAACGAAGAGAAAGCCAGCTGATACTGGGAAAATAGCGAGGAAAGAATGTGCAGGGTGTGCTGCAAAGAGATAGAAACGCTGGAGCACATTAAGTATTCATATGAGAAAAAGGTAACAAGTCAAAAGAAGATTGTGCAGTTGTTAAAGGGAGGCAGTGAAGAAAGAGATGTATGGCGGAGATAGAGGAAAGAGAAGGAAAGGCAGAGTAGCGGCAAAATGAATCGATTAGAATTACTTGCATTTAGCAAATTTTAGGAAAAATGCATATTTATCTTGTGTTTACATATTTTTGTTACATATTTATGTTTACCGTCTTCTTTTGCTGTTACCGACTCGATTTTACTTATATATTAAGTTCTTTTATTTGTATATTCTCCAAAAATTAGGGCTCTAATCATAAATGCCCGACAAGACCTATCCTATATTATAATGTTCCAAGTGTATATTTATGATCTTATATGTTTGGTAGTGAATTTTATATGACAGCGCGAAAACGCCTCCGTCAATGTTTTTGAAAATTGCCTATTTTGTAGACAAAAAAATTGTAAGACTTTTGGCAATTTCCTGGAAACCCGTAATTTTTCAAAAACTGGAAAAAAAGTGAGCCTTTTTTGCTGTATTACTTTTAATTCGTAAAAGATAGAAAGTTGAAATTTTGCATGTGTATTAAGGTATTCAATGCTGACATTTCTCAAAAATTAGAAATTCAAAAATTGAAAGGGGGGGGGGGGCTAAAGAAATTCGGGAGCCCGGTAGGGAACTTTGGAGAAAGTTCATATTCTGGATTCTAGAATAATTAAGTAAGTATATTATTAATAAAAGAAAATTCAAAATTTTATAATTTTATTTGGGGGCAGTATTTGCTGAGAGTAAATATTGTGCTAGAAAGTTAAAATTTTGTATATAGTCTAACCTTGGTAACTTATTTACGAATCGAAAAAAAAAATCCCAAATTTTGAAAAAAAGTTGGTCAAATAACGCATAAATTGAAAATATTTTTTATAAAAAAAATATAATTTTTTAGTCAGTTTGTATGAAAAATTAATTGTTTTTATATGTAAAATTTATATAGAATGAGTTAAGTATTTCAATTTAAAAATGGATTAAAAATTAGAAATGAAATTCAATTCACACACAAAAGACAGTCGTCGTTTGCGACGGGGGTAAACTCTAGTAGATTATATTCTTCTGTCAAAAAAATATATTTTAGGTTAATTTAATAATACTTAAATTTTCTACCACCAGATGTCTGCAAAAGATTTTCGCTAATTGGTAAAGCAATCGTTTGGATAAATGTTGTAGCTTGTAGTTGTAGCTTGATCATTAGTTTTAAATTTTAATTATCAATTCTTACGCACGCGCACGCGATATATAGTCATTCTTTTTATTTTGTAAATGTTAAATCAATTAATTGGGTTGTTGATAATAGAGCACGTAACCAATATATGCTGTTATCAGTTGTTATCAGTATTGTTAGTGTATTAAGATAGGTAATAAATAGTACACTCATTAACAAAATTATATTGTCTACGTGGAGTACAACAATATGTTCATGTTAATTTAAATCAACAGCTTCTTTGTACATTATGTAATACATAAAGCATTTTATATAGTTTTGTACACAAAGTGCTTTTTATTGAATGACGTCATGTTATTTAAATAGCCCGCCAAACACAATTACATATTTCTATGTATATAAATAAAAATAATTTGGTTAATATATTGAAAAAATGGGCTTGTGTCCTATGTCTTAATTTCTATAAAAGTGTACTATATAATGATAAGTGGGTTACTAGAACCTCAAATGTTCACTTTATTTTATAATAACTTCTTATATGTTAAGAGATATTAACAATTAAAAAAGGTCATTTTTTTCTCTTAAATTATTAAAGGGATTCAACGTTGGACAACATTCCAAGTGCATGTGACATCACAATCCTTGTGTAAGGTTACCAACCTTACAGATCATAAATCTCTGTTATATGTATTTATATATCAAAATATCAAATATTATTTACAGCAATTTCAAGGAATAATCATATTTCAATATTATGTCTGCCGTAACAGGGTTAAATAAAATAAAAACTTATTATTCTTAGACTTGACTTGATTATTTCGACTACCAACAGCTACAAAACATTACCACAGCACTGACCTACTCAACAAATAACTGACGTTAAAATGCATTTCACAAATATGGCCGACCATTTCTAGCGCTAAAACTACAATTTAAATTTTTAATTGCTATATCTCTGTCAACATTTAGATATTTAATAAAATAGACACGCCAATACACATTTATTAACATTAATTTCAATCAACAATTGAAAAATCGATCACTAAAAAATGGGGACACAAGCCATCAAGTTTATAGCCAGTAAACATTTTGGAGTCACTTTGACATCATATTGAGGATGCGTATGATGCTTTTGTCATGAAACAATTCAATTTGATTTCACTCGTTGAAGGAAATGTCAGTGATATGAACTACAAATAGTAAAATCACTTGACCTAACCTCACTACCGTACCAGTATTGAATGAAGTTGCAAATAAACCATTAAAGTGTAACAGAGACAGATATATCTTGTTTCTTTTTCTACATGAATGTAGAATTTTATTTCAACTGAAATAAATATTTTCAAATGTAAAAGAGGCAACAACTATATTTCATTTAGGAGAGAATATTCTTATAAAAAGATTATGACAATCTGTGATTTTCTTTTTCTTTTTAATAATAAAACACAGCATTTACTTTATGTAGTATAAAAGAGATAGCAATATATAGAAAAGAGAATAGGAATATGACGTCAAGGGATTACGGTTTTTGTCTTTGAATCCATTCAATGGTTGAAGGGTCAAAAATTACTTTCTTAATTATTAATATCTCCTATAATATAGTAACTTATTAAAAAAATAAATGGAAATTTGACTTTATCATTTTATCATGGTTCATAACCATATTTCTTAATTTTATAACATTCCCAAAGAAACCTTAATTCACAAATGAATATAATAAAACCATAATTAATAATAAAAATGTTATCACAACAATTTGCTAATATTACATAATTTTAATTAATTGTTATAAGATAGTCAGCTATAACAATAAATAATTCTTATAAAAATCATGAAATAATACTATTAGAAATATTAAATCATTATAGATATAGATTAGATAAGTTGAATATCTTATCAAATTCATTATTGCGATACCTGAATTATTATTTTGTTCTTATCAAAGATGTCAAGATAAATCTTTGAGTATCTTTATACAATAAGTAATTTAAAACATTATATTTGTTAATAGATTTTAATTATTAATAATTTTCAATAAATGTTATGCAATAAATATTCCCCCAGATATAATAATCAGACAACGTATAAATTTAAACTTGAAATAATAAAATAGTTCCGCCTGAAGTGTTGATGAACGCAACTACTATAACACTCAATAAGACAAGTCTTCACACTCAAGGTTAATTTATGCTTTTACGTAAATTAAAATGTCGTCCTAATAAATATTAATGATGCTTAAGATATTTTTGTGCATTATTCTAAACAATTGTTACAATATTCTAAAGTGTATTTTAAAAAACTAAGAAATTACATGAAAAAATGTGAAATATTAAATTTCCTAGCTTACTTTTTCTGTAGCATGTTTTCGAAGCAGACTACCCCCTTAAGAGCAACGTCTTGAAATTTCTAAATACATTTTCTAAACGATGCATACTTCAAGAATATACAGTTAAAATAATGTTATTAAATTATAAAAATTGAGGAAACTTTTTGGACATCGTTTTTCACAAAAACTGTACTGTTTATGAATTGAAATATAACTTTCAAATTAAAAAAAATTAAATAAATTCATCGTATACCACTGTTTAACGTCAGAGCTGAACGAAATAAACATGGTGCATAACATAGATGTAAATAAATATAATTATAATCAAAAATATAATAAATTGTTCATGGCAAAAAGAATGGAGTGAAGAAAGTGATAACAAATTAAGGGAAGTGAAGCCATTAATTTGCAAACAAGAATTACCAGACGGAATAAATAGAAGGCTGGAAGTAGTAATATGTAGACTCATGATAGGCCATACAAATTATACTCATACCTACTTATTTAAAAAGGAACCACAACCAATATGTGAACAATGCAATAACCTACTAACGGTAAAGCATATTATTTTCCATTGCTCAAAATACTCGTCGCTCAGACAAGAATATAATAATGCACAAATAAAATAAAATAATAAAAAAAAAATATATAACAAATACTAAGGTGAACGTTATTGCGGTTGCATTTTCGAAACCACAGGCGTTTCTTAAAGAAAAAATGTATGAAACAGAAGGTAACTAAGAAGGTGTTATAGAAGGAGTTAAAAGTAAATGTCCTTAGTTTCGTATAACTCGTATGAAACGCCTACTGTGATAACAACACAGATTGGCACACATAACAAGGGTTGCTCGTCGATAGCACATTTGGTGAACCCACCATTATTTGAAACGCCTACAGTACTAAAATGCAACAATAGTAACAAATTACATCCATGTCAAGAATAGAATATTTGTTCCAGTGCACATATTTAGATTGAATACGTCAGTGTGGGAAAAATGCATAAATGCCATATTAATACGATAAGAGGCTACACAACTGATAAGCGAATGTAATTATTGACATCATTTGATATGTGCAATCATAAATAATAAAGAGAAGGCATGACGCACGATAATGATAAATGTATATAAAACTGCAAATGTGAATCGTGGGAAATGAACATCAAGCATGTGGCAAGTCTTATAACTACCTGATTAGGATCTAGTCGGGTCCTAATAAGCGATGCCTTGACAATACCTGATCAGGGCATCATGCATCTCGAGCATTAATTTTTTTGAACATATATAAAAATTATAATAATTTGAAATAATGTAAATAAAAAAAATTGTAATTAATTGACCATTTAGATAACGCGTAACGGGTAAATATAACACCAATTTAAATTTTACTAAATGGGTTTGTGTCCTATATCTTAATTTCTATAAAAGTGTACTATATATCGATAAAATGGTTACTAGAACCTCAAATGTTCAATTATTTTTTAATAACTCCTTATATGTTAAGTGATATTAACAATTAAAAAAGTCATTTTGTCTCTTTAATTATTAAAGGGATTCAACGTTGTACACATTCCAAATGCATGTGACATCACAATTCTTGTGTAAGGTTACCAACCTTACAGCTCATAAATCTCTGCTATATGTATTTATATATCAAAATATCAAATATTATTTACAGCTATTTCAAGGAACAATAAAATTCCAATATTATGTCTGTCTTAGCAGGGTTAAATAAAATAAAAACTTATTATTCTTTGATTTGACTTGATTATTTGACTACCAACAGCTGCAAAACAGTACCACAGTACTGACCTACTCAACAAATAACTGACGTTAAAATGCATTTCACGTCATACAAATATGGCCGACCATTTCTAACGCTAAAACTACAATTCAAATTTTTAATTGCTATATCTCCGTCAATATTTAGATATTTAATGAAATAGACACGCCAATACACATTTATTAACATCAATTTCAATCAACAATTGAAAATTCGACCACTAAAAAATGAGGACACAAGCCCATTACAAGTTTAATTTTAAAAGAACGGCTCGGATTCCCCAATTAGTGACAGGCATGACTCACTGTGACTGACAGCAATTTAGAAATGTCACAAGTTGACCTAATGAGTGCATCCTTAATGCAGTTTTATCACTTAACGCTAATCTATGTCGGTTTACTTTCTGTGTGATAATAAAACAATAAATTTAACCTAGTTCTAGCGCTAAGCTTTGTAATGATATTTATTTTTGTAGAAAAAATATTCGGAAACATAAAAGAAGTTATCATTTATTATTATACCCAGTTGAGATATAATAATGTAAAAAGTAGTGCTAGAATATGCGGAATAACTTATTTTCTACCTCCTAGTACTTATAACCATAGAGATATAAGAATAGAGTGCGCAAGAGGCTGAATACTGCGATAAAGACAAAGAGAGAGAGAGACAGCTGCTGAGTGTCCTATGTGTCTCCTTCTAGCCGAAAACTAGAGGTAGATATACAATTTATTAAAAACGAACGCTTTAACGTAATTTGCCGAATTCTATTTACAATACGTCCTATTAAGAAAAACCAGTCATGTTTTATGTTAAAAAATAAAAGTAAATATCACTCAGAATGAAAAATATCTAAATCGGTTTATTTATACCGATACCAGTCTGCTAGACTATTTATTCTTTCCTAATACTGTTTGCTCTAAAATGATTATTCATTCAGTGTCTAAATATTTACCGCCAGCATTTATGAACGTGGTAAACAAGTTAAAATAAAATCGTATTCTTATTATTCTACAGAGCTTAATATCAAAAGCGCGACGTTAAAAATTAGGCGGGCAAACAGAAGCTTAAATTATAAGTAGCTATATCTCGTCTAGTTTTAAATATGTAAAAAAATTAAATAATTACAAATCTTTGTGTTCAAAATTTTAAGACAATATTAAAAATGCTTAATTACATAATGTCACAGAATTATGTAATAAATATTTAAATACAGTTTCGTGCTAAACACAGTTACGTATGTGTAACGTTTATTTAATATATTTATATATTAATTGTGTATGCCTTTCGGCTTTACAATCTACAGTATTATATTTCTAATACATTTCATTCCTATATACATTCCAAACTTAAAACTAAACTTAAAATAAACTTAAAATCTTCTCGACTTTTACTACTTCCAAAAGTGCTTTCTGCTTCTTCTTCTTTTGACCCTCTCTATTATTCTCCACCAGCTTATTTATTCTCCTGTTTTTCTTTTCCTTCTTACTATTTCCGCCATCCACCTCTTTCCTTCACTGCCTCCCTTTAATAGCTGGCCAATATTCCTTTCGCTTGCTACTTTTTCCTTACACTCAAACTTAATGTGCTCCAGTGTTTCGTCCTCCGCTCCACACATTCTACACTTTCTTTCCTCACTCTTTTCCCAGTATCTGTTTCCTTTTTCCTCATTTCCCAATCTAAACCTTGCTGTTCTTCTTATGTGTTTTATGTCTTTTTCTATAAGGTACTGAGGCACATTATTTTCCCATAACCTCTTATCGTTTATTTAATATAAAAAGTTTACCTTTTACATCACTTTTTAGGTTAATATGATTTAAGATTACATAACAAGAGTTTTTTTTTATGACAAAGTATATGTTATACGTAGCTCATTTTAAACTTATTTTATTTACATTTTTAGGAAAATATTTGTCATATTCTCAATTAATGATTCTAAGTTTTTCAAAGCAATCGTAACAAAATTACCATTGTTACATCACAAAACATTCGTTTTAAAATAAATGGGCGTAGGGTTCGTATGTTTAAAATGGTAATATTAAGTCGATGTCTTAAAATGCTGTACCGCAAGGAGTATTGAAAGTTTTAAATACGTATAAAGAACATTAAGGAGGTACAGGACGTACCGTCAATGCAAAAAGTTTATCTCTCGGTAATACGAAATGCAAAATACGAAGTATATGAAGGACGAGCAAATATTGGGACTGTACCTTTGAAAATGAATTTTGCAATTCCCTATTAAACTGCTTTTTGCTTGTTAAAATGATTTTTTATGCATATAATAGTTTAATAAATTAAAAATTACCTGTATTTAATATCAAATTTATATTAATTCAATTTAAATTCAAATTAAATATTTTGAAAAAAGAATAATAAATTTGGCAACGCTGCAAATTTACGTGCGTTGACGCATGCGTGATTTGGTTCTTTGATATTTTATATAACATTTATTCCGATTTTGAATTTCAAGCTCAAACCTACATTTACTGTTTCTTAAAGGTTTTATTTAAATATTTTCGTATATAGGTATCCTTTTGATAATTTTCTTTTTGCAATAGTTACAGAAAAGATTATTTTATATAAACCTAGTTTTTGAAAGCCGTGTCACCATTTTATTATAGTTAAAAGTTATATTATGTGGTGAAATTGAGCTAAAAATTATGATTTGTATGGAAAATGACTATTTTTAATCATGTATAAAAAGAAAACTATGAACCTTAGGTCTCTAAAATTTTGAGAGAGCATGTATTTTAACTATTTGTATCGACCCTCCAAATTTCACAACGTTTTCATCATTTACGTTAACGTCCTGTACCTCCTTAAGAAGTATTTATTTAAATGTTCAAAAAAATTTTAAGAACAATGAATCATTATTGTAAAACTTAATATTAGTTAAAAAAATATTAGGTGTTTAGCGGGATTAATAATTTAGAAACTATTTCACTAATTAGTTTCACTAATTAGTTCCACTTTTTAATCAATAAATAGGAACTGTTATTATTTACAAGTAAATTATCAAAATAAACTAAACAATGCATGACTATATTAAAAATATTTAACTTTTTATAATTGAAACAATAAACAAAGCACATCAGCTACTTTACCCGGTACTTGTCATGGCTAATGATGAGTTGATGAGTTGATTACAAAATGCACTTTTCCACTTAGCTAATTAATATTTATATAAAACTAATTAAATTTATTAATCATTATGAAACAACACAATTATTTGAAAAATTTCCACTTATAATTGAAATTCTAAAGTCACTAATTTAAAAAAGACATCGAGTGCTACTGAGCCTCCTAACAATGTGATATGAACGCAGCAAGAATATTCGTGCCTGGTTCATTAGATAGCAACAATAGTGGTGTAGTCGAGTCAGTTTATTTTTAATTACCATATCTCATGAATATTTATATTTGCTGTTGTTATCACTTTGATAATGTTATATATTTGATGTCCTTTTGCAAAAATTTGTTTTGTTTCTATCTCTATTAAGATCGCAAAGCATTGACCCTTTTGTTAGAGATCACATTCAAACCGTAATTCCTTAAGAAGTTCGGACTTACAATTGAAACATTTTTGTTTCATAAAAATATTATCTATAGTTTTATTAGTGTCGCATGTTTATGTCGCAGTAGTATATACTGCAGCCCTTCACTAGCTCAAAATCTACTACACCGATCCTTTTGAAATTTTGCACACTTTTTCTTTACATGAATGCCGAGGTAACACTGTCGAGTTTTTTTTTTTAATTTTAACGTATCTTAAAATACCAAAGTTTCTGATTTTTTTCGTGAAAAATCGGTATTTTGACTTCTAAGTGCTGTAAAAAATTGAAAGAATCAATAAAAAAAGAAAAACTCGACAGTGTTACCTGCCGAAACTTATCAACTAATGAAATCATTTTGGTTTTTTGATTTCGGATAATCCAATATGGTGGAGATTCGCTGTCAATGCCTCATTTCTTGATATTTATTTATGAAAATTTAACAAAGTATTCTTTAAATGTTATTTTATTATGTAGTAATTATAGAGTAAATTATATATTAACTGTGTCGTCAAAAAACATGATCAAAAATATGCTTTTTTGTATCGATTTGACCTTAAGGAAGATGACATACGTTGTGTGCAATCTAGTGTCCATTATTTTATAAAATATAACATTTTATTGAACCATAAACACATTTATTTCACATTTCATGGTGTAATCCTAAAATGTCAACTCCTTATCTTCAAACCTTTTCAAACGCGATGTTACAAAGTTCCGCCAGTTAATAATCAATTAAATTATGAGATAAACTTTCAGTTATGTCATTTTTAGCAATAAACTTGTTGGTAGGACTTTCTAATCTCGGGACTGTGTTCTCCAGATGAAGAAGAAGATTGCATGGAGAAATGTTGCTATTTATCAAATGTTAATCAAACTGGTTTTCTACTTCGACCTAGCAAACATATTGACAAATGGCTTTTTCTATAGAAATGATGGAACGCAGCGGCGTTTGATGGTTACAGGAATTAGATCTTTTAATGTTAGTTGAAGACAGTGACGTACGTTAAAGTAAACTCAGAGTATCATCATTTAATTCCGTCTAGTGAGTTGTGGACCATCTCTTAATTTCTATAGCACTATACTATATATTAGTAAAGTTGGCTCGTTTTAAGGTTATGTACATAAATACTTCAAAGTAAAACAATAGGCGGGAATGACCTTTTAAAGTACTCGTAAAAACCTTGTCCTTGAGTTGTGTCCTTCTAAGTGTTGTTTCTCATCATTTGTAGCTTTAGAAACTTCTTGTTAACTGCACAGAAAAAAACGATACTTTCTGGTTAACAATGGACTCAGCTTACTATTGTTACCGAACGGAAATCTACGAAATTCGACACAGTTAAACAAAGCAGAAATCTTAATGATAAAATCAATTAACTTGGAGGTAATTAGTGAAAATCCGGTAATAATCTCTCCTTCATTGAAAAGATGAATACGGATGTGAAATATTTCTTTTAAAAATTTGGTAAAATATTTATAAATATGTCAAATTATTAGACTTCGGTTGTGACTCATTCTTAAAACAAGATTTATCGTATGAATCTATAATGTAATGCAAGAGCACCGTCTCACTAATTTTTCTATACTTATATAGGAACGCATTAGATCAAATTCACTTCTTATAACCTCTTTTAATCATGATTCGGTGTCAAACTCTCGTAATTTGAGCTATAAACAACCTTTCAACCAGAAAAATAGAGGATTTGCGGAAAGAAAACAAGGACAAGAGATGGATGACGGAGATAGAGACAATAATAAAATAGTAAAGGAAGAGAGCCAAGAAGAAATGGTAAAGATAGAGCGTTTATGCCTGTAATAGACATAAGTGGAGAAGTGAAAACGAAGAGAGAAGGCAGGAAGGATAGTGAAAAGATAATAGAGGGTTTGTCGAGAGGAGACAAGGAAGGCAAGAAGTGATAGATGAAAATACAGGCAATAAGGAAGGAGAAGCAGGAAACGGTGTGAGTAAAGGAGGACATGAAGAGAGAGGATCAAGAAAAGAAGAAACAGAAAGTACTATTCGAAGTAGTAATAGTTTAGAATAGTTTAAATTTAGTTTTAACTTTGAATTTATATGAAATGCATTAAGAAATATAATAATGTAGATTGTAAAGCCGAAAGGCACACAATTAATATAATAAATAAAAAATAACAACCTTTCAACCGTTCAACAATATTTCGATGACATTTGGCAGATATTGTGTTTCATTAGTAACCTCAGAGTGAGTACTTTAGATTAAATTTTTTATAATACATATGCGTAATACATATGCAAATTTTCACCCTTCTATCTTTTATGAATTAAAAGTTATACAGTATAGTAATATTTCCAAAATTACGGGTTTCCAGAGAATTCAGTGAAACATCCGAGGACGCCAAGTCTTAGAATTTTTTTCTTTACAAAATAGCAAATTTTCAAAAACATTTCATTCTACAATAGGAATTTCAGCAACAAACAAGCATATATACATACAGTTGGAACATTGTAATATAGGATAACAAAAGACAGAAATAACGTCAAAACAAAATGGCATAAATCTTAAAGAAATTTATGGCTTAGCTCCATTCCAACCTACTGTTTTAATATTTTGGATGTATTTAGTGTCACTGATATAGTTTATTAAATATAAATTATTATATCTAATATATAGTCAAAATCACGATAGTTCGGCGGTGACTTATACTTAAAAGAGGTTATAAGAGCGGTATAAATCTATAATACGATAATGAATTTTGTCTTATTCGTTTCTATATACATTATAGCAAAATAACTGAGTCAATGCTTTTTAGTTATATCGGCAGTTTATACCCCACAACTTGTTTTAAGTATGAGTCGTCGCCGAACTCTCGTAATGTGAACTATAATTATTTTTATGTCTTTATATTTCATAAAGCGAAACTTACATTTAAGGTGGGAATGGTCCTTAAGCTAAATTAAAAATAAAACGCATTAGAAATTATTAAATAAAACCACCACCATAGTAATATGTATTAGTTATATGATTTAAAATCAAAATGAAAAACCTTTTCCATGGGGCACCCCTTGACATGGTGTCTAAGCAAATTGCATTGGATGAAACCTCGCCTTAGCCTCCTCAATCTTCTGCAACAACTAATAAACAAATAATGTAAACATCTTTGTAATCATTAATAGTTTAAATATATTAAACTAACTCTATATTTATTACATTAAATTGTTTCTTTTATACACTGTGAGAAAACACAGTAAAAATTACTATGTGACATAGTACTAGTACCACCAAATTCCTTTGTAAATGCAGGTACTGTGTTTTCATAGTAATTTTTATTAAATATTTTTCACAATGTACATACTATAGTTTATATGTACAATCAATTTTTATATACATACGTAAAACGCTTATCCAGTTCATTATTGACTTGACATTTACATAGAGGACACTCAAATTCATTTTTTACAATTTGAATTTAGAGTTGTCTCATTAATGAACTTGAGTATAGATATTATAATCATATAAAAGAAATACAAGCATTTGTCTATTTTATTCTGCCATAAATAAATGGAACATGGAATCCTGATGGTATCTCTGACATAAGTGGATATGCCTCGTGAACCTTAAATGGGCTTGTGTCCTCATTTTTTAGTGGTCGATTTTTCAATTGTTGATTGAAATTGATGTTAATAAATGTGTATTGCCGTGTCTATTTTATTAAATATCTAAATGTTGACGGAGATATAGCAATTAAAAGTTTGAATTGTAGTTTTAGCGCTAGAAATGGTCGGCCATATTTGTATGACGTGAAATGCATTTATACGCCAGTTATTTATTGAGTAGGTCAGTGCTGTGGTAATGTTTTGTAGCTGTTGGTAGTCGAAATAATTAAGTCAAGTCAAAGAATAATAAGTTTTTATTTTATTTAACCCTGCTAAGGCAGACATAATATTGAAATTTTATTGTTCCTTGAAATAGCTGTTAATAATATTTGATATTTTGATATATAAATACATATAGCAGAGATTTATGAGCTGTAAGGTTGGTAACCTGTAAACTTGTCAGAGTTGTGTCAAGAATATATCTCTTTTACGCTCTAGTGAGGTAAAAGGACCACGCATTACGTTCTTAATTACATATTACACTATTTATTCTCAAAACTTCACCTTTGCTAAAAGGACGTAAGTCTGTGTGCTCTAGGATCTCTGTGCATTTTTTAAAATTTTCTTTCCAACTACATCCTCTGTTTATTGTTCAAAAGCAGTTCTGTAACACTATGCTTGTGCGTTTTGTACGTTATCTACGTATATGGTTCTCTTTATGTGTAATATAATAAAGTAAACAATATAAACAGTGATAACTACAGGTGCGGCGCGATTGTTCGTGTCCCCAACACCGACACCACAGCGTTATCTGCAAATACTGTCGTCAAAATACTAAATACCTCTGCTAAGTGAAATTAGGGATGCACCTGTTGAGGTAAGGGTCAAAAGATCGACAACAGCCCGACAAACATGAACGTTGGACACACTTAGTTACAGAATCAACTCGTTGTCTCAGTAATGAACTGGATACTCGAAATGGTAATCATTTAAAAGATACAAGAGTATTTATCAATTTTGGCACATCTTAAAAGAAATCCCTTGGTACAAGAAGATATGTGCAATTGCGGAGAAGGGGTAGCAGATCCAGAATAGTTGATTTTCCAATGTACAGAAACGGAGGCCTGCAGAAATAATTTGTACAGAGTTTTGGTAAAAAATGGAGTGGTGTTGCCAACGAGTATGCAGGAACTACTAAGATATCCGAAGTGGCCAGTATGCTTAGTGATAGACAGGATATGGAATATAGCGGGTTTAAAAGTTTAGGTAGTAATAATAAATGAAATGTACAATGTTAATAAAATGAAGTAAGAAGGGCGAAAAAAGGACCGTGGTCTTAAGATGCCCGTGAAGTATAAATAAAAAAAAAAATTATCAATTTTCTTCTGCCATAAATAAATGGAGCATGGCATCTTGATGGTATCTCTGACATAAGTGGATATGTCAAAGATTAAAAGAAGAATTACATGGTACTTAATAACACATTTCGATTCTTATCTGCAAAATTAACAAGTACATGAACAATTTAAAATATTTTTTCTAAGATAAGATTATCCTTGCGCGTATCGTATGTGTTTATGTTTATGACAGACATTTAAGAACTCGTAAAATGCAATCATAAAAATTCCATTAAATCTGGAAAACAATAATGCAGACGTTGCTTAACTCAGCTTAGTTTCGATGTAAAGAAATACATATCCAAGAAATCTCAGTGACGACACAGACTTAAGTATCATTCCCACTCACTGCTTTAATTTAATTTTGTGTTTAGTATTTAATTTAAATTGTTTAGCATATGGCAATACGCGTAGTCATTCACAATACCATTTTTGATTTAATTTATTTTTTAAGTTTTCTTGGTTTTTTTAGAACCTTACAAGGTACAAAAATATTAAATTATGAAAAACTGTATTATATTATAACCTCCAAAATGTGACAATCTGTCAAAATGCAGTAGGATTTACTTTTAAAAGAAGTTTAATGTCAGTTTTTGAAAAATATAGAAGTGAAAACAATTTCTATTACTAATTGTTATTAAAAATATCAATTTTAATTATTTCGCATACAATTTTGTCAAAATGTCAAAATTTACATTACTAACGATGCATACGCACCAACTAAATTAACTAAACTTAAATTAAAACACAAATGTGAAAAGGAATGCTTAAACGAGAACCTGAAATCTAGATTACAATATTAAATAAAAACAGTAAATGAAATATCAAAACAGTGAGTGGGAATGAGGCTTTAATCTAGGTGTATTTAATTAGTCAAAAAAAAATGAAATTTTTCTCTAAAATCTTGCTTTAAAAAACTATTATTTAATAAAATAAAGAATTAGGAAAATTTAGAAATGAAAATCATTTTCTTTTATGGATTTGTTGAAAAGATATAAATATTTAAAGTTAAAATTTAAAAAAAATAGCAGTCGAGTACAGTCTGCGACAAAAATAAATAAGTGTGACGTAGTATTGACTGTCGGACTATGCTTCTGTCTATCAGACAGTGGGGTGTTACACCAATGAAGCTACGTACTCGTTGGTGAGAGGGATCAGCATCAGAAATAGACCGATATTAAATAAATGAAATGAAAAAAATATATTTAGCGGGTATCGTAATCCATATCAGCAGTGTCCTGTTGGCCAGACGTTGATAAATTGCAACATTGATAAAAATTCAATAACTTTTCATTATGCAGTCATTGAATAATCTGATTGGTAAAATATTGTTTGATACTAGCTTGTGGATGACAACGCAAAAGATTACATTTAAGTAAATGTATTCAATCAATCAAAACATGCGCAAGAAGACGTAACCATGATAATGATAAAATGGTTTTCGTTTGTCAATCAAACAGAAATTTCGAGGAACTATTTTATTAAAATTTATAAATACAATAGACCCTAGATAGAGGATAGATAGATATGAGCTAAGTACCAGCATCAAAGAACAAGAAATGGTGCAGGTTTCCAATCCCTGATCTTCACATTATAATTTACGATTTAAATCGAGAATCGAGAAACGCGGCAAATTCTAGGAAAAATTGGCCAATTTCGATGTGCTGATTCCGAATATTTTGTTTACCAGCGTCAATTTTGATAACTTAGATCTCCATCTTTAAAAAATGGCTGCTACAACGTTATTTTTTGTAATATCTTCTTACCAGTGGATTAAGAGAGGTATAGGTACTAAAATAAAAATAGGATAAAAGACCCAATTTGTACATACAACATTTTTTTCTATATCTGATAGTCAGGGGCGGCCTTAGCCATTGCGAGGCCCCGGCAGCAGAACTTTGCAATGCCCCGGGGTAGCCGATATTTCCCAAGCCCCGGGGTGGCAGATCTTTGCGAGCCACTTGTTCTTTGTATAATTTATGTAAATTGTAAGTAAGTATTTTTGATGATAATTGACGAGAAATAAAATTTTATATTGGAAGTTTTATAAAAGTTAACAAGCACAAAGACGACAAATATTAATGATGATAAACTAAGGCACATGAATGTCTTAAAAGATATACGCAGTGATTCTAGTGGGATTTCTAAAGAGAGAGGCGCGAGATTCAAATACATATATAGTAATGAATTTTTCTACTTGAGTTGTTGCGCGAGAATGCTAGGCTCCGGGCGGGTGCCCTGCTTGCCACCCCCTGAGGCCGCCTCTGCTGATAGTTATTGAGCAACGTTGTAAACTAGAAAATTAGCAATGATTCAAAATCGCGGATGACATTGATAAATCTTAAGCCCATATGTATATAAACACCCCATATCTCTTTTAAAAGCATTTTTAACGTTCTATAAGTATTACTTAAATATTCTTGTAATAAATACGTTGCAAATTGTACAATTTTACTCAGTATTTTTAAACGTTTCGTCACATTAGTCTCATCAGTTGTTGGTTTATTGACATCCCACTAAATAGACTCCCACATTAATTTGATTAATTGTCGCTATAAGTTTATTTATGTCATTGCGCTGTCACATGCGCACAAATTATTAAACGATGATAACACATGATGTATTTGAAATCAACTTTGTCCTCATATTATTTTATTATCTTTATAGCCATAGCCAAGATTCATTGGAATTCAATAAACACATTAATTTTTGCTTTATTTGCAGAATTCACTGCTTTCTGTAATGTCATTGTTATCAGTTAATAACGTTATCAATTAATAAATATACAGTTTAGTTGGAAATAAATATAGACGTTTCTATCACAGCCTGTCTCTATCTCTTTTCTCCATCTCAAAAGCTGTGTTAAGTTTTATAAAAAACCTTTGGTTTTCTATAAGGGACGTCGCGTAAGAACTTAATCGAGCGCGAAATTATTATGTATTTTTTATGTAATTTAATTATATATATTTTATTCTATAAATCGCTATCTGGGTGTAGTGATTTATTTGTGAAGAAAATAACGGATGTAAGCTGTTACAAATATATTTTAAACTCTTAACGTATGAACTTATTAATACAACTTTTATCTTAGAACTATATCTTAACACTAAAACTAACAAAAAATCTAACTTTAAACCAATGTACAACGTACAATGGAAGACGATAACAATATAACAAAAATTCTTTTCTCTGAGGCGGAGAAGGTTCTCTATGACAATGAAATATTTAAATAATTGAATATGATGTAAACAGAATTAAATTAAATATTCAATGTTCAATTCAAACTATATAAAATGCGTAACAAAGGTTTTGCTTCTACCAACGCAATACTCAACAAGCTGCATCAACTTCATCGGGTTGTATTTTAAATACATCATAAGTGGGAGAACTGGAGTATATGAGGAAGAGGGAAAGGAAGATGATGAAAGAAGGAGGACAAATAGAGAAGAAATGTGAAGAGTGGATAAGAGAAAAGCTGCAAAAAATATTAAAATAAACAATGTAACGAAGACGGGAAATTAGGAAGAAGTATCAAGGAGTAAGAAGTATCAAGGGAGGGAGTATTAAGTGAGGCAAAGAGGCAAGATGACGAAAATGAAGGAAACGCAGTGAAAATGGTGTACAGCAAAAAGTGAATGGAAGACATGCGTATTAAATAAAGAGAGGAAGAAGATAGAAAAGGAAAAGTATCTGAGAAAAGATGTAGGAGGGTTAAAGGAGAAATAAAAACCGAAACATGAATGAGTACAGGGAAGTAAGTGCAATGGAAAGAATAGGAAAAGTTTCAGAAGAGAAGAGGAGCTACAGGTTCATCAAATTTTGTAAATTAGGTTGAATGATATTAAATGTAAAGCAGGTTGTGAAACCGGAATGCAAAACCAATAGTATGCAGTCCCAATTTTCTGTTAGTAAAGTCTTAAAAAGGTTCAATTTCCAGACCTTTATGTCAAACGATGATAGAATAGAAATTCAATGGAAATAATAACAGATTCATGTTTTTTTTTAATTTAGAAATTAATTTTCTTTACTTAGTTGTTTGTTATTAATCGATAAGTTTTTATTATTTATAATGAATCCATTCTCCATCATAAATAACAAATCTCAGCGGACGTCTAGTGAAAGGCTCATTCAATCGTTAATTTTGACACCTTTATGTTTGACCTTGATTATAATTTACGAGTATGTATATTATTTATGCATCATTTAACTATTTCACTATCAAAATAGATCTCAAGTGAAATCTTTAACCTATAAAAATGTCGACATAAAACATAAAATGGGGTTCATTAACTTTGTGTTCTAGCGTAAAACGCAAATCCTTGCTGGTGTTACTGCAGAAGCAGACAATTCGCTAAAAATACAACCTACGGCAGATGTGAGCTGCTGCTGCAGAATCTAGGAGGCTGTGGAACTTAAGACTGGTTAGGTAAATATAGACAGCTAGCAGTTAATTTGCGAACACAATTTTTGTTTTAGTTTCATTTGAATAAATGGTTAATTAGTAATTAAATGGAACGGTAGTGTTGTATTTCATTCGCTTCGGAAATAACATCCTTCCTGAGGCTTAAGCAGGAGCGGACTTTGTTCAAAACTTAGTGTTCCATTGTATTAGAGCATTACCAGTGCAGTAAAAAACTTTTTCATTGGAAAGATACAGTTTGAGATTTTGTGATAAATGGCCTATGGAGCTAGGTGCTAAAATAGATAGATGTCACCAATGACAAAAAAATTATCAGAATCTGTTCATAAGAATATTTTTTCTCTTTCCAACATCATACAATTAAATGCAGATATAGTTGTTGTCTTTTTTCATTTATTTACAATATTTATTTTAATAGAGATAATCTTCTACTGTCATTTTATTAGAATATCATAGAAAAAGAAAGAGGATATATATGTCTCTGTTACACTTGTATGGTTTATTTGCAACTTCATTCAATACTGGTACGGTAGTGAGGCAGGTGAAGTGATTTTGTCATTTGTAGTTCATATCACTGACATTCATCAATATAAATTATCAATCGAAAAATATACCACTAAAAGAAATAAAGAAACCTACATAATTAGTAGTTAAAAACGCAGTAAAAAAATTGCTCTCCAACTCTAAAGACCATATATTGGCAAGTGGTAATACGGCACTGCTCCTTGAGTAGACGCTGCATAAGATAATTCTGTGCTCTGCACTTTTATGTACAAATATTTAAAAGCAAAACAAACTGCAGCCATGTGTTTTAACGCGGTACGATGATGAGCGATGGCTCGCAGCTAAACTTTATAGAGTAAGATCTCAGAACCACCAGACATCACTTATTTTCTGATGAGCAAAATATGTAAGATTGAGTAGTGTTAGTACGTACAATGATCGTATATGACCAGGAGACTATTTTCCAGGTATCAGGTAATCAAGGTATATGTCTTACAACATCTAGCGCAAAATTTTACTCAGGTCCTTTTCAAATACCGGTAGTAAAATAATAATTTTGGTGTCTAAACTTACGTAATCAGAGGTTCTTAAACAAGTCAGATTGCGTTACTAAACAAATTATTATGTAAAATATAGTAAAAGCATTTCAAAATAGTAATTTACACGTAATTAGTATGATCAACGTTGAGCTGATTCGTAGTCTCATGGGACGTTTCACACTCGCACGTTTATGTGTATATATGGTTGCCGAGACAATAGGCACTGCATCGCTGCGAATATTGCATACATTGCTTGAAGTGGTTGTACCTTTACTAAACTTTCAATTATGTTTTACTAAGAAAGTTGTCTGCTTCTTATAGTAACCACATGTTAAGATATTGTAACACAATAGACTTCACTGTGTTAAATAATAGATTTATTTATTGTGTAACTTTATTACCGAGGTTACAAAATAAAGCCCACTTCTGATGTGTACTAATATATGTACATTTAATATCCTGTTCACTAAACATTCTTATCTTAACTGTATAATTAAATTATGGACATCAACATTACATTATCTTGTACACCATATCACAATTCCATATTGATGAAGCTAGACTTGGCGGAAATAGTTTTGTCGCTATAAATAATATTACAAAGAACACCATATCCAATCATTCGCGCATGTGTGTAGCCGCTACCGCTATTACCAAAGTAATTGTTTAATTTAAGAGTTAATTTCTTAATTAGTTACGTGACTATTGTCGTTGTATTTGTGTATGGTGTTAATTAAGACTTCTAAAATTGATGAAATTTTTATTGCATGATTCTAGTGTATTACTGAAGTCCCAATATACACTTGAAGGTATTGATGAACATAATGTCAACATATGTTTGCCGAAAGAGCACGAACGCATGCGTCTACGTACTTAAAAGCAAAATATTTGTACCCGAATACGCAAATATGAACCCTGCGTTAGCTTCCATTTCCACCCAACATCTTCTATTTACAATGTTCGTCATAAAACTCTGTTTGCACGTTTCTTTGGTAATCTTTATCTTTGTTTTATTGTTTGCGTTCTAAATTACTATCGCATGCAGGACGAGAATACCAGCAGTGAGTATAACATAAGTAATAGTCCAAGATCCCAGGGCCACCTCACATCACTTATTTTCTGATGGTTCTTGTCGGGTAGATGCTGGTGAGGAATGTTACTCAGTCGGACAAGTCTTATGAGCACCTGATTATGAACATGTCAAACTAATCACGGTACTAACTTATCGGGGCTTAAAGAATTTTTTTAAGGAGGGCATGCTTGAAAGGAGCCCTATAGGGACCCTTGTCGGGTAAATACTTTAAAGACAACGGATCCTGTAAAATGTGGAAGGATAGGGAAATAGGAGGGCAGGCATCTTTCCTTCTTGCTTTCTTCTCCTACATGTTCGATACGATACAAAATTAGTCAAAAAAATTATTGTTTTTTGTAGACTTTAATTTCAGTTAACGGTGAGGTTGTTTATGTTATAATTAATGCTGGTTATATTTTTGGTTGGTTTTTACTTTTAATTTTACAAATACTTTTATTAACTGGTTGAATTTCTGATACTAGTATATGTACAATGATGTTAACTGCTCCAGTGTATATTTAAAAGTGCTGAATAAACGAAACAAACGTAAGCATAGTTTGTAAAATAAACTAGCGCCAACGTGTGAATATTTGGTACTATTATTACTCGTATATGAAGTAAGAAACGGAAGTAAGAGATAAAATATTAGGGACAAACCCAGGTGAATTATAAACTAGTACCTGGAATAGATACACTTCGCAGTTAAAATATAAGGATAATGTGTTTAAAAAAGAATAATAATTTTTGATAGTTAACCCTGTGTGTGTACACTGGGTCTTTTAAGGAACAGTTGAAATTTTAAACTTCTATTTCTCTTTTATGAGTACACAGCGCGTTTCACCTATGCCCCCTTAAAAATCTTGGTAGTGGTAAGGTCTTAAGGTTCCAACAGCGTCCGGATCTGGTAATTTATTTGTAAAGGCGAGCTAGTGAAACTTGCCTCTGTTCCCCAAAAGGGTCAGTGTACAAACGACGTTAGTATTTTTCAATGATTTTATATATAGATTTTGCCGAATAATCACCGTTCCGTTGTCTGAATCCGTAAAATATTCCCCACTTTCCGGTGCATAAATAATTCAACTTTTTGGAGAGCACGCCAAAGACACTACATTCTTTCGAAAGTTTATAGTCTAAGATAAAAAAGGTCTACAACAGTTTTTCTTAATATTTGTTTGTTATGAAGTTACGAATTTTTTAACAATATTCCGTTCTTCCTATGTTTTTCATTATTTGTGAATTTTTATTAACAACGGTTTTAAACTTTGGACTTTGGCAACTTCTGGACCATGTAGTAGACACTTCAAGCAGTAATCCAGAATTTTTTCAAAGCTTAAAAAACTCAACTGTTCACTCAAAGACCCAGTGTACACACCATGACTAGAAAAATATAGTGTTCGCACGAAGGGTTAATTTTAACTGTAACTCAAATTTTCTTAAAGACGCAATAGATTAGGAATTGGTACTACACTATAAAAACAACGGTTTTGTTCTAACTAAGAATTAAAAATGTGTATATAAAACATATAATTTTTATTTAAAATAGAAATAGAAAAAGTAATTTAACACATAATTTAAACTAATAACCATTCATAGAGATGTAAATAACAATATGTCTTGGGAACCTGGTTATATTGTTAATTTATAGCAATTCATAATTATTAACATAGTTTAGCATATTCATTCTGCAACAAAAGCAAAACATATACAATCACTAGTAAGACATTGACTTCCTATTGCGTAACAAGTTTAGTGAACTTGATGGACGGACTCCTGGTGATGTAATATGTCGAGTAAGAAACCAGAGATAAGGAGAACAGATACCGGAAATGATAGCAGCGAATAACAATGATGTAAGACCAAAGATAATTTGTCGAGACGGTTTTGCTCTAATATGAATTAAATATTTGATATTTTTTTTTTATGCTATTTGAATTGCTGTAGCAATAAACTGCTACAGGAGAGATTTCATTACGATGAATAACTTTTGTGATGAATTGTAAATTAACTAAGCATACCACATTGATATACGAATGACAATATGGTGTTAATTATGTTACATAATATTCAGGCGTTTAGTATTACTTTAGAAGCACATTTTCGATAATATTTTTTGACGACACAGTTAATATATAATTATTTCTATAATTACTACATGATAAAATGATATTTGAAGAATACTTTGTGAAATTTTCATAAATAAATGTCGAAAAATGAGCCATTGACAGCGAATCTCCGCAGACGTGCAAGAAACGTTCATGAAAACAATCATAAACTTTGTTATTTTAAAATAAGTTTAAAGTTTAAAAAATCGACAGCGTTACCTCAACATTTATGTAAAGAAAAAGTATGCAAGATTTCAAAAGAATCGGTTCAGTAGATTTTGAGCTAGAGAGGGCACCGACTCTGAAAAACTAAGTGTGAGAAACCGCATTTAAAAGTTTCAAAGTAACACGAAAGCAGACCAGAGAGGTGAAGACCAATTGATTTCAAATTTTTACACAATAAACTTAATATGTTGTACAATAATATAAATAAATTTTAAAAAAATGAAAAAAAGGTTGAAACCTTACTTTTACGTGTATGCCCAGTATATGCCCAATTACACATATTTCATTGTTTCTTTTATCGTTGGCCTATTTTCGATGCTAAATCTATCCTACGGGTTTATGTCGAGGGCTTATACATGTGAACTTTTTAAATATTAACATTGCAATTCATTGTTGATTGATCCACTTCAAATTGTCTATTGCTTTCAATCAATTGGTTATTTTATGTGATAGTGTGCATGTCTGTAACACATAATAAATTCTCAATCACAAACTGTTCTTAATTGTATTTCAATAAATTCCATTGATTTAAAACAATTGTTGCCAATAAGCTCTATTAATATTTATTCTGGAAAAATACTTTCAATGAAGAAATAAGCCACAATATTTACGACGTGTAACATCAAATTTATTAATTAGCATCACTGGATATTTATTTATACATATCTACATTATCCTACATCAATAGAATGTCATATTTAACAACTGTCACGTATTATATCTAGACAGCTCTGACTTGACAACTGTCACTTTCGACGCATGCGCATAGAGAACAAGTAGAAACATATACCTTTCTCTCTCGCACATATTTTGGACACACTTAGAGCTTAGATACATGCTCTAAGGTGGAAGCTAACAAAAACAATTTCGACAATACGGGATGATTTAATAAATGTATACGATTTGGTATCGTTATATATAAAACAAATATTCTGTATATCCATATAACTTGTATCAGGGTGTTTTATATGAAACGATACTAAACCGAAAGGACACTAAAACCGTCATTTTTATTGGAACACCCGCTATTATTCGTTGGTTTCCTTCCTAAAATTATAAAATTGCAACTGATAATAAGACCTCACAAAATATTTTCAAGAACAGTGTAAGTTTAGGTGTCAAAAAAACCACAAAATAAAACTAGAACAATTAAAACAAAAATAATAAAAGTACTTCTAGTTTGACCGCAGTTAACAGAAATTTCTCTGAAATGTTAAACAACTTTGTCACCGTGTGGTCATCGAAACGTCAAAAGGACAATATGCTGGTGCATAGGCGTCCACAAAAACGAAGAGGTTATGTGCTCTTTAAATTCAAATCTAACAAAATTCATTGGGTTATTTTAAATCAATAGAAAAACGCAAAATTTCTATGAAAAGTGGTGATATTTTTATTTTAATCTAAAGTACAAACTCTGAGGTTATTAATGAAACACAATATCTGACAAATATCAACGAAATATAGCGTTTTTCTGTTGATTTAAAATGACCGTTTTTGTTGAAACATCTTGCCTGTTGGAAAACTTTCTGTGGACGACTATGAGTTGGAATAAGTGTTAACCACGAGTTCCTAAAAGTGATGACACATTAAAGGTAGGTAAGGTAATTTAATATTCTAGAAAAAACGAATAAAACAATTTATAAGAAATAAAAGAAAAGTCAAGTGCAAAATGAAACCGGTTGGTAACAAAACCGCACAAATGAAGTAAATAAACGATAACTGGATATCCGTATCGGATTAACAAACACTCACGTTCAACCGGATCTGCAAAAACAGTTCGTCGGGTGATGATAACAATTGCTGAAAAAGCTTTTGACCTGATTAGTGAAATAATGGACCGGCGTGTTATAGTCATGTGACCGGATTTGATTATATTTATACTCAAGCAATTTCGTTAAATTTACTAAGTGTGTTTATCAATTATGGTCCAGATAAAAGAAATGTTTAAAAATGTCCGGCGAAATATTGTTTAGTTAATGTATGATGGTGTTTTTATTTTATTAAATATCTAAATGTTGACGGAGATATAGCAATTAAAAATTTGAATTGTAGTTTTAGCGCTAGAAATGGTCGGCCATATTTGTATGACGTGAAATGCATTGTATACGTCAGTTATTTGTTGATTAGGTCAATGCTGTGGTAATGTTTTGTAGCTGTTGGTAGTCGAAATAATCAAGTCAAGTCAAAGAATAATAAGTTCTTATTTTATTTAACCCTGTTACGGCAGACATAATATTGAAATTTTATTGTTCCTTGAAATAGCTGTAAATAATATTTGATATTTTGATATATAAATACTTATAGCAGAGATTTATGAGCTATAAGGTTGGCAGCGTTTGTGATGTCACATGCATTTGGAATGTGTACAACATTGAATCTCTTTAATAATTAAAGAGACAAAATGACTTTTTTAATTGTTAATATCTCTTAACATCTAAGGAGTTATTAAACAATAATTGAACATTTGAGGTTCTAGTAACCAACTTTATCAATATATAGTACAGTTCTATAGAAATTAAGACATAGGACATTTTAATCGTTAATTTTATTCAATAAATCAATCACCTTAATATCGCAATATTACTTTCAAAATGTGAATGCCCATTAACGGTAGTCATCTATTGAATTCATATGAGCTACATAAATTTAATTATGTATGCCAATTGGAATTTGAAGGTTGTCATTGCAGATCTGCTGCCAATTGCGATGACGGTCACGTAATTCAATGACATCATTTATGCCCTCATCTTTTGGAATAAAAAGAATTAAATTTATGTTAACGAGCTTGCAGCAGAGATAAATTGATGACTCTTTGGAGTTCCAATGTGAAACTACTTCACTTGTCTGACTAATACCACTTGCCGATGTCTTATTGGATCATAGCCTTTAGGCGAATTAAGTGGGGGGAGGTGTTAAGATTTCAACTATTTTTTTAAATTTATTTATATTATTGTACAATACATTAAATTTATTGTGTAAAAATTTGAAGTCGATTGGAGTAAAACTGTCGGAGATATAGATTTTTAAGTCTTCACCTTTCACCTTCAGCTTTCGTGTTACTTTGAAACTTTTAAATGCGGTTTCTCACATATAGCTATTTCATAGTCGGTGCTCTCTCTAGCTCAAAATCTACTGCACATATCCTTTTGAAATTTTGCACACTCTTTCTTTACATAAATGCCGAAGTAACGCTGTCGATTTTTTTTAATTTTTTAATTTTAACGTATTTTAAAATAACAAAGTTTCTGATTTTTTTCATGAAAAATCGGTATTTTGACTTTTAAGTGCTGTAAAAAATTAAAAAATCAATCAATCGACAGGGTTACTTGCAGAAAGTTATCAACTAATGAAATCATTTTGGTTTTTCAATTTCAGAAAATACAGTGTTGAGTGGCACCACAATGTTACTTTTTTTTGTGACGTCTACCGAGATTCGCTGTCAATGCCTCATTTCTTGATATTTATTTATGAAAATTTCACAAAGTATTCTTTAAATGTTATTTTATCATGTAGTAATTATAGAAGTAATTATATATTAACTGTGTCGTCAAAAAACATTATCATTATAACAAAATATGCTTCTTTTTTATCGTTTTGACCTTACCAGCTCCCCCACCCCCCCTAACACTCAGGTTAAATTTGGATTGTCTTTGAAATTTCTTTGTGAAGAAAATGATAACTGAACTTTAACTCTCTTATTTGTACACTATAAGATATTTTGGTAAAATTCGGATAGAAACTATATGGATATAGCATAGCTCAAATTATAAGAAAATTAGGCATGGTAAGTTTATTCCCTAGCAAATACTTCCAAGTTAATTTTATTTAATAAAGTGATTCAAAAAAAGTAAAAGTTTTTATGAATAATGCAAATTACAATTGACTGAACCCATAAATAGTTAAAAATTGTAATTAGTTTGAATTTATTAAATAATATAAAATAGAAAGTGCTTTTATTTAAATTACTAGCGCACTTAACGTATTGTTATGTTAACGTTATTATTGTTAGCTCTCTACAACCTTATTGGTAGTTTCGTAAGAACTTATGCTCGCATATTATATAAGAACGAGCCAGTGTCGCACACACAATTTTTTAGGAACAGCAAAACAAAATCATGTCTTGTTTTATTTTAAAACAGTTCTGATTTTCGAAAACAGACTGTGTGTCTCATAAAAATTATAAAAATGATAAACAACAACTGACAAGCGCAAATGTTCACAAAAAACAAAAGTGCGTGTTCTAAAAAAACAACAACAAACGTGTTTTCCTTTTATCTTACCGACTCCAGATGGAAATCTGTTTTGTTTACTAAAACAGTTTTTAAAGACAAAAATGTTTTAAGCACTGTCTCTGTGGTGTAAACATTGGTGTTTTTGTTCGTGTTTTATTGAACTGTCTCTCTGGTGTGAATCCGGCATTAGTCATTATTCAGCACGGTCTTATGACATGTGCTAAACGGATCAAAAGCCAACGATGGAAGAATTCACAATGTGGGAGGAAATTACGTTAGCGTTATAACATCATCACATAAAAACCCGTTACATTTCTTGTGTAGTTACAAAGACACTACGTCGACTTATGCTTTAAACTTTAAAATGACACGTTTAATTTCTTACTAGAAAAACACACTCACACAGTCACACACACACGAGCGAAGAAACGAACAATACACCGACGACGTTGCAGCAATACTGGAAATCAGTATCAGTATCAGTATCAGCTGTCAGTGTTTGCGTTTGTTTTGGAACCATTCCATTGATACTATTGGAAACGTACTGGCTACTATAAATTTTGTTTATGTTATTCGTTGAAAGAATGATTAATTGGATTTGTAGTAAATTGGATAGTGACGACAAACGTACGCATGACAATTACACAAAAACATTGAATGGTGTCAAAAAAAACAACTCTGTAACACGCATGCGCAGTGATGTTGTGGTTTCATATGTATTTTCTAAATTTATTTGAAAGTGCATCATCCTAGAATCAGTTGTTCATAAAAATACAGATATAAAAAACACTAGACGACACAGTCAGTGAGAGTATTGTATCTGTATCTTCGGGTTCGATCACCGGAACAGAGTTATATATTTGTGGGTTTGATTGTATTGCCAACACTCGGCAGTGATCATCAAGCAAACCAAACAATCCCTAAAGTACGAGAAATAAAAGAGAAACATGAAAAATAAAAATAAAGAATAGAAAGAAGAAGTCAAGATAATGAAATAAATGAAAGAAGCAGAACGAGAGAAAAGATGTTAATTTGAAAAATTTGATTTTTCGCCACTAAAATTAATTTCTTTCGCCACTAAAATTTATTTTTTCGCCGCTGAAATATGTTTTTCACAACGAAAATTTGTTTTCGCCACTAAAATTTATTTTTGCGCCGGAAAAATTTTGTTTTTCCTCCGTTAAAATATGTTTTTCCGCGGTAGAAATTTGTTTTCTCCGCTAAAATTTATTTTTTCGCAGCGAATATTTTTTTTTGCCACTAAAATTTGTTTTTTCACGGCGGAAATTTGTTTATCGCCACTAAAATTTATTTTATCGCGACCTTGTTTGTTTTTTCGCCGCTAAAATATGTTGTTTCTAAAATATATATTTTTTTAATTTTATTTATTTGATATTTGTGGGGTGTAAAAAATAAATGGACCAAGAAAGTTTCCGGCAACATCGGGAATCATAATCTACAAGCTTTCCTGACCAAAAACAGAATGCAGTCCTCATATTATGCACCCTCAACTCCCTCTAGCTCCTCATCTATTTGGCAGATTATTATTTGTGAGGTTTATTAAAACGATGTCTGTTTAGAATAAATAAAAACAAAAATAAAACTAATAAAAACAGGCCAGCACGTTCTGTAAATAGCTACAAACATGAGCAAGTACTTGACGACCTCCCGCAGAACTTGGGTCTGCTGTCATAGTGGAACCAGCTCTTTGTGGTGATGGATAATCGTGGGCAGCAGTACCGCAGGCGAGCAATTATAAGTTGGATGACATTTGTTTTCAATTTAACTTAATCATTTTTAAAACATTACACTGAATAAAAAATACGTAGTTTATTGAAGAACGTATCAATACAATTCCATATTATCGATGATGATTTAAAATTACATCGATGGCAATTTTGGTAAGGATATGTAAAAGGCACTCGCTGTTAAATGCCACCTGCTGTTTTGCAGATGTACAAAAAATGTTATAAACACAAATTGTAGAAAATTGAATGTTTTATCAGATACTAGTTTTATTTGGGACACACTAGAATGAAAATATTGAAAATAAAAACTGAAAATCACAAAATAATTGGGTAAAATAATAAAAGTGAGCGACAAAACTCAATTAGCTTAACTTTCACGCTCCAGCACTGTTCACTAGACGACTAGCCCTTTGTCTTGAAACAATAGCTTAACAAAATATATTAATGATGACAGAGGACCTTTCGAAACAATGGACATACCATTCCATTCTCTTCAACTCCATAAACCACTCGATGACTTTTTATAAGTGCCAATTAGTAGGTCGATGTGAATACTCCTGAAAACTAACTTCAACAATATTTCACACTAGTAGTATATTTGCTAGCGTTTGCATTTCAATTTCTATTTATGTTTTATTGACAGTTTAATGTTAATGTGACAAAGACAACCTGTTAATTTCACTTTTAAAGTTGGTTGTTGACCCCGTACAAAATGTAAATATTTATGCATATATTAAACACGTGAAATGGTTTTTAAAGTTGTTATTTTTAGATTTGTCGTTGACTTCTCTGGCTTTGCCAGTGTTAAATATATTTAGTGTTTTGTTTTTAAGCTTACCTCAAATTTATTTCTTATGAATAAATAAAAAAATGTTATAAAACACAAGTAACCATTCAGAAATGTGTTTTTTCGCTGCTAAAATATGTTTTTCACTGCGAAAATCAGTGTAAAATATATTGTTTTTAAGTTTATCTCAAATTTATTTCTAGTAAAAATTATTTATTTTCTTAAGGCCCTCCGCACACGAGGCGACTGGTTGCAAACCAGTCTACTCGAATCGAATGTGATTACAACTGTTGTTAGTGAGAGATCGAGATATGAGATATGAGATAAAACACAAGAAAGGCACACGACTCGGCTGATTGCAAACTAAAAGCACGAGCCATGTCGATTATCTCACTCGTAAACACTTTCGTTTTTTTACTAACAACACAGTTGTAATGACATACGGTTCGGGCAGATTCGGGGTTAAGGTTTGCAACCAGTCGCGTCGTGTGGTGAGGGCGTAAGAATTCTTCAAAATGGAGATTTACTCTGGCATGTATCACGATATATTGTGTCTTTCTTTATTTCAAACAATGAATAAATAAAAAAATATTATAAAACACCACTAACTATTCAGAAATGTGTTTCGAAATCTCTTATTGCGGGAAATTGGCGAAAATTCCGAATATTTTTAAAAAATGGCGACTAAAAACTGTTTTAAAAGCGGTACTGATGTATTTACTGATATAATGTATATGTCAAGGTGACAATCACTCTCAACCAACCGTGCCAGCATTCATTACTTTGCGACTCAAACTCAATTGCGCCTTCTTTGCCCATCACTCGTTACGCCTCTGATGATGGTCCCATTATTGAATTAAGTGAATAATTAATATTAATTAATAATTGAAATTATAGATTACGAGTATGTCCAGACACAACGAACGAGTAAATTGCAAATAACGTTATTTGAATAGAAATCAAAAACATTCTCTACAAATTAATTGTTAATATTAATTGAAAGTTCTATAATAGCACTAAATTATTAATTAACATTTTAAATATGTATAATATTGAGTAATAAATGAAAATCACTTTCGATTTACTAACAAAAATAATGAGAATGAACAATTAGTTCTGGATTGGTGGACACAAATGCACTAGAATTATGTCAATTATTGTTAAATAAAACTTTAATCTAAACTTTTACATTTTATATAATAAATTACTATTTTTTTATTAGTTTAATGACTTCCCAGGTCGCTAGACTTTTCTTCGACATAAAAGTGAAAAAATCACAAAAGTAACATTACTAAAACCTCTGGAACTTGTACACTAACGGTCGGAATGTCATGAAATTTAGACTCATATCGTTTGAAGTTTGGTACTATCTAAAAATCAATCATGCTTTGTCTTAAGATATAATTGTCTACCACAAAACGCACATAACAGTCAAGTTTGAATTAAGATATTTCTTTAGTTAGCATCCATCAAAGAGTAAACGAAAGGCACTTATGTATACGTAGTATGAGTGCAAATGAGACAGAAATATGAGGGCTTAAGTGAGACAGAAGGAATATTTAATTTTATAATTTTTTCCAGTCCCTTGTGAGAGATAGATATATATTTTAATAGTAAATCTATATGTATTACAATAGGATTTATTAACTGTAAACATTATGACAAAGAAAGTTTATTCTGTGTGTTAATAAAGATGGAAGTTCCACTTGACCTAGCCGAGCACCTTAACCTAAAGCGAAACGTCAATTCATTAAACATTACAAACTGACATTTGAAAGCTGCAGCCTGCAGTTTATATAAATATATTTATGTTAAATCTAAAAATGCTGCAATCGCATTAGTTACTACATACAAATGCATTGCAAGCTAGCAGACGTCCTACTTTTATGTTATTATGGAGCAGTGATGAATAAGAAACGGTCCGCAATCGTAAATTAAATTTATTAAATAAAATATAAATTATTTATTCTAATAAAAAAATATTTGAGAAAAAGTTGTAGAAATCTTTTTAAATAAGCATATGCACTCGGTGTTAAATGCCATCAGCTGCTTTGAATCGCTATTAATTTTCAGTGAAATGCTCTACTTTACAGAGATGCAACTCAATATATATAAGGTATACAACCTTATTGACTTTATCAATAAAACTAATTTAATCTCTTTATTTTAAGTACCCATACTCGTGTCTATAAGTTGTAAATTATGTTTTGTAAATGTATATATTGTTTTAAGTGCTAATAACTTTTGAAAGTTGATGCACTCAAATAAGTATATAAAAATATGTTGTACACAAAATTGTAGAAAATTGAGAGCTCTATCATATTGAAAATAACTATTTTTATCTTAGGACGCACTGGTAAGAAGCTATTGCAAAAAAAAAACAATTTTAGCCGCCATTTAACAAAGAATGCAAATTAATCAAAAAATTAAAACTAATCTATCAACAAAGCTTCGACTAGCATTGAAAATAAAAGAAATCGAATAAAAATCTTTCTGATTCATTAAGTTATGATCTGTAAACACCTGCAAGGATATAATTTATGCAAGTTGTTGTTTTGCTAATAAAAAAACACAAAGATGACGTTGAATTTGAGATATCACTGTTATATATTACTTTCAGTACATTTCATATTAAAAACTGGACCCTTATACCAGAACGTTGACCATAATTCATATCCCCAGGCTTCCTTTTATATATTTGGAGACTGTCGTTCAATAAGCTGCATGACGAGTACGGTGATTTCACCGCAAAACTCGTTTAAGAAAACAAAGATATTGTTTTTTTTTGCGCGAAATATTAATGTGCGAAAAATTAGCTCATAATTTTTCTTTGATTTAATTAACTTTGCACAAAGCATTACTGCTTTATTTCTGACTCTTTCTCACTAGTCACGTGACGCAACTCTTCTAAGAAGAAGCGAAACTAAACAAAAGTGCTCCAAAGCACCACCATCGACCATCTGCGGGCGCATGCCTCTTTGAAATCACAAGATCAGTAATTACAAAAACAAATGTTTACTTGTTGCGTTCCAAATGGTCCACCAACTTTAAAGTACATATTCTTATCATTAACTTTGATAAAACAAATTGTTTACAGATACAATTGTTATCATTAACTTAAGATTTTCAAAAATATACTTGCCCTTCCAAACTAAATCACTCATATATAGCGAAGTGTCTACCAGACTTTAGAAAGACTTTTTAATATTTGAGACAAATACAAGTCTATCTAAAAACAGTGAAAAAAACAAAGATTAAATTTATTGAACTGACTATCTCTAATACACCCTAACCTCAAAGATATGACACAACCCTTGAACGAGTTAGATGTTTACCCATTGTAAACTTTATGTAAATGTTTTAAAGGTAACAAGCAGAACCTGATCTGATAATACTCAAATATGACAAAAAATCGGTTATATTTTAATTGCTATAAATATTTACAAACTTATTTACACTTCTAATGTAAACAGCGTTCCCAAAGTTTATTTATAATAATATTCACTAAACACAAAACGAATATATTACAAAAAAACTTACTAATAATTTAGGTGAATTTATATATATCAAACCTTATCCAAATAAACATTTTACATAAAAGTTTTTGCTTTAGAGTTTTGCTTAGCAGGTAATAATATCAATAGATTCGTTGAAATAAATTATAATATCATTTATGCAAATCATATCATTACAAAACGAGTATTACTGATTTGTTGATATAATTTATAATGTATCAATAACAATTCAATTTTATTTTGCAGTAAGAAAACAAAATATATATTTTTGCATTTAAAGAAAAAACGATATTATACTTTATTTTCCACTGCAATTCAAGCTGCGAATATTGATAATATATAATAATATGATAAATATGACATTTCAAACAAAAGGTGATATTGTGGTTAGTATCGCGTCAGGAAACAATACTCTTATCTTTTAATATAGATTACTTCGAATCACAATATTCTAAAACACCTATACAATTTGTATTAAAAAACAAGTGCAACATATTCTATTTAATAAAAACTTAAAAAACTTAACCTAAAATAATTTAAATACTAATACGAAAATATACTTTAAATAAAACAAAAAGATCTGTTGATATGACACCTGCATCAGTAAGTAAATAATTTGCATCTAATACATATTGGAATATAACATTCATTTAAATTAATTAGTAATCTTTCTAATTATTAGCTACTAGATACAAGTACAGCATTTTTACCCCATATTTTTATCATGCAATTAAATTTAAGGAATTATTTATCAATTTAAAATGTAAGTTATTCAATATAATTATTTAAAAGATATTAATTCTATAATTATGTTATTTTTAAATCATTATATTTGATTACAATTTATAGGTTATAAAATTTGTTAGAAATAATCAACTACAGCTATAAAAATAAACCATCACCTATAACAATTAATAAAATGTACAGCTAATTAAATGTTATTAAATAATAATAGGAATTACCTTTATTGTAACAGGTAAAACAGGTCACGAACAAAAACTAAATCACAAACACATGGATTTAAAATACACAAAATTATGAACTGTCAAATAACAAAAACTTGTCAAATATGTTTTATTAGATGTTATTGTATAAAAACTTTATATTTTATATAAACTGTCACTCAAATTTTATATTTTATTGTATTTTTTTATGATTTAATTGATAAAATACGTTAAAATTTAAACAACTTGTGAGCGTTTCTGTTGTTCTTTGCACGCCGGTGTTCTCCAGACTACATGAGACTACACACAATTCACTACAGAAAATAGTTTACTTCGTTTTGGCAACCAACGTCTCACTAGTGAGGTGTTCACATTAAAAACACAACTGCATACGAAACTGAAGACCAACGTTCGATTTTACTTTGACGGTAACATTGAGTGAAGTCAAAAGTCTTGAGGAGTCATTTCATTTTGTTTTGCTTGTATTTCATAAAGGTATTATTAGATTACGTAAACTAACATAAAATGATTCATTAGTAACTAGTTTGTTTAATTTACACATTGTTATAAAAATTGTAATCTTTATTTTTTATAAAAGATAAATATTTTACAGCATTTAATAACTTAGTTAAAAGAAATTGTCATGTTCTAAACAAAAATATGTATGTTAAAGTAGTAAGAATTTTTAAATAAGGATTAATCATCATTTTAGTTTATTATTTTGTGTTTTAGATTGTTAGCACATTTATCACACAACTAGTGAATCAGTGACAAATATGAGATGTACAAACAACTGAATACATATGTTTTATTTGTTAATTACACCTGATAAAATATGACTAATTAATTCAGACTTGCACAACGAGTAATACTGCACTAAACTGTTGATTTTAGTCTTAGGGCCGATCAGTTATAAGTCCTGTGAAAAATATAATTGAAGTTTTTTCTTTGGTTAAGCTACAGTTATATTCGTCTGGAATAAAAATGAGAGCTCTGGAGCAAAAGTATCAAGAGACGTTTATAATAAACCTCAGTTAACTAATAATTTAAAAATACGGCGTTTAATAAGTTTTTAATTAATATAATCTAATTTCAACTCAGGTTCATGTTATACTGTCATTTACCTAAGCGAAATTTCAGCCTTGAATTTATTTCAGTTTTGATGAACTCCTATATTCAAAGAAATGGACAAAGACAAAGATATTATTAGACTATTAGCTTCAAAGTAAGTAAGAATTGTAAAATTTTAACTGATGCGTCCCTAATTTTCCTAAATATGAATCAACATATAAAATATCTTATTAAATTAAACATTTTAATTGTGTGTTTAATTGTAGATTATTCATTATATATGGTTAGTTTATTTAGAGTAATATTTAAATATAAACTTTTCGAGAAACATAACTATTTTGTCGTGTGATATGACTCAAGTACACAACATAATGTTTGTGTGTGGTGTTTTCACTCTGAAGCCCAGATCGTCCCAATCTCAAGTCGTCGCTGCTCATGTGTACTGTTTTAGTTTCTTATTGCTCGTTGATGCTGAATATTAAAAGATTTTGAATAAAACTAACCTAACCTATATGTTTCGAGATGAATCACGCGGAGTCTTGGTATTGGTATTGAATTGGCGGCTATTCCATCAGCTTGAGACCAACGGCCAGCGGATCGGAGAAGCATAACATTTCGTTAGACCATGCTGAATGCACTGACAGCGAGAGGACCAGTGCTTGGGTGCTTGGCACTTCAGTGGCTCGATAAGCAATGCCTTTGCAGCAATATGCGAGCGTGGTTTCATGCCCCTACTGCTACCCAAGTCCTGGAGAGAACTTGTACAAGACGAGTCTACTTTTTAGCATCATCCCCACTAAAGGAGTTTGTTTTATTCTTATGATTATTCCATATGATAGATGAACGCGTGAAACATCTAAAACTTAGGTAGATAATTCGATATAGCTACACGTTTTGTTTTCAATCTTATAAAAAACTATTGCACTTTCGTATATATATTATACATTTCGCCTTTACAATCTACATTCTTAATACATTTCATAGAACTTCAACTTGAAATTAAACTTAAACTATTCTAGACCTTTTTATTTCCAAGAGTACTTTCTGCTTCTTCTTCTCTTGACCCTCTTCCTTCATTTTCCCTAGTCTTCCTTCATTCTCACCGTTTCCTCACCTCTTGTCTTCTTTGTCTCCTCTCGGCAAACCGTTTCCTGCTTCTCCTTCCTTATTGCCTGTATCTTCCTCTCTCTTCATGTTCCTTATGCAATCGAGCCACAAGCTTATTTATTGTCCTGTTTTTCCTTTCCTTTTTACTATTTTCGCCATCCACCTCTTTCCTTCACTGCCTCCCTTTAATAGCTGGCCAATATTCCTTTCGCTCAAACTTAATGTGCTCCAGTGTTTCGTCCTCCGTTCCGCACACTCTACACTTTCTTTCCTCACTACTTTCCCAGTATCTGTTTCCTTTTTCCTCATTTCCCAATCTAAACCTTGCTGTCCTTCTTATGTTTGCACTTTCGTATATTTTCTGGCGCTTTTAATATAGTAAAAACATGTACAAATTCTGCGTAATATACATTATTCCATTTTTTTTTAAAGAAATAGACTGTATTTATGCTTAAAGTTGATCAATAAATGTGAAATATGACGCCATTTTCATTTATATATGGAACATTGTCATTTTATTTCTAACCTCAAATTTGAAATGTTAACTTTAACCTTTAATATTGTCTTTTCCTAAATAAAATAATGGTATAATGTATATTACGTAAGATTTGTACATGTTTTTAGTATACAACAAATGCTGAAGTGGGGACGCTGCTTTATAGTATGACGTATATCCTCCACACAAAGTGGCCCACACAAACCTGTCTGCCTACTTGAGCCGTCTGCTTGATCTGCTTTTGTATTCAGTTTTGGTAAAGACCTTATTTCACAACCAGTTTTGCAAATTAGGTGAGGAGCTAGAGGGAGTTGAAAAAATAAATTTTAGCGGCAAAGGAACATATTCTAGAGGCGAAAAACATATTTTAGAGGCGAAGAAACATATTTTATCGACGAAAAACACATTTTAGCGGCGATGAAAAATGTTTTAGCTGCGAAAAACATATTTCAGCGGCGAACAAACATATTTTAGTGGCGAGAAAATAAATTTTCGCCGCGAAAAAATAAATTTTAGCAACGAAAAACATATTTTAGCTGCGAAAAACATATTTTAGATGCGATAAACATATTTTAGTGGCTAGAAAATAAATTTTCGCCGCGAGAAAATATATTTTATCGGCAAAAAATATATTGTAGTGATGAAAAACATATTTTAACGGTGAAAAAACAAATTTTATCGGCGAAAAACATATTTTAGCAACGAAAAAATAAATTTTTGCGCGAAAAATTAAATTTTAGTTAAACTTTAGTTTTAGTTTACTCTCACATAAACATTGTTCATTTAAAATCGAGTGTTATGATTGATTGTAGAAGGCCTACACAAATTTCTTCACAATTCTTTTCACAATTTCAAATCGTTCTCGGATACAAAACATGAATAGCCTCAAAAACTTCAGACATATATTTTTGTAAAAGTTTCCCATAAGTCTAATAGACACTTCAATGGGCGGTTGCTGAACTCATAGTTATTGTAAAAGACAGTTAAAGAGAAATAATTGTAAAACGATCTGCCAACCTTCTAGCAGGCTAGAGCTATATCAAAGAATATACTTTCAACTTCAGTAAAATCCCAGACTATAAACAAATTAAGAATTTGTGGCCATGAAAAATAACAAAATGATGAAAAAATATTGATTGTAAACCAAATAGTGTGATTAATCATTTCACAGCAATTTATCATATTTATTAAAAAAAAATCTGAAGGTAAGTATGATTGCCTGTAGTTCAGGCGTCCATTCAACTTTACTTAAGTTAAAAAATGCAAATAAATCAATTCACACAGTTAGACATATTTGTTTTAGTTTTACAGTAAAAGTATTGATTATTTTATAGATAAAAATGATTATTTATCCAATGATTGTTTGTATAAGTACTGAGTATATTATTATTTAAAGTAAGCAAACACAAAAACCTTTGGTCTTCTGTACTCCTGTCTGCCTACAACCAACATTACATTGTGTACATTAAGCGTTGACTACAAGTCCCCTACTACACGTCGTTCAGTCCAACAAGTCTAGTCGTAGTTACAATGTTTTATAGACAATAAAAATCATGGAAGTATTTTTATAAAGAAAGAGAGATAATTATTTTTTTTTTTTTAATAAAAAAAAAATTTAAAAAACAAAAGTTTCTTGTTATTATTTTATATTGTATTCGTTTGTTAAGTATGCTAACAATAGATTTCTTTTTCAATTATTAGTCTCCATCTATTTATTCGTACTTCCATGGTTTATAGATTTTACCCTTATAATTTAATGAGTGTTTTTACTGAATACACCGACATATTCCATAAAAGCAACTCAGTCGTACTTTGGCGGTCACTCGAGCTGAATGAAAGGGCAATACCTGGTCGATTCACACGAATATCACGCAATATAGAAACAAAATAACATACGTTTGTAATAAAAATATATGAACTAATTAAATTCAAATACGCCTTCAAAAAAATAAACGCAAAACTTTTAACACCAACATAATTTAAAAAGTGTTTGTCGTTAATATGCATATATATAACCTATTTAATTTAATAGAAATATCGAAGTAATTGTTATACTAACTATATAATGCGGGCTGACAATTATAAAGTTGCATATTAATTATATTCTGATAAAAACTTCGTTTACTGTTAGAACGTTAGTGATAATTTAATGGATTCATTCATTTTAGAATGTGTGTTCGGTGTTTGAACAAGTGTTTCATAAATAATGGTAATGCGGCCTAATTCAATGTCACTGCACGGTTCTCGAGGCAACAGCCCTTCTAGAAGGGTACCACTAAGTCCAACGTCTCCACAAGGAAGAACCAGGATGTCTCCTGGTCGGGCAAGGGTCCCACCAAGTCCTCCTAGGTCCAGAGGAAATAGCCCGGGAAAAACACCGCCTAATAGAAAAAGTTTAGGCAGCTCTAGGAGCAGCGAGTAAGTGCTAATAAATTACTATTTTTAAAATCAATTTGTAGAATTTCTTTTTAAGACTTTAAGATAAACATTAAGGGGGGTTAAGGTTTCAACTTTTTTTAAAAAAATAATTTTTATTTATTTATATTTGTGTACATTTATTGTGTGAAAATTTGAAGTCGATTGGAGTAAAACTGTCGGAGATATAGAGTTTTAAGTCTTCACCTCTCTGGTCTGCTTTCGTGTTACTTTGAAACTTTTAAATACGGTTTCTCACACATAACTTTTTCAGAGTCGGTGCCCTCTCTAGCTCAAAATCTACTGGACCGATTCTTTTGAAATTTTGTACACTCTTTCTTTATATAAATGCCGAGGTAACACTGTCGAGTTTTTTTTAATTTTTTAATTTTAACGTATTTTAAAATAAAAAGTTTCTGATTTTTTTCATGAAAAATCGGTATTTTGAATGCTGTAAAAAATTGAAAAATCAATAAAAAAAGAAAACTCGACAGCGTTACCTGCAGAAACTTATCTACTAATGAAGTCATTTTGGTTTTTCGATTTCAGAAAATTCAGTGATGAGTTATGAGTGGCATCGCAATGTTACTTTTTTTTGTGACGTCTGCGGAGATTCGCTGTCAATGCCTCATTTCTTGATATTTATTTATGAATTTCACAAAGTATTCTTTAAATGTTATTTTACCATGTAGTATTATAGAAATAGTTATATATTAACTGTGTCGTCAAAAAACATTATCGAAAATATGCTTCTTTTTTAACGTTTTAACCCACCTCCACACGCCCTTAATTCAAAAGTAGTCTTATTATAAATCTAGTTTTCTAATTGAATATACACTTAACACTATCATTAACAACAAAATAAAGTTTTACGTCGATAATTGACAACTACGAAACTTAAATCAACAGACTAAATAATTCGTTAACGATTCAAACTTAACTTATGTGTGTATTTCTGGAATATGTTTGTTAAATGTATGGTAATTTCAACTTTTAATGACCCCCGCGTAGTTGTGACTTTGAATAAACTTTTAGTTTTTGCAGAAATATTGTGTTATTAATAAAACAAACAATAAATGTTTTCCTTTTCGAAATGGGCTTGTGTCCTATGTCTTAATTTCATTAAAAGTGTACTATATATTGATAAAATTGGTTAGTAAAACCTCAAATATTCAATTATTTTTAATATCTCCTTATACATATTGTTAATAAATGCATGCAATATTCATATTTGTATATCAATATCTTGATTTTATTTTAATTAAGGTTAGATTTAAGATTTCTTTGTCTTAATTCATTTATGCCTATAGTTGTTTTTATTTACACTGCTCTCTTTCTGTGGGCAAGCTATAATATTTCTTATGTAAACATCCTTTGTTTTACGATTCACTTCTACTAGGGTTCGACACTAAGCATTTGCTCCTAATTCGTTCTTATCGTTTCAACACTCAAACCTACAGCTCGCTTAAACCTTTTGGTGCATACACATCAAATAATAATTACACGTATTATTATTTATAACTTAAAATAAATGTAATCTAAAAAAGTTCTGATGTTTTGCTGTGTCTTTTGATAAATAAAAAATTGCTATTAATTACTTAATAGCTAAAAGGTCCTTCATAACAAAATTGTGCGCCCACTAAGCTATTGAAAGGAACTGAGCGACATTTACCGTTCGAGAACTTGGATACCGCCGACAGATCGCAGATACACCGTAGCAGCTTATAGATCTCTATAAGGTCCAAACTCCGCAACCACATATGTTAGGAGATATTAACAATTAAAAAAGTCATTTTGTCTCTTTAATTATTAAAGGGATTCTACGTTGTAGAACATTCCAAGATATGTGACATCACGTTCGTTAAGTTACTATCTCTTTTATACAACAGAACGTAAGAAAAAATCACTGACTTACCGTTAATAGTACAGACATCATACGTCATACAAATGGTCGACATCAGTAGAGCTAAAACAACAATTAGAATGTTTAATTGTTATATTTCCGTCAACATTTAGATATTTATTGAAAGAAAAACGCCAATATACATTTATTAACCCCTAAGAAATGATTACACAAGGCCATTGAAACCAGCAAGGGTCTAAAACTGCACTTAGCCAGTTATTTCACAAAATTATTTTCTGACAACATAATAGAAATGAAAAAACATTAACATTGAATAACTATAAAATAATAAAATAGGACGTTTTCTTAATAAAATATTACTAAGTTTTGTTTAAGAATGTAAGGTAAGATCGGAACAGTCCAATAGTGTAAGTAAGACAGTTCTAACTCGTTTCACTGAATTCATTATAAAAGCCTAAATGTCTCACGTAAACCTCGAAACACAGGCGTGATAATCAAACATTCCAGAATTATCTATCCGGTACTCCTATTGTCAATCAAACTCAATTTTATATTGTTTATGCCACAAAAAGGGGTGTAATTGCTTTGATAATTTGTTTTTAATCGCCAGGGCGTTAGAGTGAGGGTGCGAGTGACAAGTTTCTCGTTCTGTTTGAGTGGTTTTGATATCTCATTTTAAAAAAATATCACCCCAATATGGAAATATTACTACTAGTATAGTTAATCAACATCAAAGTAGAATAGATCACGCGACCGCCAACTCAATAAGATAAATATTATAAGGATGACAGTAGGCAATGACATTCAGTGAGGAAGAGGGAAGGGAGGGCTCCTCATAACACTAACAACATGACGCAGCGCGTGTCAATCGCATTAATGCGTTCACGGGCAGGAAATAGTTGAATCAACGGTAATTTGATGACGTATTATTAGTTATCCGGCATTAAAGAAGGACCATAGTACACGGTGTCCAGAAAGGGTATCGGGTATTTGTAAGTTCAATGAAACAAAAATTATTTGTATGCAATAAAAAAGTTTATTGTTTATTATTAGCATATGAATTGGAGAATTATTTGGAAAAGATGACGTTATCCAAATGATGACCGTTACGTTGCTGGCACTCTTCTAAACGGAAACGAAGATTGGCGATAACACGTTGACACATAGCTATCGATATTGCTGCCATTTCTGACCTGATGTTTTGCTTTAACTGGGTTAAATTCGTCGGATTGTTTTGATAAACCTTACTTTTAAGGTATCCCCATGCAAAATAGTCAAGCGGGCTAAGGTCGGGGCTTCTGGGAGGCCAGTTGATGTTACCCCTTCGCGAAATGACTTTATTAGGGAATAACTCGTTAACAACTTCCATTGAGTTATTTGAGGTATGGCAAGTGGCCCCATCTTGCTGGAACCACGTTCTTGAGTTGAAACCTGCAAACTCCTGCAACTCTGGGACCAAAAAATTTCGCCTCCTAGGTCTTTAGTTAACGTTGTAAGCATGCTATGTCATTGTTGAATGTAACTTATCTTCTGCAACCCATTGAATGCATGGCTCTAGCGTGGCCCCCTTAAGGCTCCTAATAAAACCGTTATATAAATTTTATAAAGGAGTGTCTAGACTATCTCATATTAAAATTTGAGCCTCCTAGGTCTTTATTGTACCTTACAGTTAACGTTGTTAACTTTGAATCACCATTACGATAATACGCTCGTACGCAAAATGCGCGATGCATCCCCGAGTACTGTTCCATCGTGACTAAAACTCCACAGAATGGCGGACGCCACGAACCCCTCCCCGCACCCTTTAGACGCCCTGTTTCGAATATGGCGCGAAAACAAATACCCGATACCCTTTCTGGACACCCTGTATATTTTGGGTATGCAGCAATTTTATGTTCATTATGTAAAAGGGTCAAACATGCATTAAGGCGTCCGCACATGAGGCGACTGATTGCAAACCTTAGTCCCGAATCTGCCCGAACCGAATGAGAATGCAACTGTGTTGTTAGTGAGAGAACGAACGTGTGTGAGTGAAAGAAAGCACACCGCACGAACGAAACTGAACTGGTTTTGAGCACCTGGTTGATTATGAAGTTAGTAAGAAAAATTGGTTAAAATCTGGGTTACTTTGCAAAAGAAGAAATTGTCCAAAATTTAAGAAATATTCTAGCAAGTGTCATACCATTTTGGAATCCTTATTTAATGCGCCAACTTTTAATGTTACTTGCCAAACTCGAATAATACTTTTTTTCTTCAGTACAGTCACTCAAAGTTGGGCAAAGAATTTATCTTGAATATTTGGTTGGAAAGAAAGTGTCAATATCTTCCAAGCTGGAGCAGTTGGCTTTACATTTTAAGCTAAAGTTTATAGAAACATTATTCAGGATACCATAACAAAAATTTTTTTTAAAAGAAGTTAAAATTTGTAGCAACAAGAGTAAAAAGACTATAACAGGGTGCAGATTTTCTCGATTTTTTTTAAAATGCCAATAATTTTTAAAATATTCAACTTAGAATGTTTTTAATATTTTTCTGATAACTGTTATGTATACCAGACACCCTGTATATGCTCTAAGTTTAAAACATCCCCAAATTTCAATCCGAACCTCCCTCAAGTGGTAAATGGAACACTAAACCCTTTAAATTTCTTAACCCTTTGATATTTCATGTTGATAAATTATTCAGAAATGACGTGACACTTCACGAAATTCTCTTATTGTTTTAAAAACCACTTATACCGTCGGCATCGGCATCGCCGCCAGCGTCGGTGTAATAACTAACTACTTAAAGTCACAATACATAAGACGTTGCCTGAATCAAGTCCCCTTACCCACGAACCACGACGTGACCTTTCGCAGGTCAAAACATAGAAATAAAAGTGTTGACCTCAAAAGAGAACACTCACGAACGCTAACACGAAACTAATGATGGCCTTAATAAGAATAACTCTCAATGAGAAAGGTGTTTAAAGGTTATTAATTGTTGTGTTAATTCACCAATCATATTTGAATGATGTTTCACTTTCATTTTAATCTGCAACATGACGAATAGGCTTGTGTCCTCATTTTTTAGTGGTCGATTTTTCAATTATTGATTGAAATTGATGTTAATAAATGTGTATTGGCGTGTCTATTTTAATAAATATCTAAATATTGACGGAGATATAGCAATTGAAAGTTTGAATTGTAGTTTTAGCGCTAGAGATGGTCGGCCATTTGTATGACGTGTTTAAAACCCTGTTTTAAATAGCTGTAAATAATATTTGATATTTTGATATATAAATACATGTAACAGAGATTTATGAGCTGTAAGGTTTGCACCGGTTGTGATGTCACATGCATTTGGAATGTGTACAACGTTGAATCCATTTAATAATTAAATAGACAAAATGACTTTTTTAATTGTTAATATCTCTTAACATATAAGGAGTTATTAAAAAATAATTGGACATTTGAGGTTCTAGTAACACACTTTTATAGAATTAAGACATAGGACACAAGCCCATTGTATTTTGTGGTCTTCCACTTTCCTACGATACGCCATATTGTTTGTAGGGTGCAAACACATATTTTTAGGTTATGTTTATGAATTAAATATATAAATGTTTGCTGGATTAAAATACAATATAGATTCACACTAAAAATGGCGTTTGATAGGACAAATGACAGCGTCGAACAACAGTGATAATACATACGTTGATTATTGTGATAACATTGAATAAATACGAGAAATATTATCGAACAATCCATTACGAAATCAAATGAAAACAGTACTATGTTATTAGAAAAACTAACAAACAAGAAAATGTCATTAGTAGAAAACCAACTCGTATTAATGTGTATAAATTAATTATTTGATAAAAACAATAAAGTTAATGCATCGATATAAATAAGAACGGAGATTATTTATTAATGTGGTAAATAAAACTAATGGACAATGAAATATGTGACGTCATTATGGTCAGCGATGGTAATCAGGGTTTAAGTATATATGTACAACACCATGTACATTTTACATATCCTTTACAAATTTTTATATACAAAAGAAGCATATTTCTATAATTACTACATGATAAAATAACATCTGAAGAATACTTTGTGAAATTTTCATAAATAAATATCAAGAAATGAGGCATTGACAGCGAATCTCCGCAGACGTCACAAAAAAAAGTAACATTGCGTTGCCACTCATAACTCATCACTGAATTTTCTGAAATCGAAAAACCAAAATGATTTCATTAATTGATAAGTTTCTTCAGGTAACGCTGTTGAGTTTTTTTTTATTGATTTTTAAATTTTTTACAGCACACAAAAGAAACTTTCTTATTTTCAGATACGTTAAAATTAAAAAGAAAAAAAAAACTTGACAGTGTTACCTCGGTATTTATGTAAAGAAAGAGTGTGCGAAATTTCAAAAGGATCGGTGCAGTAAATTTGCTAAAGAGGGCACCGACTTTCGAAGTTTCAAAGTAACACGAAAGCAGACCAGAGAGGTGAAAAGTTAAAATTCTATATCTCCGACAGTTTTACTCCAATCGAGTTCAAATTTTCACACAATTAACTTAATATGTTGTATATTAATATAAATAGATTTAAATGAAATGTTCTCTTAAGAGAAAAAAATAAAATTTACCATCATATCATCTCGTAATTTGAACTATAGTTACTCTGTTAGAAGACTGTATCCAGATATTACAATTAGTATCTTCTGCAATAAATACAAATATCATTGATCACTATCTAATATATAATTCTGACGTCATCAGTAGCTTGATCAATGCCACCTCCCTTGTCTAAGTCCTGCTTCGCTACTAGAACAAGTTATTTTTAGTTGTGCTTTTCATTTGTTTCAAAGAATATCGGTCATAGATATTATTTATTCATGAAATTTGGACGGGGACTCTCTCTTTTTATTTTAAACGCTTCAAATATTTTCCATCTCTACAGACATACGTATTATACACATGTCACTATATTTTTCGCCTCACAACTCGAACGTTTTTAGGTTATGAATAAGAGTGGGGGTAATGTAAATGTTTGACAATCAATATTGATTGACAAGTACTTATATTTTATTATCTAAATTAGGAACCCGTAATTGTTTGTATTAGGACTATTCCTGCTGCTGTAATAACGTAAAGGACATTTATTGAATATTTTAATAATTGCCAACCATCTGTAACTTCTGACAGCGCTGCGACGGCACTTTTGATAAGCTTATATTATTATTATTATTTTATTTTATTGTTTTTGCCTCATTCTTACTCACTGTTTTGATATTTAATTTACTGTTTTTATTTAATATTGTAATCTAGGTTTCAAGTTCTCGTTTAAGCATTCCTTTTCACATTTGTGTTTTAATTTAAGTTAAGTTAGTAATATAACTTTTGACAGTTCGACAAAATTGTATGTGAAGTAATTAAAATTGTTGTTTTTAATAACAATTAGTAATAGAAATTGTTTTCTCTTCTACATTTTTGAAAAACTGACATTAAACTTCTTTTAAAAGTAAATCCTACTGCATTTTGACAGATTGTCACATTTTGGAGGTTATAATATAATATAGTTCTTCTTAATTTAATATTTATAATTTAAAACATTGGACCTTGTAAGGTTCTAGAAAAACTAAGAAAACGTAAAACATAAATTTAATTAAATATGGTACTGTGAATGACTACGCGTATTGCCATATACTAAACAATTTAAATTAAATACAAAATTAAATTAAAGCAGTGAGTGGGAATGATACTTAAGGCACTACATTTTTCCGCTTTAAATCATTAAATTACATATCATTGTACCCCCTTACTTTACCCCCTACCTCATCGCCAATCACCCAAGCCAGGAGCAGCTGTCCGGCTAGAGAGAGACAGATAGGACATTCGGCAGTTATCTCTCTCTTCGCGCACTCTATTCTTATCTATGCTTAAAATTGACCACGCGTTTATTGACTATTATCAAGATGTCACTATTGCGATGAATAGGACCGTTCGTTGTATAATTATAGCGCTCCCTGCAACCCCCGGACCCCTGACCATAGATATCGTCAAATGATTCATTTTCTACGTAACGCTTTTGATGTTTTGTGCTATGATTAAGTATACAGCAGTAAAATGAACCGTAATGAAGCCCACCCCACCCGCTAAAGCACACCGCAGGGCAGTATTGATAAAATCTTCATAGCAAACAAATAATAATGATTAAAATTGTTATCTAATTGGAACAAACAATTACTGGAAGTATGTTAAGGTAATTTTCACAATAAACATGGAAAATGCTGGAGTTTATTAATAACTACGTAAGTCAGTGTCGACCCTATCCTAATTTCAAATAGAAGTGACATTCCCAATTAGCGCTGACTTCAATTTATTTATTAGATTAAATTGTTTGAGCCAGTCCAGCCAAACATTTTGGAGTCACTTTGCCATCATATTGAAAATGCGTAAGATCGTGTTATGAAACTCGCCTACAAATGGCGAAATCATTCCACCTGTCGGAATACAAATGAAGATAAAGTTGATGCGAACTATAATTGAAGTACAATAGTGATAGAAACGTCACAAACAGTGGCGTAACTAGGTAACCAAAGGCCCCGGTGCAAAAAAAAAAACTGGGGCCCTAACTAAACTGTTTAGGTTTTATCAAGTTAAAATATAAATATATATAATAAATATTTTAAAGGTATTATCAGCTCTTTATCGTGCACTGCATGGCACAGCAAAACTACTTACTATGTGCATGAGTGTCTTGTGTGATCTCTAGTGATCGGCCAGGTTCTACAAGTGAAGAGTTTAGGAACGTATACTTGGATTAGTAATATTGGTATTAAGCAATAAAAAAAAGTAAATCAAAATCACAAAAATCAAAAGGTTTATGCACGTATATATGTAGAACACTTTATTGTGCATAAAACATTAATAGTATATTACACACCGAGGGAAGAAAGTAAGACATTTCAACCCGCGTGTAAAACTGACTCCGTTAAAATTGGCAAACACGCGGACTGGAATATCTTACTTTCTTCGCTGGCGTGTATACTATTTTTCAGCATATTTGTAACCGAAATTTGAAATTTCTGCCACTGTTTTGCGGAAAGGTTAGTGCAGATGTCAAACTATTTATTTTCTAATAAGATTAAAAAGGCACTTTCGTCCCGTAAAACCGAGTATAAATTTAAATTTTCGGTGCACATAAGTATAAAACAATTTATAACCTATTTTATTTACATTCCAAAGGTGGGAGAATTTTTAGATAGTACAATACGAGGTTCGCTGGTCAGGGTCTGAGGGCCCCCTGAGCTTGAGGGCCCCGGTGCCCAGGTCACAAAACAAGACACTTTACCAAATTGTTTACTGGGAGACTTGCTTGGTACGGTATGGAATAGGTTTTGCGCCATTCTTTGAAAATTACAAAAGTAGCGTCACTAGAATCACTGCAATTCGTAAATTAATGATCGTAATGTCATGAAATTTTGACACGTATCGCTTGAAGGTTGGTACTAGCTAAAAATTATATAGATTTAACTGTAGTTAATCTATATGTCACACAAAAAACTTATTCAGTAATGTGATAATTGTGTTTTAAGTTATTTGTGTATGTTTGCAGCGGACTGCCCCCTCTGCCCCGCTCGGTACACCACCGATTCCAATGTATGACGTAATTTTCTTGATTTATTTATTTGAGGTTATAACCCTTGCAATGTAGGTCACACCGTGTTGTTGTGCCCATGGCAGTAATTTCCCAATATTTAACTACAAAGTCAATATCAACTTGCGCTATTTATCAATGAACTATAAAAACATTTGAATCCTATTTCATAACCTATAAAATATTTCTTTAACTGTTTCGATTATAGAACCCGTGCAAATAGCAAATCAAGGTTCTCCTGGCGAGAGAGTCTCTACCTACTGACAACCGTTTAACGACAATTTTCTTTCTCCAGAATATCGAACAGGTTCGCTGAAATATTTAATGGTATTTCGACGATGACAGACCAAACAAATGGCCGGTATTACTAGCGAATGTCGTGACCTAGACCTTGTATTTAATTTAAATTATTTAGCATATGGCAATACGCGTAGTCATTCACAGTACCATTTTTAATTTAATTTATTATTTAAGTTTTCTTAGTTTTTTTAGAACCTTACAAGGTCCAATGTTTTAAATTAGAAATGCTAAATATTATATTAAAACCTCCAAAATGTGACAATCTGTCAAAATGCAGTAGGATTTACTTTTAAAAGAAGTTTAATGTCAGTTTTAAAAATATATAGAAGTAAAAACAATTTCTATTACTAATTGTTATTAAAAATATCAAATTTAATTATTTAACATACAATTTTGTCGAACTGTCAAAATTTATATTACTAACGATGCATACGCACCAACTAAATTAACTAAACTTAAATTAAAACACAAATGTGGAAAGAAATGGTTAAACGAAAATCTGCAATCTAGATTACAATATTAAATAAAAACAGTAAATTAAATTATTAAGTAAAAACAGTAAATTAAATATCAAAACAGTGAGTGGGAATGAGGCTTAAGACAAGCTGACATATTTTAATTTAAGTAAATTATGTTAAAGAGAACATTAAAACATGCAGATAGCAGTAGAGGATCTTAGAGGGCACTATTGGAGATCTTGGAGGACTCTATTATACCTCCAGTATAAATCTGCCACAGATCCTATTCGTGAACTTAGGTAGACTTGTGAATCCTTGTTATTTCATTAAATATTAAGAAATCGTTGATAACAACTTGAATTGAACCCTTCAAGAACTACTCTAAAGAGAATAAACAAATTTAATGACTCTTCATTCAAATTTAAAGTAAATAATAATTAATTTCTTTATTTGGCAATTCTAAAATCCACTTTATTTAATAGGTAGTGAGAATTTTACAGCTGCGTCAAAATAATAATTGAAAACTGACAACTGAGTGATGTTTCGTGTAGGTGTTATCGTTGTGGTAGACTATTAGGGGCACGGTTCAATAGGAGTGATACGGGGCACGTATCAATGGGGAGGGTTACGGTCTACAAGCTATAGCGTATGGACTACGTCAGGTGTTGTTGAACCCAAAATTGCGATTATATTTTTCTTATATTAATTGTGTGCCTTTCGGCTTTACAATCTACATTATTATATTTCTTAATGCATTTCATATAAATTCAAAGTTAAAAAGTAAACTTAAACTATTCTAGACTATTACTACTTCGAATAGTACTTTCTGTTTTTTCTTTTCTTGATCCTCTTACTTCATGTCCCCTACTCCTCCTTTATTCACACCGTTTCCTGCTTCTCCTTCGCTATTGCCTGTATCTTCATCTATCACCTCTTGCCTTCCTTGTCTCCTCTCGACAAACCCTCTATTATCTTTTCACTATCCTTCCTGCCTTCTCTCTTCGTTTTCACTTCTCCACTTATGTCTATTACAGGCATAAACGCTCTATCTTTACTACTTCCTCTTGACTCTTTTACTTTACTATTTCTTCTTGACACTCGTCCTTTACTATGTAAAATTGCGATTATAATAATAACGTTGTTTTATTTTATCAAGATATTTATAAAATTACATATAGTGTTTATCCCCGTCGCGAAGCGACGTCTGTCTTTTATGTGTGAATTGAATTTCATCTCAAATTTTAATTTCCTTTTTCAATTCAAATATTTATCTCATTCTATAAGTCACGATAAAAGTCGCAGTCACGATAAAAGTCGCAGTCACGATAGAAGTCGCAGTCACGTAACGAGATTTTTTTACCGTGACGATATTTTTTACTCATGATTTATGACTCAACCACTGTACTGTCATTTCTGATTCAAATAAAGTTTCTGTTAACTTGTAAACTAGTTTTATATTTGATTTTATCTTTGATCTATTGTTGCAGCACTGGGAGTGTCGATATGTCAGAGATTGGCAGCGAATCGGGATCTCCAGAGGATAATATTAATGTTGTTGTAAGGTAAGTGATCAAAATTACTTTTAATTCTATGAGTACCCGCTAAACACAGTTACGGTATTTAAGATTTATCTAATGTTTTTCAAATTAATAGAATCATAATATTACTTAAATAGGATTAACGGCTATTAAGGAGGTATAGGACGTTAACGTAAATGATGAAAACGTTGTGAAATTTGGAGGGTCACTACAAATAGTAAAAATACATGCTGTCTCAAGCTGTCAGATTTAGGGTTCCTAGTTTTCTTTTTATACATGATTAAAAACAGTTATTTTCAATACAAATCATAATTTTTAGCTCCATTTCACCACATAATATAACATTTAACTATGAAAAAAATGGTGACACGGCTTTCAAAAACTAGGTGTATATAAAATAATCTTTTCAGTAACTATTGCAAAAAGAAAATTATCAAAAGGATACCTATTTACGAAAATATTTAAATAAAACCAGTAAGAAACAGTAAATGTAGGTTATAAGCCGGCAACGTCGCAAATGCCAATTTGAGCAGGAAATTCAAAATCGGAATAAATGTTATATAAAATATAACAATTTATTGGTCAAAGAACCAAATCACGCATGCGTCAACACACGTAAGTTTACCGCGTTGCCAAATTTATTATTCCTTTCTCAAAATATTTAATTTGAATTTAAATTGAATTTATATAAATTTGATATTAATTATAGGTAATTTTTAATTTATTAAACTATTATATGCATAACAAATTATTTAAACAAGCAAATAGCAGTTTAATAGCGAATTTAAAAATTCATTTTCAAAGGTACAGTCCCAATATTTGCTCGTCCCTCATGTACTTCGTATTTTGCATTTCGTATTACCGAGAGATAAACTTTTAGTATTGACGGTACGTTCTGTACCTCCTTAACGGCTATTAAGATCTTAAATATCCCTTTTGTTAAGTTCCGTAAAATAATGTTTTAATCAATCTTTGTCATATAAAGATAGAGATAACAACATCTGCACACATTGAACAGAAAGAAATAATACTAATAATTTTATCTTAAAACTTCTCGTGTTCAAATATATTCTCAATGTGTTTTCAGTGTTTCTCAGTGTTTTGTGATAAGCGGGAAATAACAAATAGTCATATAAGTTATATAAGTAACACTAAACAATGACCAATTTCAGAGTGAGACCTTTAAACGATAAAGAAAGAAAAAGTGGACAAGATGCTGTAGTACAATTTCCAGGAAATGGGCAACTTTTGGTAAATTTAAAAATTTTATAACAGATTTTTAAAATAAATAATTTAAATATTCAAAATACACACTGCTAAACAATTTTTGAAGAATCACCACACCCCAAAAAGTTTAGAAAATTTTCATGCTTAATTATGGATTTTGCAACTTGTCTAATAACAATTCTCGAACATTCCAGTGTGCCGGTATTGCGGGGGGTCCAGCAGGCGGTCAGAAGCCTCGTTTATTTTCTTACAATGTGGTATTCGAACCTGGTGCTACACAGGGCGACGTCCTGGAGTTCAGTGGGGTTAAACGACTGCTCGAGATGGCTGTTCAAGGGTTCAACTGTACCTGCTTCTGCTACGGACAAACTGGAAGTGGAAAAACGCACACATTGACGGGGCCTCCAGGTCTTGTAAGTACACACACTGAACATTGTTTGTCATGATTGTTTTATTACCTTTTAAAACTGTCAAGCTCTGTTTAATAATTATTAACGCTGTAATTATACATAATAATTAATAATTAGACGTTGGGGACAACTAATAAAAGCTATTAGTTACTACGGCCGTGGTTTGTTGCTATAACAATCAATTTAGGAAAGAGAACGACTCATTTTTTAAGTATTATTTCGAAGTATATGTCCCCTCCCCTCTCTTCGTCTTGCCTCTTTTTTTGTTCCATGGTCTAAACCTTGTGATCATTCTCATTTCCTTCCCTCCCTGTTTACCCAGGTACTCCGCCATTCCACTCGTTCGCATCTCCTGCGACGAGAGTTCTGTGGTAACTCAGCCGTATCTTTACTGTACCTTACTTCATCCGTCTTCTTCTTCTTCTTTCGTAGTACCCTCTCTCCTTTTCCCATTTTGTATTCTCTGCTTTCCTAATTAGTCTTCTTCATTTTACCTGACCTACAAACTCTTCATTTCCTCCATGTAACCTGTCTGAACTTGTGGCATTGAACTCTGGGGAACAACTAGCGTTTCAAACATAGAAATACTAGAAACAATTTAGTCTAAGACAGTAAGGACCATTATGGAGATCCTGTGGTACATAAGCAACAAATACATAAACCATGATTTCGGCATTACAACTGTGAAAGAAGATATTAACAAATTCAGCCAAAGATACCAGCAGCGACTAAACAGTCATCCAAACTATCTAGCTGTGAATTTACTAGATAACCATACGTCTGACTTTAAAAGACTAAAAAGACATAGTGTGTTAAAGCTACCACAACGTTTTTAAATGTCATTCATAGATATAGCCGTCACTGGACGACTATTGCTTATCTAGGTTAATTTTCATTTTTAGCATAGATACTTATTTTAACAGATTGTAACGTGGCGTATTATTATTAAAAAAATTCAATTATCAAGTACCCCGTCGTGCATACCCCAAAATATATGAATTAAGGCGAAACGATACTTGGCCATTTTTCCTAAAGAAATATAGATGGCGATACTATACAGCAGGTTAAATATTATCAAAAGAACCATGTTCTTTTATGTTATATATATATATTTATTTATTTATTGTTCGCCTTTCGGCTTTACAATCTACATTCTTAATACATTTCATATACTTCAACTTACAATTAAATTTACATTATTCTCCACCCGCTTATTTATTCTCCTGTTTTTTCTTTCCTTCTTACTATTTCCGCCATCCACCTCTTTCCTTCACTGCCTCCCTTTAATAGCTGGCCAATATTCCTTTCGCTGTTGTTTCGCATGTTCTTTTATGTTTAAATCGTTTATGTAAGTAACTATAAACGCGAATCAAAATCCAAAGCTGCAATTAGTTAGATGAATAACGTATCTACATTTTAAGCTTTCTTCCACTGACTTTTAATGAGTTGAAACCGCAAAAATAAGTTTTAAAAATGAATATTGCTATATTTTCTAGTTAAATTCCAATTTTTATATGACTGGTAACATTTCTAAGGGTTTGTCATAAATTTTATAATCTTTATTATGGTTCTCAAACACTCAAGAAATGTTTGTCATATAAAAATTGGAATACAGTCACAAATATTTTAAGTATGTATTATATCTATCATCCAGTTTATTAGTGAGGCATCTCCTAATATTGAGTTTTGAGAAAACAATATTACAGTTTATCTTTATTATAATTATGTTTCGTTGCATTTCGATCAAGTTCGATCAGCCGAAATAACTAACACATTTCATAACGATTATATTTATTATATTAACATTAGTACGAAATTCTAACCTAAAAAATAGAAATATTTTATGTCATGGTTACAAAGCAAATAAAAACGTTTTTGTGTTAAACCAATATCTTGATAACAAAACAAATTGTTTGGAATTGTATGTTAGAATACAATGGCAGCGCTAGTGCTAAACCTAAATGCTTTGATAACAAACGTTTTAATTCACAATGTGTTTATTTATTAGAAAAAACCTTTATACATTCGTATATAGTATTACTGTATTCCTGGATAGACGGTTGACGTAACAATTGAGGTCAAGTCTAGGACAAAAAAATCTATAATATTATTCATTGTCCTATATCGCAATGTTACGCTGGTTATATAACAAAGAAAATAAGGGATGATAACAGCACTGCTGGTGTAGTGGTATCATGCAAGATTCCCATTCTTGCGACTCGGGTTCGATTCCCGGGCAGTGCAACTCTTTTTTTTACAAGAACTACTTCGTTTACTTTATTTTGCCATATAGTTTAAGCCCCCAATCTTATATAGCCTTACAATCTTTCTTTACAATCAGAGAGCCCATCCGAGAGAAATTAATTATAGATACGGGATGATGATTAGGCTTCCTCGCTGTATTGTTTTACTTCTACATAGTATAACCTACTGTAAAATTAATTTACAATGGGTGCTACTATCCCTAACCGACTCTGGATACCAAGACTAATTAAACGACATGCAACAAATATTACTTTGTAAATATATGTAATACAAATTACGAGAGTTCAACGGTGTTTCATGCTTACAAGAGGTTATAAGAGCCGTATAAATCTACGATACAATGGTGATTTTTAGTTCACTCGTTCCTATATACAGCATAAAAAAATTAGTCAAACGGCACAACTCATTTTAAGGGGGGGTAAGGTCAAAACGATAAAAGAGAAGAATATTTTCGATAATGTTTTTTGACGACATAGTTAATATATATAATTATTTCTATAATTACTACATGATAAAATAACATTTGAAGAATACTTTACGAAATTTTCATAAATAAATGTCAAGAAATGAGGCATTGACAGCGAATCTCCGCTGACGTCACAAAAAAATGTTACATTGCGGTGCCACTCATAGCTCATCACTGTATTTTCTTAAATGGAAAATTCAAAATGATTTCATTAGTTAATAAGTTACTGCAGGTAACGCTGTCGACTTTTTCTTTTTTTATTGATTTTTCAATTTTTTACAGCACTTAAAATTCAAAATATCGATTTTACATGAAAAAAATTAGAAACTTTGTTATTTTAAAATACGTTAAAATAAAAAAATATAAAAAAACTCGACAGCGTTATCTCAGCATTTATCTAAAGAAAGAGTGTGCAAAATTTCAAAAGAATCGGTCCAGTAGATTTTGAGCTAGACACCGACTCTGAAAAAGCAATGTGTGAGAAAACCGCGTTTAAAAGATTCAAAGTAGCAGACTTAAAACTCTATATCTCCGAAAGCTTTACTTCAATCGACTTCAAATTTTTACACAATAAACTTAATATGTACAATAATATAAATAAATAAAAAAATAATGAAAAAAAAAAAGTTGAAACCTTATTCCCCCCTTAAGTGTTAGTCACTGACGGACCATCGCTATTTAAACTATATATGCAGGTAAGCATAATAAAATACCATAATCCTTGAACTCTAAAGGAGTGAAGGAGTAACATAAGTTAAAAAGACAAATTGACCGCTTCCTCATGGGACAATATCTCTCTGTATACAATAATAAAATATCGAAACAAACTTTCTATAAAGAGTTAAGTAATTTTTAAAACAAAGTTCTAGTAAGAAGAAGTTACGTACGTAATTTTTCGTATTCTATTTATGAAGTAACATCTGATACCAATTATATATTAACAAGTTATTGTTATATTGATTAATGGAAATGAAATATTTCATGAAACATACAAATAAGTTTAAGAACAGTTCAAGGTTCTCCCAAAGAAAGTAAATAAGTATTAAAACAAGTTAAGAAACTTGTCCTATATTCTAAAATAAACTACAGATAATTGTATTTTATGTAATATTTGTTTATATCTATAAAAAAGTAGTAGTTTACACAAACTATACCTAAATAAGGTTCTATATCGTGGAAAAATCTTGTGAATACATTAGTCTGAGTGAATGGGCTTGTGTCCTATGTCTTAATTTCTATAAAACTGTACTATATATTGATAAAGTGGGTTACTAGAACCTCAAATGTTCAATTATGTTTTAATAACTCCTTATATGTTAGGAGATATTAACAATTAAAAAAGTTATTGTGTCTCTTTAATTGAATGTAGAAAATGCTCATAAATCTCTGCTATATGTATTTATATATCAAAATATCAAATATTATTTACAGCTATTTCAAGGAACAATAAAATTCCAATATTATGTCTGCCTTAGCAGGGTTAAATAAAATAAAAACTTATTATTCTTTGTCTTGACTTGATTATTTGACTACCAACAGCTACAAAATATTACCACAGCACTGACCTACTCAACAAATAACTGACGTTAAAATCCATTTCACGTTATACAAATATGGCCGAACATCTCTAGCGCTAAAATTACAATTCAAACTTTTAATTGTTATATCTCCGTCAATATTTAGATATTTAATAAAATAGACACGCCAATACACATTTATTAACATCAATTTCAATCAACAATTGAAAAATCGACCACTAAAAAATTAAGACACAAGCCCATTGTTTACACGCCTGGTACATTTCTTACGTTGTAACTCTTTTCTCACAGTGTACCTTCGCCCATTTTCCTAACCTTGTTGCTAAGTTTGACTCATTACCACTGTTGATTATTTCCCACCTTTCCTGTTGTCCATTATGTGTAACACAAATCAAACATTCATGATTATTTTCATTGTAACTAACGCACTATAATCAATAACAAAACAACACTCCCCCTTCCCTATTTACCCCTTAATTGGTTAGGGAAAGTATCAACCATCAATTAATAACCCAACTTTTTCTTCTATTTGTTCACAGTTCGACGGGGGCACTGCCAGCACCTCCGAGGACCATGGCTTGGTGTTTAGATCGTTCGTGTATTTATTCAAACTGCTAAAAGAGAAGAATGACGCCCATTTTGTGCTAAAGGCTTCGTTTTTAGAAATCTATAATGAGAAGGTGAGTGCCTTGTGACTTCAAAAGCAATTATTACTTCAGGGGGAGACCGGAAATACGGAAATCCGGGTACAATAACTATTAATTATGTATCATGAGTGTACAAAATATAAAGGGAGTTGAAAATTGATGATGGAAAGTGGAGGGGTGTGAAAACTAACAGAGTAGTAGTTTTATAGCCTGGGTCAGTCACTGCGTAACGTTTGCATAAATTCTTTTTAAGAAAAGAAAATTATATTGGTCCTTTTAGCACCTGGCGAAAATATATCAATATATTCCAAAAGAAACGGTCACTTAAAGTAAAGGAGAATTCAGTTTTAAGGTCGACTGTTGATCACTGTTGCTACAGAATATTAAGTATCATTCCCACTCACTGCTCTAACTTAATTTTGTATTTAATTTAAATTGTTTAGCATATTGCAATACGCGTAGTCATTCACAGTACCATTTTTATCTTACAAGGTCCAATGTTTTAAATTCAAAATATTAAATTAAGAAAAACTATATTATACTAGCTGTCCCGGCCACGCGTTGCTGTGTCTAACGTTACATAGCGCCATCTATTGAATATTTACTCAATCTAGTCAACAGAATATTTACTCAATCTAGTCAACAGATGTCGCCATCATCGTCGCCAGATGTCATATGTCATATACAGATAATTAATAGACAAATAATTTGCAATAAGATAATATTGCAATCATAAATTGAGATGTAAGCTATCCTATCTTTCAAGTTGGATCAAACTGCACACGGTGTACAAATTTGATTAAAATCGGTTAAGTAGTTTAGGAGTCCATCGCGGACAACACAGTGACACGTAATTTATATATATTAAGATTAAGATTATAACCTCCAAAATGTGACAATCTGTCAAAATGCAGTTGGATTTACTTTTAAAAAAAGTTTAATGTCAGTTTTTGAAAAATATAGAAGAGAAAACAATTTCTATTACTAAGTGCCTTATTCTGTAACTTTTCAAAAAGTCGACCTTATTTTTTCAGCGGTGAAAACACTTAATTTTTTCACCGCTCGAATAAAGTCACTGTATTTAAAATATCTAAAGTGGTATTCTGTATGCAAAATTTTCCATCGCCCTTATAATATACAACAGTGAAAAAGTATAGTGACGTATTTTAAGATGTCATCAATTTTAAAAATATTCGTCCAATCACGGCATTCAGAATATTCAAATATTTAAAAATTCAAACACTTGACAAGTACGAATACATGTCAATTAACAAGCAACATAACCTCACTTTCTGAAATATTTATATTTGTATATTCATATGACTATACATATACTGTGTATTAAAAAATTTGTACTGAAATTCAAATTATAATTCAAATTGTTTGACTGTTCTAAAAAAGACAGCGATGGAAAATTTTAAAGTCACCGCTAAAGGCGACCTTATAATTTGGTCGATTTTTTTCCAGCGACAAAAATAAAATCGATGTAAATTTCTTACAGAATACCAAATAAAAAATCATCGCTTTTGTGACGTCATTTTACAGGTATGAATTTTTTTCACCGGTGGAAATACTTTACAGAATAAGGCCCTAATTGTTATTAAAAATATCAATTTTAATTATTTCACAAACAATTTTGTCGAACTGTCAAAATTTATATTACTAACGATGCATACGCACCAACTAAATTAACTAAACTCAAATTAAAACACAAATGTGAAAAGGAATGCTTAAACGAGAACCTGAAATCTAGATTACAATATTAAATAAAACAGTAAATTGAATATCAAAACAGTGAGTGGGAATAACTTCGATACCTTTTTAATAATTTCTTTTTAAAGTTCAACAGTTCACGAATGCACACTAACAACTAATTATCATAAATCTTGATTAAGTCGACGTGTGGAAATAATAACTTCTCTATGTCATTTCAGCAACTCAGTCGGTTCTCGTTGTTACCGATTTACCGCAGCGGAATATTTAATGGTATCGATTTTAAATCACTTCACAATTTGCACAAACATTTTGCAAGCTTTGTGTGAATATTAAATTGATCGGTCTTGATAAACGACTGAGATATGAGAATGGTTATTTGTCTGTGACAATAGCAAATAAAAATCAAATGCTTATTTACCTTTCATATTTAATACGTTAATAAATTTAATTGCGCGTTAATATTTAATCGCAAAGGAATTTCGTATATAATTCATTTTGTATACGAAATATCGATCTTAGATTTTATATATTAAATTCTTAATTATTATAACCATGGCCACTACATAACTATGGATCATCCATTAATTATGTCACACAAATTTAATGTCTTTTTATTAACCCTCCCCCACACTACCCTTGTTATGATTTTCGGTCTTATTTTTTTTACTTATTTTGGAAGCCGAATTTTACATTACGGAAAGAACAGAACCACTAAGAAACTTCCCAGTAAACAATTTGGTGAAGTGCCCTTTTTGTGACGTTTCTATCACTATTTCACTTCAATTATAGTTCGCATCAACTTTATCTTCATTTGTATTCCGACAGGTGGAGTAATTTCGCCACCTGTAGCCGATAAAGTAGATATTTTATATGAAAAAATGTGAGAAACAGAACTATAAATGAACTCTTTTATGACAAAAAAATCATGACGCATCTTCAATATGATGTCAAAGTGACTCCAAAATGTTTACTGGGTTATGAAAGGAAATGGGCTTGTGTCCTCATTTTTTAGTGGTCGATTTTTCAATTGATTGATTGAAATTGATGTTAATAAATGTGTATTGGCGTGTCTATTTTATTAAATATCTAAATGTTGACGGAGATATAGCAATTAAAAATTTGAATTGTAGTTTTAGCGCTAGAAATGGTCGGCCATATTTGTATGACGTGAAATGCATTTTAACGTCAGTTATTTGTTGATTAGGTCAGTGCTGTGCTGTGGTAATGTACTGTAGCTGTTGGTAGTCAAATAATCAAGTCAAATCAAAGAATAATAAGTTTTTATTTTATTTAACCCTGTTACGGCAGACATAATATTGAAATTTTATTGTTTCTTGAAATAGCTGTAAATAATATTTGATATTTTGATATATAAATGCATATAGCAGTGATTTATGAGCTGTAAGGTTGGTAACTTTACACAAGGATTGTGATGTCACATGCATTTGGAATGTGTACAACGTTGAATCCCTTTAATAATTAAAGAGACAAAATGACTTTTTTAATTGTTAATATCTCCCAACATAAAATGAGTTATTAAAAAATAATTGAACATTTGAGGTTCTAGTAACCCACTTTATCAATATATAGTACAGTTTTATAGAAATTAAGACATATGACACCCATTGAACCAGGAAGGAGGATCTAAAGCGGGTAAGTATGATGAATTGGAGAGGAAGGCGTCCAACAGGAATAACTGGAAAAAAATGTTCAAGTGTCAAGATGATAATGATGATGCATTTACATTAGATATAGCTTCAGTTTATTGAATGCTTAAATTTTTATTGATTTTGTTTTTAAACGAAATTACGACCTTGTAATAAATTAATAAAAACTTCGTTTCTCTACTTTTTCTTTTTAATGACACTTTTGAGAGTTTAGTTACATTTTTGAGCTAATTTACGACTCATTAAAATTATAATATTATGTTTGTTATCGTGCCAACATCAAACACAGAAATACCATAATTGAGTTCGTTTATATATAGGAATACTTCTTTACTAAATTAAATAATAAAACAGGAAAAGGAAGTATATAGCTGTATGAAAACAACGTGTATCCTAATTAACTTGTTAATCAGGCGATCTTGGTTTTTATAATACCTATTTTTTGTATTTATGACGTGTTATAAATTGAACGTGGAGCAAATTGTTTGATAGGAGTTCATGTTGATTATCGAGGCTTTAAACATTTTGTAAATTACGTGTACTCGAATATATAACAATCTACCAAAGTTTTTGTATTACTACATATTATATTGTTATGGGGTTGTGTACCATGGGTGTCGGCAGGGGGGTGCGGGAGGTACACTTGTGCAATTTGTGCAAACACCACAAATAAACAAACACGCAATTCCGAACGTGGTCTTTTATACTTGAATATGGAAGTATTTATACTTAAGAAGACTGTCCTAAGATATTTTCTAGTTAGCATTTATAGCGAGACACTAACTAAACGTCAAATATATCAACCCTTAACTGAAATAAGAGAAATTATTACTTTTATTATATTATAAAACCATGACAAAAAGAAAGTTTGTGATTATTTGTTCAAACCCTTCTTTGGTTTTCTGCCAAATATAAAATTGTTTTAAGAAAGTTTTGTCTAAGGTCAAAACGATATAAAGGAAGCATATTTTCGATAATGTTTTTTGACTGCACAGTTAATATATAATTATTTCTATAATTACTACATGATAAAATGACATTTGAAGAATACTTTGTGAAATTTTCATAAATAAATATCAAGAAATGAGGCATTGACAGCGAATCTCCGCTGACGTCACAAAAAAAAGTAACATTCCAGTGCCACTCATAACTCATCACTCGATTTTCTGAAATCGAAAAACCAAAATGATTTCATTAGTTGATAAGTTTCTGCAGGAAACGCTGTCGAGTTTTTCTTTTTTTATTGATTTTTCAATTTTTTACAGCACTTAAAAGTCAAAATACCGATTTTTCATGAGAAAAATCAGATACTTTGTTATTTTAAAATACGTTAAAATTAAAAATTTAAAAGAAACTCGACAGCGTTACCTCGGCATTTATGTAAAGAAAGAGTGTACAAAATTTCAAAAGGATCGGTCCAGTAGATTTTGAGCTAGAGAGGGACTGTGAGAAACCGCATTTAATAGTTTCAAAGTAACACGAAAGCGGAGGTGAAGATTTAAAACTCTATATCTCCGACAGTTTTACTACAATCAACTTCAAATTTTTACACAATAAACTTAATAAGTTGTACAATAATATAAATAAATAAAGAAAAATGAAAAAGAAAGTTGAAACCTTACCCCGCCCTTAAGTTCTACATTTGGTGTTTTGTTTTCTAAACAAATTTTTCTGTATCAAAAATGTTCAATAAATTCGAAAAGATTACTATCCCCTGTTTTACGCCTATGTAGCACGCCACTATTATTACACTATTGTGCATTAATAGTCGGGATCTAGTTCTAGACCTAGAGCTAGATAGAGCCTAGGGTCTAGGTGAAAGAGATAGTTATCGGAATAGTGGAGGTCGGGAAATGCCATGTGGCGCATCTACCGCAGAGTGACGTAACAACCAGCATGGCTACCACAATGTCATGTTCACTGCCGTGTCGCGGTCGGGTCAAAGGAAAACTCATTATGCATCAATGAAAAACTTGAAAAGCGTTTAGTACAACAATGCAGTCAATTAATACTTGTAATTATTTATATGTATAATAAAACGAAACGTATTTGCAAAGATGACTCTAGTTTTTAATTTCTATTATGTCTTAATTTCTATAAAAGTGTACTACATATTGATAAAGTTGGTTACTAGAACCTCAAATGTTCAATTATTTTTTAATAACTCCTTATAGCATATGTTAAGAAATATTAACAATTGAAAAAGTCATTTTGTCTCTTTAATTATTAAAGGGATTCAACGTTGTACACATTTCAAGTGCATGTGACATCACAATCCTTGTGTAAGGTTACCCACCTTACAGTTCATAAATCTCTGCTATATGTATTTATATATCAAAATAACAAATATTATTTACAGCTATTTCAAGGAACAATAAAATTTCAATATCATTCTTTGAGTTGACTTGATTATTTCGACTACCTACAGCTACAAAACATTACCACAGCACTGACCTAATCAACAAACAACTGACATATAAAATGCATTTCACGTTATACAAATATGGCCGACCATTTCTAGCGCTAAAACTACAATTCAAATTTTTAATTGCTATATCTCCGTCAACATTTAGATATTTAATAAAATAGACACTACACATTTATTAACATCAATTTCAATCAACAATTGAAAAATCGACCACTAAAATATGAGGACACTACAATTTTAGAAACTACAATTTTAAAAATGTTATTATTTTTTAACGCGCTAAAAATAATTACGTAACACACAAAGAGAAAGTGAGGAGGGGGGAATTGTGAGAAAATGAAGAAACATTGCATGTGTTTTACTAGTACTAAAATTTTAAGGATTAGGTATATTAAGACGTATTTTTAAATGTCTACCAGTGATATAACTGAAATTGAAATCGACTTACCTTTTAGAAGGTCACATGATCACAGGAGCTCGATCCGTCCGTGGAGGAACTATAAAATTAGATAAAATATCTATTTAAAAAGAAGCAGTAACTCTTATACGCAAATTATTTAATAATAAAAGTTTCCATTAGAAAGAAACTTTAGAAAAAAACATACCTTAGTAATTCTAGACAAAGCAGAGCAGACAGTTCCACAAGGCTCAACACACACATTAAAACTAATTGAATTTTTTTTGTTAAATTTATAATACTTTGTGTATAAGTTTAAAAAAGTTAATGTTCATTACCCCTCCCCCTAGTGACTTGATTACTCTAAACAAAGACGGTGATTGGTCGAACAACAGGTGCAACCAATCAGCGATCTGCAAAATCTAAATGTACACAAGATCAACAAATAAATAAAAAAAATATTTAAATAACGTTAAATATATAATTCATAATTAATGAAAGAATGGTACAGGGATGAATCTGGAATGTTAAAACAAAACGAGGTCAAGCAATAAATTATCTATAAATAGAATAACATGACAGTTGTTACAACATTTTGAAATTTAAAAGTTAAAATATTGCAATTAAAGAGATGAAACGTACTCTAATTTCCCTACATTGTTTTTAAATTGAATATGTTTTTAAATTTACGTTGTTGTCAGATTTATTTATAATTAAGGTTTTTTCTTGTTTTTGAGAATTGATCATTTTGTTTAAGAATGCGCGATGTTGCCACATCTAATGAGTTTATTTTATAAATATTATGTAAATATTTTTTTAATTATATATTTATCTAAGAATTTGAATTTATTATTTTTACTTGATAATGGTGTTAAAAAATAAAAATTAGTAAAAAACAAACAATTCTTCCTCTAAATTTCAGGTAATCGACTTATTAAATCCAGGAAGTGCTAGAAAACCTTTGGCAGTGAGATGGTCTAAGAAAACAAGAGGATTCTTTGTAGAAAACTTATTTACAGTGGAATGCGAAGAGCTGGATGATCTCTTAGCAGTGCTTGAAGAAGGTAATCGTCTATACTACTAATCATTAAATGCGATTGTAACATTTACGTGTAATATACGTTTATATGTTTACTTTTGTAACGAACCTGATCCACTATTGCTCTAAATAAGACATACGTAATATTACTTAGGACAGATTTTTCAATTTTTTGTTAAGAGGGGGGTAAGGTTAAAACGATAAAAAAGAAGCATGTTTTCGATAATGTTTTTTGATGACACAGTTAATATATAATTATTTCTATAATAACTACATGATAAAATGACATTTGAAGAATACTTTGCAAAATTTTCATAAATAAATATCAAGAAATGACGCATTGACAGCGAATCTCCGCAGACGTCACAGAAAAAAATGTAACATTTTGGTGCCACTCATAACTCATCACTGGATTTTCTGAAATCGAAAAACCAAAATGATTTCATTAGTTGATTAGTTTCTGCAGGTAACACTGTCGAGTTTTTCTTTTTTTATTGTTTTTTCAATTTTTTACAGAATTTAAAAGTCAAAATCCCGATTTTTCATGAAAAAAATCAGAAACTTTGTTATTTTAAAATACGTTAAAATTAAAAAATTTAAAAAAACTCAACAGCGTTACCTCGGCATTTATGTAAAGAAAGAGTGTGAAAATTTTCACAAGAATCGGTCCAGTAGATTTTGAGCTAGAGAGGACACCGACTCTGAAAAAACTATATGAGAGAAACCGCATTTAAAAGTTTGAGAGGTGAAGACTTAAAACTCTATATCTCCGACAGTTTTATTTCAATCGACTTCAAATTTTTACACAATAAACTTAATATATTGTACAATAATATAACTAAATGAAAAATTAATGTACCCGGTACTGACTTGTCCAAGAGAATAACAAGTCTGAACTTGTTGACTTTTCGTATGACAACAAACTTTTTAGGTTATTAAGAAAAAATAAAAAACATTCTAATAATTATGTTCTACTTAATTATGTTATTTTATTAGGTATGAGACACCGGTCCGTGGGTACACACAGAATGAACGCCAATTCATCTCGAAGTCATTCTGTGTTAACAGTACACATCTTATCAGAAATTCCTGCAGAGGGAGGTGTCTTTATATCAAAACACGGAAAACTACATTTTGTTGATTTGGCGGGTAGTGAGGTTACAAAGAAAACACACAGCGAAGGAAAAACTTTAGAAGAAGCCAACAATATCAACAAAAGTCTTATGGTGTTAGGTATGTAGTTATCCTTATCACATTAATGTTTTATTTTGTTTAAAAGATGTTCTTTTTAATCTCCTGTTTCTTGTATGTCATGAGCATAACCTAAAAATAAATCGAATGTCATATTTAGGTTGCAATTTATTCTTAATTTCATTCTTTCTAAAACTTGTGTCACAATTCTATTACGAATCGGGGCTTCAAAAGGCTTGTGACCTTGTGATTCACAGTACTTCGAGTAAAGGTAAATGGGCTTGTGTCCTCATTTTTTAGTGATCGATTTTTCAATTGTTGATTGAAATTGATGTTAATAAATGTGTATTGGTGTGTCTATTTTATTAAATATCTTGATATTGACGTAGATATAGCAATTAAAAGTTTGAATTGTAGTTTTGGCGCTAGATATGGTCGGCCATATTTGTATGACGTGAAATACATTTTAACGTCAGTTATTTGTTGAGTAGGTCAGTGCTGTGGTAATGTTTTGTAGCTGTTGGTAGTCGAAATAATCAAGTTAAGTCAAAGAATAATAAGTTTTTAATTTATTTAACCCTGCTAAGGCAGACATAATATTGAAATTTGATTGTTCCTTAAATTAGCTGTAAATAATATTTGATATATACATACATATAGCAGTGATTTATGAGCTGTAAGGTTGGTAACCTTACACAAGGATTGTGATGTCACATGCACTTGGAATGTGTACAATCCCTTTAATAATTAAAGAGACCAAATGACTTTTTTAATTGTTAATATCTCCCAACATATAAGGAGTTATTAAAAAATAATTGAGCATTTGAGGTTCTAGTAATCAACTTTATCAATATATAGTACACTTTTATAGAAATTAAGACATAGGACACAAGCCAATTCAAGACTGTATTCTTCTTGTAATAAAGAGTGTAAGTTGCCTAGTGAAATACTCAGCTGATAAAATGCCACGCGCTACTATCTTCGTATAATTCAAGCAGGGCCGTACGGATGATATTCTCAGTATGATAAAAGTCTTCGAAACGTCGCTCTTTACATGTTTTTTTCTTTAAAATAACTGCACAAAATGTAGGAATACTATTTTTGTTTAGAAAATATAAACTACTTTATAAAAATGTTAGCACCTGACAACTACAACAATCTGTTACAGCTTTAAGTATCATTCCCACTCACTGCTTTAATTTAAGTTTGTATTTTGTATTTCATTTAAATTGTTTAGCATATGGCAATACGCGTAGTCATTCACAGTACCATTTTTAATTCAATTTATTCTTTAAGTTTTCTTAGTTTTTTTTAGAACCTTACAGGGTCTAATGTTTTAAATTAAAAATATTAAATTAAGAAAAACTATATTATATTATAACCTCCAAAATATGACAATCTGTCAAAATACAGTAGGATTTACTTTTAAAAGAAGTTTAATGTCAGATTTTGAAAAATATATAATTTCTTTTACTAATTGTTATTAAAAGTAGTTAAAAATATGTTAAAATTTATATTACTAACGATGCACTAATTAAAACACAAATATGAAAAGGAGTGCTTAAACGAAAACTTGAAATCTAGATTACAATATTAAATAAAAACAGTAAATTAAATATCAAAACAGTGAGTGGGAATGAGGCTTTACGCTTCTAATAATTACGTTTACCTAATTATTTACGCTTTTTTGTAATCTAACCCGAAAACACAATAATTTTCTAATGTATCTTAAATTCTTAAATTTAACCTTTAATTTAAAAAATTAAATGTTTTAGCAAATTAATGCTATGTCCAGAATATAATTGAAAAGTTGTGTAAAAATTCTTAAATATTGAATGATTCAAATTGTATTTTGATTTCGCTGCTTATGCCCCCCCCCCTTCCCTTCTTACGGTATCGCGTCTTTGTATCACAGTTCGGTACAACCCTGTCTTCACCCGGTGGATCTTCAAACGTCAATCTTACACGAAACCAATCAACGCATAGACATAATAAATGAGTTAACAGTAAATCAAACAATTCACCAGGAATTAATAATAAAGAGAAGTTCTGAGGTTGACCTTATCAAAATCACTTTAATCAACTTCTTTGCTCGATAACGTGACGATTGAACGACACATTTCATTACCTTTATAAATAAAAATAACATTGATAAAAGAAATACAACAATAGTTGAACACGTAACTTCTTAAATTCACTCCACCCATTCATTTAAATGCTCCTCCCTCTTGTTCTTCTTGTTCTTCTTTTTCCCACTTCTGATATGTTGTATCAAACATCGACTTAGTACTTCGAGTCATCAGCAATCATTTATTATGTAGTGTCTGAAGTCCTGTAGCTGCTAAACTAGCGTTTGTTTGTAAATTGATTTTCTAGTTTAATTTAAAATTAAAATTACTTTTAAAATTGCTAACGATTTAAGTGTTTATTGATTACATGAAAGTTAATATTTTGGTGAGTTACTTTTATAATAGTAAGAAGTAACTATAGTTACAGCAACATTAATGATTTTTAAAACTGTACTTTACATTTATAGAGGTGGCTACTAGAACCTCAAATGTCCAATTATTTTTTAATAACTCCTTATATGTTAAGAGATATTAACAATTATAAAAGTCATTTTGTCCTTTTATTTATTAAAGGCTTTTAACGTTGTATAACATTCCAAGACATGTGACATCACGTCCGCTAAATTGTTATCTCTTATCCATAGAAGAATAACTGACCTACCCTTAATATTACAGACATGTCACATCTTAAATATGGCTTGTGTCCTCATTTTATAGTAGTCGATTTTTCAATTGTTGATTGAAATTGATGTTAATAAATATGTATTGGCGTGTCTATTTTATTAAATATCTGAATGTTGACGGAGATATAGCAATTAAAAGTTTGAATTATAGTTTTAGCGCTAGAAATGGTCGGCCATATTTGTATGACGTGAAATGCATTTTAACGTCAGTTATTTGTTGAGTAGGTCAGTGCTGTGGTAATGTTTTGTAGCTGTTGGTAGTCAAATAATCAAGTCAAGTCAAAGAATAATAAGTTTTTATTTTATCTAACCTTGCTAAGGCACACATAATATTGAAATTTGATTGTTCCTTGAAATAGCTGTAAATAATATTTGATATTTTGATATATAAATACATATAGCAGAGATTTATGATCTGTAACGTTGGTAACCTTACACAAGGATTGTGATGTCACATGCATTTGCAATGTGTACAACGTTGAATCTCTTTAATAATTAAAGAGACAAAATGACTTTTATAATTGTTAATACCTCTTAACATATAAGGAGTTATTAAAAAATAATTGAACATTTGAGGTTCTAGTAACCCACTTTATCAGTATATAGTACAGCTTTATAGAAATTAAGACATAGGACTCAAGCCCATTCGAATTTTTAATTGCTATATCTTCGTCACTGTTTTCGTACTTATCCTAAATTGAAATAGTTTATAGTAATTAATACTATTTTCACATAGAAATTTGTTATCGCAAAATCCTTTATAGTTGATTTATTAATTTCGCTTTTCTATACAAGAAGTGTATATTGATTTCTTCTATTTACCTAAAAATTCTTTTAAAATTCTAAAACCACAAGTTATATTATACATATACGTTAATAAAGCTTTCTCATAAAAAACAAATTACTGTAACTTTGAATAGATTCATAATCGTTATACATGACTCTGAAGTTGTCGATGATATCGCAGCCTGCGAACCGGCAACCAGTTATACACATATTCTATCTCTATCTTGTTTACCATCTAGGTTACTGCATAGCGTCTTTAAGTGATTCAAAACGTCGAAATGGACACATTCCATATCGAGACAGCAAGCTGACGAAACTTTTAGCAGATAGTTTGGCGGGAAATGGCGTTACTCTTATGGTAAATATTAATATAACCTCAAAAAATTACTGCTATTTGTTTACTAAGTCTAATTTTTTGTGCTTTTTAGATTGCTTGTATATCTCCAGCAAGTTCTAATTTATTTGAGACCATAAATACTCTCCGATACGCAGCTAGAGCAAAGAAAATTAGAACTAAACCAATTGTTGTTATGGTAAGTACTTTAAAAAGATTTTTCATTGTTTTAAACTGATTCTATTTATATTTTTCTTTAACCATTAAGACAGAATAATAAATATGATATCCTAATCATTGAATAGTTAACATTCTTTATTTATTTAACAATAATACTAGTTTATACAAGCAATAAAAGTAGTTGTGTAACTATGGTTGCATATTTCCAGGTACAAGGGTTGTGTTCTATGTCTTAATTTCTATAAAAGTAAACCTCAAATATTCAATTATTTTTTAATAACTCCTTATATGTTAGGAGATATTAACAATTAAAAAAGCCATTTTGTCTCTGTAATTATTAAAGGGATTCAACGTTGTACACATTCCAAATGCATGTGACATCACAACAGCTGCCAACCTTACAGCTCATAAATCTCTGCTATATGTATTTATATATCAAAATATCAAATATTATTTACAGTTATTTCGAGGAACAATAAAATTCCAATATTATGTCTGCATTAGCAGGGTTAAATAAAATAAAAACGTATTATTCTTTGACTTGACTTGATTATTTCGACTACCAACAGCTACAAAACATTACCACAGCACTGACAAATAACTGACGTATAAAATGCATTTCACGTCATACAAATGGCCGACCATCTCTAGCGCTAAAACTACAATTCAAACTTTTAATTGCTATATCTCCGTCAATATTTAGATATTTAATAAAATAGACACGCCAATACACATTTATTAACATCAATTTCAATCAACAATTGAAAAATGGATTATTTAAAATACCAAATATTGTTTCAATCCCCAACGCCTGAGAGATGGCAACACATCTTACACTTATCTTAAACCTAATATATTTATTAGTATATACTAAGCATATTTATAAAGCAAATGTTGTATTTCATATTAGGATCCTCGTGAGGCCTTGATTCTAAGTTTGAAACGTGAGGTCGATGCCCTACAAGCAGAAAATGAACATCTTCGTTCTGCTCTTAATCATAAAACAGAAATAATGGAAAGAAGGTAAAATAAAATTGAAAGACAACACGTACATAACAAAAACATTGGTATGCTAACATCTATATACTTTTTCAGAAGTCCGCTCGGTGAGTTAGAGATTCCAGTGGCTTCACCTGACCTTGAACAGTTGTCTGCTATGGATGGGGCCGAGTTGTCGAAGCTAGTGGCTATGTACATGACAGAGAACCACGCTCTGCGGATAGAAAATCGCGAATTGTTCCGAACACGGGAGATGGTCATACGAGATCAAGAACTCGTTTGTAAAGAAAATGAGCGTTTGCTGAAAAAATTAGAGGATGTTAATTCGTGAGTTGTTATATTTGTTTTAAGAAAAGTCAAAAGACGTAGCACCATTAAAAAACTGGATATTTTTTATAAAATAACATTGATGAAACACTCTTAAGGTGAAACATTACTTCATGGTTCTATAGTTAGATATAGATGGCAACAGTGTACTAAAACGACAATCGATTTGCAACTTTGTTCTAGCACTCCATGTTTTCAAATATAAAAACGTTTATGATTTTATAATCACTTGAACTCTTTTTATCGATTTGTTTGAATCTTCACTAGTTTCAAGATGAGTTTTAAGAAGAAGAAAAGAAATTGATGTATTTATTCCTACTTAAATTAACGCAGTTAAAAATAATAATAAAGTAAAACTGCGTCTTCGGGTTCAATCTTTAGACCATAATTACATTTTCAGGGTCTAGTTGTTATTAAATTAAATTGATTATTTACATACATAATACAGACAGCGATGTGGTCCTTATATATGAGGCCACGACACCACAAAAACTGCATACTTAGTAGGAGACGTTAAATAAATTAAATTAATAAAGAAATATAAAACACTGCACTAATTAAAAAATCGAATGGCGTGTTAACTTGCAACGTTAGATCTGGTAGTTACAGACTAGTGTGACTCCAACATGCGACATTCAACATTCATTCGCAATTAAGTACATGTCTAAATTATGAAAATATTTGAATGTTGGATGTCGCATGACAAACAACGTGTTTAGAAAACTCAACGAGCTCGATGCGTGACAAGACATGACAAGTAGAAAGAAAGTTTGTTGCTATTAAAAAGTAATCTCGCGCTACACGAAAATAATTAAAATTAAATGTTATTTTAAAAAAATATCCAGCAATGAACAAATTATTATTGAAATTTGTGTGACAAGATATTGTAATCAATTAAAACATTCATTAAGATTTAATAAAAATGTACACAAAATATTTGGTCAATAAATAAAGCACTAATTGCGTTAAAATTGCTTTTATTTATTTAATTTTAATTTGCAATATTATTTTCTATACGCCTAACGAATACAACTACTTTAACGCGTTCAATGTAAGGTTGGATATTTCATATTATCACAGACTACAAAATTCAGTGGTCCCATGGTGTAACGGTTAGCACTCAGGACTCTGAATCCTGCGATCCGAGTTCAAATCTCGGTGGGACCTAAAGTTTCTTTTTAATAATCAATTTTTTGCTAATTAATATAATTATTTATTTATATATTAATTAATTCAGTTATTTTTATTAGTGTTTGCTGCCGTTCACCTATAATACCAGCAAGACCTGCTTATTCAGCAGACCATGAATCATCACCTACAAGTCCCGAATCTAATATCAGTAATGTTTCGTTCAAGGTAAATTAGTTATAATATAGTACCTTTTACCGAGAATTAAATTCTTTCTAGTCACAATTTCTATTACGTTTAATTTATTTATAATAAATCCGGTATTCTCCGTTTACTGTAGCCTTGAACCTACACTATAAGTTAAGTTGTAGTGACTTTCAAATTAAATTTATACAGTGATAATTCATCTCACCCAATTCTTTCGAGTGTCAATTTGTCTGCTTGATCGAGAGACTGTAATACAATAATTAAAAGCAATCTTCATCCACATCAAAATTATTATTGGTATATCCCATATGGTCTAGTGGCTAGGATACCTGGCTTTCACCCAGGAGGCTCGGGTTCGATTCCCGGTATGGGAAATTCCTTTTTAGTAGATTTTATAAAAATGTCTTTTAAGGGCTACCACACATTATAAGACACAACAGCATCTTTTTACAACAATTTTCCCTCAATCGAACACTAAATAATCAAACCCATCGATAACAATCTTTCTGATATGTTTAAATCACCCGAACACAGTAGCCAAACTATCTTAAGACAGTCTTGTGTTCAGTGTGTAACCACCCTAACATAAAATACTAATAAGCTATAAAAAGGAAGGCACTCACTCGCAATCACAATGGGTAAAGAACGCGATGATAGTAATTAATGTTTAACAATCTAATTAATTTGTGTTACAGGATGAAATCTTACAAGGAAGAGTTGCAGAAAGACCAATGAAGTTAGACGATAAATCGCACGAAAATAGACCGGAGACTAGGTAAGAAATTTGACAATGTTTCTTCTCCATTTCTAGATTTCATGTATCCCAGCAAGGTCCGGAAACTGCGACTGCGAGTAGATATTAGTGCGGCATTTAAAACTACAGCCGTATCAATCATATTATGAAATACATATTTTTATCTTTGTCACTTTGCTATTAAACACGACAAGTGTAAAAGAGATGCAGAATCAAAAGTCACAGCACTAGCAGCTGTTACAGCAGCCCATAAAGTTTTTATATATAATGTCGTGATATACAACGATAAATAAATAAGATTACTTATTATATTCTATATAATATCTATCAATAATTTATTATAATTATAATTTAAGTTCATAACCCAATTCTGCATTCTACGTCATAGGCAAGACTGTCATTAGACAGTCGCGTCTACAGTCTTCCACCGCCCTAAAGCTACTACTTTCTGATTTCAGTGACTCAGTAGGTTCAAATAATTCAAATAACTCTCGCAATGGCGCCAATCACACTCAGAGCAATGGCCGACGGGAATCTTGGAAGCGCAATTCGCACACCTCACTTGTGGAGTAAGTATAACGACAGTTCACACCAGAGACCACTTTTATCTCTCGTGTCATCAATATTTTATTCGCAAGCTTTTCTAATTTTTTAAAATGTTGGTTTTTAGCAGTTGACGCTTATATTTGCAATAGTTTCTTTCTTAACAAGATTATACTTGTTTGTTAAGTTAGAATTATCAAAATTTATTTTACTAAGTTTTGAAATATTGATTCCAAATTTGATTTACTCATATTTTCAATTTGATAAGCACTATGTTTCCACTATGTAGCACTGCTTAAAGCCAAACAAGGAGAAGTAATCATATATGAAACTTTGTCCAATAATGGGCTTGTGTCCTATGTCTTAATTTATATAAAATTGTACTATATATTGATAAAGTTGGTTACTAGAACCTCAAATGTTCAATTATTTTTTAATAACTCCTTATATTTCAGGAGATATTAACAATTAAAAAAGTCATTTTGTCTCTTTAATTATTAAAGGGATTCAACGTTGTACACATTCCAAGTGACATCACAATCCTTGTGTAAGGTTACCAACCTTACAGATAATAAATCTCTGCTATATGTATTTATCTATCAAAATATCAAATATTATTTACAGCTATTTCAAGAAACAATCAAATTTCAATATTATGTCTGCCTTAGCAGGGTTAAATAAAATAAAAACTTATTATTCTTTGATTTGACTTGATTATTTGACTACCAACAGCTACAAAACATTACCACAGCACTGACCTACTCAACAAATAACTGACTTATAAAATGCTTTTCACGTCATACAAATGGCCGACATCTTTAGCGCTAAAACTACAATTCCAACTTTTAAGTGCTATATCTCCGTCAACATTTAGATATTTAATAAAATAGACACGTCAATACACATTTATTAACATCAATTTCAATCAACAATTGAAAAATCGTCCACTAAAAAATGAGGACACTAGTCCATTATTAAATTGGGGTTTTTCGTTCAGGGAAAATAAAATCACTAAAAAGTTGAACTCTATTTATCAGAGATTCTCACCAAGTCTCCCACTTCTGAGTCTCTCCATACAGATCTGAGTTTCTTTAATGTAATCTGGGTGGATAGGTTTTTACATGAAAATATCTCATTATCTGTGTTTCTTTTTTTGGTATTATATTGAAAAAAGGTAATTTTAAATAGGTTGTGAATAGATACAATTGGCTTTTGCGTGAGACCTTAATGAAAAAGTCAGATGTCCAAAGTAGTTTCGTCACAGCACAAGCTACCAACATAAAAAAAGAACCCTTATTGGACAAAGTTTTCTGTAGTGATTTTTAAATACATTTTTTGATATTTTATATCACAAATCACAATTTTCAATGTCTTATAATCACGATTCTTTATAGGATTTTTTCACCACAGCTAAAAACTACAACAAATAGTTATGTAACGCGTTCAAATTCAAATTCAGCAATAAAATATTCCTCAACTCCGAATGTTGGTAACATTGTTTCACCTGTAATGGTGCAGTCACCTTACACAGCGGCGCTAGCATCGTCATTATCAGATGTTTCAACTTCAGACAGGAATATGGATTACAGCATACGTAGATCAAGAATGCAGAAATATCATTCTGATTCAAACAAAGATATTTTTGGAAGTTTAGTTTCTTTAGAAGATGATACGGATCCAGCAATTCCATGAATTATATAATTCATTATATTAATTATAAGATAAATATTATATCAAAAAAAATGTATGTGTTTACAAATATTAGAAGCTGCGTTTTTTTGATGTAATACTTCCGCTTTTTGACGGTGAGCTATTGGCAATATTCTTGTTGTGTCCTAAATGTCATAATGCATGTCTTAATAATCTTTCAATCCTACTGCATGTTTTAAAACTGTGTCATAAATTAAGTCAGTCAGGGGTACAAACTAGTGCGACTACAACATGCGACATCAAAGAATTTATTGAAACTGGACGTATATATAACTTAATGTAAAAAGATACATGGTCATTTTTTCTAGCGAAATATAGATGGCGATACTATACAAGAGGTTAAATATTATCAAAAAGAACATGTTTTTTATGTTTAAATCGTTTTATGTAAGTAACTATAAACGCGAATCAAAATCTAAAGCTGCAATAAGTTAGATGAATAACGTATCTATATTTTAAGCTTTCTTCCACTGACTTTTAATGAGTTGGAACCGCAAAAATAACTTTTGAAAATGAATATTTCTATATTTTCTAGTTAAATTTCAGTTTTTATATGACTGGTAACATTTCTAAGGGTTTCCCAGTAAACATTTTGGAGTAAATTCTACTTAATTTCTATTACATATCATGAATCTTTTGTCTGGAACTTGTTCGTTTTCTATTCAGTCGTTCATAGGAAAGGCCCTTTTTATGAGCTACAGACATTGCAACGACGGTTCACTGCTGAATTGAAAGCGGAGTAGGTTTATGATTTATGACCGGAGTTATAAACTTGACACTAGCAGGGGTATAAAACTTAATTGAATTCTACTTTTTAAAGTCTGCAAAATATAAATATTTAAATGAAGAAATAAATAGATATAATCTTTAGTATGGATCGTGATTTTTTTAATGAATTTTATTCATCTTCAACAATACTCGTTATATTAGTTTTTTACATTGTTTTGGTGATTCAAAAATCCACGATCGGCAGGTCTGCGTTAGGTTTAAAACCTCTGTCTTACCATCGCTGGGTACTATCTTCGTTTATATACATTCTATTCGGGGATTGAGGGAGATAGCGTCTGTCTATTACCGTTAAAGAAATATTTGTTGAAAAAGGATAGCATATACTTTAAACATCTGTACTGAACGAAATCCTATACAAGTGTAACGGTGAAAAATATATTTTACTTGTCTAACGCATCTCGTTTCTCTCTCACTTTGGAATAAATGAAATGAAAGTGAATTTAAAAAAAATATATCCATGTGGGAAAGAAACAGAAATACTTAATGAATGATGTTGGAAAAAGAAAGAATATTATTATGAAAAACTAACTCAAAATCTGTGACAGGTAGAGAACTTGTAAAGCGTTAGAATAGAATTGTACGAGTGACTCGAACTTCACCAAATAGGGCACTTCACCAAATTGTTTACTGGGTTTGTCATAAATAAAGGTTATAAAATTTATGACAAACCCTTAGAAATGTTACCAGTCATATAGAAATTGGAATTTGGCTTCGTATAGTTTTATGAATTTATTAGAGTTAAATGAATGTCGCATTTTAAGGTCGCAACATATTTTACCTGACTTAACATATTAGCATTATTATTAATACATATTTTCAATTAATGATGAACTATTACTTATTAATTTAGCAGAAAAGAAATACCGGATTAATGTATGTAATTTTGTTTCAGTATGATAAGTTAAACAGTCCAAAGAGAAAATATCAGCAAAGAATAGAAGAAGCACGTATATTTTTAAACATGTAAATTTTATTCACAAATTGTATTTGTAATTAGTACTTTAAAACAAATGTTAATTAGATTTGACTGTAGAGTAGGTGAAATGAATTATAAATGAAAAACCAAAATATTATTTAATAAATTGTTTTATTTTAAAATATATGTAACCCAATAGGACCCTGGTCAGGTTCTTGTAAGGTTAGTCCAATCGTGCAATTATAAGGACATACCACATAAAGCTACGATTGGGTTGTCAGGAGATTATCCTCATTGTGACATATACGACAAGGGTCTTGTCCTGAGAACGAAAGCAAAGATCCAAACCTTCTCCCTTTTACTTCTATAGATACTTCTAATAATACTTTGTATTGATAAATTATTAATTATTATAAAATGCGTTTTACAAAATTATTACAAAAACGAAAAGAATTCTAAATGTGTGTTTTGGATTAATATAAATTAGACGTTAATAATTTTTCAGACTCAGTCTTATTTATATTCCACATAGCAAAAAATACCGTTGAATATTTTTTATAATTTTGTTTCAATATAATAAGATAAGCGGGCCAGAGAGAATATCACCAAAAAATAGAAGAAACACGTATATTTTGAAACATTAAATTTTTATCACAAATTATATTTGTAATTAGCAAGTTTAAATAAATGTTAATAGTTTATCTGTAGACAAGGTAAATTGAATTATAAATGAAAAACCAAAATAGTATATACAATATTGTTTTTTTTAAATAGAATATTACTTTAAGAAAATTATCTGCTTTCTTGGATATAAGGGAATTCATTTAAGCATAAAATAGGTAACTAATATTTATAGATAAATATACTAAAAAAATTATTAAAGTCTAAATAAAAATTAAAATAATTAACAAAAATAGTAACTGATGTTTTAAATAATTTTGTATGTTGCATTAAATTCTCCAGTTCATTAGTTTTTTTATCTTTTAAATCAATTAATTTGCAAATATTTCAATTCATACTCCCGCTGGCGCTATCGTTAAAATATTTTGCTTCGTGCTTGTAGGGTGAGCATAATAGATGGCCAGTAATAAACGCTGCTTGGAAACTGAAGTACAAGCTATAAAAAACAAGAGTGACTTTTCGTTTGTTGCGTTGTCCTGTTTCATATCTACCAATAGATTACTGACTTGCGCGTTACGTTTTTAGTCGAGGGTGGTCATTTTAGTGTCGTTTTAAAATAATTAAAAAATCAGGTAAAGTGGTAATAAATAACCTGACATCTTGCACAAATTGTGTATCTTAATAGTGCGCTTTAGTGCCCGATGTCTAGTGCTGGAGTCGAGGATAATTCCGTTGAACCCCCGTGTAAGAGGCGGAAGCTTGAAACCGGAGACTCGGAAACTGCTATTTCCAACATGTCGAACAATGGATCTACATCGGTGGCTCCGGCTGAAATTGATGAAGGTCTGTATTCAAGACAATTATATGTGCTTGGACATGACGCTATGCAAAGAATGGCGTCCTCGGACGTCCTAATTTGTGGATTAAACGGCCTGGGCGTGGAAGTTGCAAAGAATGTGATACTTAGCGGTGTCAAATCGGTGACATTGCATGACGATGCGGTTTGCACTATAGCCGATCTGTCATCGCAATTCTATTTGACCGAAAAACATATTGGAATTAATCGTGCTGAAGCATGTTATGAGCAGCTCTCCGAATTGAATAGTTATGTTTCAACTAAAGTGTTTGTGGGAGAGTGCACGGAAGAATATCTCAAAAAGGTAACAAAGGATTTTCATACATTAATATACATAAGTTGATTTTAGTGACAGTTTTTTATTGTTTCAATAAGTTTAAAATTGGGAGCGGTTTCCAAGCTACATATAAACACGCCTATATAGCTTATGTTCTTAAATATTTCACAGTTCGGAGTAATTGTTCTATGTGGACGCTCAATTGCTGAGCAATTACGGATATCAGATGTAGCTCATCCTCTGGGAATTGCATTAGTGGTGGCAGACACCCGAGGACTCTTTGGCTCAGTATTTTGTGACTTTGGTGATTCATTTACTGTCGTGGATCCTACTGGTGAAAATCCAGTTTCAGCTATGATTGCCGATATCACCACAGACGAAGAAGCTGTTGTTACTTGCTTGGATGACACCAGACATGGCATGGAAGATGGTGATTTTGTTACATTCAGCGAAGTAATTATTGCATCATATTTTGAAATTAATCTTCCAAAAAGTGTCTCAACTTGGTTCTCATTGAAGTTTTCCTTATTTTAGGTTCAAGGTATGGTTGAACTAAACAATATCGAACCCATCAAAATTAAAGTTCTTGGTCCTTATACATTCAGCATTGGAAGCACTGTAAACTATTCTAAATATGTCAGAGGTGGCATCGTCACGCAAACTAAAATGCCGAAAACAATATCGTTCAAAAGTTTGAAGGACTCTTTGAAGGAACCGGAACTTGTTATATCTGATTTTGCTAAATTTGATCGCCCAACGCAATTACATTACGCTTTCCAAACTCTTCACTCTTACATCGAAAAAAATAACAGAGCACCTAAGCCATGGAGCATCGCTGATTCAGAAAGTTTTGTAGAATTAGCTAAAGACTTTGGGGGAGAAGATATCGATAAAGAACTATTAGCACAATTTGCAAAGGTAAGATGTTTAAATATCTTGGCATGATGTGGATCAACTATAAGTCCCAGTAAAGACTATTAAAAGTACCCTTGAACTTTTCTGTCCTATAAATGAATCCTTACAAAAACAATCTTTATATAATATTTAGTTTACTTTTACATTTTACATATATCTTCACATATCTGTTATTAAAGGGAAATTAAATATCGAATAAAACGTTTTTCAATATTCCAAGATTTCAATGACTTTGTTACATTCCTTAGATAAGATTAAGTATTTTAAATTATAATATAGTTCGGTACATAAAAATAGCATACTTATGATAAGTTCACATTTGATTTAATTTCGCATGCTATTTCTAGTAATTATTATTAGCACACCCCAATTCACCCCCACTCAGGTAGCATCGCTCAGGTAACAAAATCAACCGGTTTGCGATTCAATGCAGCCAATAGCATGCTTTCGTGCTACCTACTGGCATCTATATCAGCATAATTACTAATATTATTAGACATTCTAGAATTCCTAATCCTATTTATCCTAATTATTGAAATATTTGTTTCATTAATGATTATACGAAAACATTTTTAATTATTAAGCAATAGTATTTAATTAAATAACTTAAGTTATTAACAAAATATTCTAAAGGAGTATTATAATTTAACGGGAAATAGATTTATGCATTAATTTATCCTTAATAGAATTAAAATAAGTTTATGAGTTTAAACTTACATGGATGTAATCCTATGAATAAACTTTTTAACAATGTATAAAGAATGAAAAAAACTTGTAAGATTACACAGATTCTGAGTTATTTATGTATCATAAATCTTACAAAAATATTACATAAATCTTACTTACCTAATAATTATTACGATTTAAGGTATCTGCTGGAGATATTTGCCCTATAAATGCTATGATTGGAGGAATTGTTGCACAAGAAGTTATGAAGGCATGTTCTGGAAAATTCCATCCTATTAAACAGTATTTGTATTTCGACGCTTTGGAATGCTTACCTGAAGATACTAGCGCTCTTACAGAAGAATCATGTAAACCTGTCGGTTCCAGATACGATGGCCAGGTTGCTGTATTTGGATCAGATTTCCAAAAAGTTCTTGGAAATCTAAAATACTTTATTGTTGGTAAGAATTTGGATCCAAAGTTTTTTTTTAACAAAATGCCATATTCATATTAATAATAATTTATTCTGAATAGGTGCTGGTGCTATTGGTTGTGAATTGTTAAAGAATTTTGCTATGATGGGAATTGGCTCTGCTGGAGGAAAAGTTACAATTACTGATATGGATCTGATCGAAAAATCTAACTTGAATCGTCAATTTTTGTTTAGACCCCATGATTGTCAAAAGCCTAAGTCTACAACTGCTGCGAAAGTAAATATAATTCTCAATAAAATAGATTGTTTAATCAAAAATACATGCTTACGTTTATAACATATGATGATATGATTAGGTAATTAAAAGAATGAACCCTGATATAAATGTTGTGGCACATGAAAATCGTGTTGGACCTGAAACCGAACGTGTTTATGATGACGCATTCTTCGAAGCATTGGATGGTGTTGCAAATGCTTTAGATAACGTTGATGCACGTATTTACATGGACCGCAGATGCGTTTATTACAGAAAACCGCTATTGGAATCTGGAACTTTGGGAACAAAAGGAAACACTCAGGTATGTTGTTGCTATTGATTGATTTATGTTTTGAATAATATTTTATTTAATAAAAATGTTTTTTAATGTTTACAGGTTGTGGTTCCTTATCTTACCGAATCTTACAGTTCCTCACAAGATCCACCAGAGAAAAGCATTCCTATCTGTACACTTAAAAATTTCCCAAATGCTATCGAACATACTCTCCAATGGGCTAGGGATGCTTTTGAAGGTCTTTTTAGACAAAGTGCTGAAAATGCCGCTCAATTTTTGGAAGATCCTATATTCATTGAACGTGTACTGAAATTACCAGGCGTTCAACCACTAGAAGTACTAGAGAGCGTTAAGGTAATCTATTTAAGAATAATAAGCCGACATTTTAATTTATCGAATAATATGTATTCTTCAGTAACTATAATTTATTTTAAAATAGGTTGCTGTTCTCGATGAACGTCCAGCTTCTTTTGAAGATTGTGTAAAGTGGGCACGATTACATTTTGAAGAACAATACTCTAATCAAATCAAACAACTTTTGTTTAACTTCCCACAAGATCAGCTCACAACTACTGGACAACCGTTTTGGTCCGGTCCTAAGAGATGTCCAGCACCAATAAAGTTTTGCATTGATGAGTCCCTTCATTTGGATTATATACTTGCCACAGCAAACTTAAAGGCTGAGGTATATGGCATACCTCAGAATAGGAATCGACGTGAAATTGCAAAGATTGTTGAATTGATTGAGGTAAATATTAAAATAAATGACATATTTTTCGAGCGATAGATAATCAATTAATATGGTTTATGTGTGATTATTTAAAGGTGCCTGAATTTATTCCAAAATCTGGAGTCAAAATTGCAGTTACCGATGCGCAAATGCAATCAAATGGTGATACAGCTATGGATAATGACAGAATATCTCAATTAAAGACTGAGTTGACTACAATTTCTGACATCGGTAAAATCAGAATTAAACCACTAGACTTCGAAAAGGATGATGATTCCAACCTGCACATGGATTTCATAGTAGCTGCTTCTAATTTGCGTGCATCTAATTACAAAATACCACTCGCTGATCGTCACACATCTAAATTGATTGCTGGCAAAATTATTCCCGCTATCGCTACAACAACATCCGTGGTTGCAGGATTAGTTGGTTTAGAATTATATAAACTGGCGCAAGGATTCAAAGATTTAACACGATTTAAAAATGGTTTCGTCAATTTGGCATTACCATTCTTTGGTTTCTCTGAACCAATTGAGGCACCCAAACTGACCTATTATGATAAAGATTGGACACTTTGGGATAGATTTGAAGTACAAGGAGAAATGACACTGCAAGAATTCCTTGATTATTTCAAAAACGAACATAAGTTGGAGATTACCATGTTATCACAAGGCGTTTGTATGTTGTACTCATTTTTTATGGCTAAAGGTAAATGTCAAGAGAGGCTGGGTTTGCCGATGTCTGAGGTTGTTAAGAAGGTATCGAAAAAGAGGCTGGAATCGCACGTTAAGGCTTTGGTGTTTGAATTATGCTGCAATGATAACGAAGGAGCAGATGTGGAAGTACCATACGTCCGTTATACTTTACCGTAAACAATTACTATTTTTACTGCTAATTACATATTTATAGTATGTCATTTATTTAATTTAAAATTATCTCACATTATATATTAAAGATTAATTTACACTAAAATATTAATGTGTTAAAAAGTGGTTATATAACAATACTTTACTGATTTTTTAATAGAATTTATTTTTTTTTTTTTTGCAGAAAATATAAATAAAATTGTCTATTATTATTATTGTTGTGTAAAGCAAAACTGATGTAATTTCCGTTTTGTTCTTTTTAAACTGCAGTATTTTAATATATACTCCTTGATGTTCACAAAACACCAATGTGATTGCAACTAAATATAATCAGTTTTATTATTTCTATTATAGCGTTTATATCAAATTTTATTATTGTCCACCATGTCAATAAATCATATACAGATATAGTTGATCGAACATCTATTTTCTGAGAATAATATATGCAAGAATCGTTTCTTGGTTTTAACTTTTAAGTGCATTTATTTACATTTTGTTCAGAAATATGTTTTTTTACAGGATGTGCTAATTATTAATTTTTTATTGCATGTGAGAAATTTGGAATATGTGTATCTACATATACATCATTTGCGATTAGTGTTATATGTTAACAATTTTGAAATTGTTTTTCAATCTTGGTCATGTTTTATCACAAATAATTCGGATTGAAAATATGGTAGATGAATTTGTGCACCCAAATATAGAACGTGCTTTTGTATTAGTTTAAGAATTTTTCTGTATATGTAACTATTAGTGGGTTACTTAATGAACAGAACAACAATATGGGTTCTGCTGCAAAAGTATTTACATAAATTTTGATATGTAGTAGTTAAATAAAATGTTTGATTGAAAATTTGACACTGATTTTGATTTATTGCTAAACCAAATAAATAAATATTCCATATTCTAAAAAAATGCAAAAATTAATTATTAGTTTTATTTATAAAACATATTGTTTTTAAAAGAGACTTCTTTATTTCAGTGAATCTGCTCAATCTTGTGGCTGTAGGAATTAAAGAAGTTTTCAAGTCTGCTAGTAGCAACAAAATTAAAATACAGTAATTTATTAAGTTATTGTTTTATTCCAATTATTGATTACATATTGCATTATTTGGTGTACTGCATCTTTACCACCTTCGCCTTCAAGAAAACCTAATTTTATTATAATATCACTTTCCATATCTGATCCTTCCAAAATTTCTTGATCATCGGAGTTATCATCTTCGTTATATTCCTGTTCTAAACAAACAGCCATTTTTAAATAAGGTTCTAATTTAATTCTTTTATTTTGTGACATATTTTCCATTGACAATTTATCTTCTGTACTGTTTGGTGATAAATCTGACTTTACAATAGTCGCAACTTCATTTATATTTGTACATGGAGATGGTTCTGAAAATTCATCGGATAGGATTTGTTTCTTTTGTAATGCTCGCCGCTTTTCTTCACGGCGTAAACGTCTTTGGTGTGACCAAGTGTTTCTTTCGGCAGTAACTTCAAAAGTGATGCAATATTCTTCTTTGTTTAAAGTATTGTAAATTAACTAGAAAACGCAATTATTAAATTTTCCGTAATGTTAAACACTTATGAATAAAATTAAAGAATTAATTGTTGAAAATAAAGAGATACTAACTTTCAATTTATCAAAAAACATTTTGATTTTATTTGTAATATTTTCAATAGAGTAATCCTCAGATTCTTGTTTCGGAACCACAAAACTTAACGAGTGTGTAACTTTTTTCTTAACTTCAAAATAATCCGGCACTAAAATTAACATTAAATTAAAAAATGTATTTCAATAAAAATTTATTTTAATGAGTTACCTGTAGATAATAAGATAGATTGAAACGACCAAGCTATTGCCCATCTCATAGTCCTGCCTTGGCAAAACCTAGTTTGGGTAATATTATTAATACCCAGTTTACTCAAATAATTTTTTACAGGGGCTAAACTACTTTTACGCCCTAACATTGTCGAAAAGATTCTGTAATACAAATAATGATTATTTATTTTTTATAAAAAAATATCTACATTTGATTTGATTATTAAAAACCAACTTTATTTTATCTTTTAATTGAAGGCTCTCTTTAATCATTTGAGTTACAAATGCAACTTCTCCTCCTGATACAACCAGTTCTTGATTTGATCCTGTACGCGCTGCTCTAGGAGGTGCTCTTTCTTCTTTTCTAGCATTTGTAGTATGGAGCAGCTCCTTTTCTGAGCTAAAGAACGGTGGATTGCACATAGTGAAGTCGTACGTAATGTCGGATTCTAGCGGTAAATCAAGCAATAAAGATATCGAATTGCAATAATGAACTAAAATAGAAATTGTAACAAGTAAATAAGAAGATGAGTCAACAGTTATAATATAGTGCTGTTATCAATACTTCAGTACATCAATTTATTGAACAAACCTTTTATTAATTCATCAAAACCATTTCTTTCAACGTTCTTCATTGCAACTTCATAACTAAGTGGATCAGATTCACTAGCAATCATACACCAATCATTTATTTTACTAGCAAGTAATGGATAAATGCAAGTTGCTCCACATCCTATAAAAATAATTTAGTCAGTGTTTATATAAATGTAAAAGTGGGTTACTTATTTGATCATTCTACCAACCTATATCAATCCCATATATTTTGTCACTTTTATCAATTACTTGAAGAATATCTTCCATCCATAAAATATAGTTTATCCGTAATGGTATAGCTGGTATAAGTCTTTCGGAAGGCATTTCAACTTCTAGCCCAAAATCTTTTTTTAGTAAGACTCGACTAAGAGCTTTTAAACTTGTTGGATTTTTAAAATCTATTTTTATTGCACCACTAATATCCTGTAAATTTCTTTTTGTTATATATAAGAAGTATTATAATAGTAAATAATATAAAATAATGTTATAACTAACTAGTTTTGAAACTGCTAAAAATTCTGGAAATTTAACAGCAAGTTCTGTAAAATCTGGGGGTTTACGATAAATGTTTCTGGGATGCATAAATTTATTTAATGCCATTTCAATAATAAATAAATACAGAGTAATTTAATAATTTATTTTAAGTTCTATAACATAACCCTAAAATGTGCACGTTATACTGACGTTTCTCTTTGTTGTGTTATTCTACTTCTTCTTCTTTATATTTAATTCTATATATACATACGGCTAGATACAATTTAAGCTTGAAACAATATTTAAGACAAAATAAAATATAAGTTTAAATTAATAATTATGTTAATTAACATATTGTTCTACGAAATAGCTTTTAAGAATTACTGATTTTCACTTTTATGTTATTTACTTTATGTCACTTTATGTTTATGTATAAACATAAAAAATATAAATCAAGACTATGGCAATACTATTTTAATTTTCAGGCAGCTCTGGGTTAACTTGACGTTTTTGTCATTTTATACGTAATTAACAGTGAATAATCATTAAATTTGTTGTGGGGTCCAAATTAACAATGTTATAATTTTATAAATCTCTAGTGAAAAAAATAAATAATATTAAAAATTCAATTGCAAACATGTAGCCTATCCATTTATTTATTAAGATTTTACAAAAACTACGGTATTGATCTTTTGATAATATACAAGTGACTTAAAGAAGTTTCAAAACTTTATTGTGTTATTGTTATGATAAAACATTGAACAATGGAAATTGTGGGTGATTATGAGTATAATACCAAAGACTTAATTGGACATGGAGCTTTTGCAGTGGTCTATAAGGGAAGACATAGAAAGGTCGGTGACCTAACCTTTAATTTCATTTTTAGGCCATAATACATACGAGATTATACATACATCATATATATACTTTTTACTATACGTCTTTAAACTATAGTAGTAAAGTTCTAATTTAGAAATTTGTTGTTGTTTATTTATTTACATACATAAGATTGTGCCAGAGAATCATCTGTCTAAGTGTTTATCATAAAGGAAATAGTACGAAGGAGTTTTCTAAATTCATTTTATCTAGTATTTATCACAGATTAAATTTTTTCCAGTGTCAATTTTACTCCACCTGTAGTTTTTACGTTCTTTATTTGCTCTTCGTCCTAGCAGACGGTCCTCTTAATCATCTTCCCTAATAGTACAAATTTGCTAATCGTCTAATAAAAAAAAGTACCCTAAGTCACAGATATATTTTTACTACAATATTTTATTCAAATACTAATTAAATAATATGCATTTGGTATTTATTTTTTAGTTTCATATATTAAAGAATAAAAGTGCAATTTCTTTAACATATACATTGCGTAGTTATATTATACAATTAATTGCAATAATATTTAATGCCATTTAATCATATGTTACATCAGCCAATATTATTTAATTATTATTTTTAGATAAACTTCGCAAATTGTATAAAAATAATAAACATAAACAAACATCGGTGATAAAATAGTTTATTTTTTCTATGTTCTTATGTTAATATTCTTCGCTAATTAGTAGATTTTTTTATTTTTAACTAAAGTAAATGACTTGAAAAAGACTTGTGGTTATAATTCTTTTATAATAAAACAAAAATAGTAAGATTTAAACAAATTATAAAAATCAACAAACCGACTAAATCGCTGTAATGAAAATAAAAAGATTTAAAAGCTCATTGATTTTGATTTTTTTTAAATTGGTTTCGGTAATGTATTTTTAGAATATATTAAGAATTTAAAATTTCTATCTTCTTTAGCGATTGCTTATCTGTTGCAACATTTACATTAGTAAGTTAAGAAAATGATGAAATTATTCTTTTCATATAAAAATATTACATAGACAGTATTTATATTAATATATTATTTATGATAATTTGTAAAACTTTTAGGTTTAGTTTACTTCATGTATGGGTATATTTGTTCTAAGTGCAATACAATCTATTTCTGTTCAATAATGTTTATGTTATGAATGTTAACACAAAATAGGTATATATATATAACACAGTTTATAAATATAATGTGCGAATATAACATACTTGCGTGGCTTTTGCAGAATATAAATAACTAAAATCAATGAGTAAGGTTAAGGATTTTTTCTTTAGCTTAAAATCCACAAAGATAGAATCTTGTTAATATATTCTATTATACATTTTTATATCCATTTTATTTAATCAAAGTACCTATTATATTGAAATAGAACTATTGCGTATTAATCTTTTTATAATAGAAATATTATTTTCTAATTAGTTTGTAAATAAGTAATAACACAGTGAAAATATCGAACATTTCAAATAACAATTAATACGAAAACAGGTTGGCTAATGACGAAGAGCTCTTATCAAACTATTGCTTTGTTTGAACGGTATATTTTCCATTAAAAAGCAATGTATTCAGATTTTTTCTTTGTTTTGGAAATTACCAAAGTATCGTCACTAAAACTACTGTAACTCGTAAACTAAGTGTCGAAATGTCATGAAATTTTGACACGTTTCGTTTGAAGGTTGGTACCATCTAAAAATCATATGGATTAGTCATTAGTGGCCTCATCTATATATCATCCTACGACCTTATTATTATATTCAAAATATTCTTTAGTTCCTAATCCAGAATTAAGTACATTAGAATAGAGACTTACTTTGTAGGAATGTTGTAAAAGTAGGGATGCTCCGTAATAGAGACAAACCAGACAGCATTACATTAACATGAAAACAAATAATGCAAAATGGTCGTTTTAAATCTATAGAAAAACGCAATATTTCCGTGAAAAGTTGGTGATATTTTTATTATAATCTAAAGTACAAACTCTGAGGTTAGTAATAAAATACAATATCTGCCAAATGTCACAAAAATATTGCGTTTTTCTGTTGATTTAAAATGATCGCTCTTGTTGAAAGAGAAACTTGTTTCCTCAGCTTGTGAAATACAAAATACAATACAATATACTTGCCTCATTATAAAGCTACAATGCAAACTTTGTAACTGTATTAACAGTTATTTTTGAATATCATTATTTATACTTATTCAGTTTTATGTTTAATCTCTACATAACTACTGCCGTTTGTAATTACATTTTAGTTATTTATTTTTAATGATTCTTTAATCGCATCAAAAATATACAAACGCGATAATTATTAGTGACAGAAGGAGGGTGTATAAAAAATTATGAAAAAAGCATATGATCACGTCGTTTCAGAAGTTTTTAGGAATCATATTTTATAATTAAAATTCTTATCAATAGAATTAAAAAAATATATCTTGACATTTAAATTAATACGCAATACGAACCTGAATAATTAACTAGCATATATTAAAATAATCTATGTACATTAATAAAGTTTTACAGGCAAGTGCGTCGCAATAGTTTCGCAAGACCTTGTAGCCCCACGTGCAGTGCAAAACTTGGTGAACAGCAAGCTAAAGCAAAACAATAGTAGACGTTCAGTCTCGTGTTTCAAAATGGATTCAGTAGTTGATGAACTTGAAATTATTGTAATACATATCACATATAGGGTGATTATAAAACTGTTGCTTCAGTAGCGTTGCGTCAAAAAATAGAAATCTTTAAGGAGGTACAGGACGTACCGTCAATGCAAAAAGTTTATCTCTCGGTGATACGAAATGAAAAATTCGAAGTACATGTGGAACGAGCAAATATTGAGACTGTACCTTTGAAAATGAATTTTTCAATTCCCTAATAAACTGCTTTTTGTTTGTTAAAATGATTTTTTTATGCATATAATAGTTTAATAAATTAAAAATTACCTATAATTAATATCAAATTTATATTAATTCAATTTAAATTCAAATTAAATATTTTGAAAAATTAATAAAAATTTTGACAACGCTGTAAATTTACGTGTGTTGACGCATGCGTGATTTGATTCTTTGACCAATAAATTGTTATATTTTATATAACATTTATTCCGATTTTGAATTTACCGCTCAAATTGGCATTTGCAACGTTGTCGGCTTATAACCTACATTTACTGTTTCTTACTGGTATTATTTAAATATTTTTGTAAATAGGAACCTTTTTGATATTTTGTTTTTGCAATAGTTACAGAAAAGATTATTTTATATACACCTAGTTTTTGAAAGCCGTGTCACCATTTTTTTATAGTTAAAAGTTATATTATGTGGTGAAATTGAGTTAAAAATTATGATTTGTATGGAAAATGACTATTTTTAATCATGTATAAAAAGAAAACTATGAAACCTAGGTCTCTAAAATTTTGAGACAGCATGTATTTTAACTATTTCAAATTTCACAACGTTTTCATCATTTACGTTAACCTCCTGTACCTCCTTAATATATGTTTGGATACACTTTATATACATTCTGTATTGTTTATAGTTAGAATAACATTAGATAGATGTTTGTTTAAATTTAAATATTAGTCAAAAAGTGAATGTATTTTTGTGATCTTTCTTAATACTTGTATATTATATGTATATGTTTTTAACTACTACATATGGACGAAATAGCGTAAAAACGATGCGAATGTAAAGTGATTCTAACATAAATTCTGGCTTAAACATTGTTTATACTTATAAAAATAATAGGCAAGTTCGACAACGCACGTAAAAAATTAAATTTCAAGCTATAGCATTAAACGAGCACTTTTTGCTGTATAAGTTTTAATGCATAAGAGATAGAAAGTTGAAATTTTGTATTTGTATTTCGCTATTGATTGTAAAATATTTCAAAATTTAGAAATTAAAAAATTAAAAATAGGACTAACATCTGGGTTGTTATCTCATGAAGTATTGTATTGTGAAGGTTGTGAAAAAGAAAAAACAATCTCGATTACTTCTTTTGTGACGTATTAATGCATACCAAAAACATGCGGCAAAAGTGAAATTCAAATTTGATATATCTATAACTGCTTAACATTTTAATAAAAAAATAAAAACGCCAATATACATATATTAACATTTATTTCAATCGAAAATTAACGTTCATAAGCTTATTGAATATCTAATTAATAAAAAAAATAATATAATTATTTAATTTTCGAAATTTCAGTTATGCAAAGTCCCATTTAGGTCATTAATTGAATATAGAATACATGAATTAACCAATAGTAATTTGCATACCGTTTTTCAATGCAAATTTAATGCGTTTGCCTGGAATATATCGAGTAACTAGTTTCTGTTTACATGTTTATTCATAAGTTGAGATATTATAACGGGGATTCAAGATCATGCTTACCTATATATTATTATTATGTTTATATTTAAAAATAGATTTATACCTACTTTTATATTATGTTTTATCATAATTCCAATTCCAATTAATAGTAATAGTGGGTGGTCATATTATTAACTGAAAAAGAATTTTATATTTTAAACCACAGGTAATGAAAAGAAACATGAAATTTTCATCTAATAAAATCATAGGTTAAAAATAATTACTGGTTACGTGCAATTATTTTACTAATTCTTGTGTGGAATTCATTTTCTGTCCAGCCGATGTTATTTATTTTTCGTTTTATATCACATTATGCATCGACGCAACAGTTGCTTTAGCTTTGACGTTTAATTCTGCATCTCTTTTACACTTCTCTTGTTCAACAGTGATGGGAAAGGTTGACAAATGGTAGCGGGAGGAAGGTGAGGAAAGAATGACGTCAATTTTTGTAAGTTTTTATCTCTTTAATTTTTAAAGGGAAAAAATGACTTTCAATCGTTGATAACTTCTTTAATATTGCGAATTGAATAAAAATAATTGGATATTTGAGGTTTTGATAGGCATCTTTATTAATATACACTGCTGTTTATATATATATACGTAAAATCGTTTATACTGTTTTACGTTTTTAAAGATATTTTATATCGCTTAAAAAGAACTTCTTAAATGCATTATCTGTATTTAGCGGTGACTTTTATATTACGTGAAAATCATGAGTAACTCTATAATCCTCTTAATGTTGACGTGCCTTATCATGCACACGCACTCAGCTGATATGATTAAACCGTCTGGTGAGGTGACATGACAAGATACCAATTAAATAACAGATCGCAGACGGTAATAAGGTAAAACTGGAACGTGGATCCAACTTTAAAAAGATAACCAAACATGTTTTCGAACTTTGTAATGTTTTTCTACGCATCAAGGAATTTTCAATTAAATACTTATATCTCTATATAAACTGATTATATCAGACGATGCATGTTTACTAAAAAAAACATTATTTGTTTTTTATTTAACGTCTTATTTGCGGTACCAGTCGATGATCACCGATTTCTACTATGTTTGTAGTTTTTGTAGTTTTACTGTTATTTGATTAATTTGTAATTAATTATATTTAGCATATAGTTAATAATATATTTTTTATATAGTTTGATCAGAGAAATAATAATGTAGTAGTATTTAAGTGGATGGATATATTTCTTAATTATGAGGATGTTTATTAAAACATTATCTAATTTATTTTACAACTTTAAGAATATTTTAAAAGCGAATAAAATTGATTGTTTTCAAATCACCGTCATTTCTGAATTTATTTTTATTATGCTGCTCGATTTGTATTATATTTGTTCACAAGAAAATATTTAATTTCTTTATTTCTGGGGATACCTGAGCATGTTACTTTGGCAAACGTGCTCTACGGGACAGCTTATATCTCCTTCATGTCTTAATATTTTTTAATAATTTTTTATGCAATTATATTCACAAATGTATACAATATTTAACGATAACAAAAGTAAAAAAACATACTTCAAGGTTGCGTCAAGAAATAAAACTCTTTTTAAGGTACTTTTTTCGAGCGGCCGGGTTAAATTAAATTGTCTTATAAGTTTTGTATATTAATATGAAATGCTCCCCACGCTTTTATTGATATAACTCCATGATTTTTACTACATTTTTCTTAATTTCTACGTTTTAGATTAATGAATACAATTATGAAAAGTACATTTTTATATTCATTATAACATATCCTTCGAACTACAAATTATTACATTTTATTTCAACTGCATCACAACGCATTGTTAGCCGCAAAAAGGAAATAGGTTAGAAATCGATTGTAAACTTTTGTTCACAGCGACAAAGAAACATAATAAGCAAGTTAAATGAAGTACAGAATGAGGCTTACTTTAAAGTTTCTAGGCTCACTTAAGGGGAAGTAATGTTTCAATTTTTTTTTTATTTATTTATATTATTGTACAACCTATTAAGTTTATTGTGTGAAAATTTGAAGTCGATTGGAGTAAAACTGTCGGAGATAGAGAGTTTTAAGTCTTGACCTCTGCTTTCGTGTTACTTTGAAACTTTTAAATGCGGTTTCTCACATATAGCTTTTTCAGAGTCGGTGCCCTCTCTAGCTCAAAATCTACTGGACCGATCCTTTTGAAATTTTGCACACTTTTTCTTTACATAAATGCCGAGGTAACGCTGTCGAGTTTTTTAAATTTTTTAATTTTAACACATTTTAAAATAACGAAGTCTCTGATTTTTTTCGTAAAAAATCGGTATTTTAAAGAAATCATTTTGGTTTTACGATTTCAGAAAATCCAGTGATGAGTTATGAGTGGCACCGCAATGTTACTTTTTTTTGTAACGTCTGCGGAGATTCGCTGCCTCATTTCTTGATATTCATTTATGAAAATTTTACAAAGTATTCTTCAAATGTCAATTTATCATGTAGTAATTATAGAAATAATTATATATTAACTTTGTCGTCAAAAAACATTATCGAAAATATGCTCTTTTATATCGTTTTAACCTTACCCCCTCTCCTGAAAATAACTAAATATGAATCTGATCCATTTCTATTCTGAACTTCCCATTATTAACCTAATACGTGTTGTTTTGTTATTATGCAAAATGAATATGCTAAATTATTTTCGCAATTGAGTAGGTAGACTCGACGTCAGTGCGACCCTGAAAGTTCATTGTTGTTTTCGTCTAAGACATTTGCAATCTTCTAAGATGACTGTACAAATGAATATTGGAGATACTAATCTAAACCTAGTGAATTAATATAAATAAATGAATATTTTGTTAAATAAATTTTGTATAATTTACCAGATTGGCAAATGTATATATAATTTGTCTGAAGTGGTATACACAGTTGGGTTATATACATATACATATATATTTATTTATTTTACTAAATATGTTGTATTTTTTGTGCTAATTTAAAGTCTGACAGATATTTAGAATTTACATTTGGCTGCTAGGTGGTAAAATAAACACTATATGTCTGAGACGCATTACTTGAAGGTGTCATTATCATAAAACGATAATTTTTCTTTTCTGGTGACCTAGGTTATACTTTTCGTGAATACATATTTAAAGTTTCACAAAATGTTACGTACAGTGATCTGCCATTAACCAAATTCACAAACTTTTTTTTTAATGTTAAACGTAATTGTTTGTTAACAATAGTGTTGCCAGATATAGTGCCTTGCAATAATAAACAAAATTAAAGTTATTCATAATCTCTACATCTGGCAACACTTGTGGTCGTTAAGAGTATCGTTTGCTTATCAATAACGTTAGGGAAATTAGCTACTGATGTCAGTCCGATTAATTTAAAGGGTGTTTCAATATGAGCTGACTATTCTTACAGGTCTGCTTTGGATTTATTTGAACTTCCCTTTAACAATTCCTTGATGCTACCTCCAGTTCACAACATCCAAAATATCCGAAAACGTCACTAATGACGTCATTAATTTCGCTCACGCCACGAGTTGGGTCATAGTGGTCGTTGTTGAGTATTTCGGTGCAATGTTTAAACATAACGCAAAACTTAAAGATATGATGACAGAAAAAATTACTTTATATGATTCGGAAAGAGATATTTTATTGGATTTTATTTTATTATATAATTATGTTAAATAAGCTTAATAAAAAATTAGTTTTAATTCATATTTGACTGCCATTTATACATTTTTCCTCATACCATAACCTAAGTTAATAAATAAACAATGTTCATTATCATTTAGAATATATTTAAATCTTTTATGAAAAATTATTTAGGAACGCACTCTATATTTGCTAATAAATAATATTGTAGCAATATTATAAACGGTTTATTGTTTATAATGATTAAATCCTAATTATTCCTGACATTATAAATAATGTGTAATTCATTCTTCAATATTAATATAACATATCCATTTATTTACTTTCAGAAACCCAACAGGACGGTGGCCATTAAAAGTATTTCGAAGAAAAACATCGTAAAGTCTCCAAATTTACTTTCAAAAGAGATAAATATCCTGCAGGAATTGACCAAACTAAAGCATGAAAATGTAGTTCTATTATTGGACTGCAAGCAGTCCAGTTTGAATGTACACTTGGTGATGGAGGTGAGTCATTTTGAATGTTCATTTTTTAAACAGAACGGACGGTACAATAGAATTGGAATGTGAATTGATTTGTATAATCTACTGTCATTTTTTATGTAGATATGACCTATTGATAAATTATATTTTGTTTATTGTATTTTCTGTATCAGTTAACCTCGTTAATAATGTATTTTGAAATACTTTGTATATGGATTGCTAATAATACTGCTTTTGTGTATAGATAATATAATACGTGACGTCTCAGATGACCTGATAAATATTGATTATACATAATGTTCTCATTCACAAATTTTAAATAAACTAGATTACTACCCAAGTTTAATATCTAATTTATTTTATGACTATAAAGCTAACTTATAAAATGTCAAAAGAAAGATTTATACACGTTTTTCATTTCGTGATTCACTCCATTTGACCATAAAACTTGTATGTAGTGACACAGTATGTGCGGTCGATCTGATAGAACTGTAGTCAAAATATTTAAGGCGCCAATATTTAAACAAAAATACATAATTGCTTATGCTGAGATCACGCATGCGCGGGTTAGTGTATGAATGTCTAAAGTGGATGTATGTACACTCTGGGAAAATATTCGTAAAGAGTAAAGGGTAAATTTACTGATACACTGAACTGCAGATACTACTTTCTATAAAACTGTTAATAACTACTATGAATTCTTTTCATTAATCATCAACACTTTTAAAGTATGTATACGAACAAACATAATACCACATTTGAAATAATTTTTTCTTTCTGTTTTTTAGACGTTTTGTGTGCAGGGGTCTCAAATTCTCAATAGCTTAGGGTCACCATATGAGTTAAAAATAAATAAGACCACACACAAGGGTATTATATTCAAGAAATAATTTAATTTGGACTTCTTGAAATAAATAATTGTTAGAATTTTTATATTAAATAAATTTAACTTTGTCTAGCTTATTTACTCATGTTGAGTATGATACCAAAAATCAAAGTGCTATTTTTTGAATTATGCTATGTTAATTTTTTTAAATTGTGTAATGTATTATTATTCTAATTAGAACTTATACTTAGCAGAGACCCGCTATATATAGACGTTTAGGCAATATAATGTAAGATTACATAACAAAAGTTATCTTTTGATATAAATTTATGTGCCTCTGAGATTAATAAAGCAATGGGCTTGTGTCCTATGTCTTAATTTCTATAAAAGTGTACTATATATTGATAAAGTGAGTTACTAGAACCTCAAATGTTCAATTATTTTTTAATAACTCCTTATATGTTAAGAGATATTAACAATTAAAAAAGTCATTTTGTCTCTTTAATTATTAAAGGGATTCAACGTTGTACACATTCCAAATGCACGTGACATCACAATCCTTGTGTAAGGTTACCAACCTTACAGCTCATAAATCTCTGCTATATGTATTTATATATCAAAATATCAAATATTATTTACAACTATTTCAAGGAACAATAAAATTTCAATATTATGTCTGCCTTAGCTGGGTTAAATAAAATAAAAACTTATTATTCTTTGATTTGACTACCAACAGCTACGAAACAAATAACTGACGTTAAAATGCATTTCACGTCATACAAATATGGCCGACCATTTCTAGCGCTAAAACTACAATTCAAATTTGTAATTGCTATATCTCCGTCAACATTTAGATATTTAATAAAATAGACACGCTAATACACATTTATTAACATCAATTTCAATCAAAAATTGAAAAATCGACCACTAAAAAATGAGGACACAAGTCCATTGTACGTGATATGTATGTTATGTTTTTTTCTTGTTACGTGCTATTTGATTGTATGACTAATACCTCTTTTATTCTCAAGCTTTTTATTATAGTAATTAATGTAAGTATACATTATTATTTTATAATACAACGATTTAGAAAGTACATCTGGAACATGTGTTTGATTGGCTTAGAAATCTGCAAGTCACTTTATGGTTGAGTGACCAACGAAAATGTTTTTAGCACTAGCATATGAAAAGTTAGTTCAGGTCATGGAACAGTATGGGGTACTGTTATAAATCTCATTGATCCTCATCCATGTAATGGGCTTGTGTCCTCATTTTTAGTGGTCGACTTTTCAATTGTTGATTGAAGTTGTTGTTAATAAATGTGTATTGGCGTGTCTATTTTATTAAATATCTAAATATTGACAGAGATATAACAATTAAAAGTTTGAATTGTAGTTTTAGCGCTAGAAATGATCGGCCATATTTGTATGACGTGAAATGCATTTTAACGACAGTTATTTGTTGAGTAGGTCAGTGCTGTGGTAATGTTTTGTAGCTGTTGGTAGGCAAATAATCAAGTCAAGTCAAAGACTACTATAAGTTTTTATTTTATTTAACCCTGCTAAGGCAGACATAATATTAAAATTTTATTGTTCCTTGAAATAGCTGTAAATAGTATTTGATATTTTGATATATAAATACATATAGCAGAGATTTATGAGGTAACCTTACACAAGGATTGTGATGTCACATGCATTTGGAATGTGTAAAACGTTGAATCCCTTTAATAATTAAAGAGACAAAATGACTTTTTTAATTGTTAATATCTCTTAACATATAAGGAGTTATTAAAAAATAATTGAACATTTGAGGTTCTAGTAACCCACTTTATCGATATATAGTACACTTTTCTATAAATTAAGACATAGGACACAAGCCCATTGAGAGATCGAACACATCACTGAATAAGTTCGTAGGATGACGTATAACTGGCGCCATTTTTGACAAATCCATGTAATGTTTAGATAGTACCAACCGATATGTCTTTAAACGATATGTATTAAAATTTCATGACATTCGGACAATTAGTTTAGAAGTTACAGTGGTTTTAGTGAATTTCGTGTGTTGATAACACTTATCCTATTAAAAGGCAATGCTTTATCAATACACGAAACTCAGATTTTTACATTGTTTTGAAATTTACAAAAGTAGCGTCACTAAAACCACTGCAACTCATTAAGCAAAGGTCGTAATGTCATGAAATTTTAACTATCTAAAAATCACCATTTTTATGTCATTCGATGTCATTCAGTGATGTGATATTAACAATAGTTATTTGTATTCGATTTGAAATACATAATTTCTTTATTTGATATTTTCTGAAACACCCTGTAATATCTAATAGGGAACTCCGTCATTTTAACTCTTGTTCACGTGATGACATATCTGTTATACACGTTTATAATACGCTTTTGCAAAACTAGCTTAATTGACGTTTTCGTTTTATCTGACATGCAGTTACTGCATGATTTCATCATCCTTAGTATTTACTCCTATAGCTTCATGCCTATATCATATATCTTTCGCTATATATTAAATACACAGTACACAATATTGTCTAACTGGGAACTAGTTTTTTTTAGAAGAACGCACGGACCAATAATTCTAAATCTTGCAAAATACTACAAGTTTTTAAAGCTTGTACGCAACCCTGATTTAATAGACTTGTGTCCTCATTTTTTAGTGGTCGATTTTTCAATTGTTGATTGAAATTGATGTTAATAAATGTGTATTGGCGTGTCTATTTTATTAAATATCTAAATGTTGACGAAGATATAGCAATTAAAAATTTGATTAGTAGTTTAAGCGCTAGAAATGGTCGGCCATTTCTATGACGTGAAATGCATTTTATACGTCAGTTATTTGTTGATTAGGTCAGTGCTGTGTTCGTGTTTTGTAGCGGTTGGTAGTCGAAATAATCAAGTCAAGTCAAAGAATAATAAGTTTTTATTTTATTTAACCCTGTTACGGCAGACATAATATTGAAATGTTATTGTTCCTTGAAATAGCTGTAAATAATATTTGATATATAAATACGTATAGCAGAGATTTATGAGCTGTAAGGTTGGCAGCGGTTGTGATGTCACATGCATTTGGAATGTTGTACAACGTTGAATTCCTTTAATAATTAAAGAGACAAAATGACTTTTTTTATTGTTAATATCTCCTAACATACCAGGAGTTATTAAAAAATAATTGAACATTTGAGGTTCTAGTAAACAACTTTATCAATATACAGTACACTTTTATAGAAATTAAGAGATAGGACACAAGCCCATTAAAAGTCAATAATTATATAACAATCATTTATTAATAATCAATCGAATATGTATAATGTCAGGTCTGAGAACGGGAAGAATTGTAAAAATATTAAAACGTGAATTTAAAAAATGATATCTCTTTTCAATTACAGTTTTAATTTGTGATATATAATTAAACTAGCTGAGTTCCAATCAATATAAAGTACAATTTCACTGTGCAAATGTAAGTGAAGAAATTTAAATAATATAACATTTCTTTGCGAACCTGTGCCTACTTATTTTAATCACGACAATACAAAGAAAACTAGTTTATTTCTCTTTTATTGAACAGCACCGAACATACGCAGGTTCTCTGCTCTTAGCAAGTTAGGACGGTTTAAGAGTTCATTTATCTGGTCTATAAATAAAATATATCTATATGAATAACTTCAAGTGACCTCATTAGAGATTTTCCAGTTCCAAATTATGTATAAACGTTGCTGGTGGAACCGTCAGCCAGGCACAGAGTGTATCTGTGGACCAGTCTGTTCTAAAAACATTACGCTATCTTAATAATGCCTTAAGCCTCATTCCCACTCATTGGTTTTAATTTAGTTTAGGTAATTTAGTTGGTGCGTATGCATCGTTTAGTAATATAAATTTTGACAGTTCGACAAAATTGTATGTGAAATAATTAAAATTGCTATTTTTAATAACAATTAGTAATAGAAATTGTTTTCACTTCTATAATTTTCAAAAACTGACATTAAACTTCTTTTAAAAGTAAATCCTACTGCATTTTGACAGATTGTCACATTTTGGAGGTTATAATATAATATAGTATTTCTTAATTTAATATTTTTAATTTAATTAGACCTTGTAAAGGTTCTAAAAAAAACTAAGAAAACTTAAATAATAAATTACATTAAAAATAGTACTGTGAATGACTACGCGTATTGCCATATGGTAAACAATTTAAATTAAATACAAAATATAAAATAAAATTAAAGCAGTGAATGGGAATGATACTTTAAAGTTACCAGACAGTAGCGTTACCGAAGTACCGTTTTGCGTTTCCGCCTTTGCAGCGCTACGGTCGGCGTTCCTACATCTCGGCTGGTTACCTACATCTCTTGTCTACGCACTGACGCCATTACAGTCTGATTCTTCATTGTATACGTTGTTTACTGAGTGTTTAAGATGCCTCCGACAATCGTGAGTCCCGCCGATTGTGAAGTACGGGCTGTTATACGATTTCTTAGTGCTAAAGGCGTAAAACCGATCGATATTCATCGTGAGATCTGTGAAGTTTACGGACAAAACATTATGAGTGATGGAATGGTAAGGAAATGGGTGAGAGCATTTAAAGATGGCGTCAGCGTCTTCAAGACGATAACGAAGTCAAAACAGTTGTGCTACAGTGGTTAACAAGTCAGGCGGCAGAATTTTATGAGGAGGGTATTCAAAAACTGGTGCCACGTTATGACAAGTGCCTCAATATTCACAGAAATTATGTAGAAAAGTAGATTAAGGTACAGGCTTTCATGTAAAAATAAAATTATTGCGATATCTTTGCACGTCTTTTTTTAATTCCAAAACGGTACTTACTTAAAAAACACGCCTCGTAATATAAATTAGCTTCAATTATTGATTATAGAATTTTTAATTGATATTACATTACTTTATAGAGTTATTATTGAACAAACGATAAATGTGTTTAGCTTTCGAATAGAAAATTTAATTGGGATTACAATATAAGAATATGTTGCATCAGCAGGTTATATATTTTGAGCTATAGGCTAATTAGAAATGATAAAACCTTTTATGTCCAATAGTTTCATACTAAATTATACTGCGCAACTTTTTGTGGTCTAAAAACAATTTCTTGTTTTACTTTTCTTGGTTTCTTTAAAATATCTCAGCATTGATTGGTTTTACGGCTTTGATAGTTATTAACAATTTCATAGGGGACAAAATTTTGAATAAATTTTACATTCACTATTTTTCTCTAAATCCAATGACAAGCGAGTCGGCCAACAAAACACAAACCTCAGTTTTCTAAAAATGTGATATTGATTTTAATTTTTCTTGTTGCGAAATTTGTTCCATATACGAAATTAGTTCTACAAACGCGTAATTTTTTTTTTGAATAGGTAAAGATATGTTCTCTCAATTAAAAGTCAATAATTTATTTAACATTTATTTATTATTAATCAATTCCAAGCGAATATGTCAAATCTGTAAACCGATCTGTGTGTTTTGAAGTTCCAAAGGTTAAATCTACACTTGCTCCGTGTCGATCTTTGTAACTCTGAATGATGTCATATCCAGGCCTGAATGAAACCACGTTGGTATTCATAACTTCAAACAGCGCTAACAGTAAAACAAAAATTTGTTTTTTTTATTACATTAACTAAAAAAGAAATTAGAAAAAAATGGTGATTGTATTATTTTGGAAATTGTTTTAATATTAATAATCAATTACTGCACGTATCTATTATGTTTACTAGAGGTTAATTTGTTTTGTTTGTTATTGTTATAAATTATCTACTAAAAACAATGTAAAATAAACAATGAGTCACCCCAATTTACGTAAAATGGTGTAATATTTGTTATTAATTGTTTCAAATTAAAATTTTTTATTATTGTGTTTTTTTTTTTTAATCTAATCAATGTAATAAAAATAGCTAGTTGATCAATCAATTCGCTGGCTGTAAGATTATGCCTGCAGATACATGCCTAGGCTCACGCTATGTGAAATATATTATACATATTGTACATATACTGTAAAGTTATGGTGTTTGGTATTTAAGGAGGTACAGGACGTACCGTCAATGGAAAAAGTTTATCTCTCGGTAATACGAAATGCAAAATACGAAGTACATAAGGGACGAGAAAATATTGGGACTGTACCTTTGAAAATGAAATTTTCAATTCCTTATTGAACTGCTTTTTGCTTGTTAAAATGATTTTTTATGCATATAATAGTTTAATAAATGAAAAATTACCTATAATTATTATCAAATTTATATTAATTCAATTTAAATTCAAATTAAATATTTTGAAAAAGGAATAATAAATTTGGCAACGCTGTAAATTTGTGATTTGGTTTTTTGACAAATAAATTCTTATATTTTATAAAATATTTATTCCGATTTTGAATTTCCCGCTCAAATTGGCATTTGCAATGTTGCCAGTTTATAACTTACATTTACTGTTTCTTACTGGTTTTATTTAAATATTTTCGTATATAGGTATCCTTTTGATAATTTTCTTTTTGCAATAGTTACAGAAAAGATTCTTTTATATACACTTAGTTTTTGAAAGCCGTGTCACCATTTTTTAATAGTTAAAAGTTATATTATGTGGTGAAATTGAGCTAAAAATTATGATTTGTATGGAAAATGACTATTTTTAATCATGTATAAAAAGAAAACTAGGAACCCTAGGTCTCTAAAATTTTGAGACAGCATGTATTTTAACTATTTGTATCGACCTTCCAAATTTCACGACGTTTTCATTATTTACGTTAACATCCTATACCTCCTTAAACATATTATTAGGAATATTTTGATTTTAAAGCAAATATTAGTTGTCGCCCATGTTCACGTTTTTACAGTGATGTATGTCATATATTTTGACTTATAATGCTACAAGCTGAGTTATTAGGTACATGCAGGAATTGTATTATTTCACGTGCAAAATATATGCGGTATTTTCTCCATTATAAATTAACCAGCTGTCATGAGCACAACACGTTACTACCTACTTTCCCTCTACTTTTTCTACTAAATGTCATTTGTTTCCATTTCGTTTTTTGTGTTATTATTGTTCAATGTGATATATTCCTATTTGTTTTTTTTTTCATACAGTAAAACAGGTAAATTCAATATTGTTTGAAAATACTAATAAAATTAATCAATAATTATACGCCATCATTAAAAGCGAAACATGAGAATATGATCTTAATTCCAAGTGGATCTTACATTAAACAAAGACAAAGACAAAAAGAAGAGTCTAGTTTGACCAGCTTTTTTCTCGAGGACCCATAGTTGGTTGGGGCACGTGCTATAAAAACCACGTGGTCTTTAGCGTTAAGGTGTTTAATACATGCTAGTAGGTAGCACGAAAGCATGCTATTTTCAAGAAGATCGTATCTACTAGCATGTGTGTACAGTACGTGGTATTTAATGACGGTTCATGTTTTCTATTCTTAACCCTGCGTGTGTACACTGGGTCTTTTAAGGAACAGTTGAAATTTCAAACTCCTATTTCTCTCTCATGAGTACAGAGCGCGCTTCACCTATGCCTCCTAAAAAATCTAGGTAGTGGCAGGCAGGGACTTAAGGGTCAGTGTACAAACGACGTTAGTATTTTCCAATGTTAAAATTAATGTTTTATGTAATTTAATATATTATTTCTTGATTATATATATAGATTTTTTTTTATTAGTTCATCTTTCAGTTTTTGAAGATGGGTGACAATTCAACGGTTGCGCACCGTAAATTCTCTTTGTGTCACTAATTATTATTAACTAATATTAATTATTATTTCACAACTTTTGTATTTTCATCAATAAAAACTTATTTTGTGCTGAATAATCACCGTTCCGTTTATTATGACATGTCTGAATCCGTAATATATTCCCCACTTTCAGGTGCACAAATAGTTCAACTTTTTGGAGTCCACACCAAAGACACTACATTATTTCGAAAGCTTATAGTCTAAGCTAAGGTAAAAAAGTCTACAACCGTTTTTCTTAATATTTGTTTGTTATAAAGTTATGAATTTTTTAACAATATTCCGTTCTTCCTACGTTTTTCACTATTTGTGAATTTTTATTAACAACGGTTTTAAACTTTGGACTTTGGCAACTTCTGTACCATGTAGTTGACACTTCAAGAAGTAATCCAGAATTTTTTCAGATTTTTTGAAAGCTTAGAAAACTGGACTCTATGACTCGAAAAATATAGTGTTCTCACGGAGGGTTAAGAGTGAATTTTTCGTAATAATGCAATTTGTATGGATTGGAGCATGCTCTTTAATTAGCATGTGTATCGACTTCTTTAATGCGGTATTGTCTGCTAGAGAATAGTAATTTAATAGTAATTGCTTTGGACTACTTTAGATCTAGTGTATCATATAGATATAAAACATAGTCTAAAACGCTATGGCACAATGGAATACTACTATAAGTGATATTAGTCATTAACTTAATTTAATTTACAACAACAATTATAACTAACTATTTATTTACAATATTTATAAATATACACAAGCATTAATTCCAATGAATTACATAAAAACTTTAATCTATAAAATTAATCAGAAAATGAACTAAGTATTGTTCTAAAACAACAATACTTTTAATTACACTTAATTATAAATGCGTTTTGGGTAATTAATAATGTTCTACGTATAAAATATACAATTAAAAGTATTTGCTCGATAAGTGGAACACTTCATTACGGTTCATAAAGTTAATTGGAATTAACTTGTTTGATTCGTTTCGCTTTTTATTTTAACTTCAGTTTTATATGTGGTTTCATTTTTATACTTTATTGCGAAGTGGAATTTCTTCGAGTTCTCTATCTGGGGGAGGCGCTGGTTCTGAACTGGTGAATCTAGTTTTAATTTTCCGCCAATTTCTCTTTACTACAACAAACGCTACTAGCGCTATTATGGCCAGAATTATAATACCTGCAAGTAGAATTAGAAAAGTGTTAGAAATATGTAAATGCGATATGTTAGATCTCAAAATTATATTTTGAATTTTATGTACTAAACCAGAGACCAATTTTCTAGATTACGATGATGTTTCGTTTAATGGGCTTGTGTCCTATGTCTTAATTTCTATAAAAGTGTACTATATATTGATAAAGTGGGTTACTAGAACCTCAAATGTTCAATTATTTTTCAATAACTCCTTATATGTTAGGAGATATTAACAATTAAAAAAGTCATTTTGTCTCTTTAATTATTAAAGGGATTCAACGTTGTACAAACTCCAAATGCATGTGACATCACAATCCTTGTGTAAGGTTACCAACCTTACAGATCATAAATCTCTGCTATATGTATTTATATATCAAAATATCAAATATTATTTACAGCTATTTCAAGGAACAATAAAATTTCAATATTATGTCTGCCTTAACAGGGTTAAATAAAATAAAAACTTATTATTCTTTGACTTGACTGGATTGTTTGAGTACCAACAGCTACAAAACATGACCACAGCACTGACCTACTCAACAAATAACTGACGTTAAAATGCATTTCACGTCATACAAATATGGCCGACCATTTCTAGCGCTAAAACTACAATTCAAATTTTTAATTGCAATATCTCCGTCAATATTTAGATATTTAATAAAATAGACACGCCAATACACATTTATTAACATCAATTTCAATCAACAATTGAAAAATCGACCACTAAAAAATGAGGACACAAGCCCATTTATGAAATGTAAAATATTACGTTTTATAAAACATAATAAAAGTTATTTGTTACGTAAACGATTTTACCTAATTTACAACATTTTCTGACTTACTTCATTGCTTTTTGCTTTACCCATAAAATTCTTAAAAACATCTTTTTAAGAATTTTAATATTAAAGATAATAATATTAGATTCCTTTTAAATATTATTAGGTTTTGTTAAAGTAAAATATTACATGGTTTTCAGACATCCATGTTTGTGTAATAACTTACACAAGTTGATGGATGCACTTAAATAAAAAAACAAACAATTCTTTAGGAATAATCTTATAGATATTTGCTTACAAATATTGATTCAATGTAATTTGTAATTTTTTATGGTAAATAACAGAGTTCAATATAACATTAAATAAAACAATCAGTTGTAATGTCAGAATGTTATAAATAAAGACAACCGTATTATCTGTTAATGACCTTACAGAAGAGGTTAACTTTGTTTAAAAAAGAAATAATTCCGAAAATATCAACAAAGAAATATTTACACGATTGCTAAGTCTAACAGACCGAGCAGCTGATTGTTGGATATTAATAAATTGTCATGTAAGTAATACTTATGTTGGTGAAAACAATAATTTAAGTATATTATCTTAATAAGCATATGTTTTGGATCACCATTTCTAAAGCGGTGAGATTAGACAACGATTAACGACGTATGAGAACGCCAAGCAACGGATAAGATTTAATGGTGGCTTGTGAAATCTTAAAAATTAAGTCAGCGGTTCTAATAAACCCATAAAGAGGTTCACGTCACGTGAATGCAAAGAAAATCGAACCTGAAACTTGTTTTTATCAAAAATGTTACATACCAATTAAAATGTTATCAACGGTTCTCCCAGAGATTCCGCCTGCGGAGGACGCCATAATAATATTTCCTTTAGTAATGTTCTTTTCATCCTCATTTTCATTTTCTATTAATTCCACCATGTCATCATCTTCATCTGGTTGAACAGCATCCACTGGATCTTTTCCTCCTGCAGTACGTCCACCAATTGTCTTATTAATATCTTCATCATCATCATCAGTTTCATCAGGTTCTAATTCTGGTACTACAGCATCAATTGTCTCGTTCTTTATCCTCTCACCTTCTACTTTAGCTGCTTCATTAATGATATTAAGAAAATCACCAACTTTTCCTAAATTATCAATTACCTTTCCCGGTAAATTTTCCAAATTGAAATCAGGAGGTGTATTTATTAGTTCTTTCAATTTATTTTGTAGATCTATGTTCGTTCCATTAATTTGTTCCATGTAGCTCATAATTTCGGTGCCATATTTCGCTAGAATGTTTCCAGTGTGGTTGACGAATTCGCCATATTTTTCAATTTCGATGTGGGTTTGAAGATATAAGCAGGATATATTTTTTGTATCGCAGCTATCTATACATATATCATATAATTTATCGCAGTAAGTACATAAAAAGGATAAGGAGATGTTATTTAAGGATTCTGGCACTGTTAATTTGGTTAAATTCTTTAATACGCTAAACGCTCTTGCGTTCAAAATCTGTAATAACGAAATTAATTGAATTATATACATGTAGTATTAACAAAATATGATTATGTTATATATCTTACCTGATCTTCACTGAATAAAGGATTATTCGCTAAATTAAGACTTTCCAATCCTCTGGTTCCTTCGAAGAAGGTTTCAGGAATCTCTGTGATATTACTGCCAATTAAATTCAGGTGTTTTAGTGATGGAATGTTCAAGAGACTTCCACCTTCCGCGATTTGTAGGTGGGTGTTATTGTTCAAACAAATTGCTGCCAAATTTCTATTGTTTATAAATGCATTTGGATGAATCACTCTTAAGTCGTTTCCTGATAGACCGATGTGTTCCAATTTTGGTACACCACTAAAACCCTAAAAGAAATATTGTGATTATTGAAATGGTAAATTTTAATATGAAGTATAAACACATAAAAGATCTTTGAATGAGTTGAAAGGAGCAAAATATATAGAGATTGAAGACTTGGGAACTAAATCTTTAAAGAATTGTTAAGGATGGTGTCCTGAATAAAATCGGATGTCATTTTTTACCGAAATTTATCGAATATTATTCAGCTTTTATTTGTGGTAAAGCAGAACCGTACCAGAGAAAGGTCAGACCTTCTGCGTTCTACTGTATTAAAAGTCGATTGGAGTAAAACTGTCAGAGATATAGAGTTTTAAGTCTTCACCTGCCTTCTGCTTTCGTGTTACTTTGAAACTTTTAAAAACGGTTCCTCATACTTAGCCTTTTCAGAGTCGGTCCCCTCTCTAAAATCAAAATCTACTGGAACGATTCTTTTGAAATTTTGCACACTCTTTCTTTACATAAATGCCGAGGTAACGCTGTCGAGTTTTTTTTTTATTTTTTAATTTTAACAATATTTCAATAACAAAGTTTCTGATTTTTTTCATTAAAAATCGGTATTTTGACTTTTACGCTGTAAAAAATTGAAAAATCAATAAAAAAATAAAAATTCGACAGCGTTACCTGCAGAAACTTATCAACTAATGAAATCATTTTGGTTTTTCGATTTCAGAAAATCCAGTGATGAGTTATGAGTGGCACAGCAATGTTACTTTTTGTGTGACGTCTGCGGAGATTCGCTGTCAATGTCTCATTTCTTGACATTTATTTAAGAAAATTTCACAAAGTATTCTTCAAATATCATTTTATCATGTAGTAGTTATAGAAATAATTATATATTAACTGTGTCGTCAAAAAACATTATCGAAAATATGCTTAATATCGTTAAATTTATTTTACCGCGTGGCTAAATAAATTTAATTTAATTAATTACCGTTTAAAAGTATTGCATTGGAAATAAAAGATTTAATGATTAATTGATAAAAGATAATTATATGTAATAAACAAGTATGATTGAATCTATGTGACTCAAACATACAACAAATTTAACGTCATCAATTTCAAGATATGACATCCTTCTCTCTTAAATAATCCTCGTACTTCGCTTTCGATTAAATATCAATCCAATATGTTGTTTGATTTCTTATTATTTCGAAATTATTGATTATGTTATATCAGTTTTCTGATTAGGTAAAAGAAACCTTGAAATAAAGCCGTGTAATTTAGAGTTCAACTTTGTTACATGATTTAGCAATGATCAATGATCAATCACCATTACAAATCTTACAATCACGATATTTTTTTATATCTTAATATATATAAATTACGTGTCACATGTTTGTCCGAGTTTGTCCGCGATGGACTCCTAAACTACTTAACCGATTTTAATCAAATTTGTACACCGTGTGCAGTTTGATCCAACTTGAAAGATAGGATAGCTTACATCTCAATTTATAATTGCAATATTATCTTATTGCAAATTATGTATATGACATATGACATCTGGCGACGATGATGGCGACATCTGTTGACTAGATTGAGTAAATATTCTGTTGACTAGATTGAGTAAATATTCAATAGATGGCGCTATGTAATGTAATATGACAAAAACGTTAGTCACAGCAACGCGTGGCCGGGACAGCTAGTACTTTATATAAAATCGAAGAAACCTTGATGGAAATACTTACATCTTCATCGATAACTAGAATTTTGTTACGTGTTAGCACAATTTCTGTAATTTCCCCATAATTCTTCAACAAATTTGCATCTATGATTGATATATTATTATCTGTTAAATCAATAGACGTATAACCTGCTCCAATTTCACTAGGAAGCTCACTTAGATCTTTCAAAGCGCATGAAATTTTCCACGATTCCCCATCGCATTCACATTGATCTGGGCATAAATCTATTGGAAGAATATCTTCTTCATTTTCTGGAACGACATCAGATGTTTCTTCTACAACGACGCCCTCTTCTTCCGGTACAACGTCAGTGATATTGGTATCTGCAATTGAAAAAATAGCACGTCCATCTATTTCATCACCTTCTGTTGTACCATCGGTTTCGTAATCGTTATCAGGAACTACTGCATCAGGATCTTGATCGGGTACTGCTTCAGTTTGATTATTTGCTTCCTCATCTTCAACTGCATCTGTAATATCTTCAGGTTCTTCTTCTGGTACAGCAGCATCGTAGTCTTGTTCTACTTGGGTTTCGTTTTGAGATGCGTATTCTTCTACGGGTAATACTTCTGGAATATCATCACTGTCGGCTATATTTGTTAGGTCATAATCATCACCTACCGCAACATCTCCACCGGTATCAGTTATATTGTCCTGGCCGCATGCGTAACTGAAAAAAGTGTAAAAAGTTAAGTTATTTATAGTGAAATGACTTAGCACAGTACCCAGCGGGATGAATTCTAGTCACTAAAGAAATTGCAAAAGTTATTCTTAGAGTATATATATATATATATATGGAGAGAGAATGCTGTATAGTGCGAGAGAGAAATGTATATGTTCCTATTTGTTCTTTATATAACCTCAATTTGTGTAGTCATGGTTCATCAATATCTATTTAAATAGCTGACATCTCGAAAGAAAATAAACAAAAACCTATATGTTTTTTTGTTTATTTTATAAAACTCCATTTGAGAAGCATAAGTAAATTCATAATTATTCTAGCTACTTTAAAACTTTTTTTATGCTTATGTTTCTTTTTATATTCTTTTTCTAAAGTCACCTATTATGAAGGACAAACGGATTTACGCTTCACGCCGAGTTGTTTCTGACCTATTTAGGTTTCAAGATTTTTTTTTTATTAAAAAAGTACGATTATATGTATTTAGTATGAAAAGTAGTAAAAAAATAAATAGGATATGTTCGTGTAATAAAGTTCATTTTTATTTTAAGAACTGCTATCTATGCCGACGGCTTAGTTATCAGATAGACCGTGGTTAATTCTGTTAATTGTGGTATTAATCACTCAAAAATCAGCTGATTTAATCACAAGTTATATGAATTTATCATGGTGGCGGTTATATCAAAATTATATATTGTTACTTCTCATTAATTTGAGTAAACACAAAAAAAATCTCTTTTTTAATGTTCTCTATGTAATAATAGGAGAACCATTGCGTTGAGAAACGCTCTATAGCGACTGAATTCCTGAAATTCGTACTAACATTTGACAAGCGCCCCTATAAGTATATAATGGTTTGAATAATTTTCTATTTCTAGGATATTTTTATTATCATATCCTCTTTATAGATTTCTTGAACGAAACCTACTAATATTTAATAATCTAAAAGATCTTATTTTATGATTTTAAACATACTTTGTAATCATTTAATCGTTGAAAACATCTGCTTAAGAAGTTTTATGATTGTATTAATCTAAGAAAAGTCATTTTACGATTATGACACAAATATTTCTTACGTAATATTTTTTCAAAACTACTTTTTAATTGAAGACACAACTGTCTTAAGACTTAGGCCATCCGTACACGAGTCGACTGATTGCAAACCTTAGCCACGAATCTGCACGAACCGGATGATGCAACTGTGTTGTTAGTGCGAGAACGAACGTGTATACGAGTGAGAGAAAACACACAGCACGAATGAAAGAAAACTGGTTTTGGGCGACTGTGTTTCTATGTCGCTAGACATGCTTAATTGCTTGCTTTTGATGGTGACATCATGAGCAGAGATGTGCACAAATACTATTCAAAAGTATTTAAATACATACATGCGGTTAAGAATATTAGCTAAACCAATATAACACAAAAATAACTACTAAATAAAAAAGTGTAAAACGAGTGCAACATTTTTTGTTGAATACATGCATTATATTTTACCTTATTATGATAATTAGATATACATGAAATTGTCACGGTTAAATAATGACACAGCAATTTTTTATTCGTAATAAAAATCATCCTCATTACATGACATAAGCCGTACCTCACTATCTCTGGTCGTGTGTGATTAATATTTAATTAATATATAAAATAAATCATTACACTATGCTCATAAATCAATATGTCTCTCAGGGTATATATACCCATATGTTTTTAAACGCTGTAACAAATTGCATTAAATGAAAATGATGCAATATGTAAATATAAATGTGAATATTTATTTCGCGGTGTATTTTATATATGTATTTTCAATTATGTGATACGAACGAACAAGTATAAAAGAAAAGTAAGAACTCAAAATAGCTCATTTCCTAGTTTCACGTTTTTATAATATTTTTAATGTTTATGCAAATTACCGCGTTTATGTCTATGGCGCTGTCGTCGCACGAGGTGAACTATGATTTATATTAATTTCTATAAAACTGTACTATATATTAATAACATTGGCTATCAGGACCTCAAATGTCCAATTATGTTTAATAAGTCGAAATATTATCCCAGAACAAACCGACTCCTGTATTATTTGTATGTGTTGTGTCACAATACATACATACCACGTACCGATACGACAGTACGCCAAGTAAAACTTGTGTACTGTAGGGTGTATTGGAGTTGTTTTGCACTAACATAATTTATCATGAGAGCAAACTGTTACTTTAATTTTTATCGATACACCACTGTTATGAAAGAAACTATTGCATTCCTTTCCAGTCTAAGACGACTGATTGCATTTACAAGGATCGGATAGGTTTACACTTGGTTAAAATTCGCTGATATGCGCTTGCTGATTGAAATTCATTAAAATTAAATTACATTAACGAAATACTGAAATTTAAGCTTAGAATTTGTTGGTAACAATACGTCAACTGACTAGTCTATTTACTGTTTGTAAATGACCTTGTTAAACACAATTTTAACCTCACTAAGCGCGAAACAAAATCTTATTATATTCTTACGTTATACATTAATTTAGTTTTTTTTAAATTTTACAATCATAACTTACCTAACAATTAAAAATAATTGTAAAATAATAAATAATTTATTCATTTTTATATATTATTTATAACTAAAACCATTTATTTCATATATTTCACACAATTTTACACACAGTATTATTTGAGGTTATGTTCGTACTACATATTTAATGATAATAATAAAAGAAACTTAGGTACTTGATGACTAGTCTGTAGTCTGTTCAAATGTATGATTTAATCTTATCATTAAATACGTAAGTCATAATCAAATATTTAATTTTTGTTCTATCGAAAAATATGTACACAGTTAAAAATGATAAAGGACAATGATGTTTTAGAAGTACAAATGACTTTAGTATCAATTTTTCTAAGCAATTTATAACATTCGATGGTTTTGGTCAGCTATGAATTTTATTCAATAATCAAATATTATCATATCTATCATACCTGTGTTATGACTCAACTTTATACGTTAGTCTAGAGCGTCGTAAAGGTCGCTATTGTATTCTAATTTGTTTTCGCGATAATAACGTCAGTAACTTTTAATACTGTATGTATGAATCGATAGTATTATCTTTGTATTCATAAGAATTTAGTAGTTAGTATTGCAAAACCAAAAATATTCGAAAAATATTGCGCAATTTCTTTTCGAGTGAAATTTTCTTTTTCCTGTCGTTCTAAAAAACGGTATTTTTTCACATTAAAAAGCAATGCTTTATCAACACACGAAATGCAGATTTTTCCATTGTTTTGAAATTACAAAAGTAGCGTTACTAAAACACTTGTCATTCGTAAACTAATGGTCGGAACGTCATGAAATTTTAAAAATCATAAAGATTATCATAGTGGTGCTATCTATATATCATCCTACGAACTTATTGATTGATGTGGTGATATTTCTTTTCGAGACTCATTTTTTGTGATATCTTTTTATTGTATGAATCATCTTAAAGAGTTTACGGTTTTTGTATTTATTTACAATGGTCAATAACTGTTATTTTAATTCACTTGTTAATTGTTTCTTTACCGTTGCTTCTGTTTAATGCAGCATATAAACATTTAAATACTAAATTTAGAATCGAGTATCTTTACTATTTAACGCTAATGTATTTATATAAATCACTGGTTTGAAATAAACATAGTCTACCGCAAAAGTAGCAGAGACAATCGAACACAAATACATTTTATTATAACTGCAGCACGCAATTCTCGTTGATTTAGCATTCAGATAAGAGATTATATTCACGAAGTAAGGTTATGTAATATGTAACGATGTATTTTCATAATTCCATTTGTTTATGTAAAAATGATTGTTAAGTAAGCCACTCGGGGTCGTTTTTGCAACTCTCAGTTACTACTGAACGTTTATTATAAAAGTAGGTGATATAGTTGAAATACTGAGAGATCGCCGGTACTGATGCTTAAAAAAAATTTGTATGTTTTTTGATCCTATATACATTATATTAAAATGAGTGAGATGGAAAGAGGACAAGATGGGGGGGTGCTAATAGGAAGACACTACAAGATATGGACTTTAGCATACGCTGACGATATAGTCCTGTTGGCAAAAAGGGAAGGAGAGCTGCAGGAGATGGCACACCGGCTAGGGAGGTATATAAAAATTATGGTATTTAAAAAAGGGGGTGGAAAAAGAAGACATAAAAGGTGGAAATACAAGACAGAGGACATTGAGGAAGTAGAAGAATTTAAATATCTGGGCTACACTTTTAAAAAGAACAATGGAGAAGAGGCTCAGATAAGGGAGGTAGCAAAGAAGGCAGAGCAAGCAATGCGACGGGTATGGGGACTAGGGGAAAAGGTATTTGGGGGGGACATACAAAAAAGAATATGGATATTTGATAGACTGATAGCCAGTATGATGTTGTATGGAGCAGAGGTTTGGGGGTGGAAGGAACAAGAAAAGTTGGAGAGAATACAGGTGAGATATATGAAATGGGTACTAGGGCTGGACAGGTGCACGCCAGGATACATGGTGATGGAGGAGCTAAAAAGGGATAAGATACGAATTAAAACAGGGAAAAGAGCAGTAAAATACGAGGAGAAATTGAACAAAATTTTAAAGAAAATAAGAGAGGATAGCATAAAGAATGGGGGGGGAGGAGGTCCAGAAAAGAGAAAGGAGTACTTTGAAAGGAATGGAATGGCGATCGAGGAGGCAGAGAGGAGAAGAGAAGGTGGCGCAAGTGTGGAAGAGGAGCTAAGGAGAAGGGATAAGGAGATACAACAGCAGGAGAGAATGGGAAAAATAGAAAAAAGTAACTACAATAAAAGATATAAAAGGTTATGGGAAAATAATGTGCCTCAGTACCTTATAGAAAAAGACATAAAACACATAAGAAGAACAGCAAGGTTTAGATTGGGAAATGAGGAAAAAGGAAACAGATACTGGGAAAAGAGTGAGGAAAGAAAGTGTAGAATGTGCTGAGCGGAGGACGAAACACTGGAGCACATTAAGTTTGAGTGTAAGGAAAAAGTATCGAGCGAAAGGAATATCGGCCAGCTATTAAAGGGAGGCAGTGAAGGAAAGAGGTGGATGGCGGAAATAGTAAGAAGGAAAGAAAAAACAGGAGAATAAATAAGCTGGTGGAGAATAATGTAAATTTAATTGTAATTTGAAGTATGTATTAAGAATGTAGATTGTAAAGCCGAAAGGCGAACAATAAACAATTAATAATAAATGAGTGAGATAGTGCTATTTCCTTAAGCATGAGTCATAGGCGATCTCTCACTATTTGAACTATACCATTTTTCTTTACAAGGTCTGGTTTAAACAAAATCCTACAACCATCTGTCAAAATAACAGAAACAAAGAAAAGTGCGATTAAAAAACAAAGTTTGAATAAATGTTTTTGGCACTTTTTATAATATTATATGAAGGAAAATGTTAAAAACTTTATTACAACGCTTGTATTAAAAGTTAGGTTAAAAATCGCGATTATATTCATTAGCACACTGATACGATGCTCACGGACTAGTTTCGGACCAGCTCTCATTTTTAATGCAGTCGAACATAACTGTAGCTTAACCAAGCAAATAATCTCAGTTACATTTTCCGTTAGTTACTTATTACAACTTATTTTTTCTTTAAGCTGATGCTAGCAGTTAGGGACCTACGGTCCCTAACCTTTTGGCAAACTGTGTCCTTGAACCTTTCTAATAAAAGACACACTACGTTTTATTTGGTTTTGTTTGTACATACATAACCTCTATATAGAGCAGCTGTGTGCAAAAAAAGCAATTCTTTGTTCAAAGGAAAAAGAAATATGAGTACATAAGTTTGGCCTTCTATCAATATCACCAGCAGTCATTGACACCAAACTTGCCGACTATAATTTGAAGCTCTGTTGTATAAATACGAATACAATGTACTTGTATTGTATACATATACATTCTTAGATATTAATCATTTAATTTGCAGGTTCAAACTCGTTTATATTTACACGTTTCTCATCTGTCAGTCAATCGATTGCCCGAAGGGAGATTACCATATGGGTGAATTGATTTATTAGCATATTTTGTGGTTTAAAGAAGTGGCATAAGTCTGTGTTAATAATAAAAACAAAACCAAACGAGGAAGTTGAATATTAATTGCAATCAGGACGAACACTACTAGTTGGCGCGTAAATTTGAAATAGATACAATAGAAATAATAGAAAAAAAGATTAAGTTTTTGGGGGGCTTATAGAGTTAGGTCTTAGTGTCCACAGATGGCTTGCATATTAAAGGCACTGCTTCTCTGTGACGTTTGTTACCTTATACCTAATTTACCTTTTGCAGACAATAAAAATCAATTGTATCCACTCACAATTGCCTTCCGCGGCAGGGCTATTTCAAAAGAGACCACTATTAATACGGTTGTGGATAAATCCAATGCATTTGGTGTGAAAAATTACTCTAAATTTTGCCAACAAAAAGTTGTTGAATTTTGGGAGTAGAAACAAATATTGTTTTAGATAATCGATAGGATTAAAGGGATACCATGACATTCTTTAACGTTAATCCCCCAAAAGCTTAATCCGGTGTTGTCTGTGATGGTACATTTGAACAAATTTGTGAATTAATATTAAAATTAATTCACTGTACAACTGAACAAGTATGATAAATTGAATTGAAGTGCATTATTGAAAGACACTCGATATTAGTTACTAAAGTTCACAGTACAAAGTAACAGATTGTAATCTATTCATTCAGACATTCTTTAAAAATATCATACAAAAAACAATGGCCATTCTCTCAGTTTAATAACAATTGCAACATATTGCATTACTTTCTTTATGGTTACTCATACACCTCTTAAAAACAATGCAACGATAAAATTTACTATAAAATACAGAGGCGAACTCGGAATATACTTTTGGGGCGATGTTTCAATTCTATTAAGTGTATATTTATGTTTCCTTTAAATGATGACCTTTTTTGAAAATTTCCAATTACTTTCTGCGTAGTAAACGAAAAAATTGAGTTTCGAAAAGAAATATCTATCTATACTATTGACAAATCCATATGATTTTTAGATAGTACCAACCTTCAAACGATATGTGTCAAAATTTCATGACGTTCCGACTATTAGTTTATGAATCACAGTGGTTTTAGTGATTCTACTTTTATAATTTTCAAAACAATGGAAAAATTTGCATTTTGTGTGTTGATAAAGCATTGCTTTTTAACTGGAAAAAGTACCGAGTCCGAATAACACTTGTCAAGCCATTGCTTTGCTTGAACTTTCAAATTCACTACTTTGTCCTCAAAAGTTAGGATACACTGTTTAAAGAGATTGAATAAAAACTGATAACGCTAACAAATTTATATAAAAAATACCTAACCTATAAATACTAAACAAATCAGCAACGAATGCATGTTAATTAATTTTAGGTGACACAAACTATAGACACCGTATAGAAAATATAACTTAAGCATTCATAATCTTATTAAAATCAAGTTAATCATTTAAAATAGAAAATATAGGTTATGACCATAATCAAAACATTCTTGTACCTATACTAACGTATAGCTAACGAATAATTCATGAAGCAAGTTTTATACAAATCGCGATCTGTTATATTAGTTGTAGTAGAATGTTCTACAGTAAATATAAAAATAAACGAATCATGTTACAAGAGAATGTCAAGTCAAGCTCAAGAAACACTCATGTCAGCTGTAGTCGTAGTTATGTCTTAGAGTGTAGCAGGTAGCGGAGGTGTTGAAGTATATGTAAAGGTCAGCTGTTTTTTTACGTCACTTTTGATACGTCACAAATCGTACACAAAAGATGTTGTGTAATAACAGAGAATGAGTCTAATAGTAGTAGAATTAAGAAATATCATCACCATTGTTGAGAAATTTGTTTATTAATATATTTATCATAATAAGGACAATTTACAAGTCTTGGGTGATCCGCAGCAGCTGTTGCAAGCCAAATGTAATAAGAGATGTATTTAGGGGTCACTTATAAATTTCATGGTTTTTAAATCTCCGGCTCTTCCCTTTTGTCACGTTGTGTGAAACATTGCAGACCCCTGCCGTGACGTTACTTATTTGAAAAAAAAAGAAACATTTTTTGGTCTTGGTTTTTTTTAATGTCGAATATTATCACAAAATTTATGACTCTCCCTTCCCTCTCGCTCTTTGCGTGTGACGTAATGAATGGATGATCCCTTATTTATATTCTCAGTTCTATTTATGAGTTAGTTAAATGTTCCGTAATCAATTATCAATTTTTAGTGGTCGATTTTTCAATTGTTGATTGAAATTGATGTTAATAAATGTGTATTGGCGTGTCTATTTGATTAAATATCTAAATGTTGACGGAGATATAGCAACTAAAAATTTGAATTGTAGTTTAGCGCTAGAAATGGTCGGCCATATTTGTATGACATGAAATGCCTTTTAACGTCAGTTATTTGTTGAGTAGGTCAGTGCTGTGGTAATGTTTTGTAGCTGTTGGTAGTCGAAATAATCAAGTTAAGTCCAAGAATAATAAGTTTTTATTTTATTTAACCCTGTTACAGCAGATATAATATTGGAATTTTATTGTTCCTTGAAATAACTGTAAATAATATTTGATATTTTGATATATAAATACGTATAGCAGAGATTTATGAGCTGTAAGGTTGGTAACCTGTAAACTTGTCAGAGTTCTGTCAGGAATATATCTCTTTTACGCTCTGTCGTATAAAAGAGATAGTAACATAGCGGTTGTTAAGTCACATGCAATTAGAATGTTGTACAACGTTGAATCCCTTTAATAATTAAAGAGACAAAATGACGTATTTAATTGAAATTATGACATAGGACACAAGCCCATTATTCTTTCTGTGCTTCTTCGGCGATTTTTAACTAAATTGTCAAGTTCTTTGTCAATAACAGCTGTCAACAATCACCTGTTTAAATATACTACAACTAAAATAACACTTTATTCAAAATAAACTCTAATGTCGAGACAATATAAACTCCTGCGTGTTAGTCATGTAATATTTCAAGTTGTCAAAAAAATGAGTTGCTTCTTTAGTGACAAAATAATGTAATATATTTTGTAATATTTGAACGAAATACAAATTATTAACATATTTAATTATACGCACGAGCATGTGCCTTCGCACATCGTAGTTGACGCAAGCGTTCTCTAAATATACCTCCTTCTATATAATCGAATTTTCATGATTTATACCCAATGGAGCGACTAATGCGTGGACGTGACTGGAATAAGGGAATGGGTAAATGTTCTCAGTGAAAAAAATGAAGTACTTAATGTAGAACAGAGGTTGATAAACATTTTTTGTAAATGGGCTTGTGAACCACAACTTAATTTCTATAAAACTGTACTATATTTTGATAAAGTTGGCTAACATAACCTCAAATGTCAAATTATTTTTTATTAACTCCCTGTATTTTAGAATTGCATGAAATAATTTTGCAGAAAGGCATTTTGTCTATTAAATTAATAAAGGGGATTTAACGTTATAGAAAATTAGAAATAATAAGTTAGGTTATTCGTTTTTTAACACAATTAACATTAATTAAACTTTGCTCTTAACACAAAAACTTCAATTGTTTAATTTTCAATTAAATTTGTCGAAATACAAGTGGCGCTTGTCTTTAATATTAAAAATAAACAACATCTTAAATATATTTTGAATCATAGTTATATTTTAATTAGTACATTTACTTTTTCCTTATTTTCAACGCATGTTTTGTACCCCTGATATATAGTCTATTACTTTATCGTTTATCCATACCGTGCCAGTTTTTTACTTATAGGCAAACGTTACTATATTCGTTGTACATTTACTGCCCTATAAAAATATAATAACTTGATATAATCAACACGTTCTATTCTTACAAAGCTAGAACCATATTTGCATACGTATAATATTAAATGTTATTTTTTTAATGTATAATATCTGATTTTAACAGTCTCAGCTAACAGTCTTTTATGGAGAAAACAAAAATTTAAAGTACTTCTTTTTATGTACAAATACTCGTATCTACCTATCCGGCACGTAAGCTGTGAATGTTAAATGTTTAAAGGGGAACATTCATTCAAATAGGTTCTACTTTAATATTATATTTTTCAATGTAATAAAAATCTTTATTGGTATACGATTTATGTTTGTGGGGTATTTTCGATCGGCCTAAAACGTACACGTAATTGATTTTTAATTTATTCTTTATTTATTTCATTTATTAGGAGTCAATTCTTTAATTGATAATTTGTTAGATTTTGTTTCATAGCAAATTCATTTCTTTCGGGTAACTTTTTTTCAGTGCAGTTCTGTCCTAGTCAAATGAGTCTTTACATTATATGCAGTACTTTATATTTGTTAATGAATAATATTGGACCAATATTATAAACGGTTTATAATTAGAAAATCTTAATTATTTGTGATACTAGTGAAAACAGGTCGCACCAGAAAGAGAAGCACCCATACATAACTCTTAAAATTTATTTTTAAAAATGAATGAAGCATTGACAGACAGAAAATAAAATAAAAACTTTCTTTTCACATTGAAGGTGTTTTCTGTATTTTTCTTTTATTTTATTTTATACGTCGTAATACTGAGCAGCACATAAACCTGTTATATGAAACATATTTTATTTACATCATATATGTTTTCTCGTGGGAAAACTTACAACCTCCTTAAAAGATAATTGACCTTCTGATTGAATGAAATTCCAAACTAGCTACACAAACTCTCAACCATATATAGCAATTTGCAATGATTAAATGTATTATATTGTATATACATTTTTTTATATTGATTTTCTTTTCTATAAATAAGTAAGTTGCCATATATATCATTACATGTTGCATATTTTGTTTCTTTCTTTTGTTTCTGTAAAACTAAGAACGACAAAGCAATGCAAATTCTATAGAACTGTATAGAACTATTATAACAATATGGCGACTGATTACGGTTGAGTTTCTTTTCTGTTCTATTCTGCTCTACCGGGCCGTCACAAGTTGCAAACCAGCGGGCTATGTCTTAGATTTATCATTTGTTTTTGTTATTGTGAGACCTGTACATATTTTTGGGGCCTCCAACACCCCGTCATACAAAAATCCATCACGAACAATATTATTTCAGTTTAAAGTAATATGGCTAAATATATTTACATTCTCGTAAATACTAGAGTAACTGAAAGAAACAAACCAACATAGAAGAAAACGGATAATGGGCTTGTGTCCTATGTCTTAATTTCTATAAAACTGTACTATATATTGATAAAGTTGGTTACTAGAACCTCAAATGTTCAATTATTTTTTAATAACTCTTTATATGTTAGAAGATATTAACAATTAAAAAAGTCATTTTGTCTCTTTGATTATTAAAGGGATCAACGTTGTACACATTCCAAATGCATGTGCCATCACAATCGCTGCCAACCTTACAGCACATAAATCTCTGCTATATGTATTTATATATCAAATATTATTTACAGCTATTTCAAGGAACAATAAAATTTCAATATTATGTCTGCCTTAGCAGGGTTAAATAAAATAGAAACTTATTATTCTTTGATTTGACTTGATTATTTGACTACCAACAGCTACAGAACATTACCACAGCACTGACCTACTCAACAAATAACTGACGTATACAATGCATTTCACGTCACACAAATATGGCCGACCATTTCTAGCGCTAAAACTACAATTCAAACTTTTAATTGCTATATCTCCGTCAACATTTATATATTTAATAAAATAGACTCGCCAATACACATTTATTAACATCTATTTCAATCAACAATTGAAAAATCGACCACTAAAAAATGAGGACACAAGCCCATTTTTATTTTTAACTCTGATAGTATTTTGTAAGTTTTAGCAGAAATTCAGAATTCCAAATATATGATTCTCTGAAACTTTATCAACAATACTTTATCGTTTTGTTTATTAGCGTTAAAAGATATGACTTGCAGTTAAATGACAGTTTATAGTGTAATAGAAAAATGATTTCAAATATTCTTTGAAATTGAGGTCTAAATAATTCGAAAGATATTGATGAAAATATTGATATATACCAAGGAACACATACCCTTAATAGCTTCTGCAATTGTTTTCATTTCGATTTCTCCATTCTTTAGTCTTGATATTAGTGTTTGAAATGTTATAGGTTTCTTTTAATTGAATTAATTGACAACCATCTCAACTTCTAAGGTTGTAATCACCAAGCAATATAATAGTTTAGTTATTAATTCCAATATTTTTCTTTTTAGTATTGCAATGGAGGAGATTTAGCAGAGTACCTGAACGCCAAAGGAACACTTAGCGAAGACACCATTCGGTTATTTGTCTGCCAATTGGGTAAGAATATATTTGTTTTTCAATGAATTGAATTCAGCATATTTTGATCCTCACTAAAACTTAAGTAATCTCTCTAATATAAATATTTCCTGTACCTAAACTGGATAAATTCCCTCTTTGCCAGATTCTCCCCTTTTTCTTCCGTTGTCTTTTACCTCCTTTCCGTATTTTTCTTGCTTTTGCTCCTATCCTTATACCTTTTACCTTTTCGTCTTTTATTTCCTTCCTCATTCGCTTTCTTCCATTGTTTTGCTTTGTTCTTCGTCCTTGTTCACCTCTCTTTCTCTACATCTCCTCCTTATTTCAGCTATTCATCCTTCTCCTTTCCTCTTTCTTGGCAACACTTCTTCCCTGTTTTCCTGTCCTACACATATTCTGCATACTCTCTCCTCCTCCTACTTTCGATTACTGCTTCCTCTCTTTTCATCTGATATGCTTGCTTTCTTGTTTTTTTAGCCTATATTGCCTCCTCTTCTGCATTCTTTCTTGCTGCTGCATCTCTCTTTTTCCCTCATTATTTTCTGAATCACTGCGATTTAATATTATTATTTCCAATCAATTTCGCTATTGTTATGACATTAATATATTATGGAAAATATAGCTCTCAGTTTTATAATTTTTTTAATATAAAATTAATATTTTTTCATTATCTTTTAATTTTTATAAATTATCTTTGTATTGTAATCTAATACTTTTTTTTATCATATCTATTTTTTTCAATCTTAATTGTTTTATAAACATTTACACTGACTTTAATAAACAAGATAAATTAAATTTTATGGTTTGTATCATTATTTATTTACAGCTGCTGCTATGAAAGCTCTTCATGATAAAGCTGTTGTACACAGAGATCTCAAACCTCAAAATATATTACTGTCCCATCCTGCTGATATTCCCAGACATCAGGTGAAACCAGAAAAGATAACATTAAAAATAGGTAAGTAACAATAATCCATACTTTCTCATTTACAACGAACACCATTGCGATTCTGAGCTCTATTATATTAAATGTACAATAAGAATGATATATGCTAGGGTGGATAATCCAACGCCTGAAGTATATGCAACTATTTTTACTTTCATTTAAAAAACGACAAAAACACGAAAAATAATTCTCTTATTGTAAAAATCGTGTTTGTATCTTAATTGGCTTTTATTTATACTATAGAATCCACACTGTATTTAAGTTAGTTGATACAGCAATTAACTAATAATACAAACTACATAATTGACGGTTATTTAACCTAAAATTACTTCTAGTTTTTTTTTCATATCTATTACATAATTGTAATTGGAAATTAATTTTCTTATATAAAAAATTGTATATATGTAATTAATTGTGTTTATTATTTACGGACAATACTCTCTTCAAGGACTTTGATAGATTGTATGGCTTTTTTACACGATTGTAGTGGTGTTAAAAAGAATTATTTGCTGTGAACTAAAGATTCTTACTTCAGAAATCTATTACGATTTACTAATTGCAGATTATAAACCGTTTATACAATTGGTCTTTATTAACAAATCAACCAGATCCGTCTTATTCTCAGAGAGCATATAGAAATAATTTCTAACTATCCTTCTCTAATCTTAAACAACACTTTTCAGCTGATTTTGGTTTCGCTCGATTTCTGGAAGGTGGAGTTATGGCAGCGACATTATGTGGATCACCCATGTATATGGTAATTACATTTTCTATTTATAAAACGATGACAGAATAAATTTGAATAAAATTAAATGAAATACATTTCATTTCAGGCACCCGAGGTGATAATGTCTCGAAAATATGATGCTAAAGCTGATCTGTGGAGTTTGGGTACCATTATCTTCCAGTGTTTGACTGGAAAAGCAGCATTCTATGCCAATACTCCACAAGAACTGAAAATCTATTATGAAAATAATCAGATTTTAATACCAAAGTAAGTTCTGTTTCATAAATCAATTTATAACTTGTTTTTTTTTTCTGACAATAAAAGAAATTACGTCAGAGTTGTTTGTTTCTTTAATAGATGTAGGTGGTTGCAAATAGATTGGAAAGTGTTAGTAAAGTGAAACAAGTATAAGCTTGTTTGTATAAAAACCAATGGTTCTTAATCTTGTAGAAGTCACGGTGATTGAGAGTAGTTTCAAAATTTTGCAGAACATGTTTGAACAAGTTTATCAATAATTTAATCCCACCAAATTGAGACTTCGGTGTAGTTTTTGCTGGACACTTATCTTCTTTATTTTAGATGATTCATTTTTCATCATTAGTTTGTTTCCATTTAAAAACTAACAGCAAACGAAATTTAGGCAGCTTCTAAAATAAGCTTAAAGTGACACCTGTTAAATGTGAAAACGAAAAAATCACGACTAAAGTATTTTCAAAGAAACATAACGCTATCAGGTTGTGTAAGACGAAATTTCTTTCAAATTTGCGACTAAAATAAATTTTAATCTTATTTTGTTCTATTAATAGGATTCCAGTAGGAACAAGCCCTGAACTCAGTGATTTATTATGCGGCTTGTTAAATAAAGATACAGAACGCAGAATAGAATTTGATAACTTCTTCTGCCATGCTTTCCTGCAAAGACCGTTGCCAAAAGAGCCCAGTCCTTCAGCGGGTATGATATCACTTGTGATTCTGTTCTTTTTAAAGTACTTGCATAAATTCTTATTGTTATGTTTCGCCTTTTTTATTTCAGCTCCTCTTGGATTACAATTTACTCCACCAAGAGAAGCTGTACCCGTCCCTAGAAGATTATCTTCGTCCAGAAATGAAAATTCTAAAACTGACTTTGAAGATTCTTCAGGTATGTACTTTCAATTCTAATATTTTAGCTTTAAAACTTTGTCGTTTTAATAATTTTGGAGAAAGTAATAGATTTTAAAAAATTAGTTGAGAATTTAGGTATAGTCCAAATTACGAGAGTTCGGCGGGGACTTATACTTAAAAGATGTTATAAGAGCGGTATAAATCTATAATACGATAATGAATTTTAACTTATTCGTTTCCATATACATTATAAAAAAATAAGTGAGCCAGTGTTTTTTAGTTATATCGGCAGTTTATACCCCACAACTTGTTTTAAGTGTGAGTCGCCGCCGAACTCTCGTAATTTGAATTATATTTAAATGATATCAAAATAAAAGAAAGTAAGAAAGAAGTTAGCAGTTGGTGTCAAACAAAAGAAAAAAAATATTATGAATCGAATAAATGGCAAGGTTTTAATTAAATGGTAATTTAAACATTTATCAGACTTGTCATTTAATGAAGTTCATATGTCTGTTGATATTATTTTATTACGAGTATAATCTGCATTGAGCTCAATTTCAAAATAATTGCGATATTACAAACTCCAGTCGCATAGTCTTGTTGTGAGAATACCATTTCAGTTTTCTATTTGAAATAAAACAAATGTATAATCTTGTTAATTAATAATTTTTATAAAATTATTAACGTAAAAAGTAATAGAGTTCTTTGCAACCTTAATACTGATAGATGATCAGCATTTCTGTCAATCTATTTGTGTCGCGGTCATATGATTTTGAAGGTACTCTATTTACTTATGACGTCAGATTTTTGTTGATTTGTTCATTGCGTAACAGGTACGCTTTGTAAAGAAGAATCTCCTTCAGGTTATTTTCGTCTCTATTTAAATGCAATCTTCTGTAAATGTTGTTTATATAAAATCGTGTCAAGTTTGTTTGTAATGTCACTCACAACAAGAACTGGTAAACTTTATTTTACTTTACAGTTGTTAATTACAATAAATATTTAACTGTAATAATTATTTTATATAAACTTTGTGCCAATATTTACGAAATTATTTATTTATGATTATTATTAAAATGAATATTGTTTTTCAGAATCACGTATTAGCCAGATTGGAAGCGGTTCAAGTAGTCAAGAAGATGTGGATGATTTTGTTTTGGTTCCTACTAATTTGCCTTCTTGTGATACTCAAGCAGATAATTATTCTGATAGATTGTAAGTAATAAGTTAATAACTTTAATTTTCTTTCTTTTAATTCGGGAAGTTACTTTGTACACAAGACAAATAGACTTGTGTCCTCATTTTTTAGGGGTCGATTTTTCAATTGTTGATTGAAATTGATGTTAATATATGTGTATTGGCGTGTCTATTTTATTAAATATCGAAATGTTGGCGGAGATATAGCAATTAAAAATTTGAATTGTTGTTTTAACGCTAGAGATGGTCGGCCATATTTGTATGACGTGAAATGCATTGTATACGTCAGTTATTTGTTGAGTAGGTCAGTGCTGTGGTAATGTTTTGTAGCTGTTGGTAGTCAAATAATCAAGTCAAATCAAAGAATAATAAGTTTTTATTTTATTTAACCCTGCTACGGCAGACATAATATTGAAATTATGTTGTTCCTTGAAAAAACTGTAAATAATATTTGATATTTTGATATATAAATACATATAGCAGAGATTTATAAGCTGTAAGGTTGTCAGCGGTTGTGATGTCACATACATTTGGAATGTGTACAACGTTGAATCCCTTAATAATTAAATGGAAAAAATGACTTTTTTAATTGTTAATATCTCTCAACATATAAGGAGTTATTAAAAAATAATTGAACATTTGAGGTTCTAGTAACCCACTTTATCAATATATAGTACACTTTTATAGAAATTAAGACATAGGACACAATCCCATTTTGCTTCCACTGATAAATTGGTTGTGGGCTTAGGTCCGACGCCATCTGAGGCATGTCGCGCCAGTGGGCGATGGATCTTAGTCTTACAATTTATAAAATTGTACTTTATATTATTAAAATTAGCTTAATCGTCTATTTTTTTAAAATCATTTTTTAGGCGATTTAGAATGGGTGGACACTTTGTATCCGGAAGTCCTCCCAGACCAAGCACACTACCAATTTCGGAGCCTCGTCCTGTTCCTAGTGTGAGCAATAGGATGCCGTGTCATCGGCATATGAGCCTTCCAGATGGAAATAAGGTATATTGTCATTCTGATGTATATACAGGCATTCTTAATCCACCAATATGTATATATGTATGTATAAACATATATATACATGTGTATATATTGGTATAAATATTCCATATATTGTCAATAGACAACCACTATAAGTGCAATACCCCGCTCCCAGCCTATAACAATGAAGCGATCGGAGCATCGTTCTAGTCAGCCAGATATAAGCTCCATGACACCCCCATCAGTGCAATTTGGTCTCGGAACCCCTCCTCTTGGTAGTAGACGACGATCCACATCTGGTGGTTATCTTTCCGATACACCTCCTCCACCACACACTTGGACTGTTACGCCACCTGGTCCCGTTCATTGGCAAATATCACCAAAGTTAACCAACTCGCCTCTTAGACGCTCTGGTTAGTATATTTAAAAATACCGTTTATTTTTATGTAAAAAGAGTTGGATAAATGTTTGTAAGTTTTCACTTTTCTTAAGGAACCTTATATATAAGGTGGCTTCTTTTTTTCAGGAAGCAGTTCTCCGATCTTGAGTAGTACTCTTCCAAACCTTGGCAGGTTCAGTGGGTCAGGATCTGAAAATAACAATACTCGTTTCGGTTCATTTGGAATGGGGCAAAGAGCTATTACGTTACCAGATACAACAATACTAACTACGCAATGTTCTCCTGGACTTGGATTTTTCGAGATGGGCAGTAGTAATGAAGGAATTACATTCCTCCCAGAACTACCGGAGGAAACATTGCTAGAGGTTCGTATAGAATTCATTTTTAAATCATTTCTGTAATAGATTTAAATAAAATTGTTTTATTTATTGTTTACAGCGTGAACATACTGAAATTCTAGCGAAACTTAATTTTATAATTGCGCTGACTGATTGTGTACTTGAGTTAGCTGCATCTAAAACCGATTCCATGAATTCGGTGCTAATTCCTATAGAGTCAGAGAAAGTGAATATAGGAGAAACATCTGAAGATCGGTCGAAGAAAGCGGAACAGTTAATACTCCAGATGCGCGCTTTATCTTTGTTGAGAGCCGGATTAGATTTAGCAAATCATGAAGTAAAAGAAGGTCAATTGCGACCATCTGCAACTGTTAGATCAGGTAAAAATTTAGAAACGCTGTGTAATCAATTAAGTTTCCAGTTGTTATTTGCTTTGTTTTATATTTTGCAGTGGTATCACTAATGAATAATAAATACAAGGAAACTTTGGCTAAATCGCAACATTTAAGTAATAACGTTCTGCTGTGTACCGCAAGAAATATTTCAGCAGATAAATTACTCTATAATCATGCAATACAAATGGTAAATATACAGAATAATCTTATAAGTGTATAGCATTTGTCTGCTAATGCAATTTTGGCTAATACTTTGTTTTATTGAACACAGTGTCAATCTGCAGCAATAGACGAATTATATGGAAATAACACAACTTGTTTCCAAAGATATCAAGCTGCACAAATTTTACTCCACAGTTTAGCTCAACAAGTAACTCACGAACAAGATCGGGCTATCCTTATTGAATGTGAGTTTGTCAAATAACTTTTAGATTGTAATGTAATTGAACACTGATAATCAATAAATTGTTTTACTATTTCAGACAAAGAAAACGTCGAGAAAAGACTTTTTATATTACAGAAGAAAGGACTAATTTATGCCAGATGTTAGAAATTTATATAGTTTTATTTTTCTTATTCTTGCTTTTGGCTATTTTTTTACATGTTTACATCAATATTTCAATTTTTACTATCTTTTTTACATCTGAATTTTATTTATATTAATTTTGTTTATTTTTAAACATATTCTGAAACTTAAAAAAAACCTTCAAAAAGTTATATAATGTAAGAATAAATAAAGTATAAGTAATAAAAAATGGTAAACAAACATTGTTAATGGTATAATAAGAAAATTTGTGAAAATTTTTATCCAATATATAGTTACTTTTATATAATTTAATGAATATACTTTTAATAATATAATCTACAATATTTTAACTGATGAAATTGTTATAGATGTTTGTTTTTTTTTAATTTATTTAAACAAAAGAAATATTTTATTTTTAAAGTATTTTATTGATATATAAGGTAAAATTGACAAAACTATTTCAAAATGTATTTTCTATTTACTGTGCGAATACAATTTGAAACATTTTTGTATTAAATTATAACCACAAACATGTAATCCTTCCCAAGATTAGAAGTAGAAGTTTTGTTAAGATCTATAACTTATTAATCCTAACATTAAAGTAATTTGCAATATCAAGTACAATATCTTATTGACGAGTAATTTAAATGTACATTTTTAATGAATCATCAGATCATATTCAAACCTTTGAACACAAACGTTATATAATTTATATTTAATAACAAAATATAAAAAAGAAAAATTGACCAAAAAAAAAAAAAAATGAGTTAGAATTAAAGTTCAGTAGTATTAATTTTTTTAAAATTACATTAAAACATTTATGATGTGTTACGATAGTTTTACAAAATATGTTCGTTTCTATTTAATGAATTGTTTAGTTAATTTCGATGTTTACTGGATTTTGGATAAAGCATCTCCATCTACCATGTATTTAACTTTCATTATTTTAATTATTTCTTAATCAACTGATAAATTACAAGTGTAGCGAACTGATTTCAGTTGGTTATTATTTTCAATAAAATTATTTCATAAGATTTCCAGATATTATTTTGAATATGTTTGATGTCGCAAATAACTATGAAAATATATCTGTTTAGTAAAATTTAAGTATAATTATTAATAAATTATGTATAATTCATAAACATGCTTGTTTAATGCTATGTATAATAATTAGATTAGAAATTATAATAAATGATCTGAAGTCATATCTTATAATAAATATATAAATGAACAAAATGGATTGTTTTTTTTTAATTTAATACAGTTTATAACATCACCTTTCGTATTAAGAAAAATTAAAGTTGCTGTTAGTTCTATATTTGCAGAAATATGTTGAAATTTTATTAACAAATTGTGTATACATAAATTTAGAAACTTATATTTTGTATCTCCAGTGATTATTCTAACGTAAATAGCAACGAGTAAATCTTAGATAAGTAAGAGTTCACACCCTGGCTAGTGGACCTACATGCAGGAAATATTAATTTAAAATTTCCAGAGACATCTATTAAAGGATAGCTTAATATAGTTAATGATTTGCTCAACAGATGGCAAACATATTTCATTGCGCCTGAACAGTTTGCAACTAAGCTTACACACTTAAGACTTTTATTTATTAATGTTGATCATCTTGTCCGTTTCTTATTATTAGATTCGCCACGAAGTATGTGTAAAGTGTATTTAACAAATTCAATAACATAACAACCAACCATCGCTATATACGAATATATCATTGGCATGGAAGTCGAACCTGAAGATACAAAAGCGTAACAGTTCAACAGCTGCCTTGCTGTCATCTGAATTATTTAGTCAGATTACTTCTGCTTACTTTAATTTCTCTCAATACCAGTAGAATACTTAAATGTGATACAAGGACTCAATATTTATAAAAAGTAAGGTAGGTTCTTTGCAATAGTTAAAAGGTAATAAGGGATTCTTATAAATTTTATTTTAAATTAAAAGAAACCCTGAAACTCATATCCTTCAATAACTAATATTTGGAATTTGCTTAATTCTTCATAGCGTTACTACACGTTATATTAATAATTTTCTGTGTTTTATGGAACCGATTTAAAATATATGGACCTTTTTTCTTAAATGTTAATTTTTCATATTTTCAATATTTTTGATGTGGTTATGTCCGCTAGACTATAAATGAATAACTTTTTTATTTAAATTTAAAATATTTACACTTCACTGGCACTTATGCAGCTACTTGTAAATTTTAAGCCTGAAGAGCAGGCAACCTAAATTACATTGTACATTACGTTGTGTTCTTGAAGCTTATGCAAGTTATGAATATTTCTTTCTAAGAGAGAAATTTCTATTCTTGTAAACATTTAAAATAATGATAGTTCTACCTTAATTTATTTAAAATAGACATAAGATATGTATAACTATATTCCAAATAACCAAATAATTTAATTTAAAAAGCACTCTTTTAAATAAGAGAAATCGTATTTTTGTTAAAATTAAACATATTTGTCAATTTTAACAAGACTATAACTTTCTTTCATCGCAAGAAATGCAGAAATTCTTATTTTTGCTAAAATTAAATACAGCATAATTATCAATTTTAAGAAGAATCTAACCTTCTTCAAGTTCAGTTTTAGAACATTACAAGTTTAAAAGCGCCTAATCCTCACGCTAATATAATAACATATAGATTATATAATTAGTTGTGGACATTCTTTCTAAATAAAAAATGTTCATTTTTTATATTTTTTTATGCAGTTATGTTCGTTAGGCTTTAAATTAAATAACTGCTTCATTACATTTTAAATATTTAAGCGATTCTGACTTTTACGCGACCTTTTTTAAATTCATGGACTTTTTCTTCTAAAAATTTTTTTTGGAATTCTTGAAATTTTTTGATGCAGTTATGTTCGTTAGGCTTTAAATTAAATAACTGCTTCATTACATTTTAAATATTTAAGCGATTCTGGCTTTTATGCGACCTTTTTTAAATTCATGGACTTTTTTTTCTAAATCTTTTTTTTTGGAATTCATGAAATTTTTTGATGCAGTTATGTTCGTTAGGCTTTAAATTAAATAACTGCTTCATTACATTTTACATATTTAAGCGATTCTGGCTTTTATGCGACCTTTTTAAAATTCATGGACTTTTTTTTCTAAATCTTTTTTTTTTGGAATTCATGAAATTTTTTGATGCAGTTATGTTCGTTAGGCTTTAAATTAAATAACTGCTTTATTACATTTTAAATATTTAAGCGATTCTGGCTTTTATGCGACCTTTTTTAAATTCATGGACTTTTTTTTCTTAAATTTTTTTTTGGAATTCTTGAAATTTTTTGATGCAGTTATGTTCGTTAAGCTTTAAATTAAATAACTGCTTCATTACATTTTACATATTTAAGCGATTCTGGCTTTTATGCGACCTTTTTTAAATTCACGGACTTTTTTTTCTAAATCTTTTTTTTTGGAATTCATGAAATCTTTTGATGCAGTTATGTTCGTTAAGCTTTAAATTAAATAACTGTTTCATTACATTTTACATATTTAAGCGATTCTGGCTTTTATGCGACCTTTTTTAAATTCATGGACTTTTTTTTCTAAATCTTTTTTTTTGGAATTCATGAAATTTTTTGATGCAGTTATGTTCGTTAGGCTTTAAATTAAATAACTGCTTCATTACATTTTAAATATTTAAGCGATTCTGGCTTTTATGCGACCTTTTTTAAATTCATGGACTTTTTTTTCTAAAATTTTTTTTGGAATTCTTGAAATTTTTTGATGCAGTTATGTTCGTTAGGCTTTAAATTAAATAACTGCTTCATTACATTTTAAATATTTAAGCGATTCTGGCTTTTACGCGACCTTTTTTAAATTCATGGACTTTTTTTTCAAACATTTTTTTTTGAATTCTTAAAATTTTTTGATGCAGTTATGTTCGTTAGGCTTTAAATTAAATAACTCCATCATTACATTTTAAATATTTAAGCGATTCTGGCTTTTACGCGACCTTTTTTAAATTCATGGACTTTTTTTTCTAAAATTTTTTTTTGGAATTCTTGAAATTTTTTGACGCAATTATGTTCACTGGGCTTTAAATTAAATAACTGCTTCATTACATTTTAAATATTTAAGCGATTCTGGCTTTTATGCGACCTTTTTTAAATTCATGGACTTTTTTTTCTAAATCTTTTTTTTTGTAATTCTTGAAATTTTTTTATGCAGTTATGTTCGCTAGGCTTTAAAATAAAAAACTGCTTCATTAGATTTTAAATATCTACGCAGATACTCAAAAAATTGCATTGCTCTTAAAATCATAAAAGTGAACCTTTTCATCATTTTTAACAAGATTATAGTCTTCTTTCATTGAGATTTAATATATTGATATATCATAAACTAAAATACTTATTTAAAAATGAATTATAAATTTGAAATCAGCATTCAAAATTAAGTTAAAATCCGTTATAAAATAAGATTTATATTTTCTTCAATTTTTATGAAAAGTAACAAGAGTATAACCTTCTTACTTTTCATAAAAATTGAATAAAATATATATGTCATTTTATTACGGATTTTAACATAATTTTGAATGCTGATTTAGAATTTATAATTCATTTTTAAATAAGTATTTTAGTTTATGATATATCAACATATTAAATCTCAATGAAAGAAGACTATAATCTTGTTAAAAATGATGAAAAGGTTCACTTTTATGATTTTAAAAGCAATGCAATTTTTTGAGTATCTGCGTAGATATTTAAAATCTAATGATGCAGTTCTTTATTTTAAAGCCTGGCGAACATAACTGCAACAAAAAATTTGAAGAAATTAAAAAAAAAACTTAGAAAAAAATGTCCATGAATTTAAAAAAGGTCGCGTAAAAGCCAAAATCGCGTGGATATTTAAAATGTAATGAAACAGTTATTTACTTTAAGGCATAGCGAACATAACTACTTAAAAAAATTTCAAGAAATCCAAAAAGAAATTTAGAAAAAAAAAGTCCATGAATTTAGAAAAGGTCGCATAAAAGCCAAAATCGCGTGGATATTTAAAATGTAATGAAGCAGTTATTTAATTTAAAGCCTAACGAACATAACTGCATCAAAAAATTTCAAGAATTCCAAAAAAATATTTTAGAAAAAAAAGTCCATGAATTTAAAAAAGGTCGCATAAAAGCCAGAATCGCTTAAATATTTAAAATGTAATGAAGCAGTTATTTAATTTAAAGCCTAACGAACATAACTGCATCAAAAAATTTCAAGAATTCCAAAAAAAAATTTTAGAAAAAAAAGTCCATGAATTTAAAAAAGGTCGCATAAAAGCCAGAATCGCTTAAATATTTAAAATGTAATGAAGCAGTTATTTAATTTAAAGCCTAACGAACATAACTGCATCAAAAAATTTCAAGAATTCAAAAAAAAAAGATTTAGAAAAAAAAGTCCATGAATTTAAAAAGGGTCGCATAAAAGCCAGAATCGCTTAAATATTTAAAATGTAATGAAGCAGTTATTTAATTTAAAGCCTAACGAACATAACTGCATCAAAAAATTTCAAGAATTCCAAAAAAAAAGATTTAGAAAAAAAAGTCCATGAATTTAGAAAAGGTCGCGTAAAAGCCAAAATCGCGTGGATATTTAAAATGTAATGAAGCAGTTATTTACTTTAGAGCATAACGAACATAACTGCATCAAAAAATATTAAAGAAATGTAAATTATTTTTTAGGAAAAAAATGTCCATGAATTTGAAATAAAAGTTATTGACGGTGTTAATTAGATTGCATATTATCCAGGCGCAATGAAATTAAATTTCCATCTGTTGAGCAAATAATCAATCTTACATATGCTAAACTACTTTTTAATAGATGTCGCTAGTGGCTCAAATCTTTGACTGGGTTTAATTTTTTAATTTAATATTCTTTTAATTATTTGTTATTACTAAATTATTACACAGTACTTTAATGATAATCATTTTTATTGTTTATTTTGCTTATGTATAATTTGAATATACACAATTTATTTAAAAAGAATTCCTATGGCAGTACTGATTTTGTATATTTTTAAAAACTGCACATCAGATAACACTTTGGTATCTATCTTCTTAGCAGTGAGGTGCGGCCATGTTTACTGTCGATAGTGAAAATTCTGTCGGAAATTTAGTTTTTCTGGATTATTTTTGATATAAAATATATCCCACGTAATTGAAATATTCATACATAATGCCCAAATGTGATTTAAAAACTAGATATATACCAGCTACGTTTGCTTGGACATTATTATTGAGTACAACATTCCTATTTTTCTATTACCCGTAAGTAGAATTTATCACTGAAATAACTGAGACTGACATATCCAGACAGGTTTTAACTTGCAAAGGTTTACTTAATTATAAACTTTTTATAGTTGTGACCTTAATTTTATTGAACAAAATGCAGAATTTTATTTTCATTCATGATTATTACAATTTGTAACATAGCTATTGTGTGAAATATACTTATTATCGGTATTAGTTTCTTCATTTTGTAAATTTGTTTTTATTTTTTAATTTTGTTTCATGAAATAAAATTTATTTTAATGTGTTTTATAAGAGTTACATATATTTCCTTAGACAACTAAGAATGTATTGGGTAGTTCATATTGTTTTAAAATAATTATAATTTACATTACTGAAGATAATTAGATCTGACAGATGGTTTTGTTTTCAAGGTGCCAATACTATATTTTCCGTCAACCATGGGTCCCGGCTATTCAAGGTGTGATTACATTTTTTGTCATCGCGAATTTTACATTAGCCACCTTTATGGACCCAGGCGTTATTCCAAAAGGTAAGAATTTACTTTAAATACTGATTTACTCATCTTAGATATATATAATAATAACAGATTAGGATGTCTTGCTTGAGAACGTTTCAGGAAAGTGTATTTTGTTTATATGTTACAACAAATAATATGCACTAATTACTGCATTTGATTTGTAATATGTTAAATTCCTTATTTGTTGTTAAAATTAGGTGATTTTTGTTAGTGATTTTAATAATAAAAGGTATTATATTATTTAATTACTATTATTTCAAAGTATAGTTAAGTATTAGCAAATATTTGTATACTAGGAATGGGAAATTTCATTTAATATATCATCATGATATGTTATCACAATATTAAACAGAAAAATGAAAATGGGTTTGTTAAATTATTTATCTGACTTATATTAAATATGTTTAATAATACACCTAGTTAATAAACATCTCCTCTGATAGTAGACCATTAAACATATGCTCAATATTTGTATAAATCATGTGGAGTAAAAAGATATGGCATACAATGTTAATTATAAAATAAAATAAAGGTTGATAAATTATTACCATAGAAAAGCAGTGTTGTTGAATGTGTTTATACCGTTTGTAATACATACTACATATCAATGTGAAATATTTTGTGTCTTGCTTTTCGTTTTTTGAATAGGCTTGTGTCCTTATTTTTTGGTGGTCGATTTTTTAATTGTTGATTGAAATTGATGTTAATAAATGTGTATTGGCGTGTCTATTTTATTAAATATCTAAATATTGACGGAGATATAGCAATTAAAAATTTGAATTGTAGTTTTAGCGCTAGAAATGGTCGGCCATTTATATGACGTGAAATGCATTGTATACGTCAGTGATGTGGTAATGTTTTGTAGCTGTTGGTAGTCGAAATAATCAAGTCAAGTCAAAGAATAATAAGTTTTTATTTTCTTTAACCCTGTTACGGCAGACATAATATTGAAATTTTATTGTTTCTTGAAATAGCTGTAAATAATATTTGATATATAATTATATATAGCAGAGATTTATGAGCTGTAAAGTTGGTAGTGGTTGTGATGTCACATGCACTTGGAATGTGTACAACGTTGAATCCCTTTAATGATTAAAGAGACAAAATGACTTTTTTAATTGTTAATATCTCTTAACATATAAGGAGTTATTAAAAAATATTTGAACATTTGAGGTTCTAGTAACCCACTTTATCAATATATAGTACAGGTTTATAGAAATTAAGACATAGGACACAAACCCATTGTAATTTCTTTAATGAAAAATACGTCTTAGGCATTGATTCTGTTCACATATGCACAGATATAGATTTATCTTACAATTTAATACTTGTTATTTTAATAAATAAATTTTATTTAATAAAATATGTAATTATTTGATGGTGTCCCCGAAACAGTTGAGGCAGCGACATTGCAATGCTTGTTTGCATATCAAATCTCAGTATCATGTAATATTATTGATACTATTGATGTAAATATTATCATAGACAAACATTTATTAAATATCGGTGTAGTTTAGACACAACAAAGAAAGGCACGTCGTCCAGGAATTTACTTAAAAAATAAAAAAGAATTATATAAAGAAGTATAAACAAATTTTTAATAAATTCAATATTATTATTTTTTTATATTTATTTATTTATTTGCCTTGACTTTTATTCGTCATAGCCACCATCAAACATTTTTTATACATATTTTACAATTTATTATTCTATTTTACAAATTTCTAAATATGTAAATAATTCACTAATTAATTTTGAATCATTTAACACAAATTTAGTATTAACAGGAAAAGTTTTAATCACATCTAATATTTCACTATTGAATTTTGATCTTTCTAAACTATAATTTATGCATTCAAATATAATATGATCCAAAGTTCCTTCTTCACCATATTGACAAATTCAATATTAAATAAATGAATTTTTATAATATAAAGAGATATATTAATTAAACTCGCAAACACAAAACGTAAACTCATGTATTATTTAACGTAATATGTTTTACATAAAGATAGTTAGATCATTGAATATTTTACCACTATATTTATAAAAAGCTTTATTGATATCAGAAAATCTTTTGGATGTTGAAATTTTAAATGTACGTTCTAATATTTTTTGCAGTACATTTTTCTAAGCTGGTGACATACATTATGTACTCGTAGTTTTTGATGCAGGTGACCTTTTGCTAGCTAACGTGACCGTATTTCTTTCTTACTTTTGCCTTCCGGCTTGACAGTTTTTTTGACTTCTATTGTGTGTGTATTCCAGCATCAACAACGTGAAATAAAATTCAGAAATATATATTTTTTATATCTATAAAGCAGAAGGTAGTATTTAAAGCCGATGAAAATATAAATATTTGTTCATTCATTTCATTTATCTCTTTATATATCCTTATTATATTGTTGTTATACTTAGTTACATTTTTGTGGTTTTAGCATATGTGCATCACATACTAAAAGGACCGTCCCAAGGTTAAAATAGTTTTAAACATGGATGTTATTTTAGAAAGAATATTATATTGCTTTTGTTATGACGCAACATTGGATAGAACTTTTCTTTTATAAAATATTTGGACAAAGTCGTAACGAAATGATTTTTGATATTGTTCAATATCGCGATTCTAACAGGTGCTTCTTCTTTATGCTCCAACTAAAAGTCACATACTAAAATATTTACAGTATGTAAAAGATATTGATTTAAATGTTCTATACTAATGTTATTTTCATATAATTATGTAATAAAATTTTACTTTGTACTATACCGGATATTCAATGAACCGCAAAAGTTTACTTGATAGGCGCTAAAAAATAGTCACTCTCAAAATATTTATACAATAGAAAGCCAGTTATGCATATGTATACACACGACAAATATGTAGGAAAATATAAGATGTAGATATTTATTTGACCTAATCTTTTCAGCCCTCTTGTTTGGGTGGTTCTATAGGAGAGACTTATGATCTATTTTTCTTTTCTAGTAGCGAGTTATTCTGGTTGATATTATGTCCACCAGGAGCGTTGTTAGTTAGGAGATGTTATTTTAAACATATAACGACAAATGGGTTTGTGTCCTCATTTTTATTTGGTCGATTTTTCAATTGTTGATTGAAATTGATGTTAATAAATATTTTATTAAATATCTAAATATTGACGGAGATATAGCAATTAAAAGTTTGAATTGTAGTTTTAGCGCTAGAAATGGTCGGCCATATTTGTATGACGTGAAATGCATTGTATACGTCAGTTATTTGTTGATTAGGTCAGTGCTGTGATAATGTTTTGTAGCTGTTGGTAGTCAAATAATCACGTCAAGTCAAAGAATAATAAGTTTTTATTTTATTTAACCCTGCTAAGGCAGACATAATATTGAAATTTTATTGTTCCTTGAAATAGCTGTAAATAATATTTGATATTTTGATATATAAAAACATATAGCAGAGATTTATGAGCTGTACAAGCCCATTGAACGTTTTATCTTCTGGGTGGTCGAGGTAGTTAGATCGTGAACTCTTTAACACCCAGCTATGCTTGGGGTCCGGATTCGATTCTCGTAGATGGAATAAATTATGAGTGGCAATATAATTAATTCACCAAATGATAAAACAAATCAAATATAATTTTGGCAGTAATATAGTAAAAAAAAATTTAAATAAAATACTGAAACTCTCATTCTCTTTAAATATAAATATTTTTCGCCCCGTGCAACGTGTGTTTAATTATATTCAACTGAAGTATTTCATATTTTTTGTAAGAAATGTACTCATATAAAAGCCCTTGTGTTTCAATATTGATAATAATTATTATATAATATTTGTGTAAGATAACGTTTTCAGGTGTTTTGGCTAAATAACAGGTTCATTTACTTTTATAGATTTTTTCATTTATAAAATATGGCTCATTTATTAATTTTGTTAATATTTGTGTTATATTATTTTTATCACTTATCAATAAACTAATCATGTTTTAATTTTGATAACAAGGTGTAGTACTATGATAGGTTTCATTCAATACAGTCAATATTTAGATTTGGTATCTTTTTTTCAAAAAATTCTACCAACAATTTATAAATAACAATATGCCATAAGGAAAACTACCTCTTGCATATGCTATCTGTAACAGGGCACTGCTTCCAAGCTAGCAAGTACGCGTACGCTTTTAACTACATATTACATTATTTATTCTCAAAATTTCACCTTTGTTAAAATGGCGTAGATCTGTGTATATTTGATAATATAATAACAGTTTTTTTTGTATTTTTTCGTATTGGCGAATGACGATAGAAACCAAATTGTCTTTATTTTATTAATTCGTGGCAGACGTATGAATCATTTTCTTTTTTTATAAAGATTTATAAGATGTTTTTACCTGTATGCATATATTTTGAGCGCGGTTGACGGGGTCTACTATTTATAAACAATGTCAGCGACCTCAGCGCGTCCTATATACATTCACGCATAATATTATATATGATAATCTACTAATTTACTACATATATTTAAATGACAAGGATATTAGAAAAAAATTAGTATATATTAAAGCCTTGTTCACACCAACAAAATATTTGTAAGCTTGGTATTCACTAGTGAGTGAGATTGGGACTCACTTTTATAGAGCTAGATTATATTGTCTTTCTACAAGAGCGATCACTTTGTGTGGCAGATATTGTGTTTCATTACTAACCTCAAAGTTTGTACTTTAGATTAAAATAAAAATATCACCACTTTTCACGGAAATATTGCGTTTTTCTATTGATTTAAAATTGAATAATATTGAATATAAACTTTACGACGGAGCTCTGATATTTTCTGAATACACTTCACGAATGTTCGAAAGTGTTAATAGATTTTGTTCTTATATGGATTTAATGTATAAATTGAAGTATTATTATCGCAGAATGAATGGAATATTAATTAATGATTATATAACTATTTTATGTGATGGAGACTTTGATTTATGATAAATTTAGATGTAGATAGAGATACTCCACACTCTAACGCGTTAATAAATTAAAACTTTAAGTAGTAGTAAGGTTCTAGGCCAGTTCATCGCAGAAGTAAGTCATCGTTTAACAATGGGCTTGTGTTCGTTTTTTTTAAGGGGTTGTTTTTTATTTTTTGATTGGAATATAAGTTAATATATGTATATTGGCGTTTCTATGTTCTTAAGTGGGGTAAGATCAAAACGATAAAAAAGAAGCATATTTTCGATAATGTTTTTTGACGACACAGTTAATATATAATTATTTCTATAATTACTACATGATAAAATGATATTTGAAGAATACTTTGTAAAATTTTCATAAATAAATATCAAGAAATGAGGCATTAACAGCGAATCTTCGCAGACGTTACAAAAAAAAGTAACATTGTGGTGCCACTCATAACTCATCACTGGATTTTCTGAAATCGAAAAACCAAAATGATTTCATTAGTTGATAAATTTCTGTAGGTAACGTTGTCGAGTTTTTCTTTTCTTATTGATTTTTAAAATATTTACAGCACTTAAAAGTCAAAATACCGATTTTTTATGAAAAAAATCAGAAACGTTGTTATTTTAAAATACGTTAAAATTAAAAAAAACCCGACAGCGTAACCTCGGCATTTATGTAAAGAAAGAATGTGCAAAATTTCAAAGGAATCGGTCCAGTAGATTTTGAGCTAAAGAGGGCACCGACTCTGAAAAAGCTAAGTGTGAGAAATCGCATTTAAAAGTTTCAAAGTAACACGAAAGCAGACCAGAGAGGTGAATACTTAAAACTCTATATCTCCGACAGCTTTACTTCAATTGACTTCAAATTTTTACACAATAAACTTAATATGTTGTACAATAATATAAATAAATAAAAAAAAAAGTTGAAACCTTACCTTATGCAAAAAAATTACTATTAGATTTTTACCGCTTCTAATTCTTTCTATGTAAACAATACATATTACTTATAGTAATACATATTAAATGTTTGAGTTTGAATCTATCAAGTATATTTACTTACATCCTCTGCACATTACGTAATAGAATATAAATCACCAATAAATTACTGGCAATATTATCAACAAACCAAACCTGTTTTATATTAGGAGTATTTGACTGTTTTAAATAAAGTAAAAGCAAATGAAATTACATGAAATATTTCCATGTCCATAACTTATTAGAATTAATGTTTCCTGTGTTTTACGCAAGGATATAAAGTATTGTTTTAAAACTCAAAAATTTAAATAATTACTTCAAATTACTTTGATGGAGAAATATTTGTTATAGATCGACCAGTGGTCGACAACAATTACGCGGTAGGACGCTTCTTGTGAACCACTTTTACTGCCAGAATATATTTTCGACAAAACTTAATTAAATTAAAGGAAAAAAACAAAACTAAACACACTGTAAATGTGATAGATTCGTTAAACAACAATTTTAACTTAAAATACAAAGTTTTAAGTTAATTAACGAGGTCAGACATTGATCGAAAAGTTTAAACTTTCGAAATTGTTTTAAGCATATATAATATGTATTTGTATATATATAAAATATAACTTCAAGAAAATATATTTATATATACGAATGCTCTTTCACATAATGCTTTGTATTTAATTATAAGTTTTCTCAAAGGTATACATTTATATTTACTTTATAATGATAATTTTACAGGCAAGTAAAATACATACATATCGCTGTTCAATGTTTTTAAGCGTGAGACTGTCACCAGCGATCTCTCACAAATTGAATGGGCTTGTGTCCTCATTTTTTAGTGGTCGATTTTTCAATTGTTAATAAATGTGTATTGGCGTGTCTATTTTATTAAATATCTAAATGTTGACGGAGATATAGCAATTACAAATTTGAATTGTAGTTTTAGCGCTAGAAATGGTCGGCCGTGCTAGTATGACGTGAAATGCATTGTATACGTCAGTTATTTGTTGAGTAGGTCAGTGCTGTGGTAATGTTTTGTAGCTGTTGGTAGTCGAAATAATCAAGTCAAGTCAAAGAATAATAAGTTTTTATTTTATTTAACCCTGTTACGGCAGACATTATATTAGAATTTTATTGTTCCTTGAAATAGCTGTAAATAATATTTGATATTTTGATATATAAATACATATAGCAGAGATTTATGAGCTTCTCTTTTACGCTCTGTTGTATAAAAGAGATAGCAACTAGCGCTTGTGATGTCACATGCAGTTGGAATGTGTACAAAGTTGAATCCCTTTAATAATTAAAGAGAAAAAATGACTTTTTTAATTGTTAATATCTCTTGAAATATAAGGAGTTATTAAAAAATAATTGAACATTTGAGGTTCTAGTAACCCACTTTATCAATATATAGTGCAGTTTTATAGAAATTAAGACATAGGACACAAGCCAATCTTTAAACTCTTATCAGACACCACCCTTATAATTCTTACGAACAGATGTATCTTTTGTTCAAATTGTCAATGCAAGTTATATACTAAATTTAACTTATTGTTTGTTATCTCGAGTAACTTTCTTATATACTTCAAATGTTATTTGATATTATTCAACCGAATTACTACACTTTGCGATCCATTCCCTTTGAATGCTTTTGAAACGTTTCAAGCAGTGACATCTCTATTCTAAAATATATAACATGATTTGATGTTACTTCTCCGACAACATATTCTATTTCCGTCATCCTTTTATGTAATATATACCTATACATTTATATATCTGTTATATATATATATATTGATAAGAAACCCTAAATTTTAATTGTATAATAAAATGAGTGACGTTTTATATTTTTGTATTGTTTCAGCGCCCCCGGATGAAGATAGGGAAGATGATTTCAGAGCCCCATTGTATAAAAATATTGAAATAAATGGAATAACAGTCCGTATGAAGTGGTGTGTTACTTGTAAATTTTATAGACCACCTCGATGTTCTCATTGTTCCGTGTGTAACCATTGCATAGAGGTGAGTTGACCTTGAATTATAATATCTATGCTATTTTCAATTGTATATATGCTTTGTGTTTATTTGTTTATTATATACTTGGTTACTGTTATATGACTTATTGTTTGTTTTGTTTTTTTTTGTGGTTGCCAAATTGAACTTTGAATTATATTGATTCGCAATTATAGTATGATTAGAATTATTCATAAATATTATTAAAAAACGTAAAAAATATATATTATTATTTATTTTTAATGTTTTTACCATTAGGCACAACATTCTTCTGAATTAAATCATTAAATTACATATCACTATTTTCATATCAAATATATATATATTTTTTATATTATAGTGTACAGGTGTAGTCGGCAAAGTGGAAGTTTATTACTTCGCATGGAGTACTTCAATTTTCAATTCGTAATATTATAACACACGGTGCTCCTATTGACAAATCCATAAGATTTTTAGTTAGTACCAACCTTCAAACGATATGTGTTAAAATTTCATAACATTCCGACCATTACTTTGCAAGTTACAGTAATTTTAATAACGCTACTTTTGGAATTTTCAAAACCATTAAAAAATCTATATTTCGTGTGTTGATAAAGCATTTCTTTTTAAGTGGAAATGCAAAGTGGTTTAGTTTTTTTTTTTGCAACTAAAAAACCCAGAAAAACCTAGCATCTTGCTATCAAGTCACAAATGCCTTGCAGCCTATTTGAAATTAACTTAATCAACATTGATTTTTTGTTATCTATATTGAAAACTGATAAGCGTGTTTGATAAAAATAACAAAGTAAGTGGACGTGAAATTTAAAGGATTAAAATGTATAATTATTTCATTTAAACAAATAATTAGCTAGGATTATTATGTTAAACAACATGTCCAGATAATGTGTTCATAATTTGTATCCACAGACATTTCGCAAATGATAAATAGCATGGTATCAAGAAATGAATTTCTTGGAAAATATATAGCCAATTTATGTATATAGCTTTTCTTATAATAATTATAAAAATTCTGCTCCTAACTGCTATAGGAAGAGATTATTATTATATAAACCTAATAGTGATTTATATAAATTCACAGAGTTTGTATTTGATAATGTATATATCTGAAATTTGTGCCTATGCGTTATTTAAAAACGTTAGGGGCTCTTTTTGCTTAAGAATATACAATTAAGAATTTCTTAAAAGTTTATCCTTGCCCAATATTCTGAATATTACTTGAATTATATCAATTTATATCCTTCAACAAGAGCAGTCATTTTAAATCAATTGAAAAACGCACTGTATGTCACAGAATGACGTAATGACGTTTATCCTTTTAATTTTTGTGTCACTTTAAATTGCCCTTTTAATTGCGACTATCTTATATATAAATTTGTGTAATTAGATTTTAAAAAATGCTACATCAATTGTCCAATTTTTAAAATAGAATACAGAATTCTTGCAGAAATCTATATATTTGACATATATTTTAAGAAAAACCTAATATTTATAAAAAAAACGTTTATTTAACAGAAAGAATAAATCACAAATCTCTCTTGGGTTGAATAAAATGTTCAATAAACATTGAAAATGAAAATGTTGATTTAATTTCACGATATTTAACAAGTTCATTTTATATTCTTAGAAATATAACGAACGGTGTAGTTTCGAAAACAAAATTATTCATATATTTTATAAGCATCTTAGTCACGGTTATTTTAAGTTTTTGTCTTTCCGCGTTAGTCTTTGTTTCTACTCTAAACGTTTTTATGTATATTTTAATGTCCATAACATAATTAATTTATGTGCATTATAATGTTTTCTAATTTGTATAAATTACTAATTATTGATTTTAATTATTCTCTCATACGTAAATGATAAGAGAAAAGTTGTGCAATAATTCGTGAAAGGATTTTTTATAATGACTACAGACTGCTGTATTTTTGTTTAAGACAGTTAGTTCACTAGAAAAATCACAGTTAAGAAAAAGAGTTTTGTTTGAAATATAAAATTATTTAGTACAGTATGCATATACATTTTCAAAACAACATTTAGTTAATAAATGAACCATTCGTAGACCGAATAATTATACTAACATGTAAATATAGAAATTTAACTCACGAAGTGTACGAAACGAATCATTAAATCTTGCAGATGAAAGAAATGTCATAGTTTAGTTGGTACATAAATTCAAAATTTGTGATAAATTTACAACATCTGACTAGAAGAAGTATAATTAAAAATTGTAGAACAAATCTAGCAACTTAAATGACTAAAACTGAGAAGCTGATTAATTTTGTATTAGGCTATGCATTAAATATATTTTAAAATAGGCAATACAAATAAAAATATCAACCAAGGTTTAAAATAACCCACAGTTAACTGACAATTGACAAATTGGGACTTAGAAAACTCACACGATGACTTAAAAACTAAAATCAGTTTTTTTGTAACCAAGAAAAATCTGAATCTTTATTCCAGCAAAAACAAAAAGTCTTTTAGAAACTAGCTGATAATTTTACATGACTAATAGGATATAAATATAAGTGATGTATACATACATGGTTTAACAATTTTCCAGGGATCTCAGAAGTTCTATCACGAGGTCAACGATAGCCGTTTCATCACCAGAATATTATTTATATTATCTATAAATGTATGTCTCAATTTAAAATTGGTATTTATTTCAGATGAACAATGCTGAAAAGAAATGTAACTCTAATTGCCTGTATATCAGGGATGGATCATATAACAGTAAAATATATGTATATAGATCATGTGGATATCTAATGTGACATTTTCTTTTTGTTACAGACATTCGATCACCACTGCCCATGGGTCAATAATTGCATTGGTCGCCGAAACTACAGATTTTTTTTCTTTTTCCTAATTTCATTATCAATCCATATGCTCAGTATATTTTCACTAAGTCTTATCTATGTGATGAATAACAAAGCGATCCTCACACATGTTGAACCTATTGTTGCGTATCCTTTACAATTATATAATTAATAAATTTTAAGTAGTAATCCAAACAAATTGAAAAATTTGGTTCGCACTGCTGATTTGTAATGAAACTGTACGACGAAGCATTAAGAATTTCGTCCTTAATGAGCGATTTCATTTACAAAAGATTAATTATTTATCTACATATAATTAATGATTAATGCTGATTTTGCCCAAATTCTCAGGGGCAGCCCCTTTAAGTAATAATGCTGAAAATTATCACACGTATTTGACGCAAAAATGCGATTTGTGTTTATATTTAATGACGTAAGAAACGCGTTGATAAAAAATGATGACAAAGTACGTCATAAATATAAATAATGTAATCATGAAATATTTGTTTAGCCGAATATATTTAACTCTTATCTAATTAATATATTTTAGATATTCTCTTAAAAAAGTCATTTAAATATTTATCTAATTATTTGCGATGATGTCATAAAACAAAATTATGATGACCATTAGTCAGTTCTCCGAATAAAAGTTATGAGGGGACTCCTATCAAATGTATCATAAACGGGGTATTTTTTTAAAAAGAAATTGACCTACTCATTTCTGCATGATTTTATTAAAAATTAATTGAACGAGAATGACCCTATATGAAAAATTGAATGCAAAAATTATAACGAAGGATGCAAACAGCATTAGAACGAATTTTTCAAATGAGTTTTCACTATTAATTAACATAAAATAAAATTCTGTTACAAAATAGTGTATAATATTTCTTAACTAATTAAATTTAGTATGGTATTAATGGGGCTTGTAGTATTACTGGCCATCCCAGTGTTTGGTCTTACAGGATTTCACATGGTTTTAGTAAGTAGAGGACGTACGACGAATGAACAAGTTACAGGAAAATTTAAAGGTGGATACAATCCATTTTCTCGAGGATGTTGGAACAATTGCTGCTATACACAATTTGGACCACAATATCCAAGGTAATATTTTTATTATAATCAATTTTATAAAATATTTTCATTTGTATATTTAAATATAGTCACTTTATTTGAGTAGGTAGTATAGAAACATTTTATTTAATAGTTTTGCAGGAAAATCAGATACGTATACATCTTCAAGAAAATTCTTTTGTTAATGTATCTTACTTCACAAACAACAAACCAATGGTAAATTCAAAGATAGGCAAGTTAGTTTTATAGATATATTATTAAGTTAGTAACAAACTTATCGAAAATTTCATCATTTCAATTTTTAATTGAATTTTCGAAAATCTGGCTTTAACTTTTGTTGAATGAGAACCGTTGATTCGTTCTTTTTAGATACTGTGGCCATCGTTTCAATAGATTTGATATAGTTGTTATATTTGTTAAGATTGTAGGTATAGGCATCAGGCATTAGTAAGACTTAAAATGTTCTTCAAATTTGACTTTATCTCCTTAAATATCCAATAAATTTATCTTATATTTATTTCAATTACAGAATTAAATATTGTTCTTAATTTTTTTCTTTAAATTCATTTTATTTTTCAGTTTAATGAATCCTCAGAAATATTCTAGTAAACGTGCTCAACAACTCGCTGGAGTAGCCACTATTCCAGAAAATAATGCGCAGGTAAAGACTCTGACGTACCTGGACAATGGACATTCACATCCAGCTCGAACACAGCACCCGCATTACAACAAGGTACATAATATATAATCCATTTGAAGGAAATTGAATGATTGTGATAATATCTGTACTCGAAAGAATATAACACTGTATCAGTGGCTCCTAATCTGTGTACTGTATGCTATTAAATTATGTCTAAGCTGAATGTTAATGTTTCTTGTCTAAGCTTCCTTCGCATGAGTATTAACTATGATATCGCATCAAATTTTATATTCATAAGTGTTTTGTGATTTTCAAATGGTTTGGAACCACTGTTCTGTACAATTTATTAACAGAATACGTTAGATACTGAAAGCTTTCTCGAATAAAAAGATGAATACCCATTTTTAATGGGCATTTTTACATATCCTTTTGGTATTTGTATTGAAGATGCCTTTGTCATAGTAAATATATTTGTTTAAAAAGACTTAAAAAAACATCAAACGATATTTTTTTATTTTTGTAATACGCTTTAGCGAAAGAAGTTATTTTTAACAAGTGTTTTTGTTCTCTATTTGAATTTCTCTCAAAATATATAATACTATATCTTTTGTTGTAGTTATCGCCAGGTCGAGATAATTCAGATACTGACATGGATCCAATGGCATCTGTAAGTGCAGATTGTGAAGCTACTCCACCTCTATTAAGACATATGCCCGGTCATGCACATCCTATGGCTCATATGGGAGGCATGGGTGGTATGGGTTCACAGAATAATTTTTATTCACATCAAATACATCAATCATCTAATATAGATGGTCAAAGTCCAAGACAACCACCAAGAGCTGGACAATATCCAGCTGTTGTAAGGCATAGTCCTCATAGTCGACAGAGGTCAGTATTTATTTTGATTTATTACTAAAATGTCTTAAAATAGATCATTTGTTATAGATAATTGTAATGAATACACAATTTATTGTTCTTGGTATTGCTATATATGTCATTTTTATGTTGCAATAGATTATTTAGAGGATTAATATTTATTAAATGATAAGTTATTTATCTATTCATTCGAACTTGCATAATTATGTCTCCCGTACGTAGACTTCCAGATTAAGTACGCAGGGTTCTGAATAGATGCTTTCTTTCAAAACATGATGTCAATTTAAAACCTTATTGAAATCAATGGAGTTCGGTTTTCAGGGAGCGTTTTATCGCTTTTTTTAAGGTTTCAGATATACTTAAATTGAATTACTTTTATTTCAAATATAATATTACTTTGTTTAAAATATAGTATATAGTTTCTCAATGATATTTCTATTAATTTCCTAACTATAGTGCAACTTATGAAAGATGGTTTTCATACTTTAAAAAAGTTAAGCCGTAGAAATATACGTGATCTCTCATAAATGGAACTATACATATTTTTTTTAATAATTTTCTTTTCATATTTTGAATTTAGTTTAAAACTATATTTCCAGTATTTATTTATAATTTATAGAATTACTATAGTCAAAATCACGATAGATCGGCGGTGACTTATACTTAAAAGAGGCTATAAGAGCGGTATAAATTTATAATACGATAATGAATTTTGTCTTATTCGTTTCTATATACATTATAGAAAAATAAATGAGTCAGTGCTTTTTAGTTATATCAGCAGTTTATACCGAATACTCGTAATTTCAACCATATTTTCTTTTTGCTCTTAATAATTATTTTTAATTTTTTTTCACAGAGCTCTTGATGGCGGACGAAGTTATACACCAGAAATGACATCGCCATCGGAGCACCGAGAGTCGGCACCACCTACAACGACCCAACAAAGAATCAGAGCTTTAGGAGTTGCCACCCCCCTTGCTTTGTCTAGTCCTGTTCGAAGGTGAGTAAATTAACTCATCCAATCTTTTCAATAATTATTAGTAATAGAAAAATCATATATACAAGAATATCGCTGTATATTATATTTCTAATAGTCTATATTTTTTTAATAAACTTTAACCCAAAATATTAGTAAAATATAAAATTTTTATATAGCTAACATAACTTTTAAAATTTTTGTTTATTTGAATATAATTTCCGATGACCTATTAAATTTCGCAGGTGGACTTAATACCGCATGAATTCATTTTGGTATGAAATATTTTTAATTGTATTTATTTCAGCCTTTCAGTATTTATATTATTTATATTTTTAGCATTGGCTCCGTGTATTTGTTTTAAGCTATGCAGTTTAAGAAATGCTATTTTTATTAGTGTTCTATTGTGACTTAGAGGATTTTAAGTATGTTTCTGGTTTATACATATCTCACAATCCTTTCCTAATTTCCTTATATTTCTTGTTAGTTAAACATGAAGAATTATTGCTACAATTACAATTAATTTAAACACCGTAACACAAACATATTTGTTTATTATTATATTTTTATTGTTTATATAATTTCACAATCATTGCAGTTTAGACAATCGTTTAGCGATGCATTGATGAAGAATTTATTGATGAATTCATAACAATGTGAGAATACACACATAAAAGGAGTAAATAAGATATAAGGAGATAAATACTTTTACGAAACAAGAAATTCCTGATAATATTCATCCTATTCCACAATCCAGCTAGTCCATTTTGTTTGATCCATTTTTGTAGCATTGCTAATGTTGAATTTGATTAAGAAATCATATCTTTTCTTGTATTAATTTGTTTAATTTCATAGATCCAATCCTGGCACTCCGACGCAACCTCGACGACCTGATTTCATCGGTGTTTCTGGAGCACCAGTGCAACCAACGTTCTACGACTTCGCTCAAACCGCAGCACCTCCTAGAGGGGCTCCACAAGGAAGTCCACAACGTCGTTTTCTATCAGAAGGAGAATTAGTGAGACAAAATTCAGAGCTATCATATCCTAGAACTAATAACACAGTGGATAACATACGTGAACTGGCAGGTTCACCACAAAAAGGTGTCTATATGTGGAAAGATACATCTCCTGGTACATATCAATCAATGAATAATGCTCAGAAGCACGGCTTCGAGTATTATAGATCGAATCCCACCAGTCCTATACAACAACAGCAACAACAACTGCAGCAGCAGTTACAACAACAATTGCAACAGCAACAACAACAATTGCAACAGCAACAACAACAACAACAGTTGCACCAACAACAAACACCACCTCCTATAGTAACTAGTGCTAATAATGTGCAAATGACTCAGTCAAGACCATATCATCCTGCTCTTAGAGGCGGCGTGTCTGTATTTCCACCATCTCCACAAGTTAAGAGAAAAGTCACGCCAAATTCAGGTCCACCCACAATACCGGGTCGAAGGCCGATTAGTTTCGTAAGAGCACTTGAAATGACTGACTCCATGGAAATGACTGATATTGCTCCAGCTGGAGATCAAAGGAATAACAGGAGTACAACACCAACGCCGGATAGGGCAAGTGTTTATGATATGAACTACGAAATATCTGTATAGGAAAGGTTCCGGCACAACAAAGTGCCAAAGTAGATTCAAAATATATAAATGTTAAGTATAAAACCATATAATTTAATATTACTACTATATAATTATAACAAAGGCCAAAGGAACATAAATATTATAATAGTAATTCGAAACTTCACCGGAATGGTTCTGGAAAATAGTGAAAAATGTTTTGTTTTTAATTCTTAAACTCGAAAAAGAAAAAATATATATTTGTGGGAGAATAGCAATGTGTAATCCCTTTCATTAACCCTAATTCACAAATGGTAGTAAGGAAACTTATAAATTGTTCTTTATAATTTATGTATGTAATATATAACGTAGCCATTACGTTGTGTTACTTTAAAACGCCTTCAGTATAAATGATGGCAGAAAAATATAAGAGAATTATTTATTTTTTTAAAGAGAAAAGTTTTATGATTGTGAAATAGTCTGTACATAAAAAATTAATTATCTTAATATAAATATATATTCTATATGTATTTATTTTAATATAAAACGAAGTGTTTTTTTAAGTAAAATAATAGACATTTTTTGTAAATATAAATGTGTGTGGAAAGTAATTTTTTAATTATTAAATTTAAATTTTGACTGTCGCAATTTATTGTGAAAATAATTTGTTCAACTTAAGAAAAACAATTTTGTGTAAAAAGTAAATAAAATGTAAATAATTATATATTAATATATAAAAATTTTCGTGTTAAAACTAATTGTGTGATTATTAATATAAAATAAGAACTCAATCAAATATATAAATAAAAATAGCAGATCGAAATGACCACTATGCAACATTTTTTATAAAATACCGTTTTCTTCTTTCAGTTATTTCTTTTCTAATAACAAATATTTATACATGTTCAACATTCCGAAGGAATCTAAATAATTATATTTTGTAATTGCTTGCAAACCCAATAAACAGTTATATTTACATTTTTGTAAATCGATCATATAATATTAATCATATAATGTAACTTTTTACTGTATTTCAAATCAAAGTTAATTGTTGGTTATTTAATATCAAACAAATTTGCATTTTTGAACAAACGTATGCGAGTCTGCGATATTGTTCATTGTATTTTTGCAAATAATAAGACTGTGCAAATATATTTGAAATGCTTTTAATAAGTAGTGGGAGATATATATTATTATATTAAATAAATACAGTTTTATATAAGACTGAATTGAATTTGTGGTGATAAGGTATTGCTCAAAGCTAACATAATGGCTGGAAACAAGGCATTACCAATAAATCTTAAATATGTGTTCTATAATTATCTAAATATAAATCCGTGATAAAATAAACCGATAAAAGCTAATAGGGATAACTGAAACTGAAATAACACTTTCACAAATACATGTTTTAAATAATCATTTCATAACATATCACGTTTTTTCAAAAAGAAGAGTCCTTGCTATAAAAATTTTCAGCAAATGTACAATAATTTTTGTAATGTGAAATTAATGTTGTTTTAATTTTTTAACACTGTCTATGAAATTGAACGTACTTAGAAAACATACGTTAGATAAATTTTGGAGTTTACAGTTAAATATAAATCTTATTTTTTTTATGTTTTAATGTATTAAAACAATTGCTAAATCTCAATTTTTTGCTGTTCACTCTCCTCAAGTAAGCAAATTTCTCAGTTTACCTCAATTTAAGTAATTGAACAAGGTAACGGGCCATCATAATTTGAATATACAAATATGTTTAATATGATTAATTGTGCGGTACAAGAGCTGGTGCAAACTATAACATGGCTAGCATTGAACATACTTAAATAATTACAAATTGTATATTTTTTATTGATGCGCAACTAACAAAACACATTTTGTGAACTAGAAATTGAAGCTTACATGCAGTGGGTGCTTTTACTTAAATTTATTTGATCATTTTTTTTAAATGTGGTTTAGCAATTAGAATATAAAGTGCAATAATAGTGATTTATATCACATATAATAAGCAATACGTATTATTGATATATATAAATATATATATACACTAGGGTGGCCATTAAGCGTTATTTCTTGTCACCTCTTAAAGTTTTTTGAGTTTTTCTTCGTGTAACAGATGCTTAAAAACAAAACGTGAGACCAAAAGATAAAAATCACGGAAAAAAATTAAATTTTTTAGTGTTGTTTTTTAAGATACTTAAAAAAATTGTCTATTTCAGTAAACTAGCAGTTCTTGTTTTCTAAGAACATATTATAATTTTTAGTAAATAATAATTTGTAATGTATATCTGTAAGACACAAGTTTATTTGGTTTGTTTTTAGATGTGGCGTTATAGATGTTTTAATAGTGATAATTAATTAATTTTCGATGTACATAAAATATGGTAATTCATCAAGAAACGAATAGAATAAACCTGTTCGATGTTGTGACAAGTTTTCTATTTTTACTTAATCATTTTAGTATTTATTTAACTTATTTATAAATTAAGATAAAATCCATAACTTGTGAGTCAATCTGAACCTCACATTCCTTATTTAATATTGATATACTGGAACTGTTTGAGTTTTCACGAGTTATAATAGGCAACACAGCTGTCAAACCCGTGAAACGTTGATATCATTTTACTGTGTTTTTGGGTTTGTGTCCCGGACCAACGATTTAGATATTTTTAAGTTTAATTGATTATATTCCAAATATGAGGCCTTGACTCCGTTGTCCTAGAATTAAAATTGAAGTGGCCAACCTGAAATTAAAATATATTTAAGTAATTATATATTCATCAGTTTTAAGATGAATGAATTTAAAAAATAATAATAAATATTAGAATTTCTACGAACTATAGTTCAGGATCGTTAGTATTAATCGTAGGAATGTGAGGTTTTTCTTTTGTTAAAACCAGATTTACTTTTAAATAAAAAAAATTAATGATTTTTCTAACGTCTTACAGATATACACAAATAATTATTTTTACAATTTCTTTTTAAATGAAATACAGGAAAAGTTACATTTATAAACAATGAATATATTACATTAATATTTGTAATAAATGTACTCCTAATATTTATTGTATTTAAAACTAACATTAAATATTAAAAGAAAATAAATAAAAGTAAAAAAAAAAGAAAAAAAAATACAAACCCTTAATAGAAGAAATTTTATACCCAAATAACCTAACAAATTAAAATTGTATTTAAAATAATAATTATATTTTTAAAACAATATTTGTTTATATTAAATGTAATTGCTATGGTTTACTTTACATCGTAAATATTACACCTTATTCTATACCTAATAAAATTATCTTATTTTCAAAATTTTATAAAATGATGAAATTCATAAATTTTGTTCAATATTTACATTGTGAGGAAATCTATAATAATGAGCACAGTGATTTTCTAAATTCTTTTTAATTATAGAATACCATTGATTTAAATTATACTTACATTAAACCTACTTAATTGTCCTTTTTTTGTTTAATTGATACAGTAATTTTTTTTAGATGTAATAAATTTGTTTGATTTGTCACGATATTGTTATATTAAAATATTATTTTACTATTAAATCATTGCTTTTAAATATCTTTAACAAATTAAATATTACAAGCGATTACAAGCTAGTCTACCTTGTAGGAGCATTTTGTTATTCTGTAATTAATCAAATTGACTTTCGATTCGATTTCATGACCGATTTTTCAATTAAATTTTGTCAGTTAAATTTTACTATTGTTATGATATTACCCTAAAGCTAATCCTAAGCTAGAGTTACGTTCTACTAAAGCATTTTTTCCGTAACATTTTTACATGTATATTGTATTTTATTAATGTTTAGTAATTGGTACAAACTAGTTACAAAATTTTTAATTATAAAGAAGTCATATTTTTTACTATAACACAGTGGCAAAACAAACAGGTTTACCAACCACCAATGTATAAATAATTAATAAACATTTTTGTTAAGTTTGTTAAATTTATTGATTCTGTTTTAAATTTGTACTTCCAATATAGTGAACGAATAATTTCAGGAAATGAACTATCTATTTTATTTTTATTTGAATATTAACTGTATTATTTCTGTTAGTGAAATTTAAAGTGAAAAGGTAATATTTATTTTTAGAAATGAAATGTGATACCATAGAGCTCTCTTTATTAAAACATATTACATCATTTATCCATTAGTAAAATTATTTATTTATAATATCTATACATATATTTTATGTAAACTAGTTGTATTTTAGTTATTAAATAATACAGTATCTGTTGAATGAAGGTTTAAATGTTAATTTTTTAATTAACAAATATTTCCTATCGAACATGTAAAACACAAACGTAGCATTTATATAAGAGAAACGTTTCTTTCTTATATATATCATAATTTTCTCGTTACGTGAAGTCTATTTTTTAACTGTAAGCGTTTTACCAATCCCACAGTAAAAATTTGAGTATTTGCCTTATTTTTTACTGTTCGATTTGTTTGTCGCTCAACGCAATACCCTGAATTTCTTTTTTTAAGGTTTCATTAATAAAATGAAAATTATTATTTTAAATACACATTAAAATATTTATAGTTTATTAAAATAAAACATAACCTAAAATACCTCATTTAATTAATTAATATTGAAGTAACCCTTTTATTCAGAACCCCCATATTAATTATACATGCTAATTATTATTATTATATAACCCATAACGCGTGCTAGTTATTGTAATAACACAAATAATGCAATTTTATTGTAATTTGTTAAAAGTGTATTGTTACTTTGAAAAGAAAATGTGTCTTTAATTTTTTTTTGAACGAATATTAAAACGGTGGTCAGAAGTGTGATATTTTCATTTATGTTAGAGGAAAATAAGTGTGTTCCTTTACTCTTTAATAATTTGGTAAAAATTATATCCTAATCGCTAGCACATCAAGTCGGGCTAGAATCGAATTTAAATCAAGACAGTTCCGAATCAATCTCTTACAAAAAACGTTGCATAACATAAATTTATTAAATGGAGTGAATCTTTACTAAATTATTTTTGGATAGTATTTCATACATACTTTTAATAATGAGCTTGTGAAGTTTTTTTTTTTAGAGGTTGTTTCTTTAATTTTTGATTAATATAAATTTTAATATATGTATATTGGCTTTTTTAATTTTTTTAAATAAGCTATGTCAAATTTGAGTTTTAGTTTAAGGTGTTAGATTAGATAAAAGAGATCAACTGTAGAAAACTGTTTTTTGAGAAATAAACAATTAATGATACATTTTCTTTCAAGTAATCTGCTCATTCTAATTTTGTAATTATTTCATTTCTATAATAACTTTATTTTTGGTGATTATTTCAAAGTACTTAACAATCAATTAAATATTTATTTTTGTGGACATTCTAATTTACCTAACCAGTTCTTATTTGTGATTATATTTATTAGTTTCTTAAATTGTTGATATTTTAAAATAATTTAAAGAAATAAAAACTTATAAAAATAAAGAAAAATTATAAAAAATAAAAACCCCTTTCCATTTAATAAAATAATGTTAAAATTATATCTAATCCAGTCCCTACAAAAGAAATATTTTCAAGTGTGAGTTGCTAGGCAAAATAAGAATATTGTTGAATTATAAATATAGTATCCCAATTTGCCCTTAAAAATAATTTACCAAAGCAATGTTTTTAGATACACAATTCATTAAGTTTTATATTCATTTTTACTTTTACTGTTTTTCTTTTCTATATAAATATGTTTAATAAAGTGTGTAATATTTTGTAAAAAAATAATATTGTGGTTTCTTTTTTATTATTCTCCTTATTACATTGATTAAAATTAAGACATTTAGAATTCTGAATAAAATATACTTGAAATTCTTCAAAATATCAAATATTATTTACAGCTATTTCAAGGAATAATAAAATTTCAATATTATGTCTGCCGTAACAGGGTTAAATAAAATAAAAACTTATTATTCTTTGACTTGAGTTGATTATTTCGACTACCAACAGCTACCAAACATTACCACAGCACTGACCTACTCAACAAATTACTGACGTATAAATGCATTTCACGTCATACAAATACGGCCGACCATTTCTAGCGCTAAAACTACAATTCAAATTTTTAATTGCTATATCTCCGTCAACATTTAGATATTTAATAAAATAGACACGCCAATACACATTTATTAACATCAATTTCAATCAACAATTGAAAAATCGACCACTAAAATATGAGGACACAAGCCCAGTTGCTACAATTGTAGTTTTAGCGCTAGAAATGGTCGGTCATATTTGTATGATGTGAAAATGTATTGTATTGTTGGTAGTCGAAATAATCAAGTCAAGTTAAAGAATAATAAGTTTTTATTTTATTTAACCCTGCTAAGGCAGACATAATATTGGAATTTTATTGTTCCTTGAAATAGCTGTAAATAATATTTGATATTTTGATATATAAATACATATAGTAGAGATTTATGAGCTGTAAGGTTGGTAACTTGTAAACTTGTCAAGAATATATCTCTTTTACGCTCTGTCGTATAAAAGAGATAGCAACTAGCGGTTGTGATATCACATGCAATTGGAATGTTCTACAATGTTGAATGCCTTTATTAATTAAAGAGAAAAATGACTTTCTTAATTGTTAATATCTCCTGAAATATAAGGAGTTATTAAAAAATAATTGGACATTTAAGGTTCTAGTAACCAACACTATCATTACGACACAAGCTCATTGAAATTTTAGTAACAATGATTTGTAAACTTACATAGCTAAAGAAAATATAGTCGAAGCAGTTACAAAATAGGCCCATAAAATTTAGTAGTGTGGAATGGGCTTTTATAAACGAGTTTGTACAAGTTTATCTAAGACACATACTATCTAAGATTCCTACTATGATATTGGTTAGTAATTCACAATAGAGATGTCACTACCAACTCATTTTATAAGTTAAATAAAATAGACTATCACTTAAAATTCTTTCAAGTGTTTTACAGTCAATTAAGGAACTTTAGGGACACTTGAGTTCTGAAATCAAAACGATATCAAGTGTTATGTGGGCGTATACCACCCACGACTTTTTTATTGTTAATTATACGCAGTTTTGTTTACTGGAACTATAGAAAATTGGCAACCCTGTACTGATTAGTAATTTTAATAACTAAATATGATGAAAATTCACAAACCAATACTACGGTTTCTCTCCTTTGTTCAATTCTCATTATATTAATGCATTATATTATATTTGAACTCGCGAACAATAATAGCAGTGACGTATCATTCAACAGACCCTGGTGCAAAGTTTGTCAACAAGTGACGTTCATTGAAAATTAAATTGCACTTTCAATTAACCGACGTTTTCTTTTTTTTGACAAGATATGTTACGTCACGTCCGCTAAGTTGTCATCTCTTTTATATAACACAGCATAAGAGAGATAGTATACTTAACACAGAAGTCTTATACATATAACAAATACTGACCAATCACTTAATAGTACAGACATGTTACGTCATAAATATGGCCGACATCTGTAGCGCTAAATCAACAATTCAAATTTTTAATTGCTGTAACTTCGTCAACATTTAGATATTTAATAAAATAAAAACGCCAATATACATTTATTAATATCTATTTCAATCAACAATAAAAAAATGAGTGGGGATGGGAGGAATAATGCGTTTGCCCCCATTTGTAAGCGCCCAGGAACGTCACTGAATATAGCTCATTTTAATAACAATAATAATACCTCCAGGTATTGAAAACCCCGGGAATAAATTCTATTTATGGATTCGAGCCTTCATGCCTTTGTACTTCCCACAGCTACCTACCTCCCTTCCTACTCCTCCTCTTTCTACATTTGCATCTATGTGATGTTTTTCAATAACCCTACTTTAATAAAACATATTAACTGTATTCAAACTTTTTGATGTAGTAAAATATTATTTTTCAACTCTATATATTCTATTAAATGAATTCGTACAAAAATATTTTATGATGAAAGCGCTTATAGTAGTATATGACAACTAATTAGCCATATTCGATGCAGGCACACAAGGGAAGGGTAAAGAAGGGGAAAATTTCGTGGGAGGTTCATTAGCAAAAAGCAGTGTTGTTGATCCCATGAAAAGCGCAACAGTAAAATGCGTAATATTTATAAAATATTTATATTTGAAAAATACGTATGAAATAATTTATTTCATATTAATTTAACAACACGATAAAAACATGAGAGAAAATGTATATAAGAACAAAAGCACATAGGAAAAAGTATACAAAAGCAAAAGCACATAGAAAAATTGATAACACAGCTTTAAAGGTCGTAACAAAATGTATATAAAGACAAAAGCACATGGGAAAAATTGAAAACACAGATTAAAGCACGGAAGAAAATGTATACAAAGATAAAAGCTCATATGGGTAAGCACACAGAAGCAAAAGCACATAGAAGAATGGGCTTGTGTCCTCATTTTTTAGTAGTCGATTTTTCAATTGTTATAATTGTAAATTAATGTTAATAAATGTGTATTGGCGTGTCTATTTTATTAAATATCTAAATATTGACGAACATATAGCAATTAAAAGTTTGAATTGTTGATTTAGCGCTAGAAATGGTCGGCCATATTTGTATGACGTGAAATGCATTTTAACGTCAGTTATTTGTTGAGTAAGTCAGTGCTGTGGTAATGTTTTGTAGTTGTTGGTAGTTAAATAATCAAGTCAAGTCAGAGAATAATAAGTTTTTATTTTATTTAACCCTGCTACGGCAGACATAATATTGTAATTTTATTGTTCCTTGAAATAGCTGTCAATAATATTTGATATTTTGATATATAAATATATACGAGTATAGCAGAGATTTATGAGCTGTAAGATTGGTAACCTTACACAAGGATTGTGATGTCACATGCACTTGGAATGTGTACAACGATGAATCCCTTTAATAATTAAAGAGACAAAATGACTTTTTTAATTGTTAATATCTTTCAAGGTTCTAGTAACCCACTTTATCAATATATAGTACACTTTTGTAGAAATTAAGACATTAGGACACAAGCCATTGAAAACACAGATTAAAGAATGAAAGAAAATGTATACAAAGACAAAAGCACATAGGAAAAAGCACACAGAAGCAAAAACACAGAGAAAAATTTAAAACACAGATTAAAGCACTGAAAAAAGTGTATATTGAGATAAAAGCACATAGGAAAAAGCACACAGAAGTGAAAGCACATAAAGAAATTGAAAACACAGAATAAAGCACGAAAGAAAATGTATACAAAGACAAAGGCACATAGGGAAAAGCACACAGAAGCAAAAACACAGAGAAAAATTTAAAACACAGATTATAGAACTGAAAAAAGTGTATATTGAGATAAAAGCACATAAGAAAAAGCACACAGCAATGAAAGCACATAGAAAAATTGAAAACATAGTTTAAAGCACGAAAGAAAATGTATACAAAGACAAAAGTACATAGGAAAAAGCACACAAAAGCAAAAGCACACAGCAATGAAAGCACATAGAAAAATTGAAAATACAGATTAAAGCACGTAAGAAAATGTATTTAAAGATAAAAGCACACAGAAGAAAGCACACAGAAACATTGTGTTCATGGCCAAATCGAACTTATGCACACAAACGCGCAGACAATATTCGTGATCATAGAACAAACATTCATGAATTCGTACACGGACACGAACGTTTTCTCTCTAGTAGCGTTAAATTACAAACTTCAAAGCGTACGAATCTGACAATCGGCAAACAGCGCGAATGAGCGAACAAGCATGGGTGTCGCAGAGTGTTTTGTTATATTATGCAGGTCTTTTGAATTGCTGTGGGCGAATGTTGTTATTTTCGTTTAGGTATTTATCTTCAGTCACTATTTCTAAGAATTTTGTCTAGACAGTATCTGAATAAGCACTCCAACTACTGCGCAGTTTCATCTCCAATACCACGAATTTCTTCATTGTTCTTCATTTGGTATATCAGTGTTGGTCATAACCAGAGATGACAGATTTCATTTGAGATCAAGTGGAACAAATATGGAAAAAACAATTTTTTGCGCGAAATCAATAGTATCTAGTCTAACCATTATGGGGTGTTACTTCACACTTATCACACATTTCACCAATAACTTTTTTTAAATATATTTTATACTGCATGTGACGTCACAACGCTTCTGACTATTCCCTTGTCAATCCCGAATAATAACGCCTGGATTGACGTCAACATATTTTACGCAATCCTTATAATATGTTTCCTTGACATAAATCTAAAGGCTACCAGCTGTGATTATCGGAAACAGATAATTTTCAAATTCCAGAACGTTATGACGCCTTACACAACGATGTTATGCAACTTTTGACGCATTTCGAATACCTGGAACTGGTATGTTACCTCATTCTAACACGGTTGAGATCCAGTCTTAACCACAGATATTTATTATATAACAATTAAACGAGCAGAATTCTTCTAGTCTAGTCTTTATATTTGTTAATAATATTGTATCAATATAATAAATATATTTTTTTTGTTAGGGCTCTCTCAATGGGCTTGTGTCCTCATTCTTTAGTGGTCAATTTTTCAATTTTTGATTGAAATTGATGTGAATAAATGTGTATTGGCGTGTCTATTTTATTAAATATCTAAATGTTGACAGAGATATAGCAATTAAAAATTTGAATTGTAGTTTTAGCGCTAGAAATGGTTGGCCATATTTGTATGACGTGAAATGCATTTTAACGTCAGTTATTTGTTGAGTATATCAGTGCTGTGGTAATATTTTGTAGCTGTTGATAGTCGAAATAATCAAGTCAAGTCAAAGAATAATAAGTTTTTATTTTATTTAACCCTGCTAAGGCAGATAATATTAGAATTTTATTGTTCTTTGAAATAGCTGTAAATAATATTTGTTATTTTGATATATAAATACATATAGCAGAGATTTATGAGCTGTAAGGTTGGTAACCTGTAAACTTGTCAGAGTTCTGTCAAGAATATATCTCTTTTACGCTCTGTTGTATAAAACAAATAGCAACGTAGCGGTTGTGATGTCACATGCAGTTGGAATGTTGTACAACGTTGATAATTGATAATTTATAATTAAAGATACAAAATGACTTTTTTAATTGTTAATATCTCTTAATATATAAGGAGGAATACATTTGAGGTTCTAGTAACCCACTTTATCAATATATAGTACAGTTTTATAGAAATTAAAACATAGGACACAATCCCATTAATCGTGACAAATCTTTCTAATACAGTCTAAACCCAGATAAAACTAGCTTGACATAAAACGCAGCTCTTTTAATCACTTGGCATTAAAAAAGAAATTACTTGAATATTAAATAACATGCGCAAAAACTTGAAGTCAGCATGTTTATTATCAAAAACCTTTGACACCAATAGGGTCACCACTATGGTTCACATTTCCGTTTTATCAGCATTTCGTTATCAGTACGGGCATGTGTCGCTAGATGTTGTAAGTATGTCCTTGAGAAAAAGAGGTTAAATACGCTGTGTTTTGCTCGTAGCGCTCATTTGGGATGTAGTAGTCAAGACCATCGCATCTGTTAGCAACTCAGTCCAGTATTTTACTTTTCTGCATTTGTTTTACACACATATTATGGAAATGCTAAGTTTTGTATATATATAATATTAATACAGTTACTTAATCTTAATATATATAAATTACGTGTCACGTTATCTCTCCGCGATGGACTCCTAAACTACTTAACCGATTTTAATCAAATTTGTACACCGGGTGCAGTTTGATCCAACTTGAAAGATAGGATAGCTTACATCTCAATTTATTATTATCTTATTGCAAATTATTTGTCTATTAATTATCTGTATATGACATATGACATCTGGCGACGATGATGGCGACATCTGTTGACTAGATTGAGTAAATCGAAATCTGTTGACTAGATTGAGTAAATATTCAATAGATAAACGTTAGTCACAGCAACGCGTGGCCGGGACAGCTAGTAATCCTATAATATAATCTTCCAACTGTATGTTTATTTTCTTATATGTTTGGTTCGAAATTTGTATGGCAACTCGAAAACGGCTGCGCGCATTTTCCTGAAAATTGTCTATTTTGTAGCGAAATTCTAAGACTTTTCTCGCTCTCGGATTTTTCTCTGTATTTCCTGACAATTCGTAATTTAGGAAAAACTAAACAAAAATTTTACTTTTTGCTCTGTAACTTTTAATTCGTAAAAGATAGAAAGTTGAAATTTTGCACGTGTATTACGGTGTTCAATGCTAACATTTTTTGAAAATTAAAAATTAAAATGGGGGCGTTGAGAAAATTAGAGGGCGCGGTAGGAAACTTTGGAGAAAACTCAAATTTTGGATGGTGTAATAATTGAATATGATATTAAAAAAAAAATTATTTGGGGGCACAGGGGCGGTTTTAGCCGTGAGTAAAGGGAGTATAGCACAGAGGGTAAGGTTTCAATTTTTTTTTAAATTTATTTATATTATTGTACATCATATTAAGTTTATTGTGTAAAAATTTGAAATCAATTAGCGTAAAACTGTCGGAAATATAGAGTTTTAAGTCTTCACCTCTGGTCTGCTTTCGTGTTACTTTGAAACTTTTAAATGCGGTTTCTCACACATAGCTTTTACAGAATCAGTGTCCTCTCTAGCTCAAAATCTACTGAACCGATTCTTTTGAAATTTTGCACACTCTTTCTTTACATAAATGCCGAGGTAACGCTGTCGAGTTAACGTATTTTAAAATAACAAAGTTTCTGATTTTTGTCATGAAAAATCGATATTTTGACTTTTAAGTGCTGTAAAAAACTGAAAAATCAATAAAAGAAAAAAAACGACAGCGTTACCTGCAGAAACTTATCAACTAATGAAATCATTTTGCTTTTTTGATTTCAGAAAATCTAGTGATGAGTTTTGAGTGGCACCGCAATGTTACTTTTTTTTGTGACGTCTGCGGAGATTCGCTGTCAATGCCTCAGTTCTTGACATTTATTTATGAAAATTTCACAAAGTATTCTTCAAATTTAATTTTATCATGTAGTAATTATAGAAATAATTATATATTAACTGTGTCGTCAAAAAACATTTTCGAAAATATGCTTCTTTTTCATCGTTTTGACCTAATACTAGTACGTAATACAAAACATAGAATTTGTTTTAAAGCATGGTTAAATTCTAGTAGCATACATTTTAATGGCGGCCAAAAACACAGTATGTCCTCACTAATGGGTTCTACGATAAAGTGAACTACGTCACTATTGAAGTAACACGCATTATTGAAATGAAACTTATCAAAAGTCTTATCAAAATGCTTTCGGTTAGCAAATTGATAAAATAAAATTAATCACATTTCCCAATGTTATAGTTGTAGTATCTTATCTCAGGATGTGATAAATAAATAAGGAGAACTAAAGTCGGTAACAGTCAGAGTCATTCATGGTCATTGTAGATTACAAGTACAGTAAGAGTTCGACAATCCGAACGCTTAAAATTCATATATAAAGATATTCGAACACATCACTCAATAAGTTCGTATAATGACATATAGATGGCGCCACTATTGATAAATCCATATGATTTTTAAATAGTACCAATCTTCACACTATTTGTGTCAAAATTTCATAACATTCTGATCATTAGTTTAGGAGTTACAGTGATTTTAGTGACCGTACTTTCGTAATTTTAAAAATCAATTTTTTTGTGTGTTGATGTGAAAAGATACCCAGCATGAATAAAACGACGATGTGAGTTTTATAAAACTGTCTGAGTGAATACGTAGTAGCAATAAAGCCTGCCGATACAATAAGTTACATATTAACTACGTTTAAATGGCGCATGTTGGTGCCACAGTGATGTAGAAGACACATTATATAGAAAATGAATTTTTTAACGCAGGCCTATTTCCGATGCTGTGTCCTATCACCTACGATCTTTATATTGGCAGTTTTCGAGATGTCTTAAGGGTGTATCAGTGTCATATAAGTAAACAACACCACTGCCTGATTAATTTACGATAACAATCAAACTCACAATATTTTATTCTGGTCTGAGGATCGAACCCGAAGTGTCTCGCTCACTGTGTCGTCAACCAGTTCACAGCGAAACGTAAAATATAAGCAGCGTACCATATAGCTCGCTTGGTCGGTGGTATATGCGGTTGCAGTGATTTCAGGCGTTTAGTCGACCAACATGCCGCTTGCGGTTACAGTGGGCAGTGGTCAACCTCTCCCGATATAGATAGAGTAAATGCGACAAGTATTGTAAAACAACGAGTCTATGAAAAGTTAATGGAATATTATGATATTATTGTAAAACAACAGTGCATTTATATAATTAGATTAATGGTTAAAACCAGGCACCCCTCAAAATATGTTAGGGGATTTTCAAACCACAAACGTAATATGTTTGGAATCATAATTGCAGCACTAATACAACCCTGTTGAGCCAACTAGCGGCTACAAATATAACTGAAATTTTCGGCGTACATTCTCAGAAAGAGCTCAAATTTTTAAACGATTAGAATCCGAAATAATGAAGCAAGTAAAATCTATTATACAAAAAAAATCTCTCGATAGAATTTTGAAAAAATTTAGCACAGTAAAGAAAAATGTTTTTTAACAAATTAAAAAAATATATATATATAGCACATCACTGTTTTGTATTCGAGGTGTAATAATTTAAAATATAATTTCTTTAATTCCAACACGCATTTTTATTGGTCAATGGTAATCCGGCAACGCTGCGCGCCAAATTATTTCGAGTAGCGTGGAATTTTAAATATTTGATGGTACTAATGCATTTTCCAAAATTCTGAATATTCGTGTGCAAAAGTTTTGAATTTATGACAAAAGTATGTTCTGACTTTACGATACCACGCTGGAACTGTCTTAAATAAGGTTAAAGTTTATAAATTTATCACGGTTTCAATTTCTAATTAATTTTGTGGTTTTCACAATAAATTTGTATGCGTAATTTTATTTATACAAAATTTTCTCCATCTCTCTCACACAAATTATATTCTTATCTCTCACTTCCTATTTGTATTCAACCAAATATCTTTAGAATAAAGAATATAATAATAATATATCGTGACACGTTAAACATAACCCTTTAAAAACAATTAAAAAAACTGTGTGTTAGCGCTATTTGGCTCCGACTTCAGGCCTGACCATGACATCATGCAGATTCAGTGACCGCTTGCACGTGTTTGAGCGGTTTGGATCATAGGACGTGTGGGAGAGGGCAACTGTTGCGCAAGGGTCATTGTGACTTACATAATTACTGACTTTTAATTGAGAGAACCCTAACAATAATAATTATATAACTTGACACGGTAAACAAAACCCTTTAAAAACAATTTAACTAATTGTGTGTGGTAATTTTTAGTTTATTCATAAACATTTAAATATTGGAGACCAATGTCGCAACTTCATGATGTAGTTGTATTTTTGTTAATAAACCATATTCGTTTTTGACAGCAAGAGGTTTTGTACTGTTTGTGTAACGAATCCGTCAATCGTAATTTCGAGTCAATCATCGTCAGATATGTAGTATGAATGTGTAGTGTTCACACAATCTTTATAAAATGTTCAGTGTATAAATACATATATAAGCGATAGTCTATTCACAAATAAAATAACATCCGTGTGTTCTTATAAAACATAACCTATCTTTTTGCAATTATAAATGTACAAAAAATAGTGTTAAATTATTGTGTTCTGTAATATTCTGGCAACACTATAAGTGACATATTTAATGAGTGGAAACAAATGTTAAAACGTACCTGGTGAATATTATAAACTAAATTAACAATAATTAATAAGTGTTACGAAATACAACATCATGGAATTAGATAACAGTCTCAATAGGATGGATCAAGTAAGTGGAAAAGATAATATTAATAAGATATCAGCAAATAAACGATAGCAAATGATATATAGTAATGTGTACCTCGTTGAAACCAGTGATTAATGTGCTTTGTGAGATATGTCACGGCGATATTTATCATTTAACAATCATTTTATAATTGCTTAATTGTAAGAATAGTTCTTTTTGGTAAATTTATTATTAATAGTAAATGTAATATAATTTTAACCACATTCTCTGTGTGCTGCAGTATTGTCTGCTGCGTCTGTCTGACAACAACAATATCTAAAATCATGTTTTGTTTCGTTTGGTTATTTCTAATTTCAGTTAGATCTTGCTCTAAGTGTTTTTGTAAGTCGTAAAATTGCATCTTGCGACAAATGTAGACACCTGACCATTTACTATTTAGTTTTTTGATCAATTGATGTAATAAATATATTGTCAATATGCGAAAAGTCCCTTCATTATCAAAAATGAAATATTCTTATATACCCAGTTGTAATGATTGTTGTTGAATAAGATACTAAATCAGATAAAACCATTTTTATAAAACGTGGTTTTATTATAGGTTATATATTTGTTATTAATTACATAAATAGTACATTTCTGAGTACAAGCACAGTTTCTAGCGGTATTTAATTATGGTAAACAAAAACTAAAAAACATATCAGAGTTCGAAAATGCTGTGCTTGGGTTTGATTCGCAGAGACATCGTTTAAATAATTTATATACTATTACAGATGAAAATTCGATAATATAATAATGTCGTTGTGAACCAGGTTTAATTTCTATAAAATTGTACCTAAAATATTCTATTATTTATGTACCGTCAAAAGATATGGTTAAAAATTAAGCGGCAAAATTGAAATTCAAATTTTAATTTTGATCCAAAAAAATGAGTTCCACATGCCCAATTTAGAAAAAAATTGAAATTACATAATTTGCAGCTATCTTCGTTGTGTTTATATGTTGCTACACATACCAACTAAACAATAATAAATTTGTAGTAATATATATATGAGTACCAACTTATCAGTTTTTGTTTTGCTTTTGTCATAGGTCAACTTCAAGAGGTTATGAAATTTGTTGATTTATGTTATACTGACGTCATTGGATTGATAAGTGGTGGGGATAGATAAAGATAACGTTGTAATTACGCGTTATGTGTTACACCATACTTATTTATAACTGTATCTAACATCTTGCCAAAATAATTGCGTATTTAAGGAAAATCCTGCTAAATGCGGTTACAAAGGATGAATACGAGGTCCGATTATATAAAAAAAATTATTTAATTTAGCATTTTTTTCCTTGCGCAATATTCTTAGTATTTATGTGATGGCATCTTATTAGTTTTAAGATTGTGAGAGCACATTGTCAAATTAATTTCTTCCAAAAAATCTCGTGAGTAAACAATTTGGTAAAGTGTCTGGTTTTGTGACGTTTCTATCACTATAGTTCGCATCAACTTTATCTTCATTTGTATTCCGACAGGTGGAGTGGTTTCGCCATTTGTAGCCGATGAAATAGACATTTCATATGAACGACTGTGAGAGAACGCACACGGGTCGACTGATTGCAAACTAGCGCAACGAAGTTTCCAACGAAAACCGTGTTTTTGTGATTCTAAAGAATTTTTAACAATAGCATAATAGCGGATTTTATTGTGTCGTATTGTGAGGTAATTGTATGTCTGTATGTATTTAAATACTTTTAAAAAGTATTTGTGCATATCTCTGCTCATGATGTTCACCATCAAAAGTATACAACGTAATTGCCTGCGACCTAGAAACACAGTCGCTCAAAGTTCCATTCTCATTCGGTTCGGGCAGATTCGAGGCTCGCGTTTGCAATCAGTCGACCCATGTGCGGACGGCCTAAGTATGCTATCTCTTTTACACTCTGTTGAATAGCTGAGATAGCAATTATTTAGTGGAGAAGAGGGGCAGGATACAGATGTGGCGTATCTGCAGTGGTATTTTTTATAACTTTTGTACCCTTTAATTATTAAAGACACAGAAATGACTGTTTTAATTGTTAATATCTCCTAAAAAATAGACATTAGAGAAGTATTTCCACTTTAGAGTAAACAACCTTACTATTTTGGCTACAAAAGCACCTGTAATCATTTGTAAATTGACTAAGAATCAAATGAATCATAATATTTGAAGGTTATGTAGTGTTCTTTGTGTTAATACAAATTTAATATGTATTTTAATGTGATGCAATAGGGAATAAAATGTATGGATTCATATTTATGTTCGTAATATCGTTCGTAGTTCATGATTCTGAGAAACCAACGCTTTGTTTGTGTGAAGCTATTATTGGTCCTCATCCTGCGCGACGCCAGCAATAATCGGGTCGTGGATTCTCCCTATTGGCTCACACGATGAGTGGGAGATGAAATCATATGGATGAAAACATTCTAAATTATTTATTATATTTAGTTAGGTGGCAGTTGCTAAAATCTAGTATCATTTTTCATATAATGCGAGCTGTAGAACAGTGATGATATCCAGTGGCGGCATGAAAAGGGCATTGCTCTAGTTGAAGGTAAATTACCCTTGTCTTACGTCTTACAAATTACAAATCATAAGTCGTTTATATTGTTGTTACAATATTATTTATTAAGAAATATGGTAACTGTATACAATGCATAAAACTACTAGATGTAACTCTATTGACTGTTATATAATGAATGCCACAGGCTGAGAAAAAAAACATGCTGCATAAAGTAAATGTTGCACAACTATAAAAAACTGGGTAAGATTAAAAAAATACTATGTTTTGTTCTAAAAAGAATAAAAACCCATAATATATAAATTCTAAAAAAATACGTTTACAAATTTCTACATATTTTTATTAAAAGAAGTTAGAAAGTTGTTAACTTTCTTTTTATTAGAGATCGATCCGCTTTAAATACGATATTTTTATAACAAATGAAACCTAATCCTAAACAAATATCCTGAAAAAACAATTATAACTATTATGAACTCTGGTACTATACTTTACTAGTTTATTACATTTACAAAATATATAATAAAGAAACATTAATTTAAGGTTTTAACCTAAAATGAAAGTTTCAGCATGTGAAATATAAAGATATAACATTAATTATATTAAATAAAATAATTTATATTAAAGTAGCAGTCATCCCCGTCGCAAAGCGACGTCTGTCTTTTCTGTGTGAATTGAATTTCATCTCAAATGTTAATTTCCTTTTTAAAATAAAATATTTATTTCATTCTATAAGTCACGATAAAAGTCGTAGTCACGACGTAATCATTTATCGTGACGATACATTTGAATTTCTACGTCACTACATGTTTATTGAGTTTTGATTTTGCTGTTGTGATTCGAGTATATTCAAATCATTCTATATTGCAATGCACAAATCATAACCCAATTTATAAAATAGGTTACCAAAACCACAGCAGATCTCTTTGTGTGATACAAATGTTTCAGTGTTAGTGTTTTGTATAATCGTATTTTCAAAATATTTCCAGGAATGAAAATAATATGACAGTACTAATATTGATTATTTATTAATTTCTCGAATTGTTTAAATTTTTTGTTTTATTCTACATTTTACAAACATGGAGTGTTATAGAAATGTATTTTATTTTCCATTTGCCATTTTATAGTCAGGCAGAGCAGTCTTGATCAACCAACGGGAATATCTCATTATGAATTAAGCTAACATGATTATAAATTGTGTCTAATGTTATGTGCTCTCTTTCGGTTAGTCTCACATGCGCAGAAATTAAAAAATAATCCTGCTGCATCGTTTTTTAGATCTGGCAACGTTGCATTATTATACTATACCTATTTACTTTGATCTCTACTCACGATTCTTTACTTTGCTGTGCTTTTACGGTATTTTAAACTTCCCGCGCAGTGCGACGTTGCCAAATCGTGATCTTCTAGTTACTAGGCTTTGAGAGAACGATTGAAAAGTATGAAAAGTAGCTCACAAATACAGAATAATGAATGAACAAGCCATCTTAAATTCTAGTTATTATATACTCAGTCCTACATTAGTTTTCAGCTAGATTTAATTGGTTTATTTTTATTACTTTTGAGAATGAATGCGTTTAGTTAATTTTCGGTAAGCACATTCCCTCACGTATTCAATCAGTGGTTTAAAGTTTCACACATTTTAATTGCTTTAACCTTTGACTCGGTTTTCGTTCACAATATACCCTTATTAATCACATTCTTTTACGACTTTTCTAGCTTGAGTGTTATAGTTATGATTAATTTGTATGCTCGATTTGTTTTTATGACTCCACATATATATAAATTTTCAATGTCCTTAATTGATAAATTAAGAAAAGATTTTGATTTATTACTATTTAGTATAAAGTTATAAGAAAACTGGGGCTTCTATATAGTTCGGAGGCTTCGACTTTGAGGAAGAGCTATTAGGCCTGTCTCAGTATGGGACCGTATTTAAGCGACGGCGTATTCGGACGTAAATCGGCGGGTTGGATGAGCTACAAAGCAAACCGTCTATGTGTGTCACAGATGTCTGTAGTCAGTCGTCAGATAACTAACTTGTGTACTGAAGGGGGTGTATTGGAGTTCTTTAGCACTAATATAATTTATTATGAGAGCAAACTTTAACTTTAATTTTTATCGATACTCTACTGGTATTAAAGGGACTTTAGCATTTATTATATATCTGAGTTCTGGTTGTCGTGAATTTAAATTTAGTTCTATCGTATTGGTATCGGAATCGGTGTCCATGATTCACTGAAATACAAACATAAACTGCATGCAGAACATTCTCGTCACAAGCGATGTCGCCGATAGATCTCATTTGAATCGTATTGCAGCGTAACAACAAGCGATCTTAGGTATCCCCTCCAGTCTGAGGCGGCTGTTTGCATTTACAAAGGTTCGGATAGGATATCGTTGTAGTAGTGGTAACGCTTGGATAAAATTCGCGGTTTATTAAAATTTATACGGTTCTAATGTGCGAGGTAGTGCCGCCCGTATTCGGACAGCTTTGTAGCGTGCAGTCTGAGAGCTCCAGAGAGATCTCATTACATTTACCTGGTTCGGATAGGTAAAGCGTAGTAGCCCGTATACGTCCGGCAGAAATTCGCTTAAATACGGTGCCATACTGAGACAGGCCTTATAATCTCTTGTGGATTTGGGAATGGAAAAATTTGCGAAAAATTTATGATAATTTGGAGGAAAAGCCGTTGAGAAACTGATGGAAGAATGCGATAATGATCCCCTGCGAGGTGAAAAGAACAAGTGGAAGAGATCCTAAAGAAGTTAGATGTGAAGAATTGGAAGATGAAGGCGGCCAATAGGAAGGAATAAAAATAAATCTTAAAGGAGTCCTGTGCTCTATGGTTCGATCTGAAATACATTTAATCTTTTTAAAATTTGATTTATTCTTCTTTTAATCTGTAATTGATTTTTCAAGGAAGAATGGGCTTGTGTCTTCATTTTTGGTGGTCGATTTTTTAATTGTTGATTGAAATTGATGTTAATAAATGTGCATTGGCGTGTCTATTTTATTAAATATCTAAATGTTGACGGAGATATAGCAATTAAAAATTTGAATTGTAATTTTAGCGCTAGAAATGGTCGGCCATATTTGTATGACGTGAAATGCATTTTAACGTCAGTTATTTGTTGAGTAGGTCAGTGCTGTGGTAATGTTTTGTAACTGTTGGTAGTCAAATAATCAAGTCAAGTCAAAGAATAATAAGTTTCTATTTTATTTAACCCTGTTACGGCAGACATAATATTGAAATTTTATTGTTCCTTGAAATAGCTGTAAATAATATTTGATATTTTGATATATAAATATAGCAGCGATTTATGAGCTGTAAAGTTGGTTGTGATGTCACATGCACTTGGAATGTCTACAACGTTGAATCCCTTTAATAATTAAAGAGACAAAATGACTTTTTTAATTGTTAATATCTCCTAACATATAAGGAACATTTGAGGTTCTAGTAACCCACTTTATCAATATATAGTACACTTTTAGAGAAATTAAGACATAGGACACAAGCCCATTTGGAGGGAAATGACTTTTAGCTAAATGTTTCCTCCTTGCAACGGCGCCCCTGCTGAACGTGGTGTGTTTATCAACCACAAATAAACATTCTGGATAATATAATAATTAAAAACATTAAAAACACAATGTCCAATTCATGTTGATTAATAAACATATCATATTATTATTAACAATGGGGTTACATGATTTCAAAGAATTGAACAATACTTATAAATGCCTTTATAAATATTATTATTATTTGTAAACAAAAATTTCAGTTTCTTGTTACATACAATGTGAATATCTTTAGTGGAAAATTTATTTTAATTCTTGGATCAAATTTATGCAAGAGTAAAATTTCAATAAATATATGAAACGATATACTGCGTACTTACTGGTGGTTGATAGAAACCAACGTGTGTCGTACGAGTTAAATATAAAGCCTTGTCCAAACTATTGCACCTACATTATATATTTTGTCTCTTTTGTAAACTCAAACCTAAATGTAAAGAACAAATGAGAAATAAAAGAAAAATAGAACAAATACTTGTTTTTACCAACATACAAAACTGTCTGCTTAGAACGTAATAACGTTAAAGGATGCCGATGCATTAAGTTACATGTACAAGTGTTGTATAACTTCTCTCAACAAAAGTTGTATGTAAAGAGTCGCATATATGAGGACGAAACATAATATGGAATTTAATTTATATATAAAGGATATATACAGAGTGTCCCAATATTCAACGATAAGCGGGCACCAGAGGGTGGTCCTGCCCATGACTACACAAAAAAAAAAGAAAAAAAAACTTATCTCATTTTGTTTAAGAATTAGAAAAAAAATTATTTTTTTTCGAAAATTGAAACACCTTAAGATGTTTTTAACTACCATGACCACAATTTTTCAAATCGTGCCTGTATTTATGCCGGTGGCAAACATTTTGAACATTTACTATAATGTAAATAAACTATTAAATTTATAAAGTAAATGAAAAATTGTTTGTACCATTTGTTTTAATTCATTCAACAATAAAAAACCTCTTTTGAGTATTGTAAAAGTGATAGTATGCATAATTTTTTGTTATTGCTAGTTTTCCTGTAGTATTATACCATTTTGGAATCCTGAAGAGTTGCGCCAATTTTTAAAAACGTTGCCATAGTAGTGTTCATACTTTTTTTTTACACCACGATTAGTTAAAGTGGACAGAAAGTAAAAATCTTTAAAAATTTTAGGGAAAAAAATAATTTCGATTGATTTTTGTGTAAAAACTACTAGTATTCTGGAATTTTTAACGGTTGTGGTGGATAGCAGTGCTATTTAGGTTGCCGATACAAAAAAAAAATCAGAAATATTTGAAAAATTGTGGTCATGGTATTTAAAAACATCTTAAGGTGTTTCAATTTTCGAAAAAAAAATATTTTTTTTTTAATTCCTAAACAAAATGAGATAAATTTTTTCTTTCTTTTTTTCTTGTGTAGTCGTGAGCAGGACCACCCTCTGGTGCCCGCTTATCGTTGAATATTGGGACACCCTGTACTATATCTGTATTAAAACATTCTTTTGCTATGAAAAGAATTTTATTTTTTGTGTGTGCACATATCAAAAATATAATATAGATAGGATATCAACTTGAGAAGTTAATACTATGTACTCGGCGGCCATCTCTTAAACGCAATATTCCACAATATGATAAAATCCATTCTTATATGCAACTAGACACCTTTGTTCAAGTATACTCTCAAAAAAAGAAAACGGATTTAAGCAAACTCGGTCCAAAAGGAGTGCGAACGGTGCGCCTAAAATCTCGCATCATCATTTCCTTTCCTTTTTGGACAAGGAAATCAATCGACGGGACTTTATTCAATCTCGAAATTTCATCGCCGTTAAAGAGGGAGGGGGGGGGGCGGTTGCCTTACTTTGAAACTTTTAAATACGTTTTTCTCACACATAGCTTTTTCAGAGTCGGTGTCCTCTCTAGCTCAAAATATACTGGACCGATTCTTTTGAAATTTTGCACACTCTTTCTTTATATGTATAAATGATGAGGTAACGCTGTCGAGTTTTTTAAAATAAAATTATTTTAAACTCGACAGCATTACCTGCACAAACTTATCAACTAATGAAATCATTTTGGTTTTTCGATTTCAGAAAATCCAGTGATGAGTTATGAGTGGCACCGCAATGAAACTTTTTTTGTGACGTCTGCGGAGATTCGCTGTCAATGCCTCATTTCTTGACATTTATTTAGCATATGAAAATTTCACAAAGTGTTCTTCAAATGTCATTTTGTCATGTAGTAATTATAAAAATCATTATATATTAACTGAGTCATCAAAAAACATTATCGAAAATATGCTTTTTTATCGTTTGGACCAATACATCTGTCAAAGGCAGTTTTGATATTTTTAGAACATGAATGGTATAAGTGTCATTGTCCTGTCCATTCCAGATTTACATAATATGGTTACTCAATAGTTTACTTTATTCTTTTACTGTTCATGACAATCCGGAAGTAGAGCAACATCCCAGTAAACAATTTGGTGAAGTGTCCTATTTGGTGAAGTTCGAGTCACTCGTACAATTCTATTCTAACGCTTTACAAGTTCTCTACCTGTCACAGATTTTGTGTTAGTTTTTCATAATAATATTCTTTCTTTTTCCAACATCATTCATTAAGTATTTCTGTTTCTTTCCCACATGGGTATATTTTTATTATCCGGTCATAAATCATAAACCTACTCCGCTTTTAATTCAGCAGTGAACCGTCGTTGCAATGTCTGTAGCTCATAAAAAGGACCTTTCCTTTGAACGACTGAATAGAAAACGAACACGTTCCAGACAAAAAATTCATGATATGTAATAGAAATTAAGTCGAATTTACTCCAAAATGTTTACTGGGATCCTTTTCCCTGAATTGAACAAATTTACTCGTACATTATATAATACACATATATATTTAATTATTATTTTTTCATAACATTTGCTGTCATTGTCTCATAATATATAGGTCATAGTAAGATAATAATAAAGCCGGAAATATTTCCCTATTCCTTTCTTAATCATTATAACGCGTTAAAATGAATTAACGTTGTAAAATAAGAAACGCCTTAGACCTCTTATGTCACTTGTTCATGGTTCCACTTGGTCCCCCTAAAATTTAAGGGACGCCAAATATTAAAGCCTGTCGTCGAAAGCAAATTGAATTTGACCAAAGAAAAATATGACTTAATTTTTTGTAAAAGATTTGAAAATGAAAGATATTATTGATTTTGATGGACCTATAGCGCCCTGTAACTTATACCCGCAATGCTTGTGTCCTCATTTTTTAGTGGTCGATTTTTCAATTGCTGATTGAAATTGATGTTAATATATATGTATTGGCGTGTCTATTTTATTAAATATCTAAATGTTGACGGAGATATAGTAATTAAAAATTTGAATTGTAGTTTTAGCGCTAGAAATGGTCGGCCATTTGTATGACGTGAAATGCATTTATACATCAGTTATTTGTTGAGTAGGTCAGTGCTGTGGTAATGTTTTGTATCTGTTGGTAGTCGAAATAATCAAGTCAAGTCAAAGAAGAATAAGTTTTTATTTTATTTAACTCTGTTACGACAGACATAATACTGGAATTTTATTGTTTCTTGAAATAGCTGTAAATAATATTTGATATTTTGATATATAAATACATATAGCAGAGATTTATGAGCTGTAAGGTTGGTAACCTGTAAACTTGTCGGAGTTCTGTCAAGAATATATCTCTTCTACACTCTGTTGTATAAAAGGCAACCAGCGGTTGTGATATCAAATGCATTTGGAATGTTGTACAACGTTGAATCCCTTTAATAATTAAAGAAACAAAATGACTTTTTTAATTGTTAATATCTCCTAAGATATAAGGAGTTATTAAAAAATAATTGAACATTTGAGGTTCTAGTAACCCACTTTATCAATATATAGTACACTTTTATAGAAATTAAGACATAGGACACAATCTCATTTAAAGATAATTCTCTCAATATAAATATTTTCTATTACAAAAAGTAACAAATATTAACAAGATACACAAGATAAATAAATTTGTTATCACTTAGAACAAAATCGGCGTTACTGGTAGCATTGCATTCAGATGGCATGTCGAATACGTAACAATTAATAAACCCCATATACGGTTCAATTTTAGTGTTAACAGAGGGTAGGTCTAAGCCACATCCGTATCCGTGTGACACAACCGCCCTCTGTACAGCTATCTTCTTCCCATCTTCATCTATCTTCACTTCAAATAATGGACTACCGCCATCTCCAAAACATGAGTCTACTTTATAAGGCGCCATTGTACAAATCTGTGCATTTGACTTTGTAAATTGTCTACCGTATACATCATTGCATTCACTGGCAGATATTTCTACTAACATGGTTTCCCTAAGTAAATAAGAAGGTTGCGCCATTCCATATCCAATCACCGTTAAATATTTACTTGGTGTTGGATTCTTGAATTCAGTTTTTATCTGAAATTTTGGCTTTACAATAATTGGGAATTCCAGGTAAACAAATTTAATGAATTCATTTTCTGAAATCCCATTTTCTAGACTGACTAGTGCTATATCTGCATCGGATGTTGATAAAGTATTGGTGCGATGATTCACGAAATTAAGAACTATTGACATCCTACCATTAAGTCCAAGATTAATATCATCAAATTTTTCTGGGATTTCATATAATCCAGCAATGGCAATACAAGTTTTACTTCGACGTTTTCTTCTATCAGTAAGCATGGTGCAATGTGCCGCTGTTAACGCCCAATAGTTTGATAGCAAGCTTGCTCCACAAAAATGGCCGTCTGTCTTCGTTTGGAGGGACACCATATGTCTGGCAAGGCGTGGGTGAGCTGCCCTGCCGCCTACTACGTACTGGATGGTCTGGTTGTGCTTCCTTTCATCATCCAGCTTCTCCAGATCCTGGTTTGTTATTTCTCCTGGGCTATAAATGTGTCTACATTGGGATGTCTTCCACCCTATACTTATACATGCCAATATATAAAATACCACACAAGTCATAATTCGCAAATGTTGCCTACATCTTGATTATCTAATATTAAATGTCTTAAACGCATGTCTGTTAAAATTGAAATAATTTTGTTGCTGCCAACTTGACAAAAATTTTTTTTACGTAGATCTAGTATGCTTTAAGTGAGAAGTAAGTAAATTTCGTCCCGAGCAGTGGCGTAGCTACCGCCGTATCAATAATACGGGACCCCCGGGCTTCAAGGGCCCCAAGCAAAAATTCGAAAAATGTAATCTACTTAAACAAACAATCTAGTTCTTACAAGTATTAATTGTAAGTAATAACGTATAATCAATATATAATTATTTTAATTCAACGCGAGCGTCTTTGTTCCTTTTGTGAAAAATCTTACCCATCATTTGGGCCCCCAATAAATTTTGATACGGTGCCCGTCTAGGGCACGCTATTTTACTGGTCCCGAAAGTTAATATTGCTGAGAGCTTTTATTAAATATTAATATAAATATATATTTTGTGATTTTAATATGAGTGTATAGGTAAAAGCAATAAAAAAGCATATTTTCGATAATGTTTTTTGATGACACAGTTAGTATATAATTATTTCTATAATTACTACATGATAAAGTAACATTTAAAGAATACTTTGTGAAATTTTCATAAATAAATATCAAGAAATGAGGTATTGATAGCGAATCTCCGAATATACTCGTATATGTGATTGTGACTCCGCTGATTACGGTGTCACTCATAACTCATCACTGGATTTTCTGAAATCAAAAAACCAAAATGATTTCATTAGTTGATAAGTTTCTGCAGGTAACGCTGTCGAGTTTTTCTTTTTTTATTGATTTTTCCATTAGATTGTGAGCTAGAGAGGGCACCGTCTCTGAAAAAGCTGAGTGTGAGAAAACGCGTTTAAAAGTTTCTAAGAAAGACGAAACCAAACCAGAGAGGTGAAGACTTAAAACTCTATATCTCCGACAGTTTTACTCCAATCGACTCCAAATTTTCACACTACATTAATAAATACTTCTATTATCTTAAATAGCATTATTTACTTTTCGATATCCTATATTAATATTGATGAGTGATTCATACATATTTTATAATAGCAAACATATTAACGTAATGCGCTTTTATTCGCGGACAAAACCTGAGTGACATTGTGCCCGGGTTTCACATTCTCGGGACATTCTCAGGTGTGAGACCACGATTTTCACAACGTTATTAAACGCCACTATTTTTAATCTGGTAAAATGAAACGTGTTTATATTTATTTTAATTTATAATAACTCTAGAATAATTAATGCGAATAATCTACGCTTCACTCGACGAGTCATTTGATCTGTTTTGAACCAACAGCGAAGAAACGCTTCGGTGCTCGGTGGGCCGCGGTACCATGCAATTTGATTCGATTAATGGAATTTTTAGTTTAGACTACCTAAAAGGTATTTTAATGCCGGTTTCACACCAGAGATACAGTTCAATAAAACACGAACAAAAACACCAATATTTACACCAAAGAGACAGTTCTTAAAACATTTTTGTCTTTTGTTACTGTTTTAGTAAACAAAACACATTCCCATCTGGAGTCGGTAAGATCAAAGGAAAACACGTTTGTTGTTGATTTTTAGTCTGCTTGGTTTGAACCTTAGAGCATAATATATGCTGGACCTAAAAGTGTGTCCAAAATGTGTTCGAGAGAGAAATATATGTTCCTATTTGTTCCCTATGCGCATGTGTCGAAAGTGACAGTTGTCAAGTCAGAGCTGTCTAGATATAATACGTGACAGTTGTTAAATATGACATTATACTGATGTAGAATAATATAGATATGTGTAAATATAAATAAACTATATATATAAATATAACAAAAACCTGAGTTCTGTTCACTCCAAAAATCAACAGTGTTGTTTGTTATCTCTACAGCGAAATCTATGGCGTTCATGAGTATATGTTTTCACTGAACGGTCACTGTTTTACCGACAGACGAACTTTGTACCAACTAAAGAAATATATGTTCCATACATATTTAATATTTATTATATCTTAAATAGAATATTAATATTTATTATATCTAGACAGCTGTCACTTTCGAAGCATGCGCATAGAGAATAAATAGGAACATATACATTTCTCTCTCGCACACATTTTGGACACACTTTTAATCTGTATATGTGCCCCATACATATATATAAACATATTTATTGTTTTGTTTTTTGACAACAAAACTGTCTCTCTGGTGTGAAACCGGCTTTACATGACCAAATTAAGTTCAGACAAACTGTTCGTTCTAGCAAAGGTCATGTAATATGTAGTTGTATGCGTAATTGCTAGCTTGAAAGCGGGGATATTTTACAAGTAGCAGATGCAAAAGCTACGTAAAAATTTCACTTACCTGAAAAATTGTTACTGATTATTACAGTGGTTCTGCATTCACGAGCAAAAGACATTCAAAACAGCTGCTAAATGTAAAACAAGTTAGTACTTGCTTGCGCATTAGTCACTGTTACATATCAATGTATAATTTATCAATGAATAACACACATTAAAATTACTTCGCGTCTGGATGCATAAGAAGATGAATTATTGAACAAATGATGTTTGTTTAATTCTTTTTACTGAGGTCATATAGAAACAATAATAATAGAAAAATAATAATAATGAAAAATAAAACTTGGATTATTTTTACTTCGCTAGGTTGATCTGATGCATGTTTTGATTTTTGGGTTTTTGGCCATTGCGAGGCATTTGTTCTTTGTATAATTTATGTAAATTGTAAGTAAGTATTTTTGATGATAATTGACGAGAAATAAAATTTTATATTGGAAGTTTTGTAAAAGTTAACAAGCACAAAGACGACAAATATTAATAATGATAAACTAAGGCACATGAATGCCTTAAAATACGCAGTGATTCAAGTGGGGTTTCTAAAGAGCGAGGCGCGATATTCAAATACATATATAGTAATGAATTTTTTTACTTGGGCTGTTGCGCGAGAATGCGATGCCCCTACAAGAGCGAGACCTCGGCCAGTTGCTCTGCTTGCCACCCCCTAAGGCCACCTCTGATTATATTAAACAATCTGCGGTTAATGTTCTTTTCGATGTATGGATGAAGCCAATACATTCTACGTCTGATTCGTCGTCTTCTAATAAAAGCGTATGCTATAATCACATCTTCTTCATCACTTGACATTTTCCCAATGAAAAAGCGTGCTAAACTTCAGAGAAATGACCCTATTTGCAGCTTGTATGACGTTACGTGGACAGAACTGAGATGCAGAATACGTCTGGCTTCATTTGCAGCGCTTAGAGATTTGACATTGGACCTTCGATATATACAAATCGGTTAAGGGAGGGGTTAGGGTTTCAGCGTAAAAAAAAAACACTTTTTTTGCGATTTTTTTTCTCAAGTATAGATTGAGCAATTTTATTCGAACCTTTTGTACATTATTGAGCATACTTTTGACTATGTTGTATAATTTTATCATGCAGCAATATTGAAGCATAAGCCGGTAACAAAGCTTTCTCCAGAAGGTCTTGGGAAAAAGACAATTTTCGGTGTTCACTATAACTCGGCCGGAAATTATTTGAAAATGAAAAACCATTAAAATTTAATTAAATTATAATCAAATCTTCCCACCAACGGTCTCTGATAATTTTTTTTTTCATTTAAAAATTTTTGGCGGCCATCTAAAGTGTGAACTGTTATTTTCCACGAAAAATCCCACCCGCCATTTTGCGGGTGGGAAACACCCTTAATGTAAAAAAAAAAATTTTATCTACGTTTGGGGGAGGTATTTTATATGTAGAAAATGTGTACGAAGTTTGAAATGAATCGGTCAATTCGTTTTTAAATTGCAGTGAACACGGACTTTGAAAAAGTAGTTTTGAGAAAAACGCTTCAGGACTATAGCAATGAATAAACTGTATACCTGATTAACATATAATACGATATAATATACCGGATTAATAAGACAATAACTTCAAGAATATTGCTTAGATCGGCTTAAAATTTTAAGGACATATTACTGAAATGTTAAACAATAAGATAAAACAAAAAAAAAATTGGATTTTTCGAAAGTGAAAACCCTAAACCCTCCCTTAAGAGACCTGGCAATATTCATATTCGATTTAAATTGATTAATAATAAATGAATACAAGTATTTACTTATAATTGAGAGAACCCTAAGATTACAAAACAGAATCGTAAAGAGAGATGTTTTTTTACCTCTAAAAATATACAGGCGTGTTATTAAAATACATAACGTGTTCAATAATTATTTTAAATTTGAAATATAAACATAATAGTGGAATAAATTTTTATTTTATAAATAAAATATTGAAGAACGGTGTATTTTTAAAATTACACATTAAACAAAGATTATTATTATTTATATATTTAAATTCTTTGTCGTCTTGATTTAAAAAATGTGTCAACGTTTTTGAATTATTCATCGTTAAGATGTTATGTGTCCAGAAGTAATAAATAATTGGTAGATACCATATGTTTGATCATCAAGAAAAAAACATTCAATATTGCAAATAACATAGCAACAACATATTGACTATAAAGACTAACTTATAAAAATATTTGACATTTGTTTCTTTTGTGTAACAGCAACTTTAGGCCGAGCGGTTGGTTTTTGCTGGATGATGCAACCCTTAAATGCCGCCCTTTTCTTTAAAATAACTATTACTTTTTATATTATGCTTATATTACGCTGACTGCTTTGTCTTCAGGTTGGATCTTCTAAAATCATGTTTTGTTTTATTTTAAAACAGTTCTGTTTTGTGAAAAGACTGGTTTTGTTTTTAGTGTTTTTCTGTGTGTCCCATAAAAATTATAAACATGATAAACAACAACTGATAAGCGCAAATTTTCACAAAAAAACAAACTGCGTGTTCAAACCATGCGAACTGAAAAACAACAGCAAACGTGTTTTCCTTTGATCTTATCTACTCCAGGTGTTAACATTGGTGTTTTTGTTCGTGTTTTATTGAACTGTCTCTCTGGTGTGAAACCGGAATTACAAATAGAACGATGAAGAACATCTAACTCTATATCAACAATAATGAAGTTCCACATTCAAATACAGCGAAGCACCTCGGTTAGTTCAAAGGATCAACTTAATATAAAATACGGAGAATTGTACTGTCTGATTGTAAAGAATTCCATGCTGTCAGTACAACCAGTGTGGACTTATGATATCCAGCTGCATCAGTCAAGGTAACAAGGATTGAATCTAGAGATTTCAGAACAAATGGGCTGGTGTCCTCATTTTTAGTGGTCGATTTTTCAATTGTTGATTGAAATTGATGTTAATAAATGTGTATTGGCGTGTCTATTTTATTAAATATCTAAATGTTGACGGAGATATAGCAATTAAAAATTTGAATTATAGTTTTAGCGCTAGAAATGGTCGGCCATATTTGTATGACGTCAAATGCATGTTAACGTCAATTATTTGTTGAGTAGGTCAGTGCTATGGTAATGTTTTGTAGCTGTTGGTAGTCGAAATAATCAAGTCAAGTCAAAGAATAATAAGTTTTTATTTTATTTAACCCTGTTCCCAGTAAACAATTTGGTGAAGTGCCCTATTTAGTGACGTTTCTATCACTATTTCACTTTAATTATAGTTCGCATCAACTTTATCTTCATTTGTATTCCGACAGGTGGAGTAATTTCGCCATTTGTAGCCGATAAAGTAGACATTTTATATGAAAAAATGTGAGAAAGTGAACTATAAATGAACTCTTTTATGACAAAAAAATCATGCATCTTCAATATGATGTCAAAGTGACTCCAAAATGTTTACTGGGTTACGGCAGACATAGTATTGGAATTTGATTGTTCCTTGAAATAGCTGTAAATAATATTTGATATGTTGATATATAAATACATATAGCAGAGATTTATGAGCATTTTGTACATGCATTTGGAATGTGTACAACGTTGAATCCCTTTATTAATTAAAGAGAAAATGACTTTTTTAATTGTTAATATCTTTTAACATATAAGGAGTTATTAAAAAATAATTGAACATTTGAGGTTCTAGTAACCCACTTTATCAATATATAGCACAACTTGGACACCTTATTTTAAAATCATCTTCTATTATCTATATAACACAGAGCATAGAAAACAAAACATTCATAAGATTATTATTCATTAAAAGAAAAAGAAGAAGAATCTAGCTTCATTAAAATTACAATAGATGACCTTGTTATACACAGTGCAAAAATAATTATTCGAATTTAAATATATCTCCCAGTAAATAAATTTTACGTTCAGTAGTGATTTTACGTGTGTAACAATTGTCGGACACATCTTAAGTCAAATCAATTTAATATATTATTAATTAATACTTATTAGATAAACTATTGTAGTAGTAAAGTGTTAAATAGTTAAAAACAATATAGTCGTATATTATTATATAGTAAACTCCTGTTTTTGCTTGTTGTTTTGTTTTTTCATACGTTTGTGGAAGGGATAAAGTGAGGTTAGGTTTATTATACCGGTACGGTGCTTGACGCGTATGGTGCTATTCGAATACGTTACTCTGACGCTATCTCTGACTGTACTAGCATCCCTATAAATTTGACTGCAAACTGAACAAGTCCAACAGTTTGTTGAAGTGCGGTAAAATAGTAGCAGCAAATTTTAACCCTGCAATAACATTCAATATAAATATTTGCATATTGAAGTTCAGCTTTTAATTTACCTTAAACTATTTGACATATTCATTTAGCTTTTAGTGGAATTTTTTTGTGAGATTTGTGCAGCATGTCTGGTACGAAGATGTCATCGAGGTAAGATGCTTGCTTATTTCAATATTTTATTAATTTGATTTTTATTACAGAACGCATTATTACTGATAACAGAAATATTTTTTAATATCAATTGCTCCAGCCTTTGAATTTTGAATATTAAGATACAAATTTTCGTTTTTTGTCTTATGTCATATCTTAGACATGTCATCATTAACATATTAAAACTATATATTGTTCTAACATCTCTCATCACTTTTATTCTACATTTAAAAAAATTGGTTAAATTTTAATTTTAATTTTTGACAGATAAATTTTTTTATGAATATTCTATTGTTTTTAAAAAGTTCCAATATAGAAGTATTTTGTTTAAATTACCATTTGAAAAGCTGAGGTCAGAAGCCCCAAAAATTTGTTTTTTCAAAATTTCAGTTTCAATATATTTTCTATAACTAATTCTGCAAGTCCGGTGTCTAATAACTTCTCTCGCTGAAATTCTTTACAACAGTTATAGAAAAATTCGGTGATGGCCCCTCTTGACAGACATTTTAAATTCAAATTTGAATATTTTATTTGGTTCCCATACGAAATATACATTAAAAATTAAAACCATTCCTGATTTTCATTTCATATTATTGTATTTGTATTAGGGGACATTTATAAATTGTGTAACACATTTTTCATGAATTTTTAATCCCTCCCCTCCTTTCTTTTAGCCCTTCTTCCTGTTGTGACGTCCCACATTTGAAAAATATTTTTTTGTTTAGTCTCGTTTTTTTCTCTTTGAATTAAAATTATAGATTAGATGTAATGTTATGAAACTTTTGATTTTGTCTCCCTCCTCATTATCACGTCTTTTCACAATTTGGAGAACAAATCGGTATTAATGCTGACTCCTTATTATTTATTACCAGCAATTTATTTATTAATTTTTATTGAATTTAATGTGCAAACTTAAAGCGGTCATTTCAAATTTTGCATCGTTTTTGAACGGTCAACATACAACCGTCATTGCGGTGACATTTGGCAGATATTGTGTTTCATTATTAACCTCAGAGTTTGTACTTAGGATTAAAATATTTGAAATAAAAATATCTCTTATGTTGATTTAAATAATACCTCTTGTAGAAAAACACTTTTAATGACACCTCTTCTTGAAAGACCCTATAAATTTAGGAAAAACTGTATACGTTGATAAGATTAAAAAATGCTATCTATTGTCTTAATTCAAAGGCAAAAACCGCACTGCGAAAAAATCGATTGGCGAATTTAATCTGCAGTTTGTTACAAGGTTTTTTTTCCCAGTGCGGTTTTAACCTAATCAGGCAAGCTAACACTCTTTCCAGTAAGCTACTGCAAAGTGCTTCTCACGATTACTGCAAGGGCATCACCAAGTTTAAATTTGGCGCTGTAGCTGATGTTAAAAAATATTTCGTTTCCTATTTATTGTCCTGAAAATTGTGCTCCAAACGGCGAGCTTTTTGTTTTTAAAAAATTGACAATTTAAATTTTTATTATGTATTTGTATATTTTTATATTTAATTTTTTTCATGACCAAAATATATCTACTTGTAAATAAAAACATATACGTCTTTTAAAGTGTTGTCTAAAGCGTGTCGGGATTACCCCATTCCCGAGAAAAATGAAAAATTCTCAATTTAAAAAACACTGCGTTCAGAGATTATCTCTAAAATAAAGATAATCAAATTGTACATTATAAGGAACCCCCAAAGGGGCCACAACATTACATGCATGTATATTCTTCGCCTATATTTTAATCCTGCATTATAATTATCCATGATAGTTTGCTGTTTGCAAATGTACTCGTACATCAGATTTCCAATGCAGATTTAGGATTAAAAGATTATTCATCAGTTCGATTAGTAATTTGCATAATAATTATAAACTATTATAAAATAATCAGCTCCAAGAATATATACGTGAATTAACGTTAAATATTGAGATAGATTCATAAGCTTCTCCTCTTTCAAGGCTAAAGCCGTTATCGTTATTTAAAGTAACCTTACTCATCAGATAACCAGACAAAAATTTGACCCAATTCTTCTTATTATTGAATAATTGCACAATTAAAATCTCAATACACACCCCAAATTTCAACTTTCTATCTTTCCTAGTTCTAGAGCAAATATATTTTGGCAATAATTTTAGCACTCAGCTTTTAGGTGTTCTATTTCCTATTCAGCAGTATGAAGGAACCTACTTATAGTCCAAGATCCCAGTGCCGCCAGACATCACCTATTTTCTGATGAACAAAATTTGTTAGATTGAGTAGTGTTAGTATGTACAATGATCGTATGTCTACCTGCTAACTTGACCAGGCGGCCATTTTCCAGGTATCAGGAAATCAAGGTTTATGTTATTTTATGTTATGACGTTTTAAATTAGTTGTCTCGTAATACCTCGTATTACCTAGCAGACGCTTTAAAGCTGACAAAAAAATTACTTAAGCTCACTTATGGTCTGATGGTCCATTGTTATATATGTTACCGAGACAACTGTTTTATAACGTTTTACTAGAGATCAGGCCGATTCAAGGGGCCAAACATCCCCATGACCCAATTTTAATTCCGCTATGAGTAGGAGCGAGAGGGCATTATCCGTGCGCATGAGAGTGAGTGAGACATAAACCTTGATTACCTGATACCTGGAAAATGGCCGCCTGGTCAAGTTAGCAGGTAGGCATACGATCATTGTACATACTAACACTACTCAATCTTACACATTTTGTTCATCAGAAAATAAGTGATGTCTGGCCGCCCTGTGATCTTGCTCTATTAGAATCGTACTCAAAATTCACTATCAGTTCTTGGACCACGCGAATGTGATATGTTATTTATGGCACAATTGTCGAATAAATTTAAACTCAAATATTACACAAATCTTGCAATGAATCATAAAAAAAATCAAATTATAAACCGTAACCCAAACTTTGAATAAGAAAGAAAATTAAAAGATTAAAAATATTTAATATTATTGATAAGACTAACATATTTTATGATTAGATTTTTCTTATTTTGAGTGTTAATACCACAGTATTATAGAGAGTTAAAACTAAAATCCAATGAAATATTATAAAATATTTGTTATATAATATGAAATATTAGTAAATTTATTGTTGTGGAAAAGTAAAGCCTCATTCTCACTCACTGTTTTGATATTTAATTTACTGTTTTTATCTAATATTTTAATCTAGATTTCAGGTTTTCAGAATAAGCATTCCTAGTCACATTCCTGTTTTAATTTGAGTTTAGTTAATTCAGTTGGTACGCATGCGTCTTTAGTAATATAAATTTTGACAGTTCGACAGTTGATAAAATTAAAGGTGAAATAATTAAAATTTCTGTTTTCAATAACAATTAGTAATTATTGTTTTTATTTTTGACAAACTGACATTAAACTTCTTTTAAATATAAATCCTACTGCATTTTGACAGATTGTAACATTTTGGAGGTTATAATATAATATAGTTTTTCTTAATTTAATATTTTTAATTTAAAACATTGGATGAGTGGGAATGATACTTTATTGTACACACATAACAATATGTGATAATCAGAGACACAAGTGCAGTCGGATTTGAAGTTAAACATACTGTTTAATATGATGTCTTTAATAATAATTTAAAGTTAGTTTCACTTCCGTTAGGCAGGGCATTTTAGGTAGGCAGTAATTTGTTTCTTACATCACCTGGCACCTTCATTAGACCGCCATCTTAAAAACAAGGTTGTAATCAGTTTTCTTCGTTTATCTTAACAGTTATACATCCCATGAAAATTTCGTAACAAGCTTTTTTGTAGATAATAATATTATCCACAACTTTTATTAATAACTTTTTGTTGTAACTTTTACAATAAAAAAGTTACAAGCGACCCATTGTCCTTTTTCGACGTCTTATTTTGTTTTTTATTCTTTTTTTTTTTTTTTTTTTTTTAATTTTACATTAGATTTAACGCCTTCCCCTTTTGTTACGTCTTGTTACATTTTCTTTGGATCCCCCCTCCCTCTCCATCGTGAGGATGGCTGGCTCATAGGTGGCAACAGCTTCATTTGTCCCCCTCTCCCCGCTCTTTGCAGTCGTCCATGTTGATATAAATAAATACCTCTTCAGTCTCCATACATTCTATCTCAGTTTCATAATATCAGTCTTAATATCAATATCAATTTCATAATAATATTTTTGTTGTTTATTATTTCAAATATTTTTGTGATTCTTATGCTTGCTATCTGTTGAAAGTAATTAACCCAGTACCAGTCGTAAAATTCATTATCTAATTCAAATAATAATTTCTTTTAACATTCAGTGTAAATATTATATTTTATAATACTAATTACGTATCAAAACAAAGAACGCTATACGATTACAAGTTGGATTATATTCGCTGAAAATCATAACATAGGACGCTGACATTTGTAATTTATTTATTTTAATGCAGAAACAATATTTATCTTTATGATGAATAATGTAGGTAACTGTTAGTTATTAAGGAGGTACAGGACGTACCGTCAATGCAAAAACTTTATCTCTCGGTAATACGAAATGCAAAATACGAAGTACATGAGGGACGAGCAAATATTGGGACTGTACCTTTGAAAATGAATTTTTCAATTACCTATTAAACTACTTTTTGCTAGTTAAAATGATTTTTTTATGCATATAATAGTTTAATAAATGAAAAATTACCTATAATTAATATCAAATTTATATTAATTCAATTTAAATTCAAATTAAATATTTTGAAAAAAGGAATAATAAATTTGGCAACGCTGTAAATTTACGTGTGTTGACGCATGCGTGATTTGGTTCTTTGACAAATAAATTGTTATATTTTATATAATATTTATTCAGATTTTGAAGTTCCCACTCAAATTGGCATTTGCAACGTTGCCGGCTTATAACCTACACTTACTGTTTCTTACTGGTTTTATTTAAATATTTTCTTATATAGGTGTCCTTTTGATAATTTTCTTTTTGCAATAGTTACTGAAAAGATTCTTTTATATACACCTAGTTTTTGAAAGCTTGTCACCATTTTTTCATAGTTAAAAGTTATATTATGTGGTGAAATTGAGCTAAAAATTATGATTTGTTTGGAAAATAACTATTTTTAATCATGTATAAAAAGAAAACTATGAACCCTAGGTCTCTAAAATTTTGGGACAGCATGTATTTTAACTATTTGCATCGACCCTCCACATTTAACGACGTTTTCATCATTTACGTTTACGTCCTATACCTCCTTAACTTTGAAATTTAGTTATGTTAGATATAACATTCATTTATTAATAATCAATTCCAATCAAATATGTATATTGTAAGGTCTCTTAAACGATCTGTATGTGTCAAAATTCAGAATTAGAGGTATAAGAATAGGAGATTGGATACTTGGAGAGAGACAGCTGCCAAGTGTCCTCTTGCTTACCCCCTATCTCACCGCTAATCAGCCAAGCCAGCAGCAACGGTTCGGCTAGAAAGAAACAGATAGGACACTCGGCAGGTATCTCTCTCTTTGCCTTTATCACTTCCTCTCACACCTTTCGCGCACTCTATTCTTATATTTCTACGGTCCCGAGCGTTACACTATTTTAAATAAAATGTTAAACTAACCAATTTTAGTTCTTTTTAGTTCTCATGTAAAATAAGCTAGCAGTTAGATAATTATAACATAGTGTTATAAGCAGCTTAGCTAAAATAACGCTAACTACGAATTTCAACCATGCACTGCAAGTGACCTGGAAATAAAAGTAATTTTTATATTTCTGTGAAAAAATAAATGTAAATCTAATTGTATAAATCAGTGTAAATAGGAATTCTATTTTAGGTATAGCGTATTTTATTTAAGCGGCAGAATTAATTTCTTTAATGAGTACATCTAAACTCTCTTAAGTTTATGTGCTTGTTGCTCTATCATGAATTATTTAACATATTATTATTTAATAATCTTAATTTTTTAATCTTAATAATTTAATAATCTTCAAGTAAAATGTTGGATGTTGCATCAGTGACGACGCTGCTTTTCATTTTGTACGGTGTTCCTTGCAAGTTTCAACAGGTCCTGAGTTCCCCTTTGATTGTTGAATGAGTCATCATATGTCTGACACGGAATCCCCTTCCCCCACTTCCTTACCGTGAACGTAGCAGCAGTGGCAACATACTGTCTCGCTGAAGCTTTTCACGCGGCTGTAGTCTAGTGGTTCTCAACAATTGCGCCGTGACAGAATTGTTTCTTAATGTGCTTTAATCCTCATTTTTTAGTGGTCGATTTTTCAATTGTTGACTGAAGTTGACGTTAATAAATGTGTATTGGCGTGTCTATTTTATTAAATATCTAAATGTTGACGGAGATATAGTAATTAAAAATTTGAATTGTACTTTTAGCGCTAGAAATGGTCGGCCATATTTGTATGACGTGAAATGCATTTTAAAGGTAATGGTGGTAATGTTTTGTAGCTGTTGGTAGTCGAAATAATCAAGTTAAATCAAAGAATAATAAGTTTTTATTTTATTTAACCCTGATATGGCAGACATAATATTTAAATTTTATTGTTCCTTAAAATAGCTGTAAATAATATTTGATATTTTGATATATAAATACATATAGCAGAGATGTATGAGCTGTAAGGTTGGCAGCGGTTGTGATGTCACATGCATTGAGAATGTGTACAACGTTTAAATCCCTTTAATAATTAAAGAGACTTTTTTAATTGTTAATATCTCTTAACATATAAGCAGTTATTAAAAAATTGAACATTTGAGGTTATAGTAACCACCTTTATCAATATATGGTACACTTTTATAGAAATTAAGACTTAGGACGCAATCCCATTAATAAAAGTATTTTAACTATGATAATACTTATAGCAAAAATGTTGCTTGAATTCTTAATATTTGAATATCAGGAATGAATGATAACTGCGGAAAAAGTTTAGTACCTTTCAACCGTTTCTTTTGGTTATTTTAAAATTTGTCCCCTATTCATCATATTGTGACATCATTATTTTTTGTTAACGGCTAGAATTATCACAACGCATCTCGTACGCTTATCTCGGTTTACGAAAACCGCAGTTAACAAATTTTATTTCTTGTTAATATTGTCATGTGACATTTTGATCAGTATAAAATGACTATTGACGTATTGATTCAGTTGAAAGTGAAATTAACTACTTGAAATGTTTAGTATAATCAAAAAATTGAACTTCAATTTAAGAAACCAAGATTTCATTAACAAAAGTCAGCTAAAAGGAAGTGATGATTAGGAATAATTCAAATTACGACAGTTCGGCGGCGACTCATACTTAAAACAAGTTGTGGTGTATAAACTGCCGATATAACTAAAAAGCACTGACTCATTTATTTTTCTATAATGTATATAGAAACGAATAAGATAAATTTCATAAACGTGTTATAGATTTATAGCGCTCTTATAACCTATTTTAAGTATAAGTCACCGTCGAACTATCGTGATTTGGACTTCTTTATATGTTTTAATTTAATATGTTTACACTATTACTAAAAATTTATAATTAGCTTAGGCGCATTTGACAACACCGCTAGAGTACATAACCTGAAAACTTAGACCTAATGTTTTTCGTGTATTCGCGGATACTCATGCGTCGGGTAACTGGACAAGCGATGTTGCCAAATCTTACATCGTGTTTTGAACAGTAGAAGTGACGGATGATTGTGATAACATTTTTTATAAATTATTTTTATTATTTCTTCGGAAACATATTATTTTTATTATTCTAATCAAAAGTTTGATGTTTTCTGAACTATATTCAATTGAAATAATAATTTTCTCCGTTAGATACTTACATGAAATTTTCAATCAAATACACAAGTTAATGAATCCTACGTGAAATTTCCATTTTTGAAAACTTTTTTTATTTATTAATTATTGACTATCGTAGAACAAATTTATAAAGTTTCAAAGAGTTCTCAAAGGGATCTCCTTAAAGATTAAAAGTTAGTTATTTTTAAATATTACGTAAACATGTTTTTCTGTCAAAATCACAACACCCTCTGCTTTATTAAAGAAAAAGTTTTTTTTGTATTTGATTAAACAAGTAATATGCGAATTCTTTTCAAAGCTTTTGGCATAAATAGTAAATCAAAAGCTACATCAAAATAAGAAGCTGACAACTTCCAAGAATCTCTTTTAAAACCCCTACTCAACTACCCTATTCGCAGTAACCCCATTCACTCCCTCTCCCCATCGTTATCCCTAAAACGGCTTTGTGATGTTTAACCAAGCAAAATATATTTTCGTGTGGAATATCATGTGCATTCTTCTACCCCCTTACCACCCCTGGCCTGGATTAAATTCATAAGTGCTATTGACAACATCAACTTGTTGATTTGATGAAGACATTGAGGACTATGTTCTAGTTGTTTATTATTTTAAACTTTCTAAAACAATAAGACAATCCAAAACAATTCCATTGTCGAATAAAACGTCTTAAGAAAATGTATTTCATCTTGTTTAAGAGTATGAAGTAAATGTGTTTATTTCTGGTATTAGACTTTGTTGAAAGAGTTAAATAAGAATTAGTTATTTAGGAAACTTTCCCAGTTAATACTCAATTAAGTTTTAATTTTTAGAAAATGCTAATTCTTTATATTTGGAACTTTAGCCTGCTTATGTTTGTGCTAATTTAATTAAAACCAAATAGAATTCATTCTCATTGTCTTGATATTTAATTTACGTTTTTATCTAATATTTTAATTTATATTTCAGTTTTTCAGAATAGGCATTCTTTATCACATTCGTGTTTTAATTTCAGTTTAGTTAATTTAGTTGGTGCGCATCAGTCGTTAGTAATATAAACGTTGACAGTTCGACAGTTGAACAAAATTGAATGTGTAATAATTAAAATTGCTGTTTTTAATAACAATTAGTAATAGATGTTGTTTTTACTTCTTAATTTTTAACAAACTAACATTGAATTTCTTTTAAAAATAAATCCTACTGCATTTTGACAGATTGTCACATTCTGGAGGTTATAATATAAAGCCTCATTCCCACTCACTGTTTTGATATTTAATTTACTGTTTTTATTTAATATTTTAATTTAGATTTCCGGTTTTCGTTTAAGTATTCCGTTTCACATTTGTGTTTTAATTTAAGTTTAGTTAATTTAGTTGGTGCGTATGCATCGTTAGTAATAAAAATTTTGACAGTTCGACAAAATTGTATGTCAAATAAATAAAATTGCTATTTTTAATTACAATTAGTAATAGAAATTGTTTTTACTTCTTTATTTTTAACTATCTAACATAGAACTTCTTTTAAAAGTGAATCCTACTGCATTTTGACAGATTGTCACATTTTGGAGGTTATAATATAATACAGTATTTCTTAATTTAATATTTTTAATTTAACACATTGGAACACTTATAAACAAATTAAACAATTTAAATTAAATACAAAAAAAATTAAAACAGAGAGTGGAAATGATACTTTAGTTTCTTTCAACAAGAGATGTAATTTTAAATCAACAGAAAAACGCAATATTTTTGTGAAAAGTTGTGATATTTTTATTTTAATCCAAAGTACATTATCTGAGGCTACCAATGGAACACAATATCTGCCAAATGTTCGTCTAGATTTTTCGTATAAACGGTAATTGTTCGCTAATAATCGCTTTAATATTGTCTTTGTGTGCTTGAAGCTAAAGGTGTTAAATCGTACGATCTCGGAGGTCTCCATTTCGACCATTGTTGATTTATTTTTTTGTTGATTTTAGGATTTGTTTATCATGTCATAATAAACTAATTCCATCTCCAATTCTGACTTGCAACTTTTAGTGCTCTTATGTGGAATGCATCAAGTATAAAGGGTCATTCCCACCTTTTCCAGTTTTGATTTTATACTAAAACTAAAATCTTGTTACCCAATGTATTTCATAATCACAATTTTCTTTATTTATGCTCTAATTTACGTTAGACGTTCAGACGTTATTAAATTAGTCTTAATATAATTCTAACACTGAGATACCCATGGGATCACCTTATAAATTAACAATTGGGTTCATTTTCTGTATCCGGTACTGGACGACACCAGATTTATAAATATAAACTATTTCACTATTAATTTCAAAATAACCTGTTTCTTATTCCACACGATAATGTAAAAAGTCTCTGCTCTACTAAATCAAAGCTAAGGAGACAAAGATACATGAATAATAAATAAAACCATTATTTATGTATGCTTGGTCAACCGTAAGGTGCTTTGAAGAAACAAAGGTTTTTTGTATGAACTCTCATAAAAAATTTAAAAAGATTTTCCTTTTACTTGTTGTTAATTCCAGGAATACAGCTTTTATATATTATAAATCTGACCATATCCTTTGTCTGGCATAGCATAAAAAATAACAATTATATTCTTGTTAAATTTGCCAAAGAAATGTGGGTGCGTAGGTTGGTGGAAAGCTTCTTGGAAGCTGTTGTTTACAAAATAGAGTTTTATGAGCTTTTAAAAGCTTGCGATGAAATATAATATGGTGTTGTATGTATGATGCGAAATGCGGCTTCCGTGAAAATAGAGAACAAAAGAAAAGTACGTGATAGATTTCTACGAAATATATTGATTAATTTGTCTAGCAGAATATTAGAAAATTAATTACTTCTTGATTAGTTATCATGATATAGCAATGAGAGCTAAATTTGAAGATCAACATATCTCGCTAGAAGTACTTATAAGAAGATAGTGCTTGAGATGCTGTGATTAATTCCAATAAGGGCTTCTGAAATCATGCTATAATTTGTTTTCTTATGACTCGACATCATTCCTCAAATTTTTGCTCTACTATTTCCTTTCTTTTCGTGCCCCAGAGCTTTAATACCTCTAGGTCATAGTGTTAATTCGGCAGCTTTTAATTTCGTAAAAGAAGCGCACAAAAATTCTTTCAAAAAACAATGTGCGCATGGTAAAATATGCACAGTGATAAATGTATATGCGAATGTAGAGTTCTCCCTTAAAAGTCAGTAATTATATAACAATCATTTATTAATAATCAATTCTAATTGAATATGTATAATGTCAGGTCTCTTAACCGATCTGTATGTGTCGAAGGTCTAATGACGAATTCGTAGTATTCTGTCGCCAAAGCCAAAACCCTTGCCGCCTTACAAATAAACCTGTTATAAAATTTATACCAGGTATAAAGCCCGTCCGCACAGGCTTATTATCAGTTTAATTTATCAGAAATTTTTTCAAAATTTTGCGTTTTTCCAACTTTTGAAAATGTATTTTACGGTAAAATTTTCCGCTGAATCCAATGGGGAAAACCATTTTCAAATCGGACCAGCGGCTCTCACGTTAGCATTTTCACCGGTGGTTCATAAACTATGTCCGCACAAATGTTGTACCATGCTTCGAATGTTAATATCTCATGAACCATAAAAGATAGAAGGCTGAAATTTTAATATGAGGTAGTAGAGACAGTCCTTTATAAAATTTATATAACCATTTTTTCAAGGGGGCCATGCGTTCCATGGGTTGCACAAGCGTTACATTTGAAATGACATACCTTGCTTGCAACGTTAATTGCCGTTTACAGGTAAGAGATAGGGGGTTGAAATTTTAATATGAGGTAGTGGAGACAGTCCTTTATAAAATTTACGAATTTTTTTTTATATGTCAAGGGGGCCATGCTAGCGCCATTTATTCCATGGACTATAGCTGCCTTTGCGCCTTAACGGGCTGCCTTTCTGCTTTTTTTTTTCGAAAAATTTGTAAGGCGTTGAGTGTTCCCCGTGAATGATTGTTATAATTCTGAGAATTGGTAAGATATCAGCTTAAATGATACCTTAAAAGAAAGGCCAATAACCGAGCATGTTTTTAAAAAGGTTTAAACGATCGAAGCTATTTTATTTATTTTTCTAAATGCCATAAACTGAGCAGCTTTTTTTTCAATTTTAAAAGTTTTTACGACTTTAAAAGCGTCTAGTATTTTTTTTAAATAAGACAGTTGCTTAGAAATTTATTTATTAGTTTAGGTACACATCTGACAAAGCCCAAAAAATTAAACAATTAACCTACCAACTTAAATTGGGACACTGTTGCCATTTAACTGTCAGAAATTAGGTTTTTATAAAAAAAACATAAAAATAGCCGGAAAAAGTAAATAGTCATACTTCGCCTAAGACATGTATGGCTCAAAATGTTCTAAATGGTGTCAACTATCATTCCCTTGATACCCTGCATAATTATTGACTTTTAATTGAGAGAACTATAACAATTCCGAAAGTAACTACTTATTTCACTGGGTTATTAGGAATGTAAAATAATTAAAATTTGTTTTTTTTTGGGTGTGTCCTTCGCCTTTAACTTACATGTGTCTGCCGACCATTAGTTCCCCTGCGTACAAATCTTTCATCTTTGTTATCGAAATTTATTTGTTTATTGTTATTGTGTTTTATTTTGCGATTATTTTTTAGCTTTACTACATTCTCGTACAATTAACTTAAAAGTTTGTTATTGATATAAGTCACGTTCTTCTTCTTCACAAGGCCTACATTTTTAAAACATTCTCGAACAATATATTAAGCGTATATTATAATATAAATAATTGTTTATTTCTGCTTTAATATGTTTATATTGAAATAAGATTTATAACGCTTATGACTAAGAAAGGTCGCACTGAAATTAACTTTGTGAACAATAAAACCCGAAAACATGAAACTATTATTTAAGAAAGTTCCAGCATGAAACCACTTTTCGATAGTTTATAGGCTAAGACCTTACATCTGCACACGAGTCGACTGATTGCAAACTCGAAGTTTCCAACGAAAACGAAAAACGAGCTATGTCGAGCCGTGTTTCGTGACTCTATAAAATGTTTAACAATAGCATAATAGCGGATTTTATTGTGTCGTATTCTGAGTATGTATTTAAATACTTTTGAATAGTTTTTGCGCACATCTCTGCTCATGATGTTCATCATCAAAAGCATGCAACGTAATTGCCCTGCGACCTAGAAACACAGTCGCTCAAAACCAATTTCAAATCAGTTTTATTTCATTCGTGCCGTGTGTGTTCTCTCACATTCAGTTCGGGCAGATTCGGGGCTCGCGTTTGCAAAAGTTTCGTACTTTGATCTGCAATCCCCTCATACGTTTCTCTTCTTCGTTGTTATTTCCACCTATTATTTTATTTCTTACACAATAAATAAATAAGCATCATTATTTTTGATATTGCGTAGAAAATTATTTAGGAGTCACGGCGCTTGTAAGATGAGAAGCTTAGGGCTTAGGGTTCAAAGGGTTAATTACCCTTAAGATCGAACGCAGAATTTTACCGTGTATTAATTAATTAATTATCAATGTAATACAAAACAATTTTCAAAGGAATTTATGTGAAATATGTGGAATTAATAAAAATCTTATTAATAATATATTCTATACATATTTATCTTAATTGTACGTTCTTTATCAAGTTTATGCAGGGATTGAAAACGATTCCCAAATAACTTTATTGATAGAGGGGCCGTATTCCTGAGTCTTGCGAGCAAAGATCGTGATCGAACAGATCTGATTTACATGAGTGAAACATTTTACGAATCACTTTTTAAAGAGTATTCCTGTACTATTCCTGAATTTTATTATTACTTATTATTATAGTTCAGAAATGCTCTTTTAAAAGTGTTTCGTAAAATGTTTCACTCATATAATTCATATATGTTCGATCACGATCATTGGAATATGGCCCCAAGAGCGAAAAACCTATTTTCGCAATATTTTTAATTTGGGTACAGTGAAGATTTGAGTGGAATATTAAAAAGAAAGAAAAAATGTCGTGGATTATTTTCTAAATAATAAAAATAATCCTAAATATGTATCTTAAATATAATAATATAGAATAATCTTAAATATGTAATCCCTTAAGTAACAGTTAATTGCTTTTAAGGATAGAGCTAAAAAAACGGAGATCACGCCAGTTAGTTTTGCAGGCAATTGAGACTAAATACAATTGCTTCTGCGTGGGATTTCAATACAAGATCCACTGGAGGTTATACGTTTAGATATTTCGTTGCTCCTTTTTCTGATTCAAATAATTAATATGAAGCTTGAAATTAAGAATTATAGCCGGAACTGCAGAACTTGCTTAGATCTTATTGTATTCATTATAATTGCTTTTACTTCTCGGATTTACAATCTACATTATTATACTTCTTAATGCATATCATATAAATTCAAAGTTAAAAAACTAAACTTAAACTATTCTAGACTATTACTACTTCGAATAGTACTTTCTGTTTCTTCTTTTCTTGATCCTCTCTCTTCATGTCCCCTACTTCTCCTTTATTCTCACCGTTTCCTGCTTCTCCTTCCTTATTGCCTGTATCTTCATCTATCACCTCTTGCCTTCCTTGTCTCCTCTCGACAAACCCTCTATTTCCTGAATCTAACATAATTTAAAGTAAAATTAATAAAATTTTATCAAATGTATTTAAAATACTATCAAAACATTGTTTTCATTTTGTTTTACACTACATCTCTTTTGTCTTCGTTAGTTTGCCTACATCTTCCTGCTTTCTGCACCTACTTGTTTCGTCTTTCACTTTCCTTCCTTGCCTTGCCTACATCTCTTTCTTTCTGCGACCCATCTTCTTCCTTCCTTTAATTTAATTTCTCAGCCCATCCATTTCAATTCTAATTTCTACTAGTTCTATTTCTCTAGATCTGATGATATTAAAGTAATATAAAAATTGGATTTTAACTAGAAAATATAGCAATATTCATTTTCAAAAGTTATTTTTGCGGTTCCAACTCATTAAAAGTCAGTGGAAGAAAGCTTAAAATGTAGATACGTTATTCATCTAACTAATTGCAGCTTTAGATTTTGACACGCGTTTATAGTTACTTACATAAAACGATTTAAACATAAAAAAACATGGTTTTTTTGATAATATTTAACCTGCTGTATAGTATCGCCATCTATATTTTGCGAGAAAAAATGGCCAAGTATCGTTTCACCGTAACGAAAAAATAAATAACAAACAAACAAAATCTGTTAATTATCAATAGAATAATATTGGTTTTTAGTCCCTGATGTGAAGCATCATCTCTGATTAAATATTAACTTGTAGATTCATCTTTAGATGTTTGTAGCTTTCGTTAATTTCATAATTATATAATTGATATATTATTTTGAAAAAGAAGACCGTGTATAAGCAAATGATTATGCAAATTTAATTGGATTTGTATCCTGAAGCAACGCGAGAAGGCAAAGTAAAGATCCTTTGAGATGAAAACGTAGCTACCATATCCATGGACCCACTCATACCTTACTTATTATTTACTAATTAACGAATATTTCAAATCCACTCTCTCCATCATGTTTTGATTCTTTGTAATTTTCCTGTGCTGTCAAAATCACTGCTGCTAATTTAAGCGTATAGCCTGCTAACTTCACCACGTAGAAGAGGAAAAACATATCAAGTTAATGTTTCTCTTAATTTATTTCTTGATTTGATTTAGTTATTAATTATTGAACCATAATATTAGGTATGCAAGCACCATAGCAACTCTATGGTGTGGTTTCTGTACTCATAATTACCGGAAAAGTTAATTAAAATTGCGCAGGTAAAGAGAAATAACAATAAACTGTTCTCTTTTTCTCGTTCTTAAAATTATCTTTTTTTTAAATTTATTTCTCTTTAAAGCCTTAAGCTTTCCACTCACTATTTTAATATTTAATTTATGTTTTTATTTAACATTTTAATCTAGATTTCTGGTTATTAGAATAGGCATTCCTTGTCACATTCATGTTTTAATTTGTGTTTAGTTAATTTAGTTGATCCGCATCTGTCGTTAGTAATATAAATTTTTACAGTTCGACAGTTCGACAAAATTGAATGTGGAATAATTAATACTGCAGTTTTTAATAACAATTAGTAATAGAAATTGTTTTTACTTTTTCATTTTTGAAAACCTTACATTGAACTTCTCTAAAAAATGGTACAGGGAATGACTACGCATATTCCCATATGCTATACAATTTAAATTAAATACAAAATTAAAACAGTAGTGGGAATGATACTTTACTGATAATGTTAATTAACTTTTCCGATAACTATGAATTCAGCAACCGACCCCCTACAGACATTGCTGTTTATATACACACATATCCGATTAGAATTGATTATTAATAATTAATGAATTTTATATAATTATTGACTTTAATTTGAGATAACCCCAACCGTTTCCAATTTAGAAAGGCCCGCGGCAATTATTTATCATAAGCTGGTATCACTCTACTCTATTACTATGCCAAATATTAGCAAGATCTGTCAACCACTTTATTTACAGCAGCTGGTTGAATTAATCCACTTCACTACAAATTCGCGTCACTTTTTGAACACCTGCTAACCTAGTAGTGATAGGACTCAGTATCAGTAACAAGAAAATAAAGCGCTGTCACGCCAGGGGAGTTTCCTATAACGAACTAATTATCTTGTAATTACTTTAAAAGCTTATTAAAGATCAAAAACTTTCTATCGATCAATTATTTTAAATTTCACATACGTCAAGTATAAAAAGAACTTTCATTTCTCCCTAATATAAATAAACATATGAAATATTCACCCTAACGAAAACTTGAATATAATATAGTAATTAGGGACAAAAACATCAATAAGAAATGAACTATAGTTTATTATTTAGGAGGGGGTACAATTACGGTGTTAGAATTACAAATTCTGTTTCTTGTGGTAGTTTTTTTTCGTCTATTTCGTTGACATAAATAAGCAATTGAACTAAATAACTGAATTTTAAATCAAATATTTATAGATTTCTATATAACGATGTATAAATACATAAAAAATGTTTTCTTGTAGATTGCTTGTAGTTTTAGGCCCGTCGCACACTGCAAGCGTATTTAAGCGACAGGTTGTAATTTGCATGCGTTGTGTCACAATACTTGCATACCACGTACCGATACGACAGTACGCCAAGTCAAACTTGTGTACTGTAGGGTGTATTGGAGTTGTTTTATCATATATATAACATAATTTATCATGAGAACAAACTTTTCCTTTAATTTTTATCGATACACCACTGTTATGAAAGAAACTATTGAATTCCCTTCCAGGCTGAGACGGCTGATTGCATATACAAGGTTCAGATATGTTTAGTGTTGTAGGATGTATTCGCTTATTTAAAATTCGCCTTAAGGCGCTCCGCACATGAGGCAACTGATTGCAAACCTTAGCTCCGAATCTGCCCAAACTGAATGAGAATGGAACTGTGTTGTTAGTGAGAGAACGAACATGTATACGAGTGAGAGAAAACATACGGCACGAACGAAACTAAACTGGTAATCGAGCCGTGTTTTGTGACTATAGAATTTTTAACAATACATAACAGAGGATTCTATTGTGTCGTATGTATGTATTTAAATAATTTTGAATAGTATTTGTGCACATCTCTGTTCATGATGTCACCATCAAAAACATGCCCTGCGACATACAAACACAATCGCCCAAAACATGCTCAAAATCAGTTTTCTTTCATTCGTGCCGTGTGTTTTCTCTCACTCGTATACACGTGCGATCTCTCACTGACAACACAGTTCTATTCTCATTCGGTTCGGGCGGTTAGGGGTTCCCTAAGATTTCCAGTAAAACCCTGATGTTACTCTGGAAGTGCTTCAGTCTTATCTTAACATAAACAACTCTGGAATGCACTGCTTTGGTCCAAGGATTTATGTTAAAGTTGATTGAGCTACATCTTGTTTTGTATATAGTTCTTATATTTGTTAATAAATATTTTTGTACCAATATTATATCCGGCTTATGATTTGTAATTAGTAAACCCTAATTATTCCTGACAATATACAGCCTAACTTTATTTAAATTCAGTTATATTTCACAATCCAATTATACTAAACTATATTTAAACAATTGTAAAATATTATGTAATAATATACAATTGAATAGATTTTAAACGGTTTTAGATTTTAAACAGCTGACGGCGCCTGATATATATGTGTACATATATACATAATACCTGTTGTTAATTTCCTTGATTGTGTTCCGTCCTCGTATCTTTTATAGTAGTAGTAGTAACTAAGTCTGGTTGAGTAATATCGATTCAACTGACGTGTACTCCCAACATGGGTCGTTTATTATCCACTGTGGAGCGTCCACGCGTGTCATGATCTATGTATTCCCTCAGCTTGTTATAGAACTTGCACATCTCATAGACTTCACATAAAAATGAAACTTCGTACCAATATCAACTAAGTTAAGAAGTTAAAAATATTCATGTTATTTCTAATTCATTAATTTCTTTTTAAGTGTCATTCATTTAATATTTAATAAAGGCGTCAGGTTTATTAAAATTTAAATAGAAAATTTCTTTGATCATTTTTAATTATATAGATAATTAAATAAATGCTAGATGTTCACTTTGAATTAATTGTAATTTAATAATAGAAAGGGTGGCTTGCATGCTGGAAATATGACTGTCTTAAGGTAATTTTTGTTTGTGTCGTAGAAATCGCCCGAACTGCGTAGTCTCTCAGACACGTGCATCTTCGTATCCCTCCTGAATATCTAAATGATTGTGTAAAGGGTTGTACTGGGAAACCTCGTATGTAAGAAGGAGGTGCGGTCAATATCTCATGGGGGCGCCAAATTCCAAAAGGCACAGCCTACACTTTTATTTTGCTAAAAGAAAAACTATTTTAGTTTGTTAAAAATACTTTTTTAGGGACTCCTCACGGAGATTGTCAGAAACAACTAATTTAGCCTGTTACTTTTTTTATTCAATGAATAAAGGAAATGATTTTTTTTTTCGATAAATTTGCACAAGTTCTTGCTCCGCTTCAAAAAAAATCATAGATCCGTTACTACTACTGCAAGTATTCATAGCACCAAATATTGATAACAAATATTTCTAATATATATTATCGATTGTTGCTATTCAGAGGCGACGTTAGGGGGTGGCAAGCAGGGCAACCTTTCGGGGCCTCGCTCTTGTAGGGGCCTCGCATTCACGCGCAACAACCGAAGTAAAAAATTCATTACTATATATGTATTTGAATCTCGCGCCTCGCTCTTAAGAAATCCCACTAGAATCACTGCGTATATCTTTTAAGACATTCATGTACCTTAGTTTATCATCATTAATATTTGTCGTCTTTGTGCTTGTTAACTTTTATAAAACTTCCAATATAAAATTTAATTTCTTGTCAATTATCATCAAAAATACTTACTTACAATTTACATTTACAAAGAACAAATACCTCGCAAAGATCTGCCACCCCGAGGCCTCGCAAAGTTCTGCCACCCGGGGCCTCGCAATGGCTAAGGCCGCCCCTGACTATTACAAATGATAAATTGTAATAACCACTCAGTGTTGTTGGCTACAGCTGGACACATTATATTTGAATGACTAATTATCTTATCTTAATAAAGAGTTACTCTATAAGGTAATATTAAACAAAGAACCATAAATATTTCAAAAAACGTAAACGTAAACATACAGCTAGCGTCTTATGAGTCAAATATTCGGTATCTCGGCAACACGCATTTCTTAACACAAACAAAATAATCTTAAACTAAAGAATTTGGTGATACAATAAACAAAGTAATCTAATTAATATCCAACTGGAAGTATGAAAGTCAAATAAAACAAATTTGTATATACATTATGACTAATTTAGAAATGAAATCTTCCTTTTCTTTCTTAACAAAATATGAATTTGATTAATATTTCGCTCTAAAATTCTCAGTACAACTCTAGATCTGTATACAAAAATAATTGCTGGATATCTGGTATATGGGTATGTATTCCTGGGAAGTAGAACATTTGGATGAATGTTGTCTGTATTCCGAACTCAGAGAGAGTGATGTAATTTGACGCCGTGTACCTTGGAGAGCACTTCCAACACATTCATTATATAACAGTCAATAAAGTTAAATTTAGTCTTGCATTGTCTATAATTACTGTTAATATTGTACCAATATTATAAGCGGCTTATGTTTGAAATTAATAAATCCTAATTATTCCTGACAATTAAGGAATCACTATCCATAAAAAAAGACTTTTTACTAACTTTTTACAAAATCTAATTCGTTTGTTAATTTTTAACTAAATTCTTTAACAATCGTATTGTATAAGGACCGCATTATACAAGGAACACTAATATTGTTAAAACTGTATCCAGTACAAATAGATTTTATTAAGCTGTACTATATATTAATAAAGTTGGCTTTCAGAACCTCAAATGTCCAACTAGTTTTTAATAACTCGCTGTATTTTAGGAGATATTAACTATTAAAAATAGTCATTTTTTCTCTTTAATTTTTAAAAGGATCCAACGTTATAGAAAATTGTAATACAAATAATATCACGTCCGCTAAGATGCCATCTCCATTATAAAACAGAGCGTAAAAGACATAGCATACTTAACTGACTTATCTCTTAATAGTGCGATATGTTACGTCATAAATATGGCCGACATCTCTAGCGCTAAAACTACAATTCAAAGTTTTGATTGCTATATCTCCGTCAACATTTAGATATTTAATAAAATAAAAACGCCAATACACATTTATTAACATCTATTTCAATCAACAATTATGGTGGTTTTGTGTCTCCCCTCCCTCGCAAAGTTGTTCGCCACTGCAGCATGCCCAAACCCCCCACTACTCAAAGCAAAGCTCACCATTTCCCTGTTTAGTTTCTACAGACAGCTCATATGTTCTACGACAGTCGTTTAGTGAGAGCTTTGGGTCGTCAAACTTAATATCTATTTATGTCAACATGTGTGTCTTTCAAAGCTCATCTATATTTCTAATAATACCTATAAATTATAATAAATACAAATAATTATACCATCATCAATAAACATAATTTATGAACATTTTTTTTATATTTAGAAAACCTGTTTAAACTTCTCATAAAAATGGTGTTCGAAATTATTACTTTGGTAAGCCAATTATTAATTATGTTGCACCCTGCACTTTGTTGCACTGCACATTTGCAACTAACAACGAGTGAACACATATGCACCGTGTTGATGCAATTGCATAAGTTACAACATTAAAAATAATTTTTTAAAAAATATTTGTATATTATTCTCTTATCTTGAATCAGACCCTAAAGTATTATTCCCACCTACTCTTTTAGTTGTATTTTATTTTATTATGTATGTCTTTTTGGTCTTGCAATCTGTTTACATGTATTTCTCATTTAATTTTCTAAGTTAACAAATGGTAAAAATTTAATTCAATTCATTTATTTATTGTATACATAGCAATTTACAATTAAACACTATCTCTCGTTTATTTTCGCTTTCCCTCGCTATCTCCTCCAGGCCTACTCGAATTTTCACTTAAATTAATTCCAAAATACTATTTTAATTTTATTTTTTAATTACTAGAATAGTATACCACTAAACTAAGTTACTTTACTTCTAGTTTATCTTTTTCATAATTTTTTTAGGTTTGTTTAATGTAAGGATTATGTAACAAAAGTTTTCTTTCGACATAAATTTATATTTTCTAACGTCAATAAAGTTTTTTATGCAAAATTATATAATGTTACATATTATTATATATATATACATAAGTGCGAATTTGTTACAGACTTATCACAGATTTGTAAGTTTTATTTACTTATATCTTAGATTCTATTTTATCCAATGACAATTTTTTTTTAAATATTTATTTGAGTGCATCAACTTTCAAAAGTTATTAGCACTTAAAAGAATATAAACATTTACAAAACATAATTATGTTGTAAATTATATTATATGTAAATATTAAGTGCTATATACGGTATACGAGTATGGTGACTTAAATTAAAGAGATTATATTTAAAATAAGAGTTTTTTTTAGACTTTTCCTGCTTTCCAATATCTGCCTGTATTCCTCAGGCATATTACAGCCTAGTCTGTGCGATGAGTACTCCAATGTAAATTTGTAAATCCTGTATAAATCTGCCATTGATTCCATTCTATCCGGTGCAAATTGTCTTAAACCCCATTCAATTTAGTGTTAACCTGGTACAGTGCAGTATAAAGTTTTTAAATATTGGATTGGGGTCTCTTTTTTGAAGAAGGTCACATACCATAGAATCGTCCATTTGTCTTATAGGGTGACATATTTTAATTTGGGTCATGGAGAATGTCTAAAAAGTCTAATACCGAAAAGTTAACTACCAGAATCTCAATAGGATTGTGTCCTATGTTTTAATTCCTATAAAAGTGTAGTGAGATAAAGTGAGTTACTAGAACCTCAAATGTTCAATTATTTTTTAATAGCTCCTTATATGTTAGGAGATATTAACAATTAAAAAAGTCATTTTGTCTCTTTAATTATTAAAGGGATTCAACGTTGTACACATTCCAAATGCATGTGACATCACAATCGCTGCCAACCTTACAGCTCATAAATCTCTGCTATATGTATTTATATATCAAAATAACAAATATTATTTACAGTTATTTCAAGGAACAATAAAATTTCAATATTATGTCTGCCATAACAGGGTTAAATAAAATAAAAATTTATTATTCTTTGACTTGACTTGATTATTTCGACTACCAATAGCTACAAATCATTACCACAGCACTGACCTACTCAACAAATAACTGACGTTAAAATGCATTTCACGTCATTCAAATATGTCCGACTGTTTCTAGCACTAAAACTACAATTCAAACTTTTAATTGCTATATCTCCGTCAATATTTAGATATTTAATAAAATAGACACGCCAATACACATTTATTAACATCAATTTCAAACAACAATTGAAAAATCGACCACTAAAATATGAGGACACAAGCCGATTCTGATTATTTTTAAATATTCTCAATATTATGGAAGACATAATCAATTAAAATACAATTAAAGGAAAAGACAATTAATGTCATTTTTAGTATTTTTTTTTTTTAAATATTTTTGTAAAGGTAATAGAATTGTACAGAGTTCTGCCCACGCTCTCTGTGATTCTGCACAGCCCAGTTGATTCACCACGTTGCTAAAGTTATGTTCAAGATATAATTAATAAAACTAATCAACACCCAAAACCTCAGATAATACAGCGGAAATGTGACGCATTCTCAAATACATTTATATCAAATTAAAATAAAGAAATATATATTTTACATACCTGCTACGTATACTGCGTTGAAACAAATATTTAACCATTAAATAGTAATCTACATCATAGTTATAATACAGCTGTTAAAAACAACTTTGAATTTCCTTATTTTAACTTCGTAGTAAACGAAATTAAACGCGTGGCAAATTTCACTTCGAATCGATAATATTGAAAAAAATATGTTGTTAAAACAGAATTAAAAAGAAAACAGAAATAAAACACAAAACAACTTATTCAAATGTTTATTAAATATGTATTTAGTCGTTACTTACCATTGCAGGACAGACCACACAAAATCAACATGCGTTTTTATCTACATGTGTAGTATCATTTGCTGCAACCAGCTTGTCCCAAGAATTCTTAAGCAAATAAACACGTATATTCTTTGTTTTGCAATGTATTTGGTATTAATTTAGTGTGAATAGGCGTTGCTACAAAATCTCCATTGTGTATGAGCCGGTGAGTCGTTTGTGTACAAGGTCTTGCAAATGTTCGATGCGTACTGCATCACAGGACTGAGGACTCAGCAGACTCTGCCTGGTTTGCCTTAGTACCTCGACATGGCATAGCCTGTAAAACAAGCGCTGCCTCTATCCTACGCTATCATTGTGTAAACACGCCAGAACACTTGAATTCACAAACCGACGGATAAACGTGTATCAGCTTTTTTAAAATATTAAATATATTATAAAGAAATATATACTTAACTAATCTTTTTTGATAAAGCCAGCAAACTAAGTAAATGAGAGATAATATTTTATTTAATTAAAAAGTATCAAATATATAAAGAAAAAAATAATATCATTTTCATTTTATATTTAAATAATATCTTTCATTTTTAGGTTATTTTTTGTTACATGCTTGTGATTATATTATTTTAGTGTTTTTTTTCTTTCGGTAATTGTTGTTGTTTTTCTAAAATAATATCAGTGTAAAATATGGAATTCGTATAGGAAAACAAACCAAGTACTTCTCATGATAAGCAAATGCACGTGCGAAGATAATAATACTGATTTGTGTTTTTTTATTTAAAAAGGTAAGGTTTTATTACCTAATTAATAAATAGTTCCATTGTTTTTCTATTTATAATAAACATAAACTATTCGCTTTACATATTTAAATTTAAATAGATAGATAATTAAATATATGTATATATACACAAGTACATATATACTGGGATGGCTAATAGTTTTTTCTAAAGTTACTTAGTTACAAAAAATTTTAAGAAAAATCAATTCATGTAATATTTTTCTTAAATAAAATTTAATAATGTTTAATAAATTAATAAAGGATATTATTTATTATTATAGCTACTTTAATGTGCTTTAATTCTTAAAAAGAATGTCTTGATATTTTATTATTTATATAAAAAAGGTCCTCATATTATTCGCTGGACATATTTTTCAAATAGCCAAAAAATAGGTCCCAATACTGTGTATATTATGCCGGTTTCACACCAGAGAAACAGTTTTGTTGTCAAAAAACAAAACAAACTCATGTTTTATTTCATTTTAAAACAGTTGGTAAAGCAAAATCCCCCTTTAATGTAATGTATTTTTTGTATTTTTTAGTTTAAAAGATATATTGTATTATTTTGATTATTTGTTCATTTCTTTTATGCTATTATTATATTTTTTGTTATTTAATGTAATTTCGATTTGCTCCTTTGTTTTCAAATCACTCTATCTACAGCTCTCAAGCCAGCAACAAGGGCAAATTGAATTAATTATATTGTATGTATTCAATTGTGCGTGTATTATAAGTGTTAAAAAATAAAACCAAGTACTTTTACAAAATCCAAAACATCCTAGTTCAGCGAAGGTATTTTTTTCTCAAATTAAACATCTACAACAAAACAACAGTTCTGTTTTTCGAAAACAGACTGTTCACACTGAACAGACTGGTTTTGTTTTTAGTGTTTTTCTGTGTCTCCCATAAAAATTATAAACATGATAAACAACAACTGACAAGCGCAAATGTTCACAAAAAACAAAACTGCGTGTTCAAACCAAGCCGACTAAAAAACAACAAACGTGTTTTCCTTTGATCTTACTGACTCCAGAATATGTTTTGTTTACTAAAATAGCAACAAAAGACAAAAATGTTTTAAGAACTGTCTCTTTGGTGTAAACATTGGTGTTTTTGTTCGTGTTTTGTTGAACTGTCTCTCTGGTGTGAAACCGGCATTAGTCACGGTAAATTTTCACTAGATAGAAATGAAATCTGTGATTTTATCAAAAGATTGTCACTTCATGATTATATCAGATATAATGCGTCATATAAATTAGCCATAGATAGAATGGAATATAAGATTACATCGGCCACTGTATGCAGTAGTATCATGCGCCTTGCTTAATAAAAACTCCTTTATTTGAAGTATTTGTCAGAATCTGAAGATAAGATAGATTGCTTATTGATTGATTGATTGAAGGCAACGTGAATTTTTTTAAATTTACAGAATACGTACGTATTTCTGTCAACGAGAAGTGATTTGGAATCGGTAATGTACCGAACACATACGTGCGACTTAAACATGCGACATCCAACATTTGTTCACGTCCACGCTAGTGCGACATGCAACTTAATACGTCGGAAGTTTTTACATTTCGAATGAATTCCTTCAACCTGCTTTAGAAAACTCATGTCTAAATAATGTCAACTTATGAATGAAAATATATAAATGTTGGATGTCGCATGTTTAAGTCGCACCAATCTGTACGAGGCATTAGGCGTATGCAACGAATATTACGATATTTGTATGGTATTCGTATAAATGTGTTATCGTCGGGATTTTAAACGAGTATAAAAGCAACTCAATGTGTCCAACTCCAAAAATGATAACGGTTTAACTATATATAGTTGATTTCGCGCGGGACTTAAATTTTATCCCGGGATCTCATTTAAAATATGGCAACCCCGATCCCACCTTAAATAAATATCGTCGCCGAGTATTATTTTGTAAATTGATCTGTTTTTTATGCTTTAGTTTAGATGTTTTAAGAATAATTAAATTCTTATTCTGTTTATTTGTAATTATTATACATAATTAAATAAATTATTGAATTTTAAGTATTTGTCATTTCAAAACACCTGAATACATAATGTAATAATGTACGTCTATATCTATGTATATTATATATATTCATTTATGTACATATCTGACATTATGTATTACGCTCCGACTGAGACTGTAATCTGAACCTCGCGAAGGTTTTTTAACAACACTTCCCAGGAAGAAAATTCTCTGATACAAACTAATTAAACAAGTACACTGCAGGTACAAAAACTATTTTTATGTCTTCCTATTTGCTGCTTATTATGCTAGCTGTTTTTGTGGTGTTTATAAGTTTATGATTATGTATGTACATAATTTAATACAATCAAACCCAGAGAATATAACTCTGATCTGGGAATTCTATACACAGTAGTCTTGCATCAAGTATCGGCGTAACGGTATCGGCGTTTAAGTATCTTTCCCACTCACTGCTTTAATTTAATTTTGTATTTTATATTTAATTTAAATTGTTTAAAATATGACAATACGCGAAATCATTGACATTACCATTTTTAATTTAATTTATTTTATTTAAGTTTTCTTAGTTTTTTTAGAACCTTACAAGGTCCAATGTTTTAAATTAAAAATATTTAATTAAGAAAAACTATATTATATTATAACCTCCAAAACGTGACAGATCTGTCAAAATGCAGTGGAATTTATATTTAAAAGAAGTTTAATGTCAGTTTGTGAAAAATAAAGAAATAAAAACAATTGCTATACGAATTGTTATTAGAACCAGCAATTTTAATCATTTCACCTTCAACTGTGCACGCATGAGCACAAACTAAATTAACTAAACTCAAATTAAAACACGAATGTGACTAGGAATGCCTATTCTGAAAACTTGAAATCTAGATTACAATATTAAATAAAAACAGTAAATTAAATATCAAAACAGTGAGTGGGAATGAGGCTCTACTCTTTGTTGTAGCAATTCGTATAAGGAAAGAAGGTAGAAATTGGACATGTCGACAAGTGGAAGAAGACTATTGTACACTGTTAAAAATGTCCTTAATTATAATACAAATTTAATAGACAAATGCGTATTAAAATTAAAAACCTTTTATTAATTTTCGTTAAGTTGAATTTGTGTCTGAATTTGCTGAACAATATTGCTGAATAGTAATACACCCGTGCGTTAGAACGGTTCTAAAATTTTTATTTTTTTTAAGAACATACCTGACAGTACGCTTTATCAATAGATAGTACAGTTTTATAGAAATTAAGTCGTGGTTCATCACCCAATTTTTTTTTTAATCCCAAGTTTAAACAATTTGATAAATATTGATCTAGGTATCAAACACGTTGGTCCTCTTATATCTAAAATAATAAACATAGAGTGCAATTTCTTTTTAAAATGACTTCTATTGAATCAAACTTTAAATATGCTCTATGCTCTATAAATATGCTTAAAATAAACTATGTTTATCTTAAGGTTTGCTGATAATCGCGTCGTCGACTTTAAAACTTCCAAAAAACCAAAACTACTGCACACGATTAAACGCAATTTATCCTGTTTCTGTATTATACTGCGCACTTCAGTTATTAGGCTAGTGGGACACGTGATAGCTCTTTGTATGTAACAGCAAATTAAAATGGAGTAACACTTATTCCAGTATTTGAACAGTAACAGATACTCCAAACACTGACATCCAGTAACAAATTAAACAATTCCACGTATATACCATAACCACCAGTTATTTATAATGATGTTACATCATTATAATCATTGATAAAATTATTTTAATCATTTATATATTAATATTTTTCCTTAATTTAAATAATATTATAAAATTAAGTAACTTATCTAATGTGAGTGGTAAATAATGAAGCGATTTAAAAATGGCATAAGAAGAGACTTTTTGGTAATCTAACAATCTTTATTATATCTATTTTTGATCTTATTTTATTGATTTTAATTTAGTATTATTTGTAAACTGTAAGTATAATAATTTAGAGAATATTATTTATGGTGTATTTTGAACTACTTTTATAAATCTTGGATGAACAAATTTGCGCTGATTAGCTGGCCCTAATCTACAAAATGCACACTTCTAGCTAAGTATCTAAAATTAAGAGTTTACAAAATACCGTCACATTTTGGAAATTTTAAACTCGACTATTCTTAATAACTTAATTATCATTTCCATTATCCATCTTCAATCAACAATTGTATCGTAAAGTTATTAATCTTAATTTAATGGATACATTTATAATATCTATGTGTAATAAATATGTGTTCGCCTATTCGTGCTCTTTCCCGATTGTCAGTGATATGTGTTTATCGTTACCAAATCAAAAACGTTCGTATTCGTTCACGAACATGCACGAACGTGTCACGTATACGTGATCTCAAGAATCTAACGATTACAACAGCTCTCACGGCGATGTAAGGTTACTGTGCAATTTGTTATTAGAGTCACATTTGCTAGCTTCCAACAAGCTAATTCCAATTTCATTTCATTTCTACTTCTTATATAAAAATGTCTTGCAATGTAGTTTTACACTTGCTTGCTTACTACAAGCTGCGAATGATTATTTATTAAATAGTAAGGTCTTCAAAAAGTCCTTCGAGTGTTTCTTCTGATAGCAAAGCCATTGATTTCAGGTGCGAGGTACATATCGAATCCCATTTGTTTCGTTTTACTGGTTATCTTAAGTGTATCTCGTGTAAAACGCACTTATCCTCATTTATCCTCGTAATTAATCCTTTGTAATTATTTATAAATTAATTTTCTAGATTGCGCTGCTTAAGATGCCTGCATTCCTAACAGTGGTAATAAAGGAGCACTTGGATGTACTTTTGTTTAAAAACATTGTAAAAAAGAAACCCGGCTTAAATCTAACCTATGTAGTTCAAGTGAGTACGGCTACAGCCATTAATCGAATAAGAGAAAATTTAACGAAAGTGCTTCAAAAATATAATAATAATAATTGTGCATTATATAGCTCACCATTGAAAGTCAAGAAAAAAGCAATGAAATCTGTTCGGATATCTCATTCCGTTGGAAGCAAACGTAAAACTAATGACAACAGCACCAAACAGAAATCGAGCGCTGCGATTCGCTCACAGACACAGACACAATCCCTGTCACAGTCGCTGACATTAGTCAGCAGTATCACTAACAGTACAGGTGCAACAGAAAAGGAAAGAGTTGCCGACAAACAAAAACATTCAGAGAGAACAACAACGACTAGCAGTTCTAAACAAAAATCTAACACAGATTCAAAGAAAACTGCCGCAGAAATCAAGAAACATAAAGAAGCATCTAATAATAATCTATCTAAGGCACATAGTAGGCATCATAGTAAAGATTCTCATTCCAAAGAAGAGGGGAAGACTTCTTCACATTCTAGAAAACATCTAACGGAAAAACCCCATAAGACTGATAATAATAGACACGCCAAATCCAGCTCCAGTAAGAAACATCCTCCTGTTGAAAGTAGCTCATCAAAGAGCAGTCAGACCATTGCTACTGGAAACTCGGTGTTCAAAGGAGGTGGCAATGTAACGGGGCCATCTAGCACCACAGAAAAAAATACCAAAAACCATTTAACAAATGGAAACACTATAAACATTGTCAAAGTAGTCGGTGAAGTTAAAAGAAAAGTTTCGTTTGACGAAAGTATATTGGAAATCAATGAATATATCAAAAATTCTGTGTCCAAGTTCAAGGAAAAACATTCTAAACGTAATGGTTCTACAAAGAAAACCAATGATGGTAACGTTGAATTAAAGAATAGTGAAACTGTAAAAGTTGGTAAAAGTGATATCCAAAAACCTCAAAGTGAAACTGTGAAACAATGTAATGGTGCAAGCAGAAGTGATAACCAAAGATCTAACAGTACTGATTCGAAAAGACGTGATAACCCAAACCATGACTCTAGTGAAAATCCCGATAACAATAGAACACAGCTTGTGAAGATAAATGCAGAGGTTCCCGTGTCCTCTAAACCACCACATAACGCATACCACACAGAAACGTTGAAACTCCAGCCGAAGAAACCTTTAGCGACAATCACAACTTCATCAGAATTGACTCCTAGAACAAGAGAACATAAATCCTCGTTGGATCCCACCGAAAGGTCGGATAAATCATCAAATTCAGATAGGAAAAGGAAGCAGTTAAAAAATAATGGGAAGATAGAAAGTTCTAGTGAAAGTGTTAATAAAAAGACTGAAGAGCACCACGTAAGCCGGTGTGACGCGCCATCGCGTAGATACAAGAGAATTATCATACGAGACGATGAAAGTTCATCGCCAGAATTACCAAATAATTGTAAAAGATCTCCTAGTAAAAACATTCCCAAAGATTCTAGTATACCAATAGATACTACAAGTGCTAACCTAAACGGCAATATGTCAAACTCGAAGGACAATAGTTGTGAATCAAGAAAACATCATAGAAATCATCGCTCATCATCTAGACGTAAAAGAGAACATAAAGAAATCCATCCAACAGATCGTGAAACGAAATCATCTGTTGAGAATCACATTGACATACTTGATATACCTGACATAATGAATCAAGAAACATTGGAGTTGCCCTCCAGTACGCTTCGAAATGCAAAGTGCAGAAATCGAGAAAACAGTGTCCGAACATCATTTTCTGGAATCCTACCTGAACTAGTGACTTCTAATCCGGAAGCCGTTATGTCTATAGGTAAGTCTCTCACCACATTGTCACTTCACATCAATTTCATTGAACATGGATGTTACATTGTAGAAATTTCACATTTAGCACTATTTATTTTCTCTAAACGATTATCAACGTCACCTTCATAAACTCTTGCTGTTTCGCTTTTACCGTGTTATTTCATCTTGTGAAGTAACACCAGAGTGCGGAAAGTTTATCAAAGTGATTGCATAAAACGCTTCGATATATACATAGTCGTTATGAATTTATAACTATTAGAAATCGATTGATAACGGTTGGGTCAGAACAAACAAATTAAGGCATTCTCCATCGAATCAAACACCAAATATTATTAGCGAATAACTCATCACGTACCAAGCTAATTCATTTCATCAGACTTAATAAAATTTTGATTTAATTTAATTTAGGGGAAAATAATGATTCTTTAGAAGAGATAGAATCTTTTACTTCGTCCACCAATGAGAAACTTATTTTTGAAGAACTGCATAGCGTAAGATGCTACAATCCGAATAAAGATGATAAATTACTATACGTTAAAATGTGCGAGCAAAACAATTCCTCCGAACAGTCCGGAAAAACGCCTGGTATAAATTTTGCTGTGCGTAAATTGATTACTAATTCAAATAAAATCAACTTTCTATACGTCATTAAAGGCAATCAAAGTGTACCATGTGGCGTTTTTTGCTATTTGATTAATCACAAGTACAAAGTAGTTCCAACGGTTGTAGAAGGTAGTCTGCACATGGAGTCTATCATTAAACAGGTGGAAATTTTGAATTGTTCTTTACTAGCGAATGGAATTTTTGTACCTTTAGAAGGCGGTAATTTTAAATATATTTATATTAAATTTGAAACATCAAATAACGTCATGGTTATTATCAAAGATGTAATAATAGAAATACTGCAGGATCAGAACTTTTCAAACCACGTGTTATTTCCGGTTGGACCAAATACACCACAACTCGTACATTCCTCTCCATCACACCAAATACCGTCACCATCGCGGGAATTAGGAATTATTTGCTTTGAAGAAGGGACTCAATCACCCTCCCCACCCTCTCCAGCCTCTCCACCACCTTCGTCCACAACGGAGGAGATGTTCCTTCTAAATAGTAGAGCTATCAACACAATTATATTTAACTCAGACGAGTTTCAAGGTAATTTTAATACAAGAATAGCATTACAAGCTATTCCATTAAATTCAAATATATCTATTGGGGGTTTTCAATATTTTGAGAACTTTGACTCAAAGAAGCGACTTTGCGACTTTATCATAAGAATAACCGATAATTCTTCAACAGAGAGAACGAATTCACCAACAATTTATAATGAAGACGATTACAACGAAATGGAAGAAATCATGTTTGCAGAAACACCACAGAATGAAGACGCACGACGAACCGACGAAAATAACGAATCAATTCAATTAATTAACCATGGAACGAGTATAATCCTTGATTCAGAAGATACCCCTCTAACTGTTAGTGAAATTTTAAGTCTACTGAAATCTAATATCGGAACGAGAAGACCCTCTGCTGATTTCCCTGTTGCTGCTAACGAAGAGGTTAATAATGTAGTGAAATTTTCTCTTCAAGATAAGGTTAATAACCTCCTAACGATAAATGATTCAGAGTTTCATGAGTTTGACGAGATCATTGAAACGGAAAATGGAGAAGCTCTCCTAATTCCAATCGAAAGATGTGTTAGCAACGACCTTCACGAAGAAACTGAATGCATTATAATAGACCTCACCATACAAGAAGACAGCGAAGAAATTATACCTTACGAAAATGTAGCAGAATTTTCTGAAGAAAGAGATGTCAAAGCAAATCTTGATAACGAAGATAACGAAGATGACTTAACTGTTATAAACGAAAGAGAGGTTGCTATTAAAAGAGAGATAATTTCGCAGTCAGCTGCAACAGATAGCATACATGTATTAGGTATCGCAAATAATCCAACTGTTCGGGAAAACAAAGAGTTCCTTTTAGATTCTAATGATTCTAAAGATAATGTGGATAAATTGGTAGTAGAAAAGAATGGGACAACAATTGATCCAATTACAGAATACGACGATGTTTTATTAGCAATGGAAAGCGCAAGAAATCATCTTGTAAAAAGTGAGTACCTTACAGATTTCACTGCAGAAGCAAGGGAAGAGAATAAAAACGAAGTTGTACCATCAGCACATGTCGGATCTGTCATAGTAAATAGTGAAAATGTTGTATCTGCTACCGGAGAAAATCCAACATTTTCTGAGAAGAACAAGTCGATGGAAAATCGTAATGCAGCAGATAGAACAGATGTTGGTCGTGAACCCGATATAGAAGTTCTAGAACAATCTTTGAATCCACCTATAGATGATGGGGCAGTTGTTTTTTCTCTAGTGAGTAGAATGGAAAATTATAAGAATAAAGTGGTTTGTATACCATTTCTTGAAGATGTTTCAGCTGATCCTATTCCAGAAATTTCTACGGAAAGTAAATGCATTGTAAAAAATAATGAGACTCCTTCCGACAATTTAACGAAACAAATACCAAATGTAGATGTTGCTCATGATTTAAATATCGACAATTTACCTAAAAAAGCAACAGTAGAAGTTGCTCATGATGATAATATCGACATATTTACTAAACAAGCAGAAGATGTAGGAGTTGCTGATGATTTAAATGTCGACATTTCAATTAACCATGCAGAAGAAGTAGAAGTTGCTCATGATGATAATATCGACAATTTACCTAAAAAATCAGAAGTAAAACTGGTTGCTCATGATTTAAATATTGACAATTTACCTAAAGAAGCAAAAGTAGAAGTCGCTCATGATGATAATATCGACAATTTACCTAAAAAAGCAAAAGTAGAAGTTGCTCATGATGATAATATCGACAATTTACCTAAAAAAGCAAAAGTAGAAGTCGCTCATGATGATAATATCGACAATTTACCTAAAAAAGCAGAAGTAAAAATGGTTATTCATGATTTAAATATCGACAATTTACCTGAAGAAGCAAAAGTAGAAGTTGCTCCTGATGATAATATCATCGACATTACAACAGAAGCAGAAGAAGTAGAGGTTGCTTGTGATTTAATATGCAGAGTTGTTTTGTTGAAGGAAAAGAGTAGTGCAATCGTACCGGATGCTATAATGAATAGCAATTCAGCCAGTCAGGAGAAAGAAGAAAATTTAGAAATCATATATCTATCTGATGAGGATGAAAACAGTGCCATGGTTTCAGATTGTGCTGCAAATGAATCAGTTAGTTCTAAACACGTGGACACACCTTTAGATGAACCGATATACATATCCGATGATGATTCGAAAGATGGTTTACATGTTAGGCTTTCTGTTATACAGGAAACACCGGCCAGAGAAGACCCTCTACCTACGGAAAATAAATCTAAAATGCACTACTTTCAAACAAAATATCTAGATTATTTGCGTACCGATATATATACCAACCCCAGCGAGCTTGATAAAAAAGTTGTAATACACGACATTCCAGATTTAACCTTGGAGGATCAACGACAGGAAGATATCCAGAAATGCAATTCTAATCCTATAAATACTGTGGAGATCAAACAGGTCTCTTCGGAAGACAATATGACCTTAGAAAATTTGATTTGTCGTAAATCCCCTTGTCTAGAGTTTTCGGAGAATTTAGTAATAAATGAAGAAGCAATTCAGGAAATAGCACAAATAGAAATTGTACCCAATAGAACGTGCAGTATCATTTTGCAAGATATACTCTCTGAAGATAAAGACAATGATAAGGATGTTTCTCAATTAAAACAGAAGTCTGTAGAAATTGATAACTCATCCGTTACAATTAATGGTGACGTAGATTCACATAATCCTCCTGAAATTACGGAACCAGAAAACGTTTGTAGTTCTATTGAAAGCACTACTTCCCAAGAAGTAATTCCAGAAAGTAATGATAGTGATATGGAACAGGAAAGCATATCAAAAATTGTTGAAGATGCAGGAAAAGTGAATTCCAGTGATGCCATTTTAGAAAACAATGCAATAAGCAATACGTATTCGAATAACGATCTACCAGAGAATAGTGGTGATGATGAAGTTAGGAATAAAGATGACCTACACATGCCGGATACGACTACCGAAGCAAGTATTGATAAATCCATCAATAGTGAACAATGTCCATCAAACATTGAAACTGATAAAACGGAGGAAAATGAAGAAAACTCACCTAAAAAACTGCCTATAGACAATGAAGAGAGTTCAAACGAATCCAATGACAATATCTCAATTGCAGAATTGAAGCAACAAATGCAACTTACTAATGAGGATGAAATATGTAAAAATCAAAATAGTAAATGTAATTTATCATCAACATTACTAGAAAAAGTGAAACAAAAAGAAAATCCACTTTTCTATTTTCCAGACAATAAGAATTTAAGAGTGCCTAAAGTATTCATGTATGAGAATGAAATGTGTGCCGAAAATTATAAAAAGAAATTAGAACACCAGGCATATGTTTTAACGCAAGCAAACAAACAATCTGCGATATCGAAAGACACGTGCCTTACAAAGCCTTACAAAGATAAAAATAGTACAGAGAAAGTTAACCCTCCGTTAAAACTAACTATTAGAAAAACAGATAGTAGAAGTACCAGGAGAAGCATTCATTCTAAGTACGAATCCTCTAGTCCAAATATAGTGGCCTCTAATGCCATCTCTATTAATTTTAATGAACAAGATAATGCATGCAATTCTACCGACAATAATGTGACTAGCAATAGTAGTAAGGTTGCTGACTTGGACGATAATGAACTTTCAGAAAGCATCCCACTGGATGAAGCGATTACCTTCATTACCGACCAAGCTGCAACAGCTGCATCAACCACCACATCTGAGGCCGACCAGAAGCAAGATGATTACATTCATGTGTATGCCGGAAACGTGGGGTCTGGCATACAAGAAGAGACTACTTCGAAATCCTGTCCCAAAGCGCACAAGATACGAATGCGCAGAAAATCAAAACTTCATGAAAAGCCATTATACGAAGTCGTAAATGATTTTGATGAAGATGCAAATGCAGGTCTGCCTTCCACGTCGATAGGCTCCCCTGTTTTCTTAACAGCAAATGTTGATCCTCAAGACCAACCTTATAACAATGATGATGATGTATTTGCACAAAACACCAGTTCATTATCAGATATAAATACAAGTGCTGAAGATCCTCTTAAAGCAACATCTGACGTTGAATCGCAACAACAAGCAAATACCACAAAACCATCGAGTCCAACATCAGTTTATGAGAAACCTCTAACTAGGAACAGTGCCAGAAGCAAACGAAAAACTTCTTCCACTGATTTGAACCCCTCTACTTCAAGCACCGAACCGGAAACAGTAAGTAAACGACCAAGAAACACAAATGTGGCAACACCTAGCACAGTTGTGGCAACACCAAGAAGACGACAATGCAGGTCTCAGTTTAGACATGATAACATCAAAATAGAGAAAGTAGAAAAACGGAAAGCTGTTTTGAAGGATGAAGTAATGAAGAAAATACGTACAGCTGAAGAAACACAGGCAGAAAATCAGCCTGTAGCATCAACAAGTGCTGCTAGTACCATCCCTACCGCCACCGCCAGCAGCAGCACCAGCGCCAGCGCTAGCACGTCTTCAAGTGACTCCAAGAAGCGAAAGGGGGAAGATGATCGTCCTGCTTCACCAAAGTATCAACGAGTAACACGTGAGTACTACCGCTTCCTCTGTTATTTATCCTACCATATTATAGGACATATTCCAATATTTCAGGACCAAAATAAGAAATATCTGTTCTGCATCAGTTCTGCAATAGTTAACTTTATTGTATTAATGTAGTTCGCTAGTGAACCAATTCGATCGTTTGAATTTAAAATGTTTTAACAAATGCGTTTGCCCACTGTGTCGTCTGTAAATTAGCAAAGTTTCAATCTGGCAACGTTGTAAGTTGTCATGATCTGCGGCCAGAACCATGCGAAGTTAAAACTTTACTGTATCACAGTGGTTGCGTTGCAATGAACAACGTTGTCATATTTCTCAAGAGACTGTATATGTACCATATATAAAAGTTTACATGCATTAAGTAAAATCTCCGTAGGAAATATAAAGCTATCTTACATGGAGTGTACGCAACATTTATATTTAATATCCGATTCTACTTTTGCCTTTGATTATCACTAAGTGAACTACATTAAACAACAAACATTAATTCGTGATAGTATGTTAATTCCCAGTACTAATATAAGCATGTTCTTTTTATATCTATTTAACTAAAATCAATTTGAATTTATTTAGCACAAAGCAGCTATTGAACTGGTCTTTAGTTATTTATAAATTAAAGCGTTGTCATGTAACTTAATCAGAACTATTACTAATTAACAAAATTCATGACACCGACGTTATTGTACATTGGACATTTAAATATTTGAGTTGTAATTATCTTTGGCAATAAACTAACCATTAAAAGTATAAAAGCATGCCTTCATCCATATCACAATTTGCTGATACATTATGACTCAAATAAAGTGAGGCAATATGTTCAGGGGCGCGGTACTTGGCGCGGACGGGCTCCTTTGGAACCTTCTGTTATTATAATGCACTAATGCCAAGGAGTTTCAAAAATGTCCTTTTCAATGAGATCTTCATCAATTCAACTTTGTTCAAAGTTTTCGAAGAAAATATTCCGTTATACATATTTATGAAATCTTTACGGAAACATTTCAGTAAACGTAATTCTTACGTAAATGCTAAATTGGTATTTACTAAAACGGTTCCACTCCGATTTCAATGAAATGAAAATCATCGAAAACGGGCTAGAATTGACCAATTTCCTAAAACCGTCGTTTTTATTTCGTTTTACTCCACTAGTAAGCTGACAAAATCATTTTCGGAATTCATATCATTGAAGACACTTTCCCGAACTCATCATCCACACATACATACATACTATACTCAGGCCCGGATCTAGGATTTTCTCGAGGCAGGGCATTAATTTGCCACCCGGGCCAAGCAGCCAAACTTGCCTCTCACTTCTAGATCCGGGGCTAACAATACTATACTCATACATGCATGGGATAAAATCAAAGTAGGTAAATACTAGTATTAATGCACACTGATTATTTAAAGGTACCGACCAAGATCCTGCTCTTGAACATATTAGCCAAGCTTTCCCGAATAATAACTGGTTGGAATTAAAATACCAGAAAGATTTGAAGGGCTCCCTAATTAATGTAACTAAACGCGGTATTCCAGGTTTAAATCCAATAATTCCAAATAAAGAAAAAAAAAAGAACGATAAAAGTAAAAGAGTACGAAAACCATGGAAAAAATCTTCAAAAAAAATTGTTCCTGCTACGTTACGCTCAAGTGAGAATATTGAACGTGTTGGTAATACTCGTAATGAAGAACATCTTAGTTTACCAACAATCGATGTGCCTTGTTCAGCTGCGAAATCTAATCGAATGATGGTGGATCGGGATCAAAATTATCCCGATTATCCAGATCCTCCTATATTGGAAAATGCATTAAGCCGATATTTGAAGCCGAGTCATCGTCACAAAAGGTAAATCTTTATAAAATTCATTTGCTTTAACAAAGTATCCTTAAGTGTCACAGCTTTCATTTTATGTTTTAACCTTAAATGTTTTAGTCGCAAATGGTGAATCAATTTCTATAAAACTGTACGATAGATTGTTAAAGTTGGCTATATTTTGAACCCCTATAAAACCTCTAAATATAATGGTATCGTCTGAAAAGTTTGTAGCCTAACAAAAAAATATCTTTTTCTTATTCAAATTCAATTTAATTTCTCAAAGGTCCCATCTCAGTAATCTGTCCAAATAGTAGTTGACATCTTGTCCTGCAAAATAGTCCTCGATTAATCTAAATAGATAAATCTTTGTCCTCTGTCCGAAATTTTACCATAGGAAAGGTTGAGATAATAATTGTTGAGGGTCAGATCTGGGGAAATCAACAGGCGCTGGGTGCGGAATCGCTTTGCTTTTTCATGCCTAAATCTTCATCCAATATAAAAGAAAGAAACATGCTCTTTCAAGATGCCTACAGCTTCTGCTATCTCTCTAACCTTAATTCGAGGGTCTTGCCGAATTAACTTGTTTAATGTTATCGTTAGGAGTTACAATTTCTAATCTTAATATGTAATCTTCAAATGCTTTCACTAAATTTACAACAGACTGTTATCCCACTGTTAGAATGTTAGTTTCAGGAAGATATCTCTGTATCATTTCAGATCAAAATCAACCAGCTGCGAGCGAGTGTACAACAGTATTACCACCCCGGTTCGTTCAACTTCTGAAGCCAAAGAATCTCCAAGCAGCATCCCAGCTGTTTCACAGAATGTTATAATAATTAATCCGATGTATGTGGAAAGAACACACACACAAACATCGGCGATGGTCACACTAACCGTTACCCCGGCACACGACTCGGAAATTTCTGCAACCGTTACATCAGCATCTGCTTTTCCATCTGTCATTGTTCAACCTGTGCTGAACACGGATGCGGAAACTCCCAAACAAACAACACCGACTCTGCGGAGAACTCCAGATATCCCCTGGGATAAAGCTAGCTGGAACATTCCAAAGTTAGCTGCGAAGGTGCTATTCTTACTATTTTTAATTTAGTTAATTAACAAGTAATCAAGTTTATGAATATTAATTTTCTTTCATCTTATTGTAGGATTTGGTTTCGTCAGAAGGTGCCGTTGATTTAAGTAGATCTGCCAGTCAATCTGATTTTAATTTTGCAATACCTGCTAAAAGAAAAGTAACGAACCCCGCGCCACAGAAGAGCAGTTTGCCCAGTCCTCAGCATCTAATAGAAGTAAGAAGAAGATCGACTGCAACGCCCTTTGTTACAAATGGAGAGGCTACATCAACCATTGTGTCAGACAACAGAACTTTCGATGGCAGTTTGTCAGATGTCTACAGCGACTCCATTGGACCTAACAACGACAGTAGCTTTCACGAAACTAGTTCTGAAAGTAGTTATGGTGTTGACAGGGACATCGGTTTCGTGGGAGATTCCGAAACACATGACCATCATTATGAAAGGGATGCTGAAAGGGTGAACATTGCAACATTAGCTCCTTATCTACAAAACCGTCCATTTGAAATATCTCCCTCTGAAAATAGAACGTTCGAGAACGAAAGAGAGCTTCATAGAACAAGTAATAACTTTGAAGTGGCTTTTAGAAATCATGCTTTGGGGTCAATGCCTGTTATACAAAACCATCCCATTGCAGACGAGTTTAGCAGCTCTTACAGAATGGAACTCCTAAGAGAAAGTCGTTCGTTTGAAAGAGAATCTCAAAGCAACTCCCAATTTCCCCATGCATCCTCTGATGATTCATCTTCACGAGAAGGGGTATCACAACGCAGGTTATTCAGACCTTACGAAAAAGAATCTCAACATACTTCCAATAACCATTATCATTCTGTACCCAATTTAGTTGCTCCACCTGCCCCAAGATCATACGCGTATCTACAAAGCGCAGCATCAATGATCAATCAACTTCGAAGATCGATTGGAAGAGATGATGTTACATTGAACAGAGAAAATATTTCGTTAGCGAATCGTCAGCAATATCCTGAAGTTACTGCAAGACTGACTTCCGCACGTGAACCGTTTGCACTAAGAGACCAACGTTTAATGATGCCTCCGCCAGATGAGAGACATACAAATGCATTCACATTGCATCACAATATTCCGTCTCTGCCAAGGAATGTAGAACCTGATTACAACGCACTGCATTTGCCTCCACCAGTAGCGTCTTCGTCAGCAATGAACAACTCGCAATCGATACGAAATTATCGGCACAGGAAGGCTGCTACCCAAGCACCAGTCACCAATCAAAATCAGCATATCCGCGAAATGAAAAAGCTACACAAGAGTCAGCAGCAGGATATGAATAGATCTTATTCAAATATCATGAATCAAGAACTTAGAGGAACACGGAATACCCAATCATCCTCCCAGAGGAAGATGCCGCCATTACTTCCGCAGTCCTCGCTAAATCAAAGTCCTCATCACAGCCATAGTCACAATCAGCAACAAGATGTGACTATATCTCTGTCGAATTCAGATTTACGTGGACCAGAAATCGCAGAGCCACCGATCGAGAGGTACCGAGAGTTGCCACTAGCATCACTAAATCGCAATCTACTGAAGAACAATCAACCGCCGCGGGAAATCACAATATCTTTGTCAAATATCCCAAATCCAGAACAACGTGGACAACAAAACGCACAAACCTTCATTTGTCGAGGGATGCCAACTATGGCTTCGCAAAGGAATCCACCACAGAAGAAGCAGCAGCTCGAAAGGAATATCTCTTTGTTAAATATCGTAAATCCCGAAATACGTGTCACCGAAAACGCCAGAGAATCTATCAATCGAGAGATGCCGCCATTAGTTACACAGCCTTCACTGAATCGAAGTCCTCAGCAAGTTAGACAACTTGTGATACCATCAACTGTTGGTTCATCACAAGAAACTGGAACTTCTCCAGCAACGACTAGATCCCCATACATTCGAGTAAACCAGTCGGTGATAAACCCACAGTTAAATGAAGTCTCCAGCACCTCCCAAAGGAACCAAGAAAATAAGGAAGCTAAGGCTCGTAGCGAGTATCTTTGGCACGCATTGTCGGAGAGAGAAAGTACTGGACCAAAGAACCCTAAAGCAACAGAAAACGCTGTTTCCAGAGAAAACAGTGTTACCAGAGAAAATCCTGAGTCTTCAAACGAGGAACAAGTTCGATTGGAAGAAATACAACAAGATGAAAGTGACAAGAGACAAAGGGAGAGCGAGAGGCAATACATGCAGCAGCAAAACGAGTTAGCTGAGAGGAAAAGACTGCTCCAGCGCAGAATGTCAGTAGATGGCAGAGAAGACAGCAGATCGAGGCCAGAACACAGCGAATCAAACATCAGACACATGGAATACCCTAATTCATCAAACCAAAACGCTAATGACTTAAACTTGGGACCGTGGATGCATGCTAATAGAGTTCCTGTTAGCCTTGAGGAGGCTGCCCATAATGTGCAGCACATAATCCCACTTCCTTCAGCTATCAGTATGCGTTTGGGAAGACAAATGTCTGCAGGAAATCACATGGATCATAATCGTTCTTTTGAAAGACCTATACCACCTCAAACTTATCATCACGTTCCTCCCAGAGCTGTAAGACTAATGGAACCACATGCCGGACATGCTGTTCCGTGGGACCCCACAATGGAGCCTCAGCCGTATATCATAGCTACGCGGAACTATCTGCCACAGCCCCCACAGCAGCCTCCGCCGCCTCCTCCTCTGCAAGCTGTCCACAGCCGAAGAATGTCCGCAACCAGTATGTCGGCGCCCAGACCTACATATATGCCCATCAGTAACTGCTTTATGTGCGGCAAGGATACTATGAAAGTTTGCCCCTGTGGTGGGGTTTGCGTGTGCTCCATTGCTTGCAAGGTAAGCGTCTCAAATGTTATCTTTATTCAGTCTTCAAACCTGGCCTTTAAACGGTCTGCTTTTTAAGTTATGGGTTGTTGATTTTGTAGCGGTTATATTTCTATTTATTTATTGTGTTTAACAGTTTTACATTTACAATTACGAGTATCTTAAATGATATCTTCGTTTGTTTCCTCGTTTTCTAAGAAACACTTAAGTATCATTCCCACTCACTGCTTTAATTTAAATTGTTTAGCATATGTTAATACGTGTAGTCATTCCCAGTACCATTTTTAATTTAATTTATTTTTAAAGATTTCTTAGTTTTTTTATAACCTTACAAGGTCAAATTAAAAATATTAAATTAAGAAAAACTATACAACCTCCAAAATGTAACACTCTGTCAAAATGCAGTAGGATTTACTTTTAAAAGAAGTTTAATGTCAGTTTTTGAAAAATATAGAAGTGAAAACAATTTCTATTACTAATTGTTATTAAAAATAACACTTTTAATTGTTTCACATACAATTTTATCGAACTGTCAAAATTTATATTACTAATGATGCATACGCAGCAACTAAATTAACTAAACTTAAATTAAAACACAAATGTGAAAAGGAATGCTTAAACGAGAACCGGAAATCTAGATTGCAATATTAAATAAAAACAGTGAGAGGGAATGGCACTTTACTAAAAAATCTAATATGCACCTTATCACTAAACGTCGGTTCGTTCAGAGATTAATTAATCTTCCGGCTCTTAATAAAATAAAACTGGACTTAAGCTGAATGCCGTACCGATCGAGTGGGGTTAATTGTCTTCCGCGGTATAATAATACAAAATAATAGTAAAATAAATAAATAGATAATAGAACACTGCGGATTTAGAGATTTAAATATAGTTATATTTCCAGGCTGAAGATGTGTAATGTGATAGAGAAATAGAATGACTGTAGTAAACGGACGAATACGGTAGAAAGCTTGCTGTTAGTTTACAATTATTTTCTCTTGTTAAATAAGGGATCATCCATTAATAAAGTCATAAGAAAAGAGGGTGGGAAAATATCGAACAATTTCAACTTTCACAAAAGGAAAAAGACTTGTGTCCTATGTCTTAATTTCTATAAAAGTGTACTACATAATGTGGGTTACTAGAACCTCAAATGTCCAATTATTTTTTAATAAATCCTTATATGTTAAGAGATATTAACAATTAAAAAACTCATTTTGTCTCTTTAATTATTAAAGAATTCAACGTTGTACAACATTCCAAATGCATGTGACATCACAACCACTGCATATCAAATATTATTTACAGCTATTTCAAGGAACAATAAAATTTCAATATTATGTCTGCCGTAATATGGTTAAATAAAATAAAAACTTATTATTCTTTGACTTGACTTGATTATTTCGACTACCAACAGCTACAAAACATTACCACAGCATTGACCTACTCAACAATAACTGACGTTAAAATGAATTTCACGTCATACAAATGGCCGACCATTTCTAGCGCTAAAACTACAATTCAAACTTTTAATTGCTATATCTCCGTCAACATTTAGATATTTAATAAAATAGACACGCCAATACACATTTATTAACATCAATTTCAATCAACAATTGAAAAATCGACCACTAAAAAATGAGGACACAAGCCCTTTGTATTGTGGAAGGGGAAAAAAAATAACATGAAATTTATGTAACATAATTTATGGATGCCCCCCTAATGAGTTTTAAAATTTTTCTAATATATATAAATTATTTTTTAATAATAAAAATTGATTTTTTCAGGTTCAAAGTAATAAACACAGAAATTGCAAATAAATTTCAGTAATAGTAAAAAGAAGAAACAGGTAACCTTAGCTTTAATCGTTTTTTTTAATTTTAAAATCCTTTCTGTCATTATATTATATAAATTATAATTTTAATATTTACCTACTTATAAAAAAAGATGCGCTGTTACATGTTAAAAGTTTATAGTCAATTATTCTAGTCTTTCTAAGACTTGTTACAGAATCACTAACTAAGGCTCTGAGAGACCCTGAGTGATAATTCCTTAAATATTTTCCTTTAAATTGAATTATATATAAAGAAATATAATCGTATAATATGCAAAAAGTATTTAATATTTTTACATAGTTAACACATAAAAATATATTTTATTTCCAAAATTAATTTAATATTGTTATACATGGTATTTGAAGTTCCTATGACATGTCAATTTCAATGAATTTGCAAAAATAACTTGAAATATTATTTTTCTAAGTAACCTTAAGTTTTACTTTAGTAGATAATTTAAAAAAAATGCATTTTTATTTTGAAACACACGTAAAATTTTAGACAGTTTATATTTTGCACCAAAAATTGCTGAAAGCATTATTTATTTTAATCGTAATTATTTTTTAATTTAATTATATTATAAATAAAGAAATACACTTTATTATAAGAGTTTTAAATAATTTTCTATTTTTTTATGTATCAATCGAAATAATCGGTTTCTATTTTGGATGTTTTTATTATAATTGTTAATTAAAATAAGTTAATTATAATATTTATATGTTGACATATTATAACCAAATACTGTATTCTATTTCGGAGCTCTATTTCGAGTCCAATTACTCTTCTCCTCCAGATTCAAGATCCGGTAGACTTTTGCGTTCAAAGATTCAAACCATTTTATTTGCAAGAGTCACGAAAAACTGATTGTTAAAACCATGTAGCGTTTTTTTAATCACGTTACTTTTATTTAAATTTATAGTAATATTATTTTTAATTGTTAAAAGGCAAAAGCTTATGGGAATGAGTCTTATCTGTTTAAATGAAATATTTTTCCCAAGGTTCGAATCTCTGATAGTAATATGAAATCCGAAAATATAAACTATAATACATTTACACTAATATCGTGAATTGGAGATCGAATCTGATGGAGCAAGAGTAGTCTTTTTACTTCAAGTGTGCTTATGTTCGTGAAAGAAGATAGAAGCCATGAAAACCAAAATTAACGTTGCACATGTGCAAATCTATTGATTTATGGCAGACATCTTCTTTTTTGAACTTGCAATGCACACTATCACTAGCCGTAATTAAATCTACGTATTTTTATAAATCTAACAACTATCTGATCAACTCGTAAGATAAAATATTTGTTAAAAACTATTTCAATATTTGCCAATTATAATTCTTAATATTAATTGAATAAGGTTTGTAACAAACCTAAAATCTTTGTAGAGTTCAATGGTTTTTTTTTTACTTTTTTATCACTGTCTGTTACTAAGATCTCTTGCTTAGTGAGGCTGTTTTATTAATTGCAATAGTGGCCACTAGGATCGCTTCCATAAATGGTCAGTATGTGAACTACTAAAACGGAAACACTAAACGAATTCTTACGTGTTTGATTGTTATCTGTATATCTTTATATTCCAGTTACTATTAGAAATAACATAGTTTTAATATATAGTTTAAGTTTCGATTATATATTACATGTTTTTCATATTAATTCTTAAGAAATTAAAATCGTCACCGTCTCTACTTCACTCTTTCAAACATTTGGCAACATTGCAGCTAGTTTCATTTTTATAATTAAAGATAAATTAATTTTATAAGCATTTTTATTTAAAAAAATATCATTAATTTGTTTCCGTTTATTTTTAAGATATTATATTGATTGTTTACTATTAATTAAGTACACATATAATTAATTAGGTTATTATATAACTTACTAAAGCGCTGTTGCCAAGTCTATGAAGTACAGACTACTGAAAATATATTATTAAGTACATGAGGTTATTTATTTTACTTACATTAAATTTATGTTCGCTTGCAGTCTTTTACTTGGTTGACATTGTATTAAAGAGAACTTAATAATTTATGTAGTTTTTTGTAAGTAACAGGAATAACCTTTACGTTATAAGTACATGTTACTTAAATGTTACTATTAGTAATAATGAGGAAATATATATGAAGAGATAATAATTGTTAATTGCCGTTCAAATTCCATGACGTATTGTTATATAAAAACGTACGGCAAAAACACTATACCAAAGATTTGTGTATTAAAAACGTTTGATTTAATAACATAATAATAAGGTCATGGTATTTATACCAAGTGCACTATATGCAGTGTATTATGCAAGCAGCGAAACATATGGGCAATTCTTTAGACCAAGAATTATTATTATTCATACGTGTGTGCCCTTTTTTCATCTGTGGGTTCATAACTGTAGGACAATCGTAAACGTAAATATTACATAACTGTGTTTATTATTAGGTCACTAATATAATGACCATTCTTCGTTTTTTATTTCTCTTCATGTATATTATAGGTGTAAAATAACTTTTTTTATTTGTGATAATAAATGTATTATGCTTAATTATTTTCGAATATTATTTAATGATTTAATTAGATTTTTTTATATAATAATCTTAAGGTGATATTAGTATATTTATATATTTAAATAATGTATTCATTTCCTTTTTGTTATTTTATTATAAATATTATGCATTTGTTGTATTTTCAAAAATTTTATATGTAATATCTATTCAAATAAACTATGTACTATATATTTTGTTTTATTTAATTCATTCAATAACCTGAATTTAGAAAATTATAATGTCGACCTTTGGCAAATATGTGGTTGCTTAAGTAAAACTTTTTTCACAATGGATTTTGTGAAAGAAAAGACAATCTTGAAACACTTTCACATTTTATGAAAGAATAACTTATCTTTGAAATAGTAAAATAACAGAAAAATCAATTATTCTTTAAAAGCAAAGAATATGATTTTAAACTTAATCAATCTATTGTAAGCAGCGCTTAAAGCGGTAATAGCTTTATGGACTTGAATAATATTATATTATTTACATCAAACAATGCCATCTGTTAACTAAATCCTACATTGTGCCAAGTGGAGGTCGTCAGTGATACGATTCAGCATCGGAAATAGGCCGACGTCAAAAATCAGATTTTCTGCATTTCTCGAGATGAAAGAAGGTTATACTCTTGTTAAAATTGATAAAAACTTTGTATTTTTAACTTTAGCAAAACCAAGATTTTCTTAATTTTTCGAGATGAAAGAAGGTTATACTCTTGTTAAAATATCTACGCGATTCTGGCTTTTACGCGACCTTTTTTAAATTCATAGAGTTTTTTTTCTTTAATTTTTTTTTCGATTTCTTGAAGTTTTTTGATGCAGTTATGTTCGCTAGGCTTTAAATTAAAGAACTGCCTCATAACATTTTAAATATATACGCGATTCTGGCTTTTACCCGACCTTTTTTAAATTCATGGACTTTTTTTTCTAAATTTTTTTTTGGATTTCTTAAACTTTTTTGATGCAGTTATGTTCGTTAGGCTTTAAATTAAAGAACTGCTTCATTACATTTTAAATATCTACGCGATTCTGGCTTTTACGCGACCTTTTTTAAATTCATGGACCTTTTTTTCTAAAATTTTTTTTTGGATTTCTTGAAATTTTTTGATGCAGTTATGTTTGTTGTGCTTTAAATTAAAGAACTGCCTCATTACATTTTAAATATATACGCGATTCTGGCTTTTACGCGACATTTTTTAAATTCATGGACTTTTTTTTTCTAAATTTTTTTTTTTTGATTTCTTGAAATTTTTTGATGCAGTTATGTTTGTTGTGCTTTAAATTAAATAACTGCTTCATTACATTTTAAATATATACGCGATTCTGGCTTTTACGCGACATTTTTTAAATTCATGGACTTTTTTTTTCTAAATTTTTTTTTGGATTTCTTAAATTTTTTTGATGCAGTTATGTTTGTTGTGCTTTAAATTAAATAACTGCTTTATTACATTTTAAAAATCTACGCGATTCTGGCTTTTACGCGACCTTTTTTAAATTCATGGACTTTTTTTCTAAATTTTTTTTTGGATTTCTTAAATTTTTTTGATGCAGTTATGTTTGTTGTGCTTTAAATTAAATAACTGCTTCATTACATTTTAAATATCTACGCGATTCTGGCTTTTACGCGACCTTATTCAAATTCATGGACTTTTTTTTTCTAAATTTTTTTTTTGGATTTTTTGAAATTTTTTGATGCACTTATCTTCGTTAGGCTTTAAAATAAAGAACTGCTTCATTAGATTTTAAATATCTACGCAGATACTCAAAAAATTGCATTGCTCTTAAAATCATAAAAGTGAACCTTTTCATCATTTTTAACAAGATTATAGTCTTCTTTCTATATGGAGATTTAATATATTAATATATCATAAACTAAAATACTTATTTAAAAATGAGTTTTAAATTTGAAATCAGCATTCAAAATTAAGTTAAAATCCGTAATAAAATGACATATATATTTTCTTAAATTTTTATGAAAAGTAAGAAGGTTATAATACTCTTGTTACTTTTCATAAAAATTGGAGAAAATAAATTTGTCATTTTATAATGAATTTTAATTTAATTTTGAATGCTAAATCTTGAATATTAAATCTCCATATAGAAAGAAGACTATAATCTTGTTAAAAATGATGAAAAGGTTCACTTTTATGATTTAAAGAGCAATGCGATTTTTTGAGTATCTGCGTAGATATTTAAAATCTAATGAAGCAGTTCTTTATTTTAAAGCCTAGCGAAGATAACTGCATCAAAAAATTTCAAGAAATCCAAAAAAATTTATATATTAAATCTCCATATAGAAAGAAGACTATAATCTTGTTAAAAATGATGAAAAGGTTCACTTTTATGATTTTAAGAGCAATGCAATTTTTTGAGTATCTGCGTAGATATTTAAAATCTAATGAAGCAGTTTTTTATTTTAAAGCCTAACGAACATAACTGCATCAAAAAAATTTAAGAAATGCAAAAAAAAATTTTAGAAAAAAAATGTCCATGAATTTAAATAAAGTCGCGTAAAAACCAAAATCGCGTAGATATTTAAAATGTAATGAAGCAGTTATTTAATTAATAGCCTAACTAACATAACTGCATCAAAAAATTTCTAGAAATCAAAAAAAAAATTTAGAAAATAAAAGTCCATGAATTTAAATAAAGTCGCGTAAAAACCAAAATCGCGTAGATATTTAAAATGTAATGAAGCAGTTATTTAATTTAAAGCCTAACTAACATAACTGCATCAAAAAATTTCAAGAAATCCAAAAAAAAATTAAAGAAAAAAAAGTCCATGAATTTAGAAAAGGTCGCGTAAAAGCCAGAAACGCATAGGTTTTTAAAATGTAATGAATTAGTTCTTTATTTTAGAGAATAGCGAACATAGGTGCTTCAAAATTTTTCAAATATTCCAAAAAAAATTCTTTTCACAAAATTGTCCACAAATTTAAAAAAGGTCGCATAAAAAACAGACACGTTTGAATTTTTGTACAGTCGTACTGCAGGAAACAAATAGCTCCTCGATTTATGAAATTTCTTATATTTCTATCCCGTGTTATGAAACATTTTTAAAGAAGATGTATAAAAGTTTACATTGTTGGGTAAAAAAAATGATATATTAAGCGTCTTTTTATATTTGAAAATAAATCGATCTTCATATATATTTCTAAATAAAATTGTAAAAAACTGAAAAGGTTTTATTCGGTTTACCCCGATTTATGAAATTTGTATAAAAATATTACATTTTCAATTTTATCAAAAATAAGATTTTCTGCGTTCCTTGAAATGAAAGAAGATTATACTCTTGTTAAAATTGATAAAAACTTTGTATTTTTAACTTTAGCAAAAGTGAGATTTTCTGTATTTTTGGAGATAAAAGAAGATTATACTCTTGTTAAAATTAATAAAAATTCAGTATTTTTAACTTTAGAAAAAATAAGATTTTCTACATTTCTAGAAATGTAAGAAGAGTATAATCTTGTTAACTATATTGAAAAGGTATAGTTTATTACTTTTTTTCTGGGAAATAATGCTATTGTTAAAAATATAAACATAATTAAAAACATATGAAAATAAAAATACTTTTAATTTATTTTACTTCTATTATTTATATGATATATACTTCTTAAAGAAATGATCTTTGTACAAATTAAACATTTAATTGGTTTTCATCTTTAGTTGAACTTAGTAATTTTTAAACTGAAGTGTTATTGTAGTTGCAACAAACCAGGCGCAACAATCTTGTTAAAAACAACGAAATCGTTTTTCTATACTGTTTGTAATGTAAGAAGGTTATTATTAAAACTAATAAATCATTTGTATTTTTGATTTTAGTGAATGTAAGATTAAAGCCTAAATATAGGGTTTTGAAACATCATCAGAAGTTAATCGAGGCCAGTTGAACCACTACAAAATAAGAGATTAAGTTTGTCATTTGAAGACAAAGGAATATTTTGTACCTGTCTAAGATTTTACATAAAATTTTTAACTTTATTAACTTTCGGCTACGTCAAAACTTCGCAGAAGAGTTTCTAAACAAAGTAGCCAATGAAATAGTTAAATAGTGTATTTTTTCATTTAGAAATATAAATTAAACTACAAGACCGGCAGATAGTGAAAGAAACATCCTAATCATTCATTCATTCATATAAAGAACGAAGAGGAACCTTACCATTGAACGTTGTGGCGCAATTGTAGAACAATTAATTTCAAAGAACAAATTCTATCGCAAGAGAAGCTTCAAACCGCGTCTAATTATTATGCTATTATTAAAACACAAAATGCGCGCCATCTGTTAACTAAATCATACACTAGCCTTATGTACTGCGCACCCTCTGCTAAATAAATTAGACACTATACCTTATGAATCTACTAGCTAACAGATGGCGCAGGAGGTAAAAATTAAAAAGTTAACATGTTTAAAAAATATAATAATAATTAACAAAAAATCATAACTAGTGCAATCTTTTTAATATCCAATTTCATGTATATTTTATACGTAACAATTTAGCGGCTGATATATAATCATGTTTTTAATACAAATATTTCAGTACATAATTTGGGGACTCGATTTAAAATCATATTTATTAACATCTATGAATTTTTGTCATGAAAGAATTCACTGCGAGTTTATTGTTATTAGTCACAAATGGCGAAACCACTTCACCTGTCACAATCCATATAACTAAGTGAATTTTTAAACATTGCAAGATTACATTACTACCATATATGTATAGCCAAAACATATATTCAAATGTTAACTTCTTAATAACACAGTTTTGTATAATCCACACTTAAAATATGTTCTAACAATATAATATATTTCTAATTTAAAATCTTGAAAAAACACAAATAAAGCAACAATGAATGATCCTTCAAAATGATGTTCTTTTATTATTTCTGTTATTTAAATTAATGTAAATTTTATCATAAAGCACAAGTAGGACGCTTAATTATATCTTCTATTATTTATAATCTAATTTCATTGAAATTCATCAACTGCCAAAGCTTTAGAGTACTTGAAACCGTAGTTATTATAATTTATAAAGGTTTTTTATCTACTTTCACCATTAAAATATTATTTTAACAAATAAAGATAATAGTAATCATTAATATTCAATTTAATAGCATTATATAAAGTCATAAATGCAAGTTTAAATGCTGACCTCCATAAATATAAACAGTAAAAGTTGTGCTATAAAAATGATTCTTAATTTAGTTCATAACATATATAACTATATAGAATGATCAATCAAATAATCCGGTCAAAATAAACAATAAAATATTTGTAAATTAGTTATATTTCGCATAAAGCTGAAAGTTGGTATACACCTTGCGACATTATTACAAATAAAATTCTAAAAGTCCTCACCGATCGCACATCTGCATAAAAAGTTATTCAGGGTGAAAAATCAATAAAAATGGTTTTTCAATTTTTTGCGGTATATGGTCAGTTTTATCATAAAAATAGATCAGATGAAAGTTGCAGACCATGAAATTATCTACAAAAATTGTTCTTATACTTTTTTTTCGAAGAATCACCATTCCTGAGATATTGCGATTCTAAATCACAGAAAACAATAATATGTACGCTGAACCGCCTTTATGTATACACGCCATCGGATGTTTAATATGAGTAAAAAATATTGGTTTGTGTAACTTGTAAATACAAATTATACGATTGTGAGAATATACACATTGTTAAGGAAAATATGGATATTTTAAAATGTTCCGAAATTACACAGTTATGCAATGTGATTTGAATTAACTATTTAAAGTGCAAATTAAAATATTTTATGTAAAGCATCAATAAGCTTAACATATGTTAAGATATTCACATAATACAAGAATTATGAGATCATTTTACTTTCATTTGCTCAAGGATCTCCAATTTTTATCGCATACTATTGACATTACCACAAATTAGATTCAAAAATAAACAAAACACTACCTCACAGGTGGTGCGGAAATGTGTGCATATTATGTGGAATACGATTTCTTCAACTTTTAGAATCGCAATATCTCAGGAATGGTAATTCTTAGGGGAAAAAAAGTATAAGAACAATTATTGTAGATAACTTCATGATCTACAACTTTTGTCTAATCTATTTTTATGATAAAACTTACCGTTTACCGTAAAAATTGGAAAAACCATTTTTGTTGACCTTAAATCTTGAATACCTTTTTTTTGCAGATGTGCGATCGGTGAGGACTTTTAGTATTTTATTTGTAATAGTGTACCCAAAGCCATAGCTAATTCAAATGTTTATTTTGTCCGGGTTACAAAGTAATAAAAGCAAGTAATTGAATCAACATATTGTATAAATAATATTTGTGCATTCATTTGTTCCATAGATTAACAATAACGTATAAAAGAAGTTTGCAGAGGCAATGCACAAACATTGTAATATAATTACAAGTATTTTTTAAATTTAATTCGTTTATATTTATTATTTAAACTTCAACTTTAATAACTTTAAATTAATATTGTATAAGTACATATCAAAGTCATAATAATGAAATAAATTTTTAACAAGTTGTGCGCCAAAACTATTTGGTAATAATGCTAGACATCAATACTTTTGAGGCGCTAATTAATTTTATCACAAACTTTACTATCTTATATTTTTATAACTTACAATATTACCACACAATTTATCTTCTCAGAAAGATAAAAAACAAGAAAACAGTTCTAAATACATAACTTCATAAATCAAATTTAATTTATATACTTACAAAGGCATTGCTTTAAAAAAAAAGAAAAAGAAAAATGACTGTAAATTCTCCGTTGATTAGGATATTAGCAAGACACTTGTTTCTTAGTGTTGGCACGTTATATTTAGTGGCAATGATTGTTGTCCTTCTTATCTGGGCAAGGACAATCCCACTTGGTGTGAACCTCTGGAGTTAGATTAACAATGTTGACATGAATGGCCTGGATTTTCTCACATTTTGGTGGAATAGAACAAAGTCTGTACCTTACTTCATCCCCTGGTAGAGGTACGTACTCTCCTTCAATACTGTGAATACAAGAAAAAATGAAGATTTTACAAACTACATTTACCCAGAATTTCAGAATTTCGGTAATTATTTATTTCGGCTATACCTTTTGCTTTTCACTTTGTAAAAAAAACCTACAGCATTTTTGTGTGTTTTATTACGCTTATTGTATACTCAAAACATGTCAAAATCACTACGCAATATTTATTTTACCACTTTTTATTAAGAAATAGAAGATATTGTATAAAATGTTTTTTTTTACAAAGTGAAAAACAAAAGGTATAGCTGAAATAAATAATTACCAGAATTTCTAGATCAAAATTAAATTAAAAACTTACTCGGAGATATGAACAAAAAGATCTTCTCCACCTTGACGTGGAGAAATAAAACCATGACCTTTAGCTCTGCAGAAAGATTTGATAGTTCCAAGTTCTTGTGGGTTTTCCAAAGCTCTTGCTGACCTAAAGGATGAAAGAAAATCTGCTAATTTTTCCATGATAGCCACAAGCAGAAAAGATTTTCCATCAAATAAAAATAAATACAGCAAATATTTAGTACAAGTGCATTAAAAATATGATAAATAAAAAACAAAAACTCACATGACACACTGAGAAATAATTTTTAAGATAATTTATTAATTCCATCATGTGTTTTGATAACAAAACTGATGTTCATATAATTAAAATAATGAATTAAATAATTACCGCTAAATTAACCTAAAAAACACTTACGTTGACGCAGTACGCGTTCTTTTTGTAATTATTGGACTTGGTAATTGTAATCTAGGGCTTCCTGGAATACTGCTCCTACTATGCGATTCCTTAGTTTCTACTTCAGATCCAGACATTTTAAAATAACTTTTTAGTTAATTTAATATCAACAATGACAGGCCTTGTATATTCACAGATAGAAATCAGAGATAATAATAGAAATATGGCTGAATATGGCTGTTTATGTTAAAAAACTGCTTGGTATTTGTCCTTTAAAGGGCATATTACTATTCATGGAACTCCTCTAGCAAATGGAAGGAGCATATTTATTATTTAGTCTTTCAACTTCGGATATATACATTATTATTATGATATTTATTATTATTAAGATACTAACTTATTAAACTTACATTACAAATATTAATTTTGTAATATTTTATTACGAAAATTTAAATTATTCAATTATACAATTATCTTCATCCATCCTTTTCCTAATACTTCCTTGAAATATCTGTAATGTCCATTTTTATTATTACGCGGTATATTTAATTACATTTCTAATATATTGATTCTTCGCAGTTTAGATTTGGAATTAGTTTATCACTCATTTAAAATGTAATAAATTGCATAAGTAAAACGTTTGCACAAATACTGGAGCAATATTGCTGTATACTTTTTACTTTTACTATATAGTTTCAAAGGCTTATAAATGTGTACAAACATTAAAAGTATACTCTTGTCGTAATATTATTAGATTTAAATTATTTCTAAATATATTTTAGAAATGATGAATGTTTTATATCAGTCTATTAAAAATATATTTATGTACTTTGTATCATTCTCATTGTAATTTAACACATCATACATTTCTTTCCAACAAAATTATTAATTTAAAAATGTATAAGGTGTTACTTTTGTTGCGTTATAAATATGTAGGCGTTTAATATTATTTCTACTTACTACAAAATTGTAAATAGATTGTCAAGTAATGACGTATGTAGTATTTGTTTATTTACTTTTTGAGTCTCTTTAAACTTCATTTTTAATTTAAAAAAATCTTCTGTAAAAATGGGGCTAATTAAAAAGGACTATTCTTACAGTCACAAATTTTATATTTGTGAGCTTGGTTGTATTAGAATGAACTCACACTGTAACCGACTAAGTGCGACTCTTGATCTACGTCTATTTCGGTCTTTTTCCGACTTTGATACTGTAATTGGCGCGCTCACACTAAAATCTAATCATAGTACCTGTTTCACAACTTACTTTTATATTTTAACGGTTCTCTGTGAAGTTGTGCTAGTAGCAAAAGGTATATCCCGATATTAAGTACAAAATGTTATGTAAATACTAAATAGGGATGAGTATTTCTTTTTGGACTGAACTGAGATTCACACTAATAGAATAAGAACAATCTTATCTACAGCTGTCGATAAGTGTCATTCAAGGCGAGCGTGCCACGAGCCAAAAACACCTGATCACAAATTTCGACATTTTAAAGTGTAGATATATGCATGACAATCTATTTTCTTCATATCTATAGTATATAGTATGTTAGCAATAGTAAGTGATCGAATTCAATGTAATGAGATAATTATCAAACCAATAGCACTCATATTATTCAGCGGATAGCATACCACATTTACATTTAAATAAAACTAAATTTAAACATATTATTTATGAGTATATATTACGAAAAGACAACCAAGTTATTTGTGTAATGCTATAAAATAATTTCAGTTACCAGAAATCACTAACAGAATATTACTAATTTTCGATAATGTTTTTTGACGACACAGTTAATATATAATTATTTCTATAATGACTACATGATAAAATAACATTTGAAGAATACTTTGTGAAATTTTCATAAATAAATATCAAGAAATGAGGCATTGACAGCGAATCTCCGCAGACGTCACAAAAAAAAGTAACATTGCGGTGCCACTCATAACTCATCACTGGATTTTCTGAAATCGAAAACCAAAATGATTTCATTAGTTGACAAGTTTCTACAGGTAACTCAAAATCGGTAAGTCAACATACCGATTTTTTATGAATCAGAAACGTATTTTAAAATACGTTAAAATTACAAAATAAAAAAAAACTCGACAGTGTTACCTTGGTATTTATGTAAAGAAAGAGTGTGGAAAGTTTCAAAAGGATCGGTCCAGTAGATTTTGAGCTAGAGAGGACACTGACTCTGAAAAAGCTAAATGTGAAAAAAACGCGTTTAAAAATTTCAAAGAAACGAAACCAGACCAGAGAGGTGAAGACTTAAAACTCTATATCTCCGACAGTTTTACTCCAATCGACTTCATATTTTCACACAATAAACTTAAAATGTTGTACATTAATATAAATAAAGCTTAGCAAAAACCCCCCACCCCCTTCCCCTTAAGCATCGCTCACAGGCATGGGCGAGCTAGGTATGGGCCAGTCGGTGCTGGGCACCGGGGCCCTCAAGCTCAGGGGACCCTCCGACCCTGACCAGCGAATCTCATATTGTACTAGCTAAAAATTCTCCCACCTTTGGAATGTAAATAAAATAGGTTGCAACACGATTTTAAGGTAGTACTGTCGGTCAGAGAGTTACCGTTTAATATTTTCTAAAATTTGGCGTATTAGTAGATTATAATAAGATAATGATCTCGTTAAATTTGCAGAGAACCAGAAAACTGCAGAGAACCAGTAAAAATATATTGAACTTTGAATTTTTTAATATAACATTGAGGCTTATGAGAAATCACAGTTTTTATTTCAGTTTATAAAAAGAACACTTTAGATTTAGATTTATCGAAGATAGACCATTGTTATGAGGTATGCAGTAATAACCGGTGGCCGTATTCCTGAGTCTTGCGAACAATGATCGTGATCGAACAGATCTGATTTACATGAGTGAAACATTTTATGAATTACTCTTATATATATACGACTTGATAAAACCTAAACAGTTTTGTTAGGGCCCCAATTTCGTTTTGCACCGGGGCCTTTGGTTACCTAGCTACGCCACTGCTCACAGGCTTATTAACAAAGTAGAAATGAATAAATGGACTTAATCGCATTGGTTTTTGATACGTTCATATCACGCAAGCCAGTCACCGCATGTCGTAATAAGCCGGCTTTTAGCGTATCAATAAAATCGAATCGTTTTCAACAAACTCATGCCTTGCTTCTTTAGTCGTACCGCGTTTATCGTGCTGGTCGGTTGTGTTTGTCCCAGCTAAAAAGTTAACCAGTGATCGCAATACGATTTTTGACGTTTAATAACTTCGAAAAATTAACCTAACTTTTAAATAATATTGTCTTAATTTATTTTTTATATAACAAATAAGTGATTTACCAATTCCAGAAAACAATTATGATATATTCAGTGGCAGAAACATATTTGTGTTAGTTTAATATTTATTTAATATTTTGTGATTATTTTATTTAAATTATTTGAAAATGGAGAAACAGATAAGGTAATTATTATTATAAGTTTTTTATTATTTTTTTTAGAAATGCTTAGAATTTTTCTTAGTTTACTGAGGTTCACTATAACCATTGGTTAATACCTTTGTATCTTAACTGTTATTTTTGTTTTAGTCGAATATAATTATATTTATATTTTTCGCTAATTAAATAAGATCGAACTAGAATTGAAAATTAATTTTATACAAACATATTTGTAGTTTATTTAACATAAAACCTATTTGAATAATAAAATACCTTTTTTTGATTATTGAAATCAAAAGATAACCTTTTCTTGGATGATTACCCAGTGAACAATGGGCTTGTGTCCTATGTCTTAATTTCTATAAAAGTGTACTATATATTGATAAAATGGGTTACTAGAACCTCAAATGTTCAATTATTTTTTAATAACTCCCCAGTAAACAATTTGGTGAAGTGTTCTATTTGGTGAAGTTCGAGTCACTCGTACAATTTTATTCTAACGCTTTACAAGTTCGAAGCAACAACACACCCAGTAAACATTTTGGAGTAAATTCTACTTAATTTCTATTACATATCATGAATTTTTTGTCTGAAACGTGTTCGTTTTCTATTCAGTCGTTCATAGGAAAGGTCCTTTTTATGAGCTACAGACATTGCAACGACGGTTCACTGCTGAATTAAAAGCGGAGTAGGTTTATGATTTATGACCGGATAATAAAAATATACCCATGTGGGAAAGAAACAGAAATACTTAATGAATGATGTTGAAAAAGGAAAGAATATTATTATGAAAAACTAACACAAAATCTGTGACAGGTAGAGAACTTGTAAAGCGTTAGAATAGAATTGTACGAGTGACTCGAACTTCACCAAATAGGACACTTCACCAAATTGTTTACTGGGCAGAAACCAATTTTAGTTAAAATTTAAGGATCCTTATATGTTAGGAGATATTAACAATTAAAAAAGTCATTTTGTCTCTTTAATTATTAAAGGGATTCAACTTTGTACACGTTCCAAGTGCATGTGACATCACAATCCTTGTGTAAGGTTACCAACCTTACAGATCATAAATCTCTGCTATATGTATGTATATATATAAATATCAAATGTTATTTACAGTTATTTCAAGGAACAATAAAATTTCAATATTATGTCTGCCTTAACAGGGTTAAATAAAGTAAAAACTTATTATTCTTTGACTTGACTGGATTATTTGACTACCAACAGCTACAAAACATTACCACAGAACTGACCTACTCAACAAATAACTGACGTTAAAATGCATTCCACGTCATAAAAATATGGCCGACCATTTCTAGCGCTAAAACTACAATTCAAACTTTTAATTGCTATATCTCCGTCAATATTTAGATATTTAATAAAATAGACACGCCAATACACATTTATTAACATCAATTTCAATCAACAATTGAAAAATCGACCACTAAAAAATGAGGACACAAGCCCATTTGGTGAAGTGCCCTATTTAGTGACGTTTCTATCACTATTACACTTGAATTATAGTTCGCATCAACTTTATCTTCATTTGTATTCCGACAGGTGGAGTGGTTTCGTCATCTGTAGCCGATAAAATAGACATTTTATATGAAAAAATATGAGAAACTGAACTATAAATGAACTCTTTTATGACAAAAAAATCATGACGCATCTTCAATATGATGTCAAAGTGACTCCAAAATGTTTACTAGGTAGTCATAAAATCAACCCTTTTGCTTCATCGTGAAAAGCCAAGTTTAAACGTAAAATATCAGTAACTTTTGTACTTAAAGTATATTAAGAATATTTTGCATTTAGCGTGTTGTAATTTGTATGTAAACTGTTGTGCCTTCGGGTTCGATCCCCGTACTAGATATATATTACAAGTTAAATTGATTATATATAAACATAATCATAAACTTATCAGGCAGCGGTCTTGTATAAAAATAAATTATATAAATTTATAAAAAAAATATATTGGTATATATTACAAAGAGCCTGAACCACAATAGGGTAAATTCCTTAATCTTTTATTCGATAAATTCTGAATTACATTTGTCGATCTTTAATATTTCTACATTACTTTTACCAGAATGTCTGCAGTGTACATGAAAGGACCGTTATAAATCAATATTTGGCAAGTCAGTAGTTTTTATAATTTTTAAATAACAAAATTCAAACAAAAAAATAACATAATTTATAGTAGTTGTTTTTGACGCATGCGCATATATCAAAGTTGTAATCAAAACATAAATTTATGATTTGTGACGTTAATAAAGATTTTTGTGCAAGATATTAAATTAATGCTACATATTAAATTAATATATTAAGAAATGATTTTTAATGTCTTTTGCATTTATTTATTGGCAATGTATAAAAATAATGTTAAACTTCGGTAAAGTTAGGTAAAAATTATTACGTTAAATAATACATGAATTTACGTTTCATGTTTAGAGGATAGCTACCAGATCCACACGTAATGGAAATTTGTTTTACAAAAAAAAAAACTATTTTTATTTGATATAATTAATATTTTTATGCTTATTTTAAAAACACGTCAATCAAATATATTTTTTGTTGTAATTAATATTTAATGACATATAAACTTTCTTTAAGTTTGTTTTGTAATTATTTAAATTAACAATATATGGCAAAAAAAAAACCAGTTTTTTAAATTTAAATTTCAAAAGCGCGCTATTTTGTCAATTTTCAATGGGCTTGTGTTGTATGTCTTAATTTCTATAAAAGTGTACTATATATTGATAAAGTGGGTTACTAGAACCTCAAATGTTCAATTATTTTTTAATAACTCCTTATATGTTAAGAGATATTAACAATTAAAAAAGTCATTTTGTCTCTTTAATTATTAAAGGGATTCAACGTTGTACACATTCCAAGTGCATGTGACATCACAATCCGTGTGTAAGGTTACCAACCTTACAGCTCATAAATCTCTGCTAAATGTATTTATATATCAAAATATCAAATATTATATACAGCTATTTCAAGGAACACTCAAATTCCAATATTATGTCTGCCTTAGCAGCGATAAATAAAATAAAAACTTATTATTCTTTGACTTGACTTGATTATTTGACTACCAACAGCTACAAAACATTACCACAAAATCGACCACTAAATAATGAGGACACAAGCCCATTAATATTTTTTTCACTAGTTCCGACCATAACTGTACTCATACTAATTAATTTTTGGTTTATATTTTCTTGGTTTTTATTATTCATATAAATAGAAGAGCCAAAATCGGCAACACCGTCCAGGTCCAATTTTTTATCAGGGTCTACTTCAGCGTCATTTTTAACATATTTAACAATATTTTTAAATTTCAAAAAAGATTTTTTTGTATATAGAATAAGTGTAGTAATAATCCTAAAAAGTTAAAATGTCGTTTTTCATTATTTTTATTGTAAAAAAATAATCCTCAAAATACCTTAAATTTTCGAGCTCTAGGCCACAGGAATTCTTTTGTATATAAACACCTCACGTAACGTTCAGATGAGGGGGGGTATATACGAGGTTGCCACACTTTTGGAGATCGGCAGATAATTTAATAGACTCCAAAAGATTAACTAAAGAAAAAATAATCCAAGTTTCAATAGAATCCGTTTTGCAAAAAAATTTGAAGCTCTGTTTCAAAAGATCAAGTTTCACTTTATTTCTGTTTTGCATAACTGTGTTGTTGCTGGGTAAATTCTTAATTTACTTGTTTTTGTTTTTAAATACTTTTGATATTATAAGTTTTTTTCATTTGAATAGTAACTGGAATTTTATGAATTTATTAATTGTTGCTGAGTGAAATATTTAATCAAAAACACGCAGAGCCGGATTTACATTTATGTTGGCTGGAGCAGCATTAAGAAAATAATTGTAACTAGTTACAATTACTGTGCCAAAATCAATTGCTTTTAATTTAGGGCCTATTCAAAAATCCCAGTCACTGTTTTTAGTTTTAATTTAAGATTTTAACCTTGAATGTAATTTTGAACTTGTGAAATCATGCGTCATGCGTTGGTAATATAAATTACTTTGTAATAATTACTATCTTTATTTAATATAAATTATTGTATTTAATATAATTAATTTTCTTTCTTTTTATTTTACAAGCTGAACCTACATTTTAGGTTAAAACCTTAGACCAGAGATATATTGATCTGGGTTTGATTATTATCAAATTAAATGGATTATTTATCTATACATAATCATAAACTTATTAGAAACCGGTTTAGTAAAAATGTATGAGACCACGAAACCACAAAAACTGCTAATATTGTAGGAGGTCATCGGTGATAGGATTCAGCATCGGAAATAGGTTGATGTTAAATAAATTAAATAAAAAAATATGACGTCATTAAATAAAATACAGTTATTTTATATTTTATAATTCATATTCAATGGTTTCAAAAATTGCCTATTGATTTAATATCGGATACAATTACTCTGCTACTCTATTATTACAATTAATATTTAATGGAAAACATATGAACTATATTAGACACACGTAAAATCAATACAGTTAGTTCTTTATTTCTTTCAGAAATGTCTTAAAGTAGTTGTCGTACTTAGACCAATCACATCAGTATAATGTTGTACAGTTTTGTTAAATATATTTGAAAATTTTAAGTTGTCTATCAGAACCTCAACTTTCGAATTATTTTCAAATAACTCGTTATATGTTAAGAGATATTAACAATTAAAAAAGTCATTCTGTCTCTTTAATTATTAAAGGGATCCAACGTTATAGAACATCAGAATCTGAAATGTCCAAAGTGGAAAAAATACTGTTCAAGCAAAACAATGAGAAGGCTTGAGAAGTATTATTCGAACTTAGTTTTGAAGGTTACAAAAGTATAGTCACTAAAACTACTGTAACTGGTAAACTACTGGTCGGAATGTCACGAAATTTTAACACATATCGTGTGAAGGTTGATACTATCTACTCTATATAAAATCATATGGATTTGTCAACAGTAGCGCCAACTATATGTCATCCTACGAACTTATTGAGTGTAACACATCTATTAAACCATACTGTAGAATGTACGACAACATTTTTTTTTTTTTTTATGTTTTAGCCATTTGGCACTACATTCTTGTGCCTTAACTCATTTATTTACATGTCATTGTGCTTAATTCAATTTTGATCCTTATTAAATCTAAACATTATCATTTTTTTCAAACGAAAAAAATATATATAAAACTCCTTATAAAAATAAAAACAAAACTCCTACTGCTTCGCTCCTCCTGCTACTGTGCCTCCTGTTTCTATTCTGCCATTCCTTCTCTTTCCTAGTTTTTTTTTCTCTATCTTCGCCATCCACCTCTTCCCTTCACTTTCGGCATTACATTCTTCTGCCTTAAAAAGATTTAAAAAGCTTCAGCCTTCCTTCTTCTAATTATTTCTGCCATCCATCTGTTCCCTTCCTTGCCCCCTTTTAAGAGCTGCCCAATATTCATCTCACTCCCTACTTTTTCCTTACAATCAAACTTAATGTACTCTGGTGTTTCGTCCTCCGTTCCGCACACTCTACACATTCTTTTCTCACTACTTTCCCAGTATCTGTTTCCTTTTTCCTCATTTCCCAATCTAAACCTTGCAGTCCTTCTTATGTTTTGTTTTTTACTACAACATATTGTTTTCTTTATGTATTTAGTTTCCTCGTAGTTTCTTTAAGACTAAGAATAAAAACACGCCAAGTTGAACAACAATGTTATCAGTTATTACGACAATAATAGCTGTAAAAAAGTTGATTGCGATCATGTTTTGAAGAATAATGGGTTTTGCAACTTCATAGATTTTTAACACAATATGATACAGATAGAGTTTTTAGAAGATAGTTTACATTTCGTGCGGCAATGACCTTCGTAGGAAGGTCAACTCGTTATCATATCGAATTGATATATCATCTTAAATAATACTATTCTATTGTACAACTAGCTGACCCGACCAACAGATGTTGTTCTGTCCTAATTTCAATAAATTTGTTTCACAATTCAACTGAATCAACAATGACAATCAACAATATTAGTAATAGAAATTGTTTTCACTTTTATATTTTTCAAAAACTGACATTAAACTTCTTTTAAAACTAAATCTTATTGCATTTTAACAGATTGTCACATTTTGGAGGTTATATTATAATATAGTTTTTCTTTATTTAATATTTTTAATTTAAAACATTGGAACTTGTAAGGTCTAAAAAACTAAGAAAACTTAAAAAATAAATTAAATTAAAAATGTTATTGTGAATGACTACGCGTATTGCCATATGGTTAACAATTTAAATTAAATTGAAGCAGTGAGTGGGAATGATACTTTAGAGTAAAAAACGGCTTAATTATAAATAAAATTGCGTTGTGGTAGAAAACTATATTTTGATACGGTATAAGGGTCCCGAGATGTACATTCCCTAGGGCCTCCGACATGTTTAATCCGGCACTGACTCTAATCCTTTTATTCAATTTATTAACAATAAATATTATTTCAGATCGTCTGAGAAAATCTCAATACTACCAAAATCATCTAGTCAACCAAAGATAGTTACAATAGCACCAAATATCAATCCTCGACAAGACACCAAAGAATTTCTAGAGATGGAGTCCAGAAACAGTCTACTGGGAGAACTACCGATATCAAAAAGTGGCTATTCATCAAAGAAAGGTGTTATTCATCAGGTAAAGTGAATTAAATCAGCTACAATAGAAATAATATTTAAATATTACAAACTTATTTCCGTGCTTTATATTTTCACAGCCTTAGCTTAAACATTTTTTCGATCAATTTCTTTTACAGTGTATAAAAATGTTAATTCAAGTGTGTTATAATACAGAAGGCCCAAAATCTCATTACAAGCCATATCAACAACTATATGAGTATTAAAATATCTATCTGAAACTAGATTCGACCCCGGATCTTCTGTTTAGTACACAGGCGCTTTTCAAATCAGCTATTTCTGGCAGCCTTGTGTTTTCTATAGTATTCCAAACCCTATTCATTGGTACAACTCTTTAGATATTTATTAATAAAACTACAAAACATTTATTAATATGTATAAAACTATTATCAGCTAAAACAAATAGTAACATGTGATCAACCAGCTGATCACAACAAATTATTAATTAGTTATTAACGCGATCGTTAATATGTTTACAGTTTTTTAAAGTTTGTTATCAGGACATTAAAATAAACTTGAATATTAATAAAGTGATGTGATGTAACAACATTTAAATATTATTTCTATTTGTTTAGTGAATTTCAATATTAAATATTAATTATTTTAAATGACATAACGGCTTGTCGCCGGAGTGTGCATGATAAGAATAATTTAGATATCATCAGCGTAAAGCCGCGAGAAACACGATTTTAAATTTAACATTGTCATGAAGTAATTTGTTGTGTTTTTTGTTGGGAGTGTCTAAACTAATTTGATTAATTATTTAGATGTTATTCCACTGAACTCAGTTACGCATTTATAAGGTTTATGCAACATAAATAAGTTAGTTTTTTTTATTTATTTATATTAATATAGAACATATTAAGTTTATTGTGTGAAAATTTGAAGTCGATTGGAGTAAAACTGTCGGAGATATAGAGTTTTAAGTCTTCACCTTTCTGGTCTGGTTTCCTCTTTCTTTGAAACTTTTAATCGCTTTTTCTCACACTTAGCTTTTTCAGAGTCGGTATCCTCTCTAGCTCAAAATCTACTGGACCGATTCTTTAGAAATTTTGCACACTCTTTCTTTACATAAATACCGAGGTATCGCTGTCGAGTTTTTTTTCTTTTTTTAATTTTAAAGTATTTTAAAATAATAAAGTTTCTGATTTTCTTCATGAAAAATCGAAATTTTGACTTTTAAGTGCTGTAAAAAATTGAAAAACCAATAAAATAAAAATAAAACTGGACAGCGTTACCTGCAGAAACTTATCAACTAATGAAATCATTTTGGTTTTTTGATGTCTGATAATCCAGTAATGTGTTATGAGTGGAACCGCAATGTTACTTTTTTTGTGACGTCTGCGGAGATTCGCTGTCAATGCCTCATTTCTTGACATTTATTTATGAAAATTTCACAAAGTATTCCTTAAATATTATTTTATCATGTAGTAATTATAGAAATAATTATATACTAACTGTATCGTCAAAAAACATTATCAAAAATATGCTTTTTTTAACGTTTTGCCTTATTTATTTTCCGATTCCGGGCTTAGCTAGTTTTAGAATAATAGTGGAATGACCTTGGATATCATGGTGCCTTCTCTGCAAGAACATCTTTATTACTTACTACTTTCAAATAGCAAATAATTCATGAGAAAGTAATATTACAGCATTTAATAGACACGTGATAAATAGGATAAATGTTTAGTCGTAACACGAACGTTGAAACCTTGGTTTTTATTTTCCAATAAATTAATCCATATCTCTTGTCTAGCAACAACTATGGTAAAAACCACGAGCCGGTTTATTCAGCAATATAACAGAGATGATCAGATCGTCTAATTTTATAAAATCGTTAATCACCTTGAGAGGCGTCGGAGTTCACATGTCCCTGAATAAATAAGTCTTTGTCGATATAAACATGAAAGTAGGAACCTGCTCTCTTGATAAAGTGTACTAATACTAATGTGAAACTACTCCAATACACCCTACTGACAATAATTCATAGTCTGTTTTACTGTGATCGCAGCTTTACAAAAAAAATTATTATTTCTAAATATTGATATTAATGGGCTTGTGTCCTATGTCTTAATTTCTATAAAAGTGTACTATATATTGATAAAGTGGGTTACTAGAACCTCAAATGTTGAATTATTTTTTAATAACTCCTTATATGTTAAGAGATATTAACAATTAAAAAAGTCATTTTGTCTCTTTAATTGTTAAAGCAATTCAACGTTGTACACATTCCAAATGCATGTGACATCACCTTACAGTTCATAAATCTCTGCTATGTGTATTTATATATCAAAATATCAAATATTATTTACAGCTATTTCAAGGAATAATAAAATGTCTTTTGTCTACCTTAGCAGGGTTAAATAATATAAAAACTTATTATTCTTTGACTTGACTTGATTATTTGACTACCAACAACTACAAAACATTACCACAGCACTGACCTACTCAACAAATAACTGACGTTAAAATCCATTTGACGTCATACAAATATAGCCGACCATTTCTAGCGCTAAAACTACAATTCAAATTTTTAATTGCTATATCTCCGTCAACATTTAGATATTTAATAAAATAGACACGCCAATACACATTTATTAACATCAATTTCAATCAAGAATTGAAAAATCGACCACTAAAAAATGAGGACACAAGCCCATTCCATTATAATGTCGCTTTATATTTTGAACCTTTTTCTGGCCACCATAGAGAAAGGTAAATTTATAAGTTAAATATTTTCTGTATACAAATTAGCAAATCTGTTTGGCTCTTGCTGGATCACATGATGTCGAACTTGGCTTCGCTCGTTCAGTTTGTCGTGACTTGCAACAGTTGGCTGTTTTGATATTATGTTAATTGTCTTTAATAAAAAAAGTAAAAGTTATGTATTATGTTATGTAACTATAAATTAATACCAGCAAAACGTTGAAGCTAGGCCAATTCTTATTAAGTCATATTTTAAATTCAAAAACTTGCTCAGAGCAGTTTGATATAAATGTTTTTATGGGATATATGTGTTTATTCTCTAAACACAATCCAAGAATAAAATTTAGCACAATATTAAGTAACGTACACATACATGCAACATCCACCATTTGTTGTAATATGTTGTAAAACACGTCCACACTAGTGCGACATGCAACTTAATACGTCGGAAGATTTCATATTTCGAACGAATTCCTTCAACCTGCTTTAGAATTAGATTTTGGTTTAGAATTTAAATTGTAGTTGCTTTTAGTGTCATTAACTCCAATTATCAGACTCATGTTAAACATTATGTTAAGTATTACATTTCTTAGTTATCTTTTGTTTTTAAAAATATCATTTACATATGTAAATTTTTGTTAAATGCATTACATTTTTTTAAATTGCTTTCTTTATGTAAATGTAGCCTAAACAATTTATATTTGATAGTTAAAGTAGTACGGTTTTGTATTACTCGTTTTTATAGGTTATAATTATTTTAAAAATATATATTTTGGCTTTAATTTTTTAAATCTTCTTGCGTTAGTATTTCAATTACAAAATATATTACATTTCTTCATGAAATGTTTGATGTAATTAAAGGCTATCTTAATACAAAAACAAAAGAAACTTAATCGATAAAAAAAGAGCATATTTTCGATAATGTTTTTTGACGACACAGTTAATATATAATTATTTCTATAATACTACATGATAAAATTACATTTAAAGAATACTTTGTAAAATTTTCATAAATAAATGTCAAGAAATGTGGCATTGACAGCGAATCTCCACAGACGTCACAAAAAAAAGTAACATCGCTGTGCCACTCATAACTCATCACTGGGTTTTCTGAAATCGAAAAACCAAAATGATTTCATTAGTTGATAAGATTTTGCAGATAACCATGTCGAGTTTTCTGTTTTTTATTCATTTTTCTATTTTTTACAGCACTTAGAAGTCAAAATACCGATTTTTCATTAAAAAAATAAGAAACTTCGTTATTTTAAAATACGTTAAATTAAATATGAAAAATGAAGTGAAGACTTAAAACTCTATATCTCCGACAGTTTTATTCCAATCGACTTCAAATTTTTACACAATAAACTTAATATGTTGTACAATAATATAAATATATAAAAAAAATTAATCTCCTCTTTCTTTCTCTTTCTTCTCTCTATACCTCTATCATCCTTTTCCGTCCTTCCTTGTCTCTTCTCAGCATCTCTTTTCGCTGACATTCTTTATTTCCTTAGTATTCCATCCTCAGTGCTATTGTCCTTTCCTCTACTTCCTTCCTTCTCCTCTATACTTCTGCCAGCCACCTCTTCCCTCCGTTACAACCTCTAATCAACTCCTCTTTTCTAATCTTCTTTTTTACTGCTGTCTCTTTTATACGTCTCCTAATCCATAGCATCATTAAAATATTAAAATGTTGATTTCGATAAATGTGTCCCTTAGTGATAAGTATAATAATTTCTATCATAATATTTAACCCACATTATTCCATTACAATTTACAATCAAATCAATTGAATCAGTACAAGAATGAATCACTGTCAAAGTCAATTGGACGATCTCTGTTGGCGACAAGATCCTTAAGTCTGGCACGGGCTGCTTCATGATGACATGCGACATACTTAGTGTAGTTCAATATGTTTAATTAAAGTTAAGTAATACCGATTACTTAAGAGCCAAACAGTATCATTTATTCGCGTTGTATGCCCGCAAACAGCTGGCTACATCACCAATTAATCACGCGGCCAGTTACATATTGTTTTCGTCACACTTTGCTCTGTGGATGACTTGCAGTTGTTATTTTAATTGTGAATTGACATCTAAAATACAAAACATATTCAAAAACAATTTAAAAACTTTCAACTTTAAAATGGAATTGATTGATAAAAGTTTTTGTATTTTTTTGACTGCCTTTTGCCACTGTATATTGATAAAGTTGACGATCATAACCTCAAATATCCAATTATTTTGATTCAATTCACAATATTATAGAAGTTGTTAACGATTGAAATAGTCGTGTTTTCTCAATATTAATTAAAGTGTTAAAAATGCACAAAAAATGACCGACTGCGCATGTGATTCCTTCCTCATCTTCTTTCCCACTACCATTTGCCAACCTTTTACCATCTCTGTTTAACAAGAGAAGTGTAAAAGAGATGCAGAACTAAATGTCAAAGCTATAGCAGTTGTTGCGTTTAAATGTAAAGATAAATAACATAAAGTCTCATTCCCACTCATGTTTTGATATTTAATTTACTGTTTTTATTTAATATTGTAATCTAGATTTCAGGTTCTCGTTTAAGCATTCCTTTTCGCATTTGTGTGCTAATTTAAGTTTAGTTAATTTACTTCATGCGTATGTATCGTTAGTAATATACATTTTGACAGTTCGACAAAATTGTATGTGAAATAATTAAAATTGCTGTTTATTTATTTTTGACAAACTGACATTAAACTTCTTTTAAAAGTAAATCCTACTGCATTTTGACAGATTGTCACATTTTGGAGGTTATAATATAATATAGTTTTTCTTAATTTAATATTTTAATTAAAACATTAGACCTTGTAAGGTTCTAAAAAAACTAAGAAAACTTAAAAATAAATTAAATTAAAAATGGTACTGTAATGACTACGCGTATTGCCATATGCTAAACAATTTAAATTAAATACAAAATTAAATTAAAGCAGTGAGTGGGACAAAATTCAAACTTTAAATAAAATAAAATAGAAATACGTTTATTTTCCAATATTTCAATAAAGAATTAAAAATCGACCGCAGGAAGAGAGACGATTTTTTTTTTTTCTTAAAACTTACTTCCCAAGCTTCAAATCTAATCGCCAAACCGTACAAAATTTGTAATGACGTGATGTTTACATTTATTTTAAATAAATGATTGCGAAATACCATGCAGCATAAATTACAAATTTTACTGCTTTAAGCTTTAATTTGTTCTAATTACTGAAACCATATTTTTTACAAATAATTGCCAGCCTCGTACGTGACAAAAATTAAAAACATGCTTGAACTAATATTTATAAATAATTTTTATTTTACAATGCATTTATAAATCATATCCGCTTTGTTTAATAAATAAAACAGTGTATTTACTACTTAAATTTCCCATTACCATTTGTCCAACCATCCTTTTCCCCATTTCTTCATATTTCAAACACTCTGCACTATCTTCTTTCTCTTTTCAACATCATATATTTAAATGGAGATGTTGTCGTTGGCTCTTTTACATTTGAAAATATTTACTTTACAATATCACAGAAAAAGAAACAAGATATATCTGTCTCTGTTACACTTTAATGGTTTATTTGCAACTTCATTCAATACTGTTACGGTAGGTGAAGTGATTTTGCTATTTGCTGACATTTCCCTTGAACGAGTGGAATCAAATTGAATTGTTTCATGACGCATCGATGTCAAAGTAACTCCAAAATGTTTACTGGGTGATATTAATGAATTACACAATCTTAATTGAATTATAGAAATGAATTGATCATTTGTTACATCATGGTGTAATCATATGACACAGCAAAACGAGCTGTAACTTAATTAATGTATGTGGTATCTCCCCATGCGTGACCTAATGACCTTTGTGTTTTCTCCCGCAGTGTCTGATGACCGGCACTGTGCTCTTGATGGCGGCTGCTTGCGGGATGCCCATCGGTTATTCTGCGGTTCTTCTGCCGCAGCTTTACGTAACCAACGACTCGATGAAGATCGATTGGGAAATGGGATCTTGGATAGGTAAGAATAAGATATTCGTCTGATTTGTATTTAAGTGGTTATATATAGTTATTAGGCCCAAAAAAAGCGATTTTTTAAGAATTTTTCCTGAGAAGACTATTGAATGTATTAATGTAAAAATTTGTACACGTGTTACGGTAACTTTCAACTGTATTTTAATTTTTTTATATTTGTAAAAATAATAATTTAAAAGCTGCTATAGCTGATCTCCCGGAGTGCCTCTCAAAAAAGGCATCTTACGGTGACCACGATATCTCTGGACTGAATCATCCAAAATAAAAAAACCCAACGGATTTCATTAAAGTAATGTATAATCTAGTAACTTATCGAAGGAATAAGCAAAATAATTTTTTTTGACAAAATGACAGCTTCCCAAAAAAAAAAATCAATTTTTGACTAAAATTTTGGTCTTAAATCTTAATATCTTATCTTCTTCTTAATATATATAAATTACGTGTCACATGTTTGTCCGAGTTTGTCCGCGATGGACTCCTAAACTACTTAACCGATTTTAATCAAATTTGCAGTTTGATCCAACTTGAAAGATAGGATAGCTTGCATCTCAATTTATGATTGCAAAATTATCTTATTGTCTATTAATTATCTGTATATGACATATGACATCTGGCGACGATGATGGCGACATCTGTTGACTAGATTGAGTAAATAGATTGAGTAAATATTCAATAGATGGCGCTATGTAATGTAATATGACAAAAACGTTAGTCACAGCAACGCGTGGCCGGGACAACTAGTAGTTTATAAAAAATAAAATATTTATCGGTGAAAAAAAACCTTTGATTAATTACTAAAAAATATACTTAAGAAACTTGTGTTAAAATTTGAGAGTGATCGGTTCAGCCGTTTCCGGGAAATTTTGATCACCAACTTTAAAAACACAGTTTTCAGGAAAACGCATTTAAAGTTTCACTACTAACAAAGTTAAATATATAAGCCGCGCCATTGTTACGTTCGAAGCACCCTGCAGGAAAAATTGAGTAGTCCGATACTGGTTATAAATGATTATTAACATGTGTGTGTTAATATGGAAATTCTTTCAGTAATTTGAGACGGGATGATATAGTTAATAAGTAAACATAAAATTAATTTAAAATATTTTCAATATTGAATAATTACTGCACGTGCTTCATGTTAGAATGCGATAACAATTGATAATTATTGAGTAATTAGCGGAAATATTATGAGTGTGTGACCACTACAGTAAATAGTTAAGATATTAATTACAAATTAACTGGCATGAGAGAACCGAACTGAAAAGAACAATTCTTTGTTTTTAATTATACGAGGTGTGGTTATAAAATAACGAGGCTGATGTTACTACAGACGAACTTTAAAGTCAAGTGATCGACAACTGTGTAACGTGAACCATTCTCTTTCGATTGCTACCCCTTCCGTATTTTGTAGATATATTAGTTTGGCCGTGGCCTTCGTTAGTATAGGATCTTCTTTTATGACATTTTTTTATGCAAAATATGTTTCTTTTTTTTTAAATATTGTTTCTATGAAAACATATTAGTATGCAGGCCACGGATTAAGAAATAATATTTAATGACTCATGAAAGTCAAAATGATAACAAAAATGAGGTTCGGACAATTCTTAACTAAGCGGAAATGATGATTTAATGACATCTGCTCACCACCCAAATTCTGGGCTACGTAAGACGCTAAAAAGGAACGCCGTTTCACGTCAGAACCCGTGACTCTAGTAATTATCTTTTAAATTGTTGTAAGAAGTTGTAGAACACGTCCACACTAGTGTGACATGCAACTTAATTACCAAATTACCAAAAAAAGTAATAAAACTCAGTTATTTAACTAGGTTTGACAAGGGTCTATTTCATTTGTTCATTTAAAAACCATTTTCAATTATTTTTATTTATTTACTAAAAAATACGCCAAGACAGACTGAGTAGGTACTTGACCCTTTTGTTCGAGATCACATTCAAAACCGTAATTTATTTAGATGTTCCGACTTAGGATTGAAACATTTTTGTTTCATAAAAATAGAACCTAGATATTTTGAAAAATAGCATAAGTAAGGGTTTTATTAGTGTCGTATGTTTATGTCGCACACATGTAGTACACTCATGTCTAAATAATGTCAACTTTGAATGAAAATATATAAGTGTTGGATGTCGCATGTGGGGGTAGTGGGTAAAATAATATATATTTATGTATATATATATATTTCAGTAAGGAATGTAGTGGAGTGATTGTCTTGTAGTAAAACAAATAATGAACGAGGAAATATGATAAACAAATTTCGGTAAACAAAAATCAGATGTCTTATGGTGGGGGTAACAGGAAGGATAATAAAATAATAGGCACATCTATCATTTTAAATTAGAATTATTAAGATAATTGTGCAGATACTTTTAGATCATAGATGGTGCTAATATTGGTGGGGTTTTAAGTTTATATTCAAAAAATAATATTTACTGATTAACACTATGAAGTAACAAAAATGAAAAAAGTATTTTGTTTTTCCTTAGGTTTGTAAAAATTTTCAAATAAAATATAAAATGCTATCTATACTCTTAAAAGATATTTAAATAGAAATTAGGTATTTACTTTTTTATTATTATTAATTAATTAAAGCGGTAACATTGAATTAAAATAATTGTTTAGAATAATATTATTATTATTGACGGCGCATAGCTTAACGTTAGACTGCTGTGTCTTCTGGTTCGATCCCGGACCAGTGCTCTATTTCTTGATTTGGTTATTATCAAAATTAATTTGAATAATGTGCTTTCATTATCATAAAACTTATGACTCAGTATAACAAATAGGCTGATGTTAAATTAATTTACACTTTTACAGTAATTAAGGCATGGTTCGTAACCCAATTTTACGAACACAATAAATTATATGAAAATAATGGCTGATTCTCACTGGTTCTGATACTTACTTAATTCAAAAAAATAATTTGAAATATGTAAACTGATAGGTAACTAACTGCCCGTGAATATTACGTGTAACCTTTATTTTCTATTTACAGAGAAATACTTTTTAAGCCCTTAATGCATAATATATCCATTAATTATTGTAATATAACGAGATTATTTTTCCGGATTTTGCTGTTTTATGTGATTCATATATTTTTATAACTTGTTTGTTTTTTTTTTTTTGTAATGACTGAAAATAATTTTAAATAACAATTGAAATTAAATGAATGAATAATTTTTATGTAAATTGTTATGGATATAAAGATAAGACCCATTAATTTTTTGATAGTCATCACACATTACTGCATATTGTGATTATTTGAAAAAAATTCATTAAAATAATTTTAAAAAATATTCCTCTTTCTATAATTTTAATATTATTGGCATATTACACAACTGAGCATTTTAGTCCGCCAGGATCGCGCCTGTGCACATGAACATGCTCGCGATTTTAAACCTAACTTTTAGTAAAAGTTTTCTTACTGTTCATGTAGTAAAGTTTTTAACATTTTCAATCATTTCATAATATTAAATGAGCCAAGAACTTTTATTTAAACATTGTTTTCCATGCGCATATTTCCATGGTTCTGCCATTTTTGACAGAAGTGCCGCAAATAAATTCTGCAGTTAAGGTGAAACGATACTTGGCCATTTTTTCTAGCGAAATATAGATGGCGATACTATACAGCAGGTTAAATATTATCAAAAGAACCATGTTTCTTTATGTTTAAATCGTTTTATGTAAGTAACTATAAACGCGAATCAAAATCTAAAGCTGCAATTAGTTAGATGAATAACGTATCTACATTTTAAACTTTCTTCCACTGACTTTTAATCAGTTGGAACCGCAAAAATAAGTTTTGAAAATGAATATTGCTATATTTTCTAGTTAAATTCCAATTTTTATATGACTGGTAACATTTCTAAGGGTTTGTCATACATTTTATAACCTTTATTATGGTTCTCAAACTTACGCTTAAGACTTAAAAATATATAGAGTATGAAAATATAAAAATTGGAATTTAACTAGATATAAAATGAGTTCACAAGCCAATTTACATAGATGCTATTAATTTATAAGTAAAATACACTCAAAATTTATGTACATTATTTTAATAGAAAAATCTCTTGGAAGTGCGTATTTTCAACCCACATTAGTGGATTTTAACTCGACAATATTTCGCATAAATAACAATTAATATGGCTTCATAAGTTTCAAACAAACAAATTCAGATTTTATAGAAGTAATGGCACAGGTCAAGGCCTATTTATGGCACACAGACTCATTCTCCGACTCACTTTTATGGCATACACACTCACAGAGAGTGAAAGAAGGACATGTAGCCCACGAAGATCCAAATCATTGAAGTTGTAATATCTATTGTATTGTAATTCCCACTCACTATTTTGATATTTAATTTACAGTTTTATTTAACAATTAATCTAGACTAGGCATTCCTTGTCACATTCGTGTTTTATTTTGAGGTTAGTTAATTTAGTTGGTGCGCATGTGTCGTTAGTAATTAGTAAATTTTGACAGTTCAACAGTTGGACAAAATTAAATGTGGAATAATTAAAGTTGTTGTTTTTAATAACAATTAGTAATAGGAATTGTATTTACATATTTATATTTGATAAACTGACATTAAACTTCTTTTAAAAAGTAAATCCTACTGCATATTGACAGCTTGTCACATTTTGGAGGTTATAATATAATAAAGTTTTATTTAGAAACTTTGAACTTTGTAAGGTTCTAAAAAACAAAGAAAATGTAAATTAAATTCTAAATAAAAATTGTGCAAGGAATGGCTACGCATATGTCCATATGCTATACAATTTAAGATAAATACAAAATTAAAAGAGATAGGGAACTAAGCCGATTCCGTGATTCTATTGCATGTGATTAAATGGAACTCGTGTCGATTTAAGTAATGCCGCTGTAGCGAGTACTAGAGTCCATACCATTAACTACTGCTGCCACCTATTGATTATTAGTTAAACGGTATTATATACGCAGTGAGAAACATGAAGTGGTAAGAGTAAAGTAAGAATCTTTATAACTATCATAGTAGGAAGACAGTACAGTTCGTGAATATATTTGGATTCTGCTTTAAAAAGAGTTTTATTTAAAGTGAAACGATACTAGGCCATTTTTTCTTGCGAAATTTCTAAAGGTTTGTCATAAATAAAGGTTATAAAATTGATGAAAAACCCTTAGAAATGTTACCAGTCATATAAAAATTGAAATTCAACTTGAAAATATAGCAATATTCATTTTCAAAACTTATTTTTGCGGTTCCAACTCATTAAAAGTCAGTGGAAAAAAACTTAAAATGTAGATACGTTATTCATCTAACTAATTGCAGCTTTAGATTTTGGTTCGCGTTTATAGTTATTTACATAAAACGACTTAAACATAAAAAACATTTTTTTTTTTTGATAATATTTAACTTGCTGTATAGTTTCACCTTAAACAAAACCTTTTATTGCAGTCCATAGTATAAACAAGTTGTGTTTTAACTTGCAATGTTTTTATTCTATTGCATAAATAGACAATTTCTACGATCCGAAGGTCATCGTTACTATTCGTTATTATTCGTTGCAAATTGTCGGGGTCAATGAATCACGTTCAAACGCAGCAAAGCGTTTGTAGTAGAACGATGCTACACTCTGACGATTTAATTCATTTTAAGCATGGTATTCATTACGTACAGATAAGGTTAGCAAATTTCAGCTAACTTAACTTATTATCCATTGACAGTTGAACACCAGTGACTTCAAATCGAATACTAGTTTCTCAAAACTAGTCGTTTGCCAACACAATTAAACGTATTTTAGACATAAGTGTACTAATAAATAGATTAACATATTATAGGTTATGTAAAATATTTTGACGTTATCCTTGGGTGTCCTACAACTGAAAGGTTCGGATCTTCGGTTCGTACTATACATCTCCAAAACGCGGTGATAATCACAAATTATTTTTATCACGTAATGAATGTATGTGTCACACAAATAGATTACGGCATGCCAAATGCAAACAATATAATAATACTTAAGGCCAATAATAAAATATAGGTCAATAGATGTTAGGTCCAACATGGGTTTGTACAAATTGTAATTTCGAGATACGTCGCAGTATGAAAATGTCACAGTTAAAAATAAATATGAAAATTGTATGAAAGAACAATGTTTAAATACATTTAACATACAGCATCGAACATTAACATAAAATCACTTTGTTTACTTTTACATCTAACTATAAAACTACAAATTAAATACTCTTCTTACACACTTGATGCCTCTACTTCACGTTTTACTATTTATGAATTAAAACTGTAAATAACTTGTTGCCTCACTGCATTTACTATTTATAACTTGAATGATTCTATTTATAGATTTAAAAAACATTTTTTGCAGTTCTGTTATATTTAGCAAACCAGTATATATATCAGGGTTGCATTAGAGTCATTTGATTATATTTTATGCAACATTCTTACTTCCAAAATGGTAAACCTGAATACACCCTTTGTTTCTCTGTAGTCCTTTCCAAGGTCGTTGCGTTTCCGCTGCACGACTGAGTTATTTATTTGTTTTTCTATGTGTACTCAGAAAGTATTGGGATTATAATAATTCAATACTTACTGACACAATATTTATGAATGAATTTGAATATGTTCATTTTAAATAGAATGGGCTTGTGTCCTATGTCTTAATTTCTATAAAAGTGTACTATATATTGATAAAGTGGGTTACTAGAACCTCAAATGTTCAATTATTTTTTAATAACTCCTTATATGTTAAGAGATATTAACAATTAAAAAAGTCATTTTGTCTCTTTAATTATTAAAGGGATTCAACGTTGTACACATTCCAAATGCATGTGACATCACAATCCTTGTGTAAGGTTACCAACCTTACAGCTCTTAAATCTATGCTATATGTATTTATATATCAAAATATCAAATATTATTTACATCTATTTCAAGGAACAATAAAATTTCAATATTATGTCTGCCGTAACAGGGTTAAATAAAATAAAAACTTATTATTCTTTGACTTGACTTGATTATTTGACTACCAACAGCTACAAAACATTACCACAGCACTGACCTACTCAACAAATAACTGACGTTAAAATGCATTTCATGTCATACAAATATGGCCGACCATTTTTAGCGCTAAAACTACAATTCTAATTTTTAATTGCTATATCTCCGTCAACATTTAGATATTTAATAAAATAGACACGCCAATACACATTCATTAACATCAATTTCAATCAACAATTGAAAAATCAACCACTAAAACATGAGGACACTAGCCCATTGCATTGGGTTGAGAAGCACGTCTGAATGACCTTGTGCACTTTCTTTTAAAACAGTTTTTTAAGTTTTTATTGAAATATATTCTAGTATTACGTTATGTGAAAAATTATAATGTAATACCACGGGGCACACGAGGTAAGAGGGTCCTCAAGACAGAGGGTAAACTTTTGCATTCGCTTTTTTGAAAATCCGTTACTGATTATGTAAAATAAACACACGTGAGAATAGTAGGTTATGTTTTATTGTCATAATCGTCAACGCATGTGTGTACGGTACCTCGAACATGGCCGAAGCTTATATTCGGACGCTTTGATCTGTTTTTTTTACCGACACTAAGGCCCTCCGCACATGAGGCTAGAGATTAGAACTAGAAAACGAACGTATATACGAGTGAGAGAAAACACACGGCACGAACGAAACTAAACTGGTTTTGAGCACGCTTTGAGCAAATCTGTTTACGGTCGCAGGGCATGCTTTTGATGATGACATCATGAGCAGAGATGCACAAATACGACACAATAAAATCCCCTATTATGCTATTGTTAAAAATTCTATAGAGTCACGAAACATGGGTCGACTAGTTTCCAATCAGTCGATTCGTGTGCGGAGGGCCTAAACCGAAAATATTTGTCTTCGTGTACGAATTGCAAATGAGCATGTATTTTGTGTTTAGCGAGCTTAGGATTTAGCGGGATTAGGTTTTAAAGGTTATATTTTGCAATTGTTGAAGTTTACGCTATACGGTTGCATAATTAGGTCAATACAAATGATTACACAACTTTTAACCTAAAAAACATCTGTCAATAAAAGTGAGGTTAACTTGCTCATAATATTCATATTACGTTGATTCTGGCCACTGGTTGTTATACAACATGTCCACAAGCATCTTCTAACTCTCTTCTAATACAATTTAGATCCATATCAAGTTTCAACACGTGCTGTAATTCTATATCCACAAATTTCACATAAATTGTTATAAATTGACAGCTGATACATTGATAATGTGGAATATCTAATTCTTGGAGTATTAGACAATAAGATGACAACCGTTGAGTGTTGTTAATTGGATCCATTCAAAAAGCCATTTATGATGAAATTAATGAAATATTAACGACTACGCAGGCCATGCCAATTTGTCAGCTCAGAATGAATTATGATTGATGAGATGGGCATTGACCTAGCATTATTCGTAGTCGCATAATATATATTAGCGAAAATGATGTACCATGCATTGGAATTTTCTATAACGTTGAATCTCTTTAATAATTAAAGAGACATAATGACTTTTTTAATTGTTAATATAAGGAGTTATTAAAAAATAATTAGTGGTAAGGAATAGTTGTACATTTTCCTAATTTTCTCTCTTTTTCCAGCCAGTATCCATTCGGCAGCAACGCCAGTGGGATCTTTTCTTTCTGGACCACTCATGGATCAATTTGGGAGGTTGCGAGTCGTACAGCTGGCCGTTTTTCCTTTAATAGCAGGTTGGGTGCTCATGGCATCGGCACCTTCATACGCTTACATTATTGCGGGAAGAATAGTTGCTGGTTTAGCCGTTGGAACAATGGCAGCACCATCACAGGTAAAATAAAAAAACACTCACTTAATAGAGACAATGTTATTAAGTTCTCAAAATGTACACGTGTTGACAAATCGATCTTATCAGTGATGGTAATGTCACTTTAATTGTTCGTGGTCTTTATCAACTATTGATGGAATGTCTAATCAGTTCAAGTCTGGAAAACAAAATGCTAAAGTCATTCCCGAATTGGACTATGATAAACTGGAACTTCATGGCATTGACTTACTTATCGTAGGAGAAGATCTGTCTGTTATTTTTAAGTGGGCACGAAACGATTTTTACTATTTGGAAAGAATATTACAATTAAGCTCTGGCTTATCTAGTAATCTTCTAGTTCTAGTCCACTCACTATTGCCAAAATATTAAAATGTTTTTTTTCATTTTTTTTATTTATTTATATTAATGTACAACATATTAAGTTTATTGTGTAAATTGAAGTCGATTGGAGTAAAACTGTCCGAGATATAGAGTTTTAAGTCTTCACCTCTCTGGTCTGGTTTCGTGTTACTTTGGAACTTTTTAATGCGGTTTCTCACACATAGCTTTTTCTAGTCAAAATCTACTGGACCGATTCTTTTGAAATTTGGCACACTTTTTCGTTACATAAATGCCGAGGTAACGCTGTCGATTTTTTTTTTATTTTTTAATTTTAACGTATTTTAAAATAACAAAGTTTCTGATTTTTTTCATGAAAAATCGGTATTTTAACTTTTAAGTGCTGTAAAAAATTGAAAAATAAATAAAAAAAGAAAAACTCGACAGCGTTACCTGCAGAAACTTATCACCTAATGAAATCATTTTGGTTTTTCGATTTCAGAAAATCCAGTGATGAGTTATGAGTGGCACCGCAATGTTACTTTTTTTTGTGACGTCAGCGGAGATTCGCTGTCAATGCCTCATTTCTGGATATTTATTTATGAAAATTTCACAAAGTATTCTTTTAATGTCATTTTATCATGTAGTAGTTATAGAAATAATTATATATTAACTGTGTCGTCAAAAAACATTATCGAAAATATGCTTCTTTTTTATCGTTTTAACCTTAAATATAGTATAAATCGCACCATCATCGCAACCGGTTATTTTACATGAAACAGCTGATCAAGTCCACCGTCTATATCGAATGTTCAATGTGAAATATTGCCACACAATTAATAACATTGTGTAACAATCTATCAGCTTCCGTTGTGTGCTAATGTCGCTGTTGAAGTGTTGATTTACGGCATCTAATATCAAACGAAGCGCGTTTTACAGAGTACCGTATTATTTATTCGTGAAGTTGATTGCAAACAAGATTGTCTAGTGGTAAAGTGATGGATAACAGATAACATTGATTCATAAACACTTTAATCCGTTAATGCTCATCGTAAAACTGATATATGTTGTTAGTACTTGTCCCGTCCCGTGTTCAAGTAGTTGAACATCACAAACAAATTGATAAGCTTTTGCTTTTACTAAAAACATGCAGTAGTTATGAACAGGAACCGGACCCATTAATACCATTATGATACGTATTTGATAACATTACATTATCAATTAAAATATCAAATCTTTTAATTCCAACACGTTCTTTTCATAGCCAACGCTAGATTATCTCTAGTAGTGAAGAATAAAAAACGGAAATTTAAATCTTTGATAGTAGTAATACATTTTTAACATTGCATGAATTTTGTAACGTTGGTAGGTCGCTGTAACCGAAAATATTTGATGGTATATGTAGGTATTCGTCTGGAGAGTTTTTAAAATTTCTGACAATAGTAAATGGTGTGACTATGCCTACTATACAACGCTGGAACTACCAGTGGTTTAAGCCATAGAGTTGTGCAAAGTTTGAGAGATGTTGAAAATGTATTAAGAGTCTTAAAATTATATATATTTTTTAAATATACTAAGAAAACTTGCATCTTTCTTTTTGAATAAAGCAAAATATCTAGGAATGACACTAGATGCTGAGTTAAGGTGGCATCTTAAAAAGAAAAAGGAAGAACTGAATATAAAATACAGGAATATGTATGGGACGCTCTGTACTAAACATTGAAAATAAGTTGCTCATATATAAACAAGTGTTAAAGGCAGCCAACGAATAGTTAGAATAGCACAAAATAAAGTTCTGCAAGGAATAGTTAATGCATCGTGGTATATCCACAATGACGACATACATAGAGACCTGAAGATTAACACAGTCGGAGAAGAAATCAAATCTATAGCAGCAAAGTACGAATTGAGACTTCGTAACCACGAAAACATCGCCGTGACGCAAATGTTGCTTGATAGTAATGATGTTCGAAGACTTCACAGGACTAAACCCTCGGACCCAGTAATCTAATCATGTAGAATTGTTCAATGGAGCAATCTCTACCACACCGTGTAATTATTGAAATGTAAGCTACTAGATAAGTGTATCTATACTTAGTTGTAGGTTTATAGAAAAAATCTTTCTTTTTAAAGATGTTTATTATTTTGTTTATGTTAAAATTACTAAATTTAAACTTTTTAATGAATGATTTCTCTGCCAATCTGCAAAAAGTTTAAATAGATCGAGCCTATGAAAAACAGTAAGTTGCATTATACGCATTGCTCCAATTACCCTAAGTGACACGTCATCATCAGTAACAACCATGCGTCCTTCAAACTCTTCTTCCTAGTAGCTATAACATTAACATTAACATTGGATCCCACACGATAGAATCTGGGCCACTGTAGTCCCGCCCCACGGCATTGTGAGGCCCTGGTTTAGATTAATGGGGCCGAGGGGCTCATTCTCATAAACCCTGACGGAAACCAGGAACTGTTTAAATAAATAAAATGGTACGATTGAGAAGAATCAGGAACACTGATTCAAAAAACAAGTTTGAACTGGTTTGCTTCGTTAAGTAGATTGCAGCTAGTTTACATCGATCTTCATAAGTCAGAATAAAATGTTTCATAGCTAATTAATAATAAAAACTGACGACGTCGGTGAAGTACGTAGTCGATTCGATAGCAGTCGATTCGGACTAGTGGGGTAAATCAAAATTAATTCGGTGTTAAATCGAACTTTAAATTGGACAGTGAAATTGAATTGGAAACGTGGACAGAACTCACGATTTTAGTTATATTTTTATATATATATATATATATATATATATATATATAAATATATATATATATATATATATATATATATATATATACATATATATATATATATATAAATATATATATCTACATTATTCTACATCAGTATAATGTCATATTTAACAACTGTCACGTATTATATCTAGACAGCTCTGACTTCACAACTGTCACTTTCAACGCATGCGCATAGAGAACAAATTGGAACATATACCTTTCTCTCTCGCACACATTTTGGACACACTTTCAGGTCCAGCATTATCTCTGCATATATATATAAATGCTCTGAGGTTTAAACATACGATAAACAGACAGTTCGCACTGAATCTAATCATCTAAAAGTCCCACAACTAAACAGAATCGTGATTCCAACTAATTATACTATATTCACTATTATTAAACTTGATTACCGTTTTTCAAAGTCCAATGTTAAATATAATTCAATGCCATTAAGATGGCCATGTTCTTGTCACTTACAATCAGTGAAGGGAATTCAGGAACCCAGCAGCATCGTGTATTCTTATTAATCAGTGTAACCATTAACTTATCCCATTGATAGCGTTAGGCCTGCCGTCGCGTCGCCTTGGATTGTGTTCGCGGCCAGCATTTATTTAATTTGTTGCTCGCACAAAGTCACGGCCGTCTAGACGACCTCGCGCACTTCATCCATCATTGTCCATTGTCCGTTGATGTAAACACAGTTTATGATCTGCATAATAATATATGGTATGCTCGCACAGACCTGTAGATAAGCGTTCGAGCAACTTTCGAGGAATTCTTAAGCCTAAAGAAAGCATTAGGTATCATTCCCACTGACTACTTTATTTTATATTTTGTATTTCATTTAAATTGTGTAACATATGGCAATACGCGTAGTCATTCACAGTACCATTTTTAATTTAATTTATTTTTTAAGTTTTCTTAGTTTTTTTAGAACCTTACAAGGTTCAATGTTTTAAATAAAAAATATTAAATTAAGAAAAACTATATTATATTATAACCTCCAATATGTGACAATCTGTCAAAATGCAGTAGGATTTACTTTTAAAAGAAGTTTAATGTCAGTTTTCGAAAAATATAGAAGTGAAAACAATTTCTATTACTAATTGTTATTCAAAACAGCAATTTTAATTATTCCACTTTATTATTTGATATTCCATTTTGTCTTTTTAATTGTTAAAGGGATTCAACGTTGTACACATTCTAAGTGCATGTGACATCACAATCCTTGTGTAAGGTTACCAACCTCACAGATCATAAATCTCTGCTATATAGATTTATATATCAAAATATCAAATATTATTTACAGCTATTTCAAGGAACAATCAAATTTGAATATTATGTCTGCCTTAGCAGGGTTAAATAAAATAAAAACTTATTATTCTTTGATTTTACTTGATTATTTGACTACCAACAGCTACAAAACGTGGTAATGTTTAGCTTTAAACGTGGTAAAGCACTGAGCTACTCAATAAATAACTGACGTTAAAATGCATTTCACGTCATACAAATATGGCCGACCATTTCTAGCGCTAAAACTACAATTCAAACTTTTAATTGTTATATCTCCGTCAATATTTAAATATTTAATAAAATAGACATGCCAATACAACATTCGGACATTCAATCAACAATTGAAAAATCGACCACTAAGAAATGAGGACACAAGCCCTTTTGTATCAGCAGCATTTGATTTGCTGAAATTGGCAACTGTCCGATTCCGTTCGAAATACTGCCATTCTTCCATGCTAATCTGTCGACATTTACCTTAAGTATTAAGTTTCTGGCAAGCATATTACATGGGGCATATAACAAACGTATAAGTATCTAATAATAATAGTTTCGCCCTTCAAAATACGCACTTAAAAAGTCCTCAATATTCTCTAATCACATAACCTCAATCTCCGATTCCTCCAACAAGCAATCCAACAAACCATACAATAAAATCGGCATGTGTGCATCAACACCAACAATATGTAATCAAACGTAAACACGGGGATAATTTGCATACTTCATGTTGAGTATCAAATATGAATATTTGACCGTGACACAGATTTAACAATTTGCAAATTTAATTTATTACAATGTGTCACCAATACGACAATATTCATTTATTTTTATTATTGTTACAACTATTATTAAAGGAGGTATAGTACGTTAAATTTAATTCATCACACTACAGGATATGAATGCCATATCATCATCAACGGCGTGCATATTGTGAGATACATTCAAATTGAATTTATTTGTCGAAGGTTGTCCAATTATTGGGTTAAAAAGAATGACGAATACTACGTTTTTAGTTGATGTAAATGAAGGAGTCTCAAGGATCTTGTCATATTTAGTTGATTGATGAGAAAGGATGGGAGATGCTCGTTTTAAGAATGGATTTAGACCCAATGGGCTAGTGTCCTATGTCTTAATTTCTATAAAACTGTACTATACATTGATTAAGTTGATTACTAGAACCTCAAATGTCCAATTATTTTTTTATAACTCCTTATATGTTAAGAGCTATTAACAATTAAAAAAGTCATTTTGTGTTTTTAATTATTAAAGGGATTCAACGTTGTACATATTCCAAATGCATGTGACATCACAACCGCTGCCAACCTTACCGCTCATAAATCTCTGCTATATGTATTTATATATCAAAATATCAAATATTATTTACAGCTTTTTCATGGAATAATAAAATTTCAATATTATGTCTACCTTAGCAGGGTTAAATAAAATAAAAACTTATTATTCGATTATTTGACTACCAAAAGCCACAAAACATTACCACAGCACTGACCTACTCAACATATAACTGACGTTAATATGCATTTCACGTCATACAAATGGCCGACCATTTCTAGCGCTAAAACTACAATTCAAATTTTTAATTGCTATATCTCCGTCAATATTTAGATATTTAATAAAATAGACACGCCAATACACATTTATTAACATCAATTTCAATCAACAATTGAAAAATCGACCACTGAAAAATGAGGACACAAGCCCATTAGATCGTTGGTCACTTTAAGATAAAGGTCAAAGTAACAATTTATTTACTTACCTGAATTTGTCCATTTTTCCAGGTGCTTCTAGGAGAAATTTCGGAGCCAAAACTACGAGGTATCCTAATTGGTGCCCCATTCGTCAGTTATTCAATGGGCATTCTTTTTGTGTACGCTTTGGGCTCTGGACTTGAATGGAGAATGGTAGCTTGTGGTGCAATGGTGCTTCCAGCTATTGCTCTCATCACCATGTGCTTGATGCCAGAAAGTCCAACGCATCTCGTAAGGAAGGGATATATTGATAGAGCTAGAAAAGCTCTATTGTGGCTAAGGGGAGATGAAAATATTGTAAGTTTATTATTCATTCATTTAAACAACATATGGCTAATCTTATCAACTTACATATGACAAATTGGTAGCGTTTCATTTCTTCATTTTGCTCTTCCTTTTCTAATTATGTTTTCTTCTCTTTTCACCTCACTTTTTTAACTTCTCTTTAACTGCTATTACTTCCTTCGCTATTGCTTATTTTAGCCATCTATTTTTCTCAAAGTACAGTTCCTCCATCACATCTATTAGCAAATTAATATTTTTGGTGTGTCTTTTCAGTCTCGCCGAGAACTTCGGCAACTAGAATCTCGAATCCAAGCCGAACTAATCGGTTCAACATTAACAACAAACAACAAACCTTCATTCTTCAGAACAATCAAGAAACCATCCGTAATTAAACCTTTAGTAATCATCAACGTCTTCAACATGCTGCAGATCTTATCAGGAACTTACCTGGTTGTTTTCTACGCTGTGGACATCATCGGAGAAATTGGTGGCAGTGGAATCGACAACATGTTAGCTGCTGTGTTGACGGCAGTTGTTCGATTGATCTTCACCCTCGTTTGTTGCTTTCTTTTGCTGGTAATCCCCAGACGAACTTTGGCCATTGGTTCAGGTCTTGGAAGTGCGATCAGCGCTACAACTTTGGGCATTTACATGTACAGCAGATTGGGAGAAACTAAAACTACATTCGATATTGTATTCTCCTCGATTTGTGTCTTGTTATACATCGCCTCCAACACAGGATTCATGGTTCTACCTGGTATCCTAATTGGGGAATTGCTACCAGCGAAAATTCGGGGGCTCGTAGCTGGTTTCATCTTCTCTATATTTAATTTAGCATTATTTGGAATTGCTAAGTTATTTCCTTTAATACATCTAACTATTGGAACCTATGGAATGTTTATGTTATTTGGTGTGTCTTCTTTTGCAGCTTCTATATTTTTATATTTCATGCTGCCAGAAACAAAAGGTAATAGTTTAAGTCAAATAGAAGATTATTTTAGACAACCTAATATCTTTTGGGTGACTAGTTTAATGAATAATAAGAAATCAATGAATACAAAACAATCTTTAGCTGATCAAAATGTGTCATATAATCCTCCTCAAAATGGATTTAAAATTTCTTCGGTTGCCTCATGAATTATGGTTATTCTAGCCAAATTTTAAAACTATTATTTTGTTTACAAATATGTATTATAAACAAAGTCGATCATTCAGTAATAAATAGTATCAAATGACAAATAGTAAATTTGACCAGTTTGTTCTGGCAAGGAGAAATCCGGCCAAATAGGAAGATGTTTAACCGTTATACATCCTTTCTTTTATGGTGATAGAATAAGTTTTCTGAAGTTCTCGAGAAGAATTGAATGCTACATATAAAAAGAAATTACTTTTTTGAATGATTTTGTATTTTTTAAGCAAATATTATTCCATGACGATTTATTAATCCTTAATGATTTATTTCCATTACATTTCACTACACACTAATTATTAAATACTGAAAATAATTGACGAAAACGAAAATAAACTGTCTTGAAAAAATAAATAAACGCCTAATATTATTGCAACTATTTTTACGGACCTGTTTATCCAGTGTTCAATTTTCTTGATCAATTCGTTGTTATATTCCATGAAATTATAAGATGACCAATCTATTATATAACTATTTATTTAATATTAATTATACGAACGAAAATACATCAATCGGTCAGTTCATTAGTGAGACATTTCCAAATATTTAGATTATTATTTATTATTTATATATTAATTGTGTATGCCTTTCGGCTTTACAATCTACAGTATTATATTTCTAATACATTTCATTCCTATATACATTCCAAACTTAAAAACTAAACTTAAAATAAACTTAAAATCTTCTCGACTTTTACTACTTCCAAAAGTGCTTTCTGCTTCTTCTTCTTTTGACCCTCTCTATTATCCTCCACCAGATTATTTATTCTCCTGTTTTTCCTTTTCTTCTTACTATTTCCGCCATCCACCTCTTTCCTTCACTGCCTCCCTTTAATAGCTGTCCAATATTCCTTTCGCTTGCTACTTTTTCCTTACACTCAAACTTAATGTGCTCCAGTGTTTCGTCCTCCGCTCCACACATTCTACACTTTCTTTCCTCACTCTTTTCCCAGTATCTGTTTCCTTTTTCCTCATTTCCCAATCTAAACCTTGCTGTTCTTCTTATGTGTTTTATGTCCTTTTCTATAAGGTACTGAGGCACATTATTTTCCCATAACCTCTTATATCTTTTATTGTAGTTACTTTTTTCTATTTTTCCCATTCTCTCCTGCTGTTGTGTCTCCTTATCCCTTCTCCTTAGCTCCTCTTCCACACTTGCGCCACCTTCTCTTCTCCTCTCTGCCTCCTCGATCGCCATTCCATTCCTTTCAAAGTATTCTTTTCTCTTTTTTGGACCTCCTTTCCCCCCATTCTTTATGTAATCCTCTCTTATTTTCTTTAAGATTTTGCTTTCCGCTCTGTTCAATTTCTCCTCGTATTTTACCGCTCTTTCCCCTGTTTTAATTCGTATCTTGTCCCTCTTTAGCTCCTCCATCACCATGTATCCTGGCGTGCACCTGTCCAGCCCTAGAACCCATTTCATATATCTTACCTGTATTCTTTCCAACTTTTCTTGTTCCTTCCACCCCCAAACCTCTGCTCCATACGACATCATACTGGCTATCAGTCTCTCGTATATCCATATTCTCTTTTGTATGTCCCCCCCAAATACCTTTTCCCCTAGTCCCCATACCCGTCGCATTGCTTGCTCTGCCTTCTTTGCCACCTCCCTTATATGCGCCTCTTCTCCATTATTCTTTTTGATATTTAGATAATAACAAAACTATATTCAAGTTACAAGTTTTGTTTGGTTTCATTTATAAGTTATCTGAGTAATAAATCAGATACAGGATACAATTTTACACATAACAGCATATTCAAATCAAATATCGTTTGTTCAGAGATGTCTCACTAATGAATTGCACGATAGATTATTTTTTAAAACTATTTTCAATACTCGTAGGCCTAGCCATAGATGTAAACATAGAGATTATAATATTTCTTTATTATTAGTATTATTTACAAATATATTAACAATTTCAGTAAACGCGTTACATATTTGTTACGTAAATGTTTAAACTTTACCGACCGATAATCGAAACCTCGAACATGACCGAAGCAAATATTTGTACGCTTTAAAAACGTTCACGGATTTAAATGTTTGCTGACTGAGCACGAATTTTGTGTTCGTATACAAAAGTCAAATGTTCGCAGGCGAACACGCATATACATATGTGATGTGAATAAGATTATATCGGTGTGAGTAAAATAAATTTATTTTCAAAATAGTTTTTAATTACTTTAAAATATTGTGATTTCCGTAACATTTTATTATACCAATTAGTTTTTAATTATAGAATTAATTTTAAGTTTTATAAATTGAGAATCATGGCTCGTGTTAGTGATAGGGGCTGTGATAAAACTATGTTTAAAGTAGGTTTGCTTCGTTCAAGAAAGAAAGATTTCTTTATGCATATATATCCTTAGATCATATATATATGGAGAGTGAATAGCCTATATTTCCTATAGATTAAAAGTGTGTCCAAAATATGTGCGAGAGAGAAAGGTATATGTTCCTATTTGTTCTCTATGCGCATGCGTCGAAAGTGACAGCTGTCACGATATAATAAATATTAATATTCTATTATGATATAATAAATATTAAATATGTAAAGAAATAATAATTCTTTAGTAGTTACAAAGTTCGTCTGTCGGTAAAACAGTGACCGTTCAGTAAAAACATATACTCATGAACCATATAGATGTTCCTGTAGGAATAACGGCCAACTCAGTTGATATTTGGAGTGGACAGAACTCAGTTTTTAGTTATATTTATATAAATAATATACATATCTACATTATTCTACATCAAATGTCATATTTAATAACTGTCTATCAATCTAGACAGCTCTGACAAGATAACTGTCATTTTCGACGCATGCGCATAGAGAACAAATAGGCACATATAACTTTCTCTCTCGCACACATTTTGGACAACTTTCAGATGCAGCATTCTCTCTCATGTTCTAAGGTAAGAGTGAACTGCTGGCATAACAATAGGCACGGGAGGTTAAAAACCATGATATTTAATAGCAAAGAAACAAACCGATTATTTAAAATAAATCAAACTATTAACTTCAATACATATATATTTTTTTTGAATGTATACAAAAAAAAATCACCCAATTTTTGTTGGTAACAGTTGGTAGTACTTAATACCTATAACTATAGATTTGACTACATCAAACTATTTAACATAGTATTAATTTTTTAAGTATTATGTAACTGTAATATTAAGTATTTGTGTAAAACAAGACAAATATGTATATTTATATATAAATAAATAAATTGTATATAAGTTTTAGTCGCATTTTTATTTGCCTTTGGCTTCACCTTCTTGCCATGGTCTGTAGGCGATGATGTCCAGCTCTCTTGGGGGCATATATGCAAAGTACGTATGATGGAAGTCCTTCATAGGGGTTAAAACATTGTCGAAGAACGTCCAATATAGTCTGGCATCGTCTATTAAACTGCGCTTTAGTATATGATAGTAATTTTCACGCGCCTTGCGCGCCTGTAGCGAGAAATTTATTTTTTTAGGTTATGTTTTACATTTGGAAATTGGGCTTGTGTCCCATGTCTTAAATTCTATAAAAGTATACTATATATTGATAAAGTAGGTTACTAGCTACTATTTTTTTAATAACTCCTTATATGTTAAGAGATATTAACAATTAAAAAAGTCATTTTGTCTCTTTAATTATTAAAGGGATTCAACGTTGTACACATTTCAAGTGCATGTGACATCACACCCGCTGCCAACCTTACAGCTCATAAATTTCTGCTATATGTATTTATATATGAAATATTATTTACAGCTATTTCAAGGAACAATAAAATTTCAATATTATGTCTGCCGTAACAGGATTAAATAAAATAAAAACTTATTATTCTTTGACTTGACTTGATTATTTGACTACCAACAGCTACAAAATATTACCGCAACACTGACCTACTCAATAAATAACTGACGTATACAATGCATTACACGTTATACAAATATGGCCGACCATTTCTAGCGCTAAAACTACAATTCAAATTTTTAATTGCTATATCTCCGTCAACATTTAGATATTTAATAAAATAGACACGCCAATACACATTTATTAACATCAATTTCAATCAACAATTGAAAAATCGACCACTAAAAAATGAGGACACAAGCCCATTGCGTCTAAAACTACGCAATTTTTGGAGTTTCTCATAGATAAAACTAATATTTTATGGACTTAACGATGCTCGATAGAATTTATATATCCGTTTCCTTTTGATCTAACCTAAAATTTCATTGTGTTAGCTGTCAGATTTCTTTCATAGTAATATTCTTTCTTTTTCCAACATCATTCATTAAGTAGCAACTGTTTCTTTCACACGTGAAAATATTTTTTTTAGATCATGTTTACTCCAAAGTGTTGAAAGAATTTGATGAGTGAGAAAGAAACGAGATGTTGTTAGACAAGGAAAATATATTTTACACCGTTACACTTGTATACTTGTTTGCTATTTCGTTCAATATAGTATATTTAAAGTATGTAATACATGGTGCAGTGCGGTAGCATAACTTCCTTTTTTAAAAAGCGCGCCAGTCAGTCGGTTGATGTCGTAGCGGAGCGCTAGTAGTCTCGTTCGAAAGGCGGGACAATAAAGTTTTGTAAAGTTGTAATACATATAAAATAGAATTAAATCCAAAATGTTTACTGGGAATAAGGTTGTGCAACTCATATAAAGTTTTATTTGATGATTGATTCAATCAAAAATTAAAGAACGGTTAAATATATTACTCACACTCTTCATCAAGTGATTATGCCAATCAAAAGTCTCGCTCATGTGACAAGGAATCACGCCTTCATCGGAGAATTGCGGTACCATCGGCTTATACTCGCATAAACTTTTTAGTACTTTCTCGCCTTCATCTAGTATTCTTTCTGAAATGTTTTCCATATATATTGTTAAAAAAGAATATTCTTTCTCTTTCCAACATCATAAAATTAAATGAAGATATAGTTGATCTCTCTTTTACATTTGAAAATATTCATTTCATCAGATAGAAAAAGAAACAAGATATATCTGTCTTTGTCACACTTTAAAGGTTTGTTTGCAACTTCATTCAATACTGGTATGGTAGTGAGGTTAGGTCAAGTGATTTTGGTAGTTGTAGTTCATATCACTGACATTTCCTTAAACGAGTGAAATCAAATTGATTTGTTGATATGACAAAAAGTCATATGATGTCAAAGTGACTTCAAAATGTTTACTGGATATACAACAGAATATTTTTGTGTATAAATTAAATGAATGTAATACAAAATGCTTACTTCTTTCCTGAGCTGTCATTCTGAACCCACAATGAACTTTCATCCAATATTTGAAGTAGGGTATTGCATGAGCATCTGGGAGCTGACACAGCGGGAATTCATCTCCTGCCATCTCTCCAAATAAGCTCTAAAAAACAAAGACTTTCAGTCAGAAATTTTTTTTTCATCAGAAATTTTTTAATCATAACATTATTCTGACAACCTACTTTTAATAGTTCTGTTTGATCTTTCTCATGTCTAGAAAGTTTTACTGAATCCCTTTTATCTTTCTTTTCATCATCTAGTTCCTCAGGGTCGAAGTTAGGATTCACGGCGAAGCTTCCTTCAAGTTTGGTACTGAAATTTATTTAAAATACATTTTTGGAAGGGTTCCTTTCGTATTTACAGTATTCTTAGAAAAGAAATATTCAATGGATTTATATTAATGTACAACATATTAAGTTTATTGTGTAAAAATTTGAAGTCGATTGGAGTAAAACTGTCGGAGATATAGAGTTTTAAGTCTTCACCTCTCTGGTGTGCTTTAGTGTTACTTTGAAACTTTTACATGCGGTTTCTCGCATTTAGCTTTTTCAGAATCGGTGCCCTCTCTAGCTCAAAATCTACTGGACCGATTCCTTTGAAATTTTGCACACTTTTTCTTTACATAAATGCAGAGATAACGCTGCCGAGTTTTTTTTAATTTTAACGTATTTTAAAATAGCAAAGTTTCAGATTTTCTTCATGGAAAATCGGTATTTTGACTTCTAAGTGCTGTAAAAAATTTCAAAATCAATAAAAAAAGAAAAACTCGACAGCGTTACCTGCAGAAACTTATCAAGTAATGAAATCATTTTTGTTTTTCGATTTCAGAAAATCCAGTGATGAGTTATGAGTGGCACCGCAATGATATTTTTTTTGTGACATCAGCGGAGATTCGCTGTTAATGACTCATTTCTTGATATTTATTTATGAAAATTTCACAAAGTATTCTTCAAATGTCATTTTATCATGTAGTAATTATAGAAATAATTATATATTAACTGTGTCGTCAAAAAACATTATCGAAAATATGCTTCTTTTTTATCGATTTGACCTTACTTCAACAACACATCGTAGCTGAATCGGAATTTTTTTGTACCTGTACCTGTAAAACAACCCTGTTTTCAAGCTAGCAAGTACGCATTCGTTTTTAACTACATATTACACTATTTACTCAAAAAATTTCAGCTTTGCTAAATCGACGCAGCCCGAGTCGAAATTTGACCCTATTGCCGACCTAAAAGAACCCATTTCTGGTTTCTTTTACATAGAATTTATGCTCCTCCTTTGGGCCTACATGTGGCAGTAATCACTCCTGGTTATATTGAGTTACGCGGTGTTGCCGTGTCGACGATGAAATATATATATATATATATATATATATATATATATATATATATATATATACATATCTATATATATTTATATATATATATATATATATATATATATATATATATATTTGCTATTATATATATGAGCTTTTCTCATTACCTTTTTTTAGGTTTGCCTGATTGTGGTTGAGTAGAAGCTGTATAAACAGCGGGTGTTAGATAAATGGGATCGATTCCAGTACCATCATTTAAATCTCTCCAAACATCGTAGCCAAACCCTTTATCAAAGTCAAGGTTCAAAGCTTCATCCACTGACAATTTGATGAAACCAAAAGGGTTGTCTATCGCATTATAAGCCCTATTATTAGGGTTATTTTTCACGGGGGGATGGAAATACACAATCTGTTGGCTTGATGCTTTCTGATTATACTGGGGATTGTTTATTAAATCGTTGGATGCTTCGCGTTGGCTTCTGTTTAGATATTCTTTGATCTCTTCAAGTTTGGCAAGGCAGTTGCAATCTGGTGTTTTGCAGATGTCGGTTCTTAACATTTCAGAGGATGTTGCAGGTAAGTGTTCGTTGATACGAGACATTTCTCTTAGTCCTAAACCTTCAAAAATACTTTTTTTAATATCATTATTTTTAAATCTTTATTTTGAGTAAAGTAATTTTACTTTGACAGTTCGATTAAAAGAAATACCAGGTTGTGTCCTATGTCTTAATTTCTATAAAAGTGTACTATATATTGATAAAGTGAGTTACTAGAACCTCAAATGTTCAATTATTTTTTAATAACTCATTATATGTTAAGAGATATTTACAATTAAAAAAGTCATTTTGTCTCTTTAATTATTAAAGGGCTTCAACGTTGTACACATTCCAAATGCATGTGACATCATAACCCTTGTGTAAGGCTACCAACCTTATAGCTCATAAATCTCTGCTATGTGTATTTATATATCAAAATATCAAATATTATTTACAGCTATTTCAAGGAACAATAAAATTTCAATATTATGTCTACCGTAACAGGGTTAAATAAAATAAAAACTTATTATCAACAATTGAAAAATCGACCACTAAAAATGAGGACACAAGTTATAAAAATATAAATATACCTGCTGCAGAAAATAATGGCCTTCGGTTATAAATAGATGAAGAGTCTAGCATTTTTTTGGTTGGTCGCCTCTTATCTACGCCGCTGATAATGAACATTTCGCCTTCATCTGTTTTCGTTACACCAGTTATTTGGTATTCCTCTTCTTCTTTGTTTTTGCCTTGTGAGTGAATTTTTAATTCAGCATCATCAGGATCTTGAAAAATTATATACGACAACTATTAGATTTATTTATTTTATATTTTTTTAAGTTCAATATAAAATAAATAAATTGAAAGTTTTTAATAATAATGTACAACATATTAAGTTTATTGTGTAAAAATTTGAAGTCGATTGGAGTAAAACTGTCGGAGATGTAGAGTTTTAAATCTTCCTCTCTAGTCTGGTTTTGTCTTTCTTTGAAATTTTTAAACGCGTTTTTCTCACACATAGCTTTTTCAGAGTCGGTGCTCTCTCTAGCTCAAAATCTACTAGACCGATCCTTTAGAAATTTTGCACACTCTTTCTTTACATAAATACCGAGATAACGCTGTCGAGTTTTATATATTTTTTAATTTTAACGTATTTTAAAATAACAAAGTTTCTGATCGATATTTTGATTTTTAAGTGCTGTAAAAAATTGAAAAATCAATAAAAAAAGAAAAACTCGACAGGGTTACCTGCAGAAACTTATCAACTAATGAAATCATTTTGGTTTTTTGATTTCAGAAAATCCAGTGATGAGTTATGAGTGGCACCGCAATGTTACTTTTTTTTGTGACGTCTGCGGAGATTCGCTGTCAATGCCTCATTTCTTGATATTTATTTATGATAATTCCACAAAGTATTCTTCAAATGTTATTTTATTATGTAGTAATTATAGAAATAATTATATATTAACTGTGTCGTCAAAAAACATTATCGAAAATATGCTTCTTATTTATCTGTGTGACCTTAACTTAAAATTTAAAAAGTAAAGAGGTTGTATAATTGAACTTACCCCCATTATCGCTTACTTCATGTTTGAAATCAGGGCTGTCTCTTTTGGTGGCTTTAGGTTTTGATTTCTGTTTCTGAGGACCTTTCTTTGCAGCTTGTTTATCTCCTTTATTACCAGCACCTGGAGGTGGTTTCTTTGGCGGTTGTCCAGGACAGTTATACTTATTTGGCGGTTTTTTTGCTTTCTTTTTCTTTTTAGGTTTTGGTTTCTCCCCTTCATCTTCATCTTCATCCTCATCTTCATCTCTTTCTGAACTACCACGTTTTCCTTTTTTTTTCTTTTTCTTTTTTTTATCTTCCTCTGTTGCATCACATAAACAACCTATTAAAATTAATAAATATCTTAAGTGCCGTTTCTTTTCCCGTTCTTAAAGAAACTATAAACATTACGAAAGTATGTTTACGTTGCTAGCTTGCTGTAAGGTTCATTTTTGACCTTTTACAAAGAAATTGTAGTAGAATGAGCAAAATTGAACTTGCTACAGTGCTACAAGCTAATTCCAGTGTTACATTTCTACCTGAGGGCAGAGGCGGTCTTAGTGCGTGGCAAGCAGGGCAACCGCCCGGGGCCTCGCATTCTCGTGCAACAACCCAAGTAGAAAAATTAATTACTATATATGTATCTGGATCTCGCGCCTCGCTCTTTAGAAATCCCACTTGAATCACTGCGTCTTCTTTTAAGACACTCATGTACCTTAGTTTATCATCATTAATATTTGTCGTCTTTGTGTTTGTTAACTTTTATAAAACTTCCAATATAAAATTTTATTTCTCGTCAATTATTATCAAAAATACTTACTTACAATTTATATCAATTATACAAAGAACAAGTGCCTCGCAAAGTTCTGCTGCCCCGGGGCCTCGCAATGGCTAAAACCACCCCTGCATAAAGGCCTCATATTTCTAGCTGCGGCACTAAATCTAACCGACCTTGATTACTTTGAGTACTTATGCAGTAAACATACTTACTTTTGGCTTTGACTTTCAGTTTCGAGGGCTGAAATATAAAAAATTTGGTCATTAATTACTTGTATCTAAATAAAGAAAACGTTAAATGCTGGACCGATTTTTTTTTTTAATTTTTGTAATACTCTGAATAAGGTTTTTGGGGAAATAAAAATTGACAGGACAAAGTCTCTCGACTCAGCTAGTTTCTTAATAATTTCAATTTACTCGTATACATTTCTTTCTTAAAATTTGGTTTGACTAAAGAAGTAAAATAAATAAGAGAAGGATTATACCTTAGACCATATACATATGGAGAGCGAATGCTGGACCTGAAAGTGTGTCCAAAATGTGCGCGAGAGAGAAAGGTATATGCTCCTATTTGTTCTCAATCCGCATGCGTTGAAAGTGACAGTTGTCAAGTTAGAGCTGTCTAAATATGTGACAATTGTTAAATATGACATTATATAGATGTAGAATAATGTAGATATGTATAAATATAAATAAACTATATGTAGATATAAATATACCCAAAAACTTGAGTATATGTTTTCACTGAACGGTCACTGTTTTACCGACAGACGAGCTTTGTACCAACTAAAGAAATATAATTTCTTTACATATTTAACATTTATTATATCTTAATACAATATTAATATTTATTATATCTAGACAGCTGTCACTTTCGACGCATGCGCATAGACAACAAATAGGAATATACCTTTCTCTCTCGCACACATTTTGGACACACTTTTAATCTATAGGAAACATAGGTTATTCTCTTTCTATATATATATATATATATATGCTATAAGGATTATACAAAATTAGACGACTTCCACATTACCACATCTGGTCTGGGATTGACCAATCCATTTGATGGTTCGTTGTATGGGCTAAGAGATGGTTTAAGACAAAATGGAGTAACAGCATAACTTTTGGGAAACTTTGGCCAGGGTTGTCTTTCTAAGTACATCTTCAATGGAAGATTCGGATTCTTCTTTAACTCAGGGTTGGCTTTGGGACGTGCAGAAGCTGAATAATTATTTAATTTTATGATTATTTAAATGAGAATTAACATACGAGTATGACCTATTTAATTAGCTTTAAAGCGGCATCGCTGATTGAATTTCATTGCTCATAAATATTAATTTGTTCACGTCAACTTTTGGCCATACTTTGAATTTTGATTCTGCATCTCTTTTACACTTCTCTTGTTCAACAGCGTTAGCAAACGGAGGTATGGTAGTGAGGAGGGAAGCAAGTATGAAAATGGTCAATCAATAAAGGGACAAAAATGATTATTTCAATTGTTAATAACTTCTATAATATTGCGAATTGAATAAAAATAATTGGATATTTAAGGTTTTGATATGGAGGCCTAATAAATTGTTGAGATACAGATTTACTGATACAATATTTGCTTATATGTCGCTATATATGGTGCTCTAAAGCAAGTTTATAAATCTAATACTAACGTTCTTGGGTTTTTGGATTAATTTCGGCATGATCGAATACCGGGCAAACTTCATCGGGGGGCAGAGGATCGGGTACCCGTTTTACTAATTCCATAAGAGTTTGGTTAATCGTTAAATGAGCTAACGCAGATAACATAAGCCGCTCGTTGACGTCATAATCTGAAAATAATTCATTAAAATTATTTATTTATATTGTTGTACAACATATTAAGTTTATTGTGTGAAAATTTGAAGTCGATTGGAGTAAAACTGTCGGAGATACAGAGTTTTAAGTCTTCACCTCTCTGGTCTACTTTCGTGTTACTTTGAAACTTTTAAATACGTTTTCTCTAGCTTAAAATCTACGGGACCGATTCTTTTGAAATTTTGCACACTCTTTCTTTATATAAATGCCGAGGCAACGCTGTCGAGTTTCTTTTTATTTTTTAATTTTAACGTATTCTAAAATAACAAAGTTTCTGATTTTTTTCATGAAAAATCGGTATTTTGACTTCTAAGTGCTGTAAAAAATTTAAAAATTAATAAAATGAAAAAAACTCGACAGCGTTACCTGCAGAAACTTATCATCTAATGAAATCATTTTGGTTTTTTGATTTCAGAAAATCTAGTGATGAGTTATGAGTGGCACCGGAATGTTACTTTTTTTTGTGACGTCTGCGGAGATTCGCTGTCAATGCCTTATTTCTTGATATTTATTAGATTATTGATTTAGCCATTTCTTTCGCATCTTCTCAACTAAATAAAACAGAATTGTAAAATAGAAATGTGCAAAAGTGTTGCAAATATAAAACATACCATTTATAAAACAGTAAATGGACAGACTATATATTATTTCAGATCCTAAACGTACATTATATAATTGTTTTTGAATTGAGATTTAGAAATGAAGAGAATGGTTAGGAAAATAGAGAGGACAAGATGTGCAAGGTGTGTTGGAGAGAGATAGAAACACTGGAACACATAAAGTATTAATGCGAGAAAAGAGTAAAAAGTGAAAAGAAGATTGTGCAGTTATTGAATGGAGGAAATGAAGGAAAGTGGTGGATGGCATAGTTAGAGAAAAGGAACGAGGAAAGAGAAGGAATGGCAAAGTGGAAACAGGAGGAAGAGAATCAGGAAGAAAGAAGCACTAAGAGTTTAAATTTGTTTGTTTTGCTTATATTTTTACTTTTTGGAAGAAGTGAGAGGGTAGATAGAATAAGGATCACAAATAAAATATATTTAAGCACAATGCAAGATGTAAAAGGTTATGGGAAAATAATGTGCCTCAGTACCTTATAGAAAAAGACATAAAACACATAAGAAGAACAGCAAGGTTTAGATTGGGAAATGAGGAAAAAGGAAACAGATACTGGGAAAGTAGTGAGGAAAGAAAGTGTAGAATGTGCGGAACGGAGGACGAAATACTGGAGCACATTAAGTTTGAGTGTAAGGAAAAAGTAGCGAGCGAAAGGAATATTAGCCAGCTATTAAAGGGAGGCAGTGAAGGAAAGAGGTGGATGGCGGAAATAGTAAAAAGGAAAGAAAAAACAGGAGAATAAATAAGCTGGTGGCTGTGTTGCACAAGGAACAGGAAGAGAGAGGAAGTACTAAAAGAGGCAGTGAAGGGAAGCAGGAGAAAGAATGAAGTAGCGAGGAAACAGTTAAACTTCAGTCCAGAAAAATAGACTAGGGAATAGACCAGTCCAGAAGGAAGACTAGGGAAAATGAAGGAAGAGGGTCAAGAGAAGAAGAAGAAGCAGAAAGTACTTTTGGAAATAAAAAGGTCTAGAATAGTTTAAATTTAATTGTAAGTTGAAGTATATGAAATGTATTAAGAATGTAGATTGTAAAGCTGAAAGGCGAACAATAAACAATTAATAATAATAATATATTTAAGCACAATAATATGTAATTTAATGTTACTTAAGGTGAAACGATACTTGGCCATTTTTTCTCGCGAAATATAGATGGCGATACTATACAGCAGGGTAAATATTATTAAAAAAAACATGTTTTCTTATGTTTAAATGGTTTTATGTAAGTAACTATAAACGCGAATCAAAATCTAAAGCTGTAATTAGTTAGATGAATAACGTATCTACATTTTAAGCTTTCTTCCACTGACTTTTAATGAGTTGGAACCGCAAAAATAAGTTTTGAAAATGAATATTGCTATATTTTCTAGTTAAATTCCAATTTTTATATGACTGGTAACATTTCTAAGGGTTTGTCATAAATTTTATAACCTTTATTATGGTTCTCAAACTTACTATTGAAAGACATGCCCTTATCTTCGTTGCCTGGTAGATTGTAACTAGCTATTACATCTGTGTATTTTTTCTTTAATTTGTCCATGTCCTTTTTTTTCTTGTGGTCAAGTTTTTCTTGGTGCTCCATCTTAGATACCGGTGTCGGTGGAAATATGAACTAAAAAAAACATGCAGAAAATAAATATAACATATCAATAAAAGAATGGGCTGGTGTCTTATGTCTTAATTTCTATAAAAGTGTACTATATATTGATAAAGGGGGTTACTAGAACCTCAAATGTTCAATTATTTTTTAATAACTCCTTATATGTTAAGAGATAATAACAATTAAAAAAGTCATTTTGTCTCTTTAATTATTAAAGGGATTCAACGTTGTACAACATTCCAACTGCATGTGACATCACAACAGGAAGTTGCTATCTCTTTTATACAACAGAGCGTAAAAGATATAGCATATTCAAGAAAGAACTCTGGCAAGTTTACAGGTTACCAACCTTACAGCTCATAAATCTCTGCTATATGTATTTATATATCAAAATATCAAATATTATTTACAGCTATTTCAAGGAACAATAAAATTTCAATATTATGTCTGCCGTAACAGGGTTAAATAAAATAAAAACTTATTATTCTTTGATTTGACTTGATTATTTCGACTACCAACAGCTACAAAACATTACCACAGCACTGACCTACTCAACAAATAACTGACGTTAAAATGCATTTCACGTCATACAAATATGGCCGACCATTTCTAGCGCTAAAACTACAATTCAAACTTTTAATTGCTATATCTTCGTCAACATTTAGATATTTAATAGAATAGACACACCAATACACATTCATTAACATCAATTTCAATCAACAATTGAAAAATCGACCACTAAATTATAAAGAAAATAAGTTTGGAATCAACGTACCCCATCTGGAACCGGTTTCTTTATGGGTTGTTTACCCATATCTAGGGGTTTATCTTTCATTTTTTTGTTCGACATTTTGAAGTCCTGTTTTATTTATATACTTATTTTGGTTTTAGGGGTGAATACTTTTTAAAATATATACATTATTTTGAAGGGTTATGAATTGAACTTGTCAGTTTTGACATTTTTAAGATTGTTGTTGTTGTTGTTTATTTTGTTTTCGCTTTCTTTTGTTTTTTTCTCTCTCTTTTTTGGCGTCTTCAGCTTCTTTTCGTTTTATGGTTTCTGTGTACTCTTTTTTTTGTTTGTCAAACATAACCTTTCTTTTATGATCAAGTTTTTCTTGATGCTCCATTTTTGACACAGGTGTTGGTTTGAGCTTATACTAAAACAAATGTACAAAATGAAGTTGTCATTACATTTCAAATAAAATAAATTTAAATTTAACATACGGGATCATCTGGAAATGGTTTTCTTTTAAATGGCTGTTTATGTACTGTTTTTTGTGTATTCTTATCCTCAGTCATATTAACGTTTTGTTTTATACACTAATTTTGGATTTAGGGTGAACACTTTTAAAAATATATACATTATTTTAAATAGTTTTACAATTTATTTGAGACAGTTTGACATTTTGAATTTAATTATTTTTTGTTGATTTAAATTGGTGCCAGTCACATGACAAAGCACGTGACCGTCAGATTTTATGCGTGAAGTGAGATAGAGTTCAATCAAACAAATTTGTTGCCGTCATTCTCACTAATCTAATCTGTCAAAATTGTTTTTTATATATTAAAACTGTTTAAGTACTTGTTGAGTGTTTCTATTATCTAAGTAAGTAATGTTACATTTAAAATACATATTCTTATTAAAATTATACGTTAGTCTTTTATAATAATTAACTTAAGATATTTATTTAACATCATTTTAGGTTAGGAAAACATTTTACGTGTACATAACAAATCAGATAAAGCCTTTTAATAAAATGTATGTTACTTATATACAATAATTACTAATGTAACTTTCAGATATGTTAGCTGGTGGACATGGGGATGTTAATCCTAATTCAAATTGGTTACAATCAAGAGGATTGTGGTTGGCATACTCATTAGGAATGTTATTTCTACATCTATTTTTATTATCAGTACCATTATTTAGCATTCCAATGGCTTGGACTCTAACGAACATCATTCACAATTTGGTAAGTATTACTTTTGGTACGGAATAAGCATTTTAAATCATTCTATTTGTTTCTTAACTAATTTATTTTAGGCTCATCTATGGTTTCTGCACTCTATTAAAGGAGCCCCTTGGATATCTGCAGATCAAGGTGATTGCAGAACATTAACACATTGGGAGCAAATTGATGATGGCCAACAGTTTACTACCACTCGAAAATTCTTGACTGCAACTCCAATAATATTGTAAACAATATTTACATTCTTCACATTTATACATAATCATTAGTTTTTATTATTATTTGTTTCTGTTTCAGGTTTTTATTGACTTGTATGTATACACGAAACGACACTGTTCATTTTCTCATCAACTTTATATCATTGCTGGTAGTTCTTCTTCCAAAATTGCCGCAATTTCATGGAGTTCGCTTATTTGGCATCAATAAATACTGAACACATTTGTTATAACTGATACACTCTTGCCGGAACGACAATATTTGCATTGTTTACTTATTGGTTATTGTGTAAAGATTTGTCAAACGTAGTTTATTAGGTTTCGCATGTTTTCGGCTAATAGACTGGACTAGATATCTATTTCTATTTAGTAATATTTCTTCCATAATTAATTGGTTGTGCTAATATTAAGTTTATTTGGAAGAATATTTTTGTTGATAACGTATTATAAAATAAGATTTTGCATCATTTTTTATATATACAATATAAAACGTATGGTTACTAAACTAACAATTTTCTATTGCATTCGTTTATAATATCAAGATAAACAAATCCCGGTCATTGTTGACCTAGTTATTAAAATGTTAATTGTGTGTCAATATTTCCTAACCATTCTTATGAAATTCAACGTAACAAAATACAAATTTGCATTTTTAGGATAAAGTGAGACAATAATTTAGGTTACTAGGTTAATATAATTACAAAATTGTTTAATATTAGTTAGTATTTACATTATTACTTAAACTGTAAAAGTTTTTAGCAGATCTTGCATTACTTTCGGTTATTGACTATTAATATCATTCGCACCAACTTTGTTTTAATTTGTATTTTATGTTTTAACCTTAAATGTAAGTAAGTTCGACATAAACATATTTTATTTAATAATTATTATTATCTTTGTTTTATATAACTTATTATATTTAATGTATTGTTATTTCTTTATATTTCACATACTGAAACTTACATTTAATGTTAAAACATAAAATAAAAACCAAAACTCAGTAGCTTGGAGATGCTTTAATAAGATTAATTGAAATTTAAATACAGTTTATTCTAATTTGAATAGTTCTTAAAGTTAATTACTATTGTAAATTTTTTCGAACTTCAATCTGCAATCAGTTTTTGATAAATAAGAATATTAATAAAATTTTGCATGAAAATAATTGTTTAATATGTATATATGGTAGTTATAATTTAAATAAATTTAAGGTGCTTATTAATTTAATAGAATTTTTAAATATTTTTATGAGATTTAATTTCGGGAAAGAATTGTTTATAAGTTTCACTACATGAAGATATTATGAATATATTGTACATGGAATTGAATGTAATATGTGATAAAATTTATTCTGTAAAAATATATATTATAATATAATAAATAATTGGACAAATCTTCTTTAAATATTTATTATTTTATTTATTATTATTATTTTGATCCTGTTAATATATAGTGTTGAGAAATTTTATATAGAAACTAGCAATGTAACGGAGTTTGGTCTCAGATTCTGGAAAGTCAGTACAAAATATCAAGAGTATGTTAGAATACATAGTATTTAAGAAAAGTACTACGCCTGAATCACTTGCAACACAAATAACCTGTTTCAGGATTTATTTTAAAAGTTATCGGCTATTATCTTAATTGGACTTAGAGAAAGTAATTTAATAGAGAAATGTTTTTATAGTTAAGGAAACACTAACCTGTTCTTCAGCACTGACTCAACCTCTGTTAAAAGTGATCTTTATTTTTCATATTCTTCCTCGAATTCAAATTAATGCACATTATTTATATCTAGTGATTATTTTATTTCTTTTTGTAGTTGGGTTTGTTTTGTACACCTTGTCTTTCTTTTCATAAATTATTTCTTTCTTAGAAAACTGACCCAGACTTTATTGAAAAAAAAACATGTTTTTAAAAAATGTATTTTATATAAAAATATACATTAAAAATTTGGTAACTACATACATATATATATACAAATGGTATAATTGACTAGTTTAATATTTACAATAATATACCATATTAATAAATTGCCAAGTTATTACATATAACTATGACTTTGATGGTAGTTCATAATTTTCCTAATTTGTATTAAATATAATAGCAATCAATAAAATTTAAATTATTATACTGTAAGTAATATAACTACCTTTTTCTGAAGCTAATGAACAATCGATTTATACAATACATGTAGGTTATTAGTGAATCAGATTTTATCAAATTTTTCTTTCAAAATATGGTATACAATAATTGTATAATTATCTAATATTGTATAATTTAAAATTCTGTACTAATTAATTATAAAAATGCGCTAAATAAATAATTTAAATTTGCAAGTAAATCATATCATTTTAAATGGAACAACTTACTAAAATTAAATACAAATTGTAATTTAGAGAAAGCAAGTACATGTATATTTAGCAACAAATTAAATAAACTTCAAAATTGAAAGTTAAATTTGAATTAATGTCTGTTTCATAAAGATTTACAACTGTCAATGGATTGAATATTGTTTCCAACAATAAGTTTTTAATTAATCATTGTGGATTGATGACACATTTTCACTCATTGATTCAGGAAAATCCGCTCCTGTCTTTAAGGGGCACAGAATTTATAATTACTTGTTTAAATTATAATTTTATGCTATTATTTCTTCTATTTTTAGGAACTATTACAGTTTTATTTTAATTCTACTAACACAATTTGTTTTAAAAGAGTTTTTTCTATTTATAAATATTGCAAACTTATGTTTTTTATAAATTAATCTTCACTTTCTTCTTCATCCGTATATTTGGGCTGTCTTCTCCATCCCACTCGTGTTCTTCTAATATCTTTCATACTGTTTGGTAATCCATATAAAAAATACAATGATAGTCCTGAAAGAATGGACAATAATTATTTTTATTAATAAGAATATAATACTTGAAGGCATATTGTTTTTGATATCAATGCAAAAAAGTTAATTTTCAATGAACAAATAACCCGCTAAATACATTTATATAGCATTTACCTTATAAATATTACGTAAGAGCTATATTAGTATTGACTGGAAGAGAATTTTGTATTTAGAGGGTAATCGTTGCAGAGCAACGCTAGAATTAGTTTAATAAAGCGTTTAAGTTTATTAATTAATTAAATTAATATCTGACAGAACATAACGTACAATTCTTTTTATACAAAAATATTAACAAAACTTTAAATGATGTATTCCAATGCTTAGTTAACTGAGGTTTAACTGATACTTTTGTATCACAGCTCTTTTTGTTCGAACATAACTGTAGCTGTAACCAAGCAAAATACCAAAATACATTTTTGTTAGATAACTGTCGTTTCTTGACAAAACTAAAATTGAAAACATATCTTCTAAGTTAAATTTCAATTATAGCATAACTGAAGTTTAACTGAGAATTGAAAAAAATGACAAAGACGTAAAAAGAACTAGTGTACCGTATGTTTATATTTTTTGGTTTGAATCCCGGATAAGTAATATTTATTGAGTATTTCGTTTTATACATTAGCTACAATTATTTGGCAGCGGTTTAGTTCACATATATGAGACCTAGACCACCGCTATCTAACATCGAAAGCACGGTTTTTGTATGTATTTCATATAAAAAATAATGATTACGTTTATTGTCATGTGATTTCTTACCTGAGTATTTTGTTGTACTGTCCTTTAAGAGTATGTTTAGGTTGAGGAAGTTGAGTATAAAATAGGTAGGAAAACAAGTAAATACATGCATACATAAATAAATAAAAGTATGGTTAGCAACAAAGCACAACATAAAATAACAATACAGCAAGCAACAATATAACAAATACAAACAAAAATACACAAAATAACTATTCTTTTTCACTTGGTGGAAGAGGCGCAACTCTTTTCAATTTAAACTTGTTGGGTCCATTATCCTCATTCCTTGCTATTGCTTTTAAGACTTCTGAGAATGGTTTATCATAATTTACAGTTTTAGGTCTGCTGGTGACCGATGGTTTAGGTTCCTCACTACTATTACTCTCTTTAGGTTTCTCATCAAAAGATTCATCCCGTTTTACTGGTCTTGGATATGTTTTAGGACGCATTCCACCATTTGCAAATAATATTTCTAACTTCTTCCTAATATCTTTTGGTTCAGCTTCATCTTCATCAGGTTTAGTATCTTCTTCTTTATTTCTTTCAACTTCTGCGAGTTTTGTTTCTTTTAATTTCCTCTCCATTCCTACTGGAGAAGTTTTATTAGATTTATCGCTGCCTCTTGGAGTGGGTGGTGTGGTTGGAATGGGAGGGGGAATCGGTGGTATGGGCATAGCGGGGGGTAAAGGAGGTGGGATAGGGAAAGCCGGCGGTATAGGTATCATATTATTAGTTTCCTCTATCACAGCTGAAACTGACGCACTAATTGTTGTATCATCAGTGACTTCAGGAGTCATAGGAGAAACTGGTCCAGCCCGATTTCTTATTTCCTCGTTCAATGACTTCATTAAATTAGACCTTTTGAAGTATTCCGAATCTTCATCATCATCATTCGCTGCTCTTGCCAAACTCATTAAGTTTGATTCACTGGCACTCTTCTGCATTGGCGGAGGAATTGGAGGTACAAAGTTTTCGGTGTTTTTCGCTTCATCAGGGAGAGTTTCAAGGTGTTCGTAGGATGGAACTGTCAGTGTCTTCGGTCGGGGAGTTGTTGGCGTATCATGTACATGCCCCTTTAATATTTGGTCTAATTTGTTACCAAAGACTGAGTGCCTGATATTCTCAACATTATGAATAACATGAGCAGAATCATTCGAAGATAATGATTGTTTATCAGAAGTATTTGTTTTCAAATTCGGATCTACAGTTTCAGCATTTTCTTCAGGATTACCATCTTCATCTTTAGTGTCCTTATTTGATAGTAAAACTAGAGAAGGAAGTGAATTCTTTGTTTCATCATCATCAATGCTTTTAGTTTGGAAATTCTCTTGATGAAGACTAATTTGATCTTCCTGATGGATCATCGCTACAACATTCTTTTCTCTGAACTCATTATTGGACAATACAGATTGAACAGACATTTTGCGAGGACGCTCAGACAAATCAGCATTGGATATGTTTAAGGATCTAAGGCTAGGACTTTTGGAAATATTTGTTAACTCTTCCTGATTAAGTACTTCATCCAACATTGCTAATACTTTTTCCGATTCCTGAACATGAGCATCTGAAGGTGGTGATTCTAATTTATCAATTAATTCTACGACTTGTTTTTTATCTTTTAAAATATCATCTAAATTATCTTCTTCGATAGTGTCACAGTCAGACGAGCTGGGATAGCGTTTTAAGGTTTCTGGCTGTAAATCTTTGACGGATTCTTCAAGTTCTATTTTATTTTCGTATGCGTATTGAAGGTTTTCGCCGTAATGGCCGTTTGATTTTGTGGGTATGCTGCCATTGACTGTGGTCTTTGGTGATATGTTGGGATCAGGATTCCGAATTCCTCGATCGTATATTCTTACACAAGTGAAGTAAATTGGTAGTCCTAACGAAATATAAATGTTAGTCACATTTTAAATGGTTAGTAATTATACCCAGTAATAAAACCCATCAAAGACATTCATACGCCCAAAACATGCGAACTGCTTACTTATAAAAATGAAAATATTAGAACACCGAGAAGGAAATTGGTGAAATAAATTTACAACTTTACTGTTGTGTACTAACAGTTATTTTACTTAGTTTATAGGAGATAGGGATTGAATTCTTACCAACAGCCATCCACACTGCAAAACGAATCCATGTGTTTGCATCTAACATTAACATGAGGTAAATGTTTACAAAAATACTAAGTCCTGGAATTATTGGAACAAATGGAACCTGGAAAGAAAGTGTAAAAAAGATAAAATATTATTTTTTGCATATACTTTTGACTATACTCGCTTTATATTCATGTAAAAAGAATTAATTTAATTAATTAATTTAAAAAGATGACCTTAAGAAATTCTGTGAGTATGTTACTAATACGCAAAAGAGAAGTAACGGGTAACTTTTATTTTGTTAGATAAACGTTAAATGCACCTAACTGTGTTTAGATAACTTGTGAAAAGTAAAAAATAAATAGCAAAGTAATTTATCCAGGAAACACACCAATGTTCATACTATGAATTAGCGAAGTAGAGTAGCTATTATCTCAATAATTGTAATACAAAAAAGATGTTACATAAATTAGTTTAAGTAAATTGCCAGAGACTATATAAATAAAATAAAACACACTTATATAAATATCCACTAAACCCAAATCGTAAAAGTATCTATTACATAAATGCTTGTGATTACAGGTTTCTTTATAACCAATATTTTTCTTACCTTAAAAGATAATATTTTTTTCGATGTTGGTTGTAAACTTATTGAAAATAATATTAATATCATAACACCTCCTAGTGTTCCAGTTAAAGCGATAATCCAGACAGATCCTAGTGCCAAATCATCTTTTCCGTACATCAAAAATAAACCCATTGTTAGACTCAGAAGACCTTTAGAAACAAAATCATATATTATTATTACCTGAACGAAATATTTAGATTCATCAAAAGAAAACGTGAATGGGCTTGTGAACTCATTTTTTAGGGGTCGTAGTTTCAATTATTGATTGAAATTGATGTTAATAAATGTATATTGGCGTGTCTATTTTATTAAATATCTAAATATTGAAGGAGATATAGCAATTAAAAATTCGAATTGTAGTTTTAGCGCTAGAAATGGTCGGCTATATCTGTATGACGGGAAATGCATTTTAACGTCAGTTATTTGTTGAGTAGGTCAGTGCTGTGGTTATGTTCTGTAGCTGTTGATAGTCGAAATAATCAAGTCAAGTCATACTTAAGAATACTTAATTCGATGCGAATTCAACAATGTCAATTGTATTTCTGTGTGATTGTACTTACAGTAAATGCTAATTTCGATGGTTACTAGTCTCGCAGATAGTTTTGTGGGTGCTTTGATGCATTTTACGTTAAATATTTGTATTATTAAATCAGTGACTGATATCATTTTATCTAAAGTCACTAAATTTGATGATTCTTCAATTTCTTTGACTTTATTTAACTGGTCATCATCTTCCTCTGTCGGTTCATATCTGTAAACAATTATTTACGATTATTATGATAAAAGAGGATATAATGCTGCAATAGTACAATATTTTAAGTGTGTTTTCCAGTTATTTAAGCATACTGTAAATAAAATATATGTATTGCAAAAGTTCACCTCCTAGAAAGTTGGTCTATTTACTTTATTTATTTGTTTTATTTATTGAACGTCGGCCTATTTCCGATGCTAATTCCTATCACCAACGATCTCCTACTACGTTTGGCAGTTGTTGTGAAGTCGAGACTCATATATATCAACCGCATCGTTGCCTAATCAGTTTATGATTGTACATAATCAATTTAACTTAGTAACAACCGATCCCAGAAAATATAATTCTGGTATCAATGCTCTCACCCACTGTGTCTACTTTAAAAATCGTAAACCTTATAGATATTATAACACACACATTTTAAACACCAATGATAACATCTGATATAATTTTGGTAATATCAAAATGTTTATTATTCTGAAACCAGTTCATTTTAAATGATGACAGAAAGTACGAGGCATGTTTTTTAGGTAAGTACCGTTTTGCGTTTCCGCCTTTGCAGCGCTACGGTCGGCGTTCCGCGCATGCGCGCTGGTTACCTACATCTCTTGTCTACGCACTGACGCCATTACAGTCTGATTCTTTATTGTATACGTTGTTTATTGAGTGTTTAAGATGCCTCCGACAATCGTGAGTCCCGCCGATTGTGAAGTACGGGCTGTTATACGATTTCTTAGTGCTAAAGGCGTAAAACCGATCAATATTCATCGTGAGATCTGTGAGGTTTACGGACAAAACATTATGAGTGATGGAATGGTAAGGGAATGGGTGAGAGCACCCACACAAGAAACACCTGGGTGGTCAGCGTCTTCAAGACGATAACGAAGTAAAAACAGTTGTGATACAGTGGTTAACAAGTCAGGCGGCAGAATTTTATGAGGAGGGTATTCAAAAACTGGTGCCACGTTATGACAAGTGCCTCAATATTCACGGAAATTATGTAGAAAAGTAGATTAAGGTACAGGCTTTCATGTAAAAATAAAATTATTGCGATATCTTTGCACGTCTTTTTTTAATTCCAAAACGGTACTCACTTAAAAAACACGCCTCGTATATAGTGTGGGTTAACTGACAAATACATACAAATCGGAATAGACATATACTTCCTCTTCTTCTGATTCACTGTCACTGATTGATCGTAACAAAGGAGCACCATCTTCTTGGAGATTATTATCCACAGTTCGATCATTATCAGCATACCTGACAAAACGAAAACGCCACAAACGGGAAGACGAATCATAAGACATGCAACGAATCACAAGACAAACAATAACAAAACATTACATTTTATTATATTTATGATATTACCACATAAGTTTAGTATATTATTAAATTATCATGCAAAGATAAGTTTTATTTGTTACCTCAGTAGTAAAACACATGCGGCGACTATAGTATATGCCAATAATGTTCCAATAGACATCATATTCACCAATTGCTGAAGATCAAACAAGGCTGCCATTAATCCTGTATAAAAGAGTTAATTAAATTCATCATATATATTAAAGGGTTTGAATAAATGATAAATTAAAAACATAAAAAATGAAGAAAACGTGCAGCTGTAAAAAGATATTGTCTTTTTGTACAGGGCAACCACTGAAAAACTGAATGATTTATAATGAAAATAACTTTTACAAACACTTGTTGTCTTAATTATTACAATTTTTAATTTATCATTTATTGAAACCCCCTCAGGTTGAAGAGAACAATCTATAAATCAAATTAATCTTGAAAGGTGTCTGTATTTACCTGTTAGCAAACCAGCCAATAACGTTCCTATGACAGGAGTTTTAAATCTATGATGAATTTTTCCTAAAAATCTGAATACCAAACCATCGGTTGCCATAGCGTAAATAATTCTGGGGAGAGGGAACATGGCACCAAATAAACTAAAACGAAAAAAAAAAAAATTAAGAACGGGAAAGAACGAAAATTTTAAATGCGTAAAAATATAATATTTAGTACATACCTGGCGCATAATCCAAATATTCCCCCTATAGCAACGATCCATTTAGCAATTGGCCAACCAACAACATCAAATACGTGAGGAATTGGCGCATTAGGATCCTAAAAGATTAGAATGAAAATTATTAAAGGTGACTAATAAACTAAGTGGTAAGGAAATCAATATAGAAGCAGGAAAAGAAAGGGAGGAGTACGTGAGGATGAGAGTAGCGATAAGGCAAGAGAGGAAGATATGAAAGTTGGGCAAAGAAAAGTGTGGATGGAAGAAGAGACATGGATATAGATTGAAGAGAGAAAAGAAGAAGTGAGAAAGAGATGACAAAGAAAGATGCGAACAAAACAATTAATGGGAGGTAAATAAAGCAGAAATTGAAGTCAAAGAATAGTAAAAGGTTCAGAAGATATTTTGTATTTATTTTCACCTGCAAGTAATAGGGCAGCATCAACGTAACGATAGTTGAAACTCCAAAATATGACAGAAAAATAATAGCTAAAGATATCAAAATAGCAAGAGGAATAGCTCGTTGAGGATTCTTAACTTCCTCTCCTGTAGTTGCGATACAATCGAACCCAACAAATCCGTAGAAGCATGTAGCTGCTCCTTTGATTGTTCCAGATATCCCAAATGGGAAAAAACCTCCTTCCCCGGCATTATCTTCTGCTGTGGTGTTTGCTTTATCGATGTTCCAATTTGCGGGGTCCGCTGCACAAATAATAATGATGAATCTTATTATAAATTCCGTTATTGTGGTGGAGACAGTGTGAGAGAGAAATTTATAAAAGTAGTTTTTCAAAAAGGTTTCATTTTGGTTGTGATATTTAATAAATTATTTACCTTTGAAAGCGCCTGCGATGATGACAAACAGAACTACACCAACGTTAATCACAGTAAAGATGTTATTAACAATTGAAGATTTCTTCAGTCCAAATGATAATGCGACTGAAATTATTAAATAATTACTTAAATTTTTTGATTAAAAACATTCATTCACTTAAATTCCATGTGAATAGTCTTACCGCCTAAAAGTATAGCTGCAGAACAAGCAAAGAAATCAAAATATCTTGACATGAAATCAAAATCAATTGGTGCAACATCCCTGAAAGCATCTTTCAGGGTATCATTAATAAGAGTGTCCAGATAAAGACTGAGTCCACGTGAGACACTTGCTGATCCAATTACATATTCTAAAGTGAGATTCCAACCTATGATAAAGGCGATAAATTCCCCTATACATACATAGCTATAAATGTAAGCTGAACCTGCTCGCGGAACTCGGGCACCAAATTCTGCATAACATAAACCTGTAATGAATAAGATTTTCATGTTTTAATTTAGCTAATACTTAAACCATATAATAATAATCTAGTAACTCATAGATGACTCTGCTTGAGCTTACCAGCAAATAAAGATGCTATAGCTGCTATTAGAAATGAGAGAACCACTGATGGTCCAGCTGAATCTTTAGCTACATGTCCAGCAAGTACATATACTCCTACACCTAGAGTACTTCCTACACCAAGAGCTGTGAGATCAAATGTTCCAAGTACTCTATCTAGTCTAGTTACTTCCACTGCATTTGGTTCGACCAGTTTTCTCCTAGTTAGAGCTCGCCAAAAGGAAACGCTCATCTGAAAATCAATTATGCATTTATTAATTAATCTATATGCTAATGAATTAGGGAATAACAAACAGAACTTGTAAAGTACGAGTTCTACAAGTAGTGTGACTGGTTTTTAAAATGGATTTCAACAAAAGCAAATAAAGTCCTTTAAGTATCATTAATACACAATAAGTCTTCATTTTGAATACTTATGGCGCATACGTAGTGCGTCAGTAATATAAATTTTGACAGTTTTATTTATAATAAATGAATTAAGACAATGAACAGATTATAATATAAAAATGGTATTTATGTATCTAGGTTTTACACATCCCAGTAAACATTTTGGAATAAATTCTATTTCATTTCTATTACTTTTCATGAGTTTTTTGTCATGAACGTGTTTGTTTTCTATTCAGTCGTTCATAGAGAATGTCTCTTTTATGAGCTACAGACGGCGCAACGACTGCTCACTGTTAAATAAAAGCGACTCCTATGACAGGTAGGGAATCAATTTGATTTTCTGTGTGTTGCTCCACCTTGTAAAACATTAAAATTGAAATGTACGAGTGACTAGAACTTCACCTAGCCATTCTATTTCACCAAATGTTTACTGGGATACACAGTTTTTTTTTAATATAGAAAGTATGGAGTATAGAATATCCAATTCAACACGTAAAACTAAAACTAATACTTAAGCAGAGAATGATTACGCTTTACTGCTTTATGCTATATAATAAAAACTAAAATTAAACGCATCAACTTTATCTTTATTTGTATTCCGACAGGTGGAATGGTTCCATCATCTGTAGCCGATAAAACAGACATTTCATATGAACGATTGTGAGAAACTGAACTATAAATGAACTCTTTCATGACAAAAAAATCATACGCATCTCCAATATGATGTCAAAGTGACTCCAAAATGCTCCAAAATGTTTACTGGACAATAGCGGGTAATGATGACTTAAAACTATTGAATTTATTAATGAATAATAATTAATATAAATGAAACTACAACTGATAAACAAATCATGACGTAGCACATGTCATACGCGTAATGTTATTTTCAAATATTTAGGAAATTCTGTAAACATCCTTGAACATTTAGATAGAGCACGTCCTTGAAGTATATTATGATACATTTCCGTTTTAATGATGTTAGTTTTATATAATATTCTTACATTTATACATCAACACGAGCTACATAAATGTTACAAGGGTAGCATCAAACGGCGTATAGATGTAACAAAGTTATTTGTCATATTGTAGTCTATGTACATAGTATGACATTTCACCTAATTGTTTACTGGAACAGTACTGGTTCCAGATTATGTTTAATTATTTACGGAATAAAAGTTATTAACAGTTATTACCTCTGGAAACACATTTAGTTATCCATAAGTTAGGGAATCTAGCTACAAATGCAGCTACAGCTGTCATCGCGCAACAATAACACTGAAATTTATAGGTTATGTTGAACAACATATTTGATATATTGTTTATAAAATATGACAGAATGGTAATTTAGCTACAAACACATAACGTTATAGTTCTAGTTATAGTTCATCGAAATTCCTTGATCACAACCTTCAACATTTTAAATAAAACTCAACCAAAAGAAACCCGGCATTGATCTTCACCTTTGACCTGGTTAATGACTCCACCACGCGGCGCTGCGCTCTAGTTCGACAATGCTGGCCTCGCACAGACGAAACAATAATAATATACAAGAATTATCTGGATTATAAAATACGAAATAACTTGTTGCACATCATCTTATAAAATATTATTTTATCATTTCTGATAAAGATGAATTATTTTTTCATTGACATTATATTACTTGTATAAACGGAAAATTACTTACTGCATTTTAACAAAAAAATATTAATCTGAAATTCTTTTGTAATTACTTAGGTTAAGAAAAAACATATTTTTAACTGATTAGCTTTGTTTATGATATTTTACGATAACACTACAACATATCTGGTTATTTGCTTAGTGTTTTTGCCTTGAAGTTTTCAAACAAGTTATTTTGTTTATCCAATGATTTCAAATTTGAGAACAATAATTAAATAAGCAAAAAAATTGCGGTTATAAAAATCCACAGTCAAAGAAATGAATTTAGATTGTTAGTTCAATAGTCTTTTTTAAATTTTGAGTCCAGAGATTTATTGCACAATAGTGAAGTTCTGCCCCATTGTTCAATATATCCCAGTAAACAATTTGGTGAAGTGTCCTGTTTTGTGACGTTTCTATCACTATTGCACTTCAATGGGCTTGTGTCCTATGTTTTAATTTCTATAAAAGTGTACTGTATATTGATAAAGTGGGTTACTAGAACCTCAAATGTTCAATTATTTTTTAATAACTCCTTATATGTTAAGAGATATTAACAACTAAAAAAGTCATTTTGTCTTTTTAATTATTAAAGGGATTCAACGTTGTACACATTCCAAATGCATGTGACATCACAATCCTTGTGTAAAGTTACCAACCTTACAGCTCACAAATCTCTGCTATATGTATTTATATATCAAAATATCAAATATTATTTACAGCTATTTCAAGGAACAATCAAATTTCAATGTTATGTCTGCCTTAACAGGGTTAAATAAAATAAAAACTTATTATTCTTTGACTTAACTTGATTATTTCGACTACCAACAGCTACAAAACATTACCACACCACTAACCTACTCAACAAATAACAGACGTTAAAATGCATTTCACGTCATACAAATATGGCCGACCATTTCTAGCGCTAAAACTACAATTCAAACTTTTAATTGCTATATCTCCGTCAATATTTAAATATTTAATAAAATAGTCACGCCAATAAACATTTATTAACATCAATTTCAATCAACAATTGAAAAATCAACTACTAAAAAATGAGGACACAAGCCCATTATAGTTTGAATCAACTTTATCTTCATTTGTGTTCCGACAGATGGAGCCATTTGTTGCCGATAAAATAGACATTTCATATGAACTACTGTGAGAAACTGGACTGTAAATGAACTGTGATGGCAAAGTGAAACCAAAATGTTTACTGGGTTTTTACTTTCTTTTATCTACATCCACCACCTATCTACTTTCTTCTCTTCTCTTGCAATCATTCTTCCTGACTACCTTTACTTACAAAGTTCCTCCTCCTTCTCCCTTTATCCTCCTCCTGTGTCTCCTTTTTCTATTTTCGTACATGTATATGTATTATAATAAATAATAATTAAATAAATAAAAAATATGTTTTTTCTGTTATATGATTATGATTTCTGTACAGCAAATATTTAGGTCACAGTTAAGATAATTAAAGACGACATTAACTTTACTAATTGCTGTAATTAGAGCGTAACTATCTTCCGACAGATTGCATGCATTCAATTTAAAACAGGAAATAATCCAGCACTATTTTTAAAGATGTGTTATCTATACGGTTCACTACTTCTTGATTAAATTTGATGTACACGAGATTTACTCATATTTGCGCGTAATTTTATATATATCGTATAACGTAGTGGAACATATGAGTTCTACAGTTCAGTTTCTCACAGTCGTTTATATGAAATATGTATTTTATCGGCTACAAATGGCGAAACCACTCCATCTGTCGAAGTGCAAATGAAGATAAAGTTGATGCGAACTATAATTGAAGTGCAATAGTGATAGGCACGTCACAAAATAAGACACTTCACCAAATTGTTTACTGGGCTAGTGCTTTTGCAAATAGCACATTTTCTTCCAGTCCTGCAAGAAATATATGTCGATTCTGGGATTCGAACCCAATTTTAACGCTTAGAAAGTGTTGTAGTCTCCAACTGGTTGCTTGTAAATCAGATTTCAGTGAACTGTCAAATTTTATAACCTCACTTTTTAACCTTAGTGCATTACTTTTATATTTAATCAAACATTAAATAAAATATCGTCTCTTAAGTAACCGTGACATAAATTGACCTGTAGAATTCAAGGCCAGATAACATTTTAATCTTTATTGTAAAAAATTAATAATATAAATAACTGTTTCCTGATAACCTGAAAATAAAGTTGCGCGTTCAAATTATAACCAATTGGGTTGCGAATTTATATAAAACTGCACTGCATTGATAAAGTTAGCTATCATAACCTCAAATATCCAATTACTTTTATTCAATAGAAGTTATTAACGATTAAAATAGTCATATTTGTCCGTTTAATGAATAAAGTGAATAAAATGAAATTGATGTTAATAAATGTGTATTGGCGTGTCTATTTTATTAAATATCTAAATGTTGACGGAGATATAGCAATTAAAAATTTGAATTGTAGTTTTAGCGCTAGAAATGGTCAGCCATATTTGTATGACGGGAAATGCATTTTAACGTCAGTTATTTGTTGAGTAGGTCAATGCTGTGGTAATTTTTTATAGCTGTTGGTACTCAAACAATCAAGCCAAATCAAAGAATAATAAGTTTTTATTTTATTTAACCCTGCTAAGGCAGACATAATATTGGAATTTTATTGTTCCTTGAAATAGCTGTAAATAATATTTGATATTTTGATATATAAATACATATAGCAGAGATTTATGAGCTGTAAGGTTGGCAGCGGTTGTGATGTCACATGCTTTTTGAATGTTGTACAACGTTGAATCCCTTTAATAATTAAAGAGACAAAATGACTTTTTTAATTGTTAATATCTCCCCAGTAAACATTTTGGAGTAAATTCTACTTAATTTCTATTACGTATCATGAATTTTTTGTCTGGAACGTGTTCGTTTTCTATTCAGTCGTTCAAAGGAAAGGTCCTTTTTATGAGCTACAGACATTGCAACGACGGTTCACTGCTGAATTAAAAGCGGAGTAGGTTTATGATTTATGACCGGATAATAAAAATATACCCATGTGGGAAAGAAACAGAAATACTTAATGAATGATGTTGGAAAAAGAAAGAATATTATTATGAAAAACTAACACAAAATCTGTGACAGGTAGAGAACTTGTAAAGCGTTAGAATAGAATTGTACGAGTGACTCGAACTTCACCAAATAGGACACTTCACCAAATTGTTTACTGGGTCTTAACATATAAGGAGTTATTAAAAAATAATCGAACATTTGAGGTTCTAGTAACCCACTTTATCAATGTATAGTACACTTTTATAGAAATTAAGACATAGGACACAAGCCCATTATATGTTTGACGTGAATGTATAAATGGCATCCTTTGCCATCGCTGTTAAAGAGAAGTGTAAAAGAGATGGAGAATTAAACGCCTTAGTTTAAAGTTTTCATATAATGTCGTGATATAAAACGATAAATATAAATAAGATTACTAAAAAAATTTAAAAACAGACCATTGTAAATGGGGACTAATGACCAATAACATTTTTGTTTGATTTCGTAGATTAGTATCAGCACGTTGCTGACGTTGATTATTTATCAGTGATGAGACTCACTGCCTGGTCAACTAATGGTGTTAGTTATCCTACAGGCCCGCACGTAAACAAATTGAATTAACCCAAAGATAAAATCGAAATGCTATAAATCACATTCAATTGTTTGACGACATCATAAACCGTCCGGAATAAGCAAATAAAACGGTGTCGCACTCACACGGTGTAAAATCAAAACAGAAATAAAGTTAGCGATATTTTGCTCTGATGTGTCGTACAAACTAGTGCGACACTAATAAAACCTTTACTTATACTATTTTATATAGTATTTTTATGAAACAAAAATGTTTCAATCCTTAGTTAGAACATCTAAAGAAATTACGGTTTTAAATATGATCTCGAACAGAATGATCGAATGTTTAGTAAATAAATAAAAATAATTGAAAATGGTGTTTAAATGAATAAATGAAATAGATCTGAACATTTGACCTAAATTTAGTGATATATAAGATAACGAACGGTGTTTTATTTGTCAGAATCACATTAAAATATAAAATTCTTAAAGTAGGACGTAGGACGGATTTTTTAGACGTGTTGTTAAGTCACATTAAAACAGGTAAATAGAAGCGGTTCTATTATTAGCCTATGAAAGATTATTATCTCACTACATTATTATTACACACTAATTAAATTATCTCATTAAATGAGCCTATTTAATTTATATGTTCGGTCGTATGGAGAACAGAGGAGACATAACGTAAATCGCCACAAACTAGCCCAATGTTGTTACACTTTAAAGAATGAGTGAAAAATAGAAATTACCTAAGAGACATATTAGTTAACCTATTTATAAAAACATAATTTCATTAAATAATTAGGTTTTAGATGTTCGTTTGCGTTTTATTTTCCTATATTTAAACAGCAATATAAGACACTAATTGGTGAATTTATATATTATATAATACTATTTAAGTTACTTAATACTTCTACAGTCTATTACCACTTAAATATTTGCTTAAATGTTCCGATTAGCCATGTAATTTAAAGTTCGATTTAACACCGAATTAATTTTGATTTACACCACTAGTCCGAATCGACTGCGTACTTCACCAACGTATTGAAATGTATTAAGAAATAGAATACGGTAGATTGTAAAGCCGAAAGGCACACAATTAATAATAAATGATACAATAACATTAATATCGTACACTCTTAAACAACTGACCATCTGAGGTTCAAAATAGATTCACACAGTTTCAGTTATAATAAGACGAGAATCATGATTTCATTTAGGATCAAGCGAGGGTCATATAATAACGTTTAGGGTGAGACGAGGTTCACTTTACTGTTTTTAGAATGAAAAGAGGGGTAAAGATCCATTTTAGGACTCGCGTAGGCGAAGTGCAATACATGAAGAAATCTAATAAGTTATTTAAGGACAAAACGTCCAAAGATGTTTCTCTTTACCCTTTTATCACACTTTAAGCAACAATATCTTTCAATTAAAATTCTTGACGATTTACTAATCAGTTGACATATTCCCGAGGCGATGATTTATTTCCATAGGCCAGCAAACGCCAACCCGTCATGTGAGCTGTCCATATCGGTGCAGATCCAGATCAGGCAATTGACCGATGATAAACCTCCAATATATTACACGTATCTAGCAATAATCATGAACTGATATGATAAAGACAGTGTGTAATGTCTTTAAAATGTTATCACGGGGAGTTACGAGTACCGGCTATACACACGACTCGACTCGGTTATAATGATAACCCGAGTATGCCGTGATAAGATAACTGATAACAGTATTGTTTAACCAAATTAAAGAAATCCTTTGATAATGTAATGAACAATAGATGAATTAACTAAATTGACTCATACTCGTATGTGTTCAGATTTTTTTAAAATCAACATTTTTTATTTAATTGAATTTCTGTTTCTATACAGATTTGATTAGATTGCAATAAAAAATTTAACACTGAATAAACCCAGTAAAGAATTTGTTTTTAATATAGTTAGTATATATAAATATTCGTAATACATAATTTATAGTCTATAAATACGAGTATGGGTACTTAAAAAATATAGAGTTTAAATGGGCTTATGTCCTATGTCTTAATTTCTATAAAAGTGTACTATATATTGATAAAGTGGGTTACTAGAACCTCAAATGTTCAATTATTTCTTAATAACTCCTTATGTGTTAGGAGATATTAACAATTAAAAAAGTCATTTTGTCTCTTTAATTATTAAAGGGATTCAACGTTGTACACATTTGAAGTGCATGTGACATCACAATCCTTGTGTAAGGTTACCAACCTTTCAGCTCATAAATCTCTGCTATATGTATTTATATATCAAAATATCAAATATTATTTACAGCTATTTCAAGGAACAATAAAATATCAATATTATGTCTGCCTTAGCAGGGTTAAATAAAATAAAAACTTATTATTCTTTGACTTGACTTGATTATTTGACTACCAACAGCTACAAAACATTACTACAGCACTGACCTACTCAACAAATAATTGACGTCAAAATGCATTTCACGTCATACAAATATGGCCGACCATTTCTAGCGCTAAAACTACAATTCAAACTTTTAATTGCTATATCTCCATCAATATTTAGATATTTAATAAAATAGACACGCCAATACACAATTATTAACATCAATTTCAATCAACAATTGAAAAATCGACCACTAAAAAATGAGGACACAAGCCCATTGAACTCTTTCATGACAAAAACATCATACGCATCTTCAATATGATGGCAAGGTGATGCCAAAATGTTTACTGGATTGAATGAGATTAGATGTGTATCACAATATTTTGGAAATAGATAGCCGTTTTTCCCCCAAATTATCTTCGTGAAAATAAATATAAATAATTCAAAACTGTATTTAATAAATTCTGTTTAAAACACTTGAAAATCAATTATTATCACCAATGGAATTTGCAACATTGACTCATTTAAACTTAAAAAGAGATAAATTTGGAGTCACTTTACCATCATATAAAAGATGCGTATGATTTTTGTGTCATAAAAGAGTTCATTTACAGCTCAGTTTCTCACAGTCGTTCATATGAAATGTTTATTTTATCGGGTACAAATAGCGAAACCGTTCCACCTGTCAGAATGCAAATGAAGATAAAGTTGATGCGAACTATAATTAAAGTGTAATAGTGATAGAAACGTCACAAAACAGAACACTTCATCAAATTGTTTACTGGGTACTCATAGGTCTTTAACTACATATTACGCTATTTATTTTCATATTTAAACTTCGCTAAAACGTTCTGCGGTCTTAGACTATAAGGTTAATCGTCTTCCAGACAAAATGTTACTACATTGTATAGACGACATGCATTTCTGGACTGCGAATCATCCGGTCATAACGGTTCAATGAGGTTGCTGCAATTTCTAATCACTCTCAGATGATTTATGTGTTATCATAAGTCCCTATCAGCAGCTAAAGTCTAATTATTATGCACATTTCATTGCAAACAATTTGAAGTGAAATAAATGTAGCAATCGCTAACATGATCGAATGTTTTCAAGCATTTGAATATGAAAACATTACGTTAATTTTGTTTATGTCGTTAATTATGAATAGCTGTTCAAGGATGGAATACCCAGTAAACATTTTGGAGTAAATTCTACTTAATTTCTATTACATATCATGAGTTCTTTGTCTGGAACGTGTTCGTTTTCTATTCAGACGTTCAAAGGAAAGGCCCTTTTTATGACCTACAGAGATCGCAACGACGGTTCACTGCTGAATTAAAAGCGACTCCGGTTTATGATTTATGACCGGAGTTATAAACTTGACACTAGCAGGGATGGCAGGGGTATAAAACTTAATGGAATTCTACTTTTTAGAGTCTGCAAAATATAAATATTTAAATGAAGAAATAAATAGATGTAATCTTTAGTACGGATCGTGATTTTTTTAATGAATATTATTCATCTTCAACAATACTCGTTATATTAGTTTTTTACATTGTTTTGGTGATTCAAAAATCCACGATCGGCAGGTCTGCGTTAGGTTTAAAACCTCTGTCTTAGCATCGCTGCTTAGAGTATTCGTTTAAACACATTATATTCGGAGATTGAGGGAGACAGCGTGTGCCTATTACCATTAAAGAAATATTTGTTGAAAAAGGATAGCATATACTTTAAACATACTGTACTGATCGAAATACTATACAAGTATACAAGTGTAACGGTGAAAAATATATTTTACTTGTCTAACCGCATCTCGTTTCTCTCTCACTTTGGAATGAAAATGAACAGAAAAAAAATATATCCTAGTGTGTAAGAAACAACTGATACTTAATGAATGATGTTGGAGAAAGAAAGAATATTATTATGAAAAAATTCTAACAACACAAAATCTGTGACAGGTAGAGAATCAATTTGAACTAAAAGCGACTTTTGTGTACCACTTTTGAACTATTAACGAACTTGCTAAGACTACATATATCAGATTTTATTTCACAAAATCTTGACAGCGCAGTAAACAATTTGGTGAAGTGCCCTATTTAGTGACGTTTCTCTCACTATTTCACTTCATTTATAGTTCGCATCAACTTTATCTTTATTTGTATTCCGACAGGTGGAGTAATTTCGCCATCTGTAGCCGATAAAGTAGACATTTTATATGAAAAAATGTGAGAAACTGAACTATAAATGAACTCTTTTATGACAAAAAAATCATGACGCATCTTCAATATGATGTCAAAGTGACTCCAAAATGTTTACTGGGAAGTAGGGAATAAATTTGAACTAAAATTGGTTTCTGTGTTGTTGCTTCGAACTTGTAAAGCGTTAGAATTGAATTGTACGAGTGACTCGAACGTCACTAAATAGGGCACTTCACCAAATTGTTTACTGGGTACTGAGCTCACGTCAGGATGATTAATTGATAATTGGTTTGAATTTACAAACCCGTAACATACGCCTGTAGCTTTTGTTACCATTACTTGTGAACCATAACTGAATCTCTATAAAACTGCACTTTGTATTGATAAAGTTGACTATCATAACCTCAAATATCCAATTATTTTTATTCAATTCGCAATAATATAGAAGTTATTAACGATTGAAATAGTCATATTTGTTACTTTAGGTGGGTTTTCAACCATGCATATTAATTTCAAATTTCTTATTAATATAATATAAATTAATTGTTTTAAAGTGAAGTACATATTTAATCTTTCAAGTTGATAACGACAGCTGAGGTATCAATAATATATTTATCATTTATCACTATTTTAAATTTAGCGAATAAATGAAACAAAACAGAACACCGGAAATGTGATTTCTTAACATGAACGATCTCCTAAAACTCATTATGTTGATTACCAGCATTGTTTAATGAAGCTATTAGTCAATTAATTAAATAACGTAGCAGGTAGTGGATGATTCCAATGAACTCAAACAAGAATTAACAAAAATTCCATTCTGAATTTCCAATGTTTAAGTTTTCATTATCTGAAACGTTTTATTTACTGAGTGTGTTAAGAAGTCAATAATCAATTAGATCACAGATGCAGGAAAGTCTTCTTTATATTTATAAACAATTGTCGTATGTCTGATAATATATACCATAGCTTTTACCCCCGTCGCAAGCGACGACTGTCTTTTGTGTGTATTGAATTTCATTTCAAATTTTAATTCCATTTTTAAATTAAAATAACTTGTTCTATATTAATTTTATAGATACCACAAATAATTTTTCATATAAACTGACTAAAAAATATATTTTTTCAACGAAAAATTAATATTTTTAATTTATTCGTTATTTGACCCACCTTTTTTGATCAAAAGTTGGGATTTTTTTTTTCTATTTATAAATCTATTCTATTTTAACTTTCCGGCACAGTTTTTACCCGTGGAAAAAACCGCCCCCGTGCCCCCAAATAACATTTTAGAATTTTGAATTATTTTTTTTTTCCCAAAATCCAACACAATCCAAAATTTTCTCTATTTATAATTTCTAAATTTTGAAATATGTTCGCATTTAATAGCGTAATACACCTGCAAGATTTCACCGTTCTATCTTTTACAAATAAAAAGTTATACAGCAAAAAACAGCCCACTTTTTTCCAAAATTACGGGTTTCCAAGAATTTCAGGGGAAAATCTAGGGACGCCAAAAGTCTTAGAATTTTTTTCTCTACGAAATAGGAAACTTTCAAAAACATTGACGTAGCCGTTTTCGAGCTACCATACTAAATTCAGTACCAAACATAAGTCAGATACACCTGGAACATTATAATATCGAAACCACTGCGATTCCAACAAGCGACATTCAACTTTTCTATATTTTAATTCATAAGTTGAAGTTTTTTACACATGTTTACACAACTTTATATAAATAAATAAATAGATAAAGTGTTCTAATAAAAAGCAACCTAGTTTAAAAAATATAGTCCTTTGAAAAATAGTACAACAATTATAAAAAAGGTAAAGTTAAAATTTATTCTTTGCTCTTTGTTTATACGTAATAATAATAGTTTAAAAATGTTCCATGAAAAACAACATAACAAATTAAAAATAATTCATTTGCAGGTCACCGCCTTGTCATAATTACATACCTTAGTGACACAATAGTTTAACTTTCCTTTCACTAATATACTAATATAAATATTTCTAAAACAAAATCTTGAAAACACCAAAACACAATTCGCACAGCACAGTAAAAACAAAATGATTTTAATAACTAAAATAATTTAATAACAAACATCACTTGTTATGAGTTAAAAGTATTATTCAATTCACATAACTGGAAATGTTTTTATAAATACAATTATTTATTTATTTATGTAGTGTTATTATATTGGTTTGTGTCCCGGATAACAATTCGCTCTTAACTTTTACGTTTGATGACCATGATGGTCTATGCTCTACTATCGTCATTGAATGTGGGCTTCGTTCTCCTGTACAGGCATGCTGTCGTAGATTATCGAATGATTCTGTAAATTAACGCATAATATATTTGCAATTTTACTGATAAAATATGATTTTGAATAATTTTGTTTATAATTTCTTTTTTTCTGTATTTATTTATTTTTGTGATGTAATAACTTGCTTTATTGCGTTTCATATTGAATATTGATTGCAATATAAGTATTTAACAAATTTTATATAATAATATTTATTAATTTAATGTGTGTGTCGTTAGACTTTACATTCTTTCAATATTAATTGCAATCTCATTGCCAACCTAAACTTAAAACTATTCTAACATTTTTAATAATTTCAACAGCAATGTTTGATTTTTATACTCTTGTTTCTATATTTTCTTACTATTTGTTTCTCTCCCTTTACTATTTTCTTCTTGGCTCCGCCATCTACTTCTTGTCTTCCTTATCTCCTCTATTTTCTAAACTGAAGTTTAACTGTTTCTACTCTCTTCTTCCTTCTCTTTCCTTGCTCCTTCTCTCTCTCTCTCTCCGCCATCAAAAGAAATTTTATGGTATTTTGTGCATAAATTTTATAACCTATACTTTTATAAGTGTCTTAAAATTAGATAATAATCCACTGATAAAACGAATTCCAGCAATGCGAATTCATGTAACACAATAATATCACTAAAAGTTTTTTTAAATTTATATATTTATAACTTTTTTTTAGAGAAAATAATAAGTATTATGCACCTTCATTATATTTAACATATTTATACTCGGTTATTCATCTTACTATGTTCTTTTCCTATTAAGCGAGTGTCTGTAATAAATATAAGAAAAAAATATAAGATACACTATCTTATTTTTTAAAGAGCTTTAAAGCGTCTGCCCCCGATTTCAAGCTAGCAAGTACGAATACGTTCTTAACTACATTTTACACTATTTATTCTCTAAATTTTAGCTTTATAAATGTATATTGGCGTTTTTATTTTATTAAATATCTAAATGTTGACGGAGATATAGCAATTAAAAGTTTGAGTTGTAGTTTTAGCGCTATAGATGTCGGCCATATTTATGACGGAACATGTCTGTAGTATTAAGGGATAGGTCAGTTATTTTTTAGTTGTATAAGTACGCTTTAATAATTAAAGGGAAAACATGACAATTTTAATTGTTAATATCTCCTAAAATATAGCGAGTTATTAAAAACTAATTGATATAAAACACATAAGAAGGACAGCAAGGTTTAGATTGGGAAATGAGGAAAAAGGAAACAGATACTGGGAAAGTAGTGAGGAAAGAAAGTGTAGAGTGTGCGGAGCAGAGTACGAAACACTGGAGCACATTAAGTTTGAGTGTAAGGAAAAAGTAGCGAACGAAAGGAATATTGGCCAGCTATTAAAGGGAGGCAGTTAAGGAAAGAGGTGGATGGCGGAAATAGTAAAAAGGAAAGGAAAAACAGGACAATAAATAAGCTGGTGGCTGGGTTGCACAAAGAACAGGAAGAGAGAGTAAGTACTAAAAGAGGCAGTGAAGGGAAGCAGGAGAAAGAAAGAAGTAGCGAGGAAACAGTTAAACTTCAGTCCAGAAAAATAGACTAGGGAATAGACCAGTCCAGAAGGAAGACTAGGGAAAATGAAGGAAGAGGGTCAAGAGAAGAAGAAGCAGATAAAAAGGTCTAGAATAGTTTAAATTTAATTGTAAGTTGAAGTATATGAAATGTATTAAGAATGTAGATTGTAAAGCCGAAAGGCGAACAATAAACAATTAATAATAATAATAATTAAAAACTAATTGAACATTTGAGGTTCTAGTAACCTACTTTATCAATATATAGTACACTTTTATAGAAATTAAGACATAGGACACAACGCAATTATAAAAAACAAAATACTATGATGTTAGTAACAAAAGCGACATCGAATTAACTTAACATATTATTACAGAATAGCTTACAACACAGATGTAATTTGCTTTGGAACTCCATAATGGCATAACGGTAAACGTAACCGACTCACTGACTGCTGCGCGCTAAGAATCCAACTATCAGGCTCGCAGAACGACACCTCTGCTGTCGTTATCACGATTGTATACCGAGTTCTTATCAATAACATCACTGACGTCATCAAGAGTAGAAGATTATATATTCTGTAATATGTAAAACTACTAACTGTTGCTAGACAACCGTTTAAATTTAACCGTTTTTGTTACATACATGTTACATTCCTTTTACATACTTTTTTACCGTCTTTCGACGTCTGTCTTTTATGTGTGAATTAATTTCATCTCAAATTTTAATTTTCTTTTTCAATTCAAACATTTAACTCATTCTATAAGTCGTTTTTTTACCGTGACGGTCAGAATTTCCTTATAAAGAAGAAGCAGGACATTATTAGGGATTATAAAAGGCTATGTGCCTAGGAAGCCCGAGGAATTATATATAAATTATTTATACAAAAACAATACACAAAATAATATGTATATACTCGTATATTATCTGAAAATATATTTATTTGTACATAATAAAATACAAGTGATTATTTTATATAAAAATACTATAATAAATTAATACCGTACTGAGATACTCATTATTATAATGAATATAATTATACTTAAACCTAATTACTGATTCGGTACTTTTTAATCTACAGTTAAATGACTTGGAATGGTAAGCCAACTTTAAGAATCTCAATTTAACGCTAAGAAACTAGCAACACAGCCTTTAAAGTAGGCTTAATATTTATGGTGTAAGCTGAAGTTTATAATAATCTAATTAGTAGACTTACTTAGAAAATTAGTAACAGATTGATTTGCTTAAGGGGTTAAGTGGGTTTAAGTGCTAAAAAAAAAGTATATTTTCTCTAATATAATAAATGAAATATTTTATTTAAACTTGGACGAAAGAAAAAGAATAATTTCAATTTTTGGCAGAGTTGTGGTATTGGTATTAAAATCCTTTTGGCCTAGTCATTTAAGCTTAAATTAGGTAAGAATCTCGGAATTCGAGATACCCAGCTGTAAGTATGTAAATACTTGTATATTACATATGGTTTATACACCCTACCATATGTAGGTTTTGAGACAACTTTAGGGTGTCAATATACAAGTATTTACAGACTTACAGCTGGGTATCTCGAATTCCGAGGTGAACTTACTATAATGACTGGGCTATTGCCCAAGCATGAGCTATATATATCTGCTAACAGAAATAATTTGGTTTTTCAATATCAGATGGTTCTATCATGAGTTATTCTGACAACGCCAATTCTGAGGGGTCACAGGAAATGAGGTTCCAATGGTTGAATTTTCAATATTTTGTAATGAAAATTTCACAAAATATTTGTCAAATGTTTATCTTTGATATGTTGAAGAGTTTGAATAAAATATTTCATTTATAATACTAGAAAAAAATTAGAGAAAATATGCTTTTTTTAGCCACTTAAAAAAGACACCTGCATCAATTAAAATGTGCAATTTCTCCAAGAAAACAAAGTTTACATTTTTTTGCAATATTCCAATAAGCATCCCTGTCTAAAATAATTTTCCAGACTAAAATACCTCTGCAAATCAACCTCCTACCACTTTTAGAATTCATAACGTAATATTTACGTAACAATTGACAAAGTTGGAATGATTTCTAGGCTTAAAGGTAACATTTTACATAAAATTAAGGTGATATTTAAGATTATAGGCCCTAACTACTTATAAATAAAATTAGTTTATCATACATACGAGGTGCAGACACTAATTACTAAAATCGATAACACCTTATTGGGTGATTTCGGATAGGTTTATAAGCTTCTGCTCTTCTTTTGTTAAACTGCAATAGCATTAGCAACTTTACACGCCGGAAAATCGGCGCCGGTCATTAATTCTGAAAGGTGAAGTGGTTTCGCCACTTGCAGTTCATAATTGAATTGTGAGCAAACTCTTTCATGACATCTTCAATTCTTTTGGAGTTTACTGTGTACTTACAACAAAAAGAACTTCAATGACAGTTCATTAAAACCCTAAAATTGGTAAAATATTTGCACCCCGCTAAATAACGACTATTTAAGAAGAATTCAGAGCAGCTATTAAACAAACTAACACTACTTTATTACACCAAGACAGTCTTGAAATTCTAATTAGCTACAGGTTGCTTCTTTCTTCGGCAACATCTTAGGAATATGTTACTTGTGTAGGAGAAGCACGTGGTTTTATTTTCACTGGTTCTTTCAGTGCTGTTCCAAATTCCAAACGTGAAGTATATGAACAAACCTGAAATATACAAAATCTATCTTGAGAAACATCTCCTCGTCGTAAAGTTGTATTGTGACAAACAAGAGAAAAGGAAATCAAATGAATCAGTAATCATATTGAGTAAATGAATGCGGTATATGTACCTATAAGAATCCAAACCAAGAATTGTACCCAAGTCTGTGCGTCCAGCTGAACCATTAAGTAAACATTAATGAGAATACTTAAACTAGGAAGGAATGGAAGTAGAGGTACCTAAAGAAAACATAGATCAATTAGATCAGAGAAACAACAAGATGTTGCAAATGTTTTTATTGAAAATACCGTAAAGGATAACTGCTTCGGAGATGTAGGCTGTCTAAAGATGATGATAACAGTCATAATTGAAAGTACTGCAAGAACAGCGACTGCAGCAATTGCTCCTGCTTCAAAATTTTCCAATTCGGTACCGAAATTTGATATGCAAGCAGCAAGACCAAGGCACCAAATACCTGTGAATCAAAAGAAACTTTAAGGGGGGGGTCTGAGTTTTCACTTTCGAAAAATCGATTTTTTGTTTTTTGTTTTATCTTATTGTTTAACATTTCAAGAATATGTCCTTAAAATTTTAAGCCGATCTAAGCAATATTCTTGAAGTTATTGTCTTATTAATCCGGTATATTATATCGTATTATATATTAATCAGGTATACAGTTTATTCATTGCTATAGTCCTGACGCGTTTTTCTCAAAACTACTTTTTCAAAGTCCGTGTTCACTGCCATTTGAAAACTACTCGACCGATTCATTTCAAACTTTGTACACATTTTCTTCATATAAAATACCTCCCCCCTACGTTTAGTAAAAATTTTTTTTTTAACATTAAGGGTGTTTCCCACCCACAAAATGGCGGAAATTTTAGTCGAAAATAACGGTTCACACTTTAGATGGCCGCCAAAAATTTTTAAATTAAAAAAAAAATAATCAGAGAACGTTGGGGGGAAGATTTGTTTATAATTTAACTAAATTTTTATAGTTTTTTATTTTCTGATAATTTCCGGCCGAGTTACAGTGAACACCGCAAACTGTTTTTTTTTCAAGACGTCCTGGGGGAAGCTCTGTCACGGGCTAATGATTTAATATTTTTGCATGAAAAATTTACAGAACATAGTCAAAACTATGCTCAACAATGTATAGAAGGTTTAAATAAAATTGCTCAATCGATATTTGAGATAAAAAATCACAAAAAAAGTGTTTTTTTTTACGCTGAAACCCAGACCCCCCCCTTAATTGATAAAATGATTTCTGGATTTCTAAAATGAAAATAATTTAAACTTACAGTAGACTGTCATTCCCCACGTGACAATAAAGGAACTCATTGAAGTTGGATGTTTTATACTTTTTGGGTTTAGTAATTGTTTGAATATTCCTCCAACAGTTACTGGATCCTGCTTCTCTGTTGATCCATGGTCATAGTCTACTTCGTATCTAAAATGTAGATAACGAATAATATAAAATATTCCAATATTAATGATGATTAACCAATAAGATGATGAATGAGAAAGATGATGAACAAAGCAAAGTAGTGAAGAAAACAAAGAGGGAAGAAATTAGAAGAAGAAGAAGAAGAAGAAAGATAGGTAATGTTGTGTTGGAGGCGGGAGAGGAATAGAAAGGGTAGGAGAACCGAAAAGCAGGTTTTAAACGAGGTATAGTTGGAGAGACAAAGGCAGTACTACTAAACCAATAGTCAAAGATAAAAAAGATGGTAGAGATTGATGGTGATTAACGAAAGAATGGCTGAAAGCAGTGGCGTAGCTAGGTAACCAAGGGCTCCGGTGCAAAAAAAAAATCTGGGCCCCTAACTAAACTGTTTAGGTTTTTCAAATCAGATATCTTCTTCTTAATATATATAAATTACGTGTCACGTTGTTTGTCCGTGTTTGTTCCCAATGGACTCCTAAACTACTTAACCGATTTTAATCAAATTTGTACACCGGGTGCAGTTTGATATAACTTGAAAGATAGGATAGCTTACATCTCAATTTATGATTAATTATTATGATTTATTATTAATTATCTGATTTTAAAAGATGGCGACATCTGTTGATAAATAGATTGAGTAAATATTCTGTTGACTAGATTGAGTAAATATTCAATAGATGGCGCTATGTAATGTAATATAACAAAAACGTTAGTCACAGCAACGCGTGGCCGGGACAGCTAGTAAATATATATAAATACTTTAAAGGTACTTACTACATGTATGTGTAAATAGTAATTTTAAATATTTCTTCCCTGCTTCAAAATCGGTAAGCGCACCGTACTATGTTTTTACTTATGTCACTCTTTCTATCTTATCGAGATCAATTATTATTATGTTTTAATAGTAGACGAAAGGAAATATACATATGCCCTTTCTGTATATTGTTAGCGATATTGCGCTTTTGTTTCAGCTTAATCTCAACATAAACAATTCTAGAATGCGTACCTCTGCCTGAGAGAATTACGTAATAGACTTAAACCCTTGCCTGGTGCATGCTTCCCTCCCTTCCTCATGTTTAGTGATAAATTTGTACACAAGTGAGTATGAAATACACTCTCAATAAAAAAAAAATCATTCCTATTTAGAATTTTTGTTATTGTTTATGTTTTTGTTATAAAAGTTTTGAATGCATTGTCGGGAATAAGATGAAAAGTAATAAACAGAAATGTAACTGAAAGAGAAGAGGTGGTAAAGATGAATGCCAACGTTATAGATGAAACTATTCCGAATTGCGTAATTTACCTCAGAATAACCACTGATGCTGCAACCATTGAGTACGCCAACAGTGTTCCAATAGACATCATGTGAACAAGACGATCAAGATCAATCAGCATAGCTAATGTTCCTGCAAGAATCAAACGTTGAATTTTTTAAATTTGATGTACTCTAGAGCGTTAGAAAAAGACAATCTAGTATAAGTACGTTCTACAAACCTGCTAAAAGCCCAGCCAACAATGTTCCAAAGAGGGGGGTCTTAAATCTTGGAAAAATTCTTCCTAAAAATTCATAGATAAGTCCATCTGATGACATGGCGTAAATCACACGTGGTAGAGGAAAGAGTGCTCCCAACAAACTAAAATGAATAACTGTATAGAATCAATGTATTCCTCCAAGTCCTAATCAAACTCATAATTAACATTTGCAGTACCTTGAACAAAGACCAAAAGTTGCTCCAATACTGACAATATATTGGGCGACTGTCCATCCAAATTGTTTGAACACGTAGGGAAGTGGAGCTTCTGCATCCTAAAATAAGTGTATCGAGTGTAATAGGAACAATACCACCCTAAACGCATAATAATTATTCTAACTAATAATTAACTTTACCTGGTCGTAGTATGGAAGCATCATCGTTAACACAGTGGATATTCCAAAATAAGCGAAGAAGATAACAGTCAGAGATCCCACCACTGCTATCGGGATAGATTTCTTAGGGTTTTTGGCTTCTTCTCCTATGAACGATCAAGATAAATCATTGATTAAAAACTTTAAAATGCCACATTATTAGAAACGAAATATTTTTTGTAAGAGGTTGACTTACCAGCTGTTGCAACGCAATCAAAACCAATGAAACCATAGAAACAAGTAGCTGCTCCTTTAATAATCCCAGCAATACCGTATGGTGCGAATCCTCCAGTTCCGAAACCTTCTGGAACCTCTTCGGCGGGAATATTCCAATTTCTAGCATCAACTGAAACGGACATAGATGTTTAACTTCTCATCATTGCCGAATTTTAATTTCCAAACGCACCGCTAGAGAAATCAGAAGAAAAATGTGTTCTCTTTTCATAAAGAAGAGGCTTACCTTAAACCAGTTTTAAACAAGGTTTCTTTAAAGCCTCATTCCCACTCATTGTTTTACTATTTAATTTACGGTTTTATTTAATATTTTCAGGTTTTAAGAATAGGCATTCCTTGTCACATTCATGTTTTAATTTGAGTTCAGTTAATTTTATTGGTGCGTATGCGTTTATTAGTTATAAAAGCGAAGTATTTATTTCTGAAACTTACCTTTAAATAACCCAGTTATGATGACGTATAAGACCACTGTTAAATTTAGGGCTGTAAATATATTGTTAAAGATTGTAGATTCTTTGGCTCCAAAAGCAACAAAACCTAAAAAGACATAATAACATTAAAACCATCGGAAACATGTGAGTACTTAATTCATTTTCTGTTTATACACTTACTAGTAAACAAAGCAGTTAATCCAAAGGCAAAGAAATCCGGATATTGCGCCATATAAGGCACATTTATCGGTACGTGCAAAATGAAGTAATTCTGTATAACCTTGTCGAAAAGGGCGTCAATGTATAAACTCAGCGCTTTTACAACACTAGCAGCTCCTGAAATTAAATTTAAAATTAATTCAATACTTCAAGACGCCTGGTTTTTATGCAACAAGAGTATCGCTTGTACTGGTGTTTTCTGGTAATAACCATTCCATATGATAAATTCAAAACGAACAATGTGAATGGGCTTGTGTCTTATGTCTTAATTTCTATAAAAATGTACTATATATTAATAAAGTTGGTTACTAAAACCTCAAATGTCCAATTATTTTTTAATAACTCCTTGTATGTTAAGAGATATTAGCAATTAAAGAAGTCATTTTGTCTCTTTAATTATTAAAGGGATTCAACGTTGTACACATTCCAAATGCATGTGACATCACAATCCTTGTGTAAGGTTATCAACCTTACAGCTCATAAATCTCTGCTATATGTATTTATATATCAAAATATCAAATATTATATACAGCTGTTTCCAGAAACAATAAAATTTCAATATTATGTCTGCCTAAGCAGGGTTAAATAAAATAAAAACTTATTATTCTTTGACTTGACTTGATTATTCGACTACCAAAAGCTACAAAACATTACCACAGCACTGACCTACTCAACAAATAACTGACGTTAAAATGCATTTCACGTCATACAAATATGGCCGACCATTTCTGGCGCTAAAACTACAATTCAAACTTTTAATTGCTATATCTCCGTCAATATTTAGATATTTAATAAAATAGACACGCCAATACACATTTATTAACATCAATTTCAATCAACAATTGAAAAATCGACCACTAAATATGAGGACACAAGCACATTTCTCGAAGTGTTATACAACATCTAAGTATTGATTGATCTAAGCTATATATATATATATATATATATATATATATATATATATATATATATCGGAGAGTTTATCCGTATGCGATAAACTCATATAACTCAAAATACATATAATAACAAAATATATATATATATATATATATATATATATATATATATATATATATATATATATATATATATGTACTGTAAGATAAAAGTCTTATTTATAGTAGCATCTATCGGTTCACAAGTATTATCAACATTTTAAAATAGGTATTAATGATTGATGAACTCTATTGCTTTTGATGATTACAAACGTACGTATTATTTTGATTATCAACATTGATCTAATTTGGCTAAATTAAATTGATGGTGTCAGTGAAATACAATTAAATAAAAACATATTTGAGATTAGAATGACAGTTACATAGATATGTATTGTAGAATTAGAATTTGTAATAGAACGACTTCTTTGATGATTTATACGTATTTTGAAATGGTAGAGTAAGAGTTTATTTTTGGTTATAACTTTCTAATTATAAAAATTATAACAAAAAGTTATTAACAAAAGTTGTAGGTAATATTATTATCTACAAAAAAGTTTATAACAATTTTTTTGTGAGAGTTATACTTTTTGAGATAAAGGAAGAAAACTGATTACAACCTTACTGTTTCCCGACTGTTATCTTCCAAGCAACGCAATGGCAGTGAACAAATTTGGTAAGCAATAGAATACCTCTTCACTTGGAGACAAGTATGAAAAAGAACAGAGAAAGAGAAAAGAAGGAGTCTGAAGAAACTGTTGCTAGAGAAGGAAAGAATTTGTTGGTACAAGAATAGAATGCAACATGTTCGTAATTTCATCTTCATTTTTATGGTACCCTACAAACAATTTTGATCGGAATCCAATTAGATGCGAATCGTATCACACTGAATGGTGATTGGAATCCTATTAGACATTCGTGAGACATTACATGAAACTTCGCACCGGCCGGAATGCTCCGTACCCCACTGATGCTCTTCCTAATACTTTCCAAACGAGGTTTGCCGAAGTGCAAGTCGTGGTACTACCCAGTACGTTATGTTCTCCCGAACGCTGTTTGACTACTGTCTAACCGCTCTCTGATACGAGATTGCTAAGATACGACAAATTGTTTGTAGGGTATTTAAGGTCTTTATTTAAAACATATTACAAAATAATAATTGAGAGAGTTACTCAGCATGAAACATCCTAAGAATTTTCTAAATACTTTGCTTTGCTTTGTTTAAATAAACAAACAAAAATCAACAAATTCCTAATTAAGTTATGCATAACAACGGCGCGCTCAGGTTTTCTATAGAAAACATTTATGAAATACTGATAAACCTGGTTATGTTAATTGCTCAGTTAAAATAAGTACAATGTTGATGGATTGTTTGTTCTGCGGTTTTCTCCTACCTATTACGTATTCCAGGATTAAATTCCATCCAACGATGAACGCGATAAACTCTCCGATGCACACGTAGCTGTACACGTAGGCAGAGCCTGCGCGGGGGACCCGTGCACCAAACTCTGCATAACAAATACCTGCAAATATAAATAATGGTTATGTATGGAAATCAATAAAAATAACAACAAACATCAAATGGTGAAGTAACTCATTCCGAAAGCACACTGCAACCGACTATTTGCAAGGTCAAAACGAAAAAAAAGTATATTTTTGTTAATGTTTTTTGGCGACACAGTTAATATATAATTAATTCTATAATTACTACATGATAAAATAACATTTGAAGAATACTTTGTGAAATTTTCATAAATAAATATCAAAAAATTAAGCATTGACAGCAAATCTCCGCAGACGTCACAAAAAAAAGTGGCATTGCGGTGCCACTCATAACTCATCACTGGATTTTCTGAAATCGAAAAACCAAAATGATTTCATTAGCTGATAAGTTTCTGCAGGTAACCCTGCTGAGTTTTTTTTTATTTATTGATTTTTCAATTTTTTACAGCACTTAAAAGTCAAAATTTAAAAAGAATCGGTCCAGTAGATTTTGAGCTAGAGAGGACACCGACTCAGAAAAAGCTATGTGTGAGAAACCGCATTTAAAAGTTTCAAAGTAAGACGAAATTAGCCCAGAGAGGTGAAGACTTAAATCTCTATATCTCCGACAATTTTACTCCAATCGATTTCAAATTTTCACACAAATTTAAAAAAAGTAAAAAGAAAAGTTTTGAAATAATTCTTAATTCATATATATGTAGATCAAAGTGTCGTCTTCCTTTTATACGGGTAGTGCATCACCCATAGAAGAGGACAACGACATTGATCTACCTACCTATGAATTACGTATCTCTTTGAAACAGTTTCCACTCGCGATAAATTATGCTAACAAAGCAATGAAAATATTTGAATATTGCAAAATCTATTCCAATGCGGCACGCGGTTCTGCTATCGTGTTTATTAGCACATTTTATATTCGTACTACCTGTCCCGGCCACGCGTTACTGTGCCTAACGTAGCGCCATCTATTGAATATTTACTCAATCTAGTCAACAGATGTCGCCATCATCGCCGTCATATACAGATAATTAATAGACAAATAATTAGCAATAAGATAAATAAATTGAGATGTAAGGTATCCTATCTTTCAAGTTGGATCAAACTGGACACGGTGTACAAATTTGATTAAAATCGGTTAAGTAGTTTAGGAGTCCATCGCGGACAAACACGGACAAACAACGTGACACGTAATTTATATATATTAAGAAGATATATTTTCTTTCACGGTAAAATGTAACATAAAAATATGTATTAGAAAATTGTTAAAACAATACCACCCAATATCAGGAAAAAACAAGTTATCTATTACTGTGAAACAACATAATAAAGAATGAAAATAATAAATATTTTGCTGACTTCATTGACAATTTATTAAACAGGGATTTTTTATTTACCAAAAAACAATTAAAATTATTATTAATTTTAGTGAGCAATGGTCAGTAGCTACTGATTAGAATAACGATACATATTACAGATTATCAATAGATAACATTAGCTTGTTAATATCAGATAACATAGATAGAAATTTGCCAAACAATGGGATTTTAATAATTTCGTTGAAATAACAAGAGCGGATGCAGATTGGGGGGTCTTGACGTAATGACATTTTTACTGAAATATTATACAGGGTGTCCCAATATTTAACGATAAGCGGGCACCAGAGAGTGGTCCTGCTCATGACTACACAAGAAAAAAAAAACAAAAATTTATCTCATTTTAGGAATTAGAATTTTTTTTTTTCGAAAATTGAAACATCTTAAGATGTTTTTAACTACCATGACCACAATTTTTCAAATATTTCTGATTTTTTTTGTATTGGCAACCTAAATAGCACTGCTATCCACCACAACCATTAAAAATCCCAAAATGCTAGTAGTTTTTACACAAAAATCAATCGAAATTATTTTTTACCCTAAAGTTTTTAAAGATTTTACTTTCTGTCCACTTTAACTCATCGTGGTGTAAAAAAAAAGTATGAACACTACTATGGCAAGTTTTTTTAAAAATTGGCGCAACTCTTCAGGATTCCAAAATGGTATAATACTCCAAGAAAACTAGCAATAAAAAAAATTATGCATACTATTTCTAAACAAGAACCATATTTCATAAATTGTTGTTGTTGGTAGTTATCACTTTTACAATACCCAAAAGAGGTTTTTTATTATTGAATGAATTAAAACAAATTTATCCTGTTGGATAGTATCAACCTTCATACGATATGCATCAAAATTTCACGACATTCCGACCATTAGTTTATCAGTTACAGTGATTTTAGTGACGCTTCCTTTATAACCTTCAAAACAATGGCCGTTCAAGCAAAGCAATGGTTTGACAAGTGGTATTCGGAGTCAGTATTCCTGTAATACACACTCCTATAATAATTGACCCTTTCAGGTCTTAGTCAATGTATAGAAATTAAAATATAATTTACATTCAAACACTAACAAACGAATGTAAAAACTTGCTCGAAACAACTCATATAAAAGTGAGGTTAAAAATAAATAATTACCTGCAAACATTGATGCAATAGCAGCAATAAGGAAAGAGAGAACAACACCTGGTCCAGCTAATGTCATGGACACTGATCCTGCCAGAACGTAGACTCCTACACCTAGGGTACTACCGATACCTAGTGCTGTTAGATCCAAAGTGTTTAGAACACGTGCGAGTTTTGTTTCGGTAATGGATCCATCTCCTAATGGCTTTTTCCGTCGAAGTGTGTTATAAAATCTGGTGGCCATTTTTATCTTTATTGAATTCGATGTTCAACCTTGATTTCTGTAAAATTAATATAAATAACATTAGCTTGTTTTATAATAGATCACTTACAAATAATAACACGTCATGTTGAATGTTTTTAGATTTTTACGTCATGAAAGTATTTTTATTTTAAACTTTAGACACCACATTAACGTTAGCTTATATGCAACTTATTTCACGCTTATACAAATTCTTATTGACATTACTTATCATCAATATAGATTATGATTATATATATATATATATATATATATATATATATATATATATATATATATATACAAAGGGCTTGTGAACTCATTTTTAGGGTCGTTTTTTTAATTTTTGATTGAAATAAATTTTAATATATCCAAAAGTTGACGGAGTCATAGCTATATCAAATTTGAATTTAAGTTTTGCCGCTCTTTTTAAACTCTGCATAAGACGTCACTAAAGAAATTTCATGTGATACACAACCCAACTGTTAGTAGTAAACGACGTATCACAAACACACACTCCTTTGTTTTTAAGTTATATTTTTATAATTTTAGTAAAATCCTGTTCTCGTTATGAGTATTAAAATATCAGTTAGAAACTGGATTCGATCTCGGGTCCTCCATTTAGTACACGGGTATTCTTCAACGAATTTTTAATCGAAGACATGATTCATTTGCCTACAAAGGAAGTATTATCTATAGCATTTCAAACTCTATTCATTGGGTACAGAAAGTATCGCTTGGTACGGCTTAGGTCTACCACAACAATAAAAAAACAAATGACAAATTGTCGTATGTGACGTACCATGCATTGGAATTTTCTATATCGTTGAATAGTTGAATTTTGATTGTTAATATCTCCTAAAACATAGGGAGTTATTAAAAAATAATAGTGTTAGCCAACTTTATCAATAAACAATACAGTTTTATATAAATTAAGTCATGGTTAAATGATAACATTCATGAATTCAGTGCCCCTGCAAAAAGGGCCGTGGTTATACGAATAACAACTATGTTCAGCGAAGCAGACATGTGACTTAACCAGTCACAAATTGTCCAGCACTGATAAGAATATTACCTACTACACATAATGAACGTGTTCTACCAACATACGACTACTAATTAAGAAAAACACAAACACAAAGATATTTCCTACTTTGCAATGTTTTTACAATTTTTATCAGTTTGTTACATAATAATAATGCTACATGTTGTTAATATAAATAACAACTTACGAGGAGATTATTTTACTAGCAAAACAAAAATAAATCTGCATTTATGTACTTTAGTATTTAGTTGAATTATGTAATTTAGTTTAATTGCTAATAGTAATTAATATTATAACGTCATAAAGCATTATTAAAAATAAGTTTATTGCATTTCATTAGATTGTACTGTTCAATCATGTTTTGAGGTTCGCCAAGCATAATTGCCATTTTAAATTTCGCGCTCTTTTTGAACTGTTAACATACAACCAACATTGCTTGACATTTGGCAGATATTGTGTTTCATTACTAAGCTCAAACTTTTCACGGAAATATGTCGTTTCTCTGTTGATAGAAAAAAAGCAATTTTTCAATGATTATTCCTGAGAAGACTTTTGAATGTATTAATGTAAAAATTTACACACATATTATGGTAACTTTTAGCTGTATTTTAACATTTTGTATTTGTAAAAATAATAATTTTAAAAGCTGCTATAGCTGATCTCCCAGAGCTCCTCTCAAAAAAGGCATCTTGGGGTGACCACGATATCTCTGGACTGAATCATTTAAAATGAAAAAACCAAACGGATTTCGTTAAAGTAATGTATAATCTAGTAATTAATCGAAGGAATAAGCAAAATAATTTTTTTTGACAAAATGGCGGCTTTTCAAAAAAAGAAAACGATTTTTGCCCAAAATTTTGACTTTAAATTGTTTATATAAAAGAAAATATTTTTCGGCGAGAAAAAACCTTCAATTAATATCTAAAAAATATACTTAGGAAGCTTGTGTTAAAATTTTAGATTGATCGGTTCAGTCGTTTCCGAGAAATCTTGGTCGCCGACTTTAAAAACACAGTCTTGAGAAAAAAATCTTTAAACTAAAATCAAAAGCACTTTACATAGAGTTAAAAAAAATTTGTTTCAACTTACATAACTTCGAAAATAATCGCCGGATTCAATTGAAATTTTCAGTGTGTGCACTTAAATATATGTACATTACAACAATGAAATAAAAGAAATCGATTTTTTGAAAATTCTAACTGTATATCACCCCTTAAAGTGACGTAAAAAACTGAATTTAACTAGTGTAGGCATTTGCTAATATGTATCTCTTAAATGCGTTACAAGACCCACTCTGGCGGTTCTTAGTACAGGTTTTCCTTTCTTTTTTTAGTTCCCACGCAAATTGCATTCCAGCTATCATAAAAATATCTTCATCTACTTTAACTTCATCTACTTTTAACTATCACGCAAATATCAATAGTACCTCTGTTAGTAGTTTCTGTTTCCTTTTTAGCTGCCGCGAGAAATTAAATGTAATCTAGATATAATAGAACTGAGTTTAAGGGGGCCTATATTTAGAGTTTCTTTCCTATATTTAGAGTTTTAGGGTTTTATATTAGAAAAATGAAAAGAATGTAATAAAGTATTATAACGACACAGTGTGAGACTGTTATATCTTTGAGTGTGATCTCCGGACCAAAGTTATACTTTCTAAGAAGTTAAATGGATTATGTGTATTGACATATATGACTCTATGCCAAAAGGAAACAGTCCATTGAAACAGAAACATTGAAGGAGGAAATACACCCATATTATATATTATTTAAGAAATATTTAATAAATTACAGTCAATTTTAGAACACAATTCTTGGAAAAACCAAAATTAAGAATTTTGAGGTTATCTCACTATACTTAAAACAACAAGTGATATGTTTCCTGATTGATTGACTGTCTTAAGGCAGGCGTGTCAGCAATGTCAACAATATCACAGGTTCTAAATCAATCATGTTCAACCTTTATCAAAAACAACGGTCGGCCATAACCTAAAACAAATCAAAAACGAACCATTAAAGAATTATGAAGAAATCTTAATTTCATCACGTTGGTGCCAAGGAAGGATTAGTTAAGTGATGAATTAGGTGCATGTAGCACAAGCCTAAGACTGATTACCTCCACGTTGTCCTTATCAACGAAAACCACTCACTTTTGCGCTTATATCGTTTCATTATTTTGATAACACATGTATGCTTGCTTTACTGTCATCTTAGAAACTCGTATCACTTGATGGAGACAGATTACATAGTATGACGTCACTCATCAGTTATTGAACAATAGGAATACCAAAGGGTTATCAATTACTAGCTGATAACCTATCAATCAATATATTTGGCATTTATTTTAAGTTTTAATTGAGTTGTAAACTAACTATCTCATATATATTCAATAAATTAATTTTAGCGCTATTTGGTTCTGTGAATATTCATAGTACATCAAGGCTAGAAATGGCATCATGCAGAGGGATCAATGGCATCAGGAAACATTTAGGGTTTTCGGATCGGAGAAACCTGACAATGTACATATTCGATTGGAATTGATTATTAATCATATATATATATATATATATATATGATTATTAATAAATAAATGTTATATAATTATTGAGTTTTAAGTGAAAGAACCCTAACACTGAACCTGAAATGTATAAACAATTTCTTTCATATGAAAATTAAAGGGGATAAATAAGAAGGGTAAGGGAGGTTGCCAGTGTAGTTAGTGAGTTTATCACTACAGCGTTGTCGTGCAGTTTTGCATGTAGAAAAATAAAGCACAAATAAATCTGTATTAAAATTTCCGGTTTGTATTTGAATGACCCGCGTAATTTAATTCATTTGCCTTATAGTTTAATCCCTCTCTGCAATTAGTACAAGGTTTATTATTAGTACGCTGTACGTCATGGCTTAAAAAGAATAGAAACTGTCGTAAATAATATAAAAAATATCTACGCAATGGTAATTAAAAAGTAATTAAAAAACAGAGCAGTAATTGATTAACAATAGTGATTAAACTTTGCGAATAATTATCTAACAACTTTATAGAGTTTGTTATCAAAATTGTAAAACTTTCTATCATATTTTAACTATTGTAAATTCAATGCGATTTTAATTATTTAATTTTATATTTCAAGTAAGTCTTTGATAATAATTAAAATTGAACCAATTTGTTAAATTCAATTTCTAAACATGTGATATTTTACTTAAGCAACACTTAGTAATTTTAATCTAAAAATGTCTTATTTTAAAGTTATTCTAAAAGCGTTTTTAGTAATTCTTATCATTAGTTTTATAAGTATGCTAATGAGCAAAAGGTTTTAAACGTGTCACAAACATTGCAACGTAATAGGTAACTTTCTTTATGTTTGTTAAACGTTAAATAGACGTAACTGTGTTTACCGGGTTAAGATCTGGATATTAAGATCTCACTATATAAAGCAATCAATTCGAGATAAAGTAATTTAGAAATTATATAATCAAGAACTAAATATATGTTTTCGTTTCACAGTCTCTGTCGCTCTATGACTCATATCTTGAACTTGTTGACAAACATATCATTTGATGAAGACCACAGTACCACATGTAAACTGCGGTTTAATCAAGCAAGGTGATCTTGAACTTAGAAATCTTTTATATTAGAAAGATACATGGAAGGACAAACCACAACTCGTTCGATAGTGGAAATGGAAAACGCTGATCTATATTTTAGTTTCCTATTAGACAGAGGAAGGTAAATCATCAGAGTTCACAACAAATTTATCACAGATTCTATTCTAATTTCAAATAAGAAAAAACAGTTGTATATTTTTATAAAGATATACAATTTAAGGTCTGAAAATAAGCAAAGTTAATAAAGTACGTTTTAAAGTGTAGGGTTAAACCTACGTTCAAATTTTTAATATTCTAAACTTAAATCACCATTCCCACTCACTGAGTTTTAGTGTTATATATGGTTTTAACCTAAAACGTAAGTTTCAGCTTGTAGCATATAAAGAAATAACATTAATTATATTAAATACAATACACAATGTAAATGTGGAGGGAATATTTTTCCATGTATCAACTCAATGGTCGGACAAAAGAAACAGAGTGATGGGCGTAAAAGGCGGGAGAAGTAAAAGGAAGACAGAAGCGGAAAATTAAAGTGAAAATATAATAGAGGGTTTGTCGAGAGGAGACAAAGCAGACAAGAGGTGAGGAAACGGTGAGAATGAAGGAGGACTAGCGAAAATGAAGGGAGAGGGTCAAGAGAAGAACAAGCAGAAAGTACTTTTGGAAATACACAGGTCTAGAATAGTTTAAGTTTAAAATTTCAAGTTGAAGTGCTATGAAATGTATTAAGAATGTAGATTGTAAAGCCGAGAGGCACACACATTAATATAATAAAATTATATTAAATACAATAATTTATATTAAATAATGATAGTAATTATTATAAAATAAGTATTACTGATGCATGATTTCACAAGTTCAAAATTACATTTAAGGTTGAAACGTTAAATTAAAACTAAAAACAGTGAGTGTTAATTATAGGTTTTAACATAAAACGCAAGTTTCAGCTTGTAACATATAAAGAAATAACATTAATTACATTAATTAATGGTATGGTCATATGGTATACAACTATGGAGTACTGCATCTACCTCAAATATTGAGATACTCCAAAGATTTCAGTCCAAAATGCTAAGGATTGTCACGAATGCACTATGGTTTATACCTAATCACATAATACATCGAGACCTGGATATACCTACAGTAAAAGAAGAAATAGTGCTTAGAACCAAAGTATACAAGGAGAGAATAATAGAACATCCAAACAATTTGGCCAGCTGTCTGATGTCTAATATTTCCACAGTACGCAGACTGAAAAAGAAAGTACCTCAGGACCTACTACTAGCCAAATAAACAGAATCTGATAGGCATATCCCGCGCAAAAAATTTTATTCTCACATACCTATCACTGAATGTTCTATAAGCAGGACAGATTGTAATAATCTTTAGTAATATATAAATAAATAAATAATGATAGTTATTATTATACAATCTTATTACAAAAACTTAAATTAAAACTAAAAACATTGAGTGGAAATGAGGCTTAAGTGCATCCGAAATTTACATTACAATAATTCGTACCTTTTTAAGAATTAATTTATATGATTATGATATATGTAATAATATTTAATTCTTATTAAAAATTACCTAAAGACGATCCGGTTAAATTGAAAACAAACTCAACACCAAGGTAAAAAATTTTATATAAAATAAATAATAATGAAATAAATAATAACTTACTATATTTCCAATGTATATATCTCAAAAAGGAACAAGTTGAGGATACTAGAACTTCCTCAAAAGCTTGTTGTCTATTAGAAATCACTCAAAAACAACCAACCGGCGAATTTGCTGAACCTGGCGATCCGGCATGCACTCCAACTGAACGACAACTAACGAATGGAGATTTTCCAACGATTGTTACGATGATATCAAATTGGCACACTATTAATATGGCAATAGGCACGTCCTATCAAACAGCTAATTCAACGGCTACTACCTCAAGCCATTTGTGTAGCGAGCGTTTTTGTAGCTTGTATACATCACTTGATTGTCAACCTTATCATTTGCTAGCGAAGTGCTAGCATGCTGTCCAAATTATACCTGTGAAAACCATTTTTATAAGAAAGGCAATAAATTACATTGTACTACTTGAATGTTGATAGGTGATAACACAGCGAGGAATTCCGACCTTGATGCTTATCGTTGAATGCTAGTTGTTAAATAAATTGTTCTCTTTATTGGTGGTGTAATATTTAGAAACTAGGTGTTTTCTATGAATTGTTACAGATTACTTTCGGAGGGCCTGTCAAGAAATCTATATCAATTAAGAAAGCTACAATACAGTGCAAATTAACGTTTTCTTTGTGTCGTTAAAAAATACTATATTATAACCTCCAAAATATGACAATCTGTCAACAATGCAGTAGGATCTATTTTTAAAAGAAGTTCAATGTCAGATTGTCAAAAATAAAGAAGTAAAAATAATTTCTATTACTAATTGTTATTAAAAACAGCATTTTAATTATTACATATTCAATTTTGTCCAACTGTTGAACTGTCAAAATTTATATTACCAACGACACATGCGCACCAACTAAATTAACTAAACTCAAACTCTAAAAACCTGAAATCTAGATTAAAATATTAAATGAAAACGTAAATTAAATATCAAAACAGTGAGTGGGAATGAGGCTTTAAGGTTTCTTCTAAATTTTAAAAGAATTGTTTTAAGGGAATGAACTTTTTAAACCAATAAATAATGTGGTCTATTTATTATAAAAGCTGCGGTATTATTATTATTATATACGTTTATTGTTCGCCTTTCGGCTTTACAATCTACATTCTTAATACATTTCATATACTTCAACTTACAATTAAATTTACATTATTCTCAGCTTATTTATTCTCCTGTTTTTTCTTTCCTTCTTACTATTTCCGCCATCCACCTCTTTCCTTCACTGCCTCCCTTTAATAGCTGGCCAATGTTCCTTTCGCTCGCTACTTTTTCCTTACACTCAAACTTAATGTGCTCCAGTGTTTCGTCCTCCGCTCCGCACACTCTACACTTTCTTTCCTCACTCTTTTCCCAGTATCTGTTTCCTTTTTCCTCATTTCCCAATCTAAACCTTGCTGTTCTTCTTATGTGTTTTATGTCTTTTTCTATAAGGTACTGAGGCACATTATTTTCCCATAACCTTTTATATCTTTTATTGTAGTTACTATTTTCTATTTTTCCCATTTTCTCCTGCTGTTGTGTCTCCTTATCCCTTCTCCTTAGCTCCTCTTCCACACTTGCGCCTCCTTCTCTTCTCCTCTCTGCCTCCTCGACCGCCATTCCATTCCTTTCAAAGTACTCCTTTCTCATTTTTAGACCTCCTCCCTCCCCATTCTTTATGCTATCCTCTCTTATTTTCTTTAAAATTTTGCTTTCCGCTCTGGTCAATTTCTCCTCGTATTTTACATCGTTGAATGAACTTTTTAAACCAATAAATAATGTGGTCTATTTATTATAAAAGCTGCGGTATTCAAAATAATAGTGTTTGCACGACGATAGTTTATGATATTGCTAAAATATTATTCTTTATGGTTCTCTATTAAAAGTGATCGTAATTTATTACTCAATCTAACCAATCTATAAATAATTTCGCATTTATCGTTTGCATATTTTTTATTAATTATAATTATGATGATCGGTTACGAGTATGTTATACAATGATAGTTTATTGATAGTATGATCAATCAGTCAATTGAAAACTTATTGCGAACTTTGACACGCTGTTGAAATTTGTTTAACCAGATCAGAAGAGTTGCCACCTTTCGAAAACTTGCTAGTTATATATTTACATTTCTTATTTCAATAGATGTGTATATCACACTATATGACAAATTACGAAGGTAGAGCCTTTCGTGAGGGGACCCGATAATCGTCTTAAAACTTTAAGGAATATCTCACGTTGCTCCCGATTACTTGCGTTTCTCAATAGGCGTTTCAGTTGTTTCTCATTAGTACACTTGATCATGTAAAGAAGTTTCTATTGTAATGTTTGACACGTTTTCATTTAATATTTTAATCTAGATTTCAGGTTTTCAAAGTTTGAGTTTAGTTAATTTAGTTGGTGCGCATGCGTCTTTAGTAATATAAATTTTGACAGTTCGACAGTTGGACAAAATTGAATGTGTAATAATTAAAATTGCTGTTTTTAATAACAATTAGTAATAGAAATTATTTTTACTTCTTTATTTTGGACATTTCGACGGTAGAGGAAGACACTAAATTCATTGACAAGGTGTTGAACACAAGTACACTTTCCTCTCAGAGCCCGTGGCTTGATAAAATTCTGATTTAAACTAATAGACAAGGAACATTGCTGGCAAGCTCAGATACAATTAATAGTCGCAGTTCTTAAAAATATTTGATGTTATTTGAGGCTACAAAATCTATTAAGAAAGTGATTGAAGTCAAGGTTACTTTCTGCAATATTTAGGTCTGTTAAATTAATATTATTGTACGACAGACACAAATAATTACAAACAGAGAGCGTCTTTTAATAGGACTATAAATGACAGTAATCATTTTGTCAATTGTTATTAATACAGACAACATTATATGTCAGGAAATATAATATTTCAATCATAGCTTAAAAAAAACGATTCTTAAAAAATAAAAGATTTGTAAGCTAGTGTCTCAACATTATAATTCGGTGCCCTTAATGGCATTGTGTCCTATGTCTTAATTTCAACAAAAGTTGCAACCTCTTTTATACAACAGAGCGTAAAAGAGATATATTCTTGACAGTTTACAGGTTACCAACCTTACAGCTCATAAATCTCTGCTATATGTATTTATATATCAAAATATCAAATATTATTTATAGCTATTTCAAGGAACAATCAAATTTCAATATTATGTTTGCCGTAACAGGGTTAAATAAAATAAAAACTTATTATTTTTTGACTTGACTTGATTATTTCGACTACCAACAGCTACAGAACATTACCACAGTACTGACCTACTCAACAAATAACTGAAGTTAAAATGCATTTCACGTCATACAAATATAGGCGACCATTTCTAGCGCTAAAACTACAATTCAAATTTTTGATTGCTATATCTCCGTCAATATTTGGATATTTAATAAAATAGACACGCCAATACACATTTATTAACATCAATCTGAATCAACAATTGAAAAATCGACCACTAAAAAATGAAGACACAAGCCTATTCTGAATTTGTACTCTTTCTTAATTTCTTATTCTATCAAATTGCAATTTCTATAACTAAGTGCCGCTTTTCAGAACAGTGTCTTTAAACACGTACTTGATGTTTTTGTAAACGTATAAAAAAGATTCAATGCAATAAATCAAATTATAAATTTAGTAATTTTCCACAAGTCAATTGTCAGTTATACATTTTATGGTACAATGTCATAAAACTATTACATCCAATTTATCCGACAAACAATTAGATTAGGAGTAATAACACATGGATTAAGAAGAGCATAATTCAATTGCTCCCTAATCCCACTTGTGCTCTAATCCTATTCTTCCAGCTCCGCACTTCACGTGCTTCAAGCTTTTCTAATTCATTATTGCGTGGTGAGCCACATTTGTTATCCAAAATTCCTCGTTATATCCCATTACGAAATGTCACTTCGAATGTCGAACAACAATCATCGAGAGGAATGCGGCCATCGCGTTATCCGAGGTGCGCTGCACGATTCGCTAGCGCATATTTAAACAACGACTCAGTGTTTGTGTAGAAATAAAGTTTATTAAATAACTTACTAAAAAATGCTAAATTATGATAACAATTAAGTGCATTGACACTTCAGTCCAAATTCAAGGAACAGCGTCATTAGAAACGTGACGCGTGATGTGACGCACAGCTGGAATGGCCACTGACTACAGAAAATGTTTTCATTCATAATAAAAACATCCTTTCTAACATGCAGAGTGTTATCGGGCTCAAACCCATGCTATAACTATAATAAATAAGCGAGTCCTAATGCATTATCAACATATTAAATTCAGATTTTTCTATTGTTTTGAAAATGACAAAAGTTGCATCACTAAAACCACTGTAAGTCGTAAACTAATGGTCACAATTTCATGAGATTTTGACACATATCTTTTGAAGGTTGGTACTATCTAAAAGCTATATGATTTGTCTATATGTCATCCTGAGTGATGAGTTACAACGTTTTATGACCAATTTTACTGCTTTTTATAAAGCAGTGTAATAAAAAGCAAACTACATGTATTATATTATCGCTAAGTTGAATAGTCAAGTAGTTAACACCTTAAGAAGCTATTCTGCAAAACAAATTCTATTCAAATGATCCACAGCTTCATCTAAGGAGCAGGATGTACATGATTTTACTGTCTATTTGATTGAATGTCGTTTTAAGACGATGAAGCGGAAAGTTCCATGCGTTAAATAATATTTGACATTTATATGATTGAAGGTACACTGTCAAAAGTTATGCTACTGATAATATAAACGGAGTGTGAGCTAATCTTATATATGTAAATTAATTCGTTCTTCATTTAAATCCTTCTTTAAGTAGAGATCTTTTCATATTCGATCAAATCCATGAAAATCCCATCTATACCATGAATCTTTTTAAAAATTGCGTAGAGAAAAAAATTGTAAGACTTTTGGCATCCTCGGATTATTCTCTGAATTTCCTGGAAACCCATAATTTTGTAAAAACTAAAAAAATTGCTGTATAACTCTTTAGTTTTAACAAAATCGGTTAATCTTTATTGCTAATTGATGAATAAAAAACGTATAAGAATGTAATATTTCTTCCGCCTTCAATTAACTGTTACATTTAGTCTGTAAATATTGTCAGAAAATAATAGCAAAATACATGATTTTCTTGTACTGTAAATATTGCTCGTAAGTAATGTTGCCCCTCTGTCAGGCGCAATGATGTCTAAGTTTTATTAAATTCATGAACATTTTTTTCTAATTTTATTTTCTCCTTCTTTGAAAATGTTTGATACAGTTATGTTCCTTATGCTCCAAAATAAAAAACTGCATCATTAGATTTTAAATATCTACGCGATTTTGGCTTTTATGCGACCTTTTTTAAATTCATGGACATTTTTTTCTAAAACTTTTTTTTTATTTCTTGAAATTTTTTGATGCAGTTATATTCACTAGGCTTTAAAATAAAAAACTGCATCATTAGATTTTAAATATCCACGCGATTCTGGCTTTTATGCGACCTTTTTTAAATTCATGGACATTTTTTTCTAATTTTTTTTTTTGATTTCTTGAAATTTTTTGATGCAGTTATGTTCGTTAGGCTTTAAATTCAATAACTGCTTCATTAAATTTTAAATATCTACGCGATTCTGGCTTTTACGCGACCTTTTTTAAATTCATGGACTTTTTTTTCGAAATTTTTTTTTTTTATTTCTTGTAATTTTTTAATGCAGTTATGTTTGTTAGGCTCTCAAATAAAGAACTGCTTCATTAGATTTTAAATATCTAAGCAGAAACTCAAAAAATTTCATTGCTCTTAAAATCATAAAAGTGAACCTTTTCATCATTTTTAACAAGATTATAGTCTTCTTTCTATATGGAGATTTAATATGTTGATATATCATAAACTAAAATACTTATTTAAAAATGAATTATAAATTTGAAAGCAGCATTCAAAATTAAGTTAAAATCCGTTATAAAATGACATATATATTTTCTTAAATTTTTATGAAAAGTAAGAAGTAAGTAAGTATACTCTTCTTACTTTTCATAAAAATTGAAAATAAAAATCTCTTTTTTTTTTACGGTTTTTAACATAATTTTGAATGCCGATTTCAAATTTATAATTCATTTTTAAATAAGTATTTTAGTTTATGATATATCAATATATTAAATCTAAATGAAAGAAGACTATAATCTTGTTAAAAATGATGAAAAGGTTCACTTTTATGATTTTAAGAGCAATGCAATTTTTTGAGTATCTGCGTAGATATTTAAAATCAAATGATGCAGTTCTTTTTTTTAAATCATAGCGAACATAACTGCATCAAAAAAATTCAAGAAATCCAAAAAAAATTTTAGAAAAAAAATGTCCATGAATTTAAAAAAGGTCGTATAAAAGACAGAATCGCGTGGATATTTAAAATCTAATGAAGCAGTTATTTACTTTAAAGTCTAGTGAACATAACTGCATCAAAAAAATTTAAGAAATCAAAAAAAAAAATTTTAGAAAAAAATGTCCATGAATTTAAAAAAGGTCGCATAAAAGCCAGAATCGCGTGAATATTTAAAATCTAATGAAGCAGTTATTTACTTTAAAGCCTACTGAACATAACTGCATCAAAAAATTTCAAGAATTCCTAAAAAAAATTTAAGAAAAAAAAGACCATGAATTTAAAAAAGGACGCATAAAAGCCAGAATCGCGTGAATATTTAAAATCTAATGAAGCAGTTATTTACTTTAAAGCCTACTGAACATAACTGCATCAAAAAAATTTAAGAAATCCAAAAAAAAATTTAGAAAAAAAATGTCCAAGAATTTAAAAAAGGTCGCATAAAAGTCAGAATCACGTGGATAATTAAAATTTAATGAAGCAGTTATTTACTTTAAAGTCTAACGAACATAACTGCATCAAAAAATTTCACGAATTCCAAAAAAAAAATTAAGAAAAAAAAGTCCATGAATTTAAAAAAGGTCGCATAAAAGTTAGAATCGCGTAGATATTTAAAATGTAATGAAGTAGTTTTTTATTCTAGAGCATAAGGAACATAACTGCATCAAAACTTTTGAAAATGGATTTCTTTTTTAAATGTCTATGAAAATAGGCATTTTGTTTGGTCGTCTTACGTGTTAACATCTTTGGCGTAGATGGCACAATGTCGTGTACCATGTTAGCTTCAATTGTCAAGTCAAAGTAATTAGACCATCTTTAATACACCGTTCAAATTCATGGTCTACCTTTTAGTTAAAGAACAGTATTTTATTTAAAGTTCTTCACGTTTAAAGCTTTGCCTAATTCTTTAAAACAGAACATTTCCTATAAATACTTTCAAGTGATGTACTCCTTACATTCAACATAGATACTTTGTATGCAATGTTATCTTTAAATTACCATTCAATTTCCCAATTTAATGACTCACTGAGATACAACACAAAATATCAAATGTCATTAAGGACATAAACTAATAAAATACGTTTTTCCATGCATGCATTATTAATTAATCGAATTGCTAAGCAATTAGTAACGATTAGCATGGAGTGCATCTCGGATAAAGATCAAAGTACAATTGTTGTGAATTACAACAAATATAATAATTACACTCTCTACAAATTTTATTATTGTTGTTTTTAAATATTTATTACATTTGTTAATACCTTCGTTATCAAAAAAAAGTCCTGGTTCGGTGTTGTAAATATTGATAAGACCGATACTTGGAGATTAGATGGTTTTGTGTAATTAGAATGGATGTTGATATTAAAAAAATACACTGATAAGAAATCGTATTAAGACGGTATTGAATAATTTGTAATTAACAACGCTTAAATTTGAATTGGTCAACTGATAGTGTTATATATTTTTCAGATACTTAAAGACTATTAAAAACTATTCATTTAGATTGGGAAACGAAGAGAAAGGCAGCAGACACTGTGAAAATAGAGAGAAAAGGATGTGCAAGAAAAGGAACGAAGAGAAAGGCAGCAGACACTATGAAACTGGAGAGAAAGGTTGCACAAGAAAAGGAACAAAGAGAAAGGCAGCGGACACTGTGAAAATAGAGAGAAAAGGATGTGCAAGAAAAGGAACGAAGAGAAAGGCAGCAGTCACTGTGAAAATAGAGAGTAAAGGATGCGCAAGGTGTGCTGGAGAAAGATGGAAACGCTGGAGCACATTAAGTAAAGAGAGAAAAGAAAATTGTGCAGTTATTAAAGAAAGGTATTGGAGGGAAGCGGAGGATGACGGAGATATAGCGAGAGGTAGCGAGGAAAGAGTAAGAACGGCAGAGTAGTAACAGGAAGGAGAGTAGCAGGAAGAGAGAAGAAGTAGTGGTTTTGTTTGTATTTTATTGTTTTTTTTTTTTTCTTGAAGGATTGAGAATGGATAGACAAAACTAATTCTTTTCTAAACAGAGTATTATTTCAGTTTCATATTTATAATTCTAAATTCTTTATCAAGTTTATACTCTAAATTAAATCAAACGCAAAAATTAAAAGATATAGTCGAAATTGTGAGAGTTCGGAGTTGACTTATACTTGAAAGAGGTTATAAGAGCCGCATAAATGGTGATACGATGGTGAATTTTATCTTATTAGGTACAATAAACATTACAAAAAAATGTGTGAGACAGTGCTTTTTCATTGTATCACAGATTTATATAACACAACCTGTTTTAACCATAAGTCGCCGGCGAACTCTCGTAATTTAAACTATATCAAACTTTATTTCTTTTATTAAGGAGAACCAAAGGCTACTCAAATTACTGTTGTTATAAGGAAATGTCCGTAAGTTTATGAATTTTTTATTGTCAAAACATTATTCTGATCTAAATGAAGTTTTTGATCTAAAACTCGGAGTAGTGCACTGGAGACTTGTAGAAACAATTGAAAACAGCATCAAGTTTAAAGCTAATCAAGATACCCAACAAAAAAAAAATTGAAAGTAAATTATTAATTTCAAAATTTTAGTACAACATAGTCACTCAACAAAATAACCAAGAAAGTAAATTTTAAGCAAAGTAACTCATGGAAAGAGTACCTCAGGAGAAAGAGGAATATGGCAGATGTTGAACAAGGGCCAAATACTGACGGAGAACAAGAGGGGGGACAAGTGGAGAAGAGGGAATCAGAACAGCAAATCGTAGAAGCAAGAGGTAGCGGTAGTTTTAAAGTTAACAAGGATGAAGTAGATCACGAAGTTGCAAGAAATGTCTTATCGCAACTTCTTAATCTTATAACGTACGACACTGATTCCATCAATGGATGGGACGGAGGCGACGAAATACAGTTTATAAATTTCACCGTAACAAAAGAAGAAGAAGAACATCAAGGATATTTACCTTGTGAATCAGTAGAATCGGATCAGACATGTAAACATTACAAATCTAAGCTGAAAGTAAAAAGGGAGGAAAATTTTGATTATGCTACTAAACCGGATATAGACGATATTGATCCGAGGGAGATACTGACCGTTGAAGAGTACGTAGAGTTTAAGGAAGCCTTCCGCTTCCTGGATTCCGATGGTGATGGGAAGATTGTAACAACGGAAGTGAAGGAATTAATGCAAACGTTGGGACAAAACCCAACTGATTGTTATTTGAGGGATGTTATTAATTACATTGACTACAAAAACACGGGTTATGTTGATTTCTATCAGTTCTGCGTGATGCTCTTGCACCAGAGAGCGCCCCATGATCCCCACTCCATTCTGCGGGCTGCTTTTCAGAGTATTGAACCAAATCCTCTTGGGATGATTTCTGTAGCATGGTTACGAAAGATTTTGACCAATCTTGGAGATAAATACACACATGAAGAGGTTGACTGCATCTACAGGGTAATGGGAGCGGATAAAACGGGGAAATTTAATTATGAAGAGTTCATCGAACTTATTATTGATTCTTAATTTGATTATAATTCATTAAACAAACTTTTGAGAAAATCGGATCTATTATTTTTACAGCAGGGTCATTTGAAAAATTTCATTTCTTGTGGTCTCGTAATATGCTAAACACTTTTCCCAGCGATGCTTCCAATCCGTCCAAATTGGTTAATACTGCACAGAAAATATTTTGGAGTCACTTCGACATCATAATGAAGTTGCGTATGATTTTTTTGTCATGAAAGAGTTCATTTACAGTTCAGTTTCTCACAATCGTTCATATGAAATGTCTGTTTTATCGAGTACAAATGGTGAAACCTTTCGGACTACAAAGATAAAGTTGATGCGAACTGTAATTCAAGTGCAATAGTGATAGAAACGTCACAAAATAGGACACTTAAAACGATGATGTTCTTCATTACTGAATCTGTGTCAACATAATTGATATTTAAGCATGAAAATTGATTTTCAATTCCAATTGTATAACCGAATAAATGTAAACAAAGTATTTAGCTTGGTTAAGCTTTAGTTATGTACGACTAGAGCAAATGGTAGCTGAGAAACTAATTTAACAACCAGGGTTTATAATAAAGCTCAGTTAACTGAGAATTAAGAAGTAGTGAAAGTAGAATAAACTTAACAGGGTTCCTTTTAAGCGAAGGCACGTGTCTAGGGACACCCACTAAATACAAAAAATGTTGCAGAATTAAAAGTATATTTTTTCCAGAATAAGACCGCTTTTTCCTTGGCTCTCAAGGGGTGATTTTTGGAAATAAGTAATCTCTCATTTATTAAACATATTCTGCAACATTTTTTGCTTGTGTCACAGACCCCTTTTCCCACCCTCCGTGCTCCGAGGGGCCCACGATCTTTACCATAGTACATTTTTGTAAATAAACATAATAATATTATGTAACACAAATATAAAATATATGTAAATGTATTTAGTGGAAATATTAGCAGTATCAAAGGAAACATCGACAAACTTATAAAAACTTTTGTTATTAAAAAAAAAAGAAACAAATTACATTTTTTTAAATTCACAGTATAACCCTAAAGCTAAAAAAAAATACAACATTTAATTGGAACATGGAAGGATACCAGACGAAAGCTAAGCCTCATGGAAAGGATGGCATGAAAGTTCCATCAAAGAAACAAAGTAATCATCCTCCCAGAGAGTTAACAACCGAGGAAAACATCGAATACAAGGTGACGTTCGATTTCTTCGACAAAGCCCATACAGGCCTAGTTCCTATCAAGGATCTGGCAGTAATGGTTCGTGCAGCAGGTAAGAATCCCACGGAAGAACAAATAGAAGATCTGAAAAAAGAAGCAAAGAAAACAGATGATGATGTCATGAACATTGAAGGTTTTTGTAATTTCATGTTAAGGATCTTGGAAAGTAGAACTCCAGAGGAAGAGTTGATGGACGCTTTTAGGACATTTGATGCCAATGACAGTGGTTATATACTTGTAGAAGAGCTTCGTCATGTGATGCTCAACCTGGGGGACAAATTGTCACAGGAGGAAGTTGATTGTATGATAAGTCAAGGTGATCCAGAGAACACAGGGAAGATTAATTACGCGGAATTCACAGCATTACTGTTATCGGACGCCGATGATTGACCACCATTTCTATTTTGTTTATTCTGTCTTCATTAATGATATTTTTAATGCATAATTTACAAAACCAGTTAGATAATAAAAGTTTACATAAGAAAACAATAGAAAGCATCTTGTTTTTAAACAGTACACTAAATTTTAAAGTTACCTTTGAATGGGCTTGTGTCCTATATCTTAATTTCTATAAAAGTGTACTATACATTGATAAAGTTGGATACTAGAACCTCAAATGTTCAATTATTTTTTAATAACTCATTATATGTTAAGAGATATTATCAATTAAAAAAGTCATTTTGTCTCTTTAATTATTAAAGGGATTCAACGTTGTAGACATTCCATGTGCATGTGACATCACAATCCTTGTGTAACCTTATACCTCATAAATCTCTGCTATATGTATTTCTATATCAAAATAGCAAATATTATTTACAGTTATTTCAAGGAACAATAAAATTTCAATATTATGTCTGCCTTAACAGGGTTAAATAAAGTAAAAACTTATTATTCTTTGATTTTACTTGATTGTTTGACTACCAACAGCTACAAAACATTACCACACCACTGACCTACTCAACAAATAACTGAAGTTAAAATGCATTTCACGTCATAAAAATATGGCCGAGCATTTCTACCGCTAAAACTACAATTCAAACTTTTAATTGCTATATCTCCGTCAATATTTAGATATTTAATAAAATAGAAACGGCAATACACATTTATTAACATCAATTTCAATCAACAATTGAAAAATCGACGACTAAAAAATGAGGACACAAGCCCTTTACAGCAGGACAATAACTAAGATCAGCCTCGATCGAATCTCTGACACCGAGGTTCTCTTCCAAGAAACCTTCCTTTCTTCCTTCATTCTTAAAAATAAGCTTATATGAAGCTTCTAGTAAAACCGTTCATGATAATGTTGTATTCCAAGAAATGGTAATAAATTTTGAGCATGCATTTTGTACATCCGTCCTAATGGACTAGTAGAATAATAAATAAGATGATCGTTAGCAGTTAAATTTTCTCTTGAATTAGAAACGATAGAAAATTTAAATTTGAGGAGTCTATTAAATTTTTAGTTGCGTGCATTTAATGATAATGGGAAATCCAAAATAAGTATTTCAGTAAATTAAATTACTTTCGTTTCCTTTTCCAATTATGGTGTAAATCAATAATCATGAACTAAAGACATACCTTAACATTGTTCTGTGTATCTTCTGCGAGGTTCTTGATCTTCTACTTTACCAGATGGACATTAAAATAGCATACTCGTACAATGCGTTCCATTCAGAAGTCTGTGTGTAGAAATTGTAGTTAACCTGTTAACCTTATGAAGAATATTTGCATTTAAAACTATAAATTTACTAAGATCCCATTATGACTAATATTTCCAATTTAATTTTGTTTTAGTCTTTCTTACGCAATATATCAAAGCAGTCATGATCTGTCTTACAACTCAAATTTACACAAAATTATCTTAAAATTATGAAACGTGTTTAAAACTACGGTTTACAATATATCAAAATTCTAAAAATGGCGAGCACGAGAACCGCTCCTGGCTCTTCAAGATCAGCAGGTAAAACACCCCCACCAAAAAAGGATGGTCCGACATTGTCACCGCAGCAGCTGGACGAATTTAAGAAGGCATTTCATATGTTTGACCTAGACGGAGATGGCAGAATAACTTCCAAGGAACTCGCGAAGACGGTTCGTGTCTTAGGAAAACCAATGACGGAAGAAGAAGTGAAGATTATGATTGCAGAAGGTGACAAAGATAATAATGGTTCATTGGACTTTGAAGAGTTTTGTGACATAATGGCAAAGGAAATGGCAAAAACGAATCCCCAAGAAGATTTGAAGAAAGCTTTTAAAGTGTTTGATATTGATGGAGACGGACTCATTAGTTCAGCCGAATTGCGACACGTTATGATGAATTTAGGGGAGAAATTGACAAAATCAGAAGCAGACTTGATGATTAAAGATGCAGATATTAACGGGGATGGTTTTATTGACTATAACGAATTCATTGCAATGATGACTAAAAAATAAATAATTAAATAAATTGAGAAAACTTAAAGATATGCATATCCGTAGAATACACCGTAAATAAAAACTAGTGGTTACATTTCTGTCTTTATTAGATAAAATATATAAGTACGCAAGAAGAAAATAATTCATAGAAAAATATCGTAACAGCCGTAACATGTCAAGATGACTTCGATGAAAGGAATTGTTAGCAGAGTGTAGCTAACGGAACCTTCCTAATCCTGATGAGCTAAAACACTTGTCCTGTACCCATAAAATATGTAAATTAGGCATCCTAGAAATATAAAAGTTTAAACTGTAATATGATTTGAGTTAATCAGCAATTTCCAACCTCATTTGTCAGTTGTACGGTACATCTTACCTATAACCAACCAAATAGCTAGCTTAACCCAAGTCGTGGTATCCATTTGGAACATGAAGTATGTATTAGCCAAAACTGAGAGGCATGGAATGATAGGAACTAATGGAACCTGTTGATGTTAAGGTATTAGCATTCATTAGTGATTTCTTATAAATTCGTGAACTATGGATTCATTTTGCATTTATTTTGGGAAAAGTCATTTGTGGATGATTAGTTTTAAAGATTTTACTGTATTTGTTAGAATCTATATCTTCTAATGGAAACAGGGAGAATATCTCACCTTAAACGCTAATTCTGCAGAGTCCCTAGGCTGAAAGTATATCAATATAATAATAGTCAACTTTGATCCAACTAGAATTCCAAGAATAGTGTAATAAGTAGATTCTGAACAATTTAAAGATTTTCCATATTTAAGTAAAGAAGAAATTAGTACAACATTCACACCTGAAAATAAACGTGAATATAAATGGTTAGCTTCATCTGGATAACAATTTAGTAAACTTACAATAAACAAATGTTAGAAATCCTATAATTCCTGCGGAAATGTTATTTGGAATAGGCAGTTTGTCTAAGTTGAAAATTTGTCTACATATCACAACGCAACCTGCCTTCTTCTTCTCTGCTGTTCCAGTGCTATCCTGAAATCTAGACCAAAATATGATTATGAAATTTTAATCACAATTTGTTGCCAATAAATAGCTTTAAACTCAACAGTCTATTATTATTTAATTGTTTTCAGCAAAGAACTAACCTCAAATTTAATACACAGCATGAAACCATGGAATATGCCAGCAAAGTGACCATCGACATCAAATCAATTAACTCGTAAAGGTCAAAGAGTAACGCCATCGCTCCTACAAAAAATATAAACAAATTGAAACAACATTTATGACACTTGTAATCGAAATAACAAACCTGTAACCAGTGCTGCCAACAGAGTTCCAAATAGAGGTGTGTTGGTCTTCTTATTTATGACGGACATGAATTTAAACAACAATCCGTCATTCGATATTGCATAAAGCACTCTTGGAAGTGGCAAAGCAGATCCCAGAAGACTTGCACAAAGAGCGCAAACGGCACCTACTGATACCACCCATTTAATAGTGGGATAGCCAACCTCATTAAATACGTGAGTTAGAGGAGCATGTGTGTCCTGTCAAATAAGGGAAAGAGTATTTACATCACCTTGTAGTTATTTCTGATAAATTAGGAATATAGTTTACCTGCTCATAATACGGAATCATCATAGTAATAACGATCCCCAAAGAGAAATATCCCAAAAATATAATCACTAGTGAAATTACAATGGCCAGTGGCATGTTATGCTCTGGATTTATAGTTTCTTCGCTAAGTGTTGCGATACAATCAAATCCAACGAATCCGAAGAAAGCCTCAGCAGCTCCATTCATGACTCCCTGGAACCCAAATGGAAGAAATCCTCCTTCTCCTCCACCTGGAGATGTGACATTAGCGGGAATGTCTTCTTTCGCAATTTTCCAGTTGTTTACATTTGCTATTATCAATATAATTATATTTAGCAATGAATGAATTAAAGATTGACTAGCTTCGTTCGACGTCTTACCTTTCGTTGAACCAGCGATCACCACGGTTATGATTGTTAGCAAGTTAACAACTGTAAATATTTTGTTGAATAGTGCTGATTCTTCCATGCTGATTGATAGAATCACTGAAATTAGACACACGGGAAGTATAATGGGATTTAGAATGGACAATGAGTAGAAGGAAAATGGAAGCTGGGAACTACAGGATGAAAGAACGTAGGAACATTAGAGGAGGGAATATGAATTGAAGATAGATAGTGAGAAGATGGTAGAGGAATTGTTGATAGCAGGCAACGAAGGAAGGAAGTGGAGGCGGAGGTAAAGAGAAGAAGGAACATGAGCGAGAAAAGAAGTAGAGGACAGAAAGGGAGGTGAAAAGGAGAAGAAATAAGAGGTGTCATTAGTTTAACTTTAACTGAAAAATTTGACAGATAAATGAAATGTAATTAAGACGATTTAATGTAATGGAATCATGGAAAGTAATCCTTCAACGAGGATTAAATAAATGACCGAGATAGGCTACTAATACTTCCATGATACATCTTATTTCTACCGATGATCGCCATGTTAAGATTTATCTAATATGATGTTTACTTACGATATGCAATTAGAATCACTCCAAGAGCAATAAAGTCTGGTTCTGATGAAATGTAGGGCGCATGAATTGGCATTACAGATCTTATAGCAGTCTTAGGTACGTGATTGGCCAAAGCATCAATGTAGTTGCTGAGACCTCGAGCAACGGATGCTGTAGCTATAAATAAACGAAGATTAGAAACAACCAACAATATTTTACAACGTATTGACCAATACACACTGGATACTTTCTTTGATTATTTCTGGATAACTTTTGAGTTCAGAATCCATTCGTCAGATTTTGATTTGGCTAATGATGAAAACGTCAACTTTTTCCTGTATATAAAACAAGGAAATTTTGTATGTTCAATGGGGAAATTGACCATTTTTATCGAATTAGCCAAATAAATGACACTGTATCTCAAAAATTAGAGCTGTTACGAATAGAGAACCAGGTATTTTAAAATCAATATCTGTGAAGTTATTACCTATAACATATTCCAGCACGATCATCCATCCCATCATGAAGCCCATAAATTCGCCGACAGTGACATAAGTGTAGATGTAGACGGAACCGGCCAGCGGGACTCTGACTGCCAGCTCAGCAAAGCTAATACCTAAAAAAAACAGTTGTCTTGTTCTTGCAAGAAACATCTCAAAGATATTGTTATTTTACGAGAATGTCATGTACTTACCAGAAAAAAAGGAGGCAATAGCAGCGAGAGTGAATGTAACAACTACACCAGGTCCTGCATGGAGCTTAGCCACGGCCCCAGCTAAGACATAGACTCCTAGACCCAATGTAGTACCAACACCAAGACCTACCAAATCGACCAATCGGAGAACTCTCTTCAAATTTTGTGAAGAATTTGTTATTAAAGGTTTTTTTCGATTACAATTTTTAAGGATTTGTTTCATTCTATTTGGTCGTGGGTTTGTCGTGGTCTCCATGATGTGTTACTATTGGGAGCCATTAACAATTTATCTTATTTTTTTAAAAATATATAAAAATTTGTAATAAAAAATAGTTTAATTTCATTATTAACACAAATATTTTGTTTTTTTTTTAAATATTATGATTTTTTTTTCATTGTTTTCTATTTAAACTGTCACTTATGAATGGTTCTCAATATGTGCTGATAATGGGATCCTGCTAAAAATGTATAAATCTAATGGGCTTGTGTCCTATGTCTTAATTTCTATAAAAGTGTACTATATATTGATAAAGTGGGTTACTAGAACCTCAAATGTTCAATTATTATTTAATAACTCCTTGTATGTTAGCAGATATTAACAATCAAAAAAGTCATTTTGTCTCTTTAATTATTAAAGGGATTCAACGTTGTACACATTCCAAATGCATGTGACATCATAACCGCTACCAACCTCACAGCTCATAAATCTCTGCTATATGTATTTATATATCAAAATATCAAATTTTATTTACAGCTATTTCAAGGAACAATAAAATTTCAATATTATGTCTGCCTTAGCAGGGTTAAATAAAATAAAAACTTATTATTCTTTGATTTGACTTGATTATTTGACTACCAACAGCTACAGAACATTACCACAGCATTGACCTACTCAACAAATAACTGACGTTAAAATGCATTTCACGTCTTACAAATATGGCCGACCATTTCTAGCGTTAAAGCACTGCAAGCGTATTTAAGTGACGACGAATTCGGGCGTAAATCGGCGGAAACCCGACTACTGTGTTCTTTGCAGTCTGAGACGGCTGATGCATTTACAAGTTTACAAGGTTTAGCGTGGTAGCATTTATATGCTTGGTTAAAATTTTCAGGCCTTATTATTAAAATGTTAAAACACTTTTGAACAATTAAGCAACTAGCCCTGAAATGGATGACGCTGAAGCGTTATGCCTATACTCAGCCGTTGAGACAAGTGAAATATTTATAATTTATTTATCATCTAGGTGTTCCAGGTGTATCCAGGTTATTTTCTTATATGTTATTGAAAGATATACCATAATGCTAACATTATAAAAACTTCTCTTTCTAAGACAAATAAATTATTCAAGTCATATTTCAATATTTTTAATTGAGAATTATTCCAAACAGTGTGTCCAAACATTTATGTTGCATACACTCTTGGCGCAAAGAAATCTGAGCGCCATCTATTCAACAAATATTAAAACCATATATAATTTAAACTACTCTTCACTAGATGTCGCTAATAGAAACTCAATGAAATAAAAAGGATAAAGAAATCAAAAACATGTAAGTTGTATTAAAATCTACATATTTATAATTCTTAATATCTAACCTTATAACATAGTAAGTACAAACAGTAACATAACAAAAACTTAGAGTCTACGAACCCGTAGTTTTGATAAAATACATTTGAGGCGATGTCAAATAAATAAAATGCGACTAATTAACTAAAACTAGAATTGAGTTATTTGTTTAAATTTTTCATTTAAATCCTTATCACTTAATTTTTCTGACACTTTAATTGCTGGAGCTTCTTTTCCATTTGGTTTCTTAGAGTTTCTTTCTACACTGTGTCGGATTCCATAGAAGAAATAAATGCAATAACCTGAAATGAAATTTCGATTGATTATTTTTGTTTTTGTGTACCATAATTAAATACTATTAAAAACCGTTTGTGCTTTATTAAAATTTTAAACATATATCATAGATTGTGCTTTGGTCAGAATATATAGTTTAAAAAAGAAGATAATGGGGGCAATAAAAAGCCCGAGAAATCATCAACAACAAAAAACTTTTTCTTTGATGGCTTCACTCAAAACTTCTTTGATCCACTGCAACTTTTTATAATCTTAGATTTCTCGTTCATTCTTTATTTTAAAATCTTCGTTAAAATTGGCTTTTCTTTTCTCGATAGCTATTTACAAGAATAAGCACTGAGCGGTGTTTTTTGTTCCTGACGAATCCTACTGATGTTCCAATCCTGGCAAACGTGTTTCATTTCTAATCCCTAACTGAATAATTTTGATAACAACAATAAACCCTCAGTTGCAACATCTTACCTATCGCCACCCAGACAATGAATCTGATCCAGGTGTGAGCATCCAATTGACACATCAGGTACAAGTTGATGACCACGCTAAGGCAAGGAATTAGGGGAACCAATGGCACCTGAAAATTACATCAACAGTTATTTTCAGTGAATAAATTTGATATATTCTTTAATTGGAATTAAGGGTACTCACTTTGAAAGACAAATGGACATCTTCACTGGGCTGCCTCGCAATTATTCCCATGATGAGAAGCAACGTGGCTGATAAGACCACGAAGATAGCCACCGCAAGTGTAAAATTCGTCGCAAATAAATCCAATGTGTAAATTGACATGTAACACAGAACAAAAGCTACTGCACCTGCAATAGAAATTTAATTAAAATGAGTTTTTCTTCATTTATAACCTAAAAGTAATTTTTACTTACTGAATAATACTATTCCCCATTTTGTAATGGCAGAAGATACATTTGTGGGATCTTTCAACATATTTAAGTTGAATAGTTGCTTCATAAAGTGAATTTTAGATGACGGTACATTGCTACCAACATTTGAAGGGTATTGGTACCTAAAACATTCATAATATATCGTTTATGTCACGTGTTAGAAGGATAGAAGGACATTTCTCATGTAATCTTTTAATCTTACCTTAAGATTAACACGCAAACAGCCACGATAGTATATGCCAAAAGCGTCCCTATCGACATCATATCAATCAATTGATGAAGATCGAATATTGTTGCCATTATTGCTGAAAGAAATTGGAAAATATTACTCTCTCTTTAAAGTTAGAACTGATTAAAGATAAATGGATTCAACGAACCTGCAAGAAGCCCCGATAGAAGTGTTGCCCGCACAGGAGTTTTAGTTCTAGGATTAACTGCTGCGAGATACTTAAAGATCAAACCGTCATTAGCCATAGCGTAAAGAATTCTGGGTAATGGAAACATAGCGCCCAATAAACTTGTAGATAACGCGAATACTGCCCCTACTGTAACGATCCATTTGATGGATATCCAGCCGATTTGTTCGAACACGTATGGAAAAGGTGCGTCTTCATTCTGCAACAATGATATTAATATTTAGAAAGTTATCTTACCGGAATCTTTTAGGTTTAAGTATACGTCATTAAGTAAACTTACCTGAAGGTAATAAGGCCACATCATTGTCAAAACCGTTGAAACACCAAAATATGCCAAAAATATGATGATAAGGGATAGCACAATTGCTAAGGGAATTGTTTTTTGTGGATTCTTGGCTTCTTCACCTAATTTAACAAAAACAAAATTATAAAAGCACTGTTCTTCAGCATAATGTGAGATAGAAAATCCTAATTTGATCACTGACGAAAAAGAGAAATTGTAATAGAACTTAACATCTTGATTTTATAATTATTTACCAGTTGTAGCAACGCAGTCAAATCCAACAAATCCATAAAAACATTTAGCAGCTCCTGCCATAACTCCAGTAAATCCAAATGGCATGAACCCTCCTTCTCCAGCATTTGTTACATTCTGAGGAATATCTTCCTTCCTAATATTCCAGTTCGCAGCATCAGCTACGTTAGAAAATATTTAATTAATAGATGAATAACATAGAATGTAAGGTTATGTTAATTACACTCGAAAAGATCTTACAATTTATGGAACCAGCGATTAAGACAATGGCTACCGTTACTAAATTTATAGCCGTGAAGATATTATTGAAGAATGTCGATTCCTTAACACCAAAAGATAAAAGACCTAAAAATAAAAATCTGTTAGTTGTTATAAAGTGTTTAAGCAAAATAATGGGCTTGTGTCCTATGTCTTAATTTCTATAAAAGTTATATTGATAAAGTGGGTTACTAGAACCTCAAATGTCCAATTATTTTTTAATAACTCCTTATATTTCAGGAGATATTAACAATTAAAAAAGTCATTTTGTCTCTTTAATTATTAAAGGGATTCAACATTGTACACATTCCAACTGCATGTGACATCACAAGCGTTACCAACCTTACAGCTCATAAATCTCTGCTATATGTATTTATATATCAAAATATCAAATATTATTTACAGCTATTTCAAGCAACAATAAAATTTCAATATTATGTCTGCCGTAACAGGGTTAAATAAAATAAAAACTTATTATTCTTTGACTTGACTTGATTGTTTGACTACCAACAGATACAGAACATTACCACAGCACTGACCTACTCAACAAATAACTGACGTTAAAATGCATTTCACGTCATACAAATATGGCCGAACATTTCTACCGCTAAAACTACAATTCAAATATTTAATTGCTATATCTCCTTCAACATTTAGATATTTAATAAAATAGACACGCCAATACACATTTATTAACATCAATTTCAATCAACAATTAAAAAATCGACCACTAAAAAATGAGGACACAAGCCTATTTCTATGAATTATGTTTACCAGCTAAAAGTAAGACAATGACGAATGAAAAGAAGTCAGGATACTTCCCCAGGAAGCTGACGTCGATTGGCATGGCTTCCGTCATGGCGTTTCTCATTTTGTTGTCTGTCAAAGCATCGATGTAGTTGCTCATTCCTCTGGCAACGGAAGATGTACCTGAAAAACATTTTCACGTTATAGAAAACGAGCAAGGGGATATCTAGATAACTCCTAGTTACAGGTAGCAAATAATGATGATAGATAGATTTAGAAAAGGGAAAAAGGAAAAGAAGTGAGGAAATTTGAAGGTAATAATGAAACATATAGATTAAACATAAAGATAATTACCTATTACGTATTCTAGTATAAGATTCCATCCAATCGTGAAAGCAACAAATTCTCCAACACTCACATAACTATAGACATAGGCTGAACCAGCTTTCGGTACCCGTGCAGCAAATTCTGCATAGCATAGACCTAAACCACAGAAAGACTATTACTATCATAAATCAGATAAATTATAGAATGTTATTATTATTAATCTTACCTGCAAATGCAGATGCAATCGCAGCAACTAAAAACGATAAAGTTACTGCAGGACCAGCTTCACCTTTTGCAACAGATCCAGCTAAGACATAAACACCTAGTCCAAGAGTACTGCCAACTCCTAGTGCTGTTAAATCAACAACATCTAATACTCGAGCTAGTTGAGATGGTGCACCATTATCGTCTGATGATTTGCGACGCGTTAGTGATCGCCATAATCCCATCTAGAAGAAATATATGTGAATTTTAGCCAGTATTCACACCACGCCTGCGGTTACTCTACTATTCTTACACAAAAATTACTATAGAAAGAAAGGCTTCCACAATAACTAATATGTCCGGTATATTTAACGTATAGCGGACATACATAAAGTATTCTTTAATACTATATCTTTAGAGGTTTAATAAAGATAATCCATTTCTAAATATATCCAATTCAACATAAATATATCTCCTCAGATACGAATGTGTATTTTTATATAGAAAGCAGATATTTAGCATTAAAAAAATATTGAATATTGCAAAATAAAAATTAGGTCAGTTCTTGAATAAAAGGTTGACAACCCGCGACTAGATATTGAAGGTAAACAAGTTCAATTATTATGTTATGTCACAACACAATTCAACATTAGTTAGGTTGCTTCTAAATCATACATTCGCGTTGCCATTAACTTATCTCACAGCGGAACTAAATAATTATTGATAATAACTATGAATTATCAAACTAGGTAATTTTTTATTACATGATTACAATTGCATTATGTTTATTTACTAAAATGATTATCCTGGGGCCGTAAAATAAGAGAGTAATCAGTTTCTTTTATTTTTCTTGAAAACTACAGCTCCCACAAAAATTTTGTCTTATGGTTTTTTGTAGATCATGATATTATCTACAACTCTTATTAATAACTTTTGATGTTAACTTAAGATGGCGGCCGAATAAAGACGATCTTTGTAAGATCGTTTTAATCGTGTTAATACGTTTTATTACAGGTTTATTTGTAAGGGTGGTACAAGAAAATCAATAATTATTGAGTTATGTTTAATTTAGTTTTCAATATCTTATATTTTTTATTTATGCCGTTGATCTATAACCAGACCTAACTAAAATCCATGGTTTGCAAATGAAGGCGAACTCAGTACTCAGGCTCTGTGCGTCAGTGGTGTTCACATTGAGCTAGAACGAAGATCTTTGTAAGATCGTCCCACTAAACACAAAACCTTATATAATATATCCTCTAAACAATCTAGAAAAGTTTCTTTATTACTATTTAATCCTTACGAAGGACTTCTTAAGATTCTACAATCATTAAAGCGAGAGTATTGATGCTTGACGTGAAACAGCTGTGTCTTTGCGTTCGATCCCTGGACCAGACTTATAATTTTTGGATTTGGTTATAAAGGAAATGGATATAATTAAAAAATAAAAGTTATGCACTAAAAAGACTTAATTAACAGTATATAAAATTGAAAGACATATAGAAAATTCAAGTTCAAGTTCAGTTTAGTAAAAGAAGTTCTTCCTCTAGGATTGACAGAGTATTTTCCAAAATATCGCATATCGACAAACATGGAACCGAGGGATATCCAGGAAAAGTGTTTACCACCATTTGTTTTTAAGTAATGCCCACCAACGAGCTGCATATTGAAATGAAGACAACCATACCCTGACGACTCCCATAAGCCTCACCAACTGCCTATACTTCCAACTGCCTACCTTATTCATTTTACAAAGACCAAATATTACACAGCTGTCATTCGTAAGACTTTGGCGCATGCACAGTTCGTCTGTACTAGCATCAATCTCGTTTAAAAATAGGAACATCTCGTTCTGTTAACACTTATATATTTATTTAATGTATATATCTCTACCCAGTAAACAATTGGGTAAAGTGTTCTGTGTTTTGTGACGTTTCTATCACTACTGCACTTCAATTATAGTTCGCATAAACTTTATCTTCATTTGTATTCCGACAGGTGGAGTTGTTTTTGCCATTTGTAGCCGATAAAATAGATATTTCATATGAACGACTGTGAGAAACTGAAATGTAAATGAACTCTTTCATGAGAAAGAAATCGTACGCATCTTCAATATGATGACAAAGTGACTTCAAGTGTTTTATTAAAATAAAAACAAATGAATCAATAAAGATATAAAAAAAGAATATTGAAAGATAGATAATAAAATCATTAAAGAAACAAAGATAGAAAAAAATAAAATTGAATGTGAAAAGCTGAGAAATAGAAAAACAAAAAGGCGAGCCATATATTGCTTATTCCACAGAGATCTAGACAGGTCATTATTTCAAAGTACTCAACATTTTGACGGCAAAATAAAGTGAGTTTTTTCTTCCGATTTGTATTAGCCGTTCACTTAATTATTTATACGAATTTGTAAATATTTATAAATATTAATTGTAAACAATTCTTTTTTATACATTACGCATAAATTTAAAAGTACTTCAAGTACGTTGGCCTTGTGTATAAAATGTTTATAAATATTTCTTAAGAAGCCATCAGCTAACGGAAAACCCTTCTTAATTTAAATTCAAGGGTAAAGTTTTGATTATTTTTACTCATTTTGCTACGCTACAATCATGGGAAAAAAGTAATGCTAATTGTTAATTATATACATATAATTATGGGAAAACTGTTATCTGCAGAATAACCATGTCTAAATTTCTATAAAACTGTATATTTAGGAGATATTAACAATTATTAAAGGGGTCCAACGTTATAAAAAATGCCAAGACATATAATTCCACGTCCGCTAAGTTGTCATCTCCTTTATACAACAGAGCGTAAAAGAGATAGCATACTTTACACAGAACTCTTATACGTATAACAAATAACTGACCTATCCCTTAATAGTACAGACGTGTTACGTCATAAATATGGCCGACATCTGTATCGCTAAAACTACAATTCAAATTTTTAATTGCTATATCTTCGTCAACATTTAGATATTTAATAAAATAAAAACACCTGGTAAAAACAAATCCCACTTTAAGTTAATATATTTTTTGTATTTTTTAGTTTAAATAAAATATTATATTACTTTGACCATTTGTTACACATTTCTGTAAGTATTGTTATTAAATGATTATTTCGATTTGTTCTTTTGTTGTTTTATAATCACGAGGTCTGTTGCTGATTCAAACCACTCTTAATGCAGCTCTCAAACAAACAACAGCCAAAACAACGAAATAAAGGTAAACTAAGTAATATTAAGAAAAAAACATATTTTGTTCTATTATTCAATTGTGTGTTTGATATAATAGTTTTAAAATAAAATCCGGAGCTGTTTCACTTACTAAACCTAAGTCAACCAAATTCAGAGAAGGTTTTCTTTTCAAACTACACATCTACAACAAAACAACGCCAATATATATTTATTAATTCAATCAACTCAATTTCAATCAACCCCGTTGCTCGGGATATGTTTCGCAAACCGAATGAGAATGCAACTGTGTTGTTAGTGAGAGAACGCACGTGTATACTAGTGAGAGAACACACACTGCACGAACGAAACTAAAGTGATTTCAAATTGGTTTTGACCACGTTTTGAGCAACTGTGTTTCTTGGTCGCAGGGCAATTACGTTGCATGCTATTGATGGTGGCATCATGACCAGAGATGTGCAGAAATACTATTCAAAAGTATTGAAATACATACATACATACAAATACATCAGAATACGACACTATTGTTAACAATTGGCTCGTTTTTCGTTTTCGTTGTAAACTTCGTTGCGCGTCTAATTTACAATCAGTCGACCCGTGTGCAGACGGCCTTAAAATATCTAACTGTGTTTAGCTGGTAACTATACTTGGATATCCAGCTACAATCGACATAATCCGTCACTTCCAATGTGCACAGGTGATCACGACCTTGGGGGGCCTTGCACGTTTCGGTTATATGGCCGTGACTTCATTTCAAACCTGAATGTATTATTACGTCGATGCTCATGAACTATATTCAAACAATCGTATAAATCTCAAAACATTCAAAAACTGTATTCTAATTTACGATCTGCATACAAATGTATGGTGTTTATATCATTTGAAATTATAACCTCAAATTTGGGACAATCTGTCAATTTATTTTTAAAAGAAGTTCGATTTCAGTTTGCCAAAAATAAAGGAGGAGAAACAACTTACTGTTGTATAAAATGCGGTGGAAAAAGGTGATAGCGAACATTGTGACCATAAAATATACAAATCTACAAAGCACATAATTATTATATTACAATTAATACGAGACATAACCTAGCTTTTGAAAGCGTAGTAATATTACATAAAAAAATAATTTGACATTGAATTTTATTATAACCATATTCAATTAGTGTAATACTTATTTATAAAATTAGCCAGAAACTAAAAGTTAACTAACAATAAATAACATCCTTATTTGTTAGATAAATAATTTGATTATTACCTAAGTCACACAATTAGTTTTAAGTAATTAGATTGCTCTTAATGTGTAAACAGAATTCGCGATGCTAATTTAATAATGGGTAATTGTCGCACTGTTGTATTTACTTTCAATTTTTGTGTCAATTTCAATTAGCATTGAAATTTGCGTGGTGACATGCGGTGTTATATTTCGATATTGCGTAGCAGGCATCTCACGTGTAGATACAAATTAGATACAATTACCTTTAATAACTACTTCTAGTAGTTTTAGATAATTTTTCTTTAATGGGGGCCCAGTAGAATATTATAGAACGTAAAAAATCAATTTGTTTTTCACTCAGATTTTAGATAGATTTCACCTATGATAAAAAATTGTCAGAATTTTATCATGGGAAGATTCTTTCTCTTTCCAACATCATATATTTAAATGGAGATATATTATTAATAGTTTTATTTATTATATTAATTGTGTGCCGTTCGGCTATACAATCTACATTATTATACTTCTTAATGCATTTCATATAAATTCAAAGTTAAAACTAAACTTAAACTATTCTAGACTATTTTTACTTCGAATAGTACTTTCTGTTTCTTCTTTTCTTGATCCTCTCTCTTCATGTCCCCTACTCGTCCTTTATTCACATTGCCTGTATCTTCATCTATCACCTCTTGCCTTCCTTGTCTCCTCTCGACAAAACCTCTATTATCTTTTCACTATCCTTCCTGCCTTCTCTCTTCGTTTTCACTTCTCCACTTATGTCTATTACAGGCATAAACGAACTATCTTCACTATTTCCTCTTGACTCTCTTACTTTACTATTTCTTCTTGATTCTCTTTCTTTACTATTTTATTATTGTCTCTATCTCCGTCATCCACCTCTTGTCCTTATCTCCTTTCCGCAAATCCTCTATTTTTCTGGACTGAAGTTTAACTGTTTTCTCGCTACTTCTTTCTTTCTCCTGCTTCCCTTCACTGCCTCTTTTAGTACTTCCTCTCTCTTCATGTTGCTTATGCAACCAAGCTACGAGCTTATTTACTGTCCTGTTTTTTCTTTTCTTTTTTCTATTCCCGCCATCCACCTCTGTCCTTCACTGCCTCCCTTTAATAGCTGGTCAAAATTCATCTCACTCCCTACTTTTTCCTTACACTCAAACTTAATGTGCTCCAGTGTTTCGTCCTCTGTTCCGCACACTCTACACTTTCTTTCCTCACTACTTTCCCAGTATCTGTTTCCTTTTTCCTCATTTCCAAATCTAAACCTTGCTGTCCTTCTTATGTGTTATTAATAGTTAATTTTAATGTTTTTGCCATTAGGCACTAACTTAAATCATTAAATGACATATCATTATGATTAATTACATTTCATTTGTGTTCCTTATTCTATCTACCCATTCTCACTCCCTCTTTCCTTCACTGCCTCCCTTTAATAACTGCACAATCTTCTTTTCACTTTTTATTTTTTTCTCTTTCTTTTTTTTCTTTTAATGTTGCAACATTTAAATGGAGATATACTTGTTGTTTCTTTTACATTTACATTCACTACACGAGAACATCATAAAAAAAGAAACAAGACATATTTGTCTCTGTTACACGTTGAATGGTTTATTTGCAACTTCATTCAATACTGGTACGGTAGTGAGGTTAGGTCAAGTGATTTTGCTAGTTGTAGTTCATATCACTGACATTTCCTTGAACGAGTGAAATCAAATTGAATTGTTTCTTGACAAAAAAATCATACACATCTTTAATAGCAACGCAAGCGCAGTCCTCCATTTGACCAAATTGTTTACTAGGAAAGTTTATCAGACGATTGGAAATATTAGCCTCAACATCAAACAATTTGTAAATCATTAGCAGGGCAATAATCACCACTTAGCACACACAGCGCGTGCTGTGGTCCACTTGGCAATTGGCACGTATTCGTAATACGAATTGTTTCTATACAAATTGTTATTTGAAGTCCATGTTGTCATTTCCGCGAACTAATTAAACTAACGTTATTATTAAACACACCTGTCTTATCAGAGGACCAACCCATTTCAAAAACAATTAAATTTTGTTTTTGCTATAGGTGTTAATGTTTAGAAATTTAATCAAAAATAATTTAACTATCGATTTGTTTTCTTATACAATACACGAATGGTGTCAGGTGTTCAATGCTAAAATTTTTTGAAAATTAGAAATTGAAGAATTGGAATAGGAGGCGTTGAGAAAATTAGAGGGCCTAGTAGAAAACTTTGGAGAAAACTCAAATTCTGGATTCCTTAATAACGAAATATGTTATTAAAGAAAATATATTCAAAATTAAAAAATTTAATTTGGGAAAATTAATTAAGCGAAGGCGAATAGTACGAACAGAACGAACAGTGCGAATTGTGTGAATAGTGCAAATTGTGCAAATAGTGCAAATTGTGCGAATAGTGCGAATATTGCAAATTGTGCGAATAATGCAAATTGTGCGAATAGTGCAAATTGTGCGAATAGTGCGAATTGTACGAATAGTGCGAATTGTGTGAATAGTGCAAATTGTGTGAATAGTGCGAATATTGCAAATTGTGCAAATTGTGCGAATAGTGCTAATTGTGCAAATTGTGCGAATATTGCAAATTGTGCAAATTGTGCGAATAGTGCTAATTGTGCGAATAGTGCAAATTGTGCTAATAGTGCGAATAGTGCAAATTGTGCGAATAGTGCGAATAGTGCAAATTGTGCAAATAGTGCAAATTGTGCGAATAGTGCGAATATTGCAAATTGTGCGAATAATGCAAATTGTGCGAATAGTGCAAATTGTGCGAATAGTGCGAATAGTGCGAATAATGTGAATTGTGCGGAGAGTGCGATTTTTCAAGATAAGTTACTAATAGAGGATAGACTTACACAAGACCACGTGTAGCACCTTAAGACATACATGCTATAAATTGTTATCTCAAATGGTAAAAAACAACATATTCACCGTTTTAACTATTAAACGCTCCCGCTAGACACCCTGTGTACAAATTTATTTTATCATAAAAGAGGTATTTACATCATTTTGTAAATATACAACCTGAATTGTTCTATTTTAAGTATTCCATAATTTAATAATAAAACTCGTATTTTTATCTTTGTTTATTTAAAGTTTATCTATTGAATAATGTAAAAATAACATTAAATTCCTTGTTTATTCACTTTTATAAAAGTTACTAATGACAAGAACTTACTTTCCTTTACATAAATTAGTAGTCCGCTGTTTATAGAATAATGTTCAACAATAAATAATATTATTAATAGCAGAAAAAATAAACATTTTGCTATGTTATAGAAAAACAGTTATTTTTATATCAATATTTTGTTCGGGCTGGTGTAGTATTTACCTGTTACTACTAGTAACCATTAGAACTTCAAATGTTTAATTATTATTATAGGAGTTTAAGCCCAATATAGGCTGGCATCGCACCTCTAGGAGTAGGGGAAAATCAAATCAATATTTTCTGCACACAGTATAGTGTATAACTCGGTATAGGAGTTTAACAAAATCATGCCTATCAATTTTATCTATTTCATAATTACTTTCCAACCTATTTAAAATTATTTTATTGCTAGCTAACAAGCTCAACTGTATCAGTCATAATTCCCCCACTCGATACGCTCCATTACCCAGTAAAATCTTTAAAAAAAAATGATTCTCGCAAACCAGAAACAATTTCCAGACTGAATCTGTCAAGATGAAGATAGTGACGATTATTTAGCATTTAAATTCTTATGCAGATTCTTCATAATTTATTAGAGCAGCTTAAAAATCCGGTTTTTATCACATTTCCACAATTGTTATCAAAAGATAAATACGAGATGCAGACTGCCTGAGATTAGACCATTTATTTGTTCTAATGATGTCTTAATAGGACTTTGACCTGTAGGAATAATTCTTATAAATATAAAAAGCCCCCAGACCTCCATCAATTAAACAAAGCTGAAATTAGTGACCTGTAAAAGGACTCGTTTTCAATCTAGCAAATATACATACTTCTTAACTACATATTACACTTTACATATTATAGCTTTACTAAATCGTCTTTACTAGACCAATAGTCTTCTTTGACATTAATAGAATATACTAATTTATATATTGCTAAATTTAAAGACAGTGGTAATGTTTTGTAGCTGTTGGTAGTCGAAATAATCAAGTCAAATCAAAGAATAATAAGTTTTTATTTTATTTAACCCTGTTACAGCAGACATAATATTGAAATTTGATTGTTGCTTGAAATAGCTGTAAATAATATTTGATATTTTGATATATAAATACATATAGCAGAGATTTATGATCTGGCAGCACTTGTGATGTCACATGCATTTGGAATGTGTACAACGTTGAATCCCTTTAATAATAAAGAGACAAAATGACTTTTTTAATTGTTAATATCTCTTAACATATAAGGAGTTATTAAAAAATAATTGAACATTTGAGGTTCTAGTAACCCACTTTATCAATATATAGTACACTTTTATAGAAATTAAGACATAGGACACAAGCCCATTGTCATGTTGTTGGTGTTGCCGCTATTGAAAAAACAAAGTTCTTGTTGAAAAACCCTTTATGTAAACTAGAAGAAAGACACAGTTCACAAGCAAATTAACATTAGCGGAATGAGGATATTTCTAAGTACAGGACATTACCTTGATTAATTGTTTTAGTATAAGACAACTTTCTATGAATTCAATTAAATTATTAAAAGTAGAAATAACACGTTGGTTACAGAACTAGTTACAAAGACAAGGTGATATATATTATCAGTCGCATAAATTATTGTAGTTGCAGATGTAGTTGCTTACTCCAAGGACATTTTGAGTCATTAACTAAGAATTTTAATTAAAGATCTAGAATAGCGTCTAATTAATAATAACAGTAAAAATACAGCTGACCGACTACTCTTTTTTGTTTCAACTAAGAATGATTCAAATGGGCTTGTGTCCTATGTCTTAATTTCTATAAAAGTGTACTATATATTGATAAAGTGGGTTACTAGAACCTCAAATGTTCAATTATTTTTTAATAACTCCTTATATGTTAAGAGATATTAACAATTAAAAAAACTGCCAACCTTACAGCTCATAAATCTCTGCTATATGTATTTATATATCAAAATATCAAATATTGTTTACAGCTATTTCAAGGAACAATAAAATTCCAATATTATGTCTGTCGTAACAGGGTTAAATAAAATAAGAACTTATTATTCTTTGATTTGACTTGATTATTTGACTATCAACAGCTACAAAACATTACCACAGCACTGACCTACTCAACAAATAACTGACGTTAAAATGCATTTCACGTCTTACAAATATGGCCGACCATTTCTAGCGCTAAAACTACAATTCAAACTTTTAATTGCTATATCTCCGTCAACATTTAGATATTTAATAAAATAGACACGCAAATACACATTTATTAACATCATTTTCAATTATCAATCGACCACTAAAAAATAAGGACACAATCCCATTGTATTCCTTAGAGTGACATATGGATCTATATATATAATATATTTTTTAATAGTACCAACATTCAAACGATATGTGTCAAAATTTCATGACATTTCGATCATTAGTTTAATAGTTACAGTGGTTTTAGTAACGCTACTCAAGTGATTTTCAAAATAATGAGAAAAACTCAATGTCGTGTGTTGATAAATCTTATTGATATTGATATTGATGTTGATATTGCTTTTTAATGAGAAAAAATACAGTTTAAGCAAAGCAATGACTTGGCAAATGTTATCCTACAAACTTATTGAGTGATGTATTATAAACAACAAAGGATTAATTTATTCCAGTTTCGCTCCAATTTGAATTCGTGCAAATTACAAATAAAAAATTTCATCCAAATAACATTTAAATTACAAAACATTTGTGATTTATTTAATAGACTTTCTCTAGAATCTATTTTTGGACATTCTTTAAAGAGTAAAGGAATTGTTAATAATAGTTTTACGTTGGCTACCCACTCAAATGTCTTAAATAATATGGAAAAATTAAAAAGGAGGTATCCATATTGAAAGATCAAGAAACTTGAATATCAACAAAAATAAAAAGTAAAAGCAATTATGTCAACATCTTTTTTAAAGGCCCCCATACACACTGTATTGTGTTGGGTTCGGGCTGGCGGCCGTATACCTCAATTTTGTGAACAATGTTCGTAATCGAACAGTTTAGATAGAACAGTACCAATCAGACTAAATAGAAGGCTGGAAGTAGTAATATAAAGGCTAATGCTAGGTCATAAAAATCTCATTCATACCACGTCGGTGAAGTACGCAGCCGACTCGATAGCAGTCGATTCGGACTAGTGGTGTAAATCAAAATTAATTCGGTGTTAAATCGAACTTTATATTACATGGCTAATCGGAACATTTAAGCAAATATTTAAGTGATAATAGACTGTAGAAGTATTAAGTAACTTAAATATTATTATATAATATATAAATTTACCAATTAGTGTCTTATATTGCTGTTTTAATATAGGAAAATAAAACGCAAACGAACATCTAAAACCTCATTATTTAATGAAATTATTCTTTTATAAATAAGTTAACTAATAAGTCTCTTAGGTAATTACAAAATTTCAGCCGTAACTTATTCTTATTTTCTTCAAAACTTGCAATTTAGTGAAACCATGTACAATGACAGTTCGTTCAATATCTGTGCGCCAACTCATAAGATGTTTAAAAAACTGAAAATCCTTTCTTTTTTTTTGATTGGGTCTGTAGTTCTAAGTTTTAAATATATTTTATAATTAGGCCTGTTAATGAAAACTCAAAATTATCCAATACGAGTGACATCCGCTCGCGGCGCCATCTTGGAAAAAACAGTTTATTGGCTTTATCTCGTTGTAAATGCGTCCTATGATAAAAATACTTATTAGCAATCTTATAGAGCACTCAATTACCTACAAGTTTTGCATACAACATTTTTTTCTATGTCTTACAAGGACGGAGCTACGTCACTACAAAACAGAACACTACAATGAAAATTAAAAAATTTAGAGCAAATTGACACCTTTTTTTTTGAAGATGGCGGCGCGAGCGGACGTCACACGTGTTGGATAAGTTTGAGTGTTCATTAACACCTCTAACTTTAAAACATATCCAAGAATTAGAACTACCGGCCCTTATGTCAAATAAAAACTGCAAAGATTTTGTATTTTCCAAAAAAAAGTTACCAGTTCAATTTATTAAACTGTGTGTAAGGCCTTAAGAATATAGTAAATTAAATTAATATACATTCCTTAAAATGATATTATGAGCATTAACAAAAAATCAGCAAAAGATTCGTGGAATTTACGTTGGAGTACATAACCTCTTTACGAAATGTCAATTGCCTTTGTTTATTGACCACCGATCTTGTACTTTTGCTAAATTATACTTGTTTACATTGACTTAAATTAGGTTAAATCCATAAAAGACATAAACCGTTGTGTGGTGTATTTAAAAGTGATGGCATTGCGTCTTGCGGAACGCCCGTGGAATTTTAATTATAAACATTATTTTTTGGGTGAAATTTATTTCAATTAACGATCTTTTTACGTTGTTAATTTATTATACTGACGTAACGCAAGATGCAGCTTATATGATAAAACTATAGGCCTTTCCAGTGCCGAAACGAGTGTTTGAAACACCTATAACAAGTGTCAAACTTGCGCCTTCCCGTAACCCAGATAGATGTCACCTATGAAAAAAAATTAGCAGAATCCTTCCCAGTAAGCAATTTAGTGAAGTGCCCTATTTAGTGACGTTTCTCTCACTATTTCACTTCAATTATAGTTCGCATCAACTTTATCTTCATTTGTATTCCGACAGGTGGAGTAATTTCGCCATCTGTAGCCGATAAAGTAGACATTTTATATGAAAAAATGTGACAAACTGAACTATAAATGCACTCTTTTATGACAAAAAAATCATGACGCATCTTCAATATGATGTCAAAGTGACTCCAAAATGTTTACTGGGTTTTATAAGAATATTCTTTCTCTTTCCAACATCATACCCAGTAAACAATTTGGTGAAGTGTCCTATTTGGTGAAGTTCGAGTCACCTGTCACAGATTTTGTGTTAGTTTTTCATAATAATATTCTTTCTTTTTCCAACATCATTCATTAAGTATTTCTGTTTCTTTCCCACATGGGTATATTTTTATTATCCGGTCATAAATCATAAACCTACTCCGCTTTTAATTCAGCAGGGAACCGTCGTTGCAATGTCTGTAGCTCATAAAAAGGACCTTTCCTTTGAACGACTGAATAGAAAACGAACACGTTCCAGACAAAAAATTCATGATACGTAATAGAAATTAAGTCGAATTTACTCCAAAATGTTTACTGGGTACAATCAAATGAAGATATAGTTGTTGTCTCTTTTACATGTGTGTAGAATAAAATTCTACATTCATGTAGAAAAAGAAAAGAGATATATCTGTCTCTGTTACACTTTAATGGTTACTTGCAACTTCATTCAATACTGGTACGGTAGTGAGGTTAGGTGAAGTGATGTTGCTATTTGTAGTTCATATCACTGACATTTCCTTGAACGAGTGAAATCAAATTGAATTGTTTCATGACAAAGAAATCATACGCATCTTCAATATGATGTCAAAGTCACTCCAAAATGTTTACTGGGTTTCGTCCATCTGTTTTTTGATCAAAATTATTAATAGAGAAATACAAAAAAAATTATTTAAGCCGGGTTCTACCTGATAGGGTTCTAATCAGGCCAACCTTGTAATGTCCTAGTAAGGTAAATCTCAGGACGTTCAAAGTTATTTTTCAATCAATTTTTTTACAGTATACAGATGAATCTATAACTCATAAGTATCATACAAAGAGAAAAGATGTTACTTAATTTTACTTTGATAATAACCTCTGTGTATGTATGTTACAAGGAGATTCATAGCAATAATATTTTATGATTACTGTGAACAATCAGTTTGACACGTCCGTGTAATTACTCTCCGCGTGTGATTTGATTGGGTAATTCATTGAATCGATTCATTACTTTATTGTGAAACGAACGAGTATACTCACTGGTATTGATATGATTGTAAACGAGGCTAATATAATAATATAATTAGTATTAATTGTAGGTATTTATTTCTAAACGTCTACCTTTAATTACTTTATTTATAATATTGCTTTTAACATTAATGATATATTTGTCTTAATATAAAGAAACCACATAAAATCAATTCATAGCGTAACTTGTTATATAACTTATCTTTAAGAATATTCCCAAGTAGAAATAGTGCTCAACCTGTGGAAAGATTATATCGTTTAGATTGTGATCGTGGTGGATCCGATGACATTACACCCCTCATGCCAACGGTGAACAGTGTTCCCTTGACTAACATACTTCATTTCGGTTCCGGATGAGCACACTTTAGTGATCATTAGAGTTTGGGATGTTTCACCCCCCCCCCCCTCTCCCAGCTGTATACCTTAAGTTCGACCTTCCATGTAAACCTGCAGATGCAATTCGAAAACGTTACTAATGTCGCTCACGCCAAGCTCACAACGACCCATCTGAAGAGCTGGGTTGAGCATTTCGGCGCTGACAGAAAATATTACTTTATATGATTCGGATTGGATTTTACTTTATTATATAATTATGTTAAATAAACTTAAAAAAATTAATTTCAGTTCATATTTAACTGCCATTTATACACTTTTTCTCATACTATAGCCTAACTTAATAAATAAACAATGTTCATTATCATTTAGAATATATTTCTTTTATGAAAAATTTGATTTGTTTGTTTTGCTACAGAGCTATTTAATCAACTATCGCAATCCTTATATTTTCAACGCTCAAAACCATTCAAAACGTTTGCAGAATGTTCCAGATCAAAATGCTGACAACTGTGCCGTGGATTCCCAATAGAAACATATTTACTTTAATACGTGAGATGCAATTTCAATAGGGACTTACCCAAACTCAGGTAATACACCTTTTTAAAATGATAATAAAACGGAATAATTTAATATGATAGCGTGACAGCGATCGTTAGTTATCATAGTCATGTTGAATCACTTCACTTGCATCACATGTTCAAGTTAGCAACACAATCGTCCACACATGCCTTCGTTAACGACTACTTCAAATAACAATTAACCGTAATGATTCGCTAACGAAGGAAGAAAACAATGCCAACACCTGTTTTTGGAAAAATTTAGAGTAATAGCAAACTCTATTTGATGGTGCAACAAAAGTACAAGACATAATGGGCTTATGTCCTATGTCATAATTTCTATAAAAGTGTACCATATATTGATAAAATTGGTTACTAGAACCTCAAATGTTCAATTATTTTTTAATAACTCATTATATCTTAAAAGATATTAGCAATTAAAAAAGTCATTTTGTCTCTTTAATTATTAAAGGGATTCCACGTTGTACACATTCTAAGTGCATGTGACATAACAATCCTTGTGATTTCACATGCTACACAATTTCTGCTATATGTATTTATATATCAAAATATCAAATATTATTTACAGCTATTTCAAGGAACAATCAAATTTCAATATTATGTCTGCCTTAACAGGGTTAAATAAAATAAAAACTTATTATTCTTTGATTTGACTTGATTATTTGACTACCAACAGCTACAGAAAATTACCACAGCACTGACCTACTCAACAAATAACTGACGTTAAAATGCATATCACGTCATACAAATATGACCGACATTTCTAGCGCTAAAACTACAATTCAAACTTTTAATTGCTATATCTCCGTCAACATTTAGATATTTAATAAAATAGACACGCCAATACACATTTATTAACATCAATTTCAATCGACAATTAAAAAATCGACCACTTAAAAATGAGGACACAAGCCCATTGCGGAAAATTCTTTAATTACTATATATTCTATTTTTTATTTCAGCGACATGTTAGTATATAAATTCACAGAAATTTGACATAGATATTATTTATGTAATGTTAATGATTTGCATGTTAGAGATATACCTGACGTATACCATTAATATATTTGCATAATTATGACTACACCGTTAGATAATTGCGAGATAAATTTGCCATTTGTGTTTAGACAGTTGTTTTTATTCTTAACAAAACTTAGTTATTTTATTTTTAAGAATATTATGATTGAATTAATTTATTGTGTTTATAAACAAAATGCAAATTAATGCACAACAGTCTGCATTAAGAAAAAAAACTAGTAGTGAGAGGAACAAAAAGCCAGTTATAACATGTCATCACTCAAAATAAACGAATTAAAAACACGTTTAAAATCGAAATGAAATGTAGGTAATTATATTTTACTAATCGCTCTGTTATTGTTTTACAAATGGAAACAAATTATTGCGTCGTATATTTTGAATACGTATTTTTTTTCATTTAATTTATTTAACGTCCTATCACTGACGACCTTTTACCATGTTGACAGTTTTTGTGAAATTTAATAACGATCGAACCCGAGGACACAACAATTAACGATAAATGGGCTTGCGTCCTCATTTTTTAGTGGTCGATTTTTCAATTGTAGATTGAAATTGATGTATTGGTGGTTTTTTTTAATAAATATCTAAATGAAAAGCACCCTAATTTTCAATTCTCACATCAAAATATCTGATCTTTCAAAAAAGTCGGTGGGCTTTTTGTTCGTTGAAATTGAAAATTAGGGTGCTTTTTCGATATCGAGTCAAAATAGGGTGAAAAAATTAATATTTTAAATCTTCAAAATTCCAGTGTGTTTGGGACATAAGGAGGTAAGTTTTCACCAAATATCATGAAAAAAAAAAATGTAGTTTTTTGGATTTTTCACATGAATTTTGAGGTTTTGGAGAAAAAAAATAGATACAAAAGTTGTAGATCTTTTTATTATCTATAACTTTGCCATTTAACTTTTTTCGATAGGACTTGTAGTTTTGCCGGAAATCGAGATTTACCGATTTTTACCCTTAAAAATTATTGCGATACGAAAAAATGTTTGTAAAATGTTTTAGCTTTTAAAAACACTTATCATTTGTTTTTCTATTTTAATAAATTATATATTATAAATAAAAATAAAATTACTTACGATTTTCAATCTAAAAATACAATGACACTCAAAAAGGAAATACAAAACAAAATCACAATTTATTAAATAATACACAAACAAAATGCAATAAAACGAAATCAAAACATCATGCAACGTTCGTGTTAATGTTAAACAAGTTCTAGTAAACTAAGCGTCAAGTTAATTAATAGTTCGATGTGACCGTCGTAATTGGAGATTTAGTTTCGATTGGCAAGTTGTATTCACAGCGGTGTATACTGTCTATGTCTGCAGTCACCCGAGTACAAGTCCGTCACAACCACTACCGCAAACAATGATAAAACAACGACGGCAGTAACAAGTGAATTGCACGTTCACTCCGTCATTTACTTTACTTACTTTCAAATGCAAATCCAATGGATCTGTATGCCACATTTTGTCATAAGTTAATGACATCTTGTAATTGTTCTTTGAGGTTATGTTTTCGCGGATGGCTACGTATGTTATGCAGGTTTCACACCAGAGAGACAATGGGCTTGTGTCCCCATTTTTTAGTGGTCGATTTTTCAATTGTTGATTGAAATTGATGTTAATAAATGTGTATTGGCGTGTCTATTTTATTAAATATCTAAATGTTGACGGAGATATAGCAATTAAAAGTTTGAATTCTAGTTTTAGCGCTAGAAATGGTCAACCATATTTGTATGACGTGAAATGCATTTTAACGTCAGTTATTTGTTGAGCAGGTCAGTGCTGTGGTAATGTTTTGTAGCTGTTGGTAGTCGAAATAATCAAGTCAAGTCAAAGAATAATAAGTTTTTATTTTATTTAACCCTGCTAAGGCAGACATAATATTGGAATTTTGTTCCTTGAAATAGCTGTAAATAATATTTGTTATTTTGATATATAAATACATATAGCAGAGATTTATGAGCTGTAAGGTTGGTAACCTTACACAAGGATTGTGATGTCACATGCACTTGGAATGTGTACAACGTTGAGTCCCTTTAATAATAAAAGAGACAAAATGACTTTTTTAATTGTTAATATCTCTTAACATATAAGGAGTTATTAAAAAATAATTGAACATTTGAGGTTCTACTAACCAACTTTATCAATATATAGTACACTTTTATAGAAATTAAGACATAGGACACAAGCCCATTCTTAGCCAAAGTCGCTAAAAGTCATAGAATTTTTTTCTCTACGAAATAGGAAATTTTCAGAAACATTGGAGCCGTTTTCGAGCTACCATACAAAATTCAGTACCATAAGTCAGTACTATAAGAATAGAAACATATAAGAATATAAACATACAGCTGGAACATTATAATATAGGATTTTCAGGAATTATTTTAAACTGAATTAATTAGCATACCTTTGGACATTGACTTATGTCATCTGATGTTTAATTGTTCAATTAATAAACTATATAAAATAGTTTTCATTAATGAAGCATTCCTTTAATTAAAAGTTCATCAATTATTTTAAATATTAAAAACAGCGTTTAGTAGCTGTGTCAGTCCAATGCGTATAACAAAATACATGGCATTCCGTGCATTTTTTATTTATTTTAAATCTACATTACAATGATGCACTTATTGTTTCTGTTTATAACAATTTTGTTGACATATAAAAAGAATATATACTCAGAATAACGAAAAACATAACCATATGTAAATACTTCCAGAATTACACTGTTAAAATTACTATGTGATATAGTAACAGTGTGCTTTCATGATTTCATGTCTAAAAATACTATAGCATCAAATAAAAAATACTCTCTTATTGTAGTAGGTACAGGGAAGTGATACCAAGTTGTATTGTGCAATACCAATGAATAGAGTTAGGAATGCTATTGAAAATACCTCAGTTCAAAGATAGCTTATTTGAAAAGCGTCTGTGTACTAATCAGAAGATCTGGATTCGAAGCCAGTTTCTGATAGATATTTTAATACTCATATAATTATATCCAGAGATGTGCGTTTTACAAATACATATACTCAAAATGCAAATACAAAATAGTAAATACCTATTTTGTATTTAAATATCTTTTAAGAGTATAGAATTTTATATTTTATTTGAAAACTTTTACAAACCTATTTCCTATTTGGAAAATACAAAATACTTTTTTCATTTTTGTTACTTCATAGTGTTAATCAGTAAATATTATTTTTTGAATATAAACTTAAAACCCCACCAACATTAGCACCATCTATGATCTAAAAGTATCTGCACAATTGTCATAATAATTCTAATTTAAAATGATAGATGCGCCTATTATTTTATTATCCTTCCTGTTACCCCCACCATAAGTCATCTTATTTTCGTTTACCTAAATTTGTTTATCATATTTTCTCGTTCATTATTTGTTTTACTACAAGACAATCACTCCACTACATTCCTTACTGAAATATATATACATAAATATATATTATTTTACCTACTACCCCCACATGCGACATCCAACATTTATATATTTTCATTCATAAGTTGACATTATTTAGACATGAATCTACTAAATATGTTGTACTTTTAACGTACAGACTATTGCGGCATAAACATGCGACTTAATAAATCCCTTACTTTTGCTATTTTAAAAAATTCTAGGTAGTATTTTTATGAAATAAAAATGTTTCAAAACAAAGTCGGTCTTTATCAAAAAAAATTCTCATAATTATTAAGAAAAATAACATTTATATTAGTAACATAAAGAGTATTCTATTTTCTCAAAAGTATTTTTAAAATACGTATTTTGTATTTAAATACTAACATGAAATTTATTTTTTATTTTGTATTTGAAATAACATAGTTTCTTATTATGTGCCCTCGCCCACTGTGGTGTCTTGGAAATATTTATAAATATATTATTTAAAGAGATTTTAAATTTGCATTTCATGAAAACTGGTTACATTACAAAATTACTAAATATTTACTTTAAAATATAATCGTACAAAAATATCACGTAAAATCAATTAAATTGTTTATGGTGTGGATTTTTATGACAGTATTGCGGATGCGCAAATATTTTTTTAATTATATTCGCTAATTACACATTTTCACGTACCATTTTTATTTCATGAGCAATTATTTAAAGTATATTTAAGAAATAAAATTATATATTTATGTCCACGTTAATGCATTATTTATTTATTTTATATACTAAAAGAATTCTGTATGCTGCAGAGCGTTTTTCAGGTTTCTGTTACCAACAGCTATATTCTTGAATATTGAGAAATGTTTCAATGTTATTGTATTTGCAGTTGGATCAGGCGCTGAAAGAGGGTCTTGGCGGTGTGCACAAAATGGAGCGAACAGTTGTAATACACACTGTTTTATTTAATGATGCATTAAAAAAGAGGTAGCTAAACCTTTTTGTTAAATTAAATTATGTTAAATCATTTACAATGGGCTTGTGTCCTATGTCTTAATTTCTATAAAAGTGTACTATATATCGATAAAGTGGGTTACTAGAATCTCAAATGTTCAATTATTTTTTAATAAGTTTTTATATGTTGGGAGATATTAACAATTAAAAAAGTCATTTTGTTACAACATTCCAAATGCATGTGACATCACAATCCTTGTGTAAGGTTACCAACCTTACAGATCATAAATCTCTGCTATATGTATTTATATATCAAAATATCAAATATTATTTACAGCTATTTCAAGAAACAATCAAATTTCAATATTATGTCTGCCTTAGCAGGGTTAAATAAAATAAAAACCTATTATTCTTTGACTTGATTTGATTATTTGACTACCAACAGCTGCAAGACATTACCACAGCACTGACCTACTCAACAAATAACTGACGTTAAAATGCATTTCACAAACTACAATTCAAACTTTTAATTGCTATATCTCCGCCAATATTTGCATATTTAATAAAATAGACACGCCAATACACATTTATTCACATCAATATCAATCAACAATCAACGACCACTAAAAAATGAGGACACAAGCAAGCCTATTATTTAAAATTTGACAGCAAATATTCAAACCTGTGTGTTTCTGGTTGCAGCTCCTCAGGCGTGGGTTTGAAACTTAGATTGAATCTGAATGTCTTTTATAGGATTTCAAAGATGTCTCGATGCGCTGTCATAATAAACAAAACAACCAAACTATTAGCAAAACACTGCAAAACACCATCCTAAATTGCAAGTTTATGAATACAAAATAGAAATACAAAATAACAGATAAAAACTAATACAAAAATAATAAAACCAACGAAAATAAGAATAAGAATCGCGTATAAAAAATAAATTGTAAAAATTAGAAATGCCTGAAGTAGTAAGTAGCAAGAAAAATGGTAAGAAGAAATCTGATTCTTGTTGCAACAGAAAAAATAGTACCAAACCAAAACCAGACAAAAATAAGTTAAAAACAATACCGTCTCCAGAAACGCTTCAAAGAAGGGAAGAAAGAGAAGCTAACAAAGAAGAGCCGAAAACGTATGACCAGGCGTGTACCGAGAGTTGCATCTATAGAGTTGAGTGCAAAGATGGAATGATCATAAAGCATATGGGAAGAAGAGTTTCGGACAAGGTCTTTCAATTTATTAAACCGTACCAGCCGTGTAAGACTGGTGGCTTCATTAGAGAGAAAGGCGGATGCGTAATGGTACCTCTAAGATTCGAACCGAAAGAAGAATTATTAATTACGGAGGGGTGTACCCTTAAGAATATAGGAGAAGTCTTGGAGGAAACAAAGAGCTTTATTGAACCAGATCTGCTACGTCCCCCAGGCAGGACGGGACGTGAGTCAGATATGGGGGGAAACCTTTTATACCCCGTGGAGGAAATTACGCGTAAGTATAGTTTTATCTTCTGACTTTACAATCTTTATTTATTTATATTAATGTACAAAATATTAAGTTTATTGTGTGAAAATTTAAAGTCGATTGGAGTAAAACTGTCGGAGATATAGAGTTTTAAGTCTTCACCTCTCTGGTCTGCTTGCATGTTACTTTGAAACTTTTAATCGCTTTTTCTCACACTTAGCTTTTTCAGAGTGGGTGCCCTCTCTAGCTCAAAATCTACTGGTTCGATCCTTTAGAAATTTTGCACACTCTTTCTTTACATAAATACCGAGGTAGCGCTGTCAAGTTTTTTTTCTTTTTTTAGTTTTAAAGTATTTTAAAATAACAAAGTTTCTGATTTTCTTCATGAAAAATCTAAATTTTGACTTCTAAGTGCTGTAAAAAACTGAAAAATCAATATATAAAAAAAAAACTCGACAGGGTTACCTGCAGACACTTATCAACTAATGAAATCATTTTGGTTTTTCGATTTCAGTAAATCCAATGAGTTATGAGCGGCACCGCAATGTTACTTTTTTTTGTGACGTCTGCGGAGATTCGCTATCATTAACTCATTTCTTGATATTTATTTATGAAAATTTCACAAAGTATTCTTTAAATGTTATTTTATCATGTAGTAATTTTGGAAATAATTATAAGTCGTCAAAAAACATTATCGAAAATATGATTTTTTTTAATCGATTTTATGTTAATATTTTCAACGTGTTAACCTAAACGATTTTGTATTATGCTAAATATTTTCTAAAAAGATTTAAATTTTCAGAACCATCACCCGTAGGGTCGGAAGAGCATCCTCCTTATCCTATATACCACGACACAGGAACACCGGAAATTATGCTTAGGGAAGATGTATTTGGAGTTATTCAAGATAAAACTAATCCTGCAGAGGATATATATGTTATGCGATATACATGGTCCACCAAAAACAGGATGGTTGTTTCGGTAAAAGCCTAATTTTAAAATCCTCCATGCTGTTATGGTTTGGATGGTTCCTGTTCTAGTTGCGATTCATTATCATCAATTTTATGAGTAATAAAATATCAGTTAGAAGACGGATTCGATCCCGGGTATCCCAGTTAGTACACGAGTATTCTTCAACTGAACTACTTTTGTTCGATAAATTAAACTCAACGATATGACTCGTTTGCCTAGGTTGTTTGTATAAAGGAAGTATTATCTATAGCATTCCTAACACTATTCATTGGATACAAACAGTAGTGCTTGGTTCTTCTTAGCTGCAACTTAAGATATCCTCTGTCTTGAGGACGCTATTACACCGTGAACCCCGCGGCATTACACTATATTTTTTCACATAACGTAATACTAGAATATATAATGTCCCAAGTGTATGTTTATATTCTTATATGTATCTGAAATTCGCATGGTAAAACGAAAATCGGCTCCGGCGATGTTTTTGAAAATTTCCTATTTTGTAGGCCAAAAAAATTTAAGACTTTTGGCGTCCCCGGATTTTTTCCTAGAAACTCGTAACTGGCAAAAAAATAATCACTTTCTCCTGTATAACTTTTAATTCGGAAAAGATAGAAAGTTGAAATTTTGCATGTGTATTACGCTATTTAATGCGAACGTATTTCAAAATTTAGAAATTCCAAATTTTATAAAAGGGGTGCTGAGAAAATTAGGGGGGCCAGTAAGAACCATTGGAGAAAGCTCTAGTTATGGATTGTATAATAATTGAATATCATATTAAAGAAAAAAAAAATTCAAAACTCAAAAATTTAATTTGGGGCACGGGGGCGGTTTTTGCCGAAAGTAAAAATTGTGTTAGAAAGTTAAGAAAATTATTTGTTATTGTTATATGTAAAATAAATATGGAACGAGTTAAATATTTCAATTTAAAAATGGAATTAAAATTTGAAATGAATTTCAAATCACACACGTCGTCGGTTGCGACGGGGGTAAACTCTAGTACTGGAATATATTTCAATAAAAACTTAAAAAGACGTTTTAAAAGAAAATTCGCAACCACATATAATTCTATTTAAAATTAAAATGAACATATTCATATTCATTCATAAAAATTGTGTCAGTAAGTATTGCATTATTATAATCCCAATACTTTCTGACTACACATAGAAAAACAAATAAATAACTCAGTCGTGCAGCGGAAACGCAACGACCTTGGAAAGGACTACAGAGAAACAAAGGGTGTATTCAGGTTAACCATTTTGGAAGTAAGAATGTTGCATAAAATATAACCAAATGACTCTAATGCAACCCTGATACATACTGGTTTGCTAAATATAACGGGACTGCAAAAAATGTTTTTTTTAAATTATAAATAGAATCATGAAGTAGGTCACCAAGTTATTTATAGTTTTAATTCATAAATAGTAAAACGTGAAGTAGTGGCAACGAAGTTTGAAGAAGAGTATTTAATTTGTAGTTTTGTAGTTAAGATGTAAAGCAAGTACCTGTTGTTATATGGAACGGATGTTATGTTATATGAATGTCCGGTGCAACTTCAACATGCGACATTCATTTAATTCTACTAAACGCATACCACCTTACAAATAAACCTGTTATAAAATTTATACCCGGTATAAACTAATAAGCCAGTCCGGACGGGTTTTATACCTGGTATAAATTTTATAACAGGTTTATTTGTAAAGCAGTTTCAATTATTTAGCGTTATATGTTTTCAGATAATAACTTATGGCGCTACAATAATTAGTATAAAAACGCCCAGCAAAACAGGAAAAATAGCCGACATCATATGGGGATTTGACACTCTAGAAGGTAACTTGCATGCAACACAAAATCTGGAATATTTTCCATAAATCTAGATGAAAATACAAAATGAGACCAAAAATCCCAGTAAACATTTTGGAGTCAATTCTACTTAATTTCTATTACTTATCATGAGTTTTTTGTCTGGAACGTGTTCGTTTTCTATTCAGTCGTTCATAGGAAAGGCCCTTTTTATGAGCTACAGACATTGCAACGACGGTTCACTACTGAATTAAAAGCGGAGTCGGTTTATGATTTATGACCGGAGTTATAAACTTGACACTAGCAGGGATGGCAGGGGTATAAAACTTAATGGAATTCTACTTTTTAGAGTCTGCAAAATATAAATATTTAAATGAAGAAATAAATAGATGAAATCTTTAGTACGGATCGTGATTTTTTTAATGAATGTTATTCATCTTCAACAATACTCGTTATATTAGTTTTTTACATTGTTTTGGTGATTCAAAAATCCACGATCGGCAGGTCTGCGTTAGGTTTAAAACCTCTGTCTTACCCTCGCTGCTTAGAGTATTCGTTTAAACACATTATATTAGGGGATTGAGGGAGACAGTGTGTGCCTATTACCATTAAAGAAATATTTGTTGAAAAAGGATAGCATATATTTTAAACATACTGTACTGAACGAAATACTATACAAGTATACAAGTGTAACGTTGAAAAATATATTTTACTTGTCGCATAATTACTAACCGCATCTCGTTTCTCTCTCACTTTGGAATGAAAATGAACTAAACAAATATATATCCTAGTGTGAAAGAAACAACTGCTACTTAATGAATGATGTTGGAAAAAGAAAGAATATTATTATGAAAAAATTCTAACAACTAACACAAAATCTGTGACAGGTAGAGAATGCATTTTAACTAAAAGCGACTTTTGTGTACCAATTTTGAACTATTAACGAACTTGCTAAGACTACATATATCAGATTTTATTTCACAAAATCTTGACAGGTAGGGAATAAATTTGAACTAAAATTGGTTTCTGTGTTGTTGCTTCGAACTTGTAAAGCATTAGAACTGAATTGTACGAGTGACTCGAAAGTCACTAAATAGGACACTTCACCAAATTGTTTACTGGGATGTGTCTTTCTTTTTCAAATGTATAACGTTACAACCGTGGGGGAGTAAACAATATGAAAGATTTTAGCCTATGCCATATAATTTGTCTAACGTAATTTAAGAATAACCCTTTAAGAAATCGAACACAATTATAACGTAAATCTAAAATTTCAGAATATATGTCACCAAGAAATCAATTCTACTTTGGGGCAACCATTGGAAGAGTGGCAAATATTATTCCCAATGCGTCTTACAAATATCTTCACGATTTCTTTGAATTACGAGCCAATATTTGTAATCCTTATGACGTTTACGATTCACGAGCTCAATATAATGGCGGACGAAAGGGTTTTGATAAATTTATTTGGAAATCGTACGTTGATAAAACTAAAGTATGTGAAGATTTCAGCTAATTAAATATCTGGAATTATTAATTATTATATATAACTATTAAAATACGTTTTTGGACATATTTTTGATATATTTCATTTTATACAAATGTTATTATAAAGGTTTGTGTCTCGGATAAACTTTGTTTCTTGTTAATAATTAAAGATACAAAAATATAGTCTAAATATAGGTAATATCTTCTAAATACTTCAAATGCTATGTGCAGGTGTACATGACGCATATCGACAAACATGGAACGGAAGGATATCCAGGAAAAGTGTTTACCACCATTTGTTTTGAAGTGATGCCCACCAACGAGCTGCATATTGAAATGAAGACAACCACAACCCTGACGACTCCCATAAGCCTCACCAACTGCCTATACTTCAACCTAGGAGGACATGTAAATATCCTACCTTAATGATTTTACAAAGAAGGTGGTTTCACCGAATATTACACAGCTGTCATTCGTAAGACTTTGGCGCATGCACAATTCGTCTGTACTAGCATCAATCTCGTTTGAAAATAGGAATATCTCGTTCTCTTAATACTGATATATTTATTTAATGTATATATCGCTACCCAGTAAACAATTTGGTAAAGTGTCCTGTGTTTTGTGACGTTTCTATCACTACTGCACTTCAATTATAGTTCGCATCAACTTTATCTTCAATTGTATTCCGACAGGTGCAGTTGTTTCGCCATTTGTAGCCGATAAAAGAGACATTTTAGATGAACGACTGTGAGACTCTGAACTTGAATGAACTCTTTCATGACAATAAAGTCATACGCATCTTGAATATGATGGCAAAGTGACTCCAAAATGTTTACTGGGTAGGTTATATTTACATAAAATTGTCCAATTAAAATGGTACTTCAACTTCTCTTCTCTTAATAGATTTCTACATTAACGATCTCTCCTCCGTTCTCCATTTCTCCTTCTTTCTACCTTGTATTTATTTGCTACAGTTCCTACCCAGTAAACATTTTGGAGTAAATTCTACTTAATTTTTATTACATATCATGAATTTTTTGTCTGGAACGTGTTCGTTTTCTATTCAGTCGTTCAAAGGAAAGGTCCTTTTTATGAGCTACAGACATTGCAACGACGGTTCACTGCTGAATTAAAAGCGGAGTAGGTTTATGATTTATGACCGGATAATAAAAATATACCCATGTGGGAAAGAAACAGAAATACTTAATGAATGATGTTGGAAAAAGAAAGAATATTATTATGAAAAACTAACACAAAATCTGTGACAGGTAGAGAACTTGTAAAGCGTTAGAATAGAATTGTACGAGTGACTCGAACTTCACCAAATAGGACACTTCACCAAATTGTTTACTGGGTACTTTAAATTAATTTGTACTTCTCTATTACTTATTCCGCTCTTTCTCCTGCCTTCTACTTTTCACTTATTTTCCTCTTTCTTCTTCCTTCTTGTTTTAGCCTCCGCCATTCACCTCTTGTCTTTCTTGTCTCTTCTCGAGAAATCCGCTATTTTCTTTTCTCTATCCATCGTAAAATAGCATAAAATCTTTAAATGAGTTGATCATATTTTTGCTTATTCCAAATTTCATAGAGTATATCTTTGTACAGGGATCCGGTCCAAAAAGATTGCACGACCATCTTATTGATATCAACGCTTGTCGATATTGTGAAACCGATGATCGACATTATCCTACAGGTAAACTATTCATGTTTTCTTATTGGAAGGATATTTAATTGTATATGAAAAGAAAGACTACTTGATCGCAAAGAATGTAATTAATATTCTAGGAAAAGTTGCTCGAGTATGCGGAACTATATTTGATATAAGAATTCCTCATGGTATAGGCGAGTTGCTAATGAAAGGTCCTTGCGAAGGATATGATCATAATATGTGCATTACTCATGACGATGTTGCTGATCTGGATTATGCAGGAAGGTAGGTGACAGTTGCTCTCAGTTTTCCGTTTGAAAAACTACATTAGGTGGCATGGGGGAGTGGTTCTAAAGACGCAAAAATTATACCACGAGTTTCCACAAAGTTGTGGAATATGTTTAAAGTGCAACATAATATTCACACCGTCATAATTAACAGGTTGTATTACCCGGAAACTGGACGAATGATTGAAGTTTATAGTGATCAGCCTGGTTTACAGTTTAGCACATGTGATTACATACCAGGTGATAGGGTAAGTGCCAAATCTTCAAAACAATACAATTTCTCAGTAATTGGTCATATAGTAAGTATAAATGCTTTACAGGTTGAACCTGTGGATAACTATGATCCGCAACTTCTAATTCCTCCTATCAAAACCGAAGAAATTGGTATTCAATGTAACTTAGACGAAGAAGAAAACGCGGAGAATGATTCTTGTAATGAAGAAACAGATAGCAGTGAATCTAAAACCAGTGTACCAAAACCAAAAGAAGTTAAACCAAGAAGTGAGTGGGCTCAAGAGGAATGGGCATCCCAGTTCGTTGTAGACGGAGTTTGCAGGGATGATTGTCCGTGTGCAATGACTGACGAAATTAGACTGGAACTGTTTTTAAATTCCCAAATGTTAGATGAAGAAATGAATGAAGGGGAAGATAAAGGGGAAGAGGAATCGGAATGTTTACCTGAATGTCCTGGAATATGTAAGCAAATACAGAAAATATGCGAAGAGCAAAAACTTACAGATGAGCAGAATAAACTTGCACTGCAGAGGGCTTTGGGAAGGAGCTGTTTGGATGAAACGGGGCAGAGGCCATGTAAGAATCCTTTGCAGGAAATGAAGTGTGATCGACCAGAATCGAAGCGGGGTCCTTGCGGGACAAGTGTGGAACAAATTTTAGCGAAATTGCCATCGGTAATTATTACTTCATTGTTCAGAATTATTCGTACGTAGTCTTTTTTTATTATTGAATATGTCACATAAGATTTATAGTTGTCTCTGTAGTAACACATAAAGATTGATATTATTAAATTATAATAAACAAGTTGAATAAAATCGATTATTTATTGACAATGTGAATTCTTTGATAGGAACCAAGTCTTGTGTTCGAACCAAGCGGTGACTACATTCCTGGTAAGGATGGAGCTAAATACGTCTGCAATGGAGCCGTACTTCTCCAAACACAAAAATACCCCGATGCACTTCATAATGTAAGTATATGTCAGTCCCACAAATAGAATTATGATCACGATATACAATTTTAACTTGTTTTACAGAAAAATTTTCCCTCTATCATATTACGACCAGGAGAAGTTTACAAACATCGTATAAAATATGTCTTTGGCATCCAAATTATCTGCGAGGACGAGAATCCAGATGAAGTAGTTGAAAAAGAATCTTCTCTTTCTTCAGGATCTCATAGATTTGATGAGTGTTTGAAGAAAACTTGTAAAGAGTATTTCGATAATTTAGTTGCAGATGAACAAGAAGAAATGGTCATGGTTGATGCGACCACACAAACTTCACTTAACGGAGTCCACTGATCTGTATGCGTTTGGTTATATAAGAAATAAAAATTTGTTTAATTATTACTGTTGCAAATATTGAAATATGTTCTTTTATTTTTGATTTTACATATTTAGTAGAAGGAGTTGAGTAAATTTTCTTTCGTCGCAAACAGAGACCCTAAACAAGAAACAAAGCCATTAAAAAGCATAACGTTATTTATTATTTATTATTAATTGTGTGTGCCTTTCGGCTTTACAATCTACCGTATTCTATTTCTTAATACATTTCATTCCTATCTTAACAATTCAACCTTAAAACTAAACTTTAACAATTTTATTTAAAACTAATTATTTACTTAAAAAACTAAACTTTATTTATTTAATAAAACTAAAAAAAAATTATTCTATACTTTTAGTACTTCCTCTCTCTTCATGTTCCCCATGCAAACCAGATAACGAGATTATTTATTGTCCTGTTTTTCGTTCCTTTTTTCTATTTCCACCATCCACCTTCACTTCCTTCACTGTCTCCCTTTAATAGCTGCCCAATATTCTTCTCCCTCACTACTTTAACCTGACAATCAAATTAATGTGCTCCAGTGTTTCAATCTCCGATCCGCACACTCTACACATTCTTTCCTCCCTATTTGCCCAGTATCCGTTTCCTTTCTCCTCGTTTCACAATCTAAACCTTGCAATCCTTCTCATGTTTTTTATGTCTTGCATATGCATTACGTATTATCATTTTAATTGTAAGAGAAAAAGGAAGAAAAATCATTGACTGCTATTTCTTCAGGTTCGATCCCCACACTATCGCTACATTTTCTAGGTTTGAATTCTTGTTTTATTTACTTAATTACATTCAATCCAGTCATACAAAAATTCTACGTCATAAAAGCTATCAGTACATATCGTAAATTAAATAAAATAAATACAAAAAAGAAGATGCCATTATAAGCAAATAAAAGTAAAAATCCAGTTTGTATATAAATCATTTTATTTACTATATTTAATAATCATTGCAACTGCATTAAATCTGGTAATATGTTACCAACCCCCATGATAGCAGGTTCTGCTTGTGCATTCGTTTTTCCAACTGACGCCTGACTAGTAGAACAGCCCACACAAGTATGTAGAGTATCATGTATGAAAATATCACAATCCAAGCAAAAGTATTTTTTACAATTGTTACAATGATAAATCTGAAAATTTCAAAATACAAGTTACTTTACAATGAAAAATACATATTTAAATAGACACTTACATTTTTATCACCATCTCCAAAAGTTTTTTGACAAGAAAAACACCATTCTACTTGATTTTCGTAAGGAACTTCTATATAGTTATCAACCGGAAATAAATGATGGTAAGATCTCGCGAGATGTGGAGCGGAAACTAATGTAAGACCACAAGCCAAGCATTCAACGGGTAGTTCACAATATTTACTGGAGCATTGTGGACAGTAGTATCCACCTACGCTTAATTTACTAGCATCATCTGTGCTATCGATATGACTGAAAACAAAATAGCATGTAAAGTTGAAAATAGATGCTAAAACTAAACACTTTAATTGTCAGATGTATAATTAACACTTACCACATACACATAGTTAATGGCGGTTCTTTGCCTTCAGTCTCTCCAACTATACCATGTGGAAAACCCATTCTTATCAGAGAGCTTTCTAGCCCATAAGCTGCTGGAGGAGGAAGAACGTGTGCAAGAAGTTGATCTCTATAAATGTAATAATTATGATATAACAGTATATATTATAACTTTCTAAAATATGTTTGAATTCAGATTGTTTTTATTGATCGATTCAAATTACTTAAGATCCTAAACCAATATTTAACAAATATATACTAGAGTTAAATGTATGCTGAAGATAAATTAGTACTGGATAGAACGGAATCTGTGACAGATTTATACTGAAACTATGGGGTCTATTTTGTAACTGCCTACCTGGCATCTGTTAACATCTAACGATTTTTCAAAGGCCTATATTTTCTAAACTAAGCTATGTAAGTTATTATTATTTATTGTTAATTGTGTGTGCCTTTCGGCTTTACAATCTACCGTATTCTATTTCTTAAAACATTTCATTCATATCTTAACAATTCAGCCTTAAAACTAAACTTGCTAATTTTATTTAAAACTAATTATTCTCCTAAAACTAAACTTAATTTATTTATTAAAACTAAAAAAAAAAATTATTTTAGACTTTTAGTACTTCCAAAAAGTGCTTTCTGCTTCTTCTTCTCTTGACCCTCTCTCTTCATGTTCCCCATGCAAACTAGATAACGAGCTGGACCAGATAACTGGATTTTATATATGGACGACGGTCACTTCGCAGACAATTAAATTTACATTATTCTAGACCTTTTTATCTCCAAACGTACTTTCTGCTTCTTCTTCTATTGACCCTCTTCCTTCATTTTCCCTAGTCTTCCTTCTGTACTGGTCTATTCCCTAGTCTATTTTTCTGGACTGAAGTTTACCTGTTTCCTCGCTACTTCTTTCTTTCTCCTGCTTCCCTTCATTGCCTCTTTTAGTACTTCCTTTCTCTTCCTGTTCCTTGTGCAACTCAGCCATCAGCTTATTTATTCTCCTGTTTTTTCTTTCCTTCTTACTATTTCCGCCATCCACCTCTTTCCTTCACTGCCTCTCTTTAATAGCTGGCAAATATTCCTTTCGCTCGCTACTTTTTCCTTACACTCAAACTTAATGTGCTCCAGTGTTTCGTCCTCCGCTCCGCACACTCTACACTTTCTTTCCTCACTACTTTCCCAGTATCTGTTTCCTTTTTCCTCATTTCCCAATCTAAACCTTGCTGTTCTTCTTATGTGTTTTATGTCTTTTTCTATAAGGTACTGAGGCACATTATTTTCCCATAACCTTTTATATCTTGTATTGTATGTCTTGTCTTGTATTGTATCTATGTAAGTTAACACAAAACTATCAGAAGACCTTAAATAAAGAGCAAAATGAAACTTGAAACTGGCATAAGTAGCCTAATTTGTAAATTATAAGGCTTTGAAAAATCGTCAGAAGTTAACAGACGTCAGGCAAGCAGTTACAAAATATGCCTCTATAATAAAATCTACAATAAATTTACACTGGATAAAATACAATCTTAAGATAAATTCAATTAAAAAATGTATAATAAATCTGTAACAAATTAGCACTAGATAAAATGGAATCTAGTGATACAATCGGTTTCTTATATTTCTGTTTTTAATAGAGTACCAATTTAAATGTCAACTCAAATTTAATTCATTTCTTTTTATATGTTTTTTTGTTGTTGTGATTTACTAAAATTATTAGCAGTCTCAGTCGAAGGTGGATGTCTTCTTAGACTCTATAGCACTAGTTTTAAGAACAATTTAAAAAAAATTCGAAATATATTCGTTGCACTTTCGTTTCATTAAATAAACACAAATAACATAATTGTTATATTGACTGTTGTGTTAAATTAAACTATAAAAAGAACACTGCCAATATTTCAGGTTGATCTTATCTATAAAATTACCAACTTTGAATGATTAAATATGGTTATATACGAACCTATAATGAGCATCATCCAAAATAGCACCATAGATTCCATTCGTTTCCTTTGTTAAATGTTTGCAAGCATGTACTTCAGCAGCAAGGCTAATAACTGAACATCGGACACCTTCCTTACGAAGACTCTACATTGAAAAATGTTTATTGTGAATACTGAATTCAAATTAACATAACATTTTTCTTTTGACTTACATCAGTAGTAGTTGATAAATCATTGGGGTCACAAGTTGTAAGACTGCCCATCAAAATTAAAACTTCTCGACTAGCGTGAGTTGGTAACATTTTTAATGATTTCAACGCCAATTCCAATCCATTTTGTAGTGAAGGTTCACCAGTAAGATTAGCTTTCGTCAAACTAAAAATATAACACTCTCTAATGCCAGGATATAAATATACTAAATACAATACTAGATATACTAGAGGTATAGTTCAATATACGAGAGTTCGGCGGCGACTCATACTTAAAACAAGTTGTGGGGTATAAACTGCCGATATAACTAAAAACCACTGACTCACTTATTTTTCTATAATGTATATAAAAACGAATAAGATAAAATTAATTATCGTATTATAAATTTATACCGCTCTTATAACCTTTTTTAAGTATAAAACGCCGCCGAACTATCGTGATTTGGACTATATAAAATTACTTTTGTAATGCTTTCAAATGCTTCCTGCTATTTCCTGCTAATTCAGTTAATTTATCAGCTCTTTTATTTCTCATAGCTATTAATCCAATTTGACTTATAGGATTCTGATCAAAAAATTCTTCGATAAAGCCTTCCAGTAACTACAATGTCATATATTTATAAGTGTCAATATTACAGTTAGAATTGTACTGTGTGAAGAAGATAAATACCTTTAAAGAACATAAAAATCGCGTTGGTTTTAGATCTTGCAAACTCATTGCTTCTGAACAATCTATAATCACAATTAAATGTCTCATCATGCCCAAACGAGTATGCCCTTTCCTTGCAGCTTGTCTTTGACGTTTTGCTTTTTGAATAATATCTGCAATGGAACCTTCGAGGAGACCATCGTCATCTTCTTTGATTGCTTCCCTATATATTTAATATACTTCAGTGTTTTAGACTATACTACTCTACATATAAATAATTTAATCATACCATGTTTTCTCATATCCAGTCTCCCACCGATATTCGTTTCCCTCTTCTTCATCAGCCATTGCAATATTATCTAACAGTTATGTTGGATCTTTAAATATTTTTATGCTATTTAGTAATATTGCAATTTAAACTGCATACAACCCTTCAGTGGAAATAATGACAGAATGCACCAGACGCAGGAGCATAACCTATTGGCAATTATTGATATATTCTTCATATACATTACTCACATAATTAGAAATCATTATCGAACACATATAATTCGTTACCTATTACCTTCTGCTTATAACATAGATTAATGGATTAAAACAATAACAAATAAACAGATATTGACAGCTCTAGCAACAGCTCCAACAATTTTTAACGCACGTTGCCACATCAGTGTTCCCAACTATAAATAAATGCTCCTGACGTTTAGCTGATAGGGTGGCGTAACTGATGAAGAATTGTTACCGCCGAAGTTTTTAATCAAACAAGAAATAAATAGGTATATTATTTACAATAAATTTAATATAAATAAATTATATAATTATATTTGAAAACACAATATATAGAACAGGTTTCAATTATAATAAAAAATAATGTGTCTAATTTACTTTAACAAATTATTCATAAAGTTAATGTTTATTATATAGGATATATACTTTATCTTCGAATCCTTGGAGTCAGCAGAATATTGACAGAGGAGGGCATATATTTAGATTCCATTCTATCCAGTGACTTTGTAATAGATTTCTCTCTAGTCATGGCTATTTCTATTAAAGAAGACATGTTACTTTTGATTTGAATGATTTATTCTTAACTAAACGGTTAGTATATATTGTTTATTTTTGTGTTTCATTGCAGAATGATATTATCATGAAATTTTTATTTATATATTATTTAATAGCAATTTATCTTATTAACAAAATGATATGATGATCAAATGACAAAATGATCAAACGAAAAAATAAATTTTGAATAGCAACACTATCAGTATACATTTGTTATGGATTCCGTTCTGTCTATAGGAATTCTTATTTGATTTTTTTTTTGCTCTTATTTATACTTTCTTTCTATGCGTTTGTATGTATATATATCTAAGCTCAAATGCAAAACATATGTTCAAAATTGCTTCGTCAAGACAGGCATTTTTGCCTATGAAAATAATAAAAATTATGTATATTACATAATTAAATTAGAAAGCTTAAGCAAAGACAAAGACCTCATGATTAGACTTTGCAAAATCGTGATCTGGGTGGAAATCTTAGTTAGTTTATTTTCCAAATTGATTGTAATCTACATGCTAATAATTGCAAAATAAATTTAGCACTTTTGGCTAACTCTTTCAATTAATAAATATGTTTTAAATAATATATTTTATAAATTGTAATTAATAATTGAATGTACTTAAAATAGTTAATGTAGCTATTGAAGTAGCTGCTACCTAAAAATAGTTTTTATACCACAGTAACAAAAAGGTATATACAATAGATTATAATTAAATTGTTGTACAACTAAGTAACAATTTTATATTTAATTAAGGTATCAATTAATTTTCAGAGCAGTTTCCAGATAAAAATTCGATGATCATGGAATGAAGTGGATCTCAGCTAAAACAATATAAACAAATCTTAAATCTGTGAGGATAGGGCTCCGCACTAGGAGTCTGTAATATATGGAGTTATTATGGTATAACAGTAGTAAATGTATTTTCATGCTGCTCAATGTGGTCGCATGGCATACTGGCCATTATTGATGTAGCTGTTTTCTTTTGTGGTTAGGTTGAAAAATGTTCTCGATAGATCAAGCCGCTCCCTATTGGTTTATTCGCCTCTACATAATTATTTCAATATGGAATACACGTCTCTGATAGGCTGGAGCTGTTCAGTACATCCTTTACACCGATAGACGAACGCAACGTCTGTGAGTTTGGTAGCGCAGTGTTTGGGTCAGTCTCTCTGATGCGTATTTTTCTTAGAATTAAACCATCTAAGGGGTAATATAAAAAAATTATATTAATTGAAGTAATAATAATAATATACTTAACAATTAAAGTATACTTACACGTTCATATTGTAATTATATTTTGGCGGGATGTTAAGTAAGTGAAAATGTAAACGTTGTGGGTGCATACAACAACAATCAAGCCATTTTGATTATTAACAAATTATCGTGTTAAAGTGGTAAAGAAAAACTATAAACTTTATATAAATAACATAAAGAAGCCTTTTTATTACGATATCACTGGTAAGTTATTATATTTTCTAATTAATTAGTATATTTTTTAAGCATAATACTGAAATTGGATTTGCAAACCCATTCAGTTGCCATTATTATATTGTTTTAAAAAGTGGCGGGAATTTATTATTTATATTAAAATATTCTATATTTTATTTCAGATATTATATATATATTACAATGGAGGAAATTCAACCTGGTCCGGGAGATATTAGTAAAAACCCAATGATTATTAAAGGTATTTGAAGAATGCAAGAACACAAATAAATTGTTCATAAAAAGACTGTCAAACTTCTTAAGTTTCAGATACCTATTCATATTACACAATAATTATTTATATTATCTATAAAGTATTATGGATTTAGAAACATAATCTAACTTGTGTACGTGTTATATTTGTAGATGCTCAAATGGAGATATCTAAACTTGATGTTTTAGTATGTGGAACTTGTCATGCCGCCTTTCATTTCATTGAAGAATTTCAACAGCATAAAGAAGATCCATGCGAAGGACAATCTCAAATAGTAGACTGTGTAAGTCAATAAATATATGTAATCAGTGCGTACAGATCTAATTACAATATAACAATGAAAATCTACACTGTATAACGTCAGAGGAATCTAATGGAAATTGTATTTGAATTGTGTATTTTTATTTTTGTTGCCTAGGGCACTATGCATACTATATAGTATTATATACTATATATATTACTATTCTTGTGGCGTAAATTATTCTTAAGCTTTCACAATATGTATCACAAAAACATTTCTTATGAACGTTCAATTCTTAATACCATTTATTTGTGCAGCGAGAAACAAAAGCAAAAGTATGGGCATTCTTACTTTGGAAAGGAGCGCAATCTGCAGGAGGGACAATGGCTGAAATTAATAGTTGGGGTCTTTACCAGGAGTGGGTTAAAATGGATCAGGAAGCTAGAGAAACTTGGATTACAGCTGGCAAACACGTGCAAACTTTCACAAAGGTGCAAATTTAAAAAGAGCTCTTGCATAGCACTTTATATTATTTATAAATACACCTTTGTGCACTTTCTTTCTAATTTTCTATTTATAATTATTTTTGTTACTGTTGTTTTTAGATAGGTCAAGGTAGCATACAAGAAGTGCCTTCTGTAAGAGTAGCTTCAAAATCTGCTCCAACATCTTCACCTGCAGTTTCAACAACAAATGAATCTAAAGATGAAGCTTCTCCTACAAGTACGATCTATACATAATGGATTATTCTTTGTAATATCATTTACATGTTTATAAATTCTTTTAATTTTTCAGAAACTGGTCCTAGAAATGTTGTGGTAAATAGGTTGGTACAAAGAGGTATTGAAGTTCGAAGTCTTCAGCAACAGCATGCCGACAAACAAAAGAAACGTGCAAATGATGTGAGTTATAATACGAGCTATATTGCATTAATTTAATTAAAAATCTTCTATTACATCTAAGGACTTTTTATTCATTTAAGGATGATGAAAATTGGTCTGGCGGAAGTGAGGTTGATACTGAAGAAGAAGTTGAACGTGAGGAAGCTCGATCACGAGAAAAGGTCAATTCTGAAAGTAATACGGTTACTACGACTGTAACAACTGCTCAAGAAATACCCAAACCAGTAATTAAAGTATGTTGGTAATAGAAGAACGAATTTAATTATTTGCAGTATGTTAAGAGACGTTTATAAAAATGAAATTATATCTTTTAGCCAATTATGTCAGTTGCTGCATCATTAAAAGACCCAGCTGCTAGAGTGGCTGTAAGAACAGCTAAAGTTGGAGAAATAAATCCAACTATACCAACTGGAGAATATATTGTAGAAAAGATTTTGGCAAAAAGATTTAATCCCAGAAAGAAACAACATGAATATTTATTAAAATGGGATGGTTATCCACAGTGAGTATATATTTTATTTTTCATATCGTTTATCTCAATTTATGGTTGCTTATTTTATTTTATATTTTAGTGAACATAATACTTGGGAACCTGCTGAAAATTTGGATAGTTGCCGAGCGTTGCTTGAACAATTTGAAAAACAGTTGGCCCGACAGAAAGAACAAAGAGCTGCTCAACAACGACAACAACAACAAGCTGCACAAGCTGTCAAGAAAACAGCACCACCTCCAACGACAACAAGCGGGTTAGTTAAATTAACAACTTTCTATGAAAGTTAACATAGTATACACATAAATAATAATTCATTTTGATATTGTAGTCGTCCGCAGAGAAACAGCAAGGTTAGAGCTATGGATCAGGTTAAAGCATGGTGTGGGTCTATGAATGAAGATGATTCAGGTAAGAAAATAATTAACTTTTTTGAAATACATAATTAATTCAAAATATATATTACTATTATTAGTATACAGTTTGAAATAGTCTTGGGATATTACATTGATTTAAATAGATTTACTTGAAGGTTCATCTAAAAGAAAAGCGGAGAGTGATTCTGAAGAAGAAGTAACCGAAAAAAAAATTAAAATAGAACCAGGTATGTTATCGTAATTAAAATTACATTTTTTTATTTTTGTGTATATGATTGACAACTACCAGAATGAAGAACATGCTTAAGTTACTACAGGTAGAACGAAGCAAGCATGTGTAGTTAGAAGGTTTTAGGAAAAATAGGTTTAAGATATAGTATTTCACAAATTGCTCTTTAAACACTTTGTGTCATATTATATTCATTACTCATTTAAACAGGCCTGAAAGGAAATGCTGCTATACGAATTGTTCAAGTTCAACGTAGCAATCAATCAAAAACATCTGTAAATGGTTTATCTAATATAAAAACTGAATCATCTGACACTTCAAAATCATCACCTCTTCTTGTAGCTTCAACAAAAGGGCCCTATAAGGTAGACCCTAAGCAGATGCCGCCAAATTTAAGTTCAGGAGTATACATTATGTCTAAGAACTCTGGCATGGTAAAAGTGGATTCATCATCATCAAATAATGATAGTGTAGTAATGCTTAAAGATGGGAAAAAACCAACAATCAGTCCAGTAAAGCAAATTAAAAAAGTACATAAACCGGAAACGCAAGTAAAAGTAATTCAAAAGGGAGAAAACGTTCAGTCAGGTGTAGTACGTGTTTCTCAATCTCCTGTACAGCAGACACAGTCAGGACCACCTAAACTAGCACCAAGAATTTTAAATTCTGGTGTAAAGTCTCCAATGACGCCAAAAACTTTTACAAATTCTCCTCGACCTCAGTTCGTTACTAGACCTGCTGTTCAAAGACCTTTAAGAGCAGCAACTGTTCCCAAGGTAATGCCTGGACAACCTAGAACACCTTTATCACAAGTAAAACGTACAATTATGACCACGGCCGGCACACCGACACCCACCAAAGTTCTTTCGAAGACTCCAATCATTCGCAGCGCAAGAGCTGTTGCTGCTGATCAAAAGATGGTCATGGGACAGAAGTCAAATAACGAAACAACATTATTAAAAGTAGGAACTACAAAAGCGGGTAAGTTGCTGTAATTCTATAAATGTTTTATGTTATTCTATTTTTGTTTTTCCGATGCATTACAATTGTATTTATAGATGATGCGAAAAAGAGGCTTATTGCTCAAAATATTGCAGAAGTAACGCAGAAACAAGATTCTGATGAAGATGAACCAGATAACATGGATTTATTCCCAACTGGTGATATTGCACCAGTTGAACCATCTAGTCCACCCCGACCACTTACCCTTTGTCCAATTACTGGAAAAGTTTTAGGTCAAGCTGAAGGAGAACCAACTCCCGAACCTAGTCCAGAACCGGATGACAACCCAGTAATTACTGTAACAATCTTTTTCATTCGATTTTCGATCAAATATTTAACTACATAATGTTTTAGGTCACATCAACTGCTGAAACATTAATTCACATGTCTCCTGGAGGAACAACGGCTACTTTAATAAGAAGTTCCTTATCTGGATTAGATGGAGAACATCACCTTGAGGACGAGAATGGAAGAAAAATACATTTTAATACTGAAGATGGTACAATGACAGTGAATATGAATGATTCGGATCCTAATCAACCGATGCTCATAACAGGAGAAGATGGCACCGTTTATCAAGTATTGAATTTGTTTCGTATAATACGATTTTTACTAAAATAAGGAAACTTTCAATATTTTAATTTAATTATTTGTGCTACAGGTAGCAGGAGAAAATGACGAAGGCCAAACTGTTCTAGTCGCGCAAGGTGCAGATGGAGAACAACAATGTGTTTACGTCACAGCAGACCCATCAGATTCTGGTAACACAGTCTTAACACTAGATACAGCAGTAGCAGAAGCTGTGGCTCAAATGATGCCGGATCAGGTATGAAATATACTAGTAATTAATCTGTATACTATAAATAATACTAGTTTTTTCTAGAGTTTAATAATACTAGAGTTTTTTCTATACGAAATAGACAATTTTCAAGAAAATGCGCGGAGCCGTTTTCGAGCTACCATACGAATCGCGTAAACATAAATATACACTTGGAACATTATAATATAGGATCTTCTTCTTGAGTAATATTAAAAATCAATATAACGATTGTACTAGTTTAATTTTAGTAATGTATTTTTACAGTCTGAAGAAAATTCACAATATATACTCCGTGACAGTAGTGATGTTCAATCTACTTCTGGTACAGAAGAACTTATGATTCAAACCAATACAACACAATTGGCAGAAGACTCAGACGGACAAGTTGTTGCGGAAGTTGTACAAGCAGATGCTCCTTCTCCAGGTAACTTAACATTATAATTTGCAACTAGATATGAATTGTACGTAAATACATTTTGAACTTGTTTATTTTTTAGGTGGAACTCGACGAGTGGTATTACTTTTACCAGATGGTAATTTTATGATGACTGAAGTAGATGAAGAACAATTCGCAGCGTTAAATTTGACTACATAACTTTAAAAACATAATTTCATTCTTAAATATAATATTTACATTATTGCTTTTATTTAAAGGGTTTTGTTATCGTTTGGAAAGGTAAATAATATATTTAAGGATATAAAGTGAGATCATGAATTATTTTATAAGTTTAAAAATAATAACGTTTTTATTTTGTACCAAAACGTACACTTATTTGTAAGTACATATTTAGATTAAAATATATTATTTTTATTTTATAACTTTTTCTCTTATAACGTATAAATTTTCAACCATTCATCTAAAATTTTATTTATATCCGAAAGCTTTATTTATATCTGAAAAGTACATAACGTTACTGTTTCATAAATATTTTGTTCTTTTTATTAAATGTATAATATTATTAAAATTAAACTGTACATACATTTTGGTTATTTTTACGTGGTAAGAAAGTTGTAGACATGTATCAGTCATATAAATTATCTTATTCTTAGATTAAGCGTATTGTAATTTATCTATTGATTGATTTTTATATGTTTTAAAAATTTAGTTATAAACCATTGAGAAATCTAAAAAAAAATATTTTTTAATTATATATTTTATATAATTAAATAAATTGCAATATAAGTTTAAGATCAATTGTTAAATAATTGATATATTAGTAAGAAAATAAATAATTTTAAAAATATACAAGATAGTATTTTGTTCATTGTTGATAATTATTAATTTATTGGATTAGGTGTGTGGTAAGATAGTGTGACCGAATCATTCGTAAATTGAGGTACTGGAAAGAATTGATGTGTTATCAAAACCTAGGAATATATATTATAGGTTTACCTTTTGGTAAATCAGCAGTTAATAATAAATCAATACTGTCATAACATTCAAATTTTGCTTTTGCGTAATGCCTTAATATTTAACGTCTATTCCATGTATTTATACTAGTATAACAAATACATAATGAGCTTGTGAGCTGTTTTCCTTTGTTCACAGTGTTAATAATATCAAAATTCTATGTGTTATACAATGCAGCTGTAAGCAGTAACTGACGTATATAATGTTCTATAAAAGAAATGGCATTTCATATGAGGAATATGGTAGGAATCAAACATGACGTTGCTAGAAAACTTATTCTTTATAAGTTATAATCCATTTAATGATTAAAGCGACAATAATAACTATTTTAATTAATTAATAACTATACTGATAGCCTACTTTATCATTATATATTACTATTTTATAGAAATTACTAGCGTTCATCCCCATCGCAAAGCGACGTCTGTCTTTTATGTGTGAATGGGCTTGTGTCTTATGTCTTAATTTCTATAAAAGTGTACGATATATTGATAAAGTGGGTTACTAGAACCTCAAATGTTCAATTATTTTTTAATAACTCCTTATATGTTAAGAGATATTAACAATTAAAAAAGTCATTTTGTCTCTTTAATTATTAAAGGGATCAACGTTGTACACATTCCAAGTGCATGTGACATCACAATCCTTGTGTAAGGTTACCAACCTTACAGCTCATAAATCTCTGTTATATGTATTTATATATCAAAATATCAAATATTATTTACAGATATTTCAAGGAACAATCAAATTTCAATACTATGTCTGCCTTAGCAGGGTTAAATAAAATAAAAACTTATTATTCTTTGATTTGACTTGATTATTTGATTATTATATAGGTGCTTTAATATCGGCTTATTTCCGATGCTGTGTACTATCACCAAGGACCTCCTACTACGTTGACAGTTTTTATGATGTCGTGGCCTAATACTAGCGTACTACACCGTTGTTTAAAAAATTTATGATTATGTAACAAAACCTAGGAAATATAACTCTGGTCTGGAGATGAAATTCGAAGACAGTGGCTAGCGTCAAGCACCAATGCTTGACATATATTTATTTATATTTATATTAAAACTAAAACTAAAATATAATTTTGATATATACTTATTAGCCTATAAAAGCAATAAAAAGCCAAAGGAATAATCGGGTCAATTTAGAATTTTCGGAAAGCAATTTTGTGTGTTGCCTTGAGCCCGGTCTAAAGTGCCCTTACATAAATCCGAATCAATAGAGAAAGGGCATATTGTACTAGCACATAAATATCAACTCAAGGAAGTGTTATTGGTGTTGCTAACAATTCAGGCGTAGTGGTAAGCATTAATAAATATATTATTTCTTATATTTTATATAACATTTATTTAATTATTTATAGGATTTTAACTTGCTAAACAAAGCTAAGAATATTAATACTGAAGTAATAGATATCGAGTTTTAATAGAAATTGATAATTATGAATTAATCTTTGTTTTTTTTAAATGTTCTTTATACAAAAGAGGAAATATTTAATGGTGTTGAAGAAAATCAAATTTTTAGGTATAAATGGAAAGTACAAACGTTACTATTTGGTGTACAATACGAAGAAAGGGAATAACTAGAAATTACCATAGTTTATCGTAAACTTCATAAATTTACTTGGCTTACTTGGGCAGCATAAGCAGCAGGCGTTTGCAGTGTTAATGGGCTTGTGTCCTCATTTTTTAGTGGTCGATTTTTCAATTGTTGATTGAAATTGATGTGAATAAATGTGTATTGGCGTGTCTATTTTATTAAATATCTAAATGTTGACGGAGATATAGCAATTAGAAGTTTGAATTGTAGTTTTAGCGCTAGAAATGGTTGGCCATATTTTTATGACGTGAAATGCATTTTAACGTCAGTTATTTGTTGAGTAGGTCAGTGCTGTGGTAATGTTCTGTAGCTGTTGGTAGTCAAATAATCAAGTCAAGTCAAAGAAAAATAAGTTTTTATTTTATTTAACACTGCTAAGGTAGACAGATATTGAAATTTTATTATTCCTTGAAATAGCTGTAAATAATATTTGATATTTTGATATATAAATACATATAGCAGAGATTTATGATCTGTAAGGTTGGTAACCTTACACAAGGATTGTGATGTCACATGCATTTGGAATGTGTACAACGTTGAATCCCTTTAATAATTAAAGAGACAAAATGACTTTTTTAATTGTTAATATCTCCTAACATATAAGAAGTTATTAAGAAATAATTGAACATTTGAGGTTCTAGTAATCCACTTTATCAATATATAGTACACTTTTATAGAAATTAAGACATAGGACACAAGCCCATTGTGGCACTTTCTTTATTTTAATCAGTGCCGTATTATATAGGCTCTTAGTAACATATAGGTCTCAAAAAAGCAAGTCTACACTTAAAAGAATAAATTATTACAAACCTTTTGAAGTAGTAACATACGCATACGCCTGCCTCTTATGCTACCCATGCAACTCTCTTTTATAACTAAATGTTGCAGGACAAAAATACGACCATAAATAATGGATTTCATTGCGTATTTTGGTGCGTATAGACTGTTTAACAGCCTGAAATCTCTACAATAATCAAAAACTCTGTCCAATTTCAGTTTTTTCAAGTAGACTTTTTTTTTGGTTACGAAAATACAGTTTTTATAAACGGAGATTCATTATAATAACTGATGAATATTTTTTTATAATTTTCATGTATTCTTTATTGTCTTTTTAACATATAGTCTAACTACGCCCTTCATTCTGATTGGATTGAAGGAAATAACCCCGCCCCGCCTACGCACAATACTACGTTTCACTCGGAAAATAAAATGCAGATCTAAATGTGAAACGAACTACAAGATTTTCTCAGTGTGATGCAAGCCTTCGAAATGCCGTCTCTTAAATATTTTTTAAAAACACCCTTTGATTGTAATTTAGAAAGAAAACTGTACAAAATATATGAATATTAATTTTATATGACAAAAGTCTACTACGATTGTAAGATTCTACGTTTAACCTTATCAAATACCTAATGGGCTTGTGTCCTATGTCTTAATTTCTATAAAAATGTACTATATATTGATAAAGTGGGTTACTAGAACCTCAAATGTTCAATTATTTTTTAATAACTCCTTATATGTTAAGAGATATTAACAATTAAAAAAGTCATTTTTGACTCTTTAATTATTAAAGGGATTCAACGTTGTAACCTTTTCAAGTGCATGTGACATCACAATCCTTGTGTAAGGTTACCAACCTTACAGATCATAAATCTCTGCTATATGTATTTATATATCAAATATCAAATATTATTTACAGCTATTTCAAGGAACAATCAAATTTCAATATCATGTCTGCTTTAGCAGGGTTAAATAAAATAAACACTTATTATTCTTTGATTTGACTTGATTATTTGACTACCAACAGCTACAAAACATTACCACAGCACTGATCTACTCAACAAATAACTGACGTTAAAATGCATTCCACGTCATACAAATATGGCCGACCATTTCTAGCGCTAAAACTACAATTCAAACTTTTAATTGCTATATCTCCGTCAATATTTAGATATTTAATAAAATAGACACGCCAATACACATTTATTAACATCAATTTCAATCAACAATTGAAAAATCGACCACTAAAAAATGAGGACACAAGCCCATTGGAAATCTGTATTCTGTATAAGGCTTGTCACACACTACAAGGGTATACCAGCGAATTTTACCCAAGCGGATACATGCTACAACGCTAAGAACCTACCCGAACCTTGTAAATGCAATCAGCCGTCTCAGAGTGGAAGGGAATGCAATAGTCTCTTTCATAACAGTGGTGTATCGATAAAAATTTGCTTTTATGAAGAATTATGTTAGTGCAAAACAACTCCAATACACCCTACAGTACACAAGTTTGACTTGGCGTACTGTCGTATCGGTTCGTGGTATGTATGTATTGTGCTCTGAGAGTTCTAGCCGCCGATTTACGTCCGAATTCGACATCGACCTTATAATCTACTAGCATTTTGTCTTCTACTTTAAAAATCTTATATAAAAACGACACATAAATCGTTGATTCATTGAATTATGGGTAATGTTTAGAATCTAATTGAAATTGTTTATTTTAAAGTTATTCTTCTCTGTTAAGACTGCATCTACATCTTTTTATTAGTGAAATGGATGCTCTTTTCTTCTGGTTCTAACTGAAGTATCATTCCCACTCACTGCTTGAATTTTATTATGTATTTTGTATTTAATTTAAATTGTTTAGCAATGGCAATACACGCAGTCATTCAGAGTACCATTTTCAATTTAATTAATTTTTTTAGTTTTCTTAGTTTTTTTAGAACCTTACAAGGTTAAATTAAGAAAATCTATATTATATTATAACCTCCAAAATGTGACAATCTGTCAAAATGCAGTAGGATTTATTTTTAAAAGAAGTTTAATGTCAAGTTTGTCAAAATTAAAGCTAAATAAAAACTATTTCTATTACTAATTGTAATTAAAAACAGCAATTTTAATTATTTCACCTTCAGTTTTGTCCAACTGTCGAACTGTCCAAATTTATATTACTAAAGACGCATGCGCACTAACTAAATTAACTAAACTCAAATTAAAACACGAATGTGACTAGGAATGCCTATTCTGAAAACCTGAAATCTAGATTAAAATGTTAGATAAAAACAGTAAATTAAATATCAAAACAGTGACCTAATAATTTGTGAAATCTAAGTCAGCTACAGCGTTATTATAATTTAGTATATTTTATGGTCTTCAATCCTCTTAAGTTAAACTTCCAGTCCAGTTTTAAACAATTATTTAGATAAACAATTTTGATATGCATACATATAGTATACTAACGAATAAAAATGATAGAACTACATATTTATTTAGTATGTAGTTATTTACTATAAAATAAGCCACGCCTCTTACCCCCACTTTAATACTTACTATGCTACGTCTGCTACGAGTTGTAGTACTACGAAATGTTAAAAGTTAAAGATCACGACTTGTGCATTCTACACTAGCGAGTTCATTTGTGCGCGAACCTTGTTGCAGTACGCAGTGGCAATAACTAAGAAACGGGACGAATTCTAGCCGAGTTAACATCCTTAGCAAAATTTCGTAGCACCAAAAGCGTAGCACATACTTTTTGTCATTTATTTTATACAACTGTAATTTTTTTAACAAGTGTTTCTTTTACATTTCATTTGCATAATAATATTTTATGATTTAGTTTTTAAGTTTTTCTTTTTTTTCATTTTTGTGTGATTTTTTTGAACAATTTTTAAAAATAAAGTTATACGTCGCTTTAGAATGGACCGTCCAATTGAAAGTTACTGACAAAGATACTAAACTTCTTAAATAAGGTAAGATGAATTCCGATTTTAATTTCTTGGAAATTATTTTAAAGATTCAATATTTAAATGAGCATTTAACGATATTTTTGACGCCATCTTTAATATTTAAAAATAAGAGTGACATAATGTTATTCGGCAAATTCTGCTTGTATACTTAAAAAATTTTCATTACGCACCAGAAACAATTGTATAGACAAGGGACTGCTGTGTCTTCGGTTTCGATCTCTGAATCAAAGTTACACTTTCTGGGTTTGGTTGTTATCAACTTAAATTGATAATGTATGATACATATATAATCATAAATTTATTAGGCGGCATAAGGTATCCCACATACGAAAACAGATGGCGTTTCAATCTTTGTTAAAAACAATTATTTACACCAAATAGTTTAATTATTTAAATAGTTTTAATTATTAACTTCTTACACGGCATTTTTCGCATACAAAATTTGCAATTTGAGAGTGGCAAAAGTGTAGATCCTCTTGTCGCTTGCACAACGCAAAAGAACAATCTGAGAGTTTAAGAATTTGAGGTTAGGATAGGATAACCTTATTTAATTTGTGTTAAATATACTCGGAGAAATATGTTCCACGAATCGTGTACTTTGGATACGCAGCGATTTTATTTTTCCATCATTTAAATCAAGATTGAAATCAATTTCTTTTGCTAATCTTGTGTAACATAACTCCTAGAAAAAACTTATAAAGATCTTTTTTGTAGATAAAAATATTATCTACAACTTCCATTAATAACTCTTTCTTAAAACTTCCGGTATATAAAAGTTATAACCAAAAATAAATCTAAAATTAACTTCAGGAGACCCTAATCTGAGAAACGCAAAATCAATTGTATTTATTGTCCGCCAAATTCAATTATATATAGTCACAATTGTTTGCCCAACTAATTCGAATGATGTTTTCTTCTTTTCTAGCTCTCTCTCACAAAAATCTAGTAAACAATATCTAGTAACAATTACTACAAAAACATAATTATATATAGTCACAATTATGTTCCAATTACTACTTGGAATGACACTTTTCTTCCCTCTCCCTCTCACAAACTCAATTACACTCGTATCTAGTTACAATTGTGTGCACTTTGTGGTGCTGCAGATCCCGCTATATCGTCTGTTCATTCTCACAAAGTAATTATATGTTTGTTGATGTTCCATGTTTGTTAATTAAGATTATTCTAATTGGAACAGGTGTTGATTTCTTGATACTATTGCGAATTAGTTGCAGCGTAAAATTATTAATTGTTGAAGGCCACCTACACCGCAATGCTTATGTAAATTACTAACTGATACTTAGTTTTAAAGAGAATGAATTAAATCGGTAATAAATTAGAAGCAGAGATGGATTAAGGGGTGGGTATAATCTCTATTATTTTTTTATTTATTTAAAATAATGTACAACATATTAAGTTTATTGTGTGAAAATTTGAAGTCGATTGGAGTAAAACTGTCGGAGATACTGAGTTTTTAGTCTTCACCTCTCTGGTCTGGTTCCGTCTTTATTTGAAACTTTTAAACGCGTTTTTCTCACACGCTCTTTCAGGGTCGGTGCCCTCTCTAGCTCAAAATCTACTGCACCGTTCCTTTTGAAATTTTGCACACTCTTTCTTTACATAAATGCCGAGGACACGCTGTCAAGTTTTTCTTTCAAGTGTAACGTATTCCAAAGTAACAAAGTTTCTGATTTTTTTCGTAAAAAATTGGTATTTTGACTTTTAAGTGCTGTAAAAAAATTAAGAAATCGATAAAAAAGAAAAAACTCGACAGGGTTACCTTTTAACTAATGAAATAATTTTGGTTTTTTCTTTTCCAATAATCCAGTGATAAGTTATGAGGGACACCGCAATGTTACTTTTTTTTGTGACGTCTGCGGAGAGTCGCTGTCAATGCCTCATTTCCTGACATTTATTTATGAAAATTTCACAAAGTATTCTTTAAATGTTATTTTATCATGTTGTAATTATAGAAATAATTATATAATAACTGCATCGTCAAAAAACTATATCGAAAATATGCCTCTTTTATTGATTTGACAAAAGAAGAAACTGTCATACTAGGAGACTTTTTGATGGGCCCCTATGTAGCTTGATCCGCGTCTGATCAGTATTGCGCAATGGTTACCTTTGCGTGTTTAGATTTATGTTAAACACAAGTTACCACCTAAATAAAAGAAATATAGCTTTCCTTTTCTAACCTATATTCTGTTAATTTGATCTAAGAGCTGTCCTGCCTGAGGCCGATCTCTTTTTTATCTAATGCGCTAATTAGTCTTAAATTGTACTCAGTATTTAGTCCTATCGGCAAAATGAGCAATTTGTTATTGAATCATATCTTATTTCTCAGATCTCATTACTGACCTTGTAAACTGACTTAAAGATACATTTAACGACGTATTTTGTCGATTAATCTTTCATAAACAAATTATTCAAATCTCTTTTAATTCAATCTGCATACAATTGATGAATAGTTGCTTGATTCGTTTCATTATGCTGTTGTTACATAATTGGTCCTGATTGCATGCTACGTGCGATGCACATATCCGATTGATTAAACTACGTATAGCTGCAGCTGTAGGAATGGTAGAGTGCGGAGCGGGGGTTAAATCAGGAAGTCTTGTGATACCGTGTCTTATGACGTGGGATGAGGTTTCTTATATTCCACAGACGACAAATAAAGTCAGAATTGTAATTACACGTGACGTAATTGTGTTTACAAATTAATGTCGTTCGTGCAGGCAACACAGCGCTGCCACTTAAAGAGTTGCAGGAGATTAAACACGTAGGTCCAATTAACGCGCAGTTCGCTGTTAATACAAATGAGCGAGGCCGTCGAACTGTTTGCCGAAACGACAAAAAACATAGTGGTGCAAGAGCAAAAAAGACATCTAACTGGGTATCTCCTTAATACTCTTTAGGCCAACCTCACATCTGACGACTTATTGCAAACGCGAGCCCCGAATCTGCCCGAACTGAATGAGAATGGAACTGTGTTGTTAGTGAGAGAACGATCGTGTATACGAGTGAGAGAAAACACACGGCACAAACGAAATGAAACTGATTTGAAATTGGTTTTAAGCACGTTTTGAGTGACTGTGTTCCTTGGTCGCAGGGCAATTACGTTGCATGCTATTGATGGTGATATCATGAGCAGAGATGTGCACAAATACTATTCAAAAGTGTTTAAATACATACATACATACAAATACCTCAGAATACGACACAATAAAATCCCCTATTATGCTGATGTTAACCCTCCGTGTGAACACTATATTTTTCGAGTCATGGTGTGTACACTGGGTCTTTTAGAGTTTTCTAATCTTTCAAAAAATCTGAAAAAATTAACGTCAGTTATTTGTTGAGTAGGTCAGTGCTGTGGTAATGTTCTGTAGCTGTTGGTAGTCAAATAATCAAGTTAAGTCAAAGAATAATAAGTTTTTACTTTATTTAATCCTGCTAAGGCAGACATAATGTTGAAATTTTTTTGTTCCTTGAAATAGCTGTAAATAATATTTAGCAGATATTTAATAATAGCAGAGATTTATGAGCTGTAAGGTTGGTAACCTTACACAAGGATTGTGATGTCACATGCACTTCGAATGTGTACAACGTTGAGTCCCTTTAATATTTAAAGAGACAAAATAACTTTTTTAATTGTTAATATCTCTTAACATATAAGGATTTATTAACAAATAATTGAACATTTGAGGTTCTAGTAACCCACTTTATCAATATATAGTACACTTTTATAGAAATTAAGACATAGGACACAAGCCCATTTTGTATTCATATAGTACGTACCAACATTCGAAAAATTAAGTTTTTCTAATTAACCCCGGCTCATTAAAACCACTGTGTTTTTCCACTAAAAACATAATATGTCAAAATATAAAACACAATGCATAAAAAATGTCATAAAATAATTTATAAATAGATATCAACAATACAGGCTTGAGTACACTTGTGATCACGTGATTATGACAGGTCCAGACAGTTCGTATTGAATCGGTTTGGTTCGGGATGGTCCGAAGTCAAAGTGAATGTAAACCGAGTGATGTTGGCTTGGACAATGACAAAATCGCTTATTGTTAAACATCACTGGTATGACAGGTCAGTGTGGGAGGCAGTGGGAGGGAATACGTTAAGGGTGCGGGGTTAGATAGGTGGTGATTGGGTTAAAAGGGGTGAAAGGATAAATCAGGATTTCTCAATCTGTTACATTTTTATACAAGCATTGTTTATAAACATATTTATAGAAGTACTTTTATATTAGGGTGCGAAATTTTAAATATTATCGATTTGACTGTTTAGCACAATCTTCTTTTCACATGAATACTTAAGGGGAGGGTAAGGTCAAAACGATAAAAAAAGCAAACTTTCAATAATGTTTTATGACGACACAGTTAATATATAATTATTTCTATAATTACTACATGATAAAATGACATTTGAAGAATACTTTGTGAAATTTTCATGAATAAATATCAAGAAATGAGGCACTGACAGCGAATTTCCGGTGACGTCACAAAAAAAAGTAACATTGCGGTGCCACTCATAACTCATCACTGGATTATTTGAAATCGAAGAAACCAAAATGTTTTCATTAGTTGATAAGTTTCTGCAGGTAACGCTGTCAAGTTTTTTTCATTTTATTGATTTTTCAATATTTTACAGCACTTAAAAGTCAAAATCCCGATTTTTCATGAAAGAAATCAGAAACTTTGTTATTTTAAAATACGTTAAAATTAAAAAATTAAATAAAACTCGACAGCGTTACCTCGGCATTTATGTAAAGAAAGAGTGTGCAAAATTTCAAAAGAATCGGTCCAGTAGATTTTGAGCTAGAGAGGGCACCGACTCTGAAAAAGCTGTGTGTGAGAAACCGCATTTAAAAGTTTCAAAGAAAGACGAAACCAACCCAGACTTAAAACTCTATATCCCCCACAGTTTTTTTCAAATCGATTTCAAATTTTCACAAAATAAACTTAATATGTTGTACATTAATATAAATAAATTTAAAAAAAAAGTTGTCAAGTTGCCATCCTTTCCTCTGTATTTTCCCAACATCTGCTGCCATTCTTTGCCTGGTTACCAGTTTGAAAGTTGGTTATCCTAGTTGTAAAATAGATATATTTTGGGAATCTCAGTAAAAAATCACAAACATTACTGTGGAAGCGCGAGATGCTGCGATCACTGGACCGTGATTTAATGGCATGCAAACAATCGATGTATGAGTATGAGAGTATTAGTATCGTATGGGTGGGAAAGTGAAGAGTGGTAACCAATGGTAGGGGTAGAAGAGGAAGGCCTAGATGACAACAAAACCCAATTAAAAATACATGTTTAAAACCGCTCTATGGTCAATGGTGTTTTAGATGTCAATGAAACTAAATTGAATTATTTTTTGAAACTGGTACGAATAGACAAGGACAACATGATTGTGTTTGGTGGGTTTGCGAGTGATTTGAATGTAAGTTACATATAGATATAGATTCGGAGGTTATTTTGGATGGTATGATATTATAGGTTATGTATCCATTCTATTTCTGAATTAACAAAACTTAAAATTAAATTCTTCACCTATTTTCTCTCTCCTTCTCCTTATTGTTTTCGTATTTCACCTTCTTCCTTCTCTATTTTCTACACACTGATTCTCCTCATTCAAGCTTTCCTTTCTCTTCCTACAACTGCTCTATGTATGTCGCTCTTTCCTTTCCTCCACAAGTTACTGATATAACTGTAATAATAATATTTACGCGCTAATATTTAAATTCTTTACTATAGTAAAGAGACATCACAACCGCTAGTTGCTATCTCTTTTATACAACAGAGCGTAAAAGAGATATATTCTTGACAGAACTCTGACAAGTTTACAGGTTACCAACCTTACAGCTCATTAATCTCTGCTATATGTATCACTTACATATCAAAATATCAAATATTATTTACAGCTATTTCAAGGAACAATCAAATTTCAATATTATGTCTGCCGTAACAATGTTAAATGAAATAAAAATAATGACTTGATTATTTTGATTACCAACAGCTACAGAACATTACCACAGCACTGACCTACTCAACAAATAACTGACGTATATAAATGCATTTCACGTCATACAAATATGGCCGACCATATCTAGCGCTAAAACTACAATTCAAATTTTTAATTGCTATATCTTCGTCAACATTTAGATATTTAATAAAATAGACACGCCAATACACATTTATTAACATCAATTTCAATCAACAATTTTGTTTTTTGTTTCAGATTTTGTAACGCGTCGCCTAATCCGTCGGTCGGGTCGACGCTTAGCGCCGTTCTAAGGACGCTGTCGTGACGTGGTCGTGATGGTTCCTGAGATCGTCAAGCGTGCACGATCCGCTGTACCGCAACAGCGCGGTCCCCCGTCCGATGCGGACGGCCGTGAGACCTGGGGCGGCAAGGTTGATTTTCTTTTATCCGTTATCGGATTTGCCGTGGACCTTGCTAACGTTTGGCGATTTCCATATCTGTGCTACAAGAATGGAGGCGGTAAGTACTAATACAAATTTACTTGTATCTCGTGTACGAAATAAAACCATGCGAGTATTTGTAGATTGAATAATTATTCAATTGTTTAATGATAAAATTATTTTACACTTTTTTAATATAAATTTAACCACAAATTCTAATGATATAAAATGGTTGCGAAACATGCTACGACAGTGCAAAAGCCAAAACACGAGTGACTCGAATGCCATACGGCTGTAGCGTGCACAGCAGTCGTCGTTGTGTTGCCCAACACGTCGCTGTGTTGCCCTGAGTAAGATTTCTACCAGAGACAACAATACAATATTAAACTAGAATGTCAACAGAGACACATTTTATGTTCTGTGCTAATTTTGTACTGAACATAAATTACCAGCCAGCAGAACGTAGCTGATCCCACAACCAACTTAAAATATATATAAAAATACATTAATACATAGAGCTACATAAATTTACAAACTTCTTAAATCTATGATAGTCTACATAATTGTATGAGAATAATATAAAATAAAACAAAATAACAATTATTCTAAAGATAACAGAAAACGTAATTAACATTTTAGCATACATTATCAATTGCATAATGTACACAACAATCAATTCAGTGGTAATCTACACAATTTTGTGATGGGTCTGTTGTAGATCTTATCACCAATTTTTATTTCCGCCACTCTCACCTTTCCATCTTTACCAAAAAAGACCTTTGTGATTCTGGCCATTGGCCAATTTAATGGGGGTGAGTTTAGATTCTTTACAATAACTAAATCACCTTCTTTCAGGTTCTCATTAGCATATTTCCACTTGGGACGGCTCTGAAGCTGTGTGAGATAATCCTTAGACCAAGCTTGCCAAAAGTCTTGTTTTAGTTTTTTAACAATATTCCAAAACTTAAGACGATTGACTGGTACCTCTGTTAAATTAACTTCAGGGTATTCAATCAGAGCAGTGCCAATTAGAAAATGTGCTGGAGTCAAATACTTATATTCATTTGGGCTTAGTGGAAGCAGTGGTCTTGAGTTTAGCACACCTTCAATCTGTATGACAACTGAATTTAATTCTTCATAAGTTAAGGCCAAATTACCAACTACTCTCTTAAGGTGGTGCTTCACACTTTTGACCCCTGCTTCCCATATACCACCAAATTCAGGAGCATAACTGGGTATAAACATAAATTTTATATATAGATTATTACAAAAACTTATAACATTATTTCTATGAGACTTATTAGTCTGTAAATTATACAACTCTTTTAATTCATTAGCAGCACCCTTGAATGTTTTAGCATTGTCACAATAAATTTTAGTAGGCATGCCTCGTCTAGAAATAAAACGATTGAGACATGCCAAGAATGTTTCAGTTCTTAAATCAGAAACCACTTCCATGTGTATGGCCTTTGTAGAAAAGCAAACAAACAATGAAATGTAACCTTTTGTAATCAATGGTTTACGTATGCGAGCTATCTTTATGTTAAAAGGTCCACAAAAATCTACACCTACATGCTGAAATGGTCTTGTAGCTGTAACTCTGTCAGCTGGCAAAGAACCCATCAATTGTTTAGCAGATTCAGCCTTCAATCGTGAACATATAACACATTTGTATAGTACCTTTTTGACCTCCCGTATGCCATTGATAATCCAGAACTTTTGAGACAAGGAGCTGAGTACTAATCTAGCACCAGCATGGAGCAAACGTAAGTGCTCATTTCTGATTATGATAGAAGTGATATTGTTGTCCTTTGGCAGTATGACTGGGTGCGTTTTATCTTTTGCAATGCCTGCATTTTGCAATCTGCCACCAACACGAATTAAACCAGTGTTGTCTATGAAAGGGTGGAGATTACCTATACCGGTCTTGATAATGATACCACCTAAGAGACATTTTATTTCTTTAAAAAATATTTGCCTTTGAACTGAGCGAATGATAATTAATAATGAATTATGAAGTTCTTGTGGAGATAAATGTCCACTTGAACTGTGTACTGTCTTTTTACAATTATTAAAGAATCTATACACATAAGCTAATACACGCTGTAGCTTATTGATATTGGAGAATTTTTTAAACAAGTCTAGCATTAACGGTGCTTGTTCGACTTCAATGTTACAAACATTACAGCTTTTATCTTCCTCGTCTGATGGAAGTACTGTATTTAAATCAAAATAATGATCATGTTTAAAATGAAAATTGGATAGATACTGGGGACCGTTCCACCAAAGATTTTGATTTTTTAAGTGTTGTGGTTCTATACCACGAGAAATTATATCAGCTGGGTTATCAGCTGATTTTACATAGTACCAAGAGAATTTATCTGTGAGCTCTGTTATTTTCTTTACTCTGTTATTAACATAGATATTGGTTTTTAATTTGTCCGCTTGAATCCAAGCAAGGACTATTTTGGAATCACAATAAAAGAAAACTCTATGTTCCAATCTAGTTTTGAGTAAATTACTAACTCTAACCGCAAGTTGTGCCAACAAAACTGCACTATTTAGCTCTAGTTGGGGTATTGTAAGTACCTTATCTAGTGGAGCCACACGAGACTTGGCACAAATTAATTTTGTTTTTACGTTGTCATTTGCTGTAACGGTTCTTAAATATAGGCAGCACCCGTACGCCTTTATAGATGCATCTGCATAGCCTATTAACTCTGCAGTGACAAAATTTTCCTCCTTTATAAGTCGATCTATTGAAATGCTGTCTGCTATCTTTAGACCATTAAGGAACTTTTCCCACATCTGTAATTGTTTGTCAGGCAGCGGTGCGTCCCAATCTATTTTCAAAAACCAAAGCTCTTGCATGATTAACTTGGCAACTACAATTATAGGGCCAATCAATCCTAACGGGTCAAATAAAGTCCCAATAAAACTAAGCACTTTTCTTTTAGTATTCAAATTGTTACTATTCGTGTTAGGACATTTAAAAGTAAATGTATCCAAAATAACATTGTATTTTAGACCTAATGTTTTAATAATGGCTGATTTATTCAAATCTAATTCATTGATATATTTTTTATCACTAGAGATGTCGTCGAGCACTGGGGGATGATTGGAAGACCATTTGTGTAATTTAAAATTACCTAATTGTAACAAACCAATTAATTGAGACTTTAATTCAGATAACTCTTCCACGTCATCGCACCCAACTATGACATCATCAACATACGTATTATGGCACATTGCTCTCGCTGCGAGAGGATATTTATGTTTGTAGCGATGGGCAAGTTCTATGAGACATCGTGTGGCCAAAAAGGTAGAAGATTTGAGTCCATATGTTACAGTTTTTAATTGCAAACAACCGATGGGCTTACCTGGATCATCTCTCCATAAGATATTTTGTAAGACATTGTAAGTGTCATTTGTGAGAATACAGCGGAACATTTTTTCTATGTCACAGACAATTGTGTACACATAAGTTCTAAACAGTAGGAGAATATCGAAGAGCTCGCCTTGAACCACAGGACCATTCAGCATAACATCGTTGAGAGAAATCTTATTTTTAGAACGCATGCTTCCATCAAAGACCACACGCAATTTAGTAGTTTTGCTATCATCGTTTGTAACTGCATGATGCGCTAAAAAATAATTAGGAGTATTATAAACATCATAAGAATTTATGTCTATTTCCCTGGCATGTCCCATCTCTATATACTGATCAATGAATTTTTTATACACCTTCAATAGTGAAGGATTTCGTTTAAATCTGTTTTCTAACACACAGAATCTTTGCAGGGCGACTGAGAAAGAATCCCCCAATTCTAGTTCATTTACTGGGCTGACTAATGGCAAATCTACAGTAAAAGTATTATTTTCAAGTAGTACTGAATTTTTAAAAATATGTTCAGCCTTTAAATATTCCTCAGTAAACTTATCTGTCTTTTCTGGGACCTTCTCAGTCATCCAAAATTGCCCCATAACATTCTCAAGGGTTGTATGGTCAGAAATGGCAAAATTAGATACTATAATATTACTTGAATAATTATTTTGATTTTGAAACATTTTTGGCTCATTAATAACATTATAATTAAATTGATTATGCAGTTTACCTGCAACTACATATCCAAATGTAGTGTTCTGTAAAACTGAGCCATTATTTAATTTAATACAGCCACCTAATAGAATGGCAAAATATACATCCGCACCCAATAGCAATGATATTTTCGAGGGTACATTATACTGCTCATCAGCTAGCTTAATATTTTTGGGAAAAATAACTTTGGATGTGTCAATAAAAATTTGAGGCAAATGCGTAGTGATAGATTCAACTACATGACAATTCACTTTGTGATTAATATTTCTGTCGTAATTAGACTGTATGTTTATAATTGCTGAGTGATATAATTTTGTGGCTTTATTGCCTATGCCAATTATTTTACTAGGATGAGTGTTTGTGCGTAAACGCAATTCTTTTAAGAGTTCAGCAGTCACTAATGATGCTTGACTACCGCTATCGAGCAATGCACGAACTAGAAACTCGCGACCAAAATTGTCAACAATTTTTACCTTCATAGTAGGCAGCAATATGGTACCCCCCAAGCTATCATTGCTACAGCACATTACAACTGGAGATTCAGTTGTCTTGCCAGCCAGCGAACCAGCATCTGATTTATCACATAACAATTTGCTATGCATGCCTTTACATTTATGACATTTATAATTATTCTCAAGGGAGCACCTGCCACTATGGGCTTTTAAACATAGCGAACATAATTTATGTTCTTGAACAAATGAATTACGCGACTCTAAAGGAGCCATTTTAAATTTTGGACATCTAAAAATGGGATGGTCCATATTACAATATCTACATGCTAAATTGTAGCGAGTAGTGACATTGGAAACTCTCGAGTACGAATACTCTTTATAATTTTTGTCATTTGACATACTTTTATATGGTGAGCTATCCTCAAGTGCAATCGCACGTTTTTCTAAAAATGATATAAATTCTGCCATAGTAGGCAGTTTGTCTACATTTCTTTCCATATGGAAATTGCGACTAGTTAATAAATCTAGCTTTCTACATAATATTGAGATTAGAATCATATCCCATTTGTCTACAGGCTCATCAAGATTTTTTAACGCTTGTAATTGCTGTTTTACTTGACATAAAAAAGCCCTTATAGCCATTGCAGTACCCTTCTGCATGTTTGGAATATCAAGTAATATATTTATATGATTAGTAATTAATCGCGCCTTATTATCATACCGCGCTAACAATAAATCAAGAGCCTCTTTATATGAGCTGTTCACAAGCGGCAAATTTATAATTATTGAGAGAGCCTCGTCAAGGAGATACTTTCTTAAATAAAAAAGTCTCTGTACATCGGACAGTGATGCATTATTGTGAACAACTGCTTGGAAGAGCTCATAAAAGGGCCTAAACCTGGTTATATCCTTGCCATCGAAGGTTGGAATTTCCACCGCTGGAAGCTTGGATGCCACTAAGCTAGGACAAGTAGGCCTATTAACTTCTTTTAACTTGGTGATGCTGGCATTTAACTTAGCTAAAATATTAAAGTATTTTTCTTCTACATCCTCGATGTCTTCATCATCCTGTTCATCAATTTCTAAAATACTGGATTGCGTGAGCTCGTACGTGTGATAGGTAGCCATCAACTTTTCTTTCTTCGCCTCCAGCAGCTCTACCGTACCGGATTCGAGGGCCCTTGCGTCGCTGACATAATTGTCCATTCTTGAAATCGAACCTTTTGCAGTCGTCCGCGCCGTTTTAAGCCTCTTCAACCCCTCCATCTTGCTTAGATGATAAACTCGTACTTGTATGTTAGATGAAACGTGGATGAGAAAACTAATCCAGCTTAATCCAGGAATTTAGCAATTTTTTAATAAATCGGTACTTGTAGATAATGATAATAGAATTGTACCTTGATGAGTAAAAAAGTATTTTACTCTCTTCTAGGTTCCTTGCACCCCTTTCCGTATAATAAATTTCTTGAACAATTTTTCTTGAAATGTGAACATGTAGTATCCAAAATATATGTGAATCCGCTTAAATCAAGCGTTACATTACCCAATCAATGTCAATTGATGACTTGCCAGGCCGCCATAGGGTAAATGTAAAGAAATAGCTTGCACATGTGCCGATTACTACACAGATGTAACCTCAAAACACCACGAATTCACACGCGGTTAATAATGGTTTGTAAGCCCAAATTTGTTTTAATTCTCGAAGTGTAGATTCGCATTTACGAATTAAAACCTTCTTGAAATGTAATTGTAAAATCCAAATCCTCCGTGAATCCGCCAAAATAGAGCGTCCCAATTACCCATTCAATGGCAATCACCAAGGGGCAAATGTAAAAAAACGCCAAAAACACAATGTAAAACACACGCGGATAATAAACTCGAAGGATCGGCTTTGTAAGGCATCGAAGGACCAGCTTCGCATGTACGAAATAAAACCATGCGAGTATTTGTAGATTGAATAATTATTCAATTGTTTAATGATAAAATTATTTTACACTTTTTTAATATAAATTTAACCACAAATTCTAATGATATAAAATGGTTGCGAAACATGCTACGACAGTGCAAAAGCCAAAACACGAGTGACTCGAATGCCATACGGCTGTAGCGTGCACAGCAGTCGTCGTTGTGTTGCCCAACACGTCGCTGTGTTGCCCTGAGTAAGATTTCTACCAGAGACAACAATACAATATTAAACTAGAATGTCAACAGAGACACATTTTATGTTCTGTGCTAATTTTGTACTGAACATCTCGTATATATAGAGTGAGATCCCAAGACCGGCAGACATCACTTATTTTCTGATGAACAAAATGTGTAAGATTGAGCAGTGTTAGTATGTACAATGATCGTATGTCTACCTGCTAACTTTACCAGAGGCCCATATTCCAGGTATCATGTAAGCAATCTCGTTAACATATATAAAAATGATTTATCAGAAATTAAGTGAGTTTAAGTAATTTTTTTGTCAGCTTTAAAGCGTCTGCAAGGTAATACAAGGTATTACAAGAAACCTGTTTTAAAACGTTTTACAAGAGGACAGATTGATCCAAGGGGCCAAACATCCCCTAGACCCAATTTTAATTCCGCTATGAGTAGGAGTGAGAGAGCATTATCCGTGCGCATGAGAGTGAGTGAGACATAAACCTGGAAAATGGCCGCCTCGTCAAGTTAGTAGGTAGGCATACGATCATTGTACATACTACCACTATTCAATCTTACACATTTTGTTCATCAGAAAATAAGTGATGTCTGGCGGCCCTGGGATCTTGGACTAGTATAGATGACCGAACAAATTTCTGTTATAAAACCGCTTTTAACTCATAAACTATTAGTTTTTTGAAAAAATGTTGTTCTTTATAATTTTTGCGTAATTTAATCAGCTTCCATTTATCGTAAAAATAATTGAAATATGTTAAGCGGTTCTTTAGATATCGCACTTATACGAAACGATAGAGGAGGACGCCGCCATTTTGAATTCCCCATAAGACAGGAAAGGTGTGAAATTTTGAGTAGTTCTATATCTAAAAATGATTTAATCATTAAACTATTTCATTGTACCAAATTTCACATTTCTATCAGAAAGTGCGGTGTGAACATGCACACTATCTCTACTGATAAATTAGTATCACACTATCCGCGCTATATCTTGAGAACGGTTGATCATACAAACAAATGCATAAGATCAAATTTGTAGAGAATTTCGTGCTCTACAACTTTTCTTATTACTCAAAATGTCATTTAGAGCTTAGGGAACAAGATATCTACAAAATAACGATTTTTGTGACCTTCGAAAAACACACAATTCTACTGTATTATGACCCATATTTTCTCTTATTTTTATATTTTCTGTGGTTTGTTTAAAATATTATCTACAAGGGGAGCGGGACCCATTCGACTATGCTTAGACTATGGAAGATAAAACCAAGTATGATGTAAAGATAAGATAAAGATATTTATTTTATTATAAATATTTGGTTCATGAATTATTCATACATCAGGTGTATATATATATATATATATATGTGAGAAAATCTGTGAAATAACATTGCTTAACTTAAGTCATCAGCCTCTTTAGCTCAGTGGCAGAGCACTGGTCTTGTAAACCAGGGGTCGTGAGTTCAATCCTCACAGGAGGCATCCTTCCTTTTTATAATTTTAGAAATGGGAAATAAATTTTAATTTCTTTAAATTAGATTGATAAGCTTGTAAATTTATTTCAAGATATCTCTAATTCCTATTTATCTTTACGAGTTATCTTCAAACTTTTAAATTTTTCCAATTGTATTTAGTCATTTCTAAAAATTTGTCATTTCAAGTTTAATTATAACAATTTCTGTTTTCTGTAAAATTGTTTTTACGCCTCCTCTAAAATTTTACAGAAAAAATAATAGCTTATTTAGATCCGATAAAGAATGCCCTTAATGGTAATACAGGATCATCTATAAATTGCGTCACACACATTTCATGGTTTTTTAACATCTATTGCAACGTGTCACACATTGAGAAATCCAACTTCTTCTTGTAGTGTTACAAATTTGAAAAAGGAAAAAAATTCGAAGACGAATTATAGATTCCATTTGACGTTACGAAGCACATGCTTTCTTTCCGCCGCTTGTCACCAGGCCCGGATTTGAGGGAGGTGCCTCCACAAGAAAGGGGCCTCCACAAGAAAGAGACCTCCACAATAGAGATCAAGGCACTAAATTTTTAAAAGACTTGACGTAAAAAAATTGTTTCTTTTATTTGGAAAATAATTAGGGGCCTCTACACCTCTAAATCTGGCCCTGCTTGTCACGTCTTGTCACACTTTTCAAACCCCTATTTCCATGTGACGTAATTAATGAATGGTCCCTAATGAACAACTTTTCAATATTCATATATATTTTTATAAAATTTAAAACTAAGGAATCTACCCATTGTTCCAAGATATACATGGAATAAGAATTTAAATTCAATCGATTGAAATATTCTATATTTCTTAATAAGAATCTTGAACAATTCTTTCTTCAATCGTAAAACGCAAATTACATAAGTTAATCATCTGTAAGCCCCTGGATATCCGCAACCCATCTTACTCAAACCATCTCTTCAAACCATCAAAAAAAAACTCTAGAAAGTTGCGGCTCTCTTGACATTATGTACCAATCTGCTTATTGTATTGCGTTGATATAGATCCACGGGTAGCTTCTGGATACAGACTTCTATTCTGGAGCCCTTCTCCGTGGTCTACAGAATGATATTAGGGAGGATTACTATGGGTTACTAACTTACCACCCCCATGATCTGGTAGAGTTTATTTGATATTGTAGAAGTAAATTTCTGAACAAAAAATAACTACACATTAAACATTGGTTGTTAGACAGAGATAGAGATATAAAACTGCAATAAATGTTTAAGGATGCAAATTGTAAAAGTTAGGTTATGTTATTTTTAAATGTAATAAAACTAGTGTGTGATTTGCATGTAGTAATGTTTATTGTTATGTACAAATCTCTTCTTCTTTCTCCTTTCTCAATATTGAACTCTTTTTACCTTTCTACTAAATATACTCCATACAAATCCAGTTTAGAGATTGCTAGTTTTTCAAGTTGAAATATATTTAATCCAATACTCGTATCGCAACCTTAGAGCATATATATGGAGGTGAATAGCCTACATTTCCTATAGATTAAAAGTGTGGCTTAAAATGTGTGCTAGAGAAAGGTATATGTTTTTATTTGTTCTCTATGCGCATGCGTCAAAAGTGACAGCTGTCTAGATATAATATATATTAATATTGTATTAAGATATAATAAATAAAATATATGTAAAGAAATTATATTTCTTTAGTTGGCACAAAGCTCGTCTGTTGGTAAAACACTGACCGTTCAGTGAAAAAATATACTCATGAACGCCATAGATGTCGCTGTAGGGATAACGGCCAACACAGTTGATTTTTGGAGTGGACAGAACTCACGTTTTTAGTTATATCTACATATCTACATTATTCTACATCAATATAATGTCAAATTTAACAACTGTCATGTATTATATCTAGACAGCTCTGACTTGACAACTGTCACTTTCGACGCATGCGCATAGAGAACAAATAGGAACATATACCTTTCTGTCTCGCACACATTGCGGACACACTTTCAGGTCAGCATTCACTCTCCATATATATATATGCTCTAAGATCGCAACACTCAATAAGTTCGTAGGATGCCAAATGCATATGCTTTGTAGATAGTACCAACCTTCAAACGATATGTGTCAAAATTTCATAGCATTCCGATCATTAGTTTAATAGTTACAGTGATTTTAGTGACACTAGTTCTGTAATTTTCATGCTACTTTTAGAATTTAATTTTTAATTCCCAAATCTTAAATTTTTACTAAAAACATTTTTGTGGAATTCAATTTTTTTAAGTTGGTAGTATTCGTTTTAACTCTGAATCCACGAGCCGCGAAAATACCCCTTCTTTGCAATCTTTCACAACCTGTTGAGTGATACTTCAATGTTCTAGGCAGTGGGGGGTGGAGAACACCCCCTAAGATCCTTAATGCACCCCCGTAAGAGGGTGATGTATGAGCTTTCGTCGGCGTAGACAGTATTTCCCACCCTGCTACAATATGTCGCTTGTTGGGTGCAGTGAAAGGTCTGTTTACATGAGAAGGATTAAAGTAGTCTATATAAGGATCACCTGACTTAAAAGTTATATCCTTGTATCCTCATTTTTAAGTGGACGATTTTTCAATTGTTGATTGAAATTGATGTTAATAAATGTGTATTGACGTGTCTATTTTATTAAATATCTAAATGTTGACGGAGATATAGTAATTAAAAGTTTGAATTGTAGTTTTAGCACTAGAAATAGTCGGCCATTTGTATGACGTGAAATGCATTGATACGTCAGTTATTTGTTGAGTGCTGTGGTAATTTTTTGTAGCTGTTGGTAGTCGAAATAATCAAGTCAAGTCAAAGAATAATAAGTTTTTATTTCATTTAACCCTTTTACGGCAGACATAATATTGAAATTTAATTGTTCCTTGAAATAGCTGTAAATAATATTTGATATTTTGATATAGAAATACATATAGCAGAGATTTATGAGCTGTAAGGTTGGCAGGGGTTGTGATGTCACATGCATTTGGAATGTGTACAACGTTGAATCCCTTTAATAATTAAAAAGACAAAATTACTTTTTTAATTGTTAATATCTCCTAACATATAAGGAGTTATTAAAAAATAATTGAACATTTGAGGTTGTAGTAACCCACTTTATCAATATATAGTACAGTTTTATATAAATTTAGATATAGGACACAAGCCCATTTCTTAACATTACAGAATCATTATAAACGCACCTTTAAAAAAACGAAAAGAAATAAGAGAAAAGATTTTCGCAAGTCCTAACAATATATTTCGAGGTCAGAACAGCTTAACCCTCAGCCTTCTCAACCCCACCACTACAACCGTCTTGGGGGTCGTAATCGTATAAATCATATTGTGTAAGTACTTCAGATGTACTTATTGTCATAATATAACTGTTAGAAAGAAAGAGTGAAAGAGACACAAGATTGTGGGTAACGTAGTGGTCTGTAATACCGTAATACGAAATATAAATAAACATGCCAAGTGGTGAATAAGAAGAGTACGGGTATAGTAGTGGGAAGAGAGCAGCGAGATGAAATACAATGCTTATGTGATAGAGGTTTGGTTCTGTTGATTTGATTTTAATGCTCTGTAGGTTTATTTGAAATTGTTCTCATTAATGAGATATTAGTTTATGAAATTGAAACGTTAAATTTAATAATCTGTTGTACCAACTGGATCAACCCAATCTTCTGTGTTCTTACCTCAAGAATCTATAAAATTAAATAAAGTGCGTTTAGAAAAAATCGTGGGTACTACACCACAATAATGAACTTGTAAAGTTACATTTTTAGAAGTCGTTTTTTTTAATTTTTCATTGAAATATAAATTAATTTATTTCTATTGCCGTTTTTATTATTTTTTAAATATTTACAACGTGATGCAGATATAGATCTATGTACTTCTATAAGTTTCTTTTTTTTTATTTCTCCTATTGTTTCAGCAATCTGCCTAAGTAGGCAATAAGCTTCTTACATGATTAATTAAATAAGACATGTAAGAGAAACATTCCAGTGAATGCTCTCTTGTTTTTATATACAATAAACTAATATAATATATGATACATTGAACACTATTCCCTATCGAGGACCTAAAGCTAAGTCTACTGGTTGATATCGTCTTAATCTGCGGGGTTCCCTGTTCTCACACACGTTCAGTTGATTCTCCAACGCATTGGGATGGTTGATTGGTACTTCTATAAGTAAACGATTTTATTTTCCTTTGTTTACAACGTTCATAATAACAAGACTTTATATGGGTATATCATCTTGCTGTAAGTAAAGTAACTGACATATCATACATCTCTTTTACGCTCTATGTGTATGGAAGAGATGTATAACACATAGAAAAAGATACCAGTTACATCTGTTTCGAGAAATATATAAAGTTTTGATATTATGAACGTGGTCAACATAGGGAAATAAAATCGATTGCTTATTATTCTATTTGCTAAAAGTTTCATAGCTATATCTTCGTCACCTGTATTATTATATTTAAAAATGTAAGAAAATAAAAAAAATTTGCTTATGAACGTTATGGACTTAATTTCTATAAAAGGAACTATTTATATATTGATGAAGTTGGGTACTAGAAGCTCAAAGTCCAGTTATTTTTTAATAACTTACTATATTTTAGAAGATTTTAACAATTAAAATAGCCATTTTATCTCTTTAACTATTAAGGAGATTCACCGTTAAAGAAAATTCCAATGCATGATACGTCACATCCTTTATAAAGGTTCCATTACAAGAAAAAATAGTCTTGATTGCTTATTTCTTCTTGTGACGTATTATGCATATCTAAAACATGCGGCGGAATTGAAATTCAAATTTGATATAGCTATAACTCAGTCAAGTTTTGGATACTTAAAAAAATAAAAATGCTAATATACATATATTAAAATTTATTTCAATCGAAAATTAAAAAAACGGTTCCTTTACAAACCTATGGCGCACTGTGCTGCATTCAATAAAAATATAACGCCTGAATTGCAGGCAACTTCAATAACCTGCTACATCAAATCAAAGTCAACGACTAATCAAATTACAATAAAAATACAATAACTTTGACGTTTGCTTTAATGTCATTCATGAATAAAATATGTCTCCAATGTTTTACTGTTAAAGTGACGTATAAATATGAACTCGTGGAAACATACTATTTCACTTAACCACCAATCCCGCGAAGAAATATGTGACACAGAAACGTGAAGCACGAGGCTGGGCTAGATGTCGCAAGAAAGTAACCACTTATCGTCACCCCCTCTTGTTTCTTCGTCACCCTTTCTCAAAGACTTAGTGAAAAGGACTGATTGCAATCAGAGATAATAACAGACAACTAACCTCATATAAAACTAATGATAATGTTTGCAAGATTATACTATAAATAGTTCAAGGATAAACAAAAAACTATACTCAGCTATTTCTTGATGAATCTGTCCACAGAGTAGTAGAAACCGAATTTTACGTACAAAGATCAACCAAATGCCCAGGAGCGCCTGCAACGAAATATCGAGCAACCCTTTTAACTTAAAGACGCACGGCTGCGTATGACATTACCCAAAGGCGTTGGAGCAGTTCATTTCCACATGGAAATGAATGTTGGATAGCCATCTTCCGGCTTATTTCTTTTATATACTGAATTAAATTAAATTTGATTATATATATAGTCGTCTCATCTTATTTTATTTTAAACCTGAAATTGCTTTTACACTTGTCAAACATTTTAAAAACATATGTCAAAGTCTTTTGATTTTTTTTTAGCTGCAGGCGTGAATATGTTTGCATTTCGTAGATTTTTAGACGCAAAGAAGTTTTTGACTGGTTTGAAAAATGTTAATTTATGAAATCGATTGTATAAACATAAAAACAAAGAGATGCTTGCTTTGATCTTTAAATCCATAAATCATATCTGAATTTAATATAAGTGGGTATTATACCCCAGTAAACATTTTGGAGTCACTTTGCCATCATATTGAAGATGCGTATGATTCTTTTATCTTGAAAGAGTTCATTTACTTTACAGTTCAGTGAAATGTCTATTTTATCGGCTACAAATGGCGAAACCACTCCACCCGTCGGAATACAAATGAAGATAAAGTTGATGCGAACTGAAATTGAAGTGCAATAGTGATAGAAACGTCACAAAACAGTTTACTTGGAAGAGTAGAAGTATATCAAAAATAGTACAAATTGGAAATAATACAATAATATGTCTTTATTCTTCAATAGACAAAACAACAAGAGAGCATGATTAAGAGATCGTTGTGTTTTTATACAATCCAACTTTTTCTAAATCAACTCCACTTAAAATTAATCCCTAATCCGAATTTCCCATAATTGTTGCCCTGAGCAATAATAATTAACCAAATAAATCTATTTGTTATTTTTAGAAATTAGTTTGACCCTTATTAAGGTTTAGTATTTATAATAACGATTTAAGTTTCTCTATATCCTTTAATCTCCAGCAGGAAATATTACCTTCTTATGATAGATTCTTATACTATTATAAAATGAATAATAAAAGAGCAAATTTTAATAAACTGAAGAATAATGGGTTTGTGTCCTCATTTTTTAGTGGTCGATTTTTCAATTGTTGATTGAAATTGGTGTTAATAAATGTGTATTGGCGTGTCTATTTTATTAAATATCTAAATATTGGCGGAGATATAGCAATTAAAAGTTTGAATTGTAGTTTTAGCGCTAGAAATGGTCGGCCATATTTGTATGACGTAAAATGCATTTTATCGTCAGTTATTTGTTATCAGTGCTGTTTTAATGTTCTGTAGCTGTTGGTAGTCGAAATAATCAAGTCAAGTCAAAGAATAATATATTAACATAATATTGAAATTTTCTTAAAATAGCTGCAAATAACATTTCATATTTTGATATATAAATACATATAGCAGAGATTTATGAGCTGTAAGCGGTTGTGATGTCACATGCATTTGGAATGTGTACAACGTTGAATCCTTTTAATAATTAAAGAGACAAAATGACTTTTTTAATTGTTAATATCTCCTGACATATAAGGAGTTATTAAAAAGTAATTGAACATTTGAGGTTCTAGTAACCCACTTTATCAATATATAGTACACTTTTATAGAAATTAAGACATCGGACACAAACCTATTAAAATAACATTAAAACTATTTATTACTAATTATCATTTCATATCTTGTCTTGAAATAGTTTAAAAATCGATTGCAAAGTGTTAACAACAAACACCACGAGCAACGTTAATAAAACCTTACATAAAATCTAATCTGTACTTAGAGTGTAGTGATTTAAAACTAACCTCAAAATGCGGTCCGAAACCCATTTCCATCGCATGGCATTGTTTAATACTAATCACTCTTATTGTTTGAACAAACAGATTATAAAACCTTTGATTTAAAGTTTTGCAGTCGTGGTTATGTGGTGACTATAAGCAAATTATAAAGTTTTAGAGATTAAAGTACTTCTAAAATAACCCAGGATTAAAACCCGATCTAAAAACAATTTCCATAGATTTAAATAAACATAACCTATAAAAAACTCTAGTTTTATACTTCAAAGGATGTTGCTTTTTTCACAATATGCCAAGTAATTTTAAATTGTTAATTTTGACAACGATCTCGAGTCTTGATATTGTAGTTTTTGTTTCACCGTTAACAGAATTAGCTCGTCATCAAAAGCTGAGATAACGAAATTATGGAAGACGATAAAGAAGGTCACTGACAAACCCCATCCCTTGTCATTTCCGTACATTATCTCACATGAAGTAATTGATTTCACATCTCACCCCTCGCTATTTCTCTTTTAATGTACAATTAGAAAATCCTATATATTAAATGTAAAAATAAAAATACTTTGATGATCAAAAATTAAATTAATACTTTTTAAAATGTTAAATAAACTTAAATTGAAAATGGTTTTGATTTTCAACACGCGGAGCGCTGTAGTACTTATTACTTTTACATGTTGGTTTGTATCTGAGATAATAATAATATTTTGGTTTTATGGTAAAGACAAAGTTTTATAAGCGGCTTATAATAGAATTTTGAACTGCGTTTATTTAACTTTGTCATTTACGTATTTTACTATAAAATTAACCAGGAAACAAGAGAAAAGTTATTGACAACAGTTTTGTGTATTAATTAAATGTTGAAGAAGAAAAGTTGACTAGATCACAAAAGTCTGACTTCCGCTGTGATGGCGCAGTTCGGAACTGTGTTAAAATCACAATGAAGGCCTCTTCCTCACCCTACTCACCCCACATCTCATACATTATTACACTCCATCATCTATGGCACTCGAAACACGCTGTATCAGTGGTTGACATCGTACGGCTCGAGGAACAGAATGGGCTCGTGTCCTATGTCTTAATTTCTATAAAAGTGTATTATATATGTTATGACATGTGTTATTAGAAATGTCTCAAATGTCTCACACCTTATATGTTAGGAGATATTAACAGTTAAAAAAGTCATTGTGTCTCTTTAATTATTAAAGGGATTCAACGTTGTACAACATTCCAAATGCATGTGACATCACAACCGCTAGTTCTTTTATACAACAGAGACAAGTTTACAGGTTACCAACTTTACAGCTAATAAATCTCTGCTATATGTATTTATATATCAAAATATCAAATATTATTTACAGCAATTTCAAGGAATAATCAAATTTCAATATTATGTCTGCCTTAGCAGGGTTAAATAAAATAAAAACTTATTATTCTTTGACTTGACTTGATTATTTCGACTACCAACAGCTACAAAACATTACCACAGCACTGACCTACTCAACAAATAACTGACGTTAAAATGCATTTCACGTCATACAAATATGGCCGACCATTTCTTGCGCTAAAACTACAATTCAAACTTTTAATTGCTATATCTCCGTCAATATTTAGATATTTAATAAAATAGACACGCCAATACACATTTATTAACATCAATTTCAATCAACAAATGAAAAATGGACCACTATAAATTCGCCAATCGAAACGAATTCTATAAGAATCGTCTCAGACTCGGGTAAGAACTTAGTTTTGCTTATACTTCAGTTAGTAATTCCATTTCACTATCAATCTATTTTAGAAATAAGAAATGAACTTTCCAGAATATTTGTAACATAAATTGTGGATCACCGTCTATCACTGTGCAAACACTCTGGCACAATTTGGGGTAGATCACCTCCCTCCAGGGGTTATTACTCAATGGGGTTGGAGATAAGGGTGGCCCGGTAATTAGGCAGCTCTATTAGGTGCTTTTAACACTGTGGAACTGTAGAACAGAGGGCGCTATGTGCCGCAGCGTGTCTACAGGCTTCCCCGTTGTTAATTTAATATACAGGGTTCATTACATCGGCACTTCGATTGACTACTTCATGGTTGATACGAGAATGACGTATTACATCACCCCCACATCCTCTATTTACCCCTCCCTAGTAAATTCCCAACCCTACAATGCAGCATCCTCTTCAGTCGGTGGTGAACTAGAGGTTACGGGTAAAGTGCAGAGTGGTGATGGTGAAGAGCATCATGAAGATGATGCGTTTTAGAAATTGTATCTTTAGAGCCTTTAATGAATAACTATTTATAGGAATACCCCTCTATACTAAGGTTTAAAATAGGTTTACAGGGTGTGAATTACATATAAGACGATAGGATCATGATTTCGTTTAGGACCAAGGCAGGGTCATATAATAATGTTTAGAGCTAGACGAGGTATACTTTACTGTATTTAGTATGAAAAGAGGAGTAAAGATCCCTTTTAGGATCAGGATAGGTCTAAAATTTCGACGAGGGAACGAGGTTATTCATAGAATACGACGAAAATACTGCGGAGACTGTTTTTACACTTGAGAAGTACGACTTCTTCTACTGCTAGGGTGTATTAGGGTTGGTCCCCAGCTTCCGTCGTTATTCCAGTTTCCGGGGAATTAATTTCAGTATCAACAATTCATCATAGATCAACTGGTGAACGCAGTCGTTAAGTTAAATACCTTGTTCGTTATAACGAGTGCGTTATTCCGTTATTTCGTTAACCCGTTATAAATGTAGTGATTTATTATCACGGATGTCCCTACTCCACGGAGATGGATTCGCAAGTCGCAACCGGGGATCACGGTGTCAGGAAATATCGTTATATTGTTAATTATTGCAAGGGTGTGTTTTGAAAGGGGTTGGAAACAGGGACGTGCAGCAGACTTTCTCAGTATAATTCAAGTCTTCCAAATACCGCTTTTTAAATATTGGTTATTTAAAAAAACCTTAGATTATGATTTATAAAAAAAATTTATAAAACAAAATGTACGAATACTGTTTTTATTTAAAAAATATAAAACTACTTTAAAATAATGATATTATTTATCAACTAGAACAATCCTCTAGTTCTATTAGTAAGTTAGATTAATAGTAAGTATAGAAATATATAGCAAATATCGTTAGAGCGATATAGCGCCGGAAAATAGGATGAGACGAGAACAATAGTTAGGACATGTACAAAGAATGGATAGTGAGAGAACCGCTAAGAAGGTGGGGGGAAATCCAGGGGATGTTTGCCATTTGGCACTACATTCTTGTGCCTTAACTCATTTATTTACATGTCATTGTGCTTAAATCAATTTTTATCCTTATAAAATCTAAACATTCTCACTCCTTCCAGAAAAAAAAAAAATTATCCTTATAAAAATAAAGACAAAACTGCTACTGCTACTGCTTCGCTTCTCCTGCTGCTCTCCCTCCTGTTTCTACTCTACCATTCCTCGTTCTCTTTCCTCGTTCATTTTCTCTATATCCGCCATCCACTTCTTTCCTTCACTGCCTCCCTTTAATAACTGCCCAATATTCTTTTCGCTTATTACCTTTTTCTCACATGAAAACTTAATGTGCTCCAATGTTTCTATCTCTTACTTTCTCCTCGTTTGCTAATCTGAATCTGTCAATCCTTCTCATGTTTTTTGTGTCTTTTTCTCTTAAGAATTCTGGTATTTCTCTCTCCCAAATACTTTTACATCTTTTGTTATAATTGCTCTTCTCAATTTTTTCCATTCTTTCCTGTTGTTGTATCTCCCTGTCTCTTCTTCTTAGCTCCTCTTCCACACTTGTGCCTTTTTCTCTTCTTCTCTTTTTCGGGCCTCCTACACCCACCCTCCTTTCTACTCTCCTCTTAGGATTTCGAATTTAGCGCTACTCATTTTCTCGTCGAATTTGACTGCTCCCCTTCCTGCTAATAATTTTTCGTATAAGTTTCCAGCAGCGTGAATCGTTTATTTGGAGAATCAAAAATATGTCTAGAATATAATTGAAAAAGTTGTGTAACCCCTTTGTAAAAAACACAGCACGGCACTGGTTGCATAACATTGTTAGGTCACATATTGCTCGTAACATTATTTCACATAATATTTATTAGGCGTTTGCAATTGGAACTTGGGTTTATGAACTATACCCCATTATTATAATCCACCCTCATTTCAATGGAGTTTAAATACCTCAAACTGGCTCAACTAAATAATTGGGAATATGTGTTTATAGACAAGCGTATTTCAATAAAGAATTAAAAAATCACTTTACAATCTAATGACAGAATTTCAATTAATTGTTTCTAATTCTTCATTTTCTTGTTTTCAGGTGCGTTTCTTGTCCCGTATTGCGTCATGCTGGTTGTTGGTGGGATCCCACTCTTCTACATGGAACTTGCACTAGGACAGTTCAGTCGCAAAGGGGCCATCACGTGTTGGGGGCGACTAGTCCCTCTCTTTAAAGGTAAGTTTATTCTGTGTTTAACCTATATTTGGAGACAGTTTCTAGAGCTCAGTTCTACCTTAAATCTTAATGTTTTCTGTTATGTACTAGCAAACAGCGCGATAGAATGTTCTAGGACTCTAGTTTTACTTCTAGAGTATTGGTATTTGTAAATTAGTAAGTGTAAGTGATTTAAATGAAAATTTCAAGGTAAGTTTTATAAAGAAGTGGTTTGTTTCTTAGATACAAGTATTACTATATAAAAATAAGTGATGTATTATTGAATGCAGGTATAAAAATATTAACAGAAAATATAATTTTGAATTTCAACACGTTATACGTTTCTAAATAATTGATATACTAATTAATGATCTATTTATAAACAAAGCTTGAACATTTATCTGACTCCTAAAGTTTATATGGTTTAAATAGCTCAATCGTGTGCAAAGTTTCTATAGTTAACGTTTCTATATTTGAAAACATGGAGTGCTAGTATAAAGTTGCAAATCGATTGTCATTTTACTACACTGTTGTCATCTATATCTAACTATAGAACCATGAAGTAATGTTCTAATGTCACCAAAAAAATTGCAAGTCGCAAGAAAACGGTTGCAGTGTGAGGGGGAGTTACAAATTGAAACCAAATCTCTAACGAAATTAAAATAGACAAATTTCCCAGTCCCACACTCAGTGTGGATAATATAAAATAACATTTACGTAATGAAATTTGTCCATTTGACTCTGATGCATTCTTTTCATTAATTTTATTCTTGAATCCCTGCTCTTCTTTTTTAAAGTAATTTATTTGACCTCGGCGACCCCAGTATTCATTTCGGGAACAACAGGATCGAGAAGGGAGAAGGGAGAGGGTGAAGAACTCATCGCAAATCCTTTAAGAGGCAATTACCAGCATTACCAGATATTGCAACACCACAATAGGGATTTTTTATGTTTCCTTGTGTCCTCCCTTGCACCCTTATTCACTGCTCTATATCTTTAACCCCCTTTATCTCTCTACCAAAGAACAATTCTTCTTCTTATTTTCTTCCTAACTGAATAACTCCCTTGTGACTTGGATGATCCTGTCCCGGAAGTAACTGTCACAATCATGGACTAATAACTGATGAAGAATTGTGAATTCGGAGGTTTTATGTATTTGGATTTAATGATACATTATTACGATTAACTTTTATTAACCTCCATTAAGGTGCTTGTTAGTTGCTATAGTTTAATTAATGTTCTGGTAAGCATCGAGCTAAAATTTTGTGCACCCACTCTTTTCGGATGACATTCCCGATTTTTTTTTTTTTTTGATAATTTGTAGCACTATTAAAGCCTCACTCCCACTCACTGTTTTGATATATAATTTACTGTTTTTATTTAATATTGTAACCTAGATTTCAGGTTTTCGTTTAAGCATTCCTTTCACATTTATCTTTTAATTTAAGTTTGGTTAATTTAGTTCATGCGTATGCATCGTTAGTAATATATATTTGGACAGTTCGACAAAATTGTATGTGAAATAATTAAAATAGCTATTTTTAATAACAATTAGTAATAGAAATTGTTTTCACTTCTATATTTTTCAAAAACTGACATTAACATAATTTTAAAAGTAAATCCTACTGCATTTTAACAGATTGTCACATTTTGGAGGTTATAATATAATATAGTTTTTTTTAATTTAATATTTTTAATTTAAAACATTGGACCTTGTAAGGTTCTAAAAAAACTAAGAAAACTAAAAAAATAAATTAAATTAAAAATGGTACTGTGAATGACTACGCGTATTGCCATATACTAAACAATTTAAATTAAATACAAAACTAAAGCAGTGAGTGGGAATGATACTGTGTTACTAGCAACTACCGTAAAGTTATGTAACATATAGTAATGAATGAACCTTGAACAAACAAAATATAAACAGTTTAGTAAATTGATAAACTAATTATAAATATTTATGTTCGTTAATTAATGTAATTAGGCTTAATGGTATAACGGGTGATCAAAACAAAGATTATACTATCGTTGTGTGTGTTAAAAAGTATCGAAATGCGTCAGAAAGATGGTCTACACGGATCAGTTGGAACATAACCTCAAATCTGCACCTTACAAAGTAATCCCAATTATAAAGTCACGCCATTTGTTGATCCAATTTCAAGAAAACAATTTTAGTGAATTATATAATAGTTATCTAATAATGACCTAAGCTTTATGATCTAAGATGACCTTTAGCTTTAAAAATGATTAAAATTTGTATTTTTATCAGGATTTTTCGTGTATAAATTACCACCGCAATCTTTTAAATCATTACTGTTCTTCAAGGCGTCGCCATGTTCAAATTATTTACAATTCTAGTCGTTGTGGGTCTAGCTGCTGCTGTGAGTATTACATAAAACTAATTAATATAATTATAAATTGAACTTATTTACTATTATTATTTGTATTCCTCTATTACTTTTGTTTGCGGAGTTTGGACCTTATAGAGATCTATAGGCTGGCTAGGGCGTATCTGCGATCTGTCGACGGTATCCAAGTTCTCGAACGGCAAATGTCGCTCAGTTCCTTTCAATAGCTTAGGGTGCGCACAATTTGTTATGAAGGACCTTTTAACTATTAACTAATTAATAGCAATTTTTTATTTATATCAAAAACACAGCAAAACATCAGAACTTTTTTAGATTACATTTATTTTAAAACTACACTATTGAATTACGTATAAATTGATTAAATATTTTAATTGATGAGAATACTAGTTACGACACTAAGTAAATGTAACTCGCGGTTTAAGTTATAAATAAAAATATGTGTATTTATTATTTTATGTAAATGCACCAAAGGTTAAGCGTGCTATACGTTTGAGTGTTGAAGCAATAAGAACGAATTAGGAACATATACGTAGTGTCGAAGCCTAGTAGAAATGAATCGTAAAACAAAGGATGTTTACATAAGAAATATTATGGTTTGCCCAAAGCGAGCAGTGTATATAAAAACAAATAGGCATAAAATATAAATGAATTAAGACAAAGAAATCTTAAATCTAACATTAATTAAAAATAAAAGCAAGATATTGATATACAAATATGAATATTGCATGCATTTATTAACAACTTTAATGATTATGATACCTGTCGCTTTCATTAAAAAAATATATTGCTTCCATTATTTATTTATTTTCTCCCTTTACATGTTACTGATTATAATTGATCAAAATTAGTTACTTACCTGTTATATTTTAAGAATATTGTTTATGAAGTTCTTGGTGTTTAAGGTAATTAAATTTTCCTTTTTAAGAATCCACTTATCGATCAAGAAACAGCCTGTGCAGCTGAAACAGGTGGCAGCCTTCAAGCTCTTGAGAATTACCGGGAAAATCATGTTTTCGACCCTGAGGATCATGTTTTGAAGTGCATGGTCAAATGTACACTCTTTAAGGAATCATTCGTACAAGCCGATGGTGTCTTAGATGTAGAAGCTGTAGCTGATGTAGGAATGAAAAAACCTGGAATGCCGCTAACTCGAGAACAGCTGATCCAAGAGCTACGACAATGTGAGAACTCCAACGTTGAGGGAGATGCCTGCGATAAAGGGTTCTTCTTCGCGGAATGCATGATCAATCTAAAGAATCGTAAACATTAATTACTTTATAACAGTATTTGATTTTGTTGTTATTATACAATTCATAAATATTATTTTGAATATATAAAATATAAATGTAGTCTTCATTTTTATAAAACTGTACTATTTCTAAAGCAAATGCGGTTAAGTCTATTTTTTTATAACTGAATATGGTTCTCTACTATTTTTTCTTTTTAGACTTAGCTGCATTTGTTTCCGGGCGCTTCATATATTAATAAAAGTGGTTATCATTTAAAAATATTGCATAAATTATTTACAATTCTCAGTATACCATTTGGTGACTCGAAAACTGTTCCATGCATCTTTTTGAAAATTGCCTATTTCGTAGAGGAAAAAATTGTAATACTTTTGGCAACCTCGGATTTTCCCCTGAATTTCCTGGAATCCCGTAATTTTGGAAAAACTAAAAAAATTTTGTTACTTTTTGCTCTATAACTCTTAATTAATTTTAACAAAAACGGTTAAATTTTATTGCTAATTGATGAATAAAAAACGTATAAGAATGTAATATTTCTTCCGCCTTCAATTAATTGTTACATTTAGTCTGTAAATATTGTCAGAAAATAATAGCAAAATACATGATTTTCTTGTACTGTAAATTTTGCTCGTAAGTAATGTTGCCGCTTTGTCAGGCGCAGTGATGTCTAAGTTTTATTAAATTCATGGACATTTTTTTCTAATTTATTTTTTTCATTCTTTGAAATATTTTGATACAGTTATGTTCGTTATGCTCTAAAATAAAAAAACTGCTTCATTACATTTTAAATATCTTCGCGATTCTGACTTTTATGCGATTTTTTTTAAATTCATGGACTTTTTTTTCTAAAAATTTTGTTGAATTTCTTGGAATTTTTTGATGCAGTTATATTCGTTTGGCTTTAAATTAATTTACCGCTTCATTACATTTTAAATATCTTCGCGATTCTGTCTTTTACGCGACCTTTTTTAAAGTCATGGACTTTTATTTTCTAAATTTTTCTTTGGATTTCTTGAAATTTTTTGATGCAGTTATGTTGGTTAGGCTTTAAATTAAATAACTGCTTCATTACATTTTAAATATCTTCGCGATTCTGACATTTATGCGATTTTTTTTACATTCATGGACTTTTTTTTCTAAATTTTTTTTTGAATTTCTTGATGCAGTTATGTTCGTTAGGCTTTAAAATAGTTAACCGCTTCATTACATTTTAAATATCCTCGCGATTCTGGCTTTTATACGACCTTTTTTAAATTCATGGACATTTTTTTTCTAAAATTTTTTTTGAATTTCTTAAATTTTTTTGATGCAGTTATGTTCGTTAGGATTTAAAATAAATAACTGCTTCATTAGATTTTAAATATCTACGCAGAAACTCAAAAAATTGCATTGCTCTTAAAATCATAAAAGTGAACCTTTTCATCATTTTTAACAAGATTATAGTCTTCTTTCATTTAGATTTAATATATTGATATATCACAAACTAAAATACTTATTTAAAAATGAATTATAAATTTGAAATCAGCATTCAAAATTATGTTAAAAACCATCATAAAATTAGGTTATTTTTTTTTTCAATTTTTATGAAAAGTAACAAGAGTATAACCTTCTTACTTTTCATAAAAATTTAAGAAAATATATATGTCATTTTATAACGGATTTTAACTTAATTTTGAATGCTGATTTCAAATTTATAATTCATTTTTAAATAAGTATTTTAGTTTATGATATATCAAGATATTAAATCTCCATATAGAAAGAAGACTATAATCTTGTTAAAAATGATGAAAAGGTTCACTTTTATGATTTTAAGAGCAATGCAATTTTTTGAGTTTCTGCGTAGATATTTAAAATCTAATGAAGCAGTTCTTTATTTTAAAGCTAAGCGAACATAACTGCATCAAAAAAGTTAAGGAAATCCAAAAAAAAATTTAGAAAAAAAATGTTTATGTATTTAAAAAAGGTCGCATAAAAGCCAGAATCGCGTAGATATTTAAAATCTAATAAAGCAGTTATTTAATTTAAAGCATAGCGAACATAACTGCATCAAACAATTTCAAGAAATCCAAAAATAATTTTTAAGAAAAAAAGTCCATGATTTTAAAAAAGGTCGCGTAAAAGCCAGAATCGCGTAGATATTTAAAATCTAATGAAGCAGTTCTTTATTTTAAAGCCTAACGAACATAACTGCATCAAAAAATTTCTAGAAATAAAAAAAAAAATTTACAAAAAAAGTCCATGAATTTAAAAAAGGTCGTGTAAAAGCCAGAATCGCGTAGATATTTAAAATGTAATGAAGCAGTTTTTTATTTTAGATCATAAGGAACATAACTGCATCAAAAAATTTCAAATAATCTAAAAAAAATTCTTTTCGCAAAATTGTCCATGAATTTAAAAAAGGTCGCATAAAAAACAGACGCGCTTAGTTATTTAAAATTGAATCAAGGATTTCTTTGTAACTTTTTTTTAACTGTATCAAATTCATAATCATAAGCCAATATCATAATCATAAAAGTTTTTAAGTAGACTCTTTTCAGGATTATAGATTCTTAAGAACACCCTTTTAAGGATTAAATATTACTTGGTTTTGTTTATGCACGTTCTTTTTTGAGCGGGGTACACAAAAGATCAATGCATCCAATCAATTGGCATCCAATTAAAAGAGCACTCTATGTCATGATGATCTTGTCATTAGTGATCTTGATAATATTATTGATGTTATATAAGAGTTATCTAAAAATGATCGTCATTTACATGACCTTAAATATTTTTAATTATTGCGTATGACCTTTAGCTCTAAAAGGTGAATCAAAGTTGATTTGTTATCAAGATGCTTCGAGTATAAATTAAAGTGCAGTGATTGATAAATCATCATTACTGCACTTCAAGAAATCACCATGTTGAAGTTAATTACAATTCTATTTGTTGTGGGTCTAGCTGTTGCTGTGAGTATTACATAAAACTAATGGGCTTGTGTCCTCTATTGATGTTAATAAATGTGTCTATTTTATTAAATATCTAAATATTGACGGAGATATAGCAATTAAAAATTTGAATTGTAGTTTTAGCGCTAGAAATGGTCGGCCATATTTATATGACGTGAAATGCATTTTAACATCAGTTATTTGTTGATTAGGTCAGTGCTGTGGTAATGTTTTGTAGCTGTTGGTAGTCGAAATAATCAAGTCAAATCAAAGAACAATAAGTTTTTTTTTTATTTAACCCTGTTAAGGCAGACATAATATTGAAATTTGATTCTTCCTTGAAATAGCTGTAAATAATATTTGATATTTTGATATATAAATACATATAGCAGAGATTTATGAGCTGTAAGGTTGTGGTGTCACATGTATTTGGAATGCGTACAACGTTGAATCCCTTTAATAATTAAAGAGACAAAATGACTTTTTTAATTGTTGTATCTCTTAACATATAAGGAGTTATTAAAAAATTTAAACTTTATCAATATATAGTACACTTTTATAGAAATTAAGACATAGGACACAAGCTAAGTACTTTCGAGCTTCATGTTTATAATTTAGTTTATGAAAAAATTTGTTGTTATGTTATTAAAATCTTTTTTTAGGACTCCACTTCTGGTGGACGAATTGCTTGTGCAAAAGAAACAGGCAGCACCGTTGAAATTTTCCGAAGTTATATAAATAATCGTTTGACTGAGCCTGTGGATAGAGCTTTGAAATGTATGGTTAAATGTACGCTGTTTGAAGAATCAATTGTGCAGGCTGATGGTTCGTTGACGGACATTGAAGCAGTAGCGGATATTCTAACATCAAAAACTAAATTCGATTTAACACGAGAGCAGGCACTTCTGGAGTTACATAAATGCAAGACCTCCGATGTTGAAGGGGATGACTGTGATAAAGGGTTCTACGTCGGGGAGTGCATACTAAAGAATCGAAAGAGAATTGAGGAAGAAAGAAAAATTTAAATAACATAATTTCATTATAATATTATGATATAATGTATATTAGATAAGATGCAATACATTGTAATATATTAATAATAAAAGTTTTGTTTTCTATATAATATAAGTAGTAACTGAAATAAAAATATTGTAAACCGAATCAGTTGCATTGTTATTTTATAAATTATTTTCACTTTGCCTTGCCAAATACATTCGCATAATATCCCAGTAAACATTTTGGAGTCACTTTGACATCATATTGAAGATGCGTCATGATTTTTTTGTCATAAAAGAGTTCATTTATAGTTCAGTTTCTCACATTTTTTCATATAAAATGTCTACTTTATCGGCTACAGATGGCGAAATTACTCCACCTGTCGGAATACAAATGAAGATAAAGTTGAAGTGAAATAGTGAGAGAAACGTCACTAAATAGGGCACTTCACCAAATTGTTTACTGGGATATTGCGAAAGCGAATGCGAATATTCGTACATCCCTAATATATCTATATATGGTATATATGTGCTGGTGCGTGGTATTTACTACGCACAAGAGTAGTTCTGCAGCAAAGATATTTGTTTATGTAATATAACCTCATAGTAACATAAAAACATTTACGTGTGTAAATTATTTAGCGTTAAGTAAACCTTAAGGTAGTTGTATCGTGATAGTCATGCTCAAAAGTATAACTCAGCAACCTAAAATTATAATGTAGCTGAAACGTTAGTGTCAAATAGTCTCGTTAAAAACTTTTGTGAAAGTACAGTCTCACTGTTCTCACTACATGTAAATAGTATCTACACATACATACACGTATATACACGTATATACACGTATTTTCAATGTTTACAACATTTTATTTCTGTAATGGCGTGGACAATAATTTCCATTTTTTTTTATGTGATTAATAACTACTGTTTCTATAATATATTAAATTTTTATTGAATTCCTTTGAATCGTTTTTATTTTATTCGATAAAAATAACATTGAAATTACTATTTCCCATAAGAGCCTGTGTTAAAATAACAAAACTTTAATATCGTTTTTCTCAATAATGGAGTGGTAAATTTTAATCGACCTGAGGTCAATATGTCTTATAATTAATTAAAGAGCAATTAAATGAAGTTTTATTAAAATCCTTTGAAAAGTCATTCCACGATCCAACTACCTTAAGGACATGCAGCTGTAATTAGTTGGTACTGCCTTTAAGTTGAAACAAATAAATTAATCTTTGAATTGACCTTCATCTTAAACTTAAAAGGAAATAAACTAATTAAAATAGTTATTTATATTTATGTTTTATTTGTTTAAAGTACAAAATAACAGAACTTAGTTATTGGTGGATCCAGGTCAGCTTTCAAGATCTGTGGGCTCCTAAACTGTGAAAAAATGAACCTCAAACAAGTGTTAATAGAAAAACATTTTTTATTTTAGTCTATTCAAAATAAATTTATTGAAATAATTATTTCTTGAACAAGTTTATAGTGGTGCGAGTATTAAGCTGTCTTTAGGCTGCAGTTATTGTGTAGTTTTAAGTTATAACGGAGTTCCGGTTTCGTTTGCATGTTTCCTTATAACGAGCAAGCACTCCGCAATGAAGAACCCCTTATCACAGGCATCTCCTTCAACGTGTGAATTGTCACATTGTGATAACTGTGCGATTTTCTCTTTCCGGTCATCTGGACTTAAGTCATCTCCTGAAACTAATTGATTGTCAACTGCAGTGGCGGCATCGAATGATCCATCAGCTTGTATAACGGAAGTCTTGAACAGCATACATTTCATGAAACATTTGAATGCATGATCATCCGGGTCGTAAATAAGAGTTTTCTTATAATTATTGAAATTTTCGATGGTATAACCAGATTCTTCAAGACAAGCTGTTTCTATCTCGTGGAAATCATACTTTAAAAGAATATATTTATTAATAAAAGTGTTATTTAACATTGACAAGTTTTAACGAAAGCTGTAATTTTAAATTTCGCGCCATTTCTGAACTGTCAACATACAACCGTTGTTGTGGTAACATTGGGAAGATATTGTGTTCCATTACTAACCTCAGAGTTTCACAGAATATCACTACTTTTCATGAAAATATTCTGTTAAATGACCATAGAGATATAAGGATAGAGTGCGCGAAGGGTATGGCCACGTGTAAGAGGAAGTGATAAAGGCAATGAGTGTCCTATCTGTCTCTTTCTAGCCGAACTGATGCTGCTGACTTGGCTGATTGGCATTGAGGTAGGGGTAAACAAGCAAGCAGACGCAATGTTTTGTTAGTAAGAGACACAGGGGACACTCGTCAGCTATCTCTCTCTTTGCCTTTATTGCAATATTCAATCTCTTGCGCACTCTATTCTTATACCTCTATGGACGTGACAAACACGTGACTACGATAAAATGCAAATTGGCTCAAAACCACACAGACTCTAAATGCAGTATATTGCGCAAGAGTTCACGTATTGGATTTAATGAACAAAACTTATAAAAGTGTAATTTTAATGTTAAATTTATTATCTATGAATGAGTAAGCGAGAAACACTTATGTACACGAAGTGAGAACAAACAAGACAGCTGTTCAATTTTTGGCTTGAAAAGGTTTTAATATTTTAAATTATCAATATTTAAAATAATTGTTGTAGTAGGATGGAGCAGTTCCCAATTAAATGTTACTTTTCCATCCTCTGATACGTGCAACTATAAAACTTAAAGGACAACGCTCAGTTCTATTGCTAATAGAACTCAAAAATAGCTGCATATGTCTAATTTAAATAGAATTAGAATAATTAGCTCTATGTAATACTTACAGCAACAGCGGCACTCACAACGAGTAAAATTGTAATTAACTTCAACATGGTGATTTCTTGAAGTGCAGTAATAATTTATCAATCACTGCACTTTAATTTATACTCGAAGCATCTTGATAACAAATCAACTTTGATTCACCTTTTAGAGCTAAAGGTCATACGCAATAATTAAAAATATTTGTTATTTGTCCTCGAAAATTGTTTTTCTAAAGGAGATCAACAAACAGCTTGACTTAGAAATTATGTAAAATAAATAAAATTTTAAGGACATATTCTTGAAATGTTAAACAATAAGATAAGACAAAAAGAAATTGGATTTTTCGAAAGTGAAAACCCTAACCCCTCCCTTAAGGGCTGTTTCTAGAATATGTGGGCTCCTAATCTGTAGGTAAGTCTACCACAAAGAATAGCATAGAAGAGTGTTAAAAGAAAGACATTTTTTATTTTAGTCTATTCAAAATCAATTTATTGATATAATTAAATAATTATTTCTTGAACACTTTTTTTGTTGCGCGAGCCTTATGCTGCAGCCTACGAAGCCTACGCTTAAAAGCAGTTCTGGATATATTGTAGAAGTTATAAAACATTAGTTCCGCTTTCTTTAGCATGTTTCACCAAATTTTGAAAGCATTCCGCAACATAGAACCCCTTAATGCAGGCATCCCCTTCAACATTTGAATTATCGCATTGACGTAACAGATCGATTTTCTTTTCCCGTGTTTCTGATCTACCTCCTGCAGCTATTTCTACGTCAATTGCAGCAGCAGCATCAAATGTTCCATCAGATTGTATGACAGACATCTTGACCATAACACAATTCACCATACATTTCAGTGCATGGTCTTCTGGGTCAAAAATATGGTTTCGTCGATAATCATTGAACTTTTCAATGGTAGAACCAGTTTCTTCAACACAAGATGTTGTGTAATCTTGACATCGAACCTTTAGAAGAACATCTTATTACTATAAATGTTTACATTAACATTCTACAAATAATATATAAGGTATTTAAACAAGGGCTGTCATTTTAAATTTCGCGCAATTTGTGACTGATATAGTGTTCTATTGCTAACCTCAAAGTTTAACAAAATATCACCAGTTTTCACGAACACATTGTGTTGATTTAAAATGACACCTCTTGCTGAAAATCCTTTTAATGTATCTACGAACACATGAATGGGTTTGTGTCGAATGTCTTAATGTCTCTAAAAGTGTATAAAGTACAATGTATTGATAAAATGGGTTACTAGAACCTCAAATGTTCAATTACTTTTTAATAACTCTTTATATGTTAGGAGATATTAACAATTAAAAAAGTCATTTTGTCTCTTTAATTATTAAAGGGCTTCAACGTTGTACACATTCCAAATGCATGTGACATCACAATCCTTGTGTAAAGTTACCAACTTTACAGATCATAAATCTCTGCTATATGTATTTATATATCAAAATATCAAATATTAGTTACAGCTATTTCAAGGAACAATCAAATTTCAATATTATGTCTGCCTTAGCAGGATTAAATAAAATAAAAACTTATTATTCTTTGACTTGACTTGATAATTTCGACTACCAACAGCTACAGAACATTACCACAGCACTGACCTACTCAACAAATAACTGACGTTAAAATGCATTTCACGTCATAAAAATATGGCCGACCATTTCTAGCGCTAAAACTACAATTCAAACTTGTAATTGCTATATCTCCGTCAACATTTAGATATGTTATTAACATCAATTTCAATCAACAATTGAAAAATCGACCACTAAAAAATGAGAACACAAGCCCATTAGCTTTATGTAATACTGACAGCAATAACGACACCCACTGCGAAAATAATTGTAATTAATTTCAACATGGCGATTTCTTGCAGTGCAATAATAATTGACAGAGACTGCGCTCTTAATTTATACTCGTAGCATCTTGATAACAAATCAACTTTGATTCATCTTTTGCAGCTAAAGGTCATACATAATAATTAAAAATATTTGTTATTTGTCCTCGGAAATTGTTTTTCTAAATGGGATCATCAAACAGCTTGATTTAAAAATTATGTTTTCATATGATATGATCACTACGAATAGAATTAAATTAATTAAAGAAGTAAATAATTTAAAGGGTGATGTCTTAAAGTACTGTAATGATTTAAAATACAATGCAATTTTAATTTATGCACGAAAAGTCATGATAATTTGACAAATATTATTCATGTTCGGAGTTATAGGTCATGTACATTTACTTTCATTCTTGGATAAGACTTTTATAATATCATACATACGTAAATTCACTAAAATTATTTCTTTATTGTTTTACAATGATTTCAACTGCTAAATCATATTCGTCGATCGTTACCTTTTTGTAACTTGTTCATAAGGTGTGTTCATGACACTTTTTCTCGGATTCCTTCAATAGATGTTGATGTGTTTCTAAAGTATCATTCCCACTCACTGCTTTAATTTAATTTTCTATTGTATATTTAATTTAAATTGTTTAACATATGGCAATACGCGTAGAACCTTACAAGGTCCAATGTTTTAAATTAAAAATATTAAATTAAGAGAAACTATATTATATTATAACCTCGAAAATGTGACAATCTGTCAAAATACAGTAGGATTTACTTTTAAACGAAGTTTAATGTCAGTTTATCGAAAATGAAGAATTAGAAACAATTTCTATTACTAATTGTTATAAAAAATAGCAATATTAATTATTTTACCTTCAATTTTGTCGAACTGTCAAAATTTATATTACTAAAGACGCATACGCACCAACTAAATTAACTAAACTCAAATTAAAACACGAATATGACTAGGAATACCTATTCTGAAAACCCGAAATCAAGATTAAAATATTAGATAAAAACAGTAAATTAAATATCAAAACAGTGAGTGGGAATGAGGCTTTTGTGTTTCCTATTCTTAGACGCATCAATGCTTTCTCGAATATTCTATCACGATGGTTAGATTTATTGCTATTTAATTACTTTATTTATCAATTTGAAATATTTATAAAAAGTGTTATCTGCAATGTTCTAAAATGTTTATATTTTGTTTGTCTAGTTTGTTGTTTTTGCAATAAATTACATAACCTTAAAAATAATGTTTGTAAATTTAACATAAAAATGATAGTTTTAAAATGAATGTTGACGACACAATAGCCGAGAGTATTGACTGCTTTGTCTTCGGGTTCCATCCTGGACCAGAATTATATTTCCTGGGCTTTGCAGTTATCAAACTAAATTGATTATGTACCTACATACATAATCGTAAACTTATTAGGTATGACGTTAATCAAATTTAATGAATGTTTGTTAATCATTTTATTTAAGAGTTATTAAGATAACTTTTAACATAAAAGGTGAATCAAAGTTGACTTGTTATCAAAAATTTTCGTGTATAAATTAAAAACCCAGTATTTATCAATGATTAGTATACTTCAAGCCATCACCATGTTAAAGTTATTTACAATTTTATTCGTTCTGGGTCTAGTTGTTGCTGTGAGTATTATTATTTGCTGTAGTAATAAATCCACTGCCTTCTATCTCCTCTCGCTCTACTTCTTTCCAACGTGACATTAATGGGCTTGATAAAGTGGGTTACTAGAACCTCAAATGTCCAATTATTTTTTAATAACTCCTTATATGTTGGGAGATATTAGCAATTAAAAAAGTCATTTTGTCTCTTTAATTATTAAAGGGATTCAACGTTGTACAACACGCCAAATGCATGTGACATCACAACCGGTAGTTGCTATCTCTTTTAAACAACAGAGCGTAAAAGAGATATATTCTTGACAGAACTCTCTTCAATATGATGTCTGCCGTAACAGGGTTAAATAAAATAAAAACTTATTATTCTTTGATTTGACTTGATTATTTAACTACCAGCAGCTACGAAACATTACCATAGCACTGCCCTAATCAACAAATAACTGATGTATACAATGCATTTCACGTCATACAAATGGCCGACATCTCTAGCGCTAAAATTACAATTCAAACTTTTAATTACTATATCTCCGTCAACATTTAGATATTTATTAAAATAGACACGCAATACACATTTATTAACATCAATTTCAATCAACAATTGAAAAATCGACCACTAAAAAATGAGGACACAAGCCCATTAAATCCAATGTGTTGAAAATTGCGAAATTTAAAATGACAGCTCTTGTGGTGAATTAATTACCATCTTCACTAATAAAATGTTCTTTTAAAGGTTCCATTTCACGATTATCAAACGTCATGTGCAGAGGAAACTGGTTACAACATTGAGAACCACAATAATTACCTGAAAAACCATATTTTTGACCCAGAGGATCACGCTTTAAAATGTATGGTGAAATGCATGATGGTCAAGATGTCTATCGTACAAGCTGATGGAACATTCGATTCTAACACTGCAGTGGACCTTGAAATATTTGGAGGAGGTGAATCAGTAACACGAGAACAGAAAGTTGAGGCGTTAAGTCGATGCGATAATGCAAGTGATGAAGGAGATGCCTGCGTTAAAGCTTTCAACGTTGCGGAGTGCCTTACAAATATGCACAAACGCGATAACTAATATGTTAATTATTTCTACGATATAACAAGAACCGCTTTTAAGGATATAGGCTGTATGCAAGGGCCCACAGATGCTAAAAGCGGCCTGGTTATACCGATATATAATTTTTCTTCATTAGTTTTGATTTTCCGCCTTACATCAATATATTACATATCATTGTGATGCAACTTCTGTTATTTTGTACTTTAAACAAATAAAACATAAATATAAATAACTATTTTAATTAGTTTATTTCCTTTTAAGTTTAAGATGAAGGTCAATTAAAAATTTGATTCATTGGTTGTAACTTTAAAACAGAGCAAAGACAATACCAACTAATCTAATTAATATATAAATATTTCTATAATTACTACATGATAAAATAATATTTGTAGAATACTTTGTGAAATTTTCATAAATAAATATCAAGAAATGAGGCATTGACAGCGAATCTCCGCTGACGTCACAAAAAAAAGTAACATTGCGGTGCCACTCATAACTCATCACTCGATTATCTGAATTAAAAAAACCAAAATGATTTCATTAGTTGATAAGTTTCTGCAGGTAACCCTGTCGAGTTTTTTTTATTTTATTGATTTTTTGACAGCACTTACTCGTAGAATTCAAAATGCTAATTTTTCATGAAAAAAATTATAAACTTTGTTATTTTAAAATATGTTAAGATTAAAAGTAAAAAACTGAAGAGCGTTATCTCGGCATATGTAAAGAAAGAGTGTACAAAATTTCAAAAGGATCGGTTCAGTAGATTTTGAGGTAGAGAGGACACTGACTCTGAAAGAGCTATGTGTGAGAAAAACGCATTTAAAAGTTTCAAAGTAACACGAAACCAGACCAGAGAGGTGAGGACTTAAAATTCTATATCTCCGACAGTCTTACTTCAATCGACTTCAAATTTTCACACAATAAACTTAATATATTGTACATTAGAATAAATAATTGAAATAATTTAATAATTTAAAAAAAATGAAGAAGAAAAGTTGAACCCTTACCCCTTTAAGCTGTGACCACATATGTGTGTTCGATTATTCGGTAAATTAACTGATTGTACCTACATCATCCTTCTTACGCATTTTGTTATTCAAATGTTGATGTAAAGATTAAATTATCTTGCTTTTGGTCATCCGTTATGCTATTGCTGTTTAATTTTCTTACTTATCAATTAAAAATATTTATAAATAGTGTTATCAAAGTTCTAAAATGTTTATATTTTGCAGGTCAAGTTCATTATTTCTGGAATCAATTATATAACCTTAAAAATAATGTTTGTAAATATAACATACCCATGCAGGATATAATGTATCATTCCAATTCAATTAAAAGTTTATATTGTAAAAAATAAAATAAAATAAAAAGTAAAAATAAAAAAAAAAAATTATAACTTAAATACAGTCACATATTCTTAAGCATCATTCCAACTTACTGAGTTTTAATTTAGTGATTTAAGTTTTAATTAGATGCGTCGTTCGTCGGTAATATATTTTATTTAATGATACTCTTTCACGTCAAACTAAATATAAACAAAAATGATATCAGCTAATTATTTCGTATAAAAGTAATAGCTGTCAATCATTTTCAATTTATGACTTTCAACTCCAAGGGTGAATTAAAGTTGATTTGTTATCAGGATGTTTCGTGTATAAATTAAAAACGCCGTCTTCATTGCGTCATTAATTCTCTTTAAACTAGCGCCATTTTTGTCTTATTTTCTATAATACTACAACTAAGTATAGATACACTTATCTAGCAGCTTACATTTCAATAATTACACGGTGTGGTACAGATTGCTCCAATGAACAATTCTACATGATTAGGTTACTAGGTCCGAGGGTTTAGTCCTGCGAAGTCTTCGAACATCATTACTATCAAGCAACATTTGCGTCACGGCGATATTCTCGTGGTTACAAAGTCTCAACTCGTGCTTCGCTGCTATAGATTTGATTTCTTCTCCGACTGTGTTAATCTTCAGGTCTCTATGTACATCGTCATTGCGGATATACCACGGTGCATTAACTATTCCTCGCAGGACTTTATTTTGGAACGTTTGGATTTCTTTCGTTCAGAGACAATCAATTTTTTACCAAATTTTAAAGGTTAATAACCCCTTGTACAATTATAAAGAAATTTAAAAATTAAAATATCATATTTTCAACTTTTAAATATGTTTTTGAACGTACTTTTTCTCGCTGATTCCAAATCTGAAAACCATTTTAAAATATTTCCATTATTTAACCCTTGACACGCTAATATCTCGAAAACCGGAAGTGCCACCAAATAATAAATTGCAGATTTGAAATCAGCATAAATTTTTACGTTAAGAACTATTAAAAATTTTACAATTGGAGACAATCAATTTTTTACCAAATTTTAAAGGTTAACCACTTGTAAATTTTTTAAAGAAATTTAAAAATTAAAATATTTTATTTTCAACTTTTAAATATGTTTTTGAACGTACTTTTTCTCGCTGATTCCAAATCTAAAAACCATTTTAAAATATTTCCATTATTTAACCCTTGAAACGCTAATATCTCGAAAACCGATACTATAAGAACCGTTATAAATTTTACAAAACAAAAATTTCAAGTATTATAAAATTAACAAGTGTATAGCCTTCAAGGTTAAAAGTATTCATACAGCAGTACATCGGTGTACCCCGCGTTATGAAATTTCCGTACATACAACCAGGGGTGCTACTGCCCCGGGACCTCCACAATAGAGATCAAAGCACTAAATTTTTGAAAGACTTGACGGAAAAGAAATGTTCCTTTTATTCGGAAAATAATTAAGGGCCTCCGCTCCTTCGTTGCCCCAGGGCCTCCACACCTCTAAATCCGGCCCTGTCAGTGTGCATACGTCGTTCCTCAGTAAAATACTTTCTTTAATATTAATTAATATCTTTATATAATAAACATTATAGTATTTAATATAATTATTTTTATTTCTTTTTATTTTACAAGCTGAACTTACATTCTAGGTTAAACATAATATTAAAAGTATTATGTGGAAATAGCCATTTGTCACATCTAGTATATCATATCAAAACATAATTTTTAAATCAAACTGATGATCCTAATTGGATAAAGACTTTTAGAGGACAAATAACAAATATTTTTAATTATTATGTATGACCTTTAGCTCTAAAAGGTGAAGCAAAGTTGATTTGTTATCAAGATGCTACGAGTATAAATTAAAGTGCAGTGTTTGATAAATTATTATTGTACATCAAGAAATCGCCATGTTGAAATTAATTACAATTCTATTTGTTGTGGGTCTAGCTGTTGCTGTGAGTATTACATAGAGCTAATGGGCTTGTGTCCTCTATTGATGTTAATAAATGTGCCTATTTTATTAAATATCTAAATATTGACAGAGATATAGCAATTAAAAATTTGAATTGTAGTTTTAGCGCTAAAAATGGTCGGCCATATTTGTATGACGTGAAATGCATTTATACGTCAGTTGTTTGTTGAGTAGGTCAGTGCAGTGGTAATGTTCTGTAGCTGTTGGTAGTCAAATAATCAAGTCAAGTCAAAGAATAATAAGTTTTTATTTTATTTAACCCTGCTAAGGCAGACATAGTATTGAAATTTGATTGTTCCTTGAAATAGCTGTAAATAATATTTGATATTTTGATATATAAATACATATAGTAGAGATTTATGAGCTGTAAGGTTGGTAAACTTACACAAGGATTGTGAAATCACATGCACTTGGAATGTGTACAACGTTGAATCACTTTAATAATTAAAGAGACAAAATGACTTTTTTAATTGTTAATATCTCTTAACATATAAGGAGTTATTAAAAAATAATTGAATATTTGAGGTTCTAGTAACCCACTTTATCAATATATAGTACACTTTTATAGAAATTAAGACATAGGACACAAGCCCATTATTCCTTTATTTTTTTCCATTCTTTTGAAAGTTACCATCATTAAAATCATTGTAACTCGTAAACTATTGCTCCGAATGTGTTGAAATTTTGACACATATCGTTTGAAGGTTAATACTATCTGAAAAGTATAGTGGCGCCATTTATATGTCACCCTACAAACTTATTCAGTGTTCTTATTGAGTTTAATATTAACAAGATATTCTTTTTAAGACTCCAGTTAACAATGATGAAAGGATTTGTGCAGAAGAAACAGGAAGCACCGTTGAGGCCTTCGAAAACTATCAATACCGTCGTATTTTTGACCCAGAGAGTGAAGGATTTCATGCATTGAAATGTATGGTCAAATGCACGCTGTTTAAAGAGTCAGTCATACGAGAAGATGGTGTGTTAGACGTCGAAGCTACAGTTAATATTTCATTGTCAAAACCTGGAAGTAAAGCAAACAGAGAAGAGATCGTTGCAATCTTAGGTCCATGTGAAAACTCACACATTGAAGGAGACGCCTGCGATAAAGGGTTCTACGTCGGAGAATGCATATTAAATGCAAGGGATAATAAATTGAAGCAATAAACCCTTACTAATTATTTTAGAACACTTTTTAGTTTTTCCTTTTTTTTAATTAATAAATATTAGTATGAATTTATAAAATATAAATACAGAAGCGAATAAAAATATATGTAGTGAAATTAAACAATTGTTTTTTTCTTTTTGGATTTAATAAAGGTACTAATTGAAAAACGTTAAAACGTTTTTAACCTGAGTTAAAATGTTTATTTAATTGCTTATATAGCGTCTCTATTTTATTAAATATCTAAATGTTGACGGAGATATAGCAAATAAAAATTTGAATTGTAGTTTTAGCGCTATAGATGTCGGCCATATTTGTATGACGGTTATTTGTTAATTTGGCCAGTGCTGTGGTAATGTTTTGTAGCTGTTGCTAGTCCCCAGTAAACATTTTGGAGTAAATTCTATTTAATTTCTATTACATATCATGAATTTTTTGTCTGGAACGTGTTCGTTTTCTATTCAGCCGTTCATAGGAAAGACCCTTTTTATGAGCTACAGACATCGCAACGACGGTTCACTGCTGAATTAAAAGCGGAGTAGGTTTATGATTTATGACCGGAGTTATAAACTTAAAACTAGCAGGGGTATAAACTTAATTGAATTCTACATTTTAGAGTCTGCAAAATATAAATATTTAAATGAAGAAATAAATAGATGTAATCTTTAGTACGGATCGTGATTTTTTTAATGAATATTATTCATCTTCAACAATACTCGTTATATTAGTTTTTTACATTGTTTTGGTGATTCAAAAATCCACGATCGGCAGGTCTGCGTTAGGTTTAAAACCTCTGTCTTACCATCGCTAGGTACTATCTTCGTTTATATACATTCTATTCGGAGATTGAGGGAGATAGCGTCTGTCTATTACCATTAAAGAAATATTTGTTGAAAAAGGATAGCATATACTTTAAACATACTGTACTGAACCAAATACTATACAAGTATACAAGTGTAAAGGTGAAAAATATATTTTACTTGTCTAACGCATCTCGTTTCTCTCTCACTTTGGAATGAAAGTGAACTAAGAAAAATATGAATGAAACAGAAATACTTAATGAATGATGTTGGAAAAAGAAAGAATATTATTATGAAAAAATTTTAATAACTAACACAAAATCTGTGACAGGTAGGGAATAAATTTGAACTAAAATTGGTTTCTGTGTTGTTGCTTCGAACTTGTAAAGCGTTAGAATAGAATTGTACGAGTGACTCGAACTTCACCAAATTGTTTACTGGGTAGTCCTGTGTATCTAGTACGTATACGTTAGTTAGCAAAGAATAATAAGTTTTTATTTAATTTAACTTTGTTACGGCAGACAGAATATAGAAATAATATTTGATATTTTGATATATAAATACATATAGCAGAGATTTATGAGCTGTAAGGTTGGTAACCTGTAAACTTGTCAGAGTTCTGTCAAGAATAGAAAGCCTTGACAAATCGTCGGATCAAATACGAAACTTTACGAAAAGGAAGGCAAATATCAAAGACAAATGACATAGCTTACACAAGAAGGAGTGTCCTCTTTTGTAATAATAATATACTCAGTTATTAAACAATCCAAAATATGAGCTTTTTCTAAACTTAAATCGGGTTAACTGGTACGCAGCAAAAAGTACCAGTTGTTTTTTTTCAATTTTTCCAAAATAGGCCACCATCGCGCAAACATATAAACAAATAAACTTTCACTTGGAACATTATAATATAGGATCATTTTTAAGTAATCACTGGAAAATATTAAAAAAATATAATGGTTAATTAACCATTTGTTAACTTCACAGACTCTCTGAAAGGATCAAAAAGCTTTATATCCGATGGAGAAAATGTTTTTCTGAAGAATAAGGCTCCAATAACTCCCGTTGTATTCAGATACTGGGAAAGTAGTGAGGAAAGAAAGTGTAGAGTGTGTGGAGCGGAGGACGAAACACTGGAGCACATTAAGTTTGAGTGTAAGGAAAAAGTAGTGAGCGAAAGGAATATTGGCCAGCTATTAAAGGGAGGCAGTGAAGGAAAGAGGTGGATGGCGGAAATAGTAAAAAGGAAAGAAAAAACAGGAGAATAAATAAGCTGGTGGCTGGGTTGCACAAGGAACAGGAAGAGAAAGGAAGTACTAAAAGAGACAGTGAAGGGAAGCAGGAGAAAGAAAGAAGTAGCGAGGAAACAGTTAAACTTCAGCCCAGAAAAATAGACTAGGGAATAGACCAGTACAGAAGGAAGACTAGGGAAAATGAAGGAAGAGGGTCAAGAGAAGAAGAAGCAGAAAGTACTTTTGGAAATAAAAAGGTCTAGAATAGTTTAAATTTAATTGTAAGTTGAAGTATATGAAATGTATTAAGAATGTAGATTGTAAAGCCGAAAGGCGAACAATAAACAATTAATAATTAAAAACTCCCGTTGTATTTTTACAAATCACTAATTAATCTGTATTAAAAAATTTCGGTTTATATTTAAATGACCTTCGCATAATACTTTACATAATATTACAAAATATAGTGATATCTTGAATTATGCTTATTAAGACATATTTTAATGACCTTTAGCTCGAATGGCGAATTATTGCTTACGTGTTATCAATACTTGAATATATAAATAGGAAGCCTAATTACCAAATTAATCATTAACGTATTTAAAAACATCGCCATGCAGAAATTATTGGTAATACTAGTCGTAGTGGGACTCGCCGCTGCTGTAAGTACTGTTTAACACTAATTACTTCTCTAAAATTTTAATTTACATGAACATTTACAAGATTTAATAATTAATGCCCGGAAGTTGTTTATTCTGTTGAAACAGTTTCCTTTACATTCTATTTAATCTTATTTAAACTGTCCTTTTTTCTCCTTCTCTTTTCTCTTTCTTGCTACTTCCGCTATACATCATCTTTCTTGCCACTTCGCTTGCAATACCTCCTCTATGCTTACTCCTCCAACTTCTTCCGACACCTAATCTTAATATCCCAGTAAACATTTTGGAGTCACTTTGACACCATATTGAAGATGCGTCATGATTTTTTTGTCATTAAAGAGTTCATTTATAATTTAGTTTCTCACATTTTTTCATATAAAATGTCTACTTTATCGGCTACAAATGGCGAAATTACTCCACCTGTCGGAATACAAATGAAGATAAAGTTGATGCGAACTATAATTGAAGTGAAATAGTGATAGAAACGTCACTAAATAGGGCACTTCACCAAATTGTTTACTGGGATGCTACGATTTCGCCTCCTCCATCGCACTTATCCTGCCTGTTTCCTCGTTCTCTTTTTCTCAATATCTTCTTCCTCTTTCTTTGTTCCCTACTCTTAACCTCGCGATCATTTTCTTTTCTATATCTAATTTATACGTTTTCTACTTCAAAGACAATTTTTTATGTTAAATATACCTAAAACTGTATGTACAACACGTTTAACATATTAGTTTCATATTTAAAATTACGTTTTATAATTTACTAAAGTTAAACATCATTTTGTTACATTGTCATTAAATAAATGCAAAAAAACGTGAAATATCTTACTAATAAATTAGTTCAATTATGTACAGGGACGGACTTAGCCATTGCGAGGCCCGGGCAGCAGATCTTTGAGAGGCACGCGAAAAAAAATTACATTTTACATTACGCCGAGGCCCCGGGCGGTTGCCTTGCTTGCCACCCCCTAAGGCCGCCTCTGTTTATGTAACATTACATAACATCTTGATAAAAAGTTTCATTTACTTCACAAAACACCTATTAATGACAAGGAATTATATAAACCTAAAAATCTTCATGTAAAAGGTAATGTTTTTTATGTAAAACAAACCTTAAATACACTTTGATTAGTTGGATATTGTGTAATAGTGCTCCATACTTTGTTACTTCAATTTGAATTCCATCGAAATCTTCTAATTTAATGGTGGCGAACTTTAAACACATTTAAAACACATTAATTACATTTCAAAGAGATTACATCTCGCCTGTAATCCGCTAGCATCGTCACCACTGTCCTAATTCAATGGACTTGTTTACTGGATAATAAAATGTTTCTTTTTAAGGGCTTAAATTACGATAATGCAATTCCATGTGCTGAAGAAACAGGTGCTAGCATAGAAGCTTACAAAAATTATGAAGAGAACTACATTACCGACCCCGAGGACCATTCATTGAAATGTATGATCAAATGCATGCTAGCTAAGGAATCATTCGTAGACGATGATGGTCTATTGAAAGCAGAAGCTGCAGCTGATTACAGAATCTCTTCAGGACGTGTTGACCGCACGCGAGATGAGTTGCTAACCATGTTACGACAGTGTGACAATTCCAACGTTGAAGGGGATGCCTGCGATAAGGCGTTTTTCCTCACGAACTGTTTTATAAATCTAAAGAAAAATACGAATTAATTTCTTTTTGACTAAACTGTAGATTGTTTTAATTATTATGTGTAATTAGTATGCTATGTTAAATTATACGAGTACTATTATATTGTATTTGTATTTTATTTATTTAGTTAATGCTAACCGCAACACTTTATATGAGCAAAGCAACGATTTGAAAAGTATTATTCAGACATGGTATTTTTTCCCATTGAAAATTACAAAAGTAGCGTCTTTAAAACTACTGTAACTCTTAAACGAATGGTCGGAATGTCATGAAATTTTGACACATATCGTTTGAAGATTGGTACTATCTAAAAATCATAAGGATTTGTCAATAGTAGCGCGAACTATTTGTCAAAAAATAAACAAAATAATCTATATTTTAAACACATTTTTTCTTCATTTTCACTTAATAAAATGATTCCTCTTTATGTCCTCTACTCTTCCTTTTGTCGCTCCCATCCCATCTCCCGCTTTTTCTTTCCTCTCTATCCTTCTGTACCACGCTTATACTAATCAAATGAATGGTGGCTGTAACAATTAGAGTTTACAAAATAAAAACAATAATTCTCTTCCATGCTATGTTTACATAAGTATTTTCAAAACATTATTACATAAGATAAATTTCACAGTTCGTTCTGACTTGTAGCATATCAAAACATAATTTAGAAGACATAAAAAAAACCAACATATGTTTTGTAAATTATTATTATGCGTGATATTATAAAATATTTATCTAAGAATGATAATCAATTTAGATGACCTTTAGCTGACCTAATGTGCCAAATTTGCCTTCTTATCAAGAGTTTTGGTGTATAAAAGACAGGCACAGTGTTTATGAACTCATATTGTGCTCAAAGACTTCACCATGTTGAAATTAATTACAATTCTTCTCTTCGTTGGACTCGCCGTTGCTGTAAGTATTGCATAAATTAATAATTCTCATTCTATTATAATTAGGTTGAGAATTTGAGAACTGAATTTATATACAATTGCACTTTGTATTGATAAAGTTGACTATCATAACCTCAAATATCTAATTATTTTTATTCAATTCGCAATAGTATAGAAGATATTAACGATTGAAATAGTTTTTTTGTTTTTAAGGTAATAATATATTCTTTTTTTAAGGGTCCAGTTCTCGATAAAGAAACAGCTTGCGCAGCAGAAGAAGGTGGCAGCCTTGATGTTCTTATGAATTATCTGAATAACCATGTATTTGATCCTGAGGATCATGTCTTGAAATGCATGCTCAAATGTCGGATGGTTAAAGAATCGTGGCTTCGAGCTGACGGTTTGTTAGACGTTGAAGCTGCAGCTGACGCTATACTTCCAAATTCTCCACCGGGAGCTAAACGGGAAGACCTAGTTAACAAGTTACTTGAATGTGACAACTCCAACGCAGAAGGAGATGCCTGCGAAAAGGGATTCTTCTTTATTGAATGCATGCACAATGTAAAGAAACTGTAAATATTGCTTTGAATTATATACATAAATACAGATACAAATAAAAATATATATAATTAAATGAAATAATTCTACATTTAAAGTAACATGTTACATGGGTAGAGTTAGAATATGTTTGTAAAACTTTAAGAAATATTAATCAATCAATCAATTAATATTGTTCAGTACAAAATTAGCACAGAACATAAGATATGTCTCTGCTGACATTCCAGTATAATATTGTATTGTTGTCTCTGGTAGAAATCATACTCAGGGCAACACAACGACGACTGCTGTGTACGCTACAGCCATATGGCAATCGAGTCAGTTGTGGTTTGGGCTTCTACACTGTCAAGATCATAATTCGCAACCATTTTATATTATTAGAATTTTGGTTAAAGTTATTAAAAAGTGTAAATTAATTTTATCATTAAACGATTGAATAAATTATTCAATCTGCAATACTCGCATGGTTTTATTTCGTACATGCGACGCTGGTCCTTCGAGCCTTACAAAGCCGATCCTTCGAGTTTATTATCCGCGTGTGTTTTTCATTGTGTTTTTGGCGTTTTTTTTTACATTTGCCCCTTGGCGATTGCCATTGATTGGGTAATGCTACGCTCTATTTTGGCGGATTCACGGAGGATTTGGATTTTACAATTACATTTCAAGAAGGTTTTAATTCCTACAAAAAAAACTGGTCTTACAAGCCATTGGTACCCGCAAGTGGTCTCGTTGTGTTTTGAGGTTACATCTATATAATACCCGGCACATGTGCAAGCTATTTTTTTACATTTACCCTATGGCGGCCTGGCAAGTCATCAATTGCCATTGATTGGGTAATGCAGCGCTTGATTTAGACGGATTCACAGACGGTTTGATTACTACACATTTATATTTAAAGAAAAATTATTCATTACGGAAGAGGATACATGGATGCTGGAAGAGAGTAAAATACTTCTTTACTCATGAAGGTACAAAGCTATTATTACTATCTACAAGTACCAATTTATTAAAAACTTCTTATGTTGCTGGATTAACCTGGATTAGTTTTGTCATCCACGTTTCATCTATCATACAAGTACGAATTTATCACCTAAGCAAGATGGAGGGATTGAAAAGGCTTAGAACGGCGCGGACGACTGCAAAAAGTTCAATATCAAGGATGGACAATTACGTCAGCGACCCAAGGGCTCTCGACTCCGCTACGCTGGAGGTGCTGCAGGTGAAAAAAGAAAAGATGATGACTACATTCCAATCGTACGAGCTCACGCAGTACAGCATTTTAGAAATTGATGATCAAGATGAGGAAGACATAGAAGAAGTTGAAGAAAAGTATTTTAATATTCTAGCAAAATTAAATGCTAGCATCAATAGATTAAAAGAAGTTAATAGGCCTGAATTAGTTCCATTGAAGCTCCCAGCGGTGGAAATTCCAACCTTCGATGGCAAGGATATAACCAGGTTTAAGCCCTTTTATGAGCTCTTCCAAGCAGTTGTTCATAATAATACCTCATTGTCTGATGTACAAAGACTTTTTTATTTGAGAAAGTATCTCGTTGATGAGGCTCTCTCAATAATTATAAATCTGCCGCTTGTGAACAGCTCATACAAAGAGGCTGTTGATTTATTGTTAGCGCGGTATGAAAATAAGGCGAGATTAATCTTTTATCATATTAATATATTACTTGATATTCCCAACATGCAGAAAGGTACTGCAGTCGCTATAAGGGATTTTTTATGTCAAGTAAAACAGCAATTACAAGCGTTAAAAAATCTTGATGAGCCTGTAGACAAATGGGATATGATTTTAATCTCGGCCTTAAGTAGAAAATTAGATATCGTTACTAACCGCACTTTCCACATGGAAAGAAATTTAGAAGAACTGCCTACTATGGCAGAATTTATTTCATTTTTAGAAAGACGTGCAATTGCACTTGAGTATAGTTTAGATTATAAAAATATGTCACATGACAATAATAATAAAGAAAAATTTATTGATCCAAGAAAATTGCATAATCAAAATAAGTATTCACATAATAATATTGTATGTAATCTTGCTATTTGTGACTATACAAACCTTGAGAATGTTATGGAACAATCTTGGACGACTGAGAAAGTTCCAGAGGAATCAGATAAGTTTTCTGAGGATTACTTAAAGGCTGAACATAATTTTCAAAATTCAGTAGCACTTAAAAATAATTTAACTGTTGATTTGCCATTACTCAGCCTAGTAAATAAAATAGAATTGGAGGATTCTTTCTCAGTCGCCCCGCAAAGATTTAATGTGTTAGAAAAAAGATTTAGACGCAATCCTTCATTATTGGAGGTTTATAAAACATTATTAAACAGATCAACCAGTATTATGACATTAGGTTTAAAAAACAATATTATTTTTATAAATAGTAAGATAAAAACAAATTTAATTTGCTACAAGTCTAGTGTGGCTCCATCAAGTAAGGTACTTACAATACCCCAGCTTGAGATTATTAGCGCAGTGTTGCTGGCGCGAATAAAACAAGCAACAAATAAAATTTCTGATTTAAATACAATACTTCCATCAGAAGGTGAAGATACTAATTGCAATGCTTACAACATTGAAGTAAAACAAACACCTGTTCTGTTGGAATTGTTAACAATATTGTATGCTACATTGTTAGTTACGGTTTCTGTTATATTTAGGATAGTTATTAATTTGTTTTATATTATTTTCACAAAATTATGTAGACTACCATACAATTAAGAAGTTTATATTATTTTGTGTAATTTTGTTTATAATAGTTTTAAGAAGTTTACATTATTTTTTGTAATTTGGTTTATAATAATTTTATGTAATATTGTATAATTTGATATTGGTTGTGAGCTTATCTATTTATCCTTTCTGCTGGCCGGCAATTTATGTTCAGTACAAAATTAGCACAGAACATAAGATATGTCTCTGCTGACATTCCAGTATAATATTGTATTGTTGTCTCTGGTAGAAATCATACTCAGGGCAACACAACGACGACTGCTGTGTACGCTACAGCCATATGGCAATCGAGTCAGTTGTGGTTTGGGCTTCTACACTGTCAAGATCATAATTCGCAACCATTTTATATTATTAGAATTTTGGTTAAAGTTATTAAAAAGTGTAAATTAATTTTATCATTAAATGATTGAATAAATTATTCAATCTGCAATACTCGCATGGTTTTATTTCGTACAAATATTAATCACCAAATATTAATAAAAATAAATTAAGTAAGAATAAAAGTGTTTAAAAATGAATTTTCGTTATTAATTACTAGGTAAATGTTTAATAAAACAACCCTTTTTTAACATTAAAAAGCGAAAACAAAAAGCTATCGCGTATTTATGTTGTATTAATTTTGCTCCTGAAATTATTTTCAATTTATTAAATTTATTATACTAAATATAAATTATTTATTTAATAAATACAATTGAAAAAGGAGTTTAAAGATAATAAAGTGTAAAAACAAAATAATAGATAAAAAATATTTTTTTTTTTATTTGCGTTAAGTGAAAGTGAGGTTATAATAATGAATGACAGGTCTCATGAGAAAGACCTCTATGAAGCAAAAAGGATAAGAACCAGCTATTATCCACATAGTTATTCAGGAGTGTGCTTGGTAATTCTAAAACCAATTACTTATAATACAAACCCTGCCTTTATTGCACAATATTTGCGGTCAAATTATAAGGACATTAACATTATTGCTGTCAGCCAAAGAAAAATTGAGGTGGAGACGAATAGCCCATTTCTGGCTAATAAAATTATAGAAGACGCCATAGTTCTAGCTAAATACAAGAGCATAATTCCGAAGAATTTGGTAGAAGTGCAGGGACTAATCGACTTACACCCCGATAATCTGGATGACGTATTCCTACATGACGCAGTAGGCTTTAATAAAAATAGTAGACAGTTGGCACCAAAAATTACCGATTTTATTAGATTTAATAGAATTGAAGAAGGCAAAAAGACTCCTACTTGGAAGTGCCTAATATCCTTTAGTGGGGATAAGATCCCGGAATATATAGCCTTCCAGGGTATCCTTTACCCAGTTGCGGCGTATATACAGAGAGTTAGACAGTGTCGTCGGTGCTGGAAATTTGGCCACTCCACTAATTTCTGCAGAAGTGCTGAATATTGCCAATTTTGTGGTGGAGATCACAGCTCTTTAAGTTGCAAGAAAGAGAAGTTATTTTGTCGCAACTGTAAAGAAGACCATAAAGCTGACGATAGATCCTGCAGCAAATACTTAGAATTGAAAAATAAAAACGAAGCTAAAGCTAAAACTACCTATACAGAAAAAATTAAAATTGATCGTGAGAAAGAGGTATTTACATTAAACCTTTTTGAGTTCCCTTCTTTGGAAGAAAGTATAAATAAAAAGAAAATTACAGACTGTATTATAAGCGGTGAACCGGAAAGGAAAATCCGTAGAGTCTTGAAAATTTCAGAGCCCCGCAGATCCCCCCGAGAAGTAAAGAAAAGGACGTGGAAACCTGACAATACACATAAGGTAAAGGAAAACGAACGCTCTAAGCCAATTCCCGTAAATAAAACCGATAAAGTGAAGAAACCAGAGATAATTAAGAAATCAGAGTTCGTTACGAAAACTGATTTAGACAAAAATATTATTGAGAATTCAGAAGAGATCAGAGATTCAGAGAACATAAACCAAAATATTGATACTGACGAAGTAGTTTTAGAAGCAGAAACTATTACGAATAATTTGAACCAAACAATTGTAAATAACCATACTATTCCACCCCCAGATAATCAAAATATTGAAATGTTCTAATACAAATATTAGTTAACAAACATAATAAATAATGTATAAAAATACTTGTATAATGCAATGGAACAGCCGCAGTTTAAAATCCAAATTGATAAATCTAAAACAAATAGTTTTTGAAAATAATATTGAAGTAATCGCGCTCTCGGAAACCTGGCTTGATCCATCTTATAAAATCAAATGGAGAAATATGGAACTAGTAAGAGCAGATAGAAATAACAACGGTGGAGGCGTTGCTCTAGTAATAAACCACAACATTTTTATTGACAAAATTTTAATTCCTCTCTCAGGGGATATTGAAATTATAGGAGCAAAAATTAAATGGGGTAATGAGCATATTAATGTTGTATCTCTTTATGCCCCAGCAACAGCATCTATTACTACAGGAATATTGAATGCAATATTAAGATCTATTCCAGAACCAAGGCTAATTCTAGGTGACTGGAATGCTAAAGCCATTGCTTGGGGAAACACCTATGACTGTCCAAGGGGTAAAATTATATGTCAGGTGATGGACAATAACAATATGATGTTCCTTAATGATGGTTCTCCTACTCGAATCAACATCCATTCAGGAACAGCGTCAGCAATTGATTTATCATGGGCAACCCCATCTCTTGGTAGCCAACTTTCATGGAACGTAATGGAGGATCAACTAGGTTCTGATCACGCCATTATACTTATGAATGGGGCACAAATTAGTCAATCAAGCAGAGGCAAGGAAAGATTTAAATTAAACATTGTACCAAATACAATCGACTGGGACAATTTCTCTAACCAAATAGAAGCAGACTTATTGGCAAACCAAATTCAGTCCAATACTACGCTGGAAATAAAGTATAATTACCTCATTGACTCAATTGAGTCTGCAGCTAAAAAGTGGGGGAAAAATATTGCAAACAATAAAATCTCAAAATATCCGCCAAATCCTTGGTGGGATGATGAATGCAAAGAGGCTGTGCAAAACAGAAAAAGAGCCTACAGAAGATACCACCGAAATAGTTCTGAAACAAATAAAGTAGCCTTAAAAAAAGTAGAATCTGAAACGACCAACTTACTAAAGTTCAAGAAAAGACAAGCTTGGAGAAACTTTGCCGAAGAGTTAAACCATAATTTAACTACTAAACAATTATGGGAAAAAATTAATAGGATGAGAGGTTCAGGAAAATGCACGAAAACAATTTCACCTAACAGTGAGGACTTGTTATGTGAACTTTCACAAGTAATAGCACCGCCCTGGGTACCTGAGCAAGAAAGCGTACTATATGGAGTCACTCAAGACGACTCTAGTAAAATGATGATTAAAGAAGTAGAAATGTGGGAACTACAATCTCACCTTATAATGACGAAAACAACCACGCCCGGTCCAGATGGAATATCTTATGAAATGTTAGGCCATCTCCCATCAATCGCTAAAAAATTATTATTAAACATATACAACACAATTTTGGAAGAAGAACTAATTCCTGAGTCCTGGAAAAATACTCAGATTGTTCCAATATTAAAAATAGATAAGCCAGTAAATCAACCAACCTCATATAGACCTATAACTCTCATTAATTGCTGCAGAAAAGTCTTTGAGAAAATATTGAAAACGAGATTAGAATATTGGTTAGATTCTAAGTCGTTAATACCAAAGCAAATTTTAGGCTGTAGAAGAGGTAGAAGTACCAGGGATGGCATAGTTGCATTATCAGCTAGAATTGAAGCAGGAAAAAGCAAAGGCAATGTATCAATGGCCTGTTTTGTAGATATCAAAGCAGCTTTCGATAATGTAAACATCAATTTTTTATTAAGACAATTATATGTAATAGGAGTACCGAGAGTAATAATTAATATACTAAGGAATTTACTAAGTGGCAGGAATACTCAACTATGGTTTAATGGATTACTATCGGACTGGAGACTATGTTCTAAAGGCATTCCACAAGGCTCAGCACTAAGTCCTCTTCTCTTTAATATGATGGTTAGGTCAATAAAACCGTATCTCAACCCAACAATATCATGGATATCATATGTGGATGACTTAGTTTTCTTATCACAAGAAAATACTATAGAGGAGACTGGAAAAAAAATGCAAAAGATTGTAAATAACTTAGAGAAATGGCTTAATGATGCTTGTTTAGAAGCATCAACAGAAAAATCTAAACTAATGATTTTTAACATGAGTTCAAAAATATCACAGCCACCTATAATAACTCTAGGTAAACAAAAATTGGAATACACAAATAATTATATATACTTAGGATTTCCATTTTCCACAAATAAATCCGAAAAATCAATAATACTCAATATTAAAAAGAAAGCTGAACCTGCAATCAATATACTCAAAATGTTTGCTGGACAAAGATGGGGACTAAATACATCTTCGCTACTAAATTTATATAAATCATTAGTCCGCCCTCATTTGGAGTATGGTGCAGAGGTACTAATAATGTGTAAAAAGAATACAATAGAATCACTTGAAAAATTGCAATATAAAGCTTTAAGAATAGTATTAGGAGCTATCTGTACAACTCATACCCTTTCATTACTAGCAGAGGCTTGTATGCCACCATTAAAAGAAAGATGGATAAAGAAAACGTCTTACTTTATGGCTAGCGCTTTAATGACAAATAACACATTAATAAGGGACGAACTTAACGGATTATCAAGAACAGGTTCAAGAAGTCATGAGCTAAATGCAATTTGGATTAATGAAAAAAGGAAATGGACAGAAAGAGGAACCCCAGTAGAAATACCAATTTTCGAATTAGATTATTATTACTCAGGTAGAGGAACTCCTGCAAATATAACTATTGGCAAGGAGCTAAATATGAGTAACATATTACCTGAGCTAATAACTATAGACTTACAACAAAAATTAGATCAACAATTCCTGAATTATACAAAATTATATACTGACGGCTCAAAAGAAGCAGATGGAGTGGGTGCAGCAGTAGTAGATATTAACAATAGCAGAATTTACAAGCTTCATAATCAAGCATCTATATATACAGCTGAGTTATGTGCTATAGATCTAGCTGTGGATCAAATCATTACTGATGACAGAGACAGCACTTTAATATTATCCGACTCGTTATCAGTCATACAGTCCTTAAGCAGTAAGGGAATCAATACAAAATTAGACAACAAAATTTATTATGTCAAAGAAAAAATAAATAGGGAAATAGATAAGGGCCGAAATATTAAACTAATTTGGATACCGTCACATAAGGGAATTAAGGGAAATGAAAAAGCTGATCAAATGGCCAAGGTAGCTACTTCCTGTGATAAATATATTTCATTTTTATAAAGTCAGACATGAAAGCAGAATTAGAAAAAAATGAAATAAAAAATTGGCAAGACAAGTGGGATAATTCTGATAAAGGTAGAGAATTTTATACAATACAACCAATACTGAGACGTAAGCCATGGTTTGCCAAACTAAAATGGCCAAGAAAATTAATTACAATGACCTCAAGGCTAAGAATGAATCATACTGGAGCTCCGAAACATCTAGCAAGAAACAAAATTATTCCAAACTCTAAATGCGAATGTGGTGAAGAAGAGGCAGACCCTGACCACATTCTGTGGCAATGTAAAAATACATCAATGGCAAGAAATGGACTCCAAAGGGCGGTACTACAGACTTCGCAGACGCTTCCTGTTAACACCGCTTTTTTGATTGAGAAACCGAGATTTATAACTGCAGTTGCCATGAACAGATCATTCTTGTTATCTGGGTATAATATATAAGAAAAGACAGAATAGTATTAGGGGCGATAAAAGGCTACGTGCCTACGAAGCCCAAAAATCTATATTAAAAAAAAAAAAACATTAAAAAGCTTGCTTAATTTTAATAAGATCTTCAGGTAAAACAAATTATAATTTGGCACTGTATTGGCTCGTTGTTATATAAGGTTATATAAAGAACGTCCTCAATAAAATCACGATTCCTTACTGTTTGGGAAGTTTGGACCTTATAGAGATCTATAGGCTGGCTAGGGCGTATCCAAGTTCTCGAACGGCAAATGTCGCTCAGTTCCTTTCAATAGCTTAGGGTGCGCACAATTTGTTATGAAGGACCTTTTTGTTATTAATTAATTAATAGCAATGTTTTATTTATATCAAAAGACACAACAAAACATCAGAACTTTTTTAGATTACATTTATTTTAAAACTACACTATTGAATTACATATAAATTGATTAAATATTTTAATTGATGAGAATACTAGTTACGACACTAAGTAAATGTAACTCGCGGTTTTAGTTATAAATAATAAAATGTGTAATTATTATTTTAAGTAAATGCACCAAAGGTTATGCGTGCGTTACGTTTGAATGTTGAAGTAATAAGAAGGAATTAGGAACATATACATAGTGTCAATGCCTAGTAGAAATGGATCGTAAAACAAAGGATGTTTACATAAGCAATATTAGGGCTTACCCACATAGAGAAGTGTATATGTGTATATAAAAACAAATAGGCATAAAATATAAATGAATTAAGACAAAGAAATCTTAAATCTAACATTAATTAAAAATAAAGGCAAGATATTGATATACAAATATAAATATTGCATGCATTTATGAACACTTACCATCATCATTAAAATTTAAATTAATATATTTGTTAATGTCCTCTATACGTAAAAAATTTAATACGACACTAAATGTTTACATTCTGAATGTTAAAATTTACATTTTTAACATACGAACGATATACTCTTAACCAGACGCGGCCTTAGGGGATGGCAAGCAGGTCAACCGCCCGGTGCATTCTCGCGCAACAACTTAAGTAGAAAAATTCATTACTATATATCTATCTGAATCTCGCGCCTCGTGCTTTAGAAATCTCACTAGAATTACTGCGTATATCTTTTAAGGTAATCATGTACCTTAGTTTATTATCATTAACATTTGTCGTCTTTGAGCTTATTAACTTTTATAAATTCTCCAATTTTAAAACTCTAGAGTTGTTTATTTATAACTTGCGCATTTCTCGTCAATCATCATCAAAGATTTGTGCAAAGATCTGTCACTCCGGGAATTCGCAAAGTTCTGCTGCTCGGGCCTCGCAATGACTAAGCTCTTAACAATGGTAATCTTCTAACAATTGTTTTGAAAAACTTAGAATCATTAATTCAGAATATGACAAATATTATCCTGTAAAGAAAATTACAAGCGGTATTCGTTTGTTTCTAAAATATGTTGAAAGTCATCGGCTTGTGATTTTCCCCACGTATCCTAATGAAGATGAGACAAAGCAAAAGAAATCACTACGCACCAACTATTTCTTTGTTGTACACATGTTATAAACATGTCTGTCTACATGAAAATATCTTTCTGTTGGTCAAGAACGTTCTTAAAGACCTCTATTACGAGTGTACGACGCTAGTAGGGCATACCAGAAAGGCTTCTGCGACTGAATATTAAAAAATACGAGTATGTACTGATATCAAAACAGATCCCTTTCATGAGTAGCTCAGGTCCCCAGACACTGCGTGGGACCTAAATTAAATAAACTATTTAAACGGTAAATTAAATGCACTAAATGTTTTTTAAAATGAATGTGAGCGGAATACAAGCGTTATATTTTTATTGCTCGTAATCATCCCACTTATCCTACAGTAATTTCAATTCGTTGAGTTGCAATCAGAGCCGATACAGTGGACGAGTCACCATTTTATAGGGTCGCGAAATTTATGAATTTTATTATTTGTTACGTACGAATTCAAACATAATTTTACGGGCGCCAAAAATCAGAGAGGCTCGCTATGTTTGAACCGGCACTGGTTGCAATCAAGTGCGGCATAGCCGAAGAGGTTGATTTGCGTTCTGACGCACACGCATAAATTTCTGTCGCTAAAATATATTCAAAAAGTGTCATTCATGTTCTGGTTTTCATAAAAGTGCAATCGTAGTCTTCTTAAAATAATTATTCTAAATATTTCAAATATAATTTTATTATTGTCATCAACAATTATTCAAATATAAGTGGTTTTCATTTAGAGAAGAGGTAATTATTATTTGTTTTGTGTTATTATTAGTTTTAATATAAAAAAGTTTACCATTTCAATAATTTTCTTTAAGTTTAAATAATTTAATGTCAGATTACATAAACAAAATTATTCTTTGGTATAATTACAACCCGAAAAGTATTTTACCAAAGATGTTGTATGCATCTCGATAGGGTCTTTCACGGGTTTTACATGATAGGGTTCTACTCGGGTTAACTTTATTTGGTTCCAGTATATAAAGAAATATTTTCTATTTTTTATAATAATTTATTTACCATATTCCATCTAATATTAAATTAAATTTACATTTTAAAAATACTAAATTGTCTCCTCAATATTACGAGCGTCGAAATCTTGATCCGAAACCCCATTCCCACTCACTGTTTTTATTTTTAATTAAAGGTTTTAACCTCAAATGTAATTTTGATGCGTTTAACTTTAACTTTAATTTTATTTTTTTATATTTCACAAGCTGAAACTACATTTTAGGTTAAAACCTTAAACTAACACTAAAACTCAGTGAATGGGAATGGGCCTTTAAATCTGAATACCTTAAATATAGTCAAAATTGCGAGAGTTCGGCGTTGACTTATTCCTGAAAGGGGCTATAAGAGCCGCATAAATGGTGATACGATGGTGATTTTATTTTATTAGTTACAATATGCATTATAAAAAAATGTGTAAAAAGTGCTTTTCCATTGTATCGCAGATTTATACGGCACAACCTGTTTTAACCATGAATGGTCGACGAACTCTCGTAACTTAAACTATATATGTAACATTTTATGTAAGCGTGACAAATTAATATTACTTGTATTATTTTCTCACTAAATTTCTTTACATATTTACGTTTTGTGATCTACCTTTTGCAAAATAAATCTACTCTGTGAGAAATAAACATTAAAAATTACTATGCAACATAGTCAAAAGGTTTTATGACAAAAAATAATATGTAAAATACAAAAATTAATTTGTCATTTTGTATGATTATCAGCAGCAGATCTTAAACAAAATTAACCAACTTCAATAAATTGGACAGCGCCATGTTGAAATTATTTACAATTCTACTCTTAGTGAGCATCGCTATTGCTGTAAGTATATTATGAAAGAAATGACTGTTTGTTATGGATTATAATCCGCACCTTCTTCTCCCTTGATTACCTGAGATATTTCAAATACAAAGAAATGTAATTCCTTCCAAACGGCATCCATTTTGAAAGATATACTGGTATGTCATTCTGGATATAAAATTTAACCACATTTTTGAGTAGCAAACATAAACACTATTGACAAAATCATATGATTTTTAAATAGTGTCAACTTTACACGATTTGTGTCAAAATTTCATGACATTCTGACTATTATTTTAGGAATTACAGTGGTTTTAGTGATGTTACTTTTGTACTTTTGTAAAATCTGAATTGCAATACTAAGTCCGAATAATGGTTGTCAAGCCATTGCTTTGCTTAAATGGTATGAAAGATGTTCTGTCAAATGAAAACGGTATTCAGTCTTTTAGGCCCGAACCGAATGAGAATGCAACTGTCTTGTTAGTGAAAGAACGCACGTGTTTACGAGTGAGATAACACAGAAGGCATGAACGAAACTAAACTGATTTCAAATTGGTTTTGAGCACTTTTTGAGCGACTATGTTTCTTGATCTTTGATGGTGACATCGTGAGCAGAGATGTGGACAAATACTATTCAAAAGTACAACATACCTCAGAATGCGACACAATAACATCCCTTATTATGTTATTGTTAAAAATTCTATAGAGTCGCGAAACATGGCTCGATTTTCGTTTTCGTTGGAAACTTCCTTGCGCAGAAAGTTTGCAATCAGTCGACTCGTGTGCGGATGGCCTTATTTCCTTCAGTGTTTCTCTCTTTATATTGCCGTGATTATCATCCCCTTGCCCTCTTTCGTTATCAAAGTTCCCTATCCTCCTGATGCTATTATATTATTACTAGTTCTTCTTTTAGTAATGACATGTTATATTTAAGGTTCCATTAGTCGATTTTGAACTGGCTTGTGCTGCAGAAACAGGCGCAAGCATTGAAGCTTTCCAAAACTATCGCAACAACCATAGCTACGATCCTGAGGATCACGCATTAAAATGTATGGTCAAATGTACGCTACAAAAGGAATCATTCGTACAAGCCGATGGAGTCATGGATGTTGCAGCTGCTGCTGACTATAGGATGTCCATCAGGCGTAAGAACGATAATATTACATGGTCTGGACTAGTCGCATATTTACAACGCTGTGCAAACACTAAAATTGAAGGGGATGATTGTGAGAAAGGGTTCTACGTTGGGAATTGCCTTATCCGTAAGGGAAACCCATCTTAATATCTTAATAATTCTCTCTATAGTCCAAATCACGGTAGTTCGGCGGTGACTTTTACTTAAAAGAGGTTATAAGAGCGGTATAAATCTAACTTACGATAATGAATTTTATCTTATTTGTTTCTATATACATTATAGAAAAATAAGTGAGTCAGTGCTTTTTAATTGTATCGGCAGTTTTTACCCCACAACTTGTTTTAAGTATGAGTCGCTGCCGAACTCTCGTAATTTGTACTATACAAATGTTTTTCCTATAATAAAAATAATTTATTTGTTATTTTTAGGTAAAGTGATTTTTAAAACAAAATATAAACACAATGTACTATTTATAAATAAAGTTGGCTATCAAAAACTCAAATAACGATTTATTTTTATTCATTTTTTCAATTGTTGATTGAAATTGATGTTAATAAATGTGTATTGGCGTGTCTATTTTATTAAATATCTAAATGTTAACGGAGATATAACAATTTGAATTGTAGTTTTAGCGCTAGAAATGGTCGGCCATATTTGTATGACGTGAAATGCATTTTAACATCAGTTATTTGTTGAGTAGGTCAGTGCTGTGGTAATGTTTTGTAGCTGTTGGTAGTCGAAATATCAAGTCAAAGAATAATAAGTTTTTATTTTATTTAACCCTGCTAAGGCAGACATAATATTGGAATTTTATTCTCCCTTGAAATAGCTGTAAATAATACTTGATATTTTGATATATAATTACATATAGCAGAGATTTATGAGCTTAAGGTTGGCAGCGGTTGTGATGTCACATGCATTTGAAATGTGTACATCGTTGAATCCCTTTAATAATTAAAGAGACAAAATGCGTTATTAACAAATAATTGAACATTTGAGGTTCTAGTAACTCACTTTATCAATATATAATACACTTTCATAGAAATGAAGACATAGGACACAAGCCCATTTTTGATGACTTTCTGGTTCTGTCAATATACAGTCTACACATTTGGAGATAATCATTTGTAGTACGAGTATGTTTCTATCGTCGAAATGAACTTACATTTTATAAATACAACAATAACATGCAAAATGAAATACTCTATTTATATTTTGATATATTTATAAATTTGATGCATGTACTAGTATATTAATAAATATAAAACAGCACCAACGCATGCATCACGCTATATTTTGGTGACAGTTTAGACCTAGCGCACATTAGTTACAAAACAAAAATATTTTAATGTCACTTACCATTTGTATTTAATTTAAATGGTATAGAATTTCAATTTTAAATTTTCTATGTTTTTAGAACCTTACAAGGTCCAATGTTTCTGAATTAAAGAAACTATAGTATATTATAACCTCCAAAATGTGACAGTCTGTCAACTGTCGAACTGTCCAAATTTATATTACTAACGATGCATGCGCACTAACTAAATTAACTAACCTCAAATTAAAACACGAATGTGACAAGGAATGCCTATTCTGAAAACCTGAAATCTAGATTATAATGTTAAATAAAAACAGTAAATTAAATATCAAAACGCAAAGTGTGACAAGCACGGGAAGGAGATAATTTTTGGATAGTTCCCTAACCTTTATTACAATAAGGAACTAAAGAATCTACCCCTAGAAAACCAATTCACAAACCAATGGGCTTGTGTCCTATGTCTTAATTTCTATAAAAGTGTACTACATATTGATATAGTGGGTTACTAGAACCTCAAATGTTCAATTATTTTTTAATAACTCCTTATATGTTGAGAGATATTAACAATTAAAAAAGTCATTTTGTCTCTTTAATTATTAAAGGGATTCAACGTTGTACACATTTCAAATGCATGTGACATCACAATCGCTGCCAACCTTACAGCTCATAAATCTGTGCTATATGTATTTATATATCAAATATTATTTACAGCTATTTCAAGGAACAATACAATTTCAATATTATGTCTGCCGTAACAGGGTTAAATAATATAAAAACTTATTATTCTTTGATTTTACTTGATTCTTTCGACTACTAACACCTACAAAACATTACCACAGCACTGACCTACTCAACAAATAACTGACGTTAAAATGCATTTCACGTCATACAAATATGGCCGACCATTTCTAGCGCTAAAACTAGAATTCATTTATAATTACTATATCTCCTTCAGCATTCAGATATTTAATAAAATAGACACGCCAATACACATTTATTAACATCAATTTCAATCAACAATTGAAAAATCGACCACTAAAAAATGAGGACACAAGCCCATTATTTTAAGAAAGTCGTCTCATAAGTGTGCTCTAACTCTAACAAGATAAGACAATAGTTTTTTTATATTTGGCATGCACTGATGTCATTTCATGTAACGTTGGCTGTAGCTACGATATACGTAGAATTAAATCCAAACATTTTTCTACTATACGAGTATAATTTATATATCATTGGCATTTGCCCATTCGTGTCTGTGCAAATTTTAACATGTTCAAACATACCAAGTTTTAATTTTATCTAATTACTCTCTGACTATAAATACAAACGGCACCTTAGAATATTCAACAGTTCCTCAGTTTGACAGTACCGTTCACTATTCTACAATGTTTAAAGTATTTCTTGTTGTTCTTTTGGCTGTTGCAGCAGTGTCAATTGCAGTAAGTATTATTATACAATTACTTATATTAAATTCAGTTATATGTTATGTAATATTTACGTATAGGTTAAAACTAAATGTTACACAAATATTACGTGTTTACAAAGTAGTAATATAAAATATAAAAAAACTTCTTTTTAAAAATCATATTGAAATTCAAAAAGTTTATTGTTTTTAAAGTATTACAATTTTATTAGCTTAGTTCTTAATATGCTTGTGGTCGACTTTTCAATGCTTAATTGAAATTGATGTTAATAAATGTGTATTGGCGTGTCTATTTTATTAAATATCTAAATATTGACGGAGATATAGCAATTAATAATTTGAATTGTAGTTTTAGCGCTAGAAATGGTCGGCCATATTTATATGACGTGAAATGCATTTTAACGTCATTTATTTGTTGATTAGGTCAGTGCTGTGGTAATGTTTTGTAGCTGTTGGTAGTCCAAATAATCAAATCAAGTCAAAGAATAATAAGTTTTTATTTTATTTAACCCTGTTACAGCAGGCATAATATTGAAGTTTTATTCTTCATTGAAATAGCTGTAAATAATATTTGATATTTTGATATATAAATACATAGCAGAGATTTATGATCTGTAAGGTTGGCAGCGGTTGTGATGTCACATGCATTTGGCATGTGTACAACGTTGAATCCCTTTAATAATTAAAGAGTAAAAATGACTTTTTTAATTGTTATTATCTCTTGAAAAATAAGGAGTTATTAAAAAATAATTGAACATTTGAGGTTCTAGTAACCAACTTTATCAATATATAGGACAATTTTATAGAAATTAAGACATAGGACACAAGCCCATTGTGTCTTTCAGTAGTCTGTATTTGATTTTAAAGGGTAGGCTCTTGTGTGTGTACTGTGTCAGTTCTTCCACTTCATTTCATTAGTTAGTAGGATGACATATAGATGGCGCCACTACTGACAGATCCATATGATTTTTAGATAGTACCAACATTCAACCGATATGTGTCAAAATTTCAAAACATTCCGACCATTACATTATAAGTTATAGTGATTTTAGCGATGTTACTTTTGTAATTGAGTGTTGATAAAGTATTGCTTTTTAATGTGAAAAAATACAGAGGCCGAATAACACTTTAGTGTTTGATAATGAATACGCCATCTATTCCAACTACTTAGCCAACCTCCAAACCATGTAAAAAGAAATAATAATAAGAAGAAGTCATTACATATATTTTTCAATAACTAATTATTTTTAAGGGACCAATTGATGATAACTTCTCAATCAAAGTTAGTTGTGCAGAAGAAACCGGATATAATGTTGATAGATATAATCAGTTTCTACAAAGTGGTATATTTGACAACAACGATCATGATTTGAAATGTATGCTAAAATGTACGTTATACAAAATGAATATTGTCAAATGCGATGGATATCTTGATCTTGATTCTGCTGTTAATGCACTTTTACCTGATTATAACAAAAATAAGTACAAAGAAGATGTATTGGCAACTCTGAAAACATGTGATAATGCTGATGTAGAAGGGGACGATTGCGAGAGAGGTTTCGCTATTGCAGAATGCTTCATTGATATTAGGAACATTGAACATTAGCGTGAACAATGACTGACTTTTTAGAGCTATACAGTTCATATTATTTCTGTATATTATATCTCATATAGAAATATATATTTCATTAATTTCAAACTATCTGTTTTTCTTTATTTCAAAATAATTTACAAGAATATTACAGAAAAAGAAACAAGATATATCTGTCTCTGTTACACTTTAATGGTTTATTTGCAACTTCGTTCAATACTGGTACGGTAGTGAGGTTAGGTCAAGTGTTTTTTCTATTTGTAGTTCATATCACTGACATTTCCTTGAACGAGTGAAATCAAATTGAATTGTTTCATGACAAAAAAATCATACGCATCTTCAATACCCAGTAAACATTTTGGAGTAAATTCTACTTAATTTCTATTACATATCATGAGTTTTTTGTCTGAAACGTGTTCGTTTTCTATTCAGTCGATCATAGGAAAAGCCCTTTTTATGACCTACAGAGATCGCAACGACGGTTCACTGCTGAATTAAAAGCGACTCCGGTTTATGATTTATGACCGGAGTTATAAACTTGACACTAGCAGGGATGGCAGGGGTATAAAACTTAAAGGAATTCAACTTTTTAGACTCTGCAAAATATAAATATTTAAATGAAGAAATAAATAGATGTAATCTTTAGTACGGATCGTGATTTTTTTAATGAATATTATTCATCTTCAACAATACTCGTTATATTAGTTTTTTACATTATTTTGGTGATTCAAAAATCCACGATCGGCAGGTCTGCGTTAGGTTTAAAACCTCTGTCTTACCATCGCTAAATACTATCTTCGTTTATATACATTATATTCGGGGATTGAGGGAGATAGCGTCTGTCTATTACCATTAAAGAAATATTTGTTGAAAAAGGATAGAATATACTTCAAACATCTGTACTGAACGAAATACTATACAAGTATACAAGTGTAACGGTGAAAAATATATTTTACTTGTCTAACGCATCTCGTTTCTCTCTCACTTTGGAATAAATGAGATTAAAGTGAACTTAAAAAAAATATATCCATGTGGGAAAGAAACAGAAATACTTAATGAATGATGTTGGAAAAAGAAAGAATATTATTATGAAAAAATTCTAACAACTAACACAAAATCTGTGACAGGTAGAGAATGAATTTGAACTAAAAGCGACTTTTGTGTACCACTTTTGAACTATTAACGAACTTGCTAAGACTACATATATCAGATTTTATTGACTCGAACTTCACCAAATAGGGCACTTCACCAAATTGTTTACTGGGTATGATGTCAAAGTGACTCCAAAATGTTTACTGTATTGTTTATTCAACAAATTTATATAGTTGTTGTACAATTTTTGTGTTTATAACCTCAAATTTATTTTAAATAAGATGTATAACTTTATTGGATTCCCTTTAAAGGTGCCTACACATGTACAATGTTTTACATAACCTCACTTTCTGATTAACATATGTAGATACCTTTAAGCAGAACAACAGCAATTATAAATCAATTATTTAAATGTTTTATTGTTTTTAAGGTCCCAATTGATAACCGTCAAGTGATTAGAAATGCCTGCGCTCAAGAGACAGGCGCAAATATGGAAACTTACAACAACTACAGACTAAATCACGTTTTCGATGATAAAGATCACTCCTTGAAATGCATGCAAAAATGTACACTGTATAAACATAGTATTGTCAGTATCGATGGACTTTTGGACCTTGAGAATGCTGCCAATTTCGTCATGTCTACACCAGCTGCTGCAACAATTACAAGAGATGCTGTGGTTCGCGTCCTCGCTAATTGTAATAATGCTAATGTTGAAGGTGATGCCTGCGTTAAGGCGTTCACTTTTAGAGAATGTATATGGAAGCTGACATAAGCAGTAATCCTAGCAGAAAAACGAAAGACGAATTAAGAAAGGCGATTATAATCTATCAATTTACTTTATAGTATTATTATTTTAATATGTTGTTGAATTTTATTCTTTATCAAAAAAATTCTTTAGCAAATGAAAAATATTTGAGACTGATACCTTAAAATTATTTTATTATTTTATTTTACAAACAACCGTTGCCTTGTACTGCGTTTTAGGTTTGTAAAAATATGTATTTAATTGTTCAGTCTGTACTAATAAAAAAATAAAAATATTTCAATAAAAATAAATGTGTTTCATTGCAACTACTAAAATTGTCTACCTATTTGCTTAATATATTTATGTAATGGTGTCTCTACTTTTCTGCAGGAAAGACAAAATCATCTCCCAGTAAACATTTTGGAGTAAATTCTACTTAATTTCTATTACATATCATGAATTTTTTGTCTGGAACGTGTTCGTTTTCTATTCAGTCGTTCATAGGAAAGGCACCTTTTATAACCTACAGAGATCGCAACGACGGTTCACTGCTGAAGTATAAGTAATAAACTTGACACTAGCAGTGATGGCAGGGGTATAAAACTTAATGGAATTCTACTTTTTAGAGTCTGCAAAATATAAATATTTAAATGAAGAAATAAATAGATGTAATCTTTAGTAGGGATCGTGATTTTTTTAATGAATATTATTCATCTTCAACAATACTCGTTATATTAATTTTTACATTGTTTTGGTGATTCAAAAATCCACAATCGGCAGGTCTGCGTTAGGTTTAAAACCTCTGTCTTACCATCGCTAGATGCTAACTTCGTTTATATACATCCTATTCGGGGATTGAGGGAGACAGCGTCTGTCTATTACCATTAAAGAAATATTTGTTGAAAAGGGATAGCATATACTTTAAACATCTGTACTGAACGAAATATTATACAAGTATACAAGTGTAACGGTGAAAAATATATTTTACTTGTCTAACGCATCTCGTTTCTCTCTCACTTTGGAATAAATGAGATGAAAGTGAACTTAAAAAAAATATATCCATGTGTGAAAGACACAGAAATACTTAATGAATGATGTTGGAAAAAGAAAGAATACTAGAAAGAATAACTAACACAAAATCTGTGACAGGTAGAGAACTTGTAAAGCGTTAGAATAGAATTGTACGAGTGACTCGAACTTCACCAAATAGGGCACTTCACCAAATTGTTTAGTGGGCTAAAGCCGCCGTATTTATCTAAAAATCATTTTCCCTAAACATTAGCTAGCAGTACATTTGTACACGTAGAATACTGTCTGTTATGATCAATCGCACTTATGCATAAACTACGTCTCCACTTAACGTACTAAATATTACTAGACAAAGGTCTTGCAAATGAACCGACCACTTACCAATAGTTTTCAAGGTTCCATGGTGTAATGGTTAGCACTCTGGACTTTGAATCCAGCGATCCGAGTTCAAATCTCGGTGGAACCTGTATTTTTGCTCATTTTTAATTAAAATAATTAAATAGTTTTCAATAATTAACATAATTAATACTCTATTACTTTAATTGTTCATTAATAAAAGCATTAATGACTTTTTTATACATTAATAATTATTGAAAGACTGTAATAAAAGAGAGCCACTACTAGATGAATGTACTCTTCTCATTAGCTAATATCTGCCTCTTTAGCTCAGTGGCAGAGCACTGGTCTTGTAAACCAGGGGTCGTGAGTTCAATCCTCACAGGAGGCATCCTCTTCCTTTTTGTTCACGCATATGTTAACAAATATTATTTTTTATTGCTTAGAAACATATGGAGACGCGCACACTTAGCACAAGACTGTCTTAAGCTAGACAGAAGTTAGGAGAAAAGTTGAACGAAGCTCTACATTCCGCAAAGTCGCATCGGATTTATCGTATCAAACGTAGAAGGAAATGAAAGCGGCATTAACGATGTACGCATGAGACAACAACGGTCTACTGAGACAACAACTGAGCTTGGCTGTCCAAGAAGCAACTTCGTTTGCACATTTATACAACTATAGACACCGCCGGATGTACACTGTCCCTCCACTAAAAAAAATAAGGCGCAAAATTAATTGTATCTAGTCACAATTATATAACCCAAACCTGAACAAAAATATAACTTAAAAACCGTAGATTTCCAGATCCCAAATACGCCTGGAAAATATGCAATGTATGTAACACAAAAACCTTTTATTCAACTTAAAATAAATAATAATTTCTCTAAAGTAAATCACCAGCCACAAATGCATTTCCCCTAGTATATGTTTTACGACCGTGTCACGTGACTTGATTTTTAAATGTAACATTTCTTTATAAAATTATTTAAGGACATTATAAAGAATCAAAGCCCCGTGAAACGGTCTAAATGGATGTGAAAACGAATACCAAGTTCTTTACTTGAAGATTTCTTCTTCCTCTTCTTTCTTTTGAGTAAGTCCTAAACGTCTTGTATTATACGTGTTAAACTGTTAAGTGGTGCCCCTTCTCCATCTTCCACTTCCTCACTTTCCGCTCCAGATGTAGTTAAGGGTACCCTTTCGAATTTAAGAACCCTTTTAACCTTCAACAAATATTTCAATAGTCGAGTAAAATATAGGGTGGACCAGAAGGTCAAATCGATACAAAAAACCATATTTTCGATAATGTTTTTTGACGACACAGTTTATATATAATTATTTCTATAATTACTACATGATAAAATAACATTAGAAGAATACTTTGTGAAATTTTCATAAATAAATATCAAGAAATGAGTTAATGGCAGCGAATCTCCGCTGACGTCACAAAAAAAGTAACATTGCGGTGCCACTCATAACTCATCACTGGATTATTTGAAATCGAAAAACCAGAATGATTTCAAAATTTCATTAAAAGAAGAAAAACTTGACAGCGTTACCTCGGCATTTGACTAAAGAAAGAGTGTGCAAAATTTCAAAAGAATCGGTCCAGTAGATTTTGAGCTAGAGAGGACATCAACTCTTGAAAAGCTATGTGTGAGAAAAACGCGTTTAAAAGTTTCAAAGAAAGACAAAACCAACCCAGACTTAAAACTCTATATCTCCGACAGTTTTACTTCAATCGACTTCAAATTTTCACACAATAAAGTTAATATGTTGTACTTTAATATATATATATATAATATATGTATTTTAATTATAATATATTTATTACAGGAATCGGGTACGCAGTTGCGCTTATCGCATTCTACGTTGACTTTTACTACAATGTAATCATCGCCTGGGCGCTTCGCTTCTTTTTCGCTTCATTCACCAGCGTATTACCGTGGACCAACTGCGACAACTGGTGGAATACGCCCATGTGTCGACCGGTATGTATTATATAGTATGCATATTATATTCCAGGTCGATGTCTGCTTAGACTGTTCGTAGGCTAACATGATGTATATGTACAGTATAAACAAACACCGACCTGGAATATAAAACGCACTCTATTCTTGCATCTCTGTTAATATTAATGAAGTCTGCTTCTACGAAAGCTTTTGAATTGCTACGCATTAGCGCACTTTCTCATGAGAGGGGTGTCTACTTAATAGGTAATAAAACTCATAGTATATATCTCTATCGTTTTCGCGTCTCACCGCTGTTCTTGAAATCGTAAACACAAAGAAGACCACAGTCGTTATGCATGCATCCCTGTGAGTTCGGATATATACGACTGCGAGTAGAACATAGGACGGGTCTGTGAACTATATTACGGATACGGACGTATGCAATACAAACGGTTGTGTATGTATAACAACTGAAGTAGTAACTCCTCTCATGATAAATTGTGTTTACGCGAAACAACTCCGGTACCAAATACTATACAGCTATTGCTAATATAAATATATTAATCTAATTTTCTTCTAAAATATATTTTAGTTTGAATCTATGAGTAACAACAATGTAACGGGGAATGAGACATCTTCATTAACTGCGGAAGACGACTCCAAGTTTACTTCAGCAGCTGCAGAATACTTCAAGTAATATATTTATTACACCCCCTTATTTACCCCCCCCTCCCTCTTTTCCAGTAACGCCAGTTCTTGGAATGCATATCATACAACTCGATTTTAATGCGCCTGTTTATGCATCCATTCTTACACAAAATGAAATACTACAATATATAAGAAATTTATGTAGTGTATAAGTATACCACAGTAACCAAAAGCATTACTGCTTGATACAGACTGCTGTGTCTCCAGATTCAATCACCGAACCAGCGTTATAGTATTGAATTAAAGAGAATAATAAGTTCAAAGAAATTATGAATATTTTACGTCGTTATACTAATACTAATAAACTGGATTATCGATATGTTAAAAGTATTTCTATAACGCTATTTCGTACTACGTTTTATAGGATATTCACTGTATTGACAGATCTTATAGTACAAGCAATTAAATCAAAATTTAATTGAACTCTTTCATTAATTTTCTAGCCGTGCGATTCTGGAGCTGAACGAAAGTTCAGGGATACATGACCTTGGGGTCATCAAGTGGGACATGGCATTGTGCCTATTCGCAGTATACGTCATTTGTTACTTTTCCTTATGGAAAGGGATCAGCACATCTGGGAAGGTAAAAGATAAAAACAAAGTTTTAAGCCTCATTCCCACTCACTGTTTTGATATTTAATTTACTGTTTTTATTTAATAATGTAATCTAGATTTCAGGTTTAAGCATTCCTTTTCACATTTGTGTTTTAATTTGAGGCTAGTTAATTTAGTTGGTGCGTATGCATCGTTAGTAATATAAATTTTGACAATCCGACAAAATTACTTTCAATTCTATATTTTCAAAAACTGACATTAAACTTCTTTTAAAAGTAAATCCTACTGCATTTTTGACAGATTGTCACATTTTGGAGGTTATAATATAATATAGTTTTTCTAAATTAAATATTTTTAATTTAAAACATTGGAACTTGTAAGGTTCTAAAAAAAACTAAGAAAACTTAAAAAATAAATTTAATGAAAGATGGTACTGTGAATGACTACGCGTATTACCATATGCTAGACAATTTAAATTAAATACAAATTATAAAATTAAATTAAAGCAGTGAGTAGGAATGATACTTAATTTTAACATCAGTTAAAATGTGCTAAATATTTTATTAATTCTATTTCAGGTTGTTTGGTTTACGGCATTGTTTCCATACGCAGTGTTGCTCATCCTCCTGGTGCGAGGAATCACTCTACCTGGGTCTGCAGAAGGCATCCGATATTACCTCAGCCCAAATTTTCATGCAATCACAAAAGCTGAGGTAATTTGTGATATAAGAATGATGAACTAAAAGAACTTATTTATTTTTCAATTGTTTAAATTTACGTGCCTTATTTTCCAAAAATAAGAACAAAAGGGTTCTTATTTTGTGACGTATTCTCTGACGCCATGCGTCATGAATTGGACTTCTTTTTCGCTTCTTTTACATTATAAAATAACACCTTTTTTAGGTTAGATGTTACTAGGTTTTGTTTAAGTAAAATATTACATGTATTTAATGTAACATCCATATTCTGTTTTGCGGGATGTGATAATATAAGATCTCAAAGCTATATATGTTAAATAACATTTTTTACGCAACCGCAATTTTATATTTGATGAACCTAAAAGCTTCAAATACACGATGACAGTTGCTACCATACCCTTAAATGGTAGTCGTATAGATCACTTGATAGCACTGTCACAGAGCTACTGTCAAAGCTTGACAACTGAACCGTACTGTGGTCAAAAATGGTACTACCATGACAGAACTATGTCATCGTGTATTCAACGGTTTAACAACTACGCATTTCAGGAAATATATTCTAATTTCTTATGTTTAGGTTTGGGTTGACGCTGCAACGCAAGTATTTTTTTCTCTGGGCCCCGGTTTTGGTGTCTTATTAGCTTACGCTTCTTACAATAAGTACCACAACAATGTCTACAAGTAAGATTATTACTTCAACAGAAACTTTTTCAAAATATTCGATATTTACTAAACCAAAATTTTTCTTCAGAGATGCACTGCTGACGTCTGTTATAAACTCAGCAACTTCCTTTGTTGCGGGGTTTGTCATCTTCTCAGTGTTGGGATACATGGCACATGCTTCCGGTCGGTCTATTCGTGATGTTGCCACTGAAGGACCTGGATTAGTCTTCGTGGTATATCCTGCAGCGATTGCCACAATGCCTGGAAGTACTTTTTGGGCCCTAATCTTTTTCATGATGCTTTTAACACTTGGTTTGGACAGCTCGGTAAGGAAAAACTTGTTTAAGTAGAACTGGGTTTTTGTCATTTTAGGTTATGAACATATCACTAACTTCACACCAAACAATAATATATTATTAGTGTTGCAACATCGGATTTTTTTAATTCATATGTTGGTAATTCAATAAAATGGCTACTTATATACTTGAAGTAGTTAACAAAAGAGGATGTGAATAAGCTATTGAACAAATAATATATTTAATCTTTCAGTTTGGTGGTTCGGAAGCAATTATAACAGCCCTAAGTGACGAATTTCCGCTGATCGGAGCGCATAGAGAGATTTTCGTGCTTTGTCTGTTCTCGTTATATTTTCTTGTTGGTTTGGCAAGTTGCTCACAAGGCGGTTTCTACTTCTTTCATCTTTTGGACAGATACGCAGCTGGTTATTCCATTCTTATTGCTGTTTTCTTTGAAGCTATTGCTGTGTCTTGGATTTATGGTAAGAACTTTGATTTAGGAACCTTAATGAGCTTGTGAACTCATTTTTAAGTAGTCGATTTTTTAATTGCTGATGGAAGTAGATGTTAATAAATGTATATTGGCGTTTTAATTTTATTAAATATCTAAATGTTGACTAAAATATAGCAATTAAGAATTTGAATTGTAGTTTTAGCGCTACAGATGTCGGCCATATTTATGACGTAACGCTCTTGAAGTCCTGGTAGCCAGCTTCAACAATATGTGTTGCCCAGTTTTATAGAAATTAATCATGGTTCACAACCCCATTAGAATAAAAATGAAATACCAAAAAACTGCGCCCGAATTATATGCAATATATTATACATGCAACGAAAATAAATTTCTTTATAATATTTTTGTAATGTTTATTCTTCAGGAACAAAACGTTTCTGCGATGACATACAGGATATGATTGGCTTCGCCCCTGGAATTTACTGGCGCGTCTGTTGGAAATTTGTAGCTCCTATATTTTTAATGTTTATTACTGTTTATGGATTACTTGGTAAATAGAATACAAAACATTTTATCTACTTCAATTTTGGTTATATTGTATTAACATTCATATTTTCAGCTTATGAACCTTTGACATATGAAGGGTACGTTTACCCATTTTGGGCAAACGCTTTAGGCTGGTGCATTGCTGGTTCAAGTGTTGCCATGATTCCAGGCGTTGCAATTTATAAACTACTAACAACGCATGGTTCTCTTTCCACGGTATGCAGTAGTTGATATAAAATTATTTAGTATTTTGTGGTGATGTAATATGCTTATTTAAAATATGTTTTAGCGTATAACAATTTTAACAACACCATGGCGGGACACCCAGCGTACTGTTAACGGAGAGATTAATGCGGGGGACTCCGTGGATGCTGGAGTTCGGCTGACGGCTCCAGAACCAGAAGCAGTTTAGACACGTTCAGTAGCGAGACCCTATTTCATGCAAAGACAAACGAAGGAAGCAACGGAGACTATGTTAATCCTCAGAAAATAAGGCCTCGCTTTACAGAATATTACGTCTAAACGTTTTAAAATATAATTTCCTTCCAATAAATTATTGTACTGCATTTATTTGGTTTGCATCTCGGATGACTGTTGCGTGTAGGTTTGCGTATTTGAGGTTAAGCGGGTTTGAAACTTTGTACCGATGATTCTTCTAACAATTTCGCTTAGAATTTTATAATTCCTTTTGGGTTATGCAAAGACGAATTATAATCATTTTTATACAGCTAATTCACAAAAGATTTAAGCGACCCTCGCAGTTAATAAAATTTTATTGTTATGCTACCAGTTACAGTTTGAGGTTAAGCCATTTCTCATAATTCAAGTTTAGTAGAAAAATTAGAATCTTTACAATCAAGAATGTTTTGTTTGTTAGCTTTCTTCCAAATTGTATTAACATATATTTACATCCTGTTAAGGTTTTGTCGATAACGGCACTTCATTTTCTTTATGTAAAAATAATTTTACAAAAATGTTGGTCTTTAATGCATACATGATTTTTAGTATTCATGTTTTAATTTAGTTTTACATGCTTAGAATACTATATTATCATATTTTAATTGTGAAAAATACATTAAATACTTAGTGCCAATTTTTGAATAGTGAGTTAAGTACAGTTATGATTTTAACCTAAAAAATAGTTAACCTAGATTCTTGTTTGATGAGTAAAAGTTAACTGTCTATTGAAAATGCTCTAAAGAGGATAACCTACAAATGCCGAAGTAAATAACTTTGAATAAATATAAAATGTATACAAATTATAAAATTAATCTGTTTATTTTGTACATTTTGAAACAAAACAGATAATATGTTTGATTAAGTTTATTTGTAATGTCTATTTGAAATTATTTAATTAATAATAATTTTATTTAATAAATAATTTAAATCGAATGCAGATATCGCAGCCATGATATCTGTTTCCGGTGTAAACATTTAAATTCAATTTTTTGAATTGAAGCTGTGTAGATAATACTTAGAATGGAAATTAGAATTTAATATAAATATATATATAGTTATAGTTAGTGTAATAATTGTTATTAAAGTTTTGTTATTTTTATAGAAAGATCTTTTAAAATTCTAGCAATAATTAATTAATTTGTTTTAATATTTATAATTAGTAAAGATTCAATCCAAATTTCAATGGGCTTGTGTCCTCATTTTTTAGTCGTCGATTTTTCAATTGTTGATTGAAATTGATGTTAATAAATGTGTATTAGCGTGTCTATTTTATTAAATATCTAAATATTGACGGAGATATAGCAATTAAAAGTTTGAATTGTAGTTTTAGCGCTAGAAATGGTCGGCCATATTTTTATGACGTGAAATGCATTTTAACGTCAGTTATTTGTTGAGTAGGTCAGTGCTGTGGTAATGTTTTGTAGCTGTTGGTATTCAAACAATCAAGTCAAGTCAAAGAATAATAAGTTTTTACTTTATTTAACCCTGTTACGGCAGACATAATATTAAAATTTTATTGTTCCTTGAAATAACTGTAAATAATATTTGATATATAAATACATATAGCAGCGATTTATGAGCTGTAAGGTTGGTATCCTTACACAAGGATTGTGATGTCACATGCATTTGGAATGTGTACAACGTTGAATCCCTTTAATAATTAAAGAGACAAAATGACTTTTTTAATTGTTAATATCTCTTAACATAAAAGAAGTTATTAAAAAATAATTGAACATTTGAGGTTCTAGTAACCCACTTTATCAATATATAGTACACTTTTATATAAATTAAGACATAGGACACAAGCCCATTGTACGAACCACAATCTGCAAGTAACATAAAGGGATATTTTTCATGCTACCAACAGAGATTTATATTCCTTTTTGTAGTTAAGTAGTTAAGAAACAAATAATCACAATATTCAAACAAATAACATTTTCAGGTAGTTCAAATATGGAAATTTGATAACTACAATTGAAATTCATATAATGTGCTTGCTATAAAGTAATAGGAAAATACATTTTTTGAATTTACGGAGCGGCCAAAGCTAGTTTTATTTCTATTATAGAATATAAAACTGGCAACGTAAATAAAAAATGTAAATATGACGTTTATTTTATGTTAAAAACAGTAACTTTGTTTTAACTACCTTATATATATTGCTATAGTGTAAGAAGTAGCTTTAAAATATTATATAAAATAGTATTTTATAATTTATATTATACACTAAATTTTTTTACAACTTTCAAATATAGTCTAATGATTAAGAAAAGAAGCAATATTATAAAACAACTATTCTTTAAAGAAAAATATTATCTCGACAGCCATCGGATAATATTTTTAAGAAACTTTAATTTTAAAGCATTGAAATTCATGCAATAATTATGTTAATATTAGAAAGAATAATAAAATAGATAAACTATTAGTTGTATATAATCAATGCATAATATATTTTACTTTATTTTTAATATTTTACATTTGTGATGCATTGGATTTGTATATAACATTGTTCTCAACAGCCATTGTGAACATTGTTAATGTTATAGGATTTTTTAATAAAGTACCAAGTTTCATTATAAAAATTTGTTTAATTTGATTATTAAATATTTACTTTATTTAATTTTAATCAGATATATATTTAAATATTTGAATAATTTGAACAATCCTTGTCTGAAGTCACGGAAGATTAACTGGTTGCAACACTACAAGTGAGAAGTACCTGCTGCAGCTACGTACAATTTGAGGTTATATTGAAAAGTTTGAAGTATGTTCTAGCGCATTCTTTTTAAATATAGTTTTCCTACTAATAACAAATTCCTCAGTAATTTATAAAAGTATATCATAAACATGGCTTCAACAGAAGAACTTGTTAAATTGCCCGACCTACAGACACAGATCTTTCAAGCACTTTCTAGTAATAACATTGCTGAACTTAAACCTTTGTTAGCAGAATGCAAAGGATATGTTGACTTTATTGATGAAAATGGAATGAGCCCTCTTCAACATGCAGCTTACAAAGGAAATAAAGAAGCTGTGACACTATTAATTGATCATGTAAGGAGCTGCCTCTTAATTTGACATTACATTTTTTAGGTTACAATGTATACAAAAGTACAACGTTGTCTCTTAAAATGATTAATTCACATTTGTTTGTGAGTTTAAAGTTGTATATTGTAATATGTTTTACAGGGAGCAGATGTGAACAATTGTCAACATCAATTCATCTACACTGCTCTGCATTTTGCAGCTTTATCAGGAAGCTCTGAGGTTTGTCAACTTTTGTTGTTAGCCGGTGCTAAAAGAACAACAATAAATTCTGTTGGAAGAACAGCATCCCAAATGGCAGCATTCGTTAATAATCACCACTCAGTAGCTACCATTAACAATTTCATACCTCGCTCAGATATTGATTATTATACTCAACCTCAGGGACTTCAAACTGAACCAATTCTGCCACAATTTTTAGGAGACTCGTTTCACAAGTTTGCAATGCTGGTATGTACCATAAAAATATGTTTTCATCGCGTGATAGGAACAGTATTGACAATATTCTTACGTTAATAGGTAAATCTCCATCCGGTATATGTAGTACAATGCTTACAACGATTCACCGGCCTTATGGACCATCTTAAACCTATTCACAAAACTTTAGAGTTGATGTCAGAACGTGAGATGAAACGTACACCTGATCCAAATGAAATAATGTCATTTAAATTTCATTTTTTAAGTTGTATTGTTGCTGAAGTAAAACGTACAACTGAAAGACAAAATAAGGATGCCGATAAGAAAGGAGCATCTGATATTGTTGAACTTATGGCTAAAAAGTTGCTTAAAACAAATAAAGAGGGTACAGTATTGTTATGTCAAAATCTAAAGTTATTTTAAATAAAACATAGGTTTAAAAATAGCTTTTATTTGACTTTGCCAGGAGTTCCAGATTTTCAAGAAAGCTTCATCCGTGAATGTGTACGCGAATTTCCTTATCGTGAGTGTGCAACATTCAGACAGGTATTAATTTTAAACTAAACTATGTATTGTTACATAATCTTCGTTATGTAAATTTACAATTGCTTCTACACGACCAAACGCGGTTTTGACAGACTTTAAAAATTGCTCGATATTTTTAAAATGTATTCCCTACTATTTCAGTTTCAAACTTTAGTTTTTGTTTCGAAAGTACTAAGTGTGCATGCCTCGTGCATAACTGATATAATTTATTTAATAATGTGTGAATGATCTTTGGCCCCACTCACTACTACTGACTTTTAGATTAATATAAAGCTTTAATGTAAGTTCAATTTGTGAATCATGCGTCGTTCGTTAGTAATATACTTTATTTATAGTTCAAATTACAAGAGTTCTCCGGCGACTCGTACTTAAAACAAGTTGTGGGGTATAAACTGCCGATATAACTAAAAGGAACTGACTCACTTATTTTTCTATAATGTATATAGAAACGAATAAGATAAAATTCAGTATCATATAGATTTAAACCGCTCTTATAACCTCTTAAGTATAAGTCGCCTCCGAACTCTCGCAATTTGAACAATATATTTTTTTAGAATGTATATATAGGAACCAATAACATAAAATTAAGTATCTTATGTTTATACTGCCCTTTTAAGCATGAATCACCTCTGCACCCTCATAATTTGAACTATAATACTAAATTAAGATCTTTATTTAATATAAATTATTATAATTTAAATATATAGTCAAAATCACGATAGATCGGCGGTGACTTATACTTAAAAGAGGTTATAAGAGCGGTATAAATTTATAATACGATAATGAATTTTGTCTTATTCGTTTCTATATACATTATAGAAAAATAAATGAGTCAGTGCTTTTTAGTTATATCAGCAGTTTATACACCACAACTTGTTTTAAATATGAGTCACCGCCGAACTCTCGCAACTTCAACCATAATTATATAGAGTATTGTACTTTTACAATTTTATAAAATTTTAATTCAAGGACACAATCAAATTTACAGTTTTCTATAAATTATGTTATTTGTTTGTTAAATTTACTTTCCTTAAAAACATTATACTTCCTTGGTTACGTCTTAGAATGATTTTGTGTCTTTGCCTCTTAAAATTACTTTTGTTGAAGTCTCTCAAAAACTAAAGGGATTAAGTGCAAAAAATAAAATCGAGAGAGTTAATGTTTTTTATTTAAAAAAAGCACTGAATCCTTTAAAAATATAACAAGAATGATCAAATTAGTAACTCAATCAATCAAATTATTTAGAAATATCAAAAAATGGACTTATATTCTTATATTTACTTTCTTATTCATTTTATAGCCGGGTTTGGCTAGTAACTTATAATTTTGTGCCTGTTATAAATTGTAATTTGTATTTTAGGTTGTTACAACTCTCGCGGGAAAGGATGCGCCCCCCGCAATCAACGTAATAATGTCTGCAATAAATGGTCAACGTAGTTTTTCCGACATTATGGTCTATTGCAATACTTGTGGATCTGAACGCCCAGCAAAGAAATGTTCCAAATGTCGTGCAGTGCAGTATTGCGACAGAGAATGTCAAAGACTTCATTGGTTTCTACATAAGAAGGCATGCGCTCGTTTAGCTGAAACACCAGCTGCAACATCAGGTGGTGGTGCACGTTCTACTGGTACCGTTGACGCATCTGAAATTAGTGCACAATTACAAGATCTTATCACTGGATAGAAAACCGTAGATGTAAACAGTTTGTTATGAGTGTATAAAATATTTTGTATCTTATTAAAACAACATTGAAAGGGCATTCGGCCCATTTTTTTATTTTTATAAAATATTTTTATTTCTAAATATTTGTTTCTAAAATATAACAAAGTAATTTATGTTTGTAGTAAATAAATAAGATGTTTGAGTAACTTAGTAAAGGTGCGGATAGAATTTAGTTTTATCATTAATATCTTCCAAACTCTTCCGTCAGTACACATTTTGGGAGTCCTGAGTTCAAAGAGATATCAATTGTTATCATGCAAACGTTGCTATTTGATTTTCATGATATCATAAATGTACATTACAAAATGTCTGTGAAATTGGTGACTAGATAAAAACGCGCACGGAAAAATATATTTGAAAAGAGCTCAAAGAAAATAGTTATTAAACCCAATACATAATTGACTTACCGGATATATTGGTTTCATAGCTATTGTAACATATATTTAAAATAACTTTCAATATTAATATAGTGATGATGTTATAGAGAAATGATGACTTATTCAATATACAGCCCGGTAGAGTAGGAGAAGTCTTAACTCGAAGCTGAACAATTTGATATTGATATTTTCTGAAAACTATCTGTGCTTATCAGTTATCATGTACTAATTCCACTTCTTGTTTAAAAAAAAACCATAACCATTTTTTTGCTTTCACGACTAATTCAATTATATTCTAATGCTGCTTTCACTACTTGCGATGCCAACTATTTTAAGTAGTGTGTATTGAAGTTGTTTCGCATTAATACCCTTTATCGTGAGAGCAAACTTCTATTTTATGTTTATCAATACACCACTGTTTTCAAATAGTTTGTACAAGTTGGACTACATGCAATACCTCTACGAACGGACGGCGTTACTTTTATCTACCTTTTCATTACGGAATTTTTAAAAATAGCAGTGTATTGGTAAAGATTAAAACAGATATTTGCTCTCGTGATAAAGTGTGGTAATGCGACTATACCCTGCTGATAAAATCGAATGTCTTTACGATAAAAACCTTAAATTAACACTCTAAAACTCAGTGAGTGGGAGGGGGCTTAATTCTTCTCGGTTTTACTTTAAATACATCATAATTTAACAATACGTCTACCGGCTTAGAAATATTAAATTAATATTGAATTAATTATTGTATATGTTATATATTTGAAATAGCAATCACATATTCGGTCTGTCTATTATAAGAAACAAAAATTTCGCAGTTTCCCATTATCACATCTTTCTTTTTCCTTTTGCATGAAACCTAATTGATCAGTAAATTAATATAAATTTAATTTTCGTATATACTTGAAACAAAATTTAAGAATTTCATAAAATATATTTAGGTTAATATATATCAGTAGTTTACAAGCAATAAAATTTATATCTTCTGCAAATATAATAAGGTGATTCTTTTAAAAATCAGTATATTTTTGTTTGTAGCTTATGTAAACTGAATGTCACTGCTGTGTTTAAACAATTATGTCAAATATTGATATTTTAAACTTTATTTATATATACTACAGCGATCGTACAGTTCATTAGTGAGACATCCTCGAACATTTAGTTTTGAGATAAAGTCTAAAACAATATTTAGGGATATTCGATAAGATTGTGTATTATAATTTTGATTGGTTGCATTTATGAATTATTAAATCAGATACAATTTTACATATACTCAACGCAAATTTCGATTTTTTTTAGAGATGTCTCACTAATAAACTAGATGATCGACATCTGCAATCTCATTCAAACTGTGCCATTTGTTAAAAAAGTAATTGAAATCCAAGAAAATCTTGTGCAGTGTTTTTTAATCTCACAAACATATAAATAAAAATGTAACTTTGGTGTATTTTTTTATTTATTTTATTTTATGAAATTTATATGTATGTACATAAATAAAAATATTTTAAAAGCATTGTTGAATAAATTATTTATAAAGTGGAATATGTTGTATGTCAATTTTGAGCCGTGTTGTAGTTGGGAGATATAGAAATAATTATATTTTCAGAAAGAAAATGGGCTGCAAACAGTTTTTTAATAACCCTTTAGGAGATATTAAAAATGTCATTTTCTCTTTAATTATATAAGGGATTCAAAGTTATAGATAAGTCCAATGCTAATTTGTCATCTCTTTCATACAACAGAGAAGCAAACGGATGTGTGTGTAATGCATCATTTATTACAGCTGGTTCGGTATCCCATGAAGATTTATATCATGATGGTTGTGAAAAATTAAAATAATCTCGATTTATTTCTTCTGAATCGCTTTGTGCAGATCTAAAACAAGCGACAAAACTGTAATTCAAATTTGATGTAGGTATAACTCTGGCAATATACATATCATGAAATATCGACCCCTTAAAAATGAGTTCAAAAGCTCATTTGTAATATTCTGTAATGGAATATTACAGTAGCCAAGAATCAAACCCAATGTAAACCCCCTAAAATACTAATAAATTTGTATTGCAGCAATGGGCTTGTGTCCTATGTCTTAATTTCTATAATAGTGTACTATATATTGATAAAGTGGGTTACTAGAACCTTACAGCTCATAAATCTCTGCTATATGTATTTATATATCAAAATATCAAATATTATTTACAGCTATTTCAAGAAACAATCAAATTTCAATATTATGTTTGCCTTAACAGGGTTAAATGATATAAAAACTTATTATTCTTTGACTTGACTTGATTATTTGACTACCAACAGCTACAGAACATTACCACAGCACTGACCTACTCAACAAATAACTGACGTTAAAATGCATTTCACGTCATAAAAATATGGCCGACCATTTCTAACGCTAAAACTACAATTCAAACTTTTAATTGCTATGTCTCCGTCAATATTTAGATATTTAATAAAATAGACACGCCAATACACATTTATTAACATCAATTTCAATCAACAATTGAAAAATCGACCACTAAAAAATGAGGACACAAGCCCTTTATTGATTAACTTTAATATAAATTTAACTCTGCTGTTCAAATCAATATAAAGAAACGAAACCAATCATTTTCACTAATTTTACTTTTTAATTTTATATTTAAATAAACACAAAAACTTGGTGAGTGCGAATGGGCTTTAGCTATCATATTTTAAATAAATTATTTTATTGTTTTGGATTCATGTTATAGATGGCAGCTCCTTCCGTAAGATCTTTTATTAAATTAAGAGTTTCAGGAATGACTAATAGTTTACAAAAAGACAAGTTTGATTTAGACCATGTCTTGGTAATCCAGTAGCGCCCTTTTTATGTGAAGTAAATACTATAGAATCTATAAATGTTTCTTTTTTAATTTATTTATTTCACTTCCGCCTATTTCCATTGTGTCTATCTCGTCCTAGAAAAATAGTGGTTGCCTATATGATGAATATAGACTCAAATTTCTGATGATTAATATCTGACGAAGCCTCTGATAGGGAAGGGTTTCTGATCAAATTTTCATGAACTTCTTGCATTACGTTTGGTACTTATACAAAAAGAAATGTCATAAAAATTTGTATTGTTATGTTACAAAATTTTGGATTTCAATTTTTATAAAAACGGCGTAATCAATTTTAAAATAATTAGAGTCACATAATTTGTATATAATGGGCTTGTGTCTTCATTTTTTATAGGTCGATTTTTCAATTGTTGATTGAAATTGATGTTAATAAATGTGTATTGGCGTATCTATTTTATTAAATATCTAAATGTTGACGGAGATATAGCAATTAAAAGTTTGAATTGTAGTTTTAGCGCTAAAAATAGTCGGCCATATTTGTATGACGTGAAATGTATTTTAACGTCAGTTATTTGTTGAGTAGGTCAGTGCTGTGATAATGTTCTGTAGCTGTTGGTAGTAAAATAATCAAGTCAAGTCAAAGAATAATAAGTTTTTATATCATTTAACCCTGTTAAGGCAAACATAATATTGAAATTTGATTGTTTCTTGAAATAGCTGTAAATAATATTTGATATTTTGATATATAAATACATATAGCAGAGATTTATGAGCTGCAAGGTTGGTAACCTTACACAAGGATTGTGATGTCACATGCACTTGGAATGTATACAACGTTGAATCCCTTTAATAATTAAAGAGACAAAATGACTTTTTTAATTGTTAATATCTCTTAACATATTAGGAGTTATTAAAAAATAATTGAACATTTGAGGTTCTAGTAACCCACTTTATCAATTTATAGTACACTTTTATAGAAATTGAGACATAGGACACAAGCTCATTAAAGAATAGTTAAGTAAAGTTTTATTACATTCCTGCATTAAATGCATCCAGTGGCAAAGTTGGCGCACGTGCCATATGTCATTGATATTGCTAGTCATTACATTCCAGTCAACCTGTCAGGCAATCATCTTATATTTCCATGTTATCCTATCCCACTAATACGGGTACGTTTCACATTGTTTTCTAAGGCTAATCCCTATTCGTATCTGTCAGTCTTTCAGGCTAGTGCCAAGGGTAATAATTATGTTTTAACCTAGGATTTGTGTACTGTATTATTGTTTTAAAAGTACGGTACATGCAGACAGTGGGAGGAAAGGGACAAGAGGGTCAAAACAGTTGTTTGTTTTATCTTGACTTTAACTATTAAGTCGTGGCTCGTTACTGTTGGTTTTTACTTGTTTCAAGATGTCTAGAATCATCTAGAATAGAGCTTATCTATTTAAAAGTGCAAATAATTGAAGGCGACACTTATTCATGGCGTACTCGAAAGCCGTTCTGTTAAGTCATCATTAAAAAATATTACTACTTTTGTTTTAATAAATTGTATTGATATAAAAAAAATTTGGTGCAAAAATTAAATTAGCAAGAAAGGAGCTGCTCTGTTAGTATTCGATATAATTCATTGTTTAGTGGTCGACTTTTTAATTGTTGTTTAAAATAGATATTAATAAATGTTTATTGGTGTTTAAATTTCTAAATGTTGACGGAGAGATAGTAATTACAAATTTGAATTGTAGTTTTAGTGGAACATGTCGAACTATTAAGAGATAGGTCAGTTGTACGTTATTAAATTGACCTATTATGTGTCTAGTACATTATTGAAAATAGTTATTTTAAATATTTCTTAATTTTTTAAAGTTTTTTTAATCAATATTTTTGTCGATAAAAAATGTAGTCACCTGTTTGACCATGTTTGAATGATGCATAAAAACCTAAAAACGATTTTTTTTTAATATAGTTTCTCGGGCTTCCTATGCACGTAGCCTTTTATCACCTCTAATATTGTTCTTATACGTTATATCCAGACAACAAGAATGATCTGTTCATGGCTACTGCAGTTATAAATTTCGGTTTCTCAATCAAAAAGGCGGTGTCCCTAAAAACGTTTCTTTTACTTCTATATCAACAGGCTGCCCATTTTCCGATCTAGTTATTACTGCATATCTCACATTAGAATTAAATAAATAGTATACTATTTAGAATTTTTGTTATTGTTTATGTTTTTGTTATAAAAGTTTTGAATGCATTGTCGGGAATAACTATTTACTAAGAGTATTACTTCACGGTGAAACCGTTAAAATATAAATATAAGTTATAAAGTCCGAGGGCCCCCTGAGCTTGGGGGCCCCGGTGCACTGCACCGACTCGCACATACCTAGCTACGCCAGTGAACATACCGGACATGATGTTGAATATATTGGATTTTCTATAATGTTGAATCCCTTTAATAGTTAAAGAAAAAAAATGTTAATATCTCCTAAAATATAGCGAGTTATTAAAAAAATAATTGTACATTTGAGGTTCTGGTAGCCAACTTTATCAATATATTGCTCAATATCAATATATATTATAGAAATTAATATATGGTTAACAATTGGTTAATTCTGTTAATTTATTAAACTTACTTTTGATTTATTATATTCTCTTTCATATTATGATAATTTAAAAATAGTTTATAATATATTTAATACTAGCTGTCCCGGCCACGCGTTGCTGTGCCTAACGTAGCGCCATCTATTGAATATTTACTCAATCTAGTCAACAGATTTCGATTTACTCAACAGAATATTTACTCAATCTAGTCAACAGATGTCGCCATCATCGTCGCCCGATGTCATATGTCATATACAGATAATTAATAGACAAATAATTAGCAATAAGATAAATAAATTGAGATGTAAGCTATCCTATCTTTCAAGTTGGATCAAACTGGACACGGTGTACAAATTTGATTAAAATCAGTTAAGTAGTTTAGGAGTTCATCGCGGAGAGATGCAGTGACACGTAATTTATATATATTAAGATTAATTCACGGATCGTTTTTATAGATTGTTTAATTTCTAGTATTTTTTCACCATACTTATCAAAGAAATTTCATAAATATTATACAAGCAATCTATCCTATTAATATGTAAAATGTCGTAATTTCGGAAATGACGATATCATAAATAGATTCAAGGTCAACATTCTTATTAGATATTAAAAACAAGTAAGTAATTCTTCAAGCATACTAATAATTATTAATTTCGAAATGACATAAGTACGAGTATTTACATTGCATGACGCAGTGGTAAAGAATTTTTTATTTTGACTTTAAAAGCATTAAGGATGGCACCATAGACCACAGAGTCTGACCGATGCACTTCTGTCCCCTTCAACGCTACCCCCCTCGTCTTTAACCATTAAGTTAATTATATTTACAAGCGTAAAACGGACTTTAGCAAATGGACAAACAATAAAAGTGTAAATATGGGAAGTGACAATGCTGAAAGTTAATTCTCCAGGCGTCTGAAGGACTTTACCCCCACGGGCACCGGAAGTCGAAAGAAAGTTAGCGCCAACGGAAATTGATATTATTTAGTATAACACTTTTGTACTTTTTAACAGTTATAAACGAAGATACGTCATTTTTATGTAAAATTAACTTAAAAGGTTTTTTGTAAGTAGTTTAATTATGTTTTTAACAATCACTTATTGCCGGTGGTAATATTATGATGCAAATAACGGATGCAGAACAACAATTTGCCTAAATATTACATGATTATGTATAAGGGAAAATCATTTGAGCAGTCGTTCATATGAAATGTCTATTTTATCGGCTACAAATATCGAAACCACTTCATCTGTCGGAATACAAATGAAGATAAAGTTGATGCGAACTATAATGGGCTAGTGTTCTCATTTTTTAGTGGTCAATTTTTCAATTGTTGATTGAAATTGATGTTAATAAATGTGTATTGGCGTGTCTATTTTATTAAATATCTAAATGTTGACTGAGATATAGCAATTAAAAATTCGAATTGTAGTTTTAGCGCTAGAAATGGTCGGCCATATTTGTATGACGTGAAATGCATTTTAACGTCAGTTATTTGTTGAGTAGGTCAGTGCTGTGGTAATGTTCTGTAGCTGTTGGTAGTCAAATAATCAAGTCAAGTCAAAGAATAATAAGTTTTTATTTTATTTAACCCTGTTACGGCAGACATAACATTGAAATTTTATTGTTCCTTGTAATAGCTGTAAATAATATTTGATATATATTTGATATATTGAGCTGTAAGGTTGGTAACCAGTAAACTGTCAAGAATATCTATCTTTAACGCTCTGTTGTATAAAAGAGATAGCAACTAGCGGTTGTGATGTCACATGCATTTGGAATGTTATACAACGTTGAATCCCTTTAATAATAAAAAAGACAAAATGACTTTTTTAATTGTTAATATCTCCTAACATATAAGGAGTTATTAAAAAATAATTGAACATTTTAGGTTCTAGTAACCCACTTTATCAATATATAGTACACTTTTATAGAAATTAAGACATAGAACACAAGCCCATTAAACCATCGAAAACACAGGTGCCCTGCATCAAGCATAAATACTCTCAGCAATATGTCTTTAGGAGATATATTAAAACATATCCCATGTTTGTTACCAAATTTATTTTATGTAATACCCATGTGAAATGAAATTCTTTAAAGCGCGAAATTTAAAATCAAAATAATTACTTACACACCTAAAGAACACTATAAGTAATATATTCAACGTACTTCATCAGAGGCGCAATTGTCAACGACTAAGTAGGCTTTCTGACCACTCCGCTAATGCAGGACCATGTCAAGTTTAAATGTGGAAAAAATCTGAACAAAATAAAAACTTTTTTGAGGTTAAAGTCTTTTAGTTTCATATACTGCATCATACTGCATTTATATTAATTGTTGTGCAAGCCGGAATATTATGTATCTAAAATAAAATTATTTGTTCACCTAGCGTGTATATAGAGTGTTTTGTTTTTTGTAGCACATTTTTATAAAATTTACTATGTTTTTAATTTTTTATATATTTTTCTTATTATTATTTACTAATATAATTTTTGCGTGGACAACATTTACAAAAGAGGTCGCAACTGAAAAACCTGCAGAAGAGGAGCAGGTAATTTCGTTATGTAAAAAAACAGTTTTATCTGGATCGAAAAAGTTGGTAGAAAAATGCTCTGATAAGTACGACAAATCAACGCTAGATGACAGAGACTATGTCCTCTATACCAGAGACAGAGAACCCCCTTCTCCGTATCTCCCGCAAAAGCTCTGTGAACGATCCAGAGTAGTAGTTAAAAAAATCAATCCTTACGTGAAACAAAATGAAGAACCGGAAGAACCTAGATCGCCTTTAGCTTCGGCTTGCATCCGTTGTGGAACTTGCTTAGCTATTGCTCATCATTTAGACATTGTTTTAGACAACTTACAAGAAAAAGCTAGCAGGCATGATAGTTATGGGCTGAAAACTATGTTGGAAAAATCGTTGGTAACTTCAGCACTGCGAGAGTCTTGTGACCAGTTTCATAACTACGGTTTACGAGAATATAAAGGATATAGGTTAGAAAATTGTGTTAAAGTTGTTGCAGGTAATTCAGGCGCGGAAATAATACAATACTCTCCTATATAGAGTGTACATAACAACGGTTGTTAACGTATTATCGGACAATAATTTTACCTTATAATATTGTTATATTTCTAGGTTAATTGCAGAGGCGCTTCCGATGACGTCTCATGTACCCTGCCGACTGGACGGATCGTGGGGTGTCGAATTGCGTCATATTTGTTTTTTCTACCTTCGAGAATTCGGAGAATGGCCCTTGTACATCTACTGGCGGCGGGACAACGATTTAGCGAACGCTCTCTGCAGAGGGGAAGGGGTTTTTCGAGACTGCTACAACATTGACACGAATGTAACACATATATTCCCATTACCTTGTTCTCTAATGGGCTTGTGTCCTATGACTTAATTTCCATAAAAGTATATTGATAAAGTGGGTTACTAGAACCTCAAATGTTCAATTATTTTTTAATAACTCCTTATGTGTTAGGAGATATTAACAATTAAAAAAGTCATTTTGTCTCTTTAATTATTAAAGGGATTCAACCGCTAGTCACTATATCTTTTATACAACAGAGCGTAAAAGAGATATATTCTTGACAGAACTCTGACAAGTTTACAGGTTACCAACCTTACAGCTCATAAATCTCTGCTATATGTATTTATATATCAAAATATCAAATATTATTTACAGCTATTTCAAGGAACAATAAAATTTCAATATTATGTCTGCCGTAACAGGGTTTAATAAAATAAAAACTTATTATTCTTTGACTTGACTTGATTATTTCGACTACCAACAGCTACAAAATATTACCACAGCACTGCCCTACTCAACAAATAACTGACGTTTAAAATGCATTTCACGTCATACAAATGGTCGACCATCTCTAGCGCTAAAACTACAATTCAAATTTTTAACTGCTATATCTCCGTCAACATTTAGATATTTAATAAAATAGACACGCCAATACAAACGCCAATTTATTAACATCAATTTCAATCAACAATTGAAAAATCGACCACTAAAAAATGAGGACACAAGCCCATTTAAATTTGATTACATTTATTATAAGTTACCTTTACATTCATAGAATAAGGATGCTGAGATTGCGAAGAAATCGCAGGATCGTTGTAGTCTTATCAGGGACATCAAGGCTGCCATCACGTGTAGAATCAACAGACTCCCTAGACAATCCCTACAATTTTTTTGATAATACTTTTTTGTAGTTATTTGTTTAATACATTTTATTTTTTGTAATATATATTTATTTCGCTACTTTAATTTTCATCTTTCCACGCTCATAAACTCAGGTCTACAAGGATCGTAAAAGATCAAGTTCTAATCTAACTTCTAACCTAACTTTTAGTAAACGTGTCAGTGACAAACAAAGTCTTATTCTTACAAGCTTATAACACTTTCATTCATACAACAATATTAAAAATGCAAACAACTTTTAATTCAACTTTATTTTCTATACACACTGTGCTGTTTCTGTTATTTTGACAGATTGTTTTAACATATGACTCCAAAGGTGTCAATTAAGAACAAAAGATTGTAAGAACTTTTGCATTCATTAGAGCAATAAAAACCTTTTGTTGAAACATTTCACCATAACTTTAAGCAGGGTGTTTGTTTTATAAACAAGTGTTTAATCCGCCACTAATCTCTACTAATTATAATATCTCTTCCGCTACTTATTAACCTAACCTAAAAATAATGAGTGTCTGCTTCTGTTTTTATCCACGTGCGCAGGAAACGTTATCGCTTCTAAATGTCACTGGTAGTAACGTT